>JAPVLO010000022.1:0-2902500 GCA_027257055.1 Cephalopachus bancanus | reverse complement strand
GCAGATTCCCAAAGGGAAATCAAGATGCTACTACCAAATGGTGGAAGAGGAAGCATGTAAAATGTCCATTGCACACCCACCTCACCCTACACTAGGCCAGGCAAAGATACGTCCTCCTAGTTTTTACATGGTCTGGCAGAGTTCATCCAGGAGAGAGCATTGGTAGGAAAGTGGGATCAGAGTTTGAGAGACGAATGACATGTGGGTATTGACCAGTTTGTCCTGTGTGCTGGCCGTAGGTCTCCTTTGAACCTGAGGTATCCAGGCTGTGGGGTAGGCATTCTGGAATTTAAGATCTAGGCCATGTCTCTACCTATCAAGAGATAAACCAGCAATTATTCACTCATTATTAAAACCTATCTGGAAAGCTACCACTTATAACCTACTCTGAGTGTCTCTGCCTGGTGCTCCATGCCTGCCTTCTCTCAATTCTTCCCTTAAATGCAACCTGCCTGACACCTGCCCACAAATCACCTATTAGTTTTTGGCTTCTTTGTGTGTAAGATATATCACACACCAGAGGGTCATCAATTTTTATCTGTGTTATCATTGTCCACCACAAACTTTTAAACGTTTTTCAAAATTCACTTTCCCCTGAAGTCTTGTTCTTTCTTTCTTTTTCTTTTTCTTTTTTTCTTTTTTTCTTTTTTTTTTTTTTTCTTTTTTGAGTTGGAGTCTCACTCTGTCACCCAGGCTGGAGTGCAGTGACAGGCATGCTCACGGCCACCCCAGTGTCAACCTGCTGGGCTCCGGTGATCCTTCTTGTGGCCTTTTAGCGTATTTCCTCTAAAGGATTATAAGCACGTGCTACCATGCCCAACTAATTTTTGATTTATTGTAGAAACGAGGTTTCACCAAGTTGCCCAGGCTGGTCTCGAATCTGCAGGCTCAGGCAATCCTCTCACCTTGGTTTCCCAAAGTGCTCGGATTACGACTGAGCCACTGAGCCCGGCCTGGAAGTCTTTTTTCAAATCCTACTCCCACAACATGCTTTCTGATAATTCTTTCTTCCTCTCTTTGCTGTTTATATATCTAGCTTACGTTTCCACAGCTCTTCAATGGACTGAAATAGATTCTTATTAGTTAAACTTCTGGTTAAATAAGGATCAAGCACAAATTTTATTTCTTTTGTGAATCTTCCTCCCCCCAAATTATGTCCATCAACTCATATGCCATAAAGCTAGCACTAATAGATAATTTATGAGCAGATAACTCAAAATCTCCTCCCAACCTCCATGGAGTCCCCAAGCCCTTGTCACACCCCTCCTCAGCCTTCACTTCGCTCTGGCTTCTCTGCCGTACTCTAAGCTTCACAAGAGCAGGAACAATGTCTCTATTATTCAACACTGTGTCCAGAATGCCTGACACTGGAATATTTGTAGAATGAATGAATGAAGGAGTAGCAGTCTAGATGATTTGATCTGACAACATTACCTAGAGTCCTTTGCAGAGTCATTCTTGAGTCACTGTGGCCAAGGTATTCAAGGCTCTGATTGGACAAGTTTGGGTCATGTGTCCACCATCAAGTCTGAAGAGAACATCATGCAAGTAAGCACATGATGTAGATCCAGGCCATGTCTCTACCTATCAAGAGATAAACCTGCAATTATTCACTCATTATTAAAACCCATCTGGAAACCTACCACTTATAACCTAATCTGAGTGTCTCTGCCTGGTGCTCCATGTCTGCCTTCTCTCAATTCTTCCCTTAAATGCAACCTTCCTTCTTTTCTCAGGATGACGGTGCACAAGGCATGCTTCCTACTTTCCCCTACCACATTCCAACACTCACTGCTCAAAAAATAGGCATGCATGGTGATAGAACCTTGGTGATAACAGAAGTCAAATGGAGTTGATCTTTCCAGGAATTGCTGGTACTATTGGGGAGTAGTTGGGGGAGGAGGGAACAAATTGGGGTGAGAGCCAGAGAAGATAGAGGAGAGATAAAAAAAAAAAAAAAAATATATATATATATATATATATATATATATATATATATATATATATATATATATATATATATATACGGCTGAGATTAGAGAAGGGAATTGGATCTGGATCTTCCCTCCACTCTTTGAACAGGAAGTGAGCAAGAAGCAGCAACAAATTATTATAAGTGTGAACGATCCCTCGTTATCTGCATAAGAGTTGGAAGTCCTAGACCACAATAGGGGATTTCTAGTGTCTCTAGTCTTTGACTTAATTTCATTGATGCCACTTAGATTGTGTGCCGAGAGGTGATTCCCGTTTATGCTTATAATGAGCAACAATTTGACTTTAAAATCCTTTAGGGGAAATACGCTAAAAGGCCACAAGATGGAAATATTACTACATAAAAGAGTTGGGACCGTCTAAGTGAGTGCATGTCATGTATAGATCTTTTAGATCTGTGTCTTTATCAGTGTTTAGTTTTCTAAACACTGTCAGTCTCTTTGTTTTTATATATTGTTGTCTTTGTTTTGATCTTTCTACAAGGTATTTCATTTCTCTTCACCTTCATTTATTTTTTTGTCCTCATATTACTCCCCAGATAAAATAAATAATTTGGAAGCATATCATATTGAATTATAATCTCAAGTAAAATTTTCTATTTCTTTTGTAATAGAACTGTTCTTTTTCTTAAAATTCTAAAAGCAGAAGCATATTTGCACTGGGGCAGATATTTAAAATTGTTAGTAACTTACTTTTTTTTTTTTTTGGTGGGTCAGTGATTACCGATTTAAACATTTCCTATCATTGCTCTTAAGGGTGATATGGTTTTCATGTTCATCTTCCCTGTTACACAAATTAAGGGCAAGGTATTATGCAGAAAGTCAGAAGCTCAAATACAAAATTTGCAAGACAACATGCCAAAAAAAATTAAAGATGTTTAAGGAGATAACTCAGAGATATGACTTAATAAACAAAATACTAGATTGATGACAAATTTTGAGTAGAAAATATTCCACACTCGTGTGATTTTTATTTACATACCTGCAGTGAGGATGAAACTACAGACTATTCAAGTTAGAGTTTGAAGTAAGGAAAACATTAAAACACATCATTCAAAATGAGCCTTGAAGGATAGGATTTGTGGATATGGGCAAGGATCTGTTCCTTGGAAGAAAGGTCAAATGCAAAGACAAGCACATACAGCAGCACAGATAAATCACAGAAACATCATGCTAAGCAAAAGAATGCAGAATTTTTTAAAAGAGTACATACTGTATGATTTCATGTATGTGAAATTCTGTCTCTAGTGGCAGAAAGAAAGCAGATCAGTGGTAGGGATTGGCTTGATAGGGGCCCCTGGGAATTCCTGGGTTGGTGGCAGTGGTAGTTACACAAGCATATACATTTGTCAAAACTCAGAATTATACACTTCAAATGGGTGCACTTTATCCTATGCAAGTTATACCTCGATTAAGTTGATGAAAACTAAAAAAATAATGAAAAGTTCCTGGGGTGGGAAAGTACAGGCTACATGCAGAGATCCAGATGTCATTGAGTTTAGGCAGCTTTTCCAGTGATGGCCTCTTGTGTTGCCACAACATTTTACACGTCTCCACCATCCCATTTAAAAAATATGTTCATCTTCTTGACCTAAATCTCATACTATCTTACCTGTTGTAACTAGAGACAGACAACCTAAGAGACCGTCTAATCCGACTCCTGCACATGAGTAGATAGTATAGTATAATGGGTAAGAGTTTAGACTCTCAAGCCAGACTGAGTTGGTTTAAATGAATATTTGTATACCTAACCCTTAACTGTACCCCACAATTTTAAAACAAATATATATATAATTTTTTTAATTTCAATAGTCACCTAATTGCTTTATGGCCTTGGGCAGTCATTTAATGTCCCTATGCCTCACTTTCCTCACCTGAGAAGTAGAGGTAGTGAAACTTATAAATTTGTTATGCAGATAACATTAGCTAATACGTGTTGAGTGCTTAGGATAGCACCTATGCACTATGCTCAGTAAAAATTAGTCCTGCATATTATTCTTTTATAGGTAAGGAAAATAAGACCCAGAGAGGACAAAATGATTTTCCCAAATGCATATATCTAGCCAGTAAAAAAGCCCATGGCTGCTCCAGGTGTTCTGCCCTTTGATGAAAACAAGGTAACTGCAAAAGAACCATGGGGCCAGTTTGTCCCGCTGGACGTAGGCCTTCTAGCTTCTGAGATACTGCCAGGTCAGGCAATGTTTCCTAGTGAAGACACTGGTCCACAACCTTGAACCTGGGTGTTCACCAGAGAAAACCAACTGTCCTGACACCCTGGTCCTTACACAGAGAGAAAATATAATGTGTAAATAACAGAGTGCAAGCACTGAGCAAGCTGGAGTATATTAAATGTCTCTTCTTCCATCTTGAATATTATTATATTTCTCGGCTAGGCGTGGTGGCTCACGCCTGTAATCCCCCAGCACTTTGGGAGGGCGAGGCGGGAGGATTGCTTGAACCTGGAATTCAAGACCAGCCTGGGCAACATAGTGATACCTTGTCTCCACAAAAAAGTTAAAAAATTAGTCAGGCATGGTGGCACACATCTGTAGTCCCGGCAATTCAAGAGGCTGAAGAGGGAGGATTGCTTGAGTACAGGAGGTGAAGCTACCGTGAGCTATCGATCATGCCACCGCACTCAGCCTGGGTGACAGAGTGAGACCCTGGCTCTAAATTAATAAATATTATTATTATTATTATTAAGTTTCTTTTTCCTAAAACAGTGCTTACTTGGCCCATAGTGGTTGCTCAATAAATACTTGTTGAATAAGTTTTTAAAAAGGAGAGAATGGGACAAAGATAAATACTGATAGAGGACAATAAGCTAATGCAGAGATACAGGCATAGATAAGGGACAAGGTGAATGGTTTCAGAGAAGTGGTCAGAAAAGTCTCACACGATAAAACCACAATTATTCTCACTTCATACATTTGGGCTGAAACTTACCTCTGTATTTTTATGAAGTTAGTGACATGAAGGAAAACAACACTTTGAAAAAGTTTTTTTGAACAGTAAATTAGGATTATTAAGGCATAAAGATCTAACAACCATTAAATTTTAAATTATCTTTATTGTTTTTTAACTGATGCAAACTTCCTGAGGATCTTTATCAGGAACAATTTATTAGCCTAATTTGTACTAATGAATATAACTTTTTTTAAAACTATTTTTAAATTTTTCTTTTGATCTTTTTATTTGTTTGCTTATTTTTGTTTAAATATATAATTTTTTTAAAATACAGGGTCTCACCCTGTCAACCAGGCTGGAGTACATGGCACAATCACAGCTCACTGAAACCTCAAACTCCTGGGATCAAGTGATCCTCTCACCTCAGTCTCCCAGGTAGCTGAAGGGATCCTCCTACCTTGTCCTCCCAAAGCGTTGAAATTACAGGTGTGAGCCACCACCCCTGACAGTTTTTGAGCGTAGAATTTAGATCTCTGTAAATTCAGTCTGAATCAGCTTAGTCAGTCCAATTTCCCTGGCTAGCGCCTCTAGTACAATGTTGTGCACACATAGTGAGAACATGATCTTAAGCATTCAGTCTTTCAGCAAGTATAAGATTATCACAGGGTTGAGTAAGTTCCCTTTTATTCCCACATTGCTGAGAGTTTTTATCAGGAGTAAAGATTGCATGTTATCAATGCTTTTTCTATACCAGAGGTGCCAAAAAAAATGAATACACATCTTAAGAGAACACATATGCCACATTGACCTTATTTTTCCCATTTATCCCCAGAATGATAAAAACTTCATATGGACACTGCTTGTCTACCTAGTAGTGCTAAGTGCCTATAGGTTTAATGTCTATTTCATTAACCAAGCATTCGACAGACATAGTTTGAGTAGTCACTAAATTCTAGGCCCTCTACAAACCACTGGGGATACATAAAGAAATGAGGTAATCCCTGCTTTAGAGGAACTTGATCTAATAAAGTATGGTATAAAAACTTCTAGCCACAAAGATTCCAGGGTGCTTTCTTTTCTGGATAAGATGTTTGCCCTGCTCCACTCCCTTCTGCCTATCCATTATCCTCCTGCCACATCTGAAGCTAGACTTGCCGTGTGTTATTAATCAACTCTCTGCTATACTATAGTATAAAAACTGTATAAAGATCCAGTCTTGTATTTATAATGAATTTTTTTAATGAAAACTTAGAAACTTTAAGAACTCGATTTTTGATTGGTTCCTTCTTCTTTCATGTTAGGATTATGGTGGAAATCTCCAGCCCGTGCAACAGCAATGCCTAGGACTTGTAGCCGGGGTTGACCTTAGTCCAGTCCAACCAGTGTGACAGATGACCATCTAATTATGAAAGGATCTTGTCTAGCTCCCCTTCTTGCATCTACCCCGGTGTCTGGATCCATGTATCCTAGAGACTACCTTGTTACAAAGGTCCCTACCTGCTGCTGACTGTCAGCTCCACCAGTGAAGTTTTATTTGGATTTTTTAAAAGCCCTTCTTTTTTTGTAACAGTTTTATTGAGATATAACTCACATACCATACAGTATACTCATTTAAATTGTACAGTTCTGTGGTTTTCAGTATACTCAGAGTTGTGCAACCATAACCACAATCAATTATAAAACATTTTCACCACATCAAAAAGAAATCTTGTACCCTTTAACTCTCACGCCCTAGGTCCCCACCAAAACCCCATGCCTAGACAACCACTAGTCTACTTGCAAAAGTCTCTAGATATTTGGACATTTATGGATAGTTCACATAAATGGAATTATGGCATATATGTTCTTTTTTTGACTGGCTTCTTCCACTTAGCATAATATTTTCAAGGTTCACTCATGTCATAACATGCATCAGCTCTTCATTCCTATTTATGGCCAAATAGTATTCCATTGTATAGATGTACTACATTTTATTTATTCCTTTACCCAACCGATGAACATTTGAGTTGTTTTTACATTGAATTATTAGGAATAATGTTGCTATGAACATTTATTAACAATTTTTGTGTGGACTTACATTTTCATTTCTCTTGGGAACACACATGCATAAGATTGGAATCGTTGAGTGGAATGGCAACTCTGTGTTTTAAGTTTCTGGGGAATTGCCAGACTTTTTTCCACAGTGGCTGCACTGTTTCACATCCCTCTCCACAGTCTATGGAGGATCCTGAGATCTCCACATACATACCAACACTTGTTATTATCTGATCCCGTATCTTTTGAATATGAAACCTAGCCTCTTTTGCCCTGTGTCCTTTTTCCTTACCTACTGTATTTCCCCTTGCTCTCTAGCACATACACAATTTTTGAGAATTGGTCTCTCTACTGCCCCCGTAACACATCGTGGTTATTCCTAACATGATTTCTTTGCCCATGCTGTTCCCACTATTTTAACATCATTCTTTCCTCTGGTTTTTGGTCCAAATCTCTACCGTGCTTCAAGTCTGCATTGACCATTGCAGCCCTTTTGTCTCTCTGTCTCCTCTGAATTTCTCCATAGAATTGATAGTCTATAAATCAGTCCTTAACTATATTTGATCTTGCACTGTTTACTGTTTCATCAAACACTGATGATTTATATTTGATCTCCTAATCCACATGTAAACTCCATGAGGACTAGATGACCATGTTTTGTGTTTCTGTAACCCATTTCAGAACACACAGAGGATGTTCTATAAATATTTGCTGGTTGATTGATTCCAGTTGTATAAAAATTCAATCTCATATTTATAATGAGGTTTTTACTGAAAACTTAGAAATATTAAGAAATTGATTTCTGATTGGTTCCTTCTTCTTTCAAGGTAGGATTATGGTGGAAATCTCCAGCCCATACAATAGCAATGCCTAGGACTTGTAGCCAGGGATGACCTTAGTCCAATCCAACCAGTGTGACAGGTGACCATCTAATTATAAAAGGATCTTGTCCAGCTCCCCTTCCTACCTTTACCCCAATCCCTGGAGAGTTTTGTTACAGAGAACTAGATGACAGAGAAAAGGAGAGAAACAGTGTGTTGCCTGGAATATTAAGAACCAAAAAACTTAATAAACTTGAATAGGAGGAAGGAAATGTATGCTGACTACTCTAGCTTTACTGCTACGTATGCATTTTAAAGTATTCTTCAAATAAAAGTGATGCTTTTTATGGTTTTATGTTTTTTATTTTAAAGATGTGAGGTACAATTCAGGATTAGGTAGATAAGTGGTCATTGTACAGGTAAAGTTTAGGCTTTCCTTTGGTCCCCACTTTGCCTGGTTTGAAATCAGGTACCCTTACTGATGTTATGTGCCTCCCCTCACCCCCCTGGCAGAGTCCAGCTACTGCCAATCCCTTTCTTAAAAGTGATGCTTTTTAAAAGTATATTTAATGAGGAAATAGTACTGATCTCTGGCAACTGTTTGCCACAGACACTTAAGCAATTTATATTGGAGGCCGGATGGTGTACAAGGAAAGGCACTTACTAGCTGTGTGACTTTTGCAAGTTTCTTGACCTCCCTATGCCTCAATGACATCATCTATAAAATAAAGATAATCATAATTGTTGTCCATAGAGTTGTTGTGAGGATTAAGTAAGAGTGTGCAGAGAGTACTAGAACGGTGCCTGACACATAGCAAATACAAATAAGAGGCATTTCTACCTCTCCATTCCTCTCATCACCTTTACACATGTTAGAGCAGAGCTAGCATGGCATAGGGGAAGGACAGTGGAGACTGTATGATTAGGACAAAACATTCACACCAACAAGTCACGGTAGGCACATGGGACCAAGGTATGGAGGGTTTTGGAAGTCTCCTAGAGAAGTTTGAAACATATTTCATCTGAACCATGGCAGGCCCCCAGCAGGAAGTAGGAGGGGATGGTTATAACTTAGAGAAGGATGGTGTGGCCATGTCGGAAAGGTTCCAGAATGGTGAGAGGAATGACATTTTGAGGGCTGCAGGATCAGGGCAGCATTAAAGAGCAGAAGAGCTGCATGTTCCTTTTAGGGAAGGACGGGTGTGTCAGAGCAGTGACATGTTGGAGTAGAGACACAAGGCTGTTCGTCACTCTGGGTAGGAAGAGGTCAGGTCATCCCAAGGGCGAAGAGAGAACAGAAGCAGAGATGGAGGTAAAAGAAAGAGCACATCTAGGACACCTCCTCTCCACAGACTGCTTTATGGACTCAGTAACAGTGAAGGCAAAAATAAGATTAGTGACCATCAGGGAAAGTGGGAAGCCTAGGGAGAACATGGTAGCACAAACCTTTGGTAGGATTCATTCTCTACGTTTTTTGAGGATGACTCAGCGATTCTGGTTGCAGAACCAGGTAGCAGAGAGTGAGGGATCCCCTCTTCCATAGGCCTGGGACAAAAGCCAGGGTAGCAGTGAGGGATCATAAACCACAGGTTAGGCGAGGCACCCAGAGTGGTGTGCCTGTGAGTGCATGTGGTCTGCACCAAAACGAGTCTCAGAGCTGCCATGGGCAAATCCAGGTGACTCCTTTTCTCTACTTAATCTTCCCTAATATATACATTTTATTTAAAAATAAAGTCAATATGGCTGGGCATGGTGGCTCACATCTGTAATCCCAGTCCTTTGGGAAGCGAGAGCAGGAGGATTGCTTGAGCCAGGGGTTTGAGAGCAGACTGGGTACCATAGTGAAACCTCGTCTCTGTAATAAATGAAAAATTAGGCCAGGTTCAGTGGCTCAGCTTGTAATCCCAGCATTTTGGGAGGCCGAGACGAATGGACTGCCTGAGCCCACGGGTTCGAGACCAACATGGGCAACTTGGTGAGACTTCATCTCTACAATACATAAAAAATTAGCTGGTCATGGTTGTGCATGCCTGTAGTTCCCCACTACTTGGAAGGCTGAGGCAGAAGGATTGCCGGAGACTAGCAGGTTGATGATGGGGGTGCCTTGAGCATGCCACTGCACTCCAGCCAGGGCAACAGAGTGAGACTCTGACTCAAAAAGAAAAATTAGTTGGGTTTGGTGGTGCATGCCTGTGTTCCCAGCTACTCAGGGAGCTGAGGTGGAAAGACTGCCTGAGCCTAGGAGGCAGGGTTGCCGTGAGCCATGATCGTTGTGATCATGTCACTATATTCCAGCCTGGGTGACAGAGTGAGACATCAATCCAAAAAATAAAAATAAAGTCAATATGGATATCAATGTTAAGAAGCAGTGCCATCTCTGGAGTACGGTGGAATATGAGAGGTGCTCTCAGGGTGCTGGCTTGGTCGGTCTGTCACACGCATCAGATTTATGTAAATGACAAGTGCTGGGCTGGGCCTCGAAAAGATCAGGTAAAGCCGTTCATTAGATGGACCCAGCTCAAACTTAGTCCCAGTGTCAAATTAGATGTTGGGTTTTAGGTACTTTAAAAATAATGATAAGAGAGAACAGTGTCTCTAAATATCTCCCTGAGACTGCTAAACCTCAGAACAGAGAAAAGACTGCAGAACAGAGGTTGGAGACACCCTGCAGACTCCCTGGCCCAGTCCTTTCACTACAGGTGAGTCCGTGGGCTCAAAGTGGAAGAGTACTGAAGACTTGGGAGTCAGTGGAAGTGAGCCCCTTACACTCTCAGGCTGAGCCCTGTCTTACTGTCACATAGTGCCTCAGTGACACACGACAGTCCCACATGAAAGATAAGCTGCCGAGTGCCCACTGCCTCCTCTTGACCAATGTCAGGGTCACATGAGGAAGCAGAGCCAGGAGCCCAACCATGCTGCAATGGAGCAGAGCAGTTAGGAGCACAGGCCTGTGACCCTGGACAAGATACTTGAACTTTCTGTGCCCCAGTTTCCCCATCAATATAATGAGGGTAATAATAGTACTTGTTACAAGGATCAGATTGGATAATGAATATAAAGTACTTAGGGTTGTGCCTCAAAGGTGGCGAAACGACTAGCATCTACAAATTTTATTTTATTTTATTTTGAGTCAGAGTCTGCCACCCAGGCTGGAGTGCAGCGGCATGCTCACGACCACCACAGCCTCAAACTGCTGGGCTCAGGAGATCCTTCTGTCTCAGCCTTCCAAGTAGCTGGAACTACAGGTGTGCACCACCATATCCAGCTAATTTTTTAATTTATTGTAGAGATGAGGTCTCACCAAGTTGCCCAGGCTGGTCTTGAACCCATGGCCTTAGGCAATCCTCTCTCCTCAGCCTCCCAAAGTGCTAGGATTATAGGCATGAGCCACTGTGCCCAGCCCACATCTACTAATTGTTAATGACTAGTATGTGCTAGTAATCATTATTATTACTTTTTCTGCAAAGACTTTGTTACCCACAAAGACTTAATAAAAACTTGAGGATGAGCCCAGTGAGGATGAGCCATCACTGGTATCATCTGACACCAGTGATAACCAGGCTCCACCCACAGCCTCATATCTATCTTCTTTCCACTCCACTGTGTGATTCTTGGCAGCAAGGCACTTGCACAGGAGCAGGACCATAGAGAAGGAGGTGCAGAATTTGCCACCATTTAGCCATCCTTCCTCTCCTTCCCCAGTGCCCAGCTAAGAATTCACCAGGAATGGACTCTGGCTTACAAGCTGTGCACCTCCTGGGGCACCACACAGTGATAGTGCACCGGCAGAAGCTTCAACCTGGCCAGTGGCCAGGTGAGATGTATCCCTTTCCCTTTTCCTTTCCCATCTTCAAGACAGTGTTTGCCACCCCACTTACAATTGAGTAATAAGTAAAACTCATGGCTAGTGCAAACACAGGCCAGAACTTTGGTGTAAATTAGAAAAAGGTGCCTCTTCCTCAAGTTACATTTCCTCACTTTATTTGAGCAAGATATTAATAGTTCGCTGTCTTTGTGCAGCGCACAACCTACACAACCAGTTATGTGGCAGCCCTGTGGCTTGTACTCATTCCTCTCTGTTCCTCTTTAGGTCCTGAAGCACTTACGGCACCTCAACTTTACCAACAATATGGGGGAACAGGTGACCTTTGATGAGTGTGGTGATCTGGTAGGGAACTATTCCATCATCAACTGGCACCTCTCCCCAGAGGATGGCTCCATCATGTTTAAGGAAGTCGGGTATTACAACGTCTATGCCAAGAAGGGAGAAAGACTCTTTATCAACGAGGAGAAGATCCTGTGGAGTGGGTTTTCCAGGGAGGTAGGTGCTGTCCATCAGAATACCAGACACCTCCACAAGGGGCAGGAAACGATGCTGGGCTGTGGGTGGACCTTTGGCTTCACCACTGGACTTCCAAAAAGATGAGTCCACTTCCCTCAACTCGCTGGTCTCTGCGCTCTTGGGGCTCCCTGAGAAATCCATAAGGGGTTAGTGTATAGAGGAGAATCCTCAGAACCTGAGCCCATGCCTTTTCATTATTATTGAAACACTTTTATTCTTTACAAATATGACTCACTCGCTGATAATAAAGTTTCCTTGGTTAAACTTTCCCCAACCAGAGTAAACCACCTGTGCAAACAAACCTCACTCAAGTCAGTGGCTGTCAGCTGGGGCTAAGGGTAAGGAAGACGGGTGTGAGAGTGGATGGGGACTGCCTTTGGGGTTGCCACAATGACCAAGGAGTACTGATGGCCTCCAGCACTTAGGGTCCAGTATATGTGGGACATTCTTATATAACAGAGAATTGTCCTCAACCCCAATTGTCAATAACAGCCATTGGGACTGGAGTCCAAAACAGAGCGGATGTCTCAGACTGAGTCACTTGCTGTTATCACCATCATCCGTGGCCTGGATAGAGGTGAATAGCTCAGGGCTGACCAAAAAATCTAAAGGACAATGTATTCTCCTACTATAACAAAGAGGACGCTGCTTGTGACCATGCTTGGCCCCCTTTTCCTGAATTCACTGCATCTAGAATCCCAGTTGATAACCAGAAGCCCATCACTCAATGGCCTTCCTTAAATATGTCCTTAAGGAAAAGACACATGATGTGTTGAAATAATGGCTATTCTATGATCTCGAATATAGTAGCTGCTGAGGTCCCAGATCCTCTGTAAGAACACAGACCCTGGATGGGGCGACCTTTTTAACTCTCCCAGGAAGCCTGGATAAGACTCATCACATTTCTCTTTGCATTGGCCTTTTTATTGTCACATTTGAACATCTTGGGCCACTTTTTGTAATATGGCCAAAGATTAAACTTCATCTTTTTACCAAATGCTTCTGAGGTTGATGGGTTTCTGGTGAGATGCTGCAATGTCATTGTTTTCCACTATGTAGGATGGGTTACCCAAGGAAAGTCCCCCAAAGATAGTGGCTCTCAACTACAGTGTACAGTTGCTTCTACCTCAGAGGGTGAATTCTCACTGATGAATGTGTCATGACCTCTTCCAGATAGAGATTTTGGGATCCCAGAGGTTATACTCCTCTGTTCGCTAATTATACCCTTGTCTAAATTATCACACATTTCAACTGGCTGGAGTCTAAACTGATCACTATCCTATTACCTGTTCACCCACTGCTGGCCCATCCAGGTTATCTTTCACACTCATAAATGCACATAATCCATGGTCTCTAACAGGTACATGTCTATTTCCCCTCCTACATGGAAACTGTTTCCTGTATATTTCTCCACAGCCCAGTGTCCTCTACCAGGTTGTGTGCATCATTGGTTTAAACACTGGTAGATGAATAACACATGTAGTCATTTATGTTCCTGGAACGGTTGACAGAATTGTAAGTTAAATCCAATTTTTCCATGGAAGTATTACCATTATCCTAGCATTCAGTAGACACTCAATAAGTCTTAGGGTCTAGTCTACTCCTTTCTATAGTTTTTGTAGAAATGAACACAAAAATACCATTGATATGTAACTATAAATTATATATTAATCACTTCCCTACATATTTTACTAAGTTGTTATTGAAATCAAGGATGTAAAAGCACTTTAGAAGCCAGGTTCGGTGGCTCAGCCTATAATCCCGCACCTTTGGGAGGCTGAGGTGAGTGGATTGCCTGAGCCCGTGGGTTCGAGACCCGCCTGGGCAGCAAGAACTCATCTCTACAATAAATCAAAAAAATCAGCCGGGCGTGGTAGCGCATGCCTGTAATTCCGGTTACTTGGAGCTGAAGTGGAAGGATCGCCGGAGCCCAGCAGGTCGAGGCTGCGGTAGCCTGGAGCGGCCACTGCACTCCAGTCTGGGCGACAGAGTGAGACTTCAGCTCAAAAAAAAAACAAAAAGCACTTTAGAGCTAGATGTGTATTTAAAGATCCTTGTATCCAGTCCTCCAATTTGAATTTGATGACACCGAGGTTTAGGAATGCAAAGGCGACTTCCCAGGCCAGACAGATGGTACATGTATGCGCTGAGACTAGACTCCAAGGGCTCTAACTCTGACCTCAGTGCTTCTTCCTCTACACTATACTGCCAATAATTCTATCCTTGTTTTGCTGCAACAAGTAAGAAGTACAAGAGACACCTTAATTAGGGGCCTGGAACTTAGATGAGCTAGCTAGGCAGACCAGAATTGGACAGGCATCTTTTATAAGGCTGTCGGGAAGGCTCAGAGATACTTGATGGCTTTTTGCAAAATGGAGCTTTCTGCTGGCTGCTTCAGCCCACTCCTGTGGTGACAGGATTTTTCTTTAGCTGATGGATGATGAAGAATGCAGTAGGAGGACACAGAGGATGACATTCTTTTAAGTGTTGACTGATATAAAGTAGGGTATGGTACAGTGAAAAGTGCAGACTTTGAAGACCGACCTGGGTGTGATTCTCAGCTCCCTAGGGGGGTCATTGTGTGACCTTAGCCTATTCTTTAGCCATTATGAAAAAGAGAAAAAGAGGCATGGCAGAGACTGCTAAAGGTCTCAATATTTACACTCCTCTTTTGCTTTAATGACAGAACTCTGTTTTAGCTGGACACATGACTACCCAGAATAAAGACAGCATCTCCCAGCTTCCTTTTCCGCTAAGCATGGTCCCACAACTAAATCCTGGAGAATGGGATGTCAGTGGTAGTGTGGCTTCTGGGAACCTTCTTTAAGAAACTGCTGCAAGTATCCTTTGATCTCATCATCATCCCTTCCTCTATCTTGCCTTCTGGAAACCGAGGCTGCCATCAAGGACTATGAGGCAAAGACCAAACATGTCAGAATCGCAAAGCAGAAAGAATCTAGGTCCCCAACACCATGGAGTGCTGTATCTCTCGGGACCACATCCCTAGACATGTATGAGAAAAATACATTTCAATCTGGTTGCAGTTATAATTTTGAGATTTTGGGCACTTCACAGCCTAACAGAAACAAGGGAAGCTACCAAACTCATTTTCTAAGGCTAATATAGTCTTGATACCAAAAACAGACAGAACGGTACATGCAAATACAATTATAGGCCAATGTTATTTATACACATAGATTCTTAAATCCTAAATAAAATATCAACAAACCTAGACCAGCAAGGTATATGGTATATAATACACCATGACCCAGTAGAGTTGGCAGTGAATTTATAGGAATGTAATGATAACCAAACATCACAAAGTTCATAAATGTAGCTTATCACTTTAACAGAATAAAAGATAAAAGTTCTACTACAAAGTCAATAAATACAGAGAAAGTATTCAATAACATTCAACACCCTCCATACTAAAAATAAAAAATTCATATAAGGAAAACTTATTTTACCATACCTTGTTAAAGGATACAGCAACCGTCATTCTTTAATAGGGAAAATTTAGAAGCATTCCTAGTGTGGGTTTGGGAAAAGGGGTCCATCACTTTCATTCCATGATCAGTGAGTCCGTAACTCAGGAAGAATTAAGAGAATATCTCTGAGGTCGCCTTGTCACTGTAGTTTAACATACCAATGTGACTTGTCCTCTGTTCCCTCCCTCCCTTCCCTTCCCCAGGGTCATGAGAGTCTTAGCGATCACCAGGTCCAGTACTTCCATTTCCATGCCTCTTTTATTAGAAGATAATATTGATCACCTTCTGTTCAAGTTCTTTAAAACTCCTTTGTCAGGCCAGCTGTTTATTTTCTTCTAGAAGCAGTTACAAAGTTTTTAACTTTGTACTAGGTCTTATAAAGTAGGTAGGTGAAGGGCAGACTTATAAAAGAAACATTGTGGAAATAGTATAAGCCTTGCTATGTATCAAGTGTTATTCAAGGCTTTGCAGCTGGGACTACAAAGATGAATGAGAATTGTTCCCTGCCTTTAAGAAACATGCTGTTGCAAGGTAGACTTCAATCTTATGATATGCTTATCATCTCTGAAACATATAGACTGTAAAGTAGTAAGTAACTAATAAATTTCTAGAGTAAATACTCAATTACCTGGCAAAGAATGAGATAGAAGCAGGACTTCTGAAAGGATACAGCAATGATAAAATTGACAAAACTGTCAAAAGCAACCACTTAAGGACTGGAAATCAACTAAAAGCAAGTGTATTAAATTGTATTATCAAGAAAAACTAATGAAACTCTGGTAAGAACAATGGTAGTCTGTGACATTTCAGTCTAAGGCTTCTCTCCAATTATTTCTAATAATTTGGTTGCTCTTTTGGGTTTCCTTCCTTCCTTCTTTTCTAATTTTGAGTCAGGGTCTCACTCTGTCACCCAAGCCAGAGTGCAGTGGCATGATATCAGCTCACCACAGCCTCAACCTCCTGGGCTCAGGTGATCCATCCACCTCAGCATCCCAAGTAGCTGAAACTAAGGCACACACCACCATGCCTGGCTAATTTTTTATTTTTTATTTTTGTAGAGACAAGGTCTTGCTATATTGCGCAGGCTGGTCTCAAACTCCTGGGCCCAAGCAATCCTTCCACTTCGGTCCGCCAAAGTACTGGGATTACAGGCATGAGCCACCACACCTGGCCTCTTTTTAGTTTTCTAGATGGTAATAATATCTTCTGCAAATAATAACAATTTTCCTTTCTGATTTTATACTCTTATTTAACATAGAACCTCCAGTACAATGTTAAGTGATAGTGGTCATAGTAGGCATCCCTGTTTTAAAGGAAATGCTTTTAATATTTTCTCATACAGAATGATGTTTACTGTAAGGTATTTTTTTATGTTACCCTTTTCAAGTTAAAGATATTTCTTCCTACTCCTTTTTTACTAAGTTTTTATGTTGAATTTCATCAAATGCTTTTTCTTTATCTATTGATGATATGGGATTTTTCTCCATTCATTTGTTCATGCAACGAATGATACAGGGTTTTCTAATAGGAAACTTGTTTGCGTTCCTGGCATAAACCCAACATGGTCATGATTTTTGTTTGTTGTTTCTGTCCTTTGAATTTGTTTGCTAGTGTTTTTTAGTATTTTTCATCTGTATTCAAATGGTGAAAAGTAATGTCATAGAATTCACTAGCTGTATATGTGTGTTTGTGCATGCAAGTGTGTGCACACGTGTGTGTACACTCACCCATGGCCTCTGTGTCTTTCACAGCTAACAGGACCAAGGACTTCTGGACCTCCCTCTGCCTGGAATGGGCCTGGAGTCTGCCACATTGGTCCTTCTGCCCAAACTCCCCCTTGCATGTGCTGGAGGAGCTCAGGACTGGCCCCTGACCCCACAGCTGCAGCCACTCACTTTTGTGCTCTCCACCTTCCAGGTGCCCTTCTCCAACTGCAGCCGGGACTGCCTGGCAGGGACCCGGAAAGGGATCATTGAGGGGGAGCCCACCTGCTGCTTTGAGTGTGTGGAGTGTCCTGATGGGGAGTACAGCGATGAGACAGGTAAAGGAACAGTCCCTCTTGGGCACTGTGTAGGGACCTGAGGTCAGTGAAGCCCGTGGAAGGGCTGGGCCAAGATGGTGCTTAGCACAATTTCTCATTTAACAAGGGTCTGCTTGAGCATTGCACAATGTTGGGTACAGAGGGGGAATAGTAAAGGAATGTGAGATGTTGTTTTGATACCATAAACGTGAACAAACATGCCTGTTACACATCTTTCTCTTACTTTGATACTGCTCTCCAATATCGTTTTCCATTTCTTAGAGCTCTGAGTGGACAAAGTTCTGTCTGCTCCAAGTTCTAGAGCTAACAGGCCGTGCATGGTAGATTACCTGCTGGATTCCTGGCCCTTAATTTGCTGTCTTATGTTTCTCCTGTGCCTGAAGTTATTTTAAAGTGGGAATAATAATTAAACCTATTTTATATAATTTTGAGAATTAAACAAATCGGTAACATACATAATAAGTTCCAGATAAATGTTTGTTAAATAAAACTTTGAGGCTGACTGTGATGGCTCACACTTGTAATCCCAGCACTTTGGGAAGCCAAGGCAGGAGAATCACTTGAGGCCAAGAGTTCAAGATCAGCCTAAGCAACAGCAAGACCGCGTCTCCACAAAAAAACTTTTAAAAAGTAACTTGGCATGGTGGCTCACGCCTGTAGACCCAAGTAATCAGAGGATTGCTTGAGCCTGGGAGATCAAGGCTGCAGTAAGCTATGATCATGCCACTACACTCCAGCTAGGGCAACAGGGTGAGACCCTATCTCTGAAAAAAAAAAAAAACAACTTTGACATATCAGAAGTGCTCTATAAATATTAATTATAATTGTTATGATTATCTCATTTTATCCTCAGTAATAACAGGGTTATTTCCATTTCCATTTTACAAATGAGGAGACCGAGGCTCAGAGAGGTTTAGGAGCCTGACCAAAGTTCCACAGCTAGTAAATAGTGTGGCCAGGATCCCATCCAGATCTCTGCAAAACTCATGCTCCTTTCACTGCCCAAAGCTGCACACTGCCTGGGACACAGCAGAGACATAGTAAACATTAGTTGGCTGACTGAGTCTGCAGCCTCCCTCACTGAAAAGCTGTGCGTGTAGAGTGCGGGAAGCACACATCATACACACAGAACCTTGATCTAAAAGGAAGTCTGCTCTGGCATGTCTACAGAGCCCATCGATGTATCCAAAATAAGTCAGGCTCCATGTGAGATGATAGATCTGTCAATTTGCTTCACTGTAGTAACCATTTCACTGTCCATATGTATCCCCCAACACCATGTCGTAAACCTCCAATATACTCAATTTCAAATAAATAAATAAAGCAGGACGAGTGAATCACTCTCTGAAGAGTTGATAGACCATGCTAGACCTCTGGTGTGCCGGGCACCCAACTGTCCAGCCGGGTTGCTGATTCCTCACGGTAACCCATCAGCAGGCGGTGTTAAAAGAGACAAGTGTCCCCACCCACATGCAAAGGAAAAACAAACAATAGAACCATCAAAAGTGGGGCCAGGTGTGGTGGTTCAAGCCCGTAGGCCAAAGTGAGGGGATTGCCTGATCCCATGGGTTTGAAACCAGCCTGGGCAACTTGGTGAGACCTCATCTCTACAATAAATCAAAAAATTAGCCGAGAATGGTAGGGCACGCCTATACTTCCAGCTACTTGGAAGGCTGAGGCAGAAGGATCGCCTGAGCCCAGCAGGTCGATGCTGGGGTGACTGTGAGTGTGCCACTGCACTCCAGCCTGAGTGATGGAGTGAGACTTCAACTCAAAAAAAAAAAAAAACCCACCAGACCCCCGATCTTGCAAGACCGTCGTTAAAGTCTCGCTTCTGCTGCACTCCAAGTACATGAGATCAAACATGTCAAGGTTCGAAATATTTTTGCAGTGAAAAAAAAAACCACTATTTTATTTATCAACAATGAAAATTATAAAGCAATCGCCTCCAAAAACCCCCACCACCTACCCACACGCTCACAAACTTGGGTCTGCGCTGCACAGTAACTAACTCTTCGCTGGGACATTTTACAGATGCAAGCGCCTGTGACAAGTGCCCAGATGACTTCTGGTCCAATGAGAACCACACTTCCTGCATTGCCAAGGAGATCGAGTTTCTGGCGTGGACCGAGCCCTTTGGGATCGCGCTCACGCTCTTCGCGGTGCTGGGCATTTTCCTGACCGCCTTCGTGCTGGGCGTGTTCATCAAGTTCCGCAACACGCCCATCGTCAAGGCCACCAACCGAGAGCTCTCCTACCTCCTCCTCTTCTCCCTGCTCTGCTGCTTCTCCAGCTCCCTGTTCTTCATCGGCGAGCCCCAGGACTGGACGTGCCGCCTGCGCCAGCCGGCCTTCGGCATCAGCTTCGTGCTCTGCATCTCGTGCATCCTGGTGAAGACCAACCGCGTCCTGCTGGTGTTTGAGGCCAAGATCCCCACCAGCCTCCACCGCAAGTGGTGGGGGCTCAACCTGCAGTTCCTGCTGGTCTTCCTCTGCACCTTCATGCAGATCGTCATCTGTGT
Organism: Cephalopachus bancanus; assembly: GCA_027257055.1. NCBI lineage: Eukaryota > Metazoa > Chordata > Mammalia > Primates > Tarsiidae > Cephalopachus > Cephalopachus bancanus. The sequence continues at coordinate 2,882,355 of JAPVLO010000022.1, read as the reverse complement.
GATCTGGCTCTACACGGCGCCCCCCTCGAGCTACCGCAACCACGAGCTGGAGGACGAGGTCATCTTCATCACGTGCCACGAGGGGTCGCTCATGGCGCTGGGCTTCCTGATCGGCTACACCTGCCTGCTGGCCGCCGTCTGCTTCTTCTTCGCCTTCAAGTCCCGGAAGCTGCCGGAGAACTTCAACGAGGCCAAGTTCATCACCTTCAGCATGCTCATCTTCTTCATCGTCTGGATCTCCTTCATCCCGGCCTACGCCAGCACCTACGGCAAGTTCGTCTCCGCCGTGGAGGTGATCGCCATCCTGGCGGCCAGCTTCGGCCTGCTGGCCTGCATCTTCTTCAACAAGATCTACATCATCCTCTTCAAGCCGGCCCGCAACACCATCGAGGAGGTGCGCTGCAGCACCGCCGCGCACGCCTTCAAGGTGGCGGCCCGCGCCACGCTGCGCCGCAGCAACGTCTCCCGCAAGCGCTCCAGCAGCCTCGGGGGGTCCACGGGGTCCACGCCGTCCTCCTCCATCAGCAGCAAGAGCAACGGCGAGGACCCGTTCCCGCAGCCCGAGGGCCGCAAGCAGCCGCAGCGGCAGCCCCTGGCCTTGACCCGGCCAGAGCGGCAGCAGCCCCTGACCCCGCAGCAGTCGCAGCAGCAATCGCAGCAGCAGCCCAGATGCAAGCAGAAGGTCATCTTCGGCAGTGGCACGGTCACCTTCTCGCTGAGCTTTGACGAGCCTCAGAAGAACGCCATGGCCCACAGGAATGCCGCGCACCAGAATTCGCTGGAGGCCCAGAAAAGCAATGACACCCTGACCAGACACCAGGCGTTACTCCCACTGCAGTGCGGGGAGATAGACTCAGAACTGACCATCCAGGACCCGGGCCTGCAAGGGCCTGTGGGTGGGGACCACCAGCCAGAGATGGAGGACCCCGAGGAGATGTCCCCAGCACGTGTGGTGTCCAATTCGCGGAGCTTTGTCATCAGCGGCGGAGGCAGCACCGTCACAGAAAACATGCTGCATTCGTAAAACAGAAGGGGAAGGCTGGTCTAGGGAGACCCCAGTGAGATTTCTTGGGATCCCAGGGATGAGGAATCGCCCCAAGTTCCTTTCCTCTGAGGAAGGAGGGATCACAGACACATCAAATGCCCCTGCACTTAAGTACACTCTTTTAAATGACAGTGAATTGACTAAAGTTCCCTTTAAATTTAAAAAAAGGAAGGAGAGCTGTGTGTTTCTGGGGTTGCATTTGTCAAAGCATTGAGATCACCACAATCAGGTTCACTGTCCATCCACATCCAATGTGTCCTCCTGTGTTCTAGTCTGCCCAGCAGTTCAGAGATGAAACCATGGCTTTAAACCATGGTTTTAAGCTACCCACTGACTCCCTCCTAAAAAAAGGAAAACACCAGAATGTTGAAGTACCTGTCCTGAAAATCATGGACATCTAGACATGGACAAAAATGTGCAGACTGACAGGACATCAGATTTGCCACCACTAGAGCTGAGAGTGTGAAAGACAGAAGGTCACCAGTTCTGCCCAACACCTTGACAGTGGAAAGAACTTTAAATATTCAAAACGTAAGGGGAACGTGTCCCCTCCTATTTATGAAAACCATAAGATATTTGGTCTTCTATCTGCTGCTGCTATCGTGTGACATCCCAAAGGTTTGCACCCTCCTATTCCATGTGTCTAATGCTGTCCAGTATGGGATAGTGATAAAGTGTTTAGATTCCAGGATGACAAGAGTCACTTCGAATTGTTGGGAAGGGATTGCATAAACCAATGAGCTGTATCTGTAATTAATATTGCTGTATTTAGCTTTATCTTTAAGAAAATGCTTCTGTTGTGATAGTCCATGGACAACACAAACTGAAAAATGTCACAGTCTGGTTTATATAAGGCAGTATTATTGAGCTCCACTTTCCTTTCCCACCCTCATCCCCTTGGAAGCTGAGCCTTATGTGAGCCCTTTCAGGGCTCAAGGGTCCAGAAATCCCTCCATCCCTGCCCCAAAAGGATTTCTGAAGCCAGATCCACACCTATCTCTGTGGAGAGTAAGTTCCCATTGTCGATGCCCTGACAGTTGTTGGATTATGACAGTGTGGTTTCAAGAGAGCTATACCCCAAATTCCAGAGCTGATTTCCCTCCAGCAAGTGGTGTTTAGGGCATACTGCTGGACACTCAGACTCTGGAGCCAGAGAGACGTGGGTTCAAGCCCTAATTTGGTCACTTGCAAGCTGGGTGACCACAAGCAAGGAATCTTAACCTAAACCCCAGCTCCTTTGTCTCTAAAATGGGGGTCATAATCATCCTTTTCCCTCAGAGCTCCTATGTGGATTAAATGAGTTAATGTATGTAAAGTATTTTAGCACAGTGCCTAGCACAAAATAAACACTCAATAAATATTAGTTAATATTATTACTGATATTGTAATGATTTTTTTTATTTGCTTAGAATACAAAACCAAACTTATTTCTTACCAGTCAGATTGTAATGGCTAATCCACTAATCACAATAACTTTCTCTGTACTAAGTCCGTGAATCTCTAGGACTTAGTACAAGGAATCAGCCCTGGTAACACTGGCTCATGGTGTTAGAAGCTATAAGTCAGCCCTCTAGCGGTCCTGATAGCCTGCCTCTGCATAGGACCTAGACCTCCAGTATCCAGGGAAGACCACCATCATTGGGGCAGGAGTTTCTCAGATCACTCTAAATGCTTCTCTTAAGTTGAGGTCAAGCTGTAGCAATTCCATCTTTCTGAGGTCTCAGATGTGCAGCTCTTGGTAATTTCTTCCCCTGACCACTTTCTTCCAAAGGGCTGCCCTTCAATAATTTTTTAAAGGCAATTTGTTAGCATGATAGATCAGATTATGATGAAAAGCCAGTAGAGGGCGCCATATGGGAGTGTGACTGCGAGACAGAAGGCCGCCACCAGGAGGACCCTAGTGAGGCACCCGTTCCCCCACTGGGGAAGGACCATCTCACTGTCCCCTGCTGGTCACACCTCTGGGCAAAGCACAGAGCTGAGTGAGGATTTATATTTAACATTTCACTTGGTCTTTGGGGGGGAAGGGAGGGTGAAAGTTTGATGGCTTCAAAACAGCAATGTGGAAACACCCTCATCAAAATGTCACACGCTCAGCCTTCTGGGATTTGACGTCATTGTACACCTCACCCAAGGAGCTGAGGTGAAGGAGGATGAAGCTCAACCAGAAAAACACGCAGCGTCTACACTGAGCTTGCATTTCACCAAGGGCTGGCAGATAAAATAACCTCTCACAATATTCTTGTCAGAAAGGCAGAGACGATGTCATTATCCCAACTTCTATGCAGCCGGCACAACCCGCAGCACAAAATCAGGGGTGTAAAATATGAGCTCTCATTATTTTCCTATAACAGCCTAAATTCTCTCTTAAATTCCCATTCAGCCACCTGACAGAAGCATCATCTTAGTCAAATTGGGATATTCTCAGTAACTCCAGAGTTTTCAGAATCAATTTAGATGTTTGAGGATCAGTTCAGAGCCTTTTCTCCTTCTCCTTTCCGGGAGGGTTTTTGTGGCATAAGGGGGTAGGGCTCCTCAGTCATTGACAGCTCCTACTGACGTTGGTAAGAGCAGTCTTGTCTGGTGTGCGCTGGCATGCACTGAGGCATCATATCTCATCTGGTCCCCGCTCATGGGATTCACGGTAGTTCTCAGAGATGTATCGCTGTCCCAACTGCTCGACCCCTTTCATGCCTGCCGGCTCTGGCAACTACCTTCACACCCATCCCTAGGACCTGGGAACCACCAGCAACCTTGCTGCCATGTCTGCTTGACTGCCACCGCCTCCCACCCCCACCCCCATGCAGTACTGAAGAACTCAGAGGCTAACTAGCATCCTTGGCACCAGAGAAGAAACAGGGTACATATCTCCAAACTTATGTAGACTTTTGTGGTGGGCAGAACAATGGTCACCCAAAGATGCCCATGTCCTAATCTCTAGAACATATGATTATGTTGTCATATGATAAGGGCGAAATAAAGTGGCCAATGCAATTAAGATTGCTAATCAGGGCTCGGTGCAGTGGTTCACATCTGTAATCTCAGCACTTTTGGGAGACTGAAGCAGGAGGATTGCATGACCCCAGGAGTTCGAGACCAGCCTGGGCAATATACCGAGAACCTCGTCTACAAAAAAAAAAACCAAAAAATTAGCCAGGTGTAGTATACACCTATAGTCCCAGCTACTTTGGAGGTTGAGGTGCGAGGATCACTTGAGACCAGGAAGTCAAGGTTGCAGCAAGCTGTGATTGTACCCCTGCACTCCAGCCTGAGCAACAGAGTAAGACCCCGACTCAAAAAAAAAAAAAAAAAAGATTACTAATCAGCTGACCTTGACCTAAGGAGAGTATCCTGAATTATCCAGTTGAGCCCAAGGTGAGTACAAAGGTCCTTAAATGTGGAAGAGGGAAGCAGAAGAACAATGTCAGAGTGATACAGTGTGAGACAGACTCCATCAGTCATTGCTGCCTTTGCACATGGTAGGGAGCTGTGAGCTGAGGAACGCAGGTAGTTTCCAAAAGCTGGAAAAAGCCAGAAAACCCATTCTCCTCTAAAACTTCCATAAGGGAACACAGCCCTATCAGTATCTTGGTTTTAGCCCAGTAAGATCCTTTTGGAATTTTTGAGCTCCAGAACTGTAAGATAATAAGTTTGTGTTGTTTTAAGCCACTACATTTCAGCAGCAACAGAAAATAAATATGTTTTTATTGTCATCTCCTTCCCTGAGCTGTCACAGACTCTCCTTCTGAAAGAAAGTTCGGACCAACATTCTAGTCCTCCAAATCTGCTTGGGAAATATAAATCTTGTGTTCTAAGTCTTTCTGGGCTCTAGCTAGTAGAAAATTATCAATCAGCCATGTTATCTCAATCTATTACCTGTTGGTAGCAGAAACCTGAAACACAGTAGCTTCAGCAAACAAGTCAGGAGATAAAGGTCACCTTTTTTCCCCAGTGTTATTGAACTGTATTTGTTTTGGTTTTTTGTTTGTTTGTTTTGTTTTTTAGTCACAGTCTCACTCCGTTACCCAGACTGGATTGCAGTGGCACGATCACAGCTCTCCACAACCTCGACCTTCTGGTCTCAGGTGATGCTTCCACCTCAGCCTCCTGAGTAGCTGGGATTATAGACACATGCCACCACACCTGGTTAATTTTTCTTTTTCTTTTTTTTTTTTTTGTAGAGATGACTTTTCACTATGTTGCTCAAGTTGGCCTTGGATTCTTGGGCTCAGGTTCAAGTGGTCTACCCACCTTAGCTTCCCAAAGTGCTGGGATTACAGGCGTGAACCACCATGCCTGGCCATAATCATCTTTTAATCACTTTTTAATTTTTATTTTATTTTATTTTATTTTTTGAGTAGGAGTCTCACCCTGTTGCCCAGGCTGGAGTGCAATGGCACACTTACAGCCACCATAGCCTCGACCTGCTGGGCTCGGGCCTTCCTAGTAGCTGGAACTATAAGCCCATGCCACCATGCCTGGCTAATTTTTGATTTATGGTAGAGATGAGATCTCTCCAAGTTGCCCAGGCTGGTCTCGAACCCCTGGGCTTAGGCAATCCTCTTGCCTCAGCCTCCCAAAGTGCTAGCATTACAGACTTGAGTCACCGCGCCTGACTTTTGATGACTTTTTAAAAGATTCCTTAGGTTTCACAGACAATGAGAAACTGCTTATACTTACTTGAAATAAAAATGAGTTACATAGTTATAAAAGATTTTCACTCAAGTGAAAGTTTCCTAGATTTTAGGAATTTATGGTGGAACTTTAGAGGTGACAATCAGCATATAACATTGTCATACTGAAAGTCCCTATGACCATCATAAGTTGTCTAATTACATTCATCTTGATTTTGGGGAAGTTAGGGTTGTCCTATCTCTGTCTCTAAAAGTCTTATTTCAGGGCAACGTCATCTATCTTTTGGCCTGGCTAAAGTCGCATAGCTGCAGGCTACCAGAGCCAGAGTTTCCCTTTGCTCCTCTCCTGCATTTGAAATCATTAGTGCCGAGAGAACAACAGAACATTAATAATCACTGGAGGAGCCCATCACGGGAGGAGATGGTCTCATTTGCTGGTTAATCACTGGAGGAGGCTGTCACAGGAGGATATGGTCTCATTTGCTGGTTAATCACTGGCCCTCCCTTGTCTGATCCTGGCTGGTCATTGTAGGACTCCATTGGCGACAAAGGCATCCCCCCAAAGGTGGGAGGAAGTTGCTGTAGTGAGATAACAGGTCTCTGATTTTCCTAACCCAGATCATGGAAAAAAACCAAGAGTTGGATGAGAACTTTGACTGAACTTTGCTATTATGCAAGGAGCGAAATAGAGGTCAGGGTTACAAGTACAGCGTAGGACCAGTCATGGGAATAAAAGTGCATTCCAGAGATTGGAAGAAGAGTTTTGGCCTTGAGGGGACTGCTCAACAAGTGGTGTGAGAAAAGAACTACCAGAGGAAAGTCAATGGGGCAGGAAGTGGAGCAGAACCAGCGTGAAGATGCATCTGGGACCTGGAAGGACAATGGTGACTAGTACCAAGTGGGGTTGGGAGACCTTCTCCTCTGCTAGGATGACCACCACAGCCCTCCTCTCCCCGAGCCCTGGGAAAGGATGGAAGATGCTTGGCATGAAAGTGAACAGGGGTAGCTGATTATATCAAGAGCTGGAGAAGTCCCAGCACATGGAGGGCAAGTACTTTTGAGTTTAGTGAAAACAGGTAAAAGATCAAAGCCCAAGAATAAACCCGAGGTCAGTACAGGATTTGATCCCTGATAAAACCATCGGGAAATGTTTTTGGAAGAATGTGGCTGCCTTCCTTACATCAACCCAAAGATGTGGATGTGATCATTGCCCAAAACACCCTGATTTTCTTTTTCTTTTCCAATAGAGATGGAGTCTCACTCTGTTGTCCAGGCTGGAGTGCAGTGGTATGATCATAGCCCACTACAACCTTGAATTTCTGGGCTCAAGCAATCCTTCTGCCTCAGCTTTCCAAGTAGCTAGGAATATAAATGTGCACCACCATTCCTAGCTAATTTCTTTTCCCTGAGATTATCATTCTGTTTCCCAAGCTGGAGTACAGTGGCACAATCACGGCTCACTGCAGCCTCAAACTCCTGGACTTAAGCGAATCCTCTTGCTCCAGCCTCCTGAGTAGCTGGGACCACAGGTGTGTAACACCACACCCAGCTAAGTTTTTATTTTTTGTAGAAATGAGGCCTTACTACTTTGCCCACACTGGTCTCGAACTCCTGGACTCAAGCAACCTCCCACCTCAGCCTCCAAATGTGCTGGGATTGTAGGTGTGAGCTACCTTGCCTGGCCTAAAAAAAAAAAAAACTCCCCTGGTTCTTTAAAAATTTTGTATCTCTAGCCGGGCTCGGTGGCTCAGCCTGTATTCCCGTGCCTTTCGGAGGCTGAGGTGAGTGGATTGCCTGAGCCCGCGGGTTCGAGACCCGCCTGGGCAGCGAGACCTCATCTCTACAATAAATCAAAAAATCAGCCAGGGGTGGTAGCGCATGCCTGTAATTCCGGCTACTTGGAAGGCTGAGGTGGAAGGATCGCCGAAGCCCAGCAGGCGAGGCTGCGGTGGCCGGGAGTGGCCACTGCACTCCAGTCTGGGCAACAGAGTAAGACTGCAACTCAAAAAAAAAAAAAAAAATTTTTTTGTGTCTCACATTGTTGCCTAAGCTGATATTGAACTCCTGGCTTCCAGCGATCCTCCCACCCCGGCCTCCCAAATTGTTGGGATTATGGGTATGAGCCATTGCACCAGAACATCCTAATTTTCTTTAAATGTTTGTTCCTAGGCCAGGTGTGGTGGCTCATGCCTATAATCCCAGCACTTTGGGAGGCTGAGGTGAGAGGATTGCCTGAGCCCACAGGTTCAAGAGCAGCCTGTGCAACTTGGTGAGCCCTCATCTCAACAATAAATTTTTTTAAAAAGTAGCCAGGTATAGTGGCGCATGCCTGTAATTCCAACTACTTGGAAGGCTGAGGCAGAAGGATAACCTGAGCCCAGGAGGTCAAGGCTGCGATAGCCATGAGCATGCCACTGCACTGCAGCCTGGGCGACAGAGTGAGACTCCAAAAACAAAAAAAAAAGGTAGTTTTGTTTCTAGCTGGTACCTGACAATACTCACATTACAAACAGAGATGACTTCTTGGTGGTACACTAATGGATGAACATTTGCGCTTCTTTAGAATTTTCTAAATTTTTCCCAAAATTTGTACATCACACACAAAACTGTATTAGGAAAATAAAGAAAGGAATTTTAAATAAACATGTAACCAAATATCAAACAGCTAAACATACCATATTAGATGGGAATGTTAGGTCAGTTGGCCTTCCTATCAAGTTTTTCTGAAACTCTAATTAGCCTCAGGATTTTTGTGCAATTTTTTTCTTTTGTTTACTCATGAACAGACTAAGTATATAGAATAGTGGGAAACCAGGAGTGGGCCTCTAGGCAGTATAACAGATATATTTCTTTGTCTCAGTTTCCTATGTAAAGCAGATAAACTACAGTTATTTGCCAAACAAAATAATTGATGTGAAAGCACCACCTTTAGAAATGTGGGTAAAATACGGATAATTACTAAAATCACAGGTGACCGAAGTTTAGAGCGTTTGCTTTTGAATACTCAGGAAGTACCAGGGAATTCAGTGACTTCGTCTGTCAGGTGTTTTTAGTTGATAACAACAGAATCCACTCTAAGCACAAGGGGGTCTTAGGGTTTTAAGATGCGTATACAATTTGGGGGAGGCCCAGTAATCCATACTTGAACACTACACAATTCATCCAGGAGAAATCCCTAACCCCTCCATGGGGTGGTTCTGGCAAAAGCCTCACTACCTCCCCTGCCTTCCACTTAGCACCAAGACAGAGAGAACCAGACCCAGGTACCTTCACTGCGGCTGGAGGACCCAAAGCCCTCTGCCTGGGCTTGGCCCCGCTCACATCTACTTTCCAAGTCTCATGTGAGTCCCACACAGAGCCCTAGATGCCAGGGAGTCTGGAAATGGAGCTTCTGCTTTTCAGCTCCTAGAGTGGGGGAAGACCTCTAGAAGTTCAGAGCAGCTGAAGAATGAGCCCATCCTCGGTATCCACCACCCAAAACAAAGATTTTAAAAATCAGACCCAACATGAAAAGCACATCCCCATGAGAAAAACTAAGCAAAATGCAATTTCTTTTCGTCTTCGCAACTGTGGTAGGTCCCCAAGATGCTGAAGACTGAGCTGCACCTGGCATTTTACCCTGAGGAAGCACCTGCTGGCAGAGAAGATGGACCAAGCAGAGGAAGGCACCTTTGTGCTGCCGTCTTTACACCAAACATGATGCACACTGAAGTGTTTATGGGTGAAATCATATAATGTCTGGGATTTGCCTTAAAAATATTACCATGGGGAAGAAATAAGTGTGTAGGGAGAAAGATAAGACAAGAACAGCAGAACGTTATGGTCGTTGAAGCTTGGATGATGGGATACGGGAGGCTTCATTTTTCTATTCCCTCGACTTTTTTGAGATTTAAATTTTTTCCATAATAAAAAAATTAATGTTAAAAAGTGCCATAGGATTTTTTTTAAGTCTCAGTCAAAAAAATCACACAAAAGAACTGTACCGACTTGACTGGTTCTATTAGTCACAAGATAAGTGAATCAGCCAAACACATACCAAAAAAAGAGCCTGAGAATGTGCCAAACTGCTAAAATTTTAGTTGAAAAGTAAAAAATTTAAAATAAAATTGAGACCTTTACAGCAAGGTTCCAAAAGTGGTTCTTTGGAGCATATCAGGAAGGCCTTCCGGGAGCTGATGGACAGCTCCCTGGAGCTGATCCAATTAGGAGCTTATCCTTAGATGAACCAACTGTTGGCTGGTTCCATGTTTGGGGGCTGTCCTTTGGCAAAATGTTAAAGAGTTCTTAACACAGCCTTCTGAGCCTGTGTGCCAGTAGTTTCTCTTTTATGTACACATAATCACAGGGAAACAATCCAACAGGCAGCAAAATTAGTTAGCACCAACGTGTTCCGGCTAAAAGAGAATCTGCCAGGCTGAGCTGTGGGCAGGCCTACACCAGGAAGCAATGGCAACCGCTGAGATTCTGTGAGAAATGCGGGAGGCAACCCAGATGTCCAACACCCAGGCTGAGGAAATTATGCTACAGTTCCATGTGGGAGAGCCCACAGACATTAGACACACAAACTATGTGGACTATGTCAAAACGCAGTCAAGGTTTAGAAATAATGTTCACGGGGAGGATGGGGCGCAGGATGCCCACACCAGATAACGTGTGTGAATTTCACTGAAAACAGGAGGAAGGGGAGACAGGAGGGAGGAAAATAGAGTTTATTATTCATTTACTTTTTTCTTTTATGAAGTTATATAACTTCACTTAGAAAAAAAAAAGGGAGGAAAGGAAAGAGAGGAAGAGAAGGGAGTGAAGAAGAAACAAAACCTTACCCAAGGTATTCTAGCTGTGATTTAAGGACAAAAAAACCAAGATTCTAGTGGACAGAAGATTAGAAGATGTCACTTGTGGGCTCTTGAGGCAAATCCAGCAGAATTCTTGATCGAATAGGCTATGGAGAGTGCTAATCCGTTTCCCCACTCCTGGTTAATATTAAGTGACCTGTGATAAGGCAGAAGATAAAACATCCAAAGAATAGTTTGTAAAATCACTTTCTTTGTTAGGCAGATGTGTTGGTAAGCTTTAAACCAAATATAAAACAGACAAAATGTTATTAGCATTGTTCAACGTCTCCTCTTCCCCCGTCTCATGACCTTACCCCTCTCCCACTATGCTCACTAAGGCCCCAGAAATCTCTAATCTGGACTGTCAAAACTGTCACAACCATACCGAGCAGGCAGGGCTCATGAGATAAAATCCTAAGGTACCTTCATTTTCTTCCTGCTACTCTCCGTCTAATTCTGCTCTGTACCTGCACACATATGTTTATTGTAGCATTGTTCACAGTAGCAAGAACATGGAACCAACCATGCTGCCCATCAAAAGAGGACTGGATTTAAAAAAAGATGGTAGGGGGCCATTGCCTTGCTAGAGTCTGGCGTGGCCATGTGCTCTTTGAGTCATGGCTGTCGCCATGCTTCCTGGCTTTGGTCCCCCTCCCCCACCTTGGGGAGCTGAATCTTCTCTTTTCCTTCTCTTTCTCTCTCTAATTTATTTTTAAATAACTTTTCTTTCTTAATCTCTTTGTGTGTCGCCATTATTTGCTATTTACTCGGATCTCTGGGTTGCCAGCACGCACCTCCGGTTTGCCAGCCCCGGCAGTGCTGCGTGCCTCCCTGCATCTCTCAACCCTCACCCGGTCCGTCCGTACTCTAACATTTTTGGAGGTTCCGCCGAGACATCCGAGAGATCTGTCTCTCTCTCTGTCTCTCTCTCTCTCTCTCTCTCTCTCTCTCTCTCTCTCTCTCTCTCTCTCTCTCTCTCTCTCTCTCTCTCTCTCTCTCTCTCTCTCTCTCTCTCTCTCTCTCTCTCGATATCTCTCTCTCTCTCTCTCTCTCTCTCTCTCTCTCTCTCTCTCTCTCTCTCTCTCTCTCTCGATATCTCTCTCTCTCTCTCTCTCTCTCAATTTCCTAACTGTTGGCTCTCTGTGGACTGTGTTGGAACCTGGTGGCAATTGAAGGCTCTAGCTGAGGCTACACTTCAGCGTGCAGCTTCAGGGAAAGACATCAGACCGCTGTGGCCTGACTCAGTGAGGGACTAAGGTTAACTCTTTGCTTCCTTCTAGCCAAGATTTCTGAGTTTCCCAGTGGACCGAGCTGCATCTCGGAGGACAACTGACGGTCTCTGCCTAGGGCTACTCCCTAGGGAGGCAAGAAAGTCCCCAAAGGAAAGTTCGAACCGCCAGAGCCTGTAAGGGGGGGAGACAAAGTGCTTGGCTTCTTTACTCTTTTCCTCTCTGACTGGCGAAGTAACTCCACGAAGGACCTTGAAACTCCAACAGCTACGTTATGCCTTTCTGCGCCTTTGGTGAGTCATCCCCTTTTACTTTTCATCCACACACACATATTTGAATGTACGCTCTTGGACCGCCCTTTGTTCGGATGACTTTCTGGGTCTCTCGGGTTTCCGGTTCTGTCTTGGAAGACTCCTAGCAAGGGTCGGGGACCTGGTACCTGCTCAAAGTCCTGGTACCAGGCCTTCCAAGACTCAAAAAACAACAACTCAAAAAACAACACAAAAAATTGAAAATCTATGAAATCACCACTCAGTACAAGTAATAGAAGACTACTTTAAAATATTCACCTCGTTCCCCTGGGAGTTCCCCCACTCCCGGCCACCACAGCCTCCACCTGCTGGGCTCTGGCGATCCTTCCACCTCAGCCTTCCGAGTAGCCGGAATTACAGGCGCACGCTACCATGCCTGGCTACATTTGAGGCTTATAATTATTCTGTTTTTATTAAATTTTTGTTCTCCATAGATACCATGTGTAGGTAGTGTATTATTAAAGTTCATAAAGGAAACATGGAATTATATATACTCGTCAGGAACCTGCATCTACATTATGTTTTTAAGCTCTATAAATACGAATGCTGCATGCAATTTTTCCTTAATATGTATACAATTCATTTAGCCATTCATTTTTCTGATAAATAGCAAAATATGAAAGAAAAAAAGATGGTACATATACACGATGGAATATTATGCAGCCATAAAGAAGGACAAAATCATGAACTTCACAGCAACCTGGATGAACTTAAAGTCTATAATACTGAGCGATGTAGAACAGAAACAAAAAGCTGAGTATCACATGTTCTCACTCATAAGCGAACCTTGAACAATTATCGTAATACTATAAGAGAAGGACTGGCAGTAGCAGGAAACTACGGGGGCCGGGGGGGGAGGCGGGATATGCAGTAGTGGGAATCTGCCAGGGGAGTGGGGCACACTTCATCAACAAGGGTACCTGCATAATCAACACTAACCCTGAATTGTACTCCACATCTTTAAAATAAAAAAATTAAAAGGGAAAAAGGCCGGGCTCGGTGGCTCAGCCTGTAATCCGCGCCTTTGGGAGGCTGAGGTGAGTGGATTGCCTGAGCCAGGGTCGAGACGCCTGGGCAGTGAGACCTCATCTCTACAATAAATCAAAAAATCAGCCGGTGGTAGCGCATGCCTGTAATTCAGCTACTTGGAAGGCTGAGGCAGGATCACCGGAGCCCAGCTCGACTGCGGTGAGCGGCCACTGCACTCATCTGGCGACAGAGTGAGACTCCAACTAAAAAAAAATAAATAACTAAATAAATAAATAAAATAAATAAAAGGGAAAAAGAAAATAATTCTGCTCTGTGAGGGCTAGTTCTCCTGCCCCTAAATGAAACACTTCATGATGACTATTCTGGTAACTCTTAGGTGATACAGGGTCCTCATCAGGCATTGAATATACAATTTCATGTGACGGTCCAAACTCTGAACATGGTTGAAGTTGGGGCTCCTCGCCTTCCTCAGCTCATGCCTCTTGCAGCGGGAGAAGTCTGCAGTTAGGAAAGAGGATGCGGCTATTTCCTTCTTTAACCTATCTGGACTGTGCCCTTTCCTCTCTGCACATACAGTTAATCCATCCAAGGCTGGGACAGAGGGAGGAAGAAGAGTAAGTTGGGCAGGAAATAAGTCTCCACACCGACCAGGGCCCAGCAGGTGTTAGAGCTGACTCTTTTGCATAAGGATATTCTCTTGGAGAGACCCCTCATTGCTGAACACCGCTCCTGCATGTTCTTTGGTAGGGATGATGGACTTTTCTCACTTCAAAGCATCCCCCAATATGTCTAGTTTTGGTTTGCCTCTCCATGAAGCTCTCTTGAACAGGATCTAAGAACATGCAGAAGAACAAGTACTAAATTCTGGGTTCTTTCACAAGCAGCGATGGCCACCGGGCAGAATAAATGATGCACAAAACATTCCATTTACCTCCCCTGAAACAGCCACTTTGGAGGGCGATTCAACACAGCAGAAGTGCCCAGCACATTCTTGAGCTCACAGACTTGTATAGTCAATGGGACAACAACTTTCCTTTGACCAGAATTTGAGTCAAGCTCCTCTGAGTTCTCTGCTTGCCTAGGCCCAAACTCTGTCCCTGTTGAATCCAGTGCAAGCAAGAATCCTATTAAGTCCATTTAGGGAAAAATCCCCTACCCTTAGTATCAGACCTCAATATCCTATCGTCCTGGCCTGCCTGCAGCAATAATCCTATCAAGTTAGTTTAGCCAGACACCTCTTATCCTCGATGTTTCCTCTTACCTGCTACCCCCACCCTGGTCCTTGGTTACAAATCCCCTCTTGTGCTGATTGGGGTCAGGGTTAAGTCTGACTGGTAAGGCCGCCTTGCAGTGGTCCCTACACTACTGCCATGGCCCTCTGAACAAAGTTTGCCGAACATCTTAACTAGCGCTTGGATAATTTCCTTAAACAACTGTTTTTTGCCATTCTTCTGCAGGCTTCAAAGATGGGGACATGACCATAAGCCAAGGAGCCCAGGTATCCTGTAAAAGCATGAGAAAGCAAGGAACTTTCCAGAAAGGAATGCCAAGACCTTGGTTTTTTATCCCAGTGAGACCAATTTTGAATTTCTGACCTCTAGAATTGTAAGATAACAAAGTTGTGTTGTTTTAAGCCACTAAGTTCGCGATAATTTGTTAGAACAGCAATAGGACAGACACCATTACACTCACCCTTGCAGGATCTCGGTTTTCTAATGTGTCATTTGGGAGGGAGATGATGAGGATGGTTCTGTTCTGACATTCTGTGGTTGCAAGTCTTTCTGAACAATGAAAGAATCGGTCTTTTTCAGACCACAAAGATTTTGTGGGTTCAAACCACTGCAACTTCTGAAAACTTCCACATGGTAATAGGAATTGGTTGTTATAAAATTAATTTGTATATTCTTAGGACTAAATGGCATTACAAAGAAAAATCAGACAAATCCAAAATAGTGAAATTCTATGGGACAACTGTCCTGGTTTCTTCAAAAAGTCAATATCACACACACACATATGTATATTTAAAAGGCCTTTCTAGATTATGAGAGTCTAAAGAGAATAGCAACCAGATGTAATATATAAAATTTGAGGTCAGGCATAGTGCCTCATGCCTATAATTCCAGCATTTTGGGAGGCTGAGGCGGGAGGATTTCTTGAGCCCAGGATTTCGAGACCAGCCTAGGCAACATAGAAAGATCTTGTCTCTACAGAAAAAATTTCTTTTTAAATTAACCAGGCATGGTGGCATGTGCCTATAGTCCCAACTACTCAGGAGGTTGAGTCAGGAGAATTGCCTGTGTCTAGGAGTTGGAGACTGCGGTGAATGATCATGCCACTGCACTCCAGCCTGGACCTTGACTCAAAAAAATGACTCAGTGAGAACTTGACTCAAAAAAATAAAATAAGCCAGGCACTGTGGCTCAAGCTTGTAATCCCAGCACTTTGAGAGGCCGAGGAAAGAGGATTGCCTGAGCCCAGGGGTTTGAGACCAACCTGGACAATTTGGCGAGACCTCGTCTAAACAATAAATCAAAAATTTAGCCAGGCGCAGCAGCAAGCTCCTGTAGTTCCAGCTACTTGGAAGGCTGAAGTGGAAGTATCGCCTGAACCCAGCAGGTCAAGGCTGCAGTGACCATGAGCTTGCCATTGCACTCCAGCCTGGGCAACAGAGTGAGACTCCAACTCAAAAATAAATAAATAATGTCATGTACTCTAATATAATATAATTTATAATATAATATAATAAAACTTGAATTGGGGAAAATGGCTGGTTTGGGGGTGAAATTAAGGAAGTATTGTTAATTTTCTTTGGGGTGACAGAATGTCCTTACTTTTAGAGGAGAAAAACTTAGTTTTGAGGTAAATGGTCATAATTATCTGGAACTCAGTTTTAAGTGATTTACACAAAAATGTAGATGCAATGTTAATAATTGTTTAATCTTAGTGGTGATATAAAAGTGTTTGTTATACAATCTTTCCGAATATTTAGAAATTTTGTAACAAAAAGCAGGGAGAATTTGTTTTCTAATGCTTTATAAATGTTTATTAAGCTTTTGCTCAGAAAGCTTACATTTTGACTTTAGAAAGTTCTATGCATACAGAATTTTCTAAAACTATTTATAACAACTCAGATTTGTGGCAAGATAACTACCATCTTATGCAAAATAGTTTAAATAAGTTTCCAGTTAAAAGGCTCATGGGGAAAAAAGTATGATCTTCTGTGAATCAGTGGGAAATTACTGCCCTCTGATTGAAAAACAGCCTAACTTGGTGGGATGGGGATTTTTGGTCTCAGCAGGTCAGAGATTTTCATTTCTTTATTTTGCCAATAGAAGGGATTAAAGTGAAACTCTGAATATAATAAATCTAAACTTAATGACAAATAAAAGAAGGCAGGCACAAAAAGTATTCCCTGAACATCAACCTCCTACAACCAGTAGCAGAAGGAAACTAGCCCGAGCCCAGAATGTCAAGGCTGTGGTGAACTGTGATTGGGTCACTGCACTTCAGCCTGGGTGACAGAGTGAGATCCTGACTGAAAAAAAAAAAAAAAATTGGACATACAAGATATCAGAGAGAATTAAGGAGTAACATTCTAGTCATTCCATAGATGATGACAGGATTAGCTAGAGACAGAATGAAAAATACTTTTACATAGTTTACCTTTTATACTTTAAAAAAATATATATGATTGGTCATTACTGATTTATATTCGTAATAAAATAATACTTAATAATTTAAAGTTTTTATTTAAGTACACAAATTGTGTTTTACATTTTCATTTGAAAAGCATACTGTTAAAATCTACAATTAAATTTATACAGAAAATTGTAATTTGGTCGCATTGTGGATGACATAGCCAAGATATCTGCTACCACCTGGTGGAGCATAATTGAATTGCAGGAAAAGCCTGAGGGTGAAGGTGAAGGAGATTGTCAATGTCTAGCTTAAAGAAATTCCATCTAAGTTTTCCATTCCAGAATCTCTATTTCTTATTTTGATGCATAAAAATCTAAATTCTCCCTGATTTCAAACCAGGCAAAGGGACTAAAGGGAGACCCAAGCCTTACCTGTATGATGACTACTTGTATACCTAATCCTGAATTGTACCCGTCTTTTTTTTTTTTAAAGAAACCTAAAAAAAAAAAATCAAAATTCTCCCATTAGATTACCAAATACATCCAGTTTATTAAACATTGTGAACATTAAGGGCTAAAAACTCAAATGATTTTACCTTTCTCCCATTACTGCCTTTTGACCAGGTTTTGTTGACTCTCCCTTGACCAACATTTTGGGTAGAATCTATGCCTTTCTGATTACTTTCACTTACCAAAAATCTGGCCTAGCTTAAAACTTGAATTTCTAACCTAACTTAAGGCTTACAACTCTCTCCTTCCCTGCATTACCAGGCAAACTTTGACTTGAGACACCATGAGAACTTTGGCTAGCATGGGACATGGCCATGGTCTGTTCTTTCATTCATACTCCCCTCTCTCTTCTGTGTCTGGAAGATGGAACAGAATACGTGCCTCTCATTAATCTGACCCCTCTTATAGTCCTCTTTAGCTGCCTCTGCTTCTCTGGCTAAGATCCACAGGTTGTTGCTGCCAAATGAGTGAGGAATATATACCAACTAACATCCACAGCTGCCATCCCTCTACACAGACAGGTTATTGCCTGAACTCTTATGCAAACAAAGAGTCAGAAACACAAAGAAAGACCTGGTTATTTGCTCAAGTTCACGCTACCTGCATAGTTCATGTCTGCAGATTTGTCAGTTCCGGTGCCCTTTCTTAATAGTTTTTGTGATAACTATATTCATAGATTATATGAGTAAAAATAAAAGATAATAAACAATAATGTTATCTAAAATCATCACAAATTATTACCTAGCTTTAATTTTTAAAAAGGCTAAACACTATTATTAGCTTAGACAATTGATATAAAAAAAATTATCCTGGCTGGGCACGGTGGCTCGCCTGTAATCCCAACACTTTAGGAGGCCAGGAAAGGAGGATTGCTTGAGCCCAGGAGTCTGAGATCAGACCAGGCAACTTAACAAGACTTTGGCTCTACAAAAGATCAAAAAATTCACTGAGTATGGTGGCATATGCCTATAGTCCCAGCTACACATAAGGTTGAGGCAGAAGGATCACCTGAGCCCAGGTAGTTGAGGCAGCAGTGAACTGTGATTGTACCACTGCACTCAACCTGGAAAAACAGAGTGACACTTCAACTCAAAAAAAAAAAAAAATTATCCCAATAATGTATGTCATTAGTAACTGAATACACACACACACACACACACACACACACACACACACACACACAGATGTATGTGTATGTGTGTCTGTATTTTAGAGACAGGGTCTTTTTCTGTCATCCAGCCTGGAGGGCAGTGGTGTGATCATTGCTCACTGCAATCTTGAACTCCTGGGCTCTAGTGATCCTCCCACCTCACCTCCCCAATAGCTGGGACTAGAGGTGTGACACCATGCCTGGCTAATTTCTTTATTTTTTTGTAGAAATGGGGTCTTGCTATGTTTCCAAGGCTAGTCTTGAACTCTTAGTTTCAAGCAATCCTCCTACCTCAGCATCAGTACTGGGATTAGAGGTGAGCCACTGTGCCCAGCCCCAATATATTATTTTAGAAATTTTTTCAACATAAAAATAGCCCAAGCCGAGATCGGTGGCTCAGCCTGTAATCCCACGCCTTTGGGAGGCTGAGGTGAATGGATTGCCTGAGCCCGCGGGTTCGAGACCCGCCTGGGCAGCGAGACCTCATCTCTACCATAAATCAAAAAATCAGCCGGGCGTGGTAGCGCATGCCTGTAATTCCGGCTACTCGGAAGGCTGAGGCGGGAGATCGGCGGAGCCCAGCAGGCGAGGTTGTGGTGGCCGGGAGCGGCCACTGCACTCCAGTCTGGGCTACCGAGTGAGACTCCAACTCAAAAAAAAAAAAAAAAAATAGCCCATAGTTGTATATGGTATTCCCCACTAAAAGGAACCAGGACTCCTTAGAGAAATGATTAATTCCAGGGTTGTGGTAGAAAATATCCAAGCTGAACCTGTGCCATTTCACTGTAGCAAAAACGAGAAGCCATCAATAGCTACTGGGTTTATATAAAAAGACATAAGAACCAACTTGAAAGGGGTTTCATAAGCCTAAGATGGGACAATCTGAGCACCAATAAAAGAACAGTCACTGTAATTGATTGAAACATTTTACATATATAAAAATCCATGAGCTCATCATATCACCCTCCCAAACCTCCCTCCCCCCAAAGCTAAAATAAAACTCTTAATTGTCACCACTGTAAATTTTCAGGGCACCAACTCATTACCTGTTAATTGATAAATTAAAAGAAAAAGTTAAGCATTGAACCTGACTTTTCCTATATGAACTGTATTTTGGAAGCAATCAGATAGTTGATAATGAATAATTATTCTTTATAGAAGAACTAAGTTATTAACATATAATGTTTAGTAACACACTACATAATAACAATAATACATTTAGTTATATAAATATATCAAAACTAATTAAATTCTATACTTTAAATATGTGCATTTCAGCCAGGCGTGGTGGGTCATGCCTGTAATCCCAGCATTTTGGGAGGCCAGGGCAAGAGAATCGCTAGAACCCAGGAGCCTGAGATCAGCCTGGCAATACTTCTACAAATAAAATTTTAAAAATCAGCCAGTGTGGCAGTGCACTGCACTCCTGCAGTACCAGCTACTCGGGATGCTGAGGGGAAGGATATCGTGGGTCCAGGAAGTTGAGGCTGTGGTGAGCGGTAATCATGCCACTTCACTCCAGCCTAGAGGACAGAGTGAGTCGTCTACTTAAAAAAAAAAAAAAAAAAAAAAGGAAGGGCAACTCCTTCGGGTCCCCTCAATAAATCCTGCTTTCAAAAAAAAAAAAAAGGTGCATTTTATTGAATGTCTGTCAATTATACTGCAAAAAAAAATCTGTCAAAAATAAATAATTCAGCCGGGCTCGGTGGCTCAGCCTGTAATCCCACGCCTTTGGGAGGCTGAGGTGAGTGGATTGCCTGAGCCCGCGGGTTCGAGACCCGCCTACAATAAATCAAAAAATCAGCCGGGCGTGGTAGCGCATGCCTGTAATTCCGGCTACTCGGAAGGCTGAGGCGGAAGGATCGCTGGAGCTCAGCAGATGAGGCTGTGGTGACCGGGAGCGGCCACTGCACTCCAGTCTGGGCCACCGAGTGAGACTCCAACTCAAAAAAATAAATAAATTAATTAATTAATTAATTAAATAACTGAACTAAAACAATAATCACAAATAACGAAATAGCAAAAGTAAGGACAGCATTAGAAAAATCGCCATTTTGCTATGCGTAATAAAATGAGTCAAAGCTAAGACACTGATGCTAAAATGATTACATGAAAAGGTGATGGTGAACTTTTAATGGAGTGCCAGGCTGACTCACCCACACCCACTGAATAATAGAATAATATCCACATCACTCTTGCGGGACAAGACATTACATGTTTTATAGCATATTGCAATGTTATAGGCAGTACAAAGCATCCCTACGAAGTATTATTGCCTAAAACATTAAACCTAAATTTAATCAAGCATCTCAGTGTAAATGGCAGTTTATAGAAACATGGGGTACTTTTTTTCAAGTTCAGTAACATGAGAAAGCAAGCAACCATATGCAGGATATGGACTATCATATGAAATAAGTGACTTGGTTTCTCCAATAAATCAATGTAGGAAAGGCAGGGGCAGGAAGATGTGCGTACTATTATAACATATTTAAGATAACTACAGTGCAATAAAAATAATCATGAATGGCAAAATCAAAAAACAAAAAGGTCATTCCACATTGAAAGTAAGAGATCTGGCCAGGCACGGTGGCTTAGCCTGTAATCCCAGCACTTTGGGAGGCCAAGGCAAGAAGATTGCCTGAGCCCAGGGGTTCGAGACCAACCTGGACAACTTGGTGAGACCTCATCTCTGCAATAAATCACAAAAACTAGCCGGGCATGGTGGCATGCATCTAGTTCCAGGCAGAAGGATCGCCTGAGCCCAGCAGTTCGAGGCTACAGTGGCCATGAGCGTTCCACTGTGCTCCAGCCTGGGTGACAAAAGTGAGGCTCCAAATCAAAAAAAAAAAAAAGAAAAGAAAAGAAGAGATCTTTTATTGAACAACTTGTGAATGACAAGGAAAATAATTTATATTTTCTAAATTTCTAATTTACTGAACTTGGAAAAATTAATGAGACTGCAAACCTATACATATATTTGAATCTTTGGGATTTATATAAAAGTTATCTGAGAAAAATTCAAGGCTTAAAAACTTGTAGCAATAACAATTAAAGGATGAAAACAAGTGAATTAAAATCACAACTCAGCAAACTAGAAAAATAAAAACAAAGTAAACAACAGAATTAATAAGAAAAGAACTAATAAATCTAAAAGCTGAAATCAATGAGGTAGAAAACCAAAAAACTAATTAATAAATTAAATTCTTGCTCTCTGAAAAACTAACAAAATACAAATCAAACAAAAATAATAAATGATTGGAGTATCCCCTTTGGTTCCCCTCCCACTGTGGGAGCTTCTCTGTCCTCTCAGTAAATCCTGCTTTCTCATTTAAAATAATAATAATAATAAATAACAAAAGAGAAGTAATAATTTAAAAAGAGAAAATATGTTTTAAAATCCTAAATGATGCCAGGCGCAGTGGCTCACGCCTATAATCCCAGCACTTGAGGCCGAGGCGAGAGGATTGCCTGAGCCCACGGGCTTGAGACCAGCCTGGGCAACTTGGTGACACCTCATCTCTACAATAAATCAAAAAATTAGCCAGGCGTGATGGCGTGTACCTGTGGTTCAAGCTACTTGGAAGGCGGATGCGGAAGGATTGTCTGAGCCCAGCCCAATTGCAGTTGGCCATGAGTGTGCCACTGTACTCTAGCCTGGGCTACAGAGTGAGACTCCAACTCAAAAATAAAATAAAATAAAATAAAATCCTAAGTGACTACTTCATACATCACTATGCAAGTATATTTGAAGTTAGATGAAATGGATAATTTTCTACTAAAATACAGTTATCAAAAATGGACTCCAGTAAAGATAAAAAGCTTAAATAGAACAATATGCCTATAAAAAATAAAGAAAATTATCAAAGTGCTACCTACAAAAAACCACCAGGCTCAGTTTCAAAGGAAAACTCCATCATATCTTCCAAGACCAGATATTCCCAATACAACATAATTGTTCTAGAAAAGCATCCATTGATTTTTTTTTTTATCTAACAGAGACAGCACAAAGAAAATGATAGGACAATATTACTCACGTACATTATGCAAAAATCCTAAAATAAACTGTTAGTAAACAGAATCCAAAACCACATTAAGAATAGAATATACCAAGCCAGGCTCGGTGGCTCAGCCTGTAATCCCATGCCTTTGGGAGGCTGAGGTGAGTGGATTGCCTGAGCCCACGAGTTCGAGACCCACCTGGGCAGCAAGACCTCATCTCTACAATAAATTAAAAATCAGCCAGGTGTGGTAGCACATACCTGTAATTCCGGCTACTTGGAAGGCTGAGGTGGAAAGATCGCCAGAGCCCAGCAGGTCGAGGCTGCGGTGGCCGGGAGCAGCCACTGCACTCCAGACTGGGTGACAGAGTGAGACTCCAACTCAAAAAAAAAAAAAAAAAAAGAATAGAATATACCCTCTCCAATAAGATTTATCCCAGTAATCAGGAGTGGGTCATTATTAGAAAACCAATTACTGTAATTCCCCATATAAATAGATCTAAGTAGAGAATCCATGTGATGATCTCTATAAATGCTGAACATATTTTGAAAAAACTACAAGTCTTCTTTAAAAAAATAATTTGATTCAGGGTCTCACTCTGTCACCTGGGCTGGAGCGCAATGGCAAGGTCACACCTTGCTGCAGCCTCGACCGCCTGGGCTCAGTCCATCTTTTCACCTCAGCCTCCCAAGTAGCTGGGACTACAGGCACGTGCCACCATGTCTGGCTAATTTTTTTATTTTTATTTTTTTTTTTGTAGAGACAAGGTCTCACTATGTTGCCTAGGCTGGTCTCAGATTTCTGGGCTCAAGTGACTCTCCCATCTCAACCTCCCAAAGTACTGCAGTTACAGGCATGAGCCACCAAATCCGGCTGAAAACCTCTTTCTGTTGTCAAAAAAGCACCCAAGAATATAAGAATGAATGGCTACTTTATTAATGAAATAAAATATATGCACCTTAGTCATAAAGTCAGCATTTTACAGGTGACATATAAGCAGATATATATAATAAGATTATCTGCAAAATCTTAGAGAAATAAAGTAAAACTAACTGAACAATAAAAAAATTCTAAAGTTAGCAAGCTACAAAACTAACAAAACAGATATCAATAGCCTTTAAATCTGCTAACAGTAACCAGTTAGAAGATTAAAATAGAGGAGAAAATTGTATTTACAATAACAACAGCAAAAAAAGATAAATTCTAAGTAATAAACTTAACAAGAAATGTCCAAAACCAATATGTGGAAATTTTTTTAACATTCCTAAAATACCAAAAAATAGACTTAAACAAATGGACAGACATTTTGCATTCATGAATAGGAGATTCCCCAAAAACATACCAATAAACTTTTTTGGAACAAGATCAATTGCTACTAAAGTTTGTTTGAAAAAAAAGTGTAAAAATAGCTTTAAAAAAAAACCTGCAAAAGTGAAACTATAAGGAAAGAGTAGCACTACCAGATATTGAAGTGTATTATAAAATATCCATAATGAAAATTTGATATTGGCACATGAATAGACAGACAGATCTCTGTAAAAGAATAAAAATTCCAGAATTAAGCCTAAGTTTATATGAAAATTTAAACTATGATGCAAAAGCATCATGTGGCATCTAAAAAAAATCACTGGGGTAAACATGACTCTTTAATATACATTGGGAAGGCAATGCGATAACCATTTTGAAAAAGATAAAATTGAATCCATACCTCAAACTATACACAACAACAAACTTTCAATGGGTCCGAGATCTAAATATTAAAAATGAAACTAAACCATATAAATACTAGAAACAAATCAATGGTGAATTCCTTTATAACCTGAATGTGAGGAAAGGCCTTCAAACTACAACTCCAAATCCAGATACAGTAAAGAAAATACTGATACACTTGACTTGTATAAATAAAAAACTGTCACCTCACAAAAAGCAACACCAAAGGCAAAGTCAAATCACAAAGCACTTACTGAGAGAAAAGTGTTTGCAACATTTATCACAGATAATGGGCAATATCCCTAATACATAAATCATTTTTAGAAATCAAAGGAAACAAAACCCAAATATCTAATATAAAAATGTGCAAAGGACTTGAACGCACCATTACATGAGATAAGAAAAAGTCTGGGCATGCTGCCTCACACCTGTAATCCCAGAGCTTTGGGAGGCAAGGCGGAGGATCACTTGAGCCCAGGTGTCTGAGACCAGCCTGGGCAAAACAGACACCTGTCAAAGAAAGAGAGAGAGAGAGAGACAGAGAGACGCACAGAGAGAGAAACAGAGAAACAGAGAGAGAAAAAGAAAGGAAGGGAGGGAGAGAAAGAGAGAGACAGAGAAAGGAAAGAAGGAAGGAAGAAAGGAAAAGAAAGAGGCTGTGAAGATGAACCTGATAGATTAGGTTATAAGCAGAAGATAGACCACAGAAGTCTCCTTTAATAAAAAGATAAGTCAGGTTCGGTGGCTCAGTCTGTAATCCTGTGCCTTGGGAGGCTGAGGTGAGTGGATTACCTGAGCCCGCGGGTTCGAGACCAGCCTGGACAACTTGGTGAGACCTCATCTCTACAATAAATCAAAAAATTAGCCGGGTGTGGTAGCGCGT
The DNA here is from genome assembly GCA_027257055.1 of Cephalopachus bancanus. Lineage (NCBI taxonomy): Eukaryota > Metazoa > Chordata > Mammalia > Primates > Tarsiidae > Cephalopachus > Cephalopachus bancanus. Next base: position 2,857,421 of record JAPVLO010000022.1, on the reverse strand, counting down.
GCCTGTAGTTCCAGCTACTTAGAAGGCTGAGGTGGAAGGATCGCCGGAGCCCAGCAGGTCAAGGCGGTGGTGGCCAGGAGCGGTCACTGCACTCCAGTCTGGGCGACAGTGAGACTCCAACTCACCAAAAAAAAAAAAAAAAAAAGGAAAAAGATAAACAACAGTAAGCTGCAAGGGCTTTTGATGTCAGGTTGTTTGAAAATATCTCTGAGGGTTACTTAATTTAAAATAACAGAACAAGCTAGGGAGCTGTGATATAGCCTACCAACAGGGTTACTTTTATCAATGCTTAATAACAGTCGAAGGCTTAGGGAGGCTTACATTCTATTTGTGAGTTTGCATTTCTTTATATATGGCTTTAAAAGTGGCTAAGTAAGCATGTGTGCTTATCTTTGAAAATGCAGCTCTGTTTTTATTTCCAACGCCTGACTACACAGCATTCTGATCTCTTTAGACAATAATTCCATGTTAAGTGGTTGAAATTAAGGTCACCTCCACTAGGAGATCCATGATAGCCCTGTGGGGCAAGAATAACCAAGGTGCCACTGGCCACTTGGTGGCAATCTATCCTAATCGCCTGTAAAGTTCTTAACAGGCAATAAACAGCTTGCTAAGAGACTTGAAAACTAATTTATGAAGACATTTCAGGTAGTTCACAAGATGCCTTAGTTGGAAAGGTTCTCTAAGTGTGGACCATTTATCCCTCAAAAGGGCATTAGAAGCAAAGGAAAACATATCCTGCATTTGTCAAAACATATTTGTAGATACACTCTGGAAAATTCTATCAGGAAAGATCTTCGGAGCTAGAAAAGGTTCAGAGTGAGAGGAAAACTGGTGACAGAGTAACACTAACTAAAAACACATAAACTGAAAAGGAATGACACTAATAATATTGAGAACCGACTACTGTTTAGCCATCTAAACTTGAACGAATCAGTTCAACTTTTAGGGCTTCCATGTCTCTGCCTGAACTGTGAACTACATCAGGGCTCAGCAAATGTTTTCTGTAGAGCGCCAGATAAAACTTTGCAGGTCACCACTCTGCGTGGTGACATGTGTCTGTAATCCCAGCTCCTCAGCAGGCTGAAGCAGGAAGATTCCTAGAACCCAGGAGTTGGAGGTTGCAATGAGCCATTATTGCCACTGGACTCCAGCCTAAGCGACAGAGCAAGACCTTGTCTCTGAGGAAAAAAAAATTGTTTAATAAAAAATCTTGGCAGGCCATGCATTGTCTGTTTTAATGACTCAATTTCGTCATTGTCACACAAAAGCAGCAATTGATAACACACAGCAAACTTGATTGATGGGTACTGAAATTTGAGTTTGACATAGTTTTCACATATCCTGAAATATTATTCTACTTTTAATTTTTTTCAGTCATTTAAAAATGTAAAAATCGACCAGGTGTGGTGGCTCAGCCCGTAATCCCAGCACTTTGGGGGCCAAGGCGAGAGGATTGTTTGAGCCCAGGGGTTCGAGACCAGACCGAGCAATTTGGTGAGACCTCATCTCTACAATAAATAACAAAAACTAGCCGAGTGCGGTGGCGTGCACCTGTAGTTCCAGCTACTTGAAAGGCTGAGGCAGAAGGATCGCCTAGCCCAGTAGGTCGAGGCTGCAGTGGCCGTGAGCGTGCCACTGCACTCCAACCTGGGTGACGAATGAGACTCCAACTCAAAACAAAACAAAGCAAAAAAGTATAAAAATAATTCTCGGGATATTATACACACAAAGAGACAAAAAGCTGGTTAAAAAAAATCATTCCCAGACTAATGGCTACAAAAAAAGTAGGCAGCCAGACTGAATTTGGTTCCCAGGACTGTCGTTTGCCTACCTCTGGATGGATGTTCTCTAAACTCCCTTCTGGCTCTGCGTCTTTTCGTTGATGAACCTGCCATCAATTCCTGATTTAGCTAAGACTAGGGTTATACTTCTTTTATGCTTTCTTGTACCTTCTTCTACAGCCTAAGGCCCTTTCTCAAGTTTTATTTACTTGCATCCCCATTAGATAATAATTAAAAAGAATTTTCATCTTTTAACTCATTCTATTTTATTTTATTTTATTGTAGACATAGGGTTTTGCTGTGCTGTCTAGGCTGGTCTCAGACTCCTGGCCTCAAGCACACTTTCTGCACAGCCTCCCAAAGTGCTAGTGTTACGTGTGTCCAGCCTCTCATGTTATCTTAAAAGTAGTTATCAGCCGAGCATGGTGACTCAAGCCTGTAATTCCAGCACTTTGGGAAGCCGAGGAGAGACTATTGCCTGAACTCAGGAGTTCAAGACCAGCCTGGGCAACTTGGCGAGACCTCATCTCTACAATAAATCAAAAAATAAGCTGGGCGTGGTTGCGCCTGCCTGTAGTTCCAGCTACTTCAAAGGCTGCAGCAGAAGGATCACCTGAGCCCAGGAAGAAGTTGAGGCTGTGGTGGCCGTGAGCGTTCCACTGCACTCCAGCCTGGGAGACAGAGTGAGATTCTGACTAAAAAAAAAAAAAAAATTGCCGGGCATGGTGGCACGTGCCTGTAGTTCCAGCTACTTGGAAGGCTGAGGTGGAAGGATCGCCTGAACCCAGCAGGTTGAGGCTGCGGTGACCGGGAGCGTGCCTCTGCCCTCCAGCATGGGTGACAGAGTGAGACTCCAATTCAAAAAAAAAAAGTAGTTATCCTTGTTCTTCCAAGTATATATTTGACTTTTCACCCATGTCCTTCTTCCTGCCTCCCTTTACTGCAAAGCAATTCCCAGAAATGTCCTCATGCCTCTGAGAAATCATTGTCTTCTAGTTGTTTAGACTTGAAAACTCCCAATTGGAAAGCCCCCAAAAAATCTCACTTCTATTTTCTGCTGTAAAAGAACAGCAGTTTTCCTCTCACTCTACTGTGAACGAGGATGGTTAACATAAACTTACTTCACGGAACAGCGAGTTCCAGGCAAGACCTCTACTTGACTTCCTCTTAATCTTTTCCTCCTACATGGTCAGAACCCAAAGTGTGCTGGGAACAGGAATCAGAAACCATGTGTCTGTTCTTCTCTCCTGTTCACATAAGACCAGGAGACACTCATCTTTTCACCAAGATCAGATCAGCTCAATGACTATATAAGTGGTTCTAATGCCTACAAGAACAAAATGCTGGGAATTTACACTTATGGACAATCTGTGCAAAATGTCTATACATTGTAGAGAAGGAAAAAAAGAAGCTAGCTGTTTTCAGGCTTATACCTGGTGCCGAGCAGCCTTTAAAACTACTACTAAGCTGGGCGTTATGGCTCACGTCTATAATCCCAGCACTTTGGGAGGCCAACATGAGAGGATTGCCTGAGCTACTTCCTGTCTGGAGTTTGGCTACCATCCTCCTTTGCTCCAGGCCTCTGAGATCTCTGTGCATTCATCACTTTCCTTTCGCTTAGCTGAGACAATATTTTCAAGTTTCACTTCAATTTCGGGCAAACAACTTGTCTACACTCTCCTCATCCTATAATCTCTTAAAAATACAAATCAAAGCCAGGCGCTATGGCTCACACCTGTAATTCTAGCACTTTGGGAGGTGGAGGTGAGAGAGGATTGCCCGACCTTTGAACTAGCCTGGGAAACTTGGCGAGACCTCTTCTCAACAATAAACCAAAAAATTAGCCGGATGTGGTGGTAAGCACCTGTGACTTCAGCTACTTGGAAGGCTGAAGTGGAAGGATCAACTGAACCCAGCAGATCGAGGTAGCTGTGAGTGTGGGACTGCACTCCAGCCTGGGCAAGAGTCAAACTCTGACTAAAAAAAAAAAAAAAGAAGAAATCAGAAAATCTTGCAGACTTCTGCTTTTTGACATGCTGCATCCCTTTCTTGAGACACTGAAGACAGATTGACCACTGGCTGGAATGAAGAAAAAGCCAAGGAGAAGCATAAAAGAAAAAAAAAAAAAGAGGCAGGGAATGTCTGAAATATTATCCAGCCACTCATTTATTTTTCAGTGTTTACACAGTTTCTTAGATGCCTTGCTCGTACAAGTGTATATCTACCTTCACCTCGTCTGTTGAAATAAATTAGCAAAAAGACTTTCTATTTCTAAGTCCATTTTCTCTGAGTAGTTCTCTCTACTGTAGCCCTATGTTTCCATATTAGAGTAAGATCTCAGGATAAAATCCTATGTGGCTGTTAAGTGTCAAGCTGGGGAAGAATACGTGATCATGTTCAGAATAAAAATAATAAAGGCAGTATGAATTGTACAATCACAATTTTATAATGTTCATACTTGAATATATCCTATAGGAAAGACTGGAAAATGCCTCACCAGAATTTCAAAAGGGATCTCTGAATGGTAGAATTATGAGTAGGATTATTAGTAATAATAATTTTCTTTCCATATTTTCAAATATAACCATAATATACATGTGTTATTTTTATAATCAGAAAAATAATCTTATTTAAAAAGCTGAAAGCATTTTTTGAGGTCATGATTTGTGCATTCTATATATGCTATATACTTCAATAAAAGGGTTTTTTAAAAACTGCTGCTTGCCAAGGTTTAGTGGCTCACACCTGCAATCCCAGCACTTTGGTAGGCTAAGGCAAGAGGATTGCTTGAGCCAAGAAATTCAAGACCAGCCTGGACAACATAGCAAGACCTTGTCTCCACAAAAGTGTGTGTGTGTGTGTGTGTGTGTGTGTGTGTATGAAAGCTGAGTGTGGTGGTAGGTACCTATAGCCCCACTACTCAGGAGGCTGAGGTGGAAGGATCACCTGAGCCAAGAGGTCAAGACTGCGGTAAGCCTTGATTATGCCACTGTACTCCAGCCTGGGTGACACAGTGAGACCTCAACTCAAAAAAGAAAGAAAAAACAAGGGCAGGAATCTTCGACAATGAGAATAACAAAGAAAAGAAACATCTGAGATGGTCTGAGTCTCTGATTGGGCTTCCTTGCTCACCAAGGAAATCTTTTGTACTAATTACCCTTTTTGTCTGCCCATGGAAGATGCGTTATCTTATTTTTTAGATTCTCAAATATTAATGTGCTTAGTAAAGTATTTTGCACATCATGTATACACGAATTACTGAGTCAAAGAAGAGACTCTGCTACAATTGTACTGTCTCCCCACAACTGATTCCAGAACCAGGAAGTGACCTGCATGCGTGTTGCAGGTGATGCATGTGTGGCTTCACAAAGAACATGCTGGGTAAAAACCTCATCTGACTACTTGTCCTGGACTTCAGAACTCCTGATAACACCCTCCACCTCCAGGCCCTGCTCTGCCTCATTTTTTTTTTTTCCAGAAACTTTGACAGCCCCACCTCTGGCATAGGCTTACAGGTTAGATAAGGTAGAGAAATGATTCTCAGGAGGAGGGTCGGTCCTGGTCCCAGGCACAGCTAGTGAAGAATGACAAATGTGAAGGGTACTAGCTCTCTTGTCATTGCTGAATCTGGACCTGACTTCGCTTATAACCACTTTACTTTTCTTATATCTGAGTCTGTCATCTTTACCTCCATTTGGAGTTATAAAGTGGTTTGCGTCCATCAGTGAGACCATGCCTCTGCTGTCCTCTGTTCGGTTTGGGGTAGCTGTGTAACCCAAGTAGCAGAAGAGGGATACTTCTGGGATTCGTTCTGAGAACCATAACCTGGTTAGTATTCTTTTAGACCTGATCTCTGACAATCTGCAGGGAAAGTATCAAAATTACATCCTGGTTCTCTAGGTCTAGCTGGCTTTGGTTAGCATTAGTTTAACCTTCAGGATTTTAACTATGTCCAGTTTGTTCATTCATTCATTCAACTATGTACTGAATGCTTAGAATGTGTTAGACATTATGGTAGGCACTGAAGATGAAATAGTGAACAAAACAGAGTCCTGCTTATGAAGCTTACGGTTTAGATAGGGGTACAGGCCAAAAAATAAAATCAACATTTTAAGGGAGGACTGAGCACAGTGCTTCAACTCTGTAATTTGGGTGACCAAAGTGGAAAGATCGCTTGAAGCCAGGATTTCGAGAACAGCCTGGGAAACATAGCAAGACCTTGTCACTACAAAAAAAATTTAAAAATTAGCCAGGCATGATGGCATGTGCCTGTAGCCACAGCTACTTGGGAGGCTGAGGTGGAAGGACCACTTGAGCCCAGGAGTTGGAGACCACAGTGAGCTAGGATTGTGCCACTGCACTTTGGCCTGGGTGACAGAGTGAGATCCTGTCAAAAAACAACAGCAATTCCAATAGACTTTGGCAAGAGCTCTGGTAGGGTAAATATAACTACAAAGTGCTACATATGTACAAAGCAGGGGTACACAGATGTTAGGGGTAGGGGAAATATGCCCCAGGGGAAATGACATCTCAGCTAAGACCTTGTATTAGTTTGCTATCAAACAAACTACAAGGCGTAACAAGTGCCCTGGCATATCTAGGCTGGCATAACAAGCAACACAGAATGGGTGGTTTAAACAACAGAACAAAATTAATTTCCTCACAATTTGGAGGCTGGAGTACAAGATCAAGGTGTCGCAGGGTTGGTTTCCATTTATCCTTCTACAAATGGCCTTCAATTGTCTTCAAATGGCCTTTCCTCTGTATTTTTGTGCCCCAATTTCCTCTTCTAATAAGGACACCAGTCATATTGGATTAATGACCTCATTATAACTTAATTACCTCTTTAATGCCCTTATACCCAAATCAGTTACATTCTGAGGTACTGAGGGCTAGGACTTCAACATGTGAATTTAGGGGGGGACACAACTCCGCCCATAACTGGCCTGAAGGATCAAGAGGGATCAGCCAAGCAAACAGAAGCATAGGGGAGGGTCTCCAGTCTGAGCAAAGTGGCAAGAGAAAGAGGCTTTATGGAAGAATTTGACAGGAGCCAGGTCAGAGAGGGTTTACAAACCCTGTTAAAGAGTGAGAACTGGCCAGGCATGGTGGCTTACACCTGTAATCCCAGCACTTTGGGAGACCAAGGTGGGAGGATTGCTTGAGCCCAGGAGCAAGACCAGCTTGGGCAATGATAGTGAGATTTCATTTCAACAACAACAACAAAAAAGACATTAGCTGGGCATGGTGGCACATACCTGTAGTCCCAGCTACTTGGGAGGCTGAGGCAGAAGGATTGCCTGAGCCCAGGAGGTCAAGGCTGCAGTGAGCCATGATTACGGCACTGCATTTCAGCCTGGGTGAGAGTGAGACCTCAACTCAAAAAAAAAAAAAGTGAGCACTAAATTTTAGGGATAACAGAGAGCTATTGAAGGATTTAAATTAGGAAACAATATGTTCAGATTCACTTTTTAGAAGAAATTTGACCAATGTGTGACGGGTGCGTTGAAGAGGGGCGTGGTTAAGGAAGGAGGTCAAGGGAAGCTATGGCCGTTATTCAGGGGAGAAATAATTGCAGCCTGAGCCAAAGTGGTGCAAGCCAGATGGAGAGAAGTGGACGGAGTCAGTGTAACTGACAAAGGCTGGTGATTACTGGATGAGGGACCGAGAGAGAGGGAAGAGAGGAGGACAACGCCCATCTTTCTGACTCAGGAAATGAGAAGACTCAGGCATGGAACACAGAAGGAGGAGAATCAGATGTTGGGAGAAGATGAAGAGGTCAGTCAGAAGTAGATCTTGCAGCTGAGAGACCACCCAGCATTATCCACCCAGAATCTCCACTAAGAACCAGTGGAATAAAGAATAAAAAATATAAATAAAAAAATAAAAAAGAATAAAGAATAAAAAAGTCCTTAGGTGCCCAACCCTGCTTGGTTGTAATGAAGAGACTTTTTATCTCTTCTTTTTCAAATATATATATATATATATATATATATTTTTTTTTTTTTTTTTTTCCTTTGAGACTGGGTCTCACTGTCACCCAGGCTAGAGTGCAGTGGGATAATCACAGTTCACCGCAGCATCGACCTCCTGGACTCAGGCAATCCTTCCACCTCAGCCTCCTGAATAGCTAGGACTTCAGGTGTACGTCACCACACCCAGCAATTTTTTTTACTTGTTGTAGAGACGAGGTCTTGCTATGTTGCCCAGGCTGGTCTCAGACTCTTGAGCTCAAGCAATCCTCCCACCTCAACCTCCCAAAGTGTGGGATTACAGGTGTGAGTCACCACACCCAGCCTCTCTTTATATTTCTAGATGCTTCAACACACAGCTGAGGATACAAAATGTAAGGATAGTTGCTGTTGTTTCTAAGATACCTGGAAATGAGCATATGACTGGTTTCCATTTATGGAACACTGTACACACACCAGGCACTGAGCTAAATATTCTACAAACACTTTCCATCTAATTTCCACAACACTGCAAAATTTTTATTATTATCTCCATTTTTCAGGCAAGGAAACTGATGCTTAGAGAGGGGAAGTAACTTGCCCAGGGGTACACAGTTATCCAGATTTTTGACTTCTACTGTCCTCCACTCCAAAGCTCATGCTGTGAACCACTATACTATTCTACCTCCAACGAGTCCTCCTTTGAGAACTGGGTTGAATTAAACCCGTTTCAGAAAGGCCTTCTGTTCCTTGTCATACATTTTTACCAAAGAGTAGTAAAGTATCCTTAGCAAAAACATCCCACAAACTTGACCTCCTTGTTAGAAAACAGAGTGAATAATGCTCCTGGAAGCGCCATGATCAGCAGCCCTGTAACTGTGCAGCCTTGAAACCACCCAAGCCTTAGGCTTATAGCTCAGGCCGGGTGTAGAGTCTGTTAAGCATCCCATTTATGAAAACAAGTTAGATGAGTGACTAATCAACCTGTCAAAACATCTGGACCATCCCTTGGCCAACAAGAGACTAGAGCCCAGCTGACTACCAGGGAATAGAACCTCAAACTCCTGGCTGTCCCATTGTGTTTGTGTGTGTGTTTGTGTGTGTGTGTGTGTGTGTGTGTGTGTGTATTCTTAAGAGAAGTGCTTTTAAACTGGTGGCTAAGTTTTCTCTCAGTCTTCTAATTAACTGTGAACCCAAACTGATCTTGTTTTCTTAATTGCAAAATGGCAAACTTGACCAAGACATGCTTATTCAATGGCCTAAAGGACTCCAGAAGTCCTTGCTGGTCAGTTGCCCCCTCTGCCAATAAGAAACTGGTGAGATCTATGAACTTGTTCATATATTTGCTGGCCAGCTGCTGTGTTTGATAATCTAGGAGCTGCATGATGGGTAACAGCCAAGACAACAGTCTCTGCCAGGGAAGAGATTACAATCAGATCACTGGGAAGATAAACAGAATCAACATGTACTAACTGAGATGACAGGAATATGTCATGCAAGCTGAGAGCTAGGGGGAACCACAGAAGGCTCTGGATGCTATGGTTTTAGAAAGCAGTATTGCCAGGTGTGGTGGCTTCATGCCTCTAATCCTAGCATTTTGGGAGGTGGAGGCGAGAGGATTGCCTGAGCCCAGGGGTTCGAGACCAGCCTGGGCAACTTGGTGAGACCTCATCTCTACAATAAATCAAAAAATGAACCAGGCATGGGGCGCGTGCCTGTGGTTCCAGCTACTTGGAAAGCTGAGGCAGAAGGATCGCCTGAGCTCAACAGGTCAAGGCTGCAGTAGCTGTGAGTGTGCCACTACACTCTAGCCTGGGTGACAGTGAGACTCCGACTCAAAAAAAAAAAAAAAAAAGTACAGCCGGCTTGGTGGCTCAGCCTTTAATCCCGCACCTTTGGGAGGCTGAGGTGAGTGGATTGCCTGAACCTGCGGGTTTGAGACCCGCCTGGGCAGCGAGACCTCATCTCTACAATAAATCAAAAAATCAGTTGGGTGTGGTAGCGCACGCCTGTAATTCCGGCTACTCGGAAGGCTGAGGCGGAAGGATCGCCGGAGCCCAGCAGGTAGAGGCTGCGGTGGCCGGGAGCGGCCACTGCACTCCAGTCTGGGAGACAGAGTGAGACTCCAACTCAAAAAAAAAAAAAAAAGTACAAAGCAGTACTGAATGTAATTGATGGAGAAGGAAAGGGAAGGAATGACATCTCTGTCGAGGGGCTTTGTATGAGCAAGGAGACAGAGGTAAGAAGGAGAATGGGGAAAAGGTGCAAGAGACTCTAAAAGACCCAGCTGGAGAGGAATGCTGAGAGAGAAGCTGGTGCAAGAAAATCTGCAAGTACTTGAATGATAGTCTTAAAAATGTAGACTGGTAGATGACAGGAAGTACCCAGGTTATGGAGCAATCTTTTTTTAAGTATATGAGAAAGAGTTCGGTTTTCAGGAGAAACAAGAAGGGTAGGATGCTGCCAGGAAAAAAAACCAGTAAGGGGATGATGAAAGCATTGATGGAGTGGTACCTGAGAAAACAGCAAGGAATGGTGAATTGGAAAGACCTTGTGAAATCACAACTGCCCGTATGTTTGAGTAATTCATGGCAATATTGCCCCTGGGTTTCTGCACAATGAGCTTTCAAGATGAAGGTTTCCAGAGCCTCAGAGGGATTACGCAAAGAACTCTTTTGTTTAGTCTAATGTAAGGTTTGGTTGCTAATACTCTATTTGAGTATTTAGGAGATCCTGGATAAGAATGCAGTGTTTCGGCCGGCGTGGTGGCTCACGCCTATAATCCCAGCACTTTTGGAGGCCAAGGTGAGAGGATTGCCTGAGTCCACAGGTTCGAGACTAGCCTGGGCAACTTGGCAAGACCTCATCTCTACAATAAATAAAAAAATAAATTAGCCAGGTGTGGTGGCACATGCCTGTAGTTCCAGCTACTTGGAAGGCTGAGGCGGAAGCATTGCCTGAGCCCAGCAGGTCGAGGCTGCGGTGGCCATGAGCGTGCCACTGCACTCCAGCCTGGGTGACAGAGTGAGACTCTGACTCAAAAAAAGAATGCAGTGTTTCTAAATATCAGTGACTGTAAGAGAAGTTTCAAATTTTAACTCTGCCTTCCCTTCCCCCACTAAGTGGCTGGTGAGTGAAGGGGAAAAAGAACACCAGAGAGTTCGAATGGAAATGACACAGAAGATAATGGCACTCCCACAATGTGAGAGACTGTCACCACCATCTGTCCCCGTTGGTTAAAGAGCTTCACCTACCTAAGCACAGAATCCACTACTGGGACTGAAGGCAGCACATTGGGCTAGGACAAACATGTTGAAGGACCGGCACATTACAGAACACCAAGCTAGGCACAGTGGCTCACGCCTGCAATCTCAGCACTTTGGAAGGCAGAGGCAGGAGGATCGCTTGAGGCCAGGAGTTCGAGACCAGCCTGGATAACATAGTGAGACTCCCCCCATCTCTATGTAAAATAAAAGAAAATTTAAAAGATTCAGGCCCCGTGTAGTATATGCCAGCAGTATTACAACATGCGCCTAGAATCTGTTTGCATTTACCTCAATAGGAAGAGCACATGTTGCCCACATCTGCTTTAGTTCTGATTTTGGACTGTTTTCATGTGCTTTCTAATTGTAAAAATGGCTTCCACTCAGCAGTGGGCCTCTCTTTCAGACTTCCCCATTTTCACCTCCCTATTATCTCTATCCACAGAGGACACCAACACTGCAAGTTACTAGGCTTCCAAATTTAATGCACGTTAAGAATCACGAGCCGGGCTCGGTGGCTCAGCCTGTAATCCCGCGCCTTTGGGAGGCTGCGGTGAGTGGATTGCCTGAGCCTGCGGGTTCGAGACCCGCCTGGGCAGCAAGACCTCGTCTCTACAATAAATTTTTAAAAAATCATCTGGGCGTGGTAGCGCGCGCCTGTAATTCCGGAGGTCGAGGCGACAGAGTGAGACTCCAACTCAAAAAAAATAAAAAAGAATCACGTAGGGAGCCTTTTTAGAAATGCAGGTTCCGGGGCTCATACTCAAGAGACCATAATTTAATAAATCTGGAATTTATTAAATCTGAGCTCAGAAATTTCATTGTGGTTTAAGTGGTCACCAGGCCACTTTAGCACTGACTGCTTAGTTGAATCTAGCAACATAATTAATCCAATGCCAAACCCAAACTCATAAATTAACATTTATTAAGAAGCCTTTGAGAGCACAACCCTATGTTTATGCATGAGCCTCTGGGCCCATTTTTCCTAAGGCATAGGCTGACACAATGTCATGTTGGGAGAGCCTCTGATTCCAGTGTGTGTTTCTGGCAAGACAGAATTTTCCCATTGGGACAGGTGTGGCAATATTGATTGCATAATACTACTCCGCCCTGGCATTTATTCTTAGTCATAAAAAGAGCCAACTCCAGTATTGCCGGGTCATTTGGTGAGTATCCAGAGTGGGTAGGTCCCAACAACTACTTCCTTTTCCTCTCAAAGGGAAAAAACACAGTTCAATTCACAGACCAGATTACTGAGCAAAGGTTTGAAAGGCCCCTGAGCCCACACCAGTTTCTCTACACTGTTAAAGTACCCAAACACCACTGAGGTTGTTGAGACCACTGGGTTCTTTATCTTTTGGAGAAGAGGCAGGAAAATGAGTGCAGTTCCACCCACTTTGAAGTGAGAAAAGCTGTGCGTTACTGAAAAACGTACTCTCAAATTCTGCTCTTACCATAAAGACAGACAAACCTATGGACTTTGCAGCAACTTGGATGGATTTAGAGTCTATCATACTCAGGGATCTATCACAGAAACAAAGAACAGAGTACCACATGTTCTCACTCATAAGTGGACCCTGAACAATTACCATAATACTTTAAGAAAGGGATTGGCAGTAGCGGAATACTACTGGGGTGAGGGTGGTGGGGTGGGGGGGTGGGACACACAACATCAATAAGGCTACCTGATCTCAAACCAGGCAAAGCGGGAACCAAAGGGAGGCCCAAACTTTACCTGTACAATGACCACTTGTATACCTAAACCTGAATTGTGTCTCACATCTTTAAAATTAAAAATTAAATTAAAATTAGAAAAATAAAAACTCTGCTCTCACCCCTTGCCATTGGTGTCCTGGCACCCAGAGGACTGTCCCAGGGAAGGCACAGTCTCCAGACCTGTCAGCTTTAGCTACTTTAATCCCATCTTCAGTTTTAGCACATCTGCATAAGCCTCATGGGAGGTAGCCCAGTCCAGGACCATAGAAGCAAATGTGGATTCAACAGCCCCCTTGTGTTGCATTGCCAGCCTTCCTTTCCCCTCAGGCAACTCCATCCCTGACTCACAGCAAGCTGCTAACCTCTAGGTGGCTCAGAACTTAGTTTTTTGCGGCATCTCCTTGGAGTCTCACACCCGGCACACCCAACCCATTGCTGGCAACCACCACCAATGAAAAGTCAGAGCTCTATGTGGCCAGAATTTTTTTTTTCTTTCTTTTGTCTTGGCTAGAATTTTTGTCATATTTTTCAATAGAAAAACCTTTCTTGCAGTTTCAGGAATTTTCCACGGCTAGAGAAGTCAGGGATGTCCAGAAAATTCTAGGTAGCTAAATATCATGACCCCAATAATTAGGACATGGTCGACTAAGATATGTAAATTCATATTACAGTATACTTTTTTAAAAAACCACTCCCGGTGCTTCATTTGATTAGCCAATAAATAAATAAATAGCTGGGTTAGGCATAATCCTTAAAGAAGATTTAATGTACACACCAATCTCTAAACTGTGTATTTAAATCGTTTATGATCTAGAGAAAATTTCAGTAAGTATAAGTACCTGAGGACGTCTAGATACATTTGTGTTAATTTTTCAGCTCTTCTCTGGAGTTATTTAATCCAACATTATTTTTCCCATATTATAAATCTACCTCTTCCCTTGGGCAGCAACTTCTGAATTGTCATCCTTTTCAACTTTAGACTGTTGAAATGGACAGAGGTGAGTTCTTAGAGAAATATGAGGAAGAATAGACACTGGTAGTGCAACATAGACAAAACACATTTTGGTTTTGTTTTTGTTTTGAATCGGGGTCTCATTCTTTGGCCCAAGCTGGAGTACAGTGGCACAGTCATGGCTCACCACAGCCTCGACATCCTGGGCTCAGGCGATCCTTCAGCTTCAACCTGCCACGTAGCTATGCTACAGGCACTCACCACCATGCCCGGTTAATTTTTTTTTAATTTTTTTGTGGAGATGGGGTCTTGCTATGCTGCTTAGGCTGGTCTTGAACTCCTGGCCTCAAGAAATCCTCCCACCTCAGCCTCCCAAAATGCTGAGATTACAGGCATAAGCCACTGTATCCAGCCCAAAACAAGTTTTTGAATCAAAGAAATACCAGGTTTGCATGTGGAAAGGTGAGGTAATCACCTAAATTATGTGATTCATAGATGCTATAAACAGCCTAACTTCTGAAAATGTATTTACTCACTCATGTATAAAATTTCAGCATTACATTTCTTCATCTCAAAGCACTTAGTCAGAATGCAAATGCCCATGAGATTTTTTTTATTTGTACCATTTTGTGAAAGATTTACAGATTCTTTCCTAAGAGTTCATTTTATTTTTTATTTTTTGTTTTATTTTATTTTAAAATTGCGGGGTACAATTCAGGGTTAGGTATACAAATATTCATTGTGCAGGTACCCTTGTTGTTGAATTGTGCTCCCCCTTCCCCAGGCAGATTCCCACTACTGCCAATCCCACCTCTCTGCCCCCCCACCCCCTCGCAGTTTCCCGCTACTGTCAGCCCTTTTCTTACAGTCTTACAATAGTTATTCAAGGTCCACTTATGAGGGAGAACATGTGATACTCAGTTCTTTGTTTCTGTGAAAGATCACTCAGTATTATAGACTCTAAGTCCATCCAGGTTGCTGCGAAGTTCATGATTGTGTTCTTCTTTATGGCTGTGTAATATTTCACTGTGTATATGTACCACATTTTTTTAATCCAGTCCTCTATTGATGGGCAGCACGGTTGGTTCCATGTTCTTGCTTTTGTGAACAATGCTACGATAAACATGCGTGTGCAGATATCTTTTTTATAGAGTGATTTGAGTTCTTCCAGGTATATTCCCAGTAGGGGGATTGTGGGGTCATATGGAAGGTCGATTTTTAGAACTTTTAGGAATTGTCACACTAATTTCCACAGAGGCTGTATTAGTTTACACTCCCACCAACAGTGTAAAAGTGCTCCCTTTTTGCTACATCCTCCCCAGCATCTGTTATTTTTTGAGTTATTGATGATGGCCATTCTGACTGGAGTTAGGTGGTATCTCAGTGTAGTTTTAATTTGCATTTCTTTGATGACTAGTGAGGCTGAGTATTTTTTATGTATCTGTTGGCTGCTTGTATGTTTTCTTTTGAGAACTGTCTGTTCCTATCTTTTGCCCACTTTGTAATGGGACTGTTTGTTTTTTTCTTTTCAGCACGTTTGAGTTCCTTGTAGATCCTTGATGTTAGGCCTTTGTCAAACATGGAGTTGGCAAATACTTTTTCCCAGTCTGTGAGCTGTCTCCCTGCTCTCTTGATGATTTCTTTGGCTTTGCAGAAGCTTGTCAGTTTAATGAGGTCCCACTTGTCTATCTTATCTCTTATGGCCTGGGCACTTCAGGTTTTGATCATGAATTGGTTGGCAGAAAGAGAGACAGAGACCAACCTGGAACAAACGTTCCATGAAGAGTCCATTTTAATAGATGAGATAGGGGAAGCAGGTGCGTACAGTGGCACCTACAGGGAGCCAGGTAGGGATAGAAACCTGAGAACCTCACAATTACGTCTTCAGTAATCTCTAATTCACACAGTCTGGTTGTTAGCCTGGCCTTTACTGCCTTACCAACAGAAAAATTGTATGCAGATGGTCCCCAAGTGACAGTGGTTCAACTTGAGAGTTTCCAACTTTACAATGGGTTTATTGGGGTAGTAACTGCATTTTTGACTTGTGATATTTTCAACTTACTATGGGTTTATCAGTATATAACCCCATCGTAAGTTCAGGAGCATGTGGATTTACGGTGGTTCGAATTAGAATTTGTCGACTTGGCAATGTGTTTATTGGGGTATTAAATATATCCTCAACTTATGATATTTTTTACTTATCATAGATGGTTTATCAGGACAACATCAGGATACAATAGCCATATTGTTCTTAGAGGCAAAGAAAGACAAAGGTAGCAAACATGTACCATTTCTTTCCACATATCTTACTCTGGATCTAGATGTCCTTGGCGAGACACCTGACATTTGCTGCCTGTTTCCTCTTTCTCTGGGCTTATCAAGCCTAGGGGATAGGGAGTCACTTACTAACACTAAATGCATAGACCCACACTTACATAGTCAATTTATTTTCAACAAAGTCATCGATAAAATTCGATGTGAAAGAAAGGCATTTAGGCTTTATTTTTTAATAAGTAATACTTCAGCAACTAGCTATCTGTAACAAAAGACAAAACAAACTTGAATCTGCCAGTCCCCACATCATACCATACACATCAAACAGAAATAAATCCAAGTTAAAACCATAAAGCATCTAAAATAAAATACAGGAAAATATATTCCTGAACCTTAGGATAGGCAAATGGTTTGAAAACAAGTCCTAGGTAATAGCCAGGAAAGAAAAAAAAAAGGACTTTACCAAAACTAGAAACTTTTATACATCAAGAAACACCCATAATAAAGTAAAAAGACAAGCTACAGACTGAGAGAGAGTATTATATAAACTATATGAGTGTGGAACTTACATTCAAAATATATAAAGAACTTTTTCATTATGGCAACAAAAAAGTGAGAGAGTAAAAGACTTGAATAGAAACTTCGTAAAATAAAATATTCAGGTGATCAATAAACACATGAAAGGTGCTAAAAATTATTACTCATCAGGGAAATGCAAATTAAAACCACAGTGAGATACATTAGATGCCAACAAAATGACTAAAATTAAAAAGACTGACAAACCCAAGTGTTGAAGAGAAAGGAGCAATTAGAATGTCTATTAATTGTTGATGGAGTTTTAAATGGTATAACCACACTGAAAATTGTTTGGGAGTTTCTTTTTCTGTTTGTTTGGTTTTTTTGTTTTGGGGTTGGAGTCTCACTCTGTCGCCTAGGCTGGAGTGTAGTGGCACACTCATGGCCACCACAGCATTGACCTGCTGGGCTCCAGCGATCCTTCCGCCTCAGCCTTCCAAGTAGCCAGAACTACAGGCATGCACTACCGGGCCCGGCTAATTTTTGATTTCTTGTAGAGACAAGGGTAGTTTCTAATAAAATTCAACATATACCTTCCATAGGTCCCAGAATTTCCACCCCCAGGTATATATATCCAAGAGAAATCACTTGTTCATCGCAGATTTATTCAAACTAGTCAAAAAGTACAAGCAACCCTAATGCCCACCAGCAGGAGACTGAATAAACATGGTATAATCCATACACTGGAAACACTACACAGAAATAAAAGAGAAACAACTATTGACAAATCCAACAACGTGGATGAATCTCAAAAACATTCTGCTGAGAAAATTAAATAAAAGAGCCACTTATATGATATTTAAAGGCAGGCAAAACCAAAGTTGGATGCCGTGGCTGATGACTGAAATCCCAGCACTTTGGGAGACTGAGGCAAGAGGATTGCCTGAGCCCACAGGTTCAAGACCAGCCTAGGCAACTTGGCAAGATCTCATCTCTACAATAAATCAAAAAATTATCCAGGCATGGTGGCTTGGACCTGTAGTTCCAGTTACTTGGAAGGCTGAGGTGGAAGGATCACCTGAGCCCAGCAGGTTAAGGCTATGGTGGGTGTGAGCATGCCACTGCACTCCAGCCTGGATGTCAGAGTGAGACCCCAATTCAAAAAACAAACAAACAGGCAAAACTAGTGGTTAATCACATTGTTGTGACTGGCAATTGGTGTGGGAGAACTTTCTGGGATGATGAAATCTTCTGCAGTTTATTCCACAGATGTAAATCACTGTAAAAATTTAGGCACATATTATTTAGCTGTGCACTTAAAATGTGTGCTTTTTTTTTAATGTGTGCATTTTATCACACATAAATTATGCTTCAATTTTCAAAAAAGGAAAAAAATCCCATCTGGAATCCCAAAATATGTGTAGCCCAGATGGGAGCTAGGAATCCCCCCAACTCCCACCCCGGCCAGAGATCAAAGTGAAATTATTTCATCTTCTAATTTGGAGAATGGAAACCCTAGGCCTCTCCAAGAGTTTGGCTGATCTCTGAGATCCTGTTCTCTTGATTATTTTCTGATCACTCTATTTTGCTCCACATTAATCCAGACATGCAATTCAGTGTGTTCCTTTCCCCACCTTAAAAAAATACCCCACTCATGCCAAGTCTTCAGCAAGCCAAGTCAACATTTTAAAGGCTTGAGGGCACAGGAGAATACATCATAGAATACAGACAGCCTTCCTGCCACACTACTGACTGCATGGTCTTTCCTCCCCTCTCAATGCAGAACAGAAACTGATATTCTCAAGTCAAAATTTCATCCGCACCTGGGTCACAGGAGCTCAGCTTCCACACCTTTTTTTGTGGCTAGAAGCATGTGGAGTGTTGAGAGAGTAATAGGAGAAAACAGGCAGTTAGTGCTTTCCTAATACACCAGCCTACACACAGCTTTCAGTTTTATCTTCCTAAAACACAAGTGGTGTACAGCTCCAATTTTTCAGCAGCCTCCATTACCTAACAACTAAAGTGTAAGATCCTTCACCTGTTTTCCATGGCCCGTCCTCAATCAACCTTACTTCCTGCTTTCCCCCTTCACCATAAGGATAGCCAGGAGGAAGAATTATGTCCTCCCCTGAGCACACACTTCATATGGGGCCCTCACAACCATTTTTAAGGCAATATATTGGTGCAATGGCAATTGAGACTGATGAAAAACGTTGGAGGAAACAGAATAAAAGCGATCAAGAGACACATGAAGAAGACATTTAGAAAATAATGCTGGCCGGGCATGGTGGCTCATACCTATAATCCCAGCCGAGGCCAAGGTGGGAGGATCGCCTGAGCCCACAGGCTCAAGACCAGCCTGGGCAACTTGGCGAGACCTCATCTCTACAATAAATCAAAAATTAACCAGATGTGGTGGCGCATGCCTGTAGTTCCAGATACTTGGAAGGCTGAGGTGGAAGAATCACCTGAGCCTAGCAGATTGAGGCTGCGGTGGCCATGAGCATGCCCACTGCACTTCAGCCTGGGTGGCAGAGTGAAACTCCAACAAAAAAAAAAAAAAGGTCATGCTTGGCCAGGCGTGGCAGCTTGTACTTGTAATCCTAATACTTTGGGAGGCCAAGGTAGAAGATTTCTTGAGTCCAGAAGGTCAAGGGCTGCGGTGAGCTATGATTGTGCCACTGTGCTCCCACCTGGGTGACAGAGAGAGACCTCTACTCAAAAAACAAAAAGCAAAATTAAGACAAAAGGTAGTGCTTTTTAAATCTAGATTTTTGAGGTGTAAGTTACATACAATAAAACCCACCCACTTTAATGCAATTTAATAAAACCATCCATAATTTGATGAATTTGGGTAATCGTATATGGTTATGTAACCACTACCACAATCTAGATATGGAACTGCTCCATCTCCCTAAGATGTTTCCTTGTGCCTGTTTGCAGTCCATTCCTCCCTCATCCCAGCCTCAAGCAACCTCTGATCTCCTTTCTGTCACTAAAATTTTCCTCCTCTGGGGTTTCATCTAAAGGTAATCCTATAGTCCATTGTTTTTGTGTGTGTGTTTACTTCTTCCCTTGACTTCTCTTCACTTTGACTTGGTTTTGAGGTTCACCTATGTTATTGAATGTATTACCATTTTGTTCCTTTTTATTAATGAGTGGTATTCTATACTATGGGTACACCTTTTTTTTTTTTTTTTTTTTTGTCATTCACCAGCTGATGGACGTTTGGGTCATTTTCAGTTTTGAGTTATTATGAATAATACAGCTACAAACAGCCCTGGCAATGAGTAGAAGCAGAGTTAGCCGGAGAAGTCCAGAGCCCCAGGATTATAACAAAAGCTAGAATCAAGCCCAAATTCTCAGTGTCTTCATGGTTCCAACACTCTGGGCCAACGGTAAATTAAGAGCTGGTTTTGTGCCTATGCACCCAGTAGAGGCAACCACCACCATAGGAAAGTCCCACCACCCAGCTTACAAAAGAGAAAGCTCCTGTTAAAGAGAAATCCTGTGGAATATGAGCTCATAGATATGAAGGTTGAGACCTATGAGGATGTCTAGCTCCATAAATATACGCTGAATATAAAAATCCAAAAAGCAATCTTAAATGTACTTTAAAAATAACTATGTATTTCATCAGTTGTACATTTAATTAAATTAAATATGAACACATAGCTATTCATTGTTGTGCTTTTCTTTCCTGCACTTCCTTGAGTATGACTCTTCCTGTGGCAGTCAGAGGCATCCATTCTACCTTGAGAAGAATTAGGATTATTATAGCATGGATGCAAAAGACAAAAACTGTCTGCTTTGGGGTAGCTTTTGTTTTTAAAATAAATTATTGAGAATCAAGAGTGAACAAATGAGAGGAGAGGGCATGGCCTTAAAAAGAGAATGGAAGACTTGCTGCTTACAGTGTCCCCTACAACTGGGGAGATTAAGGATGGCCTGGACTAGGAGGGAAGCGAAGAGGTTAGAAATGGGCTGTGGCCTTGAAAAAAGTTGGGGGCCTGGATATGAGAGGACTTGACTTGGGGAGGCCACGTGAAGATGAACAGAGCAAGCATGTGAAGGCGTTGGGATTACCTGTAGCCAGTAGCCTGTGAAAATTGAACCTAAGTCTTCAGACAACCTGTGGCCTCTTGTGGGAGAACCTTGTCACTTACACTTGCTATTCTCAATACACGGGGTAAAGGCATTCTGTGGAAGGACACAGGCACCACTGAGATGAGCCAGTAAAACTAAATGTATATAAAATATACATATATAAAATATAATCATAGTTAATTATATTTGTATATGTAAAGAATGTCTCTGAAGAATATACAGGAAGCTGGAGCTAGAAGTTGTCTCTGGAGACAAGAAGGTAGTTAAGGAATCAAATGGATGAAGAATTTCTTATACTGTAAATTCTAGTTCCTTCCAAACATTTTAATCATGTGCACATATTACATATTCCCAAAAATTGAATAAATAATATAAATAAGTATTTACACATGGCAATTCTGTTTCTAGATAAGTTGCCTGTAGAAGTCCTCACACATAGCCAGGCACAGTGGCTCACACCTGTAATCCCAGCACTTTGGGAGGTGGAGACAAGAGGATTGCCTGAGACCAGCCTGGACAACTTGACAAGACCTTGTCAATACAATAAATCAAAAACTTAGCTGGGTGTGGTGACACATGCCTGTGGTTCCAGGTACTTGGAAAACTGAGGCAGAAAGATTGCCTGAGCCCAGCAGGTTGAAGCTGCAATGACCATGAACGTGCCACACTGCACTCAAGCCTGGGCAACAGAGTAAGACTCCTACTCCAAAAAAAAAAAAAAAAAAGCAACATTATTTATAAAGGAGAAATACTAGAAACAACCAGAATGTTCACCAATAGGGAAATGAGTATGTAAAATATGAAATAGTGTACAGTAGTTAGATAGATTAAATAAATAGATCAAATAGCTAGACATTAAAGGAAATGAGCTGGATTGTTCTATCTGTATATCAACATGGAAAGACTAAAAAACATGTTGAATAAAAAAAGAGCATTATGCAGAATATGTTCAGCATACAATTTAAGTAAAAATTTTAAAACACACTAAGTAAAAGTATAAAAATGGGCTAGAAGAATACTAAACTCACAATGCTATTTGCCTCTGTGGAGGGCAAGATTGGGTGGGACGCGGGACTTTATCCATTACTTTTTTTTTTTTTCATTTACATCTTTTCTTTTTTTGTTGTTTTGTTTTTAGTTGACAAAAATTTTTTTATTTTTTATTTTTAAGTTGTGGGATTCAATTCAGGGTTAGGTATACAAATATTCATTGTGCAGGCACACTTGTTGATGAGGTGTGCCCTCCCTTCCCCAGGCAGATATCCACCACTGTTAATCCCACCTCCCTGGCCCCTCTCCCCTACAGGTTTTCTTTAATTATCCTCCATTCCTGTAATATTTTATTTCTTAAAAACAACCACACCAAAAAAAATAGAAAAAAAGAAAAGCAAGTATGACAAAATGTTCGAAATGCATTAATTCGAAATGCTAGGAATATAGATGTTTGTTATTTTATATTGTGTATTTTAAATATTTCTAGAAACTTAAATAAAAGTAAAGTACACCTATCTAGCCAAGGTCCTTCAAACACATCCTTTTATTTTCTTTCTGAAGGCAAGTAAATTCTAGACAATCAACCTTGACATTTTTAATAAGTATTTCTTTTAAAATAAATTTGTGTTAGAGGTTTTAAAACATTTGGAAACTCTGGTTGTGGCTTCAGATTTCATACTTCAGATGATGCAACAGGATGGAACCATTGTCAAAGGAAATGCCGGGACGTTTGATGCTTGTTACGACAGGACTTCCGTATATACCCATGTGTTCAGGCCCCCAGCCCCTCTTTCTTCCAGATTCCACTCAGCATATTCTGTTGGGGAAGCAAGAAGGCTTGCCTCGAGGCATACTCATATTCCCTATGCCTCTTTGCAGAAAATAAAACAGTCCACAGGCGGAGCTTGTGAACACCTTTTAAAAGGCAAGTCTCTGCGCTCACCTGGTCACCTCAGTTCCAGTATCCTACCCAGCACAGAAGCAATCAGCCAAAATGATGCCTGGAGGCTTAACTGAGGCCAGACCCGCCACTCCAGAAATTCAGGAGATTGCTGATAAGGTAAGATGATGCCTTTCGTGAAAAAATTTGAACCAAAATCTTGGTTCATAGGTTGTTCCTGTGGTAAGGCTGTGGGTGAACGTGGAAATTAAAACTAAAACTGAATAAAACGGGAGTGGATTTGTTCAGGGTTCCTCATAACTGAAATAGAATACCGAGATTTTCACATGAAACCTTGGATAATCACAACGGTGTGAGAGTGAACTTGAGCAGATCACATCCCTTCTCTGGACTTTAGGTTTCCCCATTTGTAAAAGAAGAATTTGTGTTGGATCATCTCTGAAGTTCTTAGAAGATATGATTCTAGGATTATGAGTTCAGTTTCTGATGAAACTTTTCTAATCTCTCCAAGTGAAGCTAACATGTAATTAAAGTCTAAGGTTGTTAACAATTTAATGAAGGAGACTTGGAATGCACTGCAGGGAATTATAGGTCAAATGAAGAACAATATTATAAGGGCAATCTACTTACAAACTTCTGATATAGATATTTGCCCAAATAGATAGTTAAAACTTTTTGGAGTTAAAGGGTGATTAAACTAGTAGAGAAGTGATTCTAAAATGTTATAGGCAGTCAAATTAATTATGGGAAAAATAGAACTCAATTTTTTTTAGTAGGCTGATACATTTTTCTGTGTTGTTTGATTAGTTATCACCTATATAATAAAAATTGATTTGCATATTTTATGAAAGGAAGATACACATAAATTACTATTTTAGGTTTGTAATTTGTTCCCTTATTTTCTTGTATTATTCCTTCCTGTGTTTTCTCTTTAAAATATCATTCTATGTCACGGTTCAGCAAACGAGATCAGCTGTTTATGTGATTTTAAGAGACAGGATCCTCTATGTGAAGGGAGCTAGAAAGCTTTCTAAGGGGCCAGGTGCCTGGAATTCTACCACTAATTCTTATTTCTCTTTTCAAGAGTTGGGGTTTTTTTTGTTTGGTTTTGTTTTGTTTTGGTTATTGTTGTTGTTTTAATAAATACCTTGGAGGGTTTTTTTGTTTTTTGTTTTTGGAGAAGATATTAAATCATTAATTCTTTCATTTGAATCCTGTATCAGATTAGTATTCTCAAACTTGAATGTGCACATGAATCACCTTGATTCAGTCTTGATGAACTGCAGATTCAGATTCAGGAAGTCTCGGGTGGGACCTGAGAGTCTGCATCTCTATCAGGCCCCCAGGCGATGCTGCTGCTGTTAGATATGACCTCACTTGCATACAGGACCAGGGATACTGGCATCCTACAAGGCCTACAAGAGATGGGGCTTTAAAAATCAGTGTGCCAAAATAAACTTCTCTATTTCATTTGGGAAATGAAGACAATACCTCTTGTCCTGCCAGTCTCAGAGCTGCACAGACTCAGTGAGATAATGTGCATAAAAATGACTCGAAAATGAAAGAGAAATATGCAGGTGAGGCATCACCATGATTTACTTCAAATTTTTGCCTGAAATCATCCCTGACCCTAAGAAATCACCCTGAGACACTCTGGGGACCAGAACTGTAAAGGGATAGGGAACAAAAGAGATTTGAAACAGAGAGCAAACAAAAAAGGTTAATTATTGTTTAAGAGGCTGTCACCTGGTTAGCAAGAATAGTAATTATTTCTTAAATAAAAAGCTACCAGAAGACCTTGCACTGTTAATAACGCCTATCTGCGAGCCACATCTTTAATTATAAAATTAACTTGAAAGTATGTTTCTGGTACTTACCTCAGGCTACAACTTGGTCAGAGAGGAAGAGTGAGAGATTAAGTATCAACAATAACTACCTCACCCTAGAAAAGTGCTTTGCAGTTTTAAAAGCCTGGCCTCCATTCAATCTCTCATTTTATCTTCTCTAACCCTGGGACAGGGAAGGGAGGCATTATGTCCATTTTTCAGAGAATGAAACCAAGCTTGACAGAGATTAAGAGTCACCTAGTTAACAGACTAGCTCACCTCCAGGTTTTTTACTGCCTGCCTTCTCCACCACACAGTAGAGGAAGTTTGTGAAGTGAGGGAGACATGCTGAGGAGAGAGAGTGTGATAAACAAGCCTTCTCTGTGGAAGCATCAGCCTCCCCTGTAAATCAATATGGAAAATGAGGCCAGGTGTGGTAGCTCACCCCTGTAATCCCAGCACTCTGGGAAGCCAAGGCAGGAAGATTGCTTGAACCCAGGAGTTTGTGACCAGCCTAGGCCACATAGTGAGACCTCAGTTCTACAAATAATAAAAAAATTTTCCAGATGTGGGGGCGTGTACCTGTAGTCCCAGCTACTCAGGAGGCTGAGATTGGAAGGATTGCCTGAGCCCAGGAGGTCAACGTTATGGTGAGCCATGATCGTGCCACTTCACTCCAGCCTGGGTGACAGTGAGACCTCCGTTTGAGTATATATATATATATATATTTATATATATATATTTGGGAAATGAATATCAGTGAATCATTTCCTGGTAGATGTATTTCTTAGGTATCTAGCATTGTGCTAATGACTACAGAAGCTACATAAAGGCTATGAGATATGGCCCCTGCCTTCGAGGAGGTTTACAGTGTGATTGAGGAAGTAAAGATATTTGGAACATAATATACAACAATATCCAATTAAGTACTTTTTAATTTCCAGGTATTTGGACCAGAAAGGACATAGAGATTGCTTGTCAAACCTCCTTACTTTCAGGTGGATAATTATTGTGTGGTAGCTCAGCTCCTCAGGAATTAAACTCCCAGATGTCACTGTCTGCCCTCTCTTGCAAAAGAGAAGCTTAGGGGACAATTCCCAGTTAAGTGCTGGAAGGCAGAGGACTAGACAGGAAACTATAGTTTAGGCAGCATTTTCACATAAATTATATCATTTATTCCCCTACAAACAATCCTAAGCGGCAGGTATTATTATAACCACCCATTAGGTGAGAAACTTGAATCGACTTCTTCTTAGATTATATGATTAATTAGGTTCCCAAACAGGGCTAGGCAGATGGGTAGGTGCTAGCAATCATACACCTAGTATGATTTGAGAAGGTTCAAGGAAGATCTCTACTATCTGTCGTTTACCTTGAAGTTTTATTCCTTTGATTTTTAAATGTATTTCTATTTTTGAACACCACCTGTTAAGATGCAAGCATTCTCAGAGGATCTGAAGATCGTCAGGCTTTCTCTGGGCTTCTCAGAGAGATTCTTAGTGGATTGTCAACTGAAGAAAGAACCCCATCAGAGAGGGAGGGAAGGAAGGAGGGGGAAGGGTCCTCACACAGAGATGGGAAAGTATCAGGGAAAAATAATAATCTGCATATCCAAGGAATTCAGCATCAAAGAGAAAGAGGAATTTTGCATGAAGTTAGAAAGAAAAGAAGCAAACAAATGGTTTGTGGATTGAGGAAACAAATGTTTTTGAAGACAGAAGAAAAGAATTTTCCCATTCTGAAGATGGCAGGAACTGAATGTGTCATTGTGGTATCCTGTATTAAAGGATGCCAAGGGCAACCCCTTCGTGTCCCCTCCAACTGTGGGAGCTTTTCTGTCCTCTCAATAAATCCTGCTTTCTTAAAAAAAAAAAAAAAAAGCTAAGCTGGGCGGGATGCTCACACCTGTAATCCCAGCACTTCTGAAAGCTGAAGTGAGAGGATTGCCTGAGCCCATGGGTTTGAGACCAGCCTAGGCAACATGGTAAGACCTCGTTTCTATGATAAATAAAAAAAATTAGCTGGGCATGGTGGTGCACACCTGCAGTTCCAGCTACTTAGAAGGCTAAGGTGGAAGGATTGCCTGAGCCCAGCAGGTCGAGACTGCGGTGGCCATGAGTGTGCCAATGCACTCCAGCCTGGGAAACAGAGTGAGACTCTGACACAAACAAAACAAAACAAAACAAAAAAACAACTATGCTAAAGGTACTTGGGTCCAGAGTACATTTTAAAGAAGCCCCCTCTTCCAAGATTCTCACTGTTAGTTGAAGGTCATTGCTATACTCATCTTTCCTACTTTGGGAGACAAGTTGTCAGGATGGAAAACAATGTGATCTTTTCTTTCAGGAAACACTGATTATGTAGACAATGTACTGTGTGAATTGCTAGGGAGGGAGGTGGGAATAAAAAGGTCCCTGCCATCAGGGAAATTTACAAAATAGATTGTAGGTAAGGGAGACCCATAAAGAAATACAGAGCCATGCAGGGCCCTATCCATGTAAAACCGTATTATGTGTAATGAAGAAGCAAATTAATGAATAGCCCAACAGCAAAAGCCTCTGGATCATTATTGCTGATCCATTATCTTACCTCATATGTAAATAAACATTTGATGAGAATTCTGAGTATGTTTATGTGAAGAAATATTATTTATTTTTGGAAATAAGAGCTATTACACATGCAACATGCATGCATACAACACGCATGGACGCGCGCACACACACACACACACACACACACACACACACACACACACACGCACACACACCTTAGTCATAAACCTGATTACTAAAATCCATTTCTGGCCAACACATAGAGCACTACTTCTGTTGGCCAGGATACCACACAAATACTTCATCTGCATACCATCCTGGGCACACCCATTCCCATTCACAAATGCATGTTCCCCACTCTGACCACAGCCTCCTCTTCCTTCACCTCCCCTGCTGCCTCACACCTGAAGAACCTGTCATTCAGCCACACCAGAATCCTCCCAGTACCCTCCCAT
The DNA here is from genome assembly GCA_027257055.1 of Cephalopachus bancanus. Classification (NCBI taxonomy): domain Eukaryota; kingdom Metazoa; phylum Chordata; class Mammalia; order Primates; family Tarsiidae; genus Cephalopachus; species Cephalopachus bancanus. The sequence continues at coordinate 2,830,131 of JAPVLO010000022.1, read as the reverse complement.
CTTCATCAGAACGTGCCCATGCTCACTCGGTGGCTCATCCAGCCTGGACTCCATGGTAGGTGGTTTCAAACACTACTCCACCCCTGATTTCCATGACCCTGGGAGCTCCTGGCATTCCAGTCCTCAATTAGAGATCACGCCCACTGCTACCACCTCCTCTTCAGCTTTGGCTCCCGGATCAAAGAACTTTGCTCGAGGAGAGTGCAGAACCACAGACAACTCCCCCATTGGAAATCTCTGGATTCGTGCTAAACAACCACAGCAGGACGCAGGGCTAGCAGAACTTCCTTTCAATCATATTTAATGGTCTTTTTCTTTTTTGGGGGGTCAGAGTCTCACTCTGTCGCCCAGGCAGGAGTGCAGTGGCACACTCACAGCCACCCCAGCATTGACCTGCTGGGCTCCAGCGATCCTTCTGCCTCAGCCTTCCAAGTACCATGCCCGGCTAATTTTTTTTTGTTTGTTTGTTTTTTGAGTTGGAGTCTCACTCTGTCGCCCAGACTGGAGTGCAGTGGCCGCTCCTGGCCACCGCAGCCTCCACCTGCTGGGCTCCGGCGATCCTTCCGCCTCAGCCTTCCGAATAGCCAGAATTACAGGCGTGCGCTACCACTACGCTCGGCTGATTTTTTTATTTTACTGTAGAGAGGAGGTCTCGACTGCCCAGGTGGGTCTCGAACCCGTGGACTCAGGCAATCCACTCACTCACCTCAGCCTCCCAAAGGAGCGGGATTACAGGCTGAGCCACCGAGCCTGGCTTAATGTTTTTATTTATTGTAGAGAGGAGGTCTCACCAAGTTGCCTGGGATGGTCTCGAATCCACAAGCTCAGGCAACCCGCTCACCTTGGCCTCCCAAATGTGCTGGGATTCCAGACTTGATGGTCTTTTTCTAGAAATCCCCCCGAAGTGGATCTGTACCTCCTCTCTCTCGGTTGCTCAGTCCCTCCCCACCCCCCAAGGTCCCTCCAGCAGGATACCTCAGTTCCTACAGGATTGCAGGTATCTGCTGGGAGAATGCCCCAGCTGATCCTACCCCCTGCTGGGTCTCATTCCTCCCTCCAGTCTTAGACTCTGTCCTCCTTTCTTCAGCCAGTCCTTCCCCTCTTAGCCAGGTGACTTCATTCCTGGCATCCTTAGTGCCTTGCTCCATACTTCCCCCTTCCTTCAAAACATCATGGTCAGACGACAAACATCCACAAGTCGCATCTTACATACCAGCCCTACTGTCCTTCATGCTGCTACCCAAACTCTCCTTCCTTACTCTGTCGAATCTCCCCAAATACAATCTATCCACCTTGCCACCATTGTCTTTCTATCCACTCTCCTAAATGATGCACAGTCCAAATGCTCCTGTAGAATGATAACAGATTAGGGGAAACGCCTGGGTGTTGGGTGCCTCGTGGCTCAAGTCAGATTTCAGAGAACTCATGATTCACCAGGATTCGTGCTTTGCAGCAATAAGAAAATCTTGATCAACTCTGAGATACATATATTTTACAAAGTGCTCCTTCCTGGCAGCCTCCCCACTGGCTGAGGATCACTATTCCCTCTAGCACCCCCACCCCCGCCATTCACAGCAGGCTGAGGAAGGTGAAGGCCAACTGTGCTTAGCACCAGGTCTGACTGGTCACCACCAGGCTCTGACCACCATTCCCAGCTGGCTTCCATCCTCCTACTTCCTGTCCTGGGGCAAGGGGGTGGAGGTTCTTTCAGCTCCAAGCTACCTTCTGAAACTTAAAGTTTCACTGACAAGCTCCCCAACTCTGCCCCGTTCCCTACTCTCCAGCTTAAATCTCCTCGACCTGGTCCATAACATCCATCATTAAACCATGCAAACCTGTTTTACTGGAAAGAAGGCAGGAGGCTGCAGGTTACAAGAGCAGTGGGCCAGAAATCAAAGTCCGCAGTTTGACAGGTGCCAGGGCACTTCGGGAAACACACTGGATACTTGAAATCAACTCTCTCATGGAAAATTCTGGATTTGTGGACTGTACAGATACAATGGAATGATTAAAGATTTGGATCTACTTCTAGGACAGATAAAAATAAAAAAACTAGCCGGGCTCGGTGGCTCAGCCTGTAATCCCACGCCTTGGGAGGCTGAGGTGAGTGGATTGCCTGAGCCCGCGGGTTCGAGACCCGCCTGAGCAACTTGGCGAGACCTCATCTCTACAATAAATCAAAAAATTAGCCAGCGTGGTAGCGCACACCTGTAGTTCCAGCTCCTTGGAAGGCTGAGGCAGAAGGATCGCCGGAGCCCAGCGGGTCGAGGCTGCGGGGACCGGGAGCAGCCACTGCGCTCCAGTCTGGGTGACAGAGTGAGACTCCAACTCAAAAAAGAAAAGAAAAGAAAAACTTCAGATACACGTTAAAATAAAATGACCAAAAGACTGAAAAACAGAAGGAACACAGATCGGATACTTCAGTGATCAGGCAAGAGCTTTAAAATAACTAAGATGAATAATTTTGCACACTGTACTCACAGCCTCAGGTTCCTCATTTGTAAAATGAGGCTTAAAAAATTTTGGGGTAACACTTTCCAGCTCAACTCCCAGTGTGACTGGAACCCAGTTTTGGCCACCCCTCCTTTGGAAGCTCAAAAGACTTAGGACAGGGGAACCTAAAACAAGCTTCTTTCTATACCCTTGGGCCCATTCTCCTCTCCCCTACACCCTATCCCTTTCATTTCTGGTTCTCTCCCCCCCCCCACTGTCTTCTCCCTTCCTCCGCTTCGGGGCTTCATTTTCCATCTTGACAGAGCAGTCCCGTTTTCCCATCTATTCTGAAGGTTACAGGAGAAATGGCTGGTGGTCCATAAGGTGACCTCTCAAAAGTGGTCTGAGAACTCAAAATTTGCAAATGTCCACGACTTTGAAACTAGTTCTGGTACCCAAAGTGAGGGACCAATAGAAAAAGACTCCAAATGTCTGCCTACTGACGGGAAGGACTGGATAGCCCCGGGAGAAGCCCAGATGCACTGGAGGCCTGATTGTAGCAGTATGCGCGTAAGATGTTTTCACGAAGGGCATGTAGTCAGGAGTGATTCATGGGGCAAAACGGGGAGGACAGGTGGGAGATCTGTGTGAGGAACTGTTGGACCTCCCCAGTTCCTTCTGCCTCACTATCCACCACTCTGTTATCCTGGCAGAAGATGGAGCTTTGTTCTCAGTGGAAATGAAGTCAGATCATAATAGACTCTAGCATATCAGGTCCTGCTGAGGGTGGGAATGAAGGACCAATACTGGAAACTGATGGAGTCAGTAAAAGCTTATGTATTGAATCTGGAACTCTCCAGCTCCTTCTCATACTTGGTTCTGAAATGCCAACATCTTATACCCACCTGTGACTTATACCCACCTGTGGCCTTCCAAAGATGTTCACATCCTCATCCCTGTACCCTGTGACTATATTACCTTAAATGGTAAAAGGGACTTTGCAAGTGTGATGAAGCTAAGGTCCTTAAGATGATGATACAGGTGATCCTGTATTATCCAGGTAAGACCAAATGCAATCACAGGATTTTATTTTTTTGAGTTAGAGTCTCACTCCATCGTCCAGGTTGAAGTGCAGCTCACGGCCACCCCAGCATCAACCTGCTGGCTCCCAGTGATCATTCCATCTCAACCTTCCAAGTAGCTGGAACTACAGGTGCACACTACCACACCTGGATAATTTTTGACTTATTGTACAGATGAGGTCTTGCCAAGTTGCTCGGGCTGGTCTGGAACCTGCGGGCTCAGGCAATCCACTGGCCTCAGCCTCCCAAAGTGCTGGGATTACGGGCTGAGCCACTGAGCCTAGCCAATCACAGGTGTTTATGTGAACTGTACACAGATATTTTGTACTCTAGTTAGTAAATGTGTTTCTCACAGGGCTATAGGTTAGCAATTCTGAAAGTATTTTATGTATGTACTAGAACTCAACAAATAGGTAAATGCACTGTGAATAATGAGAAACCAGACTTCTTTCTAGTATTTGAGAAAGGAGTTGCAAATAAGGAAATATACAAAGTTAAATGAATCCTGTGGTGTTAGATTTTAATCAGAGGAATAAGTGTGTATGTGGATATATATATGCACACACATACACAATGAATATATAGACAAAGATACGTGCATGTGTGTGTGAGTATATGAGGGGGGACCCAAAAAAAACCAGAAATGTTTTTTGGAGGTCAGGCCCTTTGTAGTACAGGCTTCCCCATTCGCATCAGTGTACCCATTGGCATCAGCGTACCTCTAGCATTGTTGTGAGAGGCAGAGTTTCAGCTTCAGTGACTTTCTTTTTTTTGAGTCTTTCAAATGTTTGCCCATTTCATAATGGGTGATTCACAAGTGTACCTGCCCACACTGTGCTGAGTGTTCAGCAGTTTTTGACCAAAAACAGCATGACCCCTGCCCCACCCTCCCTATTCACCCCATCCTGCCCCCAAGGGACATTTTTTGTTGCCCTGGTGAAAAAAGTTCTCATAGGGAAACATTTTGCTGATGTGGAAGAGGTGAAACAAAAAATGGCAGAAGCACTAAAAGGCATCAAAATTTATAAGTTCAAAAACTGTTCTGAGCAGTGAGAAAGGAGTCTCAGCAGGTATATTGCATCAAACGGAGAGTACTTTGAAGGTGACTGAAGTTTAAACATGTGAGATTAAATACACAATTTTAATAAACAAATTATGGTTACTTTGGTCCCCCCTTCATATATGCATATATTTTGTAGGTTTTTCCACTGAGTGGGCCCAGAAGCAGTGACACCTAGTAACAATGAGCATATACAGTGCTCAAGTCTTGAATCTTTTTTTTTTTTTTTTTGAGTTGGAGTCTCACTCTGCCGCCCAGACTGGAGTGCAGTGGCACGCTCATGGCCACCGCAGCATTGACCTGCTGGGCTCCAGCCATCCTTCCGCCTCCGCCTTCCAAGTAGCCAAAACTACAGGAGCACGCTACCACGCTCAGCTAATTTTTGATGTAGTATAGAGAGGAGATCTAGCCAAGTTGCCCAGGTGTGTCTCGAACCCGTGGGCTCAAGCAATCCACTCACCCCAGCCTCCCAAAGTGCTGGGATTACAGGCTGAGTCACCCACCCCGGCCAAGTCAGGGAATCCTTGGAGAAATGGTTGATTCCAGTAATGAGGCAGAGAAATTTAAGATAAGCCTGGAACATATTGTAATGTCAAAGAGTAATAAATGATATAGGCATGTTAAAATGACACAGGCACCAGGTGAAGAAACTCTCAGTGGTCAAATCTAGGACATTTTGAGCAACAAAATAAGTAGTAGTGAATTATAACCCATAGAGTAAAATAAATATACATAATTCATATTAATATAAAATAAACAATAGAAGAAAAGGGGTAGCTCTCCCTTTTAGTAGAATTTCAGTTTACAAATATACAAGGAATGATAGAAATTTTTAAAAACCACCATTTGGCAAACACCACGTAATAATTATTGTAGGCAAGAGCCATCAATGGATGCTAAAATTAGTGAATGAAAAGATAATGAGAAACAAGATGGCTGCATAGTGTGAAAGTGTCTCCTCACAAGACATATTAATTACAAAGAGGAAAAAATAGTAACCTTACAGTGGAAAAACCTGGCAGACATCCTAAATGATCAAAATTAACATCACCAGTAATGAAACATAAATTAATAGCTCCTGACAGGATGCATTAGAATGCATGATAGGATATGTTAGAATAGAATGCATCACTTTTGCGCTATCCTTTCAAAAATGTGTAATACAAACATAAGAGAAGTCAGACAAACACAGATTGAGGAACTTTCCGCAAATCAAGAGGTCAGCATTCTTCAAAAGTGTCAGGGTCATGACCCACAAAGACAAACATAGGAATTAACCCAGAATGGAAGAGACTAATGCAGTGTTAAGATTTTGGAGAAGAAAAAGGACATTGGGGACAATTAGCAAAATTCTAACAAGGTATACCAACTACTTAATAGCTTTATGTTGTGTTAATGTCCTGGCTTTGGTTATTATACTAGGGTTATTAAGATGGCAACACTAAGGGAAACTATGAATAATATAGAATATATTGCTTTTCTGATTTTTTGTTTGCTTATTTGTTTTTTTGTTTTGTTTTATTTTGAGTGGGGGGTCTCACTCTGTTGGAGGCTGGAGGGCAGTGGCATAATCACTGTTCACCACAGCCTCGACTTACTGGGTTCAGGGCATCCTTCTGCTTCAGCCTCCCAAGTAACTGGAACTACAGGCGGGCGCCACCATGCCCAGCTAATTGTTTTATTTTTGTAGAGATGAAGTCTCACTATGTTGCCCAGGCTGGTCTCGAACTACTGGGCTTTCAAGTAATCTTCTTGACTCAGTCTCCCAAAGTGCTGGAATTACAGGCGCGCCACCACGCTTGGCCTTTCCTGTTTTTTAATCAAAGACATACATAACTACTAGCACTTTGTCAGTCAAAATGTTACTATATTCCATTACCACAGAGTTGATATAAATCAACAAAATTTGACATTTTAACTCATGTAATCTTATTGAAGATCTATGCTTTATTTTAAATCCTACAAATAGCCCACAGATCTCATGACCATCTTTAAAAACTTTCAGGAGCATGAGGTACCTAGACTTGTAAGTCACATAAATGGAGTCCAATATAGCTTTGATCATGTGTTTTCTGTTTTCTCTTCTTAAGGTTAAACCGCAACTTGAAGGAAAAACAAATGAGCATTATGAAGAATACAAAGCAATAGAGTATAAAACTCAAGTCGTTGCTGGAACAAATTACTACATTAAGGTCAGAGTCCAACATCCAATTTAGCACTAAAAGATAATATAATTCTTGCTTTATATAAAATATTCTCATTTTCTCCTACCATATGATTTGTCCCTTCTGGGTGTCCTAAATCTGGATGCCCAGAATGATATGTTTCAAGCAGGAGCCTCTCAAATTTGACAGATGGTAGTATAGTTTTTTCCTTTGTAAATTTTTTTTATTTATTTATTTATTTATTTCTGAGTTGGAGTCTCACTGTGTCGCCCAGACTGGAGTGCAGTGGCCACTCCTGGCCACCGCAGCCTCGACCTGCTGGGCTCCAGCGATCCTTCCGCCTCAGCCTTCCAAGTAGCTGGAACTACGGGCACGCGCTACCACACCCAGCTAATTTTTTAATTTATTGTAGAGATGAGGTCTCGCCAAGTTGCCCAGGCGGGTCTCGAACCTACAGGCTCAGGCAATTTACTCACCTAGCTTCCCAAAGCGTGGGATTACAGGCTGAGCCACCGAGCACAGCTGTAAATTTATTTTTTATTTCTTTTACCTGTATTTAATTTTTTTTTTTTGAGTTGTAGTCTCACTCTGTCGCCCAGATTGGAGTGCAGTGGCCACTTCCGGCCACCACAGCCTCGACCTGCTGGGTCGATCCTTCCACCTCAGCCTTCCAAGTAGCTGGAACTATAGGCGTGCGCTACCACGCCCAGCTAATTTTTTGATTTATTGTAGAGATGAGTTCTCACTCATCTACAGTTCAAAGTTGCCCAGGCAGGTCTCGGACCCCTGGACTCAGGCAATTCTCTCACCTCAGCCTCCCAAAGTGCTGGGATTACAGGCTTGAGCCACCGCATCTAGCTTACTATATTTAATTTTTAAACAAGAGTCTGTCAGTCATCCAGGCTGGATGCAGTGGTATGATCAGCTCACTGCAACCTTGAACTCCTACCTAAGCCTCCCACCTCAGCCTCCCAAGTAACTGGGACTACAGGCACACGCCACTGTGTGTGTGTGTGTGTGTGTGTGTGTGTGTGTGTGTGTGTGTGTGTGTGTGTGTGTGTGTGTTTAGAGCTCCTCTCTTGCTATGTTGCCCTGGCTAGTCTCAAATTCCTGACCTCTAGCAATCCATGACTTCCCAAAATGCCAGCATTACAGGCATGAGCCACCACGCCCGGCCTTTTTTCTTATAAGTTTAGAAAGCTTTCTCATATTAAATCTTAATGTAATTTCTAGAAATTGTGTAGAAAAAAATATTTCAAAACAGTTAAGGACATGCTGATTTGTGGCTGTGCTGCTTGGAGAAAGGATAAGATCTCATTTGCCTGAAGGTATGGGGCTGAGCCAGATGGTATCTTGAAGATTATTCCACTTCAAAACTGTATGATTCTATGTAAATTAAATGAATTTAAGAAATGGCCTGGATAATTAGCTGGGAAAATAATTTAAACCAATTTTGCCCTTTAAATCAGCGTTTTGATGAATATAATTTAAATAGTTATTTTTGGAACTCGGATTTAACTTGTGATACTCTAAGTATAGCTTAAAGCAGTGGAGTAAGGTATTTTAAAAATTAATTTTATAGCTATGTCAAAAAATTAAATGATGTACTGATCCAATTCTAGTTGAAATAATTGGCAAGGAACCAATAGAGCAAGTCAACCATGGATATTTGGGAGCCATTTTCATCCTTACATATTAAGAAGATGATCATTCTGATTTGTAACATAACAACAAATGTGTTTACTTAATCTTAACCATTTGGCCAAGGCATAGTGTAGCTTATTTCTCTTTAAGAGACAATTTACTTAAAATATAAAAATTTTTAAAAATATTTTCAGTGGCCAGGCACAGTGGCTTATGACTATAATCCCAGCACTTTGGGAGGCCAAGTTGTGAGGATTGCTTGAGCCCAGAAGTTTGAGCCAGCCGGGGCAACATAATAAGACGTCATCTCTACAGACGTTCAAAAAATAAGCTGGGCATGGTGGTAAGTGCCTGGAGTCCCAGCTACTCAGGAGACCAAGGCGGAAACATCTCTTGAGCCCAGGAGGTTGAGGTTGTGGTGAGCCATGATCGTGCCACTGCACTCCAGCCTGGGCAACAGAGTGAGATTCCAGACTCAAAATAAATAAATGATAAAAATATTTTAAGTAAAAAAATAAAATAAGTGGAACTAGTCAGCTCAGTTTAAGAAAGTTACAATAATGGGTTATATAGATGGATCAGCCCAGTCCTACCAAATTTGGGCGTCTAGTATAATAGGCCAGGTCCTAGGGAGACACATGTCTTTTTAGAAAGCAATGCATCGTTTCCTTCATTCTCAGTCTGCTTTTTTCATAGCTGGCAAAGAAAGTTTTAGGGTTAAAAATGGTTTTGTTTAAAGATAGGATGGAGTCTATCAAAATTGGGATTATTATTTTAAATATGATTAACCCAAATGCATACATTTTACATATTAATCAGTTCATGAATTTCTTTTTTTTTTTTTTTCTGAGTAGGAGTTTCACTCTGTCACCCAGGCTGGAGTGCAGTGGCATGCTCACGGCTACCGCACCCTCAACCTGCTGGGCTCAGGTGATCCTTCTGCTTTAGCCTTCCAAGTAGCTGAAACTACAAGTGTGTGCTACCATACCTGGTTTCGTTTTTGATTTATTGTAGAGACAAGGTCTCACCAAGCTGCCCAGGCTGGTCTCGAACCCCTGAGTTCAGGCAATCCTCTCGCTCCCAGCCAGCTCATGCATTTCTCAGGCATTTCTTTAAAAGCTTATTAGGAGTCCAGACATGGTGGCTCACACCTGGAATTCCAGTGCTTTGGGAGGAAAAAGTGGAAGGATCATTTGAGGCCAAGAGTTCAAGACCAACCTGAGCAACATAGTGAGACTTTACCTCTACGAAAAAAAGTTTGTTTTTAATTAGCTGGGCCTGGTGGTGCATGCCTGTAGTCCCAGCTACTTGGGAGGCTGTGGTGGGAGGATCACTTGAGCCCAGCAGTTTGAGGCTGCAGTGACCTATGATTGTACCATCACACTACAGCCTGGGTGACAGAATGAGATCCTGTCTCAAAAAACAACAACAAAAAGCAAAATAAATAAATAAATAAAACATTGAAAGTTTATACTGTAGAGTGAAAAGAACATAGATATTGGAGCCTAATAGATCTGAGCTTGGATATTGACTCTACCACCTATTAGCTGAGAGATATATGAAAAATTGCTTAATCTCTCTTAATCTGCTTCCACATCTATAAAAATTTACATTGTTCCACCTTTCCATAGACCTCAAACAGGTAAATATAATTATGTATATAAAATACCCATCGTAGTGTCTGGTACATAATATACATCTGAAAAAAGACATTAATATTAGAGTGGGAAGGAACATCAGAGCACAGTAAATATCATTCTAAGACCAAACTTTTATTGTCTCAACCAAGAACTAAAGTACAAATTTTTACTATGGCTTTCCAGGTACCAGATTCATGTCCAAACTACCGCTTCAACCTTCTTTCCAACGACTTCCTAGCAAGACCCCTTTACTTTTTGGCAGGGGGGGGTCGGAGTCTCTCTCTCTGTTGCCCAGGCTGGAGTGTAGTGGCACAATCACAGCTTACTACAGCCTCAACCTGCTGGGCTCAGGCAATCCTCCACCTCAGCCTCTTGAGTAACCGGCACGACAGGCACACGCTACCAGGCCTGGTTAATATTTATTTTTATTTATTTATTTATTTTTGAGTTGGAGTCTCACTCTGTCACCCAGACTGGAGTGCAGTGGCCACTCCTGGCCACCACAGCCTCGACCTGCTGGGCTCCGGCGATCCTTCCGCCTCAGCCTTCCAAGTAGCTGGAACTGCAGGCACCCGCTACCGTGCCTGGCTAATTTTTTGAATTATTTGTAGAGATGAGGGCTTGCCAAGTTGCCCAGGTGGGTGTCGAACCCGCGGGCTCAGGCAATCCACTCACCTCAGCCTCCCAAAGCGCGGGATTACAGGCTGAGCCACCGAGTCTGGCTTATTTATTTTATTTTTAATAGAGATGAGTTATGGCTGTATTGTTCAGGCTGGTCTCGAACGCCTAGGCTCAAGCAGTCTTCTCACCTCAGCCTCCCTAAGTGCTAGGATTACAGGCATGAGCCACCACACCCAGCCTGTGCCCTTTTACTTTAGAAGGAAATCTGTCTGTCCCCTGGGCCCTGCTCAAACTTACCAGTGGGCATTTGTAAAGTAGGTTCTAAGATAGGTGTGGGAGCCATACAGACCAAATTCCCTAGGGCAATTCTGATTTTCTTCTCCCTTATCAAACTGTGTGGCAAACAAAGTGTCCCAATTTGGAAGTCAGAAAACAGCATCGCCAACAATATAGAGCGTCACTTGTTTTCTTGTTCTGTGCATCTTTGAAAATAGAATGCAACTCTGGGCTGTCATTGGTCCCCAGGTTTTAATTTTTAAAAACAACAAAACGAACTTAGGACATATGCTTCTTGCCATGCCATTCGCCTGCGCTTTCTCTCATAAACTAAGGTAGTGAGTTCATGGAAGCAAAGAGTTTAAGAGTGGTGGATACGGTCTAGCAACGCTGTTCACTGAAGTCTTGACAGGTCACAATCTTTGTTTCGACACAGGCTCATGTGAATAAATCACCTCTTTTTCTTTTTTTAATACCTTGCAGGTGCTAGTAGGTGAGAATCGTTATATTCACTTGAAAATATTCAAAGCTCTTCCTGGACGAAATCAGGAATTGGTACTTTCTGGTTACCAGGCTGACAAAAGCAAGGATGACGAGCTAACCGGATTCTAGCAGCATGTTCTCGAAGGGGTCTGATTCCTTCTATCGGCTATTGAGTCATGATCCTTGCTAACAAACATAACCATCAAAAAAAAAGCATTCCTTTTCAAATAAATTCTGTCTCCAATTATTTCTAATTTATTGTATGAAATAAAAATTACCTTTTCTTTCTAAAAACTAGTGTTATTGTTTTGGCGTATAAATTCCATACACATTGATGTCAATTGGAAATCTTAGGAAAATCAGTCAAGTCTAATGCAACGGACCAAAGGACAGTATCAGCCCTGCCACAGGCAGGCTGTATCACAGACTATATCAATTAACCAACCTCTCTGTTCCTTGTGATTGTTGAGAACCACAACATTCCAGCTCTACCCTCATGTTTTACATCAATTATCTTACAAAATATATTTTTATTTTGAAACAATCCTAAACTTACAGAAAAAGCCGGGTTCGGTGGCTCAGCCTGTAATCCCACGCCTTTGGGAGGCTGAGGTGAGTGGATCGCCTGAGCTCGTGGGTTCAAGACCCACCTGGGCAGCGAGACCTCATCTCTACAATAAATTAAAAAAATCAGCCGGGCGTGGTAGTGCATGCCTGTAATTCCGGCTACTCGGAAGGCTGAGGCGGAAGGATCGCCGGAGCCCAGGAGGTGAGGCTGCGGTGGCCGGGAGCGGTCACTGCACTCCAGTCTGGGCGACAGAGTGAGACTCCAACTCAAAAAAAAAAAAAAACTTACAGAAAAGTTGTTTAAAAAGCATGTTTTTCCTGTATGTTTGAGAGTCAGCTGCCCACCATAATACTCCATCACCAACAAATACTTTGCTGTGCATCTTCTACAAACAAGGATATTCTCCTGCATAACTGAAATACAACCATCAAAATCAGAAAATTCACATGAATACAGTGCTAGCATCTAATGTTTACACACCATTCAAACGTCCCCAGTTGTCCTAATAATTTTTATTACAAAAAAGATACAATCCAGGCGAGGTGGTCTGTGCCGGTAGTCCTAGGTACTCAGAAGGCAGAAGCTGGAGGATCTCTTGAGGCCAGGAGTTCAAGACTGCAGTGTGCAATGATTGAGCCTATAAATAACCACTGCACTCTAGCCTGGGCAACATAACAAGATCCTATCTCTTTAAGAAAAAAAAATCCAATACAAAATCATGTGCTCCATTTAATTGCCATTTTCCTCTTATTTAACACATTTATTGAGATTATAAATTACACACCGTACAACTCACTCCTTTGAAGTGTACAATGCAATGGTTTTTAGTATACTCACAAATGTGTGCAAACATCACCTCTGTCAATTTTAGAACATGTTCATCACCTCAAAAAGCAAACCCATTCCTTTTAGCTATCATTTCCCCATCCTCCTCCACACACACCTTCACTCCTAAGCAGTAACTAATTTACTTTGTCTAGATTTGCCTAGTATAGACATTTCGTATATATGGAGTTATACAGTATGTGATCTTTTGTAATGGGCTTGTTTCACTTCACAAAATGTTTTCAAGATTCATCTGTGTTGTAGCATGTATCCATATTTTATTCCTTTTTATAGTCAAATATTCCATTTTATGGATATGCTACACTTTATTCATTCATCAGTTGATGATATTGGAGTTGTTTTATCTTTTCACTATTATGGACACTGCTGCTATAAACATTTATGTACTTTTTCAATGTACATATGTTTTCTTTTTTTTTTTTTTTTTGAGTCGGAATCTCACTCTGTCGCCCAGACTGGAGTGCAGTGGCCGCTCCTGGTCACTGCAGCCTTGACCTGCTGGGCTCTGGCAATCCTTCCACCTCAGCTTTCCAAGTAGCTGGAACTACAGGCGCGCGCTACCACGCCTGGCTAACTTTTTGATTTATTGTGGAGATGAGGTCTCGCCAAGTTGCCCAGGCGGGTCTCGAACCCGCGGGTTCAGGCAATCCGCTCACCTCAGCCTCCCAAGGCACGGGGTTACAGGTAGAGCCACCAAGCCCGGCTGTACATATGTTTTCATTTCTCTTAGGTATACACTTAATAGTGGAATTCCTGATTCATATGATAACTAACTTTAATTGTTTGAGAAACTTACAGACTGTTTTCTGAAGTAACCATAACATTTTACATTACCACCAGCAGTATGAGAGTTCTAATTTCTCCATTTCCTCAGCAATACTTATCTGATTTTTTTGAGGCTAGCCATCCTCGTGGGTATAAAATAATATCTCATTGTGGTTTTGATTGTATTCCTCTGATGACTAACAATATTGAGTGTTTTTTTCATGAGATGATTAGCCATTTATATGTCTTCCTCAGAGAACTGTCTATTCAGATTCTTTGCCCATTTAAAAATTGTGCTATTTGTCTTTCTATTTTGAATTCTAAGAGTCCTTTATATATTGTCTTAGTTCATTTTCTCTAGCTTATAGCAGACTACCTGAAACTGGGTAATTTATAAAGAAAAGGAATTTATTTCTTACATTTATGGAGATTGAGAAATTCAAGGTGAAGAAGGTACAAGGAGTTTTCTTACTGGTGGGGACTCTACAGAGGCCTGAGGTAGCCCAGGGCATCACATGGCAAGGGGGCTGAGCGTGCTTGCTCAGGTCTCTCTTCCTCTTCTTTAAAGCCATCAGTTCCATTCCCATGACAACCCATTAATCCATTAATTCATGAATCAATTAATCCATTCATGAGGACAGAGCCCTCATGACCCAATCAACTCACAAAGGTCCCACATCTCAATACTGCCACATGTTGACTAAGTTTCAACATCAGTTTTGGGGAAGACAAATATTAAACCATAGCACGTATTCCTGACACAAGTCCCTTATCAGACACATGATTTGCAAATATTTTCTTTCATTTTGTGTTTGCCTTTTCACTCTGGTGCCCAGGCTGGAGCGCAGTGGCATGATCATGGCTCAAGGCAGCCTTAAACTCCTGGCCTCAAGCAATCCTCTTACCTAAGCCTCCTGAATAGCTGGGACTACAGGTGTGCATTACCATGACCAGCTGAGATTATTTTCTTTATTTCATTTTGGCTTGTTCATTACACATTAATAGAAATACAATTGAGCCGGGCTCGGTGGCTCAGCCTGTAATCCCGCGCCTTTGGGAGGCTGAGGTGAGTGGATTGCCTGAGCCCACGGGTTCAAGACCCGCCCGGGCAGCGAGACCTCATCTCTACAATAAATCAAAAAAATCAGCCGGGCGTGGTAGCGCATGCCTGTAATTCTGGCTACTTGGAAGGCTGAGGCGGAAGCATCACCGGAGCCCAGCAGGTCGAGGCTGCGGTGGCTGGGAGCAGCCACTGCACTCCAGTCTGGGCAACAGAGTGAGACTCCAACTCAAAAAAAAGAAAGAAAAGAAAAGAAATACAATTGATTTTTGTATATTGATCTTGTGGTTAACCTTGCCAAACTTGCTTATAAGTGTATTCCTCAGAATTTTCTATATACAAGGTCATGCCATTTGCAAGTAGAGGCAGTTTTACTTCTTCCTTTCCAATCTGGATACCTTTAATTTCTTTTCTTGCCTAATTACATTATGGGGAATCTCCAGTACAAAGTTAAATAGAAGTGGTGAGAGCGCATATCCTTGTCTTGTTCCTAATCTCTAGGGAAAGCCAGTTTTTCACCATTTAGTATATGTTGTTTTTAAGAAAGTTCCCTACTAGTTCACTGAGTATTTTTATCATGAAAAGACATCAGACTTTATTGAATGCTTTTTCTGCATCTATTGAGACAATCATGTAGTTTTATTTTTTTATTCTAATGACATAGTGTGTTACATTAATTGATTTTTGAATTTCAAACCAACTTTGCATTTCTGGAATAAATCCCACATGGTCATGGTAAATAATTGTTTTTATATATGTTCACTTTGCTAGAATTTTGATAAGGATTTTTGCATTCATATTTATAAAAGCCATTGGTCTATAGTTTTTTTGGGGTGTCTTTGTCTGGTTTTTGTATATGGGTAATACTGGTCTCACAAAATGTGTTGGGAAGTGTTCCCTGATCTTATATTTTTTGGGAAGAGTTTGTATAGAATTGATATTAATTCTTTAGATGTTTGGTAGAATTCAGCAGTGAAGCCATCTAGTCCTGTGTTTTTCTTTGTGAAAAGTTTTTTTATTACTAATTTAATCTCCAAAATTTTATAGGTATATTTAGATTGATTATTTCTTCTTGAGTCAGTTTTAGCAGTGTGTATCATTATAATAATTTGTTCATTTTATCGATTGTTATCTAATTTATTGGCATACAAGCTATGCCTATAATTTATAGTATTCTTTATAATCCAGTCAGGAAGGCCATCACCAATAACTCAAAAAACAGCCGGGCTCGATGGCTCAGCCTGTAATCCCACACCTTTGGGAGGCTGAGGTGAGTGGATTGCCTGAGCCCGCGGGTTCGAGACCCGCCTGGGCAACTTGGCGAGACCTCATCTCTACAATAAATCAAAAATTAGTCAGGCTTGGTAGCGCACGCCTGTAGATCCAGCTACTTGGAAGGCTGAGGCGGAAGGATCGCCAGAGCCCAGCAGGTCGAGACCGCGGTGGCCGGGAGCAGCCACTGCACTCCAGTCTGGGCGACAGAGTGAGACTCCAACTCAAAAAAAAAAAGCAAAACTCAAAAAACAACAGATGCTGGAGAGGATGCGGTGAAAAGGGAACGCTTTTACACTGTTAGTGGGAATGTAAATTAGTACAACCTCTGTGGAAAACAGTGTGGCAATTCCTAAAAGGTCTAAAAATCGACCTTCCATAGACCCCACAATCCCCCTACTGGGAATATATCCAGAGGAACTCAGATCACTCTGTGGAAAAGATACGTGTACACACATGTTTATTGCAGCTTATTCACAATAGCAAAAACATGGAACCAACCTTGCTGCCCATCAAAATAGGACTGGATTAAAAAAATATGGTACATATATACATGATGGAATATTATGCAGCCATAAGGAAGGACAAAATTATGAACTTCGCAGAACTTAGATGGATTTAGAAGCTACAATACTGAGCGATCTTTCACAGAAACAAAGAACCGAGTATCTCATTTATAAGGGGACCTTGAATAACTATCATAATACTATAAGAAAGGAATTGGTGGTAGTGGGAAACTGCCAGGGGAGGGCAGGGTCGGGATTGGCAGTGTGGGAAAGTGAGGGGGGAGGCACACTTCGTCAACAAGGGTGCCTGCATAATGAACGTTTGTGTACCCCTGAATTGTATCCCACATATTTAAAATTAAATATTTTAAAAAAACACTAGGTAGTATACTTGGACCCATGGGAGACACTCACAAATGTTTAATTAACAGAATGTAAAGAAAATAACCACTATTTCTGTTAAAAGTAAGATCTGATGAATAAAAATATCAGGGAAAAAAAAAAAAAAGAAAAAACTTAGCCAGGTGTGGTGGCATGCATCTGTAGCCCCGGCTACTCAGGAGGTTGAGATGGGAGGGTCACCTGAGCGCAGGAGGTCAAGGCTGTGGTGAACCGGGATTGTGCCACTGCACTCCAGCCAGGGCAACAAAGTGAGACTCTGTCTCAAAAAAATAAAAATCAAAACAACAACAATAACAAATCCAGATTTGATTGGACAACACTGCAGATCAATTAAGTAAGAATCTCTGGGAAATAGTGCAGGTGATTCTAATGTCAACCAGGGTTTCTTGCTACTGTAATATAAAGGGAAAATGTTTCATGGAAATTCTTGCCCTACTGAAATTTAAAATATACTTTAAAGTTTAAAATTGATTACAAAATACTTCATTGTTTGGCAGTAGGTTAAAAACAGAACACATACTGGGAACAGAAAAAATACATATCAGAAAATGTGAGCCATATCTGTTTAAACCAGGTGAAATAAAAGCAATGTAAAAATATTGTTTAATTTACTAAATGCTGCTGAAAAGTTACATTTTCCTTTGGAGGTAATCATTTCGTTAGATAAAATTGTGTTATAATAAATTACACAATAAACTTAATAATTATATAATAAATTTTGCCATAATAAATTACAAATTGGCTAAAAAGTGAAAACTAAAATAGTTTAAAAACAACTTTAACCTAGAAGATGGCATTTTAAGAGGGAGTAGTTTATTTTAAAGGATTAGGAAACAGTATTTGAACAATTAGACTTATTCTCTAAGAATTGTTTGGATTTCTAAAAAAATGAAAAAAAATAGGCCTGCAATTGGACAAACTGCTGATGGAAACAGTGTTCAAAAGTTTGTTGGTCATTTAGGGTTTATAAAAGAGAAAATTTCCCCCCAAAAGACCTGTCTTCCCTTACTGGTACCATTGCAACTAAAGGAAAAATTGCATACTGAAATATTCTCCCAGCCAAATTTGAAGTGGAAGCTGACAGCAAGAATGTACACTCTATTGCAAATATTATTTTGCCTGACCCTGAAGAGAGGGACTGAGAGAACGTACTCTTGCCTTGCAGGGATGAGGGGCTCAACTCCAGCGGTCTGGCAGGTACTCCTGGAACTTTCTGCCACATACTGTGTTTTTAAATGATTGGCACTGGGCCAAGTGAAGATACAAAGGGTATGACTGTGCCCAGAGTTATGAGCAATGCCTACTCTGTTCTCTCTGGGAAACAGATTTCCTCCCCTACCTGAGGGAGAAAATCAATCCTTTTCCCTCTAGTTTCTCATTTAGGAAAGGGCCAAGAACTCATCCTGGGCCCTGAGGCTTCTGAGGCTTCCCTTGCTACATCTGAAGTTGAGTCGCAGTGGTGAGTTTCTCCCAAAGAGCTACCCAAGCTCTGAATGACATTACAAGATGTATTGGCTAAAAAAAAAAAAAGGACTAATGCTTTTGGGTTATTTAAACAGAAAGATACTGCTTGGCCACTGACTCACTGGGAATGTTCTAGATAGGCTCTTTTGGGTCAAGAGAACTTTATTTATGTAACTCAGGAATTTATCGTAAAGATGCATCTGCTTAGAAATCTAGAAAATGCCAACAGTCATGCCTCATGGAGAAAAGGGACCCACACAGAACTGGGTCTCACAGCCAAAGCCAGAATCCTGGGCGGCTCCAAGAACATGAGGAACTGTGGTAGCAACTTTTTGCTCTAGGGCCCCATCATTAATGAGTCTCAGCTATTCCCCAAGCAGCTGTTTGTACCTCTCTGTGTCCACCTTTCTGCCAGCATTCTCTTTTTCACTCTGTATTCTCTTCTCCACCTCATGGAGTACATCCTTATAACTCCTGCTTTCTCAGAACATTGAACATTGAACTGGCATGGCCCCTGTTGGGCCTCATCATCACTCTCCTTCAAGCATCACCTCCCATTGCCCACTAAATAATTCTCTCAGGATTACTCAGTTCAAAGCCTTGAAGATAATTGCCCAGATCATCTCTTTTTGCCCCAGGAGATGTCATAGGACACTGGTCAACTTAAGTTCTGGCAGTTCTTGGGTCAGTTGGGTCAACCCTGGTCTAACCAACTTAATGTAAAATGGGCTATGTAGAGGTACTTTTTCAGAAGCTGTGGGTCAAAGTCTTTCCTAGAAAGAGCTGTGATGTGGCAGGTACCTGATCCACATGACGAATGGATGGATGATGGATGGATGGATGAATGGATGGATGGATAGATATAGATAGATAGATAGATGATAGATAGATAGATAGATAGATAGACAGACAGACAGACAAGCATACTTTGTCATGTAAGGAGTGATTGATTAGGGGAAGGGATTTAGTGTGGGCTGAACAATTGAGCAAGATGGGAACTGCATTCACATGTTGCAATATTTGATTGAGATCTGACCCCAATCCTAAGAAGGAACCAAGTAATGTTCAGGTCCTGGTAGGGCTGGCTGTTAATACCAAGTCTCCTTTTAAATAAATGAGATGGATTTTCCCCCAAATTCTTTTAACACACTTCGAACAGTTTCTTCATGGAAGGTTTGGTCTTCTCCAGGTTTTCCCTATTAGAAACCCCCAAGGTTCTTCTCCCTGGAATGAGGCAATCATGTAAAGTACTTAGAATGGAGCCTAATTTATAATAAACACTAACAATGAGTTATTAATGTTTTACCCATTAATTGAAAAAATATTTAAACAGCGTATCACTTATGGACTACATTTGCCTACATGTAATAGAATCTCAAGTACAGAGGCTTGAAAGGACAGACTGAGTGTGGGCAGCCATTTCTCATCTTGTTCTTAAACCATGACATAATGATGAGAAAGTAGAAGCTATGCTTTTGGAGAAATGCACAGTTTAGGTAAAATTAACTTTGCCAACTTTGTATTTTCAGAAACAGACTTTCTGGTGCCAGATGTCAGAGGTATCTCATAGTGTCAATCAAGCTTGCCTAGAGTAAAGGGAATTTACAAGGCCTAAGACATCCTACATTGGTCAAGGATTGTAAAAGTCATGAAACTTGTAATTACAAAAGTTATGACCGCTCAGAGGAAGAGAAGGTGGGGATTTGATCTTCCAGTAAATTGGGCCCTATCTACAAGGAAGCCAAGGATCCCCCAAAGCTACCCACTGGGAATGCCTAGGAGATAAGGGGAGATGCACCCCTCCACCAGCTCTAGGGAATGTCATTTGGGAAGGTGCAGGAGCATTAGACTCCTTGTCATGCGGTTCTCTAGGGGCTATGATAATATCGGCAGACATCAGTGGGTCTCTGTGTCACAGGTTCTCCAAGACATCCACAGGTGGTCAATAAGGAAGTCTCAGCAGTCACAGGCAACATCTCCAAGGAAAGGATTTAAGCCAGGGCTTTGGGGGGCTACACCGCCACACTCACCTGGAGTGTAGGCCCACTCCCTGTCTGTGGGGGATGAAGCCTTCTTAAATAAATCTTATCTTGTTTCACCTCTGTGTGTTGCAATTCTTTGCATTTACTCCGATCGCTGGGTTGCCAGCGCGCACCTTCAGCACGCCGGCTCCGGTGGTGCTGCGTCTCCCTCCGCCTCTCTCCTCTCTCTCTCTCCATCCATCCACCCTCACCCTGTCTGTACCCTAACAAGAGTTACACTTTTTGCACCTTTTGCATCCTCAAATAAGCAGGTAATAATGTAACACATAGGCTGGGCGTAGTGGCTCACACTTATAATCCCAGCACTTTGGGAGACCGAGGTGGGCAGATTGCTTGAGCCCAGGAGTTAGAGACAACATAGTGAAACCTCATCTATACACAAAAAATAAAAAATTAGCTGGGCATGGTGACCTGTGCCCGTAGTCCCAACTACTCAGGAAGCTGAGGAGGAAAGATCACCTGAGTCCAGGAGGTCGAGGCTGCTGTGATAGTCATAATCATGTCACTGTACTCCAGCCTAGGCAACAAAGTGAGACTCCGACTCAAAATGATAATAACATTGATAATGTATTACATAATATCTCACCACTCTTACCTAATAACAGTTTGAAGACAGGTAGCCTAGGGCTACCACAATACCATCAAATAGCCAATCTCCATCTTTCTGTTCAGCCATGTGGTTTTTACCTTCATGTTTGTCACCACAGACAAATAGTCTGTATCCTTGTCACTTCTAGTCACCTAAACTACATTCCAGGTACAAAGAAGGAGGCAATGAGGAGGAAGGGGCAGTGTCTTTGGCACTGTATGTTTCTCAGAAATGTCCCAGCAGTCTTCTGCGTTTATCTCATTGGCTGGATCTGTGTCACCACTGCCTGGAGCTGCAAGGGAAGCAAGACACACTGCTAACCCGAACAAAACTAGGATTCTATTGGTAAGGAAGAGGAAAACGGATGTGGGGGAGGAAATGAGAAGGTCTCTCCAGCCCAGGCACTGAGAACCACAGTGCCGGTCCTCAAAAACTGGTGTAGAAAAGAGATAAACTAGCACTTTAACAGTGTGATAAAGACCATGGCAGAGGGTTATCGTGGCTGTGTACAAAGGGGACACCTGATTTATACTTGAGAGGTCAGGTAAGGCTTTTGTAACGGAGGTGATAGCTGAGAACTGAAGCATGGTAGGAGCTGGCCAGGGGAGAGAGAGCACGCACAACAGTTGAGAGGAGAGACTGGGACTTTTCCGGGAACACAAAGGAGTTTGGTGGGAATCCGAGTACACCATAAAGAGAAGTGAGGGTGGAGGTCAGCAGGAGACAGAGCGTGGACTTCCTAAGTCCCTTGAAGGAATCCATGCTTGTCTTCAAGGCAGTGGGGAGCCACTGAGGGATTTTAAGCAGGAGACAGGTTTTGGTTTTGCTTGCAGGTTTTTAAAAGTAGAGTGAAAAAATTATTCCATCTATAGCAAGTATCTCTAAGTGCCAATGGGTTAGCTGTCCCTTCTTTTTTTTTTTTGAGTTGGAGTCTCACTCTGTCGCCCAGACTGGAGTGCAGTGGCCGCTCCCGGCCACCGCAGCCTCAACCTGCTGGGCTCCGGCGATCCTTCTGCCTCAGCCTTCCAAGGAGCTGGAACTACAGGCACGCGCTACCACGCCCGGCTAGTTTTTGATTTATTGTAGAGATGAGGTCTCGCCAAGTTGCCCAGGCGGTTCTCGAATCCGCGGGCTCAGGCGATCCACTCACCTCGGCCTCCCAAAGGCACGGGATTACCGAGCCTGGTTAGCTGTCCCTTCTTAGTGTACCAGGAGATCCACAAATCTGACTCGGCCAAGCCTTGTCTCCTTTGACAGGGGTGCCCTCAGCTGGCCACCACATTCCGAAGCTGAGAACTATCTTTTATTAATATTTTGGATGCCCTCCCCAACATAATGCTGTGGGTTAAATTAGGCTTGTTCTGGAAAGGCTACTCCTGCCCAGAGCAACCACTTCCTATTTTCTTTACTTTTCAATATTAAAGCCCAATGAGTATTTTTTAAGTTAATTAAGTCAAACAAGGTATTCTACAAGGCTAAGTACATGCAGAAATCATGAGTAGTAGCAACCTAAATTGTCTCGAACATGTTTGATGTGATCACCTAACTCTAGATAAAATATTCCTTTTTCTTGATTTAAAACGGGATCACACATTTGACTCATCTCCCAGTTTACAAGGAGATGGCAAGTTTGTGACTCCTGGACAAATGGCACCTTAGCAGGGAATACTGCAAAAGCACTGGGCACATTATCACTTTGTTTCCCAAGTTGTGAAGCACAACTTACAAAAGAGAATGAAGTCCGAGAAAACTTCCTTTACTACTGCACTTATTTGGTACGTTTCAATGTCAAGTTAAATTGACTTTTCAAAGACAAGAGCATTATAATATCCACCTATCAGCCGAAAACAGTCATTTGCAGCCCACTCTCCATGTCCATTCCTGACTTCCTTCTCTATTTGCTTTTGTACAGAACTGGCTCACATTTGAGTATACTATACAACTTACTTTTTTACTATTGTCTGTCTTCCCTCACTAAATGTAAACTGAGAGCAGGTATTTTGTTTTGTTCAGTGATGTAACAATAGTGGCTAACAGTGCCTAGAATATGTAGGGCATTCAAATATTTGTTCAGAGAATTTGCAAATGTATTATTAGAGGTTCTTCTTTGTATGGTCTTCTGTCCTGCTGAGGAAGGGCCAAACTCATCTCTGAACTTTTGCACGCTGTACTTCTCTTTTTGGGGTGGGTCACTGAATCCTATCATTCAAGCAACCAAAGCAAATTAGCAAATTGTCCTTGGAAATAATTACACACATTTTGTTTCAGCAGGCAAATCAACTTTCAGGAGCAATATGTCATCCATCTTTCTTCATATTTGAGACTTTAATGTCACTCATCACGAACTAAATCTATTCTTTTATACTGTCACTCCACACTGCCATAATTGCACATTTCTCATACTATGTTTCACTGGCATTCTACTAGCATAACTGGACTAGCTAGTTGGTATTTTGGCAGACCTAAGATTCTGGAAAGGCTGTTATGAATCCTTTCCAAGGATCTGAGTTCCCTCCTGAACTGTGGCATCAGGATCTGTTTTTATTCTTGCATCCATCCTTTCCACTCACGCATCCATCCAAAAATTATTACACATCAACTTCATAGAAAATCTTTTTCACAGCTGACCCCTAGGACATTTTTTTGAGACTAGATTATAATCTCCACAAAAGTAGATCTTGTTTATCAATTGGCAACAAACTAAAACTGATCCACAGCAAATGCTCAAAAAAGTTTTGTTGAAAAAAGTGGGCACTTTATACCTTTATTGCTCATTTTCAAGTACATAATCTGATGAACATCAATGTACACAGAGAGACCTAGGTGGTCAATCTAAGTGGGCCAGGACCTGGCGGCTGGTGTTCAGGTCACCATCGTAGGCAGAATCCCATTGGCTTCCCAAGATGCCCCACCCTAATCCCTCAGCCTAAGAACAAGACTTCACACTTGTGGTTATGTAACATAACCTGGAAAAACAGATTTGCAGATGTAATTAAGATGACATCAGTTGACTTTAAGAAAAAGGATTATTGTGGCAGGCTTAACTAACCATACAAACCATTTAAAAGAAAGTTTCTGATTTGTAGTAGAAGTCTGAGATGCCAAGAAAAGTCAGATTCCACTGAGCGCACTGTTGCCAGCTTAATGATGAAGAGGGGCATGTCCAGAAATGCGGGTGGATTCCTGGAGCTGAGTGGTACCTAACAGCTAGCATGGAAATGGTGACCTCATCTCATACTTACAATGAAAGGATCTGAATTCTGCCAACAAATACGGTAAGCTTGGCAGCAGATTCTTCCCCCCAAAGACTCGACAATAGCCCAGGCTGGCTCTCCACTTGGTTTCAGCTTTGTGAGACTCCAAGCAAGAATCCAGTCCAGCCAAGCCTGCTCATACTTCTGAGCTACACACAACTGTGAGGATTTGTTAAGCAGCAATGGAAAACTGATAAAGTCACTCAGTACTAGAACTGTTTTTTTGGTTTGTTTTTTTTTTTTTGTAATGACCAAATCCTGCAACTACAGCAGGTGTTTTACAAACTCATTTGTAAAAATAACTCATTTACTGTCATGCAAGTCCTCCCCTGATTTTCCGTTTCCTGAATTTCTTTCCTTTCAGTGTCCATGGAAATACTGTTCAGGAAAGAATTCCACCCAAAATTAGTTTTTACGTCTGAAAACACGATAAGCTCCTAAAAGAAAATTTCTCTGGATAGTGTTCAACTTATAATACTGCCCTTTTATAATCAACCCACAAAGATAAATCAAGGGATAAACTCATCAACAACCAAAAAAGGTCCACATCCATGCCAGCAAATTTATAAAAATAAAAAAAGTACAATACAAATAGGATCAGATATTGAAACTGTGTGTAAATTCTCTTATGAGAACTTACCGTCTCAACATAGAAAATAAATAAATATGTACACTGAGTCAGAAAATTATTTTAATAGTTACAAAACTTTTTTTTTTTATAGAATCAGTATAAAATAGCAGTTGATTTCTCCATAATTATCAGTATTATTTATATTTGAGGTCTTGGATAAGTGGGGCTGAAATCAACAAAAGGTCTTGGACTGTTGGCTCAGAAATCATCCTAGGAAGCCCACCCTGTTGATAGCAGTCATGCTTAGCTCTTATGAGATGACTCGGTCCTTAAAAAGTATCTCTCCTTCTTTATTCATTCTTTGGAGGCTTGAAGTGAATTCGGCAGCGTTCATTAAACACCTAAAATATTTAAACAGAAACAAAAGTCAGTGAGTCATCCTGCATAAATCAGGCCTGAAACTAAATTAAGTTTGACATGCTTCAGGAAGACATTATCATTCTTGTTCCAAGTCAACAGGTTTAGGAAACAGAAGAGTTTCATCACCAGTTCAAACTGACCTACCAGGTACTGAGCGCACAAAAGGCCATGATTTCCATTTACAAGACAATTCTTGTATTTGAATAACATTTAATTATTCAGGGAAGACCAGATGCAGTGTCTCATGCTTGTAATCCCAGCACCTTGGGAGGCAGAGACAGATGGATTGCCTGAGTCCAAAGGCTCAAAATAAGCCTGGGCAACCTGGCGAGATCTCATCTCTACAATTTATCAAATAAATTAGCCAGGTATCGTAGCACATGCCTGTAGTTGCAGTTACTCTGGAGGCTGAGGTGGAAGGATCGCCTGAGCCCAGGAGGTCCAGGCTGCAGTGAGCTGTGATTGTACCACTGTACTCCAGCCTGGGAGACAGAGACTCTGACTCCAAAAAACAAAACAAAAACAAACAACAACAATAAAATATATACGTATATATAATATATATACATACACACACTCAGGGAAAATCATCAAGAGTCAGCTAATTTAGTAACCAACAAACTTTTCAGTTTCATATTCTGGACATATTTTAAATAATCAGATAAAAATATCTAAAATATGCATGATTATAATCCCAGCATTGAGAGACCAAGGCAGGAGGACTGCTGGAGCCCAGGAGTTTGAGGCTGTAGTGAGCTATGATTGGGCCAGTGTAATGCAGCCTGGCTGACAGAGTGAGATCCTGTCACGAGAAAAAAAAAATTTAAGTGTCCAATTAAAAAACGTTTTTAAATGGAAAAAAATTTCTTCTCAGAATTTACTCCCATACTTCACTGATGTAATAAGGATCATGTCATTCTTAGGTTAAAAAAATTATCTATGTTGGCTGCTGTTGACTATCATAAAAATAAAAGAAAAAAATCTATGCAAAAAGCTTCTAAGAAACTGGTATTACTCAATTTCCTTAGCTGGATGGTACACATATGACTGTTCATTTCAGTACTATTTTTAAAATTCTCCATGATATATGCTCTTTGACATATATATCTCACAATTAAAAAAAATATGTACAAATTATATAGACTCTTTTTGGCATTTAAAAAAAAATTAAGAGAGACAGGCTCTCACTGTGTTGCCCAGGCTGGAGTCTGGAATGAAGTAGCATGAGCATATTTTATTGTAACCTGGAACTCCCGGGCTCAAGCAATCCTTCCACCTCAGCACTGTGGGCATGAACCACCATTTTTTTTTTTTTTTTTAAGAGAGAAGGTCTCATTAAGTTGTCCAGGCTGGTCTCAAACTCCTGGCCTCAAGCAATCCTCCTGCCTCTGCCTCCCAAAGTGTTGAGATTACAGGCGTGAGCCACTTCACATGTCCCCAAACTCTTTCAAGTGGCAAACATGGTGGAAAGGGCAAGAATGAGAAATCTCGGCAAACAGGATAAGATAAAGAAATGTGTCAAGGCAAAGAAAGTCAATTTGTGCTATGTACTTTATTCATGTCTCAGTAAGTTGACACATTGTTTTTGGTTCAATTAACCTTTCTCTTATAAGCATACAGTCTAATACCATTCCATTCGTTAAATTCAAATGATGACATAGAACTTTCAGTTCATTCTTTCAGATTTAATAATTTTTTTGCTCTTTGGAAATCTTTTAGATTAGGAGTTTCAGAGGAGTGAATGGATATACTTTGCCAGAATCTTATGAATTTTGACTATCTGTAAGTTCCTGGGATCTGATCTCCCAATCTAGTTCCTAATCAGAACTATGCAGTGGTAATAAGGACCATGTGAGTCTATGAGCAATAAAATAATCAGAAACTAGTAAGCTATGTACAATAAAAAGTTGTAGGATCAGAGACTTCGTTAGAAGCCAAGCAACTATAAAGGGTAGCTAACAATAGGAAAATGTATGGAAAGTGAGCTCAAAAAGACTAATTTTAACAAATAACCTTCCTGAAGGTTCTGGGTTAACGAGTCACAACCTCTAAATACCAAATATGCCTGTACCTAGTATTAGGAGACATATGGAATGTTTCCAATCCTGTTATGATGGCAGGTCATATAATTCTCTCATATGCTTATGAAGCTAATTTTTATAAAACACCTGTTTAGAAGCTAACCACACCCCTGCCCCACCACACACACACACACACACACACACACACACACACTTCTTTCTCTCTCTCTCTCTCAACACTCACACAGGTTAACATCCTCACCCACCACACACACACACACACACACACACACACACACACTTCTTTCTCTCTCTCTCTCTCAACACTCACACAGGTTAACATCCTCACCCACCACACACACACACACACACAACACACACACTCTCTCTCTCTCTCTCTCTCTCTCTCTCTCTCTCTCTCTCTCTCTCTCTCTCTCTCAACACTCACACAGGTTAACATCCTCAGCATCCTCAGTTGTAAGTGTAAATTGTAAATGAACAATCTCCATTCTCCTTAGGGCAAGGAGCCCTGGCCCTCCCCTCCCTTCCTTTCCCCTGCTTCTCTCCAGGGATTGTTTTTTTTATACCTTCCAGCTTCTGTCATTTACCACTTCCTCAACATTCAGTTCTGACTGCATCCATTTTAACTGCAAGAAACAAACAAAATTGAAGTTATAAAATGTAAAGAGCTAAAACTACACTTTATTATGTTCCCAACAAAACCTGCTGTTGTTCTTGTATTCTTTGTCTGCTAAAGATAGATTCTGGATCCTTCTTTGACACAACCTGTTCTCCACATTTAATCAATTATTAAATCTTGAGAACAGTGGTTCTCAAGCTTTGCTGCCTATTATAATCACCTTGAGAGCTTAAAAAAAATCTCAATACCAAGTTCACAAAAGACATACAAATGGCCAATACACACATAAAACAAAATGTTCAATCTTACTCACATATAAGTGCAAATTAAGCCATAATATGACAAAACAAAAAAAAGTCTGATAAAACCTAATATTAGTGAAGGTGTGGGCAAAGATATATTTATAAACAGTCTAGGTGAAAGTATAAATTGTTACAACTTCTATGGAAGGCAATTTGCATCATCAAAAATACATGTCCTTGAACCTGACACTTACAGTTCTAGAAACCAATCATACAACTGTAGACTTGCAAAAATAGCACAGAAGAAGAAAGACAAGGCAACCAAATTTGGACAGAGAATTTTTTAAATGTCAGGAAGGAAAACAGGGAGAGGAAAGGGAATATACAAGACCCAAATGATCTAAAAGGCATGAATTTTTCACACCTTGAGCATACAGCCAGAGATCTCAGGCTAAAAATGTGAAGTCTTTCTCTTTTTTTGAGTTGGAGTCTCACTCTGCCAGCCAGGCTGGAGTGCAGTGGCACATTCACAGCCACCCCAGCATCGACCTGCTGGGCTCTGGTGATCCTTCTGCCTTAGTCTTCCAAGTAGCCAGAATTACAGGTGTGTGCTACCACGTTCAGCTAATTTTTCGATTTATCAAAAAATTAGGATGAGGTCTTGTCAAGTTGCCCGGGCTGGTCTCTAACCCATGGACTCATGCAATCCACTGGCCTTGGCCTCCCAAAGTGCTGGGAGTACAGGTTGAGCCATCGCGAAGTCTTTCTAACTTTATTAACTGGCAACCTAATTACTCCACCAGAAAAGTGGAGGATTCCAGTCCAGATGGCAGGACCCATAATACTCTTCACATCTGGTCAGAGGATTTGAAAGGGAAGAAGCTAACTACTTCCAGGAAGAGGGCTTGATAATATTCAGGAAAACAAGGAGAAAAAAGCCTGAATTACAGTTGAGGCAGCCAAGAGGTTAAAACCCCATGATGATTTTCTCAGGCCAAAGTCAAGAACACATACCAGATTTGGAAACAAAATGCTAGAGAGAGCTAGTTAAGATCTGGGTACCATCCAGTCTGACACCCAGGCCAAAGATCGAGCCCAATTAGGAGTGTGGCTCAGGAAGGTCTAACAAATTGCATGCAACAGTGATAAGAATGGAGCTTGGTACTGACCCAGTGTCTCCTTGCAAACTCCCTTCCTATATTTATAACTGGTGTTAAAATGTAGGCAGGTACACATGGCTGAAACTGTAGAATGGAAGGCTGCATTTTTGACAACTGGTCCCCTGCTATGGAGTTATAACAAACCCAAGGAAGTCCATCAAAGCAATGTCAGCTTCGCATTTTAGTCAGCCATACAGGCCCAAATCATCAAAGCCTGGGCTGACTGCCAAAGAAACAACTTCAGTGGAAGAACAGAGTGACAAGTCACTAAGACAGTCTTCATAACTGCCCCAACTATTTAAAGCGATGCCATATACATATAAAAGGGTTTAGACTTATCCTGGGTAAGACTACCCAAAGAGAAGATTAAGGAACAGTACTTATACATAACAAGGGGGGGTAGAACTTCACAATATGTAAGAGAGTCTTTGAACAATCAGCACTGTTCAAAAGAGAATAGGTGACACTGAGACAGTAAGTCCCCCCCTTCCACAACACCTTACTCTCAAGAGGTGGTTAAACGAAAGGTAGAAACTACTGGGTAGTGATATGACAAAGAGGATTAATACAACAAATTTGGAGTCCCAGAGACTCAACCAGGAAAGGAGTTGCTACTTTGTACTAGCCAATATGCTAGCTCTTCTACATAATTTAATCCTCAAAAAAAAAAGAAAAAGAAAAAGAAAACATAAGAAGCAAGTAAGTCTTAACCTGATTTTTTTCCAGACTGAAAATAAAAAGTTTCTTGTGTTTGTCTGGCTATAGCAGGTATAGACAGAATTTTCAGAGCAATTAATTTGCAAAGTCACCAAGGTAGATGAGATTTACTTCCTTAGCGCTGTTAGCCTTTTTAATCTACATATTTTTCTATTCTAGAACACTGCAGACATTATAGCCAATGTCTAATATCGTTTCATCAGTGCCACCAACCTGCACCTCTGAGATGGTGTTTTTGAGGCTCTGGGTCCTCAACAGGTAAACATCCTCTCAAAGGTCACTAATAGGTGGCAGCAGTTATAGAGTACCAGCAAGGAAGGTGGGAATTTTTAGATTGGCATCTCTGTACATACTTTAAAGATGCTCACTAAAGTAACTCTAATTTGACTATTAGTCCTAACTTAATGTAAAGAAATTGACTGAATTCAGAGTCAGAAGAGAGGGGTTAAAGTCCCAGTTCTACCACTTAACTAGAGCTTGTGACTAGGAATGTCAGAGTTTCCTCCTATATAAAATGAAGAGGAAGAGTTGGAGTATCTCCAAGAGCTCCTTCTGATTCCACAATCTTCATGGAAAACTTGAAAAAAAGTTACATTTCTGGTTACCTTCTAGCCCTATACTACATTGTCAGGTTAGAAAGCAAAGGTCAGCCGGGCTCAGTGGCTCAGCCTGTAATCCCGCGCCTTGGGAGGCTGAGGTGAGTGGATTACCTGAGCCCACGGGTTTGAGACCCGCCTGGGCAACTTGGTGAGACCTCATCTCTACAACAAATCAAAAAAATTAGCCAGGTGTGGTAGCGTGCACCTGTAGTTCCGGCTACTTGGAAGGCTGTGGCGGAAGGATCACCGGAGCCCCAGCAGATCGAGGCTGTGGTGGCCGGGAGCGGCCACTGCACTCCAGTCTGGGCGACAGATTGAGACTCAACTCAAAAAAAAAGAAAGAAAGCAGAGGTCACAAAGCTTAATGATTGGTTTCTAAAAGCCTCCTTTCAGTGGTCATCTGGTGTTTTTCTCTGGGTCCTAGAGGCACAAGGGCAGATCTGAGGGCTGAGCAAACTGTGTGACACAATCACTCCCAAACACTCAGTGGTTTAGAGTTTTGAACTTTACTCTCCACTAACAAGAGTCATTCTAGTCTCTGTTTGACTTAATCTGCAAACAGTGGC
Organism: Cephalopachus bancanus; assembly: GCA_027257055.1. Classification (NCBI taxonomy): domain Eukaryota; kingdom Metazoa; phylum Chordata; class Mammalia; order Primates; family Tarsiidae; genus Cephalopachus; species Cephalopachus bancanus. The sequence continues at coordinate 2,799,023 of JAPVLO010000022.1, read as the reverse complement.
TTTTCAGCTTCTGATTTAACAGACTCGCCCTCCAGTTTCCTTTGTCAACCGACACCTTCAAGAGTCTGTTGAAATACAAAATCCAAGATTACCTACATTTTAACTAGTTTCATATAAATTATCCATAAGCCTTCATGAACATCAAGGGTAGGGTAAGATGAACATCATTACATAAGGTTGCTATCTGAGGAATCTACCATTGCCTGTTGCACAAACAGGTATGGACTACCAACCTGAAGCAGTCTTCATGAACAGAGGCAGTAAAGACAGTGGCTGATTCCTGAACCCAGTGAGACATTCTGAACTGGTAGAATGATGGAGAAAGTGCAGCAGCCTGGCCTACTCACCTGTGTGCAGCTACAAGGAAAGAGGTTTCTTTTCTACTGAGGGCTTGGATGATAAGGTCACATCTACTAAACAAATGGCAAATATCACGACTATTCAGTTTGTAAAGTATGACTCCATTCTGCAGGATCTGTAAGTCACCGATTGTGCCATCTTAAAATATGTACATGATTTTTATAATTGTGTAGTAGTCATGTAAGAAAAAGTCCCTGTTCTTAGGAAATAACTTAAAATTTTAAGTAAAAAGTGGTACAATGTGCCCAACACACTCTCAAAATGATTCAAGGGAAAAAATATTTATGTGTGCAGGTGTCGGGGGAGAGAGGGAGAAGGAAGAAGGCAGGGAAGGAGAGCGAGAAGGTCAAGAGAACGAATTGCAAAGAAGGTGGGGCAACATATATACAAGAAGTGAATACAGGTAATGGGCACATGGGAGTTCCTTGTACTGTTTTTGCAACTTTTCTGTAAGTTTGAAATTATACAAAACAGTTATCCCGAGTCCCCTCAAAAATAAAAAAGGGATAGCACTAAATTCCACATAATAAAATGTACTATATATTTCAATTATTTGTTTGGCATGTCACATACAAGGGCTATAAAAAAAACAGTTCTGCTGCATTAGCTATATTCTGAGGTCCACACCTTATTTACATTACAGTTGACTTGAGGACGTAAGACTTCCTCTGACACATGGCTGGGTGAGCACTTGCTGCTTTTTTAAAAGTAAAAACACTGCAGGGATGGGAGGTGAAGTGGGAAAAAGGAGTGTCTACAAATGGCCAAAGACTCATAGCAACTTTTTATTTAGACAGATAAATTACAATGAAGTACTTGTGTATCTGGTTATGTCAAAATAGTACTGTATATAAGATATTTATTATATTTAGAAGGGTAATATCTTGATGTTAGTCTGTATGATAATTTCAGCAGATTTCCACAGAGTGAAACCAGAGATATTTTCAAAACATAAATATATTATAAATGTTTCTCAAGTTAAGCCTCAAAAGGTATACACTGTACAGATGTGATTTCTCTAACATCTCTGACATGCTATTGGTCTATAGTGATCCTTTATCTTTAATAAAGGGAAGAAAACAAATAAATGAAAATGATGCATAAAATATAAAAACATAAATGATCATGTGCTTATTTTGGATAAAGCTGCTACACTGCATCTGCTTATGAAATACACATTAATTTACCAGTTAATAGCTAAATGTAATCAAATAAAGTCCACTAAAAATGAAGCATTAATCTCACGGTCATTTTTTCAAAAAATTAATAATCATACTCTAAAATTTTCATATTAAAAGCTACCTTTATTTTGAAGGCTACATTTGGAAAAACTTTGCCTGAGAAATGTTAATTCTGTTCAACTTACCTTTGTCTGTTCTTTTCTAAGTTGCTTTAATAATGTTAAATCATCCAAATTCTTTTCTCTCTCTTCTCGAAGATTTTTTACTACTGTTGAGGTCTGGGCTATACAATTTTTTATGACTCTGTCCCTACTGGCATGAGCTGCCATCAACTAAAAGAACAAAGGAATGAAAAGGGGGGAAAAATCACATTTTAGTGCTTCAAAAAAAAAAAATCCTCATTTGAGACTACAGAAATTTATACTTTCTAAAACAATTTCTAACAATTGAAACCATGGAAGAGAAGATTCTGTTGAATCAACTAACTCATCTAAAAACAGTAAAAGGAAGCACCTCTGAGGGTTAAAGTTATGGGATCACAGGCTGTCTTCTTGCTCAATATGCTCCAATATTTCCTGTTCTCTTCCTGCAATCCCCTTGCTGGGGTTTCCCTGTTAGTTTCCTTTACCCTATAACCCATATTCTCTTTATCATTTCATCCAAGTGTTCTTCTATACTACATCCACCCTCATAGCCACTTATGGCTATTTTTCCTATTTTGTCCGTTCACATTTTTTTCAGTCTCAAGTTGTCAACAAGTGAAAGAAATTATAACGTGATATAGAGAAATCCTTAGTTACAATAAAGAAAAACAAAGGCTGCTACATTTACCTAGATAAGACAGAGCCCTTTTCAAGTTTTAAAAATATTGATAAGAGGCTGGCGCAGTGGCTCAAGCCTGTAATCCCAGCACTTTGGGAGGAACAGCCTGGGCAACATGGCGAGATCTCATGTCCAAAATAAATTTTTAAAAAATTAGCTGGGCGTGGTAGCACACACCTGTAGTTCGGCTACTTGGAAGGCTGAAGCGGAATGATCGCCTGAGCCCGGCAGGTTGACGCCGGGGTGCCCATGAGTGTGCCACTGCACTCCAGCCTGGGCGATGGAGTGAGACTCCAACTCAAAAAAAAAAAAAAAAAAAAAAATACACACACACACACACACACACACACACACACACACACACACACCGATAAGAAAAACATGTGAACCACAGATTAGTGGTTACATTAATTGTATGTGTTGATTGAAAGTAAGGATGGCTGACAGAACAACTCTTTAATAACCTCCATCTTAATGTAATAAATCTAATAAAAAAATTATCATCTATTTTCCATCTTGATTCACAATGTATGATGGTCATGTTTCAAACACACTCCCATAATCATAGCCAAATTTTGATGACGCCCCAAAATTTTCATTCGGAAAGTACTGTTTTTATTGCTTGGTATTAATTTTTATGTTTATAATAGGAATGAACAATGTAAAGCTAGAAAAATTTCATAGATGAAAGGGAATATACACTAATAAGTAATCTCATTTAAATTATTTTACTTTTACCATGAGTATACAAACTTTTAAGATTTGGAATTTCTAAAATTAGTGCTTCCATTACTGATCATCTCCTAGGAAGACGCGCTATTAAAAAAATACAAATATTCCTTCATCAGCTGTAGCAGGAATTTGGGTCAGAGATTAATGTCAGAGTGACTATGAGCAACTTGGATGTCTCATAGAGTTCTATTTCTTGATTGACAGAATATTTAAGGGAACTCAGTGGTACTTATTGGCACGGGCACTCTGCTACAGTCCTGATCTCTGGTTCAAAGTTACTTAATAAATTATCCTCTACATGATATACATGCTGAATCCTTCTAGGATACAGATACTGACAGAGAAAAATCCAAACGCATACAAAAGTATGTCCAAAACAGAAAGGTTCCAAATTTAGTATGTAAGGTTATCCTGATTCACCAAAGAGACAATAATAATAACAGCAGCAGCAAACATTTATATGCAAAACACTTAGTACAGTAAGCACTTTATATCAACACACTTTATCCTCTAACAACCCTATGAACTAGGTACTACTTATTATTATAATACTATTTTACAATTAAGGAAACTGAAGCAGAGGTTAAATAACATGTTCAAGGTCACCCAGCTAGCAAGTAGTAGATCTAGAATCCATGTTATTAATCACACTATAAACCTCTAGATTAACAGGAAGATGGTAAATTGAAACAACTGAATTGATTATAAAGATTACATGGAGAGTTAACTGAGAGGACATATCACTAAGGCGACCATAAATTTCTAGTTCTTTAAACAGAGATACCCAAAGAAACTAAATGCAACCTCAATAAATTAGGACCTAGATCCATGCTACCTAATCCCAATGCTGAATTCTACTCATGAAAGTCCACAACCTTTCAATTGCTCGAGTAACAAGACTTACCTGTTCATTAAATAAAATAATTTAATATAAAAGCAGAACAAAAATATCATAGTTAGTGCTCCGAATTTAACTGACACAAATAAGTTTGTCCAAAATTGATTTGAGAAAAGAACTTTAGGTTTCAAGTATGCCTTCGGTATATGACTGTGTAACTCGTGGTAGAGCTTAAAACAGTGAGTGCCACCAAACTTTAGCTTCCAAGTTAATGAAAGGATATAAATAAGTAAACTATAAAAAAGACTTAGCTGCATCTTTATTTCCTTCTTTTGGAAATTAAAAATAGAAATAAAGGACGGCAATGAAAAAACATATGAGGGGGAGACCCCCCCAAAAAAAACCTAAATTATTTTTTGGAGGGTGGGTGCCTTGTAGTCGTACAGGTTTCCTCTGCTAGGTAAGTGTTCTAGGAACCCATCAGCATCAGTGTACCAGCTAGCATTGTCGTGAGAGGCTACTGGCAGCTTCAGCGAACTTTTGGGGGGAGATTCTTTCCGTGTGTTTGCCCATTTCATGATGAGTGATTTACAAGCACACATGCCCACACTGTGCTGAGTGTTCAGCAATTTTTGACCAAAAATGCACAACCCTCATGCCCCGCCTTCCCTACTCACCCAATCTCACCCTGAGTGACTTTTTTTGTTTCCCTTCATGAAAAAAAGTTCTCAAAGGGAAACGTTTTGCTGAAATAGAAGAGGTGAAACAAAAAAACAGCAGAACTAAACTGCATCAAAACTGACGAGTTCAAAAACTGTTTTGAGCAATGGAGAAAGCATCTCAATAGGTGTACTGCATCAAACACAGTATTTTAAAGGTGAATGGAGTGTAAATATGTAAGAATAAGTACACAATTTTTAATAAATATGTTCCAGGTTTTTTTTTGGTCCCCCCTCATATACTTGAGAAATCAAAGCCTCAGTGGCTTTCCTTGTCTCCCAACTGCCACATGGTTCTGCTCCTCTTCCTGATAAGTGAGGGGAAAAAAGATCTAAAAAGTATGAAAGGTTTGATTCTCCCTTCTATCAGCTGCCTGGCTTTGTAGGTTTGATTCACTCCAACTTCTTGCTCTTTTTACTGTTTTACTTTACTGTTTCGCTCTACTCCCTTCATTCCTTTGTGAATAAGGTTGTCTTAATAGTTGCAAACAAAGAGGCCAAAAATTGACTGCTTCCATTTTTAGAACCATCTCTTCACAGATGTGATAAAATTTCACATGAATAATATCACACATTTCCTTTAGTTTATAGATAAAAACTTATATACACTCTCAGATGTGGGCAAGAAAACATGAAAATATCATTCTTTTATTCACAGTTTAGTTACATGATGATTTATTTTGCCTGCAAAGAAAGGTATAAAAGAAGTGAAAGAGACTCAAGATACACTTACAGACTCATAGAGTTGTTTACAGGTTTGGCTGGCATCAATTTTCCCTGCAAAGGAAGCTGTTGGAACCGTAGTGTTTAATTCATGTACTATTCTGTCATCAATTGTCCTCATCACCTTGAGTAATTCCTATATGTATTTGAAATAAAAGAATATAACCTGAATGGAAAGTTAAGTGATAAAAAATAAGTATTTAAGCAAAAAATAAAGCTCTTGGATATTTTACAACTTGTTAAAGTTAGGAGTGGGGAAACCAAGCCAAAGAGAATGTAACTGTATGAAAACCTTTATTACAAGTATGTTAGGGAGGTTAAGTAACAGCAGTCCTAACAATGGGCAGCAACTCTGCCTCGGTTCAACTCTGATCATCTTAAGGGTTAAGACTGTTTTTGCTTATGTTTAAATCCCATTTGCTGGCATGGTGCTTAAGCAAATAGTGTCTGCTCCTTCTATGTCCAGTATACAGCCAATAAAGGGTCCTTGAACTTGATTACCACAGGCTTTTCACAATAATCCAGCATAATTCCTTCCTCGACTCCCTCTTTATCTATCATTGTAAAATGTGGTACTACTAAAAAACTTCTGGAAAGATATATAAGAAACTATTAGTAGTAGTTAACTTGCAGAAATTAATCTATATCCTCTTAGGCTTTTAGTTTTCTGGTTCTCCTTTTTTCTTTCTTTCTTTTTTTTACTACGAACATGCTATTTTTTTGGAAAAAAATAAGTAAAAATATGCTGCTAAAGAAGAAATCCAACATCTTTAAAACATTCTTCTTCACAGAACAAGTAGGAATTAGTTTTACCTCTTCTTAGTAATCCTAGCTCACATCTCCCAAGAACCCCTCTCCCTCAAAAAGCCTCCAACTCTCAGAAAACCAACCGAAAGAAGTCATCCCAAAAGGAAGAGAACTTGGAAAGACAGGTGATAATTACCTACACAGCACAGTCCCGCCTCCCCACATTCCACCAGTGCCCTTCTTATCACTTGTCACTACAGAAAGACTGGGCATCTACATTCTGTCTTCAGAGGTTTCTGGCAGTATTCCCTTTCCTGTTACTCAAATTTACAACAAACCCAAACATCAACAACAAAAAAACCATGACCACTGAAACACCATTAAGAAACCATGGAATATACTATACCATCCTATATCTTTCCTTTGCCAAACTTAAATTCATGACTGAAACTGGCTGCTTCATTTTTTCCTCATCCACTTGTTAAAATAAAAACTTTTATTATGATAAAAATGTAACTTTATTTTAGAAAAATTTGAAAGAAAATAAAAATCATCCATAGCTAACCATTATCAATATTATATGTCCCTTTGGTCTTTTTTCCTACACCTATCTATGGACATTTTTATAAAGTTGAGGTACTACATAACATTTTAAGAATCCTGTTTTATGACATCATACTATAAGCATTTTTCCCTTGCTACTAGAAATATCTTGAACACATTTTTAATACTAGCATGAATATTCTATCCTATGGAAGCACCACAGCTAATCTGACCATTTCCTATTAATGGACATGCAGATTGCTTCCAAATCAAATAAACATTTAGTCCATTAAATCTAGAGCTGTAGTCTAAGTTTTGTCCTATCATTTCATTAATCTTTAATCAGTGAATTCAATGGCCTTCTCTAGGTCTTAATCTAGAATAAAAACAGCTTGTGAAGGCCCATAATTGACATTAATAAAACATAGGTAAAATCAGGTCTAAAACCAAGTTCATTATCTTATCTCCTCTTCCTGTATCTTTTATTTTTTCATTAATATTCTCTATAAACTGTAATTCTTAGAAGATAATCTCACATATCCATTGGGCAACCACCATTTTCAACAGTGTGAGGGTATATATACAGTGGAAGAAAGATAATGTCTAAGTGGCAAATTCCAAACAAATGGTAGTAGCAGTTAGGGAGTCAAAAAATTGGTAAATTTTTTTTTTTAGAGAAGAGAGAGAAAAGAAGAGAGACTCGCCCTGCCAACTTTACTTCTTAAACTTGCCTATTTTAAAAATGCCTCCTTCAAAATACCTTTCAAAACCTTCTTTTCCTCTGTCTAAATTGATGATCTCCCAAGATCAAGGGTTGAGGTATACCTTCTGGATCAAGTTTTCCTTGGCTATGAAAAATTCCTCAGTAATTTTCTTCTTTAAATAATGCAGCAATTAGAGTACCATAGAGTTCATTCATTTAGTAACTTACTCTTCATTCAAAACATATTTACAATCATCCCGTGGTGGTGTGTGGGACTGGCTCCAGGACATCACAAGAACATCAAAATCTAAGGATGCTCAAGTCCCTGGTATAAAACGGTACCGAAATTTGTATATAACCTAAGCACATCCCCCAGATACTTTAAATCATCTCTAGATTACTTATCATACCTAATACAATATAAATGCTATGTGAAAAGTTGTTATACTGTATTGTTTAGAAAATAATGGTGAGGAAAAAAGTCTGTACATGCTCAGTACAGATACAATTTTTTTCCAAATATTTTCGATCATGGATGCAGAAACCATGGATACATGAGGTCTCACTGTTACTAATGTCTAGTATGCGTCAGGAACCATTTTAAACACCAGGGCTACAGTGGCAAATAAAACAGAAAAGGTCCTTGCTCTTACAGAGCAAAATACCTTAAGAGAGAGACAGAAAATAAACAAGTATCCCCATAAATGAGATAAGTTCAGATACTGGAAAATGCTGTAAAAATGAACTGAGGTAACAATATAAAGCCTGACTGGAGTGGTGCTTGGGGCTACTTTAAGTAGGGTTCAAGAAAGGCTTTTCTGAGGATGCAACATTTGAGCTGAAACCTAAATGATGTGAATGAACTAACTCTAAGAACATCTGGGGGAATAAGTCAACAATTATGAGGCAAAAACAAACTTTGGAATGTTTGAAGAATTAAAAGAAGGAAAGTGGGTTGGGAGGGAATAAGGGAGAAAGTGGTACGAGGTGAGTTCAGAATAGACCAGAACATGGAGGACAATTATACCATGGCAACGATTAAGGAGTCTATGCTAAAGGCAACAGGATTTTAGGCAAGGTTGTTTATATTTGGAAGGAGTGGGAAGATCAAGAATTCTATTCTGACTTGCAGATTACTTGATAACATTAAGAATTATTGATAATTGCTTGTATGTGACACTGGTATTACTTTAAAAAGTTGTGATCTTTTAGAGATACAGACGAACTATTTACAGAAAAAAAGATATAATATCTGGGATGTGCTTCAAAATAATCTGGGTAGGGTGGAGCAAGTGGTAGTAGTATACAGATAAAACAAGAGTGGCCATGAATTGATTGTTGGAGTTGGGCGATGGGTACATAAGTGTTCATGATGCTGTCTCTCCTTTTGTGTATACAGAAGTTATAGAAAAGTTGTATTTTGTTTGTTTGTTTTCTGGAGTCAGAGTCTCACTCTGTCACCCAGGCTGGAGTCTAGTAGCATGCTCACAGCCACCACAGCCTCGACCTGCTGGGCTCAGGCAATCCTTCTACTTCAGCCTTCCAAGTAGCTGGAGCTACAGGCATGCCTGGCTACTTTTTCTTCATTTATTGTAGAGATGAGGTCTCGCCAAGTTGCCCAGACTGATCTTGAACTCCTGGCCTCAGGCAATCCTCTCACCTCCGCCTCCCAAAAGGTTGGGATTACCGGTGTGAGCCACCGTGCCTGGCAGTAAAGTTGTTTTTTAAAAGTTCTGTTTTGCACCTAATACATTTGAGACGCCTATTAGATATCTGAGTAGAGAAGCATAGTAGTAAGTTGAATATTCCAGCCTGACACTGATCAAGGCTAGAGTTATTTATACTAACAAACTGATATTCTTTAAAGCCATGAAACTTGGAGAGATCACTGAAGGAGACTAGGAAGTGAAGGGGGCCAATGATCAAGAAGGAACACTAGCATCTGAAAATACAGGGAAAAGTCTGTGACACCACAGAAGTCAGAAGAAAAATGGTTTATAGGAGGGAATGGTCAATTGTGTTCAATGTTACTAAGTCAAGAATTACACGAACAGAAATTAATTTTTAGACTTAGCAGCATGGAAATCATCATGGGTGACCATGAAGAGAGTTATTTAAGCAGGGTGTGAACTGAAAAGTTAATGTGGTTAAGTATAGAGAGTTAAAAAAAACCTGGTGTAAGATGAGGTCCACTATTGCAGGTCATGCTATAGGATTTTAGTCTTTCCCCTAGTCATGGGTAATCAATGAGGTATTTTAAGTATGGTGGGGTTACGTGATCAGAACTGTGTTCTAAAATGATTGCTTTAAAGTATGGAAAATGGATTGGAGAGAAATAAGAGTAGATGAAAGCTCAGTCAGGAGTCTGATGCAGCAATCCAGGTGAAAGAGTAAGTCGTTTGACATTTCCTAGGGTTTTTATAGACTCTGAACTTTAACCAGTTTTGAGTTTGAACACTGGTCATACCTTAATCACTACAGCCAAATTCCCTTCCAATAAAACAATTTGGACATACTATCAAATTCCTTAGACTGCAATGGGAATTTGCCTGCAGTAGCTAGGTAATAAATCCATCAACTTTACAGTCTTGCCAATGGAACCTACAAATGTGAATTATCAAATACAGTCACTTATGTGTCACTTTAATGACTAGGATACATTCTGAGAACTGCATTGTTAGGTGATTCCATTGCTGTGTGAACATCATAGTGTACTTACACAAACCTAGATGATATAGCCTACTATTGCTCCTAGGCTAGAACTCTGAATACTATAGTCAATTGTAACACAATGATAAGTATTTGTGTATCTAAACATAGAAAAAGTATAGTAAAAAATACAATTTATACAATTGTTATAATTTTATGGTACTACTGTTGCATTTGTGGTCAGTCATTGACCAAAAAACATAATTATGTGGCACATTCTATATCAGTTTTTCTGTACTAGAGAATTATCAATACATGATCTAGAGCTTGGCTTTCAAAATGGCAGACACTAGCCACATGAGATTATTTAAATTAAAATTAAACACAATTTAAAATGTAGTTCCTCAGTTATACTAGCCATATTTCAAGTGTTCAAGAGCCACGTTCCTAGTGCCTACCATAAGTAGAAAGCACAAATGTAGAACACTTCCACCATCACAGAAAGTCCTATTGAACAGTGCTATATTCTAAAAATTGTAGTGAGAGCCTCTAAACTGATAAAGCACTTGTTCAGGAACAGCTGACATCTGTCAACTATTCTTAACTGTAACAGAAAAGCTAAAGAGAAAGAAATAAGGAAGGTAAGATACAGGAAGAGATTTCTTTCAAAATTGGAAAGGGTGAAGGAAAAGGAAAAGAATTATAAACTACCCCACCAGGCTCACATTTCTTTACATAGGAAAAAGTGCCAAAGCTCTTAAGGCAACTCCAAGAGATTCTAGGCAAAAGATTGGGCAGTTATCACAGACACAAAGGTTAATGAAGTCACAAAAATGGTGCTGTTGAATCATGTGGATCATTTATAAGGAACTGCTGACTGATGCCTAGCTCCAGTGGAACACCCTTCCAACTCCCCTCACTCTTGCTTGCAAATTCACCAAGAAGTTATACAGAGGACACCCCTAAGCAGACATCACACACAACAGACTGCAGCACATGACCACAGGGATAAGGTAGAAATATACACAATTCAGTGTTCTCTGAAGGCTATATCTTGTGTAGGACCTGGAACCCTAATCAATTTCTAAATGTCAAATTGCAGTAAAAGATATCTCTACAAATTTTGTGGTGCCTCCAGCTTCTCCTATCTTTCATCCTTTTCAAAACAAGAAGAGATGTGATATATGATAAATCTCTAATTTTAGGTTGGCCCTTTGAAATTATCCAGGTATTCTTCTTGGAATTGTATTTTATGTCTTCTAATTCTGGGGTGAAAATCTCATTCTCTTGGAAGGCAATTTAGGTACTGAAGGAGTGCCTGTATTTAGTAGAGAAAACTTTTTATTGCCCCTAGTTATACTATAGTATATTCCTAAGATTAATCTCTGGTAAATCCCTTTCATTACTTTGTACAGTTTTTAGGGTATATGGGAAGTGGAAAAAGGACTATTATGTGTCTAAAATACAATGAAGGCCAGTGGTTCACGTCTGTAATCCTAGCACTTTGGGAATCCAAGGCAGCAAGATTGCTTGAGTTCAGAACTTTGAGACCAGCTTAGGCAACATGGTAAGACCTCATCACTACAAAAAATCAAAAACTTAGCTGGGCGTGGTAGTGCGTGCCTGTAGTCCCAGTTACGGCTCAGGATGCTGAGGTGGGGGGATGCTTGAGCTCAGGAGTCTGGGGCTACAGTGAGCCATGATCGTGCCACTGCACTCAGCCTGGGAGACAAAGTGAGATGCCAACTTAAAAATAAGTAATAAAATGAATACAATGTACCCCAAAGAATGATCTGAAATGCCCTAAACCTTTCCTTTCTACCACCTCTGCCTGAAGGTACCCAGAAGTAATCCATTTGCATGATGCTCTTTTCAAACAGACCTGGATCTTCAAACCCTATTTTATAACAACACTCCTATTGTTCTTCCCCCAGGCCAGAAACCACAAACTTGTCTGCAACTGCCAGGGTCCTCCATCATTCAGCCACCCCAGGGAAATGAACAGAGAGCAGCTAGTTAAGTATAAACAGAAGCATTGATGACACTAGAAAATAATATATTCAGTCTGTACCTAACTACCCCATGACTCAAAATCAATTAGCATAAATGATTAAATATTCCTAAAAGAAATACCAAAATTTAAACATTCTAGGAAGGAATACTTCACTGATTTTGTCTGAAACTGGTTTTCAGACAGAGTCAAAAGGAAGGAATTTCAGAGTGGCAGTTTTAACCCCATTCATATCTCCTTTGAGGGGACATCATAAATCTAGCAAACCATTCACTCATATGTCCCCTCTCTGGGGACATAAAGAGATTGCTGGTGATCATGTGGGACAAGTTTATGCAAGTGCAAATTTTCCAAAAACGTATGTTTCCTTGATGTTTTCCATTCAAAAGCAATGAAAAATCTTTGTCCCATTTGAGATTTGTCGAGCTTCTGATCAATCAGTTAAGAAGTAGTTTTTAGGAATCACGAGTACATCTTTAAATAACAGATTGGGCAATAAATTACTTATCACTAATGTAGGAGGAAAAAAACGAGAATGCATTGTTTGCTCCAATGGAAAAACACCAGGTGAAAGACATCAAAAATATTATTGTTGCATAACATGTATCATTGACCCTGTGATGCGTGTCAGTGATTGTTTCATATTACCACACATTAGAAAAATATAAGGTATACAATTTTGATTTTTTTGGTCATAAATGAGTTCTTCAATGTCCAAAATTCCTTTATAAGCCAAATATTACAATGAAACAATTGGTTCCAACATTATTCTATTTAATATGTAGTGACTTGTTTTTCACTATTTCATAAAAAAGTGCTGTCAAGTTGCTAGTGGGTGATCCAAGAGACGTCTCCAAGTGCAAAGGATTAAAAAGCACAGACATGATAAAAAGCATGACGAGTTCAGGAAAAAGCAAATAGACCTATGTGGTTGTAAGGTAGAGTTCAAGTGAATGTTGGAGGTGGTGGGGGAGTGGGTGGGAAGAAAGAGACATGTATAATGGCAGTGGTAGGAGATATGACTAGGTAGAGGCACTTTGGGATTGGATTTTAAAGGTCTTGAATGCCATGCTCAGTAGTTTAGGCCTAGTCATATGAGCCTAAAAATTAGAAGCATGGTTTAGATTCTAAAATTCAGACGATAATAATAGTATATGCCACAGTATTATAGAGATTAGACTGCAGGGGGAATATAGTAGAGAAAAAAGTTCCTAGCCGGGCTCGGCGGCTCAGCCTGTAATCCCGCACTTTGGGAGGCTGAGGTGAGTGGATTGCCTGAGCCTGCAGGTTCGAGACCGCCTGGGCAACTTGGCAAGACCTCACCTCTACAATAAATCAAAAATTAGCAGGGTGTGGTAGTGCGCGCCTGTAGTTCCAACTACTTGGAAGGCTGAGGCGGAAGGATCGCCGCAGCCCAGCAGGTTGAGGCTGCAGTGGCCGGGAACGACCACTGCACTCCAGTCGGGGCAATGGAGTGAGACTCCAACTCAAAAAAAAGAAAAGAAAAAGAAAAAAGTTCCTGAAGGCAGGATAGCCTGTTGCAAAGCTACTTGCAAAAATGACAGGGCCTGAATAAAGCCAGTGGCAGTATTAATGAATCTTCCCAACACACCACTACAGTCACTCACACCCTCTGTGCAAAAATGACTCCCAACCTTGGCATTCAAGGCCTTCCACAATGCAGTGCCAATCTTTTGTGCAATCCCAATGTGCCCCTGTGCAAATATTACATTCCAGCAGTAATGATTTTCAATTTTCCTCAAATATATAACTTTTATTTTTTGCCTATATACTATTGCCTCTGCTTAGAATTTCTCTAGTCCTCATCAATACAACTCAAATACCATCTCTTGATTTATTTCTCCCTAAACTTTTAGTATTTTATTCATTTTTTTCACTATCTTCCACGTGTGTTATATCCCTACTTAGATTATGTTCCTTGTTTTATACCCTACCCACTAGGTCTCCTCAAGCGCTTGGTAGTTGGTAGATATCTTATGGACTGAATCGTGTCCCCCTAAAATCCATATTAAACCCCTAATTCCAGACTTAACTGTATATGGAGATAGGACCTTTAAGGATGGAGAACATGGCGTCTTTCTTTCTTTTTTTTGAGTAGGAGTCTCATTCTGTTGCCCAGGCTGGAGTGCAGTGGCATGCTCATGGCCACTGCAGCCTTAACCTGCTGGGCTCAGGTGATCTTTCTACCTCAGACTTCCATGTAGCTGGAACCACAGATGCACGCCACCATGCCCAGCTAATTTTGTTTAAACTTATTGTAGAGATGAGGTCTTGCCAAGTTGCACAGGATGGTCTCGAATCCCTGGACTCAGGCAGTCTTCTCGCCTCCGCCTCCCAAAGTGTTGGGATTATAGGCGTGAGAAACCATGACTGGGAAATAAGGCGTCTTTTTAAGAAGAGGAAGAGACATGAGAGATCCCTTTCCCTCTGTGTAGAGGCACGGAAACAAGGTCATGCAATGAGACGATGAGAAGGCAGTTTTCTACAAGCCAGGAGGAGAAACCTCACCAGAAACCAACCCCGATGGCACCCTGATCTTGAACTTCTAGTTTTTAGAACTGTGAATAAAATAAATTTATATTGTTTAAGCCACTCAATCTATGCTATTTCATTATGGCAGCCCTGGAAGGCTAACACAGTATCCAATAAACTCCTGTTGAATGAATGCTAAAATGGGATTCTAGGCACATAATTTTATTTACTTATGCATTTATTGAGTTGGGGTCCCACTGTCACCCAGGCTGGAGTGCAGTGGCACGATCACAGCTCACCACAGACTCGACCTCCTGGCCTCAGGCGATCCTTCCACCTCAGCCTCCCCAGTAGCTGGAATTACAGGCCTGCACCACCATGCCTTAGCTAATTTTTATAGAGACGAGTTCTCACGACATTGTCTAGGCTGGTCTCTAACTCTTGGGCTGAAGCACCCCTCCTCCTCAGCTCAATTTTAAACATTCTTTTCTAGATTTTATCTGTTTAGAAATAGAACATTTTCCAGAAATGCTAAGTCTAATATTGATGAGGGTTTGCACTATAGGTGTTAGTAAATGTCAAACTCATTGAATAGTACACTTTAAGATTTGTGCACCACTCTATGCAAATTTTACACTCCAAAAATAGTGTATTAAAAAAAATTTTAACTCCAGCTAATAACATGCATGCCAGCATGTTTAGATGGTAAAGTATACTGATACTTACTTTGAAATGCATCAAAATCATAAAGAAGTGGATTGATGGATGGTTTGAGTAAATATGTGATACAGCAAATATAGCAAACCATTGACTACAGAGTCTAGATGGTAGGTATATGGGTGTTTATTGTCCAAGTTTTTTAGCTTTTCTGTAGTGTTTGAACATTTTCACTAAAAGGTTCTGAAAAGAGTGTACCTATTCTTTGATGTAAAAAACACGTGATGTCCTGCTTCTCTTCCACAGTGCAGTGCTTTCCACATTTAGAATACTTATGTACAAAATGTGGCCAGGTGTGGTGGCTCACACCTGCAATCCCAACACTTTGGGAGACAGAGGTGAGAGGACTGCCTGAGACCAGGGGTTTGAGACCAGCCTGGGCAACCTGGTGAGACCTTGTCTCTACAATTAAAAAAAAAAATTAGCTGGGCATAGTGGCGCATGCCTGTGGTTCCAGTTACTTGGTAGGCTGAGGTGGAAGGATCACTTGAGCCCAGAAGGTCGAGGCTGAGGTGGCTGTGAGCATGCCATGCACTCCAGCATGGGTGACAGAGTGAGACTCCGACTCAAGAAAAACAAAAAGAATACTTATATACAAAATGTAATGGTTTAATAGCTTTAAAAATATAAACTTTGATTAATAATCTGTGAGAACTCCAATTAACCATGTTTTATACCTTTGCCGGACTTCTCTAAACCTAAACACTATACTAAAATTTTACATTTTTATAGTGCCTTCACTTATGTTCTTGTGTGCCTCTAAGGCAGAAGGGGCAAGTGTTCTTATACCCATTTACAAGGTTAAATTAAATATGCCATGGCCAGATTTTTTAAAAAGTCAGATCTTCTGACTTTTAACCCTGGGTAGTCCCAATTATAAACCGCTATTTGAAAAAGACCTCGTGAATCGATCCAGGTTTCATTACTAAGACTCGTTTTGTGATTTTTTTCTTTTTTTTTTTGGAGTTGGAATCTCACTCTGTTGCCCAGGCTGGAGTGCAGTGGCACACTCACGGCCACCCCAGCGTCGACCTGCTGGGGTCCAGTGATTCTTTATCCTCAGTCTTCCAAGTAGCTGGAACTACAGGCACATGCTCCCACGCCTGGCTAATTTTTTATTTATTGTAGAGACAAGGGCTCACCAAGTTGCCCAGGCTGGTCTGAAACCTGCGGGCTCAGGCAACCCTCTGGCCTCAGTCTGGGATTACCGGCTGAGTCACTGAGCCCAGCCATTGTGTGATTTTTAAAAATTATATACGTTATCCTCTGTGAATGGAATGGTTAGGCATGACACTTTAGCTTTCACCCACTTATGTCTTAGCTGACCATCCAAAAGAAAATTCAGAGTGTTCTTTAAGCCCTGTTAGATGTTTTAATGGGAAAAAGAGATTCTTTGACATTTGGTTTTACAGATTCAAATAATTGTAGAGCTAGAAGCAGTTTTCAAGGTTACTTAACACAACCTTTTCTTATTTTAGACTCAAGTTAATTTCCAAGGGGATTAAGTGATTGGTTACAAAGATCACAAAGCTGTCAATGGCAGCAGCAGTTCTGGAACCCAGAACGTCAAATTCCCTAACCAGTACTCTTTCCCACTAAGCTTAAGACTACGCTTGTGCAATTATATGAGTTCATTAGCTCAAATTATATCACAGTACTAATGCACAAGGCCAACACCACAAATGGGAGGGTTAACCTTTAATATTCCATATACTTTGGAATCCAGCAGTCTTTTTCTACTCTACTACATTTTTTAAAACAAGTATTTGTATTTATTGAGCACTCTGATCACATTTAAAGTTGGTTGCTATTGAGCTGATCTAGTATGAGGAGCAGGTGAAGTGGTGAAGAGGGTAAAAACAATAGTGGAAAGACCTCACATAAAAACTTCCTTGGCCAGTCTGTTGAGGTTATCTTCAAGAATATCACTACCTACAAACCGTTTAAAGCACAATGCTTACTAAAGATAGGACAATGACACGTGAAAGAATTTTTAAGTATCTTTAGTTAGTTAAAAATGCAATACCTTTGTAAGATCATGATTTCTGAATTCAACTCTGTAACTAGACAGAAGCAAACGTATGCCTGCATTCAAACAGGTAACTTTCACGGCAACTTAGTCAAAATCCAGCTCTCTAAAATCCAAGGTTAAAAATTAGCCCTAGACCTCTGGAATCTGAATATAAAAAGACACGACCTTTATGTTAAATATCACACCTTCTCTAATGGTTAGGAAGGCAAAAGCACCACGGCAGGTACTAGAATTAATCGTCCCTCCAGACTTCCAAACGTTCCACCCCCCAAAATAATAAATTGTTTCACCAAGTAAATAAGCTCTACTCCACTTTCCTCTCTCCCACAAAAACTTAACTAAAAGAAAAGTGGGAGAGGAATGGCAGAGCCTAGGGAATGAGTTCAGGGCACTGCTACAACACTGTCACAATCCCTACCCAGAGCCCGAGCTTCAGAGCTTTCGGCAGAGTCCGTAACTACTCAAGAGTTTTCCGGTCAAGGCCTGCAAGGCACAGGGAGAACTATGACCCTCTCCTCCCTCCCTCTACAGAGCAGCCTCGCTCCCTAAGGCCGAACCCGCGCCCCCCATGACCTCTAAAGGCTCAAAAAAAGAGCCCTGAATTGCCTCCTTTTTCCACAGCTGGTCCATACT
Source organism: Cephalopachus bancanus (assembly GCA_027257055.1). Taxonomy (NCBI): domain Eukaryota; kingdom Metazoa; phylum Chordata; class Mammalia; order Primates; family Tarsiidae; genus Cephalopachus; species Cephalopachus bancanus. Next base: position 2,781,120 of record JAPVLO010000022.1, on the reverse strand, counting down.
CCCTCCCAGAGCAGGGAATAGATTCTGGGGACAAAAGGAAGAACACGCCTGCCACAGGAGGAAAACCCCATCACCTGGAACTCAGCGAACTCTTCACAGTTCACACCGCCACTGGGCGCCGCCATATTGGACAAACGCGAGGACCCCGCTGCAGGCCAATCACCGCGGAGCAAAGGTGTCCGCGGCGCCGCCTGACAAAAAAAACAGTAGGAGGCGAAGCTCTGTAAGAAAGCTGAGTGCTAGGTTTAACTTCTCCGTCGTCTTCATCCACGTCGTAGCCTGTTACCCTGCTGTCCAGCTTTTCACTCTAGCGCCTTTAACATGCCCTCCTGGAACTGGTCCAGATGTATGGATCAAATATTATCAGCACTTGGCAGGGATCATTTATTCCAATTCCATTTTCTTACAGGAGGGAAACAATTTTGTTTGAGGCGGAAATCCAGGGAAGTAAGGCTTTTTTCTAATATCTCACTTCAATGCCCGCGCCCAGGGTCTCTGTTCATTAAGACTTTGGGACCACTAAGAAACGTCAAGAAAAAAAAGGGCATTTCTGGCAGTGTGGGTGGGTATGGTGGAGTAAGGCATGTTTAGTGGTGAAAATGATCAATGCTTTTAGAAAATAGGTGAACAGAAAACAAAATGGAAAACATACACGTTAATTTCTCAGATTAGCCTGACAGATGCTCCAAAAGCCCACAAGAGATAGGGCCACTGGGCACTATGAGTTCAACTATGTGTTTTTGATAAAAGCATATTCATTGAAAACACTGGAAGTGTACTAAACAGTGTACTAAAATAATGGCTTATCTACGGGAATTTACGGTTCACAAAAGTGGTACATTTTTCCTTCTATTTTTTCCCATTTTAAACGGGTACTTCCGTAGACGCACAGATCGCCAAGGCAAAGGCCCACGGTCGCCACACACAGCCGGCACCTGCCCGATGCGAGGCCGAAGGGGGCGAGGCCGGGCGCGCCGTTCGCGTCCGCAGCGCGTCGCGCACGTCCCACACGCCCCGTACGAGGTGTAGATCCTCCCACGCGCGCGCACGCCCCGCCCGCCGGCGCCGCCGGCGTCCTTCCCGCGCCAGCGCTCGGTGACATTGAGCGCACCAGCGCCACCGCGGCCCTGCGAGGTTCTGTGCTGGTCGGCGGAGTAGGCGGCCATGGGGAGCCTCCGCGGCCTGCGTCTGGCAGCGGGTGAGATGCTGGACGGATGGCGGGGAGGGGGATCCGGCCCGGCCGCTGGGGGTGGGGGAATCCTGCGGCCTTCCCAGGCCCCCGAGTTGCTCCGTGCCATGACGCAGTTCCCCCAGGTTGCTTGGAATCCCACCCCCTGAGTGGCGAGTGGCAATAACGGGAGAGAACAGGGGCCGAGCGACCTGCTGCTCAGGTGACACTGGAGGCTGGCCCGGTGTTGCCCTTGCACCTCCGTACACCTAGCTCCCCCAGCAACTTGATGGGGCCCAGTTCCCTCCCTTTCCCTCACCCCGGTCCCAGCCTCCCCTAACTCTGTCTGTAATGCACCTGCCATTGCTAGAACTCCCCATTGCCCATTCATTCAGCGTTCCACCCAACACCCTCTCCCCTCTCCCACCCCCCCACCCCCGTTGCTCTACTTGGGTCTTCTCTCCCCACCTCCCCGCCCTGGCCCCCATCATCTCAAGAGTTTTTCCTGCTCCCAGAAAACCTCCAGTTTGGGGCTTCCTACCCATTAAGTGTCCGATTGGGCAGGGGATTGAAGGTCTTCAGAATGTTAATAGTTGTTTTCTTGAAATGGAAGATACATTACTTTTAAACAAGTTTACAAGTAACTGCTTTGAATTTTTTGGAGGAAAGTGTGTATTTGTAGGATCTGCCGTTTGTTTTGGTAGTAGACAGTTGTGTGATGGGTATTTTGGAGTCAGGTAATTAGAGCTTAATTTGCCTGCTTGGGGAATCTAGCAGAGCTTTGACACGGTAGGGGGTTAAGAAATCAGTGTTTGCACCTTGACTCTGTTCTAGGTACCAGGGCAGTTCACTTGGTCTCTTTCATGAGATTTGCTAAGGTGTAGTGATCTTTTATTCCTTGGTAACAAATTATTAAAAATTTGTTTAATTCAGTGGGTCTATTCTAAGGCAAGGGCTCAGAGTACCCACACTCCACAGGGGTATCCCTAAAGCTTGGCTCAGGATGCATGGTGGAAGGTGTTCCAAACTTGGCTATTGAAATAATGTAAATAAAGTAATACAAAAAAAATTAACACATGTTGCATGGTTTTACAAGTTTGAAACATAGCCAAAAATAAAATGTTATTCTTTACATAGCTTATCTTGTGTTCAGTGGAGAATGGACTGGACAACATGTCTCAAACTGGAGAGTATTAATTTCCTTTAAAAGCAAACACCTCCTCCAATAGAAAAAGAAAAAGAAAAGCCCATACTGTTATTGATTTTGTCAGTTTTGTTGAACTAGTTCACCTAAAATCTTTTGTATATATCCTATTAACCATTATACAACTTTTCAACAAGGCAAGTGAAAGAATCATTGTTCTTTGAGAAAGTTAAAATGGACTACATGAAAGAGACTTTGACATCTTGAATCTAAAACTGAGTATGTTGTAAGCAGTTAATCTTCTTGCCTTGAGAATCTATTTATGCATCGTGAAAATTCCAAAACTTCTCTGCAGACTTGTTATGTTTAAGAACTTCGCTATTGGGCAAGTAACCAAAACAGAATTCCTTGAGTAATTTAAGAATAACTTATTTTACTTCAGATTGAAACATTTTAATGACACATTAAGGATGTTATAGCCAGTAACTCTTTCCAAATGATCTTCTGTGAATGTCTAATGTTTTATGAGCAGTTCTACAATAATCTGCTCTTTTGCCCACTTTTTTGCCCATCCATAGCTAAAAACTTTTAATATATGAGGGGAACCCCCCAAACACTGGAATTATCTTTTGGAGGGCAGGCCCCTTGTAGTACACTCAGGATTTGTTCCTCCAGAGCAGTCAAACCGAAGTTTTTATCTGGAAGTTTTGAGAGGGTTGCATCACGATTTGCAGAGGAAACACCCCAGGTTGTGGCAAACAGGTGACTGGTTCTTTCAGCATGACAACATACCTGCCCACACGGCGCTGAGTGTTCAACAGTTTTTGACCCAAAACAGTGTGACTCCTGTGCCCCACCCTTCTATGCATTGGATCTCAACTAGAACAACTTTTTTTTGTTTCCCCAATGAAAAAAGTCCTCAAAAGGAAATGTTTTGCCAGTGTGGAAGAGGAAACAAAAAATGGCAGAAGTACTAAAAGGCATGAGTACTAAATTGATGAGTTCAAAACTGTGGAAAAAGCATCTCAATAGGTGTATTGCATCAAACAGTACTTTCAAGGTGATTTAAGTTTAAGCATGTAAGAATAAATACACAATTTTTTATAAATAAATTCTGTTTTTTGTTGGGGGGGTCTCCCTTTGTACATTATTTTATTTGATTTTTCATTGCAGTCCTCTCAGGTAAGTTTTATTCCCTTTATAAATGAGGAAACAGAGGTCAGAGGGTTAAATGACTTGTCCATCGTCACTTTGCTGGAAAATGTTGGAGCCAAGAGAGGAGTCAGTACCTTCTAACTCTTGATTTTGTACTCTTTGCTGTTATTTAGGCTGCTCATTCAGGATATGTGTGTATGTAAATTTGTCATGGCTTATAGAGTCTCATTAATGTGAAATAAAAGAGTTACAAAATGCAGATTTATTTGTGAAATATACATACACATTCATATACAAGTAGCTTTTCAAGGAAGAAGACTGGTTTTATAAGCAGCCTTAACCAAAGAATGATAAATCAAATGAAAACATAATCTAGGCATACCTTACTTATCCAGAATATTATTTGGAACAAGATAACTCTTGATGAATGAAATTTCAAATAGTTAAAACCTAGTCCTTTAAATGACAGACCTTTACTTTTAATTGTTTCTGCTGGAAATCCTTGCTATACTCCCTTAGCAAACAGAATATAGCAAATATAATGTAGGCTTTTATCAGCTTTAATTTGTTTATTGTTTTGTAGATGTAGATACAGCCAGAGCTGTTAACTTCTGGTACTTGTACACCTCCATGTTTGAGTGGTCCTGTGAACCTCTCAAATTATACTCAAAGTATTATGGTTACGTACTTGTTTTTGAGAGAGAAGTTTGTTAACTTGTATCTGCTACTCAGAGCAATTCATGCTCTTTAAGTTGAAAAGCACTGATATAAATGATTAGGAACTAAATGGCTACTGACCCATGCTGCTGTGGATTCCACAAGGGTAAAGACTGGATCTGTTTTGTTTTTATTCAGTCTTTACCACTTATCGGTGTCCAGCTCATAGTAGACAGGCCATACATATTTTTTTGGATGAGGGACACTAAAATATCTTGGAGCATGCTGCATATATAACATGAGTTGTCTTAGCTCTTTTATCTTGAAAGTAGAAAAGAAAATAAATATAACTTTCAGGGTGTTGTAACTTTCTATAGAATGATTGTTAGGTCAAAGGAATGGAATGAACTTTTGAGAATGTTTCTTCACACCTTCAAAAAATTGTTGCTGCCCTAAACTCTTTTGGCTGGTCAGATTTTAAAATTAATTTATTATTATCATTATTACTACCAATGCAGTGGACTATGGGGCTGTCTCCCTATCAGTTTAACCCACATCCCAAAGCATTAGAGTCAGGAGATAGCTTAGAAGTCAGGTGTTCTAGTCCTCTAATTTTTACAGACAAGGAAACTTCAAGACCAAGAGAAGAATTAACTTGCTAAGGCTCACACAGGTACAAAGCTGGGCATAGCCAGTATCCTCTGGCTCCCATTCTAATTTTCTTTTTCCTTTTTCCTTTTTTTGAGTCAGAGTCTCACTCTGTCACCCAGGCTGGAGTGCGGTGGCACACTGCCCGTGGCCACCACAGCTTCAGCCTGCTGGGCTTAGGCAATCCTTCCACCTCAGTCTCCAAAGCAGCTAGAATTACAGGCTTGTGCCACCACGTCCAGCTAATTTTTGATTTATTGTAGAAATGAGGTCTCAGCATGTTGCCCAGGATGGTCTCAAACCCACGGGCTCAGGCAATACTCTCACCTCTGCCTTCCGAAGTACTGGGATTACAGGTATGAGCCACCGTGCCTGGCCTGATTTTATTTCTACCAAATTCTGCTCCTTCGTTGTTCTTTTTGTTTATTCTTGCTAACCAGCTCTAAATGAGAACATGCATATTTTAACTACCCCCATCTTTGGCTTTACTTATCGTCCCTCTCCAGGTCCACCAACAGGTGTCTGATTGAGCACAATGGGTTCCCCAGTATACTGTGAAAGCTCTAAAATGAATGGACTGCTGTACTTGCCAGGGCTAGTTTATTGCAGTGAACAAACAAACCTATATAATATAGTTAGAAAACTTATACAAAACAGTATGTATAAAGTTGACTAGTTTACAGAACAGATTGAAAGTGCTACTGTGGTGTCCTGGAGCCAGTTCCTACTGGCTTTGTGCATATCTCTTCCCAATTAGTGATATTACATTGATAGCTTGAAATCTACTATGGTGAAGGTTATTGGCAAGCACTACATATATGGACTTCTCTCCACCAGCCCCCTTCAAAGAGCCAATACACCACTGGCTTCAAAAATTCAGAGAATCCTATAGGTTAGGATTATCAACTGAAGGCCCCATTAAAACAGGGTATGAGAGTGACATGAGCTCAGGTAGGGATGGTAATGAGTCTGAAGAGGAAGGGGAGGAAAGATTTCATTTTGACCAGGAGGTAGTAGGAGATAAGGTGTAGTTCTTTGAGGAGTTTGAACCAGATGATTTTAGACAAAAAAGCCTTTAAGCAGGAGATGTAATCAAAGAAACATTTCTGAAAAATTAACAAGGCAACTGGCCACATGTGGTGACTCAAGCCTGTAATCCCAGCACATTGGCAGACCGAGGCGAGAGGATTGCCTGAGCCCAGAGATTTGAGACCAGCCTGGGCAACTTGGTGAGACCTTGTCTCTGCAATAAATCAAAAAATTAACCGGGTGTGGGAGTGTGTGCCTGTAGTTTCAGCTACTTGAAAGGCTGAGGCCGAAGGATTGCCTGAGCCCAGCAGGTCAAGGCTGTGGCCATGAGTGTGCCACTGCACTCCAGCCTGGAAGACAGAGTGAGACTCCAACTCAAAAAAAAAAAAATTAACATGGCATCTGAATACAAGTTGAATTCCTACTGCCTGTGAATATATTACAGTAACTGATGTGTGAGGCGATGATGGAAATGACAAAAGAATATATCTTGGAAGTGTCTTGAAGAAATTATGAGTTTGGAGATATTGAATAAGATAGGAATTAAAGTGTTGAGAACTGCAGAAGGGGTGCTCCATTATGAGAAATAAGAAAGTTGGGGAAATAGATTTATGTTTGTTTGGCAGAGAAGATGGTGCATCATTGAGTTGTAGGTGACATTGAGTTATAGGTGGTGGTGTAACCTCTCAGTCAAAGACCTGAGGACAAAGTCCTATCTATGGAGGTAAAGATAGGGGAGCAATTATTGTGGACCTGATTATTAAAACAATGGAGAATAGAGGCAAGGACTGAACCTGGGAGGCCTGACATAGTTTAAATGATAGGCAGTAGCAAAGAGAACATTACAGAAGATAGTGCATAGAGGCTGGAGGTGAAGTGGGAGAATGTGGTGGCATAACACAAGGAGGATTGAGTTCTTGTAGAAGGATGAGATCAGTAGAGTCAAATTACCATGAAGATGAGAAGAGTCAAAGGGGCCAATGATGAGAATCTAAAAAGTGTATTCATTTGACTAAGAGATCACTAATGTTAGAGCAATTTTAGTAAAGTGATTGGAGAAAGACATTAGCAAAATAAAGTGTGAGTGGCAAAGTAAAGTAGTAGATATTTGCCACTTATTCTGCCATTTGAGCTGTGCAAGAAAGGAGATTAGTGTTTTATTTACAGGACCTGTTGAGAACTCGTAAATGTTTTTTGTCCAACATAGTGGATGGACCGTTAGTGTTACTGTGGCATAATGAGACAGGAATGCTCATCAGCTACTAGTGGAAGGATAAGTTGATTCAACCTTTCTAAAAAGTAGTTTATTTTATATATTTTTTTATTTTTCAGTTTTTATTATTTTTTTTGTAGAGATGACGTCTTGCTATGTTGCCCAGGCTGGCCTCGAACTCTGGAGCTTAAGCAATCCTCCCACCTTGGCCTCCCAAAGTGCTGGGGTTATAGGCATGAGCCACTGCACTTGGCCTTATTGTATAAAGAACCTTTAAAGGATTCATACACTTTAACCCTTCACTAATGTCAGGATTTTTTTCTAAGAAAATAATCAGAAATACCATCAACGACTTATGTAGAAAACTGTTTACTGAAATTATAATAGTGAAAAATGGGAAACAAAGTATTTTTAATTATAGTTCAGCCTGTAGCTGTGTGATGAGTGTTATACAGCTATCAAAAGTGTTTTTTCTTTTTTCTTTTTTCTTTTTTTTTTTTTGATTCAAGGTCTCACTCTGTCACCCAGGCTGGACTGCACTGGCACACTCCCAGCCACCGCAGCCTCTACCTGCTGCTCTCAGGCTATCCTTCCACCTCAGCCTTCCAAGTAGCTGGAACTACAGGCGCGCGCTACCACACCCAGCTAATTTTTGATTTATTGATGAGGTCTCACCAAGATACCCAGGCTGTTCTCGAACCCATGGGCTCAGGCATTCCTCTCATCTCAGCCTCCCAAAGGGCTAGGATTATAGGCGTGAGCCACTGTGCCCGGCCAAAAGTTTTTGTTGTTGTTGTTATTATTATTATTATTATTTTAGTCAGAGTCTCATTTTATCGTCCAGGATGAAGTACAGTGGTCTGGTCATGGCTCGCCGCAGCCTTGACTTCCTGGGCTCAGGTGATTCCCCAGCCTCACAAGTAGCTGGGACTACAAGTGCATGCCACCATACCCAGCTAATGTTTTTGACGTTTTTTTTTTTAATAGAGCTGTGGTCTCACTGTGTTGCCTAGACTGGTCTCAGACTCCTGGCTCAAGCGGTCCTCCTGCCTTGGCTTCCCAAAATGCTGAGATTACAGGCGTGAGCCACCATGCCCAGTCTATCAAACGTATTTTTAATTAATGTCTTGGAAAGTCTTCATACCTTTTTAAGTTTCCAAGTTTTTTATAAAGAGTAAGTGTTTGAAGTTTCTTGCTTTTGATATTTAAAGATGGAGAGATAACATTTGGCAGGAAAAAGGCAGTGGAAAATAAGGAATTAGAGGTTTTGAGAAGTTTCGTACAACATCCTTCAGGAGAGGAATCACAGATGGAAGCGCTTATTAGTTGAGAATGAAGGAGCACTAATGTTCTTCGGAACCTACAGGGAAAGATGAGAAAACAGATGGAGATAGGGAATCTTTTTCTGTCGCAAAGCGCAGGTCAACAGTAAAGGCCTAGAGAGTTTCATATAGCCACTGTTGGAAGTGGGCTGGAATGTTGATGAGAGAAGGGGCTCCAAGGAGTGGCCCATCCCAGTGTGGTTTGACCTCCAGACGCATAGAATTATAAAACTTTTTTGCATACATTCACCCCCAACTTGAAAACTGGCCAGGTTCCAAAAGTTTATTTATAAATCTGGTTTTTGAGCTCTGAAAATCTTTTCCCACAGAAACAATGTTACATGTGAGAGTTGGGGTCTAGCCAGCCACAAAAACTTGCTGTCAATCCATCTTGCCCATTTTTCCTCCTGAGCATTTTTCACATCTGCTGGAGCTTCTCTATTACTACAGCCATCCTGTTAACCTTATACAACCCCCTTGAACTACAGCGTTGTGACACCACCTGGCAGAAGGTTTCCATACCCTTGTCTTTCCCACTCCTGCTGCCTTTACCCTACTTTTGCCTTCATCCAAGGCCTGTCTTGCATTTTGTGTTCAGATTGATCTTCCTAAAACACCACTGTTATTGTCATTTCTCTGCTCAAAACTTCTCTGCCTGTTTGGCAAAGTCTTTTGGGGGATGTAGCAGAAAAAAAGACTTACTGTGGGAAAGCATTCGTAGCCAAAGACCAGAGTGCATTAAACCAATATCATCACTTATATTCTGAGTCCCAGAATATCAACATGGACCTCATTAACATGGGAGAGTTCAGTTTGTGAGCACTGGTAACCTGGCAGGCAGATCTAGAAGTCACTATCGCATGCAGAAGCGTGGCAAATTAGCATTTGAAGCCAGGAAAAAAATCCATCCCTTGTCAGAACAGCTGTAGTCAGGAGACTTCAAGCCATTCAAGTCTGATCATGAAAAAGAATAATTTAATCACTCTTCTTTGTGCTGTCACCTGAGCAGCTATAAACATTTGACATATAATTTCATATTATCACAAAGTGCAGTATTGATTGTATATGTACAATTGACCCTTTGTCAGCTTTCTATTTATGGGTTTTGCATCCACAGATTCAACCAGGTTTGACTGAAAATATTCGGAGGAAAAAAACTAAAATAATGATAAAATTTTAAAAATACAGAAAACATTTACATCATATTGGATATAAGTAATCTAGAGATGATTTAAAGTATATGGGAGGGTATGCATAGGTTACATAAAAACACTATGCCATTTTGTATAAAGGACTTGAGCTACTGCAGATTTTGGTATCTGCATCAGGTCCTGGAACCAATCTCCCACAAATACTGAGAGACCACTGTATATGGATTTGGGTATCCTCAGACTAAGCATACCTCTAACTTTTTTCTCATGAGACTTAAAACCCTCAAAATTCCTTCCTCAGAAATGCCCTTTTCTGTCATAGCAAACATAGTGCTAGGAATACCCTATTTCCATTTTAAAAGCATTAAATGGGCACGTTCAGACTGGCATGAGAACCACCTCAGTATTGAGATTAAAATTTTTTTCCATGGAATGTGGGAAAGGAATATTGTTGCCTCAGAAACAGTTGCTTCCTCCAGCTAAGGTTTTAGCAGCTGCTGCCTTCTGGAACATTAGGAAAAGGGAATGAGGTAGTTGAGCAAACAGTCTCACAGCTCTTTGGGCTCTGGTCATTCATTGTGAGATCATCAGTGTCTGTGTTTACCCATGAGGGGCGGCCAGGTGCTATGAAGGATGGATATAAAATAAAACCTTTTTTCAAAGGGGAATGAGAAAGTAAGACACCTGTAGAACAGTTCACAGTGATTTTAATCCAGCCAGAGACACAGGTATTAGGTGTTCATTTCGGCTGGTGTACCTTGGTCATTCTCGTAGTTGGTGTTCAACAGGGACTCCCAACTGGTTGTGTTGAAGAGCGATTCTCAAATGTGGCAGCACATTGGAATCACTTGGGGAACCTTTTTAAAAATATTGATGCCAGAGTCCTGCTCCTAGAAATTGGAATTTAACTGGTCTGGATGTGGCCTGTATGTTGTTTTTTGTTTGTTTTTTTAAGGTACTCTGGTGATTCCAATATGCAGAGTTTGAAATCTGCTTTTCCAGAGCAATGCTTCTCTAACTTTAGTATGCATAAACATAACCTGGAGGGCTTATAAAAACAGATTTCTAGACCCCAACCCCAGAAATTCTGAAGGTTTGAAGAGGGGCCTGAAAATTTCACTTCCATGAAGCTCCTAGCTGAGACTAAATAGCATGTTCTAGACTTCAGAGTGTATGGTATTGGTCTCTGTGTGTCTGGCACACAGTGACTAATCAGCAGTTGTCGAATGAATATGGGTGTCTATTTGTTTCCCTTTAGACTGAAGCCCAGGGTGCCAGGAGAGGAAACCTGCTATGGCATATAGGGTGTCCTGAGGGGAGAGGAGGCCCATTATGGGGATTGTGATTAGGGAAGGGGCAATCCTTCCTTGTATGTGAGAGGGTCCAGACCTTGCCCTGGACCCAACTGGAAAGAGCCTCTGTATCCCAGGTCCCGCCATGGGGAAGACGAACAGCAAGCTGGTCCCTGAGGTGCTGGAAGACCTGGTTCAGAACACGGAGTTCAGCAAGCAGGAGCTGAAGCAGTGGTACGAGGGCTTCCTGAAGGACTGCCCCAGTGGCATCCTCTATTTGTTTCTCAAAATCTAATGTTCATATGAATCACTTGGATACCTCATTAAATGCAGATTCAGATTCTATGGTCTGGAGTGGGAATTCATAGTCTGCATTTCTAACAAGCTCCCAGGTAATGTCTACCATGCCCTATCTAGAGTATCAGCATTACCTGGGAAATTGTTAGAGCTGCACATTCTCAAGCTCCATCCATACCTACTAGAATCAGTGGGGTTCAGTAATCTGTATCTCAAATCCTTCAGCTGATTTTGATACACACTAAAGTTTGAGAACCTCTACTCATAAGATTAACTAGCCTGGACATAGTGGCTCATGGCTGTAATCCTAGCACTTTGGGAGGAAGTTGACTTGAGCCCAGGAGTTTGAGAGCAGTGTGGGCAACATAGCGAGACCTCATCTCTACAAAAAATTTAAAAATTAGAGTGTGGTGGCATGCTCCTGTAGTCCCAACTACTCAGGAAGCTAAGTGGGATCACCTGATCTCAGTAGGTCACAGCTGCTGTGATCATGCTATTGCACTCCAGCCTAGGAGGCAACGGAGTAAGACCCTAACTAAAAAAAGTTAACTAGCCACTTGCCAGTTAGAGCCATAGAGACAGCTGTGAGGTTTCATCTTGACTTCCTGCTAGGGCCCTGGGGACACAGAACTGGTCAACCAGGGACAAGCTGCAACTTTGGCCAGAGGGTTAAGGGCTGTCTTCTTTGGTTTATATGTTTTTAATCGTCATCTGCCAGAGGATGGAAAATTTCTGGCTTGGATGTCTGGGGCAATATATTCTCTCTCTTTGAGAGAGAAAATGAAGGTCTTAATAATGATACTAAAAATTGTTATGCTTTCGTTTTGTTATAATTGCAGAATAAAACAAAACCACATCAAGTACTTCAGGCTTTTTAAAAAATTACTTTTTACATTGGTCTTTTATTTCTGTTGTATATAATAAGATCATATTTTTATATGTTTTAATCAGCATTTATACTGTAGGGAGGTAAAAGTAGTTGACCTACAGGGACGAAGTTGTAGGAAGAAACATTTGGGAGTTGTTTTCTGATTTAGGTACATCTCTCATTTCTCTACCGCCCACCTCTACCTCAGGTACCTCTCTGACATCAAATTCTGTTTCTCTTCCATCATTCATTCTGTTCTGGCCACACTGGCCTCCTCTTTGTAGGACCTAGAGCCATTTTACGGCCTTTGAACTTACTATTATTTCTGTTTGGAATATTTTCCATCAGACAGCTGCCTCCCTAAGGGGTCTCTAAAAGCATTTTCTCTTTAAAGGAACCAGAGCCCCTTGGAGAATATGTGATTCCAAGTCAGAGACAGGAAACATTTAAAATGAGTCTGGGAACATCTTGTCAGAGAGTAAGAAGCTATAATGACCACTGAAGATGTGCTGAAAAGACTCAGAAGCCAGCTTAGAAGGGTTCCCAGTGACTAAAGATGGGAACATTTGAGCATTAAAAAGAGTAACTGACTGGGCGTGGTGGCTCATACCTGTAATCCCAACATTTTGGGAGGCAGAGGTGAGAGGATTGCCTGAGCCTAGGCGTTCAAGACCAGCCTGGGCAACTTGGTAAGACCTTGGCTCTACAATTAAAATAAAAAAATTAGATGGGTGTGGCGGCTTGTGCCTGTAGTTCCAGCTACTTGAAAGGAAGGCTGAGGCAGAAGGATCGCCTGAACTCAGCAGGTCAAGGCTGTGGTGGCCATGAGTGTACCACTGCTCTCCAGCCTGGGCAACAAAGTGAGACTCTAACTCAAAAAAAAAAAAAAAAAAAAAGAATAACTGAAATGGACTAGAACACATCACGTGTTAAAATGCAAGAATTTCTTATGCTACTTTGAAACCAAAAGTCACCTGTAGAAGTTGCAAGAAAACCACTTTATTCATTTTAAAACTGGCAAATAAAGAAAGAACCAAGATATCTGAACCTTAGGATAACCAAATAGTTAATGTAAAAAAGACTACCACCATTTTGCAACCCCTAATGAAATAATGGATCTTCATAACAATCACCATTGTCTGTTAAAAACATTTGATGGCTAGACGCAGTGGCTCACGCCTGTAGTCCCAGTACTTTGGGAGGCAGAGGCGAGAGGATTGCCTGAGTCCAGGCGTTCAAGATCAGCCTGGGCAACTTGGCGAGACCTTGTCTCTACAATAAATAAAAAAATTAGCCAGGCATGGTGGCACACACCTGTAGTTCCAGCTACTTGGAGGACTGAGGTGGAAAAATCGCCTGAGCTCAGCAGGTTGAGGCTGGGGTAGCCATGAGCGTGCCTCTGCACTTCAGCCTGGACAACAGAGTGAGACTCCGACTCAAAAAAAACAAAAACAAAAAAATTAGATGAATGATTGAACTTTATAACAGGTAAATCAGATTGATAGCTCCTATTGATCAATCTTAATATCGTAAAAAGACAAAGTTGATGTATGCCTCTTGTGGTGCAGTAGAAAGTCCCCAGTACCACCTAAGATATATTCTTTTTGTTTGTTTTTAAAGTTGGAGTCTCACTCTGTCACCCAGGCTGGAGTGCAGTGGCACCTTCACAGCCACCCCTGCGTCGACCCACTGGGCTACTGTGATCCTTCCAACTCAGTCTTCCAAGTAGCCAGAATGACAGGTATGCGCTACCATGCCCGGCTAATTTTTTATTTATTGTATGAAGACGAGGTCTCACCAAGTTGCCCAGGCTGGTCTTGAACCCACGGGCTCAGGCAGTCCACTTGCTTCGGCCTCCCAAAGTGCTGGGATTACAGGCTGAGCCACCGAGCCCAACCAATATTGTATATATAAATATATATTTAAACTTACACATAATTCATAACTACATCTATAATTGATTTCTAAGTGGAGAATTATGGCTTGGAAGGAACACAGCTTTCTAGAGCCACTGGCTGGTCACTGCAGCCCCTACCCAGGGTGTACAGAATAGTATTGGCAACTTGGTGACCTGGTTTATCACTTCTGGGAAGTAGCTAATCTTTACCTAAATAACCCAGGTGCCATAATATATTATGTTGCCACCATAGCATTATTGTTATGATATGACACATGTGAGAAGTACTTATGTAAAATTTACAGCTGATAAAATTTTTGTATGGTAAATTCCTAATTTCCCAATCAATGAAACATTTATATTTTAACATAGGACCAAGTGGCCAGGCACAGTGGCTCAAACCTGTAATCCCAGCACTTTGGGAGTCTAAGGCAGGAGGATTGCTTGAGCCCAGGAGTTTTCAGCCTAGGTATTATAGCGATACCTCATCTCTACAAAAGAAATTAGCTGGGCATTAGTGGCCCCTGCTTATATTCCCAGCTACTTGGGAGGCTGAGGTGGAAAGATCCCCTGAGACCAGGAGGTTGAGGCTGCGGTAAGGCGAGATCATGCCACTGCAGTCCAGCCTGGGTGACTGAGTGAGACCCCCAACTAAAAAAATAGCACCAAGCACAGCACCTTAAAAATAGCATATGTATTTTATATATAGTATATTTATTTTCTAAATGGGCTAATTTTTATAAATCAAATATATATAGCTTACAGGCATTTCTCATTTTGAGAAAACATCAAATTTTCCTTCTTTGAAATGTTTTTCTCTTTTCTAGGAAGTTGTTTTAGGTTATGTGAAAGAGATGCTTCCTCATCTTTAAGGCTTACCAGAAACACTGATATGAAGAGAATAAATGGATTTTGCACCAAACCACAGGAAAGTCCCAGGGCTCCATCCCGTAAGTTTTTATTGATTTTTCCATCTGTGGAGTAGGTAGCTCTCAAAGAGGATGACCACTTGGAATCAAAAGAACCTAAAAGTGGGGTTCCTGCATCATACCCCCTCCTGTAGTTCACGCCTCCTATATTCTTACATAGGTTGTGCCCACATGCACACTGATTTCTTCATTTTCCTCGTTTGTCATTTTCATCTCTTTCTTGCTGCAAGACTTTCTCTAGAAGTCTGGATACACCAAAGTACATAGTGGTGTAGAGATTATCTTTGAAAGAACCCCAAAGATCAGCCTAATTAAAGAATTATGTTTTGGGTAAAATATAACCGGGTCTAAGCTCTGACTTGGGTATTGATTTCGGCCACATCAGTCCTATTCCTAACTCAAACCCTTGTCACTGTCATCACTGTGGTAAGAAAGGGCATAATATATGAACTGCTGGGTCCTGGGTAATATTTGCCTGTTGCTTCTTCATGGGAGTATACTTGGGCCAGGCAGGTCTTGGTGGTGCATTCTCAGAAGATATTTATCAAGAGTAAAAATAAATATGCCCTTTAAGCTGGTATTTCAGTTCCAGGATCTATCCTAAGCATAATCACTATATGTGGAAAAAGTTTTGAGTATAAAGATGCTCCTGTTTTTAATATATAATCAAAAAATTAGAAATAAATCTGTCAAATAGTCAGGAAATTATTAGTTAATGTATGATGGATCTACTTGACAATCAGATATTATGCTGCTGTTGAAAACAATGCTAATAAATACCATGTACTCCCCTACTTTGAGGAGGTGAATCTTCTCTCTCTAATTTTTCTAGATAAGCTATATTTTTCAATCTAAATAAATAAACAAATACTATGTACTGGTATGGGAAATGTTTATTATAATGTTAGTGAACAAAGGAGGATACAGAATTTTGTATTGTGGGTAAGCACAAGCATAATACATACATAGAAATTACACACATATACATATATACACACATGCTCATACTCATGGGGATAAAACTTAGGAAACTCATCAAAATTAAAATATAGTGGTTATGTGATAACAATAAAATTAGGGGTAGCTTTTTTTTCCACATCTGTACTTTCTAGATTGTCTTTAATGTGTATGTGTTATCTAAAAAAGCAAAAAAACAAAAAACAAAAACCGTAAGGAGCATTGTGCCAAGTGTTGCAAGGATTAAAAGCTAAGGCTATGGCAGCACTATTTCTGTACTTCTAAACTTGTTTTCCTGCATTTGGTTCTTTCTGAATTTCTTTGACTTTCCTGTTGCTTTTGATGAGGTGAAAGCGACAGCACAAGCAGTGTGGTGATGGGAATGAGTGTGGCAGGTAGGCAACAGTCAAGGAGCTGGGCTGTATGTAAAAGAAATGTCGGCAGTGGATGGAAGCTGGATGGCAGTGGTCTCTGAGGTCCCATTTCACCCCTACTCTGTGACTCCCTGGTTTTTCTGTTGTCTTCATGACTTCCCCTGTCTTTGAAGACTTTCCCTTAGACTTTGGTTCTGTACTTGCTTGTTCACTGCCTCACTTGTACACTCCATTTTCCTCTGCTGCCTTTCTCCTGTCCCCTTCCCACATCCCATGGCTTAGCTGTGGCCTTCTGCTCCTCCTTATCACCCTCACTGGCTCTCCCTTTACAGTGATGTTTATCTCTACTCCCAATTAATGAAACTTACTCAGATGGCATCAGTTCCCTTCAGATTCAGCAAATCTTGCTGGGTGTGGTGGCTCATGCCTGTAATCCCAACACTTAGGGAGGCAGAGGCGAGAGGATTGCCTGAGCCCAGGGGTTTGAGACCAGCCTATTAAAGGTGAGATCTCGTCTCTATTAATTAAAAAAATTAGGGCAACCTTCTCGGGTCACCTCCCACTCTGGAGGCTTTTCTGTCCTCTCAGTAAATCTTGCTTTCCCTTACCCCAAAATTTAGCCAGGCATGCTGGTATGCACTTGTAGTTCCAGCTAGTTGGAAGGCTGAGGCGGAAGGACCGCCTGAGCCCAGCAGGTCAAGGCTGCAGTGGCCATGAGTGTGCCAATGTACGCCAGCCTGGGTGACAGAGTGAGACTCCTACTCAAAAACAATTTTAAAATAGCATTCATGTGTTTTCCTTCCCTACCTGGTTCTTTTCAGTCTTCTTGTGGTTAACAGTACTGCTGTTGTCTCAGTCATTTAAGTGTGCAGTCCTTCATGTGTCCTCCGTCTTTGTCTTACGTTAATCAGTCTCCAGATTCTTTGAGTCATCCTCTAATTGACTTTCTCATTTCTCTTCCCACCACTAGCACTGTAGTTCAGACCATGTTGCCTTCTCCTTGTTATCACAATCTCCTACATGGACTTTTTAGCCTCTTACCCTTACCCCCCTTCTCTCTTCCATCCATTGTACAGATTTCTCTTCCTACAACATTAACTTCTTCCATGCTTCAAAATGTACAGTAGTTCCCAAATCAGGTCTAAACCTCTTAGTCTGGAGTTCAAGGTCTTTGGTAATCTGATCATACCTTACAAACTTTTCCTTATTTTGCTGAAGTCAGATAAGCTTCTCACTGTTCCCTTCTTAGTTCATCTTACCTTTATATCTTTGTTCATGGTGTTCTTTCCATTTTCAATGGGTAGGGATTATATTGAGAAATAATGCTTTTATTTTACCTCAGTCCTCAAGGAATTTTGGAAACTCATTTGGAAAATGAGGCATCCTAAGAAATTCCAGTAAAATAAAGTTCTTTGAGGTTTCTCAGTGTTTCTGTTTAGTGACTAGCTGAAAAGCACAAACAGCATTTTTCTGTTGTTAAATTTGAGTCATAATCTCAAATAAGATTTCTTGTCTGGTTTTTCTCATAGACACTTACAGCCACAGAGTGCCTTTACACAAACCTACGGATTGGGAGAAAAAAATCCTGATATGGTCAGGTCGCTTCAAAAAGGAAGATGAAATCCCAGAGACTGTCTCGTGAGTGCTGAACTTAGGGTTGTAAACAGCTTTCATTTCACTGAGCTGTTTTAAGGGAAAAGCAATTCCTTTGAGTTCAGACTGTTTAAAACCTTTCAACCAAATTTGAAAACATTTTTCACTTCTCTAAATGTTTCATCTTTGGTAAGTACTTGGCATAAAAACTGCTGGAAAACTGTCTTACCACTTGTAACATACAGAGAGCTGTCAGGTACTCTGAAGTCAACTGATTGTTTGATTTCATCTCCTAGTTACAGAAATGTGACTTTTTTAAGTTTGTTTTTAAACTGGGTATACAAATACGATATAGTGACAATAACTATAGTCTACAAAATCCACTTAAGAATTCAGCCTTAGGTATACAAGTATTTCAGTGCAATATTCTCTCTTTCTGGGATTCAGGAAAAAGTGCCTCCTGTCACCAACTTTCTTAAACCTAAGAAGGGATCTTGGCTGGGATCTTGGGACTTTTTCAGAATTTGTAGATGATGAGTGCAGGTCCCTCCAACCCAGGGTTTCTCCATCTTAATACTATTGACATTTTTGACCAAATAAGTCTTTGTTGCAGGGGCTTGTCCTGTGTATTGTTGGATGTTTAGCAGCATCCCAGGCCTCTACCACCTACATGCCAGTAGCACTCCCTCAGTGGTGAGTCAGAAATATCTTTACACATTACCAAATGTCCCCCGGGGAACAAAACCATCCTGGGTTGAGAACCCGTATCCTAGCCTCATGTTAAAGACCCTATTGGTATTTTGCCCAAGAGAGACTGAGAAATAAAAGCTATCTCCCTTGTGGGGCATCATCCTACTCAGGGACAGAGACTTTGGACAAGGCTCTGGGTGTTCTCTTTTAGCAAGAAACTATTCCTGGACCTTTTGGCCTCTGGTTACAAGTCATGATTGGAAAAGACCTAGGTTTGTTCAGGATAGCTTTCCCAGGAAGCTAGAATTTTCTTTCTGTGTACAACAGCTTTTTCTTTTTTTTCTTTTCTTTTTTTTGAGTTAGAATCTCACTCTGTCACCCAGACTGGAGTGCAGTGGCCGCTCCCGGCCACCGCAGCCTCGACCTGCTGGTCTCTGGCGATCCTTCCGCCTCAGCCTTCCAAGTAGCCGGAATTATAGGCATGCACTACCACGCCCGGCTGACTTTTTTATTTATTGTAGAGATGAGGTCTCGCTGCCCAGGCGGGTCTCAGTCCTTCTTTTTTTTTGAGATGGAGTCTCACTCTGTCGCCCAGGCTGGAGTACAGTGATACACTCACGGCTACATCAGCCTCGACCTGCCAGGCTTAGACGATCCTTCCACCTCAGTGTTACAAGTAGTTGGAACTACAGGTGTGCGCTCCCACGCCCAGCTTATTTTTTTATTTATTATAGAGACGAGATCTCACCACGTTGCCCAGGCTGGTCTCAAATCCCTGGGCTCAGGCAGTCCTCTCGCCTTGGCTTCCCAAAGTGCTGGGATTATAGGCTGAGTCACTGCGCCCAGTCTACAATAGCTTTAATAAAGCCTTTTTGCTTCTGCCAGGCAAATTAGATAGCACATTATTTTCACTAGAATTATTTCAGCAGGAAAGCCCTGGTTTTTCTCGAGCTTAAGTGACCATGTACTCTTCTGGGAATAAGAGCATACCAGAAGCTGGGCTCCGTGGCTCAGCCTGTAATCTTGTGCTTTGGGAGGCTGAGGTGAGTGGATTGCCTGAGCCCGTGGGTTCGAGAACCGCCAGGGCAACTTGGCGAGACCTCATCTCTACAATAAATCAAAAAATTAGCCAGGCGTGGTAGCACACGCCTGTAGTTCCAGCTACTTGGAAGGCTGAGGCAGAAGGATCGCTGGAGCCCAGCAGGTCAAGGCTGAGGTGGCCGGGAGCATGCCACTGCACTCCAGTCTGGGTGACAGAGTGAGACTCCAACTCAAAAAAAAAAAAAAAAAGAGCATACCAGAAATAACAATGATACCAAGTTCTTTCCTGTGCCCTAATTTCTTCCTGAATATCCCAGCAGAAAATAAGCTGGTATATACCCCTGGTCCTAACAAGTGCAGACTTTGCTATAGAACACCTTCCTTAGTCTGCCTTATAGGTGGTTCCAAGATCCCTGCAGGTCCAAATGCTGCCTAGTAAGTCACCTAGGAAGGCTCTTCTCCAGACCTGGACAGCTGTTTATCCTTATGCTGGTAGTACTGAGTATTGCTTAACTTGCACATTCTTATTGTTCCCTGTGTGAAGGATGGCAACCTTGTGGCCTTATGTAAATGCATTTTACTTTTTTAAGGTTCCCAAATGTAAAATATATCACTTTTCATAAGGATCACAGCACTTCAGGTGGAAATACAATTCACATAAAATACTGTCAACATGGGCAGTTCGTTTATGGTTGGTGGAATCTCAAGTGCTCTTAATTGAGCAGTTCACTGTTTTAAGTAGCTGCCACCTGTAGGCCTGGTTTCAGTGCCTGGAGAATACCAGTCCTCATGCTGCATCACAGGTCCCAGCTCTTACATCACTTTGTGTATGCTATCAGGGTCCTCCTCCTGCCCACTCGCAGCATGCCAGACCCTTTGCTTCCTTTCAAGCATGTTTTAAGTACCATTACACCCTTCCCCAATTTTAAAAGTAATATATGTTAAATATCTGAGTGGGGGAGGTAAAAAGCACTCCAGTCCCATCATTTAGAGATAGTCACTTCCTATTTACACATCTAGTGAGGAGGCCAGTTCTTTATCCTAGGATCATAAAGCCTCCACATGCCCTGCCTTGAGGCTCTGCCAGATACTCAGGTAACAGAACCATGACCACCAGGTACAGTGATATATGCGGCATGAGGAAGGCTTGAGTCCAGGAGTTTGAATCCAGCCTGGGCAACACTGTAAGATCCTATCTCTTAAAAAATTAAAAATGGAACCATGATCCATTACCTACCTGAAAAATCACCAAGGTAGAGTAGCCTTCTCTTTAGACCCTTCCAGGTTAGGTCTCTTAGCTTTCATACAAGAATGATGATCTAACTCTCAGCTTTCTGTTAAAGCACATGAATCTGTATTTAGTAGACTAGTTAGAAGAGCTACACTCAAGGCACTTGCCAAAATACACAATCTCAAGCTCGCTGCCATTCAATTTTAGCAAAGCGTTAGTTTAAAAATAAGGGAGCATTGATTAAAGGATCTTTCTACTGTTCAGCTGTTCTCAAATCTATTCCTAGGTCAAGACAGCAAAAAGCTGAGTGTATGGAGCATGTTAACTCTCTCCCATGTTTCTCTTTCTGAATTGTGTCTTGTATTGAAATTTATAAAACTCATTGCAGTATCTGTTATCAAGATGTTTTCAGACAAATATCACATAATATCTTCTTAAAAATCCCAAGGAGAATAGCTACTGGTTTCACTTTTAGCATTCATAGGCTGCTAGAAACCTGAGAACCAAAATGGGGCCCACTATAGCAAGCGTAGATTAATATGTCTTGCCTTGCCTTTTTGTTTTGCTTTGTTCTTCTTTTTTGAGTTGGAGTCTCACTCCATTGCCCAGGCTGGAGTGCAGTGGCACACTCATGGCCACTCCAGCATCAACCTGCTGGGCTTCGGCGATTGTTACTAGTAGCTGGAACTACAGGTGCATGCTACTATGCCCAGCTAATTTTAGATTTACTGTTGAGATGAGATCTCACCAAGTTGCTGGGGCGGGTCTCGAACCTGCGGGCTCAGGCAATCCACTTGCCTCAGCCTCCCAAAGTGCTGGGATTATAGGCTGAGCCACCGAGCCTGGCCTGCTTCGTTCTTTTTTTGACTCTACTATCGTCACACTTCTTATTTCTTTTTAACTACTTTAAATTTGTGCTATCTTGTTTATTTTATATATAAGTAAAATGAGTTACAAAAATGCTCCATCCTCCCCAAAGTCCTTTGGGCTCTCTAGGCCTTACCTCTTTTTTGTATATATACCACTTTTTTTTTGGTATATATACCACTTTTTACTTCACTTCTAATTTGTACACAGAGCTTTTTATCCTGCTGCAACTTCAGAAACAGAAAAATGAGTAACTTTCTCTCATGATCTCATTGTATTCTTAGATTTGAGATGCTTGATGCTGCAAAGAACAAGATCCGGGTGAAGATCAGCTATGTAATGATTGCCTTGACAGTGGCAGGATGTGTCTTGATGGTTATCGAGGGCAAGAAGGTAAGAGTGGGTTTCTCTATAACTCTATATGTTCTCCACAGAGGACCTGGAAGAAATCAGGGACTGATCCTTGTATTTGCTCTCTGAGAAGAGGCTACTTTCTATAATACAGGAGAAATGGTAAGAAACAAAATAAGACATGAGGAACAAACCTGAGATATCATGCTTGGGATAAATAGCAAACTCTAACTTTGGCATGGTAAAAAAGAACTAAATTCATTTTGTGTAATGTAAAACAAAGTGGTTACTATCATAGATGTCATAAATAATGTAAACCAAGAAATATGACACTGGCATATTTAATAACTCTTTGCATATTTATAAGGCACTCTAGATACAGGAGCTTGTTTATGTTCACATAACTGCCATAATCATGGTGAGCATTCTTATCATGGTTCTTTATTTTATTTTTATTTTTTTTGAGTTGGAGTCTCACTCTGTTGCCCAGACTGGAATGCAGTGTCTGCTCCCTGCCACTGTAGCCTCGACCTGCTGGGCTCTGGTGATCCTTCCGCCTCAGCCTTCCAAGTAGCTGAAACTACAGGCACGCGCTACTACGCCCGGCTAATTTTTTTATTTATTGTAGAGATGAGGTCTTGCCAAGTTGCCCAGGTAGGTCTCGAACCCGCGGACTCAGGCAATTCACTCACCTCAGCCTCCCAAAGCGTGGGATTGCAGGCTGAGCCACCAAGCCCGGCTCATGGTGAGCATTCTTATCACAGTTCTTTATTTGAAGCTCAGCCAAACTAGGCCAAATGTCCGAGGACCATAGCTCCTAAGCAGTACATAGGAATGCAAGTCCAGAAATTGTTGTTTTAACACAGATTATTATTATTTTTTGAGTCAGAGTCTCACTCTGTCACCCAGGCTGGAGTGCAGTGGCACAATCACAGCTATTGCAGCCTCAACCTGCTGGGCTCAGGTGATCCTTCTGCTTCAGGTTTTCAAGTAGCTGGGACTACAGGTGTGCACCACCATGCCCAGCTAATTTTTTTATTTATTGTAGAGACGAAGTCTCAAGTTGCCCAAGCTGGTCTTGAACTCCTGGGCTGAGAGTCCTCTCACCTCTGCCTCCCAAAGTTCTGGGATTACAGAAATGAGCCACCATGCCCAGCCAACACAGATTATAATTAATAGCCATCTCTAATTGAATATTCACTGCATTTCAGGTACTTTGCTATTATTTCATTTGAACCTCATTTATAGATGAGGAAAACTGTAGCTTAGAAAGCTTTAGTAACTTGCCCAAGGCCACACATCTCCCTAATGACAGAGCCACAATGTGAACCTAGACCTAAATGCAGTGTAGTAAAATTTCTCCCATTTATTGAGTGTGCTTATTGTGTAGCAGGTACTGTCAAACTCATTTAATCACCCCAATAACCATAAGAATCTAAGAGGTAGGTTATTTTATTACCATGTTTTATAAAGGCGCAACCTGAAGCTTAGAGATATTAAATAATTTCCCCAAACTCACATAGCTAATAAGTTGTGAGATAAAAATTTAGATGCAAGTTTGCAGGTTAAGAAACCTCATACTATATTATCTTTTTATTAAGCTAGTTATTTTTTATATTCAGTAGCCCTTGTAAAATTCTTCTTTTAAATACTATGTCTAATTCTATATATCACAGCTTCCATGTAGAAAGAGTTGTCTTATAACTATTATCACATACTTAAAAAGGTTATTCACACGGCCACTGTTAACTGACTTTCTTATCCTTGGTAACTTCAGAGTAAAAGGAAATTAACTTTGACTCTCTTTAGAATCTTGCAGTTAAATGGAAATGCTGACCACTTTAGACTGACCTCATGGGAATATGAAGGGGCAAATGTGCTGACATGGGTGAAATTCTCTTGTAAACTGTGTTCCTGTCCCACTTTTTCTTCTGTGCCCCTTTGACCTCTTGTGTATAATTCTTAGATTGAAACCTGCAGAAGTGTGTGAACAGGACGCATTGGCTTCTAGAATGCTGAGAATTGAGACTGGGTGCAGTGGCTTACGCCTATAATCCCAGCACTTTAGAAGGCTGAGACAGGAGCATCACTTGAGCCCAGGAATGTGAGACCAGCCTAGGCAACACAGTGAGACCTCATCTCCACAAAAAATCAAAATATTAGCCAAGCATGGTGGCACTGCCTATAGTCCCACCTACTTGGGAGTCAGAGATGGAAGGATGACCTTAGCCCAAGAGGTTGAGGCTGCAGTGAACTGTGATCATGCCACGGCACTCAAGGTTGGGCAATAGAGTGAGACCCCTAACTCAAAAAAAAAAAAAAAACTGAGAAATCAGCATTGCTTTTGTATACTTGATTATACCAGCTGAGTTTAAATAATTCATAAGCAAACTATTCCCCCAGGAGCTCTTCTAGCACCACCAACCATAGCTATATGCTATGTACTTTAGAGAGTTCCTCTTCTGTACTATACCATAAAATGGTAACATTTGCATGTTTTTGAAATTTCCATTTCCAGAAAGTTGGTAAATGCTACTGGAATGGAGCTTTTGAACTTAATGTTTTGTTCTCACCACCAACTTCCCATTCTCATTCTTCTTCCCCTCCACCCAATTCTTTATATATGAAATTACACAGATGTAAGAACATGCCAGTTTAGAGTGCTAGTTTCACTTATTTGTTATACACATGTTGAAACAGGTCTTGTTTATGTAAGCTTTATAGAAATGTAATAGTTCACATGGAGGGAAATGAGGGAAGGAGGACAGTTGACTCCCAACCCAAAGGATGGAGCTGTAGTACAGATACTACTGGGTGTCATCAGTGGTCATATTTTGGTAAAGCCTGGGATTCCCAAAGCTGAAGGTTGTGGGCAAAAGAGGAGTGAGGATCTAAAAGGGGTGTGGAAGTATGCGAACGAGATGGGGAAGAAAAAATGGTAGCAACAAAGAAAAGTGAAAGGAGAAAGAAGGGGTACGAATGGCCATAAGGTATTTAATATAAAAGGTGGGGGGAGAAAGATATGAGAATAAGGTATAAGAGAAAAAGAGGCTAAAGATGTAAAGGGGCCAGAAGGGAAGAGAAGGGGAGGGGTAGCACTTCTCCCTTGTGCTTCGATGGATGGGCTGCTGTTCTCTGAAGCATTGAAGGAAGCTGACGACACATGTAGGGCACTGCTGTGCCAATGTCCAAGCAGCAGACCACTCCATGCCTCTACTGCCCTCATTAACCTGCTGTCATCAGGGCAAGGTAATGACATCCTCCCCTGACTGGCATAAGTAATCACCTGTTCAAATTTGTTTCACTTTAGGCTGCCAAAAGAAACGAGACTTTGACAAGCTTGAACTTAGAAAAGAAAGCTCGTCTGAGAGAGGAAGCAGCTATGAAGGACAAAGCAGAGTAGCAGAGGTATCCATGTTGGCTGGATTTTGAAAATCCTGCAATAATATTGCAACATCAGCCTGTATTTAAAAGAATGTGGATCCATTTCATAAAAGTATGATGTGCACAAACTTTATACCATTTCCTTATTTCTGCTGTAGAGGTACAAATAAATTTTCTTCTAAGAATGACTTGTCTATGCTTTATGGCTTTGATGCAAGTCCAATGCAGCCTCTCAGATTTTTGGAGAAAAATGAAGAATGAAAAATTAAACTGACTTCAACTTGAATGTTAACTCTTTAGAGAATCAGGTACTACCATATCTTTTATTCCCATTACCAAAGTGACTTCTCTCCACAGGCCAAAATGACTTCTATTTATTTCTATCTCTTCTGTGAACACATTTCTGAAGAGATAAGGAAACCAGCTGAGTACAATGCCCAAGTGCCACCTACAGAGCCAGCCCCCCCCAAGTGCCATGGTGCTGTAGGGGAGGCCAGCTCCCACAGGGGAGAGCCCTGAGAAGCAGCCAGACCACACTCTATCTTGGGCATGCTGGCAGACAGAGGCTTTTAGGAGAGCAAGTTTTGAAAACATCCTGACAAGGTGATGAGAGAGGTCTGGCCATGTGTTTCCAAGGACTTAGAAATCCCAGCATCATGGAGACACTTGGGGCCGGCACAGTCATCTCTTAGTTCCATGGCTTAGAATTCTCCACTGGCCCTTTTCTTTCCACCAAAGTAACTAAATTTCACAATTATGAAAATCTAATGTATTTTCGTACTAGTAGTATTTGTACCTAGTATATATCTAATTTACAGTTTTGCCTTTGTGATACCAAGTTGTCTCATATCTAGGTATGGATACAGGTTTATATTTTAAACATTTTATTTATTCACACATGCTTCATAAGTATTAATAGATAACAGGTCATTACACTAGTCTCCCCTTAGTTTTGCTTTCAGTGGTTTCAGTTACCTGAGGTGAAAATTCAAATAGTAATTTCCAGAAATAAACAATTCATAAAGTTTTTCTGAGTCTTACTCTGTCACCCAGGCTGGAGTACAGTGGCATGATCACTGCTCACCACAGCCTCAACCTCCTGGGCTCAGGGGATCCTTCCATCTTAGTCTCCTGAGTTGCTGGGACTACAGGCATGTGCCACCATGCCCAGCTAATTTCTAAATTTTTTTTGTAGAGATGAGGTCTTGCTATGTTGCCCAGGCTAGACTGAAATTCCTGGCCTCAAGTGATCCTCCCTCTCACCTCAGCTTCCCAAAGTGGTGGGATTATAGGCGTGAGCCATTGTGCTCAGACACAATTAATTGGTAAGTTTTAAATTGCACACCATTCAGAGTAGCATGATAAAATCTCTTGCTGTCCCACTCCATCCACTTGGGACATGAATCATCCCTCTGTCCAGTGTATCCATGCTACCCACCCGTTACTCACTAGCCATTGGAGTTATCAGATTGACTGTCAGTAACCACAGTGCTTGGTTAAAACTCTTATTTTACTTAATGGCCCCAAAATGCATAGTGCTGTGCCTAATAAACTTTATCACAGGTATGTATGTATAGGAAAAAACATAGCCATCTGGGTTACCAAATCAACTATCGTGATATCACAGTGCTTGTGTTAAGACTCTTACTTAATAATGACCCCAAAGTGCATTGTCCTGTGCCTAATAAACTTTATCATAGGTTTGTGTGTATAGGAAAAAACACAGCCATCTGGGTTACCAAATCAACTATGGTGGTATCATAGTGCTTGTGTTAAGACTCCTAATGATAGCTCCAAAGTGCATTGTCCTGTGCCTAATAAACTATCATAGGTATGTATGTATGTATATATAGGGTTGGGTACAATCCAGTTTCAGGCATCCACTGGGGGTCTTGGAAAATATTCCCAGAGGACAAGAGGAGACTACTCTATAGTCATCCCAACATGCTAATTCTCAGCAAGTTATAAGATATTATATATATATATTAATATGCAACTGTTTGAGAACTTCGTTTAATAAAATACCCAGTAAAATGTAACACATTACCTATAGCTTCATAATCTATCTGAGATTGTTAATGATGTCTATTTTAATTTGACCTTAGCTGCTCAACTTCTTTGATTTTTATCACTTGCAAATTTATTATCAAAAAGCATTGTTTCTTGTACATTTTAGAGGATATATGGGTAAATTTTAATTGGTACTTTTAAAAATAAGTAATCTTTCTTCATAGAACTATATGTTAAAAATACCATTTTTAACTTCTGAAGAGCATTAAAAGTGCTGTATCTTGGAGATTTGCTGTAGCAAAATGTTTTATTAAACTAAAGCTTACAAATGCAATGCACTGAGAATTTACATAGTAATTTCTCATTTTGTGTCTTCCTATTCAGTAACCTATGGTGACTACCTCTTTATGGGTTAAATACCAATTTTTTGGCCAGAATTTCAGACCTGCCTGTAACTAATCCTACTTCTCCCAATACCCTCATATACCAACCTCATAACAGTCAGACCCTACCAGTAACTCTAATATCTCATATTTTTCAGAACTTATCAAGAAAATAAAATATAGTGAACACTAATATAGGGTACTATAAACTACAAAAGACAGTTTTGCCCTTACTGCTTTCAGTTGAATTACTGTTATACTGTTTTTTGCCTAATTTCTAGTTTTGTTTTGTTTGTTGGTTTTTGGGTCTTTTTTTTTTTTTTTGCATATTTATCATTGCTCCCTAGGTCAAGTGCCAGAAATGATTTTCTACTTTATATTTTCTATAAGCACTGTTTGAATAAAGTTAATATGTGAGGCTATGGTTAGATACTTTTTATTTTTAATCAACATAATGATAGTTTTGGGAATCCTTGTTAAAATATATTAAAAGCAGGCAAAGAATGAAGGAAGATGTTGTGGTACCATTCACGTCATTCAGCAAACATTACTTCTGAAACCCTTTACTAAATAAGAACCAAGAATACAAAGATTCTCTACACAAAAACCAAACACAGATATACAAAGAGACATAATTCCTGATTCCACAGAGCTCATAATCGACTGGAAACATAACCCGTGAAAGCGTTTCAATACAAATTGGTAAATAAGAGAAACAGGAAAACCTAACTCAGCTGTCAGCTGTGGTTGGAGCAGGCAGGCAGGCAGGCAGTGATGGCACCACAAGTGGTGATTTCTGAACTGAGTTTGAAGCATGGCCAAAAATTGCTAGATCAGACATATAACGAAGGAGAGCCATCTTCACCATTTAGATATTTACAGCTTGCTTCAAAATCGTAAGACAGCACAATCTGACAAGGTAGTGAGTTCTTTCAGTAAACTCCATTTATAATGTTTTGGTTTTATTTTTCTCAATAAAAACTTTAAAATTTTAGACTCTTAGCCAGGCTCGGTGGCTCAGCCTGTAATCCCATGCCTTGGGAGGCTGAGGTGAGTGGATTGCCTGAGCCTGTGGGTTCGAGACCCGCCTGGGCAACTTGGCAAGATCCCATCTCTACAGTAAATCAAAAAATTAGCCAGGCGTGGTAGCGTGCGCATGTAGTTCCAGCTACTTGGAAGGCTGAGGCAGAAGGATCGCCGGAGCCCAGCAGGTTGAGGCTGCGGTGGCCGGGAGCAGCCACTGCACTCTAGTCTGGGCAACAGAATGAGAGTTCAACTCAAAAAGAAGAAAAAAAAATTTTAGACTCTTAAAATAAACCTAACCATGACTTACTTTTCCCAAATTTTCCAGACTTTATGTCACGGACCATTTCATGTTCCATTATGTAGATATCACCAAAAGTGTTCTGTAGTATATGAAACGTTATCTCCAATTCTCCATCACCATCCCAGGCTTATTCTCTTGTTCATTGAATCTCCCAAACCCTGGAAGTATTTAAATCTTCCTTGCTCCCTTCACTTAATCAGTAACCTGGTCCTGTCAACCTTCTAAATATTTCTCATACACTGACCTAGGATCAGTGACAGGAAGAGAATAGGAAGCTATCCAGGAATAGATACATGAGATTAATAATAAGCCTCAAGATTAGAGGTCAGTTTTCAAAAGGAGACATACAAGTGAACAACAAACATGAAAAAATGCTCAATATCGCTAATTATCAGAGAAATGCAAATTAAAACCACAGTGAGACACCATCTTACACCAGTCAGAATGGCTATTATTAAAAAGTCTCAGCGCGATGGTTCAAGCCTGTAATTCCAGCACTTTGGGAGGCCGAGGCAAGAAGACTACCTGAATCCACAGGTTTGAGATCAGCCTGGGCAACATGATGAGACCATCTCTACAATAAAATAAGAAACTAGCCAGGTGTAGTAATGCACACCTGTAGTTCCGGATACTTGGAAGGCTAAGGCAGAAGGATCACGGGAGCCCAGCAGGTCGACGCTGGGGTGGCTGTGAGTGTGCCACTGCACTCCAGTTTAGGTGACTCCAACTCAAAAAAAAGCCAAACATGTTGATGAGGATGTGGTTAAAAGGGAATGCTCACACGCTGTTAGTGGGAATGTAAATTAGTACAACCTCTATGGAAAACAGTATAGAGATTTCTCAGAGAACTAAAACTAGAACAACCATTCAATCCTGTAATCCTCCTACTGTGTATCTACCCAAAGGAAAATAAATCATATTTTAAAAGACACCTGCACTTGTATGTTTGCTGTAGCACTATTTTGAGTCAGGGTCTCTGTTAGTAGGCTGGATTCAGCTCACGATCACAGCTCACAATCACAGCACACTGCAGCCTTAATATCCTGGGCTCAGGCAATCCTGTCTCCAGCCTCTTAAGTAGCTGGAACTATGCCCAGCTAATTCTTACCCCCCCACACCCTACCCCCTAGCTCTTGCTAGGTTGCCTAGGCTGGTCTCCAACTGCTAGGCTCAAGACATCCTTTGGCCTCAGCCTCCCAAAGTGCCAGGATTACAGGTGTGAGCCATTGCACCTGGCTACTGCAGCACTATTCACAAGCAAAATAATGGAATCAACCCAAGTGTCCGTCAACAGATAATTGGATAAAGAAAATGTGAACACACACTCTGGGGGTGCCCAAAAAATGTATATACATTTTAAGAGATGTTGTCTATGTATTACTTTTCAAAATTGAATTACAGTAGCAATTTGTAGTTTGACATTTGCTCAAAAGATGGCATTAATCAAATTGATGCTAGTGTCACCATGCAACAGGCAGAACAAAGACAATGGCAGAAGCACAGTTGTTATTCGAGGAGCACAAGACCATTTTGAAGTGGTATCTGAAATTCAAGAACGTTGTGGAAGTACGACAATGGAGGTGTGAGTATGCAACAGAACCTCCAACATGCCTAACAAATGCATGCAATCATCATAAGTTTGAGATGCATGGTACTGTGTGTGATGTGCACAAGGGACGATCCGGGAGGCCTCACACAGCAACAAATCCTACTCCTTCTGCTAAGGTGTTGGAACAGTTTACATGCTCGCCACAGAAGTCTACCAGTGTGCACATGAGACAATAGCAGAACAAGCTGCGACACATTCTTAAAACAGCAAAATGGAAAGTTTTCATCCCAAGATTATTCTTCAAATGTGTATACGTTTTTTTAGCAACGTGTGTGTGTGTGTGTGTGTGTGTGTGTGTGTGTGTGAATGTATCCCCCCAAAATGGAAAGTTACCCACGCATTAAAAAAATCATGACTTTTGCAGCAACATGGATGGAACTTGAAGCCATTAAGTGAAATAACTCAAAAACAGAAAGCTTAAAACCACATGTTATAAGTGGGAGCTAAACAATGTGTATACATGGACATAAGTGATGGAATAATAGACATTGAAGGCTCCAAAATGTGGGAAGATGGAAGGCAGGTGAGGGATGAGAAATTACTGTGTACAATGTACACTATTCATGTGATGATTATACTAAAAGCTCAGACTTCACCAATATGTAATATATCCATGTAACAGAATTGCATTTGTACCTCCCAGATCAATACAAATAAAATAATTTTTAAGGCTGGGTGCGGTGGTTCATGCCTATAATCCCAGCACTTTGGGAGACCGAGGTGAGAGGATTGCCTGAGCCCATGGGTTCGAGACCAGCCTGGGCAGCTTGGTGAGACCTCATCTCTACAATAAATTAAAAAATTGGCCGGGCATGGTGACGCATGCCTGTGGTTCCAGCTACTTGGAAGGCTGAGGTGGAAAGATCACCTGAGCCCAGCAGGTTGAGGATGTGAGAGTAGTGAGCGTGCCTGCTCTCCAGCCTGGGTGCGAGTGAGACTCCGACTCAAAAAAAATTTAAAAATTTAAAAAATAATTTTAAAAAATAAATGAAAAAGATTAGAAGCAGCTCTAAGTTCTAGTTGTGATTTTCCAGCTGTCTCATTTTGTAAATGTAGGTTGGAAGTCTCAAAATCTTACAGGTGAAGATAATTTTAAAACGAAATAAAAGATCATGCTAAGATTAAGAGAAACTATCTTTTAAAATATCTAAGTTCTTTGCCAGTTTGGCTCTACTACTTGATCTCTAAAGGAATTAGTAGTTACTCAGCCACAGTTTAATTGTTTTGTCATTTTCTAATGCTGCAGATGCTATTATGTTTTCTGTGGGATGACAAGCTGCTGAGATCACAACATCTGTATGACCTTGTAATTTTTGTACAATTTCTTTAGTCTGAAGGTTCCAAATATAAATCAGGTTATCCTCCGAACCAGACACAATCCACTTCCCACCAGTTACTGAAAAATTGGCAAATATGCAGTATTTCTCATTCTTATGACCAGTGTATGTCTTCAGGCATCTGCCTCTGCTATAATCCCACAGTTTAAGAGTATTGTCCAAAGTTGCAGTGAGGATATATTTACCATTTGGAGAAAAATTTACAAAAGACACAGGAGGGTTATCATCATCAACAAGTGTTTTCAAACACTGACCTGATGCAGCATCCCAGATTCTACAGAGACCATCGTAGCTACCTGATACTATCAAGGACCCATTACAATTAAAATTAACAGCAGAAACTGGGTCAGAATGCCCAGACAAAGTCTTGAGGCACTTTCCTGTTTTCACCTCCCATATTTTCACACTCTCATCAAAAGATCCTGAAATGATAAGGTTGGAGGACGGATTGAAGTTACAGCAAAAGACATAATTACTGTGCCCTTTCAGTGTTTTTAAACATTTTCCGGACCTCACATCCCATATCTTCAGAGTTTTATCATCTGAAGCAGAAACAAGACGACTGGAATCTGAAGACCAGGCAACATCTGATATTTCCAGATTATGACCATATAACGTTTTCTCGTATTTTCCATCATATGCTCCCCAAATTATGATTCGTTTATCAGCAGAAGAACTTGCTAGCCATTCTCCATTAGGACTAAACTTAACTGATGATATCGCTTCCATATGTCCCATGAGAGTACACTTGAGAGCATAGTTTGGTTTTTCAGGCACTTCCTTGCTCTGATTGCCTGACGAGGAGAGGATCAACGGAGCTTTGGCATCTCCCGACTCCTTCGTTGCCATGGTTCTGGAGTTCCAAGTCAGCAGGTTGGCTAGGCGTCCATCCCTGAACCAGGCAGTCCAGTATTTTGGCTTTCTGCCCAGCAAATAGAGATGAAAACACTAGATTCAAAAATGTACGATTTTAAATTATGATTTCTGGGTCGTCTTCAAATTATACTGAGTCAACAGCACAATTCGGCCTACTTGAGTTTTTCCTTTTTCTTTTGTTACACAGTTGAGAAGTACTATTTAAAGAGTCCCGTGCACTAAGGGCAAGTAGGGCATTCCGTATTTTGTTACGGCTTAAAGCCGTCCAAAGCACGGGCGGGGCGGAAAGGGGTCGCTACAGAAAGTATTTTTCACCACCCCTCTCCCCAGCTCCGAAATATCCGAGGACACTAAGCAACCCTACCAGTCAGACAAACGAAGGACTTGAAGATGGATGAACCACCCCTTTAAACAAAAGATTTCAGAAGCTGAAAGAAAACCTATGAAGCCGGAATTAGAAGCCCTGGCCTACAGGTTACTTCCGTACATACCAACAGGTCGGCACTGCAGTCAATCTCCGACCAAAGCAGGAAGAGCAGGCCGGCGCATGTGCAGAGGAAGCCCCTTCCCACCACAACTTCCGGGCTAAGATGACCAATGGGAGATGGCCACCTGCGCCTGTGCAAAATGAGGCTCCGGGGTTTTCTTCCGGCCCTTTCGCCCCGCCCTCCAAACACAAACTGCGACCTCCTTGAGTTAGCTGGGCGGAGTTCGTCCCAAACCTGACTGGCTGGTGTGGTGCGCGGTGAATCTTTACTTCAAAGACCATTCATTTCTTTTGGAAACGGCCACAGGAAAGGACTGAATTTGCGAAGCCGTAGGCTTAGGCCTACATTCGACACGTGAACTGCCTAAACTACACGCATTTGAGAAATGCCGCTCTCGTCGATCCACGCAGACGCCGAGACTCCGTGTAAGCGCCTGCTCCGCGGTCGGCTTCGGTTCTGCTCCCTTTTCTGCTGTGGGGAGACCGGCGTGATGAAGTGTAAGCAAGGGGAGTACAGCAGAATTTATGCCGGATTGTAAACCCTGGCTTGTTTCCCCTGTAAACGTTTCTGAAAGGCTAAGGAACGTGCCTGTTAGGGGACATGAGAAGCCTGTCCTATGCCGGGAGTGTGAAGCAAACGTTTGTCTTAGCACGATTTAAGCTTCCGTAGAAAATGAGTTGGGGTCTCCTTAAAGGCGTTTGAGGTAGATGACAAAGAGTTTGGAGGAATGGAATAAAAGATGGAGAAGGTAACTCTTAAGTGGGCTTTAGAGAGCTTTCTTTTTAAGAAACTATTAGTAGCCATGAAAGTATGTAAACTACACATGCTATTCAGACACTAAGTTGCTCTTTTAAACAATAATAGGTTTGCCAAAAAACGGGACACCTGACTACTTTCCCCAACCTTGCAGTAGCTCCAGAGCCCTGTAAAGTGTTCTGTACGTTTTCCTGGAACCCGAACTGAAGTCACGAGGCAGTTATCTCATGATGCCATCAGTCAAGAATTAAAAAGCATTTGGAAACAAAGGGTCTTTTCTTGTATGCTTATTAGGGAGAACTGAAAGTCTTTGCCTTTGTAAAGCACAACACACATAATTAAGTCACTGTGCGTAATAAATCGACTCTTGTAAAAACCTCATCAAAATCAGAAATTTAAACAAGCACTGGACAAATACTTTATTCTCAGCCAGTGCAAATTAACGGTTATGAACACACCGAGGCAGTCTTGGGGATGAGAAGAGCATGTTTAAAATGGTTCATTTATGTACCTCAGATTACAACTGTTGATTGCAGTTATTAGGTCCGTTGAGGCAAGGTCTTCATGGGCCTCCCCCTTTCACATTTTGAAACCTTTTTCTTCTCTTTCAGTATATCTTAGTTCTGATTAAAACCTGCTTCTTCCCTCTCCTTGCCTCCTCCCATTAGCCTGGACTAGCGTGATTTTTTTGCTGGGAAGCTTTTAAACTCTGCATCCATGAAAAATTGTTTCCGTTTTTATTCGCTCATTAAAAGGTAAATTTATTTTTTATTTGGTCGACCTCACCGTCCTCTCCCCGGTGGAGTGCAGTGGCACTCTCATGGGTATCGCAGCCTCGACCTGATGGCTCAGGAGATCCTTCTGCCTCAGCCTTCCAAGTAACTGGAACTAGAGGTGCGCGCCACCAAGCTCGGCTTTTTTTTTTTTTTTTTTTTTAATTGTAGAGACGAAGTTGCCCAGGCTAATCTCCAACCCCTGGGTTCAAGCAATCCTCTCACCTCTGCCTCCCAAGGTGCTAGGATTATAGGTGTGAGCCACCACGCCTGGCAAAACGTAAATTTGAAAGCGTCTGGGAGCACAAAGCCTAGTTACTGTTTCAAAGAATCTGTTTTTTCCAATAACTGTTCTATGCACTATTAAAAAAAGGAAATTCAATAATGTGAGCATTTGACATAAGGGCTAGGACGGGGTGTTGGTGCTGGGGTGTAGCCTACTACAAATCTCACAATGGGGGTGGGGCACACACTTAAGCATGTATTGTTAGGTATACCCAGAAATGATTCTTCAGATTTTCCCAAAACTTAAAGAAATTTCCATGATTAAAATCCACTTCTTGATGTCTAGGATTTATTTGCAAATAGCATCAGGAAAGTTTGCAAAGAAAATCAAGGCTATGAATATAACTAGTTAAGATGTGTTTATTCATTAGTCAGGTCCTAGTATTAAAATGTAGCCCTAACAGTGTAGTCCTTAGGAATTAGGCCTAAGAATTTCCGTTTACCTTCTTGGGGGGGTGAGGGTAATCAATAACTATTGAGTGTATAGGAGCAGCAAACAAACAGGTAAATACAGAGTGCTAGAGCGGAGATTTGCATCTTGGATTCCCAAGCAAAATTTCTTACGTGGTCCCTTTATTAACAGTTTCTATTTTTGCTACCATTAATCCTCACTAGACAGGTGATTGAGAAGTTTTCCTCCCTGTAGAAATTAACTAGGCCCATAAACGTCTTAGAAATGAAGCCTCTCATCTACAGGGTTAAAGGTGTATTTTCCCTATCCCTCAGTAGTTTGTAAATATTTTAAATAGACATGCTGCCACAAATGAGGCAATGTTTTTTTAAAAAATTGCAAAACGTTTGGTACGTGGATCACACCTCTAAGGCCTGGGAGTGATTCCCACATTAAGGAAATGTATTGACTAACTTCCTTCATAGCCAACTCCTGACTACCAAATCCAGTCCTCAGCATCAAGTATTAATAGGACTGTGCACATCCAGTTGCTTAAGACTACTAACAACTAGTTGAGCTAAATATGGGGTGGCATATAACATCGAAATTGGGACTTTTTTAAGTGAAAGGGGCACTAAAATAAAAAGGTATTAATTGACCTAAAATATAAACTGGGAATGTCCCCAGCAAACTCGTACAGTCACTGTTGATTTCCCAAGAGGACTCTCCTCATAATCATAACTTAATCTTGGAAAATTCCACATTTTTTTGTATGATAGTTTATACCCTGGCCTATTCAGGTCTCTCAAACTAGGTCCTGTTCTCTCCTCACCACTGTGGTCTTTTGGGTTTGTCTTCTCCTTACCCATTGCTTTATGTTACTAATGCTGGGCCCAAATAGTAGATAAAGCAGTGATTCTCATTGTGGAACCCCACTGGACTCCATTGGCTTCCTCAGGTTAAATGGATATGGATAAAGAAATTTAAAGAGTAATTTTATTTTTTTGCAAAAACATTCACGATCACACAAATGACCATATATTGATTTAAAATTAGAGAAAACAATGACTTGTTTGAAATGCAAATGAAACGGGCAACAATCATTCAGGCTAGCTTTAATAAGCTTGTAAACCCAGAAATTTTGTACTGTAGATGAAAAAAAAAACATAGTCTGCAGAAACTAAGGCTATGACTTTTGCTTTAAAACTTTTTTGTTTTCAGAAAAAAAGATCTGGCCAGTGGAATCTCTCCAAAAAAAGAGAAGCAGTCATGGAATGAAGAAATACACCATGTACACCATCTTCTGTTCATCTGTCACTTAAAGGAATGGGTAAAGAAATTGTTTTCGTGCAACATACACAATATGTAAAACTGAAAAATCCGTTTCACAGCCTAAGGCAACCATCAGCTTCCACACTGGTTGGCTGTAACTCACAAAATTTTTTTCTTAACTTTAAAAAATGCCAGAATAGACTGAAGAGATATTTTTGGTATATATAAACATATGAGGTTGGTTATATATTTTAGTTAGCCTGTAGGATATACCTATCAGCTATTCTTGGAAGACATTGATTTATGTTTGTTTATAAACATAGACTTCTTCTATGACAATGCTTGCTTTTCTAAACTTGAGGTCAAATCATGTCTCTTGAAGTGCATATAAAACCTTAGATGTGGAGACTTTATAAAGGAATTCTTTTGAATTTTCTCTTGTAATCAACTACCCTTTACTAATATCACAGATGCATATTCCTTCATTCATAATTTTTATTGAATGTCTACTGTGTGCAAGGCACTCACCCATGGCCCAGCAGACCACATTCAAATACAAAGAATCATTAGAGCCATTCCAAATCAAAGTGTGAGAACACTTTGAAAAAGGACATAGTAGTCAGAATGACTTGAGGTAAGCAGAAATACTCAACAACCAATACATTAAAAGGTAATCTTAATTTTTGACACTCCTTGGGATAATACTCTTAGGAAGAAGTAGATTGTGTTCAATTCACACCTATAGCACTGCTTTCTAGGGCAGTAATTTGTCACTCCAAAACCTTTCCTTCTTGTTAGTACCTTCTACATTTGCATTAGAATGGAAATATGTTTCTATGAGTTTAGCCATTATGTTACTAAACTCAAAAGCAAACATTTGCAGTTTTTTTAAACCTGTTGTACTTGTCATATAGAATTTTAGCACCACAGAAGGGGAAGGTGTTTGGGCTGAAAGGGCCTACACGCCAGACTATGTAACCTAAAAACAACTTATGCCTGATTTAGGCATTTTAAGGATGTTGATGAGGGAGTGTCAGGAAGAATGGTCCAACAAAAGGACCAGCCCAGCTGTGGCTACTGAAAGTTCGGTTCTGGGAATTCCTGGGCACAGAACTACTGCATGACTACGGCTTTCTTCAAAACACAGAATTTGCAGGGCTCTTCCCCCTCCCTTGAATAGCCAGTATCTAAGGATTGTGACCTTGGGGCAAAGTAATTTCTTATATTCTTGACACTGTCATCTATAATGCAGTGGTAATTAGCCACTTCAAAGAGCAGTTGGAGGATTAAATGGTAAGAATGGAAAACCACTAGCCAGGTATGTGGCACACAGCAGATGGTCAAATAAGGACAAGTTGCCTTTATTTGACCTATAGGAAACACACTGGGAGATGTTTAACCCAGTTGAAAACAGAATGGAATCGCATCTATCTTTAGTTCTTGCTTCTTACCCCAAGCTTCAGAAAAAATGTATTTTATGTCCAGTAGCAATTTGA
Organism: Cephalopachus bancanus; assembly: GCA_027257055.1. Taxonomy (NCBI): domain Eukaryota; kingdom Metazoa; phylum Chordata; class Mammalia; order Primates; family Tarsiidae; genus Cephalopachus; species Cephalopachus bancanus. The sequence continues at coordinate 2,742,859 of JAPVLO010000022.1, read as the reverse complement.
TATTTTTAATTAGCATAATTAAATATTATGCATTCTTCTGATGCCTTAGTATCCATTCTTATAATGTGTCCTTTTCTGATAATAAAGCATGTTATAGAACATTCTTTGTATTACAGCCAATTTACTATACTAGTCACATCTGGTCTTCAATTACTTTAACTTTTATTTTTTTTTAAATTACTTTAACTTTTGATGATAAAAAAAGAGCCTAAAATATTTCCCAGCTGGGTAGGTATACATTTTTTCACCTCACAACAAAAAGAAATGATCTTATTAATTTGGAATGAAAAAAAAAAAAAAAATTCAGACTTGAGATTTCTATATTCAGGCATACCTATCTCTGCAAATGAGCAATTTTGGAATGTGGGAGGTAGCATACAGTATGTAAGTTGAAAGCCAACAATACCCCTTTCTAAAAATGGGTCTCTTTTCTTTACTTAGACACCACAATTTCTACAATACATAAAAAGCCTCAACCCCTTAAACAATTATAATGGTTTTCCTATTGATAAGAAAATTTTCACAAAACTAATTAGCAAGCAAAAAAACCCCTTGACTCGAGGAAAACCTTTTCATAATGCAACCCCAAGTTAGGGGATTAAATAGCTGAAATGTTTATTTAGCACTAGAGAAGTAAATTCAAAGTTGCCTATGGAAAGCCATGTACAATAGAAGATTCAGTTGACAAAGTATGCTTTATAAAATATACTTACATATTTCTTAGGCAAAATCAGTGGAAACCTGGAATAATTCAGAAAATGACCCAGAGCCCAGTCAGCTGTATCTGGCATATGGAAGAAACAATCTTAGGACAAGAGAGTTTTTCAACAGCAGTACAGCTGACAACGGTAAGAGTTTAAAAAGGGTCTTGATCAGTTAATAACAAGAATGTATATGAAAGTGTTCCACAGAGAACTCTGTTAAATCTCTCCTTTCTTCATATTCATCACCTTTACCTTTCCTGGTATTTCTCAACCCAACCATAGCTATCTGCCGCTGGTCCTTGAGATACCAGGTGCCTTTACATGCTAAATTCTCTCAATACTTTTTTTCCCCCATCAAAGTTCTCATTACAAAGAATATATTTTTGAAAGTTTGGAACAAGGGAAGAAAAAGAAAAAACAAAGCCACTTTCCCCCAATCAGTATATAAAACTGCAGAAGAATTTTCCTGTGTTGAAATTGCTATGCTTTCATAATGAGCAACACCTTGGTGATAGGGTATTCAACACATTTAAACTAAGCTAACAGATCTGTCAGGCAGATAACCAAAAGTAGGATTGATTAGTTACCCCTTCAAAATGGGATTTCTATTACCAAAAAGGTTATTTTATCAGCACTGACAAGTTCCAACATACCTGAATTATGCTGGTATTTAACATTTAGCCAATTCTAACTTCTATACTTTAAAATTTGGGGGGTTTTAAAAAAATTTTAGTTTTAGATCTTGTAGTTCATGAACTTCTTCTAGGACAGTAACAAGATAAATTACCCTGTTTTAGACACAAAATAGATCACGTCAGTTAAATAGACTTTGTTTTAATTAACTCATTGAAACACCTCCAATTGCTAGCAAAAATTCCCAATGTACACTACTCTAACATGGGGAAACAACTTTATGTGCTTTATATTCTTCCATCCAAATTTGTTTATAAAATGAAAATTTTAAAACTATCCAATAGAAGGTACATAATTTAAAACATCCTATAGAAATGACATGTTACCAGTAATTTACAATTTAAAAAACTCAGCCACAAAGAAAGTCAAAGCTAAAAACAAGATTTTTACTATGAATCAGTGCTTCTATTATCCTTCTGAAAGAAGTTATATTTTAATGTGATGTAAAGGCAACATTGAAAGTTCTTCTTTAAATTAACCACCTAATTTATCCCTAAAATTACAAAGAATCAAAGTCTTTTACAGGTCAAGTGCAGTAAACTAAAATGTTCTCTCAGCACAAAGCAGCACTAGAAAAAGTAACAGTTATAGATGGGAGTTGACAACTTTTGCAGTGGCTGCTCCATCAATAACAGACATCAGACGGTATCCATCCCAGAGCACAGACACAACTACAGACTAGATGCGAAGAATGTGTCACACTCTTGGCTGATAAATGTCCTTTGTCTTTGACTCTTTCTAGTTTGAATGAAGTGGGTTTTTTTAAAAGTTTAAATCAGGTCATGTAAGTCGGCTCCTTAAATAACATCATGATGAGGTATGAGAGCTCTGAATATCCCTTACATTCAGCAGGATTTACCAGAGATGTATAATAGCTTGTCAGGGGCAACTTCCAAATAGTTTTTACACTTTGGGGTTATAATGAATTCTAGAAGAGGACAAGTCTAAAAAGGTTTAAAAGGGTATGCTCTGAAACAGAAGTGAGCAACTTTTCCCTCGGAATTCATTTTGAACAAAAACATCAACAAAAAAATCTTCTCTGATACTGTATCCCAACATTGAGTTAAGATGGCCAACTAGCACCGAGAAGTCGTATTGAACTCATTTGCAGTTCTCTTGGCAATTAAACGTATTTTTTTCATTCCAGTCCAAGCACAAATGTGGATCACTAAACACAGTACTGGAAGCGCCATTTGCAGGTACAGATTGCAGTCAACATTAAATGAGCCAGAAGGCGGGTGTTTATTGAGGAGGTGGGGAGCATAGGGAGAGTGCAGTACTAGTAGGAGACGAAATAAAATGATTAGGGAACAATAAGGTTATAAGAAAAAGATCACTGTCCTTATTTGAATTAAGCAGTTCATGTTGAGAAGATGGTTTTTATATAACAATAAGGATGCTACATTAAAGAATCACATGTGCAGCATGATTATATTAGAATCTAGCTGCACCTAAGGAAAAAATCCCTAAGTAACGTTTAAAGTATGTGTTATCTGCCAGTCACAGAGAGGAAAAGCACCTAGGGTGAACTCCAATTTAATAAGGGCCTTGATCAGGACCACAAAGCCTGAAACATTTGTTTTAATGCAGAAACACAGCCTCTAGTCACACTGGTTTAAGAAAATTAGAGGGTGTTTTTTAAATATGTTTTTCTTAGCTTTTTTATTGAATTATAGGATATGTTTTTTGATTACTAAAGTATTCTAAACCTTCATACCAGCATTAGATTTGAATCACTTCCAAATCATAAGACCAAAGAGAAGCAAAAGCCATACAAATTAATATGCCCCTCTCCTTTCTGCTGTAAGGGAATCTGCAAACCAGTATCACATTTAAAAGTCAAAGTGTTAAGTTTTCAGCATTCCTGACAACTAGAAAGCACATTCACCGAAGGCTGAAGGTGAGGGAGTGGATGGTTTAACTTTAATATCTGAAGAATGGCGCCAATTGAGGAAAAAAAACCATCCAATCTCAGTAAGGATTAATGCAAATTTGGCTAGAAAAAGCCACCAGGTAATCCAAGGGTTCGCTGTGGAAGAACTCATGAAAAGTACTCTGAAGTATACACAACAGGTCTAAACATCTCCCTTGTCGCAAGTAGTTGTGTGAAATTCAAGATAAAGGTTTAGTCTCATCTTTTAATGTCAGTATTTTTTCCCATGTTAAAGGGAATGAGGAGTCCTCTTTTTTTACCCCACAAAAAAGGGATCCACATTAATATGTGTATATCCCATGACTCTAATATAAGTGCGGATCTCCAAAGCCTAGGAATTTTTCCGTAAGAGTGGGCCGTTCTGGTTACCCTTTTATTAGAAGGGTATTCCACCACAGAGAGCCAGAGGTTTTCCAGATGTGTGTAAGAGAGCAGGTGCGCAAGGCAAGCAAATGAGCGCAAACAGTATTATGGAAAACATTTGAGAAGTTAGCTCCATGAGGACTGTGGGCTCCACAAGAGAACTCGACTGGGTAGCCTGGTCTGACACAGGAACGTGAAAGCAGAGTATTGCTTCAAAGCTGGAAACCTTCCATAGGCGCCTCACACTGTTGGAAGATGTACTGCTGCTGGCTAAGGTCAACCTGGGGTGCAATGCTGCTGTCTTCATCTTCGGTCCTGAAGTAATGCTCAATAAGATCAAAGGCCTTCTGGTAGATCTCCTGATTTTCATGACTCTGTAAGAACTCAATTTTATCCAGACCTAAAATGAAGAAAAAAGGAAAATCTTTATTGGAAGTTCTGATCAACTATTTTACCATATGTCTCCTCCTTTCTTGCTGTAAAGGAAGATTCTCTACTTATACCTCCTAAGTATTTTAACAAAGCATAGAAATGCTGCTGGGATTATATCTGAAAGCTAATATTATAAACATCCTAGCTGGGCTCAGTGGCTCAGCTTGTAATCCCGTGCTTTGGGAGGCTGAGGTGAGTGGATTGCCTGAGCCCGCGGGTTCAAGACCCGCCTGGGCAACTTGGCAAGACCTCAACTCTACAGTAAATAAAAAAAAAAATTAGCCAGGTGTGGTAGTGCACGCCTGTAGTTCCAGCTACTTGGAAGGCTGAGGCAGAAGTATCGCCGGAGCCCAGCAGGTCGAGGCTGCGGTGGCCGGGAGCAACTACTGCACTCCAGCCTGGGCGACAGTGAGACTCCAACTCAAAAAATAAAAATAAATAAAAATAAATAAATAAACTGACATCTTAAATACATATGCAAATAACATTCAGTCCACAGAAGCAGAAATTTCCATAACAGTCCCATTACATATACTGCCTAGCAGTAGCATTAGTGTTTTTACTGGATTCTATCTATGGACTAATTCATTCTGGGCCATAAATGTCTTCAATCAAAGCATCTTACCATAAGCTTCTTCAATCAAAGCACAGTAAGGGTTAATGCCAGTGCCATTCCTTTTGGCTTCTTGTTCTCCAAGCCTCAGAATATTTTCCAAGCCATTTAGGGCAACCTGTACAATCTTAGAGTCCATGACTGTGAGAAGATCACAGAGTGGTTTGATGCATCCCAGTTCTACTAGGTACCTAAATTAATACAAAGAACAATTTTGTCTAATAAAAATCTTAATTTTGTAAAACTTTAATGAAATTGATGAGTTATCCTCAAGCTCACTGCAGAGATTAAAAAAAAACAGGCAATCAGTCAAGCTATACCTTGTTGTAATACTACAAACAACTCTATGTCCACAAATCTGGTTAACTTAGATGACAAAATGAACAATTTCTTGAAAAACACAGACTACTAAAACTCACACAAAGAGAAATAACTAATCTGAGTAGGCCTATATTCATTAAAGAAATTGAACCCAGGCCGGGCTCGGTGGCTCAGTCTGTAATCCCATACTTTGGGAGGCTGAAGCAAGTGGACTGCCTGAGCCTGCAGGTTCTAGAACAGCCCAGGCAACTTGGCAAGACCTCCTCTACAATAAATAAAATAAAAATAGCTGGGTGTGATAGCACACGTCTAGTTCTGGTTACTCGGAAGGCTGAGGCAGAAGGATTGCTGGAGCCCAGAAGGTCGACGCTAGGGTGGACGTGAGCATGCGTGCCACTGCACTCCAGTCTGGGCGAAGGAGTGAGACTCCAACTCAGAAAAAAAGAAATTAGAAACCCCAAAATTACCTTCTAAAATAGAAAGTACCAGCAGGAGATGGTTTCTCTAGTGAATTCTACCAGATGTTTAAGGACAAAATGATACTAATATTCTACGATCACTTCCAGAAAACAGAAATAGAGGAAATATTTCCTAATGCAATCTATGAGGCCAGCACTTCCCCAACAACAAAACTAAATACATTACAAGAAAATTAAAGCAAAGTATCTCTCATGAACATAAATGTAGAAATCCTAACAAAACATTATTAAATCAACTCCAACAATGACAAAGAAAAGAATTATACACCAAGTGGGATTTATTCCAGGATATGCCAGACTGATCCAACATTTAAATCAACCAATCTTTAAAACTATAATTAAAAAAAAAAAAAAATTGGCCGGACTTGGTGGCTCAGCCTGTAACCCCAGCACTTTGGGAGGCCAAGGCGAGTGGACTGCCTGAGCCCACGGGTTCAAGACTAGCCTGGGCAACTTGGCAAGACCTTGTCTCTACAATAAATCAAAAATTAGCTGGCCATGGTAACACATGCCTGTAGTTCCGGGTACTTGGAAGGCTGAAGTGGAAGGATCACGGAGCCCAGTAGGTAGGTGCTGGTGTGGCCGTGAATGTGCCACTGTACTCTATCTAGCCTGAGCAAAAGAGTGAGACTCCAACTCAAAAATAAAAAAAATTTTAAAAAATCAACCAATATAATCAAGGCAAAAGGCCTAAAGCAGTCAATACAATACTTAAGAACAAAGTTGGAGGACTGACATTACCTGACTTAATTATATTAATAATATTTATACTCATATATTTACATTTAATTATATTAATATTTATATAAATAAAGCTACAGTAAACAAGACAGCGATATTAGCAAAAGAACAAGCAAATAAATCAATGTAAAAGAACAGAGCCCTGAAATACAACTACACAAAAACAGTCAACCGAACTTTGACAGAAAAGTAAAGGCATTTTAACAGAGAAGGGACTGTCTTTTCAACAAACAATGCTAAATCAATCAAACATCCATATACAAAATTAATGAACTCAAACACAGACTTTACTTAGATCTGTCACAAAAATCAACTCAAAATGTATCATAGATCTAAATGCAGAACTGTAAAACTCCTAGAAGACAACAGGAGAAAATCTAGCTGACCTTGGGTTTGGTGATGAGTTCTTAGAACAACAGCAAAGAACAATGCTGTTCAAAGAACAATGCATGAAAAGACTGATAACTTCAACTTCATTAAAATGTAAAATTTCTACTCTGTAATAGTCACTGCTAGGAGAATGAAAAGACAGGCTACAACCTGGAAGAAAAAAACTTATAAAATACTTATCTGATAAAAGACTGATATTTAAAATACAGAAAGATCTATTAAAACTTAACAGCAAGCCTCCACCACCAAATACTGGGAAGAGGAGAACCTATTCAGTAAATGTGCTGGGAAAACTGGCAGAAGACTAAAACAAGACCCCTACCTATCCACACACACAAAAAAATCAACTCTAAATGGATCAAAAACCTAAACATAAAACCTCAAACTATTAAGAACCTTAGAAAATGCAAGAGACACCCTTATGGATATTGGAAGTGGCAACCAATTCCTGATCAAAACCCCAAGTGTCCCATGCCATAAGAGATAAGATAGACAAGGTGGACCTCATCAAACTGATAAGCTTCTGCAAAGCCAAAGAAACCCTCAAGAGAGCAGGGAGACAGTCCACTGACTGGGAAAAAATATTTGCCAACTGTATGTCTGACAAAGGCCTAACATTTAGGATCTACAAGCAACTCAAACGGGCCAAAAAGAAAAAAACAGCCCCATTACAAAGTGGCAAAAATATGAATAGACACTTCTCAAAAGAAGATGTACAAGCAGTCAGCAGATATATGAAAAAATACTCAGCCTCACTAGTCATCAAAGAAATGCAAATTAAAACTACACTGAGATACCAACCTAACTCCAGTCAGGATGGCCATCATCAATAACTCAAAAAATAACAGATGCTGGAGAGGACGTGGCAAAAAGGGAATACTTCTACACTGTTGATGGGAGCGGAAACTAGTACAGCCTCTGTGGAAAACAGTGTAGCGATTCCTAAAAGTTCTAAAAATTGACCTTGCATATGACCCCGCAATTCCCCTTCTGGGAATATACCCAGAAGAACTCAAATCACTCTATAAAAAAAGATACCTGCACACGTATGTTTATTGCAGTATTGTTCACATGAGCAAAAACAAGGAACTAACCGTGCTGCTCATCAAAAAGAGGACTAGATTTTTTTAATGTGTGCATATACACTGGAGTGTTACACAGCCATAAAGAACAAAATCATGAACTTCACAGCAAGCTGGATGAACTTAGAGTCTATAATATTGAGTGATCTTTCATAGAAACAAAGAACTGAGTATCACATGTTCTCACTCATAAGTGAACCTTGAACAACTATCATAATACTGTAAGAAAAGGATTGGCAGTAGCAGGAAACTGCGGGGGAAGGTGGGATTGGCAGTCTGCCTGGGGAAGGGAGGGCACACCTCATCAACAAGGGTACCTGCATAATGAATATTTGTATACCTAACCCTGAATTGTACCCCACGTCTTTAAAATAAAAAATTAAAAGTTAAAAAAACTCAGAATATGAAAACCCCAATTATAACTTTGATGAAGATATGAACAGACACCTCAACAAAGAAGATAAACAGCAAATTAAGATATGAAACAATATCATATGACTTTAGGGAGCTACAAATTTAAACAACAATGAGATACCACTCCATACCTATTAGATGTGCTAAAATCTAAAACACTGACAATACCAAATGCTAGAATAGAAAGGATGCACAGCAACATCATTTACTGCTGGTGAAAATGTGAAACAGGATAATCTTCTTTGGAAGAAAGCCTGGCAGTTTCTTAACAAAGCTAAACATCATCTTGCCACATGACCCAACAATCATATGCCTAGACATTTACCCAAATGAAATGAAAATGTATACTCACACAAAAACCTGTACATGAAATGTTTACAGCAGCTTTATTCATAAATTTATTCCAGCTTCCAAACCTGGAAGCAACGAAGTGAATGGATAAACCGTGGTACTTCATCCATACCACAGAACATTATTCAATGACTGTTTTTTTAAATGAGTTATCAAACCACGAATAGACATGGAGAAACCTTAAATACACAGTATTAAGTGAAAGAAGTCAGTTTGAAAAGGCCACATAATGTATGACCCAATTATATGATATTCCAAAAAAGGCAAAACTATTATACTCCAAAGAACAATGGTTACCAGGGATTCCAGGGTTTGAGGTGGTGATATTTAGGGTATTTTTAGGATGGTAGAACTATTCTGTATGATAATGCAAAGGTGGACATATAACATTATGCATTTCCAGAACTATACAACACCAAGAGTGAACCTTAATATAAATTAAGGACTTTAGTTAAAAATAATATATCAGTAAGATCAATTAACTGTAACAAATATAATGGCACAAAAACAAGATGTATGTGTACAGGGGAGGGAAGTATATATGAATTTTGTACTATCAGCTCAATTTTTTTTTTCTTTTTATTGAGTCGGAGTCTCATTCTGTCGCCCAGACTACAGTGCAGTGGCCTCTCACGGCCACTGCAGCCTCAACCTGCTGGGCTCCGGAGATCCTTCCGCCTCAGTCTTCCAAATAGCTGGAACTACAGGCGCGCGCTACCACACCCAGCTAAGTTTTTCTTTTTTTTGATTTATTGTAGAGATGAGGTCTCGCCAAGTTGCCCAGGTGGGTCTCGAACCCACGGGCTCAGGCAATCCACTCACCTCAGCCTCCCAAGGTGCGGGATACAGGCTGAGCCACCGAGCCCGGCTTATCAGCTCAATTTTTATATAAACTTAAAAATATTCTAAAATCTAAAGTCTCTTAATTTTTAAAAGTAGTTTTAAGTCCAATTTAGCATGACTGCTCAGAATTACCAGCTTAATAGTATTGTGCCTAATTTTATTGAAATATTTCCTGGCAACTGAGACTACATATCTTATGAAGAGATTAGGTCAATCATCCATTTCTCTTTCTCCTTCCTTCCATTGTGCGTTTTTGTTTTTGTTTTTTCAGTCAGAGTTTCACTCTCTTGCCCTGGCTAGAGTGCACTGACATACTCACAGCTACTGCAGCCTCAACCTATTGGGCTCATATGATCCTTCCACGTCAAGAAGCTGCAACTACAGGTATGCGCCATGGCTAATTTTTTTATTTATCGTGGAGACGAGGTCTCGCCAAGTTGCCCAGGCTGATTCTGAACCCCTAGGCTCAGGCAGTCCTCCTGGGCTTAAGCAATCTTCCCACCTCATGATTTTCTGCCTTCCAAAGTGCTGCAAAGTCCATGTTTGTCCATTATGGTTGCATAATAGTCTATCATGTATATGTACCTGGCACTACAGGTGTGTGCCACCATATTTGGCTATTTTTATTTTTTGTAGAAATGATGTCTTGCTATGTTGCCTAGGATCACTTTTGAATTATCCAATCGTGTATATATTGTATCTGTTTTTTGTATATCAGTAGATTATTCTGGGCAATGGAATCAATGACAATTTAAAAAAGAAACAGTAGTAATTCTACTCTTCTCTAACAGAGCAAAATACTCCTGAATACATTCTTCTGAGAGATGGCACAATATTTTAGAAACATCTCTAAAATAAGTATGTTTACAATTCAACATGTTTAGTTTTTTCTTTTTCTTTTTTTTTTCTTTAAAGAGACAAGGTCTCGCCGGGCTTGGTGGCTCAGCCTGTAATCCCATGCTTTGGGAGGCTGAGGTGAGTGAATTGCCTGAGCCTGCGGGTTCGAGACCCACCGGGGCAACTTGGCGAGACCTCATCTCTACAATAAACCAAAAAACTAGCCAGGCGTAGTGCCGCCCGCCTGTAGTTCCAGCTACTTGCAAGGCTGAGGCGGAAGGATCACCAGCGCCCAGCAGGTGGATGCTGGGGTGGCTGTGAGTGTGCCACTGAACTCCATCCTGGGCGAGGGAATGAGACTCCAACTAAAAAAAAACCCCTGCAAAATAAATGTTCTTCTGAAGATCACTTTAAGTCCACCTTGAATATCCTGCCATTATGAACTTTACCAAAATAGCTATTGCATGTGTTAATCTGTTTGTAATTTTTACTATTTCAGGTACATACTTCTTATCTTCTCTACCTTATCAATTTTTACACTTTGCTAGAATTATTTTTATTTTTTAAATCCAAAAAGAGCACTCAAAATAAGCATTTGTTGAGTACCTGCATTTAATCCACAAAGCAACAATATAAGAAGTAGCTGTGTTTGCCTTGTATTACTTATGATAAAGGGGTTAATGCTTTAACACTTATGTGAAGCCATATTCCCAACATTTGGATTCCTCATAAAGTTAAGGAAAGCTGAGAGTCTAGGTTCCATTTTTCTCTTCATTACTCTTTTTTTCCTATCTGAAATACTGGATATCCTGAATTTAGCATTTCGTTATATGATGCTCCTTTGGGGAACCAACTCCCACTCATATTTATGTCTTCTCTACCCAATAAGATTATAAGCTGTAGGCAACCCCCTCAGGTTCTCTCCTACTGTGAGAGCTTTTCTGACCTCTCAATAAACCCTGTTTTAAAAAAATAAAAATAAAAAATTAAAAGCTGCAGCCAAGGGAGTAATTTAAATCTCAAGCTGTTAGAAATCTCTCCCTTTACTGAATACCACAGTTACTTTAAGAGATACTTGCCTGTAGCAAATTTGGCAGTTTAAGACATACCTCTCTTACAAGTCTGGTCTAATTTTACTATTAAAACATACCAACTAGAAATAACAAGAGTTAGCTATTGAAGTTCAGCTCTAAGCAACCTTCCAGACTGCTCATGATATTTCTAGCAAAATAGCTCCAGAATAGGCTGAAGCTACTCTGTAAGGAATTCTATTGCCTCAAAGCTGAACTATGCCTTATTTCTCACATCCCAGGATTATTTCCAGCAACAAGAAATGGAAGAGATGTAAGGAATTAAATATACATTTGAGTCTAATTATGACACTAGAACAATTTTGCAAAGGGCTAGAATTAAGCATTCTTACTTAATAAGATCGTTTCTAACCTTATTCCTCAAATGCAGCTAATTTTTCACTCTAGGCAATATGGGTGGAGATTATAAAGTGACAGAAGCAATGTTTCCCTTAATTTACAAGATACTACCAGACTAGTACTTACTTGATCTGTTCAGCTGATCCTCCAGAAGTTGCATTTGTGATTGCCCAAGCTGCTTCTTTCCTTGTCCGGAACTCAGCAGTTTGTAATATACTAATGAGGGCTGGAAAAATGTTGGCATCTATCACTGTCTGAAATTAAAGAAAAATTTAAATGGAAAAGGAGAAAAAGGTTTGTAAAAATGTTCATGATACTACTAGTAATTTTTAAGCTAGCTTCACAATTGATACCACTCCGCTTTCAAAAGTAGACTGGGAAGAATTAAATCCTCATTATCCGTAACCTTTAGTCTATGCTTGGTATCTTTAATAACATCCTCCCTGGAGTTAGTGATCTTATAGCCTCCTAATTTTCACCCTGGATTCTTTTCCCTTTTATTTCCCCCTCTTTTTCTACACACAGTAACAAATTATGAAAGTTCAATTTTGTGTTCCTCTCCAGTTCTTATTTCTTTCATAGCATCTGATCTTGCATGTGTGTTGAAACTGTCTAATCCTCATTGCTCATTGGAGCTTCAGCCCAGAGTAGTCAGCAGTTTACCTGAGGTCTGCTAGTCACCTCAGACACATCAACTGCCCTCTATATTTCCTTTTAAGCCACCCTAGTTCACAAAGACTAATGATTTACTTATTCTAAAATACAATAGTTACCAAGTCTCCTTAATATCAATTTAAAACATCTTCAATCCATCTATTCCCCTCCTTTAGCACTGCAGCCATGAAGTGCAGCCAAGCTGCCACTACTCAATCAGATTGCCAAAATAAACCTTATATAAGGTTGGATGATGTACTTGCACTCACATATTAACACTACACTACTAATAATACACTAACAATATAGTCTTCCCCAAATTACTTTGTGTTTCTCCTTGGCTCAACTACCTAAAATGGGTTCATATCATTTCCTACATCGAGAAACTGAGTTCTAGCCGGGCTCGGTGGCTCAGCCTGTAATCCCGCGCCTTTGGGAGGCTGAGGTGAGTGGATTGCCTGAGCCCGCAGGTTCGAGACCCACCTGGGCAGCGAGACCTCATCTCTACAATAAATCAAAAAACCAGCCGGGTGTGGTAGCGCATGCCTGTAATTCCGGCTACTTGGAAGGCTGAGGCGGAAGGATCGCCGGAGCCCAGCAGGTCGAGGCTGCGGTGGCCAGGAGCAACCACTGCACTCCAGTCTGGGTGACAGAGTGAGACTCCAACTCAAAAAAAAAAGAAAGAAACTGAGTTCTGCACAGAAGCCTGGTGGTAGCAGGCAATAAACTATAGATGAAATCATCTCATATGCATGCTAAAAGTTGCATAGTTATCAATCTCAGTCCCTAATTCAGCATCCTGGGGACAATTAACCATGTTTTCCTGGTCAAGATCTCTTTCTATTATACCAGTGAAAGAAGTCAGCAAAGCTTAGTGGAAAGACACCTAATCTTGGTCCTGTCATTTCCTAGAGGTCCTCTTGAGCAAGTCACTTTATTTCTTTGAGTCTCAGTTTCATCTTTTGTTTTCTAAATTTTATTTTTATTGACAAATAATAATTTTATGTGTTTATGGGGTACAATGTAATGCTTTGATATAGGTATATACTGTGGTAAATGAGAATGTTGGATTAGATGACCTCTTTTTCACTCATCTCCAAGTCTCCTAAGTCTGTGTTATATCTTTTCTGAACCATTATTCCAGCCTTGATTATTGCCTATGCTGAACTCTTTGGTCTGTTGCTTGTCTTCCACTGGGTTACTCGCCAGCTGATAAAAAGGCAAAAGTAAAGGGCAGAAAACCATTTAAAGAATCAAAGTTTTATGAAAAATTGAAGCAGGCTGGGCACAGTGGCTCATGCCTATAGTGTCAGTACTTTTACTTGAGTCCCTGTTTGTGACCCATCTGGGCAACACAGCAAGACTAACGAGACTCAATCTCTACAAAAAAATTTAAAATTAGCCAAGAGTGGTAACACACACCTGCTACTCAGAAGGCTGAGATGGGAGGACTGCTTGAGCCCGTAAGTTTGAGGTTACAATGAACTAGGATCGTGCCACTGCACTCCAGCCTAGGTGACAGAGTAAGATCCTATCTTAACCTCCCTTCCCCCTCAAGAAATTAAAACAATGTACTACATCGGACCTTTGGAAGAAAAATATTTTATTTGGAAAGAAAAGAGTAAAGCCAATCTGTTTACTATACTATAAAGTCTGTCAAGCATTTTGAAATACAAGATGCTATTTCTTGGATCTTGACAAATCATCAAATAGTAATGGCAATAGGAAGAACCAAGGCCTAAGTGTAAATTTCAAATGACTTAACATCTATAAGCTAGGATACAACAAGTAAGAAGTAGACTAAAGTGCCGGGCTCGGTGGCTCAGCCTGTAATCCCGCGCCTTTGGGAGGCTGAGGTGAGTGGATTGCCTGAGCCCGCGGGTTCGAGACCTGCCTGGGCAGCGAGACCTCATCTCTACAATAAATCAAAAAATCAGCTGGGCGTGGTAGCTCATGCCTGTAATTCCAGCTACTTGGAAGGCTGAGGCGGAAGGATCGCCGGAGCCCAGCAGGGCGAGGTTGTGGTGGCCGGAAGCGGCCACTGCACTCCAGTCTGGGCGACGGAGTGAGACTCCAACTCAAAAAAAAAAAAAAAAGAAGTAGACTAAAAAATAAGACAATAAGGATGGAAGTTAGTGGTCTTCAAGGTAATAATGAAAACAATGTATATCTTAAAGGATGACTGAAAAATCTTACTTATCAATAAAAATGTAGAAAGGTTATATGAAATTGATTACCTGGATCTGAGCCCTATTTCCAGCTGTAATATTAGATATTGTCCAGCATGCTTCCTTTTTGATGGATTCCTTTGGGCTACTCAGCAAATGCAATAAACTCTGCAGAGCTGAGCAATTCAAAATTACCTGAAACGAAAAGTTTGAAATTTTTACTTGCTATACTGTTCCAAAGTAAATCTTTAACTCAAAGAACTTATTTTAGGAAAAATATAGGCAAAGAAATATATTTCTCCTTGAACTATTAAAAATAAGTAACTTTATATATATATATATATATAAAAGTATTCACCACTAATATGAATTAGTTTCTAAGATTATCAAACCAGTTTCATTGCATAGTTCACAACTGCTAAAACAGTACTTGTTAGACACAATAATGTTATTATAAGTAATTACAACAGTATTTACTCATTCACCTTCCTCTCCCTATAGCATAAGTGTTCTGGATGGGGAAATATACCAAGTGGCTGGAAAATCAGAAATAGTCTCAGATTCTTAACTCCTCTGATAACTCTCTACCTGGTAGTCATTATACTTAATGAACTGTATCAGGTGCTTTATAGGATACAAAGATATAAAAGATATGATTCCTGCTATCGAACAGCTTTAAAAAGGTGAGAGAGGTAAGAAAAATATACATGAATTAAGAGACTAAACCTATCAGAAACCAAAATCATAGGATGATTCATGGTATGTGGCAGGCTCAAGAATCAATCACTGGACAACAGAACAGACATCTAGTTCAGAAACAAATGCAGGTATTTATAAAGAATTAAGTATATAATAAAAGTTAATCCTTTCTTTCCCCCAGTGACTGGTAGCTTTATTTAATAGTATGTTGATGCATAAGTTCATAGCATTTGTGTTTGGCATGGCACCACTGGGTTGGTATTTATAGTTTCTCATCTGGAGTGAGTGTTGTGCTTGTGACTATACCTTGCCTTTTGCAGATTTGAAGCAAGTTCGTGCTATTTGTGGGCTAAATAAGATGGAGTGTCAAGTAGAAAAAAAAACACTTCTGACATATTCTTCTGTGTGATTTTAACAGAGGAGTAAAGATAGCAGAGGTGGCTGAAAACACTGGTGTTAAGTATGGAAAGAATGCCATCGGGGAAAGCACAGCAAGAAAATGGTTTTGTCATTTCAAAGAGGGTCACCTTGACCTGAGTGATTCTCCATGTTCAAGAAGACAGTCAATCAGGCTTTGATGAAGACTGTTTAAAAGCTTTAATCCAGCCGGGCTCGGTGGCTCAGCCTGTAATCCCGCGCCTTTGGGAGGCTGAGGTGAGTGGATTGCCTGAGCCCGTGGGTTCGAGACCCGCCTGGGCAGCGAGACCTCATCTCTACAATAAATCAAAAAATCAGCCGGTGTGGTAGCGCATGCCTGTAATTCCAGCTACTTGAAGGCTGAGGCGAAGGATCGCTGGAGCCCAGCAGGTCGAGGTTGCGGTGGCCGGAAGCGGGCCACTGCACTCCAGTCTGGGCAACAGAGTGAGACGCCAACTCAAAAAAAAAAAAAAAAAAAAAAAAAAAAGCTTTAATCCATGATAATCCACATCAGTCAACCCAAGAATTGGCAAATGTGATGAACTGTGACCAGTCAACCATTGTGTGATATCTGCATTCCATTGGCAAGTGAAAAACACTATGAACTTTTACATCAACCTAATAGACAGAACTAGAATAAAAGCTACATAGCTGAAAACCATTTTTTCAAAATAAATCCTTAGCCCTAACAGTTACCAAAATAAATGTGCAATCAATTAAGTATAAGTATTTTTAAAAAGAACTAAACAGCATAGGAAAATATGACTTTCCAAGCATAAAAATAAATTATAGGAGGAAAATAAAAAATTCACCAAATAAAAAGTTTTTCATGTCAAAAATCATAAGAAACTTAAAATGTACAATACACAATGTGAAAACTATTTGTAATAAATAAGAGTTGCTACCTGTATTATGTAAACTGCAAAAAGAAACTGAATTTTTAATAAAAAATTACCTCACAAGTAGTGAAACAAATGCAAATTAGGTTGTTTTTGTTCATTAAATACAGCTAAAAAATAATAAAACTTGTAGTTAAACAGGTATAATCTTTCTAAAAACAATTTGATTATAAATATAAAGACACTTTAAAAATATACACAATTTGACACACATAATTCTACTCCTAGGATTTCTATCCAGAGGACATTACAAAGCTTTTAGAGCATTTTTTTTTGTTAAATCAGGGTCTTGCTCTGTTGCCCAGACTGGAGTTCAGTGGCACAATCACAGGATCCTATCTCTCACTGCAGCCTCGTGAGCCACCATACTCAGCCTTCCAGTAGAACATTAAGGGAACGCTATGAAAAAAGCAGTACATAAAACTATACCACAGTATATAAAACTGAATATAATATAAATGTGTTAGAAAAAATATAAATGAAAAAGAAAAAAGACAAGAATGTGTTAGAAAAAATATAAATGAAAAGGAAAAAAGACAAGAATGCAGCAATTGTTAAAATCTCTAGATAAAGGAGTTATGAGTAACTTACAAGTTACTACAGAGTGCCATAAGAACAAAAGAACAGACTAATGAGGCTATTAAAAAACTGTGTGTTTATTCTTATATGTTTGAATTTCAGTCACCTTTAAAGTACTCTGATGCAATATAGCTATCAAGACGCTTTTTACACTGCTCAAAACGGTTTATGAATTCATCAATTTTGATACCTAAAAGTTCCTCTGCCATTTATTGTTTTACCTCTTCCACATCAGCAAAATGTTTCCCTTTGAAGACTTTTCCATCCAGGGAAACACAAAAAAGTTGCTTAGGGAGAGATTGGGCAAACAGGGAGGGTAGGGCACAGAGGTAATGCCATTTTTGGTCAAAAACTGCTGAACACTCAGCTCAGTGTGGGCAAACATGTTTAAAGAATCTTCAAAAAAACTTCACTTAAGTCGAATGCAGCCTCTCACAAAAATGCTAGCTGGTATAGTATATGGAGGCTTATGGGTTCCTAGAATACTTGCCTAGTGAGGGAAGCCTGTACTACAAGGGGCCCGCTCTCCAAAAAACTAATATCTTTTTTTTGGAGGGGTCCCCCCTCATATACCAAAAAATTAATAGGCCAGAAAGAAGAATGAGACTAAAATCTTAAGGTAGAAATTCCTTAGAGTCTTTCAAGGTTCTTTATCTCATAAATACTAAATAAGCTTTTTTTAAGAAGAAAATAATGTGAATAAGGTTATGTTAGGAAAAATCAAGCAGTTATTGGAATAAATTGAGAGGAGTAACTGCATAGGCCAGTAGGAGGATAAAACATGGGTACAGCAACAATCTCTGTGTGTGACAAGACAGAGACCAAAATAAGGTAATTAGATGTAGACTCAGTAACAGAACGGATTAACAAGAGCTAGTGACTTGCTATACAAAGTATAAGAGACAGGGACACCAAACATGAGCAAAGCTTCAAGCGTGGATGGGTAAGAGAACAGTTATGTCATTACTTGATATAGGAAAAATCAAAACATGGATCTTGCTTTTTGGGGAGAAGAAGATACACTTGAGACAAACCTGAGATATGCAAGCCAAAATAGTGAACAGGTTATTGAAGACACGGGACTGGAACTTCAAATAGGTCAGAACTAGATTTTATGGATTCAGAACTTCATCTCATTCAAAAAATATTTTTTGAGTCTCTATATGTTATGCCAGAAACTATCTAATTATACAGGCACAGAAATGAACAAGATTAACACAGTCTACCTATAGAATCATACAATCTAATTAAACATTTACCATACAGTGTGATTAGTGTTCTGATGGATGAAATAAAAGCAGCAGCAACTAACTTAAGAGTCTGGGATCAAACAAGTCTTCTCAGACAACATATCAAGATCTGAAAAATGGTAGACAGATATGTGTGAGGTGGTGGGTGGAGCACAAGTGGAGGATGGAGGAATGTGTTCCACGCAGAGGAAACAAAGTATGTGTTAAATCTCAGAGCTCAGAGTGGTCACAGCTAATTCAAGTAACAAACATGGCAAGAACACAGAGCATTAAGGGAGTTGGGGAGGGAGGTGGAGAGACAGATACTTTTTCAGAAAAGCAAATATAGGGTTCAAAAACTCAGAAGGTATAAAGGACGACATAGTTAAAAGCCTATTTCCCATTCACCCCAGCCACCCAGTTCTCCTCAGAGACAACTAATGTTATTAGATTCCTGTGTATCCTTCCAGAGAAATTTTATGCAAACATAATTGAATATATATATGATTATTTTATATAACACCTATATTTGTTTTTCCTTCTTCCCCTCTCCTCTTCCGAAATGTCTGAACTAAGCACTGAAAGGGATGAATAAAGACAGACTAACAGGACTTAGTGACTGATGAAAGAGACGGAGGAGAAGAAAGAACCAAGCTGATGCCCAGACTTCTGGACTGGGCAACTGTTGATGCCATTCACTGAGACAGGAAACATACAGAGGTTCAGATTATACAAGGGGAAATGAATTAATTCCCTTACATACAGACAAATTTAAAGTAAATCCATTAGAGTTGGAAGATACCTGAGAGAACAAATCCAATCTCCCTAATTTTAGAGATTATAGAAAAGTGAAAACATTAAACATCTTGCTGAAAGTCAGAGTTGGTTAAGAAAGAGCTAAGGCTAAAACCTAGTCCCTAATTCTTAATCTATACATACAATGGTGATCATAGAAGTTATAAATAAGATCTATGAATGAGGTTGAAGAACTGCCCCATGGAGGATGCCCATAAACAGAGGGAACAGAAAAGGAGCCAAGGAGAAATAAATGGCCAATGAGACAGAAAAATTAACATATTTCAATATTGAGATGACAGACAGAGAAAAGATGCTACTAGAGGCTTCTAATGCTTACAAGAACTATTTCAAGTAGGTGTAGAGGGAAACAAATCTGCCTGACCAAAAGAAAAAAATCATTATCAAAGGGAACCCAAATAGCTACAAGTAACAGGTCAAGTCAGAGTTACTGAAAGGTATTGAGAATAAATCCCTAAGCCAGTATTTTTAAACATTAGTTTAAACTTTATTGAGACAAACTATTAATTATCCCTAATAATATGGAGGTAAATACTATAAACAGAAACGTGACCAGAGTTCAATGTACTGGTTTTTTGTTCTGTTTTGTTTTGTTTTGTTTGAGTTGGAGTCTCACTCTGTCACCCAGACTGGAGTGCAGTGGCCACTCCCGGCCACCACAGCCTCGACCTGCTGGGCTCCAGCGATCCTTCCACCTCAGCCTTCCAAGTAGCCAGAATTACAGGCACGTGCTACCACACCCGGCTGATTTTTGATTTATTGTAGAGATGAGGTCTCTCCAAGTTGCCCAGGCGGGTCTCGAACCCGCGGGCTCAAGCAATCCACTCACCTCAGCCTACTGCTTTTGAAGGAAAAAAAAGTTACTAATTATTCATACCTGTGTCTGGATATCATCCCCTGTAACAATGTTTCCAACAGCCCGCAAAGCAGGAGAAACCACTTTATAATCATTATGCCTGCAACCATAAAAAGAAATGTTATGGCCAAGAGTTCTATCTTTAATCTCTTTTCCTTAGAACGAAAATCCAAAATAATGTGATAAGAGATTTTAGAGCAGAGAGGTATCTATAGTGGTTACCTGTCTGCTATCATGGAACCCTATCATGGTAACAGAATGTTGGGTATTCCCTAGAACTATCTTTCCTTTATAGTACTTTTGGAAAACAACAACTTATCTTTCCTTAGTAATCTTTCCCAATTATTCAATCACCTGGATTCCAGGTTTTCCCTCTCATTCTTTAATAAAGGTTTCATTTCCTCTTTACTTGGTATTCTATGGTTGCTGAGATAGTGGATAGCAATAGTTTAACATTTATACGACACACTTAAGTTTAATAAACAGTCTAATTTTCACAGAGGTGAAAATGACACATCATCAGTGAAATAATTTGAAAATGAAAGTCAGGAATTACTTTTTTTTTGGTTGGAGTCTCACTCTGTCCCGTATGCTGGAATGCAGTAGTATACTCATGGCTACCATAGCCTCGACCTGCTGGGTTCAGGCAATCCTCCCACCTCAGCCTTCCAAGTAGCTGTAACCACAGGTGCATGCCACTATGCTCAGCTAATTGTCTGAATTATTGTAGAGATGCGGTCTTGCCAGGTTGCCCAGCTTGGTATTGAACTCCTGGGCTCAGGCAATTCTCCCGCCTTGGTCTCCCAAAGTGCTGGTATTACAGGCGTGAGCCACCATGCCTGGCCAGGAGTCACATTTCAAATACTCTTCCTATTAAACCTACTAAGCTACTTTACTGATCCAAAAAACCCTCCTTCACAGCCCTGTTTATATATTTGAAGACAGATACTAAGTCTTGATTTCAAGCTACATAAGTCAACATTCTTTATTTTCCTTAAAGGTCCAATTTTTCTCTCCCTTTTAATAAGACTGGTCACTTCTCTCAAAACTGTGTCCGTTCTTTCACATTTAAGATCTGATGACTAAAAAGGAAGAGCTACAATATATGGGAGTCTAGTGACTAAAGAATACAAGGGATTACTTCCCAGATTTTGAATAATGTACTCTGACTCCTGTGGTATCATATTACTGTCTTTAATTCATAACAACACTACATTACTCATCTGTATCCAGTCTGTGGTCAGCTATAGTCCCAGAGTTTTGTACTCTGTACATTACACTTTTCTAATCCATTCCAAATATCATGTTTAGGAAAATTTCTACTTGCATCTACTTTGTACTTCAAATAAATTTCACACTGTTTGTAACATTTTTCTATTATGTTATCACTTTCTTCTTCTTCCTCTTTTTTTTTTTTTTTTTTTTGAGTTGGAGTCTCACTCCATCACCCAGGTTGGAGTGCAGTGGCATGCTCACAGCCACCGCAGCCTTGACCTGCTGGACTCAGGTGATCTTTCCATCTCAGCCTTCCAAGTAGCCGGAACTACAGGTGCACACTACTACACCCAGCTAATTTTTTGATTTATTATAGAGATGAGGTCTCACCATGTTGCCCAGGCTAGTAGCAAACCTGCGGGGCTCAGGGAATCCTTTCACCTAGGCCTCCCAAAGTGCTGGGATTACAGGCTTGAAACACTGCGCCCAGCCCGCTTTTTTCCTTCTGTAATAATATCTAAAAATTTGACTAATGTTATCTCAAATTATGTATGCCATGAGTAAATCTCCTACTCCATCAAAGGCATCACAAAGTGATAAAACAAAATAAGATTTCATGTCTGACACTAGTCTAAATGAAGCTCTAAATGAGACAGATAGGAAGGGACTATTTTTAATGGCAATATATGCCTTTTGAGTGTTTGATCTCGGGTCATCCTGAGCCTGGAACTACTCATATCAGAATTTTCCAAATATTTCTGCTAAAGTACTGCTAATAGTAGGAGTGAGAGGTTCTTTATGAGCCTCAAAAAAAAAAAAAAAAAGAAAAAAACAAGCAAGCAAAAAGATTTTTATATTAGCATAAACGAGTAACAAAAAACAGTAGTCCAAAGCACAGTAAATCGGTATAATGTACAATCAATTAATATTTAAGTATTAGCAAAAGAAACTAATACGGTATGAGATAGGGGAGTAGACACACTTTCTTAAAGATATCTTACATCAGCAGCTCCACAAGTCTCCTACATACTCCTGCATCAATGACTGCTTGAATTTTATCATTGGGTCCATCTGATAGATATGAGAGAGCCCAGCAGGCATCAGCCAGTACATCAGTGTCACTGACAAACAGCAACCAAGAAAGTACATTCAGACAAGGTGAAACCTATAAAAGGAAAATGACATGATTATGAAATTCAGTAGAATAAAAGCAGAAATGAAGGGAGATACTCAAGAATATAAAGGATACATCTGGTGAATTCCAGGGTGATTTACACTTCTAGAGATGGAATGGCAGAGTAGCTAAGTGGCCTTTCCATCTTTGGGAATGCTGTCAGTGGTCTTGCACTAATTTGATGAGGAAGCCAGAGCTCAAGGAAAATAATTTCAGGAAACAAAGTTTTATATGTATCAATTATCAGAGTGAAATTCTCTGTCAAAACACACTATTTATGGAACAAAGAGGTAAAGGAACTTTCACAAATGCCAAAGCTAGGAAATTCTGTATTTTAGATACTTTGTTACGAACAAAAAATGCTAAGGTTTTAAGATAAATTTGTAGGTTTTTATAGGCAGTGACAAATGACCCAAAATTAAAACAAAAACAAATAGCTACAAAAGCCTTGTTTCTCTAAAAGTAGATAAAATTCTAACAATTTAAATTTTGAAATTTTATAAAATTATCTATTAACATTAACATTAATTGATAAATTATTTTTATTTATTGTAAAGACAAGGTCTCACAAAGTTGCTGGGGCTGGTCTTGAACCCGTGGGCTCAGGCGATCAACTTGCCTCAGCCTCCCAAAGTGCTGGGATTACAGGCTGAGCCACCGAGCCCAATCAATAAATTATTTTTAATTGCACCTTTTCTACCAATTTCCCACAAACATAGTTCTTACCTTTGCAAATTCTGGAGGTGGACTTTTCCCTCTACAGAGATTAGACAAAGCCCATACTGCATTCCGGGTCATGGTCAGGCGGTTTTGCTTTGAAAATAACCTACGAGCATGATGGTACAATGATGAACTAATGTAACAGTCATTAATTACTTAACAGCATAAGATAAATACTAAACTATTTAATGTTTTTGATAAACAGATGTCTTCAGAGAGCTTTTCTCCAGAACAACAGAACGTCATTAATTCTAATGCAACCAATTTAGAATTTTGGCACTAAAAAAAAAACATATGGTGCTTGAAGAAATGATCTGAACAAGTTAACAAGAAAATAACTGGATTGAAAATTAACACTAGGAAATCCAAAATGACTTCCAAAGATGTACTGCTTTCTGGGAAATCTCCCATGTTTTTACTATTCAAAAAAGAAAAAAAAGAAGGAAGAAACTTACTGCAAAAGAGGGGGAAGGATATTGCAGTCTAAGACATAATCCCGGCACATGGTACTATCTCCAGCAATGTTGCCAAGAGCCCAAACTGCCTGTGAAAGAATTATTCATTCATGAAGGTTACACTTTAATTCTAAAAAAGATACCAGCATATTGCAATAACACTTTTATCAGGGAGTCAAATGAAATAGCTGTGAGACTGGGGGAAGAAGATAAATAATATTCTAAAGTGTACAATAAACAGAGGTACTAAGTTTAATAAAAGGACGAACCAATTAGTCATCTTAAGAGACCTCATTCTCACCCTCAAGTAACATACCACACAGTCCTTGATACAGAGCAACAACACAGCTGATTAAAAGCGAATTTTGAGTTTGTTTATAAGAGAAAATAGTAAAAAAAGAATTTAAGAGCAATGAAAATGTAGATAATTTTACTAAATTTTTGGGAGAGAGAAATGCAATTATCTGGGTTGTGATGATGGTTTCATAGGTATGTACATATGTCAAAACATCAGATTGTACGCTTGAAACATACACAGTTTACTCTATGTCAATTATACCTCAACAAAGTTAAAAAAGAAAACCAGCCAGGCTCAGTGGCTCAGCCTGTAATCCCAGCACTTTGGGAGGCCAAGGCAAGTGGACTGCCTGAGCCCGCGGGTTTGAGACCCATCCAGGCAACTTGGCAATACCTCATCTCTACAATAAATCAAAAATTAGCCAGGCGTGGTAGTTCCAGCTACTTGGAAGCCTGAGGCAGAAGGATCGCTGGAGCCCAGCAGTCGAGGCTGCAGTGGCCAGGAAAGTGCCACTGCACTCCAGTCTGGGAAACAGAGTGAGACTCCAACTCCAAAAAAAAAAAAGAAAAGAAAAGAAAACCATACCCATTTAACAGTGTTTTGCCTTTACAAATGTGATAAAGTTGAATGCAATGAAAAATTCATGTTTTCTGTATTCTTCTGCAAAAAAGTGGCAAAGACCTGTGGCTTCAATCAACACTAGCAATGTCTACAAGAAAAACCCCTATCAGTAACTCTTACATGGTATAAACAAACACATCCATAGGGCTTAAAGAATTTTGGGTTTGGAAAAGGCAACCTGTTTTATGTGTCTAGAGACATTCTGCCTACAGTCACTATGAAATTTTCTATTTTGGTTCAGTTTAAATTTCTAGACTACTTCCCGTGACAAACCATGGATTATCACAGCCAAGTAGTAAAATTCAGGCTCTGAATATGACTGAAAGGAACATTTTTTATTTTCTTCTGCTTCTTTGTTTCATTTTTACCTGTTCCTGGACATCTTCAAACTCTGAGCTGAGCAACTCTATGAAGATGGGCACAGCCCCTGCCTGAATCACAATCCGGGTCTGAAGAGAATTTCCTGAAGCAATATTTGTCAGTACCCAAGCTGATTCAAACTATAAAGATAAACATAATTTTCATTATCTTATTAGAATTGAAAAGCTTGTTTACTTAAAGCAATAATGTTTTCTATACATGAAGAGTCTGAGATCGTTATTCACACATAATCTATTCACTGAATACTATATTAATTTTTAAAAAGAGAGAGAGAATTCCCTTAAGAAATACCTGTCTAAAGGGATACTCAGTGTCTAAAATTTCAGATCAGGGTAGAGTTGCCATGAAAGCATAAAAAGAATGAGGGAGTGTTTCCTATGTTGATATAGAATGATATCTCAAGACATAAATAAAAAACAAAATGCAAACAAATATACATTAATATATTATACTATCTAAAAGGTTTAAAAAGAAACATATGCATTAATTTATTTATTCCACAGATTATCTCTAGAAGGAATCACAGAAAACTGTAAATACCTGTTGCCTACATGGAGAGGTTGTACCACTAGAGAACAAGAATGGGAAAGGCGCTTTTCACTGGAAAGCCTACCTTTAGGTTTGTACCATGTTATCTAATAAAAAAATTAAATTAAAAAAAATTCTAAAACCCCATGCACACTGCCCCCATCACACATCCACACCATCCCCCATGCATGCTACTTCCATCACACATGCCATCTCCCTATGCTGTCCCATCACACCAAAACAAATAAATAAATAAAATTCTACAGAACGGGCAAAGTGAAACGGGGAAAGGATGTCAGTATAGAATATATAAAATACAGGCACAGTAAAAAAAGGCAAAAGATATTTCAAATGTTAGTACGTCAAAAGGCGTTAAGAGGCATGCAATTAATAGAAACATCAACATCAAAGCATAACAGCTCCCAATAAAAATGAGAAGACTCCAAACCAAGGCACAGAGATAAGACTTTTCAAAAAAGAGTACTCTCAACAGGGAGAAAAAAAGAAGGTAAACTGACACTTGAAATAGATTACAATACTGGCAAACAGAAGATATAAAGGGAATTCTGGCAAACAAAAAAATAGAGTATATTACTAATTCTATATATCTCTAACAATAATAAGTTGACTCTTTAGCCCAATATCGAGAATCCAAGAATGAATGCTTAATTTCTAGTTAGTTAAGAGTTTTAATTAAATTTCAGATTGTTTCTTTCCCCCATTCTGTCTTCTACTTATTTTTTAATGAAGTACATGCACAGAAAAGAAAAAAGTTCAATGGCATGTCCTTTAATCAAAGATAATAACAAGTCATCAAAAGATGTACCTTTGATTTTGCTAAGCTTTCAGATCAATTAAAAGGCAGCTGTCATATAGAAAACTAAATCATCTTTGGGGATGGGGGAAGATGGAAGAAATGGCCAGACAATCTGAGTAAGCACAGTCCAAAGCTATGTGACTGACAGCAACTTCCTAGTAGAAACCACTGGGAGAAGAAAACATATATTCTGATAAAGATGTCTTTTCTAGTGTATAAATGAGAAAACTATCAGAAGAAGATCCAATAATTTGACAAATGATTTGAGTAATGTTATACTGTCAGCCAAAGAGAAGGACTAGATAGCAGCCTCCTAATCTAGTATGCTATAAAGTCCAGCCATAGTTTCCTCTCTGAAGCATAACTTTAACACTGGTATAGAAATATTTCAATTGCTCAGTTTTAGTAGCGAAGGCAAGAAATTTCCAATAATAGTATGCACAACTATACCCCCCCAAAAAAGAAAGAAACAATTCACCTAAAATGTAATTTCTTCTGCTTACCAGAAAAAATAATTAATAAACCATGATGTAAAAAAGCAAAGTGTCCTACTACAAGGCAGGCTCAAAGTTCAATAGTCATCAAATACTGCAGTGATGAAGTCAAATAAATAACTGTGAGGAAAAGCATAAGTAAGAATACCTAGCTATATCAAAGAGAAAGAGGACAGCAGTGAGATTTTGACACAAAATAAATGATGGTAATAACCTGGGAAAATAAAGGATATATTAAAGAGTAATTAGTGAGAAAAATTACTTAGGACACTAATTAGTGCTAGTGTTCAAAGTGCAGCTTCATAAGTTTAACACCAAATGTCTCAGAAGAAATGAGGGAGAATTCCAGAAGCTACTCAAGTGAATAAAATGGTGAAGCAAAACAAGTGTGACAATAATTAAGAAAATAAAAAATAAGTGAATAACAGACTGAACATGAACGGTAGTAAGAAATTAGTACATCTTAGTCAAAGTTATAAATTATTACTAATAAATATACAATGATGGTTAATAATCTCTGCATACAAAGATGATCCAAGAATTATAATCAAAAAGTAGTTGTGCTATTATCAGGGACAAAAGATGAATAATTATAAACAGAGGGTCACTGAAAACAAAACCACATTCATGCACTAATAAGGCATTGAAGGTCAGGCATGGTGGCTCATGCCTGTAATCCCAGGACTTTGGGAAACCAAGGCACAAGGACTGCTTGAGCCCAGTTTGTTTAACACCAGCCCAGGTAACATAGCAAGGCCTCATCTCCACAAAAAAACCAAAAAATTAGCTAGGTGTGGTGGAACACCCCTGAAACTGCAGCAGAAGGATCACCTGAACCCAGGAGATCAAGGTTGCAGTGAGCCATGATTGTGCCAGTGCACTCTAGCCTAGGTGACAAAGCAAGATCGCCCCCACACTAGCCAGATAGATGATAGACAGACAAGGCATTAAACACACAGAGTCCTGATTACTTTGGTGCTTTTACTTTATAAAAATTCATCAAGCTACATTTGCGAAATTTTCTATACCTATGTATACATGCATGATACATATGTATATAAAGAGGGAAGTGAAAAACAGTTAATGTTGGAAGAAGCAGCTATCAAATGTATTTAATTTTATGTTTTTAAAAAATTGGATATAATCAAAACTACAGAATTTCTTCAGACTGTATTTTAACTGTGTATCACTGAGATTTGCAGTCTTTTTTTTTCTTAATGTCTTAGCCTTGAGTATTTAGAATTTAGCATGAGAGTTGAGAAATAGAAAAGTCCAGAATAGATAGCAAACATATATGCAGAAAGTCAGGATATAAACAGCCACAAAAATTAATTTAAGTAACCATGTGACTCAAGAGAAAATCAGTAACCCAAAGGAAAAAAAAAATCTAAAAAATGGTTATCACCAGAAGTAAAAAGTGGTATCCAAATATAATCCTCACTTCTTTTCCGTTGTTTAAACTATATTCTTAATATTCCAAGAATAGCATTCATACAAGAAACAACCTATTGTGCAGTTTTAACTGCTCATAAGCTGTAATTTCACTATTATTTTTCACTGTCCAGAACTTGCTAAAGAAGGCTGCACCTGAAATCTGCACACTGAAGGATTGATGTTTTCTCTCTCCCCTTTCTCAGTCTCTACCTTCTGGTGCTCAGTTCCTTATATAAGGAATATGAGAATCCAAAGCTGAAGTACTTCTGACCTCCTATCAAGTTTCCCACTCCAGGTTGAGGTACGCCTGGTTCCCTTTTTCCATTTGGATCAGGACTCTGTTGCTGGCCACTTTGCCGGTTCCACTCTGGTTCCTAGCAAATGCCAGGCTCACCTGGAGAGCAAGTGAAAAGAAAGGCTCACATCAGAAAAATAAACCCAGATATCAAACTCTGCAGAGAACAGTGCCTGAGTCATCCGAGCAACCTTCCAGGAAAAGCAGAGAGATCAATGAAAATGGGAAAAGACATAAGAGGATGAAGGCTTACTGCAGTTTATCACATTAAGCTTTTAGGGACACGAGAAAGGCAGGAAAGGGGAAACTAAGCGAATGTAATTCAAATTTACACCTTTTTGAGGAGTACCTGTCTAATGTTTAGAAGTAGGAGCCAACTTACTTACTTCTAGCTATCTTTTTAAAGAAAGTTTGGGAATGAAACATCTCTGCAATGCAAAGGACAGAACAAAGATGCCTGGCCTGGACTCAAGAACCAAATAAAGTGGGCTCATGGAACATACCAAAAAGCAGACCAGTCTCATGACGGGGGCTCAAATATACGACACCTGGATGTCAGTGAGCTTGAGAATGGCATTATTAGCTTCCAAAATCCTAGATTCCACCTTCAGTTTGTGGGCAAGTTGAGTATCTGCAATGCCCAAAGCAGGCATTTTTACCTCCCTGACTTGAGGTGCCTCACTGGTTTGGGAAACCAGAAAGAAAGTAGAGATTCTTCATTAGGATTCACAGTTCTATATATTAGAAAGAAGAAATTAAGTCTGTCCACAGGATTTATTAGTGCGTTGAACCATCAAATTTCCTCTCGGCACCATATACTATGACTTTCTGGAAGAAAAATGGCAAAAGCCCTATTTCAAAGATGCACTATTCATATTTCTAACAAGCAGGTGGGAATATCAGAGATAGTTTATATATCAGTGCTCTCCAAGAAGACAAAGGAAGGAGTACCTTCCAAGCTTCCCAGAACATGTCTAATTACTTGAAGACAAGACAGAGCATGAAGTCTCCTGACTTCAAGGTCTCTCTGTTACATACTTGCTCCTCCTGATTCTGAGATGGTCTGAGTTACCCATTAGTCACACTGGAGAGAGAACATCATGCTGTGCTTATATACGTAAAGAAGAAAAGCTGTAGTTGACGACCCTTAGATAATAAACAGTTTGGTTATTTCTCAAGAGTCAGGACAGCTAAGGTGAAAACCACAAGGCAGTCACTTCCAGAGCAATCATTTTGCAATCTTTTAGACTAATTATTAGCTTTGCACAAAGGTGGAATCTGGGAATTTAGATAGGAAGCAAATTTTAGAGATTTCTGAAGGCTTTAATATTTAGATGTGTTAGAATATAAATTCCAGGATTACAGAGAACTGAATCCTAAAATGATGTAGAATTAACGTGTTAACCAAAAGAGGACACTGTCTGAGAATATACTGTACTTGTTAGGAAGTACAGGAAAATGCAGAGATGAGGAAAGATCATTTCTCTGACTTTCTACCTTTTAGGTCTGAAGAATTATACCATCTCTCTTTAATGTATTAAAAAACTGGACCTCTGCAACCACCTACTAAAAACTGCTAGATCAAGGAGTAAATTTGATATCTTTCAACTACTCTCATTTCCAGAGATAGGACAGAAACATTTTTTTCAGCATGAACAAAATGATAATTTTCCCTACCTCCCTCTTCCTACAAAGCATTTCAAATGATAAACTGCAGTAAGGCTCCTCATTTGGTCCCTCTGGTTCTCTTGGCAGGTTGCTTAGGGGCTCAAGCTCTGTTCTCTGCAGTGTTGATTGTGTGGATTTCCATTTTTTCTGAGAAAAGTCTCTCTCTTCCCTTGCTCTCAGGGTGAACGTGATTATTTTTCAGGTGTCTGATGATCCTGGTCTTAGATGGAGACCAGAATTACAATCCAGGAGGCAGCTAGCAAAACAGAATCTTAATTCAAATGAACATGGGAACTGGTAAACATCAAACTGGAGAAGAAAAACTGATGGGACACTGAAGTACTCTACCTTTTCTGGATTTCTTGTTTTTCCTCTGGAAGGAACTCATCACCGCAACAAAGAGTGTAAAAGAGAGAAAGAGGAGTAGAAGGAAGGGAGAGAAAATATCAAGGCAATCATCAAATCTTAAGAATAATCTACAATGGTCTGGACAATAATGAACCTGGCGACAGAGGCTATTATTTACAAAAATGCCTCAGTCCCTACATGGCTCCAGCCTTGGAGTAAAGCAAAAGCACATGGGGTAGTGGTACATTGGTGGTACAGTGGTGAGCATAGCTGCTTTCCAAAAGCACACATGAACAGTAGGATATCTTTATGACAAACCTGTTATTGGTAAATACATACTTGGAAAAATAGTCTCATTTTCATGATCTACTTGGCACCTAACCAATTTTTACAGTTGCACTGTCTCTCTAAAGGGCCTAAGTCCTTCAGAGTAGTCCCACAAATGAGAATTTAGGGATCATAGGTATTTGTTACTAATATAGACACTGATTCAGTTGGCTACTCCAAGGAAATCTACTGAAAAATGATCACTTCACTTAAAATCCAGGGAAAAAAATTCATTTTATAATTTCTAGAAAACTCCAAAGATGAGAGTAAGCTGACAGCTGGTATTTTATTTCAAAAATTATCCAATCCAGAGGTTGCAGAATTTCCTCTTGGAATCCTTATATAATTCAGTATTGAAAGCCTGAATTGACATCGCTAAGCACACAGATTCCTGACAAGGTTATGTCCTTGTCAGCTTTTTGGGGGCTGGTCAAGGATTAATTAGGACAATGTCTGGGAATTAGTGAGTCTCCTCTAATCTAGCCCATGTTATACCCCCCAGATAAAACCAACAAGTATAATCTAAAACTCCCTCAAAGTCAAATTTTATGTAGCCCCCACAGAGGTTCCTATATATAATGGCTCCTCTACTGAAAACTTTTTCTATTAGGTAAGTACTATCCATAATCATCATAAAATATTTTAAATGACTAAAAAAGATCACAAGAATTCTTAAGAGTATAATAAAGATCTACATATAAACAAAGCTATAAAAGCAGCTTGCAATGCAATTGTCAGGAATATCATTATAAACAAATTTAACACTTCATGGATAAAAATAAGTAACAAATTTGTATACAACAAAAGTTTTTAGTAGAAATTATGAGGCAAGAAATAAAAATTGTTCGCACCTGTAGTGTACAATTCTCCTTTCGTTTGAGGAACTCCACGAACCTGGCCACTACTCCTGGTGTGCTGATAACTTCATCAATAGGAGGGTTAGGTTCTATTTCCCCATAAAATAAAAGGAAAGGAAAAAAAATTATTTTATTTCAGTGTAAGAATTTGATGGCTCAAAATTAACTTTATAACATCCCTCCCTCCATTTACCATCTCTTTCATGTTGGAAATATACCAAAAAAAAAAGGGGTTGGCCAGGGTGGCTTACACCTATAATCCCAAGCACTTTGGGAAGCCATGGTGAAGAATTCCTGAGCCCACGTGTTCAAGACCAGCCCGGGAAACTTGGCAAGACCTCATCTCTACAATAAATCAAAAATTAGCCAGGCATGATGGCGCACACCAGTAGGTCCAGCTACTTGGAGGGCTGGGACGGAAGGATCACCTGAGCCCAGTAGGTCAAGGCAATGGTGGCCATGAGCTATGATTTATTGCAAAGCATAATATATAGCAAATTCCAAGGAAGGGAAAATAATTTTTAAAAACAAATTTTTTTTTTTTTTTTTTTTTTTTTTTTTTGAGTTGGAGTCTCACTCGGTCGCCCAGACTGTAGTGCAGTGGCCGCTCCCGGCCACCGCAGCCTCGAACCGCTGGGTTCCAGCGATCCTTCCATCTCAGCCTTCCGAGAAGCCGGAATTACAGGCGTGCACTACTACGCCCAGCTGATTTTTTAATTTATTGTAGAGATAAGGTCTTGCTGCCCAGGCGGGTCTCGAACCCGCAGGCTCAGGCAATCCACTCACCTCAGCCTCCCAAAGACGCGGGATTACAGGCTGAGCCACCGAGCCCGGTTTAAAAACAAATTTTTAAATGTAATGGCTTAAGCCCAGGTCTCAGTCACTTTTTTGAGAATTCAGAACTACTAGAGGTGGAAGAATGCTTTTCCTTTTTTCTCTTTTTTTTCCTTTCTGTGATGCTTCCCGTTTTTTTTTTAATTTATTCTTTTCTTTTTTCTTTTCTTTCTTCTGATATTTTTGTTTCTTTTGTTTTGAAGCACCCTCTTCAGTGGAACTGGATGATTAAGACCTTTTCCTTTTTTTTTCCAATTTGATTTTCTCTTTGCTTTTTTATTTTTTCTTCTCCTCTTCTTCATTTATTCGTTTTTCCTGTAATGCCTGCAATTTATTCAGTTCTTCCTTCTCTTCATCACTATCTTCACTGCTTGTACTGCTGACATCCAAAAACTTAGCTTTTTCTATGAAGACATTTTTTAGAACTGGGACCATTATCCCTCTGGCAGTATATTTTTGATGTGCTATGACTATCTAATATCACATCAGTCTTGTTACTTGATAGTCATGCCCCCTAAATATAGCTGTTTGTGCATACTAAACACATGTGTGTCTTTGTGTGTTTGGCTAGTGTTGTTACTTCATAAGTTGATTGCAAAATGACTCTACTACAGTCAACACAGGTAATCTAGGTAATCTACCTAGCATAGTTAATGACTATTGCTAAATCAGGTGACCACCTTCCAGTGATGAAGCTAGGCAGGGGGTAATGTTTTGCACTTGACAGTGAAAATTTAATAGCTTATATACTAAGATGTAATGTATAAAGACAGTGAAATTCTTCACTGCTGTTTTTAAATCTTAGGCTAGTAGATGAAGCTGCTTAATGGTCTTGACTAGGACTTTTTAAATGAATGGTTCTACAGGAAGATGACAATTAAAATATTTATAACAAACTTTCACTGTTTTATGACATTCAGAGTTTCTAGTACCTGCCTCCTTGTTTTTGTAACAACTAAAGTATTTCTTCCTTGTTTAAAGAGACTAGTCTAGTTCAGCCTGTTAGTAAGTCTCGCAAAGATGATGCTGTGTTGGTCAAGGTTTTTAGGATAGACTCCTGGGTTTACAAATGTGCCATATTGGCAGGTATTAAAGTGATACCCCAAACACAGAAATTTCTATTTAGGAAGACAGCTAAATCTTCATTAGAACTGATTTTTATTGTATTCTGCATGTAAACTTTATGATGCTTGTTTCTATGAGTAATGTGGAAATTTTTATAAATGTGGGCATATGTATTTACTTTGTCTGAAATAATTTAAAGCAAATTTTACACTGAACTTCTGCTTTTGTAAATGACCAGTTTACAGTGTTTCTGTATTTTACTTTAGTCACAAACCTCAGAAGGAGTGACCAAAAAAAAAAAAGAAAAAACCAAAGATAAAACCTAACAATGGTTCATGAAAAAAAGCACTATTAAGTTCAGCTTACTGAAAATTCAATAAAATATTACTATGCTTTGACTACCAAAATAACTAATGCTATCTTGGACTACACTATCGGAATGAATACTCTTAGCACATATCTGGAATACTGTACTCTAGTTATCACATTTTTAAAGGGAACGCTGGCAAACTAGAATACATGCAGGAAAGTAGCAGAGTAGTGAAATGCCTTAAAAATAACACATTATGTGAGAAAACCATTAGACTCAGCAGGCTAAAAGGAGCCTTTTGTAGAGGAATGGAATGGTGTACTTTTCCTTCAAATATTTGATAAGCTGTCATAAAAAAGACAATTTTTTGTGTTGTGGTAGGTTTTTATTCCACCCTAATCTCATGGGAGACATGTATGTGTGTGTGTGTGTGTATACATATACATATATATGTATGTATATATATACATACATACATATATATATATATTTTTTTTTTTTAACACTAATGACTCTAAACAACTGTAACTTACTACTGGAGGTGTTAAGCATTTACCAGAAATTCAGAAAAAAATTTCAGAATTCTTTTTACTTGTTCAGGATGACAACAAGTTATCAGATTCCACTCCACACTAATTATGTCAATATAGTGCCCTGCCCACCAATAAATCCATACTTAACTCTCAGTGGTAAACTGCTAAAATTAAACATCAACAACTACTGCTCTTTCAAGTGATGTTTTAAAGTTGTATAAAAAAGAGTTTCTCAATTTGAATTAACATAGGATGCTAACTACTATTCACTCTAAGTTCTTTGATAAGATAGCTCAAAATGAAAACTAATGTGGCTTTCTGGTCTTGGTAAGATCCCACAAATAAATAAGGAAACTTAAAAGTTAGGCATAGCTTCACAATTATACATGTATCTGTATATTTCTTTTTATTCTTTTATTGATAAGCATACTCCAAAACAAATTATCTGTGGTATGAAAAAGAGATTATAGGAAAGTATTTTGTAGAGAGATGAAAAATTATACCCAACATACTCATAACTCACCTTTTGAAAGCAGTTTCCTGAATTTCTGTGTTGCTGAAAGCTGTTGTTCTGGGCTATTGGAAAATATCATTTCAATCATGTCAGAAGTGATGACACCACCCTGGGATCAAACAAAAAGCAAATGCAACAAAATGTTAACCTTAATTCAAAGGAAAGCAAAGATAACAGTTATTAATGCCAAGTTATTAAGTTAATCATACTTTAAATGTAGAAATGTATAGATGATTAGTAAGGTAAAGAAGCCAAATTCTTTCTCTATCATTCAAAAGCTCCTAATAATGAGAAAGTAATCTTAGTAGCGAATACTAAGACAAGAGAGCCGGGCTCGGTGGCTCAGTCTGTAATCCTACGCTTTGGAAGGCTGAGGTGAGTGGATTGCCTGAGCCCACAGGTTCGAGACCCATCTGGGCAACTTGGCGAGACCTCATCTCTACAGTAAATCAAAAAATTAGCCGGGCATGGTAGCACGCGACCTGTAGTTCCAGCTACTTGGAAGGCTGAGGCAGAAGGATCGCTGGAGCCCAGCAGGTCGAGGCTGCGGTGGCCGGGAGCAGCCACTGCACCCCAGCCTAGGCGACAGAGTGAGACTCGAACTCAAAAAAAAAAAAAAAAAAAAAAAAAAAGACAAGAGGCTTATTATTCTTCCTCTCCTTGATCATCAAATGGCTGGCCTTGTTATCCCAATTAAATGTTAAGTTTTATGAGAAGACTTTTTATGACCTCCAATCCTGAAGCAGCCCCTCTAGCTCTACCAACATTACCGTATTTTAATCCTGTGCCTAGCCCTTATCACACTACCAGATATTTTTCTGAGTTATTTGTTTATTGCTTGGGTTCCCCCAGTATACTATAAGCTCCTTGAAAGCCAAAGACCCTATCTTACCACACTATCACTAATGGTTGGCATATGGTAGATAATCAAAAATTATTTATTAAATGAATACAGAATGATTCTGTATAAATTACATATTCTAGCCACTGCCAAGACTTTTTAACTTATTTAAAATTTCTATTTTCTTGTTTTATTAAAATTTCCTATTTCCCACTATTTTCTTCATGAGTAGAACATTTTTATTTCCCACTACTACTTATCCTCAGTATGGGTGGCACATGCCTATAGTCCCAGTTAGTACAGATGCACTTCAACTTACAATGAATGGGGTTATATCCCAATAAAAACATCATAAGTTGAAAATATCATAAATCAAAAATCCATTTAGTATTAAGCAATTCAAAAGTGTGACCACATTTAGTTCTCAAAATAACACTTTAAGGAGAGTATTAAAGTATTTATCATCAAATGAATAAACTATTCAAAAAAGCTATGTAACTTATTCAGAGTTACACACCTACCTGCAAGTTGGAGGAGAGGGATGAGATATGAAACCAAGTTCTCAAAAAAAAAAAAATGTATTTAATACACCTAACCTACCTAACATCATAGTTTAAACTAGCCTAACTTAAATGTGTTCAGAACACTTACATCAGCCTACAGTTAAACAAATAATCTAATGCAAAGCCTATTTTATAAAACAGTGTTGAGTATCTCATGTAATTTATTGAATACTGTACTGAAAATGAAAAACAGAATCACTGTATGAGTACTCAAAATACATTTTCTACTGAATGTGTATTCTTTCACACCACTGTAGTCGAAAAATACTAAGTCAAACCATTGTTTATCAGGGGCCATCTGTATATTTTCAGTTGTCTAAAAGAAAGTTGCAATCTTAGGTAGAGGTACAACTTTTTGTTGTCTTTATTTAAGACTAGTATGGTGTAAGGAGATATGTATGGATACCAAATTGATAAGGAGTATAAATTATGATGGCTAATTTTATGTGTCAGCTTGACTAGGGCTTATAACCCAATTATCCGGTCAAACACCAGTCTAGATGTTGCTATCAAGGTATTTTTTAGATGTGATTAAAATCTAAATCAGTACACTTGAGTTACACAGACTGCCCCATAATGCAGGTTGGCCTCATCCAATTAG
Source organism: Cephalopachus bancanus (assembly GCA_027257055.1). Taxonomy (NCBI): domain Eukaryota; kingdom Metazoa; phylum Chordata; class Mammalia; order Primates; family Tarsiidae; genus Cephalopachus; species Cephalopachus bancanus. The sequence goes on along the minus strand of JAPVLO010000022.1, from coordinate 2,706,023 downwards.
TTGAAGAACTAAGAGCAAAAACTGAGGTTTCCTAAAGAAAAAGGAATTCAGCTTCATGAGCCACTTCCTTGAAATAAATTTCTCTCTCTCTCCCCCTCCCCTGCCACATTGGCTCTGTTTCTCTGGAGAATCCTGACTAATACAGTCCACAAGACATTTTATATTCATTTAACACCTACTTTTAAAAAATTATAAAGACTAGCTGGGCTCGGTGGCTCAGCCTGTAATCCCGCGCCTTGGGAGGCTGAGGTGAGTGGATTGCCTGAGCCCACGGGTTCGAGACCTGCCTGGGCAATTTGGCGAGACCTCATTTCTACAATAAATCAAAAAATTAGCCGGGCATGGTAGCGCATGCCTGTAGTTCCAGCTACTTGGAAGGCTGAGGCGGAAGGATAGCCGGAGCCCAGCAGGTCGAGGCTGCTGCACTCCAGTCTGGGCGTCAAGAGTTAGACTCCAACTCAAAAAAAAAAAAAAGAAAGACTAACTTTCTTAAGAATCTATGTTGCCTATAATGTCTATACAGACACCAAAGAAAACCATACTCCCTATCCCCTCCCAACTCTCAAAGCTGATTCATATAAACTGTAGATCTATGAAGTGAAATAGAGAAAAAATTATAACATTGTAAATAATATGCCACAATTGGCAAAAAAGGGGTGAGGGGAGAGAATATTTATTTTCTTTAACACCCACAAGCTCCCAAAAAGAATAAATAAGGCCGGGCTCGGTGGCTCAGCCTGTAATCCCGTGCCTTTGGGAGGCTGAGGTGAGTGGACTGCCTGAGCCCACAGGTTCGAGACCCGCCTGGACAACTTGGCGAGACCTCATCTCTAAAATAAATCAAAAAATCAGCCGGGCGTGGTAGCGCATGCCTGTAATTCCGGCTACTCGGAAGGCTGAGGCGGAAGGATCGCCGGAGTCCAGCAGGCGAGGCTGCGGTGGCTGGGAGCGGCCACTGCACTCCAGTCTGGGCGACAGAGTGAGACTCCAACTCAAAAAACAAAAACAACAAAAAAGAATAAATAAGAAGCAAATAACAGTGGTTGCCCCTGGGGAAAATTACTAACTGACTGAGGTAGAAGAAATATATTTTTTTATTTTCTAAAATTTTCCCTTTTGTTCTTATTAAAATCAATAGTACCTCTTAGGAGATATTTTTCTTTTTAAAAAACCATGTATACACACACAAGCACAAACACACACACACACACATTATGATCTATTTAAAAATTACATAATCGGCTGGTGGCTCAGCCTGCAATCCCAGCACTTTGGGAGGCCAAGGCGAGAGGAATGTCTGAGTGAGGGGATTCGAGACCAGCCTGGTAACTTGGTGAGACCTCGTCTCTACAGTAAATCAAAAAATAAGCTGTGCGTGGTAGCATGCGCCTGTAGTCCCAGCTACTTGGAAGGCTGAGGTGGAAGGATCACCTAAGCCCAGCAGGTAGAGGCTGCATCCGGCCTGGGCGACAGAGTGAGACTCCAACCCAAAAAAAAAAAAAAAAAAAAAAAAAAAATTACATAATCAATTACAACAAACTGGAAACTAGACAGGTCTGATCCAGACATAAAAAGCGTAATTTCCATCTCTTTATGGAACTCCAAAAACATTACAAAATGGTTTATAACAGAAAAATCCAATTGTTCTGATGTAGAATCAATTTTTAAAATCATATAAACATGTCAATTTGAAGTGAATAACAAATTGAGATTTGTTTTAAAATACTTCATATTATTCAACTTTTAAAAAATGTTGTAATGATCTTTTTAAGTTTTTACAGAAGAATTAATCTTTATAATTTAGTTAATTTTGTTTAACTGTACGTCATACAAAATGTAATCAACATTTAATGAACCAAGAGATTCAGCATGTGGTTTCCTTTTTTGAGTAGTCACTCTATTGGCCAGGCGAAGTGCAGTGGTGCAATCACAGCTTACTGTAACCTCAAACTCCTGGATCAAATGATCCCCCTACCTCAGCTTCCCAAGTTGCTTGGACTACAGACAGACATCACCATACTCAGGTGAAATTTTTTTAAAATTTTTTGTAAAGATGGGGCCTTGATATATTGTCCAGGCTGGACTCTAACTCATAGCCTCAAGCAATCCTCCTACCTTGGCCTCCCAAAGTGCTAGAATTATAGGCACGAGCTACTGGTCTTAGCCTGTAGTTTCTTCTTCTTCTTCTCTTTTAAAGGACTGATCCAATCCCAAGTGACTTTTTTTAAAAAATGAAATTCCAGGCACTTTTTGCAGCCATCTACCTACCTACTCCCCGCCCTCCTTTTTCAAGGCAAAAGGAGATCTCTATCTCATATCTTCAACAAAAAACACTAAAAAGAGTTCATTATCTTACTTACTGGTGCCATCTCCATGTTATTCATTTGGGCTTCATGAAAGCCGCCATCTGACATAACTTCTTCTTCTGTTTCTTCTTCTGCTGTAGCAACATTTCTTCGCTTGAATAACTGAAATATAAAAAACACTAAGTAATGTAATTCTAACATAAGGGAGGAGTTTAACATTCAAACAACAGACACTCCACTTAAGATAAAGTTCTCTGAAAATCATTTCAAAAATTCTAAAGTCATCAGCCTTTCTTGATGAGAAACTGTTTCAGATTTTTCCATAGTCTGATAATCAAATACAATTAACTATCACAATATGCTATAACTAATACTTAATAAGGTAAAACTTAGTAAGCGAGGTCTGACATTGCATGACAAAAAATGGTAAGGACGGGAAAAGGAGCTGGGGCTTGAAATATAAAACAGGATAGTCTTAACAATACATCAAGGAAAATGAGAACAAAAACAAAGTCCAAATGCTTCCCTCCTAACCCTCAAAGATAGTGAATTGAGGTTTCTGGCCTTCCCAACCTGTCCAGCAACCAGTGACAACAAATGACAACTGCTTGAACACTGCCTTTAAAGCATTAATTAACCTATGCAGGCAAAGAAGAATAGTTCTCTCCGAAGTTAGCCAACTACAGTGACTTCCATTTTATCCTTAAGAGTATTGAGCAGCACACTTATTCATCAAACCATGATGGAGTAATAGTAACTTATCCTGACATCCTAAACAACTGAAAAGCAGACATAATACATAAAATAATGTGTTTCAGTCACTGAACAACAAAAAGCACAGAGCCATGATCCCTCAGAAAGAAAAAAACAAGGTAAGCTTCATGAATGCCTCAGATTATTGCCTAAACAGAGTTTCCAGGCTGCAGTACAGGGAGGGAAAAACCAAATAGAGCTTTAGAGGCTCCTTGAATTGAGGAGACAGAGTTCAAAACTAAGAAGGCAAAGACATCTAAATTCACAAGGCAGAGTACAACACAGAAAAAAATGCCAAAGCTCTATAGAAGTCCCTTTGAGTCTCAACTTAGTATGGATCAATAAATATGTTTTTCATCAAAACACTGCAACAAATGAAGAATACCATATATGGGCTTCTTAGTAAACTAGACATAGCTAAGGAAATAACGTCCAAGCTTGAGGATATCTCATTATAAACTTCCAAAACTGAAAACAGAAAAAAGACTGGGAAAAAAAAAGAACATCCAATAAGTGTGGGGCGAATGTAAATGATATAACAAACATGTAATAGGAATACCAGAAGAGAGGAAAGAACAAAAAAAAATTTGACACAATAATGACTGAGAATTTAGCACAAATTAAAGTCAGACACCAAACCACAGATCCAGGAAGCCTAAAGAGCACCAAGCAGGATAAATGTCAAAGGAACCCAATACACCTGGGGATATTTTTTTCAAACAACAGAAAATCAGAAGCCGGGCTCGGTGGCTCAGCCTGTAATCCCGCGCCTTTGGGAGGCTGAGGTGAGTGGATTGCCTGAGCCCGCGGGTTCGAGACCCGCCTGGGCAGCGAGACCTCATCTCTACAATAAACCAAAAAATTAGCCGGGCGTGGTAGCGCGTGCCTGTAATTCCGGCTACTTGGAAGGCTGAGGCGGAAGGATCGCCGGAGCCCAGCAGGTCGAGGCTGCGGTGGCCGGAAGCGGCCACTGCACTCCAGACTGGACGACAGAGTGAGACTCCAACTCAAAAAAAAAAAAAAAAAGAAAATCAGAGATTAAAAAAAAAAAAATCTAAAAGTCATCCAAAACAACATCATACCTATGCAGGAACAAAGATAAAAATTACATCCAATTTCTCCTCAGAAACTACAAGACATAAAGTGAAGTGACATATTTAAAGGGTTGAGAGAAGAAAAACACCAACCTAGAACTCTGTACCTTGCAAAATTATCCTTTAAAAGTGAAAAAATTATAATAATAAAGATTTCCTCAGAAAATAAAAAACTGCGGGTATGTACTGCCAGTACACCTGCTATGCAAGAAATGCTGGAAGTTCTTTAGCAAAAAGGAAAATGAGCTGGGCGGTGGCTCAGCCTGTAATCCCTCGCTTTGGGAGGCTTGAGGTGAGTGGACTGCCTGAGCCTGCGGGTTCGAGACCTGCCTGGGCAACTTGGAGAGACCTCATCTCTACAATAAAATCAAAAATTAGCCGGGCGTGGTAGCACGCGCCTATAGTTCCAGCTGCTTGGAAGGCTGAGGCGGAAGGATCGCCGGAGCCCAGCATGTCGAGGCTGCGGTGGCCGGAAGCAGCCATTGCACTCCAGTCTGGGAGACAGAGTGAGACTCCAACTCAAAAAAAAAGGAAAATGATATAGGTCAGAAACTTGGATCTATATGAAGAAAAGATCAGAAAATAAGTACAGGTGAAATTAAAATGTTTACCTTTGTTTTATTCTTAATTGATTTAACAAGTAGTATTTTGTTTAAAATGACAATAGCAATACTGCATTTTACTACATATGCTCATGGGTATAAATGTATGAATACATATTTCTGTACAAATGAATAACAGCAATGATACAAGAGATGAAAGAAAGGAAGATCATCTTTTATCATGTTATAAGGTACTACCCGTGAAGAGGTATAGTGTTATTGGAAAGCAGACTTAAAATTTTTTTGTTTTTTTTGTTTTTGAGTCAGAGTCTCATTCTGTCACCCAGGCTGGAATACAGTGGCACGCTCACAGTTACCAGAATCTCAACCTGCTTGGCTCAGGTGATCCTTCTGCCTCAGCCTTCCAAGGAGCTGGAACTACAGGCACAGGTCACCATACCTAGTTAATGTTTTGATTTACCGTAGAGATAAGATCTCACCAAGTTGCCCAGGCTGGTCTCAAACCCCTGGACTCAGGCAATCTTCTTGCCTTTGCCTCCCAAAGTGCTGGGGTAACAGGAGTGAACCAGTACACCCAGTCAGAAAGTGAACTTGAATTAACTGTAAATGTATATTGCAAACTCTAGAGCAACCACTAAACAAAGTTAAAAAAAATGGATCAAGAATCAAGACCCAACTATGTCTTCTATTAAAAGACAAAGATGAAAAGTAAATGGATATAGAAAGATATGCTGTATTAACACTAATCCAGAAAGTGAGAGTAGCTATAATAACTTCAGACAGAGCAAGTGTCACAGCAAGGACTATTATCAGGGATAAAAAGAAGCACTGCATAATGATAAAGAGGTCAGTCAGTTAGGGGTTGTTATGTCCAAGAAGACATAACAATTCCTAACCTGTATAAGCCTAACAAAGAAGTGTCAACATATATAGGCAAAAAGTGACAGAACTGCAAGGAGAAATAAATGAACTGGCTATTATAGTTGGAGACTTTAACACCTCTCTATCAGAAATGGACAGATCAAACAGGGAGAAAACCAGTAAGAACATAATTGACTCAACATCATCATCAATCAACTGGATATAATGAATATCCATAGACTAAGTTCATGCAAAAACATCAGAATATACATTTTTAAGCTCACATGGAGCATTCACCAAGATAAACCACATTCTGGACTATAAAACATACCTTAATAAATTTAAAGATAAAGTCTTAAAATGTCTACTTTCAGACCACAACGAAATTAAATTACAACTCAATCACAGAAAGATAGCAGAAAAATTCCAAAGTATTTGGAGATTAAACAACACACTTCTAATAACACAGGGATCAAATAAGAGATCTCAAGAGAAATGGAAAGAAATTTTGAAATAAATGAAAATAAAAACACAACTTATCAAAATGTATGGGATGAAGCAAAAGCAGTGCTTACAGGGAAAATGATAGTCTTGAATGCATATATTAGAAAAGACAAAAGATCTAAAATCACCTAATCAATTACCTTAGAAAACTAGCAAAATAAAAGTAAATTATATCCAAAGTAAGCAGAACAAGTACAAAAATGAGAGCAGACATCAATGAAATTGAAAACAGAAAATCAATTTAAAAAAAACAAACTAAAAGCTGGTTCTTTGAAAAAGATGAATAAAACCTATAAACCTCTAATGAGGCAAACTAATAAAAAAAGATGACTACAAATTACTAATATCAGAAATGAAAGAGGGAACATCACTACAGATCTCATGAACATTAAAAGGATAATAAAATAATGCTGTGAACAATTCTTATTGCCACAAATGTGATAATAGTCAAAATGAATCACTTCCTTGAAAGACACAAACCACCAAAACTCACACAAGAAGAAACAATCTGAAAGGTCTATATTAAAGAAACTAAACCAAAAATAACCTTTCAAAACAGAAAACACCAGGACCAGATGACTTCACTGGTGAATTCTATTAAACATTTAAGGAAAACATTATACTAATTCTCTACAATCTCTCACAGAAAATAGAAGCTGAAGGGATACTTCCCAGCTCATTCTATAGAGGCCAGCATCACGTTAATATTAAAACCAGACACAGACATTACAAGAAAACTACAGGCCAATATCTCTTTTGAATACAGATGCAAAACCCTCAACAAAATATTAGCAAATCAAACCCAACAACGTATAAAAAGAATCATAAACCATGATCAATTAGATTTATCCCAGGTGTACAATACTGGTTCATTATTTGAAAATCAGCTAGTGTAATCAATCAAATTAGCAGGCCAAAGAAATCATATGAGAATATCAACATGTACAGAAGAGTTTGACAAAATTCAATACCCATTCACCACTCACACTCACACACACACACACACACACACACACACACACACACACACACACACACCTCTCAGCAAACTAGGACTAAGGTAAAATTCTTCAACTTGATTAATAACATCTACAAAAAACCTACAACTAACATCATACTTAAATGGTATGAAACTAGCTTTCCTGCTAAGATTAGGAACAAGAGAAGAATAATCCCTCTCATCACTACTCTTCAATGTCATACTTCAAGTTCTAGTTAATTAATGCAATAAGAAAAAGAATTTAAAGGAATACTAATGGGAACAAAAGAAATAAAACCTTCTTTTTTTCTCAGACAACTTCACTATCTATATAGAAAATCCAAAAGAATCAACAAAAAAAAAAACTCCTGGAATAAGTGACTACAGCAAAGTTGCATGATCCAATGTTAATACGTGAAATTCAATCACTTTACTATACACCAGCAATGAAGAAATAAAATTTGAAATTCAAAACAGTACCATTTATACTAGCACTCCAAAAACTTGGATATTTAAGTATGAATCTAACAAAATATACACAAGGTTTCTATAAGAAAAACTATAAAACTGATGAAAGAAGTCAAAGAACTATATAATTGGAGAGGTATTGTTCCATGTTCATAGATAGGAAGACTCAATATTGTTAAGATATAAGTTCTTCACATTCCCTGCAAGTTATTTTGTGGATATCACCAAAATGATTCTAAAATTTACACAGAGAGGCAAAAGACCCAGAACAGCCAACAAAATACTGAAGGAAAAAAACAGATGTCTGACACTACCCAACTTCAAGACTTAATATAAAGCTCCAGTAATCAAGACAACGTGGTACTGGCAAAAGATAAGACAAACAAATCAATGAAACAGAACAGAAAGCCCAGAAATAAGCCCCATAAATACATTAAAATGATCTTCGACAAGGGAACAAAGGAAATACAACAGCACAAAGGTAGTGTTTTCAACAAATGGTGCTACATTTCAAACAAAATACTAGCAAGCAAAATTCAACAGCACATTAAAAGGATCATTTGATATGATCAAGTGGAATTTATCCTAGGGGTACAAGGATAATTCAACACAAACAAATCTATAAACGTGATACAATATACTAATAAACAAAAACCATAAGATCATCTCAACAGATAAAGAAAAAGCAAATTTCAACATCCTTTTCATAATAAAAACTCTCAACAGACCAGGTATAGAAGAAATTTACCTCAATACAATAAAGCCTATATATGACAAGCCAACAGCTTTCATCATTCTAAACAGTAAAAAGTTGAAAGTTTTTCTTCTAAGATCAGGAACAAGACAAGGATGCCTACTCTCACTACCACCATAGCATAGTACTGGAGTTCTACCCAGAGAAATTAGGCAAGAGAAAGAAATAAAAGGCATCCAAATTAAAAAGGAAAAAGTTAAACTGTCCTTGACTACAGAAGACACAACCATATACATAGAAAACTCTAAAAACTCCAGCAGCCAAATTCAAACAAGTTGCAGGATACAAAAATCAAACAAAAACCCATAGCATTTCTTAAACATAACAAGAAAACAAACAATCCACTTACAAATGAGCCAAAGACCTTAAGAGACAACATAAAAAAATGACAAAATGGCATATAAGCTTATGAAGAGATACTCCGCATTATATGTCATCAGTGAAATGCAAACTAAACGAGATACCACTTAGATACCTAATAGAAGGGCCAAAATCCAGAACCACTGATAACATCAAATGCTGGCAAGGCTATGGAACAACAGGAATTCTCATTCATTGCTAATGGGAAGGAAAAATGGTACAGCACTTTGGAAGACAGTTTGGCAGTTTGTTACAAAATGAAACATACTCTTAACATAAGATTCAACAATCCTACTCCTTGGTATTTACCCAAAGAAACTGAAAGCTTACAGCCACAGAAAAGCCTGCCCACAGATATATACAACAGCTTTATCCGTAACTGACAAAACTTGGAAGCAACCCAGATGTTGATCAGTAGGTAAGTGGATAAACTATGGTACTTCCAGACAACCACTATACATATATCAAGGGTGCCAAAAAAGGTATACATTTTAAGAGATGTTTTCTGTGTATTATTATTTTAGTTGGAGTCTCACTCTGTCGCCCAGGCTGGAGTGCAGTGGCACACTCACGGCCACCCCAGCATCGACCTGCTGGGCTCCGGCAGTCCTTCTGTCTCAGCCTTCCAAGTAGCTGGAACTACAGGCACGCATTACCACGCCCAGCTAATTTTTTTTTTTTTTTTTAGTTGGAGTCTCACTCTGTCACCCAGACTAGAGTGCAGTGGCCACTCCCAGCCACCGCAGCCTCGACCTGCTGGGCTCCGGCAATCCTTCCGCCTCAGCCTTCCAAATAGCTGGAACTACAGGCGCGCTACCACGCCCGGCTAATTTTTTGATTTATTGTAGAGATGAGGTCTCACCAAGTTGCCCAGGTGGGTCTCGAACCCGCGGGCTCAGGCAATCTACTCACCTCAGCCTCCCAAGGCGCGGGATTACAGGCTGAGCCACCGAGCTGGCTCAGCTAATTTTTGATTTACTGTAGAGACTAAGTCTCAAGTTGCCCGGGCTGGTCTCGAACCTGTGAGCTCAGGCAATACACTCGTCTCGGCCTTGCAAAGTACAGGGATTACAGGTTGAGTCACCAAGCCTGGCCTATGTGTTACTTTTAATTCACCATAATCAGAAGTGTCTGGACGATGTCTGTGCACCTCTTGTAATTGTATAAGTCAAATGTGACCTGTATTCATCTATATTTTTTTCATTCCTTTTTTTTAAGTGTGGAGTATAATTCAAGGTTAAGTATACAAATAATCATTATGCAGATAACTCTTGTTTATGAGATGTGGCCGCCCCCCCTGCCCTTGGCAGTTTCCCACTACTGCCAATCCCTTTCTTATAGTATTATAATTGTGCAAGGTCCATTTATGAGTGAGAACATATGATACTCAATTCTTTGTTTCTGTGATAGGTCACTCAGTATTACAGACTTTCTTTAAGTCCATCCAAGTTGCTGTGAAGTACATGATTTTGTCCTTCTTTATGGCTGGGTAATATTCCATCGTGTTATATGTACTACATTTTTTTAAATCCAGTCCTCTTTTGATGGGCAGCACAACTGGTTCCATGTTTTTGCTATTATGAATAATGCTGCAATAAACATGCATGTGCAAGTATCTTTCCCATAAAGTGATTTGAATCCCTCCTGGTATATTCCCAGTAGGGGGATTGCAGGGACATATGGGAGGTTGATTTTTAGATATTTCAGGAATCGCCAAACTGTTTTCCAGAGGCTGTACTAGTTTACACTCCCAACAGTGTAGAAGTGTTCCCTTTCCCCACATCTCCCCAGCATGTTATTTTTTGAGTTATTGATAATGGCCATCCTGATTGGAATTAGGTGGTATGGTATCACAGTGTGGTTTTAATTTACATTTCTTTGATGATCAGCGAGGCTGAGCATTTTTTCATGTATCTGTTGGCTGCTCATGTCTTCTTTTGAGAAGTGTCTATTCACATCTTTTGCCCACTTTTTAGTAGGGCTGTTTGTTTCTTCCTCTTTGGCACGTTTGAGTTCCTTGTAGATCCTGGATGTTAGGGCTTTGTCAGATAGACAGTTGGCAAATAATTTTTTCCCATTCTGTGAGCTATCTCTCTGCTCTTGTAATGGTTTGTTTTGTTTTGGAGAAGCTTTTCAGTTTGATGAGGTCCCATATGCCTATCTTACCTCTTATGGTATGGGCATTTGGGGATTCGATCAGGAATTTGTTGCCAGTTCCAATTTCCATAAGGGTGTCACCTGCATTTTCTAAGGTTCTAATAGTTTGAGATTTTACATTTAGGTATTTGATCCATTTAGAGTTGATTTTTATGTATGGTGATAGGTAAAGGTCTTGTTTTAATCTTCTGCATGTGGTCAGCCAGTTTTCCCAGCACCATTTACTGAATAGGTTCTCCTCTCCCTAGTGGTTGATGGTGGAGGCTTTGCTGAAGATGAGTTGTGGTTGAGAAACTGAGGTTTTGCTTCCAGAATCTTTATCCTGTTCCATTGGTCTATATGCCTGTTCTTGTACCAATACCAGGCTGTTTGGATTATTGCAGTCTTATAAAAAAGCTTAAAGTCTGGAAGTGTGATACTTCCCATTTTGTTTCTTTTGCTGAGGATTATTTTGGCTATTCCTGCTTTGTTTCTTTTGCTGAGGATTGTTTTGGCTATTCATGGTAGTTTTATGTTTCCAGATGAATTTCTGTATTGTCATTTCCAGGTCTAAGAAGAATGCTGCTGGTAATTTAATGGGTATTGTGTTAAATCTGTAGACTGCCTTGGGTAGGATAGACATCTTAACAATGGATTCTTCCAATTCATGAGCATGGAATATTTTTCCACTTGTTTGTGTCACCTTTGATTTCTTTCAGCAGTGTTTTGTAGTTTTCATTGTAAAGGTCTTTCACTTCTCTGGTTAGGAAGATGCCAAGGTATTTCATTTTTTGTGTGGCTGTGAAAGTGATTATGATTTTTATTTGGGTTTGTGTTTGGTATACAGGAATGTGACTGTCTTTTGCACATTTATTTACACTCTGAAACTTTGCCAAAGTCCTTTTTCAATGCAAGGAAGTTTCTGACAGATTCTCTTGGGTTTTCAAGGTATAGGATCATGTCGTCTGCAAGGAGGGATAACTTAACTTTCTCTTTTCCTATTTGGATACCCCTGATTTCCTTCTCGTCTGATTGCTCTTGCTAGGACTTCCAACACTATATTGAACAGGAGGGGTAAGAAAGAGTCTTGTCTTGTTCCAGTTTTCAGGGGAATACGTTCAGATATTTATCTAAGAGAAAAGGAAATATATGTCTACACAAAGAGCTGTCCATGAATGTTCATAACAATTTCCAAAACCTGGAAATAACCCCAATTTCCAACGACAAGTAAATAGATAAATCAATTACTCTTTATCCAAATAACAGAATACTACAAAAACAAAATGGAATGAACTACCCATACATAAAATATAAATGAATCTCAAAATGATTAATGAGGGAAAGAAGTCAGAAAGAAAAAGAATACACAATGTATATACCCATTTATGCTAACTAACCAGTGGTGATAGAAACTAGGTCAGCATTTGCTTGGAGATAGGAAAAAAGGGGTGAAGAAAAGGTACTAAAAAAGTGTACCAGGAAACTTTCTGTGGAGATGAATATGTTCACTATCTAAGTTATGGTGATGGTTCCACAGATTGCCAACTACACCATTCTACAGCTATTTTAAAACATACCTATTATGTTAAAATCTGTGAGTTCCTAACGATATTAATATACACTCATCCTTTTGTGTTACTCTGGAGGATGCTAAGGAACCAACTCATTATTTTGAAAACAAATAAAGGGAGAGAGGACCTGGGGTGATGGTTAACACCAATAATCCCAGCACCTTAGGAGGCTGAGGTAGGAGGATCGCCTGAGCCCACTTCAAGGATACAGTGAAAAAAACAAAACAAAACAAAAACAGGGAGAGAATTAAGTATTTTTTTTTCCTATGTGGTAGCGTGCACCTGTAGTTCCAGCTACTTGGAAGGCTGAGGCGGAAGGATCGCCAGAGCCCAGCAGGTCGAGGCTGTGGTGGCCGGGATCGTGCCACTGCATTCCAGTCTGGGCAACGGAGTGAGACTCCAACTCAAAAAATAAATAAATAAATAAAGTAACCACCTGGCTAATAAAAACAGAAGAAATGATCAGTGTAACAGAAAGTAAGTATCTAAGACAGTGACCACTAAACCTGCTAAAATGGCAGACTCGATATATCGGCCTGTAATCCCAGCACTTTGGGAGGCCCAGGCAAGTGGACTGCCTGAGCCCACAGGTTCGAGACCAGCCTGGGCAACTTGGCAAAACCTCATCTCTACAATAAATCAAAAATTACCCAGGCATGGTAGTGTCCACCTGTAGTTCTGGATACTTGGAAGGATGAGGTGGAAGATCGTTGGAGCCCAGCAGGTCAACACTGGAGTGGCCCTGAGCGTGCCACTGCACTCCAGTCTGGGCAACGAAGTGAGACTACAACTCAAAACAAACAAACAAACAAAAAAAAAACTGCTGAAACTAGGTGTGAAAAGCTGATGGGGCTCTTTATTACAATGGATCATGCTGACAATGCCACAACATAAAAGACTAGTCAAGTAAACCAATTAAAAAACAGGCAAAAGACCCAAAGAGACATTTCTTCAAAGAAAATATACAAATGGCAACAAGCATATGAAAAGATGTTCAACATCATTTATCATTAGACAAAAGGAAATCAAAACCACAATGATGAAAGGCTGGACGTGTTGGCTCATGCCTGTAATCCTAGCACTTTGAGAGGCCAAAGCAGAGGACTAGCTGAGCTCAGTTCTAGACCAGCCTGGGAAACGTGGCAAGATCTCATCTCTACAATAAATCAAAAAATTAGCCAGGTGTAGTGGTGCATGCTTATAGTCCCAGCTACTTGGAAGGCTGAAGTGTAAGGATGCCTGAAATAGAAGCTATAGTAGCCATGATTGTGCCACTGCACCCCATCCTGGTCAGCAGAGTGAGATTCCAACTCCAACTCCAACTCTCTCTCTCTCTCTCTCTCTCTCTCTCTCTCTCTCTCACACACACACACACACACACACACACACACACACACACACACACACACATTGCAAGTATGTGGAAAATTGCATCCCTTGTGCAACTTTATGTGTTAGTGAGAAAAAAAATGTGTAGCTGCTGGGAAGCAGTAAGGAGGTCTCTAAAAAAATTAAAAATAAAATCACTGTATGACCAAGACATCCCACGTATCGTTTTATAACCAAAAGAATTCAAAGCAGAATCACAAAGAGATATTTGTACACTCATGTTCATTGCAACATTATTCATAACAGCCAAGAAATGGAAGCAGCACAAATGTTCATCAACAGATGAATGGATAAAGAAAACGTAGTAATACATACCACAGAATATTATTCAACCTTAAAGAAAAATTCTATCACAAGCTACAACATGGATGGACCTAGAGGACACTAAGCTGAGTGAAATAAGTCAGTCAAAAGAGGACAAATATTTTATGATTCTACTTATATTAGATACCAAGAGAAATCAAAATCATAGAAACAAAGTAGAAGAGTGGTTGTCAGGGGATGAGGAATAAAGAAATAAGGAATAGTTATTCAATATAGTATAGTTGCAATTTTGCAAGATGAAAAAGTTCTAGATACAACAATGTGAATATAGTTAACACTACTGAACTGTTCACTTAAAATGGGTAAGAGGGCAAATTTTATGGTAATTTTTTTCCCACAATTAAAAATTTTTTAACAGAAAATTAAGAGTAAACACCAAATGCAATGTATGACTTATTTGGATTCTGAGTTAAAAAAAGAATTTTAAGAAAAGATTATGAGAAAATGTAAGAAATTTTAACGTTGACTAAACACTTAAGAAACTGTTAACGTTTTAAGGTATGATAACACTATTCTGGTTTAAGTTTAAAAACCTTCATCTTGGCCGGGAGCAGTAGCTCATGCCTGTAATCCCAGTGCTTTGGGAGGCAGAGGTGGGAGGATTGCCTGAGCTCAGGGGTTTGAGACCAGCCTGGGTAATTTGGCAGGACCTCGTTTCCACGATAAATCAAAAAATTAGGCAGGCATGGTGGCGCATGCATGGGGTTCCAGCTACTTGGAAGACTGAGGAGGAAGGATCTCCCGAGCCCATAAGGTCAAGGCTACAGTAGTCGTGAGCATGACGCTGCACTCCACCCTGGGAGACAGAGTAAGACTCAAAAGAAAAAAAACCTAAATAAATAAATAAAACTCTGTATCTTGTAGAGATACCTACTGAAGCATCTACAAATGAAATACTTTGATAGCTGAAATTTGCTTCAGTGTAATCCAGGGCATTATTTTACTTCTGCCTAAAGGATACCCTGTAACACTGTCTGTAGTACAAGGTCTGGTGGCGAATTCTTTCTGTTTCTATAGTCTGAACACATCTTTATTTCATCATCACTTTTGAAAAATCTTTTTGCCAGCTACAAAATTCTAAGTTGACATTCTCTTTCTTTAAAGAGGTTTTTCCTCTTGATGTCACATCTATCTTTGTTTTTCTGTATGTTAACATGCCTGATTCCTCTGGGTGTTTTGGGGAGTTTCATTTTACGATTGGCTTTGAATAGTAGTTTAGCTATATGCCATGGTATAGTTTTCTTCATGTTTCTTGTGATTGAGATTCACTGTTTCTTCGGTGAATTTATTCTTTTCTTCTATAATTTTTAATTATAAAAAGTTTTCAACCATTATTTCTTTAAATGTGTTGTCTCTTTCACCCACTCTTCTTTGGGGACTCCAAATGTCTGTCGGCATTTTCTTCTTGTGTGTACATGTGGAGGAAGGTGTTCTTTTACCTCTTTTCTATTTTTCTATGGATAGTTTCTATTCCTATAACTTCAAGTTTACTAATCTTTCTTCTACAATTTCTAATTTGCAGTTAATCCCATCCATGCTTTTTTCATCTCAGACACCACAGCTTTCATCTTCAGATGTTCAATTTGAATCTTTAAAAAAAATATCTCCTATGTCTCTAACTTAACTTTTTGAACATATGGAATACAGCTACAATAATCATTTTAATGTTATTCTCTGCTAACATCTGTTATCAGTTCTGGGTCACTTTCGATTGATCATTCTTATTATGGGTTGTGTTTTCCTGCTTCTTTAAATACATGGCAATCTTTGTTTGGACTCCAGACATTGTCAACTTTACCTTGTTGAGTAGTGGATACTTTTATAATCCTGTAAAAATATTCCTGAGCTCTGTTCTGGTACACAACTATGTTATAAGTTTTACATATACATGTATATAGCCACATTATACAGTTTTTGAACCGTGCTTTTATAATTTGTCAGGTACGTCTAGAATAAGTAGTGCAAAGTCTACAGCTAATTAAATTCCAGTACTGAAGCAAGACTTTTCTGAACACCTAATGCCTCATGAATTATAAGTTTTCCCAGTATAGCTAGAAGGATCAGGCACTACTCCCAACCCTACGTAGGTGCCAGGCACAGGCACCAGACCCTCTAATTCTTTTAAACGGCATTTCTCTAACCTTCTCCTCAAACACATCTGCTAATCAGTACTCTGCTGAATACCTGAAGAAACTCTTCGAAGAGCTTCACACTTCACCCTATGTACACATCTCTCTTTGATATTCCATCCTATCACTCTATTTGCCTGTTTTCTTAGACTCCCCAGCTCTCAACTCAGAGAGGCTGTAGGCTCTACCTTAGCTCCCTTTCTGTGTTACAACCTGGAAACTCAAGACAGTAAACTGAGACAACCATAAGATTTGCCTCATTTGTTTCCCATCTTTAGAAATCACTATCCTTCATTGCATAATGCCTGGCATCTTGAACTACTATTTCATGTATTATCTGTTTATTCTGGGTTACTTCAGGAGGAAGAGTAAATTCCGTCCTACCACTCCATTTTGGACAGACACAGAAGTCCTTATAGTACCCTTCTGATACTCAAAAGACTCCATTTTTGCCTAACGGGAGCTATTTTTAGTTAGCTCCTAAGTCTTTTCAACATAACTCCGTTTCAGTTAACTTCTTTGTTTTATGTTATAAAATATTCCCTCTTTAATCAAGAATCAGCTATTTTTGCAAGAAGCCTGGTTCCACTGAGAGAAAAATTCAAATACCACAATCTCAGAGCGCTAGGAGTGCTCTCTGTTACAAAGTCATCCTCTACTTCTATGCCTTTTCAGGGCAGAGCTGATATTTTGTTTTATTAAAAAATATGTATCATGAATTCCCAGTGATATTATCAATTCAAATTTACTATATTTGATTTTCTATTTTCATATTATCTTTAGCTAAAAATATCCAGGTCCCTACTATTAACATGTATTTGCCTTATCCATATATAAATATATATGTATAGTTTCATAATAACTATCAGTTGTATGATTACCAAAAGCAGTTGAAAGTTTATTTACATTTCTCTTTTATCTTTAAAATATATACTAATAGAGGTAATTAATCTAATTGCCATAGCTTAAAGTATATTAAAATAATTTATCTATGTGTGACTTAGCCACAAGAATGACACACCAGGTCATTTGTTTCCTTTATTTTTTAATTTAGAGATTTTGTCCCTGATTTTGATTTAGTGTTATTTTACAATTATTTAAAACATTTATATAATTCCAAAAATCATACCTAGTCACTAAAATTATACCTAGCAGTACTGCAATCTTTATATCCACAGGCAGTGTCTTTTCTATATTGTCTTTTCTATATTGCATGGCAGGTTGCTGTAAATGATCTTTAATTACTATAGGTCATGAAAAATAAAAGTGCTGGTCTGATCACTGATTTACAACAGCAAAGTTATGACAGTAGTATTCAAAACGGCTAGGAAAAATCTATCTACAGGAAATATTATAAAATATACACAACCACTTTCAAGATATGTTAAATGTTATTAATGTATTGATAAAATTATAGCAGCAGTTGATTAAACAGTAGAAGAAACCAAAGAAAAAGTTGACCATTATGCAACTACTCTAGCTAGCTAAAAGCACAAACAAAACTTGATTTGATAAAAGTGGAAGAATAAGGTTGAATAGCATAATGAATTTGTCAAGGACAATTTATAATGCAGTTAAGAGGCTGCAAAATATGCAAATTACACAACTCATCAAATAAAAAAATCCTCAGCATGACAGATAACTGTGAAAAATCTTTAAAACAACATTTAATTAAATAATTCTAAAAAGGCAATGGGGTAATACAGAATAAGAGATGTACTACTGTAACCAAATAGGTATAACCAATATCATTGAATATTTAGTATTTCAAAGTGGTGGGCTAAGCACTCAATACAATGCTTTGACCATTAAATTTTAACTATACTTTCTTTCTAATCATGTACTGCCCAAGGTTTGTGCCAAAGAGTCAGCAAACAATTTTAATCAGGTGGACCTAAATGCTGTATGATCCTGTGGAAAAAGCACTAATCTAGATGTGAAAGGCTCTTGGTTCTACTCATCTACATGATCTTGGGCAAATCATTCAATCTCACAATTGTGTTATAAAGTAGATTATCTGCATTGTTCAGTAGAAATATAATGAGAGCCACAAATGAAATTTTTAAAATGTAAAGAAAAATAGATTAAATTAATTTTAATATTTATCCCCATTTGTCAAGAATATTATTTCAACATGTAGTCAATACAAAAAACCCTGAGATTTCACATTCCTTTTTCATATGAAGTCTTAAACATCCAAGGTAAACTTTATACTTATACCACACCTCAATTTGAACTAGTCACATATTAAGTGTTCAATAGCTACATAGGGTTAGTGACTACCATACTAGAAAGCATAGCTCAATAGTTTTCAAATTCTTCGTGAGGAAACAGAAGCAGCATGAGACACAACTCAAGCTCCAAAGATTCACAGAACACTATTTCACCATTACTGGTCTAGATGATTTCAAGGGTTCCTTCCAGTGACAAAAGCTATTATGTCTTTATGGCAACAGCCATTTCCACCGAACTGCTGCAACCACTTAGCTGAGCTTCAGAGGTGAGGCGATAAATTTATCTTCTTTCCTTTTCAAGTGTGTGTGTGTATATAAAATACTTTGTCTTACCCATGATAAAGCAGAAGATAATAAAACAAATAACCTACCTTAGAGTTTGGCTGAAATGGTTAGAGAGGCTAATTCATAAAGTGCTTAGTACAGTATCTGACATAGCAAACACTCAACAGTTAACTATTATGATCTATACTTTATAATTACTAATTAATCCAGTACATTATTCTAGAACTGTCCAGTTCTTATTCACAAAAGAAAAATTATTTACAATTTTTCTACCTACAGTCAATAAAATTTCCATGCCTGTTGCAAACTAATCAACATAATAATCTACATTATATGAGACATACAGATTAAAAACAGTAGAATCAGGCCTTCCTATTCCCTTAATCTCAGGAGGACCATCCCACAGTGATAAAAGGGACAAGAAACAAAACACATGCATGTTTACTGAAGTCCAAAGACATGGGTAACCCCATCTACAACAACGGAAAGCAGACTGAGAAATGATATAAAAGTTAGAGCAGAGAAAGATGAAACCTAGGAACCTAGAGGGATATACCATTGAGAAGCAAGGCCACAAAGCATACAGAGTCCTAGAAAGACTCAGGAACTTTTAAAAAGTTGAGGTATAACAGAGGCTGCAGCGAGGCAGTGAAATGAAAACAAGGGCATGATTTGAAAAAGAGAAGATTAAGAAAAACAGCCTAGGGGAGTCCCACATTTGATTTACAGGATATGAGATGGAAAGGAACTTGTCAATGAATTAACACAGGAAAATTCCCAAGAATGTAGTCTCTAGACTGAAAGCGCCCTCCTTTCAAAAGTGCCATCACAATGGATAAAAAAAATTTTAAATACCAGTATACATCAATATAAATTTTAGAACTAGAAATAAATGTCCCAAAAGTTTTCAAAAAGAGGAAAAAAATATGGTTACACAGAAACTGTTGTAGCACTGAAAGCTATAATGTAAGAAAACAATAATCTCAATTTTAAATTTCCAGTACAGACATCTATCCCAAACTATCAAATTTCCAGTACAGACATCTATCCCAAACTATCAGTCAAGTTCAAATTTACAGTAATAGCATTTTCAGTCATGCAAGGTCTTAAAAAATGTGTCTCCCATATGCCCTTGTTCAAAATGCTACTAAAGCATGGGCTTTTTGCAAAAAGGAGTAAACCAGAAAGGGGAAAACATGACACGAGAGAATAGAGGGCATCATAAGAAAAAAAGATGAGAAGTTCCCAGCAAAGTCATTTCAGCACTCTAGTTATTCAGCAATAACACAGGATAAATACTAACTGGAGCAAGAGGACCAAAAAAATGTAGCGTGGAGACCTTCAGAGGAAAAAAATGGAAATGATAAATTATCTGAGAAGTTTAACAAGTAGAAAACCAGACAAAAAATAATTTTAAAAAGCTATAGGAAGGAAGAAGAATACAGCCAGAAATTTGAAGAAAGCCAAGCAGGTAAAAAAGTGAAATAAATCTCAAAAAAACAATGTACAAGAAAGGAAATGTGACCATAGTATACTACTTAGCTCAGCAATGAATAGTGTTTACATATTGAAATATAACTATACTAGGATGGTTGCAAAGAGTGGTATAAGAACATAAATCTTCACCCACAACAGAATATCAACAGATAATATTTTAAATTGATAAACAAAAATATATGGTAATATGCAAATATTACTTAGAAATATAGCAATATAAACCACAATAAATGTTGAAGAAAGTTGAAAGTGGTTTACTGGGAAATAAAACAGGAAAACTGCTGGTTTCATTTCAAGTATTTCAGTTAGCAATAGCTGACTTTTCTCACCTTGTGCATGTAATACTCAGATAAAAATAGGTTTTTAAAAAGAAATACCAACTGCCAAAACAATCATGATTTGTAGAGTATCTTATTTTTATATTACAGGTTACCTCCACATTAACTGATGGGAAACACTGGCTGCCCACAAGTTTATCAACTTTGTCACATCAGAAAGTATTTCTCTTTTGTTTTATTTTTATTTTTTACTTTAAAGATGTGGGGTATAGAAGATATTTCTTATAAGTAATAATGTCAAGCAGGCCTTCACTCTTCATCACTATCGTTTTTTGGAACTTTTTGGTAACCAACTCACACTGAGTTAGGAAGTGTCTACTTAATTAAAAATACTTTAATAGCAAATATAAAGTGTTTGCCTTACAGTACATGAAAAATTACAGGTTAGGTTTAATCAGAATGACAATAACGAGTAAATTGGCAAAAATAAACTTTAGTTTGTTCCATTACTGCCAACTGGATAGAGATTATTTACACAGTGCTGCCTAAATAACAGATATTAAGTGCTAGTCTGCTACAGGGATGACCCTAAAAATGCAGACAGATATCTTTTGTGTACTTGTCAGCATCAGTTTTTGTACTAGCCTCAAATCTAAAGTATACAGCTGGCATAAGCCAGTAACTTTACCAGATAAAAGACAAAGTAACTGTGGAAAGATAAACGGTACCTAGATAAAGCTCTGTTTTCCTAACTTTACTGTTCTACAAATTAGGCATAAAACAAGTACTACTGTGATATTAGGAAGGCTGCTAAATAATAAAGAAATGTAAAGATAGACAAGCATGAAGCAAGTGTGACAAACTGTTAACACTCATTCCAAAAGATGGGTTTATGAGGTTTATTATCCTTTATTTCTGAATACATTTACACATTTCCAAATTTAAGTTTACAGTGAACAGAAACATTTTATTGGTCATTTGGGAATTCATTAGCTAACATGCACAAAAATCTTAAGGAAGTTGCAACTTTAGAAAAATAAAATAAGCCAGGCTCGGTGGCTCAGTCTGTAATCTCAACACTTTGGGAGGCCAAAGCGAGTGGACTGCCTGAACCCGCAGGTTCAAGACCAGCCTGGGCAACTTAGCAAGACCTCCTCTCTACAATAAATAATAAAAAAAATTAGCCGGGCGTGGTAGAGCACGCCTGTAGTTCTGGCTGTTTGGAAGGCTGAGGCGAAGGATCGCGAGAGCCCAACAGATCTATGCTGGGGTGACAGTGAGCATGCCACAGCACTCCAGCCTGTGCGACGGAATGACTCCAACTCAAAAAGAAAAAGAAAATACACTAAAAACAGGCCAAACTTTTTTTTTTTGAGTTGAAGTCTTACTCTGTCACCCAGAGTGGAGTGCAGTGGCCACTCCCAGCCACCGCAGCCTCGACGTTCTGGGCTCTGGCGATCCTTCCGCCTCAGCCTTCCAAGTAGCTGGAACTACAGGCGCACGCTACCATGCCCGGCTACTCTTTTGATTTATTGTAGAGATGAGGTCTCGCCAAGTTTCCCAGGTGGGTTTCGAACCTGCTGGCTCTGGCAATCCACTCACCTCAGTCTCCCAAAGCACGGGATTACAGGCTGAGCCACCAGGCCCGCCTAGGCCAAAATTTTAAACAGTGGTTATACTGAGAAAATGAGAAGCTGAGAGATCTCCCCATTCCTGCATACCACTTTTCAGTACTACCTCTGCCTCATCCCAAAAAGTGTTGCTTTTATAGGTGGGGGGGGAATGTACATATAAAGACTATATATCATTGGAAAAAAAGGTAATTTCAGTCTTAAAATATTAAACGGTGGTTATATTGAGAAAATGAGAACCTGAGAGATTTTCCCATTCCTGTATACCATTTTTCAGTACTTTCTCTGCCTTACGCCAAAAAAAATTGATTTTATAGATGGAAGGGGAAATACACATATAAAGACTAGATTTCATTACAAAAAAAAAAAAAAGAAAGGTAGTTTCAGTCTTAGAATGTTAAACAGTGGTAATATTAAGAGAATGAGAACCTGAGAACTTTCCCTATCCTTGTATACCACTTTTTAGTACTTCCTCCCCTTCACCACAAAAAGTGTTGATTTTATAGGTGGCAGGGGAAATATATGTACATATATCATGCATCGTTAAAAATAAAGGAAGAAGCTGGGCTCGGTGGCTCAGCCTGTAATCCCACGCTTTGGGAGGCTGAGGTGAGTGGATTGCCTGAGCCCGCGGGTTCAAGAGCCACCTGGGCCACTTGGTGAGACCTCATCTCTACAATAAATCAAAAAATTTAAGCTGGGCTCGGTGGCTCAGCCTGTAATCCTGCACCTTTGGGAGGCTGAGGTGAGTGGATTGCCTGAGCCCGCGGGTTCAAGACCCGCCTGGGCAACTTGATGAGACCTCATCTCTACAATAAATCAAAAGTTATCCGGGCGTGGTAGCGCGCGCCTGTAGTTCCAGCTACTTGGAAGGCTGAGGCGGAAGGATAGCCGGAGCCCAGCAGGTCGAGGCTGCGTTGGCCAGGAGCGGCCACTGCACTCCAGTCCGGGCGACAGAGTGAGACTCCAACTCAAAAAAAAAAAAAAAAAATTAGCTGGGTGTGGTAGCACGCACCTGTAGTTCCAGCTACTTGGAAGGCTGAGGCGGAAGAAACGCCGAAGCCCAGCAGGTCATGGCTGCGGTGGCTGGGAGCGGCCACTGCACTCCAGTCTGGGCGACAGAGTGAGATTCCAACTCAAAAAGAAAATAAAAATAAAAAATAAAGGAAGGAGGCTGGGTGTGGTGGCTCAAGCCTGTAATTCCAACACTTTGGGAGGACAAGGCAAGAGGATTACCTGAGCCCAGAGGTTTGAGACCAGCCTAGGCAACTTGGTGAGACCTCGTCACTACAATAAATCAAAAAATTAGCAGATGTGGTAGCATGCACCTGTAGTTCCAGTTACTTGGAAGGTTGAGGTGGAAGGATCACCTGAGCCCAGCAGGCAGGTTGAGGTTGCAGTGGCCACGAGCGTGCCACTGTACTCCAGGCTGGGCAACAGAGTGAGACTCCAACTCAAAAAATAAAAATAAATAAAAATATAAATAAAGGAAGGAAGGAAAATTTCAGGCTTAAAAAGGAACATTAAGTTCTTAAAGGAAATGAATAAAGGCAAAGGAGTTACCTGCTCTTCTCTTTTCTGTTTGCGTAACTGCAGTCCTTCTTCCTCTCTCCTCCTGCGCATCTCATCAGGATTCAGAGATTTGTTCTTGTAACTTTTCAGGCGAAAATTTTCTTTTCCTGGGGTGGTCATGATTCCTACAAGAAGAAAAGCGAGGGAAAGAAAAGATAAGCCCACTATAAAGAGCTGTTATTCTACCCCCAAAGGAACATCAGAAATGGTTACTTTGCTTTTAACAGTTTTATTAAAATGTACAATTCAACAGTTTTTAGTGTATTCGCAGCTTATGCAACCACCACAACAATGAATTTAAGAACATTTTCATCACTTTGAAAAGAAATCTTGGTCAGGCATGGTGACTCGCACCTTTAATACTAGAACTTTGGGAGGCAGAAGTAAGAGGATTTCCTGAGCCTAGCGGTTTGTGACCAGTCTGGGCAAGTGGGCACACCTCATGTCTTATAATAAAATTAAAAAATTAGCTGGGCACGGTGGTGCATGCTTGTAGTTCCAGGTACTTGGAAGGCTGAAGTGGAAGGATCGCCTGAGCCTAGCAGTTTGAGGCTGCAGAAGCTTTGAGTGTGCCACTGCACTCCAGCCTGGGCGACAGAGTGGGACTCCAACTAAAAAACAAAAAGAAAGAAAAAAAAGAAAGAAATCTTGTTCAGCTATCATTCCTATTCTGGACATTTCATATGAACAGAATCATATAATATGTAATCTTTTTGTGGCTGGGTTCTTAGAATGTTTTCAAGGCTCAATCATGTTATAGCATACTAGTATTTAATTCCTTTTTATGGCTGAGTAATATACCATTATATGTATATACTCAATTGTATTTATCCACTCATATGAAGGACATTTGGGCTGTTTCCACTTTTCAGCTACTACGAATGCTTCTACAAATATTTGTGGCCAAGTTTTGTACAGATATGTTTTCATACCTCTTGGGTACATACCTAGGAGTGGAACTGCTGGGTCATATGGCAGCTACGTTTAATTGCTTGAGGACTGTCCAACTGTTTTCCCAAAGTGGCTGCACCATTTTCTATTCCCATCAGTAGGATATGAAGGCTGCAAATTCTCCATTTCCTTGAAACATTTTGCTATTACAACTTTTTGATTCAAACCATCCTACTAGATGTGAAATGGTATCTCACTGTGGTTTTGATTTGTAATTCCCTGGTGACTAATAAGATAGAGCATCGTTTTGTATATTTATTTGATAACTGGATTATCTCCCACTAAAACAAAGCTTATTCAGATCCTTTACCCATTTTTAAATTAGGTTATTTGTTCTTTTATTATTGTGCTCTTTACCATTCTAGATAAAAGTCCCTTATCAGAAATCCTTTGCAAATATGATCTATAGGGTTGTCTTTTCACTTTCTTGGCATCCCTTGAAACACAAAAGTTTTTTTGTTTTGTTTGTTTTTTTTGTGTATTTTTGAGTTGGAGTCTCTCTCCCCATCACCCAGACTGGAGTGCAGTAACACATTCACAGCCACCCCAGTGTCTACCTCCTGGGCTTCGGCGATCCTTCCGCCTCAGTCTTCCAAATAGCCGGAACTACAGGCACATGCTACCACGGCTGGCTAATTTTTTTTTAATTTATTGTAGAGAGGAGGTCTCGCCAAGTTGCCCGGGCTGGTCTCAAACCCGCGGGCTCAAGCAATCCACTCACCTTAGCCTCGCAAAGTGCTAGGATTACAGGCTGAGCCACTGAGCCTGGCCAGCACAGAAGTTTTAATTTTGATAAAGCCCAAATTCATCTTCTTTTTCTTTTCTTATTCATGCTTTTGGCATCACATCTAAGAATCCTTAACCCTATGTTTCTTTCTGAGAGATTTACCTCTTACATTTAGGTCTGTGATTCATTTTGAGTTAATCTCCATTTATGGCATGAGGTAAGAACCCAACTTCATTCTTGTGCATGTGGCTATCCAGCTGCCCCAACACTATTTGTTGAAAAGACTGCTTTCTCCATTGAATAATCTTAGCACTTGCTATAGACTGAGTGTGTCTCTCTCCCAAAATTCATATGTTAAATCCCAACCTTCCAGTGTGATGGTGTCTGAAGGAGAAGCCCTGGGGATGAACAGGATTAAAGCCCTTATAAAAGAGATCCCAAGAGCACTCACTTGCCCCTTCAGTCACATGAGGGCACAGTAAAAAAAGACAGCCATCTATGAACCAGGAAGCAGGCTCTCACCAGACACCAACTCTGTCAGAGCTTTGATCTTGGACTTCCCAGCCTCCAGAACTTAAGAAATGAATTCATGTTGTTTATAAGCCACCTAGTCTATGGCATTTTGTTACAGCAGCCCAAACGGACTATGACTGCACCCTTGTTGATGACCAGTTAATCATATATGAGGTATATATGAGACAATCCCAAAAAAACCTGGGATTCTTTTTTTTGGGGGGGGGGAGCAGGCCCCTTATAGTATACTCGAAATTCGTTCCTCCAGATCAAATGGTCAACCAAAGCTTTTATCTAGAGTTTTGAGACAGTTGCCTCAGGATGTGCAGAAGAAAAGCCCCCTGTTGTGACAAACAGGTGACTGGTTCTTCCACAATGACAATGCACCTGCCCACACCATACTGAGTGTCCAGCAATTTTTGAGCAAAAATGGCATGACCTGCCTCTGGTTCCTCACCCTCCCTATTCCCCCGATCTGCCCTCAAGTGACTTTTTTTTTGTTGCCCCAGATGAAAAAAGTTCTCAAAGAGAAACATTTTGCCAATGTGGAGGAGATGAAACAAAAATAGCAGAAGCACTAAAACGCATAAAATTAACAAGTTCAAAAAACTGTATTTGAGCAGTGGGAAAAGCATCTCAATGGGTGTTTTGCATCAAACGGAGAATACTTTGAAGGTGACTGAAGTTTACACATACAAGAAACACAATTTTCTATAAATAATTTCCAAGTTTTGTCCCAACATAGTTTAATTTCTTTATTCTCAATTCCATTCCACTGTCCTATGTGTGTATTACTGTGGCATTTCCACACTGTCTTGATTACCAATGCTTTGTAATAAGCTTTGAAATCAGAAAAGTTTACACATATTTTTGTTCTTTTAGCTGTTTTAGCTATTTTAGATCCCTTGCAATTCCATGTGAACTTTATAATTAGTTTGTCAGTATTTGCAAAGAAGTCAGCTGGGATTCTGGCAGGAACACTGCATCTATAGATCAATTTGGGGAATACTGTCACCTTAACAATGTTAATTAAAACTCACAATTCTTTAAGCTGCATTTTTCTATTTTATCTTAATTTCTATGATGTTTTGTGAATTTCAAAGTTTTACATTTATTTCGCTAAATTTATTCCTAAGTATTTTACTTTATACCATTGTAAAATGAAATTGTTTTCATAATTTTATTTCCAGAGTATTCACTGCAAGTCTAGAGAAACAGAATTGGTTTTTGCATACCGATCTTATACCCTACAATCTTGCTGAACTTTATTAGTACTAAAACTTTTTAGCTGATATACATCATGTCATCAGCAAATAGAGACTGTAGTTCCAGCTACTTGGAAGGCTGAGGCGGAAGGGTCACCTGAGCCCAGCAGATCGAGCCTGGGCAACAGAGTGAGACTGCAACTCAAAAAAAAAAAAAGACTGGAAAGGAAGAAGTAAAGCTATCTCTATTGCAGACGACATGATGTATAACAGCTAAAAAATCTTAGTACTAATTTTTTGATTTATTGTAGAGATGAGGTCTCACCAAGTTGCCCAGGTTGGTCTCAAACCTGTGGTCTCAGGCAATCCTCTCACCTCAGTCTCCCAAAGTGCTAGGATTATCGGTGTGAGTCACCATACCTGGCCCCTTTCCAGTCTTAATGCTTTTTCTTTTTCTTGACTAACCTCCCTGGCTACAGCCTCCAACACAATGTTGAATAGAAGTGGAGACGCTGTGCACAGTGCCTCACACTTGTAATCCTAGCACACTGAGAGGCTGAGGCAGGAGGGTTGCTTGAGGTCGGCCAGGAGTTGAGGCAGCAGTGATCATGTCATTGCACTCCACCCTGGGTAACATAGTGAGACCCCGTGTCTCCACCAAAAAAAAAAAAAAAAAAAAAATCAGTTGGGTGCAGTGTCAGACGCCTGCAGTCCTAGCTACTCAGAAGGCTGAAGCAGGAAGTTCACTGGAGCCCAGGAGTTCAAAGCAGCCATGAGATATGATCATTCCACTGCCCTCGAGTCTGAACAACACAGCAAAGTGCTGTCTTAGGGGAAAAAAAAAAAAAAGGCTGAAAGAGTAGACAATCTTCCTTGTCTTCAGATCTTAGAGGAAAGCAACCAGACTTTTTATCATTAAGTATAATGTTATCTTTGGATGTTTTGTGGATGCCCTTTTGCCCTTTATCATGTTGAGAAGTTCGTTCCTATTCCTAGTTGTATTTAGCATTAAAGGGCGTTGGAGTCAAAGGCATCCTGTCTATTGATACAACAATAGCTTTTGTTTTTCTTTTCTTTTTTAAGAGGTGAGGTCTCACTATATTGTCCAGGCTGGACTGCAGTAAGTATTCCCAGGTATGGTCATCATGCCTCAAGGTCTTGAAGTCCTAGGCTCAAGTGATCCTCCAGCCTCAGCCTCCTGAGTAGTTGAAACTACAGGCACACACCACCATGTCCGGTTTCCTTTTTCTTTTTAATTTTACTGGTATATTTCATTAACTGGTTTTGTTTTGTTTGCACTGGAGTCTCACTCTGTCACCCAGGCTGGAGTATAGTGGTATGCTCACGGCTACTGCAGCCTTGTCCTGCTGGGCTCAGGCGGTCCTTCTGCTTCAGCCTTCCAAGGAGCTGAACTACAGGCATGCGCCACTATGCTCAACTAATTTATTTATTGCAGAGATGAAGTCCTGCCAAGTTGCCCAGGCTGGTCTTGAACCCCTGGGTTCAGACAATTCTCTCGCCTCTGCCTTCCAAAATGCTGGGATTACAGGCCTGAGCCACTATGCCTGGCTAATTTTTTGTTGTCGTTTTAACCTTAAGATATCACTGCATTTCTGAGATAAATCTCACTTGGTCACTAATGTACATGTCTTTTTATACACTGTTGAATTCAGTTTGCTAGTATAGTATGTTGCTGAGTATTCTTATGTTCATATTTATAAGAGATATTGATCTATAGTTTTCTCATGATGTCTTTGGTTTTGGTATCAGAGTAATACTGACTTTATAAAATGAGTTGGGAAGTATTCCCCCCTCTATCTTTTGCAAGAGTTTGTGAAGATTGGAATAATCCTTTAAATGTCTGGTAGAATTCAGCAGTGAAGCCATATAGGTCTGGACTTTTCTTTGTAGGCAGTTTGACTACTAGATCAACGTCTTCATATGTTGTAAGTATATTCCACTTGTCTTTCTAAAAATTTGTCCACTTCATCAAATTCATTTAATGTATTGGAATACAACAGTTAATAGTATTTCTTATCATTTTTTAGAATTTTTATAAGGTTACTAGTAATGTCCCTTCTTTCTGCTTCAAAAAAACTTGAGTCTTTTTTTTTTTTTTTGCTAAAAGTTTGTCAGGTTTGTTTATCTTACTAAATAACTGGTTTTTGTTTTCATTAACCTTCTCAATTACTTTCCTATTCTATATTTATTTCTACTCTTTTTCTTCTTCATTTGAGTCAGGATCTCTGTCACCCAGGTTAGAGTGCATAATTTAGACAGTTTTGCACTTTGCTTCAACTTTGGACTAGTTTCCTTATCAACATTTATAGAGTTAAATCATCTTTTAACTATATTATTAATTTTTATACCAAAATAACCAGACCATACATAACTGATAATTTTGTCTCCAATTTTCTATCACAATGCTGCAAAAAGTATTATTTTCCACGTACTTATGTATATTTGTAAAAGTATATCCATTAATGAATTCTAACAGTGGAACCAAAAGGTATGTACATTTAAAATTTTAGGCCTGGCATGGTGGTTTAAACCATTAATCCTAGTACTTTGGGAGGCCAACGCGAGAGGATTGCTTGAGCCCTGGAGTTTGAGACCAACCTAGGAAACATAGCAAGACCTCATCTTTACAAAAATCAAAGAAATAAGCTAAGCATGGTGGCGTATGCCTTAAGTCCTAGTTACTCAGAGGCTGAGGTGGAAGGATTGTCTAGTTCAGAAGGTTGAGGCTGCAGTAAGTGATGATTGTGCCACTGCACTCCAGCCTGGGCAACAGAGTAAGACCCCCAAATCAAAAAATAAAAATGTTTAGAATATTATCACCTAGGCTATTAATTAAAAATTGTTGGCCAAACTCGGTGGCTCAGTCTATAATCCCAGCACTTTGGGAGGGCAAGGCAAGTGGACTGCCTGAGCCCGCGGGTTGGAGACCAGCCTGGATAACTTGGCGAGACCTCATCTCTACAATAATAAAAAATTAGCCAGGCATAGTAGCACATGCCTATAGTTCTGGCTACTTGGAAGGCTGCGGCAGAAGGATCATCGGAACCCAGCAGGTCAACGCTGGGGTGGTCATGAGTGTGCCACTGCACTAAGCCTGGGCGACAGAGTGAAGACTCCAACTCAAAAAGAATTGTTACCTTTATTGTCAATTACTTTCCAAAATACCCTCTCAGGAACTAGAAGCCTTTAAAATTAAAGCCATTATACCTAAACTTCCTCTTGTTTTCTAGAAAAATAAAGCCAAAAAAGCAATAAACTTTAAAAACAAGAAACAAAACTATTAAAACAGAAATGTATTCTATTTTTTCAAAAGGAGATTCCCCAGTTTCTCCTTCATGTCCATTTAGTCAATGATCAAATATTGCTTATTCCATCCAAAGTGCTTGATTTTATCTGTTCCTGTCTACTCTCACTGCCGCTAGTCTAGTCCAGGCCCTTGTCATCCTATATCTAGATAATAGCAACAGCTCTAAACCACCCTTCCTTACTTCAGACTTTGCTCTTCAATACATCCTTCACACAATTCTCAGATTAATCTCAACACCTTTTTTACTATATTACTTCAATGGATAAGGACCTATAATGTCTTTAGCACTTCTTACCAAGTTTGAATTTCTTTGTCTACAAAATTCCTGTCTTGATTCATTCAGTACTGTCTCCATTCTCCACCAGTCTATACCCAAAAACACATTGAGTGTAAATATCTTACAGTTTTACTATACTCAAGATTTTATATATTCACAGTGTGCTAAGTCAACCCATCCTATCAGTAAGTCTCAAACACATTCTAAATGTTCAGAATATTTAAAATTCACAATACTCTTTGTGGGACACCTTGAAATGCAAATGTACTTAATTCCATCATACAAATCAGGCACAATTTTATTAGAAAATGTGATGTACATTTAATATTAAAAACCAAAACTACAAGAAAGTATGACTACCAAATAAGCAAGTTATGGGTTTAAATAATTGCAATATCTTACCCATTCTTTTCTTGTAATACGACTAACTTTATTTTACTAACTGTATATAAGTATTCAATGAAAGCAAAGTTTGAAAAACCTTGCATAAGTCTTTCCTGTGAGAAATCAATGCTGCAGACATGATTCATAGGCATTCATAATTCAGAAATGCGTATTTTCTTTCACCAGCCCACCTTCAGATAGCCTTCTTTTGACCCGAATTCTGACCCATGTTCTATTATCTATAGGTTGCCAACCTGGGAGGTTCTTGAAAGATGTTCTCAATATAAAAACACTTGAGATCAGGCGCAGAGGCTTGAGTCTGTAATCCCAGCACTCTGGAAGGCCAAGGCGGGAGGAACACTTGAGCCAGTTTGAGACCAGTCTGGTCAACATAGTGAAACCCATGTTCTCTGCAATAAGTCAAAATATTAGGCAGGCGTGGCAGCATACACCTGTAGTCCCAGCTACTCAGGAGGCTAAGGTGAAAGGATTGCCTGAGTCCAGGAGTTTGAGGTTGCAGTGTGCTGTGATCAATCCACTGCACTCCAGCCTGGATGACACTGTGAGACAGACTCAAAAAAAAAAGTCAAAACATTTAAAGAAAAATATTTGTCAAGGATCTGAGGAATTCAATAATTCCACTTTCAGAATGTACACAAAGGAAATAAAACCAGCAGTATGTTTAAGAATTTTCACTGCAGTATGACTATTCTAGTGAAAAATTGTAAACAACCTAAAAGTTCCAAAATGAGGGTTTCGTTATAGAAAACGATCACAATATATTGAGATATAAGAAAAAACAGAACACAGCATTATCTGATGATGTTAAACAAGCTACATCCAGTTTATGCTGCCAAAGAGACTGTACTGCTAATAAAACCAAGCTTTAGTGATTGATGTGAGCATAGTACAAACAGCCCTACATTTGAATCCCAACTCCACTACTTATTCTGTGAAGTAGGGCAAGTTACCCAACCACATCCAAGTAGTTTTGCAATAACAATTAAGTGAAAGCACCTGATATGAGGGTGGGGGCAACACCTATGTAGAGCTTGACCCCATCAATAGATGTTTCTGTGGCTGTTTCTGTTCCCTAGCTACAAACCCTACTCTGACCCCAAGCTGCCTTGTCACAGAGTATAGAGAGAGACTCATGGCAACTCAGCACATATCCCTCCTCGTGCTGGAAAATCAATCATGATGAGTAAGCAGACTTATCTTTGTATATGAAGGGCAGTATTATTCTTGTTATATGAAGGAGATTATCCCATTATCCACATTCTGGATTACTGCCTGCTCTCAAGAACTGTCCCAATTAGTCTACAACACTAGGACAGAACTGTTTTTTCACTTAGGTCTGTTTTGTAAGATTGTAACATTTTTAAAAAACAAACAAACAAACAAACAAACTGTATATTCCATCAGTCTACATCCCTGCTCTTTCACTGTATGATCTCAAAGTTTTCTAATGCAAGCCCTAGCTGGCCCCCAGTTGACCTGGGGCCATCTCCTACTTATTGCAGCAAGAGAAGAAAGAAATCAGCCCAAATCAGCTAACTGAATTGTTTACCCTTTCCAATGTTTTCTTCTATTATTATGGCTAAATTAGTAACTCTCTGCAAAGCACAAAGATATCTTAAAACAAAGAGAATAATAACAGGGGATTATCTTTATCACTAGGTCAGTCATTTTTACTTGCATGGCCAATCAAAGGTCTAGATTGATTTTATATACAGTATTCATATATACTTCTAAAAACAATTTGGCAGTCTTAAAAGCACAGATACCAAAAATCATTAAGATTCAATTTTATCAGCCCGGCTCAGTGGCTCAGCCTGTAATCCCGCGCCTTTGGGAGGCTGAGGTGAGTGGATTGCCTAAGCCTGCAGGTTCGAGACCCGCCTGGCCAACTTGGCGAGACTTCATCTCTACAATAATTCAAAAAATTAGCTGGGCATGGTAGCGCGTGCCTGTAGTTCCAGCTACTTGGAAGGCTGAGGCGGAAGGATCGCCGGAGCCCCGCAGGTCGAGGCTGCAGTGACCGAGAGTGGCCACTTCACTCCAGTCTGGATGACAGAGTGAGACTCCAACTCAAAAAAAAAGATTCAATTTTATCATCAGTTCAACAAACACTGCTGAAAAACAGGGGATAAGAAGAAAAAGGTATAACCCAACTACCAAATGTAAGGGAAAAAGTAAAAGGACAAAATAATCTAGAGCAACAGAGAAAAAGAAAACAATCTAGGAAACAATTGAGAGCAATTCTGAGACTATTTGGTATAAAATAATTCATAACATAGTTGAGACTAAGGAAAATTACAAAAACTGAACACAGTTCTGAGCCTTCTGACAGTCAATGTAATAAAAAGAAACAGGATGGCTTACAAAACAAAAATAACCTAATAAAAAGCAATCATTTCCTTAAAAAAAACAAAAAAAAGGAAAGGGAAAGGGCTAGCACTGGGGTCTTAGGAAAATTTGTCTCTAAGGTCTGTATTTTATAGGGACCAGTAAATAAAACAGAAAGTTTCTTAGAGAGCACTGAAGATTTTTCTCATGGCCCCCTTTGTTATATATCAATTCTTGGTGAAAGTCAAGATACGTAATATTAAATCATAGTTCTGTGAAGAAACTTTTATTACGACCACATTATAAAGTAACAATGCAAGTATACTGATTTCAGGTGATGCATTTATTTGTCATTTAGCTTATTCTAGGCTTTTATAAATGTATGTTTTGTTTCCCTTGAGGACTATAAGTTCCTCAAAGTTTATGTTTTCTGCTTCTATTTGAACTTCCTTTGCTATTTAGTAAAATGCTTTATAGTTTCTGCTCAATTATAACAACTGATAAACTGTCATGCAGTCAATATTTGTATTATTTGTTAGTCTTCCCTGCTACCCTATCATTCCATGAGAACAGGGTCAGTGTCTTGATTACAACTATATCCCCAGTCTCAGACACAGGATCATTCTATAAGTATTCACTGAATGAATTAATTAAATAAAGAAACACTATCAAGAAGTATGAAAGGAGAGGAAAAATTATTCTTAAAATGGCAGAGACTTTTGATTCTAAGGTTGGTTCTAACAAGAGCTGGATGACCTTAAGTAAGTAGTTACTTAATGTCTCTGACCTTCAATCCTTTCACATGTGAAAATAGAAAAATTAACATCTATTTCAGAATTACTGTAAGAATTTTTATTTTTCTAAAGTCAGGGTCTCACTCGGTCACCCACAGTGAAATGCAGTGGCATGAATATGACAATCATGGCTCAAGACAGCCTTGACCTCCCAGGCTCAGGCAATCCTTCCACCTCAGTATCCTAAGGGACTACAGGCGCCTGCCACCACGCCTGGCTAATTTTTTTTTTTTTTTTTGTAGACGAGGTTTCACCATGTTGTCCAGGCTGGTCTCAAACTCCTGGACTCAAGCAATCCACCGGCCTCAGCCTCCCAAAATTCTGGAATGGCAGGCATGAGCCACCCCACCCAGCCTAAATGTTTTAACATATGTAAAGCACTTAACACAATACCTGGAAAAGAGCTCAATAAATATCCATTCCTTTACTTTCTGTCATGCCCTCCATCTTAAAATCTCCTATAAGCAAAAAACAGTGCCTTCCAAGAATAAATTCAGTAAAAATACAACAGAACTCATTCACATTTTTCTTTAAAAAACTAAATTTTCATCTCTTCAATCTTTAAAATGGAGGCGATAGCTTGTGGATTACTTTCAAACTATTACAAATCCAAGAACAAGTTAGGAAAAAAACAATGTCAAGAATGAGCCTCAGGTCTGTAATCCCAGCATGTTTTGGGAGGCTGAAGCAGGAGAACTGCTTGGGCCAGGAGCTCCAGACAAGCTTGGGCAACATAGAGAGACCCTATTTCGACAAAAAATAACACTAAAACAATAAAAACAGTCGGGCATGGTGGCCCGATTCTGCAGTCCCTGCTACTCGGGAGGCTGAGATGGGAGGATTGCTTGAGCCCAAAAGGTCGAGGACACACTGCACTCCAGCCAGGACAGCAGAGCAAGACCCAGTCTCTTTAAAACAAGAAAAAAAAAAAAAGAGCTTTGAAGCAACAAGTGGGGGAAAAATCACACCTACTCACTGACTGCTGTCAGAGGTCTTGAAGAAACCATTTATTTAAGGAAAAAAAGGATGAAAACGTTAGTAATATTAATAGTACGTTTTAGGGGAAAAAAAATTTAAGAGCTAGGCGCCGATAGTCCCAGCCACTCAAAAGGCTGAGGTGGAGGATCACCTGAGCCTAGGAGTTCCAGTACAGCCCGGGCAACATAGCAAGATCCCATCTCTAAACTCAAAACAAAACAAAGCACTTCGCAATCACTTATTCTGAGTTTAAACCTTAAAAATGAAAATACTTTGAGGCCATTCATTTAAAAGTGTAACAAGGGGCCAGGCACGGAGGTTCATGCCTGTAATCCCAACAGAGAGTCCAAGGCATTGAGCCCCGTAGTTGGAAACTAGCCTAGGCAACATAGCGAGACCTCGTCTCTACCAAAAAAGAATCCAAAAATTAGCTGGGCGTGGTGGCGCGCGCCTGTAGTCCTAGCTACTCGGGAGGCTGAGGGGGAAGGATCGCCTGAGCCCAGGAAGTCGAGGCGGCAGTGGGCTGTGATCACCCCACTGCACTGCAGCCTGGACGACAGAGCGAGACCCCCACCCCACCACCCAAAAAACCCGTGTAACAGGAAGCAAGCATTCAACCCTGAACACGCCATGACGACTCTCCTCCCGAGTGGGGCTTCACCTACCCCTCCGCAGTTTCCCTCGCATCCTCGCTTCCACGCGCCGTGTGCAGACCAAGTTCTGTCATTCCTATAATTACCACACCCCCGTCAGCCGCTCCGGGCCCGGGTGGTTATGACATCTGCACACTGCAGCCGCGCGTCTCCACCGCCCGCTCCCCCACCTTCCTCCGAACCTCCGGCCCCGGCCCGGGCCGTAACTTGTCAACGCCCGAGACGGTCCCTTCCCGCCCAGGTTACCAGTTCGACCCACCCCCGCCCGCTCTCTCCCGCCGGCTGCGGCACCCGCGCCCTCGCCCCCGCCCCGCCGCCGCGCAGCCCCCGCGCCCGCCTCCCCTCCGCCCGCGGCCTCGGCGCCCCGCAGTCCCCGGCGCCGCTCCCAGCCCCGCCGCCGCCGCGCCGCGCCGCCCCGCCCCGCCCGCCTCGACCGGCGTTCCCGAGGGCGATCACACCAGCGCTCCCCGCCCCCACCCTCCCGCCGCCGGCCGCGCGGCCGTTAGGACAGCCGGGCCCGTGACGCGCGGGCGCGCCGCGAGCGTCCCGGCCCAGCGCCCCCCGCCCCGAGCTCAGGCCCCGGCCGCCGCCCGCCCTCGCCCCGGGGCCTCTCCCGGGTCCCGCCGGGGACGGCCCGGATCCGCCGGCGGGAAGAGGAGGGGCCGGCCCGCAGGGCCCCGCACTCACCAGGCTCCAGGCCACCGGCCCCGGCGCCACAGCTGAAGTGAGCCGCTCGCTCGCTCGCTCGCTCGCCCGCCCGCCGTACCTCTCCCGCGCACAGCCTGGAAGAGCCGGCCCGCGCCTCGGCGCTGCTCAGCAGGCCTCGCTCTCCGCCGCCGCGCACCGAGCAGCGAGACTCGGCTCAGCCGGCGTTCGCAGTGCGCCTGCGTGCGGGGGCCGCCCCGTGCGCCTGCGCGCGTCCCTCCGCCGCTCGCCGCGGGGGCTGCCGGGAGACGTAGTCTTCCAGCGCCCTTCCCCTGGGCGCTTAGCCCGCGAGGAGTCGGGGGTCGGGGTGGGGGTCTCCCCGAGGAGGAGGTTGCAGAGGCCGGAAAAACCTGTCTTCTGCTACAAGCCTGTCTTCTCTAAGCTCTTGCGGGGCGAATGGATCCTCACTCACCTTTGGCTTTCTAACCCCTAACGTGGTAGGTGTTTAACATGCGTATGGAACGAATGATGGAATGACTGAATTCGAGGGAGTGTTACAAAAGTGGTAAGTCAGCGCCTCGTGTCTAAAGGGCTCACATGCAGCACGTTTGCAGGAAGGAAGCTTCTGGGTATTCATTCCTTTTTTTTGAGTTCTCTCCCATCCCCTCTGCTAGATAACGTATGGGCAGCATCAAATATCATTAAGAAATTAAATGAAACAAAGATCCTTGCTTTACTCTTAACACTCGCAATAAGTGCTCCCAAACGAAAAACTGGGGCAGGGATTGTTAATGTTAAATCTGATGGAATTCTTCTTTTGGGGGAGCAAAAAGTGGCTTCAAAAGAAGAAAAACTGAAGCCAGCCTAGCAGAAGTCACAGGATCGAAAATTCTTAAATGTGACTCACGCAAATCAATTTAAAACACCAGCCGAAAAGCAAAATGAAAGAGATGGAGTAGAAAATACATGTATAATCATGGGAGGGAAGGGGAGAGAGGACCACACTATCTGAATCCTAGGTTATGCAATGTTCATTTGTCCTGAATCTCTCTGCTGTATCAGCATTCTCACACTGATGGTGTGTTTACCAAGATCAGAGTTGAGTTTGAGCAAGGGGGCTGGGGAAAGAGAAGGTGTTCTGCTAGGCTGCAAATACGTCACCTCTTTCCAATAAGGTGCTAAGATTTATTATTCAGAGCTGGACTTGACTCTTTGTGAAAGTTAATTTATTTCCAGCTCATCCTTAGTCCTAGCTAGGGTGTGGTCCTTGAGAGTCCAAACCAAAAGCCTGGGGTATTTAATAGAGCCTGTCCTCTTTGGTGGGCCTTCTCAACCCTGTGAGAAAGCCAGAAGCTCTACTCAGTTTTTCAGCCACTGCTTTCAGAATCAATAGTCACCTCAGCTTTGGAAAAGCAATGACAAATGTCAGACTCACCTCTTGTGGCTTCCTTGTTCTTCCAAATCTTGCACTCACAAATTCTAGCTGCTTTCGTAGCTCTTCAGTGCATTGTTTTTTCTATTTTGCCCAGTTGTTCTTGGTAGTGGAAGGGTTGGTCCAAACAATAGCAGTAGGTCATTGCTGGCAGCAGAATTCCTATATATATCACTTTTAGAAAAATGTTATTGGGGACAGAGTGGGGGCATGACCCCAAAAATGTTGTCACACCACACATGGTGTTTTACAAGCTAATGTCTCCCTGACTAAACCATTTTGTATTTTAAGAAATTTCAAATTGTAGAACAATATTTTTGCTATCACAAACAATGCTGTTATGAACATTCTTGTACATCTTTACTGTGTATAGGGAAATGCTAAATCTTAGGACATAGCATCTTTAATATTACTAGATGTAGTAGGCAGAATTTAAGATGACCCCCGTAATCTCTGCCTTCTGGTGTTGCCCTGTATAATCCCCACCCCTTGAGTGCAGGTGGGACTTTTGACTTACTTCTAGCCAATAAAATATGGTAAAGATGATGGAATGTCACTCTCAGGATTATGTTTCATTATATAAGACTGTCTTCGCAGACTGGAGTTAGAGACTCCTGGCCTTGAAGAAGCAAGCTGTTGTGTTGTAAATTTCTTATATAGGGGCCACATGGCAGAAAACTGCAGATGGCTTCTAGGACTTGAGTGCAGCCTCCAAGCTGACAGCCAGTAAGAAGACAGGGCCCTCAGTCATACAACTACAAGAAAATAAATTCTGTCAACAACCTGAGAAGGCTTGGAAGCAGATTCTTACCCAGTCAAACCTCCAGATGAGAAACAATTGCAACTTTGTGAGACCCAGAGCTAAAGACCCAGAGAAACTGTGCCTGTATTCCTGGGCCACAGAAACTGTTAGGTTAAAACTCCCAATAGGGCCTCCAAAATTATTAGGTTAAAACTCCCAGTAGGGCCTCCAAAATGTTGGGTTAGGCCCAGTGGGGGTTGTATGTGCAGTCTGGTGCCATGTGAAAGTTGCAAAAAAATTACACAGAAGTTACATTGAAAAACATAGTTTATTTAGAAAGTCAATTAGAGAGAGAAAAGAGATTCTCTTCCCCAAGGTAGGGGACGGGGCCAAGGCTAGGAAAACATGGCGGCCATAGCTCAAAGAGCCACATGGACACACCATAGTTTAACAAAGCAATGACCAATGACTGTTTCAGGTTGAATTCCTTTAAACTTTCCCTTTGATAGGTGCAGGTCATTAAGGTGATTGGGTGGTGGTCTGTTCCATTCATGCAGGTGAAAGGTTTAGCAGGTACATTAAGGTGATTGGGTGGTGGTCTGTTCCATGTCATCACGCAGGGCAGGTAAGCACAGGTACTGATGTCAGGTGATGGATGTCAGGCAGTTGGTGGGGTCTGCCATGAAGGTCATGAAGGGCTGATTAGGTTAACTTGAGTCTTGTGGGCGGAGGCAAATACTTGAAGTAGAAAAGCTAATAAGTACAAGACAAGCTGGGGAGGGGTATGTAAGACAATTATCAATAACTACCTCTGAGAAACCAGATCTGTCCTTGGCTTGTGATTAGAGGGTAAACTAAAGTGAACTGCTAGAGAAACATGACAACTCTAAACAATGTTAAAATGGCTGCTCTTTGGCTATATTGACTCCATGTTATGTTCTTTCAGAAACCGTGAAATAATAAGTGTGTTTTAAGTTACTAGATTCGTGGTAATTTGTTATACAACAGTAGAAAACTAATACACTATATATTGCTGGATTATTTCACAAAGTAGTTGTATTGCCGGGCTTAGTGGTTCACACCTGTAATCCCAGCACTTTGGGAGGCCGAGGTGGGAGAATTGCCTGAACCCAGGAGTTCAAGACCAGCCTGTGCAACATAGTGAGACATCATTTCTACAAAAAATTAAAAAATTAACCTGGCATGGTCGTGCATGTCTGTAGTACCAGCTACCCAGGAGGCTGAGATGGGGGATCATCTGAGTCTAGGAGGTTGAGGCTGCAGTGAACCAGGACTGTGTCACGGCACTCTAGCCTGAGTGATAGAGTGAAACCCTGTCTTAAAATAATAGTAATACAAAATAGTTGTACTAATTTATATTCCACAGAGTACAAGATTCTCTTTTCTTTTTTTTTTTTTTTTTTTGAGTTGGAGTCTCACTCTGTCGCCCAGACTGAAGTGCAGTGGCCGCTTCCGGCCACCACAGCCTCGACCTGCTGGGCTCCGGTGATCCTTCCGCCTCAGCCTTCCAAGTAGCCGGAATTACAGGCATGTGCTACCATGCCTGGCTAATTTTTTTATTTATTGTAGAGATGAGGTCTCGCTGCCCAGGCGGGTTTCGAGCCCACGGGCTCAGGCAATCCACTCACCTTAGCCTCCCAAAGGCGAGGGATTACAGGCTGAGCCACCAAGCCTGGCTAAGATTCTCTTTTCTACACATCCTGGCTAGCATTTGAAAATGTCTGACCTTTTAAAATTTTCGACAATCTAATAGGTGTTAAATAATAATATAAATGTTACATGTTATTATATATTAGTGTAATTGTATATGTTATGAATATTATTACTTGAACATAAAAACATGAAAAATAGGTAGTTACTTTAAATTATATACTCTGTTGTATTTTTCTGTTGCATAAATGCTAGTAAACAGAATAGTAATAAGACTAGTTATAAGTGACAACTAGTAATAATTAATAGAAGGACTAATTAAGCAAATAATATGTGCAAAAAATATAACAATTTTTTTTTTTTTTTGAGTTGGAGTCTCACTCTGTCACCCAGACTGGAGTGCAGTGGCCGCTCCTGGCCACCGCAGCCTCGACCTGCTGGGCTCCAGCGATTCATCCACCTCAGCCTTCCAAGTAGCCAGAATTACAGGCACGCGCTACCAAGCCCGGCTGATTTTTGATTTATTGTAGAGACAAGGTCTCGCCAAGTTGCCCAGGCGGGTCTCAAACCTGCGGGCTCAGGCAGTCCACTCACCTCAGCCTCCCAAGGCGTGGGATTACAGGCTGAGCCACCGAGCCCGGCTTTATTGCATATTTAAATTCTATAAGTAATTCTATATTCTTGAGATACATAAATGTAAGAATTTTTTAAGACTGTAAATATAATAGAACTAATTAAACAGATATTACCTATATTAAATAAAAAATAATGGCATGTTTCTTTCTGTTCCATGATATCATGGATATTTTTATTCTTTCTGTTTTGTTTTCCATTAATACTTCTCTGAACTACCTGAAACCTTCAAGACATCTTTCTTTTATTTTATGTAATGGTAAAACTGAATCCAGTCAAACATAAAAGTAATTTTTAACTGCATCTCTGCTCTTCTGCCTACATTGCACTGATTCCTGCTATTGGTGTAATGTAATACATAGAGCTAAGTATTCTCTCAATAGAAGTGTTTGCACATAGAATACTTAGGCTTTTTTTTGCTAGCACAGCAGGTTATTTAAGTTATTGGAATTTGTTTCCAACTCTCCAAAATGTTCATCCATCTTGTATCTTCAGGTAAACGAGCCATTTATCTGTCAGTTGGGTCCTTGTATTTATAAATTAACCATGTGTGAAATGACCATTATTTTTAAAACACTCTGAAGCACATTAGATGTCTTTGTAATTAAATGTCTTTTCCCTAGGGAAAATGATTTAAAGCACATATGTGAGCCTCCCACCTGCCTGCTGCCTTCTCTCTCTCACCTTGGATCTCCAGCCTCACCGGGGCTCGACATGAACCCCAACTGCTCCTGTACCTCTGGTTGCTGCTCCTGCTGCCCCATGAGCTGTGTCAAGTGCGCCCAGGGCTGTGTCTGCCAAGGGACATCGGACAAGTGCAGTTGCTGCGCCTGATGTCGGGAGGGCCCTGCTTCCAAATGTAAATGGAGCAGCGTGTACAGACCTGGAATTTTTTCTCATACAACCCTGGCTCTTTCACTACATTTATTTTTCTATGAAATACGTGAATGGTAATAAAAGTTATTGATTTAAAAAAAAATACAAGTGTAATTTGAACTTGTAAAATTGAAGTTAGATTTCAAATAAGCTTCCAGTTATAGTAAAGAAATTCAGAAAGTTCTGTTTGACTTTGCCTTTATCTGGGGACATTTCTTTAATGTTCTGAAACAATATTATTTCCAAAAAATTTGTCTTCTTTTTTTCTTTTGGAGTTTTTGTAACAACCTCCATATAACATTAAGCAACTCAAGTCAGTTCATCCTTTCCTGGTCTCCTGGTGGCATCTTCAAGGATTATCAGACAGCTTTGGAGAACTAACATGTTTATTTGTGTTTCACCATAATCATTTTCTCCATTCTCTTCCTTGATGTATTTCCAAATTGGAACAGGACATTATTTTTTGTTCTACACTTGAAGATATGATTTTATGACAAGCCAACATTTTAACTTCTTTTCTATAGCCAGCAGCAACGACAGCCATCTTGTAGGCACATATTTAAGGAAGCTATCTCCTTCCATTCCTATAAGTCAAAAATTTTATTAAGTGTTTCTGCACATTTTGAGGTAGCTGAAATAACCAAACATTTTCATTATCAAAGTCTCCATATCTCAGATAAGCAAATCACAGCCCTCTATTAACAG
The DNA here is from genome assembly GCA_027257055.1 of Cephalopachus bancanus. Taxonomy (NCBI): domain Eukaryota; kingdom Metazoa; phylum Chordata; class Mammalia; order Primates; family Tarsiidae; genus Cephalopachus; species Cephalopachus bancanus. Next base: position 2,663,472 of record JAPVLO010000022.1, on the reverse strand, counting down.
TGTTTAGCAGATGAGATCTTTTCATTTCTTCAGTAAGATATTTAGAGACTGGAAATTCAGGCAAATGGGGACAGTTGGTCACTCTTCCTCACATCTCCTTCATCTGGCCAGTACACCCATTCCCCTACTTGTGGTGAGTGCTGGCTGCTGCCCCACCTCTGAAATATTGCCCTAGACCTCACAGGAGCCACCTTGCTCCCACTCTCCCCTCTCCTTCCCACTAAAGGATCAGCCTATGCCATTGGCTTTCAGTAGAGTTCAAAACACCATCTCTTGCTGCAGGATGTGACTTACTTCTTTTTTTTGAGTTGGAGTCTCACTCTGTTACCCAGGCTGGAGTGCAGTCGCATGCTCATGGCCACCCCAGTGTCGACCTGCTGGGCTCAGGTGATTCTTCTACCTCAGCCTTCCAGGTAGCCAGAACTATAGGCGTGCGCTACCACACCTGGCTAATTTTTTAAATTTATTTTAGAGATGAGGTCTCACCAAGTTGTGCAAGCTGTTCTCTAAACTGTGGGCTCAGGCAATCCTCTCACCTCGATCTTCCAAAGTGCTGGGATTACAGCCTTGAGCCACTGCACCCGGCCTGTGATTTACTTCTGATGATTTATGCTCTAGAACTTCCTGTTATTCTAAGACTGAAGTTAGTCTTCAGTTGAGATTATATTCTTGCTCATTTATCCCCCTGCCCTGTGCTGTCTCTCTTAATTCCTGAGAGCACTCCCCCAATGAGTCACTTGAACATGAATTTCCATCTTAGGCTCTGTTTTGGGGGAACCCCACCTAGGAAAAGGTCCAAATTTATTGTTTTTCATTTCCTTAGCCAGTTGCACAAGACTTTTGAGATCATTATTTTGTTTTTCCAATGATCTGCAATTTTACTTCTGTCATTCATACACACACAACACACACACACACACACACACACACCTCTATATGGAGAAAAGTGAATATAAAGATACAGTAGTCATATGATACGAAAGAAAAAGAAGAATTAACAAAAATGCAAGCACCAAATAGCAGTTTTGACTTTAGCATGGAAACCTAGATAGCAGTTGTATTCTTTATCATATAAATTCTGACTTTAAAATGGTACTTAGCTTCTAACTGAAAATATTGCTGGAAAATTTTTAATATACCGCAAAAATATTGACACCATAATACCTGTGATGTGAAAATGCTACAGCCTGACCAGGTTCTTGTGCCCACTGCCCAGAAAAAAACCAAAAACCATTACACTTAGAGAAAGAGTTTAATATTGCAAAGCAGCCAAGCAAGGAGGATGGGCAATTTTACTCAAATTCACACTCCTTAAAAATTCAGAAGATATGGTTTTTAAAGGAATTTTGGCAGGCAGGGGAATAGAGGCTGCTGATTGATGAAGTCAGGGGGTGTTGAGACAGTCTTCCTATCACAGAGTCAATTTCTGGGAGGGGGCATCACAGGACTGGTGGAGTCAGTTTCTTGGTATGTGTCTTGGGCCTGGGTGGTGCCTTGGGTCCGACAGAGTCTGAAAAATATCTCAAATACTATTCTTGTTTTGCAACAGATGCTATCTATAAAGCAAGTCCCATGACCCTCAGCCACTACCTCCAGGCAGTGAGTCATTTTGGAGGTTGTTTAGGAGGAAGGTATGGGGGTGGAGGGGTCCCTGGACATTGAAGTTGTTTTTGTCTTTCAACCTCCACTTTTGTCCTCAAGCGGTCTTAGGCCCATCCTGTTTAAGTCAGAATAAGTTTATCAGCATTGGGGGTGGCCTCCTCCCCCTCTTCAGAGGTCAAGAAGTAAAGATAATCAATTGCTTTCTGTTGAAATGAAAGCAAACTTGGAAACAACAGATTTGTTAAATTCTAACCATAGCTGCAGCTTTTCGTGGCTCAGATCTCATCTATAGCTTTTCCCCATGGCCTGATATTAATTTTATATAGGAGGTTTCAAAAAGATGTCATAAATATTGCAGAATATTTGTATATATTTATATAACATATTATATAAACTTGAGCAATACATATATCTTGAATTTAGATATATAGCAATACATATACATTTGAGAGATATATATACTCATATATAGACTAACTAAATTTAACAGAATTTATTAGCACAAAGAATGATTCATGAATCAGGCAGCACTCAGAACCAAGAGAGGCTCAGAGTCTTCTTCCAGCAACATTGGCAGGATTTATAGACAGAAAAAAGAAATGACAAAAATAAACAGCTTGATTGGTTATAGCACAGTATTTGTCTTATCTGGGTATGGTAATAATGAGGCATTCTCCCTATATGGACATGTTCTTATCAGTTGTCAGTTTGTGATTGACTTGGATTCAGTTACTAGTTACAAATCAAGTCACAGTTCACTACGTATGATGGCAGCTTTAGGCAACACTTAATTTAAATATATATGTATGTGTGTTTGTGTGTGTGTGTGTGTATTGCTCAAGTTTCTATATCAGCACAGGTCTGTTTTGGAGATTTCTGCTGTATTTAGTTGGTCTGCTTGTCCATTGCTGCACCAATAATACTTTTTCTTAATTTATCTGTATTTGTATAATATTATGATATATGATAGGTCAAGTCATTTCTACTTTTTTTCTTCTTTAAAATTGCCTCAAATATTCTTGAACCTTTTTCTTTCATATAAATTTGTTAATTGCTCTATCAATTTCTATGATGAAAATCTCTTATGATATCAATTAAAATTGATGGAATGAATTTTGGAGAGTAGATGCCTTTATTGTATTGAATAATCTCAGTGAGGATATGATACATCTCTCCATTTATTTAGATCTTCCTTAATGCCTTTCAGTGATGGTTTGTAATTTTCATTTTGTTTCTGCACATCTTACATTAAACTTATTTCTTGTTACTTTGTTTTGCTGTTGCTATTATAAATGGTAGAAATAAAAGTCATTATGTTTACTGTTACATGTATAGAAATGCAGTTATTTATGTATAACTTCTATTTAGAACTTGAAAAATGCTTGTATTAATTTTAATAATTTGTATCCAGATTTTCTTGGACTTTCTAGGTAATCATGTTGTCTACAATAATGACATTTTTATTTCTTCACTTTTAGTCATTTTCTTTATTTTTTTTCACTATGTTGAACAAGACTTCTAATTGAATGCTGAAGATGTGATGATAGGAAGTATTCATTGTCTTATTCCTGATTTTATAGGGAATCATTCTAATGTTTAACCATAAATGTAATGCTTCCTCTAGGTTTTTTGTAGCTACTTTTTAATGAATTGTGTATCAAGTGGGTTTTCTATATATATTGAGATGAACATACCCTTTAACATAATTATCTGGTTAGTTACATTAATAGATTGTTTTAAAAGTTAAGTTATCCTTGCATTTCTGAAGTTAACCCCATTTGACTATGATTTATTTAGTTATACAGAGATAAATTATAATTGTTAGTATTTTGTTTAGAATTTGTACATCTATTAACATAAATGAATTCATTTGTAATTTTTCTATTTTATTTTAATTTTATTTATTTATTTTTTTTGAGTTGGAGTCTCACTCTGTCACCCATACTGGAGTGCAGTGGCCGCTCCCGGCCACCGCAGCCTCGACCTGCTGGGCTCCAGCGATCCTTCCGCCTCAGCCTTCCAAGTAGCTGGAATTACAGGTGCGTGATACCACACCCGGTTAACTTTTTGATTCATTGTAGAGATGAGGTCTCCCCTGCCCAGGTGGGTCTCAAACCCTCGGACTCAGGCGATCCACTCACCTCAGCCTCCCAAAGGCGCGGGATTATGGGCTGAGCCACGGAGCCCGGCCAATTTTCCTATTTTATACTGTTTTCTATTTTTGATATCAAGGTTATACTTACCATGAAAAATTTGTTGGGGAGTGTTCCCTCTGTTTCTGTTCTCTAAGAGATTTTGTATAAGATTGAAATGATCTGTTCTTTGTATATGTTGTAGAACTCAATAATCAAATTGAAATCATTTTAGCCTGTTGTGTTTGCTTGGTAGGTAACTTTTTAATTACTGATTCAGTTTATTTAATTGACATTAGAAAATTCAAGATTCTAGTTCTTCAGTCAACTTTGGAAAGTTATATTTTTCTAAAAAAGTTTACATGTGTAAATTTTCACTTATTAGCACAAAGTTATTTCTAATATGGTCTTACTATCTTTAAATCTCTAATGTATCTTAGTTATATCCCTCTTTTCATTCCTAAAATTCTTTATTTGTATTCCTCATCTTTTCTTGATCAGTCTTACCAAATGTTTGCCTGTTTCTTTAATCTTTACAAAGAAACAGCTATTCACTTTATTGGTTTATTTCATTATTTTCTGCTTCTATTCCTTCTTTTTTCAAGTTTATTCTGGTTTTCATTTCTTACCTTAAGTTGGATACTTAGTTCATTGATTTATGCCTTTATTTTTCTTAATATAAGCATTAAGGTCATGAGTAATTTAAGCACTATTTTAGTTTTCTATCATAAGCTATAATAGTAATATTTTCATTATCATTAATTTCTACATATTTTCTATTTTATATTTTCATGATCCACAGGGTATTATTTTAGATTATATCTAATTTCCAAATGTATTTATATTTAAGCTTTTAAATTTTTTTGTTTGTGTCAGAGTCTCACTCTGTCGCCCAGGCTGGAGTGCAGTGGCAGAATCACGGCCACTGCAGCCTCAACCTGCTGGGCTAGGGGTGATCCTTCCACCTCAGCCTTCCACGTAGCTGGAACTACAGGCATGCACCACCATGCCTGGCTATTTTTTGGATTTATTGTGGAGATGAGGTCTCACCAAGTTGCCCAGGTTAGCCTCAAATCCCTGAGCTCAGACAATCCTCTCACCTTGGTCTCCCAAAGTGCTGGGATTACAGGTATGAACCACTGTAAGCTTTTGAAAATTGACTTCTAAAAGAAAAAACTTTGACTTCTAAGTTAATTGCTTGATGGATGACAGCCAGAGAACATGGCCAAATTGAGAATATCTTTACAATTGTTGAACTTTGAATACGGTCAACATACAGAAGTGTTCATTGTACACTTGAGAAGAATATGTATTCTCTAATTGTCAGGCGTTCTATATACATACATTAAATATAAATTATGTTGTTCAAACCTTCTATAGTCTTACTAATTTTTTTTTACTATGTCATCTACTCATTGAGAGAGTTGTTAAATTGGTGACAAAGGATTTGTCAATTTTGCCTGTAATTCTGCCAATTTTGGTTTTATATAGTTTGAGTTTATATTATTAAATGCATACAGGTTTAGCATTATATCTCTTCCTGGTGAATTGAACATTTTGTTATTATCAAGTACTCAATTTTTATCCCTCATAATGCTTTTTAACTTAAGGTCTATTTTGTTTGATTTTAGCTGATTTATTTCATTATTTTCTGCTTTTATTCCTTCTTTCTTCAAGTTTATTTTGGTTTTCATTTCTTACCTTAAGTTGGATACTTAGTTCATTGATTTATGCCTTTTTTAACCAACTTTCTTTTTTATTTTTATTTATTTTTATATATATAAAAATATATATATATATATATATATTTTTTTTTTTTTTTTTTTTTTTTTTGAGTTGGAGTCTCACTCTGTCACCCAGACTGGAGTGCAGTGGCCGCTCCCGGCCACCGCAGCCTCGACCTGCTGGACTCCGGCGATCCTTCCACCTCAGCCTTCCAAGTAGTTGGAACTACAGGCGCGCGCTACCACGTCTGGCTAATTTTTGATTTATTGTAGAGATGAGGTCTCCCCAAGTTGCCCAGGTGGGTCTCGAACCTGCGGGCTCAGGCAATCCACTCACCTCAGCCTCCCAAAGGCGCGGGATTATAGGATGAACCGCCGAGCCCGGCCGGAAGTTATAAATTTTAATAAACGGTATCTCTAATCTCTTCTTGCACAAGAACTTTAATTGTTTATTTAGAGATGGGGTGGTCTTGCTATGTTGCCCAAGCTGGAGTGCAGTAACTATTCACAGTCACAATCATAGTGCACTGCAGTCTTGAACTTTTAAAGACATTTCATTTATTTATGTATTTATGTATGTATGAAGGGGGACCCCCACAAAAACTGGAATTATTTTTTGGAGGGCAGGCACATTGTAATACAGGCTTTCCCCGCTAGGTAAGTGTTCTAGGAAGCCATCGGCTTCAGTGTACCCACAAGTGTTGTGAGAGGCAGCGTTCAGCTTCTGTGAATTTTTTTTTTTTTTTTTTTTGGAGTCTCACTCTATCGCTCTGTCTGGAATGCAGTGGTACGCTCACGGTCGACCTGCTGGGCTTCTGTGATCCTTCCGCCTCAGCCTACTACAAGTGCGCGCTACCACGCATGGCTAATTTTGGATCTATTGTAGAGATGAGGTCTGGCCTAATTGTCCAGACTGGTCTCGGACCTGCAGGCTCAGGCAGTCCACTCGCCTTGGCCTCCCAAAGTGCTGGGATTACAGGCTGAGCCACCGAACACGGCCAATGAATTTTTAATGTTGGTGATTTTTTTTCACTGCATTTGCCCATTTCATGATGGGTCATTTACAAGCGCACTCCCCACACCTGGCTGAGTGTTCAGTGTTTTTGACTCTCATGCCCCACCCTCCCTATTCACCTGAGACTTTTGTTTGTTTCCCCATGATAAAAGTCCTCAAAGGGAAACATTTTGCATGTGTGGCAGAAGTGAAACAAAAAAAGCAGAAGTACTAGAAGGCATCACAATTGATGAGTTCAAAAACTTTTGAGAAGTGGGAAAAGTATCTTGATGGGTGTATTGCATCAAACGGTACTACTTTGAAGGTGACTGAAGTTTAAACATGTAAGAATAAATACACGCCGGGCTAGGTGGCTCAGCCTGAAATCCTGCGCCTTGGGAGGCTGAGGTGAGTGGATTGCCTGAGCCCGCGGGTTCGAGGCCCGCCTGGGCAACTTGGTGAGACCTCACCTCTACAATAAATCAAAAATTAGCTGGGCGTGGTAGGCGTGCCTGTAATTCTGGCTACTTGAAAGGCTGAGGCGGAAAGATCGCCGGAGCCCAGCAGGTCGAGGCTGCGGTGGCCGGGAGCGGCCACTGCACTCCAGTCTGGGCAACAGAGTGAGACGCCAACTCAAAAAAACCCAAAAAAACAAAAAAGTAATAAATACACAATTTTTTAATTAATAAATTTCGTTTTGGGGGGTTCCCCCTCATATGTATTTACTTATGTATTCATGTATGTATGTATGTATTTTCAGAGACAGGATCTTACTCCATCACCCAGGCTGAAGTTCAGTGGTGGGAACATAGCTCACTGCTGCCTTGAAGTCCTGAGCTCCAGCAATCCTCCTGCATCAACTTCCCAGGTAGCTGGGATTAAAGGTATGAGCCTCTGCACCAGGCTGAATACAAGGACTTTTAAAAACACTTTTATTTTTGTTTTTTTAATGAGCACAGGCTCAATGATGATCAGAACAGAACGTGGTTTTAAAAAATTTAAAAACACTTTAACTATTGTCATCACCCCACCATTTTACTTTTTCAGGATTTTATTTCAATCTTATTTTACTACCATTCTTCAGTATTTCATTCTAGTACTATTTTATTACCAAAATTAGATCTTCTATTTGTTATTTTATAAAGACAAGGATCATTTAGGTATATCCATATTTTTCATTTCTTGGCCCAAAATGCCTCCCAAAGTGCCTGACAGGCATGAGCCACCGCATCTGTCCTTAAAATGCCTTCTTGCAGCTTAGATATTTTTCTTCCCTCTTCCTGAAGTACATCCTTTAAGTTTTAAGTTCCATAAGTTGATAATCAGTTTTTCATGGTCTGAGAGTGTCTTTATTCAAAAATCAAGGCAAAATAAAAGTTTAGCTAATCATAGAATTTTAGGCTAACAGCTGATTTCTCTCAGCCCTTTGAAAATATTATACTAACGCCTTCAGGCTTCCACTGTTGCTGTTGAAAAGTGTATTCGCTTTCTGTTATGGCCATAACAAAGTGCCACAACTTTTATGGCTTGAAAGAGCACACTTTTATCATTTCAGAGTTTTGTAGGTCAGAAATCAGGTATGAATCTCACTGGGCTAAAACCCAATTAGTTGGCAGGCTATATTCCTTTCTGAAGGCTCTGGAGTTCACTTCCTTGCTCATTCAGGTGTTGGCAGAATTCAATTCCATGCTGTTCAAGGATTCTGGACTATGTTTCCTTGCATTTGGGGCTCCTCTTTGCTCCTAGAAGCTTCTGTCCGGTCCTTGCACATAGCTTCCGACATCTCAGAACCAGCACAGGACGTCAATCCTTCCCATCTTCACCTAGCTAGGGACTGTTCTCTACATTCAGAGACTTTAGTGATTAGAGTGGGCCCACCTGGATAATCTCAGCTAAGCTTCCCATCCGAAGGCAACCTTGATTACATCGTCGCAGAGTCCCTTTTGCTGTGTAAAGTAACAGTCACAAATTCGGGGGATTAAGGTGCAGACACCTTTGCAGAGGGCAGGGAGCACACTATTCCGAACACCACAAGAAGTACAATGAGTCTAATTGTCGCTCCTCTGCAGATGAGTAGGCTGCTCTCTCTGGCTGCTTTTAAGATCGCCTCTTTGGTGGTCTACGGTGTCGATATGTTTCTTGATATGTGTTCTTTATCCTTGGAACATTGCATCTTTTCCATTCCCTTTTAAAATTTCTATTAAACATAAGCTAGATCTTTCAAATCTGTCCTCTCTCAGCTCTGTATCACAGGCCTCATGCAAGCATGTGTAATCACCTTAGCTCCTACGTCCATGCCCCATCCCTGCAAATGGTCTTCTGTTGGCCATTTTTGATGCAGACTGTGGCACAGTCTACCCTCAGGAAGAGAGACCCAAGAAAAGAACCTAACCAGGCCCTGGAAGTGGACTCAGAGCTGTTTAAACAGGAAATGTGGGGCGTCCCTGTATCTATCTAGTGGGTGGCTTAGGAGTGAGGAGTGCAGGCTCCAGATGGATCCATTCTCTTGGCCCTGTAGACTCCTCACCTTGTGAAGGTGGGCACAACTTAAGGAGGGCGGAATGGAACCTCTCAAGCAAGAACTCTAAGGCAGGGACCTCTTAAGCCAGGGCTCCAAAGCAGAGCCTTTCTTGCTCAGATCTAAGAGCAGAACCATACGAGATAATAAGCATGCTTCTTTCAAGAGGGGGAATGCCGGTTAAGGTAAATTAAGGAGAAGGAAGTGTTCAGTGCAAGAGGTTTAGGATGTGAGGTCAGAAGAGTGGAAACAGACAAAAGATGCATGTTCAGATTTGCTGGCTTCTACACTGCAAGCAGAACTCTGCAGTCAACTCTGAGCACAGTCACTGTGGATTAAGCCTTTCTTCCAACTGCTCCCAATTTGCTACATCCCTTATGTTCTCAGCTTGAAATTCACTATCTTTAGGAGGCCTTCTCAACCCCTGATTAGTTGATTCCCCTCCCTCTGAACTTTTTCCGGAGTCTGTAGTTTTCTTTTTGTTATACCTAATCATACTTGCTAAGTTGTCCAAGTTGCCTTTTTGATTATTTGAGCTAAGGGTTTGTGAAGACATTTGTCTTGTCCAACATCGTATTCCTAGCACCACAAAGTGACTGAAACACATCTGGTGATCAACAAATATTTGCTGAATTGATCATTTGGCTTCATGGTGCCTGAGTGGCATTGCTTGAGATGGTTGAATCCAAACAACCTTCTGATGTCCTTCCACTTCAAATTATTTCACTTTACACAATTTTTCAGAGTTTTTCTCAGAAGAAGTTGATTTGTTTAGATATCCAAAGCACTTTATAAGATTCTGTGGAAAATCTAAAATTGTTCTGCTTTCCCAATATTTTACACTATCATTATTTTAGAATATAAAAGGCTTGAATTATATACTAGAAAAATCTCTTTATTACGTGTAAAACTTTTTTGCTGTTACTTATAATAAAGGAGATAAAAGAACAGCTGAAAGAAGGAATGGTCTTTAAAGTGTTTTAGTTGGTACCTATGCCCCCAACTCCAAGAAATAAAGATGAAGGCATTAAGATGCTAGTATGTGGTTGGTACCTTCAGTAACCCAGTCAGTCTATACAGATAACCCATCTGACATATTCAAATCATTTTTTGAGTCATTGATGGTCATTATTTGGTTAGTGCCCTCAAGTAAGGCCATGACAGTTGTTAAGATGATATGAAGATTAATCAACAGGGCTGCCACTTGTGAAGTTTCCCCAAGGCTTCTGTGAAAAGGGTATCAATGGTCGTGATAAGTAATTCTGTGACCGAACATGATCTTGGGTGCAAGTCCACAAATATCTGGGAATAGCCTGCATGCCACTAAAAATTATGAAGGTTTCAGGTTTGGAGACATTGTCAACTACACTGTCATGACCATCTATGGCTCCAGGACTCAATGGTGGGGGGATAATACTTAAGTGATGACCCTGGCAGAAGGAGCCTGTGAGTACTTCGGCCTCAAACACATAGATCATCTTATCTGTGGCAGAGGTTTTCTTGACCTTGTCTGCTAGGTTTTTGAGGCTCTTGGTGAAGTAAATGCCAATTCCATATTTTGGGTCTGATAAAAGAAAAAAATTAAGAAGATTATTATGATCTGGTGAATTATATTGCCAAATAGTCAATATAATTTGGTACTAATATGTACCCTCTCTCTAGTCCTCCAAATAATCTCCTCCTTCTGGTCCTGAGTCCTTATGTCTGTAGCAAAGGCACCCAAAGTTATTCCCCTGAAGCAAATTATCACTTATATTATTAGCATAACAATAGCTTACATTCAAATAAACCATTAGTGTTTTAAAGTAGTCTATGGTTTTCAAAGTATTTACATTGATTAGATTCAATTAATCTGTGATTTAGATAGTATTTCCATTTAAAAGATGAAAGGTCTGAGATTCACAGAGATTACGATCCAAATAAATATTATCAACTAAGCAGCTGACAGAGCATCATGGAAGGAAGATTCTGTTTCTCTTAGACCATTGTCTGACTTCTACAGGCTACAAATAGGGATATCTCTAGGACTCTTGAGAGTATGGCTTGAAAATAGCATCTAATAAGAGAAAGCAGAGTATCTCCCAACCTCAAGGACAGCATCACAAGAAAAGTTTGTCAAGATAAGGGAATGTGGAGCATATAAAATATCAGAATGCATGCTTCACTGTTGAGAAAGAGCAACCCTGCATTTGGGGGACATAGGCATTCTAGTCACGAGGATGGCATTCTGTACTGTGGGGGCAGGGCTAGGTCCTCAGTTCCCACTGTGGCCTGGCACAATATCCCACAAAAAATCTCCCCATGCCTTTGAACTAAGTCCATGCTCACCAGGTTGTTGTACCCCCCCATCAGGCATTCTCAGAATTATATCCTATTGCAACCACTGGAAGTGAATATACTCCATTCTGACATACTGTTTGTGATCTGTATTATCTTCTTTGGGGTACTGAGAACATTCAGGAGGCTGAGGGCCAAATTCTGGACCTCAGAGTAATCCCTGTTCAATGCCCTTTTGAACCTCACTTAGAGGGAAAAAAATTAAAACTTTGAAGCCATATTCTCCTTCTTTCCTTTCTTTTCTCTTTCCCTCCCTCTCTCATTCTTTACATTTATATGGGACGTCACCAAACACTGTTTTAGGCTCTAGAGCAGCACTGAATACTAGACATGTACTATGAGCCACATATTTAATTTAAAATTTTCTAGAAACTACATTAAAAAGAAATAGGTGAAATTAATTTAATATTTTTATTTAACCCATTCAAAATGTTATCATTTCAACAAGGAATCAATATAAAGATGGATAGATGTTTTACATTCTTTTCGTTTGTCTTGAAACCCAGTGTGTATTTTACACTTGCAGCACATCTCAATTCAGACTAGCCCCATTTCAAATGCTCCATAGCCACATATGACTGGTGACTACCATATTGAACATATTGAACAGTACAGTTCTAGAGATTTAAAAAGGAGTAAGGCATAATTCTTATTCTCAAAATTTCACAGAAGGAACTCCCTGCATGTAAACAGATAAACTATAGTACAATCTTTTTTTTTGAGTCGGGGTCTCACTCTGTTGCCCAGGCTTGAGTTTAGTGGCATAATCATAGCTTATTGCAGCTCCCATCTCCTGGTCTCGGGTGATCCTTCCACCTCAGCTTCTTGAGTAGCTGGAACTACAAGCATGGGCCACTACTAATTTTTTTTTTTTTTTGGTAGAGATGAGGTGTTGCTACATTGCCCAGGCTGGTCTTGAACTCCTGGGCTCAAGCGATTCTGCTGGGATTACAGATGTGAGTCACCGCACCCAACCTATAGCATAATTTTATGCGGCAAGGTAATATTTTGATATAACAAATCAAAGATTTTCTTTCCCAAGAGTTTCTTCTTGCTGTTTGTTTTTCACATAGAGTTATTGATACTTATTACCTCAAGGATAAAAAGGATAAAGTTTAGAACAAAGTCAATTGAATATATATATATATAAATATATACACACATATATTATTGTGTTTATATATGTGTGTATATTATAAAAGTGTGTATTTATATTTATGATATATAATTACTTTTAATTCACAGAAGAAAATGTGGTCTTGAAATTCTGGCTTTCAGAGTTACACTTTCTGAAAGGAAGAGGGTTTTTTCAACTACAAGTTTAAAGCCTGAAGGATTAGCCAGGTGCGGTGGCTCACACCTATAATCCTAGCACTTTGGGAGGCCAAGGTGAGAGGATTGACTGAACCCATGGGTTCGAGACCAGCCTGGGCAACTTGGTGAGACCTCATCTCTACAATAAATAAAAAAATTAGCCAGGTGTGGTGGCGTGTGGCTGTAGTTCAAGCTACTTAGAAAGCTGAGGCGGAAGGATCACCTGAGCCCAGTAGGTCGAGGCTGCGGTGACTGGGAGCATGCCACTGCCCTCCAGCCTGGGCAACAGAGTAAGACTCCAACTAAAAAAAAAAAAAAAAAAAAGCTCAGAAAAAAATAAATAAAGTCTGAAGGATTCAGAACATGGAGTTTTTATCATACAACAGAAGAGGGACTATCACAAGATCTTCAAGAAAATTTTTCTCATTTCAAGACCAAGTTCTTTCTTCCAGCTGGTGGGAAGAGAAGAATCAAAAGTGACATGACGAGAGCTCTTGGTGAGTTGGAGGAAGGACTCACTTCACTGCCCCACTCTCTAGAGAGAGACCTGGGAGTCAAGAGCGGCCAGAACAAGAGAAATCTCAAAACAACCGGAGGGGTTCACAAGAGCAGAAGGTACCAATGCCTGACTCTGCTGGGTGCACTCCCTCATCCAGCCTGATGACAGAGTGGAGGGTAGTGATGGCTGGGAAAGAATCCAGAACAGGTGAGGACAACTACACAAGATCCTGCATTCAGCTCAAAATTTCCTGCACAGCAGGAGGAGCATAGATATATTCTGGAAAGAAATTTCTTCTGCATGAAAAAGGCAGAGTGGCCTGGACAGACACTACCTGAGTGCAAAGGGCACAGGTGGAGTTGATCTCACAGAGGGCACTGGGAGGCAGAGGACAGATGGGGACCATGAACCAGACAACCATAACGCCTCTCCCACCATCTAGATCACTCTCAGAGAAAAGAGGAGAAAAAAGGCAAACTGTTGCAGAAACTCAATATCAACCCCAAAGGGACTAAGAAAACTCTGAAGATGACTGGGTTCACCTTTAACTGTCAAGATTCAAGTTCTCCACATCTGTGGACACAGAAGCATGAGAGCTGGGTGAAGTTCAGTGATAGAGCCATAAAGAAAACCAGTTTTACGCTTGAGTTTTGTAGGACTATAGATTTTAGTACTTATTAAAGTTATAGATGTTGTAACAAAGGAACGGAGGAAGTACGGGAGCACAGAAGAGGAAGCAACTCCTTAGGCCTACAGGAGTTTGGAAAGGTGCCAACTAGGAGATACCATTTTTGCTGTGTTTTGAAGCAGGATTAGGACTTTGTAGCACTGAAAGGGTGAGGAGGGAAGTCATTCCACAGTCAAAGATATAGAGGCATGAGAGTATATAGCCTGTTTAGGAAACTCTAAAAGGTTAATGGCTAGAGATTGGAGGAACATAATGGGTGATAAGTCTGGTGAAAGAATGTGACAACCTTATATGCTCTGCGAAGAAGTTTGGGTTTCTATCTTTAGGCAACTGGGAATACAGATATTAAGCAAGGATATAATTTTTTAGCATGATAATTCTGGTGGTAAATGACAGATTAGGTAGGAGTGTCTTGAGACAAGGAAAAGACCTGGTATTAGTCTAGGCCTAAAGGAAGATGAAGTAAGGCAGTAGGAATAGAGAGGTGAAGCTGCCTGACCCTTTTACGAGACTGAATCATTAGGGCTAGGTGACTGCCTGGATCTAAAGGTGAGGAAAAGGAAGGAATAGAGGATGACAACGTTTCAGGCTTAGGAGACCTGGTAGGTAGATGGTGATGATATTAGCCCTGTTAGGGAGAATCAGAAAACAAAGGGCACCTATCTTAGGGAATATCATGGCCAAGAAAAAAGCTCAGTTTGAGGTGCCTATGGGACACATGAGTGTCCAAAAGGCAGTCTGATATATGGACATGCAGGTCAGAAGAGAGGTAGGGGGTTAGAATTAGAAATTCATAAATCACAATCACAGAGGTAGGAGTTGAGGCCATGGGAAAGGTACAGAAAACACTGTAGAGGAAAACTAAGAAAGACCAAGAGTGGGCAACAGATGAACAACAATAAATTATAAGGGCAAGAACTCTGTGTTTTTCGTTTACTGCTGTGTCTCTAGCACCCCTAGCACAGGGCCTGGTTCATAGAATGTGCTTAATAAATACTTGTGAGACAAATGAATCAACTCCATAAGAAACCACAAGTGTGTAGTCTACTTTTGTTGCATTCAACCAAGTTCTGCAAGCAACAGATTAACTCAGAACTGGCTGGAATGCAAACATAAATACAAAGAAGAAAACAAAGCTTTGTTAACAGAAGCTCCCTCAGCCTGTGGGTGGCCATCCAAATTGACTGGGAGTCATACAATTTGGAACACTGCAGGGCTGACAAAGCCAGAGCTTTTATATTCCAAATGACAACAGCTTCAGTGGTGATAAGATTGGTGTCTCTGGGGCTTGTCTAGCACTATCTGTAAAGAGTTCTCACCAGCCCACAGAGATGAGTTCACTGGCACAGGTCACATTATGGGTAGTGTCTGAATTGCCTCAAGGCAGTGGCTTTAAAATAAGGGATAGGAACATGAGCAGAGCATAGAGTCAAAGGTAAAAGACCAACATCTTGAGGCTAAAAGGTTGTATGGAGACAAGATCTGTAGCTGGGTTATAAAGACGCAAACTTGACCAGAGGCAAATGTGCCTCATGACTGCTGAGTTGTTGGGGTTTTGTTTGAATCCGAGTCTCATTCTGTTGCTCAGGCTGGCGTCCAGTGGCTCAATCATGGCTCACTGCAGCCTTGACCTCCTAGTCTCAGGAGCTGTCTGCCTCAGCCTCCTGAACAGCTGGAACTAGAGGCACACCACCATACCAGGCTAATTTTTTTTTTTAATTTTTGTAGAGACAAGGTCTCACTATGTTGCCCAGGCTAGACTTGAACTCCTGGGCTCAAGCAATCCTCCTGTCTCAGCCTCCCAAAGTGCTGGGATGACAGGAATGTGCCACCATGCCTAGCACCTCCAGAATTTTTCAAAGAACTGTATTGCTGAAGAAACCATAAGCCTAGCTGCAAAAGCCTGAGTGGATTCTAGCCTGTGAGGCTATCCATGGCCCTCTGATAGGTAATGGGCCTAGAAATGGCTAAGAGCCACAATACATAAGGAAGATTTTCCTAGAGTGCAAAGCAAGGGTTTTACTCCACTCCCAGAAGAGGGAGTCCTCACTATCCCTGACCAGTAGCATGTGATAAGTGGTTATCAGCCAGTGACTGTTGTGCATTTTCCTTCTCCCCTTTCGAAATGGGAGTTTTTATTGCAATTTCCTTGCTCCTTCTCATATTATACATTGCGTCTGTTGGGGAAATACTTTGCCTTTGGCTTTTAATAGAAAACTGCCTGAACTTGAGACTGATGGTGAAGCTGGCTAAGACCTTGGGAGTATCTTCCTTGGGAGGCGGATGGGTGTCTTAGATGTTTTAGGAAGAATGATGTGTACAAATGTTGGGTAGGCAATTAGCAGTGTCTGCCACTGGACTGAAAAGAGAGTACTCGCTAGATTTGGAAAACATGAGGCTAGTGATGAACTTAGTGAAAGTAGTTTCAGCAGAAGTAGGGAGTGAGATTGCAGAGAAGCCAGTTTAGGAGCCGATGAAAGTTGCAGATTTTTAAGACTGCTGAAGAAGGACTATACTGATCATCACTTTCCTGGCTGCACTCAAAAGACTTCTTGATGGGGATTCCTTTCTCTATTTTTATCCCCAGGAATTGTATATGTTCAATTTTCACCCCAGGTATTGCCTATGTTCTCTTTGGGACAAAGAGATGATCTCCAGGCCCTTTGTTTTCCACAAAACAAGACTATTGAAACTAACTCCACAGCAAAATATGTAGCAAGGATCATGCTACATATTTTGAAAGGTAAAGATCAAGAGTCATATACTTAATGGACCAGGCAAAATCAAGCTGTATTGCTAGGTACCCCTCCACAATTATTACTAAACCTCATATCCTCCTTTGGACAGATGTAAAGCCAGAATTTTTCACTGGTGACTGAAGAGGAAAGGACACAATATAATAGTTATGTATGCAATATTTTTGTACAACTGAAAAGAGACATGGAAGCTACACGTTGCATTCTGGTGGCTGAGAATGATCTTAAGATGTCATTCACTTCACCTTCCAGATGATATCTAATTCATTCACTAGCAGCTGCAGGAAATGAAGAGGATGAAAGAGAAAAAAGCAACTTTCTTGAATTTAGGGAAATGCTCCTTTAATTAAAAGATGAGGATGGTTTGGCAGTATTGACAATACTTTTATTGAGATGAGGAAAAAAAAAGCTTCAAGATACTCTCTGCAGGTAGGACACAATAACACAGAAATGAGAAAAACAGTGCCCCACATATCTTACTTCTCACACTTTCATCCATGTAAAATCCATCATCAACAAGATATAAAGGAAAAATAAAAATTGTCACACTTTCCAAAAGACTTGATCTCTAAAGTCGAGCCACAAATGATCCCCACCCCACAGCACCAAATGCTACTTGTGGTGGCCCATCTGCTGACATTCACTCATCAATTCCCACACAGAGTAGCCCCAATGATGAGGGCTGACACCTACCACAGGGCTCTGCATACGTTCTTTGAAAGCCAACTCTGCATACCAAATCGCAGAACTGGTATGGCACTTGCTGAAACAGCATGTGGCTCACAGGTTCCTTATGCGATCTTCCTGCCATTATTTTCTTCTTTCTTTGGAAGGCAGCCATAAGAGCCTCATTTTCTATCTTCTCTGTCTATAGCCATGGAAAAGAAAAACTGAAAAAGAGTCTGGAGAACTGCTCCTTAAATTGCCTGCTTCAAAAATAAAGACACTATGTGCATACTATTTTTCATGCAATTTGCTTTTCATATAAAATTTCATAAGAGTCTCTCCTCCCCCAATCCTCTCCTAGTTTGCCTTCTATCTCTTCAAAATGCCCTGACCCTTCTTTGACAAATTCATTTAATAAAACTTCACTGAGTAATCGCTATGTGCCAGGCACTGGTAATGAAATGGTCAATAACATAGCCATAGTCTCTGCCCTCTTAACGTTCACGAGTGACTTAGCAAACCTATATAGCACATTACTGTACAGTATACTGTAGGCAATTGTAACACAATGGTAAGTATTTGTGTAGCTAAACAGATCTAAACCTAAAAAAGCCACAGTAAAACTACATTATAATCTTATGGGACCACCAATGTATGTGCAATCCATCATTGACCAAAACATGGAGCACATAACTGTTTTGTATATTTCAGAATCATTAAGAATAAATTTTTTTAAAGTTCATGAGTGAGAGATAAAATAGGTAAACAATTGAAATACAGTGTGATAACTGCTATTTCCCTTCTTTTATTTTGCTCAAGATGGACAGATAGCTCTTTCCTTGTGTTTCTGTATGTCCTGACATCATTTCTATATCCTGATTTCAGCTATACTCCTTGTGCCTTCCCTTCCCTGCCCTTCTTCCAATTTTACTGAGCTAGGATTTCCAGTCCATGAACATCTAGCTTAGAGTCAACAGTGGGTGAACTTTTCTTTTGGCTACAGAACCAAGTTAATTAATAGCAAGATGAGCCAAATCCTCTTGTTAATTAGGCATACCTTTATAACCTGAAAACCACATTTTTCAAACTCTCTCTTTTGATCCTGATATTCTTGAGTTAAAGTCACTGGACTCCTCAGAAACATGATCTTTTCTTTCATTTCATCTGGGGTTTTAGGTTGCTGATCAGTCCATTGTCCTAAAAATTAGTAACACAAAACTTGTTCTCAATGCTCTGTGAGAGGAAAAAGGTTTGTAAAGAAATTTATGAAACAAGTTCTAGAAATTTGGAGGAAGAGATTAGCCAGTTTCAGTTATATGCCTCACATTGTTTAGAATATGCAAGGAGACCTATAACATTATGAGTCGTCAGGATAAAACAGAGGAGTCATAAATTTGTCTTTGGATGATTTGAATCATGAGACTGAGGGGATGTGAGACAAAAAAAGAGCATAAATATATACTCCCTTCCCGACAATGCTGTCATGATGATACATAATTTCATAGGAAATGTTTTTATTTCTCGATGCCTATCAGCAAAAAAGAGACAGGTATAAAAAATATTAATTAAGGAATGATGGAAAACAATATAGCATTTATATAACACTTCAAAGTTTTCAAAGAGATTTCACATTTTTACCTCATTTCATTATTACAGTACCACCACTGAAATAGTTAACACGATTTTACAAAAAAGGAAACTGAAGTTCAGAGAAGTTAAGTAACTTGACCAGTATCACACAGCTAGTAAGTAAAGATCTGATTTCAAACCTGGCTTTCACCACTGCATTCCTGTAAGAGAACAAGGCAAAATACTTGGAGCATGTATTGCTCATCTACCATCCAGCCAAGAGGAGCAAAATTTGGAGATTTAAGAGCCTATCTATGGTGTCTCGTCTTTCCTCCCTCCCTCCCTTCCTTTCATAAACTCAAGAGACAACCTGTTTTTGTCCAAAGGAATTCCTTACTGGACTAAATATACAGGTGGACAAATGGAAACAAAAAAGGCTTGTTTTCTCTTGGTTTATTTTTAGTTTGACTTAAGACCAAGTAAACTAAAATGATTTAATCTTCAGTACACTCACTAACTTAGTGGGTTCAATTTGGCCATGAAAAGCAGGTGATGAATTGAAGGAAATTCAAGGGGGCCAAGTTGTAAATCTGAGAAAGCAGGAAGGGACAAAGTTCCACAGTAGAGGAGCTCCAAAGACAGGACACATCAACAGATGGGGCTGTACATTCATTCTGGAGGGCAATAGCTCCCATTGAAAAATTGTAGCCAGGTTTGGTGGCTCAGCCTGTAATCCCGCGCTTTGGGAGGCTGAGGTGAGTGGATTGCCTGAGCCCGCGGGTTCGAGACCCACCTGGGCAACTTGGCGAGACCTCATCTCTACAACAAATAAAAAATCACCGGGCGTGGTAGCGCACACCTGTAGTTCCAGCTACTTGGAAGGCTGAGGCGGAAGGATCGCCGGAGCCCAGCAGGTCGAGGCTGCGGTGGCCGGGAGCGGCCACTGCACTCCAGTCTGGGCGACAGTTAGACTCCAACACACACACACACACAAAAGAAAAGTTGTAACATTCGAGTTCCATTCACTCGAATCCAACATTTACCAAGCTTTTCCTACATTCCATTCGAGGCGCTGGGTTGGGCACCGGGGACCCAAATATCACAAAGGTCTGAGGTCAGAGGATTAAAAAAGTAACATAAAAGGAAGGTGATGCCTAACTTTAATTTTTTTTAATTTATTGTACTGACAGACATTTGATTTTCCTTATAAGTCATCTCAAAATTATCCATTTTGTTGATAAAGATCTGGATCTGATTAAGAGAAACTTCGAAGCACTGCTGTGGAATAATATGCTTAGTCATCAACTCCCGAAAGTGCCATCTTGCGGTGGAACAAGGGACTTACATGATTCAAAATTGTCAATAGCTGGGAGAATGGGTCAGCCTTATGAATGCAGTTAATTTAAAGTAATTCCACAAGCTTCACAGAAGATCAATGTTTCTTTGTATCCTGTTCTCCTGAGGAGAACACATTCATTATGTTTTATCCACATTCATTATGTTTTAAAAACTAAATGGAAATCATAATGTTGGTTCTCATGCTTGTGTATTCTTTATATCGATTTTCTTTTGACACTGGGTTTTCTGTGGAATGTGGATACAACATTTATTGAAATTTCCCAGTCGCTTTAACCATTTCTTCCCCAATTATTTTTACAAATACATGGTCAGAATAGGGTGTCATGCTGGATGCAGTGGCTCATGCCTGTAATCCCAGCACTTTGGGAGGCAGAGGTGAGAGGATTGCCTGGGCAACTTGGTAAGAAACCATCTCTAAAAAAACGGGTGTCTTTGAAATTTTGCATCTGAATTTTTATACCTCTTAATAATCCATTCTCCACATTACGACCAGTGATCTTTCTAAGACACAAGTCTGATCTTATCTTTGCTTAAAATCTTTTAAGGTTCCTCATTTGTTTCAAGAAAACCTCTGAGCTCTTTTGTGTGACTTAAAAAGTCTTGCATAATCTAGGCCCTGCGACATTATTTCTTGACATTTTCTTTATCTGGCTGACTTCTACTGATGATTCAGTTTTTCATTTATGACACCTTCAAGAAGCCTTCCCCAGACCTCCCAAGCCTGGATTAGATGTTTCCCTCAGTGCTCCCTGAGCACTTTCACCCTCCTCGATCATCACCAACCTGCTTGCTGGTCAGTATCCCTAGTAGACTTTAAGAACAATGTCCTTGCCTGAGCCCGGGGGTTTGAGACGAACCTGGACAACTTGGTGAGACCTTGTCTCTACAATAAAATCACAAAAATTAGCCGAGGTGTGGTGGCATGCGTCTGTAGTTCCAACTACTTGGAAGGTTGAGGCGGAAGGATCGCCTGAGCCCAGTGGGTCAAGGCTGCAGTGGCCACGAGCATGCCACTGCACTCCAGCCTGAGCAACAAGAGTGAGACTTCAACTCAAAAAAAACCCAATGTCCATCTTATCACTATATCCTTCACCTGGCACAATGCTTGGCACATACTATAGGTGCAATATGCATTTTCTGAAGGAAATAATCTTCTATCCTTCCCAGGATGGCATTTAAATAGCCTACTTTCCCAGGTAGCTCTAGGGTTCTGCTAAAAGGATCTCTCCAGATCCAAATTCTCACATGTATCCTAAATAGGAGATACTTGAGTTATCTCAAGTATCTCAAGGAGATATATTAATGTATATCTCACATTACCAATTAGTAATTTTGTTGGTGAGAGGGCTCACAAGTAATTTTAGGGTTCCTAATGCTGTCAGCAACAAATAAATTCAATAACACTCTATAAAGAAATACATTAATCAGGAGAAATGTGTTTACATTTAAATGTTCCATCTGTAGAATAGGGAATGTATACTTTTCCCCAAGGTTTGGGCCTGTTTTATCATACGCTTTCCATATAATTACCTCTTAGATAATCCATGTTATCGTAAGTAAATCCAATTGTGTGTGTGTGTGTGTGTGTGTGTGTGTGTGTTGTGTTCATTTCCTAATAAATAACCCTGATGGCAGAGAGTCAAAAAAATGGCTTATAAAAGTTTATGACCTAACACAGAACGAGAATAGTTTGCTCTCTTCTCTCCCATTTTTTGAGTTGAGGTCTGTGGGGTCTGTGTTTCCCTCCTTATCTGACTCCTTCCTCAGGGAGTGGCCTCTGGCCAAGGCTGGTCTCTGAAAAGTATGCATATTCCCAATAAGGAGTCATGGGATGCAGATGACCAAGCAAAGCTGAAAGCAATGTAGTCCTCACTCTTTTTTTTTTTTTTTTTTTTTTGAGTTGGAGTCTCACTCTGTCATCCAGACTGGAGTGCAGTGGCTGCTCCCGCCCACTGCAGCCTCAACCTGCTGGGCTCCGGCAATCTTTCCACCTCAGCCTTCCAAGTAGCTGGAACTACAGGCGCGTGCTACCACGCCTGGCTAATTTTTTGATTTATTGTAGAGATGAGGTCTCGCCAAGTTGCCCAGGCAGGTCTCGAACCCACGGGCTCAGGCAATCCACTCACCTCAGCCTCCCAAAGCGCGGGATTACAGGCTGAGCCACTGAGCCCGGCTAGTCCTCACTCTTAATCAGTGTAATTGTAAACACCAGATAGGAATTTGACTTCTTTTTTTTTTTTTTTTTGAGTTGGAATCTCACTCTGTCACCCAGACTGGAGTGCAGTGGCCGCTCCCGGCCACCGCAGCCTTGCCTTGCTGAGCTCCAGCGTTCCTTCCATCTCAGCCTTCCAAGTAGCTGGAACTACAGGCACGCACTACCATGCCCGGCTAATTTTTGATTTATTGTAGAGATGAGGTCTCACCAAGTTTGATTATAAAACTGCTTGCTGTACTGCCCCAAGGCACAGATTCCGGTGGATTCTTCACTAACCTGCTCCATTGGTGCCTCCCATAAGATAAACCAATGTCTTTCCCTGCTGCACTTCTGGGTGACTTCTTTGGAATGGGTAAACATTACACACAAGCCCTGTCAGATTTGGGGTTACCGCATTGCAGGATGGAGTACAGTGGCATAATCATAGCTCACCACAGCCTCGACCTTCTGGGCTCAAGCAATCCTCCTGCCTCTGCCTCTCAAGTAGCTGGGACTACAGGCACGCGCCACCATGCCCAGATTATTTTTTTTTTATTATTTTTTTGTAGAGACAAGGTCTCACTATATTGTCTTGGCTGGTCTTGAAATCCCGGGCTCAAGTAATTCTCCTGCCTTGGCCTCCCAAAGTGCCACCACACTTGGCCTCTCCTCTCCTAGTCTATCTCTTACCCAGGCATACTCACACCCAAAAGAAGGAACAGTTAGGACAACAGATTTTTTAACTTAATAGAAAGTTACTCACCTAAAAATCTCCAAAGTTCTTGCTCCTTTTTTCTTGCCACTTCCTCCTGTACTTCACACAGCATATTTTCAATGTTCATAACAACCTCAGTGAGGTTAGCCTGGGCTCCTTTAATCTCTAAACTTGTCTTTCCCAGGCTGGTAATTTCTGAGATGGAGACACTAAAGGTTTCCTGAAACTGAGACAAGATGTCATGTTCCTTTTTCCCAAGGTAGAGAATATTATTATTTTCAATGGTGTGGCAATCCTGGAGGCTCAGTATTCTTTGGATCCACGCATGGGCCTCACATAGCTTTTCCTTGTTGAATCCTGTCAGCTTGATGGCAGGAGACTTAGCTTCAAACCCATTTTCTCTTTTCTCCACTCTGGTCGACTGGGGACCTGAAATGACTGTCATAAGCAACCACGAAACGCTAGTGGGTTTTAAAACAGTGCCAAACAAAACACCATAGCCCGAGTTTACCCTAATGATACTGTCACCACTGTCAGCAGTAGCAGCTTCATTTAAGTATCTATATCTGAAAGCCGCGCTGAGTATACAGAAAATCTACATGTATAGTCATCATGTTGGGAACACAAGAGTTTAGCCCAAAGGGGTTGGCTTTATCTTATCTTGCCTCTGCTGTGTTGCATTTGTCAATTCTCAGATGACTGCACCTTGTGATCTCATCCTAGATGGTAATGAATTATTTCCTACCAAATGGGATTTTCTTTTAACCTATTGTTATCAGCAGGCTTAAACACAAACATCTCTGAAAACCACAGAGCTTGAAAAGTGAAAAAAAAATTTTAATTAAGCATGAGTATCTGATTATAAAACTAATATATGTTTATTATTGAAAAACTGGAAAATTATTAAAGTATAATGGAAAATAACTAAAGTATAATGAAAGGAAAAAATACCACTACTCAGGGTTCCTTATTTATTTATTTATTTTTGAGTTGGAGTCTCACTCTGCCACCCAGACTGGAGTGCAGTGGCCACTCTCGGCCACTGCAGCCTTAACCTGCTGGGCTCCGGCGATCCTTCCGCCTCAGCCTTCCAAGTAGCTGGAATTACAGGTATGTGCTACCACGCCCGGCTGATTTTTTGATTTATTGTAGAGATGAGGTCTCGCCTGCCCAGGCGGGTCTCGAACCCGCGGCTTAGGCAATCCACCCACCTCAGCCTCCCAAAGGTGAGGGATTACAGCTGAGCCACCGAGCCCAGCTAGGGTTCCTTATTTTTATCTGTGTGTGACAGGCACTGTGGACCTCCTGCTGTTTAAAGGGTGGAGTTGGGAGTCACCTTTCCATATATAAACAGGATGTCCGATAAATTAGAGTGACTTTGAGCCCAAATTGCCCTTCCAAATAAGAAAAGGGCAATGGAACAGTTGAGAGGGAATCCATAGGTCAAGCAGTACCTAGAATATATAAAGAATTTCTTCAAACCATTAAGTAAAAGAAACTACACAGTAGCCAGTTAGGGGAAAATTTCAAAGAAGAGGAAACACAGATGGCCCATTTATATGTGAAAAGATGCTTATCTCCATTGGCAATCAGGGAAATGAAGAAACGCCCACCAGACTGGCAAAAAAATTCATGTTTGACAATATTAAGTATTGGAAAGGATATAGGGCAACTGCAATGCCTACATATACATGACAGATGTAAAACTGGGATAAACACTCATATTATTTAAAGAAACTTGTCCACTTTCACAAGAAAGTTCACATTCTTGTTTGTAACAGCAAAAAACTAGAAATAACCCAATATCCTTCAACAATGGAATATTTTTATAGCAGTGAAGAAGAATGCACTTTAGCCACATCTCAAACACACTTTGAGGGGAAAAAAGTAAGTCGGGCACTTATACTGTGTAGACATTATTTCAAGTGCTTTACATGTATTATTTTATTCAAGCCTCACAACCTGTTAGATAGGTATGTTCTATTTGTAGTCCCATGTTATAAACGAGGAACTGATTCAGAGAGTCAATAAGTAACTTGCCCATGGCTATAGGACAAGTTAATGGTGGTCATGAAGCTAGTAGGTGTGGGCACTTGACTCCAGTGCGCCCACAATTTTACCTCCCAGTATGCAATCTCAGGACAACAGTACTAAATAGTATCTTTCTCCTGATAGCTTAGTTGGGTGGTACCAGGAGCTATGAAACACCATTAGAACAGGCCTAGGAGTAACAGAGGGAGAATGGTATCCCTCTGAGTAAAAACATAAAAGCCAATGTTTTAGACAACAGTAAGAGGTGACAGGGGTTTTTAATTGGAGGTATACTTTTTTTAAAACTCTTGTTCTGCCTGGCAGATTATGAACTTTTTAGGTGACAATAAAACAATGCATGATCATAACTTCATTCATCCATCATTATCGGGAGAAAATAATTATTGAAATTTTAGTACATGTGCTGCTAAAGTGAGTACTATTCTTCCAGATAACTAAATTGGTCAGATTATTAAAGGAGAACTCTCCTAGCACCAAAATACATTTAATATTAACAATTTATGAGTTAGATATATCTAATGGAAACACATCACTCTCTGTATTCCTAAATACTTTAACCTTTCCTTGATAATCTGAGGTCATTATCATTATTATGTCAATTATTGTACTGTGCTATATAATTCCTTTATAGATGCCCCCAAGAATTAAGGGCATCTATACAAAGTCAGGCATGGTGGCTCCTGCCTGTAATGAGCACTTTGGAAGGCAGAGGCGAGAGGAATGGCTGAGCTCAGGGGGTTTGAGACCAGCTTGGGCAACTTGGTGAGACCTCGTCTCCACAATCTAAAAAATTAAATAAACAAACAAATAAATAAAATTAGCCAGGCATGGTGGTGTGCCACTGTGGTTCCAGTTACTTGGAAAGCTGAAGTAGAAGGATTATCTGAGCCCAGCAGGTTGAGGCTGTGGTGGCCGTGATTGTACCACTGCACTCCAGCCTGGGCGACAGAGTGAGACTCTGACTCAAATAATAATAATAATAATTACTGAATTAAATGGTGACTCATTCAAATTAATGACATATAGATGTTTTAATGTTCCTTTTCTGTGTTATCCTCACCAAAAACAACTCCTCTTACTCCTTGTAGTTTTCCAAACATGCACTGGATCTTTTTGCTCCTGTGGGCTTTCTTCACCTTGAATGCCCTACCTCACCATCTCTGGACATTGAAAATCTCGCCATCCTCAAAGCTCAGCTTAGAACCATCTCATCCACGAAGCCATTCTTGATCCCTTCCAGTTCAAAGGCTCTCTCCCTCCTCTGGGCCACCTGGGGAGTTTATCTATCTTTGCATTCATTATTTATCCCCTGGTATTTGTTTAATGCGTTACAATCTATACAACGTTTTTACATACATAATCTCCAGTTACCCTTACAACAGGCTGTAATTATCATTATCATACAGATAAAAAAAAAAAAACAGGCTCATAAAAGGCACAGTCCCAGACCAGAACTGTTAAAGTTCCCCAGCACTGATGGGTCACTGAACAGTCCATCTCAGTCCACCCAAACTCTGCTAAAAGAATGGGGTTGTGAGACAAAGTTAATCATTCTTTAGCAGCCAGCAACTAGAACTGGTTCAGTCTAGTGATCCCAAACCTGGTGTGGCAGCAAAATTGACTAGAGGGCATTCCAAATATACATGCTTGCCTCAGACTCAGAGTTCCTGAATCAGAATTTGTAGAGTTGGGGCCTATACACAGTTTTGTTTATTTCTAATCCTTATTTCCATCAGGATCCCAGTGTTTACTCAGGTTTGAGTAACATTGGGATAATCTACTTATCTGGTATCACAGAGATATGTTTTCTGTAATTACTAATAAATAACCCCTTTTACATAGTCAGAGAAGGAAGTAACTGGCTTAGCCAATTTATGGAGGGAAGAACTTTTTATTAGAAAAAATTATAGATATCTATTTATGAATGAACTTCCCACACCATAGATTATCTACTGTGACTCAGCCTCCCTCTGTTCATATCATAAATCTGGACTGAGTAAGGATAGAATCATGGTCAGGGTATAGAGCAGGTGGATATCCAAGCAGGAGAACAGTGAGACATATCTGGCTTATTGATTCTTCTCCCCTCCATTAGTTCAGATGATCAAGGACAGAATGAGCCAATGGTGGGAGATGCTACTTGCAGGTCTGCGAATTTCTTACTCACCATTATAATTGTGAAGACCCAGCATTTTGGTCTTCTTTACCATTTCAGCACTGAACACCTACAAAAAGCAAAACAGAACAGAGCCATAAGCAAGGCTTAGAAACATTGTCATCAAGCCGGGCTCGGTGGCTCAGCCTGTAATCCCGCGCCTTTGGGAGGCTGAGGTGAGTGGATCGCCTGAGCCCGCGGGTTCAAGACCCACTTGGGCAGCAAGACCTCATCTCTACAATAAATCAAAAAATTAGCCGGGCCTGGTAGTGCATGCCTGTAATTCCGGCTACTTGGAAGGCTGAGGCGGAAGGATCACCGGAGCCCTGCAGGTCGAGGCTGCAGTGGCCGGAAGCGGCCACTGCACTCCAGTCTGGGCGACAGAGTGAGACTCCAACTAAAAAAAAAAAAAAAAAAAGAAACATTGTCATCAAAATCTCTCTCTCTACCTGCTCATGCCACACTTGACCTCATCTGCTCTGTTAGTCCCCATTCCTACAGCCACAAATGTAAAGCAGCTTTAGGAAAGTCCTAGGGAAGAGCACCACATTCTATTAAAACATGTAGGGGAAACAAGTGTAGGAAAAACAGAAAGAAAGTCAAAATGTGGCATAAAAACAGAAGAATGTATATTCCAAGGCAAAATATAACCATTCATTCATCCAATAGATATTAATATACTGCTTATTGCTTGTTAGACACTAAACTAAAGCTTTGGGTATGTCACCGAAGAAGACAAATATAGACAGATGCTCCTGTAATTAATAAAACAAATTCATTTAAAAAGTTATACATATATATAAACTTGGTCTGTAGATTGAATAAACGATCAGTTTCATATGAGCTAATTCCTGTAAAGTGCTTAAAATTATCCCTGGACATAATAAGAATTCAGTATATGTTAGCTAGTGCAATTATTATTATATGAAGGTCTATACACAAAGATTTGTGCATATTGTCCCCCATGTAGACCCTTTAACATTATGTCTGTTTGAAATAACACATCTCTCCTAGAGTTTGGAAGCATCATATCCACTGTCTTCCTTGTTCAAAGTAGATAAAATTGGCAGTACAGACGGTCCCCAACTTACATTGGTTCAGTTTAGGACTTCTCAGCCTTATGCTGGTGCAAAAGAAATATGCATTCAGTAGAAATCGTATTTAGGATTTTTAGTTTTGGGCTTGTCCAGGCTATTGATATGTTGTAGATAACTCTTTCATGATGCCGGGCAGCCATACGATCACAAGAGTAAACCATACATTACATGAGATATGCAGTCCCTTATTATAAAATAGGCTTTGTGTTAGATGGTTTTGCCCAACCGTAGGCTAATGTAAGTGTTCCAAGCATGTTTAAGGTAGGCGAGGCTAAGCTATGGTGTTTGGTAGGTCAGGTATATTAAATGCATTTCTCTTATTGCAAGACTTAGACTTATCTAGGAATAAAAGATGTACTTATTAGAAGATCAAAGGTATATACACGTGTCACATCATACTGCCACATGGATATGATATAGTTAATATTGAAAAAAATCTGAAGGAATGGTCAATATTCACTATATAATATGAATTACTGTACAAAATAATCCTCTCCTTTGAGCTACAAAAAGGAAATATGTATCATTTCTAAGTTTTTTTTTTTAATTTGTTTTTGTTTAGTGGTTCAGAACACAGGGTTGGGGACAGACAGACAGAGCCAGGTTGGGATCTGGGCTTGGCCACTTGACTAGCTGTGTGCATATTAACCTCTGGGTTATGTTTCCCATTTGTGAAATGAAGATGACAACTGTGGCTTCATCACAGGATTAAGGGGAGAATGAAATGAGACAGTTTCTTCTCAGCACAGTGCCTGGCAGACACAATATACGGTGGCTCTTTTTATTATTAGCCCCTCAGGGAGCACTCAGACTGTGGTTGGTCTTCCCACTTTTCTTGAACTGCCATGCACACTTTTGCTTGTATGTCGAAGAGAATGAACCATATATATATATATACATTTTATTATATATATTATATAATATAATATTCTACATATATACTCTAGTATATATGATATTCATTTCTCTTATATGACCTCTTGTATGACCATGGTGCTTCATAAACAGTTCAGGGGTGTGCTCAGGCCCAGTGATAATCCTCTGCTTATGGGAAACTGATGAACTTCATTAGAAGGATGGGATGTTTATTTTATCACAAGGCGAGCCACACCTGTTAGCTGTGGATGAGGCACAGTGTGTACTGCAGCTAGCTTACATTGACTCAGGAGAGGCCACTGTGACCATCTCTTCCAACTCTGCTTTCAGTGATATCACATCGATAGCTTGAAAGCAGCCATGGAAATTAGCAAATGCTACAAATCTCCCCGTGTATAGGCAGGCAGCAGAAGGAATAGGAACCTTTATACTTGCTTCAGGAAAAAGCAAGCTGAAACGAGTATAAATTCATTTCCTCTTAGGAAGGGATAAAATGGCAACC
This sequence comes from Cephalopachus bancanus, assembly GCA_027257055.1. Classification (NCBI taxonomy): domain Eukaryota; kingdom Metazoa; phylum Chordata; class Mammalia; order Primates; family Tarsiidae; genus Cephalopachus; species Cephalopachus bancanus. The sequence continues at coordinate 2,633,723 of JAPVLO010000022.1, read as the reverse complement.
ACACACATGGAGCAGGCCAGGAGGTAGGAAGATGAGCAGTCAGATAACTATTATATGGAGCCGCTCTCTGCCAGGCACTGAGCAAGGCCCTTTACATCCAAAACCCAAACACATGCCAGGAAGTCTCACTAGCACTTGGAGGTTGCTGTTGGCAGAATCAGAAACCTATGTCTTGAAAATCTATTTTAAGCTGCTGTATCTTATTTCATTTCCTTTTTATTCTTCCCTAACATCATTAAAATCTTTTTTTGAAAATGCCAGCTAAGTGAGAATAAAGCAAAGAGATGGTTGGCACTTTAAAGACAGACCAGCGCAGCAATATATACTAATTATGCTGAACATATCAGGGACCTATTAGCATGTTAAAAATTCAGCTTGATCTGTCCACTCAAACCAAAAGCTGAGATGAAGTGAAAAACAAAGAGGCTGGACACACACACCCAGACACATAATACACATTCCCCTAACAACACCTGTCGCTCCAGTTTGTTGGACCACAACTGATTTCCTTCTGAGGTCACCTATGGATGAGCTGGAAAAAAAAATACATTGAATTTGAGGGCAGTACTGGGGATATTGTGAAAGTAGTGAGGCACACCTCTGCTGTTAATTGTTACATAAACAATTAATTTAGTAATAAGGTTGGGAGCAGTGGCTCACACCTGTAATCCCAGCACTTTGGGAGGCCTAGGTAGGCCGATTGCTTGAGTCCAGGAGTTCGAGACCAGCCTGGGCCACATAGCAAAACTCATCTCTACAAAAAATTAGCTAGGTGTGTGGTACACACCTATAGTCCCAGTTACTTGGGAGGCTAAGGTAGAAGGATTCCCTGAGCCAAGGAGGTTGAGGCAGTGGTGAACCGTGATGATATCACTGCATTCCAGCCGGGCAACAGAGTGAGAATTCAACTTAAAAACATTAGCAGTAATTCAGCACTCAGTGAACTACAGCTCATTATGGTTGACATGATAACAGTCAACCTTCGCAGAAGCGTATTCTTTGCCAGCTTCTATTCTTTTCTTTTTTTTTTTTTGAGTTGAAGTCTCACTCTGTCACCCAGACTGGAGTGCAGAGGCACGCTCCCAGCCACCGCAGTCTCGACCTGCTGGGCTCCGGCAATCCTTCCGCCTCAGCCTTCCAAGTAGCTGGAACTACAGGTGCGAGCTACCACGCCCGGCTAGTTTTTTGATTTATTGTAGAGATGAGATCTCGTCAAGTTGCCCAGGTGGGTCTCGAACCCACGGGCTCAGGCAATCACTCACCTCAGCCTCCCAAAGCACGGGATTACAGGCTGAGCCACCGAGCCTGGCATCCAGCTTCTATTCTAAGTGTTTTACATGTATTAACTAATTTCATCCTCACAACAGCTCCCTAAGATGGTAGTTATTATCCTACTTTTAAAGTTGAGGAAACTGAGGCTCAGATAAGCAAACTAACTTGCCCAAGTTCACACAGCCAGTAAGAGGCAAAGTTGAGACTGATGGAGATGTTAAAGGGGAAGTTGACTGACTGAAGAGGTGAAGATAAGAATTTAAGTACATTGGATTTGAGATGACAGGCAGAGATCCAAGTAGAAATGAGAGAGGGTTGGAGATAAGGGTCTGAAGCTGGCTCAGAAGACAGGACTTTACTGAGGTAGTCGTAGAAGCTGTAAGAACAATTTTGTTTTTGGAGGAAGAAAGAGGAGCAGAGAATCCCACACCAAAACTAGGAGGTTGCTTACCTTTAAGGAGCAGCAGGAAGAATAAATGCCAGAAAGGAAAAGAGAGAAGCTAGGTAGAGGAGTAAACATGGCTTCTGTAATGACGTTCTTTACTAGGTCAGAAGTGAGCAACTTATAAAATTTAAATTTTACCAAGATATGAAAAGAAGCACCACACTATGCTGCATCTGACTCTGTGTCTTACATTGGAGATACTAAACAGATGTTGTTGAATGAACGAATGAACGAATCTTAGGACATTTTAAAGATATGAACTTACCTTATATGTCTCCAGATCTGTTGGAAAGATCACAAACCTTACGGTTAATTGTTTTTTTGGATGGTCTTTGGCAAATATTAAAACTTCATCAAACATAATCTCTGCTGCTGTTTGCTTCCCTATACTCATGCTTCCAGTCCCAAGTGCAGGGAAAGAAATGGAAGTTATATTTAGTTCAATGCATGTTTCCAAACACTGCTTCATTGCATTTTTCAATGTCTGTAGAAGAAACAGAAATTTAGGATCAGCACTTGGCTGAAAAATAAGACTCCACTAACCCCTTGATCCTGCCTATATTTTACAATGCCAACCTCCACTCCCCCTCAGGGTCACGTCCATGCCTCCTCAGAGGGCAGGAAACTACCCACTCCACAGGGAACCCACTACAGCTATAAGGTTAGATGAAGAGAAATTGAAACAACAAGTGGCCCATTGTGTTCTGTTCAGGGCATTTGGGCACTGTGATTTCTCCCAATATATGTAGCCTTGTCCATTTCCCCAGGTCGGAGAGCCAGCCATTAGTTTATCCCCCCTCATCTGCCACTTCCTGATCAGCATAAAGAGCTCTTAGAAGTTTAAAAAGGAGATAGAAATTAAAATAAGAAAACAGCATTTCTTCAATGTCATTTAGATCCATCACATAATTTTTCCAGGAGAAATGCTAATATTTTTGGCAAATGTTTAACATCAGATCAAACACTAATACTAATAAAGGAGGGTTAACTGTAGAAGGACTTTGGAAAACTGAAGAACAGAGAGAGATTAGAAGACCAATTTGGGATTAGGGAGCGCTCTAGTCAAGAGAGAAAAGAGAGAATAAGAAATAGTGGGAAAAAAAAGACAAAGGCAGAAAAGAGGAGTAAGTTTCCCTCTTCCCACATCTGAGGGGGTTCCCCCTATTCTTTAAAACTTGTATTTTATATACCTCAGGTGAAGAGTCAGCTAGAGAGCCAATCTCCACAGAGGCACTGGTGGAAAGAGACCACAGGAAGTCGATCAAACTGGAGGGGTGTCAGAGGGGAAATCCCAGCTCCTCCTAGAATTTAACACATGGAAGGGAATATGGAGAGGCTGAATCCCCTGTCTACTTATGAAAAGGCCTGGATGTGGTGAGGTGAACAGTGTTCAGATCAAGGGAGCACTAATGTTTCAGTGTCTATTTGAAGCATACTCATTTAAAATTTAGACATGGGCTAGGTAACATTTTAAACTAAACTTATTGATATAGCTTGTAGCAAATAAACTTGTTCAGTATTTCAGTTATTCACAGGCTAAAAAACCGGGACTATACCCACTAATGATATTTCATGAATGTAATAAAACAATGGGAAAAAAAAATTTTTGTTTTGAGTCACAGTCTCACTCTGTTGCCCAGGCTGGAGTATGGTGGTATGATCGTGGCTCACTGCAGCCTCAACCTCCTGGGCTCAGGCGATCCTTCCGTCTCAGCCTCCCAAGTACCTGGAACTACAGGCATGCACCACTACGTTCAGCTTTTTTTTTTTTTGAGCCAAGGTCTCACTATGTTGCCCAGGCTGGTCTTGAACTCCTGGTCTCAAACAATCCTCTTGCCTTGACCTTCCAAAGTGCTGGAATTACAGCCGTGAGCACCACACCCGGTTGAAACCATGGAAATTTTAAAAAGACTGGTTAGACTATGGAGCTTCATAAAGATGCACTTATTCTGAACTCACCAGTTGTTTTTCTGCTGACTGCCACAGTACATGATACACGTATTGACAAGACAAATTAAATCCTTTTGTGACCAGTATGAACTGGGAATCGAGAAGCAATTTAGCCTTTTTGTCAATAAATTCCCGTTCCATTTCAGCTCCCGCTTGTTGTAGAATGGATCCCGCCACAGGTCCAACTCTAATATCCGCTGGGTTTACAGAATTAACAATTACATCTGTCTGAAAAGGGAAGAAAGGACAAGGCTCATTATTAAATTCCTTCTTCTTAAATGGCTAATTTAAATCTTTATTTCCCTGAGGAGTTTTGAAAAATACTTTCTGTAAACCCTAAATCCACAAAAATTCATTCAATAGTGGGTAGAAACAAAGATTTCCAAAGAGTGATCATTTGATTGCCACGAAGATGTTTGTCCTATTCAGAATTATGAAAATAGGTGGATGATCTAATCTTTATCGCAGACATCTGTTTGCCCCTTGCTGAAGTACACCTCCCATATGTCTAGATTCTGAGCATTCCCTATGATTTAAACTCTATCAATAAAGATTTCAATTCTCTGCCCAACCACCATCACTTTTTGCTATTTCTGAGTGCTGTTTTGTTTTGTTTTAAATAGTGAGGAAATAAAATTTCTCAGGAAATTTCTACCTCCTAATGTTTTAGGTAAGTAGTACACAGTTAAAGAAAGTCCAGGTTGGGCGCGGTGGCTCAAGCCTGTAATCCCAGCACTTTGGGAGGCTGAGATGAGGGAATTGCCTGAGCCCACGGGTTCAAGAACAGCCTGGGCAACTTGGCGAGACCTTATTGACAGGGTCTGTAGGGGGATGGGAAAGAAGACTGTAGTTAAAACAACCCATCATGTAAACCTTGCAAACAGAGCACAGAGTCACAACAGCCCGTAAAGCTAACACTCTGTTCTAACGGTGTCCTGTTACTAATTGCTTTACTGCCAATATCTGCTTTCCCTAGACTGCATCCCAAAGCTATGTGACTGATAAAAGCCTGGTACTGACTGTCAATGCTTGCTTTCCTAAGCCTATATTTCAGAGACAGGTGATTAACAACATTTTGATAGTGACTGGTTTAGTGTGGACATCTGCATCTCAAGGTCAGGCAAACTCAAGGACAGCTCGAACTCCCTAAACTGCTTCTTGGCACTCAATAAGCCCCCCCCCCACTGGGGTTATATAAGGGGCCTGCAAGAGAACAAAGCTGCTGGTTTCTCTCTGTAGAGCCAGTTCCCCCATTTTCTTTAATAAACTTTTAAACCACCAGCAGCTCATCTTTTCCTTCTAGGCACACTTTACACTCACCTCTACAATAAATTAAAAAAAAAAATTAGCCGGCATGGTAGTGCGCGCCTGTAGTTCTGGCTACTTGGAAGGTGGAGATGGAAGGATCGCCTGAGGCTCAGCGAGTTGACACTGGAGTGGCCATGAGTGTGCCACTGCACTCCAGCCTGGGCAACAGAGTGAGACTCCAACTCAAAAAAAAAAAAAAAAAAGAAAATTCAAAAGAATAAAAGTAGGCCTCCCTATTCTTTTTATTTTATTTTTTTTGAGTCGTAGTCTCACTCTGTCGCCCAGACTGGAGTGCAGTGGCCACTCCTGGCCACCACAGCCTCGACCTTCTGGGCTCCGGCGATCCTTCCGCCTCAGCCTTCCAAGGAGCTGGAACTACAGGCGCGCGCTAGCACGCCCGGCTAATTTTTTTTTTTTTTTTTTTTTGAGTTGGACTCTCACTCTGTCACCCAGACTGGAGTGCAGTGGCCGCTCCCGGCCACCACAGCCTCGACCTTCTGGGCTCCGGCGATCCTTCCGCCTCAGCCTTCCAAGGAGCTGGAACTACAGGCGCGCGCTACCACGCCCGCTAGTTTTTTATTTATTGTAGAGATGAGGTCTTGCCAAGTTGCCTAGGTGGGTCTCAAACCCGTGGGCTCAGGCAATCCACTCACCTCAGCCTCCCAAAGGCATGGGATTACAGGCTGACCTACCAAGCCCGGCTAAGCCTCCCTATTCTTAAAATCCCCATACCCCCCACTCACTATGGGAAACTATTTTTACCAGTTTGAGTCAAGGTCTCACTCTGTCACCCAGGCTGGAGTGCAGTGACACAATCGTGGCTCACCACAGCCTCAAATCGTGGACTCAGGTGATCGTCCCACTGCAGCCTCCTGAGTAGCTGGGACTACAGGCATGCACCACCACCACCACCACGCCTGGCTAATTTTATTTGTTTGTTTGTTTATTTGTTGGTTTGTTTGTTTGTAGAGATGGGGTCTTGCTATGTTTCCCAGGCTGGTCTCAAACTCCCGGGCTCAAGCAATCCTCCCGGCTCAGCTTCCCAAAGTGTTGGAATTACAGGCATGAGCCATTGCACCTGGTCAACTTTTACCAGTTTATCTTTGCCCATCTTTTCAAAAATAGATGATTGTATATATACATGTGCTGTACTTGTAGTAATATCATCATTAGCCCTCAGAGCTGTGCTAAAGAGGGTTGTGTCCTTCCTCCCATGCCCAAATCCCTCAATCATCCTAATGGCTTTACTTCCCTTTGGAATGTTAATGAGCACTTCAATTTGAAAGTGTAGTTAGAATTTGCAATCTGGGGCCACTGGTACCCTTCAAAAATTGTAAAGTTCCTAATGTTGTCAATAAATAAAAACAATAAAATCCGGTAAAGGGATAAGTTATTCAATTAGGGTATTTCCATTTTAATTTAATTTATTTATTTAATTTTAGTTGGAGGTCTCACTCTGTCGCCCAGGTTGAGTGTAGTGCCATAATCATGACGATCACAGCTAACAGCAGCCTCGACCTCCTGGGCTCAGGCAGTCTTTCCACCACAGCATCCCAAGTAGCTGGGACAACAGGTGCATGCCACAACACCCGGCTAATTTTTTTTATTTTTTGTAGAGAGGAGGTCTCACCATGCTGGTCAGGCTGGTCTCGAGCTCCTGGGCTCAAGCAATCTGCCTGCATTGGCCTCCCAAAGTGTTGGGATTACAGGCATGAGCCACTGTGCCCAGCCTCTGCTTTAATTTTAAATTGTTACGTTAATGACTTCTTGAATAAATATTTCATTTCATGGGGTCTCTGCAGTCTTCCAATTGTCTCGTAGGCAACAAATGATTTTTCTTTTTTACTGATGATTGAGTCTATTTGACTGTGACATCACCAATCCAGAAAAAAGTATATGATCTTTTTTTTTTTTTTGAGTTGGAGTCTCACTCTGTCGCCCAGACTGGAGTGCAGTGGCCGCTCCCGGTCACCGCAGTCTCAACCTGCTGGACTCCGGCGATCCTTCCGCCTCAGCCTTCCAAGTAGCTGGAACTATAGGCGCGCGCTACCACGCCCGCTAATTTTTGATTTATTGTAGAGATGAGGTCTCGCTGCCCAGGCTGGTCTGTGACCCACGGGCTCAGGCAATCCACTCACCTCAGCCTCCCAAAGGCGCGGGATTACAGGCTGAGCCACCGAGCCCAGCAAAAGCATATAATCTTATATGCTTTCTCTCCCTTTGTTGCCTGCTGCCTCCTCCACTTATTCATTGTTAATTTGGTGAATACCTAGATGCATGCCCAGACCAGGTCTTGGGGCTAAAGAGATGACCAAGCCATGATCGTCTTCCTCAAAGTGCTCTCGGTCTAGTCGGGAGCTGCACTGACTCAGAAATACCCAGGTTCACTGTTACATGTCTCCTTCCCTCCCTGCCAGGTCTTCACCTTTGTGCTTACTGAACTCCAGCTACTTGCTTAGTTATACCTTGTCTTCTCCACAGGCCCCTGGCACAGAGCTATACTCACAGAATGTGTCTCCTGACTGTAGTCAAGCCCATTATTTTCCGTCTACCTGTCAGCTCCTCTGTGTCTCTCTGATCAAGTCACTCTGACCACCCAGAAAGCTTCCCCTCCTGATAATTCATGCCCATCATTATGAGATCAGACTCAAACCTCACAACTTCCAAAGTAATCTCTTAGTGCACTACACCCCACTCTTGTCATAAATTTATATACACTTAAATATTATTTTTGTTTATCATTAATAGGCTGCTTCAGAAATGTTGAGATGCTTTTCCCCCAGTGAGATTTTTCAAATAAAGAACTTTTTTATATGAAAATAGTATAACAGATCCTAGGTTCTTTGGGCTCAGAGATTTTTCTAACTCTCCATGGTGCCTAAAAATAATAGCAATGGCAATAATGATTATAAATACTTATCATGTACCAAGCACAATTCTAAGCATTTTATGTTTATTGATTCCAGTTCCAAGACATAAGTACTTTTACAGATGAGGAAACTGAAGACCAAAAGATAAAGTAACTTGCTTTGGGTCACCCAGTTAGTAGTAAAGGGCAGAGCTAGTATTCAAATCCAGATGGCCTAGCCCTGAAGTCTATACCTTTTTTAAAAAAGTATTTAATTTGATATTATTATTATTATTTTGAGATGGGTTCTCACTATGTTGTCCAGGCTGGCTTTGAACTCCTGGGCTCAAACAGGTGGGATTACAGGCAGGCACCATTACACCTGGCTCATATTCTTAAGCCTAGCTAGATGCTTTCTACACAATGTTGCCAACTATATACTCAAAAATTACTTAATAGGCAATTAAAAGTTCAGGGATCACCCATCGCAGAGCAAGAGACTAGAAACAAACACTTACCATCTGCAGTTCAATTTGGCCCTGGACAACGTGGAGAGTCAGGGTATTCATGACTATTGTATTAGAAGAAAGGGTGGATTCTTGACTCAACCATGGTCCCAGCTCATTCCTCCCTAGAAGGGCTTCTGAAGAAAGTTTAAAGGCAGCAACAGTAGGCTCCTCATTGCTCACCAGGTGAATTTCTTTCAAACTACTGGCTATTTTTTTATCTTGCAAATATAACAGGATAGTTTCTACAATGGTCTCTGTACACAGAACCAGAGGAAACTGGAAAATCCCAGAGCTCAGGGCTGGAATTGCTACTGTTTCAATGCATCTCCTGCCACAGATATAATCCAGAATATTCAAAATGGCCAGCCGCAGTTTACTGATACATCCTTGGGGATCGAATGACTTCCACCGAGGCCCGACAGCATGAATGATCTGTTTGCAGGGAAGCCTCCCTGCTCCAGTGATAGCGATCTCACCAGTTGGTATTTTACCATAATTGGCAACACATTTTCTGCTCTCTTCTTGGATTTCAGGGCCACCAGCTTTCACCAGGGCCAGGGCCAGGCCTCCCCCATGTTCAAGGTCTTCATTGGCTGCATTTACCACAACATCAACAGCATGTCTGGTGAGGTCACCCTTCCAGACAGATAGCTCTAGTCCAGGAGACAGCACTTTTTTGAACACTTGCTGGGATTTGTTGTTGCCTTCTAGGCCTGGAGAGACCAAGGTGGAGACACAGTCAAATTTAGTCCGGAGGACTTTACGCAGCTGACTCTCATTGTTTTTTAAAATTTTGAAGTTATTGTGATTAATGGGAATTTGCCGAGCATAGGTTTCTCCAAGAGCATCAGTCTCTGGAAAAGAGAAGATAAAAAAATAAATAATAAATGAGCAAGCTTCCTTTGAAAAGGATGTAATCCCACTTTACATCAGAAGACTTGAGTTTCTAAGTGCAAAAGAGAGATTAATTTCCTCTAGCCCTCTGCATGATTCTTCTTCTCACCTAGACAAAGGCTATCCAAGAGTTTTCAATGGTAGCTTGCCATAAAGTGCATAGTCTTGTGTACTTGAAGTACTTCATACAGTAAGTACTCAATAAGTGGGTGCTATACAGTAGGCACTCCGTAAGTGGTAGCGATTATGATACAATGATGATGGTAAGAAAACTGTGTATTTGGGGCTCATGAATCTTTAAAATGTACGTAAAAATGGCAGAAGCACAGGTCTTTGGAAGGGACTTAATCACGAATCAAAAATATGTGGAGGCTTCATAACTTTTTTGCTTTTGTCAGCGTCTTAGTTTGTGTTTCCTTAGGAGAGGACCCTGAAACAAAGATTTAGGTGGAAGAAGTTGATCTGGGAGGTGATCCTAGAAAACACCAAGGGTTTGGGTGGAGAGGACAGCATAGCAAAGTAAGACAAAGGAAATGAACAAAGGGTGTGTTACTAAGCAAACAAAGCTTAACTTCACTGGGAAATCTTATGCCTCAGAATTATACCACCAGAGGGGAAATTACAGGACCTGGGATATTTATCCAATTTCTACTGGTCATTGTTGAGGCAGCTCCTTGGTGGGGGGGGGATCAGATCAGCAAATGGGTGGAGCACCTACAGTGTCTGCTCAAGTAAACCATTCTTCATGATCCTCTAGTTTCATGGAGCAATTTTGGTGAAATTAAAACTAATTGAAAATTACTGTATGCGGCAGATAAAAAGGTATGCTGCTCATATCCCCTTCAATGGCTTATGAAGTGGGAAAGATAGCTAGTTGGCAGCCTCCAGTTAGCCACTCAGGGTTTGTCTCGGTTTTCAGCCAAGGTCATGCTATTCTCAGGGCAACCTCCACCAACGGCTGAACAAGGCCATTCATGCTCATTGTGGGACACCTCCAACGGGCAGTCTCTGGCTTGCACAGACTGTCAGGTTTTCACTGCAGTCTAATGGCTCCATTTGCCCTCTCTGGCTTCCTCTCTTTTCCTTTCACAGGGAAACTTTTGCACTCCTAACTCTATCTCCACTTCTGCTTCCTGGAGAACCTATCTTGGGAAACTATTTCATGGCATCTAAGACACTGTTACTATATGCCTCAGAGAAAGGAAAACAATGCCAACTAAACTGTGGCATGTCATCCATTGATAGAGGGGGTATGCCTTATTTCAGAAATGTTAAAATTTAAAAAAAAAATCTCTGCATTCCATAATAAATAAAATGTGGTAATTACTTACATTTACCTCAACTTTCATTTCTATTTATTTATTTATTTATTTTTTGAGTTGGAGTCTCACTCAGTCGCCCAGACTGGAGTGCAGTGGCCGCTCCTGGCCACCGCAGCCTCGACCTGCTGGGCTCTGGCGATCCTTCTGCCTCAACTTTCCAAGTACAGGCGTGTGCTACCATGCCCAGCTGATTTTTTGATTTATTGTAGAGATGAGGTCTTGCCTGCCCAGGCGGGTCTCGAACCCGCGGGCTCAGGCAATCCACTCACCTCAGCCTCCCAAGGCACGGGATTACAGGTTGAGCCACCGAGCCTGGCTAACTTTCATTTCTTTCTTTTTTTTTAAGTTGGAGTCTCACTCTGTCACCTAGGCAGGAGTGCAGTGGCACACTCAAAGTGACTGCAGCCTCGACCCGCTGGGCTCAGGCGATCCTTCCACCTCAGCCTTCTAAGTAGCTGGAACTACAGGTGAGCGCTACCACACCCGACTAATTTTTTGTTTATTGTAGAGATGAGGTCTCACCAAGTTTCCCGGGCTGTTCTCGAACCTGCAGGCTCAGGCAATCCACTCACCTCAACCTCCCAAAGTGCTGGGATGACAGGTTGAGCCACTGAGCCCGGCCTCAACTTTCATTTCTAATCTGAGTTACCTGGAAGGGCCTCTGGTGGTCTCAATTAACCAAAAGAGGCAAAAATTGAGTTGCTGGGTCCAACTGGCCTGAGCTTTAGCTGTAAATCTCAAATGGGCCACCCCTAGGATTAGGCAAGAACCATTTAGCACTTTTGGCGCTCACGGAGCGAGGAGGCAATCAGTTGCTCACCCCTTTTGGCCAATTTTAGCTGCAGAAGAGTGGGAAAAGGGGAAGGACAGTGGGACTCTGAGAGACCAAGCCCGCTGGTGCCACACCACCTCTGAAGCATGTACGAGGGTCTCCACAAGGGTCTGCAGTCACGCACCTGCGCACTTGTAGGGGAGACATTCTCCTTCTGTATTCCCCTTTCTCCACTGAGGAAAGATCTGAGCAAAGACTCTCTGAAACAAGAGTGAGAGTAAGGTAATCCTACCTGATTTTTCATTGTATGCTGCTGCTCCAGCACCCTGTGAACAATGAGAATGGCTTTTGTTAAAAAATGGAAGCTGAATGAGTACAGATTACTGATAACAAATATAGCCTATTAAACACAAAGCAACAGAAACCCTGTTCAAAGCACTGGGTTTGGGAGGGAGGGGAGCGCATGCATTTTGTACTTGTGTGCCAGCAACACTTTAAATACTAAATGTTCTAGCAAACATGACCTATCCCACTTCTCTAGGGACTGATGCACTTCTTTTATTAAACGTTGTTTTAGTTTTTTAGAGATGGGGTCTTGCTCTGTCACCCAGGATGAAGAGCAGTGGCTTAATCATAGCTCACTGCAGCCTCGATCTCCTAGGCTCCTGTGATCCTCCCACCTCAGTCTCCGAGTAGCTGGGACTACAGGCACATGCTACTACACCTAGCTAAGTATTTTTACTTTTTAGTGATGGTAGTCTTGCTATGTTGTCCAGGGGGTTCTTGAACTCCTGGCCTCAAGCGATCCTCCCACCTCATTCTCCAGAGTAGCTGGGATGATAGGCGAGAGCAATTGTCAATGCACTTCTAATACCGAATAATATGAGAGTTAGAAATGAGCACTTTTATTTTTTATTTTTTTGAGTTGGAGTCTCACTCTGTCACCCAGACTGGAGTGCAATGGCCGCTCCCGGCCACCGCAGCCTCGACCTGCTGGGCTCTTGTCATCCTTCCGCCTCAGCCTTCCAAGTAGCTGGAACTACAGGCGCGTGCTACCATGCCTGGCTAATTTTTGATTTATTGTAGAGATGAGGTCTTGCCAAGTTGCCCAGGCGGGTCTCGAACCCCCGGGCTCAGGCAATCCACTCACCTCGGCCTCCCAAAGTGCTGGGATTACAGGCTGAGCCACCAAGTCCGGCAGAAATGAACACTTTTAAAGGCCTGGTGGTCACAGACCAAAATGACCCCAAACTCTCAGATGGTCTCTAACCTCCAAAGGCTTATGAAGTTTCTCTAGATAGAAGACATGGAGACATGAGCCTCATCAGCTATGTCTCTTATCCCCCAGAAAGGACCCACTTTCAACTGCCCTTCTCATGGCACAAGCCTTAACGTGGAATTGCCAAGCTTAGCAAATGAGGTGCCTTTCTCTATTCCCCTGTTCTTCTTCCTCCTCCATTGCTCTCCTTATCCCATCCTGAAAAAGAACTGCTGGATGAGTGAAGAGGATCAAAATGATGCTGAAAAATCCTCCAGCCTCAAGTTGACCCTGTTGATTCAATTAAGAATATTCTTGATTCCCCATTTCCCACATGGTGCAAGGACAAAACTTCCACCAGTCTATTAAAACCAGACAGGGATGTCAGGTAAAACTAAAGACCCCAGATTTCTTGCTGTTATGGGAAGAACTATTTGTGTGCCAATCAAGGTTCATGATGTATACACATTTATGCTTTTTACCATAGAAAAGTCCATCCTTCAGGTCCCGGGGTGGCGGTCTTTAAATGTTTATCCTCTCTTTTGGGTTTCCGAGTATAGACTGTAGCTCCTAGATATGGTGGCTCACTTCTAGGAATGAACAGAAAAGATGCAATAAGCATTAACCAGAATCTTAGAGAATTGGGAAAGAATATACTACAGGAGGACTAAACATGATTTCTGATCTTAAACAGTCTTTAATTTCATCGATAAAGATGTTCACAATGTTTTGCTGTTGTTGTGACTGTCTACTTCCTATCCTTTCCAGGAGAGGTTCCAAAGGAACCCCTAATAGAAGTTCAGAGAAGGGAAAGAACTGTATAGGCTGGTACAGGGAAAGCTTTATGGAGGAGATGAGACTACAGCCAGGCCTTGAAGGATAGAGAAGTCTTAAAATATTTAGCAGAAGAGGATGATAACGAAGTGATGAGACTGAGCATAGCACTGAAAGAACAAGGAGGGAAAACCGGCCTCACAAGCGAGTGAAGACTCCCAGAGAGTGTTTGAAGGAAGAGGAAATGCCATTTGTGTCTGTGAGGGGTGTGCATTACTGAATTTGGGATAAATATTCTTGACCTAGTTAGATAGGAGAGTATCTGGATAACAGTCGGAAACTCTGGGGAGAAGTGCATTTTAATGATTTTTCCATCTGATAGGCAGAAATTAAAGACTGAATTTTTAGAAAAATGATGAAAATGTTTAAAGATACAGTTGCCCACACTTGCTGCTATCTTTAGGCCTCTTGAATGATTTCTAATGTCTTTGCAATAGAAAAAAAAGTTGTAAAACATCTACAGTATCAGAGCACTATTATTCTTGTGCATCAAGGAGGAGCACCAAGTCCAGTAAAACCCTAAAATGCAGGGCAAAAAGATGCATTTTTGCCTCCAGAGGGCACTGCTGTTTTCGAAAAAGGACAATCTCTCTGCTTTAGCTGTGGGCTTTTGCTTTAGATGTGCACTTGTTTCTGTCTTCAGACCAGGCTTTACCGGCCTAAGGATGGACTTGGCAGTTAGGGGTGGCATTCATTTAACCCCAAAGAGATTAGAAACACGGAGTAGATTGCCACAAACATTCAATCTCTTCCATTTTAAAAACAACAGTAGCAACAAAAGCCTTCTCAACTTCCCATCACTGATTCCTACTGTGTTTCCTTCTCTTCATGAGCAGCCAAACTTCTGGAATGAGTAGTCAACTCTCCTCCTGTCCAACTGGCTGCTCAGCCCACTGGAGCCTGGTCTGGCCCTCCACTTCACTCCCAGCACTCTTCTGAAACAGCTCGTCAGTGTCTTTCATGTGGCTAACCCAAGGGACTATCTTCTATCCCAATCTTTATCTGACCCCTCTCTGTGGTATTTCATGCTTCGGTTCCCAAAACTCTGCTTTCTCGGCTTCACCTATGCCATCTGTCCTTGGTTCTTTTGTTACCACTCATCTTGCCTTCACAGGTCTTTTCCCTGGATCACTTCCATGGTCTACCTCTTAATCGTTTGCCCCAAGATTCCGTCTGAGAGGCACTTTTCTCATCTGCACACTCTCCGGGCTGATCTCATCCTTGCCTCCAGGCTTCGAATCACCACCTGCAAATATGACTCCCGAATCTGCATGTCTAGATTATGCTCTCCTGAGTCTCACTTTTCAATGCCACCTGGCTGTCCCACAATCCCCCTAAAACACAGCTTCTGTAAAACTGGATCCCTTATGTCCTGACTCCCACTCCCCTATCCCACCCCTACCAAAATCCATGCATTATCTCCTGAATTCAGCAGCTCAGTAAATGATATACTATTTACCCACTTGACTCAGAAATCTAGGAATTTTCCTTGAATCTTTTTTTGTTTCATATCCAATCCAGTTCTGAGTCCTGACCACATAAATCACATTCAAATATGCCGCCACCCTCCTTATACACTGACACTGCTTCACTTCAGGGTCTCACCACTTTCCTAGCTATAAGAATAAAGGTTTAAGCGTTTAAATTTCATGTTTTGAATAGGTATTACATTTACATGGTTCAAATTTATTCCTCCTAACGCTCTCCCAAAGGCAATCAATACTTCTCCTGCATCTGTCCAGAGGCATTTTTACACAAAAATCTTTCCCACTTAATGTAGCCTAGAGATCTTTTCATATGAGCGCGCGTGCACACACACACACACACACACACACGTGTGTGTGTGTGTGTGTGTGTGTATATATATATATATATTTTTTTTTTTTTGAGTTGGAGTCTCACTCAGTCACCCAGACTGGAGTGTGGTGGCCGCTCCCGGCCACCGCAGCCTCGCCTGCTGGGCTCCAGCGATCCTTCCACCTCAGTCTTCCAAGTAGCCGGAATTACAGGTGCACGCTACCACGCCCGGCTAATTTTTTTGATTTATTGTAGAGATGAGGCCTCGCTGCCCAGGCAGGTCTCGAACCTGCAGGCCCAGGCAATCCACGCACCTCAGTCTCCCAAAGGCGCGGGATTAGGCTGAGCCACCGAGCCCAGCATATATATATATTTTGAGTCGGAATCTCACTCGTCACCCAGGCTGGAATGCAGTGGCACGCTCACGGCCACCACAGCCTTGACCTGCTGGGCTTAGGCGATCCTTCTGCCTTAGCCTTCCAAGTAGCTGGAACCACAGGTGCACGCCACCACATCCAGCTAATTTTGTGATTTCTTGTAGAGATGGGGTCTCACCAAGTTGCCCAGGCTGGTCTCAAACCCGCGGACTCAGGCAATCCTCTCGCCTCTGCCTCCCAAAGTGCAGGCTGAGTCACAGCACCTGGTCACATCCTCACTTTTTTCACTGCTCATTGTATACTCTAAGTTGTTCAGTTGCTAGCCCTCCTACTTATGAACATTTGAGTTCCCAATCTTTTGCTATTGCAAGCAAGGCTGTAAAGAACAACTTTGTACATAGGTCACTTCACATAGGGGCTAATATATCAATTATCCATGGGACAAACTTCTAGAAGGGACACTGCAGAACCATAAAGTGTATGCAGTTGTAATTCTGATAGTACTGCCAAATTCCTTGCCATAGAGACTGACCCATTTGCAGTCTCACCAGCCACGTGCAAAAACCTTATCTCTGGCTCCTCTGCTTCCACTTACTCCTGCTTGGAAATGTGTTTTCCAACTGAGGTCAGCACCGTCTTTCTAAAGTGCAAATAGAATACAATCCTTCCGTTTCTCTTCACCGCTCTTCAAGACTTTCAACACCTAGACCTGTGCTCTTCAAGGTGGACCTCCATCCACATGTAGCTATTGAGTGCTAGTCAGTGGTAGTCTGAATTGACTTATGATGTAAAAGTAAGAAAAACACTGGAGCACAAAGACTTAGCATGGTAAAAAGAATGTAAGATGTCTTATTACATGCTGAAATGATCAAACTTCGGATATTTCACGTTAAATAACATTATTAAAAGTAATGTACCCCTTTAAAATGCTTTTTAAAATATGGCTACTAAAAATTTTAGAATGAGCATACGGGCTCCCATTCTATTTCTACCGGACAGCCCTGGTCTAGCTAGGTCCTTCCTCCCTCATCTCCTACCCCCATCTCAACCTCGCCAGGCCTCAGGCCCTCTCTGTGCCTCGGATGCTCCCCACCTTCCCTTCTGACACCTTTCCCACACTCTTACCACAATTCTGCTTGAAACTTCGTCTTGAGGTTGTGGGGAGGTTTTGCTTCGTGGTTCACAGGTCGACCTGGCTTTTCCGGCCCTTGCCGTCAGGGCCAAACGTGACAACGTTTATTCCCTAGTTCCTACAGCAGCAAGGAGCAATTCAGTGCTGTTGGCCAAATCAAGGAGGAGACAGAAAAGCGCCCAATAGCCAGTTGAGGGGTAGAGTTGGAGGGAGGAAAGGGGTCATAGGTCACAATGCAGATGAACAAATGCAATTTTTTTAAAAAAAGATAAGCTTAACCTGAATTCAGAATGTGAATTACATTTTAGAGGCAAATAACAGTAAGAGTTACAAAGAATCAGAAATACAGAAAAACTTATTTTCTTTGCACAGTCTACACCCTCAGGAGAGACCTGGCGCTGGGACCCCGGGGCTCGCCCGCGCCTGCAGGAGAGGGGACCCCAGATCCTGGAGAAACTCCAGCGCCCACCGCCCGGCGGGGCACGGGACCTACTCACCGGGCAGGCGGCCGCGGCGCGGACTGACGAGCGAGCCGGGCGGGAGCCGTTCTGCCGGGAACAGGGAGGGACCTCCGGGGAAGTGAAACTGAAACTCGGAGGCCCAAGTCGGCGGGGCGGGACGCGCCTCTGCCCCAGTCGCGGCCCCGCGCGTCCCGGAGCCCGACGCGGAGCGCCATGGCGGCCAGCCCCAGCCCCCCGTCCCCGGCGTCCCCGCTCCTCGTGCGGGTGGCCGAGTCCGCGCCCGGTCTGCACAGGAAGCTGGAGAGCTACTTCCAGAGCCGGAGCTCGAGCGGAGGCGAGTGCACCGTCAGGCCCGTGGGCCCGGGCGCCCCGAACACCTTCCGGGTGGATTTCAGAGAAAGGGCAGGTGAGCTGCGGGCTGCAGGGGTGCGGCCGGGGCTGGGGTGCGAAGGCCGCCCCTGCGGACTCGGCCCCGCGGGTTTCCTTCCTTGCAGACCCAGTTCGAGCTGATCGAGGAGAGGGCGGGAGAAAGTGGCGCCTTCGGGTGGGGACAGGAATCATCACCCCCCCCCCGCCCCCGCCCGCCAAGAGACTTTGACTCAGACAGGGGAGGGGATGGGGCTGCAGATGTGTCCAGTCCTGGGGGCACCTTGATGTGTTGGGTGCTTTCCATATCCTTATCCTGACTTACTGATATTTCTCATCTGTCGTCTTCCTTTCCCCCAGCTGTCTGTCAGCCGCTGTCCTTGTCGTTTAGGCCTTCCACTTTTATATTTTAAATAATGGTTCCATTCATGTATTTTTGAAGATCACAAAAGTGATAAATGCTCACTATAGAAAAGAGAGAAAAGAAGAAAATCGAAGAAGAAAACTACCTGGAGATAAACAATGTGAACGTTTTGGTATATTTCCTTCCAGCCTTTTTCTATGAATGTCGGCAAACATAGGTACTCACAAAACTCTGAGTGTGCACTTTTGATTCTTGCTTTTTTCCCCACTTAATTGTCTAATGAGTATTGCAGTGGGATTCTGGAAACCGTTTCAGAAACGTAGCTTTTAATGAGCAGATGATGTTCCATTGTCACTAAGCCTTCATTTCTACAATAAAATTTAAACTGCTCACTATCGAGTTCTGAATAGCTCCCCACTTTCTCCATCACCAACCCACCATTCCAGGACGCAGGGAGCAGCCTTACCAGGAGGGTACTGGAGTAGGATGTAGATGCCAGAATAAGAGGATTATTTGAAATCTCTCCCTTGTCTGTGTGTGTATGTGTGTATTTAATGTCTTCACTGAAGCTAAGGAGAGAGTGTTGAAAAAAAGAGAACACCAAATGCTCATTGCTGGCAATTTTGTGACCATTTTCCTGGAACTCACTGAAAATCCAATAGAGAAGGACACAAGACCCAGAATTTCTTCACCGGTACAGTCACAAGCAGTGGCACAGTTTGCTGAGAGGCGTCTGAGTGAGGGACATGTTCCTGACTCTGTGAATTCATGTTTCCAAAAGGTGAGTATTAAAAGAAAGACTGGGTTGGATGTGATGGCTTATGCCCATATGCCTGTAATCTAGCACTTTGGGAGACCAACGCAGGAGGATCACTTGAAGACAGGAGTTCCAGACCAGCCTGGGCAACATAGCAAGAACCCTTCTCACCAGGTGTGGTGGCTCACACCAGTAGTCCCAGCACTTTGGGAGGTGGAGGCGAGCCCAGGGGTTCGAGACACGCCAGGACAAGTTGGCGAGACCTCATCTCTGCCATAAATCAAGAAAAATTAACTGGGTGTGGCGGCATGTGCTTGTAGTTCTAGCTACTTGGAAGGCTAAGGTGGAAAGATCACCTGAGCCCGCAGGTTGAGGCTGCAGTGGCCGGGAGCATGCCACTGCACACCATCCTGGGTGACAGAGTGAGACTCCAACTCAAAAACACAAACCCTCTCTACAAAAATTTAAACATTAGCCAGGTGTGGTGGCCTGTGCCTGTAGTCCCAGCTACTCAGAAGGCTGAGGCAGGAAGATCACATGAGCCCAGGAATTTGAGGCTGCAGTGAACTATGATTGTTCCATTGCCCTCCAGCCTGGGAAACAGAGCAAGATCCTGTCTTTAAAACAAGCAAACAAAAAAACAAAAAAGGAGCTGGCTGTGTTCCTACAACTTCCTTTCTGGTCACCAAGTCTCGTGTGTTATTGGTCCAGCATTCATGTGCTAGGGATGTACTATGTCCTAAAACTTCCTTTCTGGTCACCAGTCTCGTGTGTTATTGGTCCAGCATTCATGTGCTAGGGATGTACTATGAGCCAGGTACTGTTGTAGTCACTGGGACAGAGAGGTAAACACAACTGACAAGGTCTCTGCTCTCACACAGCTTGTATTGGGAGTGGGAAGGTGTCCAGTAACACTAAGTAGGTAAGTAAACAAAATAAATAAAACCATTTTAGAGAGTAACAGGACCAGGATATGGAAAGGGAAGATATGGATGGTGCTGCTTCTGACCAAAAGTCAGAGACAACTTCTCTCAAGAGGTGACATTTAGCCTGAGACTTGAATGAAGAGAAGGAGCCAGGCATACACAGATTCATTTAACAAACTGATATCTACTGCCTAATGTGTGTGTGCCAGGCACTGTTACATGAGCTGGATAGTTTCTATGATGGAACACAACAGACTCTGCCCTCAGGGACCGACCACACCTTCTAGTGAGGGAAACCGGCAACAACAGTGACCAAATAGATATATAATAAAATGTTTGCCAGTCATAACTGCTACGAAGAAGAATAAAGCAGAATAAGTGACAGAACTACGATTTAAAATAAAAGTCTGGAGAAACCTCACCTGAGGTGACATTTGAGCAGAGACTTGAAGTAAGGGAACCAGTCATGTGGCTTTCTGGAGAAAGAACGTTCTAGGGAGAGGGAAGCACAAGTACAAAGGCCCTGAGACAGGAGCTTACACCCTGAGCCCCAGAAGCTTCAAGGAAACCAGTGTTGGGGAAAGGCATGAGCAAGGGAGAGAATGATAGGAACTCAGAGATATACCCGGGAGTCATGCCTTGGGGGTTGCCAAGACTGGAGTGCAGTGGTGTGATCTCGTCTCACCACAGCCCCAACCTCCTGGGCTCAAGCAGTCCTTCCGCTTTGGTCCCCAAATAACTGGAACTATAGGCATGTGCCACCATATTCAGTTAATTTTTTGACTTTTTGTAGAGATGAAGTCTTGCTGTGTTGCCTAGGCTGGTCTCAAACTCCTGGGCTCAAGCAATCCTCCTGCCTTGGCCTCTCAATGTGCTGGGATTATAGGTGTGAGCCAATGCACCCTGCTGGATTTCGGATTTTTAACTCGAATGTTAGGGGATTCATCAGGTAGTTTTAAACCAAGGGAGAAGGCGATCCAACTTATATTTCTAGAGTGTCACTCTGGCTGCTCTGTGGAAAACTGAATGTAGGAAAAGGCTAGACTGAAAGGTCAGGGCCTAGTTAGGAGGGCTTACAGTGCACCAGCTGAAAGGTGAATAGCGGCTTGGGTTTTTGGTGGCCCCTATGGAGGTGTGAGAAGTGGCTGGATTCAGGAAACATTTTGAAAATCTACAGAAAGGATGTTACACCCAGAGAAAACAGCATGTACAAAGAACTTGAGGGGGGATAAAACACTGGAAATTTTGTTTTTATATTACATTCAATTTGCCTGTGCCCTTTTAATTTTAATCTGGCATGTCTTATATTTGAGCTTCTAAAGCCTAGGATTTAGAAGGGCCCAATAACTTTGCATATAGTCAGATGTTTAGTTGGAAAAAAAAAAAAGAAACCACCACGGGTACCTGATCCAGGCAAAGTGGGGATCAATGGAAGGCCCAAACTTCACCTGTATGTAGACCACTTACGTACCTAATCCTGACTTGTACCCCACATCTTTAAAGTAAATAAAATTTAAAATAAGTAAAACAGGCTGGAAACTAAAAATAAAAAGAAGATGAAGAAGAGAAAAAACAGTAATAGGAAAAAACATTTTTCTCAGATTTGTAGTTCCTTTCCAGGTTTACAAACTTCTGTGAGGACCCCAGCAACTTACCCAGAGAACAGAAGTGTCTTTCCTCTACTTCTGTTCCCAAGGTCAAACAGATAGTGGTGGCTCTAGAACACGGATCTATTGGCCACGGAGCTTTTTTAAAATGCTCATGCCCAGGCTCCACTGCAGATCAATTCCATTAGAATCTCTGGGGATGTACCTGGGCCTTGGCTGCTTTATTTCCCCCCCCGCGCCCTTAACTCCCCAAATGATTCTAATATGCAGACAGGACTGAGAACCTCTGGGCCGTAGCATGCTGTATCCTCGCTAAAGGATTTGAAGGAAGTTGCCCCCTGCTTAGGGAGGACAGAGTGGTCATTTCTCTAGTCTCTAGGTATTCTCCTGAACAGAAGACCATAGGCCTGCATGCTGAGAGATTTTATTTGTTCCTGTTCCTTTTAAAATTTCAGATCTTCCTTGCTGTAACGGCTGACCTAAACTGTAACCTGTTCTCCAGAGAGCAGAGGGCATATGTGACCACTCTCTGCCCCAATGTAAAAAAAATGGAGGGTCATGATGGAATTGAGAAGGTGTGTGGTGACTTCAAAGACATTGAAAAAATATATCACTACTTGAGTGAGCAGTTCCTAGAAAGTGAACGAAAACATGAGTCTTCACCTTCAGCAACAGAGAGGAAGCCACTCAATCGGCAGGACGGGAACAGCTTCATTTTTCCATCTGAACCAAAAACCAAGCCAGAAGAAAAAAGCAACTATTTTGAGGTTCCCTTGCCTTTCTTTGAATACTTCAAATATACTTGTCCTGATAAAATAGACTCAATAGAGAAAAGATTTGGTGTCAACATTGAAGTCCAGAATAGTTCAAGGAATACGGTCTATGTAGACTTCACCTCTCATCAGTCAGGCAACCTAGAAGCAGCTCGTGAGTCTTTTGTCAGTGAATTTCAGAGGAACACAGAACCTCTGAAGCAAGAGCGTGTCTCTTTAGCAGACAGTAAGCAGGCAAATAAAATCAAACAGGACTTGAACCAACAACTTACCAAGCTCCTTATAAAGGAGAAAGGAAGAGAATTAATTCTCCTTGGAACCCAAGATGACATTTCAGCTGCCAAACAAAAAATCTCTGAAGCTCTTATCAAGGCACGTGTGAAAATATTGACTCCCAGTGGCATGGTGAATGGAATTGAGGTTGATACTGCTCACTATAAGCTTTTAGAAGCTGACTTATTCCTGGAGATTTCAAAGATAGAGAAAAAGTACAATACTTGCTGTAAGATTTCAGGGAAAAATCAGAAAACCTGCATTCTATTTGAACCTGAGGACAAGCAGGCAGATCTGTCTGTGCAGGCTTATGCAAATTTCATCGATGCTTTTCAACACGCTTCATTTTTGTTGACGAGAGAAGTTATTTCACTGAACTCTTTGGGCAAGGAGAGAAAGCACGTACGCCAGACTAAGTTTGCTGATGACTTTAGAAAAAGTCATCCAAATATACACTTTGTGCTAAATCAAGAATCAATGATTTTGACTGGTTTGCCAAATCACCTTGCAAAGGCAAAGCAATATGTCTTAAGAGGAAGAGAAATGTCTCCACTGGCTGGAGAGAAATCAAATGAGGATCAGGAAACACTCGTGGACATTGACAGTTATTTTTTAAAAGCAGCTTCACTTCCATTCAACAGCTCTTTGAGTTCTGAGGCATCAGAAGTTGACAAAAAGGGAAAGCACATCTGTGTTATCTGTATGGACACCATTAGTAATAAAAAAGTGTTATCAAAGTGCAAGCACGAATTCTGCACCCCTTGTATCGACAAAGCCATGTCATATAAGCCAATCTGCCCTGTGTGTCAGACTTTCTACGGGGTCCAGAGAGGAAATCAGCCAGATGGAAGCATGGTTTTCCGTGAGTCGAGATGCTCCCTTCCAGGTTATGAATCCTGTGGCACCATTGTGATTACTTATAATATGAAAGGTGGCATACAAACAGTAAGTGTTTCCAAGGCCCCTGGGTTTCTTTCCACTATGCTAGTATTACCAGAGCAAAAGAGACTGTCCTGTTGCCTATCAGAGAGTCAGCTTCCCAGGGAATCATGTCCTTGGTTGTATGCAAGGGATTGGAATAGTGGTAAAGGTCAGTGTTTCCTTATAACCTAGGTACTTTTTGTGTCTATTTCTTTTGTGTGTGTGTGTGTTGGAGTTTCACTCCATGGCCCAGGCTGGAGTGCAGTGGCACACTCACAGCCACCCGAGTGATGACCTGCTGGGCTCTGGCAAGCCTTCCTCCTCAGCCTTCCTAGTAGCTGGAACTACAGGCGTGTGCTATCACACCCGGCTAATTTTTGATTTATTGTAGAGGCCAGGTCTCGCCAAGTTGCCCATGCTGGTCTTGAACCCGCAGGTTCAGGCAATCCACTCACCTTGGCCTCCCAAAGTGCTGGGATTACAGGCTGAGACACCGAGCCTGGCCTTGTGTCTATTTCTTAAGGCAGAGACGGGGTAGGTGGAGATTATGTCTTTGGATGGGGTGAGTCAGTAAGGTGGATAGTGTTCCCACTATGAATTTGAGGAAAGAAGAGACATATGAATTACTGGGAATATGAGAAAAACTTCAATACTTTTCTTGATTTTGATATGCTCTATCTACAAATGAACACATCTATTAAAATGGTAAAATTTAGATGGGTCTGTTTTCACATGACATTTTCTTGTTATCATACAGAACGAGCACCCAAGCCCAGGAAAGAAATATCCCGGGACACAGCGAACTGCATATTTGCCTGATAATGAGGAAGGAAGGAAGGTTTTGCAACTGCTTCATAGGGCCTTTGACCAAAAGCTGATTTTCACAGTGGGGTCCTCTCGGACATTAAACGTCTCAGATGTCATCACATGGAATGATATTCACCACAAAACGTCCCAGTCTGGAGGACCACAAGGGTGAGAGCCTCTTGAGATGTAATGGCTGCTAAGCAGAGTATAGGGATGATGAAAGATGGCAATTTGTGGATGTGGATACAAGGAGAATTTATAGCAGTGGTATTGGGTACAAAAAGTATTTTGAGAGATGCTAATTAGGGACGACAACTTCAGAGACAGGAAGATTGGTCTCATAAACATCTACCCTGCCAACTACAAAGTATTATGTAGTTAATACATTTTGCATCAAAGAGCAGGGGGTAGCCGGGCTCGGTGGCTCAGCCTGTAATCCCGCGCCTTTGGGAGGCTGAAGTGAGTGGATTGCCTGAGCCCGTGGGTTCGTGACCTGCCTGGGCAACTTGGCGAGACCTCATCTCTACAATAAATCAAAAAATCAGCCGGGCGTGGTAGTGCGCGCCTGTAGTTTCAGCTACTTGGAAGGCTGAGGCGGAAGGATCACCAGAGCCCAGCAGGTCGAGGCTGCGGTGGCCGGGAGCAGCCACTGCACTCCAGTCTGGGCGACAGTGAGACTCCAACTCAAAAAAAAAAAAAGAGCAGGGGGTTTCAGAATCCAAGATGAATGGTACATAAGTTGATTTACTTTGGGGCTTCACATCTATTTGAAGGGTAGATCCTAGGAATGTTATTTACTTTGTTTTCTTTTAAGGTCACCTTTTTTCCTCCCCCCTCCCCGCCAGTCCACAGAGAACCTGAACTCATTTGGCCAATAGCATTGTAGAAAAAATCTTAGTTGTTTAGCTGGGCGTGGTAGTGCACGCCTGTAGTTCTGGCAATTTGGAAGACTGAGGCGGAAGGAGGTCGACGCTGGGGTAGTGGTGAGTGTGCCACTGCACTCCAGTCTGGGCGACAGAGTGAGACTCCAACTCAAAAAAAAAAAAAAAAAAAAGAAAGAAAGAAAGAAAGAGAGAAAAAACCTTAGCTATAAGAAGACCAGTGGTGGATGCTATGTTTCAGGAAACTCAATTGTTCTTTATGAAACTCAAATATAATACATCAGACCCATAGTATAAAATAAAAATATACATCTTGAGATTTTTCCAAACTCTTAAATTTGACAATCCTACCAGCATATGATTACAACAACCCCACAAAATACAGTATATTATTATAACTTAATGAGAGTCACTACTTACAATAAACTGAGAATTTTAAAAAGTCCGGTTGAAAGGCAGATGCTGGTCAGACAGCTAGGCTCACTCACTAGCTAAATGACTCACATCTGCACACTTTAAAGTCATTATAGACATCCACCTTCAGGATTATGTGTGAATGTTTGCAACACTGAAGAGTAAATCCTCAAATGCCAAGTCGCTCTTGAAGAGCTTTGGAACCATTTGTGATGACAATAAAGGAATATTTCCTTTTGCAGGTATGGCTACCCTGATCCTACTTACCTGAACCGCGTCAAAGAAGAGCTGAAAGCTAAAGGAATTGAGTAAAAAAAACTGCTGAAAGTGTAACCAAGTATCTCAGCTTTGAAATGCATTTTAAAGCTTTTTAAAAACTTTTCTCTCATACTCCTAAAATGCAGCCTCAAAGCATTGAAAAAAGCTTATTTTCTCCCTTTTCTCATCAGACACTCTCTTGCTCCATGCACACTTATCTAACTGAATGTTTGTTTGAAGATTACGGGGCTATTCTTGAAACAAATCAGAAATGAAGAGAGGCGTGACTCTCTCCCATCTAGAGATTACATCAAGCCTGCTAATCTGTCACCCAGCTGTAACTGAGACAGTGTCAGCCAGACCCCAGATTGACAGTAACTCAAGATAGTCATCAAAGCAAGTCAGGCAGACCTGCACCCTACAACCCTCCCACACCGTTCCCGTACCCACTTTCCCTTTTTCAACTCCCGTATGCAGCCCAGAGTTTCCATTTTCTTTTTCTTTTTCTTTCTTTCTTTCTTCCTTTCTTCCTTCCTTCCTTTCTTTCTTTCTTTCTTTTCCTTCCTTTCTCCTTTTTTTCTTTCCTTCCTTCCTTCTTTCCTTCCTTCTTTCTCTTTCTTTCTTTCCTTTGTTTCCTTTCTTTCTGTTGGAGTCTCACTCCATTGCCCAGGCTGGAGTGCAGTGGCACACTCACAGCAACTCCAGCGTCGACCTGCTGGGCTCAGACGATCCTTCTGCCTTAACCTCCCAAGTAGCCAGAACTACAGGTGTGTGCTACCACGCCTGGCTGATTTTTGATTTATTGTAGAGATGGGGTCTTGCCAAGTTGCCTGGGCTGGTCTCGAACCCTCGGGCTCAGGCAATCCATTCGTCTCGGCCTCCCAAAGTGCTGGGATTACAGGCTGAGCCACTGAGCCCAGCCTCCATTATCTTTTTTTTTTTTTTTTTTTGAGTTGGAGTCTCACTCTGTCACCCAGACTGGAGTGCAGTGGCCACTCCTGGCCACCGCAGCCTCGACCTGCTGGGCTCCGGTGATCCTTCCACCTCAGCCTTCCAAGTAGCTGAAACTACAGGCGCGCGCTACCACACCCGGCTAATTTTTTGATTTATTGTAGAGATGAGGTCTCACCAAGTTGCCCAGGCGGGTCTCAAACCCGTGGGCTCAGGCAATCCACTCACCTCAGCCTCTCAAGGCGTGGGATTACAGGCTAAGCCACCAAGCCCGGCTTCATCTTTCAATAGTAGTTTTTCATCCCTTTATTAAGTTCCACCAATTCATGTTTTTGCCATTAAAATCTTTCTCCTAGATACTTTTTCTGGACAGATAAAAGGCAAGAAGAATAAGGACTATATAACCATAAGAAACATAAGGAATTCTAGAATATAAAATTCTACTATAAGGAATATGTGGTGTGCCAAATTTTAATTTTAAATAGTTCTCCAAGTCTGATGAAAGTTAAAATAGCAGATTATCTGATTTTCCATGTCCCAGCCTCACTCCAAAAATGGTAAACAAGATGTCTTTTTTTTCTCAAAAAACACAGACAAACATGTAAGCTTTTTGGTCAGATAATTATAGCTAATATTTCTGGAGGTCTTAACTTATTTTGTGATTGGTACCATTAGCATCTCCATTTTATTACTGAGAAAACTGATGCACAGAGAGATTAAGTAACTTCCAAAGGTCACCTAGTCTGACTTCAGGGTTGCTGCACCCCAGAACTGTACTGCCTGCATGGTACAGGATGGGGAGATCTCTTTATTCTGGGCTTCTCTCAGAAATGGATTCCAGTACAGTACTCAAAGCAAATTTTCTCCAAGGAAGTCCTATTGGAAGAACTTCAGTATCCAGAAACTTTCCTTTGTCCAGAGAGTTGAGGAAGCTTAAGCTAAACGATACATCTTTTTAAAAAATCAGATTATACATTTAGTTTTTGGTGATTCATTAAATTCTTTACTTTTATGCTTAATTGGTTGTTTTCTGTCTCTTAATCTTTTAGACTGAATTTTCTCCAAAGAAGCAAAAGTTTAGTTTCTGCTAGGTCCTGAATTTTGTATTGCAAAGTGTATGCAGATGCAAGTTTCATGGTGTGAGTAGTTAGCGAGCATTTGGATTATTACTTTTGCTCTTTGGAAGTTATTATCATCTGTATCTGCTTTAAATAAAGTTAAATCAATATTTAGAACAGATTGCCTGTGTTCTTTCCCTCCCTCCTCTTTTCTTAGACTGAGATTTTGGGTGTTTCCTGCAACACATACTGTATACAAATGTATACTCTGTGCATGGACATCTTTGGTTGATTTTGTTTGTGGGTGTTTGCTGAACAGTAGAACTTAGCTACTCTTGACTTCACAGCTGCTACTTTTGGCTGTGGAAATCACATTTCTCAGTATTTTTCCTTTATAATACACAGATTCTGAAAAGATAAAAATGGACTGCAGAATTTGTCTTTTCTCTCTTTCTGGAGAAAGCATATGCAATGCCATATCACTTGCCCCTTCCTTGCTCCTAGAATTTCTGTTTCACCTGTCCAGCATCAGTTCTGAATTATCCCCACAGCTCAATGAATGCCAGCAGATCAGCAGATCTCCAAAGGAAAAATAAATTTCTCCAAAAATAGCATCAAATTAGTCATTAGGAGAAAAATCATACCTTTATTGTACTTCCTTACACTTACCTTAATAGTTTAGTATTTTGCACACGTATGTTTATCGCAGCATTGTTCACAATAGCAAGAACCTGGAATCAACCATATTGTCCATCAAAAAAGGACTGGATTAAAAAAAATGTGGTACATATACACAATGGAATACTACGCAGCCATAAAAAAGAACAAAATCATGAACTTTGCAGCAACCTGGATGGAACTAGAGTCAATAATACTAAGTGACCTCTCACAGAAACAAAGATCTCAGTATCACATGTTCTCACTCATATAGCGGACCTTGAACATCCATCGTAATACTATAAAAAAAGGACTGACAGTGGTGGGAAACTATGGGGGGGAGGGGAAGGAAGGTGGGATTAACGGTAGTCAATATCTGTCTGGGGACGGGGAGACACCCCTTATCAACAAGGGTGCCTGAACGAAGCATATCTGTATACCTAACCCTTAACTGTACCCCACAATATCAAAATAAAAAATATCGATATATTAAAAAATAATCATAATAATAAAATACTTTAGCATTTGGTTTGATTTTCACATGAGGGTTAGGTACTATTTCCTTTTTTATGGATTGGGTCATTTTTATCCATCGGGCTTAAAACAAGGCAAAGATTAAAATACTGACAATTTGGGAGGTGAAAACCCAAGGACAAACAAGAGGAAGTGAGGCAAATGAAATACAATGCTAGTGGTTATCACCCTGGCTATAGCTTCACTTTGAGCCTGAAGCTGCTGGTCTGGGGATTACATTTTGAGAACATGGACCTAGAAAATAGAGTTTGTTTTACTCATTCTATTCATCAATTCTAAAGAAGAACAAAATTATGAACTTCACAGCAACTTGGATGGATTTAGAGTCCATAATACTCGGATTTATCACAGAAGCAAAGAACTGAGCACCATATGTTCTAACTCATAAGCAGACCCTGAACATTTATCATAATACTATAAGAAAGGGCTTGGCAGTAGTTGGAAACTGCCAGGGGAGTGGGGACGGGGGAGGCACATAACATTAATAAGGGTACCTGATCTCAAACCAGGCAAAGTGGGGACCAAAGGTAGGCCCAAACTTTACCTGGATGATGACCACTTGTATGCCTAATCCTGAACTGTACCCTACATCTTTAAAATAAAGTAAATTTTTAAAAAATAGAGTTTAAACTCTGCAGCGTGGCTATCAGGTATTTCT
This sequence comes from Cephalopachus bancanus, assembly GCA_027257055.1. NCBI lineage: Eukaryota > Metazoa > Chordata > Mammalia > Primates > Tarsiidae > Cephalopachus > Cephalopachus bancanus. The sequence goes on along the minus strand of JAPVLO010000022.1, from coordinate 2,604,339 downwards.
CATTTTTTTTTTCACTTTGCTTATCTCATGTCCCTTCCTTGCCACCAAGCCCCTTGGGTCCTGTCACACGGGACTACCAGCTTTTTCAAAGCACAGTCTATACTTTCATTCTTTTGTTTATTTTGTGGGTTCTCTCTCTTCTCCCGAGAGAGAGAGAGAGAGAGAGAGAGAGAGAGAGAGAGAGAAGAGAGAGAGAGAACAAAAGAGAGAGAGAGAGAGAGAAGAGAGAGAACACACCACATTCTCATTCTTCACCTCCTTCTCCTCTTAGAAACCCCTTACTCATTCAAAGTTTTGCGCAAATGTCTATACTATGGGAGCTTTCCTCCAATCTTGTCTCCAAATTACAACGAATCCCTGATTTCCCTGCTACCCTTATACTTTACATGTATCTCAGTGCAGATGTGATATCAACACTACCCTGCTCTCTGCCTTGGAGGTGGTACTGGGGACTGACCTCTAAGGAATGAGTCAACTCCCTTCTCTGATTGCTAATTGCGGCTTCCCGCAGTGGAAGGTACCGCCAAGCGCAGAGGGAGGGAGTGGTTGGGGTACTTACATTCCCCTGCCTGTCTCTTGAAAGCAGTAATGGCTCCTGCCTGCTGGCACCTTCCTATGGATATACCTCTTGCCAAGTTTTGTTGATGTGGTTCCCTTGCCTCTTCAACCTAGAAGGTAATGGAAGGATGGGGCTGCTTCACCATCTCTGGCTGGTTTCCCTCGACACTTTACCCACATCTGTGTAATTCCTTTATTATATTCGCTTCGATTACTCTTTTTTTTTTTTTTTTTGAGTTGGAGCTTCACTCTGTCGCCCAGACTGGAGTGCAGTGGCCGCTCCCGGCCACCGCAGCCTCGACCTGCTGGGCTCCGGCGATCCTTCCGCCTCAGCCTTCCGAGTAGCCGGAACTACAGGCGCGCGCTACCACGCACAGATATGTTTTGATTTATTGTAGAGACGAGGTCTCACAAGTTACCGGGGCAGGTCTCGAACCTGCGAGCTCAGGCAATCCACTCATCTCTGCCTCCCAAAGTGCTGGGATTACAGGCTGAGCCACCGAACCCGGCCCGATCACTCATTTATAGTACACCATCTACAGGGTCTGCAAGGACTATTCGTGATACCCAAAGTAATCGTGTATTAATCGGCATTTTGTTTCTCCTGTCCTTACTTCCACCTTCACCCCAGAGAGGTGATCGGGTTTAATTCATCTTTATAATCTTAGCCCAGCGACAGGCATATCAAGGGCTTTCAATACATGTTGTCAAGCCAGAGGGGAACCTGACTCCAGCTCAAGAAAGGAAGGGCCCAGTGTCATGGGAATGGGAAGGTCAGCAGAGAAGGGAACTAACATTGACTTTTGTTTTTTAAATGCCAGGCACTCGACTGATTTTATCTCATTTAATCTTATGATAATACCACGAAGTAGTTATGGCTATACCCGTTGTACAGATGTAATTGACTGAGGTTACACAACTACTGAAGTGTAGAGCCGGGGATTTTAGCCCTAAATTTGGCAGTAACGTCTGTCCCCCATAGGGCAACCGTTCTCAACCTCGAGGCCGCAATCTTTGGCAGGAGTGGTTTTCATAGAAAAGAAAGCGAAAGCAGCTCAGGGCACAAGGCTGCTAAGTGGGGCGGCCCAGGCGATTCCGTAGAGGAGCAGAGCCGAGGATGGCAGCGTCCCGCTCCTCCCCTCCGCGGGTCTGAGTCTGGGGCCCGGATCCCCCGAAGAACTCGCGCGCCAAGTGGCAGGTGTACTTCCAGAGCCCGAGAGGGAACTCGGCCAGGAGCCCGGAAGCCCGTCCGGTTTCGGGGCGCTCTTCCTCCGGGAGGATGGTGAGGGGCGCGCGGGTGGGGTGGGGAGGATGCGGCAGGGCTGCCCCGCCAGGCCGCGGCGCACAAGACACCTGCAGCTCCGGGGGCGCAGAGACCCCGCGCCCAGCAGAGCCCTCGCTCCTAGGGGGCGCCGACTTCCTTGACTTGTGGCTGCCTGTCCCGGGAGAGTACAGCACGGGACATTTATTTCCATAGCATTTCCCCCCCTCAAATTTTGAAAGCTAAGAAAAGACATTTTTTAGAACCGGGTCTTTCTTATTCTGTCGCTCAGGCTGGAGTGCAGTGGTGTGATCATAGCTCACTGCAACCTCATACTCCTGGGCTCAAGCACTCCTCCTGCCCAGCCTCCTGAGCAGCTGGGACTACTGGTGCCACCACCATGTACGGCTATATTATTATTATTATTATTATTATTTTGTAGAGACAAAGTCTTGCTATGTTGCCCAGCCTGGTCTGGAACTCCTGGCCTCAAGCGATCTTCCCAACTTGGCCTCCCAAAGCACTGGGATTACAGGCGTAACTGGTCAGATTTTGGTCCCTATAGTTCCACATTTCTTAGAAATAAAATCATACAGCACAGCGTCTTTTGAGCCTTAGGCATCACCCGATTGCTATTGTTTTCTATTTAAATTGCATTGTGGTCATAAAACATATTTTCTATTGCTTGAATCCTTTTAAATCTATGTACTGAGATTTGTTTTATGGACAGAATATAGTCTATCTTGGTAAATTCCCATGCATACTTTAAAATAAAGTGCATTCTGTTGTTGGGTAGAGTGTTCTATAAATGTCAATTAGGTCCAGCTGCTTGACAGTGTTGTTGAAGTACTCATGTCCTTACTGATTTTATGTCTACTTGTCCTATTAATTATTGAGAGAAGATAATGAAATCACCAACTATAATTGTGGGTTTATTTTTCCTTGGCATTCTATCAATTCTGGCTTCATATATTTTGAAACTCTGTTATTAGGTATATAAATGTTATGGGTATTTGTTGTTATTTTCTCTTGATGAATTTTTTCATCTGTCTTCATGAAATGACATTTTTTACCCTGGGGGAAATATTACTAGGTGAAAGAAGCCAATCTGAAAAAGTCTGCATAGAGTATGATTCCAGTAATATGACATTCTGGAAAAGGCAAAACGATGGAGATGGTTAAAAGATCAGTGTAGTTGCCAAGGTTAAAGGGGAGAGAGAGATGAATAGCAAAGCACAGAGGCAGTGAAGCTATTCTGTATGACACAATCACAGTGTGTTGTATATAGGTCATTAAACATTGTCAGACCCATAGAAAGTACAACAAAAGTGAACCCTAATGTAAATTACAGACTTTAGGTGACAATGATATGTCAATGTAAGTGAAATCTACCATGTATTTCTTTTCATTTAAAAAAAAAAACACATTCTGTGATAAAATACACACAATGGCTGGGCGCTGTGGCTCATGTCTGTAATCCCCAGCATGGTGGCACGCACCTGTAGTTCCAGCTACTTGGAAGGCTGAGGCGAAGTATCTCCTGAGCCCAGCAGGTAGAGGCTCTTGTGGCCATGAGGTGATTGTGCCACTGCACACAGGCCTGGGTAACAGAGTTTGATTCCAACTAAAAAAAAAAAAAAAATACACACAACCTCAAATTGACCATCTTAACCTTTTTTTTTTTTTTTTTTTTGAGTTAGAGTCTCATTCTGTCATCCAGACTGGAGTGCAGTGGCCGCTCCCAGCCACCACAGCCTCGACCTGCTGGGCTCCGGTGATCCTTCCACGTAGCCGAAATTACAGGCATGTGCTACCACGCCCGGCTGATTTTTTGATTTATTGGAGAGATGAGGTCTTGCCTGCCCAGGCGGGTCTCGAACCCGTGGGCTCAGGTAATTCACTCACCTCAGCCTCCCAAAGGCATGGGATTACAGGCTGAGCCACCAAGCCCGACTCATCTTAACCATCTTTAAATTTGCAGTTCAGTAGTGTTAAGTATATCTATATTGTTGTGCAATCTCTGGAACTTTTTCATCTTGCAAAATTGAGATAGTATGTATTTATCTTTTTGTGGCTGATTTATTTCACTTAGCATAATACCTTCAAAGTTCATCCATGCTATACGGTTGTCAGAATTTTCTTTCCTTCTTTTTTTTTTTTTTTGAGTTGGAGTCTTACTCTGTCGCCCAGGCTGGAGTGCAGTGGCACACTCACGGCCACCCCCAGCGTCGACCCGCTGGGCTCTGGTGATCCTTCCTCCTCCGCCTTCTAAGTAGCTAGAACTACAGGCACGCGCTACCACACCCGGCTAATTTTTAATTTATTGTAGAGGTGAGGCTTTGCCAAGTTGCCCAGACTGCTCTCGAACCCACAGGCTCAGGCAATCCACTCGCCTCGGCTGCCCAAAGTGCTGGGATTATAGGCTAAGCCACTGAGCCCAGCCAGAATTTTGTTTGTTTTTCAAGCTGAGTAATATTCCATTGTATGCTAATAACACATTTTGTTTATCCATTCACCCTCTGTTGGACGTTTGGCTCTTGTGACTAATGCTACAATGAATGTGGGTTTACAATACAATCATGCACTGCAATAATGGATCCATAACAGGACCACATATACAGTGATGGCCCCATAAGATTATAATGCTGTATTTTTTAATGGCAACTTTTCTGTCTTTAGATACACAAGTACTTGTCATTGAGTTATAATTGCTTGCAGTATTTGGTACAGTAGCACGCTATGCAGATTTGTAGTCTAGAAACAATAGGCTATACCATACAGCGTAGGTGTGTAATATGCTATACCATCTAGGTTTGTGTAAATATACTCTATGATGTTTATACAACAACAAAACAAATAGAATTTATTTAGTTACTTCTTTTGTATTTATACTCAGAAGTTAGATTGAGTAATGGATCATATGGTAATTCTGTTTTTAATTTTTTGACAAACTGCCATGCTGTTTTTTTCCCCTCCCTTCTTCCTTCCTTCCTTCCTTCTTCCCACCTCCCTCCTTTCCTCCCTCCCTCCCTCCCTTCCTTCCTCTCTCTCCTTCTCTCTGTGTCTTTCTCTCTTCTTCTCTCTCTCTCCTCCTTTCTTCCATCAGAGTCTTACTCTGTTGCCCAGGCTGGAATGCAGTGGCATGATCCTAGCTCACCACAGCCTCCACCTCCTGGGTTCAAGTGATCCCTGCTCCTCAGTCAGGCACATGCCACCACACCCAGCTACTTTTTTGATTTTGTATAGAGATAGGGTCTTGCTATGTTGCCCAGGCCATTCTTGAACTCCTGGGCTCAAGCAATCCTCTCACCTCAACCTCTCAATGTGCTGGGATTACAGGTGCAGCCCATTCTGTTTTCATAGGAGCTGAATCCTTCTTACATTCCTACCAACAGTACACAACCAGCGGGGCTCAGTGGCTCAGCCTGTAATCCCGCGCTTTGGGAGGCTGAGGTGAGTGGATTGCCTGACCCTGCGGGTTCAAGACCCGCCTGGGCAACTTGGCGAGACCTTATCTCTACAATAAATCAAAAAACTAGCTGAATTGCCTGAGCCCACAGGTTCGAGATCTGCCTGGGCAACTTGGCGAGACTTCATCCCTACAATAAATCAAAAAATTAGCCGGGCTTGGTAGCGCGCGCCTGTAGTTCCAGCTACTTGGAAGGCTGAGGCGGAAGGATCGCCAGAGCCCAGCAGGTCGAGACCGCGGTGGCCAGGAGCAGCCACTGCACTCCAGTCTGGGTGACAGAGTGAGACTCCAACTCAAAAAAAAAAGCAAACAAAAAAAGTACACAAGCGTTCCAGTTTCTCCTCGTCCTCACCAACACTTGTTATTTATTTATTTTCTTTCTTCCTTTCCTTTTCTTTTATAGCAGCTGTACATTTCATTGTGTATTTTCATTTTCATTTCCCTAATGATTAGTGATGTTGAGTATCTTTGCATATGCTTGTTGGCCATTTGCACATCTTCTTTGGAGAAATGTCTATTTGGGTCCCTTTGCCCATTTTAAAACCAAGTTGTTTTGTTGTTGTTGAGTTGTAAGAATTCTTTGTACATTCTGAAAATATATTATTTGCAAATATTTTCTCACATTCTGTAAGGTGCCTTTTCACTCTATCGATTGTTTCCTTTGTTGTGCAGAAGTCTTCTATTTGATATAGTCCCATTTATCTACTCTTGTTTTTATTACCTGTATTTTTGGCATCATATCCAAGAAATCATCACTAGATCCAACGTCATGAAACTTTTCCCTTTTGTTCTATTGCTCTATATGTCTGTCTTTATGCCAGTACTATACTGTTTTGATTACTGTAGCTTTGTAATATGTTTTGAAATCAGGACATGTAAGGCCCACAGCTTTGTTTTTCTTTTCAAGATTGTTTTGGTTATTTGGGGATTAAAAGTGATTTAAAAAATAAGGGAACTGAACTGATATTTTATATTTACTTACATTTTACCATTTTCATCTGGGATCATTTTTGTTCTTCCTGAAGACCTTCCTTTAACATTTCTTTATTGTAGCAGTCTTCAGGTGATAAATTCTTTCAGCTTTTTTATGTCTGACAGGTTTTTATTATACATCTTAAAAATTAATTTTTAGTTTCTTGAGTCAGGTTCTCATACTATTGCCCAGGCAGGAATGCAGTGGCATGATCACAGACACTGCAGCCTCCAACTTCTGGGTTCAAGTGTTCTTCTTGGGCAGCCTCCCAAGTAGCTGGAACTACAGGTGCGTGATACCACACCTGGCTAATTTTTTTTTTATTTTTTCATAGAATCAGAGTCTCACTATGTTGCTCAGGCTGTTCTAGAACTCCTGGGCTCAAGCGGTCCTCCCACCTTGGCCTCCCAAAGTGCTGGAATTAGAGGCATGAACCACCACACTCAGCTTTTACATTTATTTTTGAAAGTTTCTAAGTTGACAGTGAAGGATATTGCTCTACCATCTTCTGGTTTGCACAGTTTCTGACAAGAAGTCTGCTGTCTTTCTTATCTTTAATTTTCTGTGTGTAATTCTTTTGTCTTTGACTGCTTTTAACGATTTTCTTATCACTGGTTTCAAACAATTTATGACGTGCCTAGGCATAGTTTCTTTCATGGTTATTGTGCTTCTTGGTTTATAATTTTCATCAAATTTGAAAAAAATATCGGCAAGTAGGTTTTTCAATTTTTTTTTTCTGTCCCATTCTCTCTCTTTTATATTGGTTCACTTGAAGTTGTGCCACAGCTCACTGATTCTCCATTCGTTATTTTCTCAGTCTTTTATCTCTCTTTCATTTTGCGTCATTTCTATTGATATGTCTTAAAATTCACGAATCTTTTATTTCTGGTCTATAATTATGCTGCAAATCCCATTTAGTGTTTGTTGTTTGTTGTTTGTTTGTTTTTTACCTCAGGCATTGTATTTTTGCTCTCTAGAAGTTTGATGTGGTGCTCCTTTAAATTAAGTTTCGGCTAAATATGCACATGTTTTCCTCTACCTTCTTGAAAATATGAAATATATTTATAATTGTTTGAATATCCTTGTCTACTAATTCATCATCTGTGTCATTTTAAAATCAGTAACAATTGATTTACTTTTCTTCTTGTTATGCATTATATATTGCCATTTTTTTGATGCCTAATAATTTTTAGTGATGTCAGACATTATATAAATTTCACTTTGTTGAGTTCTAGATATTTTGTACTTTAAGAAATATTCTTAACCTGTAACCCTGGTTACTTGGAAGGTGAGTGGGGAGGATTGCTTGAGCCCAGGAGTTTGAGGCTACAGTAAGCTAGAGACCCTGTATCTCAAAAAATAAAAATAAAGAAGAAGAAATATTCTTGAGATTTTACCTGAGTCACAGTTAAATTACTTGAAAACAATTTGACCCTTTTGAGGTTTGCTTTTAAGATTTGTTAGGTAGGAGTGGAGTGGCCTTTAAACTACAGCAAATTTTTCTGCCATGGAGACAAAAATCTTCTGCATACCCCATACCATAGATGGGAGACTTTGGCCATGAGTAGTGGCACATACCTGTAATTCCAGTGCTTTGGAGACTGAAATGGGAGGATGGCTTGAGGTCAGGAGTTTCAGACCAGCCTCGGCAACATAGCAAGACCCATCTCTACAAAAAATTTTAAAAATTAGCTAGAGTGGCACATGCTACTTGGGAAGCTGAGGTGGGAGGATTGCTTGAGCTCAGGTGTTCAAGGCTGCAGTGAGTTATGATAGAGCTGTTGCATTCCAGTCCGGAGGACAGAGCAAGATCCTGTCTCAAAGAAATAAAAAGAGTGAAGAGGTTCTCTACTGTGACTATTGAGAACAGACACTGTTCTGGTTTAGCCCTTGGCATAGGAGACTCAAGGGAGATCCTCTATGGGTTCCTGGAACTCTCTCCTCTCCAGAACTCTGACTTGTGAATTCTAGTCATTTTGGCATCCTCAGAGACCCAACTCTGTCTCCTCAACTCAGTGAGGCTGCCAGGTTTCTCCTGAGTTTTTCTTTTCTGCCCTGTGACCTGGACTGCTCTCCACGTATTTAAATCTTGTGTGTGTGTGATGGGCAGGCGGGGGCGTGGGGGACAATTGTTGAGCTCACATTTACTTCCTCTTTTCCAGGAATCACTGTCCCATATTACTTGTTGACAGATATCTGAAAAAATATTTATATCTGCTAACCAGGTTTTTAATTGTTTAAGATGGCATAGTAAATCTGTTACTCTTATTTGCCTAGGCAGAGGTCCTAAAGCTTTTGATTTTTGCGTGCTTATTTTATAGCTTGCTGGCACTGGGTGTTTTTTTTTTTGTTGTTGTTGTTTAATTTTTATTATTTAATTTAGGGTTTTCTAGGTGTACATCATGTCATCTTCAAAAGAAGATTGTTTTATTTCATATTTTTCTATTCTGTGCTCTCATTTTTTGTGAAATGTAGTTGCATTAGTTAGCACCTTCAGAACAATGTTGAACCATACGGTAGGTAGTTACTATGCTAACCTTGCTCCCAACATTAATGGGAATATACCTACAGCATTTCCCTAAGAATGCTGGCTTTAGGACTGAGGCATATACATTTAATTATGTTAAGGAAATATTTACTACTTCTATTTATTCAAGAAATTTTTTAAAGAAGTAAGTGTTAAATTTGGTCCAAGCTTTTTTCACCATTTGTGGAGATACTCGTTATTGTTTCCTTAGGTCTATTAATATGGTGGATTATATTAACAGATGTTCTAATATTGACCCATTCTTGATTTTCTTGACTTTTATGTAACTTATATTCCAGTACATTAAACACTGATATCTCTAAAGTGCCTTTTGGCACACTGAATTCACCCTTTTCATGATAGTAGAGTCTTTTGATGTGTCATATGGACCCCATAACCTGCCATCTCCTATTCTATTTCTGGAACTTTAGACAATTTACCACCCTGGCTGAGGAGTCAGTCCTGTGCTCCATTGTTTTAATTTATTAGCTTGCATTCCTTGAGTGTCTGCTGTTTTGCAAATGTCTTCTTATTTTATTAATGTTTACTATTTTATGTGAAATCATCTAAATTGCAATATGTAGATCTTCTATTTGCTTTTTCAGTTGAAAAGTTTCCACCTTAGTAGGATTAGTTGAATAAATATAGGACTTTTATTCTACTACTTTTGGAGTGTTCAAAGTTAAATTTTTTAACTCATCAGGGATTGATTTTACTGTGGTTAGGTGCTGATTGTGTGAGGTATGAATTGATATTTAATTTTCTTCATAATAAAAAACAACTTTCTCAACAATATTTATTAAATGATGATTCATCTCTCCAGTCTCTTATTCCTCCTAATACTTCACATGCTAAGCATTTTGATAGGTTGAGGTTTATTTCTGGAGTTGCTATTGTGCTTCTTATCACAGTACCTATTCTTTTTTTTTTTTTTTTTTTTTTTAGTTGGAGTCTCACTCTGTTGCCCAGACTGGAGTGCAGTGGCCGCTCCCAGCCACCGCAGCCTCGACCTGCTGGGCTCCGGCAGCAGGTCCTTCCGCCTCAGCCTTCCAAGTAGCCGGAATTACAGGCATGCGCTACCACGCCCTGCTGATTTTTTGATTTATTGTAGAGATGAGGTCTCGCTGCCCAGGCGGGTCTCGAACCCGCGGGCTCAAGTAATCCACTCATCTCAGCCTCCCAAAGACGGGGGATTACAGACTGAGCTACCGAGCCCGGCTAGTACCTACTCTTAATTTAGAACTATTTTGTTTTATAATTGTTAAAGATGCATTTTTACAAGAATAGACTTTACTTTTTAAAGCAGTTTAAGTTCACTGAAAAATTGAGCAGAAAGTACAGAGTTCCTATATACCTCCCACTTCCTCCCCTTACCATCACCACCTCCTCCACTATCAACATTCAGCACCAAGTGGTACATTTGTTACAATGGATACATTTACACTGACATATCATTGTCACCTAAAGCCCATAATTTACATTAGAGTTCACTTTTGTTGTACATTCTATGGGTTTTGACAATGTTTAATGACCTATATACAATACACTGTGATAGTGTCATACGGAATAGCTTCACTGCCTCTGTGCTTTGCTATTCATCCCTCCCTCCCCTTTAACCGTTGGCAATCACTGATCTTTTAACCGTCTCCATCGTTTTACCTTTTCCAGAATGTCATAAAACTGGAATCATCTGTATGTGGACTTTTTCAGATTGGCTTCTTTCACTTAGTAATATGCTTTTAAGTTTCCTCCATGTCTTTTTGTTTCTTGACTGTTCATTTCTTTTTAGCACTAATATTCCCTTGTATGGACATACCACAGTTTATCCATTTACCTGCTGAAGGACATCTTGGTTGCTGCCAAGTTTTGGCAATTATGAATACAGTTGCTATAAACATTCATGTACAGGTTTTTGTGTGGACATAAGTTTTCAACTCATTTGAATAAACACCAAGGAGTATGATTGCTGGTTCATATGAGAAGAGTATATTTAGTTTTGTAATAATCAGTCAGGCTGTCATCAAAGTGGCTGTGCTATCTTGCATCCCATTAGCAAAAACTGAGTATTCCTGTTGCTCCATATCCTCGCCAGCATTTGATGTTGCTGGTGTTCTGGATTTTCACCATTCTAGTAAATGTGTAGTAGTATTCCCTTGCTGTTTTAATTTGCACCTTTCTGGCATATGATGTGTATCTTTTCATATGCATATGTATATCTTCTTTGATGAAGTGTCTGTTGAGATCTTTGTCCAGCTTTTTGGGGGGGAGGAGTTTGAGTTGGAGTCTCACTCCATCGCCCAGGCTGGAGTGCAATGGCACGCTCACGGCCCCCCAGCTTCGACCTGCTGGACTTAGGCGATCCTGCCGCCTCAGGCTTCCAAGTAGCTGGAACTACAGGCACGTACTACTACCACGCCAGGCTAATTTGAAGTATTGTAGAGACGAGGTCTTACCAAGTTGCCCGGGCTGGTCTGGAACCCGCGGGCTCAGGCAATCCACTCGCCTCAGCCTCCCAAAGAGCTGGGATTACAGGCTGAGGCACCGAGCCCAGCCATTTGTCCAGTTTTAAATTGGGTTGTTTGTTTTCTTATTGTTGAGTTTTAAGAATTATTTGTAAATTTTGGATAACAGCTCTTTATCAAATATATGTCTTTTGTAAATATTTTCTCCCGGTCGGTGCAAAGTTGCATTTTAAGTGTAGCATGTCAAGTTCCTTATCACTCCTTTGATACTGTCATTTTTATCAAATTTTATAATTTGTCCTATTAGTATCTTAATTGGGATTGAATTAAGATATTTTATTTATTATATCTATTATTTAGCTTGGAGAGTATTACATTTGCCATAAATTTATAGAAGAGTAGAGAATATCTGTTGAGGGTTATTTTTGCCATTAAAATTAAGTTATTCTTTTAATATGGTCTCATATATCCTATCTATATATTCTCTAGTAATTGGTTTATTGATTTTTTTGGTTTATTTATTCTTGTTTTTGATAACAGTTTTATTGAGATATAACATATGCCACAAAATTCACTCTCTAAAGGTATGCAATTCAGTGGTTTTTAGTATATTCACGAAGTTCGCTGCTGTCTATTTCTAGAAGTTTTCACCACCCTGAAAGAAACTCCAAATGTATTAGCAGTCATTCCCCATTCACACCCTCGCCCCAAACCCTGATAACTACTAGCATGCTTTCTATCTTTATGGATTTATATGTATTCTGGATATTTCATATAAATGGAATCATACATTATGTATTCTTTTGTGATTGGCTTTTTCACTTAGCATGTTTTAAAGGTATCAGAATGTTGTAGAATGTATCAGAACTTCATTACTTTTTTTAAATCCAAGAATATTCCAATGCGTGGATATGCCACCTTTTATCTATGCATTCATCAACCAGTGCACATTTGGATTGTTTCCTTTTTATTATTGTTAGTGATACTGCTGTGAACATTTGTCGTCTCAGTCAGCTCATGCTGCTGTAACAAGTATGATAGCATGGATAGCTTAAACAACAAACATATGTTTCTCACACTCTGGAGGCTGGAAGCCTGAGATCAGGGTTCCAGCATGGTCAGGTTCTTAGTGAGGGTTCACTTCCTGGCTGGTAGATGGCCCCTACTTGCTCTTTCCTCATATGGTAGAGAGAGAGCTCTGGTCTTTTCCTCTTCTTATAAGGGCGACAATCTCATCTCTGACCTTGTGACTTCATCTAAACCTAATTATCTTCCAAAGGCCTCATCTCCAAATGCAGTCATGTTGGGGATTAGGGATTCAACTTATAAATTTGGGGGAGACATACACCTTCAGTCCATAGCATTTATGTACAAGTTTTTGTGTGGACTTATGTCTTCATGTCTCTTGGGTGCATACCTAGAAGTGAAATTGCTGGGTCACATGGTAACTCTAACTTCTTAAGGAATTGCAAAACTGTTTTTCTAAATGGTTGCATCATTTTCTATTCCCATCAGCAATGTATGAGAGTTTCTATTCTCCGCATCCTCTCCGCCACCTGTTATTATCTGTCATTTTTATTTTAGTAACCCTAGTGGGGTGAAGTGAAATCTCGTAGTTTTGGATTGCAGTGTTTTCTTTTCTTTTCTTTTCTTTTTGGAGTCAGAGTCTCACTCTGTTGCCCAGGCTGGAGTGTGCAGTGGCACACTCACAGCCATGGCCACCGTAGTCTCGACCAGCTGACCTCAGGCGATCCTTCCACTTCAGGGAATTACAGGCGTGCATCACCATGCCCAGCTAATGTTTCTGATCTATTGTAGAGACATGGTCTTGCCACGTTGGCCAGGCTGGTCTCAAACCCTTGGGCTCAGGCAATCCTCTTATCTCTGCCTCCCAAATGTGCTGGGATTACAGGTGTGAGCCACTGTACCCAACTAGGGTTGCATTTTCTTTTTTTTTTTTTTTTTTTTTGAGTTGGAGTCTCACTCTGCCGCCCAGACTGGAGTGCAGTGGCCGCTTCTGGCCACCGCAGCCTCGCCTGCTGGGCTCCGGCGATCCTTCCGCCTCTGCCTTCCAAGTAGCCGGAATTACAGGCATGCGCTACCACGCCCGGCTGATTTTTTGATTTATTGTAGAGATGAGATCTCACTGCCCAGGCGGGTCTCGAACCCAAGGGCTCAGGCAACCCACTCACCTCAGCCTCCCAAAGGCGCGGGATTACAGGCTGAGCCACCGAGCCCGGCTGGGTTGCATTTTCTTAATGACTAATGACAATAAGCAACTTTTTAATGTCTTTAACAGCCATTTGTATATCTTCTTTTAAGAAACATCTATTCAAGGATGGGCGAAGTGCCTCATGCCTATAATTCCAGCATTTTGGGAGGCCAACCTGAGAGAACTGCTTAAATTCAGGAGTTTGAGACCAGCCTGGGCAATATAGCAAGACCTTGTCTCTACAGAAAACAAAAAAATTAGCTGGATGTGGTGTGCATGTCTGTAGTCCCAGCTACCCAGGAGCTGAGGCAGAAGGATCGCCTGAGCCCAGGAGGTTGAGGCAGCAGTGAACCATGTCATACCATATCACTCCAACCTGGGTTGCAGAGTGAGACCCTGACTGAAAAATAAAGAAATGTCTATTCAAATTCTTTATTGACTAAAAAAAAGTTTATTCTTTTTTTGGGGGGGGTTGGAGTCTCACTCTGTCACCCAGACTGGAGTGCAGTTGCTGCTCCCGGCCACCGCAGCCTCGACCTGCTGGGCTCTGGCGATCCTTCCACCTCAGCCTTCCAAGTAGCTGGAACTACAGGTGCGCACTACAACGCCCGGCTAATTTTTTGATTTCTTGTAGAGATGAGGTCTCGCTGCCTAGGCAGGTCTCGAACCCGCGGGCTCAGGCAATTCACACACCTTAGCTTCCAAAGGCGTGGGATTACAGACTGAGCCACTGAGCCCGGCTAAAAGTTTGTTCTTAGGTTGTTGAGTTGTAAGGGTTCTTTATACATTCTAGGTACAAGTCCCTAATTAACCATATGATTTGAAAATACTTTCTCCCATTCTGTGGGTTGTCTTTTCACTTTCTTGATGGTGTTATTGACTTAAATTTTTTTTCACAATATGTTGTACTATTTGTAAAGAATTTTTGTATCTTTTTTATCTCTATAATTATCCTCATTTCTTTCCCCCACCTTATTTTGATGACCAGGAAGAGTTCCAAATAATTTATTGAAGAGAGATGATGACAGAACACATGTCTGATTTTGTTTTATTTTGGTTTTTACTGCTTCTAAGCAGAGTGACTCTCTTGTTTCTTTGCTGTGAATTTCACTGATTTCTGAGTTCAGAATAAGACTCTTTATTATCCTAAAGGAAAGTCCCTTTATTTCTCTTTCAAAGATAAAAAAAAAAATTGACAAAAGGAAATCAGAGTCTCTGTTCTCTCCTTCCTTTGAGAGAAAAGTCACTCACACCCAATCTTCTTGTGAATGTGCAGCATTTGTTATAGTGGCTACATCTGTAGATTGCCCTTTCATTACGCAGTTACAGAAGCGCCTTTCTTTTCAGTAACAAGTTGTAGCTCTCCTAATTTAGATCAGTAGGTGACCAACATCATTTACTATCATGTTTGTTACTTTTCCTTCCATGATTTGGTAAGTAAATCTGACTTTACAAACATAAGGTTTAACTATATGCAATAATTTAGCCATAGTTGTTATTTTTCGTGTTATTAAAAATATAAGGCAATTAGTAAAATCTATTCTCTTCCAAAGTATTTAAAACATTAGAAAGTAATATAATGGCCAACACCTTTCAAATCTCAAATCAGATAGAAAAACGAATATCTTGAGTGTTTGTCTCCCTACAAATTAATAAGTTAGAAGACCTGGGTACAAAAGTAATACTTTCGGAGGAGTGGATTAAATGGAAGACATGGGCATGGATGAAATTGAAGAATTTGCAAAAGACCCTTCACCTGCCTCCCTTTTGATTGCATTTCACGATATCCAAGACATCTTGACAGAATATTCTATCCTTGCTCATGGAATCTCAGTGATCTGTCAGAAGCTAATTGTGACTTCAAGATGGAAGTAATATCCAATATTAAAACTGCTGCCTGGCTGGGCTCGGTGGCTCAGCCTGTAATCCCAGCACTTGGGGAGGCCGAGGTGAGTGAATTGCCTGAGCCCGCGGGTTCGAGACCCACCTGGGCAGCGAGACCTCATCTCTACAATAAATCAAAAAATCAGCTGGGTGTGGTAGCGCATGCCTGTAATTCCGGCTACTTGGAAGGCTGAGGAGGAAGGATCACCGGAGCCCAGCAGGTCGAGGCTGCGGTGGCCGGGAGCGGCCACTGCACTCCAGTCTGGGCGACAGAGTGAGACTCCAACTCAAAAACAAACAAACAAACAAAAAACTGTTGCCTTCACTTTTCTCAAAAATATTGGTAAGACAGACAATAGATTTTAAACTTGCTTTTGCAAATAGTGGTTGCATCTCATTTTGAGATTCCAGATATTCCATAATGGGTATTCTTTAAAAGTTGCCTGGACACAGTGGGCTCACGCCTGTAATCCCAGCACTTTGGGAGGCTGAGATGGGAGGACTGCTTGAGCCTAGGAGTTTAAGACCAGCTGGGGCAACATAATGAGGCCTCATCTTTATAAAAAATAAAATAAATTAAATTAATGGTGGCACATGCCTGTAGTTCCAGCTACTCAGGAGTCTAAGGTGAGAGGATCACCTGAGCCTAGGAGGCTGAGGATGCAGTGAGCTGTGATCATAACAC
The DNA here is from genome assembly GCA_027257055.1 of Cephalopachus bancanus. Lineage (NCBI taxonomy): Eukaryota > Metazoa > Chordata > Mammalia > Primates > Tarsiidae > Cephalopachus > Cephalopachus bancanus. Next base: position 2,588,308 of record JAPVLO010000022.1, on the reverse strand, counting down.
TGCACTCTAGCCTGGGCAACAGAGTGAGACCCCAACTCAAAAAAAGAACTGTGCTCTTTCTAACTCCCAGTAAGAGAGTTATGAGGGAATGTGTATAATTAATTCTGCTAGCTCTAGTAGCTAACCTTTATCAAGCACTTGCTCTATGCCAGGCACTGTGCTAAGCTTTTTATTTGCCTTATTTTATAACATATACCTCTATGAGATAGGTACTACTATTAGGTCCATTTTACAGATGAAGAAACTGAGGCTTAGAGAAGATTAAATGACTTGCTCACAGTCACATAACTAGTAAGTGTTTGAGTAAGAATTCCAAATTAGACATCCTGACTTCTGAGTGTATTTTCTTAGCCACAATGTCTGTGCTCTCAAATCTCCATAAGATTTAATAGTGTTGGGACTTTATTTTTATAATAACAATATGTCCAGATATAGATTAAGGTATGAAGTGTGTAAGAGGGACAGAGATAAATCAGATTTAGGAAATAATTTTGTATTATAATCATTATTACTATTATCAGGTGACAAAATGACTGTACATGCTTGGTTACATTTGGAGAGGTAACTTGATTCTTGTTCCCCAAATGATCTCAGACTGGAGGTCATTGTTTAAGATAGCTGTGCATTCAGGGTAGGCTATACATGGTAGGTTGAAATTGACACTATGAGTTCTAACTTTTCACAGAAATTTAGCATCTAAATTTTAATTCTTAGTTAAAGCTTCTAAATCAAATTAACATTTTAAAGTCTATTTTCTAGCTGGGCTCGGTGGCTCAGCCTGTAATCCCGCGCCTTTGGGAGGCTGAGGTGAGTGGATTGCCTGAGCCCGTGGGTTCGAGACCCGCCTGGGCAGCGAGACCTCATCTCTACAATTAATCAAAAGATCAGCTGGGCGTGGTAGCGCATGCCTGTAATTCCGGCTACTTGGAAGGCTGAGGTGGAAGGATCACTGGAGCCCAGCAGGTCGAGGCTGCGGTGACCGGAAGCGGCCACTGCACTCCAGTCTGGGCGACAGAGTGAGACTCCAACTCAAAAATAAATAAATAAATAAAGTCTATTTTCTTCTAGTATGAAATGAAATTACAGTACCATTAAGCTGATTTTTATTTGTAAGTGTCAGCACATTTGTTAATATTTCTGATGGACACTATAGAGTTCAATAACTTCAGATTTCCCCAAAACTTCTGGAACCAACGACCACACTAAGACAGAAAATATGCCACCTGATATTGAAACTAATTACATACAGTTTTCTTTGAAAATACCAAAAATGGAGAAGAAGGAGTAACCAATGTCCAATATTTCCCAGAGGAGAGTTCAGTCCTGGTTGAGTTTTCTAACTACCAATTTCTTTTGCTTCTTGATGTTCAAAGTGAATATTAGTCACTTGGTGCATGAAGGAAGCCAGATGAAAAGCTACATAGGTGATTAGGAAACCCATCAAAGCCATTACACTCTTATTGGAATATGTTATGAATTAATTCAAGCTTTGAACAGTTCTCTGTGGCAATCTAGCTAAAAGAATTGAGTGTGTGTGTGTGTGTGTGTGTGTGTGTGTGTGTGTGTGTGTGTGTGTTAGCAGTAGCAAAAAATCAAGCAGCAAAAACCTTCACCCCAATTTCCATGTAGTTACTACTTCCTTTCTTTGCTTTCTTTTGCAGCAAAATTTCTTGATTGAGTTTCTTTAAACTCATCCCTGTTCCCTCTCTTCCCATGCTTCCTTCAATTCATTCCAGACAGGTTTTTACCTCCAGTGCTTCACCAAACCTGTTCTTCTCAAGCTCACAAATGACCTTTTTGTTGCTAAACTCAGTAGCCACTTTTGAGAGAGAGAGACAGAGAGGGAGAGAGGGAGAGAGTGAGAGCACAGAAAGCTGCCATGCTTTTTATAACCTAGCCTCAGAAGTGACATAGCATCAATTCTGCCGTATTCTATTGGTCACACAGCCAACTCTGATATGATACGGAAGAAGACTAGACTTGATGACATGGAGGTAGGGAATATTGAGAGCAATCTTACTTATACAATCCAAGAAAATAGAGCTTCAAGACAAGAGCCTTTCATCACTCTCTACTTCTCTCCTCACTGTCATACCTAAGCTTTCTACAGATTCTAGAGTACCTCTGGCTGTTAGAATTCCAAATGTATAGCTTTAAATCCTTCTAGAATTTACTATCTGGATAACAATGACAAAGTTATTTTCTGACTCTCTGTTTCCTCATTTATTTACTTATTTTGAGACCTCTTTAAAATATCACCATTTGATTTTGTCTGAATGATGTCTATCCTTTATTTTTATTTTTATTTTTATTTAGTGCTGGACACCAACTTGGTGAAAAAGTGTCTTCAATGAAAATCCCATTTCTCTGTTCACATATTTTATGTCTTTGGGCAAGACATGTATGGAAGGGAGAAACCTCTGAGAAAGTTGCTGGCACCATTCCTGGTGTCCCTGGATCCTCATATATAGAAGTTCTTGCTAAAAAAGCATCACCAGATTAGAATGATAAATTACAAAATGGAAAATTGTCACTGTGAGGTAACATGACCCCAAATCATCTGTAAGAGGTTGGAGGTAACACTTAGGTCTGTGGCCACCTAACTCATTCAAGGATGACCAAAAAATTAGTGTCATCAAGACCTGGAGAGAACATATTTTTAAAAATTATCCTGCATCTAACTGTCAAGTCATCAAACTGAATGTGAAGCCAGTGGTATGGGAGGACATAAAAGACAGCACAGAGGATGATAGATTTTGATTGAGTCTGATATGTTCAAGGAGATGGTCATAATAATTGGTCATTCGGAGGATGTGAAAAGAATTGTAACACAATTTAAAGACATTAGTAGAAAGCACCAATGAAAATATTAAAAAAGGAAAACCAGAATCTGACAGAGAATGTGCCTGGTTCATTTGGAAGATTTTCTAGTCTTCACATCAATGCTTTGAAAGACTTTTACCCAAGGAATCCTCAAGTTGGGAGGCAACTGATAATGTTTTCATCAAACATACCAGGCTGCACGCAGGAGAGTATTAAATGAAGAATGAAATTCCTGAGCAAATGACAAGGCTCTCCCAGAATCCCATTCCCAAAGAAGAGAGTGAACAATTCTCTAACACAATTATGTAATATGTATATAGTACCAACCAAGAGGCACTGAACTAAGACCATTTTACACAAAGAAAATTCATATCCTTTTTCAGTTAGATTATACAAATAAGTTTCATTTCATGGATGACCAAATGATAGTTGTTGCCTGGAGCTCTGTGTTGAGGAAGATTCTGAGACTGTATCTGGGCTGATTGAAAGAGTGCTGATACCAATTAATAATGTCTGTCATAGGTGTAGAAAGGATGACATGTGCCATGTTTTTACCATTCATAGTTGTGAGAAATGCCATGTGGTAGCTCAGCTCAGATTCTGTGAAAAGCAGAACTGAATTGGATGTGAAGAAATCAGATTAAAGTATATGTCCTCCACTTGCTAGTAGTTTGACTTTGATCAAGTGACTTCATTCCTATGCACGCTGGTTTCTTTTTCAGGGCAATGAAGTTTCTATACTGGATGATCTCTGATGACCCTTTACATTCTAAAATTCTGTACCTGTTAATAGCCAAAGGGCAAATGCATCATTGTGGAACACTCAGGGACGTATCTTAATTTGGGTTCCCCAGAAGAGGACCTTGAGATCTAATTCAAGTGCAAGCAATTTAAAGTAGAGGAAACTGATGGAGGGCATCATCAAATCAGCTCCCACTTAATCCCACTGGGGAAAGTCATAGTGAATCTATCTGAGAGGCAAGGTTGCTGGGGTATTTTATGTCAACTCCTGCCAATCATTGCATGAGGGCTGGGTGGTGGGGAGTGGCTTGATTTACCTGTACTTCTCTGCTCTTCCTTACCAGCAAGCCAAGTAGGTTTTGGCAGCTAAGAGAATCCCCGGGCAAGAAATGCAGTTGGAAATATGTCCAGGCTGCACTTAAATAGTAAGGGTTAGGTGATATGGTCAGAGTCTACTATGCTAAGATTCTTGGGGAAATAAGTAATGACATTTGGGGTATTAAGTACAATTAATACTCAAATATTATGATAATAAATTATCTGCTTTGAATCTCAGAACTGAGTTATGAGTTGAGTTAGAGAAGTCTGTGAAATCTAATAGGTTTTTTTTTCTCTTTGGACACCTAAAGAACTGGGCACAGTGGCTGACATCTGTAATCCCAGCACTTTGGGAGGCAGAGATGGAAGTATTGCTTGAGGTCAGGAGTTTGAGACCCACCTAGGCAACATAGCAAGACTCTGTGTTTATGAAGATTTTTTTAAAAGAAAAATTAGCCAGGCATGGTTGGTGTGTGCCTATAGGTCTAGTTACTTGAGAAGCTGAGGTGGAAGGATTGTTAAAGGAGTTTGAGGTTACAGTGAGCTATAATCGTATCACTGCATTCCAGTCTGGGTGAGAGTGAGTACCTGTCTCTAAAAAAATAAAAGACACCTGTAAGGAAAGTCTTGAGCTAGGCATGTCCTGGTAATGCTTTACTGTTTTCTCCACAGTCAGGTGACCAGTCCAGTATGAAAGATTATCTTTCATACAAAAACGTTATAGCTTCAATCGAAACCAAAGAAGGTCTGAGCCTCGAGTTGATAAGTGGAGATGTCCAGTATATCCAGGTAGGTGGTACTATTTGGTAAATCCACCAAGGGACAATGGTTTCGTGCCTTAGGATCAAAGATTAAGATAATATCAATTTGGGGAGTTCAAGCCACCTGAGGTTCATGCCGAGATGTATTTAGCATTCCCTATATTCTTCCACATATACTCACATGGAGGGGTCCAAGTTTAGCCACAAACCAGGGTGTGCAAATCCACCTCTTTTATTTCTCTTCTACTGATCTTGACTATCCTCAACCCAGTTCTGTTTTTTCCCCTCCTGCTCCAATCAGCACTAATGGGGAAGACATATGTATACCATACTATAAAAATCACCCTTCACCAAAACACACCCATTGCTCTGGCACTTTCCAGAGACAGAGGAAGAATGAGAAGGGATAAAGGTTACCAGTGCAGGCGCTAACTCCTAAACTTGGCCGCTGCTTACTTCTGTTCTATCATTTCCCTTTCCTTGGAAGCACCGGATAGCAGGAGAAGCGGGCACTCCATTCCACCTGTAGTTGACACCCATGACACTGAATCCTGGCTGCAGATCAGAATCATCTGGGGAGCTTTTAAAAATACAGACGCCCAGGTCCTAACCCTGGAGATTTTAATTTTAATTGGTTGGGTATATGGGGTGGCAACAGTAGTTTTTGGAGGAATTCCAGGTGAGTCTAGTTAGGGCAAAAAAAATCACCGGTTTGGATGCTTCTTCAGGATTCTATAGCCCCACCCTTTGGACACTTGTTATTTGCCTTCAGATGTGACACACTTCAAGACTAATGGAAAGAGAAGCTTACTGAGAGATTTGAAGAGTCTTCTGGAATATTCTTTGCTTTTGCTGCAGCTAATAAGATGGCAGAGGGGAGGGAGGTAGTCAGCTGTTTCTTCATGTCTCTAGGGTCCTTGGACTCCTTTGTTACATGGGTTCAGGACCTTGTCCTCAGACCAGCATATTGAAAAGTTGAATCTTACCATTTTACCCAGAGTTGATGTGACTTGCACTAATCAAACTCAAGACTTACTTATAAAACTGGAATTGCAATTATTTAATTTTCAGTGCGAAAGATGATTGCCATGGCTACTGGCAATAGTGAGCTTTGCATCTGACATTTTGAGCGTGCTAAGTAAATATAACGAGACCAGAAAAGAACTGGATGATAGAAAAGGGTGTAAATTAAATTTCCACTCTAGGAGCAGGCATAGTGTAGTGGTTAAGCAGGCCACCTCTAAAGCCATTTCTGGCAGAGTACAGGCACCACTCCACCACTGAATGAATAGCCACTGATCTTGATCAATATCTCTCATGCCTCAGGGTCCTTATCTATAAATACAAGGGATAATGATGTAGGGATTGTTGTGAGGTTTAAATAAAAGAATTCATATAAAAGACTTAACTCCTACCTGGCACATAGTACCAACTTTTAAAAAATGCTAGCTGTGATCATTACCCACTTATGGTGGGCCATTTCATATTTTACCTTACTCAGTTAGTACCATAACCTAATTAAGATAGATGTTACTTACCCCCATTTTATAAATGAGGAAACCAAGTTATTTTCACTGCTAAGTCTGCTGAGTTAATTACAAAACTCATGTCAACTCATGTTGGGGGAACGATTCTCACCATGAGATGGTGCTGTGCAAACTTTGCAATCGTCTTTAACTCTTTTTTTTCTCTGGGCTCCTTTTCTTATCCAGTTAGCTTCCAAGTCCCAATGAGCCTCATTTCAAAATGTCTCCTGTGCATGGCCTTCCTTTTCATTCCCACTGTCTATCCTTATTTCAGTGTCCCCCTAATCACTCCTTGTCATCCGTTTTTTTTTAGTTGGAGTCTCACTCTATCGCCCAGACTGGAGTGCAGTGGCACTCTCCTGGCCACCACAGCCTCAACCACCTACCACGCCTGGCTAGTTTTTTATTTTATTGTAGAGATGAGGTCTCGCCAAGTTGCCCTGGCAGTTCTCAAACCCCTGGACTCAGGCAATCCACTCGCCTTGGCCTCCCAAAGTGCTGGGATTACAGGCTGAGCCACTGAGCCTGGCCCTTGTCACCCTTTAATGTGTCTCCTATATTGCTGCTTGATGCATATTCCAAAAACATTATTTTAGCAGATATTTTTCTGCACAAATATCTTTAGTGTCTTCCTGTTGCCTGTAGGATCAAGTCCAAAAAGTGTGGTTTTCCAAGTACCCCATCATTTGGTCCCAAATCTTTCTCCAGCCCCATCCCTCCCTATTGAACCTCTGCTTCAGCTAAATTGGACTCTCTGACCTTGCCCAGTTCTGTGTATCCTTAGATATTCCTCACACCTAGAATGCCTCACTGCCTTCTTTCTACCTGACCCAATTATAGCCATTCTTCAAGGCTTATATGAAATTCTTAATCCCTCAGTAAAGTCTTCATTAACCACTAACCAGTCCAATATAAATAATTCCTACCTTTTTTTAAGTTTTTTTTTTTTTAGTTGAAGTCTCACTCTGTCGCCCAGGCTAAAGTGCAGTGGCACAGTCAGGGAGCCTCAAATCTGCTGGGCTTAGGCAATCCTTCTGCTTCAGCCTTCCAAGTAGCTGGAACTACAGGAACATGTCACCATACCTGGCTAATTTTTTGATTTATTTTAAAGATGAGGACTCGCCAAGTTGCCCAGGCTGGACTTAAATTCCTGGGCTTAAGCAATTCTCTCACCTCAGTCTCCCAAAATGTTGGGATTACAGGCGTGAGCCACTGTGCCTGGCTAATTTTTTTTAACTTTAAGCTATTCCTGCATTTCTGGGATAAATCCCACTTGATCACTCCACCTCCCAAAGTGCTGGGATTACAGATGTGAGCCACCGCACCTGGTCCAAAAGTTCTATAGAAATTCATATTTGCATATTTAACAGAATGTCTTTGGATTATCTTAATCTGGTTTAAATATTAAGATGATTTTACTTTTTTGCATGTTAATATATTGCTTCCCTAAACTATACAGAAATCAGTAAATAGTGACACTACAATTGGGAGTGAGAAGAAGATGGGCTAGATGTAGTTTTGCTTGGTTTGGTTTTTTGAAAGACTTACTCCTCTTGTTACCACGGGGCCTTCTCAGATCCTGAGACTGCCTTATACTAAGCTCATGTAAGACCTCATATGCTACTAACGTACCTCCAATACCGACATAGCACTTAAAACTAGTTTTGACCGGACATGGTGGCTAAGCCTGTAATCCCAGCACTTTGGGAGGCTGAGGTGAGAGAATTGCCTGAGCCCGGAGGTTCGAGACCAGCCTGGGCAACTTAGTGAGACCTCATCTCTTCAATAAATCACACACACAAAAAACTAGCCGGGCGTGGTGACGTACATCTGTAGTTCCAGCTACTTGGAAGGCTGAGGCGGAAGGATTGCCTAAGCCCAGCAGGTCAAGGCTGCAGTGGCCATGAGCATGCCGCTGCATTGCAGCCTGGGTGACAAGAGTGAGACTCAACTCGAAAAATAAAAACAAACAAAACAAAAACAACAAAACTAGCAGTTTTTATTCAAGAGGAAATTCTCTAGATTTGATTTTTCAAATGTAATTATAACTTTATTTAGAACTAACTTTTAGCCAAACTCTCAAAAACTGAGAAGATTAAAGCATTTTCAAAAACTGCAAAATTTTGGCAAAATTTAGGCTTTTCAGACTAGAAATTTTCCAAGAACTCAAGAATGCTAGTTATTAGATTGGGAACTATAACTGTTCTGTGTCCCAGAGACATGGGCATGTTTCAATTTACAATAAGGAAGAGCTCTCCAAAAAACAGAATGTTCAAAATCCACATGATCAGAGCATTTGCTGTCCCCCACACCCAGTCAAATTACCGTGGAATCCAAAGGTTGGTAGTAAGCACAAAATCTGAATAAGAGGAGTTAGGTGAATTGAACACATAACATCTCATGGCATCAACTATGACTTCCATCTTACCAGAGAGACAGCCTTAGCACAGATATTTAGAGAAGTCAATGCCTCTGGGCAGGCTAGAACGGACATTGCCTATCTTCACCTCAGACTTTTCTTTGTCTAGGCCTTCAAGACTGACCAGACTCCCCTTCAGATTAACCCATTCTTTTTTTACGTATGTTACTAAATTCAAAACAAGTAATCTCAGTTCCTGCCAACCTAAAAGCAATTCTCTCTTACTTCCTCTGTCTCCCACTCTTTCTGTGTTTTGGTCTCAGTCTGTCTGTTTCTCTGTCTCTCTCTTTTTTGCCTCTGCCTTTCATTTTCATTTTCCTTCTTTCTCCTCTCTATAAATCTTTGTTTCTGTCTCCCTCTCTGCCCCTGGCTTCCATTTCACTCATTTTCATAGCTCTACTCTGACTCATTGGTTATTGCTTTGACAGTAGTGATTAATTATTTCCTTAATTTCTGAGTCATTTGGGAGTCACCTCATTACAGTGTTTAAATATTAACAGATTGTAAATTTCTTGAGAGTAGGGCTGACATGTCATTATGATAGGCAAAACATATCTTGGGCATTACACCACAGTCCTTAGCAAAGCATAGGTGCTTTGTCATTATGTGTTGATTCAATCTCTAACAAACTTGCTGTTTTCATTAAGGCTGACGTCATTGTCAACACAGTTCCCAAGGATCTTCAGCTTGGAGGAGGACCACTATCTCAGTCTCTTTTGCAGAAAGCTGGTCCAATGCTCCAGAAAGAGTTAAATGCCACCAGGCAGGAAGCAGAGGAAGAATTGGGTAGCATATTCATGACAAGTGGCTGCAATCTGGACTGCAAAGCTTTGCTCCATGTTGTGGCTCCAGACTGGGATAACGGAGCAGGGACTGCTCAGAAGGTAGAGAAAGCTCTTAGTTCCCCACCTCATCTGATAGCCTTGAGAGTCTTCTTCTGGTCTGGGATAGGTCCTCAATTAAGGCAATTTTGCCCCTGCAGAGGACATTAGGCTTATTACAGCTGCTACTGGTGTCTAGTGGGCAGAGACCAGGGATGCTGCTATACATACTATTATGCACCTCCCCACCGCAACAAAGAATCTGGTCAAGGTTGAAAAACTCTAGTATTGATTGAACCCCGTCTGCTTGTTTTTTGGGTTTTTGTTGTCAGAGTCTCACTCGTTGCCCAGGCTGGAGTGCAGTGGCACACTCACGGCCCACCCCAGCGTCAACCTGCTGGGCTCCTGCGATCCTTCTGCCTCAGCCCTCCAAGCAGCCGGGAACTACAGGCACGCACTACCACGCCCGGCTAATTTTTTTGACTTATTGTAGAGATGAGGTCTCGCCAAGTTTCCCAGGCAGGTCTCGAACCCATGGGCTCAGGCAATTCACTCACCTCAGCCTCCCAAAGCGCTGGGATTACGGGCTGAGCCACTGAGCCCGGCTTAATTTTTTATTTATTGTAGAGACGAGGTCTCACCAAGTTGCCTGGGCTGGTCTCGAACCTGCAGGCTCAGGAAATCCTCTCACCTCGGCCTCCCAAGTGCTGGGATTACAGGCTGAGCCAACGAGCCCAGCCCCCTACCTATTTGTTGAAATCTTTTTTACAGTCCATGGAGAATCTATCACAACTACGTTATTTCAGAGTGATTGACCCTCAGAAGTGGTAACAATTATTGCAGTTCTCCTGGAATGGTGTCTACAGAGTTATGTAAAGATTCTTTGGCATAACAAAGAGGTGCACCCAGAGCTGTAGTGAAGAATCAGAGTCAGTGCCCTTCTTTTAATAATTCTCACCTCCACTCCCAGTTTACTCCACCAACTTTATATTTTTTCAGAATATAAAAACATAATACATGTTCACTTTAGAAAAGTACAAAAAGGAAATGAAAATCATAATCCAACCACCAAGAGATAACTTTGGTTAACATGCTACTGTATTTCCTTGAAGTCAGTGTTATGCATATTTCTTAGTTGAGATTTTCTTTCAAACACTTTTTTTTTTGAGTTGGAGTCTCACTCTGTCACCCAGACTGGAGGGTAGTGGCCATTCCCGGCCACCGCAGCCTCGACCTGCTGGGCTCCAGTGATCCTTCCGCCTCAGCCTTCCAAGTAGCTGGAACTACAGGCGCCCGCTACCACGTCTGGCAAATTTTTTGATTTATTGTAGAGATGAAGTCTCACCAAGTTGCCCAGGAGGGTCTTGAACCCGCAGGCTCAGGCAATTCACTCACCTCAGCCTCCCAAGGCGCAGGATTACAGGCTGAGCCTCCGAGCCCGGCTTCAAACACTTTTTAATACTGCTTTTTGTTTGACTTAACATAAACATTGCTGCATGCTGTTAAAAATTCTTCATAGCTGGGCACAGTGGCTCAAGCTTGTAATCCCAGCACTTTGGGAGGCCGAGGTGGGAAGATTGCCTGAGCCCAGGGGCTTGTGACCAGCCTGGGCAACTTAGTGAGACCTCATCTCTACAATAAATCAAAAAATTAGCTGGGCGTGGTAGCACATACCTTAGTTCCGGCTACTTGGAAGACTGAGGCAGAAGGATCGCCTGAGCCTAGCGGGTTGACACTGGGGTGGCCGTGAGTGTGCCACTGCGCTTCAGCCTGGGCGACAGAGTGAGACTCCAACTCAAAAAAAAAAATTCTTCATGAACATCACTTTCAGGTGTATTGTGATTTATTTGTTTATGCAACTATCCATACTATTGGGCTCTCCACTTCTGAATGAGTTTAATTCTCTGGAACATCCTCTCCCCACTTCTTGTTTTTCCTTTCTGACTTTCTAGACCCAGACAAAGCCAACAATAGCCAAAAGATCCTTGTCAGAGTTGTTGGAACCACAGCTCTTTCCACCAGCTTGAGCACTAACTTCCATAAATGTACTTTGTGCATTTCAGATCATGGCAAATATAATCAAGAAATGTTTGGCCACTATAGAACAACTATCTTTCTCTTCAATCACATTTCCCATGATTGGAACAGGAAATTTGCGGTTTCCCAAAGCTATTTTTGCCGAACTAATCCTTTTGGAAGTGTTCAAATTTAGTAGCCACGAATGGCTGAAAACGTTAAAAGAAGTTCACTTCATGGTACATCCAGGTGATGATGAAGGCCACCAGGTATGGATCTATATCTTGTCTCATCATTCTGGCAAGTGAACCCAAGAACAATCAGATGTCTTTATAGGTCTAGAAATGACAATGTTTTCTACTTCTTTCCTCATAAATGTTAGTTGCTGATGGGATGTTGTCACATGGTGACCTATGAGCTAACACCGCTAACTCATACAATCCTTCCTAGATGGTTAATCAAGAAAGATACTCTCTAACAAAGTCTTAGAAGGAAATGGAGAGTTATTGGCATAAAAACGGCTCGACATTTTAATGCTGACCATATAAAAGTTAAGTCATGGCTCTGTCTATAAGGAAAAGATGAGATAACAGAAGGATTCAGTTATTTGGATAGAATATACAAGTACACAAGTCTATTGGGGTCTACAGCTAGAAATACTAGTACTGTATTCAGCAGTGGAGAATCAGTCAAAGCGCATTTACTAAGTAGTTATCACTGTCGTTAGAAGAATAGTATACCTAGCTTTGAATCTCAGTTTTGCCATTTAAAAGTTGGGCGGCCCCGGGCTCGGTGGTTCAGCCTGTAATCCCGCGCCTAGGGAGACTGAGGTGAGTGGATTGCCTGAGCCCACGGGTTCGAGACTCACCTGGGCAACTTGGCGAGACCTCATCTCTACAATAATTCAAAAAATTAGCCGGGCATAGTTCCAGCTACTTGGAAGGCTGAGGTGGAAGGACCGCCGGAGCCCAGCAGGTTGAGGCTGCGGTGGCCGGGAGCGGCCACTGCACTCCAGTCTGGGTGACAGAGTGAGACTCCAACTCAAAAAAAAAAAAAGTTGGGCGGCATAACCTCTCTGAATCAGTTTTATCGTGTATACAGTGAGCATGGCAATGATACCTTTCAGAGTTGTGAGAATTAAAAGAGAGGGTGTATTTGAAGTATTTATGTGATGTCTAGCACATAACAAGTCTCAAAACTGGTTACAGTAGTAGTTATTGCCTTATTATTAGACTTCAAGGGCTAGCAGACAGTTGCTACAACTTACTAACATTAGCATTTAAAAAGAAGATCAAAGATAATTTTACTTTCTAAGTTCTTGGTTATTCTTAGCCATTTGGGATGGAAGTGTAAAACATCTCAGAGATGGAAGTGTGAAACATCCTCAGAGATGTTTCCCAGAGATCCCCAGAAACAATTCAAAGTATTACACGTTATAGTTCATAAGTGTATTTGCCCATAGGTGGAGAAAAAGAAGAATAATAGTGAAAGGAATAACATGTCTCCCAAAATGTTTCTTGGGTTTTTTTCCCCCTAGTGAACATAAAATGTCCAGAGACATATTTTTTACCCAAAGAGAAACTGGGGGGAAATATTATTAGCAGAATTGTGATGATACCTAAATGTCCTTATTGTCAAGTTCACAATAATATCTATCTTGTGTGTGTGTGTGTGTGTGTGTGTGTGTGTGTGTGTGTGTGTGTGTGGCGATATTTTCAGTAGCAACCTGGAAAGTAATTGCACCAATTTTCATTTCATATGTTGTGAACCAAGGATTAGAAACAGTCCTGATGAGACCTAGAAAGAGAAAATGGATAAAGACAATCCAAATGCAACTTTATAACTCCATTCTGTCACCCATTCTCAGTTTGGTCAGTTACATGATCAAAAAGCTTTTAAAATTTCGAAGCAAAATGTCAACTTATGAGGGTTTCTTTTTTTTTTTTTTGAGTTGGAGTCTCACTCGGTCGCCCAGACTGGAGTGCAATGGCCGCTCCCAGCCACCGCAGCCTCGACCTGCTGGGCTCTGGCGATCCTTCCACCTCAGTCTTCCGAGTAGCCGGAACTACAGGCGTGCGCTACCACGCCCGGCTAATTTTTTGATTTATTGTAGAGATGAGGTCTCGCCAAGTTGCCCAGGCGGGTCTCGAACCCGTGGGCTCAGGCAATCCACTCACCTCAGCCTCCCAAGGCGCAGGATTACAGGCTGAGCCACCGAGCCCGGCTCTTATGAGGGTTTCTAATGTGTATTTTAGTGATTTCATTCAGGAGGCTTTGGCTAGACACAGAGATGAAATATACTATCTGTATTTGTTGTTAGTCAACCCCAGAATGCACCTACCAGCCACTGATGCTAAGGAATGTTGCTACCTTAGTCCCTTCCACCACCAACCCACAAACATTCCACACTCTCTCCTCAGCACATCAGATTTAGGAGATCAGAATTATGGGGGTTCAAAAAAGATAAGGGATAACCTGACGGTGTTCACAAAAAAGGCATGCAACTTCCTACAGAGCCAGTAGAATAAGGTGGGTCTTTATAAAATGGAAAAACAGATCCTTTTGTTTGTCCAGGTCTTTGTGGTCCCTAAATTAGTTGTTGGCTAGAAGGGCTTCATAAAGGAGCCCTTACAAAACTTAACTCCCCCTTAGTCAGACTCCCCCCAACCTACTTACCTGGATACTGTGTTGGTTGTACTCATACAAAAAAGTCAGTATAAACACAAAAAAGCACTGTTATTTATTTGCAAAATTCCTAAGTTGAACCACAATCCTTTAAGATGTCTCTGAGGTAAAAGGAGATCTGTTGAGAATTGTTACTATTTGATCAATATTCCAAAGAATTGGATTAATATTGCTATACAACATCATTGTGGTCAGTTACTGTGTTTCTATTTCCAGGCATTTTTGGATGAATTCTCGAGACGGTCAAGAGCAAATCCTAACAAGGACAGGGATCTTATGGCTGGAGATTCCCAAGGTCTGGTAAAGTCGTTCTGCTGAGGAATATTTCCCTTTGCTTAGCAACTCTCTGGTGGTAATTCAAGTCCAATAGAAGGAGGCAAAGCTAGTTCACATAAAGAACAAATTGGTGATAGGGGCAGCGTTAACCTGTTCCACTGTCTGGAACACAAAGAAGCAATTGTATTAACGTGGACAAAGTCACTGGTAATGAGGCCAGAGTTTCTAAGAAATGATAACTACACTGTGTATAGCACACTCCACTTTACTGATTGCTTTCACATATATTACTTTACCTGTGCAATGGCACCGTGGGCAGGTGGTTTTACTGCCACTGTCTAATGTTGAAAGGAAGATTGAAAAAGTTGAAGGGATGAGTTAAGTCGTAAGGTCTCAGAGTGTGCAGTAAACAGTAATACACCAATGTGTTAACACCATCTGAGCAGCATCATTGCTACCCCAGTGGTGACAAAAGAATCTCCCAGAGACGTCTGCAAGAAATGACTATGCACTTTGCCGTCATCCTTTCTTCCTCACTCCTTTTTCATAATGCCATGGCAACTTTTGCCAACACACACTGGTCCAGTCAGATGTTTCTGCCTCTGCCTATTGAACTGAGAAAATGTAGACACTCCTACGAACACAAAGTGTTAGTTTCTAATTTCCTTTAAAAAGAAAACCGAGCAATTTAACAATCCAGGAGACATGACAACATGTGGATTTATGTCGGGGAAATGAAAGAGGACCAGGAAAAGAATAGGGCCCAAGATGTTTGTTCTTCCTCCAGGAGCTGAGCCAGCCTATTCTTGATTTGTTTTCTTTATTTCCAGGTTTCTTCGGGAGTGTCTCCAATCCTTGGTATGGAACTTATGAAATGAAAATTGGTGCGATTACGTTCCAGGTTGGTACTGGAGATATCGCCAAAGAAAAGGCAGATGTTATTGTAAACTCAACATCAAGGACATTTGATCTGAAGTCAGGTACTTTGGTTAAGCAATATATTGTAACTATTATCATGACTGAATGTCTGGGAGTGAAATTGCCCTGAGTGGACAGAGAGTGTTGTAGAAAATACTCAAGCCGTGGACTCAGAAAGACCTGGGTGGGAATCCCAGCTCTGTTACTTATCATCACGTGGCCTTGAACAAGTTACTTAACCGCTCTGAGCCTCAGTTTCTTTACCTGTCAAATGCCTGTTTCCAGGAGAAGGATTAGACAGGGTGCAGCTGATGTAAGGTGATCTCTTATTAGACGGGGTATAACGGATGTGTCATACTTAAAGTCAGCTCTGGACTATCAAACTTCCAAACTCACAACTTAGTGTCCTCTAAGTTCCTCTATTTTGGTTCCTCCTTTTATGCGTCCCAGTTGGCACTCACATATCACACCCTGTAGCTCTTCTTTCCTGTTATGCCGACTCAGATGTGAAACTGACCCAGAAACGAAACTCAAACTCTTTTTCTTGACTTTCGCTGAAACGCTTGCCCACTCCCATTGCAGTAACGCTTTTGAGCATGCCCCTCTCCACCCATGTATGTCTATTCATTTATAACATATATATACATATACTCTTATACTAATGTATTTTGTAAATTATGAAACATTGACTTTTAGATTTAAAGGGTAAGATAAAATGTAAATAGAAAGAGAAGTTTAAATATTTTCTAAATTGCAAAATATTATGGAGCTTACTATGCAGAAATGAATCTGTAGAATTTCCATTTAATTTATTGATCATTCAATTTTTCAGTCATTTAGGCCGGGTGTGGTGGCTCACGTCTATAATCCCAGCACTTTGGAGGCTGAGGCAGGAGAATTGCTTGAGGCCAGGAGCTCAAGACTACCCTGGGCAACATAGCAAGACTTCATCTCTACAAAAAAAAATTTTTAGGAAAATTAGCCAGGCATGGGGACTTGTGCTTGTAGTCCTAGATACTTGGGAGATTGAGGCTGGAGGATCACTTCAGCTTACGAGTTTGAGGCTGCAGAGAGCCATGACCGCTCCACAGCACTCCAGACTGGGTGATAGAGTCAGACTCCACCCCAAATAAATAAATAAACAAATACCTAAATAAATAAATAAATAATTTTCAGTCATTTGAAATGTAACACAAAGAACAATGTAGACATAAAGAACAATCTAGCCAAGTGCCGTGGCTCACGCCTGTAATCCCAGCACTTTGGGAAGCGGAGGTGAGAGGATTGCCTGAGCTCAGGGGTTTGAGACCAGTCTCGTCTCTACAATAAATAAAAAAAATCAGCTGGGCATTGTGGTACCTGACTGTGGTTCCAGCTACTTGGAAGGCTGAGCATGCTGCTGCACTCCAGCCTGGGCGACAGAGTGAGACTCCAACTCAATAAACAAACCAACCAACCAACAAACAAATAAATAACAAAGAACAATCCATTATATGAAACATGGTAAACTGGATATAAGCATTTATCTCTGCGCCCCTGTCCCCTTTTGGAATTCTATCAAAACAACAGTAAAGGAATGGAAAGGGTATACACCTACAAGGAAAAAGCGCATTGGAAGGAAAACACCTTTGAACAAGAGATAACATATTTTTAGAAGGTAGAAGCTGCTAGCCAGAAGTGGCAGCTAACATGGAGTGGAAAAAACACAGTGCCTGCAGGAGAGATAGCAGGAGAGATAGCAGCCAACTCCTGCAGGAATTAAAGTCAGCTGGTATCTGTAAAGACAGAGGACAAATAAAGAGATGAATTGGATGAAATCCCATGTGAGTAGCAATTAGACCTCTTGGTTCTATCCCCCATCCTATGCAGCAATAAATTTCCTTGCTCTGCCCTGGCCAGAGACGGGAGGTTTATACTCTAGAAAAATGGCACCAGAGAGATTCTGGGCGCAGGGCACCAGGCACAGGTGAGATGAGAAGCTAGACTGAAAGCGGTGCTTTAAGAGAACATCTCTGTACCAAACAGTGAGAACTCAGCCCCTCTTCCTGCATGGCACCCAGAATAGCAGAGAGTAAGTCCTGCCTGCTCAGCTGATCCTGAAGCCCACTGGTCAAAAAGCCTTCTCACACAAAGCTTCTAAACTCACTCTTAAATATGAATTGACTGGTGAAGGTCCCTTGACATTTGAAGAAAGTGTCTGTCATGGCAACAACAGGGACTAGAACAAACACACTGAAAAAAGGAAATTTAAAAAAAGGCAATCCACAACATGCACACATAATCAAGGATATATAGATCTATATCTCTTCATAATGATAAAATAACTAGCATTTATTCAGTGTTTTCTGTGTGCCAGGTTCTGTGCTAGGCGTTTTTCATCCATTATCTCTTTTGATGTGTGAATACCCCATGAAGGAAGTACTATATTAGCCTCTGTGTGACAGATGAGAAACCTATTAATCACATAACAGCTAGTAAGTGGTGCAGTCAAGTCCAACTCAATTTATCAAAATGCTAAGCCCATGTTTTTAATCACTCAACCCAGCTGTCGTTAGACTCGACCAAAGTGTTGAAGCTACAACTTTGATTGGAAGATTCAGTGGACTGAAATCAGCCAACTGTCTAATTGGGGGTGGAGGTGTGGGGTGAGGAGCCAAAGAACTGAAGTAAAATGCACCATTCCATGACAGTTTGAAATCTATGCTTCTCATTAGTCTTGAAACATTTCTTTTCATATTTTTCATTCATTTTATTAAATAATAAGGGTAGAATGCATACCATTTCAAATAGTACAAAAATATCCCCGCACAAAGAGAGAAGGGAAAGCTGCTGATGCTAGACTTCCAGTTACTGGACGCTGCCGTCATGCTGTGAGTCCGATTGTTCATTCGTTGGCCATCGATGAAGGTTGCTATAGAAAGACGGTTTGCGGGGGCGGGGGTGGGAGCAAGAGCTTGCACACAAAAGGGTGAGTTGAGCAAAGGTCTAATGCACAAAAGCTGTATCCACTTATTGAATTTTAACTGATGTTTTGGTGCCATGATCATGTCTTACTTAGGTGTGTCAAAAGCAATTTTGGAAGGTGCCGGGCCCGCTGTGGAAAATGAATGTGCTGCACGAGGTATGGTCACATGTTACTTGTGGCTACAAACAACAGAAAATTAGAGGGCTGAGAATACCATGAGAAGACCTGGGGCAGGTGGGGTAGATAAGTGACGAGTATTCTGGCAGAAGTTGGCTCCCTAGGAGAGCAGGCATAGGTGATGGGAGAGAGGCTCTTTATCTCACGATCTCATCTGTCTCTTTCTTCCTGAGTATTAAAAAGAACCCAAGTCCGGGTCCTAATAATCCAGGCTCCACCATTTTACTGGGCCATCTGAGGCGTATCATCTCACCTCTGAGAACCTTTGCTTCTCTCATCTGTAAGAAGGTTCTGCTAATAAGGAGGATGGGACAGCTATCCCACAGGTGGTTGTGAGGACCAGAAAGAACAATACATGTAAAAAGTTTGTAAACCGTAAAGTGCTGTACAAATATCTTTCACTTTTCCCAGGCTTGTCCTACTTTTTATAGCACACCTCCAGGTAGCTGATTTCTAACTTTTTTATGAATGAGTTGAAGGCTGAGTGGGGAATCTAGAGGAGGGATTAAATTATTTGCCCTTCAAAACATCCCTTGCAAAGTAGACAGTCAGCTACGAGTGAGCACCATTTTTGACAATATATTCCCATAACTGACCTGCTACTGTGCCTGAAACTCCCTTTTTTTTTTTTTTGAGTTGGGGTCTCACTCTGTTACCCAGGCTACAGTGCAGTGGCACAATCATGGCTCCCCACAGCCTTGAACTCCTGGGTGAACCTCCCACCTCAGCCTCCTAAGTAGCTGAAACCACAGGCATGCACCACCATGCCTGGTTAATTTTTTAATTTTTATTTTTAATAGAAACAAAGACTCACTATGTTGCCCAGGCTGATCTCAAATTATGGTCTCAAGCAGTCCTCTAGCCTCTGCCTCCCAAAGTGCTGGGGTTACAGGTGTGAGCCACTGCACCCAACTATAACTCCTATCTTACTAGCTCTCCTCTGATTAAGACACTTTTTCTGGAATGAATAACTTCTGGAGTGAGAAAGGAAGGTAATACTTGATCACTAACACAAGGACATGAGCAGGGATTTGTAAGAGCCAGCTGTGCCCTGGAAGGCAGAAGCAAAGGATGAAACTTGGGTTGGACAAGCTGGAAAAGCCCAGGGAGGCTTCTGGGGAGAGGCGAGCAGAAGGGTCACCTGAGGGACCTCTGGGGGTGCCTGGGCACAGGTGCTCCCAAGGAGGGTAGCATGGGGTGAGCAGGGATCCACTCTCCTGCTTCTCCCTTTTGCTGGACCCAGCCTTACTCAGAGCAGTCTGAAGGGGGGGGCGGTGCCTTAAAACGGCCCTGGTAGTTTCCATGTGTTCAAGAGCTCTCAAGGTCCTGATAGGGGAAGTTTCTCATCCTTCCATACCTTTGCACCACAAAGTACATTGCTTTTACCTCCTTGAAAAATTAATCTGGCTGAATGTGCTCTACTGAGGCAGTCGAGTTCCTGCGTGCTTGGGTTCAAAGTCCTGGGGCTTGGGTTCAAAGTCCTGGGTAACCTTGGCTCTCTGTGGCTCTGTTTAATCTGTGAAATGGAGGAAACAGTGCCTTCCTCATAGGCTTGTTTTGAGGATTGAGCAGATTATCACAGATAAAGTGCTTTTGAACAGCACCCAAAATATTCAGCAATGAATTTGTTGAGTGCAGTAATTCAGACTGTAAAGGAAATAGGCCTGTCACAGTCCCAGTAAATGAAACCAGTGGGCCCGGGAGAGGCTGGGCTTTCATCAGAAAATAAGTGTCAGCTATTTTCATTTCTCAGTAATCAAAATGTTGCCTCCAGTAACTAATGAGCTGTGTGTTTGTTTTTCTTTTCTTTTTTCAGCTGCACGGCCTCACACAGATTTTATAGTTACACAAGGTGGACACTTAATGTGCAAAATAATAATTCATGTTGTTGGGGAAAACCATGTCAGGAAAACGGTCTTCAGTGTTCTGGAAGAGTGTGAACAGAGGCAGTACACGTCAGTTGCCCTTCCAGCCATCGGAACAGGTTTGCAGCCTCTCCGCACTCTAAAATGAAGTGATCCAGATTCCTTTAGACTTCGTTTCACTCTGAATGAAATCAATCCTGAATCCATCTGAAGGCGGCAATTGTGATGTAAATCAGAGAGGGGGCAAGCTTTTAGATCCTCAGGGCACAACCTGCTATGGGATCCTAGACTCTTTCCTCCATCTTGCTTCTCCATTTTGTGTTCCCTACGTTTCTTTCCAAGTTTTGTCCTTAACTTCATGGAGGTCTCACTCTTTGCTTTTTCCTTTGGGAGTTCACCTGCTCTCATTGTATCCATCACCTCGTCTGCACTGACTTCCAAATCAGCACTTCTCTCCTCTCTAGAATCTCCTCTGGGAAAATTCTCTGTTACCAGAAACTCCATGTCATCAGAGTCCAAACTCGTCATTTCCCCTTACAAACAGACACTCCTCTTGAGCTCTCTGGTTTTCTAGTTTCTTCCTTCGGTAGTGCCACGATGTTCCCAGCTGCCGTGGTCTGCCATTCTTGCTTCTTTGTGTCCCCAGATCCTGACAGTCAGCAAGTCCTGCTAAATCTTCTTCGAGAGGGGTTGATATCAGCCCACCTTTTAGTTTTGAAACCATCAATGCCTTCCCTATCTGGTTTATCGAAGCATCTCCCAGCTGGCTTCTCATTCGTGCATTCATTAAATTGAAGTGCTATTACCCAGGCCCTGTGCACAGCACTGAGGATAAAATCACAAATAAAATGCAGTCAGTACCTGTAATGTGGTAACCCCAAATCTGAGAGGGCTTGCTCGTCATGTTTACCCGTTCCAAAAACGTCACCTGGAGGTCTAGCCGGAAAAGACATTGGTTTATTGAAACTTACTAGGGGCACCGATGGCGGCAGGTTGGTGGAGAATCTGTACCTTGGGGCAGTATAGCAAGCAGTTTTATAATCATTCAGATTCCTATACGGTGTGTACAATCACATAGATTAAGCATGATGATTAGGCCAGGTGCGGTGGCTCATGCCTGTAATTCCAGCATTTTGGGCGGTGGAGACTAGAGGATTGTCTGAGCCCAAGGGTTCGAGACTAGACTGTGCAACATGGTGGGACCTCATCTCTGCAATAAATCAAAAAATCAGCTGGGCATGGTGGCACATGTCTGTGGTTTCAGCTACTTGGAAGGCTGAGGCAGAAGGATTGCCTGAGCCCAGCAGGTAGAGGCTACAGTGGCTGTGAGTGTGCTACTACACTCCAGCCTGGGCAACAGAGTAAGACTCTGACAACAACAACAACAAAAAAGCGTGATGATTACACTGTTTTCAGGTTTCCTCGGTCACCTGTATCCCATGAGTCATGACTAGGCATATGCATACCCTTCAGAGACCACCCTTGGCTAGAGACCACTGCCTAAGGGAGGGAGCAGGGAGAAGCCAGGTATAGGGCGACACAGCCCATGTCCAGACAAGACCCCACACTACCCTTCAGCAACCAGCTCAGGCTGAGGCTGCTCATAGTTTTCTAGGAACATTTCCTACCCATCTCTGTGATATCATCCAATAGTTTGCTTATATCGAAGATGCTGCTGCCGGCCCATTTCCTGATTCATTCACACCCATGTGACCTGTCACTCTTACAGAAGTGAGGGCTTCTCATTTGGGAAGTCAGGGGCTGGGCAGTAGTCTGAAAGTTATCAGTACTCTGACAGGTTCTTTTAGCAATTGAATTCCTGGCCTGAGAGCCACCATCATCATCCTAGCTCAAAGGTATAGACTTCCTTCTGCTTCCCAGATTAAAACTGGATGCTGGTATCCCAGGCCCTTCTTGTATGAGCCTCAGGACATTCATCCAATGCTTGCAGCGCATTCTTCCTGCACTCATGACCACCTATAACCTTTTGTCCCACTTTGTTCATGTTTTATTCTCCCCATCTGGATCCTCTCCCACACCATCTGTCAAATTACAGCCCTCACAAGCCCTGCTTGTTTTGTTCCCTTACTCAGAGCAAGCACTCTGCTACTTGGCACTGGAGAGACAGAGTGGAGTAAACCCAAGCCCCTCCACAAGTGCATAGTTTAGGAACAATGCAAGGCGTGGTAATGAAGAATGACACCCAAAGTGGAGGCCGCAGGCGTAGGGGTGGTCATCAGCCATGTAGTGGAAAGGGTTGCAACTGGGTAGGTGGAATGAGCTTGTCAAGGGACTGCGTGGAGAAAGAGAGAAGAGGGCTGAGACAGAACAGGGAAAAGTGCCCATAGGTAGATCATGGAGGGGAAAGGGCAGAGAAGTCAGCAAAGAACCACAAACGCTCACAGACATTGGAGAAGAAGAGTTAAGTGCAAAGTCCCAGAGGACAGCCACCTACAAGCCAAGGAGAGAGTCTTCAGAGAAACCAACCCTGCCATGACCTCAGTCTTCTAACCTCCAGAATCATGAGAAAATGAATTTTTGTTGCTTAAGCCGTAGTCCATGGCACTTTGTACAGCAGCCCTAGCAAACGAATACAGGAGGGATCCAATGACTTGGCTAAGATGGCACAGCTAATATGTAGCAGAGCCAGGACACAAACCCAAATCTTCTGCACCCAAACCTCATATTCTTTTCTCTGCACTGCCAATGCTTTTCAGCTACAGACCACCAGGAACACACACTATGGGGAACTTCTCAGCGTCTTAATAAGAGGGTGTTGGGAAGGACTTATGAGTGGATTTGGGCTTGTGTTTGGTGATTTTGTGGCAGTCTCAAGTAAGTGGGGCTTCTCTCTGGATCACAAACTTCAGGAAGCAGATATATATCTATAGTTGGATATTTTATCTAGAAGGAGGGAAGAACCACGTGTGGCTAAACCTGTGATTAGAAGTAAAGCAGCAGTTGCTCCTATGAGTCAGGATAGGGGATGATTGGCTATTTTTGTGGTTTGGTTGGTGTTCATGTTTTTGTCTAAAATCAGACGTGATTATGGAGTGGTCTTATTTTAGTCTTAATTCATCTTGGTCACAGAGTGGTTACACTGATGATGTTCCATTAAATTGTTTGTGTTCAGAACACCAAGACCTAGCTGTGAGTGCCAGGTGGGTTCCTGGCTGTCAGGGGCTTTCCTGTTTCTCAGCCCCAAGAACTGCGTCTGTCAAATCTCATCATAATACCAACACCAGCTGAAACTTCTTTATGTTACTTAAAAAAAAATTTTTTTTTCAGGAAGTGCCAGAAAAAACCCAATCGCAGTTGCTGATGACATAATCGATGCTATTGTAGACTTCTCATGGCAACATTCTACCCCGTCATTAAAAACGGTTAAAGTTGTCATCTTTCTATCTGAGCTGCTAAATGTATTCTATGACAGCATGACAAAAAGGGGCAACTCTGTGTCACCTACCTCTCAGCCTGCGTTCTCCACGACTGCATGTAAGATGTTCATTTTTAAAAATCACATGGTTTGTAGCTGATATCACAGAAAATGTTTATATGTGAATGCTCACTGGGCTTGCTATTTTCTATCAATTTTAGAACTTTACAGTCGACTTCTTATGGGACGTGGACAGGGACACAACTTCTTGTCAATTGGTTATTTTTCTGAGAGGCAAAAATCATACCTGGGAAACAAGAATAGCAAATAAATAGAAACAGAATAGAAGTGAGGAAATGGAAAGAGGGAAGCAGGCTTTGCAAATTCTAGTCGATGGTCTCATTATTGACTTATGGATTGAGACTGACCCTTAGTATGCCTTGTAGCTATGAACTAGCTGATCGACACTGCCTTATTGACCATCAGCTTGTGGACAAGTTAGCCTGGGAACAAAAGCAGATGCAAGAAGGGGCAACCAGAGTCATTTGGTTGTACTACGTCACAAGCAGGCAGATAGATGCCAGTCGCTGCTCTGTAAGGTGTGTCTCTGCTCTGTGTTTAAGTATCCGTGTCAACCTGTGCCTCTGATCTAGCCTCTCCCTCATGGGGTAGCTTCCGCACTGCTGTTCAAATAACTAGAATTGCAGCCTCCTCTTGCAGTCACTGTTTTCGCTCGTTTTGGACACACACCCTAAAAGCACTGTGAGTTTTGCTAGGCAGATGAGGCAGACATGCCATCAGCAACCTCCCAGAATGGAGAGTTGTCAATAGGAATTTCAGTTCTCTCTACATTTATTTCCTGACAGTTATTCTCCTCAACGTGCCACAACCTGCAAGAGCTACCCACACACTAAAAATGAAAATAATAGTTGGATCTGGTAAGGCTCTTGAAGGAGCAAGTAATAAAAAACCCAATTTAAACTGACTTAAGCCAAAAATGGAATTCATGAACTCATGTTGCTATAAACTCCAGGCATTTCTGGCTTCAGATATAGTTTGATCCAGGAGCTCATCTAGACTGTGACTTTTCATCTCACAGTCTCTTCTCAGTTGTGTTGTCTTTTCCCTTAGGCTTCATATAGTAAAAGGTGGCTGCTAGCAGCTTCAGGCCCGCAGCCTTCCATGGTCAAGTTCACTAGGAAAGAGACTGTCCTGTGGAATTATACACTTGTCATCAGGAACATGATGCCAGGGAACAGAGCTCTACTTTAAGCCCTCAGATTCCTTCTGATTGGAGCAGCTTAGGTCACCGTTGCAGGCGGGAAGCTAGAATTACACTGACTGGGCTGTCAGAGTCACGTGCTGCACACTGGAACTAGAGGGAATCAATCACCATTTGAAGATATGGGCACAGTTGTCCGCCAAAGGAAATTCAGAATGGTTTTACCAGAAGAAGGGAAAAGAAGAGTGTGCAGTTACAGATCGTATGTCCCCACTGTAGTATCTAGGGATGCACATGGGCAGAGGAGGTAACAGTTTGGTATGGCTTAAGGGTGTGATTTAAATATCTTTCCTCTCAGGAAAACACCTTTGGCTTTATACTTTAGTCCTATGTATGTATGTATGTATGAATGTTTATATTTATTTTGAGTTGGAATCTCATTCTGTCACCCAGACCGGAATGCAGTGGCACAATCACAGTTACCACAGCTTCGTCCCGCTAGGTTCAACCTCCCAAGTATCTGGGACTACAGGCACACGTCTTCTCGCCCAGGTAAGTTTTAAATTTTTTTTTGTCAAGATGAGGTCTCGCTATGTTGTCCAGGCTGGTCTTGTACCCCTGGGCTCAAGCAATCCTCTTGTCTCAGCCTCCCAAAGTGCTGGGATTATAGGCGTGAGCCACCATGCCCAGCCTGTTTTGCCATTTTGTGGTGTTTTCTACTCTAATGCAATCTGTTCATATTTACACTGGTCAGCAAGTTAATATCTAGTCTCAATGTTTTAGAAGTTCCTAGAAGCAACTGAAAAGCAAAGGAGAACTTTGGTTATGGTCACCTTGGGTGAAAGCATTCTTTTAGCACCTCTGCTATTTTCCTTATATATATATTTTCCCCCCTATTTTCTCTACTTGTATAAAAGATGGGGCACAGAACAATGTGCTTTACATATCTTTAGCAGGGTAATCATGTTTTAAAAGAAAAATAATAAAGAACCATTGAAATAAAGCTGATAATAGTGAAAGCATTAGTAAATTTGACATTCATGTTTACATATCAGTTTCTTACAGAATTAATTCCACATAAGCTTCTGGGAAAATTATAATTTCAAGCTACATTGAATCTCAGTTTATCTAACTATTTTAGCCAGAGCATTGACTAATATAGTATGTATCATATTGATGTCAGACTGTTCACTTCATCTCTGTTTACTCAATTGAGGATAATAAAAGAAGCAGTTGTGAAATGTGTAGCTTGTACTTTAAAGACCAGGATTAAATGACTGAAAACAAGAATGTGGTGGTGCCCTGATTTTCAGAGGTCCCTGGAAATGACTATCAGGTTTTCACCCAATGCTGACTTTCCAGATAACACTCCTGAACACTGGATGGATATAAATCATCAACTGTCTTGTGTGACCCAACTACAACCGGGACAATCAGAATATAACACCGTAAAGGATAAGTTCACTCAGACTTGTTCTTCCTATACAATAGAGAAGGTAATACTGTGTTAAAAATTTACTGCTTTAAAATGTTGAAAAACTAACATGAAAGCCATCTCGCTTTCAAGCACTCATTCTTACTTTGTACCTTACTATATGTAACTGGAGTTGGACTAACTTGAGCTCCATAGGCTTCAAATCTCAAGATTCATTCATTAGCAGTAAGGAGGGAGTTTCACAAAAGTCACAGGTATAGATTAGGATACTTTTAGTTGCAAGTCACAAACATACACCCACTCAAACTGATTCAACAAGGAGAACTGGATTGGAAATTGGTGGAAAGTCCAGAAGTAGGATGGGCTTTGGAGCAGTTTAATCCAATGGTTTGATGTCCTGGATCTAGCTTCTCTGTCTTTGCTGTTCACAATGTCAGCTTCATCTTCAGGCTGGACTTTCCTTGTGGTTGTAGGATGGCTGCTGGCAGAAATCAGGAGCTCTCTTCTTCCTCATTCACATCTCACAGAAGACAACTCTGTCCTTCCCACAACTACTGAACAAGAATCCCAAGATTTTTTTTGGATGGACCACTCTCTGTATCTAGGGGATACCATGTGCTGATTGCCTTGGTCCTGGCTGTCAGATTCCATCACTGTGGGATCCATACTGAGATCCTGATTGGTTTAACCCAACTTGGCTCCACCCTGGAACCATAAGTGGAGCCAATGCCACTCATCAGAAGTTGCTGATGGGGTGGAATGGATGTTCAGGAGATTGCCACAATGTCCACTGTGCTACATAAAAATATTAGTAAAGTATAGGTGTTTATCAGGAGGTCATTATCATACCATGTATATCAGAGCGGGATGTGGCATCCTAGTAATTTAAAATCTAGTTGCTTCTTCTATAGCACTATGTACTTACAGTATAGCACTTATAAAATTGTATATTGGTAACCTGTACAGCTGTTGCCTGGCTCCCCTAACAAATTGTGAGTTTCTTAAGGCAGGAGTCACATAGTGTTCATCTCTGGAATCTCAGTACCTAGCACACTCTCTAGTATGTGGTAGGGCACAATATGAATTAAATAAACTTAATTGAATGAATGAATTTAATTCCTGAGAAAGGAGAACCAGAAGAGAGAGACATTCTATAGAAAGGACGATTTAAAGGAGGAGGCCAGGCATGAGAGCTCACATCAAGAAGCCAAGGTGGAGCCAGGCTTGATGGCTCAGCCTGTAATCCCGTGCCTTTGGGAGGCTGAGGTGAGTGGATTGCCTGAGCCCGCGGGTTCGAGACCCGCCTGGGCAGGCGAGACCTCATCTCTACAATAAATCAAAAAATGAGCCGGGAGTGGTAGCACACGCCTCTAGTTCCAGTTACTTGGAAGGCCGAGGCGGAAGGATCGCTGGAGCCCAGGAGGTCGAGGCTGTGGTGGCCAGGAGTGGCCACTACACTCCAGTCTGGGCGATAGAGTGAGACTCCAACTCAAAAAAAAAAAAAAAAAAAAAGGAAGCCAAGGTGGAAGGAGAGCTTGAGGCCAAGAATTCAAGGCCAGCCTGAGCAACATAGTGAGACTGTCTGTACAAAACAATTAAAAAATTAGCCAGGCCCAGCCACTAGGGAGGTTAAGGTGGTAGGATAACTTGAGCCCAAGAGTTTGAAGCTGCAGTGAGCTATGATCATACCAATTCACTCCAACCTGGGCAACAAAGCAAGACTCTGTCTCAAATAAACAAATGAATAAATAAATAATAAAGGACAAAATGCATCATGGTGTTAAAAGCTATCAAGAGTACAGTTGGGCTGGACGTGATGGCTCACACCTGTAATCCCAGCACTTTGCAAGGTGAAGGTGAGAGAATCACCTGAGTCCAGGGATTCAAGACCAACCCGGGCAACTTGACAAGACCTCGTCTCTACAATAAATCAAAAAGTAGCCTGTGTGGTGGCGAGTGTCTGTAATTCCAACTACTTGGAAGGCTGAGGCAGAAGGATCATCTGAGCCCAGCAGGTCGAGGCTATTGTGGCCATGAGTGTGCCACTGCACTCCAGCCTGGGCAACAGAGTGAGACTCTCACACACACACACACACACACACACAAAAGTACAGTTGGCCCTCCATATCCATGGGTTCTACAACCATGGTTTCAATCAACCATGGATCGAAAGCATAGTGAGGTTTATAATGGTTGTGTGTGTACCAAACATGTACAGACTTTCTCTTCTTGTCATTATCCTCTAAAACAGTATAACAACTATTTACATAGCATTAGGTGTTGTAAGTAATCTAGAGCTCTCGTATACAGGAGGGTGCATCAGTTATATACAAATGCAGAAGTATGCCACTTTCTATAAGGGACTTGAACATCCTCAGATTTTGGTATGGAGAGCATCTGGATATTGAGGCACCACTGCACAAGAAGAGCAAGAGCCTCACTTCAATTGTGTTTACCCAATATCTGTAACTTTCTTGGCTCTTAGCATTCTATCATACCATTTTGAAAACCCCCAACTTTGGATTAATCCTGTAACCTACCTTCTTTCCTGCTGCTCCTAGATGAAATCCTTACTAACTCATGGTTTCCAGCCTCAGCTGGACCCTGCTGGCTGCCCGAAATCCTTCACTGCTTCCTCCAGTCAACTCATTCCCACTCTCCTCATTCCAAACCTTCATAACTCCATGTGAGGCCCTCGTCACTCTCGGAAAAACAACTTTCTCCCTGCTCTTAATACCAGGCTTTCCTCAACAGCTGCCTGGGTATCCACTCCATGCTTCTGTAATCTCTCTTCTTTCTGTTTCCAGGACATCATTTTCTCAGATTTCCTCCCACCTCCCCAGACATAGATTATCTGGAACCCTTTCTTTCTTTCTTTCTTTCTTTTTTTGGTTGGCGTCTTACTTTGTCGCCGGCTGGAGTGCAGTGGCACACTCACAGCCACCGCAGCCTCTACCTGCTGGGCTCAGGTGATCCTTCCGCCTCAGCTTTCCAAGTAGCTGGAACTATAGGCACATGTTACCACTCCCGGCTAATTTTTTTGATTTATTGTGGAGACAAGGTCTTGCCAAGTTGTTCAGGGTGGTCTTGAACCCCTGAGTTCAGGCAATCCTCTAACCTCCGCCTCCCAAAGTGCTGGGATTACAGACTTGAGCCACCATGCCCGGCCTGGAACCCTGTCTTATGTTTTCATAGCTGCGTGTGTGTCCTCCTAGCCCATCCCTTATCATTCTAAGGGGTAGTAATTGGTTTTTTTGTATTTCTGCCCCATTAGACTGAACTTTTTTCCTGAGGACAGAGACTCAACACAGTACTTGATTCATAGCAGATGTTCAGTAGATGATTATTGAGTGGATGTTAACTTCATTTCCTAGAAGGACAGAGAGCCAGTAGAGAGTAATATTTTGAAAATAAGTTAAGGAAGGACAAAGTATCAAGGAGGGGATGGTTCATGGTTGGAAATGCTATTGAGGGATCTAGAAAGAAATTGTCATCAGATTAGGCAATTATGAGGTAATTTGTAACTATAACTAAATAATAACAGAAAGAATTGTTATGGGGAGAAGCCACATGGAATGGGTTTGAACATGAGACAGAGTTAAGGAAATGGCTATTGGATCAGTGAATCTTCAGGAAATGCAGGAAATACATATAGGTGAACGTTTTCACATAAGCTATAAGTTTCGTTATGTAAAATAGATGCCAGTAAGCACTATTACAAAGTATGATACTAACAGATGCTTTTAGCCTATCTTTTTTTAAAGGCAGAAAACTGTCTATTTGCATTTTATTCCACCTTTTCCTTCTCCCACACCTTCTCCTTCTCCTTCTTTTCTGTGTTGCTTATTTTAAATCCACAAATATAATAAACTGAACTCTAAGGTCATTTCTGAAGTGTTTTTCTTTTCGTCATCTACAGATTGAGAGGATACAGAATGCATTTCTCTGGCAGAGCTACCAGATAAAGAAAAAGCACATGGACATCAAGAATGGCCATACAAATAATGAGAGAATCCTCTTCCATGGGACAGATGCAGGCTCAGTGCCACATGTCAATCAGCATGGCTTTAATCGCAGTTATGCTGGGAGGAATGGTAAGGAAGCGAGTCATCTGGCTAATCAGAATGAGACAAATGAGAGTTCTGGTGTCAACTGCTCACACCCACACCGTGGAGACCCACGGATGGTAGCCATATTGTCATCATCAGGATAGAGCTTACTGTGTTTCACCTTAAAGAAAACAGGCAACCTTCAGAGGAAAGTTGGAGTGAATTTTATAAATGACTAAAAGTGGCTGTGGTAGGCAGGATCTGCATTTTGAAAAAGCCAGACTGGGCATAGTTTTACATCCTGTGTAATTTAATATTCTTAGGAAGGCTTTTGTCTTTCTTTTTACAGCTGTAGCCTACGGAAAAGGAACCTATTTTGCTATTGATGCCAGTTATTCTGCCAATGATACATACTCCAAGCCAGACAGCAATGGGAGAAAGCACATGTATGTCGTGCGCGTACTTACTGGAAACTACACGCAAGGATATGAAGGATTAGTCACCCCTCCGCCAAAGAATCCTCATAATCCCACAGATCTCTTTGACTCTGTCACAGATGATACAACCTACCCAACGCTATTTGTGATATTCTTTGATAATCAGGCTTATCCAGAATATCTCATAACTTTCAGATGTTAGAAAATATTTTTAATGTGAAGGAGAGGACATAGTCACCTGCTTGTAAGAACAACTTCCAAAGTCTTTGTCTTTACTTTTGGCTTGTTTGGGCAGATAAAAGTTTCCATTTTTGGTGCCGAAATGCCGAAAATTACCTTTTGTAAATGCTCTATTGCTGCAATTTGTAGCATACCTTTTTTCTGAGCAAATTGGCAGGTGAAAGCTGAGAAATGTACAGTAAGTGTCGCAGTTATAGCTACAGCTATTCCTAGAGACCAAATCTATACGAGAATAAAAAAGCACAATATTCTTTTCTATTAAAAAAAAAAAGATATATCACTTTGCAGCCAAGACGACATTGTTGTTATTGGAACATGTTAAGACATCAAACTGCAGTGAGTTAAACTACTATTTAAGTGGAGAGGCTATTATTATGCATCAGTAACAGCTGGGGATTTTGCCTAATTAAGAAAAGCTTGTCAGTAGTTCAGCTGAAATGACTCAATCACAGAATATTACTTCAAATCTGTTGTGGAACGAATCAGGTAAAAATGCATTGTATTGTTATCTAATGCATATAAAAAATTACCCCCCAATTTAATGACTTAATCCTACACAGTCTTTGTGGCCAGGAATTCAGGTGTGGCTTAATTGGCTCATTCTGCTGGGTCTCACAACAGACAAGATGTTGGCAGGGCATGTGGTCATCTGAAGGCTTGTCTGGACTGGAGGTCTTGATTCTACGGTGAATCACTCACATAACTGGCTAGTTTTTGCTGGGCGTTGGCAGGAGCCCTCAGTTCTTCTCTACACAAGGGTCGAGGGAGGTCTCCACAGGCTGCTTGATTGTCCTCATGACATGGAAGCTGGCTTACTCCAGTGTAAGCAATTCAAGAGAGAGCAAAGAGAAGAGAGAATTCTCTTCCATGGGAAGCCATGATGTCTTTCATGATCTAGCCTCTGAAGCCATACACCATCTTCTCCACAGTATCCTTCCTACTGATACATAAATCAGCTCATTCAATCTGGGAAGAAATTATACAAGGCACAAGTATCCATAAACAAGGATCATTGGGGGCCATCTTGGAAGCTGTATGAATTAGTGAATGAATGATACAGAGAAAGAATGTTAGCAGTAAGAATGATGCGAGAGACCACCTATCCCACTCTTCCCTTGTCGTCCTCCCCTACCCCCTCCTACTTCTGGGGCAAGAAGTCCCCAGCCTCTGCTTAACCATTTTCAGCACTCAACATTTTGATGGAAACTATTCCATTGTGAGGCAGCATTGATTGTTGAAAAACTCTTTTTTAAACTGAGTTGAAATCTATTCTTCTGTGTCAATTACCTGCTGATCACCATTCAGACTGCTGGAGGACAAAGACCAAGTCTTCCTCTTCTTACTGATGTAGCCCTTCAGATTCATTCCTTCCCTCCAGAGCTATGCAAATTCTTAAAATATTTAACGGTTCACTTATTCTGAAGCATCACTTTTGAAGAGTTACAGATATTTAAGAAGCATTTACATTATAACTCTCTCACCAAACTCCATCACTAATAATTCCAACACTCAGGAAACTACTGCCAATGTTCTCCTGTTCCCTTCTCATTTCCTCTTCACCCACATCCAACAAAGTCAAAATCACCCTGTACTCAACCACTACTTACATAATATTATATCTACCACTTTTCATTTAACTTTACATTATAAGCTGTTCCCTTGTGGTGTTATTTTTTTCAGGAAACATAGTTTTGTGTGTGTGTGTGTGTGTGTGTGTGTGTGTGTGTGTGTGTGTGTTTTGTTTTTTGAGTTGGGGTCTCCCTCTGTTTCCCAGAATGAAATGCAGTGTCATGATCACAACTCACCGCAGTCTCGACCTCCTGGGCTCAGGCAATCCTACCTTACACTCCCAAGTAGCTGGGACCCTAGGCGTGTGCCATGCTGGCTGTGTAAACATTATTTTAATGACTGACTTATTCTACTATATATCTTTCCTCTCTCTCTCTCTCTCTCTCTCTCTCTATATATATATATGTATATATATATATTTGAGAGACTATATAGACTATATATATATATATAAAGATTTAAAAATATGATCATCTATACTTATTAACTTTAATAACTAGATTTTTTATTTTGCAATGTATTGTTTTCCCATGTCATTAAATATTTTACACATTCTTGTTAATGTTTCTATAGTATCTCACTGTTTCTACCTATATGTTACATCAAAATAAGGTGCTTATATTTTTTAATAAGTATATGAAGTTAGAAGATAAGATGCAAAGACCATATTCTACCTTCAACAAGTCACCAATCCCTGAATTTCCTTAGGTAAATATGTCCCCAGAGAACAAAGCAGGGTTAAGTGATGTAGTTACTGCCTGGGCCTTGACTCCCAATCCTACTGCAGAATTCTAGCGAGCCAAGTTAGAACAAGAAAGGCCTCCCTTTACTTAGGTTAGGTAGGCTCTTATTTACAGTGTTCACTGCTGACTAGCTGCCTCTTCTGATGTTGTTACACAGGGATGTTGTTCCCTAATTTATTTTTCTGTCCTCCTACTTCAGTAGTGAGACACAGAAATCTTGAGTACAGCATACCCATGTTAAGTTATTGTGCTCTCTTGAATAGCAAAGAATAAACCAATCAGTTCCTACAGCTATAAATTCTACTTTCCAGCAGTCTGAAGCTAAACCACATCTTTCCACGTTTTCAGTCCATCTTCCTTCCCAGTTGGCATGGTGTTCTCTATCCATATGACATGATTAGAATGGTCTCTACTTTTATCCTAAGAATCTACTGCTTCAACTCAATATCAAAATTTAGAGCTTTTCTCAAATTTTGCTAATTGCTGAAGAAATGGGTATCCTCTCTATGAATCTCCAGAGTTCAGGAAAGGGGGACCTGCTTGATCTGAGACCTGAGACCATGAACTACAATTCTGTGCTGGTGGCTTGCTTTCACAAAAGGCTTTACGTTCTTGTATATCTTCTCTTGTTGCTTCTCTTCGCATTTTTCTCCTTCTTATTCCTTTTTAAATTTTCAATCCTTTCTCTCACTTATGGAAGTATTGAGGACACTCACTCTGCTTGGATCAAACTATATATATACATTTTTTTCTTTTTCTTTTTCTGCTTCTGTAGTAGAGAGACAGTCAAATCCCACATAGTATGTGTGGTGATGTATTAATTGAACACAAGGTTTGTGAATTCATTTACATGGTGATGGGGAGATCATGTATAGCTAATATGATTAAATTCGATTTCTATTAAAAACTTTATTAAAACAAATACAGTTTTGTTAGTAAACATTCTTTATCATAAATATACTTTATAAGCTTAATTGATTAATTGGTTTTTACCACAATGTTAATAAACACGGAAGGGAATTTTGTAACTTGAGTCACAGAGTATGAGTAATTTAATCTTAGAAGACCTTTGTCCCATCTCTCTCTTCACTGTATTATTTTTGCAGTCACCGGGATATAAATATTGCCTCACCGTATTTTCTTTATATTTTTGAGCAGGGCATTTCACACACAGTGATTTCATGCCTCAAAGTCTCTAGTTCGTAAAGTTATAATTATGTCGCTAAGACCTATCAAGTAAATAATTTTGGCTTCCACAAAATCCAGCCCACCTTTTCTTTCGAGTGCTTGATGTGTTCTTGTCCCTTCGCATCCAGACCTGGCATCCCTCTCACCTCACAACACCTTCTTCACATTCAGTTTGTCAATTAGTATAATGCAAGAACAATCTTCTGCCAAAAGGAAAAAAAATAATGAAAATATTTCTCTACAGTACTTTGTAGCTTATAGTGCAAGATTTTTTTTCCTATTAATGCCACTGAAATGTCAATGAAAGCACCTGAGATAAGGGAAATACCAACACAAAAATAACATAAAATTAACAAAACTGGGGTCAACAACAGAAACAGAATTTTAGTGTAATTAGAGAAAAAAAGGAGCCCAGAAAGAAGAAATAGAAATGTTAGAATCTGGAACACATTAAGGACTACAGATATAACTCAAGGAAGAGAAGAAATCTAGGATTTAAAACATAAAAGTCACAGAATTTAAAAGTTCAATAAGATGGTAAACATCATAGAATAATAATTAATTTGTAGAATGTTCTATTATTAACAGAGCATTTTGATATAGAATTGCTCACTTCTTTTTACAGCAGTTCTCTCAGCACCCTTTGACAGAGGACACTGGTGCCCAAAGGGATCAGCTGACATACCTTTCTCATTCAGCTAGTAAGTGCAGTGTTGGGACTGGATGTCAAATCCCTGACAAAGTTGTTGATGGGTTTCACACTGCATGAATGGAAGCAGAAAAAAAGGCACAACTGACTTACAAAATGGTGAATCAACAGATAAACTGAAAGAGCACTAAATTGTCCTATTACAATAAATCAAGAAGGCTTAATTTACTTGGAAAATAGGGTGTGCAAATTCAAAAGGATTTCTGAGTAAGCACAACCAATAATCAGATGAGAAACTACAAGTTAAGGATATGAGAGAAGAAAAGTTCCTGGAATTGGAAAAATAATATAGACCGAAAAAAGCCCTCTTTAGAATCAGAAGCCAGAGAGAGAGATTTAGACATATGCTTGTAAACTTCCCGAATCTTAAATAGTTTTAAAAGATGCTTCATTCAAATAAGAAGGTATTGTACAATAATTACATAGAGTAGAATACTTTTTAATTTTGTTATCTTACATTGTCCACGAGGATCCAAGTTTTAAAATATACTTAAAGTAAAATTTTAACTAAAAAAATCAAGTGACCTATGCTTTTAGCTACAAAGCCAATGGTTTCCCTGTGTTTCCATTCCCAAAGGAAAGGTATGCTAGGATGAGTCAAGAGGGAATAGCTTTCTTAGTGATATATAATTGAGACAAGGTGTTTAGGCATGTGTTTCTGTTGGATTAACTCTTTTGCACCTTTTTTTTTTTTTGAGTCGGAGTCTCACTCTGTCACCCAGACTGGAGTGCAGTGGTCGCTTCCGGCCACCGCAGCCTCTACCTGCTGGGCTCCGGTGATCCTTCCGCCACAGCCTCCAAGTAGCCAGAATTACAGGCATGTGCTACCATGCCCGGCTGATTTTTTGATTTATTGTAGAGATGAGGTCTAACTACCCAGGCGGGTTTCGAACCCGCGGGCTCAGGCAATCCACTCACCTCAGCCTCCCAAAGGTGTGGGATTACAGGCTGAGCCACCAAGCCCGGCTGCATCTTTTTTTCTCAGTTCCTTTTTCTCCCTCTCCCCTGGTAGGGAAGTGGGTAATAAGAAATGATTGGATATAAGAAAAGTACGAACCTGGCTCCTGCTCAAGAGAGACTCTTCTAGCCTTGAAAGGCCTAATAGGGCCAGGGTAAGGTCCAGGAGAAAGGAGCCTTGGCGAAGGGAAGTTGACCTTTTGGAATTTGACTTCAGGGGAAAAACTCCCTTCCTTGGGTTCATCATTCTGCCATGCTGACTCTTAACTGCACTGTGGGAAGACCTAGAGAACTAGCAGCATGCAGGTATAGGTCTCAGGTTCAGGAAGCTACACAACAAAGAAATAGTAAGAACTGAGGACAGCCCATTTGCTTAGATTTTTTTCTTTGCTACTAGAAAATCCAGGGACTTGGGATCATAATTATCTTTCCATCAGTAATAAATATGCATATAAGTCCAATACACTCACAAGGAAAAGATTGGTGTGCAAAGCAGATTAAAAGACAGTGTATTACTCTGCTAAGGTTGTTATAGTAAAATACCACAGGCTTAAACAACAGAAATCTAGTGTCTCAGAGTTCCAGAGGCTGGGAATCCAAGATCACAAGATCAAGATGTCTGCAGGACTGTTTTCTCCTGAGACTCCTCTCCTTGGAGTCTTATTTTGTCCTCACATGGCCTTTCCTTTGTGCTCACAACCCTGGTGTCACTTCCTCTTCTTGAAAGGACACTGGTGCTATTGGATTAGGGCCCCACCTTTATGCTCACATGTAACCTTAATTACTTTTTTAATGGTCTTCTTTCCAAATACAGTCACATTGAAAGTTAGGGTTTCAACATACAAATTTTTGCATAACACAATTCAGTCCATAATGGAGTAAAAATTAGAGAAGTTAAGAACAACAACACAAGCGGGGCCTGGTGGCTCAGCCTGTAATCCTGCGCCTTTGGGAGGCTGAGGTGAGTGGATTGCCTGAGCCCGTGGGTTCAAGACCCACCTGGGCAACTTGGCGAGACCTCATCTCTACAATAAATCAAAAATTAACTGGACGTGGTAGCATGCACCTGTAATTCTGGCTACTTGGAAGGCTGAGGTGGAAGGATTGCTGGAGCCCAGCAGGTCGAGGCTGCGGTGGCTGGGAGCGTCTACTGCACTCCAGTCTGAGTGACAGAGTGAGACTCTAACTCAAAAAAAAAAAAAAAATGAACAACAACAACAACAAATAAATTGGCAATGAGAAAAAAGACAGTAAAGAAAATCTGTTTTAGAATATCAGCAGTTGACACCACTTAGTCTTGGCCTAACATTAGTAAACCTGGGTTCAGTCCTGATCCCAGAACTAATGTAATGTGCTAATTAGGTAAATGGGCAAATCACTTGCACCCTCAGAGTCTTGGGTCTTCATATTTAAATTGGGATATAATTCCTACCTTGTTTACATTCCAGGGTTACATAAGATAATATAAAAATGATATTGAAAATAATGTATTATTCTGTTAAAATTACAGGTGTGAGTCACCATGTCTGGCCTTATTAGTTTAAACTAAAATTTGGAAGGGAAGACATGAATAGCACAAATTCTAGAGGCCAAGGTGAATGCATCTGGTTACATTAACATTTAAAAAATTAGGGTTCAGGGTTAAGGCAGCTGATTGAACATATGCATCTAATTTTGCTTTATCCTTAAAACCACATTAATGAGATGTAAAGGAACATATAAGCTCTCAAGAACAGGAAGATAGAAGAAAAAAATGATAGTGACAACATTTCAGAAGTAAGAAAGCAGATGGATCTGTGATAATGGCTACAGACTTGAGATAGCTCAACCTTAAGGTGGCAATTGGAGGGAAAGCTGAGAAGCTACCTGATTTACTTTTAAGAGTCTCAGAAGGCTTGGTGCAGTGGCTCATACCTGTAACCCCAGTATTTTGGGAGGCCAAGGCAAGAGGATTGCCTGAGCCCAGAAGTCTGAGATCAGCCTGGGCAGCACAGCAAAACTTTATCTCTACAATAATCAATCAAACAAATAAATAAATAAAAATGAGCCAGTCGTGGTGGCACATGACTACAGTCCCAGCTACTTGGAAGGCTGAGGCAGAAGGATTGCCTGAGCCCAGGAAATTGAGGCTGCAGTGAGCTGTGATTGTGCCACTGCACTCCAGCCTGGGTGACAGAGTGAGACTGACAAAAACAAGAAAAAGTCTCTGGAACCGAGAACATGAGTATATTTGGAGCTAAGAGTGAAGCAGCAAAGCAGGGCAGGTGCTAAAAAAAAAAGTACAAAAGCGGTTTAAGAAACTGACTCGGTGGCTCAGCCTGTAATCCCACACCTTGGGAGGCTGAGGTGAGTGGATTGCCTGAGCCCACGGGTTTGAGACCCGCCTGGGCAACTTGGTGAGACCTCATATCTACAACAAATCAAAAATTAGCCGGACGTGGTAGCACGCGCCTGTAGTTCCAGCTACTTGGAAGGCTGAGGCGGAAGGATTGCTGGAGCCCAGCAGGTCGAGGCTGCGGTGGCCAGGAGCGGCCACTGCACTCCAGTCTGGGTGACAGAGTGAGACTCCAACTCAAAAAAAAAGAGAAAGAAACTGTTTAGGAGATCCTGAAATCTCCTTTGTCCCTTCCTTGTTCATGATGACTGTCTCTTGTCTAACCCAGCAGAAATCTGGACACTATATCAAAATAAAGGGTCTTTGAGCAGGATAGCAGACATAGACAAGGTGTTGGGTACTGTACTGCAAAGAGTCAGGGGTCAAGGGCATAGTAAATGCTTAATCTTGAAGTGATAGCCCTCCTAAATCTCTCTTCCACCATTTGGCTCCCAGAACAGCAGCAGCCAGAATTTTATTCTCCGAGCAAGAAATTGGAAACTTTTATACTAAGGAACCTGTCCAGGTCAAGTGGAAATTTGACTAAAGATACATGTTAGAGGTTCTTCAATACATAGGCCACCAAATCATGTAGAGTAAAATTCATTGGTGAAAAGCCCCACTCACTAGTTCAGAGCTTTCAATCGTTTTTTTAACTTCTTGTGAAACAGAAGGTTTATCAGACATTCCAGGGAAGCCTCTAACTCAGAATATAAAACTTTATTGAAAAAAAACTGCTGGGCGTGATGGTTCATGCCTGTAATCTCAGCACTTTAGGAGGCGGAGGCGAAAGGATTGCCTGAGTCCAGGATTCAAGACCAGCCTAGGCAACTTGGTGAGATCTCGTCTCTACCATAAATCAAAAAAATTAGTCTGGCATGGTGGCAAATGCCTGTGGTTCCAACTACTTGTAAGACTGAGGTGGAAAAATCACCTGCGCCCAGCAGATTGAGGCTGCGGTAGCCATGAGCATGACACTGTACTCCAGCCTGGGTGACAGAGTGAGACTGCTACTCAGAAATAAAAAATAAAACAACTATAACCAGGAAGAGAATGCTATTTTTTTTTAAAAGGGGAGGGAACATTTAGAAAACAAACAAGAGTTCTTGAAATTAAAATGTAAATGACAGAAATAAAAAATTGGAAGATAAAGTTGAGGTAATCTCAGAAATTAGAGTAAAAGACAATGAAATGAGAAATAGAAAACAAAATATAAAATTAGAAGATCAGCCCAAGTGGTCTAACATCCAGAAATAGAGATCAGAAAGCAAAGAGAAGAAATAGTCAATGAAATAATTCAAGAAAACACTCTTTTTTTTTTCGTTTTCTTTCTTTTTTTTTTTTGAGGCGGAGTCTCACTCCATCACCCAGGCTGGAATGCAGTTGCAATCTCACGACCATCCAACGTCAACCTACTGGGCTCTTGCGATCCTTCCTCAGCCTTCCAAGAAGCCAGAACTACAGATGCGCGCTATAATCCCTGGCTAATTTTTTGATATATTATAGAGACGAAGTCTCACCAAGTTGCCCAGGCTGGTCTCAAGCCCCTGGGCTCAGGCAATCCTCTTTCCTCAGCCTCCCAAAGTGCTGGGATTACAGACCTGAGCAAGAAAACACTCTTAAACTGAAGGATATAAGTTTTCAGATTAAAAGTTTGTACCTAGAGCCCAGCACAATGGGGAAATAATAAGACAAATCCTAAAGCATACCATGAGGAAATTTCAGAAACGCTAAGACAAATTTCTAGAGGGAAGAAAATAAAACACTTACTATACAAAGGATCAAGAATCAGAATGGTTTCAGATTCCTCAGCACCAACACTGGGAAGCTTAAAGACAATGGACCAGTGCTTTCAAAGTTTCAGCAAAGAAATATTTCTAACTATCAGTCGTGGCAAGAGCCTTCTGATCATGATAGACTGCTATACAAAAGAAAACGCAGGTTACCCAAAGAAGAGAAATTCTCCCATATTTACATTTGTTTGGATATGCATAGAATGTCTCTGGAAGAATATACAAGAAGCTAGAAGCTAGGAGCAGTGGTTCCCTCTGGAAAAGAGAACTGAGTACTATGGAAAAAGGTTGTGAGGGAGTCTTAATTGTTACTGCTTATCTTTTTGTTCCTGTTGAGTTTTATACCATGTGCATGTATCTATCATCTATTTGAAAAAAAAAAAAACATTTTCTCTGGAAGGCTATATTGAGATACCGTTTTCAAGACCAGACTAGACAACATAGCAAGATGCTGTCTCTACAAAAAAAAAGAAAAAGAAAATAAAAAATAAGTAAGTGAAAACCTGTTAGACTGGCAAAGATCAGTCTAGTAACACACTGCTCTAGTGAAGGTACAGGGACGTGGGGCCTTGTTGGCAGGAGGAAAAATTAGCACAAGTTTTGTGGAGGGCGCTTTGACAATAACTATCAAAATTACAAATACACTTAACCTTGACCCAGCAATTGCATTGCTAGGACTTTGTCATACAGATAAAAGTGAGAAATAATATATGTACAAGGTTATTTATTGCAGCTTCATAGCATTTTTGCAGTTTTCCTGCAAGAAAGGACACTTAGATAGCTAGATGGAGTAGGAGGGGGATTTTTCAAGGCACACTTTTATACTTTTGAATTCAAGAATGTATTAATTTTTTCAAAGTTAGTATCCCTTAAAATTTTTTTCAAAGTTAGTATCCCTTAAAAGTTTACAACTTCTTTAAAAAATTTTTAAAAGCAATAAATAAGTGGAAAAGACAAGTCATATGTTGGAAGAAGAGATTTACAATGTGTATAAAAAGACTAGTATTCAGATCATATTAAAGAACTCCCATGAATCAACTGAAAAAGCAAGAATCCCCACAAAAATCTAGACAAGCCCATGAAAAGGCAATTCATAGAAGAGAAAGCTGGAATGATCAATAAATAGATTTCTTAAATGCTCAATTCGAGACCCGCCTGGGCAACTTGGAGAGACCTCACCTCTACAATAAATCAAAATGAGCCAGGCGTGGTAGTGCACGCCTGTAGTTCCAGCTACTTGGAAGGCTGAGGCGGAAGGATCGCCGGAGCCCAGCAGGTCACTACACTCCAGTCTGGGCGACAGAGTGAAACTCCAACTCACAAACAACAACAACAAAAAATAGTGAGATATTATTTCACATCTATCAGTTTGGGAAACTTTTAATGTCTGACCACATCAAGCGTTGAGAATGTGGCAATACAAAAACCCCCACATAGCTGGCGGAAGTATAAATTGGAGCAATCACTTCAGAGAGTAAGTCAAGGTCTTCAGGTATACTACAGAGACGGCATCATTTAAAACAAACCAATTACAAAGTAAGCAAACTAATTCCCAAATAAAAGAAGAAAAAGTCTCATCTTGGGCTCAACAGGCATCTTTGCCCTTGGAGAATATCTAGTTCTCCTCTAAGAAAGAGTGGAGGAGCTGGGCTCGGTGGCTCAGCCTGTAATCCTGCACTTTTGGGAGGCTGAGGTGAGTGGATTGCCTGAGCCCACGGGTTCGAGACCCGCCTGGGTAGGCGAGACCTCATCTCTACAATAAATCAAAAAATGAACCGGGCGTGGTAGCGCACGCCTGTAGTTCCAGCTACGCGGAAGGCTGAGACGGAAGGATCACTGGAGCCCAGCAGGTCGAGGCTGCGGTGACCGGGAGCAGCCACTGCAGTCCAGTCTGGGTGACAAAGTGAGACTCCAACTCTTAAAAAAAAAAGAAAAAAGGAAAGAGTGGAGGCTGTTTGGTAGTTTTGACTTTATATCTCACAGAGTCATCTCCAAGAGTGGGCTCTGTCCTCCTCTTCATCCACATTGCAGGTGACTCAGGCGTCTGTCACTCACTGAGGGTGAGGGAGTTACTTTGATGTATTCTCCTCCCTCTGAGGTGTGAACTTACACCCATGCAACCCCCAAATAACACTCCATCTTCTTTACTCTGAGATTCCCAAGGAAGTAGCAATACTGTAAAGGGAAACAAGGCAACCACATGCCTCTAGTAGAACTCATCCCTACAAGCGATTCCTGTGGTTCCCTCCCTCAGACCTTCATTAGATGAAGTGTGTCAAATACAGAAACTCCCTCCCTTCTTTATGCTACCTCATTCTCCCCCTCCTCACGGTCGTTTTCACTTCTTCTCCTCCCAACTTTGAACCTTCCCTCCTTTCCCAGACTACAACCTTTTTCTCAGCAAGCCCTGTGTTTCCTCTAGTATCGACAGAATCTTCACAATCTGTAGCATCCATCGGAAGTCATAGCCATTCCTTTCCAGCCCTTCCAAGCTCCTGGGTGGAAGGAGCTGGAGCCTGAATGCTTGGAGATAAAGGAAAGGAAGAGGACATGGAGAGATTTTTACCCTGTGGAAGGAAATGCCTCTCTCCCTTCCTCCCTCTCTCCTTCCTTCCATTTCTCTGAAGTATCTTTTTAAAGTAAAGAACAATAGACCCGATGTGGTGGCTCAAGTCTGTAATCCCAGCACTTTGGGAGGCGAGGTGAGGGGATTGCCTGAGCCCACGGATTCAAGAACAGCCTGGGCAACTTGGTGAGATCTCATCTCTACAATAAATCAAAAAATTAGCCGGGCATGATAGCGTGTGCCTGTAGTTCCGGTTATGTGGAAGGCTGAGGTGGAAGGATCGTCTGAGCTCAGCAGGTCAAGGCTGCAGTAGCCTTGAGCCTTGAAGCATGCTATTGCACTCCA
Source organism: Cephalopachus bancanus (assembly GCA_027257055.1). Taxonomy (NCBI): domain Eukaryota; kingdom Metazoa; phylum Chordata; class Mammalia; order Primates; family Tarsiidae; genus Cephalopachus; species Cephalopachus bancanus. The sequence goes on along the minus strand of JAPVLO010000022.1, from coordinate 2,544,994 downwards.
GCCTGGGCAACAGAGTGAGACTCCAACTCAAAAAACAATAAGAGTTTGAAATCCAGATGTTAACCTTTCATTAAGCATGAGTTTCACATCTCCCACTGAAGTAGGATCTGAGAGCTTAAATCACAGATACTGACACAAAGTTATAAGTAACAAAGGTGAGATTTATTAGCACAGATTCGGCCATGGCTGGTGGCCACTTGCTGGATAATGAATTCCAAAGCAAGGGCGGCCAGCTGCAACTCAGGACTGCCTTAAGCAGTTTAGACTTACATTCTAGTGAGCTAAAGATAGAACTTGGGATGTTCCAGGGCTCTTATCACATTATTCTGCTAGCATGGGAAAGCAAGCAATTTTACAGAAGCAGATATATAGCCAATTATGCAGGTGCAGTGGATACGGGTGTTATTAATTTTGTGACATTTTCAAAACAGTTTTCAGGAAGGGAGTGAAGTCTGTGAAGCCTGCTCCAAGGTCGAAGCCACTTCTTGGTTCTCCCCTTACATTCCCTTCTTTGTTCCCTCTCACATTCCCTTCTTTGTTCCCTCTTACACCATAACTTTTTTCTTTTTTTTAGTTGGAGTCTCACTCTGTCACCCAGGCTGGAGTTCAGTGTAACAGTAATATCTCACAGCAACCTCAAACTCCTGGGCTCAAACTCCTGGCCTCAGCCTCCTGAGCAGCTGGGACTATAAGAATGTGCCCCCACGCCTGGCAAATTTTTTATTTTTTATTTTTTTTTAGATGGGAGCTCTCACTATGTTGCCCAGGCTGTTCTTGAACTCCTAGGCTCAAGTAATCCTCCTGCCACAGCCTCCCAAAGTGTTAATATTACATCATTAGCTACCAATTCAGGCCTCTCATAACTTTTAACCATATTTTGTTAAAAGAGCTGCTGGGTCATTTCTACCTTTCAGAAAAAGTCAAGGTTCTTTAGAGAAACAGAAGCAACAAGATATGTACATATAAAGCGATTTAAGAAATAGACTTAGGTGATTGGGGAGGCTTGACAAGTCCAAAATCTAATAGAGGAGGCCAGCAAGCTGGAGACTCAGGGAAAAGTTGCAGTTTGAATCCGAAAGCTATCTGCCAGCGGAACTCCTTATTGCTCGGAGGAGGTCAGTCTTTGTATTATTAACACCTTCAGCTGATTGAATGAGGTCCACCCACATAATGGTGCATAGTCCACTTTACTCAGAGTTCACCAATTTAAATGTTAATCTCATCCAAAAAGCACCCTGACACATCCAAAATAATGTCGGACCAACTATCTGGGCACCATGACCAAGACAAGATGATATATAAAATTAACCATCACAATATCCAATTATTCGTTGCAGTGCCTGAGTTTGGCCCCCTTTGAGTGAAATGGTTGGGGAGAAGGACAGTTTTGTCACATAGAGTCAATTGATTTGCTCTTCAGAGTTTGCAGGAATTTTTTTAAGAGAGAGAGAGAAACAGACAGACTGGACAAAAATGTAAAAGTTGAACAAAGTATAGCAATCAAATGCAAATATATTTTTGTTTTTTTGAGTCGGGGTCTCACTCTGTCACCCAGAATGGAGTTCAGTGGTTGCTCCCGGCCACCACAGCCTCGACCTGCTGGACTTCGGCGATCCTTCTGCCTCAGCCTTCCAAGTAGCTGGAACTACAGGCGTGCGCTACCACACCCAGCTCATTTTTTGACTTATTGTAGAGATGAGGTCTCGCCAAGTTGCCCAGGCAGGTCTCAAACCCGTGGGATCAGGCAATCCACTCACCTCAGCCTCCCAAAGCGCTGGGATTACAGGCTGAGCCACTGAGCCTGGCTGCAAATATATTTTTAAGTAAAAAAAGCAGCAAACTGGCTCTTTAATGATCACTAAATATATAAGACAAAGGAAATAGTGAAAACAGTTTAAACTTATAAATACAAACAAATAATGCAAGGCAAAGAAATAAAAGAAACAATCCAAAAATGCATAAAGAAATGGAAATAAACACAATTATGTTTTTAATGATCTAAATATTATTCATTGATTCAGCAAATGTTATTCACTCATTCATCCATTCAACTGTCATTGACTACGTATATGTCTGGCATTATATTAGGGGAAGGGCAGTTCTGTCACATGTAGCCAGTTGATTTGCTCTTTAGAGTTTGCACGATTTTTTGTTTTAAAGAGAGAGAGAGAGAGACAGGACCAAAATGGAAAAGTTGAACAAATTATAGCAATCAAATGCAAATATATTTTTAAGTAAATAAGCAGCAAACTGGCTATTTAATGATCACTAACTATATAAAGCAAAGGGTATAATGAACACAGTTTAAACTTATAAATACAACCAAGTAATGCAAGGCAATGAAATAAAAGAAACAATCCAAAAATACATAAAGAAATGGAAAGAAACACAACCCTCTCTATATATATGTATATACATATAAATATATATACATATATATGTACACATATATATTTAAATATGTGGGGTACTTCGGGGGCCAGCCCCTGCAAAGGTTTTTGGGGGGGGGTCCCTTGGAAGGTGTGGTGGTGTCGGCGATGCTGTAGGGATAGATATTAAAAGAAAGAAAGAGACTGGGGGAGAAAGAAAGAAACTGGACTCTGTCTAGTGCAGAAGCCATTTATTGGGAGTTACAGTGTGTATTTATCCCCAAATTTTACACAGGCAGTCTTACAAGTCTTTCACATGAACACAAAGCCAGGTGCAGGAGGGGTGCCCCCCCCACCTACCAGGTGTTTCCTCAGGCATGAGGAAGAACAATCCCAATTAAATCACAAAACTTTTACATGAACACAAACCCAGGGGAATGAGGGGCATCCCTTACCCACCAGGTGTTTCCTGGAGTAAGAGGAAGGGCAATCCCAATTAAATCATAAGACATTTACATGAACATAGAGCCAGGTGGATGAGGGGCATCCCCACCCACCAGGTGTTTCCCCAAGCATGAGGAATGAGGATCCCAAAACTATCTCACTGTTCCTCATGCTTGGTTAATATTTCTTAAAAGCAGTACAACAATTCTAATATCATAATATTCTAATAATCAATAACTTTTACAACCTATGCACACGCAACACCTAATAACCAACCTAAATCCCAATTCCTCTCTATTTTATGCTAATTCTACCCACACTATAGAAACTCTTAATTATAGCCCAAACTAATTCCTAAGGAATGTGGCCCAGTCAAAAGATCACACTGGGCCAGTTCTGGGAACAATAGATTGCAATCTCTTAACAAAATGGCTGTTCTGAAATCCTATAAATCTATTTTAACTTTTATAAAAGTTTTAAATTCCTAATCCTAATCATCAGCAATAAAGCTTCTAAATAATAAAACCCAAATATAAACTGTAAATTGTATTAAAGCCAAAACTGCAAATGTAGAAAATGGAAACACTGTAATTTCTAAAGTTAGCCATATTCTTATTAAACCTCAAAATATCATGTTTGATCATGCTTGAACTGACGTAATTCACTGACGTAGCATAACCTATTCCACAAAACTTTCTATAAATAAAATAAATTCAATTTCTATAATAAGTAGAAAAAAACCCTATACTAACTGTAGCTAAAAACCGGTTTAAAAGAAGCAGCCTAGTCCAAAGTATGCGCTGGACCCTTAGGAATGTGGCCCAGCCCAAAGTTCATGATGGGCCTTTAGGAATGTGGCCCAGCCCAAAGTTTGTGCTGGGCCATTTCTAGTAGCTCTAGATATTTATCTGTATTATTAAGGTTGAAACAGCACTTTGTATGTATATACTAATTTCTACAAATATACTATTAAATCTTAGAAGAAGCTCGTACCGTATTAAAGGCTCCCAAATGTGAACTGAGTTTGAATTATGTTAAGTTTAAAGCCAAAACCGCAGTCTGTGAGAAACGGAACAATGGACTCCTAAAGTAAGCCATGACTGTCGTACTCTCAGAACTTCATGGTTAGATTATCAAAGTCCCTGCTAGTGGAATGTGCCAAACTGCAAAGAAGGGAAGAGGGAATGGGCCTTCAGCTCCCGAACTCATCCTAGTGGTCTCAGGGTCTGCAGCCTGCCTGGATCCCTAATGCTCAGGCAGGCCTCCACAGCTGGCTCCCAACAGAGTACAACTCAGGGTTAGGTATACAAATGTTCATTATGCAGATATCCCTGTTGATGAGGTGTGCCCCCCTTCCCCTGGCAGTTTCCCACTACTGCTAATTCCTTTCTTCTTTTTTTTTTTTTTTGAGTCAAAGTCTCACTCTGCAGCCCAGGTTGGAGTGCAGTGACACGCCACAGCCACTCCAGTGTCAACCTGCTGCACTCCAGTGATCCTTCCGTCTCAGCCTTCCAAGTAGCCGGAACTACAGGCGTGCGCTATCACACCCGGTATATTTTTTGATTTATTGTAGAGATGAGGTCTTGCCAAGTTGCCCAGGCTGGTCTTGAACCCGCGGACTCAGGCAATCAACTCGCCTTGGCCTACCAAAGTGCTGAGATTACAGGCTTGAGCTACCATGCCCGGTGTCAATGCCTTTCTAACAGTATTATGATAGTTGTTCAAGGTCTGCTTATGAGTGAGAACATGTGATACTTGGTTCTTTGTTTCTGTGATAGATCACTGAGTATTATAGACTCTGAATCCATCCAAATTGCTGCAAAGTTCAATATTTTGTCCTTCTTTATGGCTGTGTAATATTCCATTGTGTATATGTACCACATTTTTAAAAATTGAGTCCTCTTTTGGTGGGCATCACAGTTGGTTTCATCTTTTTGCTATTGTGAATAATGCTGCAATAAACATGTGTGTGCAGGTAACTTTTTTATAGAGTGATTTGAGTTCCTCTAGGTATATTTTCAGTAGGGAGATTGTGGGGTTGTATGAGAGGTCAATTTTTAGATCTTTTAGGAATCACCACACTGTTTTCCAGAGGTTGTACTAGTTTACACTCCCAGCAACAGTGTAGAAATGTTCCCATTTTGCCACATCCTCTCCTGCATCTGTTGTTTTTTGTTATTGATGATGGCCATCCTGACTGGAGTTATGTGGTATCTCAGTGTGGTTTTGATTTGCATTTCTTTAATGACTAGTGAGGCTGAACATTTTTTCATGCATCTGTTGACTGCTCATATGTCTTTTTTTGAGAAGTGTCTATTCATATATTTTGCCCACTTTGTAATGGGTCTGTTTGTTTTTTTCTTTTCGGCATGTTTGAGTTCCTTATAGATCCTGGATGTTAGGCCTTTGTCATATATACTGTTGGCAAATATTTTTTCTCAGTCTGTGTGCTATCTCCTGCTCTCTCAATGGTTTCTTTGACTTTGCAGAAGCTTGTCAGTTTGATGAGAGAGGTCTCACTTGTCTGTCTTACCTCTTATGGTGTGGCACTTGGGGTTTTGATCAGAAATTGGTTGCCAGTTCCAATTTCCATAAGGATGTCTCCTGTGTTTTCTAAGGTTCTTATAGTTTGAGGTTTTACGTTTAGGTCTTTGATCTATTTAGACTTGATTTTTATGTATGGGGATAGGTAGGGGTCTTATTTTAATCTTCTGCATGTGGTCAGTCAGTTTTCCAAGCACCATTTACTGAATAGGTTCTCCTTTCCCCATGGTGGAGGCTTTGTTGAAGATGAGTTGGTTGAGAAATTAATCTTTTGTTTCTGGAATTTCCACCCTGTTCCATTGGTCTATATGCCTGTTCTTGTACCAATACCAGGCTGTTTCGATTATTGTAGCTTTAAAATAAAATTTAGAGTCTGGGAGCGTGATGCCTCCCACTTTGATTTTTTTTTTGGTGAGGATTGTTTTGGTTATTTGTAGTCATTTATGTTTCCATATGAATTTCTGTATTGTCGTTTTCAGGTCTGAGAAGAATGCTGTTGGTAATTTAATGGGTGTTGCATTAAATCTGTAGATTGCCTTGGGTACAACTATATATATATATATATTTTTTTTTTTTTTGAGTTGAAGTCTCACTATGTCACCCAGACCGGAGTGCAGTGGCCGCTTCCGCCCACCGCAGCCTCACCTGCTGGGCTCCAGCGATCCTTCCGCCTCCGCCTTCCGAGTAGCCAGAATTACAGGCATGCGCTACCATGCCCGGCTGATTTTTTGATTTATTGTAGAGATGAGGTCTCACTGCCCAGGCGGGTCTCGAACCCGCGGGCTCAGGCAATCCACTCACCTCAGCCTCCCAAAGGCACGGGATTACAGGCTGAGCCACCGAGCCCGGCTTTACAACTATATTTTTAATGATCTTAATATTATTCATTAATCCAATAAATGATATTCACTCATTCATTCATCCATTCAACTGTCATTGACTATGACTATGTATATGTCTGACATTACATTAAGCATTGGAAATATAGCAATAAACAAGATAGATGAAGTTCCAGAGAGGGAGATGCTCAGTGAGGGAGAACTGAGTTCTGCAGCCACTTTACCCTGGGGTCATTTGCTGATTCTGTGTACAGGCCAGAGGCTGATCATCCCAGGCCTTGCACCCACAGAAGATACCTGCTGGGAGACAGAGACCATGAGGGTTATTGGAAGAGATCTGAAAGGTCCCTACAGAACATATGTTAAATTCTGGGAATATACAAGGCTGGAGTCTAAAAGAGAAGCAGAAAGTCTCTGAAAGTAGAACACAGCCTTCAGAAATCTTGTGAAGACAAAGATTAGAATTCTGAACTCACCAACAGGAGAGACATGGAGAATATACAGGATTTCTGTTGAAAATCCAAAAACAATGTTACTGAAACTCCAGGAGTTAGGTCAGCGTACTGTTGCTCTTTGCACAGAAAGTCAATCACTGAGACAATGATTATTTCCAGGGAAGAAGACTTTTTATTGGGTGATATCAGTGAGAGAGAATGGGAAATGTATTTTCTAATCCATATCCCAGTCCCCTGAAGTCAGGGGTTTATACAGTGGGGCAGGAATGTAGAAAATGGAAACCTGGGAGAGGTGAGGAAGAGCAATTGATAATCAGGAATTGGAGAGGGTAAGGAAGAGTAGTTGGTAAACAGGAGGGATTTGGTATCTCATTGTCTGGATGTGGTGATCTGGTAAGTTTCAGTTTCTTGATACTGTCAGCCTGAAGATTAGTTTCCTGAGAAAGGAGCTCAGATAAGATAAAAATAAGTTTCAAGCTTTAAGACTGGAGGGGCAATTTCTATGTTTATTTTTTTAAAAACCGTAACCATTAGTTCTGTGGGGAAGTTCGGCTGGTTTCAGAGACCAGAGTAAAATCAAGGCAGACTGAGCCTTACCAGGGTTGCAATTCAGCCTCAACTGAACACAGTCAATATGGAATTCAGCTGACCAGTCACCAATTAAAAATAAGATGCTTCATAAAATTAATACAATTTTTATTTTATATGGAAAAACAAATGGGCATGAATATCTGTTGGGAGCTGGCCACGGAGGCCCACTGAGCGTTAGGGATCAGGAAGGGCTGTTGACCCCGAGACCACTAGGATGCGTTCAAGAGCTATTGACCCCATTTCCTCCCCCTTTCTACTCAGCACTAACCAGATTAATCTCCTGTGAGCTCAAAACAGAAACTCTGAGATCAGGATGATCACAAGCTAACTTTAGAAGCTCATTGCTCCCATTCTTCCACAAACTGCGGTATTGGCTTTTCAAATTTTTCCCTAGGGGCCATTGTTCCTGAAGCTGCTGATCCCATTATCTGGAAAGATGATAAACCAGTTTGGGTGGAACAATGGCCCATGCCCTCAGAGAAATTTAAGGCAGCAAGAGAATTAGTTCAACAGCAGTTGGAGGCTGGCCATACAGAGCCTTCTACCAGTCCTTGGAATACTCCTATATTTGTTATAAAAAAGAAATCTGGAAAATGGAGACTTTTACAGGATCTAAGAGCCATTAATGCCACCATGGAGGCTATGGGTGCATTGCAGCCTGGGCTGCCATCTTCGGTTTCTATTCCTGCTGATTATAACATCATAGTTATTGATCTACAGGATTGCTTTTTTTCTATACCTTTAAATTCTCAAGACTGTAAAAGATTTGCATTTAGTTTACCTTCTCATAATTTAAAGCAGCCATTCCAGAGATATCAATGGAAGGTCCTGCCACAAGGTATGAAAAACAGCCCTACCTTGTGCCAGAGGTTTGTAGATGCAGCCTTGCAGGATATAAGAAACAAATATCCTAATCTTTATTTAATTCATTACATGGATGATATTTTATTGGCTCATGCAGACTGTGCTCACTTGCAAAATTTTTTTTTTTTTTTTTGAGTTGGAGTCTCACTCTGTCGCCCAGACTGGAGTGCAGTGGCTGGTCCCGGCCACCGCAGCCTCGACCTGCTGGGCTCTGGCGATCCTTCTGCCTCAGCCTTCCGAGTTGCATAACGTTTTGAATGAAACAGTAACAGCATTGGCTAATTGTGGTTTGAAAATTTCTCCTGAAAAAATTCAAACCAACCCGCCCTTTACTTATCTTGGCCGAGTGTTAAACACTCAAACTGTGAGTCATCAACCTCTACAATTAAGGAAGAATCATTTGGTTACCTTAAATGATTTTCAGAAATTATTAGGAGATATTAATTGGCTGAGACCTTATTTACATGTCACTACTGCAGATTTAAAGCCTCTTTTTGATATACTGCAGGGGGATCCCTCCTCCACTTCTAAAAGAGTCTTAAAACCTGAGGCAAAAGAGGCCTTAACTCTCGTGGAAAAGGCCATTGAGTCCCAAAGGGTGAAAAGGGTAAGTTATGATGTACCATGGGAATTAATTGTGTTGGCTACTTCTCATACCCCAACAGGGTGCTTGTGGCAGGAAGAACCTATGGAATGGTTACATTTACCGGTTTCCTCTAAAAAAGTTTTAGCATCTTATCCATATTTAGTAGCTTTGCTAATAATCAAAGGAAGACAGAGAAACGTGGAATTGTTTGGAAAATATGTGGATAATATCATTATCCCATATGACAAAACTCCGTTTCAAACCTTGTTGCAAACTAATAATGATCGGCAAGTGGCACCCAAACAGGGACCTGAAGGTAAACGTTCTTTTTCTTTTTCGGAATGGATAGGACCTCACCCAGGGTGCCGTGGACCCCTCTGTAGAGACAGGCAGAGCAAGGAAGGGTGAGCAGTTTAAGAGCTGTGATAGAATCATGGGCCAGAGTGAATCTAAAGAAAGGAACATGTCTACTAGTATTTTGAACATATTGTCTGATAGAGGAACCAATTGGCTTGCCTTTTGCATTTTGTATGCCTTAGCTTTATGGAATATTATCCGAGATGCTTTAAATTCACAGCACAATTCCTCTAAAATTCTGCTCAAAAATAAAGACACTCCCCTGCTGGCCATAGCCTCGGCACCTCCTTTAGATGATGAATTTTTCCCAGAAGAGGAAATGGAGTTGGAGGAGGAAGTGATTGGGTATCATAAGCGAAAAAATCCTGGTAATGTTGCCAAGGTACCTCCTCCCATACCCTTTACTAGAAATAAGGTGAAAACACCGAAATTCATACCTGGGTATGTGTCTCCAGCTAATGTAGATATGCAGGGAGCCAGAAAAAAGGCAGAAGATGAGGGAGACTTTACCTTGTCTTCTTGCTTTCCAGTAATTTATATGGAAGAAGGCGCAGTAAACGAGGCACCTCACTGGGAGCCGCTACCATATAAATTGATTAAGGAACTTAAAGAGGCTTGTACTCAGTATGGTCCTATGGCTCCTTATACTATTACTATTATGGAACAATTTGCCACTCGGTGGATGACACCACAAGATTGGCAACAACTTGCTAAAAGCAAGTTTAGGAGGAACCTATTTACTATGGAAAACTGAATTTGAAGATCAGGTAAGGATCCAGAGGGCTGTTAACCAGCAGAGGGATCCAAATCAGTTTTGTATTTCTAGCAATATGTTGTTAGGAAAAGGAATATATGAGTCAGTTGATAGCCAACTAATCTTACCCAAGGAAATTACTATCTCCAGACCTCTAAAAGATGTATATGTTCAGGGAGTTAAAATTAAAGGTCTGCTAGATACAGGGGCTGATGTTTCTTGTATGGCTGGGAAAGACTGGCCATCTTCCTGGCCAACACAAGTAGCCCCATCAGGACTCATTGGTATTGGTTGAGTGCCCTCTGTAGCCAAAAGTTCTCAAATCTTAAATTGGATGGATAACAAAGTTTCAGGAACCTTTTGTCCCTACATCATTCCTTCCATCCCCATTACACTTTGGGGACGCGATATTCTTGCTCAAATGGGCATGCTTCTGTATAGTCCAGATGACAAGGTGTCAGCGCAAATGCTACAAATAGGATGCGATCCCTTAAAGGGACTTGGAAGGAACAGACAGAGCATAAAAGGACCTGTTCAGGTTGTAGAGAGGAAAGACCGGTCTGGTATTGGCTAACCCAAAGACTGAGACAGGTGGCGTGAATCCTGTTGCATCAAAGGAATAGACCGGAGAAAAATGTAAACAAAATAAGGGTTTTCACTTCCTTTGTCCTCTCCTATTCCTCCTACAACTCCAATTCCTGCCTTCCCTACTACTCTTGTTTCTTGTAATCTGTTCCTTTTGCCTTTATCTGGGAAGGAAGGGCAGGCATCTATGGCCATGGTGCCTAGCTCTGACTTTCAGTCTTTCTCTTTTACCTTTGGAGAAGGGGTAGGTGCCAAAGGCCACAGCACCTGACCCCAGCCTCCAGTCTTTCCTCTTTTACCTTTGGAGAAGGGGCGGGTGCCAAAGGCCACGGCACCTAACCCCAACCTCCAGACTTCTCACGCCCCCCTTCTCAAGGGGGTGACTTGGACAAAAGGATGTTAAAAATTCTTCTTTGTTGCCTTCTTGTGATAAATTTCTCTCAAGTTCAACTTTCCCAGATGGAAGTAAAGGAATCATATAAGTGAATCCTGTTAGCTAACTACAAACTAGGTATTAATAAGCAGACTAGACTGGAAGGACAAGTTCTTCTGGATGTATTTTATCTCTCAGTCAGCACTGGCGCAAACTCTAAAAATTAGAAAAGGGCCCACAAACTCCTCAACTATAACTATTGGACACAGCCTTTAAAGTCTTTAACAACTGGAGGAGAAAAGAATGCAGGACCAAAAACATAAGACAAACTTACTGTGTGCAGTCTGAGACATCGAGGTGGGAGAAGAGCTCACCATCTGCTACCTGGATATGCTGATGACCAGTGAGGAGCGCCGAAAGCAGCTGAGGGACCAATACTGCTTTAAGTGTGACTGTATCCAATGCCAAACCCAGGACAAGGTGATCTGCAACTCGTTCACCATCTGTACTGCAGAGATGCAGGAAGTGGGTGTTGACCTGTATCCTAGTATGTCTTTGCTCAATCACAGCTATGACCCTAACTGTTCAATTGTGTTTAATGAACACCACTTCTCAGTGTACCTGCTTGCCCTTTCAATGATATGGAAAAGAACTGGTCACTCATCCAGCAAGATACTGGCTTCCTGAAATGGAGAGACTGTGCTTATAACTCTAAGGTGGACTATACTGTACCTGGTGAAAGACTATATATTAGTGACTGGGGTTTTAATGGCTCTATGCAATGTTTATACGGTTTCTTGTACTGGGTGAATTTTTAACTAATTGTTTAACTAATGCCTTTTACGAAGGTTTTGTTATTCTTGAGCAGCCATCTTATTTGATGATTCGTGTATAATTGTCATCTCGTTGGTATGATGCATATGGTTACAGATATTGTATGAGGCTAATGCTCTTTTAGAAAGACAGAAAAGATTTTGGCTACTTTTAATTTTAGGAGTTACAGCTTTAAAAGCTACTTTTGAGCTGTAGCATTATCTAGGGAAGTTCATACAACTACGTTTGCTGATCAGCTATCTAAAAACATTTCTATTGCCGTAGCTATTCAGGAAATCATAGACCAGAAGTTAGAAAGTAAGGTTAATGTTTTAGCAGTAGGGCAAGAACTTGTGACTTTAAAAATGAAATTGGCTCTCCCATGTCACTCTGAGTTTAAATCTGTCCATACTTGGGACAAAGTAACTTGGAATTTGGAACCATTCAGACCTGAGTATAGACCTTACTAAATTGCATCAAGAAATTCAGGCATCATTTGCTAATCAAAATTATTAATGTCTATACTCATCAATGTGGGCATTTGCAGAGCAGTGATTCTTTTGTTGCTGTGTCTACCCCCAGTCATCTTCAGAGTCACCTCAATGTGGAGTTTCATGGTTTTGTGCTAAAAAATACAAAAGGGGGAGATGTTGGGAGCTGGCCACGGAGGCCCACTGAGCGTTAGGGATCAGGAAGGGCTGTTGACCCCGAGACCACTAGGATGTGTTCGGGAGCTATTGACCCCATTTCCTCCCCCTTTCTACTCAGCACTAACCAGATTAATCTCCTGTGAGCTCAAAACATAGAAACTCTGAGATCGGGACGATCACAAGCTAATTTTAGAAGCTCATTGCTCCCATTCTTCCACAAATTGCGGTTTTGGCTTTCACACAACTTAAAATTCAAACTCGTGTCACATCTAAGAGCCTTAGTATTGGTCACAGGCTTCTGGGTCATGATCTTAGGATTTATTGAAGGTGTAAATTGTAGAATACAGTTTTAGAAGACAGCCATTTTGTTGAAAGAATGCGACTGGGTTACTTGCAGGTAGCCCACTGTGAACTTTGGACCGGGCCACATTCCAAACATTCTGGGATGGGCCACTTTTGTTTGTAAAGTAAATACTTAAGCTTCTATAGAATTGTTTAACTTGGCATAAATCAATCAGCTTAGGATGAAAAAGGTTTATAGAATATGTCAGTCACAGATTAGGTTATCCTTTGTTATGGATTTTTAAGATTATCATATGAAAAGGGTTTAAAGGCAATCATTGATCAAGTTTTCATGGATTAAGGTTTCTGGTGGGTGGGGGATGCCCAAAAGGATCATGAGAATAATTTGTTCTAGTGGATATTAAATGTACTGGTAACCAATTTGAGAGTCTTGGTATAAAGGAATATCAGTAATAAGTAATAAGAACACTGAAAAAGTCCACACTTTCCACTACACTCTACAAAAAAAATTCCAGGTAGATAAAGAGTACTTAACCTTAAAAATAAAAACAAATACACATACCATATATAAAACACTAGCATTAGAGGAAAGCACTTTTTGACTGCTGATGACATAGAAATGAAAAAAAAAAGATGGGCAGGCTCATTACTTAGATAGTGTTATCTTTGATAGAATGAATACCAATAAAACTGAAAATTAAAAATTCATAAGACTGGAGAAAACGTTTGCACATAAAGACAAAAAGTTCAATAACTAAAAATTATAAAGAATGTGAACAAATGGGTAAAAATACCAACTGTCCATTAAACAAATGATTAAAATACAATTTATACAAGAAGAAACACCATCAGTAAATCATAATTTTAAAATATTTAGTCAGCCTTATGGGTAAAATAACTACAAATTAAACCTACTGTGAAGATTCATTTTGTACCTTAAAAAAATTAGAAAAACCTTTAAAAAGTTATAAAAGCCAAAGGCTGCAAGACTTCAAGAGAGCAGGTATGCTCATGCATTAATGATAGCAATGTAAATTGATTCAGTCTTCTTGACAGCAAAATGGTAATTTATTGAAAGAATCATAAATATTCCTAACCCCTGACCACATGTTAGAATTTATCCTGAAGAAATAATGTTTAATAAAAAACAAAAGTATACATATATAATGTTTATTTTATGACACTAAAACACTTGAAGAAAGCTAATATCCCAATAATACAGATATATAGAAACTAACTATGGCATATCAAAATGATATACTCTAGTGATACTAAAAATGATGCATATACAGATGGTACAGGAAATAGAAAATATTTGGTTAAATCATGTTACACAAAAGGAATACCAAATTGAACATACTCATACCTTATAACTATGAAAGAACTGTGAATATATATAGGTAAATGCGAGGAAAGGACAGACATAGGGAATGTTTATACTTGAGTTAAGATTTTTTTTTTGAATTGGAGTTTCACAGTGCAGTGGCTCGCTCACGGCCACCACAGCCTTGACCTGCTGGGCTCAGGTTATCCTTCCACCTCTGCCTTTCAAGTAGCTGGAATCACAGGCACATGCCACCATGCTCAGCTAATTTTTTGATTATTGTAAAGTTGAGGTCTCACCATGTTGTTTTGGTGTCAAATCACAGCTCAGGCAATCCTCTCACCTCTGTCTCCCAAAGTGCTAGGATTACAGGAGTTAAGATAAACAGACTTCCAGTAAATCATCCTGTGAAGTTGTTAAAATGTTAGATTTTTTAAAAAAACTTTGACATTGAATTGGCTTATGGAAATACAGTCATCTGTTGCCTTTCTAAACTGGACAGATGACAGTGTTTCTATTCAGTTATGTGAACTTTAGTGAAATTATATTTGATGGAAAGACAAAAGGCCAGAAGCAAATGCTGGACAAAGTGGTTCCTTCCACCACAAAGGAATGTTCCAACTGAGAGTATTGGCAAAAAAAGAATGTTTCCTAGTTAGTGAGCAGAAGAATTGTGAGATCCTTGCCAATTGCCAGAAAGTAATTTCAGAAGCGGAGCCATTGTGGGTAAAATCATATTCCCCAAAAAAGGTATTTCCGTTGAAGACCTAACCTCTGGGAGCTGTGTGACCTTTGGCAATAGGGTCTTTGCAGATGTAATCAAGTTAAGATGAGGTCATACTGAATTAGGGTTCACCATAGTCCAATGACTGGAGTCCTTACAAGCAGAAGGAAGTATGTATACAGGCAGACACTGAGAAAGCACCATGTATCATAGAGGGGAAGATTGGAGTGATGCGGCTGTGAGCCAAGGACTGTGGGCAATAGCCAGAAGCTAGGAGGGAGGCATGGGGACACTTCTCCCTCAGAGCCTTAAATAGGAACCAGCCCTGCTGACACTAATTTCAGATTTCCAGCCTTCAGCACTGGGGCAGAATACTTTTACTGCTTTGAGGCAGCTGACTACTGGCTTCCAAGGCGGTGGCAAAATTCATGGTTCATTATTTTTAGGAAAGTACTTACATGGAGTCCCTGCACTACCCCTGTCATAGTCTAGGTCAGGAGGGTCACTAAATCTAGTTCACTGCCTGCTTTTGTATTATCCACAAGCTAAGGATGGTTTTTACACTTGTTAATGGTTGGAGAGAAACACTGAAAAATGAATAATATTTCATGACATGTAAAAATTAAATGAAATTTGTTTCTGTGTCCATAACAAAGTTTTACCGAAACACAGCTACAGTCACTTGTTTATATAAAAGGGGGAGATCCAAAAAACCCAGAATTTATTTATTAAAAAATCGTGTATTTATTCTTACATGTTTAAACTTCAGTCATCTTCAAAGTACTTTCTGTTTGATACAATATACCTATCAAGATGCTTTTTCCACTGCTCAAAACAGTTTTTGAACCCGTTCATTTTGATGCCTTTCAGTGCTTCTGCTATTTTTTGTTTCACCTCTTCCACATTGCAAAACGTTTCCCTTTGAAGACTTTTTTCATCCTGGGAAACAAAGAAAATGTTGCTCGAGGAGAAATCAGGTGAATAGGGAGGGTGGCGCACTGGAGTCATGCCATTTTTGATCAAAAACTGCTGAATACTCAGTGTGGTGTGGGCAGGTGTGATCGTAAATCACCCATCATGAAACAGGCAAATGTGCTGAAAGAATCTAAAAAAAAAAAAAAATTTTTCACTGAAGCTGAATGCGGCCTCTCACAACTACACTAGCTGTACACTGATGCCGATGGATTCCCAGAATACTCACCTAGTGGGGGAAGCCTGTTCTACAAGGGGCCCACCCTCTAAAACATAATTCCGAGTTTGTTTGTTTTTTTTTGTCCCCTCCTCGTATATTCTATGGCTGCATATGGGAGAATACAAGTTAAAAATTTCATCTTCTCAGGTGTGAAAGTGGAAATAAAACTTCTCTCCTCATTTTTAATCTCTTTGAAATTTAATCATCAAGGAAGACAGGACCCAGCTCCCAGTTTCCTCTGGTAAATCATAACTACCTACTTGCCATCAAAATACCAGAAATTTTATTATTTTTTCAGTTAAAGACAATTAGCTAACACAGATGGCTGTTCCAATTACCTGGTGGGTTTAGGATGAACTAGATGTGACAAATGGTGTTGTCAAGTCCTCTTACTTGAAGATGTGTTATAATTTATCTTGAGAATACACGTGTAATAGGTTGTATCCGTCGGACTATGTAAAGTGGTGGAATTTCTTTCCGTCTTTGAAATCTCTGTAGTGGGTTGTTTGTGATAAGCATCACATTCTGGTTTAATGCTTACTCAATCATAAAACTATTTTCTTTCTCTTTTGACTTGTGGAGAGGTTTACTGGGTTGTCAAGAGATTTGATTTTTAATTATATTTCCCTAACAGCTGCTTCTGATCTAGGATGATAGAATAGAGTAGTGCAACAGAGACCGTAGGGTCTGCATAGGCTAAACTATTTCCTATTTGGCTCTTTACAGAAAAAGCTTGCTGACCCCTGGGCTAAGTGACTAGCTGTGCAAGCAAGATACCTAGACAAAGCTGAATTATTCAGTATAATAAAGTGAGAGGAATTTCGAGTTTGTGCAGGAGCCTGAGAACATTTGGAAAGGGATGATATGAGGGGGTGGATCTTGGGGTAAGGGGTTGCAGACCTTAATGTCTACAGGGGTGGCAGTTAATAAAAGGGAGTGAAGTGGGCCAAATGGAGATTTTATACACAGAAGCCAGGAGTCAGCTGGTCCTGGCTCCAGCTGACAGCTGGCGTGTGAGGACGGGAACCGAGTGCTGGCAACCCATTCCATTGTTTTCCCCAAGAGAAGCTGTCAGTCTGAGGTTTAATATGAAAACTCACACTTTAAAAATATTAGTATGCAATTTGAACTTTTCAAAAGCAGGTCTCAGGGCAGGCTTCAGTTTGGTAGCCACCAACTTTGAACTTCTGACCTAGAGATTGGGAGAGGAAGACCCGTCCACATTAACAATGGTGAGGAAATGGTGTAGGCAGAAAATGGCTAGTAAGTTCGGAGAAATACTTAATGTGTGAACTTTGATCTGGAAGTTGATTCCTACATTGGGATATAATTAAATGATGTCTAAACCGTCAATAAATATGTTAGTGATGGTTTGGGGGAAAGAAAGGGACTGTATTTCCACCATAAGATCAGTATAGAAACAGGACTGCAGAGGCAGGAACCAGGAAGCAAATTCAGCTGTGAACATTCTCTGGATAAATGTAGGCTCCTGAAGGCAAACATACTGGAGAAGGCTCTAGGATTTCCACCACACATTAGGTGGGGATTTGAGACATTTTATCTGGATATGAAGTGGAGCATAGTTTAAACAGGATGGAAAACTTAGGGACTTAGAATAATCACTGACATTTAGTAAACCCTGAAAAAATGTTGGCTCATATAATTAGCTATTGTTTTCTGAAACACAAATCACTGGTCCAGAATGCAACACCTGCCAAGTAAGACACAAAGGAGGCTCGACCACTTTTTAAATCCAAAGGAAAGGGTTTGGTGTGTGTGTGACTTAAAAAGTGTCTGCAAATACTTAAACACTCTTCCCATGAAGAAGTGGAGGCCACAACTTCTCTCCTTGAATATGGGCTGCCCTTAGTGGCTGCCTTCTAATGAATAGAATGCTTGAGAAGCAACAGTGTGTAACTTCCAAGATCAAGTCATAAAAAGTAATTCAGCTTTGTGCTCTCTCTCTCTCTCTCTCTCTGCCTGAGTTGAGTCACCATGTTAGAAGTCCAGCTACCTTGAAGCCAACATGCTGGAGAGATCATGAGCTCAATCTGTGTGTTTTCCACAACCCTGCCATGAGCACTTTGAAGAAATCAGTAGTGTCCTTACATATTGATAAAGATGCCAGAGAAGGCTCAGCTGTTCCTGACCCCAGCTGTTGGCGTTGCCCCAGACTGGGCACCAGACATGTGTAAGTAAGTAGCCTTCGAGATGCTTCCAGCCTCATCTATGGTCTGACTATGAATACATGAGGACTTTGAGGAAGAATCATCTAGGTTAGTCCAGCCAACCCCCAAAAAGTGAAGGATACTACTGGTAGATTTTAGGGAGATTTATTCAGCAGTAAACGATAATGAACAGCCAGCCATGGTGACTCACACCTATCATCCCAGCACTGAGGAGGCTGAGGCAGGAGGATTGCTTGAGCCCAGGAGTTTGAGACCAGCATGGGAAACATAGCAAGACTTCATCTCTACAAAAAAATTAAAAACTTAGCCAGGCATGGTGGCATGTGCATGTAATCCCAGCTACTCAGAAGGCTGAGAAGGGAAGATCGCTGGAGCCTAGGAGCTGGAGGTCGTGGTGAGCTTGTGATCCATGCCACTGGACTACAGCCTGTGAAACAGAGTGAAACTCTGATTTAAAAAAAAAAAAAGTTAGTTTCATTGCCTAGTATGAAAAAGGAGTCATTTATACTTAAGTTTCTACATATTCATGTCTTAAATCACTGACAGGTTATGGGATTCAGGGAAGAAGTTGACATGTAGGATGGAGATTTAATTTATTTTAATTTGGGCTCATGACTGCTGTTTCGAAACAGAAAAGATTTTCCAAATCTCTCCTACAGAGCAAGCATTTTAAAAATATAAAGGCTTTAAGATTTCCACATGATTGTACATAGAATAAACTTGCAGGATTGTACTTCCTTAGCAATGATAGATATGGCGTCCAAATACCCTGACTTTGAGACTACAGGGAGGAAGGACACACTGATTTCTTCAAGGTGCTCAAGCCTGGCTGTGGTAGACACACAGATTGAGCGGATGGCACTTGTTCCCAGTCACTGATCCAGCCTCATTTAGTAGAATTTAAAGGTGCTTTAAAGTGTCAAACTTGGTTACATTACAAGTTGGCTCCTCCAGAATCAGACACTGACATGAAATGGAATATGCAAGCTGTTTATTCGGAGGTAAACTTGGGGTCAACACCCGTGAAAGGGAGTGAGAGGAATTGGCTGCCACTCAGGCCTGACCACAGCCTCCGCTGACCCTGTTGGGCATTCGTATGCTAAAATGTCCCATCAGAGTTGTCCTGTGTT
Source organism: Cephalopachus bancanus (assembly GCA_027257055.1). NCBI lineage: Eukaryota > Metazoa > Chordata > Mammalia > Primates > Tarsiidae > Cephalopachus > Cephalopachus bancanus. The sequence goes on along the minus strand of JAPVLO010000022.1, from coordinate 2,525,908 downwards.
GAGCTGGAAAGGTCGAGTCTTTTATCCCGAACTAATATATCAGTCATTGAATGGGGACCATCTCAGGAAGGGCACGGCCTTGAGTAAGGGGACTCTTCAACCAAGGCAATCCCTGAAAAGGCTGAGAGCAAAAGGTAGAGGGCAGTAGCACTTCCAGCAGCTGAGCCAACCCGTCCCTTCTGGTCACTGTGACCAAGAAATGAAAACTTTTGTCTGAGCATGGATTATCCATTCTGTTTTTAAGGATGATTTTGGAGTACAGACTTTAAGATTCCAACCAGAGTGATGAATTTCAAGTGGAACTGACTGAACTATGAGAAAAGGAGACTCGAGAAAATGACATTGTCTCCCTGGCGTTTGAAGGATGATTTTATACACCTCTGAATTGTTCTGAAATATCTGGCTACGTGACTGAACTCTGGGCAAAGTTTTAGTCAATCCAAGTCTATGAATGGATTTCAGTTGCTGACATTGAACTGCATTTCTATGACTCTTTTGAGGGGACTGAGTTTGGATTTGACCACATCGCTCATTGCTTGTGGACTTGGAAAGTTTTTTAAAAGTAAAATTAAGCTAGGCATGGTGGCTCATGCCTGTAATCGCAGCACTTTGGGAGGCAGAGGAGAGGACTGCCTGAGTCCAGGGGTTCGAGATCAGCCTGGGTGACTTGAAGAGACCTCGGCTCTACAATAAATCAAAAAATTAGCCAGGCAAGGTGGCACACACCTGTAGTTCCAGTTACTTGGAAGGCTGAGGTGGAAGGATCACCTGAGCCCAGCAGATTGAGGCTGCAGTAGCTGTGAGCATGCCACTGCACTCCGACCTGGGCAACAGAGTGAGACTCGACTCAAAAAAAAAAAAAAAAATCAGTAAGGACACAGGACTTAAAAACAGATTTGGATGTGGTGGTGTTAAAAGCCACTTCTCTTGTGGTCTATGGCTTATTTAGTTATAGAAAGCCTGTGATCCCAGGTGACGACATTATATTTCAAGTTGCTGCTGTGAAGAATGTGGTGTGATCCAACTGATTTGATAGGAGCATGCTGTGCAGAAGTTTGAGTTAACACAGCAGGCCTGAGACGGTAGAATGATAAGAGTGGCTCACAGAGGGCAAACTGTACAAACAACATGACTGTGGTGAACAAACATAAGCATCTAATGTTATAAATGCTGATATTTAAATAAATCTGGAATTTTGGTATGTGCTGGGCCTTCTGCACTAACATGACCAGCCCTTTCCTTGGAATAAATCATAGCCATGTGTACGGCTATCTGCTGAGTCCTGTGAATCCTCCTAGAGAATCGCTGAACCTGGGAGTAGTCTTGGGAACTTCCCAACACAATGTCATTATTGTATATATAATTAAATCACGTCCTACACGTGTAAATTGTAGTTCTCAATTATACTTTTTCCTTAATTAAAGCCAGAATTGTCGCAGGTACTCATAAAATCAAGTAAACGCAGCTTTTGTGATTAATATTGAAGATCAAGGATCGATACTGGCTAATTTTCACTATTAGCTATTTCCATAGAACGGACATAACCCGGGGCCAAGAGCCTGTAACCAAGGATTCCATTTATTTTCTAGAGAGACCCAGAGAGACACCTTCACCACATTACTTCCTCCCTGCCCTCCTAACCTAAAATAAAGCCAGGTTCAAGTTACTCAACCTGAACATATCAAAGTTTGTAAGATGCAGCTTACACAGTCCTTAGTGGGAAAATTATAACATTAAATGCTTGTACTTTAAAAACAAATCTCGTCAGTGATGTAAACTTCTGTCTTTAAAAAACCCAGAAAAAGAAGAGCAAGCTAAACCCAAAGCATGCTAAAGAAAAAAAGTAATAAAGATAAAAGCAAACATCCGTGCAATAGGAAATTAAGAGTAGAGAAAAATAAATAAATCTGAAAATGTCAATAAATTAATAGACCTCTAGCCAGACTAGTAAAATGTGATAGCTACCGTGCTCAGCCTCACTAATCATCAGAGAAATGCAAATCAAAACCACAATGAGATATCACCTATCTCCAGCCAGGATGGCCATCATTAATAAAACAAAAGACAATAAATACTGGCGAGGGTATAGAGAAAAGGGAACACTTCTACACTGTAGGTAGTAGTGCAGACCAGTTCAACCTCTAGGGAAAGCAGTATGAGCATCCCTAAAAGAACTAGGCATTGGCCTTCCATACAATCCAGCAACATATATACCTGGAGGAACATACATTGTTCTACAGAAAAGACACTTGTACACATAGGTTTGTAGCTGCACTATTCATGATAGCAAAAACATGGAACCAAACCCACTGTCCATCAAAAGTGGTATATATACATGATGGGAAATTACTCAGCCATAAAGAAAAACAAAATCATGGAATCTGCAGCAAATTGAATGGAATTGGAGACCATCATACTTAGTGATCTATCACAGAAACAAGAACTGAATACCAATGTTCTCACTCACAAGTGGGACCTGGACACTAATCACATTAACACAAGGGAGGGATCAGTCTTTGATGGACACTGCCAGGGGAGGGAGGGGGCACGTAGCACTCCCTCCCTAAACCAGGGGAAGTAAGGGTCAGTTGGAAGTCCAAACCTCACTTGCACGCAGCCTGCTTGTGTAGCTAATCCTGACTTGAACCCCACATATCTATAATAAAACAAACAAACTTATGAATCAGGCACTATATAGTGTTCTTTGTATATTTAACTTTGTACCTTCTTGTTTTTCTTTTGAGTTGGAGTCTCACTCTGTCACCCAGTCTGGAGTGCAGTGGCAAGCTCATAGCCACCCCTGTATCGACCTGCTGGGCGCTGGCAATCCTTCCGCCTCAGCCTTCCAAGTAGCCAGAACTACAGGTGCGCGCTACCACGCCCGGCTAATTTGGGATTTATTATAGAGACAAGGTCTCGCCAAATTGCCTGGGCTGGTCTCGAACCCTCAGGCTCAGGCAATCCATGCACCTTGGCCTCCCAAAGTGCTGGGATTACAAGCTTGAGCCACCGCACCCAGCCTAACTTTGAGTCTTATAAAACCCTGAAAACAACCTTGTCTGGCAAGTAATATTACGTCTACTTTTGAAGATGAAAAAACTAAGATTTATAGGTTTGGTTAATTTGCCCAAAGTCACGTGACTGATGAAATTCAGAATTCAGGCCGGGCACAGTGGCTCAAGTCTGTAATCCCAGCACTTTGGGAGGCCAAGGCAAGAGGATTGTCTAAGCTTAGGAGTTCAAGACCAACTGGGCAACTTGGTGAGACATCGTCTTTACAACAAGTCAAAAAATAATAATAATAAGCCAAGCATAGTAGCGTGTGCCTGTAGTTCCAGCTACTTGGAAGGCTGAGGCAGAAGGACCACCTGAGCCCAGCAGATCGAGGCTGCGGTGGCCATGAATGTGTCACTGCACACCAGCCTGAGTGGCAGAGTGAGACTCCAAAAAAAAAGAAATTTAGAATTTGACTTGAACCCAAATCTGTCAGACACTAAGACCTTAACCGTTATACTACCCTAATTCTCAATACCCTAAAGAGGATTCTCAGGTATTCCATTCAGATCTCCATTTTAGGAATGACTAACCTGTCCCCTGATACTAGAAATATCGGTGTCTGACAGGTTACAGCTGCATCCTTCACTGGAAATTTACCTTAGTCTGCAAAGACCTGTTTCCCTCAAGGCTGATTGTTACAGATTCAACCTTTTTGCTTCCATTTTGGACAACTACAAAGTTAGTTCCAGAGTTCCTTGTAAGATTGGTGAAGCCATAGTTGCGACTATGTTGTTGGTCAGTTCTCCCTGTGCCCAGTCCTGCCTCCTTCAGTTCCTTGTAAGTGTTTCTCCCTATGGCACTCCCTAATAAACCTTCTACATACAATTCTCTGTCTCCAAGCATGTTTCCAGGGGACCCAATTAAGACATGTCCTAAGGTGGTGGCTTGCACCTGAATTCCACCTACTTGGAAGGCTGCAGCAGGAGAATCTCCTGAGGCAAGAATCGTGAGTCCAGCCTGGGCAACAAAGCAAGACTCCATCTCCAAAAAAACTTAAAAAAAATATTTGCCAGGCATGGTGACACATGCCTGTAGTGCTAGTTACTTGGAAGGCCGAGGCAAGAGTATCACTTGAGTCCAGGAGTTTGAGGCTGTAGTATGCTATGGTTGCAACACTGTACTCCAACCTGGGTGACAGAGCAATGTCTCAGCTCTAAAAAAAAAAAAAAAAAAAAGACAACCCCCTCAGGTCCCCTCCCACATTGGAAGATTTTCTGTCCTTTCAATAAATCCTTATATTATATCCTTTTCATATTATGTTTTACTTTTCTAAATAAAATGGAATATGCTATGATATGAATGCTTTTTCCAAAACTCATGCTAAAATGTAATTGCCATTGGGACAGTATTAAGAGGTGGGACATTTAAGAGATGATTATTAGATCACGGGAATTTTTATTGATGAATTAATGCCATTATTGCATGAGTGGGTTAGTTATCTTAAGAGTTCAGACTCAGCCGGGCTCGGTGGCTCAGCCTGTAATCCCGCACCTTTGGGAGGCTGAGGTGAGTGAATTGCCTGAGCCCGTGGGTTCGAGACCGGCGTGGGCAATTTGGCGAGACCTCATCTCTACAATAAATCAAAAAATGAGCTGGGTGTGGTAGCGTGTGCCTGCAGTTCCAGCTACTTGGAAGGCTGAGGTGGAAGGATCACTGGAGCCCGGCAGGTCGAAGCTGCGGTGGCCGAGAGCGGCCACTGCACTCCAGTCTGGGCGACTGAGTGAGACTCCAACTCAAAAAAACCAAAAACAAAACAAAACAAAAAAGAGTTCAGACTCATTGTTTTCTGTCTCATATGCTCTGGCCCTCTCTAGTCCTCTCCGTATGATGTGTCCCCCATGTTTTCATGAGCAAGAATGCCCTTACCAGACAGTTTGGTATGTAAGCAATACTGGAAATTGCTCATATAGTATGTATGTAAGTATGTATGTGTATATATGTATGTATCTATGTATGTGTTTGTTAGGATCTCACTCTGCTCCCCAGGTTAGAGTGCAGTGGCATAACTACAGCTCACTGTAGCCTCAAACTCCTGGGCACAGGTGATCCTTCCTCTTCAGTCTTCTTAGTAGCTGGCACTACAGGTATGCACCACCACACCTGGCTAATCTTTTGTAGAGACGAACTCACTATGCTGCCCAGGCTGGTCTCAAACTCCTGAGCTCAAGCAATCCTCTTCCCTTGGCCTCCCAAGGTGTTGGAATTATGGGCATGAGCCAACATGCCCAGCCACTCATATGAGAGATTGATCCAATAGGTGATATATTGAGGATAATGAAAGGCAGGTTTCTCACTATTGGAGAAGGGAGTTATAAATATGTAAAAAAAACACAAAAAACAAAAACCAGAATGGAAACCAGAAGGAAACAAACTCTGTGTTGATGTATTAGAAATGGAGCTATCAGTATAAACTTATTTTCAATATATAGAGATATATAGAGAAATAAAAAATGCAACTTATGTGTACACATGTATTCCCTAGCACTGTTCACAGATAAATCCAGAGATGGTAACACTTTGAACACGGCGCTTGTTGGAATAATGACTGATTCCAGGTTCAAGTCAGGAAAAGTATAAGAAGAGCCTGAAAACATGTTGTCATGTAGAAAGTAAGGATAGTGAGGACATGTCAAAATAACAAAGTACACTTCCCCACAAACACTTACTCATAAATTACAAAGGTAGAACGAATAATCTTACAATTGAAAAGCTACCTGACAGATAACATCTCCATCAGTTAACCTCACTAATAATGGGACACATTGGTGGATGCAACGAGTAGAATTTACCATAATTTTTGCGATATTCCTGCCAAAAATAACGCAGGAAATCAAACTAGGATGAAAGAGCAGACAAATTCAAACTGAGGATCATTCTACAATATGACTGGCTTTTAAACTTCAGACATGTCAAGATCATGAAAGTCAAGGAATGACCAAAGAACTGTTCTAGATTGAAGAAGGAGGGTGACAATCATCCTGCATCACCCACGACTGAGAAATTTCCTGGGATGTGAGACTTTCAGCGCCAATTCTGGGAAGGACCCTGGAACAAACCTGAATGAACTGATGATCCCACAAAGAAGACTTACGAGACATGACAACTAAGTGTGATTCATGATTCTGAACTTGACTCTTGTTCCAAAAGACATTTGGGGGACACTTGGTAAAACCTGAATGGGGTCTGTGGGTCAAATGGTATAATATCAATGTAAATTATCCCATTTAAATGATTGTAGAGATAAGGTAGAAGGATGTCTTTCTTTGTAAGAATTACACTCTAAGTCAGAAATTGGCAAGCTTTTTCTATAAAGAGCTAGAAGGTAAGTATTTTGGGCTTTGTGCGCCATAAAGTCTCTGTTGCAACTACTCAGCTTTCCCACTATAGCAGTGAAACAGTCATAGATAATACATAAACATATGGATGTGACTATGTTCCAATGAAATTTTATTTATGACACAGGTAGTAGGCTGGATCTGGCCAGCAGAACATATTTTGCCATCCCCTTTTCTATCATATTGAGGATGGTAGGGTATCACATCAGCTACTTACTTTCAAATTGTTCAGGACAAAAAAAAAAAGTTGTTTGTACTCTTCTCACAACTTTTCTGTAGCTTTAAAATTATTTCAAAATAAAAATTATTTTAAAGACATTTTCAGGCCAGCAGATTGAGAAAGTTCGCCATCCATGGCTTTTGCAGAGATAACTGCAAGTGATAAGTATCTACTTTAGGAAGAAGAAGATTGAATGAGGAAGAAAAGGATAGCAACGTGGGGGTAAATTTTTCTCAGGTCTTTGGTTGTTTGAGAAGATTCATTGGTTAACTTTAAACTTTATTAAGTCTAAGATCTGCAAAAGAATAGATACAGAAATTCAAACCAAATAGAGAAGAAAAAAAAAAAGAGAAAAAAGATCAATCTAATATATGACCAAAATGGAAGAAAAATAAGCAAGGAAAAACATAGTTAATTTAAAAGCCCACAAAACAAGATGGTGGGAGTAAATCCAACTATGTCGATCATTTATAATATCTATAAATTTATATTTACCAATTAAAAGGCAGATTGGATTTAAAACAATTTAGCCATATCTATTAACAAGAGACACACCTAAAGGAAGGACATAGAAAATTTGACAGAAAGGGATGAAAAAGTTATGCAGGTATTTCAGAGAGAATGTTTTCAGCAATAGGCAACAGAATACTTAACTAAAAGAGGCTTAAATAAAAAAGACACTGACTCACTTCACAAGAAATTCTGAGGTGGATGGTTCTAGGGTTGATTCTGTAGCTCAGTGGTGCCATCAAAGATCCAGGCTCTTTTTATCTCTCTAGTCTGCCATTCTCAGTGTTTCTGAGATATTGGTCTTCATGGTTACACAATGGCTGCAGAATCTTCTATCATCACATCCTACCTGATAACATTAAAAAAGAAAAGGGCAAAATGATTTCTCCTCGAGTGTCTCTACAAATTTATGAGGGTAGAAAGTGTTTTCCTGGAGCATACAACAGACTTCCCTTTATGTCTCTGCCTAGAACTGGGTCATGTGACCATCCCCAAATCAACTCTACTAGAGGGGAGTAATATTAGTAAAACTGGCTTAGACGAACCATCAGTCAAGTGAGGTCTAAAAGATAACCATTTTACCTAAGTGTTTTGATGCTTAGTGTATAAAGAAACATTGAAGTTCTCTTGGCAAGGAAGAAGAGACTTTTTTTTTTTTTTTTTAGATTGGAGCAATCCTTTATTTTTACACAGTCCGACAAAGAGACTTTTGGTAAACAATCTTTCTGATAGATAACAGATAATATGAACTCAGCCTCCAGCCGTCAGCAGCTGCTCTGCTCAGGGCCTAGGCTCCCCCTTGCCCAGGTGGTGAGGTGGAGGGGTGTACTTCCCTTCCTTTATGAGCTTATCCCGCTGCTTCTTGATGGCTTTCATACGTGTCATCGTTTTCAGCCGAAGAATACATTCTATAAAATCATCAAATTCTATCTTGCACTCTTTCTCTGCCCGGATACCACCAATTCCATGTGCACATTCAATCCATTCTTTTTCAAAAGCATGGCATCGAGCAGGAATCTTGTAGGGCTGTTCAGCACTTTGGATTGTCAGCCCTCGATCTAAGTTAAGGCCCAGCCTTTTTTGCACATCAAAGAAAGGCATGGCTTTAAGATGGGTTATGAGTTCGCCAAGTGAAGATCAGTGGGCAGAGGGTTCAGCGGAACAGCAGCACGAGCTACAGTCGAAGGTGCTGGTTGTGTCTGAGGATCACTGAAACCCCAGCGTGGCTGGAACGCAGCGTGCCTTAGCTGGCCGCCGCTACAAGGCGATGGCTTGAGCGAGACTGTCTTTGAGCAAGTAAAATCTACCTACTTGCCTGAGCCCGCGGGTTCAAGACCCGCCTGGGCAGTGAGACCTCATCTCTACAATAAATCAAAAAATCAGCCGGGCGTGGTACCGCATGCCTGTAATTCTGGCTACTCGGAAGGCTGAGGCGGAAGGATCGCCAGAGCCCAGCAGGTCAAGGTTGTGGTGGCCGGGAGCGGCCACTGCACTCCAGTCTGGGCAACAGAGTAAGACTCCAACTCAAAAAGAAAAAAAAGAAATCTACCTACTCAAAGTATCTGTCCCACTTTAAAGAACTCGCTGAATTAAAGTGTCATAGAATATTAATATAAGACAAAACTGATGCAATGAGAATTAATAAGGGAGAAAGATGGCACTCATTAATAATAAAAATAGGCTGGGTACGGTGGTTTAAACCTGTAATCCCAGCACTTTGGGAAGCCGAGGCAAGAGGATTGCCTAAGCCCACGGGTTCGAGACCAGCCTGGGCAACTTGGTGAGACCGCGTCTCTACAATATATCAAAAAATTGGTTGGGCATGGGAGCATGCACCTGTAGTTCTGGCTGCTTGGAAGGCTGAGGCAGAAGGATCTCTTGAGCCCAGTGGGTCGACACTGGGGTGGCTGTGAGCATGCCACTGCACTCCAGCCTGGGTGACAGAGTGAGACTGACTTAAAAAAAAAGAAAGAACAATTTACTGCGATGATATAAAAATCTTGAAACCATAGAGTCTCAAATTAAGCAAAATCAAAAGAAAATAAGCAAAAAGCAGCAATATCACAGGAGAAATGAACAAATCCCTCACCATGTATGAAAGCACCCATTTTTTCCGCACTCTCAATACCACAGCTTTGTTATTTGGGCCAAAAGAGTATGACAGGGTTAACTTGGTCTTGGGGTAGAACTGAACCCAAAGGTAGGAGACAGCGGTCATCTCTGCTTTGAGGAATCTGTAAGTGGGAGAGGTGAGGCAAAGGCAAGGCCAGTAAGGGATGCTTCTGTGAGCTGTCAGCAGCTGACATCCCCAGCAGTGAGGGAATGGGTTTATTACCCTGAAGAAGGGACCCAAGCAGAGTACCACAGTATACACTATGGTTGTAGAGCATAATGTTGAGCTCCACAGCGAGGTGGCCTGGGTTTATATCCTAGCTTGACCATTCACTAACTATGCAACCATGGGCGAGATAGTGAACCATTTTGTGCCTCAGTTTCCTCATAGTAAAGTGGAAATATTCATTATTTTACAAGTTTCCTGTGAGAATTAAATGAGTTGATATACTGTTTTTTTGAACTATAGGTCCTACGCTAGTAATGGGTTGTAAAACCAATTTGTGAGTTTCAGATGGTGTTTTTACAAAAATGAAATAGTAAACAATTAACACTTTTTTTTTTTTTTTTGGAGTAAGGTTTCCCTCAATCTGTCCCCCAGGCTGGAGTGCAGTGGAATGATTAGAATTCACACAGCCTCAGCCTTCTGGGCTAAAGCAATCTTTCCACCTCAGCCTCCCGAGTAGCTGGGACTATAGGCATGTGCCACCACACCCAGCTAATTAAAAAAATTTTTTTAAATGTAGAGACAAGGTCTCAAACTCCCAGGATCAAGCAATCCTCCTGTCTCAGCCTCCCATAGTGTTAAGATGACAGGCATTAGTCACCACACCCAACCACAATAGATACTGTCATGATAACGTGTTCTATTGGCAAGTTATGGGGAAACAGGCACTCTCATACATTATTGGTGGCAGCGTGAAATGGTACAATTGCTATGCGGTAGACTGTTACAAAATGGCCCCCAGGAATTCTATCTTCCTGTTTTCATACCCTGTGTATCCCTTACATATGAATCTGAACTAGCCCTGTGACCTGCTTTGATCAGTCCAATGTGGTGGCGGTGATGTTATGTGATTTCCAAGCCCATGCTTTAAGAAGCTTTGCATTTTTTTTTTTTTACTCGCTATGAAGCCAGCACCATATAAAATCTGAGCTACCCTGCCTGCGAGATCACACCAGAGAAATGTCCTGCATTCCAACCATCCCAGCTGAGAGAGGCCATCTCGGATCTTCCTGCCCAAATTGCAGCTGCAAGAGTAAGCTCAGTGGGCACCTCATGTAGCAGAGATAAACCCTCTTGGCTGAACCCTGTCCAGTCAATACACAGAGCTGTGATAAACCATTAACTCACTATGTTTTAAGCTGTTTCATTTTGGGATGGTTTGTTAGGCAACCACAGATAACTGAAACACCCATAGAAGAGAAGTTGGTACTATCTAAGGAAATTGCACAAGTATCTACTCTCCAACCCATGCTTTCCATATCTAGGAATTTATGAGGGTATACTCCCAACAATAATGCAACAAGCAAACAAAGAGGCATGCTGCTCATTGTGGCATTATTTGTAATAGCAAGATATTAGAGTTGTCCTAAATGCCACGTGTAGGAATTTAGTTAAATAAACTCTAAAATTCTCTGCTTCAGCAGACTAGGCAGATGTAAGAAAGAATAAGGAAGATTTCTGTGATCTGATATGAAACAATGTATAGGATTTTTCAAATGTAAAAATCAAAGTATAACAGTGTGTATGTATAGAGATACAGAATATATCTATAGATATAGACTATATAATGCTACCTTTTGTATGAAAAGAAGGAAAAAGTCATACACACATATTTTTGCAAAAAGAAACACTGGAAGAATATTCCAGAAACTGACATGGTTACCTGCTCCCTTACAAAGGTGGTGGAGATAGAGTGAAAAGATTAAGGGACTTCTCTGAATAGGCATCTTTATATGGTTTTAATTTAAACCATGTTAAAATTTTATATTTTTAAAAAAGAAATAAAGTCAACAAAGATGGAGAAAACGCCTAAAATTGTCTCTGAACAGAAATAATGATCCTGATTGTGTATCCTATAAATAATAAAGCCATACTAAAGAAAAAGAAAAGTATTCCAAGTAACTTTTGAGGCTAGTACTCTGGTTGTACACCCACAATAGATTATATTTGGTAGATAAAAAGAACTACAAAGAAATCTTGGAGTTTATTTATTTGGTAGATTTTTTGTTGGTAATGGTATCGGTGTTTGTTTTAGTCTATTGAGTTTCCTATGACAAAGTATTATAGATTGGGTGGCTTATAAGCAACAGAAAGTTATTGCAATACTGGAGGCTGGGGAGTCTAAGATCATAGTACAGGCAGATTCAGTGTCTAGCGAAGACACAACTTCCTGGTTCACAGACGGCCATCTTCTTGCCGTGTCCTCACACGGCAGAAGGCAGAAGGTGCTCTCTGGGGTCTCTTTTATAAGGACATTAGTCCCATTTATGAAAGTCCCACCCTCAGAACATAAAAAGCACCACTTCCTAGTACCATCGCATAGGAAGTTAAGATTTAACAAATAGATGTTTATATTCAGTCAATAGCAGTGTACAATTCTAAACTCTCTTGTGTGATGAAGGATTGAGAAAATGAGTAAACATATTGATGTTCTTGAGAAACAAAGTTCATGCTATGATATAAGAATCATAAAAATATAAAATGGAAGGAGAGAAAGAACCCTGTGGTGATTCATTGGGATTAGAGGTATTTTCTGTCCACAAGGCTGAATTGAAATGTCAGGCTTACATTATTTGTTTCTACACAATCTTTATTACATATTTTTCTATTACTGAAGTTTTGTGTTTTCTGTTTTTTTGTTTTGCCTTGAAAGGAATATCTTTGCCTTCTAGTATAACAGTAATATTAACAAATTACTTCCTGAGTTGTATGATCTGAGGTCATTGTAGTAGCCAAGAAGGAAGGTGAGATTAGCGATTTGAGTAAAACTTCTGGAAATATCTTTTTGTCTTTATTATTCAAGAATTTAACAGGAACTGATCCTAGAACTCAATGAGTTCTATTGATTTCCAGGTTGAATTCTACCAGTTTTTGTTGTTTTTCTTTGTTTGATTACTACATTGACTACTTAGCTACATTTCTAGGCCTTCCATGGTCCAATGCAAACTTCCTGCCTCAAGTTTTCGTTTTTAAATTCATTTCAGTCACTTTAGGGAGTGCAAATAGATTTTCGTTCCATGGATGCAATGTATTGTGGCAAAGAAGTCAGGGCTTTAAGTACACCCACCACGCCCACTTGCGTACATTGTACCCACTAGGTGATTTTCATCCCTCCACCCCTTCCCCTCTCCCCCCTCTGCATCTCCATGCCTTGGCACATCCTTAGTTTTGCTCTCACTTATAAGTGAGAACATGTGGTGTTTGGTTTTCCATTCAGTGTTACTTCACTTAGGGTGATGTTCTCCAATTCTATCCAAGTTGCTGCAAAAGACATTATTTTATTCTTTTTCTATCTGCCTCAGGTTTTGATAGATCAATGACTTAGAGCCTTTAGATAATAAGTATCTGTGATAACTACTGTGGGGTTTCTGGGGTAGAGGTGGGCAAAGTGGGCTAGGAGCTGTCATGAATCTACATTGTCATTGTTGTTTGCTTCTATTTCTAGTCATGCTTTCTATAATATTACACTTTAATTTTTTTTACTACATTTGTCCTTGTTTTATAATTTTCATGACTGCTTTATTTTTTCCAGGGTAGATTGCTTAAAAGTAATTAATAGATTTATAAATGTTTGTCTTGATGATGACTTGGCTGTAGGAATGAGGGAAAGCAATCGGTTTTAAAACCTATGTGACTAAGAATTGTTAGTACAATGGTACTAAGGTGTGGGGTGTGTTGATGCTGTTTCCTCTGATAAGACTACCTCTGTTGGGAGACGAGTATAGTCTTTGCTGGAACTGGCTCACACTGGCTCACCAGAGCTGATTGTTCAGAAATTTTGTCAGTTTTTAACTATCATTATTTAGAATCACATTTATAAGCTTGTAACTAAATAGACCACATAGTATTTTTAAAAGGTCATAAATACTGAAAATTCATCACTTCCTAACATTTGACTACACTTCACTATTATCTAGGAGCTCTGAGGTTATTTATGCCTATTGTTTCTGTATGGCAGATGTCTTATGTAATGGCATGCTACTGTTCATCTCTTCCCAACTCTTCCCAATATCACTGGGAATTTAGCCAGCCATTGTGGGAATATTTACAGCATGGCATTGGTAAACAACAACAATAAAAACTACAAATCAGGGCTTGATTTATTGTTTTGCTGATTATCTAGACTTGAAGTGATGAAGAATATGTTAATAAGGCAAACTTGAAAGTTGTCTTGTCTATAGCCATTTGCAACAAACAATTGTGCAAAAAGCACAAACAATTGAGGAAATATTCTTCAGGATTTGAAAATTATCATTCAGTTCAGTAAAGAAGGAGTCATGTCACTGACAAATGAGTTCCGACATATTTTATTTTCTTTATTTTATCTTATTTTCTTCTTTCTTGTTAATGAAAACCAAAGTGTCATGCAACATTTAGACGCATTCATCAATCACAACCATAGTTTGACTTCAGATACAAGTTTGACAAAAATCTTTGAAACATTCTTTGAGAAGAGGCTGGCTATTTAGAAACTATAATAGGATTACACTTGTAATTCTAGTATTTTGAGAGGCTGAGGTGGGAGGATTACTCGAGGTCAGGAGTTTGAGACCAGCCAGGGAAACATATTGAGACCTCATCTAAAAAAAAAAAAACAAAAACAAAAACAAAATAAATAAAATAAAATTAGCCAAGTATGATAGCACCTACCTGTAGTCCCAGCTATACGAGAGGCTCAGGTAGGAGGATTGCTTGAGTCAAGGAGTTTGAGGATGATGCCATAGAGTACTTTTTTTTTTTTTTGAGTCGGAGTCTCACTCTGTCGCCCAGACTGGAGTGCAGTGGCTGCTCCCGGCCACCGCAGCCTTGACCTGCTGGGCTCTGACGATTCTTCCGCCTCAGCCTTCCAAGTAGCTGGAACTACAGGCGCGCACTACCACACCCGGCTAATTTTTTGATTTATTGTAGAGATGAGGTCTCGCCAAGTTGCCCAGGGGGGTCTCGAACCTGCGGACTCAGGCAATCCACTCACCTCAGCTTCCCAAGGCGCGGGATTACAGGCTGAGCCAAGGAGCCCGGCCATAGAGTACTTTTTAAAAGAGTCAGAGTCTCTTCTGTCATCCAGGCTGGAGTGAAGCGGTGCAATCATAGCTTACTGCAGTCTCATGCCAGACATGGCTTGTAAATAAAACAATCCTCCAGCCTCAGCCTCTCAAGTAGCTGGAACTACAGGCCTGCACCGCCAAGCCCAGCTAATTATTAAATCTGTAGTAAAGATAGGGTCTCGCTTGGTTTTCCAGACTGGTCTTGAATTCCTGGCTTCAAGTGATCCTCCTGTCCTCAGCCTCCCAAGTTGCTGGGATTACAGGGGTAAGTCACCACACCAGGTCTGAGTATTGCATATTTTATTATTATTTGTAAATAATGTGTCATATAACCATTATATCAATAAAATGTATGATACATATGCACACATATGCAAACTTTTTTCCCCAGAAAAGCTGGTTGTTCAATATTGAACCAGTATGTCACTGGTGGAGATAATCACATGGTGTAATAATAAAATATTGTATGTTTATTTTTAAAAATATGATCTAGATTATACTCTCTGAGAGTGAATGCTTGAGACAAACACATGTATGCCTGATTCAATGTTTACCTAATTGGATGACCAGGAGGGGACTTTATGTATTGTTAGTTTTGTTTCCTAGCTTTTAAAATATATTTAAGATTGGCCTTTATGAAAGATCAAGTCTACTTCTGACTCTTCAAAAGATGGCCACCTGCACCTCTCACCTAACTGCAGTATTAGTGAACTTAAATTACTACATCTTGGGAAAAAGCACCATTAGGGATTACTGTACTGGCAGATTGAGAGTATTGGAGACTTTCCCTATGGAGGTCTGAAGAAGATAAAGCTCCTGAAAGGGACCTGCGTATAATCAGTAAGAACAAAAACTGGGATTTATCCATTGACTGACTCACTCTGAGGGTTGAACTTCTTGGCGTGCTTCTTTCTTGACTTATAGCCATATCCTATTTTAGGGGGACCTGGTCTGGAGTTTCAGGAGTAAGTGAGGTGGAGTGGTGGGCATGAGGTACTCACTGATTCAAGATGAAGGGGAAAGCATCCCTTTCCCCGATTTGCACTTCAATGGAAGAAATGGGAAGTTTGACGCTATTTTAGACAAGTTCTGCTGCTGGGCTATAGAAGTGCGGGGGGGAGGCGGGGAGGAGAGGGAAGTTCAGCCCCAGAATGCAGACATGGCTTGTTGTGTTAAGATTAGCTCAGCTGTGAGGTGGAAGGGGAACAAAGACACAGTGACACGAACATGGTCATTTCTATGTTGGAAGGCCATTCCCCACCCCAGGCCCTGAGAGGACATTTGCTTCCTAGGAGGGGAGGCAGATACCTACAGGAGGTAGAGAATTGTGAGAGCATAATATTCTGTGGGATGGGGGAGGGTTCAAGTGAACGAGGTGAAAACTTAGGAGAAAAGGTTAAGAACTCCAGGGTTAATGATGTTCAAAAATTTTCTCCTTCTAGAACTTTCTTTCCTTGACTTTCAAGACCTGCCATCCTAATCTTCTGGTAGCTGCTTCTCAGTCCACCCAGAGGTGAAAAGCAGGCCTTGAATGTCAACACACATTATTGATAATTAAATAAATCCTTAAAAGAAATCCAGAAACGTCTCTAACTTTGTTTCTTATGAAGTGGTGATGTGAAGAAAAAGAGAAACTGCTTGCCTAGTTCTGTTACCTGGATTCTGTGTCTGTTGCCATTGTTCTTTGCTGGATTCTTGATTTTGCCACAAAAAAGAATTTCAGAGCAAGTTGAAAGTAGCAAGGCAGTTAGCAAATTTATCAAAAGTGAAAGCAACAGACTAGTACACACTTCAGGGTGAAGTGTAGGCTAATACAAGAAAGTGCTCCACTGGGTCTTTGGCTTGTGAGTTTTGTGAGCTACAATAATGAAGAAATATAGCCGGGCTCGGTGGCTCAGCCTGTAATCCCACGCCTTGGGAGGCTGAGGTGAGTGGATTGCCTGAGCCTGCGGGTTCGAGACCCGCCTGGGCAAACTTGACGAGACCTCATCTCTACAATAAATCAAAAAATCAGTCGGCGTGGTAGCATGTGCCTGTAGTTCCAGCTACTTGGAAGGCTGAGGCGGAAGGATCACCGGAGCCCAGCAGGTTGAGGCTGCGGTGGCCGGGAGCGGCCACTGCACTCCAGTCTGGATGACAGAGTGAGACTCCAACTCAAAAAAAAGAGAAGAAATATTATATTAAAGGGGTGGATTTTTCTAAAAGATGGGTAGGCAATTCCCGGAATTGGGGTGCCCCCAATTTATTACTATAAATGGACAGGGTCTGAATTGTCATGGTTCAGGAGAGTATGTCATTTAGTATGCTAATGAGCATATTATGAAGACAAAAGTGGGACATGGCTGTTTTTGGTTAACCTTTGCTATTGATGTTCATGCTTCACATGCTCTCTCAGATAGTTCCTGCCCTGGTGGTTATCTCCCAACCACAGCATCCTGAGTAGACTGCAGCAGACATGTTGGATGACAGTTATTCTAACAGTTTTTTTTTCCTAGCACCCTTGAAATTGGGGCAGGCCCTGCAAGAGTTTCCGTAGGTTTCTGAGTTTTCCTGTAGCCTCCTACAACCCTGATATTTCCCTACACTAACCTGCCTACTCTAATCAGCTCTGGACGCACAATCTGGGAAGTGGGAATAGGGAGAGTGCTCCTTTCAGTTATGGTCTGCAGTGAGATGGAGACACCTTGGTGGGGAATGGTCACTGTTGTTTGGCTAGGGGCTGACTGGCCCTTCTGTGTTCCCCCCACTTCTGCCTGCTGGGGTCCAGGACAGTTTGGATCCGATGATGAGCGCCATCTGCAGGTATAAAACCGGAGGCAGAAGAAACTATCTCAATACTGTTTAACATCAACAAATCAGGAATGAAACCCCAATAAATGCTTTGGTCCATCTCTGATTCTCTTTGTTCTGAAATTCAGCTTCAGTGGGATTAAAAGATGATATGTGAGATCCAGCTCTGCAAGAGAAAGAAGCTCTAATGTTGGCTGAGTCTAAGAGACCTCACCACTTCCTTTACAAACAGTCCATCAGGTGAGAACTACCTTGCTTCCCCTTCGGCTTCATTCAGAATTACCTATTTCTGTGCCCCTTCTCCACCTTGTTGTTGGTGCAGTGGGAGAATGTCCTGCTCCTAAGGCTAATGTCGCCAGAAGTCCCTCCCATCTTCTCCCTCTGTCACTTTCTTCAAACTTCCTTTCACTTCTTTTTACCAACATTTAAACGTACCTAAGACTCTCCAATCTTAAATGTATTTTAAAAGCCAGGAAACAAAACTAACAATTCCCTGCTGGGGTAACCCATGAGCTGTTGTCCAACTTCTTCCCCTTCACAGTCAGGCTTCTGGAAGGAGCTTGCTACGGGTGCCTTCTCCACTTCCTTCCTCCTCTTTCAGTCCTCGGCCCACACCATATCCCTCTCCTCCCTCCTCAGCAGGAGACAGTGCTTGCTGCGTTCCCCAGCAGGCCAGCAGATACTTCTGTGACCTGAGGTATCAGTAGCGCTGGAGTGATAATCCCTCCCTGTGACTTGAAACACTCTTTCCGCTGGGGTCAAGGATACACACATTCCCAGCTCTGTGGCCACCACAGTCCTCCCATCTCATAGATGCCTCTATTACTCAGCCACTTCTGGGCCAGCCGTGGCTAGCCACGGAGGCATGCTTGAGCTTTGCCTTCTCTCAAGGCTCATATCCTTGAGTCCTACTTTCAATATCACTTTAGAATCCATCCTTTCTTTCCCGGTCCTCCTCTGCCAGCCCCCCAGTCTCAGCCACCCTCATCTGTCACCTGGGACACTAGTGGCTGCTTGGCTGACCTCTCGCTCCCCACTCTAGCCACTGTGGAGCAACTAGAATGATCTTGTCCATGTAAATCACAACATGGAACCCTTCCCCTTCTCAACCCTCCAAGGCCAGCCCCTGATATCGTTGGGCCTCAGGTTACATGTCACCTTCCCATAAGCTCTCCCTGAGCCCCCATACCTTCCTGTTTGTTCCGGGAACACCTTTCCAGAGCACTTAATTCCACTCTGTCATAACATCGGTGTCCCCCACAGGAGCTCAGTGAGGGCTTGTTAAGTACAGGACACCTCGTAAATATTCCATTAAAAAATCTGTGAGTGTATTGTCTCCCACCTTTCTAGACATGTAGTACTAACCGACCAGGAAGCAAAAGGCAGAAGGAAAGGTAAAATTCTGGTTCACTTTGGTTGTTGAAAGAAGTCCCGGAATGGGCAGCACAGATTCTAAAAGGGTCCTAGTGTGTAAGCCGTGTTATTCTTTTGTAAAATGTCGGCTGGCAACAAAAATGAAACTAGCTTTGGGTTGGCTCAGGGTCTGGTGACTCAAAGCTGCTGATGTTAGCTGTGGTTTGGGTGAGTGGCCGGTGCGGGGGACCCCTGTGCACAGGTGGAAGGTGGCCAGAGGCCTGGGGTGCGGATGGCCAGCCCCGAGGGTTAATTCGCTGGACTGTGGGCCGCATGCGAAGATGGGGAGCCGGGAGACGACTAAGTCCATTCCTGGGTCAGCTGTTTACGGCCGAAGGGAGACACAAAGAGCCGGGAGGAGTCTTCCAGGAAACGAAAGCGAAAGAGTCAAAGTTAACCGCCTGGGGTTGGGGCGGCCCCGGCAGTCCCAGCAGACGAGCAGAGCTGAGGATGGCTGAGCCTTGCGCCTTCCCGCTGCTGGTCGAGGGGTCTTGGGGCCCCGACCCCCCGAAGAACTTGAGCACCAAGTTGCAAAAGTACTTCCAGAGCCCGAAGAGATCGGGAGGTGGGGAGTGTGAGGTCTGCCAGGATCCGGAGAGCCCGTCCCGCTTCCTGGTGCTCTTCTTCCCGGAGGATGGTGAGGGGCGCGCGGGGCGGGGCGGGGAGACCGTGGCGGGCGGCAGAGTGGACTCGGAGTGGACTTGGGGCGCTGCGGGTCCCCCGTGCGCGGCGCTTCCAGGCACTTCCCGGCGCGGCCTGGAGGTGGCGGCGGAAGCGCGCAATGGCTCTGTATCGCTTTTAGGTTGCTTTTCTGCCTTTCCCCGTTGTTATTATTATGTGGGGAAGGAAGGTGGTTTAGAAACGCGAGGAGTCACGGGGATTCCTCGTGGTTCTTAGAAATTCCCAGGGGCCCTGGGGTCACTTGGGAGGGGGCAGAGGCGCTGTCTAAAATCGCCTGGCCTGGGTGTAAGTGCAGAGCCCTTGCCGCGGCCCCCATTTGTCGAGGGCCTGCGGGTGCCTCTTCCCTCAGTCTCGGGTGGTCCTCAGATTGGGAGCAGGGATAACATTCTGAAGCGGTTGCGGGTTGAGAGTTTTGAGCTTTGGAGAGAAAGTTGGGAAAGTTCCCCCTTAAGGGCTTTCGAGGGGCTGAGTTCTTCCCACTCCTGTTTCCATTCTGGAAGGAAGGCCAAGAGTCCAGGTCTGCGAACGCTCTTCTTCCACTGGGATCTTAGAGACGTGTGGGAATCTGTCAGGATCTAGACAACCCCTGATTCCGCCTGTTGGTGGATTTGGAGAAGCACGGGGCCAAAGGAGAAGCAAGGAGGCTTAGGAGGCCATGCAACTGGAATGCCCCAGCAGGGATCCAAAGAGGATAAATGAAACAGAAGGAGGAGGAGGGTGTGTAGATAAGTTTGAAAGATGTGAGGAAGGAAGGGGACAGGAGACCTGCTTGGCTCAGAGCCCTTATGAAAAAAAAGCACAATGTTTTCCCAGCATTGATTTCACCAGGGAGTGCTCAAAAGAGCAGCTGTGTGATGTGTGTTTCCCCTTTTGGGTTTCACTTTTCCTCAAGGGTTTTTCCCACGTTAATTCCAAAGATCAACATCACCATGGACCTGGGCCTTAGGGCTACCTCTTTCTGTTTTAGAATCCCATTATCCACAGGAGGAGGTCTGCCTTTGTCTGAATCACCTGGAGGGCAGATTCACTAGGCACATTCCCAGATTTGGGTGCAGTGTGTGGGTGGGTGGGAAAGGGGCATGTTTAACCAGCACCCCTGGTGACCTTGATGCCTTCAGGGTGTCTATTGTTTGTTGACAATCCCAAGTGAAAATAGTTATACAAAATATGAAGTGCATAAAAATGCAAACAGCATGGCCATTGCTTTGCTAAACTCTGGTGTGGTCACACGGCTCTTTGAGCAGTGGCTGCCATGTTTTTCTAGCTTTGGCCCCCTCCCCTATCCTAGGGAGGTGAATATCCTCTCTCTTTCTCTCTCTCATTTACTTTCTAAATAAGCTGTATTTTCCAACCTAAAAAAAATAGAAACAGCACAAAAGATAATTTTGTGATCATAAAATCATTCAGTTCTAACCCTCAAAGCAGACACGATTTCCGTCTCCCTGCTGGGCTTTCTTCCTTGACAGCTTCCAGTCCATTACTCCTCTTCCTCCACCCCCAGGCTGCTCTAATGCCCCTCTTGTCTCACCTGCCAGTACAGACAACTCAAAACTTACTAACTCAAATCCTTTTATGGTCAAAGTTCTTAGAGGTTGAAAAATCCATACTCAGTTTCAGTTTCCTGAGAAACCACTTTCTCAGCAAGTCCTCAGGAGTTTACTAACAATCAACGACCCGCCCTTGAAGTCCCAGGAAGTGCATTCTTCTGTTGAGGATACTCTTCGCCCCGCCCCCCTCCAAGACGTGACCTCAACAGGTGCAGGTCCATGGTGTAATGTGACTTGATTCAGATGAATCTGTGATAGGCTAAGAATAAGCCACCAGCACTTCTCTGTAGCTATTAGTGTGTAGCAAATAGGAACGAATGGGAAGCTATATCTCACTTTTATACAGTTCACCGGATTTCTGAGAAGTTGAGCATTTTATTTATTTGTTTGTTTGTTTGTTTTCTTTCCAAGCCAGTGCTGACTCAGCGACCTCACTCTCTAAGTTGAGCATTTTCAACTCTGCTTCAGATGTGTATATGTTATCATATTTCCTGATCATATTTTGACTCCCAATTATATCGTCAGACTCCTTAGGATGGCTCCAGATGAGTTCTCCTAAGAAGAACCCATAACCTCCCTCAATACAGTTGAATGTTGATAATCTAAGGTTGGTGTAGGAAGGAGGCTGCCGCATGAGCAAGGGAGGCTGGACATCAGAGTTTCAGCTCTCTCTCTTTCTCTCTCTCTCTCTCTTTTATTTATTTATTTTTTTTGCATTGGAGTCTTACTCCTTCGCCCAGGCTGGAGTGCATGGCATGCTCATGGCCACCCCAGCCTCCATCTGCTGGGCCCAGGAGATCCTTTCTCCTCAGTCTTCCAAGTAGCTGGAACTACAGGTGCATGCCACCACACTCTGTTAATTTTTTGATGTATTGTAGAGACGAGGTCTCGCCAAGTTGCCCAAACTGGTCTTGAATTCCTGGTCTTAGGCAATCTTCTCGCCTCTGCCTCCCAAAGTGCTGGGATTATAGGTGTGAGCTGCCACATACAGCCAGCTCTTTTCCCTTCCAGATTCACTTTACTGATATGACTACTATCTACTCTCCTGAAATCCTTCTGCCCATACATATTACCCCAAATCTGAGAACACACTGGCACGCTGAGATGCCTGGACAGGACTTTACCAAAGTCTGGGGAGTAATGAAAGGGATTGTTGGAAAAGGAATGTAACACAGAGAGCCCTGAGTCTAGATCACTTGGCCTAACAACTTGGCTTGTTTCTGGCTTCTGTTGCCCCATCCAGCCCTCAGTCCCCGGTAAACCGCCTCAGGAGTTCATGCGAAAGCATCTGCCCTCCTCATAAGAAGCAAAATTAGAGTCTGGCGTTTCTTCTCAGGTTGTTTCTGGGCCTGTTTCTGAGTTGGCATCCAGGGAAGGCCCCGCTTCCTCCAGCCCCTTCGTGGAAGGTTGAAGAGGGAAAGCGCTCATGGCCCCTTTATGAGAAGTTCCTATGTTCTTGCCCTCATCAGGCCAACCACGTCACAGCACAATGTGAGGACCCAATACTAATGCCAGAACCTACCTGTGACTAACAAGCCACTCACAAAAGCTCCCTTTCTCTTTGACCTTTGCACCATCTGACCGTGTCTCCCGTGTCTCCTTTAAACTTACTTATTTCTTTTTCTCCACGGTCTGAGATACACTGCTTTTCTTTTTCTATGACTGCTCCTCTTATAACTTGCATTTTCACAGCTCTTGAGTCTGTTACAAAGTGCATTCACAGATGCCACTTTAAGTGAGGAAACTGGGACTTTTTAAGAAGTGAAGGTATTTCCTCATAGTTACTCAACTAGTTCGTGGCAGAGTTGGAATTCAAAGTGAAGTCTCTAAACTCTTATGTTCACTATTTAGTTGTTTCACTACAGCTCAGGTGACTGATGTGCTAATGTGTGTGTGTGTGTGTGTGTGTGTGTGTGTGTGTGTGTGTGTGTGTGCGCGCGTGCGCAAAATCTCTCCCATCTCTTCTTTTCTATCCCCTTATCAGATGTGAGGCCCTTATCAATACAAGCTTAGGAATTTATTGAAATGGCTTTCTAACTAGGCTCTTGGTCATTCTTTTCATGGCCACCTGAGTCACCTTCCTAAAACATGGCTTTCATCATGCCATACCCCAGCACCCAGTCTTTATTGCCTCTCCATGGGGGGTGCTTTAATTTAGTTCACCTCACTGTGGAATAAATATTGCTACCTTTCTGAGCCTACTGAGTGTCAGGTCCTGTACTGAGTTCTTTATAATGTTTCTTCAAGTTAATACACCTAAAACTTGTACAAAATAATCTCCACTAACCTTTTTAATAGATAATAAGACTGAGGCTTTGTAAGTAAGGGTTATTAAGGAACACGCTCCATGTTTTAAAATAAGTTTAATGATGGAATTCAAATCCATGTCTGCT
Source organism: Cephalopachus bancanus (assembly GCA_027257055.1). Taxonomy (NCBI): domain Eukaryota; kingdom Metazoa; phylum Chordata; class Mammalia; order Primates; family Tarsiidae; genus Cephalopachus; species Cephalopachus bancanus. Next base: position 2,502,579 of record JAPVLO010000022.1, on the reverse strand, counting down.
GAAACTTTTCCACTTTTCAATGCACATATCCTCTCTTGAGAAATTGACCAGGCTGTTGATTGATGGATACAAAAGGCTTGAGAAATAATGGAATTATTTTGTAAATGAAGATTGCTTGCCACTTGGCTTATTTTCTTTTTTGGGGACATTTCAGTTCGGCAGAAGGTTCTGGAGAGAAAGAATCACGAGTTAGTATGGCCAGGAAAAGGAACATTCACATTAACTGTCCAGTTGCCCACAACCTCAGATGAAGTTCATAACATCGTTGAGGAGGAAATTCTAACAAAGGTAAGTAAATTTAAGGCGTGATGAAAAGAGAGTTAGGGTGTTCTCCCAAGGTGTGAGATGGGAGTTATAATGAAGAAAATATAATAGAATAAGAAGTATAAATCAAACTGAGGCCGGGCACAGTGGCGTACACCTGTAATATTTTCAGCACTCTGGGAGGCTGATGCAGGAGGATTGCTTGAGCGAAGGAGTTCAAGACCAGCCTGGGCAACATAGCAAGACCTCGTCTCTATATAAAAGTTCAAAAATTAGCTGATATGGTGGCATGCACCTGTAGTCTCAGCTACTTGGGAGGCTGAGGCAGAAGAATTGCCTGAATCCAGGAAGTAGGTCAAGGCTGCAGTGAGCTGTGATCCTGCACTGCACTCCAACCTGGGCTACAGAGTGAGACTCTGAATCAAAAAACAAGCAAACAAACAAGCAAACAAAAAAAACCACAGAAACCTGGAGTGAGAAAAGCAGATTGCTGATGTAGAGGGATCAAAGGCAGTGGTAGTATAGTAAGGAATAATGAAGGAAGGGACACTTTTTGTTTGATTTTAGGCAAATTTAGAAAAGTCAAGATTTGGAGATTATAGTGATGGTGATATGGGATGTACAATTTTGAATCTTTTTCTTTTGGATTCTTTATAAGCAGGGACTTGCTGTATTTGTTTTATTTTTGCATCATTCTGAGGAGACAATTCATATCACATGTGTTAATTATTTTCTCAATTGTAAGATGGAATAGTAATAGTAATAATGTAACAATTTGTTGTTGGGTTATTGTGAGGATTAAATGAGATGACCTGTATGAAATAAAGTGCATGGCACAGTGCTTGTCATCTAATAAACACTCAGTAATCCATGTGTGCTTGCTAAACTTTTCAGTAAATGTTAAATGGGGGGAAATCACGAGCTAAGCTGCTTCTCTGGCTTAGGTCTTAGCCCATACCCCAAGCACTTGGTGTTAATTGAGGTTTCTGTTATTGGTGTCTCATTTTCATCAATGATTTTTGTAACTAGCAAGTGGATATGCCGTGACATGTGGCACCAGATGCATTCAAGAGCACCATTAGCAAAGCTCTTATTGTAAAGAGGTTATTAATGATGTATTAATGCTACTTTATTGTTTGGGTTTCAGGAATCCAAGACCAAAGAAGATGTCACAGAACCAGGTAAAGTCTAAGTGGAGATGAGTCTGACATTCACCAAACAGTTTTACTTTTATGTTTTTGCTGTTGTTTTATTTAATTTTAATTTTTTTTTTTTTTGAGATAAAAGTCTTACTTTTTGTCCAGACTGGAGTGCAGTGGCAGGATCATGGCTCACAGCAGCTTGAACTTATGGGCTTAGGCTATCCCTTCCACTTCAGCCTCCCGAGTTGCTGGGACTATAGACGCATACCATCTTGCCCAGCTAATTTTTAATTTTTTTGTAGAGATTAGAAGGTCTCACTATATTGCTTAGGCTGTTTCAAATTCCTGAGCTCAAGCGATCCTCCTGCCTCAGCCTCCCAAAGTTCTGAGATTGCAGGCTTGAGCCACCATGCCTAGCCAGTTTTGCTTTTATTAAAAAAGGCACTCGAGGGAGTCAGCCCTCTCTCCTTGACGTCACAGTGCAGGGTTTGCTCAGCTTACTCTGATCCAGCTGTGCAGAGGGCAGACATAGGGGCAGTCTTTTGAACTCTTTGGGCTCAGTCCAGAACAATGGGAACAGCTCTCTCTGGGGACTGGGAAATACCATGAAATTGAGGGAAGAGCAAAGAAGTCCTGGGAGGTGGTGATGAACTGACCTTTAGAGCCCACATGTGCCCAGCAGTCTTTGAGAACCAAGGACATGACATGTCCGTGGTATTGTGTGTGGCTAAGTCAGTGAGCACTCTTTCCTGAGCACTGGGTGTGAAGGTGGCATGCTCTGGAGCTACCTCTGGCACAAGTTTCCAAGTGCTGGTGCAGGATTGGGTACAATCCTACAGAAGGCAGCAACTCTTCTTCTCTCATCTGCTGTAGGACACAGCCAGAGACCAAGTTGCTACTGTGGACTCTGCTGCTCAGCTAGTGTCTGGACGTTGGCCTTCTTGTCTGCTGACACTTACCAAAGCAGCAACTAGTTTTCATAGCTAATCATACAGTGATAAAGGGGAGGAAGTGAACTATGCTGAGTGATTGGAGCCAGAGAGACAAAGTGAGACATAGGCCCAAGTCTTCGGAAAAAGGAATTCCAAATAATGTATAAACATTGTTCTCTAAAATCAAAATTGTCTTGAGAGCATGTAATTTTCTACAACTTTCTCTTTTGAAAATGGCACTGTAATGAGAGCTCCTTTTACTTGCAAAGCAACTGGATAGGAACGTATGGGTTGTTTTTCACCTAGTATGGATGTACTATTAAACTGTAGAATTTAGTATGCACAGCTTTCTTCAGAAGTTCAAGATTCTTTTTTTTTTTTTTCCTTTTTTTGAGTTGGAGTCTCACTCTGTCGCCCAGACTGCAGCCTGGCCACTGCAGCCTCGACCTGCTGGGCTCCAGCGATCCTTCCGCCTCAGCCTTCCAAGTAGCTGGAACTACAGGTGTGCGCTACCACGCCAGGCTAATTTTTTAAAATTTATTGTAGAGATGAGGTCTCGACTGCCCAGGCGGGTCTCGAACCCACGGGCTCAGGCAATCCACTCACCTCAGCCTCCCAAAGGCACGGGATTACAGGCTGAGCCACCGAGCCTGGCAAGTTCAAGATTCTTATGCGATAGGACTTTTTGTCTCTTTAGAGTGATTTCTGCTTCCCATTCTTCACATTTGCAATTGGCTCACTCAGCTCCCAACCTTTGTTGTTGTGATGCCCTGAATCCTTTTATTTTTCTTGGAAGATGCCCAAGTGCTATACTCTCAAGCTCAATTTTAGACCACGAAGTGGTTTTATATTTGTATATTTTTGCTTGTGCTATATTCCTGGATCTAAAATTTAATTAAGTCTGTGTTTCTTATGGTTTCATAGATTTTACCCTGACTCGGTCTTAACTGGCTTGTTGGTACTGTTTCCAATGTGCTGAAAACCTCAAGTGTATTTTCAAGAATAGCCATCCAACCCCCTCCACCAATGGACTTTTCATTGTCCTGGAGATTTTAGACCCATTTTCTAACCCGCTTTTACCTGACCCAGACTCTAAGGATAGTAACCAGCTAAGAAGTTGGGTGATTAGAGATACTTCAGGTACTTAAGTTGGCTTCTTTAAGAGATGGAAGAGAAGGTCCTCTTTTGAATGGTCCCTCCACATGGAATCTTGACAATGGACTTAAGGCTAGGAATCGTGAAATTAATTGGAATAGGGTTGACAGTTTCAGAACTGAGCATAATGTGGATAGAGAGTAGTTGCCTAATAGATCCTATATCTCAGGAATGGGGAAAGCAGAGGAAGTTGCCCCATGAATGCTTGGAACGCAGTGCAGAGTTAAAAACTGAGACATCTGCAGGAGTTGACAGCTCAGAGAAAGGCACACACCAACATCAGAGGATGTGAGCACTGAGCCAGTGTCCTTCCTGTTCCACAGGTCTAAAAGGTGGGAACCAGCACTTGGAAGATTTTGGAGAACAGAGAAGGGCAAGTGCAGAGAAATCCTAGTTACCTGCAGTTGGCAAATTCTGGAATTTCCAAATCTATATCACCAGTCTCAAATTCCTTCTGAATTCTAGGCCTTCTGTCTGACCTTCCTGTTGGGAAGTATGGTAGAGCCAATGTGCCTGAAGCCACCTGTGTCATTTTCTTCCAAACCAGTGCTCTTCTCGGCTTCCTCATTTCCTTCAAAGTACACAACCACTCTGCCTGTCACCTACTAGAAATGGCAGGCATCTCCCCTCTTTAGCTGTCACATCTGCTGACTCAGAGGCCTTTGAATTTTATTTTGAAGTCTTCCTTATCCATCCTTCTCTCACTACAGGCCCTCCATGATTACCTCACAAATCCAGCATGACAGGAGCTCCCTGCTGACTCTCTCTGGATCTCATACCCTTCTCTTTAAAGCTGGCCAGTCTTTTGCCCTATGGTTAAATATCCTGCCATTCTTTTCAAGGAAACCTTCTGTGACTCACCCTTAACACCAATTGAGAGATAAAGTCTACACCACGTTCTGGGTCTAGTCTACTTTTTGGGTCTCATTTCTTTCATAGCCACACAAAAGTGTGCTCCTTTTGAGCTGCATTGGTCAAGTCATTGTTTTCTGATTAGTCTGGTGCAGTCACAGCACTCTGCCTGTGTTTCTGTTGCTCGTAGTACCCGCTGAATTATTTTTCTCTACCCAATTCTGTGTACCCTTCAAGACTTGCTCAACTTCCTCTTCTCTGAAGCCTTTCCATGCCAGTCCAGCCCCTTCCTTTCTTTTTGGAACTCCTGGCTTGATTGTTGATACTCGTTGTCAATTAACCAAGCCTCCCTTGTGATAAAGCTTCTAATATTCATGGGGTTAGAAAACTACATTGCTGGAAAGATTCTTACCGTTCAGTTCACTTAGTCCAGCACCCTCATTTTATGAATACAAGACGTGCTTAAGGTCACATGGCTAAAGAGTATATCGAACACATATAGCCTCCTCCCTAGTCCGGTAGTCATTCTGATTGGTCATAGTGTCTCATTTAATGCTAATTTATGCTGTTATTTTAATCCTTCAGCTATTTTTAATTTAGTATGAATGTGTGTGTGTGGATCATATTCAGTACACAACAGGGTGATCTAACTGTTGTAACAAACGACTCCCCAAGTCAGTAACCTAACACAAGTTTATTTCTTCACATCACAGTTCAGCATAGCCAGCAACTGGGGTGGCGGGGGGAGTGTAGCCTGCTTCTTGCAGTCATTTAGGACCCAGACTCTTTCCATCTTTTGACGCCATTATTTTTAATGTATGGTCTCCAAGGCTCCCACAAGGGAGAATGGGGATTTCCATCAAGGAAACTTGTATTGGCCAAGCCTGAAAGTGGAATTTGCCACTTCTATCCACATTCCATTAACCACATGAAGACTGCTATAGGAACTGAACTTAGGAAACTGGGAAATGTTGCCCAGAAAGAAAACAAAATGGGTTTGGTGAGCATGAAGCATTTGACTCTGCCCCTGTAAACTTTTACACATGTCAGTTCCCTTCCACATTTTTCTTATACACCTCCATTAGAAAACTGGAAGTTCCTTTTTTTTTTTTCAGTATTCACACCTGTGCTTATATCTTTGAACCTGATAAGGGCTCCCATTGATTAGTTGTTCACAGAATGGTTAAAGATCATATTACACACACCGTGTTTCAATAGATAGGCATGGAGTGAGACTGACCTTGTGTGTATATGTAACTCAGTTGCGGTCAACCTTGGAGAGGAACAAGCCAGCTGAGGTGAGTGCCGTTCAGTGAGCTTGATGTCTCCAAAAGCTCTGTCAGCCATTTAACCTTTCATCTGTATTCCTTGGCCACTCACTTCAAATATCCTTTTTTCTCTTCAGTGATAGGAATGTAATACTTTTTGGAGTATGATATGTCAGATGATGTCCACGTTTGGGCACCATCCAATGTTCTTGCTTTCCTCACATGACCCAATCAACAAATCTCCAATTCAACAAACATTTTATATTCCATGTGCCAGCAATACAGGGATGAATAAACATTTGCCTGCTTTGGAGAAGCTTAGTTCAATCACTAGAATATGGTGCTGTGCTAGAAATATATGTCAAGTGCTAGGAAGGAGAAGGCAAGCTCCTCAGAGAGACAAGGTAGAAAAGGGTGTAATAAAGTTGAACTTTAGTTATGTATAACTTTCATATGAAATTCATATATAAGCTGGGCATGGTGGCTCACACCTGTAATTCCAGCAGGGAGGCTGAGGCAAAAGTCGTAGCTCACTGCAGCCTCAACCTCCTGGTCTCAATCGATCCTCCTGCCTCAGGTTTTTTTTTTTTTTTTTTTTTTTGAGTTGGAGTCTCACTCTGTCGCCCAGACTGGAGTGCAGTGGCCTCTCCCGGCCACCGCAGCCTTGACCTGTTGGGCTCTGGCGATCCTTCCGCCTCAGCCTTCCGAGAAGCCGGAATTACAGGCGCACGCTACCACGCCCGGCTGATTTTTTTTATTGTAGAGATGAGGTCTCGCTGCCCAGGTGGGTCTCGAACCCGCGGGCTCAGGCAATCCACTCACCTCAGCCTCCCAAAGGCGTGGGATTACAGGCTGAGCCACTGAGCCCGGCTATGCCTCAGTCTTCTGAGTCACTGAGACTCTAGGTACATGCCACCACGCCCAACTAATTTTGTTTTTAATTTATCGTTTGTAGAGATGAGGTCTCACTACGTTGTCCAGGCTGGTCTTGAACTCCTGGTCTCAAGCAATTCTCCTGCCTAAACCTTCTAAAGTGCTGGGATTACAGGCATGGGCCACCATGCCCAGCCTGTTTTTATTTAAATAAAGCAAAAGCTAAGGTTTGTTTTTATGTGAGTTAGCCAAGAGTTTGGGAAAGAAAGAAGGCAGTGTCTTACGATAACTTACTTTGTGAAGAACATAACAGATAAATATAACATCTTGTACCCCATTTGTCTTCCTAAAATCAGATGTGTCAGAAGAACTGGATACAAAACTCTCTCTTAATGCTACATCGGAAGAAATGGAAGATATCCCAAAAGAACGTGAAAATATTTCTTCTTTGGTGGCACTTGAAAACCTCAAGGCAAATGTAACTGATATAGCATTAATCTGGTTAGTGGAGAACATAAGTGGTCTGTCCAGTGATGATTTTCAAGTGGAAATAATCCGAGATTTTGAAGTCGCTGTAGTTACCTTTCAAAAGCATACAGGTAAGATAAAATGACACTTCATTAGCCAGTCTTCATTGCATCACACTTGGAACACCACATTGATGGTACATCTTTGAAAATTTGACTCTTTCATGTAGCTAGTAAGAGAGGACTCCATGTGATTTTTTTTATTTTGAAAGAGAGAAGCACATTAGTTTGGAAACCAAATTCTGGTGTGTTTAATAGAATTAGCTTTATTGCATGAGTCTGTGTGTGTGTGTGTGTGTGTGTGTGTGTGTGTGTGTGTGTGTGTGAGAGAGAGAGAGAGAAAGAAAGAGAATGAGGGAGAGCAAACACAGACAAACAGAAATCTAAAGTATAAGGTTGTTAAGGTAATTCCAAGTGAAAAAGTCAGTATTTTCAAATATTATCTCACAGGGGTAAGTAAATTTGATTCGTGTCACCAAACTGGACTTACTGGAGGGTAATAATAATAACAAAACTCAGACAGTACTTACTATAAGTCAGGTACTGTGGTAGGCTCTTTACAGGTATTAATCTATTTGTTCCTTTCAACAACCTTATGATATTATTATTATTATCCCCCATGTTACAGTTGAGGAGACAGAGGCACAAAGGTTCTAATACATGGACAATCTGGATTTGAACCCAGGCAGCCCCCTTCTCCAGGCTGTTCTCTCACCTACTTTACCACACATTTCCTTAGTCCTTTCATGGCCATTCACATACGTAGATATGAGGAAGTGCATGGGAGGCAGAAAATGAGTGCTCTTTAAGGTCATTGTCAGGAGTCTGTGGGCAGTCTCCGAGATTGGGAAGAGCCATCTTCACCTAAAACAAGGATATTTTCCAATTCCAGACCCCTCACTATTCCATGGCCAAGCAGTGGAGTGGTTAAGGGTCAGAGTCAGAATTCTAACTCTGTCATTTAACTAGTTGTATGAGGTTGGCTGGGTTATTATGTACCAGGCACTGGTCTAGGTGCTGTGGATACAAAGATGAATAAAGCATAACTCTTAAGGAGCTCATAGTCTAGCGACAGGGAGGAAGTCCATTTGTAAATGAATAAGGCAGGTGCACTAGGAGAAGCTGTCTCTTAGCTGTGAACAATAAGCTATGAGAAATAGAAGGAAAGGAACACAATCAAGGTTGTTCTTGTGACATTTATATTTCAGCACTATCAATCAATCATGTCCAGAATATATGCCCTCTGCCTCACATGTCTCTTTATATTATCCATCTGGTAAACCCCTTGTCATCCTTCAAAATCCAGATGAGAGACCATGTACTCTGGGAATCATTGTCTGATTCCTAGTATGTCTTCCCACCTCATTTGATCTCACAATAGGCAACAAATTTATTTGTTCTCAAAATGTCTTCTCTCCTAGATAAAGAATTAGCAAAGCATCATTATACTTAATTTCTGCATCACCAGATCCTAACACAGTGCCTTGTACATTATGGGTCTACCACTGGTATTTATTGATTTGAAAGAAACAGTCGGGAATGAGTCTTTTTTTTTCTGAGTTGGGGGTCTCGCTGTTGCCCACGCTGGAGTGCAGTGGCACAATCACAACTCACCACAGCTTCAAGCTCCTGGGTTCAAGCGATCTTCCCACCTGGACTGAGTCTTGAAAGAAGAATAGGACCAAGAGAAACCCCTGGAGAAGAGCATTCCAGACACAGGAAGTTGTACATACAAAGGCAAAAGAAAAGGGAGTTTTCAAAATAAAGACTGTTTTCTGTGGCAACATGGAAAATCAAATGAATAGCAGGGAGACGCCAAAGGTGATGCTTGGAAATTAGTTTGGAATCAAATAGCCAAGGGCATCATAAGCCTGGCTAAGGAGTGTGAGCTCATACCTGCAGGTAGTGGGGAGTCATTGAAGGGTTTGAAGATGAGGAGATTTGTAGGGAAAGCCACTCAGGAGGGTTGGTGAGGGCTGTGACAGGAGGTAGGCCACAGTTCAGTGCAGTAATCTAAGTAAGGCATTCATATGTGCGTCCTCCAGAGACCAGGAGTTAGGCACGTAAATTCTCACGTGGGTATTAAAATCTTGTGTTTAAAAATGGAGTGCGTGCCGGGCTCGGTGGCTTAGCCTGTAATCCCGCGCCTTAGGAGGCTGAGGTGAGTGAATTGCCTGAGCCCGTGGGTTCGAGACCCCCCTGGGCAACTTGGTGAGACCTCATCTCTACAATAAATCAAAAAATTGGCCGGGCGTGGTAGCGCGTGCCTGTAGTTCCAGCTACTTGGAAGGCTGAGGCAGAAGGATCGCCGGAGCCCAGCAGGTGGGGGCTGCGGTGGCCGGGAGCGGCCACTGCACTCCAATCTGGGCGACAGAGTGAGATTCCAACTCAAAAAAAAAAAAAAAAAAAAAAAATGGAGTGCGTAGCTCTCCCCTTCTATCTCAGTCAATTATTGCTGGACAGTTTCTTCTGTATAACAAAAAAGATATAATCATAATTTACTGGTTCGTTCTTTCTTTGTAGATGCCGTAAGATTTGTTGATGATTGCGCAAGGTACCATACAATTAAAAAATTTCAGCTCTCTCCAAGACTCCTGGAGGTGACCAAAACAATCAGGGTTGAAAACCTGCCACCTGGTGCTGATGACTACAATTTACAACTTTTCTTTGAAAACCCTTCTCGTGGAGGAAGAGTTGCCAGTGTTGAATGTTTTCCTGAAGAAAGTTCCGCTCTGATTGAATTTTTTGACAGAGAAGGTAATATTTATTAGTTTATCATACTTTGCATAATCTAGGCCATTTTTAGCAGAGCTTAATAGTTTTCAACTTAATTCTGATGCATTTTTTAATTTATCCATATATCTCATTGGGAATTGAATAATAATCCTGTTCATCTGGGATATGATGCTTAATGAGGTCAGTGATTCAAACTTTAGAGAAGCAACATCAAATTTTTGAAAGATATAAAGAGATTCTCTCATGAGTCTCTACCTATGATGGTATAAAATATATATTGTTCCTGGAACCTTTGAAATATTGTATTGAAAAAGACATAATCTATATTTTAGCCACACACTTGATAGTAACTCAAATTAATTTCAACAAAGTTAAGTAAAGTAATACTATACTTAACAATACATAGCAATACATACATTTCAGTATTTCCCCTTTCACCCATCTTTGTAATCACTCAAAAATTCATAGGGGTGGTTTCACTTGATCAGTGGATGCCTGCTGGATCATTGGAGTGATCCTGTGAAAACATGTTCTGCCAAACCTTAGAGATACGCTTCTGAGGGCTTTGGAGACGCAGACTGCTAGCTCTCTGAGGCATATGCAAAGTCAACTTGGAAATTCCAGTCACGTTCAGAGGTCAAGGCTGAACAGTAGGAATTAAGAGGCCATACTTCCTAGAAAAGAAGGAACGTTGTGCCTGGGGTTAATTAGGGTGGGACACGATACAGGATAATGTGGTATGCTACCCATTGCGATCAATTGTTTCAACAGAGTACTTGGTGGAACCTCTCTTTTCCTAACTCAGTTTTCATTGGGAAAATGAGAGTGAATGTATGGTTTGGATTAAAATGAAATGAAAGATCTAATATTCCTTGGGCAAAGAGACAAAGAGGAACCGTTGTCACATATTCAAATCTCCCTTGTCCTGGTCTTGGGCCCAGGGAACTCTCCCAGTTTATGGTGAGAGTTGACAGCTTCAGGGCTTTCAAACATCTGGAGGGCATGGCACTGTTGGGTGTGTCCTCAGCATGGCTGTGTTGCATATAAACAAATAATCAGAAGTACTATTTAATGAAGGGTTATTTTATGCCAGAGCTATTCATGTAAACTATGTGGGACACCTCAGAGGTTCCCCTTTTCCCTGATCTCTTTGCACCATCTGACCTTGTTGATCAACCTCCTCCTCTAAACTCACTCATTCCCTGTACTCTACATTCTGAGATATACTGATTCTCTTGTTTACTCTCTGGCTCCTTCTTACCACTCATATTTGCATAGCTCCTCAGGGTATTACCAAGTGCATTTGCAGACATTGCCTTGTGGACATCTTGGTTATCACCCCTGTTTTACAAGTGAGGAAATTGAGGCACAGAAAGGTCGAATAACTTGCCCAAGATCACGCGAGCAACAGAGCTGGGATTTGAAGCTGGGTAATCTGGACCCATAATCCATACCCTTGACTTCTTTCTTTTTCCGAAATCTCCTGTTCACCTATAGTGTTGATTTTTCTTGTAGGATGTTACACCAATAATGAGGCAAGCAGTAGCTAGAACTTGAGTAAAAAGAGATTTATTTAGCAATATTTTATTTTATGTAGATTACTTGAGAGGAATTAATAGGCACTTTACTCTGAAATTATTCTGTTCAACTGTGCAAAATCTGATTTATTTCTTAAGGAAGGAAATTCTTACTGAACATCTGTTATCTGTGAGAGCTTTTGTTCTGTTTTCTGCCACAGTATCTCACAATCCTGTAAGTAATCTGCATAGTTAGATATAGTTACTTTGTACTGAAGAGGAAACAGGATGGAGACGTTAAAGCATATTAAGGTGACATCTGTGATGGTTCTTGGGTTCGACAGACCTGAGTTTGAATCCTGATTTGGTGCTTACTAGCTTTGTGATCTTCAGCAAGTTACTTTAACCCACCAAAGCCTGTTTTCTCATCTGTAAAAAGAGGCTTACCTTCCTACTTACCTTAGAGAAATTTTGTGAGGATGAAATGAGATAATACCTGAAAAACGCTTGCCTCATGATGGTGCTCAGTACATGCTAGTAGTCACTGGTACTGCCCAGACTCATAGCTACCATAGGGCCATGTTGGGAAGTTGAAGCTATATGTTTGGGCCTTTGAAGACCACATTCTTTCCATCATGCCTGATGCCAGTCATAGGGCCCAATCACATACCAGTTGAAGTTATTTTTAATAACCTTCCACAAATTCCAAGTTGTTATTTGAATTTATTCTAATCCCCTTTCCGTGGATGCCTCTTGTACCTGCATAATAAGTTGTACAAAACGGGGAGAACCTTGGATGAGGAGAACAGCATGTAACATACACACGTGTACACACACAAACATATTCCCTCAAGGGACTCTTCCAATGAATGTGGCAGGAGGGAGATTGTAGCAGGGATGGGAGGAGTTGAGGGTCTTAATCATTGTCTCTGGGGCTGGGCTCTCAGAGGACTGCAAGGATGATTTAGGTTTGGTAGAGGGACAAGAGGATGGGCTTTGGGGCTAGACAGACACTGAATCTTAGCTCAGATATTTGCAGGTTGTGCAACCCTATTCAAGTTATGTAGTCTTTCCTAGCCTCAGTCTTATTCTTTGTAAATAGAGATAACAAAAATAGTGTCTCTTCCTCAAATGGTGGTTGTAAAGATGAGATGAATTAATATATGTAAATATACTTAGAATAGTGTCTGACACATTATAAGCTATAATAATTTACTATTATGCCCCTCCTCCTAGAAGTATTAATAGAACCTAAGTCAACTTTGAAGACTAACATTGTGGGACTGTACAAGAAGGAACAAATGGCATAATACTTAGATGAGCTTCACTTTGAATACCAAAATATTTTTTATACTGGGCAAACATCACCCCCATGCTTGTGACCAAATTCATCTACTTCCTGGTGATTTATCAGTAATAATGGAAAAACAGAAAATAGGATTTAATTAATAGGATTTCAACATTGATTGATCTTGACTAGAGAGTAATTGTTCCATTCAATAAGGGGTACCTGTGCACTGTTAATATACAGGGGGGTGTCAAAAAATGTATACATATTTTAAGAGATGTTATCCATGTATTACTTTTCAAAGTTGAATTAAATTACAGTAACAATGTGTAGTATGACATTTGCTCAACCATGCTTCTGCCATTCTCGTTGACTGTTCTGTCACATGGTGACACTAGCATTCATTTGGTTAACACCATCTTTTGAGAAAATGTCATGCTTAAAATGTGTATACTTTTTTGGCACTCTCATATATAGATCCATTTATAGTTGAGGACTTTGGGAGTAGTGCTTTTTAATATGCTGTAACATCAAAATCCTACAAACATTAGGATTTTTTCTCTAGAATTGGAGCATTTTGTTTTGTTTTCATTCACACTGTATCATGCTGAGATCACTTTATTTTTATTTCTTTCAAGTGTTAGACACCATCATGACCAAAAAACTTGACTTCAATAAAATGCCGCTTTCTGTGTATCCATACTATGCTTCGCTAGGCGTAGCCTTGTATGGAAAGGAGAAGCCTCTGATCAAGCTTCCAGCACCATTTGAAGAGTCACTGGATCCTCCCTTATGGAAGTTCTTACAGAAAAAGAGTCACCTGATTGAGGAGATAAATGATGAAATGAGACATTGTCACTGCGAGCTTACATGGTCCCAACTCAGTGGTAAAGTTACCATCAGACCAGCAGCCACTTTAGTCAATCAAGGAAGACAAAGAATCAAGACCTGGCAGAAAGATACTTCCACAACACTCTCTGGCATCAGGTCCAAATATAAAGTTACCCCAATTAAAGTGGATCCAACAGTGTGGGACACCATAAAAAATGACTTAGAAGATGATGAGATTTTGATTGAGTTTGATACACTTGAGGAGATGATAATCTTAGCAGGGAAGTCAGAGGATGTCCAAAACCTTGAGCTACAAATCAAGGAATTAATAAAAAGCACCACTCAAAAAATTAAAAGGGAAGAGCAAAGTTTGAAAGAAAAAATGGTTATTTCTCCAGGCAGGTATTTTGTTTTGCAGCAGAGCGATTTACTTGAACGTCTGAGAATGGGGTGCCCAGACATGGAGATTTTTTATGATAGAGACACTCAAAGCTTGTTCCTGAAAGGACTCTGCACAGATGTGTATAAAGCAAAGTGTGAAATCCAGGAAAAAGTGTACACCATGGCTCAGAAAAAAATTGAAATTTCTCCTGAGATTTTGCAGTTTTTGCAACAGGTAAACTGTCAAGAATTTTCTAAACATCTTTTTACAGCACAGAAAATTCTTGCACTTTATGAGGTAGAGGGTACAACTGTTCTCTTAACCAGCTCTTCTTCTGACACCCTGTTAGAAGCTGAACAGCAAATGCTCAGTGCATTAAATTATAAGCGCATTTCAGTTGAGGACAAAGAGCTTCTTAATGGCAAGAAATGGAAAGGGCTCACTTGCAATTTACAGAAGAGGCATCTTTCCTCCTTAAATATTGCAGTCATCAATGAGTTAACTGCAGAATCCACAGCTGAGGTCATCATTGCTGGCCTTGTGAGAGAAGTAAATGACACCTATAGATTGCTTTTTGACTTTACGGAAAAACACATGAAAGTAGAGAGATTGATTGAAGTAAAACCTTCCTTAGTTATTGATTTTTTAAGGGCAGAAAAGAAACTATTCTGGGCAAAGCTAAAGAAGGTGACTGTACAGGTATCTTTCAACCCTGAGAACAAACCAAAAGGCATTTTACTAACTGGCCCAAAGACTGAAGTACTGAAGGGAATGAACATTGTCATGCAAATCAGGGATTCAGTCTGTGTCCAAAGTGTCCATATTGACAAGCCAGGAGCCAGGCAGTTCTTCCAGGACAAAGCACGCTTTTATAAAAGTGAAGTCAGACGGTTGTTTGGCTGTTTCATTGAACTACTGGAGAATGTAGAAAAGAAGGAGGGAGGCAGCACCACGGGGCAGAAGTACCTCTCTCAGGTGAACTTGGCCCCCGGCATCACTCTGATTGTGCAGCATGGCAACTTAGCACAGCTTCCCGTCGACGTGGTGGTGAATGCGGCGAATGAGGACCTCAGGCAGATCGCTGGCCTTGCCGCTGCACTGTCAAAAGCAGCTGGACCTGAGCTCCAGGATGACTGTGACCAGATAGTGAAAAGAAACGGCCGCCTGCTACCCGGCAGTGCCACCATCTCGAAGGCAGGAAAGCTCCCATACCGGCATGTGATCCACGCAGTGGGGCCCAGGTGGGAGAGAGATAAAGCCCAGAAGTGTGTGTTACTGTTAAAGAAAGCTGTGGAACAAAGTCTCCTTTTAGCTGAAAAATACAAGTACAGATCCATAGCCATCCCAGCTATCAGTTCCGGGATCTTTGGCTTTCCCTTAGGCCAGTGTGTGGAGACCATTGTTTCGGCTATCAAGGAAAACTTCCAGAATAACCAGGATGGACGCAGCTTGAAACAGATCTACCTGGTGGATATTTCTGAGCAGACTGCTGAGGCCTTTGCTGAAGCTGTGAAAACTATATTTAAAGGCTCCCTCTTTGACACAGCTGCCCTGCCCAGTTCACCAGCAGCAGCCAGACCCGAAAAAACACCACGGGAGCAGACCACCCTGGTGTCCCCGGAAGGCCTGCAGATCCTGTTGGTGACAGAAGATGTGCAGAACGCTAAGGTGAGTGACTGTCTACACAGAACACCAGCTGCTGCTATGCCTCCTGTTAGTCCGTCCTCTCTCATGGGGGTTGAAGGAAGTTAAGGATCAAGATGAGAAGGAAGGGAGAGAATGCCCTGCCGTGAAACAAGTTTCCTTAGATAATTGGGCTGCTTACCAAATCATTCACGAACAGAGATGGGTCAGTTATCTGTGAGAAGTGAACGTGGATTGAGGTCAGATCACTAGGTTTCCAGTAAATGTAAAAATCCATAATACCACAAGTTTAGACACCTGTCCACACTTTTTCAATGCCTTTGCACCTGTCTCATTTTGGTAAATCTAAGGCTAATTCCCGTCAAATTTGGTGATAGCAGATACAGAACCGTCAGAGCATAGGGTATGCAGAAGATAGGAATCTTGTCAAGGTACTAAACGAGGTGAGCTTGGGGCCCAGAGTCTGAGGGATCATTGAGAGCCAATACCAGTAAGGGCATGTGGAGAGGGAAAGTGGACCTGAGAAAGTTCCCAGCATCAGGTGTTATGTGGGGACAATTCTAGTAGGCTGTAGGGTTGTGTGTGTGGCTGGGGGAGGGGGATTAATATGTTTTTAAAAAGATATGAGAGGGGAATCCAAAAAAATCAGGATGATCTTTTAGAGGGCAGACCCTTGTGGTACAGGCTTCTTCCACTAGATAAGTGCTCTAGGAACCTATTGGCATCACTTTACCAGCTAGCGTTGTTGTGAGAGGCTGCATTTGACTTCAGTGAATTTTTTTGTGGCAAACGTGACTGGTTCTTCCACCATGAAAATATACCTGCCCACACCACGCTGAGCGTTCAGCAGTTTTTGACCAAAAACGAGCTATCGGTGTACCAGCTAGCATTGTTGTGAGAGGCTGTGTTTGGCTTCAGTGAATTTTTCTGTGGCAAACAGATGACTGGTTCTTCCACCATGGCAACGCACCTGCCCACACCACGCTGAGTGTTCAGCAGTTTTTGACCAAAAATGACATGACCCTCACGCTCCACCCTCCCTATTCACTTGATCTCTCCCCAGCAAGTTTTTGTTTGTTTGTTTCCTAGATGAAAAACTGTCCTCAAAGGGAAATGTTTCGCTGATGTGTTAGAGGTAAAACAAAAAATGGCAGTAGCACTAAAGGGCATCGAAATTGATGAGTTTAAGAACTGTTTTGAGCAGTGGAAAAGCCATCTCCATTCCACCAAGTGGAGAGTACTTTGAAGGTGATGAGTTTAAATATGTGAGAATACATACAAAATTTTTAAAGTAATAAATCTCTTTTTTGGGGGGCCCTGCCCCTCGTATTTAACAACCTTTTAAACACAGGCTCTAATCGGAACAGCAGCCATCTGCAGCAGGGTCTGGAAGGCTCCTTCTGTGCCAGGCAATACTTCTTTAATTGGAGGATTTAGGGGAGTCCTGAGGGAGGAATTCCTGGCTAGGGGGCATTGAGGGAAGATGGTGGGAGCAGTGGGGACAGGGGCAGGTCAGCACTTATTTACCAATCAACAGAAACATTTTTCTGCATTGTAATAACTGGCATGGCTGTAGCTGTGTCTTCCTGAGGATATTATTCTCAACTTTCCTCCGCTGGCCTGGAGGTGACATACTTGTGCTTGGGGGTGCCAGAGGGAGCCTGGGACACAGAGCTGCATGAACACCCTCCCTGCCCCCAGAGCACTGCTGAACTCTTTTTTTGCCTAACTTTTAAAAAGAGAGAGATTGATTAGCACAATGCACCTAAAAGAAAACAAACATCACAATACAATGAAAGTTTAATCAAGCCTGAATGTTTTATTCAAAGACCAAGACCAAAGTCCTAAATTATCTGCACTGGATATCAGCTGTCCTCATGAGCGTTAAACAAATCACAGTTGGATATGCTTTACATGATATTAAATGAAATAAACTAGATTTAAGAGACCTGCCGGCCGGGCACAATGGCTCACGCCGATAATCCCAGCACTTTGGGAGGAGAAGGTGAGAGAATTTTCTGAGCCCATGGGTTCGAGACCAGCCTGGGCAACATGTCGAGACCTAGTCTCTACAATAAATCAAAAAATTAGCTGGATGTGGTGGCACATACCTGTAGTTCCAGCTACTTGGAAGACTGAGTTGAAAGGATTGCCTGAGTCCAGCAGATTGAGGTTGCGGTGACCCTGAGCGTGTCACTGCACTTCAGCCTGGGCGACAGAGTGAGACTCTGACTCAAAAAAAAAAAAAAAGAAAGAAAAAGAAAAAGAAACCTGCCAAGTGTTTTGCTTTGAGTTATTTTACAATAAAAAGTGTCTCTAAGCATCCATCCAGAGCCAAATCTAATGTGATAAAAGGTGACACGATTGACACTGTTTTAACCTGAATGTCATTACCGTTTTAGCATATTCCTATAGTGCAACTATCTTGAGAAAAGCTGAAAACGTTTTACAGTCATATTAATCACCCTCTTTTTTGTTTAAACAGCTTTATTGAGATGTAATTCACCTTCTATACACCATTAAGCATATGGTTTGGTGGTTTTTAGTATATTCACAGAGGTATGCAACCATCACCACAATCTAATTTTAGAACATTTATGTCACTCCAGGAAGAAACCCTGTGGTCATTCATGATCACTCCCACTTCCATCTACCCACACCACCTCCCCGTCCTAGGCAACTGCTAATCCACTCTCTATCTGTGTCTACAGATTCACTTATTCTGAAAATTTCATATAAATGGAGCCATACCATTTGTGGCCTTCCATGACTTGCTCTTTCCCTAAGCAGAGTGTGTTCAAGGTTCATCCATGTTGTATCATCTCAGTACTTCATCCTTTTATATGGCAGGATAATAATCCACTGTGTGGGTAGACTGCCCTTTATTTATCCATTTATCAGTGGGTGAACGTTTGGATTGTTTCCAACCTTTAACTTTAATGTGTCATGCTGCTATGGACATTTGTGTACAAGTTTTTTTATGAATGTATGTCTTCAGTGTATACCTAGCAGTGGCATGGCTGGGTCATGTGGTAACTCTAGTTGACTGTTTGAGGGACTGCTCAACTATTTCCCAAAGCTGCCATACCATTTTTTTTTTTTTTCGAGTTGGAGTATGACTCTGTCACCCAGACTGGAGTGCAGTGGCCGCTCCCGGCCACCACAGCCTCGACCTGCTGGGCTCCGGCGATCCTTCGGCATCAGCCTTCCAAGTAGCCGGAATTACAGGCATGCACTACCACGCCCGGCTGATTTTTTTTTTTAATTTCACTGTAGAGATGAGGTCTCGCCTGCCCAGGTGGGTCTTGAACCCGCGGGCTCAGGCAATCCACTCACCTCAGCCTCCCAAAGGTGCGGGATTACAGGCTGAGCCACCGAGCCTGGCTATGCCATACCATTTTATACTATTGTCAGCAATGTTGACAGTTCCAGTTTCTCCACGTCCTGCCAACACTTACTGTTATCTTTCTTTTTGATTATAGCTATCTTAGTGAGTGTGAAGTGGTATCTCACTGTGGTTTTGATTTGCATTTCCATAATAACTAATGATGTTGAATATCATTTTATGTGCTTTTTTGGCCATTTGCATATCTTCATTGAAGAAATGTCCGTTTAGATCCTTTGCCCACTTTTATCTTCTTTTTTATTAAAAAAAAAATATTTTTAGAGAGCAGGGTCTCACTGTGTTGCCCAGGCTGGAGTGTAGTGGTATGATCACAGCTCACTGTAACCTCAAACTCCTGGTCTCAAGTGATCTTCCCGCCTCAGACTCCTAAGCAGCTGGGACTACAGGTGTGCACCACCATGCCCAACTAATTTTTCAATTTTTCGTAGCAATGAAGTCTCACTATGTTGCCCACACTAGCCTTGAACTCCTGGTCTCAAGTAGTCCTCCTGTCTTAGCCTCCCAAAGTGCTGGGATTACAGGCATGAGCCACTGTGCCTGGCTTAATTTTTTAAAAATAATTTCTTTGTGGAAATGTGTTGCTGTGTTGCTCAAGCTGGTCTCAAGCTCCTGACCTCAAGAGATTCTCCCTCCTCAGCCTCTCAAAATGCTGAGATTACAGGCAGGAGCCACCACATCCAGCCCTTTGTCCGCTTTTAAATTGGGTTACTTGTTTTATTAAATTATTGAGTTTTAAGTGTACTTTATGTATTTGGATATAGGCCCCATATCAGATACATGATTTGCAAATATTTTCTTCTATTCTGGGGGCAATCTTCCATTTATTTATTTAATTTTTCGAGACAGGATCTTGCTCTGTCACCCAGGCTGGAATACAGTATTTGCAATCACAGCTCACTGTACCCTCAAACTTCTGGCTTCAAGTGATCCTCTCACCTTGGCTTCCCAAAACTCTGGGGTTACAGGTGTGAGCCATCACACCCAGTCTCCAAAAGAAAAAAAAGGACATTCTTTCTATTCCTTTCACTCCAGAAGATGTGTACCTTCCATCACCACAGTAACTGCTACGCATTACTCCTCAGTGACCCAGGCATGGCTGCTTTGAAAAATCACATGGTTGCATTTCCTCTCCCCTCTTCTCTTGGCCTCTCTAATCTAGCCTGATTGATATGTTCACATTCACTTTCTGTGCAAAAGTTTCCAGGGTTACTCACTGTCAGGAAGTGCAGGTGGCACTGAAAGTGGGCTCTCCACGGTCTGCCCCCAGTGTAACGTTTCTAGCCTAGCTTCTACCACTTTGCTGCAGAAACTCTGTCATATCAAATTAAGCTGTTTGCAGCTCCCAGCCCCCCCTCAATGCTATGTTCATGCTGTTCCCTGTCTCTTTCTCTGCCTGCTGCAACTGTTCCCACTTCTCAGAGTCCACATGCCATGGCGTCTTCAGCAGTTACTCGAAAGGGCTTCCTCTGGACTCTTTCGGTGATCCTTTACCATTCACATGTTGCTTTTTGATGGCTTTCTTTTGTCCTGGAGTGTCACTTAAGTAAGTATTTAATAACATTTGGTCTCAGGGTGGTATTTCAATCTTTGAAACCTGAATCATTTTAGTTGTTTCCCACTGTTTCAAGCCCAGTGGCTTGAATAGGATAATCGTTGATGAATGCTTTTTGTTAGAATCTTGAACACACTTTTGGTTTTGTCTTTAAGACTGATGTTGTCGTCAACTCTGTTGCCTTGGATCTTGTGCTTGATGGAGGGCCTGTTTCTAAGGCCCTCTTGAAGAAAGCTGGACCAGAGCTCCAGGAGGAACTGAACATGGCTGGACAAGGGGTAGTAGTCAACGTGGGCACAGTTCTCCAAACCAGTGGCTGCGATCTGCACTGCCACTATGTGCTTCACGCGGTGGCTCCACAGTGGAAAAGTGGCAAGGACTCTTCACACAAGGTTGGACCTGCTTTTAATTCTCCAGGAAATTGGGTGACCCTGTGGACTCTCCTTTCAGTATCATATAGATTATCTTGATAGTGCCACATTTTTGGCAGGATCCATCATTGTGACCATTTCTTTCAGCTGTGGCTGACTTCTCCTGAGGACCAGCCAATAATATGAATTTCTTTTTGTGCAGTAATTATTGGAGCTCCAGGAAGGGTTATTGGAGACATTACTTCTTTAGGGAAGAAAGTCAGACAAGGGCATAAAGAATGGAAGAGAATGAAGGATAAGAATAGTAGTTGCTTTGCTTCTTTCCTTCATTGCTTGAGTGAGTTTATGTGTTTTGGAGGGTCTCTCACATTCTCTTTTGCTTTTCCTAGTCTTCTGTATTTTTCTTTCCTCTTCTGACTGCCCTTAATCTCTGTTGAAAGCAAAAAGGAGTAGAAAGAGATAATAGTCAAAATTGCTAAGTTATTGTCTTTTTTGTTCTGATTCCCATTTCTAGGCAAGATGTATAAGGATGTGCTTTGTGCTTTTCAGATTATGGCGAACATAATCAGAGATTGTTTGGAGATCACTGAGAGCTTGTCCTTAGAATCGATTGCATTTCCAGCAATAGGAACAGGAAACTTGGGGTTTCCTAAAACCGTATTTGCTGAATTAATCATTTCAGAGGTGTTGAAATTTAGTAGTAAGCGTCAACCGAGAACTTTACAAGAGGTTCACTTTCTGCTGCACCCAACTGATCATGGAAATATTCAGGTATGGTATCATTCGTTTCTGATTATTTTGGCAACTGAGACCTAATGTTCTTCAATGTCTTCTTGGTGTGATAGGATGTTTCTTTCATGGATTTCCCATATAGGAAAGTAAGAAAATAGTGTATACTAGTTATAGCATGACCGATGTCAAGAAAATTTATGGATGTAGAAAAAATTTAACTTCTTATTCAGGAAAATTTCAAACATATACAAAAGCAGACAAAATAGCATAATGAAGTCCCTTGTACCTGCCACTAAATTTCAACAATTATCAATCTATAGCCAATATCTCCATTTTTCTCTTTCTCCCATATTGCTTTGAAGAAAATCCTAGACATATAATTTTACCCATAAACATTTCAGCATTTATTTTATTTTATTTTATTTTATTTATTTATTTTGAGTTGGAGTCTCACTCTGTCTCCCAGACTGGAGTGCAGTGGCCGCTCCCAGTCACCTCAGCCCCGAACTGCTGGGCTCCGGCGATCCTTCCGCTCCAGCCTTCCAAGTAGCTGTAGCTACAGGCACGTGCTACCATGTCCAGCTAATTTTTTTTTTATTATTTATTGTAGAGATGAGGTCTCACCAAGTTGCCCAGGCAGGTCTCGAACCTGCGGGCTCAGGCAATCCACTCATCTCAGCCTCTCAAGGCGCGGGATTACAGGCTGAGCCACTGAGCCCGGCAACATTTATTTTAAATAACAAAAATTTTTTGAAAGTAACATAACCACAAGACTAAATTATACCTAAAAGAAATGGACAGTAATTCCTTTATTTTATCAATTGCCAAGTCAATGCTCAAATTTCCAACTATCTCATAAATGTTTTGTTTTTTACAATTTAGTGTTTGAATCAGAATCCAGATAAGGCTCATATTTTGCAATGGAGTTGACATATTCCTTAAGACTTTTCCAATCTATAGGATTCCTTTCCATATGGAAATAGAAAGTTTAATATATGTTATAAAAGCACGGTTGTAACCACAGTTTTCCAATAGGAAAGTTTCAGAATGGGATACAAGCAAAGAGCGTGGTTTCTGTGAATCAGCATATCCCCATGTGAGCAGGAGAGTTGGGACCAGAAACACTAGAACCATCTGCAGTCATAGAGAGTCCATCAGTCAACTCACATTTACTGAGCACCAACTGTGGGTGAGCCACTGGACTCAGCATTATAGAAGCAAAAGTGCCATGGAAGCCATTATCCCTATGCTCCAAGTCTTTACTTAACCCCGTAGAGTAGACGACATTAGATGTTTGAAAAGTTTCATGATATTGCAAAAATCTAACAGATTAAAGTCAGCATCCCAAGAGATGTTCATGCATCATTGGACCATCTGAATTTTTAGGTCATACTTTATTTTTGTCTGGGGCTAGATACTACTTGTACGTTTTTTGGAAGTGAACAAATCTAACCTAAATTCTAATCTGGCAGCAAAACCACCTGAGTGAAATATGTGATCCATTCAGTTGTCCTATATAATTGGTTATTCTACTCAAAATAAGCTTAAGTAAACTCTCTAGCAGTTGTATTGTGTGAGGTAATGTGGATCATGGAACAGGGTATATAATACACACCTTTCCCTCCTATAAATCATGATTCTTTTGGAGCTAAGGTTTTTTTTGTTTTGTTTTGTTTTTTGAGTTGGAGTCTTACTCTTTTGCCCAGGCTGGAGTGCAGTGGTATGCTCATGGCCACCGCAGCTTCAACCTGCTGGGCTCAGGTGATCCTTCTATCTCAGCCTTCCAAGTAGCTGGAACTACAGGCACATGCCACCACACCTGGCTAATTTTCTGATTTATTGTAGAAATGAGGTCTTGCCAAGTTGCCCAGGCTGGTCTCGAACCCGTGGACGCAGGCAATCCTCTCACCTCGGCCTTCCAAAGTGCTGGGATTATAGACGTGAGCCACTGCACCCGGATAGAGCTAAGATTTATACATACAAAGCAAATTAGAGGAGAAGCATGAAGTGCTGGGCATTTTCAATGGCTGACAGGATGTGTTCCTGTGACACAGACCGGAACCTTCAAATCACATATTTTCATGCAACCCCAACCTTCGTTTTCTCTCCTAAAAACTCAGCGCACTCTGCAAGTATTCTGTAAAAAAGACTAGTCTATATAGACATCTTTAATACCACTTGAAATCCTATTAATTCTCTGTCTATGGCTATTACAGCTTTTCTCCCAAGACTTTTTTTTTTTTTTTGAGTTGGAGTCTCACTCTGTCACCCAGACTGGAGTGCAGTGGCCGCTCCCGGCCACCGCAGCCTCGACCTGCTGGGCTCCGGCGATCCTTCCGCCTCAGCCTTCCAAGTAGCCGGAATTACAGGCATACGCTACCACGCCCGGCTGATTTTTTTATTTATTGTAGAGATGAGGTCTCGCTGCCTAGGCGGGTCTCGAACCCACGGGCTCAGGCAATCCACTCACCTCAGCCTCCCAAAGGCGCGGGATTACAGGCTGAGCCACCGAGCCCAGCTCTCCCAAGACTTTTAAGACAGTTAAGCTTTTGACTGCATTCCCTCCCCCAAAAAAATTAGCAAAACTTACTGAGATGTTTATAGTTGGAGGTTGTAACAGAGGTCACAAAATAGAAGCCCGTGATTTGAATGTGACCTTTAGTTGTGCTTTATTTGATCAATTTTTTAAAAATTTGAATCAGTTTCTAACACTTAAAATTCAAAAACTTTACGTAAAACTCCAGATGTCCACTATGACCTAAAACTTCAAAACTTCTGGCACGTTGGCCATGGCTTCCTGCTTAGAACAGTTTGCTGTGGCTGAGTGGCAGGTGCCCTCTAGTCTCAGAGTCAAATCAGTCCACCCCACATGTGCCTTACCTCTGGCCCCGGGAGGCTTGTAAGCCTGGGGCCCTTGCTCCAACCTCTTTCTGGGTCCTTCTCCAATCATTGGGTCAGTCTTTAAGCAAGATGCTGCTTGTTTTTCCCAACAAAATTATCCGTTTACTTGTTTACAAGAAAGAAGAAAATGATGATTTTGGATTGTCACTACCTGACAAAGAAATGAAGTTCACAGCTATCACTAGAATACATACATCAGCCTCTTGCACCAAAAATTACTTCCCTCCTAGTCATTCCTCACCTGGTACAAATAAGAAATTAAAAATGGAAATGTTTGGGATCTTGTGATTGCCATTATGTCTCTTAACACTGTAGTTTTTATAATTGGGCAAGTTATTTGCTTTTACTGATCGTGAAAGTAATATATGTTCACGGTAGAAACTTGAACAAAATGCATACATTCTTTAGTGTATCTACATGTGTGCTTTTAAAAGTGGGATTATATATTACACAATTTAATATCCTTCTTTTTCCATTTAATAGCATAAAATGGGCATTTCCCTATTTCATTAAATATTTTTGAAAATGTAATTTTTAATGACTGCTAACTATTCCAACACATGGATATACCAAAATTAATTCAACCATTTCCCTATTGAATTTTTAACTGTTTTTTTTCTGTTATGAATAGCACTCTAATGAATATCCTCATATTTACATCTTTGTTTATATCTTTGATAGTTTTCATAAGGCACACTTATAGAAGCAGAATTATATCTATTTTTATAACTTGAAAAATCTGTCATAAAATTACTATTACTGTTTGAGAATCGTTATCTCCCAAATATATGTATATGCATGTGAGATCAAACTCCTTGATGGTTCAAATCCATTCATCTACTGAGGAGTATAATGGTCAAAACTGTGTTTTTATTTCCAGGCATTTTCAGATGAATTTGCCAGAAGAGTGAATGGAAATCCCGTCAGTGACAAAATTCCCAAGACTGGAGATACACAAGGTTCAGTAAAGCTTCTAAATTGAGAAATGATTTCTTGTCACTAAGTAACTATTCAGGGACAGGTAAAAGATGGTAGTGATGATTTTTATTAAAAGAAAAAGATCAATGAGTGATAAATAAGATACTAAATTATGTTTCATACAGATGAGCATGCAAGACACTGGCCATGTTTTTATGAACTGGAACAAAAGAGATGGCAGACCAAGTTATAAAATCTGTACAAGGGGTTTTAAGTACTGACAAGACGACTGTTTTCTAGGGATAATGTGACATGTATTTTCTAAAATAGACACGTTTAGAGAAATGACACCAACCAAATGCTTTACCTCTGTCAAATTTGTTGTTGCTATATTTGAGTTTATTGTATTTCAGGTTCACTAAGCCTTCTTGGACATAAAAATGCATGTCTTCCATCAAATCTGGACTTTTAAAGTTATTTTTTAAGTAACTTTTTCTGCACTGGTCTCCATCAGTTGCACTTTCATGTCTCTGTCTGTTGCTCCATTACAGTGAGATGCGAAACCTTTTGACAGTGTCCCACTGGTCTCTGAAGAGCTGTTCTTCGCCCCATCCCTGCTCTCATTTCTCTCTGTTCTTCAGATTGGATGACACATTGATTTGCCTTCAAGTTCACCACAGAGTTTTTCCTCTATCCACTGTGCTGTTGAACCCAGTGAATTTACTTTAGAATTTTTTTTTTTTTTTTTTGAGTTGGAGTCTCACTGCTGCCCAGACTGGAGTGCAGTGGCCGCTCCCAGCCACCGCAGCCTTGACCTGCTGGGCTCCGGCGATCCTTCCGCCTCAGCCTTCCAAGTAGCTGGAATGACAGGCGCGCGCTACCACGCCTGGCTAATTTTTTGATTTATTGCAGAGATGAGGTCTCGCCAAGTTGCCCAGGCGGGTCTCGAACCCGTGGGCTCAGGCAATCCACTCACCTCAGCCTCCCAAAGCGCGGGATTACAGGTTGAGCCACCGAGCCCGGCTTATTTTAGATATTTTAAAGTTATAAAATGTCTATTGGGTTATTTATTTATTTTTGAGTAAGGATCTCACTGGAGTGCGGTGGCACAATCATGGCTCACCGCAGCCTCGAACTCCCAGGCTCAGGCGATCCTTCTCCTTCAGCCTCCTGAGTAGATGGGACTACAAGTGCGCCTACCACGCCTGGATCATTTTTTGATATTTTATAGAGACAAGATCTTGCTATGTTGCTCAGGCTGGTCTTGAACTCCTAGTCTGAAGCATTCCTCCTGCCTCAGTCTTCCAAAGTGCTGGGATCATAGTCGTGAAATCACTGCACCCAGCCCATCTGGTTATTTAAAAAATAGTTTCTATTTTTCTGCAGAGAGATCCTGTGTTTTCATTCATTCCATGTCATTTTCATTCATTCACATGTGTTTACTTTGAACTCGTGTATCATAGAGTAGATGCTTTAAAGTCTTTGCTAATTACAACTCCTGGGTCACTTTGAGATTGACATTTATTGACTGTCTCTGTCCCTGATTGCTGGTCACATTTTCCTGGTCCTTTATATGACTAGCAATTTTGGAATATAGGCTGGACATTTTAAATATTATAAGACTGTGTCCTGTTAAAAGCCCCTGGAGAATGGTGATCGTTTTGTTGAGCAGGCAGCCAGTGCATTAAGTTCATTTTGCAAGTTCTGTCTCGCCTTGTTTGGGAGAAGTGGTTCCATTTCTCAAAGTCAGTTGAAGCCTTTGTTATGCTGCTTCAAGTCTGCCCCACTCAAGTACAGCTCTGGGGTGAGCTCAGAACTTATTCCAATTCATACCCAGAGTGAGGGGATCCTCTTCTCTTGCTCTCACCTTTCTAGG
Source organism: Cephalopachus bancanus (assembly GCA_027257055.1). Lineage (NCBI taxonomy): Eukaryota > Metazoa > Chordata > Mammalia > Primates > Tarsiidae > Cephalopachus > Cephalopachus bancanus. The sequence goes on along the minus strand of JAPVLO010000022.1, from coordinate 2,475,412 downwards.
ATTCCCTGTCCACCCGCCGGCTTACATTTCCCAGGTCCTCTGGTCAGAAAGACAGGATTCTTTCAGAGTTTAAGCTGCTTAACCTCACAAATTTGCATTGCCTGAGTTGTCCTTGGCCAAGTAGAGAGAGAAAAGAAACAGGAAAAAAAAAACCAAAACCAAAACCAAACCAAAACAAAACCCCCACATGCACATCTACTTTTCAGACCACAGGGGCCCTTAACCCTGATTCTTCTGGCCAGAAATGCAGAAGGTCTCGGAGTTTTAGCTCCTTGTGGTGTCAGTGTGGAGTTCTGCAACTGAAGTCACATTGGGCAAAGGCCTGGGTTAAAAAAGAAAAAAATATGGGAAAAAATGAGGATTCCTTTCCATACTCTTTAGCTTCCAGGGATACCTCCTCCCAATCCTCAGGCCACAAGGACAAGGTCCTTGAGGAGTTTCCTGCATGTGTCCATTGTGTAGTTCTGCAGGCAGGGACTCCCTTGGGTCAAAGCTGGCAGAAAACAAAATGGGAAACTCTGTGCCTGTACAAGCTGCTTCTGCAAGTGTTGGCTCCTTTCCTCAACTTGCCTGCTGCTGTTGTTACTTTTCAGAGTCCTCAGGTCGCGGCTTTTGTGTTTTTCCCGAGTTTTTAGTTGTAATCAGTGGGAGCAATAGATGTCAGTGGGCTAACTTCACCTTGACCAGCACCAAAGTCCATGTTTGGTATGTGTTAGATTTTGCAATTCTTTTTCAGAGACAGGCTATCACTAAGGGTCAGGGTCAGGGTCAGGTTAGAAACTAGAGGTCACAAAGAGGGGGAGAGACGTACAAGAGGGGCACGTGTGAGGAGTCATTCTTGCTGTTGCTGACTTGTTTATTGGCTTCTTTTCTTCTCAGGTTTTTATGGGAGTGTGTCTAGCCCTAATTTAGGAGTGCATGAAATGAAGATCGGTCCCATCGTCTTCCAGGTGGCTTCTGGAGATATCACGAAAGAAGAGGCAGATATGATCGTAAATTCAACGTCAAACACATTTAATCTCAAAACAGGTGCTTTACTTGTATTAGTGGAGTAGTTAACACAGTAGATGCCATGAAGGAGGGTTTCTACGACCAAACTGGTTTTTATAACTTTGACTTGTTAATATTAATTAAAATTTTTAAAATTTTCAAGTTATTTTGACAGTTTCTCATAATTAGTAAGAGTTATTTTATGAATTTTTCTTTTACATCATCAGCAATACCTAGGATTCCTTTGATGATAGAGAACATATTTAGATAATGAGGAAGTCTTTCTGATCCAAACATGCCATAGTGATTTTTAAATTCATGTTTGTTATCATCTTGATTTTCTCATGTAGGGGTCTCCAAAGCAATTTTAGAATGTGCTGGACAAAAAGTGGAAATTGAATGTTCTCTTCAAGGTAAAGCCCGATGCTGTTTTTTGGTGGTAAATTGTGATTGTGTGGGAGGCTGTGGAGAGGCTGAAGAAAGTCTTGGTATTAGGGAGATAACACGTCAGTCTTAAAATCATACATTTTACTAAATAATTCTAATCAGGGAATTAGAAGTAAAAGGTAATCTCACAGTTCAAAGAAGTTAGGCCGTAACATTTTTTATTAAAGACAACATTTTTCATCCAAGACAGGATTTCAGGAGTTTTTTAAATGCTTGCTTGCCAAGTTTGACATTTTGCTTTCTAACTAAGCAAAGAGAAAGTTCAACATCTAAGTTTGCATCTTTTTGTCGGTCTTTCCCAGCTCAACAGACCAACAAGGATTATATAATCACTGAAGGTGGATCACTGAGGTGTAAGAATATCATTCATGTCATTGGTGGAAATGATGTCAAGAAATCAGTTTCCTGTGCTTTGCAGGAGTGTGAAAAACGGAAGTACTCATCCATTTGCCTCCCAGCCATTGGGACAGGTTTGTAGCCTTTGGCTGTCAAGGCTAAATCCCAAGGTGTCCACTTTGCTTAGATTTGGTGTTGAGTGTTGATGTAGTCAGAGCTGAGCCTAAACCAGGGCAGCTGCTGCTAATCTAGGAGTGGATTGCTTCCTCACCCCGAGGCAGCCCCTGAGGGAATGAGCAGGGCCTGTGGATGGTTTAAGTAAAACAGGAAAAAATGAAGAAAACCAAAGAGGAAGTTGGAAAATTCGAGAGACAGAAAGAAGGGAGGGGAAGAGAAGGGAGAGCATGGAAAGAGAGGCTAGCCCTCATTCTCCTTTATCAGTTCCTCTTGTTCACTTTGTTATTGCAACAGATCCTTGTATATGACAGGCTGAACATACACCCCTGTTATACAATTCTATCTGACATAGACGTTCCCTCAGATTTTTCTGTTTCACTTGTTGAACACCGGTTTGTCTACACATACCACATCCTCTGTGTCCTAATAAGTGCCTAGCTGAGTATCTAACCAGTGATGGGACACAGTTGATGTTTATTGAGAATGAATGAATATATCTGAGTGTGTTCATTTAAACTCTTCCAAATACCATGGAAAAGCCATGGCTTTGCAAAGGAGAATTTCCCTCTTTCCCTGATCATTTAATAATAAGAAAAATAAAAACCTGAACAAACCTTCTTGGTTAATTTTACAGGGTGGAGTTGTAGGTGATAACTCACATAGTCTCCATTATTTAGTCCTTGGCTTCCTCTTCTGTCTCCTGTCTGTGGAGAACATCAGTGCATCAACTTCTCACCTCACCCTAGCTGACTTCCAGATGCGCATTTCCAGCCTTCAACTCAATGGTCAGCTGTGTCCGTTGACCTTCAGGGCATCTCTGGGTAGAAGCTTCTCCGTTACTATGACCTAGTGGGTCAGAAACTCAACTCTCCACTTTCCTCTTTTCTGCCTACTTGCCTCTTTGATTTTCTTATTTTCCTCAAACTGTATAACAACTGCATGATTCTTTATATCTGAGGATGGTGTTTTCGGTTTATCATTAGTTAAGTGAGTTAGGTGATGCTCTTTGAGCTCTTTCTCTGGGACTCAGAGTCCTGTGCATTGATTCAGAATTCCTGCTTGGTCTCCCAAGAGCTGGTCAGGTCAGGCATGCCCTCCTATGCTTGAGGTGAATGGAGCTGCGTGGTCCTAGTGAGTGAACACTTGGCATTGATCTATCATTCTGTTGCTCAGGAATCTAAGTTGGCGTGTCTTAAACTGGCATTCTAGGCTTTTCAAATCTAAGCCTCAATTGACTTAACCTTCCTTATCAGTTTCTGGGCCTTTTTTTGATCCTCTGACCCATATCTTGCTTTCTGTAATTCTATAGCATTCCTCATAATGTTCCGAGATGGAATTCTGTGTCTACTTTTTGACTTACCTATTTTTAAAAGTATAATTTTTGACCTCTTTATATTTTTATTACCCATAGGGTGTCATCTATTTCTAGCAGATTAACCAACATTTTATCTATCAATTGATCTATCATCTATTTATCTTTTATAGACACCCACCAGTGACTCCCCAGTCTCTGTCTCCATCTACTTTTTTCTCTGAGAATTGTGTTTCCAACTTCAACTCATTTGGGTCAAGAAAGCAGACCTTCCAAGGGAGTCCCTGGGTGGAATCAAAAGAAGAAACAAAGAAAGGAGGTAGTTTTAGTTTTGTATAAATATGTACAAATGGCTGGATGCAGTGGTTCACAGCTGTAATCTCAGCACTCTGGGAGGCCGAGGCAAGAGGATTGCTTGAGCCCTGGGGTACGACCAGCCTGGGCAACATAGCAAGACCTCGTCTCTACAAAAAATTTAAAAATTAGCTGAGTATGGTGGCGTGCACCTGGAGTCCCAGCTACTAGGGGGGCTAAGGTAGAAGGATCACCTGAGCCCAGGAGGTCAAGGCTGCAGTGAACTGTGATTGTTCCACCACACTCTAGCCTGGGCAACAGAGTGAGCTTTTGAGTCAAATAAATAAGTACAAATGCTTGAGTATTTCTGGGTTGCTGCAATCTTCTTGTTTCTTCCACTATTCTGGTTGTGTTGCTGGTCTTCACAAATAGATCAGGGCTAGTGGGTCATCCTTGCTTTCCCTCTACCTATCTTGATTACCACCTGAGCTGGTGCTAAGATGAACAGATGGGAAGTGTTGTCCCTTAGGGGCATATATGAGCTGAATTAGAACTGTGATCAAGACAGCCTCTGGCAGTTGAAGGGAGGCTGTTCCTCACAGACATCTGCATCAGAGGAGAGAACAGGTGGCCAACGGTAACCTGGGAATACCTCAAGTTCAATGCAGACTCCAATCTCCCATTCATTGTCTCTCTCAAAACTTGCTCTTCCGCTTATATCCCTAGTCACGTGAAAAGTATCACTTCCCATCTAGAATCCTGGACTCTGCCCTTTTTATCATTGCTATGCTCATGAGCTCAGTAATTATTTGATGGGACGTTTGCCTGCCTGTGCCAGGCCCCATGTTTAGGCACTGGACATAGAAAGATAGTGAGTAAAAGGGTCCAGTTCTCAAGGAGCCTCTCGCCTAGTGTGAGAGATGGGCAGGTAAGCAAACGACTGCAACACAACGTGCCCCATGATATAGTGAAGGAGTGTGTGTGGCCAGAGAGGGAGAGGGAAGGGTCAAGGATAAAACCCTGTCCCTAGGTTCTCCTGACTTTACTTCCTAAGTAGTTCCTCAGTCCCTACACCCTAATCCATCCTGGCCTCCTCTTTTTGTTCAGCTCTTGTCTTTTGGCTAAACTTTCATTACAGCCTCTTAACTAGACCTGGGCTGCCACTCCAGTGCCTCCTCCACACACCTTCAGATTGATCTTTCTTGCAACAGATCCTTGTATATGACAGGCTGAACATACACCCCTGTTATACAGTTCTATCTAACATAGACTTTCCCTCAGATTTTTCTGTTTCACTTGTTGAACACCTGTTTGTCCACACATACCACATCCTCTGTGTCCTAATAAGTGCCTAGCTGAGTATCTAACCAGTGATGGGACACAGTTGATGTTTATTGAGAATGAATGAATATATCTGAGTGTGTTCATTTAAACTCTTCCAAATACCATGGAAAAGCCATGGCTTTGCAAAGGAGAATTTCCCTCTTTCCCTGATCATCTAATAATAAGAAAAAACAAAAACAAAAACTGAACAAACCCTCTTGGTTAATTTTACAGGGTGGAGTTGTAGGTGATAACTCACATCTGTAATCCCAGCACTTTGAGAGGCCGAGGCAACAGGATTGCTTGAGTTTAGGTATTCAAGACCAGCCTAGGCAACATAGTGAGACCTTGTCCCTACAAAATATCAAAAAAATTAGCTGGGCGTGGTGGCACACATCTGTAGTCCCAGATACTTGGGAGGCTGAGGGGGAAGGATTGCCTGAACCCAGGAGTTTGAGGCTGTGGTGAGCCAGATTGTACCACTGAACTCCAGCCTGGGTGACAAGGTGGGGCCTCGACTCCAAAATATATATATATTTTTTTTACTCCAAAAATTTTTTTTAAACATTTTTAACATTTTTTCTACTTTTCTACAATTGTCACACAGCCAAGTGAAAGAGGTCTACTCTTTTTCTACAATAGTGGTGGGCACCATCAACAGGGTTTATCAAGTGGGCTCAGTCCATCATACCAGCATGACCAGGAGACTTTTACATTGCCTATCATGTGATTTTGCGAGCTGCTGTTCACATGGAAACACTTCCATGGCTGAAAAGGGACTTCTCATGATCTTACCCAGGCGTAGTTGTCATAGCCTGACAGGATATATGGAGTATGCTGGAAACGGGAAAGAATCTGCTTAGAGGGGCTGCTTTGAATCCTGCTGGTCAGTTAAAATCTCACCAACAATGGGAGGAAAGCCTTCCTGGAGGTTCACTGATAACTAGTGTACAAAGAATTAATAGATTATAGCAAATCGTGTATAGCTTCAGGTGTCTTACAATATTAGCTTAGTTTAAATCAGGTTTCCAAAGATATCTGGGGAAATAAGGATACATGCAAAAAAATCAAGTGATGATTGCACAAAAAATAGTTTTTCTATTTAAAGAGCATATTGTTTCAACATATATTAGCATTTTCTGCTTTTTTTTCTAATTTTTTGAAGGACACTAGTGAGCCAAGAAGAAAAGATCCTGTGCCCAGTAACAGGAGAGAGGAACACAGTGATCTGGGATTCTCTGAATAGAGCAGATGTGAATGTTGATCCCCAGAAGTTAGGCTTCTGGGCCCCTTGTTCGTTGCTGGGCTGGTGGCTTCCTGACATCCTGGAACAAAACTCCCCATTGTATCTAGAATTTCAAAAGTGTTTGTTGATCCATTGATAGAAAATGTTACAGTGATGAAAGAATTAGGGAGTGGGCATTTATACTATGAGCACTGGAAACCCTAATTTATCCCTCTGCCTTTTCCAGGTGAGTCTTTCGTTTCCCCTTCAGTCATTTTTATTATTTGCTTTTCCAGGAAAAGCCAAACAGGACCCAGATAAGGTTGCTGAAGCTATAATTGATGCCCTTGAAGAGTTTATCCAGAAAGGATCAGCCCAGTCTGTAAAAAAAGTTAAAGTTGTCATCTTTCTGCCTCAAGTACTGGATGTGTTTTATGCCAACATGAAAAAAAGAGAAGGGTCTCAAGCTTCTCCTCAGCTGTCTCTGATGTCTAAATTTAAATGTGAGTTTTTCATTATGACATGCATGTTCCTAACATTGATATTGCAAGGGAAATATCTGTTCTTACTTTTCTTTTTAGCACTTTTGGGCTTTTCAAAGGAATCTCCTAAAAAACTTCAGAAGCCTTTGGTTTTGGAAAAGAAAACAGAATCAGCTACATTCCAGGTATGTGGTGAAAACATAAAATGTGTGGAAGAAACTATCTCCTGGATACAGGAACTGATTGAAAAGGAACAGTATCCTTACACCAGTGAAGATGAGTATATCAAATACTTTGATGAGAAGGAATATCAGGAATTAAATGAGCTGCAGAAGAAGTTAAATATTAACATTGTTTCCCTGGACCTCCAGAGACCTTTGATTAAGGTTGTGGGAATTAGCAGAGATGTGATGCAGGCTAGAGATGAAATTGAGAAAATGATCAAGAGAGTTGGAGTGACCAAAGAACAGGAATCCCGGGCAGATTGTATCAGTGAGTTTGTAGAATGGCAATATGATGACAATAATACTTTTCATCGTTTTGATAAAATAACCAATATGAATTTGGAAGATGCATGGAAAAACAAGAGAAAAACAATTGATGTCAAAATTAACAATCAGAGGTACACAGTGAACTTGGACACACAAACTGCCACAGATGCAAACGGACACAATGTACCTGTTCAACGCCTCGTGAAACATGACGGTGAGTTAAACTTTCATGCCTGTCATCTGTTATTTTACACCTACTTTAGGCTTAACAGTATTTTGCACATACATCAAAAATTAAAATAGAAAAAAAAGTCAAATCATCCTAATGAAATAAACAAGAAAATGTGGTCTCTGAGCTTAAATAGCTTATATTATGACCAAGAAAACCTAGCATGGACATACACCTAACAGCCTAAAGATGACCATCTTGTTGGTGACAGTAGTAAATAAAACAAATAAAATTCCCATCTCCTAAGCTGATTAGCTTTCCAGAACCAGATCTGCTGGGGAGGTAATGGCTGCATCAGTCAAGAGAGAGAAAACCATAGCCTTAAAAGAAAAGTGGGCTGGGTGAGGTGGCTCAGGCCTGTTAATTACAGCACTTTGGGAGGCGGAGGCAAGAGGACTGCTTGAGCCCAGGAATTCAGCCTACGTAATGTAGCGAGACCTCATCTCTACAAACAATTAAAAAACTTAGCCAGGTGTGGTGGTGTCTGCTTGTAGTCCCAGCTACTCAGGAGGCTAAGGCGGAAGGATCACCTGAGCCCAGGAGGTCAAGGCTGTGGTGAGCCAGGATCATGTCACTGCACTTCAGCCTGGACAACAGAGTGAGACCCCGATTTAAAAAAAGAAAGAGAGAGAGAGAGAATGAAAGAAAAAGAAAGAGCCAGGCTCGGTGGCTCAGCCTGTAATCCTGTGCCTTGGGAGGCTGAGGTGAGTGGATTGCCAGAGCCTGCGGGGTTCGAGACCCATCTGGGCAACTTGGTGAACCCTCATCTCTACAATAAATCAAAAAATTAGCCAGGTGTGGTAGCGCATGCCTGTAGTTCCAGCTACTCAGAAGGCTGAGGTGGAAGGATCACCGGAGCCCAGCAGGTCGAGGCTGTGGTGGCCGGGAGCGGCCACTGCACTCCAGTCTGGGCGACAGAGTGAGACTCCAACTCAAAAAAAAAAAAGAAAGAAAGGAAGAAAAGTGGTCCCAGGTTTTATAGAACAAAAGAGCAAAGGAGAGGAAATAGGAAAGACAACCTGATTAGAGAGCAAGCCCTCTCTGTGTCTGTGACAGATAACCCCGGGAGGATCTGAGCCTGTAGGAACTTCTTCCAGAAGTCACCTCTGGCCTGAGCAGAAGATTCCTTGACACACATGACAGCAGGCAGGCTTCAGATTCTCTGAGCAGATCTGCTCCCTGAGATGGGAATGCCTGTCTTGTGTAGCAGTCATTCCTGCCTTTGAACCAAATAAGCCCCCCATTGTAAATGAGTCAATTGCCTTCCAGTACACCATATTCATCTCTTGTGAGATCAGTGAACACATTCCTCTGGCTATGAGTAACCCTGGGGAAATGACAAATCACATATAGCCGTCTGCTTAGCAGAGGAGGAGACAGAGCTGCCACCACAGTCTGTCACATAGCAAAACCTACTACCCAGCCCACTCTAAGGATGCCGTGAAGAATAATGAAAACACAGATGTGAAGTACTTTGTGTTGATGATGGTCAGGAGTTCTGGCAAAAATCCATGCCATAAAAAAAAACAATGGCAACTACTTAAAACACTGTGGGGAAATAATTTATTGTTAAATTTGATGGATTAGGGAAAGTACAGATGAGTTAGACTACTGCACCAATCGTCCTCAAATCTTAGCATGATCAAAACATAAGACACACACACACACACACACACACACACACACACACACACACACATTCCACACCTCCGAGATTCTGAGTCACAGATCTGTGGCTTTTCTTTTCTTTCTGTTTTTAAACAAGCATTCTAGTTGGTTCTGATGTATGTGTCTATTGTCCACACTTTGAAAAACATTACCTTAGATAAGGAACTTTTTGAACACTTAAAATTAGAAGATTGTAAAACAAGAACACAGATGATACTCGGTTTTTCAAAGCACACCAGAAATGTGCAAGGGAGTCCTCAAAATGTGTCCTTTGCAGTTGATATCCCTGTATCCTGGAGTGATATGAAGCAGCAGAATTTCTGCACAGTGGAGCTACAGCCCAGTGATTCAGAATACAACGTTGTGGCAAGCAATTTTAATCAGACCTGCTCACAGTTCACAATAGAGAAGGTAAGCCTCCTGCTGGGGGGTGGGTTGTTTTTGAGTTGGAGTCTCACCCTGTCGCCCAGACTGGAGTGCAGTGGCACACTCCCAGCCACCGCACTCTCAACCTGCTGGGCTCCGGCGATCCTTCTGCCTCAGCCTTCCAAGTAGCCGGAACTACAGGCACGTGCTACCACGCCCGGCTAATTTTTTATTTATTGTAGAGATGAGGTCTCACCAAGTTGCCCAGGCGGGTCTCGAACCCACGGGCTCAGGCAATCCACTCACCTCGGCCTCCCAAAGCGCGGGATTATAGGCGGAGCCACCGAGCCCGGCCTGGAGTGGGATTTTTTAATGGGGGAAATAAGTGATGTCATGGTCAAGTGTAAATACATTTTCATTCACATCCTATCACCTCTTTTTAAACTTAGAATTAGAATTTTTATGGTAGTTAGATTTTAGATTCTAGATTCTACTCATGTACCATGATTACTGAGGCATTAAGATTCTTGTGTCAGTTATTACAATATCAGATTGTAGCATGATATTAGAATACTAAAGACATGTCATTCTTACTTTGTGAATCAAGCTAATAAAAATTCAAAGATAGGGCAACCCCCTTGGATCCCTCCCACTCTGGGAGCTTTTCTGTCCTCTCAATAAATCCTACTTAAAAAAAAAAAATCAAAGATAGGGCTTCAGAGTTGGGTTTGATGACTAGCAAACACAAAGAGCCATACAAAAGAGCCTCAGATCAGGATCATGTTCTTTTGCAACACTACTCATGGGGTCAACAGTGCTTCCTTGATTAATCCAGTGGCCCTTTTCTTGTTTATGGCTCATGTCTGTAATCCCAGCTATTGGGAGACTGAGGCAGGAGGATCACTTGAGCCCCTGGTTTTGAATGAGTCTGGGCAGCATAGCAAAATCTTGCTCTTAAACAAAAGCAACCATCAATTATTTGGCATCTTTTCCCACTTTTAAACATTATTGATATGTGTGGTTTATGTTCTTTCTTGACTTCTGTGACAATATTATTTTGATTCTTTTTTTTTCTTTCTTTAACTAAATTTATTTTCATTTTCACTGGTATCTGTTTCTTCTCCAAACCCCCAATTCTAGCTTTATCCACAGCACTTATACTTTGGTCTTCTGTCTCTGCACCTCACCAGGAGATGTTTTTACTTTTCTTGGCTTTGGCTATTAGTTCAATGATGATAGCTCCCAAATTAGTACTACCTACCTGGATCTTTGACTCAAGTTCTAGAACATACTCCTATATGCCTATAATCCCAGCACTTTGGTAGGCTGAGGTTAGAGAATTGCCTGAGCCCACAGGTTCAAGACCAGCCTGGGCAACTTGGCGAGACTTCATCTCTGCAATAAATCAAGAAAAATTAGTCAGGCATGGTGGTACATGCCTGTAGTTCCAGCTACTTGGAAGGTTAAGGTGGAAGGATTGCCGGAGCCCAACAGGTCGAGGCCGCAGTGGCCGTGAACATGCCACTGCTCTCCAGCCTGGGTGACAGAGTGAGACTTCAACTCAAAAAAATAATAATAATTCAAAAAAGATTTAAAGTGTCCTACAAAGATACATACAAATATTGCAGATAAAATAAATAGATGAAGAAAAATGGATAAGGAGAAAAGGAGGGTAGGGAAAATAAGATAATACAGACGTAATGCTAGTTCACAAAAACATAACATGAGGTGATGAATTTGTCCCTGAGCTTCCTAGTAGACAAAGCAAAGAAGTAAACATTTAGCTACAAGACTCATAATGCTCAGAAATAAAAAAGTACACCATTTGATAAGGAGACAGCTCTTCACAATACTGAACTGACTCCTGAGAGATTTCTCTTGTGGAGAATATCTTCAACATCATCGACACAATAAATTCAGTATCAAATTTTATATCACTGATTTTTTTAAACATCCTTTAATGTAAACTGGTTGAACAAAACTGATGCCTGATTGAATGAAAACAATTCTATGAGGCACCAAGACAATATGATTCTAGTATGCAGCTCTTTGGTGGTCTAGTTCTGAGATAACAAATAAGTTTCATTCCAACTGTCAGTTACAGTTAACTGGTAGTGGTTGACTGGTACATTGTGATGAGATGTCAAATTCAGACCAAGTGAGAATGAATGTCCGGGTTGCTGAGCAATGTCTGCAGTGGGCCCTGTGGAGGTCTGCCATGTGTTGGCAGATCCTGGCCAGAGAAATGATGCCAGAATTATTATTAGTAATATTAAAATGGCGATGCCAACTTTCTTTTGGTTATTGTTAACGTGTTGTGGTACATATCTTTTTCCATTTTTTTTCCTTGAATCTTTTTATAACTGTGTATTTGAGATGTGTCCCTTGGTAGTGGCATATGCCAGAGTTTTGTTTTTCTTCATCCAGCCCAATAATCTTTATCTTTTAATTGGAGTACTTAATCTGTTTACTGTATTTACTGATGTCTGAGTTTAAATATACCATATTAATCTTTGTTGTCTATGTATCATATCTACTTTTCATTCTTTTTCTCTTTTGCATTAAGTATTTCTATTATTTTATCTTCACCCCCTCATTAGGGTGTTGGTTGTATATTCTATTACAATTCTTTCACTGCTCACCCTAGAGATTGCAATGTAAATCCTTGACTTATTAAATTTAATGTAAGTTAATATATTTATTATTCCCCAGACAATGCAATGACCTTTGGACACTTTAAGCCCCATTTATTCCTCTCCTGCCTTTGTGTTACTTTTACCATGTATTTTAATTCTATGTATATTTGAAACCCTACCAAATATTTAAATTTGTACAGTGTATGTTTACATTTATCAACATATTTACCCTTTCTTTTCACTCTTCTTCAATCCTTCCTGTATTTCCATGCTTCCATCTGGGATACTTTTTCATCTGGATTTAGTATTTCTTCTAATGCAGATCTGATAGCAATGAATTCTCCCGATTTTAATTTCCTGAAAATGTCTTTATTTCACTTTCATTGTTTGAAAGGCATTTTTCTGGATATAGGAATCTGGGTTGGTAGTTATTTTCTTTCAGCACTTTGAAGACATTATCGTCTTCTGACTTTTACTGTTTCACCATGTACTTCCCGTCTCTCTGAATCTCTGCTCATTAAATCGTTGTTGCCTTCAGATAAACTTCTTTCTCCTCTAGCTTTTCTAGTAGTTATTGGTGAGAGATTGGTCTGATACAAGTCATGTACGTTAGCCAGAAACCTGCTGCTAATAATAAACAAACTAAATAAAGATTAAGATTTATTTGCATGTTTTTTGACCTTAGAATTTATCTTATGAGAAACAGAGAGTCAGATTACTGTGTTAGAATAATTCCTTTTTTGTGTGTGGTTATTCAATTTTTAAAGAGTAAGGAACAACCTTTTAAATTTAAGAATGAAGAGACTAAGACAATTATTTTGAAATACTAAGAAAAAATTTTGAAGACTTTAAAATTGAGTACAATAAACAAAATTTAAGATAAATGGAAATAAAATGAATGTAGGCATTTTGGAGATCAGCAACTTGACTGTAGATAAAGAATACAAAGGGAAAATACTTTTTTTTTTTTTTTTTTTTTTTGAGTTGGAGTCTCACTCTGTCGCCCAGACTGGAGTGCATTGGCCGCTCCCGGCCACCGCAGCCTCAACCTGCTGAGTTCCGGCCATCCTTCCGCCTCAGCCTTCCAAGTAGCCAGAATTACAGGCGTGCGCTACCACGCCTGGCTGATTTTTTGATTTATTGTAGAGATGAGGTCTCACCGCCCAGGCAGGTCTTGAACCCGCGGGCTCAGGCAGTCCACTCACCTCAGCCTCCCAAAGGTGCGGGATTACAGGCTGAGCCATCGAGCCCGGCTGGAAAATACTTTTTTAATATTTAAATTTTTTATTTTAAAGATGTGGGGTACAATTCAGGGTTAAGTATACAAATGTTTATTATACAGGTATCTTTGTTGATGAGGTGTGCCCACCCTCCCCCAGCAGAATTCCACTACTGCCAATTCCACTCCCTGCCCCCCAGTAATTTCCCACTCATGACAATCCTTTTCTTATGGTATTACGATAATTGTTCAAGGTCTACTTATGCGTGAGAACATGTGATACTCAGTTCTTTGTTTCTGTGATAGATCACTCAGTATTATAGACTCTAAGTCCATCCAAGTAAAGTTCATAATTTTGCCCTTATTTATGGCTGCGTAATATTCCATCATGTACATGTACACATTTTTTAAAAATCCGTCCTCTTTTGATGGGCACCAAGGTTGGTTCTGTGTTTTTGCTATTGTAAACAATGCTGCAATAAACATAATGTGTGCAGGTATCTTTTTCATAGAGTGGTTTGAGTTCCTCTGGGTATATTCCCATAGGGTGATTGCAGGGTCATATGGAAGGTCAATTTTTAGACATTTTAGGAATTGCCAAACTGTTTTCCACAGAGGTTGTACTAGTCTACACTCCCACCAACAGTGTAGAAGTGTTCCCTTTTCCTTGCATCCTCTTCAGCATCTGTGGTTTTTTGAGTTATTTATTTTATTTTATTTTATTTGAGTTGGAGTCTCACTCTATCGCCCAGGCTGGATTGCAATAGCACGCTCACAGCCACTGCAGCCTCGACCTGCTGGGCTCTGGCAATCCTTCCACCTCATCCTTCCAAGTAGCTGGAACTACAGGCACACACTACCACCCCCAGCTTATTTTTTTTAAATTTATTTTAGAGATGAGGTCTCACCAAGTTGCCCAGGCTGGTCTTGAACCTCTGGGCTCAGGTAATCCTCTCGCCTCGGCCTCCCAAAGTGCTGGGATTACAGGCTGAGCCACCGTGCCCAGCCCTTTTTTGAGTTATTGATGATGGCCATCCGGACTGGAGTGTGGTTTTACTTTGCATTTCTTTGGTGACTGAGGCTGAGCATTTTTTCATGTATCTGTTGGCTACTCGTATGTCTTCTTTTAAGAAGTGCTTATTCATATCTTTTGCCCACTTAGTAAAATCATAAATCAGATCAACAAAATATATGATTATGCTGGAGCTTTGCACCAGAAGGCAAATTGTATTGTAATTAAAAGTAGGAAACCCAAAACTGAAAAAAAAAAAAAAAAAAAAGAGCCAGATGAAGGCAGGTAATAAGTGTTAGGCCTGAGAGTTCTCTAGAATGGAAAAAGATTCTGACAACATGGAACATTTACCTTGTGCCTTTCCATGAGTGATCCTAGTCATTTTAACCACCCCTCACTTCTCCCAGGACAGCCTTATGAAACTGCCACTCCTTGGTGATTAGGGGAGTCTAGAAGCTGATCTGCAACCCAGGATCCGAGCAGTTTCTACCACAGCCCTGGAGACCACTGCCCAAAGAGTACAGTCAAAGCACGACCACTTTTGTTCCAGTTGGATCCCTCGTCATCAGGATTCATGCTCCCTTTTCCAATTGGATCAGAGATTCATTTTCCTTAGTGAATTTCCTTCTTGCCTAGACATTCTGCCACTTCTTCCACTGTTAGCACATGGCGAGGTCAACCAGTATCCCAGAAGGCCTGAGGCAGCGAGAGGCAAAGTGACACAGCAAGGCAGACAGCAACAGGAACAGTTATTAGAGTGCATGTAAAAGCAGGAGCTGCAGAGGCTGGGGCAGAAGCATTCATGCAATGAGGACTTATGATCCTAAACGTTGTTTACGCTCATGTGGTATGTAAAAGATGTTAAAAATGGGCCGGACTCAGTGGCTCAGCCTATAATCCCTGTATTTTGGGAGGCCGAGGAGAGTGGATTGCCTGAGCCCGCGGGTTCAAGATCAGCCCAGGCAACTTGGTGAGACCTCGTCTCCACAATAAATAAAAAATTAAGCCGGGTTCGGTGGCTCAGCCTGTAACCCCAGCGCTTTGGGAGGCTGAGGTGAATGGATTGCCTGAGCCCGCGGGTTCGAGACCCACCTGGGCAACTTGGCGAGACCTCATCTCTACAATAAATCAAAAAAAATTAGCCAGGCGTAGTAGCGCATGCCCGTAGTTCCAACTACTTGGAAGGCTGAGGGGGAAAGATTGCCAGATCCCAGCAGGTTGAGGCTGCGGTGGTCAGGAGCGGCCACTGCACTCCAGTCTGGGTGACAGAGTGAGACTCCAACTGAAAAATAAATACATAAAAAGAAAGAAAGAATTAGCCAGGCATGGTAGTGTGTGCCTGTAGTTCCGGCTGCTTGGAAGGCTGAGGCAGAAGGATCGCTAGAGCCCAGCAGGTCGACGCTGGGGTGGCTGTGAGCGTGCCACTGCTCTCCAGCCTGGGCGACAGAGTGCGACTCCAACTCAAAAAAAAAATAAAAATGTTAAAAATGAAAGCAACACTCTTCCTGTTGCCTGTTTTTATGACATACTGGATCTAAAAAGATTTCTGAATGCAGAAAGCTGCCATCTGGCATTAAATGTGCTGTTTAGTGTATTCTTTATTTATGAAACATAGTGATTATGTTTCATTTGCTGTATCTTGGCAAGTGATCTTGGCACTGGCAGAATATTTTTCTTTATTAATTTTCAGATTGAGAGGATCCAGAATCCAGATCTCTGGAAATGCTACCAGATAAAGAAAAACACCATGGATGCCAAGAATGGCCAGACAATAAATGAGAAGCGACTCTTCCATGGGACAGATGCTGGCTCGGTGCCATATGTCAATCAAAATGGCTTTAACCGCAGCTATGCTGGAAAGAATGGTAAGGAAGTGAGTAACCTGGCTGCTTCGAATGAGGCATCAGTCATGAGAACCCAAGCTGGCTAGGGGCAGAGTGGATCCACTGTGCTCCTCCATCGTTGGTGGCCACATTGCAGCCCAAGTTTCAGGATGGGACTCACTGTATTCCATCCCAAAGGGGACTGACTGGCCCTGCAAAGTGGAAAAATTAAGGATTAAACATAAAAAAGCACATAGTCAAAAAATTTTAAAGAGGCTTCAGAGAGAACCGAACATTACTTTCATGTAATTTGACATATTGGACCAACATGTCAAATGATACACTAAGTTGAAATTCTTAAAAATGGTTTGTTTTTCTCTTCACAGCTGTGGCATATGGAAAGGGAACTTATTTTGCTGTCGATGCCAGTTACTCTGCCCATGATACATACTCCAGACCAGATGCAAATGGGAAAAAGCATATGTATTATGTGCGAGTCCTCACTGGAGAATACTCACTTGGAAATCACTCATTAATTGTGCCTCCTCCAAAGAACTCTCAGAATCCTACGGACCTGTTTGACACTGTCACAGATGATGTGCAAAATCCAGGAATATTTGTGGTATTTTATGACAACCAAGCATACCCAGAGTACCTTATTACTTTTAGAAAATAACATTTTAGTATCCTTGCCAAAAACCATTATTCATCTATACGTATGTGAAACAAGTTTTAGCTTTTTTTTTTTTAACCCTTTCAACAGCTTTTTCTAAGATCAAAGAATGCTTCCTTGTCACTGGAATCACAATTCCTTCAACTTCTCCTACATAATGGAAATGGACCTACCTTGAGAACAAACAAATTTGGGAATTTAAAGTCAGATAATATAGTTACAACTGTGTCCACACTGTGGACATCAAATCTGTAGAAAAGAAGAACAGGTTTACATTTTTAGGAAGGAGAAAATAACCATCTTAGAGACAGAGGGCACAGCTATGCAATTCCAGCTACCACTGAAGGAGATAGCTGGTGTCACATCTGGATGCCACAGTGCTGTGGGAGCACAGTATTACCAAGTGGGTAGGCTGCTGCTTTCCATGGGGGAAAGGCTGGTCTTATTCAGACCTTTTTCCTTGGGCTGAGGTCTGTGCCTGATACAAAATGGATATCCCAGCTGGGCACGGTGGCTCATGCCTATAATCCCAGCACTTTGGGAGGCCAAGGCGAGAGGATTGCCTGAGCCCATGGGTTTGAGGCCAGCTTGGGCAACTTGGTGAGACCTCATCTCTACAATAAATAAAAAAATTAGCTGGGTGTGGTGGCGTGTACCTGTAGTTCCAGCTACATGGAAAGTTGAGGCTGAAAGATCACCTGAGCCCAGCAGGTCGAGGCTGCAGTGGCTGTGAGTGCCATTGCACTTCAGCCTGGGAGACAGACTCCAACTCAAAAATAATAAAATAAAATAAAATAAATAAAATGGATGCCCCATAAATGCCTGATAAACCAATTAAGAAAGAAAAAGCCTAGTCAGGCTCTTCTCCAAAGTAGGAGCCATCTCTTCAACATCCTTGAGTTGTTGCCACCTTGCCCCAAATTGAACAGATTCCGAGACAGGGAACTTCATCCTTCACAAACCAGCCTGTGACCTGGGGGACAGCTCCAGCCAGGGCTCTGGGATTGCCATGCATGTGTGCCTTGACCAACCCAGGGGTTGTGACTTAGCTGCGATCTGCAGGCATCGTGTCCCATGGAGTTATGCAACGCAGCAGCCCTGGCTCCAGTTGCCAAAAGGTCCTTTTTAACGTCGAACCATAATCTGCCTTCTTACAACTTCTACTCATTGGTCTTTGTTCTGCCCAGTGAAAACAGCCAGATAATGCCTGCTACATCTTCAGTGCGAAAGCCTTCTACTGTGCTGAGATTAAGGGAACTGTAAGATTACTCAACAGCATACGTTTCTTGGCAGCATAGCTTTTGATGATTTCAAAGTTGTGTGTAGAATAAATAAACCAAAGGAATTAAGCAGTCATATTGCTAACTCTTATCTGTTGGATGGTGAAGGGAAATTGTTCTCCCCCCCCAAGTAAGTATCAAATTCAAGCAACATCTATTGAGCACGTAAATTGCCCCAGATAGTATTCATATAGTGCTTTCACGTACATTATTTCTCTCAAAACCCCCAAACAATCCTTTGAGGGAGGAATTATATCCACCACATTGTAAACTCGCCGAGTGCATGAAACTTCCTTGCCTGAGGTCACCTATGCAGGAACCGTCAGAGCCAGCAACTGGATCTGCCCCTGCTGTCCCTGTGATGTCCTTTTGCTTCCCACTACAGAATATGGCCTCTGGATGAATGTCACTGATTCAGAAACCCCTCAGACAATCTGTGAAATAGTTCCATCTTTTTTTTTTTTTTTTCTTCCCTTCTGACTTGTGTTTCTATTGTATTTTCTTCACTGAAGCTCTGTAGGCCAAGGCCCCAGCTGGGGCTGATGCGGAGCTGATGCAGATAGCACACTCGGACGCTAGGTGTCGCTCGGGGGATGAAGGCCTGTGCCCTCGCCGCTGGGAACACTTGCCCTGGAGGGGGCGGAGGCTAGGGTCCACAGTTGCTGTCCTTCACACAGAGGTCTTGGATTTTTTTCTTTTGCCGTTGTTTGTTTTTTTTGAGTGGATTGGCAAGCCTCCTTATTGTTCAGGAGTGGCTCAACCCTGGCAAGAAATGTTGAGAAACTGGAATCAAGAAGAGAGACCTGATCTTGTTTGCTTTTGTTCTCCTGTGGTTTGGTTAACTCGGGTCAAGACTGACTACCAGGGGCATGTTGCACTGAAGAATAATGATCCAGTCAGAACATATTACAGTTACCCTCAACCTAAATATGTCAGATATGTCACTTTCCTCCTTTTCAAATAAAATACTTGAAAACTGTCATTTGGTGGTAAACATTTTTATCCTGAAGGGCAAATACAGGGAAGCTTAATGATAAACACAGGCCACTGCTGATCAAAACCTACAGCTAAACAGGACAGCATGAAGGGCTCCTCAGAGTATTCATATTCGGGTGAAAATTACCAGAAGGGGCACAGCACAGGTATAATTTAGTAGACCCGACGGGCAAATTGGCCCCAGCAAGTAGCCCCTGCTAACAAGCTCCTGTGGCGAGTCTTGATGGTTTACTCTAGAGCCAGAGATTCTTAACTCATTTGCGATCGCTGGTGTGAATTTACGTCATTCCAAATTCTGTTCCTGGTTCTTGCTGATGTGAATTTACATCTTTGCAAATTCTGTTTCTGAATGCTGCAACATTGTCATGTTTGTGTTATTATATTTTGCTTGAAAATGAATAGTGAGGCAAGGAGAAAGTTAAGATAGTTATCTGAGGTTGACTATGCAATGTTATTACTGATTTACGCAGTTGGTAAAAATAGCAAATTGGTCGTTATTTTGTTGTGATTAGTGTTGTGTGCTTGTATTTTGATATTTCAGTTTTCATACTTCGTTAAAAATAACTTACCATAATTATGAAAAATAAATATATGCTGATGGGATTTCTGAGGTCAAAGGTGAATCCAATGAACCTATTAGTGATAATGAGACAGATAGTGGTGTAAGATGCAATGTAAACAAAGAAATATATATGATACAAATTTGGCTTATAATCTGAATAAAATTACAAAGTATGGAATGCTGGTCAGAGTGGTGTCTAATCTGAGGCAACTTTAAGCTGTATTGTGAAAAAGGTGACAATTTAGAAAAAAACTATTTCACTTGTGCTTAGTGACAGAAGCTGGCAGCAGCCAGCTTTAGATTGTTTTATTTTTGCCCACTGTTAGGAAAGTGAAAAATTTGTCAATCTCAAATGTGTTAAGCTTTTTTCGTATTTGGATCACCTGAGGTATTTGCTGAAACAGCAAGTTCTAGCCCCATTCCAAGAGTTCGATTCTGGAGCACTAGAGTGGTGCCCAGGAATCTGCATTTTCAGCAAGGACCACAAATAATTCTGATATCCCTGACACCCTGAGCTACATAAGGACTTTCATGGGCCTTTGTGGACTCTTTACTGCAAAAAAAAATTAATAATTATAATTTGCAAATGCATTTATATGAGCCCAAATGAAGTTGAGGCTGGAATTTTTTTTTTCTGATTTTCAAAGAAAATAAAATGTCTTTATTGACCCTTAAAAGCATCATGGGTCCAAGCCATTGTGCCTACTGTACCTAATGGATAAGTCAGCCCTACTGATACCCTGGATACTGTGACATTAGGTTTAAGGCTGAGGAGATTATATATTCGTGTGTGTGTGTATGTGTGTGTGTATAAACCTGCAGTGGCACAATCACTGCAGCCTCAACCTTCGGGCTCAGGCGATCCTCCCGCCTCAGCTTCCCAGGGAAAACTGGCATGTACCACCACACCCGGCTAATTTTTTGGTTTTTTGTAAAGATGACGTTTTGCTATGTTGCCCAGACTGGTGGCAAACTCCTGCGCTCAAGCAATCCTCTGCCTTGGCCTTCCAAAGTGCTGGGATTATAGGCATGAGCCACCATGCCCAGTGATTTTTTTTTAAGAGATGGAGGGGTTTTGCTGTGTTTTCCAAGCTAGGCTTAAACTCCTGGGTTCAAGTGATCCTTCTGCCTCAGCCTCCCGAGTAGCTGGAATTCCAAGCGTGAACCACCGTGTATGGCTGGGCTTGTATTTTTTTTTAACTCCCTTGGCCTCTGGAAAGTCAAAGTATTTATTTAATCAATGATTTTTCACTAACACGGGCAGGCTCACCTGTGAAATGCAGGGTGAAATGGGACCTGGCTATCTTGGTGTATGACAGCCTCTCCTTTCATTCACTCTTTTCTCACTCACAGTCACTCTGCAGATAGCCAGGATCTCTTGCTGTTTCATAATCTCTATCTGTATAAAATAAGGAAATTATCCCCCTCATAATCCATTTAACACTTCAGAAATTCATTCATACCAATGACTTAACTCTCTTCCGGGGTCTCTGCATGACAAAGACTATTACCCTAACTGAATGAAATGTTTTGTCCCAAAACAGCTTTTAAACTTTCCTGACTCCAAACTACACTAAAACATATTTTATTTTTTATTTTTTTATTTTTTTTTGAGTTGGAGTCTCACTCTGTCGCCCAGACTGGAGTGCAGTGGCCGCTCCCGGCCACCGCAGCTTTGACCTGCTGGGCTCTGGCGATCCTTCCGCCTCAGCCTTCCAAGTAGCTGAACTACAGGCACGCGCGCTACCATGCCCGGCTAATTTTTTGATTTATTGTAGAGATGAGGTCTCGCCAAGTTGCCCAGGCGGTCTCGAACCCGCGGGCTCAGGCAATCCACTCACCTCAGCCTCTCAAAGCGCGAGATTACAGGCTGAGCCACCGAGCCCAGCTAAACATACATTTTATATCAAACTCAATACATGCACAGATATAACTGAAAAGTTTTATGAAATACTCTTGCCCTGAAATAACACTTTTCCTGAAAAGTTTCACAAAGTTTCAATGAAACTACTTTTTCTATTCCATGTTTTAAAAAATATTGGTCTTGGCTGGGTTCGCTGGCTCAGCCTGTAATCCCAGCACTTTGAGAGACCGAGGCGAGTGGATTGCCTGAGCCCGTGGGTTCGAGACCAGCCCGGGCAACTTGGCAAGACCTTGTCTCTACAATAAATTAAACATTAGCTGGGCATGGTAGCGCACACCTGTAGTTCCAGCTACTTGAAGGCTGAGGTGGAAGCATCGCTGGAGCCTAGCAGGTCAATGCTGGGGTGGCCATGAACGTGCACTCCAGCCTGGGTGATGGAGTGAGACTCCAACTCAAAATATATATATATATATATATATATATATATATATATTGGTCTCACCCACTAAATTGATTTTATGATTCACTAATAGGTCACAACCTGCAGTCTGAAAAAGTGGTCAAAGGAGTAGAAAGCATAACAAATAAAATATCTGAAGTAAAGATGTCTACTTCTGCAATAGTAATATACACCTAAGAATAACATATCTCTTACCCTTGGCCACAATGTTCTCTGTCGTAATGTTTGATAAAGTATTGCCAACAAGGTCTCATTTTTATTATTCGCTCAGTCAATATGTAATGAGCACCTACTATGTGCTGGGAACTGATTGAGACTCTGCGAATCACAGTAATAAAAATGAAGTCCCCACCCTTGCGGAGTTACGTTCTTATTGGAAAAGATAAACAGTGAAACACATGGGTTGTATACGGTGGTCAGGCGGTGATACGTCCCACAGAAGGGCTCTTCCACACCTTTCTTTCCCTGCACATGCTCACATAACATCGTCTCCCTTCCTCTTTGCTTTGGATTTACCGATACCCTTAGGCTGAGAACAGGATAGAGCTAGTAAGCAATTCATCTCAAAGGTGACTTTGCATACCTTTTCTGTAGTATATTTGCTTCATGCATGGTTACTCAGAGATCAATATGCTTTTCTAATTTCTAAATTCTTTCTTAGGCAGTAATCGTAATTAATTATCCAAGATCCTGCAAATGTAATGAGAATGGGATCAATTTCACTGAATAAGCTTTTAGTTCCTATTTATTTCCAGGACTGGTGCTCACAGATTTCCCAGTTCCTACCCTAAGGAGGTCTCATCCTAGACTCCCAGTGCTTTTCTGCTGATTGGTGTCCTGCTCTGGATGACAGGTGTTACCCAGAGAGATTTCTGCAGGTGTTACGCATCAGACCACTTAAGTATGAGACTAGAACCCACCCAATGGATCCATTAGACCAGGGGTTGGCAAAGTTTTTCTGTAAATGGACAGATAGTGAATATTTTTGACTTTCTGGGCCATATAGTCTCAGTTACTACTCAACTCTGCCACTGTAATTCTCAAGTCGCCATTGATAATATGTAAATAAAATGGATGGTGTGGCTGTGTAAATAAAAACTTTACTTACAAAAATAAGCAGCAGGCTGCCCCCTAGTTGAGACTGATGGAGAGATTACTTCCTGCTGGAAATACTTGGGACTTATATTTGAGATAGGCTGAAAGGATGGGATGGAGGAGAAACGGCAAACACACTGAGGAAAAAAGACTTACAAATAAAAGGCAGCCAATCTGGCCAAGAGGAATGTGCAAGAAAGGTGGCAACAGACTGAAATTTAATGATGTGAGAATAAGTACATTTACAAACGTGTGCAAAACGACCATTTACAGTTCCATCTTTTACTTTAATATATTATTTAAAAATATATTTTTAAAATATTATTTAGAAAATCATCTTCTATTAGCATCACAAATGTCTTCCCTGTATCAAAAGCTGTGCCACCATCCTGGTTACTTGTGGATTCACCAAGCAGTCCAGCAAGTCGTCTGTAGAAATGAATGTCTGAGAAGGGGCTGTAGAGCTACTAGAAGCAATTTGTTCCACAATTGCATTCTCACTGTTACTCATCATTTTTTGCCTCTTGGCACAATGTAATTTTCCAAAGCGTTGTCCATCGCTTTCAGACAGGCCTCCTCTTTCTGAAGGTGGCTCTTCAGACTTCTGTGTTACGGGGACCAGATCAGGGCCAAAGGGACTTGCTGCCTCCTGTTTCACCGTTCCTGTGGCGAAGGTCTGGCTATGTGTCTGGCCTGCCTTCGTGTGGTTGCACACATTTAATTCTTCCTTTTCCATATGCTGTCCATTTCTTTTCAGTGCTTGGATTTCTGTTGCATTTGATGTTCTATAATGATCAAAAAAGGCAGAAACAGCTCCATTTAAGTAGTGACAATTGACTTCATGGGATATTTCTTCAACCTAAGGAAAAAGAAAACTCTTTAGACCTGTTACATACATTTAGCTAAATTGGAAAACAAATGCCCTAGCCAGGGTTGAGTTGCCACAGGAGACTAACTGCCATGATGAAAATCAGAAGTGGCCTACCTCAGTGGGGTTTAACCACGCTCGGGTATTGTGTGGATCCTCTGCAGTCTTCAGGGCGCACACAAGCATGCGGGTGACTGCCTCTTCCACCCGGGCTAGGTGATCCTCTTCCTAAACCAAGATTGAAAAACATATATTATCATTGGTCTCCATCTCAGAGCTTAAAAGTGAGAATAAAATCTCTTTTTTTTTTGAGTTGGAGTCTCACTCTTTAACCCAGACTGGAGTGCAGTGGCTGCTCCCAGCCACTGCAGCCTCGACCTGCTGGGCTCTGGCGATCCTTCCGCCTCAGTCTTCTGAGTAGCCGGAATTACAGGCACGTGCTACCACGCCCGGCTGATTTTTTGATTATTGTAGAGATGAGGTCTCGCCAAGTTTCCCAGGCAGGTCTCGAACCCGCGGGCTCAGGCAATCCACTCACCTCAGCCTCCCAAAGCGCTGGGATTACAGGCTGAGCCACCGAGCCCGCTGTTAATTGTGTGTCCTGTTCTCATGAGCGTAAGCTTTGTTACAGAAGGAATGAATATGCTATTGGTAGAATCACAATTTTTATGTATTTACTCTCATCAGTCATCTAGAAGAGTTGTAGAATATTTCACCAAATTTAAGTATGTATTCTGCCTGTAGGAAAAAGGCCTTAAGTATGAATTGTCTTATGATATTTTCTCCAATCATTTCCACTTTTTGACATGTTTAAAGTTAAAAAAGTATTACTGGCTGGGTTCGGTGGCTCACCGTTTAATCCTAGCACTTTGGGAGGATGAGGTGAGTGGATTGCCTGAGTCCATGGGTTTGAGACCAGCCCGGGCAACTTGGCGAGACCCTGTCTCTACAATAAAAAAATAAAAAATAAATTAGCAGGGTGTGGTAGCATGCACCTGTAGTTCCGGCTACTTAGAAGGCTGAGGTAGAAGGATGGGCAGAGCCCCACAGGTCGAGGCTGTGGTGGCCGGGAGCGGCCACTGCACTCCAGCCTGGGCAACAGAGTGAGACTCCAACTCAAGAAAAAAAAAGTATTAGTACACATATGTATAATCCCTATTTGATATGCAAATTATTTGAGAGGTAGGAGAAAAATTATAATAAACATGGTTGACTGCAAGAACGAGGTGGCTAACCATCTACACATGGCTTTCTTGAGACAGAATAAGTATAAACTATATCACTAGTGATAAATTGCACTGAAATTAGCTTCTGTTCATCAAGAAATATAAAGAAAAAAAGAAACTAGATGTCTGTAACACATATAACTGATAAAAGAGTTATATCTAGAACATATAAAGAACCTGCACACATCAATAAGACAAAAGAGCAAATGTTCAAAAGACACAAAGACAAGCATTTCAAAAAAGAGCAATCATGACTAACACACATATGAAAATATGGTTATCCTCTAGGGAAGTGCAAATTAAGAAACCCATGAAACAGGCAAAAAAGGGTCTGATAATTCCAGTAGTGGAAAAATGTACATTGAGAGAAGTCTTATACACTAATGTGAGTGCAAAGTGATAGGGAAATTTGGAAAACATGGATGGCATTATCCTGTAATCCTGACTATTTTTTATCCTAGAGACCAGCAATAACACTCCTGGATCTGTCCATAGTCCCTAGAAAAAACCCTTGCACATGTGTGCAAGGAAACAAGTATAAGAATATTCTGTTCATAAAAACAAAAAACTGGAAACAGCCCAATCATCCATCAGCAGAACAATGAATATATTATTATAAATGTAATAAAGTATTAATATATTTTAACCTATAATTACCAAATTATATTTTACTAATATAAGAGTAATTCTAATTATAATTATTAATAATCAATAGTTTATTATAAATATACTAAAATAGTATAAAGTATGTGATGCCTTAACACAAGAGAATATTATACCACAGTGACTTATTCATATACCTATTTATATAGATTAATTTACTTAATTACTTATATATATATGTTTACAAAAAAGACACACTGGAATGATAACCAGAAGTGAATAAAAATGATCCCTATAGAGTATGGGAAAGATGGAGTGGATGGAACAGGGATAAAGGGAGACTTCCCTGAGTACACCTTTTTAATATAGTTTTGATGTTAAATATTTTTCATATTCAAAATATTAAATTAGATCAAACATTTACAAAGTAAAAGTAAATCCTAAAATTGAAAACAAACCAAAACAAATGAACTTAATATGAAATTAGTAACATAACCACCAGTGAAGAGAATCCCTTCACAATAACTTCTGAACAAAGCACTTTTTGCCCCCTTAGTGAGATATAGTCTAATAATAAAAAGAATTGCAAATAAATCTTAACTCTAACTTGCAAGTATTGTATTTAGTGGTAATACCAGTATTGGAATTTTGGAACTGTAAATCTGATATCTTAAAAAAATATATGGCTGGATAAAGCAAATAAGTAAACATGTTACTGTTATTTTTATTTTTTATTTTCTTGAGTTGGAGTCTCACTTAGTCACCAACTGGAGTGTAGTGGCCACTCCTGGCCATTGCAGCCTCAATCTGCTGGGCTCCAGCGATCTTTCTGCCTCAGCCTTCCAAGTAGCTGGAACTACAGGTGCACGCTATCATGCCCGGCTAATTTTTTTGATTTATTGTAGAGATGAGGTCTCGCCAAGTTGCCCAGGTGGGTCTTGAACCCGCGGGCTCAGGCAATTCACTCACCTCTGCCTCCCAAAGCACGGGATTACAGGCTGAGCCACCGAGCCCGGCTGTTACTGTTATTAAGAACCCAGATTTTTCAGTGTAAGAGATAAAAATACAGAAAAAAATCAGAGAAAACTCCTTAACATTAAACATGAATTAGCTCCTTTTGGAGTTTAAAAGCGTGATAACTGAGTGTTCACATGCATATGTGAGATATGCCTCCCCCAAGCCTTGTTACATTGGCATGTTACCTGTTTACCATGAACTTAAAAAATTATATATATATATATAGTAAAAACCTGAATTATACATATATATCTATATTACATATATATCTATATATAGATATATATGTCAGTCTCTATCATTTCATCGATCACACATTCCCAGTAATAGTGACAACCTAGTAGTAATGAACAGCCTTAGAGTTCAGATCTCAGTTTCCAAATACCATTCCCCCCTAAAAGGACCTATTTTTCCCCTACCTGGAGAAAAGACTGACTTCCAAGTCTGGAGCAGGAAAGGTACAAGGTTTTCCTGGGCTATCTTCTTGTGCCAGAAAGCAAGGACACACTCAATGACTAATAAATGGGAACTTCTCAAAAGGGCATGGGTCAGCTAGATGGAGTTTCACTAAAAGGATAGATAGACCCAAATTCAAAATCATCTTGGTAAGCTGAAATGCTCAACCAAACCAACATGGTGAAAGTTCATAAGAATGACTGTGAATTACTGGATTTAGACTTAAAATCGGCTAGATGACAACCTGACATAATAGCAGATCATGTGAAAAAAGCATGGATATTTTAGACCTGAATAAGAAACTAAAGTGAGATAAGATACTACAAAGCTAATGCAATATTATAAGCAGAACTGAAAAAATTTAGGATCTAAGTCATGTGTGATAGAAATCTTACATTCTTCAAAATGAGGCCCACTGCTATTCACTTTTATTTATTTATTTTTGTTTGTTTGCTTTTTTTGAGTTGGAGTCTCACTCTGTCACCCAGACTGGAGTGCAGTGGCCGCTCCCAGCCACCGCAGCCTCGACCTGCTGGGCTCCGGCGATCCTTCCATCTCAGCCTTCCGAGTAGCTGGAATTACAGGCGCGTGCTACCACGCCCGGCTGATTTTTTGATTTATTGTAGAGATGAGGTCTCGCTAAGTTTCCCAGATGGGTCTCGAACCCACGGGCTCAGGCAATCCACTTACCTCAGCCTCCCAAAGGCGCGGGATTACAAGTTGAGCCACCAAGCCTGGCTTGCTATTCACTTTTACATGCTATATATTAAAAGAGCTATTCTTGACAAAATAACTCTCCTTTTCCTTATAGCAACTTCTACTTTTTAAATGCTTTTCCATATGCCAGTCAATATTTAGATACTTTTACAATGTATTGTGTCCAATTTAAGCCTCACAACCCTACTGAGGTGGGTTCAATTATAATCCTCATTTTACAGGAAGGAAACTGAGGTTTGTAGAGATTAAGCAATCATTCATGTTAGGTAGCTACCAAATGTAACCTGTAACTTAAAGCTGCCAGATTCCAAAGTCTATCACCAGAATGGTAAAAAGTCTTGGGGGAAGGAGAGGGACATCATATAAAAACCCATCATTAAAGAAAGTAGATGTTTTAAGCTTGGAAGAAAAAAGATTATGAAAACACATGGAGGGTATCTTCAAAGAAAAATATTTTTATGCCTGTAGTTTCAACTACTCAAGAGGCTGAGGTCATCTAAGTCCAGGAGTTTGAGGCTGTCGTGAGCTGTGATGGTGCCACTGCACTCCAGTCTGTGTGACAGAGACCCCAACTCAAAAAACAAAACAAAACAAAAAACCATTTTAGATTGATGGGGGAACTGATTATTTAACATTTATGTCAAGACAATACATACTAAGTACTACTGTGATTCAGGGCAAAAAACAATTTAAGAGCTCATCAGATTTCTTCTGGGCAGCTTTTCCCTTTTCCCTCTCTTGGGTAGAGTTACTACAAATCTTTGCCTTGTTGCTCAGGGTTGGTTAATCAGTCAGTCACAGATATGGCACATCTACTATGTCCCAGGCAGTGGGAATCCAGGGGTGAGCAAGAGAACCCTATGGGTTACTGTCTAGAGGGGATGACATATGTCAGACAAATCATTACCAATGAGATGAATGGAAGTTCCATGAGGACATGGACTTGTCCTTTTGTTTTGTTCACTGCTTTATCACAAGAACCTAGAACAGGTGACATGTAGTAAATTGATCTACAAAAATTTATTAAATTTGTAATTTTTCTTAGGAGTCGGAGTCTCACTGTGTCACCCAGACTGGAGTGCAGTGGCATGCTCACGGCCACCTCTTCAAATATTTTTAAAAGATGGTAGCTCCACTGTTTTACAACAAATGAGCTTTAAAGCACCTATCAGGACTATAGCAGGTATGACTTTGGCATTGGGAATGGCAGTGGACTCCATGGACTCTACCTTGACATCTGCTCCAACCCAACCACGCTACTGGCAGAATTTCCGCAAGGCTACTGATCTCCCACCATACTTCTCACCTAAGTCCCATAGGGCTACACCTCTTCTATTCTCTAAGCCTACATAATATAGCTTCTTGTTACAATATCCTTAATGCTCCATAGATCCAAAACTCTTCCCATTACCACAGAATAGGAAAAACCGGACTGAGGGGAGAATGTGGCTGCCAAAGAGCAGAGAGATGCAATACAGGCTTTGGGTCAGAGACAGCAGCAACGCAGTCAGGGCCTCTGGTTAAAGATCAAAAATTAGCCGGGTGTGGTAGCGCGTGCCTGTAGTTCCAGCTCTTTGGAAGGCTGAGGCGGAAGGATCGCTGGAGCCCAGTGGGTCAAGGTTGGAGTGGCCGGGAGCGGCCACTGCACTCCAGTGTGGGTGACAGAGTGAGACTCCAACTCAAAAAAAAAAAAAAAGAAAGAAAGCTCAGATGCATTTAAGGCCTTGGGTTGCAAAGACAGACTTGTGCATAATGAGCAGCTATTGTAACTGTCAAATAGACCAGGCAACCAGGATTAAGCATAGCATACTTATGGGGGGAAGGCATCTGGCAGAAATGAAATGATAAAAACTTAGCACTAAAATAGTCTGCTTTGAGAAAATGTAGAAGCCAAGACAATTCTGTAATTAGTAATGACCCTGAGCCTAGAAGCAGCTATTTCTAGCCCAGATGGTGTGGGAAAGGACTGGCAATGTGAGACATGGCACTCCGGCCAGGCCCAATACAATTTTCCTAACAACACTGGTGAAGGGAGAGGCCTTTGGATGTCAACATCAGGGCCCATTGTGTGTCCTTAAAAGAAAAAGAGTGGCATATCACTAAAATTCCTGTTTCAGTCTAACACCCATCAACAGAGGAAAGAGTACATAAATTATAGCATACTCCAACAAATAGTTGTTAGTTAAAAAAAATTAATCACCAAGTTGTATAGATAGGCTTTGCATATATTTCAAAAACAGGAATTACACTTATTTAAAAACAAAAATAAAAAAGTACCAGCTCAATCCATGAGTTTATACTGACAGTGACAGGATCAATGGATTCTACATAATGCCACCAGTGTCTGGGAACAAACAGAACCTGAAAAAAAAAAAAAAAAAAGGTTAGCACAAAAATAGGACATTTCGTATTTACATCAAAATCAGACCTTAACTGAGGCTGCTAGGGAAAAAAGGAATACAAATGAATTCACAATAATACTGCTGAAGGAAAAGGAAATAAGGAAATAACAACAGCAAAACCCACAATACTTTTTTCCTTTTATTCCTTTTTTTTATTGATAAGTTCGCATGTTCTACAAAGGATACTGTCAGTTCCTCTACTCTCCTTAATCCCAGGTCTTCTTGTCTGCATCTAAATCTTAGTACATGACCTGAGATTCTAACTTTTTATCCTTTCCATCACAAAATAGTTCTATTCCTTCTGAGAAAGGGCATAGGTAAAAAATATAGGACATTGTTTCTGTCCTCTCATGGTTCAAAATCTAGAAATGAGAAGATCATGCATAGAAAGGCAGCACTATGGAGGTGGTAAATGAGAGGATGTTCAACGCTTGAGACATTTAGAGGTGGCAGAAGCAGGCAAGGACTGGGGAGGTGAGGGGTGGCCTGGATAGAGGAGGTGTGATTTGACCCAGGGCTAGGAGAGTATTTAAATAGGGAAAAGAATGTGGAAATGCTAGGAAGAAGAAGTGGCAAAGTAGATGGGACTGCTGAGGGATGGTAAGGAATCAGCGTTACTACTGCAGAGGCAGGAACAGTAGATATGATGGGAGAATTAGGTTATAGTCAGCAGAGGATGCCGAATTCAGAGTAAGATTTTGGATTTTATCCTGTAGGCATTAGGAATTGCTGAGAAACTGTGAGTGGGAGATGGTTAAAAAGTGATATTAGGAGAGAGTCTGGGAAGGACAGATGATTCTTGCAATGGCCCACTTATTAAATGCTAAGATCTAAACTGGAAGGTAGACTAAACAAAAGCAATGGGTAGGTCAAGGAGGGCATCTATCCAGATTCAGTACGAGATTTCCCGTGGAGAGGAGAGCAAATGGAGGTGATCTGACGCTTCTGAGCTTTGGGTTTAGAAAATGAATGGCACTTGCTCTAACAAGGCAGGACTGGGAGATAGGAAGATAGTTCCTTTTAGGAGAACTGGGAACTAAAAGGGGGCACCGGATTTAGTCATTAGAAGGTCATGAATGTCCTATCATAGAGTACAGTTTCAGTAAAGTAGTAAGGCAGAGCTAAGTTATGGTGGATTAAGGAAAACAGGATGGAAGGAAAACTGATATAACAGACAAAACTACTCATTAAAACTTGGCTATTAAAGACAGAAGAGAAAATGAATTGGCAACCACTTCTTGCCCACTAGAATGGCTGTAAGAATAATGATGAAAAAGGAAACAAAGAAGCGCTGGGGAGGATGTGAAGAAACTGGGACTCTCACACAATGCTGGTGAGAATGTAAAATGATGCAGCTGCTGTGGAAAACAGTTTGGAAGTTCCTTAAAAAGTTAAACATTGCTGGACATGATGGCTTGTGCTATAATTCTAGCACTTTGGGAGGCTGAAGTAGGAGGATTGCTTGAACCCAAAAATTTGAGACCAGCCTGGGCAATAAAGTAAGACTCCATCCCCACAAAAAAACAGAAAAATTAGCTGGGTGGGTGTGGTGGTGCACACCCTAGTCCTAGCTACTAGAAGGCTGAGGCAGCAGGATCACTGAAACCTAGGAGTTCAAGGCTGCAGTGAGCCGTGACTATGCTCCAACCATGGTGACAAAGTAAAACCCTGTATCAAAAACAAAAACAGAGTTACCATATGACCCAGCAATTCCACTCCAAGGCATACCCCTGAGAGAATGGAAAGTGTATGTTCATACAAAACCTGTACACAAATGTTCAAAGCAGCATTATTCATAATAGCCAAAAAGCAGAAACAACCAAGTGGTCATCAACTGATGAATGGATAAACAAAACATAGTATAGTCACACAATGAGATATTATTCAGCCATAAAAAAGAAATGAAGTGCTAATGACATTCTACAACGTGGATGGCCTATCTGAAAGAAGTCAGGCACAAAAGGCCCATGTTGTAATGTTGCACTTATGTGAAATGTCCAGAATAGGTAAATCTATAGAGACAGAAAACAGAGTGATTGTCGGGGCTGGAGGGAGAGGTGAATGTGAAATGCCTGCTAATGGGCTGAGGCAACTCTGTCAAGTGAAACTGTCTGAGTTGGTAGCATAGAATGTGAAAGTAGCAGGAAAATAGCCAGTGAGAAGGGCACAACGGAAGACAGGCAGGGGGGAGGGATAATTGAGGGAATAAAGTCTCCTTAGGAAACTAAGAAAACCTTTCAAATTATTAAGAGAGTATCAGACAGAAAGTGCTAATATTGTAAAGGAAATGTTCCCCACTGGGCAGCAGCCCTAAGTACATCTTTGAAAATGTTTCAGAGACAGCGTTTACGAAAGCAACCTCCAGTCCTGCTTAAAAGACAACCGTTCTCAGTTCCTTCTGTCTGTCTTCTGTCTACACTCCCTGGATGCATTCCAACCTGTGTTTGTGTGTCTGGGTTTAGTTCTAGCATAGTTGAGCAGATAGTAACTGTAAATAAATGTTCCAGAGGTGCTCAAGTGCCCATATCTTGAACATGTTCTCTTGACCTTAGTGACAAGGGTTTTGTAGGCTCTTAGCCTCTTCCAAAGTCCATTCTTCTCTTCACCCATAGGAGGAGCTGTGTTCCCTCTGCCCATCTTTCCAGGCCCTGTGAAGCAGAGCCCTATGTGTCCGAAGCCTATAGCCGGGAAGGACATCATTCTCATTTGTAGGAGGGTGAAGCACACAGTATAAGGACTTGAGAGAGTTACAGCTATGGTGTCCCCTGGAAGGTCATTAATGTTTTAAAGCCCCATTACCTGTCCTGGGCTCAGCGTAACTATATGTCTTTGAGCTTTCTGGAACTGGGGAAAACGCTTTAAATCAGGATTGACAACATTGATTTTGCTGAACACACTAGATTCTTCATAAGGGATTCTAGTTGGATAAAGGAGAGGAGTATCTTCAGGAGGAAAGAGATGCCATCTTTTCCTAATTAAAAAAAAATACAAGTTAGAACTCTGAACTTAAGACAAAACGTAAAAAGGCAGCAGCTAAGTGTTTATTTTTACTCATTTAAATTCAATCCCTAAAGGAATACAGGGCCATCTCAGTGGTACCCAGCCCATCTCTCATTCAGTGCTGGACTCCCCTCTTAGACACCAGGTGGAAGGTAGCCAACAAGTAGGTATTTCA
This sequence comes from Cephalopachus bancanus, assembly GCA_027257055.1. NCBI lineage: Eukaryota > Metazoa > Chordata > Mammalia > Primates > Tarsiidae > Cephalopachus > Cephalopachus bancanus. Next base: position 2,441,988 of record JAPVLO010000022.1, on the reverse strand, counting down.
CGACCCTCTGAGGCAGTCTCTTTTGTTGCTGGGACAGAATCTATTTTGTAAGATCAATCTTTCTTATTTCAAATCAAAGTCTGCCTCCTCATAAACAGTTACTATCCCTGATTCTAGAGCTACCCAGAATAACCCCACTGTTAGGTCAAGAAAAAGAGCAGATAGGAAAGGAGAGACAGGAGTTGGGCGGCTCAACAGTAACACAGGTTTATTCCTGCGGAGAGGACTTTAGAAAACTGAGGCTCACTACTGCTTACAGGTTAGGGCAGTTATAGGGCTTGGAGGGGGGATTTTTGCAGTTGGCGTTGCTAGGAGGTAACTAAAAATTTGGTCAAGTAAGTAAGGAGGGAGCCCTGCGGTTAGGCTAGGTGCTAGAAAGGATGCGTTGCAGCCTAGCCTAGTTGAGAATTTTCCATCCCGGGGCAGGTAGCAAAATGGCAGAAGTCTCAAAGGTAGTGTTACCTGGGCTAACATTCCTGTCTTTTTGTATAGATAGATAGATAGATAGATAGATAGATAGATAGATAGATAGATAGATAGATAAATAGATAGATAAATAAGATAGGAGAGGAGGGCACATAGCCATGGGGGGAGGGATGTCATAGGTCATCTGGTTACTTCCTGCTGAGGTGGGGCACTGAATTTGGGGTTAAAGTTGTGACGTGCCCTTCTTGGGGTTGAGATTGCATACTCGCTGGTATTGAAGGGTATGAAATCTGGACTGGTGAAGCAGGAGGATGTTGTTGACATGTTTTTTTCTGCTAGCTTGAATAAAGACATTTAGTTGTTAGGAGACAAAATGGGAGATAAAGTTAATAAGGCAAGGTTTAGTAGTGAGTAAGAGAAGGATGAGGAGTAGAAGTTTGAGTAGGGGTTATTTAGGGCATCCAGGCAGAGAGGGATGACCCGGTCTACATTGAGCTGGTAGCCTGCCGTGTGAGTTTTGTTGCCCAGTTTTGAAGTTTATGGGCTTCATCCTGAACTATGCCTAGTTTACTAACAAAAAGCAACATTTTTTTTGGAGAGAGAGATATATAGATACCCCTTCTTTAGCTGCTAGGAGGTTAAGTGCTCTCCTATTTTTGGAACACTATCCCTGCTAATGGATTTAACTGTAAATGCTTAATCCTGCTAGTAAGAGCAGGAATTGAATTGCCCTTTTGATTTAATTGCAGAGAAAGAGATTGAAGCTGATAGAGGAATTTGAATAGACTGATTATTAGGTAGAATACTCATGTCTGAAGATTGGTGTATTAAAGTACAAATGCCTGACCAATTGGCAGGTAGACAGGGACAGGAGGAAGTGCCATATAGGAAGAAAATTCCCGGGTAATGGACCTATAGGTAATGGAGGCTAACCATGTGCCTCTGTCTTTTATTTCTTTATTTTTACATCAAATATTTACCTATAAGTGTAGCTCCAGTGAGGGCCTGAAAGCATATGTTAGTAGGAGAGACTGTGAACTCAGATTGGTTACATAAAGATAAGAGATTGGAGTTTTGGTAATTATTGATTGGGAAGTATTGAATTATGAGAGGTTTAGAAGTGTGTAGGCCAGTGTGTTTGTTGGTTTTTTCCATGCATTTTCTGTGCAAATACATTTGATAGGCAGCATTGACAGAAAGACGGCATGGGAACGGCTTGATAATTTTTTATGGCAATGGATGGAGGACGAGAGAATTGTAGAGGGTATGTTTAGGCTTTGAGGTGTTGGGATTGGTGGTCTTATGAAGGTTGGAGAGTGAGTTGGTAAAGGTTAGGGGGAAGAGTTTTTTGTTTTTTTTTTTTAGTTGGAGTCTCACTCAGTCGCCCAGACTGGAGTGCAGTGGCCGCTCCCAGCCACTGCTGCCTCGCCTGCTGGGCTCCGGCGATCCTTCCGCCTCAGCCTTCCGAGTAGCCAGAATTACAGGCATGCGCTACCATGCCCGGCTGATTTTTTGATTTATTGTAGAGATGAGGTCTCGCCTGCCCAGGTGGGTCTCAAACCCGTGGGCTCAGGCATTCCACTCACCTCAGCCTCCCAAAGGCGGGGGGAAGAGTTTTTAAAAAGGACTCATGAGAGGGGTTAGGGAATGAGCACAGGAGACAAAGAGGTGTTGGGGTGGTTAGCAAAGTTTGAGAGGTAACGGGTTTCCAGATTGGAGGTTTAGGATTTTTTGGTAGAAAATGGGTTAGGAAAAGTCGCAGCTTTTAATTGTGTTGTTTTAAAATAAAGGAGTGTACCTGATTGGGACTTTGGAGGTTTTGGAATGGGTTATTAGGCAATTAAGGCCACTAAAAGATTTTAAAGAGGATTTGCTTTAAATATGAGATATAAATTTATGCTAATTTGGGCTTAAGTCTCTGGGTTGGCCAGGATGACTGTAAACCTCTAGGTTTGGGTTGACAGACAAATTTCGTTGTTAGAGTGCAATGGAAGCTGTGTATTGTGTAAGAATTGGTGTGTGGGATTGATGAAAAGAGTTTAGTTGCTAGAGGACAATGTTAAGTGGGAATGAGATGTATAAGGAGGCTAAGGTTAGAATAAGAGGCCAATGTAGGAGAGGGTTGAGCTTCATGGTGTGGTCAGGAGGTTGTCAACTAAAATGCACATCAGGAAGGAGTACCAAGTGATAAGGTTGGGGGAGAAATTATATAGGTCTCCTTGTAACTAAAGATTAGTAATTGCTGAAAGTAGTTGATGTACCGAGGTAAGGGGATTAGTAAGGCAGTAAAAGGCAAGATTAGAGTGAAGGATATAGAAGAAATTGTTGAAGGTGAGGTTTATCAGCTTAGGGAAGTAGGAAAGTTCACAGGCTGTTATAGTGTGGAGGTTTCTGACAAAAATATCTCATAATATAGGCTAAGATGAATATTATAGCAGCGACTATTGGTAGTATTATTAAAAGAACATCCATATGTACGGAGTTATTAAGGGCTCCTTCTGGTGTATGATTTAGGAGATTTTGGAAGTTTAAGAACTTTTGTTAATTGAAGAGAGGTAGATCCTGTGGGAAATGAAGTATATTTAAGGAGGTTTTCGTGTAGATAGAGGCGTGTGAAGTGTGGGACTGGGAGCCCTTTTAAATTGTGAAATGTGTATGTAGCATAAAAGGCCCGTAACTTTGGTTGCTGTGGGAGTGAAAGAGGAGACAGTTATGTGTTGGCAGTGTTAGTTTTAGTGTTTTGACTGTGAGTCTAGTGGCAGCACACAGAACTTGGAGGCATGACGGCCAGCCTTGGATGACAGAGTCAAGCATGACAGAGTCGAGTTGTTTTGACACATATGGCCTGAGGAGTGTTGCCATAGGTCTGTCATGAAAGCCCCAGGGCGATGTTGTGTTTTGTGTGGACATACAAGGTGAAAGGTTTGGTAGGGTTTGGCAGTTTTAGGGCTGGGGACTTTAGGAGGACCTCTTTTAGTTTGTAAAACAGAGAATTAATTGGGTTGGAGGATTTAAAGGTTTGGGGATAGGGCCTTGTGACGCGATGTAAAGAAATTTGGCTAACAGACCAAAATTAGGTATTTATAATTGAAAATGTTTTGCAAGGCCTAAGAAAGAAAGGTGATCCCCTTTTGGTGGTGGGTACAGGCATGCTTTGAATGAGGTGTTTTTTTGTGTGTGAGAATGGTTTGGGTTGTAGGAGTTATAGAGAGTTTGAGATAGGTTACTTTTGTTTTGGTAATTTGAGTTTTAGTGGGAGAGACTTGATATTCATGTTTTTCCAGAAAGTTGAGTAGTTGAGAGGTATGTTGAATGTAAAGATTATATGAGGAACTGTACAGGAGAAGGTCATTAACATTGTAGAAGGGTACTGAGGGTTAAGTTTAAATTAGATAGGTCTTGAGAAAGGGCTTGTCCAAAGAGGTAAGGATTGTCCCTGAAGCCTTGTGGCAGGACCATCCAGGTTAACTGGGTTGAGTTTTGTGAGTTGGGGTTTATTTAGGTGAAGGCGAAGAGATTTTGGCAGGCTGTGTTAAGGGGAATGGTGAAGAAGGCGTCTTTTAAGTGGGTGAAGTGGGTGGTGTTAGGTGGGATGTGAGAGAGCAGAGTGTAGGGGTTTGGGACGATAGGATGAATGGGAATGACAGCCTGATTAACAATATGCAGGTGCTGGACAAGGTGGTATGAATTATTTGGTTTTCTAATAGCTAGCATGGGGGTGTTGTGAGAAGAGTTGGTTAGTTTTAAGATATTTGCTTGGAGTAATATGGAGATGATGGGTTTGAGTCCTTTTAAGTCAGATGGGCTTAGAGGGTATTGGGGTTGGTTGAGGCAGGTTGAAGGATTTTGTAAATTGATCATAATGGGAGTATGATGGTGCATAACACTAAGTGTGGAAATGTCCCCAACTATAGGATTTACAGAGGGAAGGAAGGAGGAAAGGGAGGACAAGGAGGAAGGGGGGAGAGGCATCTGGGTGGCAAAGTAAAATGAAGGGGACAGAATTGTAAGGGGGGTTGTGAGGGGTGAACTGTATGGAAGTTTGAAATTTTGTGAGGATATTCCTACCTCGTATAGGTGTGGGGCATTGTGGAATAACTAAAAAGGAGTGAGTGAAGGTTGTGTTGCACAGAAAGCAGACTAGTGGCTTGGTCATTTTAGAAGTGAAAGATATTCTATCTACTTTGACAATAGAGATAGGGGAGTTAAGGAGGGATCCTGTGTATTCGGGCAAGACCGAGGACGAAGCCTCTGTGTTCAATAAGAGACAGGCTTACCAGACACTGACAGCATCACCCTAGGTTCTGCGACGGCACTGATGGTGAGGGCAGTAGTGGAAGTGCAGAAGTGACCAAACGGGAGAGTCTCGCTGGTCACAATCTGACTTCCAGTGTCTTTTTTCCAAAAATAGAACATGGGTCGGGTGTGGTCTAAGATTTGGACACATCCTTGCCCAGTGTCCTGGCTGACTACACTGTACCATTGTCCTGGAGGTGGACAGGAGCTTGTTGGGGTTTGGAAGGTTTTTCGGAGTCACTGGAGCCCTGCTGAAGGGCTGCTGCCAGTAGTTGGTGTCTGGCTTGATTTTATTTTAGTTTTTGAGCCTTTTGCTCCTCATTTCTATTGTTAAAGATCTTTTTTTTTTTTTGAGTTGGAGTCTCACTCTGTCGCCCAGGCTGGAGTGCAGTGGCATGCTGATGGCCACCGCAGTCTCGACCTGCTGGGCTCAGGCGATCCTTCCCTCTCAGCCTTCCAAGTAGCTGGAATTACAAACTCACACCACCACATCCGACTAGTTTTTTTGATGTATTGTAGAGATGAAGTCTCACCAAGTTGCCCAGGCTGTTCTCAAACCTATGGGCTCAGGCAGTCCTCTCACCTCTGCCTCTCAAAGTGCTGGGATTGTAGACATGAGCCACTGTGCCTGGCCTATTCTTAAACATCTTAAAGGCAGGTTTTTTTTGTTTTTGTTTTTTGTTTTTTTGTTTTAAGTCAGTGTCTCACTCTGTCACACAGGCTGGAGTATAGAGGTACACTCACAGGCTCCCCCGTATCGATCTGCTGGTTTCTGGTGATCCTTCTGCCTCAGGCTTTCAAGTAGCCAGAACTGCAGGAGCCCGCTACCAAGCCCGGTTAATTTTTTTAAAATTTATTGTAGAGACTAGGTCTCGCCAAGTTGTCTGGGCTGGTCTTGAACCCACGGACTCAGGCAATCCATTTGCCTCAGTCTCCCAAAGTGCTGGGATTACAGGCTGAGACACTGACCCTGGCCTAAAGGCAGTTTTGATAAGATTCTGACGTGAAGTTGGGGGACCATTCTCTAATTTTTGAAGTTTATTATATGTCTGGAGTGGATTGAAAGAGAAAATAAAGGTATAAGTAAATTTCATCTTCATCAGAATTTGGTGTAAAAGTAGTATATAGCATGGCCTCTGAGAGGCAGGAGAAGAAAAGGGCAGGGATTTTGTCAGAACCTTGAGTAATTTCTTTGATTTTTTTCACAATTTACTAGTTTTAGCCCGGGCTCGATGGCTCAGTCTGTAATCCTGCACTTTGGGAGGCTGAGGTGAGTGAATTGCCTGAGCCCGTGGGTTCGAGACCCGCCTGAGCAACTCGGTGAGACCTCATCTCTACAATAAATCAAAAATTATCCGGGTGTGGTCGCGCACACCTGTAGTTCCAGTTACTTGGAAGGTTGAGGTGAAAGGATCGCCGGAGCCCAGCAGGTCGAGGCTGCGGTGGCCGGGAGTGTGCCACTGCACTCCAGTCTGGGCAACAGAGTGAGACTCCAACTCAAAAAAAAAAAAAAAAAACCAAACTAGTTTTGGAGCCACTGTGTCTCTTTTAGCTAATAAGCAAGTAATTATGTGGCTTCTTTTCTGTTTATTTGGGGAGTTACTTTGATAATCCCAAGAGGGCTTTGCATAGGGCACTGCTGTGTTGCTTTTGGGATTATGGGCCGGGTCCTGCTTATGGAGGGTGTCAGCACGGGATTGGGTTGCTGCCCAGATGCGTTGCCTCTCCTCTGGGGAAAGGGAGGAGGAAAGAATAACATTCAAGTATGCTAGGTAAGGTCACGGGACTGTGTGATGTGGAGGAATTTCTTATGGTAAATAGGTTAGAGGTGAAGAGTCTAGGCATTTTTTAATTTGAGGCTGCCCAGAGAGAAAGGAACATGAACTCCACTCCAGTGACCTCTCTGAGAAGGAGGACGGGAGAGGAATTTTGGAGATGACTGGGGTTCAAGGACGTTGGGTACAAGAGCGAGTGTGAGGAAGAGAGAGAAAAGGAGACTGTGAATAAGGAGAACTTGAAAGGATTACAGGTTTGGCAGGGGGAGGACTTGGATTGGAGATAGAGGAAAGCTTGAGCATAGGGGACCTCGGTCTTTTTTCCATTGCATTAGAGTGAACTGTTGAGGTTACAGAGAATTTAGAAGTCAAATTGTTAAGGATATGGAGAATTTGGAAGTTAAAGGTTCCATTTTCGGGTCAACTGATACTGGGGTCAGGCTGTATAACAGAAGAAAATGAGACGCTTTGGTCTTAGAGTAGGACCTAGATTTTTGAGGTTGTGAAGGGGACATCCAAGAGGTGTGTCTTGGGGAGGTTTAGAGGAGGCTTGACCCACACTGGAGACATCTGGTGGGCTGAGCAATTTGATCCTCAGGAGATAGGGAAACAATGAAAGAATGGGGCGGCCTCACGGACTTTGTTCCCAAAAGACAGGCAGTGTCCACTTTAAGGGTTTCACCCCAAAGCAATGACTACAATTATTGACAAGTGGCGCCCGCTTTAAGAGTGTCCTCCAAAGTGACAACCACCATCAGGGTCACCAAATTACTCTCACCTGGAGCCGGGGTTTTCGACAGGCTCTCTGTCCTGGACAGAAAAGAGCAAAAGAGAGGAATCTGAGATGGGGGAAGGAAAAAAACTCACCCACTGATTAGTGACTGGTGTTGCATGAACTGTCCAGCAATGAAGAACGTCCTGCTAGAGCTGCCTGAGTTGAGGGAGGGGAAGTTGGAAAAGGGTAGGAGAGGAGAGAGAACGAGGGAGAGCGGATGGAGGAGAATGGGGCTAGGTATGGGGACAATTTAGGAGTTGGGCCATGGTGGGACCTTAAACCCCATTCCCGGGTTTTGGCACCGAATGTTAGGTCAAGAAAACGAGCAGATAGGAAAAGAGAGACGAGAGACAGGCGCTCAACAGCAACATGGGTTTATTCAAAGGTGAAGAACCTGTGGAGGGGATTCCAGGAAAGTGAAGCCCACTAATGCTTACAGGCTAGGGCAGTTACAGGGCTTAGGGGGATTTTTGTGGTTAGCATTGCTCGGGGGTAGCTAAGGCTTGTGGTTAAGTGAGTAGGAAGGCAGCCTTGCCGTTAGGCTAGGTGCCAGACAGGATGCGTTGCAGCCTAGGCTAGTTGATAATTTTCCATCCCAGGGCAGCTAGCAAAATGGCGGGGGTCGCTAAAGTGGTGTTACCCGGGCTAACAACCACCCTTTCAAATACCTGTACTCTTATCTTATTCAGAGCAAACACACACAGTTCTAGCCACCAAATAGTTTCCAAACTTCTTCCTGTTTGGGTCATAAATTCCTTAAGTTAACCATTTGTTGTGTTGTGTTAATCCATTGAAAAAGAGATATGCGCTGGGCTCCGTGGCTCAGCCTGTAATCCCGTGCCTTTGGGAGGCTGAGGTGAGTGGACTGCCTGAGCCCACGGGTTCGAGACCCGCCTGGGCAGGCGAGACCTTATCTCTACAATAAATCAAAAAATCAGCCGGGCGTGGTAGCGCATGCCTGTAATTCCGGCTACTCGGAAGGCTGAGGCGAAAGGATCACCGGAGCCCAGCAGGTTGAGGCTGCGGTGGCCCGGAGCGGCCACTGCACTCCAGTCTGGGTGACAGAGTGAGACTCCAACTCAAACAAACAAACAAAACAAAAAACAAAAACAAAAAAACCAAAAGAAAAAGAGAAATGCACAAATAACTCCACATAACTCAAAAGTAGTATAATATAGGAAATTCCAAAAAGAGAAAACGGTAAAATGTTCAATCACTTAAAACATTTTTGAAAATTGAGGCAGTAAGTCTTAACTCTCAAAACACTAGACACATCTATATGCTAGTATAAGGAAGACACCTGAGGCAAAAGGAAGAGAAGTGTGAGAAAAGAAGAATGAGACACAGACATCTAGGCGTCTGGAAGGAGAAGCAAAGAGAAAAAGAGAGAACAGCGTTCTGAGGACAGAAGCTAAAGCCCTCCGCTGATCTCTTGCATTTGCTACATGTGGGCCATCAAGTCCTTTCAGAATTAGGAAGCAGTGGCTGCTATTTTAAAACTAAGAAATATATACTAAAATCTTATTTTGCTTTGGAAATGTGAATGTTTTATAGAAATAATAAAATTCGTCACTTTTCAGAAATTTAGGTTGGGTTCACGGCACCTCAAGTTTCAGTCTACCCTCGGGCTCCCACACACAACATGAACTGGACAACGCACAGGGTCCTTTATATACCTGTGCTTTCCCAGGGACACTCTGCCTCTCCCTCTGTGTCTCTGGACACTTATCCATCCTTCAGAGTCCACCACAAATGGCAGCTTCTCTATGAAATCTTCCCTGATCTTTCAACAGGAATGCTATCTCCTCTCCTTTTCAGCTCCAAGTTCCGTGAAACCTTCCTTGAGAGCATGTACATGCCACCTTTTATCACAGCTGACTGTCGGCTTGCCTGCACTCAAGCTGTAAACTCCCTTAGAGTCTTATTCACTAACCCGGATCTATTGTAACATGTTGAAGGATACTCAGTGGACATTTACTAAAGTTGTTTTATTACTCCAGTGCTGTATGAAACCAGAAATATGTTCCGTTACAAACTAAAATGAAGCTATATTAACTTATATTATAGAAATAACTGTGTACTTTTTTGTAATGTTTTTCCAACTTGCATTTCTTTGGCTTGCTTCCCAATTCAGAACACATGGAAAGTGGCTACTTAAAATGATTCTCTTAGCCGGGCTCGGTGGCTCAGCCTGTAATCCCGTGCCTTTGGGAGGCTGAGGTGAGTGGATTGTCTGAGCTCGCGGGTTCGAGACCCGCCTGGGCAGCGAGACCTCATCTCTACGATAAATCAAAAAATCAGCCGGGCATGGTAGCGCATGCCTGTAATTCCGGCTACTCGGAAGGCTGAAGCGGAAGGATCACCGGAGCCCAGCAGGTGAGGCTGCGGTGGCCGGGAGCGGCCACTGTACTCCAGTCTAGGGGACCAAGTGAGACTCCAACTCAAAAAAAAAAAAAAAATGACTCTCTTACTAAGTTTAAGGTTTCAGTCTATTAACTTCAAAGGGCAGAGGTCACCAACATTCGATTCACTGTTACATCCACAGTATGTAGCCATGTACCTGAGACAGGCCCTTTAATAAACACTTGAGAAATTAAGGAGTGGACCATTCTGTAATTTAAAGAGTTCTTCACACATGACATGTAGTCAAAGACATACTGACTACTTCTCTTGAATCTACTTGTAATCCTTTTGTGTCTAAAGGGCCTGTGAAGTTGCATATGGCCATTTCCGTTTTTTCCTTCTGTGTTCTCCTGTGGCCAGGAGAGAAGACTAGGGCATCATTAATTAGGGGAAAATAAGACTGCACATATATCTGGGTACATCCTCCCAAGTGGCACAAACACTTAGACTCTCACATAATCCAAGAACATCAAAAGCACTGCCTGACTTAGCCCTTATATCTCTTAGGATCTACAGAGAGATGGAGACAAAAACTGACCTAAGGTAACAATTTACTGTATCATGTCTACAGGTAGGCACAAACTAAAATTTAGACCTCAAAGGGTCCAGTATTTTTCAAACCAGGCTCTCTGGCATTCCTTCACTGTCTTGAGGGTAACAGGGAAGTCCCTTCCTTTCAACAATCTGTTCTGCTCTTAATTAGATTTGAAGGATTGTGTTCCTGCTTTTAAATAAGAGTTTGAAAGCTGCAAGTGTAAACTCTTATGTAAAAGCTTAGCCAAGAGCTATCTAGCTGAACTGAGAGTGGAATTCCAGAGTTCTAGTATCAGCTCTCTGAAGACAATCCTGGTCATGGCTGAGAGACACACATGGAAACCACCATTTCAACTGTTCTCCTGACTTCACAAAGGAGGAACCGGAGCCAGGGGTTAAGCAGTCGGCCCTGCTCATGAGGCAGGCTGACAGGATTGGGCTAGGACTAAGCCTTGGGGTCCTGCTGCCTACCTAGTACTCAGTCTTCTTTCTGTTCTCTTTCAACTACTGAAGGGTGCAGGAAGTGACCAGAGGGGCGGCTCCCAAAATGGCACCGACACACCAGACAACAAAGGCCCTAGGTCCTGGTTTCTGTGAGCATATAAGTCCCCGCCAGCGCGAATTCCAAACCTTCCCGAGCACCAATTTCAAACCTGCAAGCCTCCAATCCGTAGCCAGCTTTGTTATGCGTCCAATAGGACCATAATATGGTATTGGCCCCACCCTACTCCCATGCAGCTCTTCCAATAGGAGCATAGCACGGCCCCTTCCGGCCCCTGTCAAGCTGATAAATACAGCCCTCTCCCCGCAACTCTCTCTCTCTCTGCCTCTCTCCCTCTCTCTCTCTCCCTTCCTCCCTCCATCCCTCTCTCTCTCTCTCTCTCTCTCTCTCTCTCTCTCTCTTGCTCTCTCTGCAGCTCTCTCCCCGCCTCTCTCCCACTTCCTCTCTCTCTCTTACTCTCTCTTTCTCTCTCTCTTTTTCTTTTTTCGTTATAGATCCCCTCTGTAACAGCCGCTTTAATAAATCTCTTGGTCCTGGCCGGGTGTGGAGTCATTACTGGCACCGAACTTCTTTCAACTACCACCCCAGAAACCCATATTACCTTCCTTGTACCTGGAATACTAAGTTGCAGCCATAGGAGTCCAGATGACAGGGTGTATGGGCTCCCAGGGAGCCGATCCACAGTGTACTTTCCTGTCCATTTCTTCCAGGAAACCCAAAGTCAGACCATTTCACATCCTGTTTTGAAATAAAGTTACAGTCTATCAAGAACCAACCAACTCCTCTGCATGGTAGTGTTGCACATTTGTACTTGCACATCTGTTTTCTGGGACCTGGAATATTCTCTTATAGAAAATGCTGCAGATGGGAGAGGTTAGGTTTCCAGAGAAGTTCAAGAAGTCTTTTAAACCAATAATGTATCTGAATAACCTCAGTAATAGTCAGTCATTCAGCAAATATTTACTGACTACTTACAATATGCCAAGCACTGTTCTAGAAGCTTGGGATGAATCAATGAACAAAACAGACAAAAATATCCACCCAGATGAAATTTACATTTTGGAGCCTGGAGACATACAATAAACAATAGACATAATTATGTAGATATCTAGGGGAAGAGTATTTCAGGCAGTGGGAACAGTGAATGCAATGAAAATAACATTGTTTCAAATATCTCTGAAAATCAATTTAGGAAGTCAGAAAGCCATATTCCCTCTAAGCAGTGTAGATAGATATTTGTGGGCATAAGCAACTTACTTTTTTATTTCGACTACCACATAAAAGAAGCTTTCTCCTAGGTTAGCAGAGCTATTTAAAACTACTGATGCTGGAGCCTGAGCTTATACTGACTATATGAGAGTTTCCAGGTGGATGCTACAACTTATCTTTTGAAATACATGTCCATAGAAGACTTTTGCTGTTCTACCCCAGAAGTCACAAACTCCTTAAGTGCAATGAATTTAAGAACAGAGATAGTACAGTGCTCTGGACTGGGACTCTCCTTATGCCTGGCTCTGTGGATGGATCCTGCCCAAGTCCACTACCAGGAAAAGACTGTACTTAGAAGCCCATAGTGCACTGTGGCACTGAAAAACAGGGTCAGACAAACCCAAATCAATGGAATTAAAAACACGTATAATATAGAAAAAAATAATATACCACTGAATCAGGCATAAAGATTTTGCTCAGAGACTCACTCTGTCACTTAGGCTGGAGTGTAGTGGCATGCTCCAAGCCACAGCAGCCTCAACATGCTAGGTTCAGAAAATCCTTCCGCCTCAGCCTTCCAAGTAGCTGGAACCACAGGGGTGCACCACTACACTCAGTTAACTTTTTTATTTATTGTAGAGCTGAGGTCTCACCAGGATAGTCTCGAACCCGTGGGCTCAGGCAATCCTTTAGCCTCAGCCTCCCAAAGGGCTGGGATTACAGGGGTGAGCCACCAGCTAGCTTTATTTTTATTTTTACCATGAATTCTTCCTTTGAATATAAAAAAAAAAAAACACTTTCATGCGCAGAATGTGGTCCTCAATGCTGACACTTCTTTTATCAGAATCTGCAATCTAAATGTTCTATTTTTAGAGGCAAAACATTAACAGCTGATTCAAAGAGAAAGGATTTTTTTTTTTTTTTTTGAGTTGGAGTCTCACTCTGTCGCCCAGACTGGAGTGCAGTGGCCGCTCCCGGCCACCGCAGCCTCGACCTGCTGGGCTCCGGCGATCCTTCCGCCTCAGCCTTCCAAGTAGCCAGAATTACAGGCATGCGCTACCACGCCCAGCTGATTTTTTGATTTATTGTAGAGATGAGGTCTCGCTGCCCAGGCGGGTCTCGAACCCGCGGGCTCAGGCAATCCACTCACCTCAGCCTCCCAAAGGCGCAGGATTACAGGCTCAGCCACCGAGCCCGGCTGAGAAAGGATTTTAAAGAGACACTTAGGGAATGGTTTTGAGGAAGACTAGAAAAAGAGCACTTTCATTTTTGTTTTGAGCGATGAAAATAGCTGAATATATGCACATAACTGACGTCTGTCATAGAAGGGGGGATTTTTGCAGCGTCAGCACCATTATTAATGTGCATGAATCACATGTGGCAATTCCAGGAGGTGGCAAAAATCATGTTCCCTCTGGATACAGCCTGGAAGCTCCATGCAGGGAGCTTACCTCTGTACTCTCAGCACCTAACATAGTACCTGGCTCTGGGTCAGTGCTTGAAACCTACTGGTTGCTTGGGAGAAAAAAGAATCCGTTGACTTATCATGGGTAAATGGTTCAGACCAATAACATTTCTGAGCATCTATCATATAACTGGTATAATGCTGGGTGTTGAGAATACAAAAGTTAATATAACACAAGTCTACCCTTCAAATCTGATAATGACAGTTCCATAAACAGGGCTTTTCAATAGAATGTGGCAAGTGGTCTGACAGAAATCTTCAGAGAATGCTCTAAGATCACAGCAGAAGGGCCCCACACCCATACAGGGAACTTAGGTGAGGCTTCCAATGAACCAGGGCCTTGATGAACAACAACTGACCACACCTCAGTCTGAGAAATTTAATTAAAGGTAGCTGAAAGAATTCAAGCATTCAGTATAAAAAGGAGCTCTGCCATAGCTAAGAAGAGGCAGGTTAAAGTGATTAATTAATCTTACAGCTACATCCCTTTGGGAATCTACTGAAGCCAATGCCTCTCTCACACACACACACACACACACACACACACACACACTTTTTTTGGTGTTTTAAATTTTAAAAAAAAATTTAATTTTGAAGATGTGGGGTACAATTCAGGGTTAGATATACAAATGTTCATTATGCAGGTATCCTTGTTGATAAGGTGTGCCCCTCCCTCCCCTGGCAGTTTCCCACTACTGCCAATCCTGGCTCCCTCATCCTCTCTGCAGTTTCCAACTACTGCCAATCTCTTTCTTATAGTATTATGTTAATTGTTGAAGGTCCACTTATGAGTGAGAACATGTGGTACTCAGTTATTTGTTTCTGTGATAGATAATTCAGTATTATAGACTCTAAGTTCACCCAAGTTGCTGCGAAGTTCATAATTTTGTCCCTTCTTTATGGCTATGTAATATTCCATTGTGTATACTACCACATTTTTAAAATCCAGTCCTTTTTCGATGGGCAGCATGGTTGGGTCCATGTTTTTCCTATTGTAAATGATGCTGCAATAAACATGCGCGCACACATACTTTCAAGGAGTTGAGAGACCCACCCCAGGTGAAAAACCCCGTTCTAGAGCCCTGCTACAGAAAGAATCACAGAAGGAAGATTCTTACATGGGGTGGAAGGTAGGGGTATACTGTATGAGAAACTGAGGAACGGCTTCTCTGGCACAGTAATGACTTAAAAAGCAAATTTATTTTGGAATGATCAGATCAGGGTGATCTGAACTACCTAAAATTCAGCAGCAAATTGTCTGGGAAAACCAGGATGGGAAGGGCTTGGAGGGGAGTGGCAGAGAGAGTGAGTCAAATTAAAAACAGACAGCATTTAGTGTACCTAGTTTGGATGTTTCCTCAGTCTTTTGAGAGTCGGGATTTTCTTCCTGTTGATTTCAGCTACTTGTGGTTAGTCAAACATCTGAAATTAGTGTAGGCCCAGAAGGAATCTGCCTTGAGTCTTGCTAGAAACAGAGGACTCTATTTGGCTGCTACATCAGTGATCACTGGAGTGATCCATCCGGAGTCTACTACATTCACTTCAAAAGTTGGACAAATCTTTAGAAATTATCTATCCTCAGAAAATCCTATTCTATACCATCCCTAAAAAAGAGCAATCAAGTAGCTGGCTGACTGCTTACTACAAATCAGTAGTGCTTTCTTGTAACTTCCAAAGGAGGGGCCTAGATCTACCTTTTATAACTACAGAGAACCAGTTTATTTTCTCTTTTACCAAACATTGCTACATTTAAATTAGTTGAAAAACTGTATGCCTTCTCTCTTTTTTTTTTTAATGCATCCTTCCACATGCTCTTCTGTCAACTTCCTTTATTTTGTCAATAGTCCTAAAGCCTGGCTCCCAATATGAACCCAAGACATAATCTACACGGTACCTTGTATCCATGGGATTACAACATTCTATGAACTAGACATCATACTATTAACACACTGTTAAGCAGCACTTTTGTTTTTAACTATACCAAGGCTAATATTGGACCTACCTGTTTTTTTTTAAGGACTGTTGCTAGCATGGTTCTTCAGCTTTACTTATAAGTAGATTTTGGAAAACAGCCATGGGACCCTATCTTCACCCTCTTAAATAATCTTGTTGGTCTTTGCCTGATGCTGTACGATGTTTACATTACTCTCAAACCTTCATCTCCAGTCCTAGCTTCACACCTATTAATGACTCAACATATATTTTCAACCTCTAACAAGTTATCTTTACCTATTTACTGAATTCTTACTGTTGGCCAGGCCTCAGCTCTAATATTTTATACGTAGCATCTCATTTAATCTTTATGAGATTGAAGGTAGTTTTGTTCACTTACATATGTAGTAACAGTATTGTTGACAGTCCTATAAAAAAAAAGTGGGGCCATTTTTGCTTCTCACATATAATGGGAAAGGGTGCTTTAGGTATTAGCTGGATGGGGTCCAGGGATGCAGCAAACAAAGAAAGGTTCTGTATCTTGCCTAATTTTCATAATACTGAAAAATCTGTTCTCAATGACCTGAGACTAGAATCTATTTCACATATCATCAAAAGATTTTTGGATGGTCTTAATATATAGTAAATTTTCTAGAAACATAATTACTAAACAAGGGAGCACTGTACTTTGTTTCTGCAGCTTTACCAAAATGTGTTTTGCAGTTTTACCAGAATGTTCACCATTTTGAAAAATTAAGTCACCAGTAGCACTGAAATGACATTTGGGTTAGCAATAGAATCACCAATATCAGCCTGTACTTGTATCATCATTATGACGACTCTACAAATATATACACAAATGTACTTACTTAGGCCATATTTCAAAATGCTAAATATAAAATTTTGGAAATATTCAATTTCCAATTTTATCTTAAGTCTTTCAAATTGAACCTTTTCCCTGTAGATAGGTGCAAGCATTTGATCACTTACGTCTTCTAGTGCCTGAGTATTCATACATTAAAATACCATTTGTAGCCGGGCTCGGTGGCTCAGCCTGTAATCCCGCGCCTTTGGGAGGCTGAGGTGAGTGGACTGCCTGAGCCCACGGGTTTGAGACCCGCCTGGGCAGCGAGACCTCATCTCTACAATCACTAAAAAAAAAATCAGCTGGGCGTGGTAGCGCATGCCTGTAATTCCGCCTACTTGGAAAGCTGAGGCGGAAGGATCGCTGGAGCCCAGCAGGTCGAAGCTGCGGTGGCCAGGAGCGGCCACTGCACTCCAGTCTGGGCGACAGAGTGAGACTCCAACTCAAAAACAACAACAACAACAACAAAAAAAAAAACCATTTGTTTAAATTCACCTGTATTTTGTGGCTGGACATTTCAGTAGTTTAAAAAATTAATGACCTTACATGTAAAGGTGATGACATCACCTACAAATTGCAACACAAAACAGTAAAGAGGATGTAGGATGTGACATGATAACCACAGCTACACCATCTCTGCAGCCTTCCTGGTGTGGACCACACATCTCCCTACAGCTGTTCCCACCATTGCCTCTGCTGAGTGGTCTTCTCGCCGTCCTCCTCATACCCCAATTCATATTATTCTTTCAAGACCCAATTTCAATGCCACTTCTTTGAACCCTTCTATTCCTCTTCATGCAAAGTGAGTCATTCTCGCTACTGGAGACTCAAAGCATGCTGTACATTCTTTGCCTCTGACCCATCCTCCTCCCAACAGCAAGAGAGATCTTAAAATTGAAGCCACGGCACTTCCTTGCCTTGCACTAAGAACTAAATCTAAGCCTTCTCAACATCAAGGGCCTGTGTGGCCGGACCCCTCACCCCTCTGACATCTCTAACACTTGTTGACCAGGCTCCAGTCACACTGGCCTTCTTTCTTTTTCCAAAAAGGTAAACTTTTCCCTTCTTCAGGGCCTCTGCACATGCCGTTCACTCTTGAGAAAGCTCTTAACCCTTTTTTCACATGGCTAGCTTCTCATATTTTAGGTACTAAATATCACCTTTCTCAAAGAAGCTTCCCAATTTACCGTATCTAAAGTAAGTCTCTCTTTGTTACTCTTGATTTGGGTCCATTTTTGTTTACTTCATGACACTTGTGACAATTGACCTTTCCTTATTTGACTCAGTGTGTCCTCCATTAGACTATGAGCTCACTGAAGAGAAGGAACAGGGCTCGTCTATGACTCTCGAGCCCTCCTTGCACGATGCCTGAAAAAGAGGTGCTCAACCCATGTCTGTAGAATGAATAAATAACCACTCACAATGTATAGTTCCTTTCTGACTTTTGAATACTTAATCACCTCAGTAACTCTAGTAGCCAGCAGAGTCCATGGCACACAGACCTTGAATGCAGAGCTTGAATCTAGTTTCTGCATTTATCTATCCTCACCTTTGGCACTTCATCTTTTTTTATTGGCTGGAATACTTACTATTGTGTTTTTGCTCCTGGGATTTTATTGTTAGGTGAATATAGCTCTGGTGGGTATGATCATAGGGTTTCTTTGTCATTCTGGGCCAATGCCCAAGTTTAAGCATTTCTTCTAACACACACTGACGGGTAACAGTCATTTGGGGCAGGACTAGCACTGAACTTAGCAAGCCACCCTGCGGTTTGCAACATCAGAAGAGGAGTATCCTAGATCACCTTTGAAATCCAACCTTTAATACTGCAATTTTCCCAGCCACTATGACGGTTACATGTAGAGACTGGGAATAACTGTACTTTGCTTTTACAGTGCAAACTGTGCATTCATTTTTCATGTCTTTCCAGGAACAGGGCATGACAGAAACTACCCATCTTTCTTCATATGTAATCCCTGATTTCATTCAGGGAGATAATGCGCCCAGCTAAGAGACATCCATTTTGCAGCCTCCCTTGCAATTAAGTGGGTTCAGGAGCCTGAATGCCAACCATTAAGCAGATGCTGAGTGGAACTACTGGGAAACTGGCTCAAAAAGAGATAGAGAGCTAGGAGGATACTTTGGAACATAAGATGGTCTTGAGGATAGGAACCATGCACTAATAAGAGCAGAGCAGAAAGACAGAAAGAACATGGTTTCTGACAAAGCCTCCATGCAGCCCTGACCAGCCCACCTCCAGACTTTCCTTGCATAATGAAAATAAAACAAAAAACAAACAAACAAAAAACGCCCTGATGTGTTTACTTAGGCTACTTGTATTCTAGGTTTTCTGTTATAAGCAAATAAAGTTGGCCCATACTGATTCAAGAGGCTCACCCATGGAACCCTGTCTTTCCCCAATAGTTCCATTCAATCAGAGCTTTTATCTTGGCTTGTAGTGGAAATATGTATCCTGAAAGAAATATTCCTGTAGACACTTTCAGACAAGGGTAGGGGGAATTCTATGGTACAATTCTTCAAGTATATTATAAATTCAGTAGGTTTCCCAGGCTGACCTGGAGAGCTGACCACCAAGATCAGTGTTGCTTCTCCCCTCCCCAAAAAAAGTTTTGGCCGGGCTCTGTAGCTCAGCCTGTAATCCCAGCGTTTTGGGAGGCCGAGGTGAGTGGATTGCCTGAGCCTGCGGGTTCGAAATCCGCCTTGGCAACTTGGCGAGACCTCATCTCTACAATAAATCAAAAATTAGCCGGGCGTGGTAGCGCGCGCCTGTAGTTCCAGCTACTTGGAAGGCTGAGGCAGAAGGATCGCCGGAGCCCAGCAGGTCGAGGCTGCAGTGGCCGGGAGCGGCCACTGCACTCCAGTATGGGTGACAGAGTGAGACTCCAACTCAAAACAACAACAACAACAACAAAGTTCTGAGTTCAAACAATTGATACACAAATAAGATGTGTAGATTATAAGCAATGGAAATGACAAAAGACAATACAAGTGAAACGAGAACCAAAGTGGGTATGGATAATCGACTCTTTAATACTCTAGTGGCTAAGAACAGTTCTAAAAGAAAATAACCTCACATATTACTGAGCAATTAAAGGAATTAACCAGGAATTCAATGGTTTCCTGTCAGCACTGCTTCCTAGCCTCTTCCCAAAACCTATCTGAGAAGTTTATTTGCATGCCAAAGATGCGTAAGAGAGGTGGGATAGAAATGACACACTTGTCGTTTCGGTGTTTCAGGATAAGGCCAAATGTAGCATAGTTTCTGTACAGAATGACTGTTATAAGCAAAACTCATTGTTCACTCATAGTTAACAGAAGATGGGACAAACTGAAAACAGGTTGGCCAATGAAAATGACCTTTGTTTATAACAGAAAAGTAGGGTAGATACTTTATTCTCCTCTTTTTTGGATGGTCCTGCCCTGTCATGGCATTCTGAACATAATATCTAATTTACAGATGATGATGGTTTTATTTGATATGTACATAGGACACACAGGATGACAAAGTATTTTTGTGCCACTTGCGAAGATAAGAGTTAGTCAGAAAGATATTGCAAGAACACCAGCATAATGGAATATTTTGGAAGAATGTTTTTTCCAGTAATTTTCATTTTGAATTAATTTTTATTGAGGTAAAATTTATACACAATAAAATGCATCCATTTTAGAGCACACTTCAATGAGTTTTGACATATGTATATACCAGTGTATAAGCCACCATGATCAACATAGAGAACGCTTCCATTACCCAGAAAGATCCCTCTTACTCTTGTGCTTCTCCCTGCTTCTACCCTCAGCCCCAGGCAACCATGGATTTACTGTTATCACAGTATTTGGGAACTAGATTCCTTTATGTATACATCACAGCAATAAGGATCAGTATTGAAAATTCCTTACTGTAAAATGTCCCCAACACTAAACAACATATAAGAGACTACAATGCTGGTGGTGTTAAAATAAGAAATTCAAGAAAATGTATATGCTTCAATGTTCTTGATAATGTACTATATTCTAACACTGTATTACAACCATTTAAGTGATAATGAGTCTGAAACTGTACTGAACTCTAATAACACATTTTACACTCTTCTATTATAAGGTTTGGCTCACATTAAAGTCCCATGACAGCCCTTTTATTTTATTCAGGGTAGCATCTCCAATATCAACACAATACAACAAGTGCTCAAAAATGGCTGAGTTACTGATACAGGTAACTAGATCTATATTTATTCTGTATTTTGAGTAACTCCTAAACCTACTTAAATTAACAAGTTAGCTGGGCTCAGTGGCTCAGCCTATAATCCTGCGCCTTTGGGAGGCTGAGGTGAGTGAATTGCCTGAGCCCATGGGTTCGAGACCCGCCTAGGCAGCGAGACCTCATCTCTACAATAAATCAAAAAATCAGCCGGGCATGGTAGCACATGCCTGTAATTCCAGCTACTTGGAAGGCTGAGGCGGAAGGATCGCCGGAGCCCAGCAGGCGAGGCTGTGGTGGCCGGGAGCGGCCACTGCACTCCAGTCCAGGCGACAGAGTGAGACTCCAACTCAAAAGAAAAAAAAAAATTTAACAAGTTAAATGTCATTACAGAATCAAACATCATTAAAACACTACAAGTAACCAAATTTTACAACCTTAACCAGAGAACAGAAGAAAACTATTAAGATGCTTATAATACAGAATGGTGGCTTTTGGGGGCCTACCATGTAAATCAACAACCAAAAACAATTTATTCTTAAGCTCTTTAGCGCTAAAAGATAGTATATCATTTGGTAAAATATTATTAAAGAATATTTTCACATATGTATTATCTCTGCTTTGCAGATAAGAAATCTAAGGCCCAAACAAGTTCAATAAGTTTATGATAGCTCATATAGAATCTAAGCTCTGAGAATACCCTGTCTCAAAAATATTTGTTCTTTACTCATACCATGCTGTTTGAATTACCTGTGATCATAGGTAATTTCTGTCAGTCTATCATGTTAAAAGTTGCCTCGCTCTATGCCTATATTATCAAGATTAAAAAATTGATTATACATGATTCCATAATGAACTTACATCTGGATAAAAAAAGATAAAAATTAATGTTGGTCAAAAATAACACAAATAGGTTGGTGCAGTGACTCATGCCCATAATCCCAGCACTTTGGAAGGTCAAGGCAGGAGGATCACTTGAGGCCAGGAGTTTGAGTCCAGCCTGGGCAACATAGCAAGACCCCATCTCTACGAAAAATAAAACAAACAAAAAAAAATTTAGCTGGGCAGGGTGGCACACTTCTGTAGATCCAGTTACTTGGGAGGTTGAGGCAGGGGGATTGCTTGAGCTCAGGAGTTTGAGGCCACAGTGAACTATGATCATACCACTGTACTCCAGCCTGGGTGAAAGAATAAGACATTGTCTCAGAAACAAAGAAATTTAAAAACCCAAAACAACAAAAATATAGACTCAACCTAAATTTCCACCAACAGATGGATGGATAGAAAAAATGTAGTACATATATACAATGGAATATTATCCAGCCATAAAAAAGAATTTGTAACTTGGACAGTACTGGAGGGCATTATGCTAAGTAAAATAAGCCAGGCACAGAAAGACAAGCGTCACATGTTCTCACTCATATACGAAAGCTAAAAAACGACTCTCATGGAAATGGAGAATAGAATGATGGGTACTAGAGACTGAGAAGGGTAGTAGAGAGGGGAGGATGTAAAGGGATTGGTTGATGGGTACAAAAATACAGTTAGAGAGAAGGAATAAGACCAAGTGTTCAGCAGCACAATAGGGTGAGTTTAGTTAACAATAATTTGTTATATATTTCAAAATAACTAGAAGAGTAGAATTGGAATGTTTCTAACACAAAGGAATGACAATTTGTTTTAGGTGACAATTACTCTGATTTGATCATTATACATTGTAATGCTTGAATCAAAATATCACATGCACCCCATAAATATGTACAACTATTATGAATCCATAAACATTTTTAAATTAAAAAATTGAACTTTAAAACAATATAATTAACTTTCAAACAGTCCTTTAAACGAACATTACACACGAGCAAGTACTTAAGTCTCTTTTCCTTAGAAAAACTACCTTAGATACGTGAACAGAAAAGAGGTAATTGACTCTCTGCCCACTGACAAGCTGGACACTTAACTCTTATATTCCAATTTGCCTCATCAGAAAGCATCATTGGCCATCAGACTCCTTTAGTCATTATCAAACCACCTGCCTCAATTTCAACATACTCTCATAGCTATGTTTAAAGTCCAAGACAGGTTAGAACTAATCTTCCACTTATTGTATTTTGGGATTCTGCGTCTTGGTGACTCTCAATAGCCAATCCAAATCATAACACAGAGTGGAATCTACCTGAGAAACATTCTTGGGGAAGAAAAATCTCTTTTGATATAAATTGATTCTTAATAGCTTTAATTATAATGATACTTATTAATAACTGCAAAAGGTAAAACCTGCCATTCTCATCTAATGAGTCAGAGATAAACTTTATGTAGTATTGTCACAAGTTCTCTACTTTTCTTGGGACGTGAAGAACAAAATGTTGAAAATTAATGCTTTACTTAATCAATGGTATGATGTATAAACAAAAAATAATGAGTAATTTTATTTGCCATACACAAAAATCCATTAAATGTCAAAAACATAATTTTAGGTCATCTTTAAGGCTACAGGATATTTTCTAACCATATCATATGTATACATATATATAAACACTGCATATTTATCAGCAGATGAAGTTAA
This sequence comes from Cephalopachus bancanus, assembly GCA_027257055.1. Classification (NCBI taxonomy): domain Eukaryota; kingdom Metazoa; phylum Chordata; class Mammalia; order Primates; family Tarsiidae; genus Cephalopachus; species Cephalopachus bancanus. Next base: position 2,419,024 of record JAPVLO010000022.1, on the reverse strand, counting down.
TTTGTTGAAGAAAGGGTTAATAGAAGGAAACTTCAATAGCGGCTATAAGTAAAAACTTCTAAAACCAGTAGAAGGCAGAAGAGAGCTAAGACTTTCTTACCAAGATTGACAAATGCTACAGTGATTAACTAGAAGCCACAGAAAATTTGACAGGGTGAAGCCAAAGGTTTATGTCAAAACATTTCCTGAAGGGCTCTAAAACCCAGAGAAACTCAAAACAAGAAATGGTAAGAGTATGGAAAAAATATGCAATCATTAGAAAACTATTGTGTATTCAGCACTATGATAGCAGTTTGGGGGAATAAAAAATTATAAAACACAGCCTAAAGAGCCTACAATATTGTTAGAAAAACAAGACACACACATTTTATGCCATGTTCCACTTAAATAACAATCCAAATAAAAATAGGAATGAAGGCACAGGATAGGTGGATGTGCATCCAAGTGGTTGAAAAGCCTTCATAGTCAAGGCTGAATCTGAGTCAGTCCCTAAGACATCGAACTCTAACAAGCAGAAATTGACAAGACGTCAGAAGGTAAGAAAGAACATAAGTCAGTAAGGAGACTGGACAGAGGCTTATGCAGAGAAGAAAGATGGGGTCAGCCATGCTGGGGAGAGGGAGAGTCTTAAATGCCAACTTTATATAATTTCAAGTCATAACACGTTAGTGAATATGATAAACATATCTTTTTTTTTTTTCTTTTGAGTTGGAGTCTCACTCTGTCACCCAGACTGGAGTGCAGTGGCCGCTCCCGGCCACCGCAGCCTCGACCTGCTGGGCTCCAGCGATCCTTCCGCCTCAGCCTTCCAAGTAGCCGGAATTACAGGCATGCGCTACCATGCCCGGCTGATTTTTTGATTTATTGTAAAGATGAGGTCTCGCTGCCCAGGCGGGTCTCGAACCCGTGTGCTCAGGCAATCCACTCACCTCAGCCTCCCAAAGGCGCGGGATTACAGGCTGAGCCACCGAGCCTGGCTGATAAACGTATCTTAATTTTAATCTGGAGCATGACTTAAAATGTTTTCATAAGAAACCATTTTAGAATTAATTAGAGGAGGAGTCAGAACTAGAAAAGTAATCACAGAAGTGATGTTGTAAACCACAGGTTCTCAAAGTAGTCCATAGACCCCTGGGGAATCCCTGAGACTCTTTCAGGGGATCTGTGAGGTCAAAACTATTTTCATAATACTACTAAAATATTATTTTTCTATGTTATGATGTGTTGGCATTTGCACTGATGGCACAAAAGCAAACTGCTCATGTCAAGACAGTAGTACCAAAGTGCACTAGCAACACTGCATTCTGTTTTTAAAAAACAGCTGGGGATACAGAGGTATAATTCATGTATAACAAACAGCATATATTTAAGGTGTGCAATGTGATAAAATTTTACATCTATATCCAAGAAACCATCACTATAATCATGTTCAAAAATTTCCCAGTAACACTTTGTAACCCATCTCTCCCTACACTCTCATTCTTAGACAACCGCTAAACTACTTTCTTTCACTACAAATTAGTTCGCAAGTACTAGAATTTTATAGAAATTGAATCATATAATAAGTACTCTTTTTTCATGCTAACATTAATCAAAGGCAAACTAAACAAAATAGACAAAGTAAACATCAGAACAAGAAAACCCAAGGCAGAGAGGGTCATTTCATCATGATAAAAGGTCAGTTCACCAATAGGACATAATAATCCTAAATGTAGATGAACCAAATAGCAGTTTCAAAATACACAAAACAAAAACTGAACAACTTAAAGTAAGAAAAAGACAAATATGTAATTATAGTTGGAGATTTCAATATCTTTCTCTATATAATGATAGAACAAATATACAGGAAATCAGTATATTTGTCAATATAAATATATACATTATAAGGATACAGGAGACTTGAACTATCAACTTGACTTAACTGACACTTATAAAACACTCCACTCAACAATAGAATACACATTATTTTTAAGTGCACATGGAGCATTTATTAAGATTGAGTATATTCTGGGCCATAAAACAAGTTTCAATAAAGTTAAAAGGACTTAAATCATACAAAGTATGTCCTCTGACCACAACAGAACTAAATTAAAAATCAGTGACAGCCGGGCTCGGTGGCTCAGCCTGTAATCCCGCGCCTTTGGGAGGCTGAGGTGAGTGGATTGCCTGAGCCTGCGGGTTCGAGACCCACCCGGGCAGGTGAGACCTCATCTCTACAATAAACAAAAAAATCAGCCGGGCGTGGTAGTGCATGCCTGTAATTCTGGCTACTTGGAAGGCTGAGGCGGAAGGATCGCCGGAGCCCAGCAGGTCGAGGCTGCAGTGGCTGGGAGCGGCCACTGCACTCCAGTCTGGGCGACAGAGTGAGACTCCAACTCAAAAAAAAAAAAAAAATCAGTGACAGAGGCCAGGCACAGTGGCTTAATACTTGTAATCCCAGCGCTTTGGGAGGCTGAGGCGAGGGAATTGTCTGAGCCCAGGAGTTGGAGACCAGCCTGGGCAACATGGAAAAATCTTGTCTCTATAATAAATAAAAAAATTAGCTGGGCAAGGTGGTGCACACCTGTAGTCCCAGCTACCTGGAAGGCTGAGCCCAGCAGGTTAAGGTTGCAGTAGCCGTGAGCATGCCACTGCACTCCAGCTTGGATGGTAGAGTGAGACTCTGACTTTAAAAATAAATAAATTTTAATTTATTTATTATCATTGCACAGAAAGATAGCTGGAAAATCTCCAAATAATTGATATTAAACAATTTCAATAATTCTAAATAATAAGTCAAAGAATAAATAACAAAGAAAATTAGAAGATATTTAAAACTGAGTGAAAACGATATTTGGAACTATCTTGATATATGTGAGCTTGAAAGTATTCAAATACAAAGGCTTTTGTGATAAGAACTATGGTGATATTAACAAATGAGACTTTTTAAATAATGTGATATATCAGGTATATCAAAACGTGTTAACATTTATAAGATCTATATAACTCAGTAAAACAATATTTTCCAAATGACCAAGAATGACATTATGTAAGAACTATTCTGTGCAAAACAGACCAAAAGATATTATTATAAAAGTACAAAGAATTTATTCATTATGGGTTTAGATTCTATACTGCAACTAATGAAACTTTAAGAAACTACCCTTTGTCAAGTTTGGAGTGGTATTAAAAAAACCACAATTATCTGAAAGGTTTGTTAAAACACTCCTCTCTTTTTTTAGCTGCATATGCATGTGAGGCAAGATTTTCTTCATATACTTCAAACAAATTGCAACAGCTTAAACGAAGAGGCAGATATGAGAATCCAGCTGTGTTCTATAGCCAGACATAAGGGAGACGTGCTAAAACATAAAAAAATCCACCTTTTTAACAACATTAAAACATTTTGAGATATAGTTATTTTCTTAAAAATATGTTATTTATGTTAACATATAGTGGGTTTGTTATGTTATTTTAAATAAATTAATACATATTTTAAAAACATACCTGTTTTAATGTTTAACTACTCACATTTTATGACAGATATAAGAAAGCCTGAAACATCAAGTAATAAGACTTGGTGACTGAATGAATTACAATGGCAAAAATAAAACAAGTTAGCTACCTGTAATGTTAGAAAACTTGGTGCCCAGAAAGCTTTGAGATAAAAGATGATTCAATCTTAATGGGCTTGGTTATTCATAGAAGAATTAATTGTCATGATGTGAGCTGAAAGAAAACTCATTCAACTAAAAACATCAGATTTTATAAGGGGTCAATTAGAATTCTAGCACATTACCAAATGTGCCTTTTCTATCCACACTTCATAGACAGGTCCCATGTTTGCCCAGGGCTGCCTTGCCTGGGATGGGACAGAACTGATGGGGTCAGATCAGCTATTCATCAAAGGAAGAGTGCACCTAGATTCAGGATAGATGGAAGTCCTTAGTCCCCTCCACAGAGATTGCTTGAGCCTAGGAGTTTGAGACCAGCCTGGGTAACACAGCAAGACCTTGTCACTATAAAAAACAAATCAAAACAGTTAGCAGGGTGTGGTGGTATGCGCCTATAGTCCCAACTACTTGGGAAGCTGAGGCAAGAGGATCGCTTGAGCCCAGGAGGTCACGGCTGCAGTGAGTTGTGAGCATGTCACCGTACTTCAGCCTGGGTGACAGAGTGAAACCTTGAATTCAAAATAATAATAACAAAATAAAGCTCTGGAGTAAAACTCTGAAGATAGAGGTATACTTAACATCTTTTTTCTTAAAATGGGTATAACTATTAAATCATAGATACATATAATACTTTGAGTATTATAAATGTAAAGCACTTAGAAAAGTCCCAAGAACAAGTACTTGATAATTATTACTATTACACAATGTTTTACCTGAAATATGGAGTTTAAAAGTACTAGTCTAACCTACAGAGTGGGTAGGAGTATGAGAAACACAACAAAAGATTTCAAAAGTTAACTGTGAAAGCTCCAAGTTTCAGAGTTAAAGAACCATAAAGTGACTGCAACTAAGGTTATAAGAAAAAACACCTATCTCAAAATTATCATTTAAAAATGAGTAAATAGTAGATTTGGTATCGACTTTGGATTCAGAAACATTTACTGAATGTTTTATAAGCCAATGCATTTTTTTCATGGCTGTGAGAATAAAAATATATACTCAACAATTATGGGACAAGGTGATATTTTCCTTTTTTTAAAAAAAAAGCAAAATTAAGCTGGGCATGGTGGTATGTGCCTGTAATCCCAGCTACTTAGGCAGCTGAGGCTGGGGGCTTGCTTGAGCACAGGAGTTTGAGTCTAGCCTGAGCAACACAGCAAGAATCCCAATTCAAATACATGTATATACATATATCAAAATTAAGTAGACATAAAAACTGCAATAAAGGAAAGCTACAAAATATTAGTAGCTATATTATAATAACTACATAAGCACCAGCATGTACATCTTGACTCAAAGTGAGAAAGAAAAACATAAGCTGAATGGAAAACTACTCAGGGGCCAAAGAGCTATCAGTGAATGTAAGAGGAAAGTCCAGAGAGGGGGTGGTGGTGATGAGAGGAGAGAAGCAGGGGTGAACAGCCTGCAGGGATGGTGAAATACTTTTCTCTGCAAAGGCCTGGAAGCAGGATGGACTATGGAGCCTAGGCCTGACTGTGCATAGGCAGAGTCATCCAAACAGCTTCCTGGGACAGTTGCCATGCCTGACACACGTGGAAACCAGAGAAAGGAGTTTGCAAAACCACCCCACAAAATAAAATGACAGTTTGAGGTAGAAAATACTTAAAAGGAAAGAGGATATGGGGTAGTCTGGAAACTCTGTTGTCAGTTATGTCAACACACAGCAAAGAATTTCCATAATCTTACTTCTGCCAGTCACTCACACTTCTGCAGGACTTCTACTACCAAATACTGGAAGTTCAGTATTCTCTGCCTCAGGCCATAAGCCACCAGAGAAAATCGCTGTCCTAAATCACTAGGGTAGACAGAAAGGGCAGCAGCAGCCTGGTTACAGCCCAAGGAATGCTTCTTTACAGAATCAGCTTTGTACTTCCGTCTGCCTCACCGACAGATAAGAAGATATATGGATATCAGGAGGAAATGAAGCTTTATACCCATCTATGCTTCTAACATATGCCAAATCAGTTCAGGCACTATTTGAAGGTAAAGGAGGGGCATGTAGGAAGTTTGGGTAAGAAAACAGAGAGAAGGCTACCCATCTGTGTGGGCCAAATGTTACACTTCTCTCCAGCAAATCTTTTGATTTGAGTGGATAAAATACTCAAGACTCATGGTGACTACTTATGAGAGAAAAAGGCAGCAAAGGAAGAGGGTACCAGGGAGATTCTGATTTGCTATCTTTTCTCAAGAACAAATTCTTACCAAGATTAAAAGTAATGTATTGACTTACCTGGAAAACATCTGTCTTGTCTTCAAATAGACTGACAAAATATTTATAGTCAGCATAAGCCCAGAATTTGCAATGTTCATAATCTCTAAATGGTCCAGAAATAGTAGACTGGTCACAGTTCCAGGTCAGAAATTCTTCAAGTGTAGCATCTACGTAATTACATGTAGTTTCAAACTGAGGAACTGCAATGTAAGAAAATTCAACTTTAAATGTATGATGAACACATTCTCCAAATACTGCTGGTTTTTTAAAAAAGATAATTGCAACAAAAAAATAACTTTTTACATTAATTAAAAGTTAATTTTGAGCTGGGAGTAGTGGCACATTCCTGTAATTCCACTTACAAGGCTGAGGTAGAGAGACCACCTCAGGAATTCAAGACTAGTCCAAGCAACCTAGCAAGACCTTGCCTCAAAAAATTAAAATTAAAAAATTAATTTGTACTTTGCTATATAATTAGAACTATTTACAACATTCACAGTACTCATGATTAAACATGAGAGTATAAAACACAGTTTTAAACTTAAGATTAAATACTACCCTTATGATAGATAACCTAATTTAGTAATTCAGTGGAACACTTTAGATTATTAATTCTCCAAGATACTTTCGGGGGGGGTCTGTGAGGTAAAAACTATGTTCATAATAATACTAAGACATTAGTATTTGACTTTTTCCCATTCTCTCATGAATGTACCATGGCGTTTTCCAGAGGCTACATGACATGTGTTTGATGTCTCTACTCTGACAGTTGGGGAAATATGTGCTAGTATTCTCATGTTTTAAAATGTGTCCTTTTTAGTTTTTAATATGGTATCACTAGAAGTAACCTACATCAGCAAAAGCTCATTAGGGTACTCAATAATTTTTGCATGCAAAGGGATCCTCAGATCAAAAAATTTGAGAACCAATGCTTTAGATTTTTAAAAAGCAACAAAAAACTGTATTTTGAAAATTTTCAGACATTATAGTGCACATTTATCACACACAGCTCCTCAGAAGCAAGTTGACAATATCAATTTAAAGTCTATTCATTTATCCCAGAATCATTTATTGAGCACATGATTTGTGATCAGCACTGTGCTCAGGCTTGTAGGAACATAAAATATATAGCTAATATTCTTGAATTTAGAATATTTAAGCAAAGATAAAGTTTTTAACTAGAATAAAAAACTTAAGGCATATGTAATTAAATGCAAAATTTGGTGCCACTGATGCTTAGGAAAAGACAAAGGCCACCAGAGACAGGGATGATCAGGAAAGCTTTGACAAAAGGTCTGCTATCTGTCCACAGTGGTTTGTTATTATGAGGATGACTCCAGTGAGTCAACATTGGAGTCTTGGATTGTCAAAAGAACTGTTCTTCTAGAACAGTAATGAAATTACATTTTTTTGAAACTAGCAGAATATTTTAAATGAACATAGGGAAGCTGATATTTAAGAAATCTGATATGACTTCCTTTGCAAAGCATGAAATCCTTTCAAGAGAGGATGTAGACTGGGCGTGGTGGCTCACGCCTATAATCCCAGTACTTTGGGAGGCTGAGGTGAGAAGATTGCCTGTGCCCCCAGGTTCAAGACCTGCCTGGGCAACTTGGCTAGACCTTATCTCTAAAAAGGAAAAAAAAAAAAAGAGGATGTAGATCAGTTAGCACAGTGCTTGCCACACAGCAGATGTTCGTAAATGTTAGGCACTATTATTAATACTTCTTATTTATTCATACATATTCTTGGAACCCTTTAAAAGTTTGCTGAATCAGTAGCAAGGAGAGAAGGTATTCAGATTCCTCTTTCAATACACTTTGTCATTTCCCTAGCTTTCTGCCTGAACTGCTTGGGATTATCCAATCATCTTTCTCCTCCCTTCTTTTCCCTAAACCACAGAAAGGCAGAGACGTAACAAAGGCAGGGTATATACCAAAGAATCATCCTAATTTGCCTACTTCATCAATTTGTAACCTGAAAAAATCTACAAATTCAAGGACTATTTAAATTTTGATAATTTTTATGATGCACTTAGTGCTGGCACACAGTAAACTATCAGTATATATATGCTCTTAATATTATCAACATCGGGCAACCCCCTTGGGTCCCCTTCCACTGTGGGAGCTTTTCTATTCTCTCAATAAATCCTGCTTTCTCATTTAAAAAAAATATATATAATCAACATCATCAAGAATTTACTATAACAGCATAAGGTTTAATTCTGACACAGAAAAATGCATGTGGCAAGAAAGTTTTATGATGCCGGGAAATAGGAGTCATTTTTAAATCATTTAAGTAAAACTCCACTGTAGGCCTAGAGATATTATACTGTCTTATAGGTCTTCACTTCCTAGAATTCCAACTGACTGACCCAACTGAATACTAAAGCCATTAACTGAGCTACTTGCCCCTGGGGTGGACTGAGCAGGACACTGAAGAGAAGGCCAGTTAACACAAGCAAGTTTGCATTGCAGCCCTCATTAGTGGACTGTCCTCATTAGAGGACAACTTCATTTTCTGTCACAGCAAATTCTGCTTGTTAAAAAACGAAAATCTAAAAATGTAAAAATTATATATGAGAACTGTTACTGTCAGAGGAAAATTACAATGAATGGAATAAATGGAAATGACAGACTTTCTCATTTACATAATGATTTCAAAATAGAATCTTTTCACTCCCAGTAGTAGCGTCACCAAAGGCACCGTTCTGGTTTTGTTACAATGACAATTTCTTCCTGGGTAGGACAGCTGTTTCTCTTAGCTTATCTCATGCAATGGAATTATTCCTTTCTAATTTTATCATTATTGTTCTTTCACTTAATGTTGAGGTAGCCCTGGCAGCTGCAATTTTCATTCCACTTGCTGTAAAGTGTTAGGTAAGAAGAGCTCAACTGAAGTCAGGATTTGGCAGTCACATATAAATCGAGCTTGCTTTTAACTTTCATTAAAAAGGGTCCTAAAATGTTTTTGCACAGCAGGGTAACAAATATTTCTCCAGTTTGTTGGACTTTCATCATTTTACAAACAAGAAACAATGCAGGGAGTGTGAGTGGTGACCAGGACTTTTGGTCATCACTTCATCCCCCTACTTATAGATGGTTAGGGTTATGTCTACAACTGCTTGACAAATTGTTTCCAGCTGAGGTACAACACTGCCGCTGAGCATGTATCTTGGCAAATAAATTTGATCCAAAATGGTTTCAAAGAGCTATGTGATGTTCACTATGCGCTTCTTAAATAAACCAAGGAACACATGACATTCAAAAATGTCAACTATCAATACTACTATTTCAAGCATTCTAGAAAAATTCTAACCAGGACCTAAAATAGAAATCAGAGATATACTCAATAGAGAGGAGACAAAATTATCATTACTTTTAAGATATGACCATCTACCTAAAGAACAAGAACAAACAAACACTATAAAAACTAATAAATGGTTGGCGGGATGGCGGCTCATGTCTGTAATCCCAATACTTTGGGAGGTAAAGGCGGGAGGATCGCTTAAGCCCAGGAGTTCAAGACCACTCTGAGCAACAGAGTGAAACCTTGTTTCTACAAAAAAAATAAATAAATAGAAAAATTAGCCAAGGGTGGTGGCATGCACCTGTAGTCTCAACTACTGAGGAAGCAGAGGCAGAAGGATTATCTGAGCCTATGAGGTTGAGGCTACAGTGAGCATGCCACTGTACTCCAGCCCGGGTTACAGAGTAAGACTTGAACTCTAAAAAAAAAAAAAAAGAAAGAAAAGAAAGAAAAAAAAATTAATAAACAATAAAGCATACAAAAATAAATGGGTTTTATCTATGTCTCAATGACAATCAGAAAAATATAACACGCAAAAATATTTCCTTCATAACAGCTATAACAAATTTGCAATATTTTAAGAAATATGTAGACCTATATGAAAACTACAAGTAGGCTGGGCATGGTGGCTCACAACTATAATCCTAGCACTTTGGGAGGCTTAGGTGGGAGGACTGCTTGAGTCCAGGAGTTCAAGACCAGCCTGGGCAACAAAGCAAGTCCTCCTCTCTACAAAAAAATCAACACATTTATAGCTGGGCATGGTGGCCTGAGCCTGTAGTCCCAGCTACTTTGGAGGCTGAGGCGGAAGGATCTCCTGAAACCAAGAGTTGAAGGCTGTATTGAGCAACAGAGAATGAAACTCCCGACACATAAACACACCAAAAAAAAACCCCTACAAATAAAAATAGACTTGATAAGTGAAAATAATGTGCTCCTGTATAGGAAGATAGTGTATTATAACAATGTGAATTTTTTTCCAAATTAACTTATAGCACTTAAATTTTCATTTAAAATCCCAACAGGATTTCTCTAAACTGAGGACTTTGTGTAACTCTAAAATTCATTTAGATGAATAAAATTCAATAATATCAAAGAAAGAAGAGTAATTAGGGAAGATGAATTGTACATTCAAATATTAAAATGTATACCAGTGCTAAAATAGTGTTTTTAAAATAGTTTTACTAGTTCCGAATTTGATAGCTTAATATGCGGCTCAGAAACTGATACTGGAATATACAAGAATATAGTAATATATTAAAGGTAGTTTTCAAAGCCAGTAAGTAAAAAAAGAAATATTCAGTAAATGGCATTACAAGTTACCAACTTAGCTATTTGTAAAAGAAAATTCAGTAAACATCATATACTAAAATAAATATGAAATGGATAGAGTAAAATATAAAAAAGAAATCATTAGTCTACTAAACAAAAATATTAGAATATTCATTTTTAGGAGAAGGAATTTCTAAAGATAAAATAAATGAGAATAAGAAATGTTAATAAAGTATTATCTGATTTGACTATATAAAAATATAAAAGTATGAGGCAAAAATCAAAAGGCAAACAATAATCTGGGAAACATATTAGTAACAACACAATAATCTTTTTTTCAGAAGGGTAGACTGCCTTATGCAGTGCCTCATTTCGCTGTGTCTGGAGTCTTGGAAGCTTGACTACCCTGTGTTCTCCTACAAATGGACCTTGAGAGCTTGTCTGAAGGCTCTAGCAGGGGAATGCAGCTACTCGCATACCCCTGACGGAAGGCGGTCCTCCTCCTTTAGCGAGGGTGGTGGTCCTCTTCGACTAAGCACACAGCCCAGCTTTGCGAGGGATGCATTTGGAAGGAGCAAGGGGACACCTACCTAGCCAGCCAGATCAGCCAAGTCAACCCTGGCGATCAATGGGGTTACAGAAATCACAGCCAGATTGCCCTCACATCCAATATTCTTAATATATAAAGAATTTATTTTAAAAAAATATAAAAACCCTAAAACGTCAATAAAGAAATACTCAAGGAACAATTATCAGATTAAAATGCAAATTACTAATAAACATGAACGTATGTTCAACATCACCGGCAATCAAATAAATGGTAATTAAAATGAGATACCATTTTTCACCTATTGGAAATATTTTTTTTTAAAGATAAATCTCTGTTTTAGCCAAGTGCTGGTAAAACAGACACCCTCATATGTTCTGAAAAGAGCATAAACAGAAACTACCTTTCTGCAAAACACTTGGCCATAATGTATTAAAAACTTTTCATTCTTTCACCCCACAAATATTTAAATGTCTATTAGGTTCGCAGTCCCCAACTTCTGGCATCAGGGACTGGTTTCGTGGAGGACAATTTTTCCACAGACAGGGGATGGTAAGGGGGATCACCGGCACTAGATTCTCATAAGGAGTGCACAACCTAGATCCTTCACATTGCAGTTCATAATAGGGTTTGTCCTCCTATGAGAACCTAATGCCACTGCTGATCTGACAGGAGGCAGATAGAGTTTCATTTGCTGCTGCTCACTTCTTGCTGTGCTGGGGAGGGGGGAGGAGTGGGGGTTGGGGACCCCTGAATTAGGTGCCTAGACCATGATGAGACATAGCCCTTGCCCTCACAAAGCAACATTCTTGAGGGGAAGAGATTTTAATAGGTAATTACTTGCACAATTAACCACGTGCTTATAACTGTGCTAAGTGTTACTAAGAAATATAAGGTGTTCTTTCATAATTTAAAAGTCACATCAGATTTGGGTGGTTGGGGAGGATAGATGTAGTCAGGAAAAAAAATGACATTTAAGCTAAGATCTGAAAAAAGAAGAAAAATTAATTAGGTAAAGCTGGGGGAAGGGGAAACGAGAAAAGATAGGCTAAACATAGGGAACTACATATGCAAAGGCCCTTACATAGCAAGAAGCAAATTCCTGGAAACACAGAAACTGAAAAAAAATGCTTGTTTGGCCTGAGTTCAGGGAGAAAATAAGCTGATTTTTTCATACTACAACCAAAATTTTGCTCTTTAGCATAAGGGTAATGGGAAGCCATTTAAGGATTTCAAGTAGAGAAATAAGATTAGATTTTATTTTTTAAAAGTTGTTTCTGGTGTCAGTATGAGGAATGGGGTGGGTGCAGAGAGATCAAGGAAGCCACTGCAACTATGAGGTGACACAGCAAGGTAATGGCGACCTGAGGGTGGCTGTGGAGATGGAGAGAAGCAGGGGAATGCTAGACATGTAGGATGTAAGTCACTGGGTCACAAGACACCATTCCAGAAAGACCATCAGAATGACTCAGAGGTTTTGGTGTAAGGACCTTCACAGATAGTGCTGCTACTGGTGATAATGTTCATACCCTCTGACCCAGCAATTCTCCCTCTAGGAATCTATCCTCAAAAAATAATCAGAAACTTAGACAACATTTGTTGTAAAGATGTTTATTAGAGGCCGGGCTTGGTGGTTCAGCCTGTAATCCCAGTACTTTGGGAGGCCGAGGTGAGTGGATTACCTGAGCCTGTGGGTGGGTTCAAGGACAGCCTGGGCAACTTGGTGAGACCTCATCTCTACATCAAAAATTAGCTGGGCGTGGTAGCACACACCTGTAGTTCTGCCTACTTGGAAGGCTGAGGTGGAAAGATCGCCAGAGAGCCCAGCAGGTCGACGCTGGGCTGGCCATGAGTGTGCCATTGCATTCCAGCCTGGGTGACAGAGTGAGACTCCAACTCAAAAAAAAGGAAAAAAAAGTGCTCACTACAGTCTTATTTATAATGCAAAACTTATAAGCAATCTAAGTCATCAAAATAGGTAAATTTTAAAATGAAGCATGATACTACCAAAAAATAAAATATTAGGTAACCAATTCAAAGTCACATTTAATATCTAGAGAAACTGTTCAGAATGTTTTTTTTTTAAAGGCAAGTTGTGAAAAGTAATACAACTTTATTTTTATAATATAAACTACAAAAAGGCCTGCGTGAACATGCATCAAAATATAACTAGTGATTATCTCTGGATAGTAGGACAGGTGCTTTTCAATTTCCTTGGGACTTTCCATTTTTCAATATTTCCTACAGTGAAGAAGTCACACTTTTTATTTTAAAATTACTTCTATTTTAAAACAACACTTGAGCATTTACTATGTGCTAGGCACTATTTTAAATGCTTTATGCATATGAAAGCATTTAATCTTGAAAATATTTGGGGGGACACAAAACATCAATAAGGGTACCTGATCTCAAACCAGGGGAAACAGAGACCAAAGGGAGACACAGACTTTACCTGTACAATGACCACTTGTATACCTAATCATGAATTATTTCCCACGTCTTTAAAATTAAATTTAAAAACAAGAAAATATTTCTAACATACAGAAAAGTTAATTGATTTGCCCAAAGACATGGCTAACCAAAATTTGAACCCATTGCAGGCTGACTCCAGAGTCAGCTCTCTTACACCATTACCCTAGGTAGCCTGTGGATGTATTGCATTAATACTCAGAAATAACTTTAAAAAAAACCAAATTATCAAGACAACACATAGAATGAGATAAGACATTTGCAAGTCATATAACTGATACAGGTAGTATCCAGAATACATAAAGAACTTTCGTAATCCAACAAGAAAAAGACAAAAACTTCAATTAGAAAATGAGTGAAAGATTTCAATAGACATTTCTTCAAAGAAAATATACAAATGACCAATATACACACATGAAAACATGCTCAACATAATTAGTCATCAGAGAAACACAAATTAAAACTACAGTGAGATAACACTTCACATTCACTAGGATGATGAAAAAAAAAACAGAGCAAGTGTTGGCAAAGATGTTGGAAAAAATGGAGCTCTCATACACTGATGGTGGGAATATAACATGGTGGAGCTGCTTTGGAAAATAGTTTGAGAGGTTAAACATAGAGTTACTGTATGATCCAGAAACTATACTCCTAGGGATATACCCAAGATAAATGAAAAAAATATATATCCACCAAATTATTACAAATAATGCCACTTTGAATCAAGTGTTCAAAGTGGCATTATTTGTAATAGCCAAAAAGTGGAACAACTCAAATGTCTATCAACTGATGAGTGGATAATCAAAATGTACATATTCATATGGCAGACTATTAGTCAACACTAGAAAGATGAAGTACTGATACATACTACAACATGGATGAATCCTGAAAACACACTAAGTGAAAGAAGTCAGACATAAAAGGCCAAATTTTATATGATTCCATTTATATGGTATGTACTAAAAAGGCAAATTCATAGAGACAGAAAGTAGATTAATGGTTGACAGAGCCTGGCGCTAAGGCAGAATGGAAAATGATTTTTTTTTTTTTAATTTTTAACACAATTTTAATACTTATAAAACCATCACAACAGTGGTCCAGGCTAAGAAATCCAGTTCTGCAACCAAAATAAATTTTTAAATAATACAAATCATTTGCTTGATTTTCTCTCACTCTAAAATATGGGTATGTAGATCATGGTAATTCTTAAAATCTCCCTTTTTTTGTTTGTCCTTTCCCTTAGAAGCCACAACTCTCTTGCATTTGTCTCTGCAAATTCCCCCTCCATACACACATGGCTGCATTCCTCCAAAACCCTCACTCAAACTCTCTGTCCTTTTGTCCTTCCTTCTTAATTCTACATTGCTTGTTGGGGAACCGGAAATGGAAATAGTCTGGGATCACTCACATCATATCAATTTTTTTTATATACCTTTTGCAAAGCATTGATTTACCACAAAAAATATATATATACACCTATACACATATATACCTATATATACTTCATACTTAGTACATATATACTTTATATAATATACACCCATGTAGCTCAGTTTTACTTACCACAAATATTTTATATGACTCAGAAATTCAGTGATGGAAAATGATTTTTTAAGGGTCACTGGGCTTCTTTATGGAATAATAAAAATGTTCTGGAATTAGACAGTGGTAATGGTTGTATAACATTGTGAATATACTAACAACCAATGAGTTGCATACTTTTAAGTGGTTAACATGCTAAATTTTATGTTATATAAATTTTGTTTGAATAAAAAAGAACAAATTATCTTTACTAAAAACTCAGAGCAGTTTCTTACAATGACAGAAAAGCTTTCCTTTCTTTTTCTTTTATGCTTAAGTATTAACTTGAAAATGTCACATTACTGTTTTATCATCTATAAAATGGAATAATAGCAGTACTGTTCTAAGAAAGTTTTAAAATTAAAAGAGTTAATACTGTATGTGTAAAGCACTCAGAACAGTGCCTGGCACAATAGCTCTCAATAAATGTTAGATATTAGTAATGTTGTATTCAGTCTAACCAGGATGTAAAAAAATTACTATTCCTATTTTTTTCAAAATTAGTGTCTAATAGACACTTCAATGAGAGACAAATTTATTTGACCAAAATCAAGAAGGAAAAAGCACAACCTGACTTTTATGTTATTGCTGTTGGCCTAAGATTTAATTTTAAAATACAATAAACAGTTTGGTCTGTGATAACAATGAGATGCTGAAGAATTCCAGGTATATTATCCTGCTATATCTGTCACGGGAGTACAAGGGGGTTCTAAACACCAAAAACTTAGTAATTCCATGCGCTATACTACAAGGTCAAAATGAGAAAAAGAAGCTCGGAGCAGCTGGAAGAGAAGGTGGGGAATTTCTAGCTCCTCCGAGCTATTAATAAATATTTGTAAGCTACATTACAGCAATGCTTAAAACATTGTGAATTTCTACACTACCAGACTTACTCTTATTGAAATAAACTACAAACCAGAGAATTATTATGGACTCTTTTGGATTAGAAACAGCACTGTTTCTTTCCTTTATATTAACTAAATTTTAGAGCTAATGGTAATTGCTTTACTTGGCAATAGGACAAAAAAAAGAATCTAAATGTTAGATGTCTTCAGGGAAGAAGAGTGAACAGGCAAGATTTATTTCCTTAAGAGAGTAAAAACCTGAGCTTTACGTATGTTTCATGTTTGTGCAATGCAATACAGGTCAGACAGTCAATAAAGCAGAGGGATAAAATTACAATCAAGTAATTATGCAACTATAAATAGTGCCTGGAGCCACAAATAAAAGATCACATTTTACTTGAGTAAAAAGTGTAAGGGACAATTCGATTTAGTATTGGTGTTTTTCAGTCACATGGGAACATAAGAGCACATTATCAAAAATGTATTGTCTACCACATTCAATGAACCATGATATCTAGCAATGTGCATATATGATACATGAACAGATGTATTTTGTAAGTAATTATAAACTCCAGATTTAGTCTTTAAAAAAAAACTTACAACAAACTGTCCTTCCAAATCTTCCAAAAAAATGTTCCTGTCTGTACAGTGAGTGGTCAAAAGGAGGATGAGGAAGAAAGGATTCTCTATGTAGAAAAACCACTGCTGAGAATATGGGACTGCAACTGAAGAAACACTACTTATAGTCCTACCTGTGCCCGTGCTTTTCAGTCCCATTCTGAATCGTATCTGCTTGCCATGAAGGACTTCAGAAAGGTGGTTAGCATTCCAGTGTCGTGCCGGCCAATCAAACACCATGTTACAGAAGACCGCAGGTTGTTGTAAAGACATTATGATTTCTTTTGCTTTCTCTGGTGTAAATGGTTTGACATGTTCACCTAGAAAGAGAAACGAATAGAGCAACAGATGAAGAACTGTAAAGGTGTTTCATATAATATGAAGAAAAAACAGATAATATTGTTTCTATTACGACAAATCTTTCTGTGCAATTACACTGCATTTCCACTTCGTTTATTACTGCTCATATAAATATATGTGTTCAAAAGGTCATAGTTCTTAAGTGATTTTTCTCATGTTAAATAATGGATGTTTAAATGTTGGTAAATAATTATAATTTTCAATGTCAAAAATGAAACTTTAGTGTTAAAAAAGGCTTTCCAACCATTTCTTTAAAAAGATGCAATTTTTTAAAGAAACTATTATCTCTTAAGTAGAGGATCATGCAAGAAATGCTGATCCAGAACCACTAGACAGTCAGCAACACTTCTACTTGCTATACATTGTATTTATGACAAAAAGACAACTGGATTAATATGGTAGTCAAGCTGGGAAGGGAGCGATTATTTTCATTGCAATTTTAAAAGGATAAAAGATGTACTGGCCGGGCTCGGGATGGCTCAGCCTGTAATCCCGTGCCTTTGGGAGGCTGAAGTGAGTGGATTGCCTGAGCCCGCGGGTTCGAGACCCGCCTGGGCAGTGAGAGCTCATCTCTACAATAAATAAAAAAAAAAATCAGCCGGGCGTGGTAGCGCGCGCCTGTAGTTCCAGCTACTTGGAAGGCTGAGGCGGAAGGATCACTGGAGCCCAGCAGGTCGAGGCTGCGGTGGCCGGGAGTGGCCACTGCACTCTAGTCTGGGTGACAGAGTGAGACTCCAACTCAAAAAAAAAATAAAAAAAGAGGTACTAAGATGGCAATCAATGTTGATCCTTGGTTTCAACTACATCTGTAAACAGTACAGAGAATCTGTACAAACAACACTGCAATTTACTAAACACTTCAATAAATTTCATAGAATCATAAAATGTTAATCCTGGGTAGGATAGTAAAGATTAGTATTTTTTAAATAAAAGAACAAATAAGTTTCTCTCTAAAGACATCTTAAGATGGAAAGTTTTTTGGGGAGGATTAAAAAAATGCTTTTTTATTGGGCAACCCCTTTGGGTCCCCTCCCTGTGGGAGCTTTTCTGTTCTTTCAATAAATCCTGCTTTCTAAAAAAAATAACTTCATACTCTGATGCTCAAAACATATATTTGTGATTCTCAAGAATAATCAGCTAAGCCCTCCACCTTGGTTACTTCATCTGTAATTCAACTTAATTCAAAAAAATTAAGACAAACTCTTAAGTAATCCAAATTCCTCTACCTACCCAACCTTCTTCTAAACTGTCTGATAAAAGGAAGAGGGATGGGGAAGGACTCATCAAAGAATTTGAATAATTTATGCTTGTCTAAATGTAAGGCTTGTTTTTAAAGAAAATGAAAACTTGAAGCAGTTTGGCCTCCTTTCTCAGACAAGAAGGGCAAAAACTTGGAAGTCTTTCCTAAACCCTCAGTGAAAGTCAACAGGCTCTAAGCCCTTTCTCTGTAGCTGGCACTTGAGAACAATCTGTTTCTACACAGTCACTACTCCCAAGTGAGGAGATCACTTGGATGCTAAGAGAGAAAAGGCATAAGTCAGGAATATATGGAGTGAGGAAGAGAGATGGTACCCTTAGGGCTCAATGTAAAACAAGCCCCAAGTTTAAGTAACTTTTACAAGTCGAAGAGCCTTCTAAAGGCTAACATTATGTGACCAAGAATAATATTTTCTCTTTTTCCTTAAGAGGGTTGTTTTTTATTGTTGTTTTTTCACTTTTGACATGTATGACAACTTTACATTCAAAGTCTACATCCATACCGGTCGGTCTATACATCTAAATACAAGGTTAACTATATGGCAATGCACCAAATCTTCCTGGACTTGATGTGCCTGGCTTCCAAGTCCATGAAAACAAACATCTACCTTTTTTCATTACATATTTTTAAAATGTTGCTAGACTATTGTAGGGGAGGTAGAATTTCTCCTCGACCCTCCCAGAGTTTCCAGCTGGGATTGACTTAAACCAGGTTAACAGGGGAACACCATACAAAAATGTATTTAGTAATTTTAACACACACGTGGAAGACCTCACAGGAAAAATGAAGACCCAAAGAAGCAGTTAGAGTCTTACACTTATATACTAGGTTGGACAAATAGTAAAATTTGAAAATGTGATAAGACAAATGAGTTGGGTTAATTATTTAATTGTGGAAAAGTGACTAAAAAGGTAAGGGTTAGTTTAACAAGGTTTGCTTGTACACATTTCTTACAGGCTTTACTCTGTCTCTGGTTAGAAGAATATTCTTTCTTTCTCCTAATACAGGAAGGGCAACTTTTACACGGACATTTTATCTCCTACCTTTGGGAAGAAAAAGGAAGGTCCAAGTGCCCTTCTTGCACCTGCAAATATTCAATGTGCCAAAGTGGCATATTTTTGGGTATCATATTTTGATCCCCATGCACTATGAAATGTTATAATACATTCATGATAGACAGGATTCTGTTGTTCATGGCATAGGTATTAGAATTATCCTTTGGAAAACAATTGGGAAAATGAAGCAGAAGTCTCAAAGAACCATCCATTATCCCAGTAACTCATGTTATGGGAATCTAACAAAAATAATTAAGCTATATACATATTTATATATATTATATATAGCGTACACATACATATAAAATGTTTGCTAACTAAAAATATAAACAAGCCAATGCTCCAAAGCAGAAAAGTATTTTCTAGCTTATGACATAGCAATCCCATGTTCTATTATATCCAAAAAATAAAAATGAGGGCTGTGTAGAAATATGATGGAACGGGATCAGGGTCTGAAGTTGACTCAGAGAGCTATTGCGATAGCCAAGTATGAAGTGTGATAAGGCTCTGAACAAGGGGTAGCAGTGAGGAAAGCAGAAATGGCAAAGATGGAGAAATACTAAGGCAATAATACCAAAGATGATTACAACCCAAGATGTAGGGTGGTCAGATGCAGCCAGAAGACAGGTTTCTAGACTTGGCAACTCATTATAAAAATCAGGAGCTAGCCGGGCTCGGTCTGTAATTCCAGCACTTTGGGAGGCTGAGGTGAGTGGATTGCCTGAGTCTGCGGGTTCGAGACCCGCCTGGGCAACTTGGTGAGACCTCATCTCTACAAAAAGTCAAAAATTAGCCAGGCGTGGTAGCGCGCGCCTATAGTTCCGGCTACTTGGAAGGCTGAGGCGGAAGGATCGCCAGACTCCAGCAGGTCGAGGCTGTGGTGACCAGGAGCGGCCACTGCACTCCAGTCTGGGCGACAGAGTGAGACTCCAACTCAAAAAAAAAAAAAAAAAAAAAATCAGGAGCAATAGCTCATTCTGTTGGGAAGATAAAGTTTGATTTTGAAAAAGAGCATCATAACAATACCATATATTTAACTGTATAATGCTTTATTGTTTACAATGTTCTTTTACATACATTAAAATACAACTGCTCATCTGATTGTATTAAAAGCCTATAAAGCACAGACAATGAAGGCATTTCATTCCCATTATCCAAAGGAAGAAACGGAAGCTCAGATGTCAGATGAACTGCAATAAGATATATCAGGAACACTCATTCCAAGTCCAGTGCTCTTTCCACGGCATACAGGAGTGGCCAGAGATACATTCAAAAGTTGCTGAGACTTTTTATCCTTACCTTCCTCTCATAGCTATACATTGCCTGGAAAGCAGACATATAGTTAGTTATCTTCAGAGACAAAAGAAAGGCCCAAAAAACTGCAATCCTTGACCAAATAAAAATGCAAATATGTCCATCTTTGTGCTACTGAACCACAATCAGTAAACTTCTACCTCCTGAATCCTTTTACATAAAAAGATTGTTACTGGTTCAAACTGGTGTAACACCTTGACTCTGAGACTGTCATTTTTAAGGACAACCATACTCTCCCTATAAAGTGCTCTGTGACACTGGGCACCAGTGGCTCACGCCTATAATCCCAGCACTCTGGGAGGCCAAGGTGAGAGGAATGCCTGAGCCCATGGGTTCGAGACCAGTCTGGGCAATTTGGCAAGACCTCATTGTTACAATACATAAAAAATTAGCCGGGCGTGGTGGCATACACCTGCAATTCCAGCTAATTGGAAGGCTGAGGCAGGAGGATCGCCTGAGCCCAGCAGGTCAAGGCTACGGTGGCTGTGAGCATGCCACTGCACTCCAGGCTGAGCAACAGAGTGAGACCCTGACTCAAAAATAAAATAAATAAATAAAGTGCTCTGAGGTTTAGGCTGGGTGAATCATGGCTGGTCTGACCCACAATAGCATTCTTTCAGTTTTAAGGTCGTAAAATATTCAACCTTTGAACGTTTTGCTTCTAGAACTTTAAAGGACAGAGAAAAACAGAAGCATCAGTTCTTTGTGGTAGAGATTTATTTATTCTACATATCTTACATTAAGTGCCAATAGACCACATGGCTTTGAATATTCCCAATGTGGGTCTCATATTTGGATAGAGGTATCTGGCTAGCCTTTCACAAATACATACACAGGCAACAGTAACACACAATTATTGTTTTGACAGAATAGCTTCAAAGAAGTAAATATTTTATCCTAGTATAATGTTAAATTCTTCAAAAATTAATTTACTAATCTGACCTAAAAATCCTAGCCATCACAGAGATTATTTAATAGGAGACCTCCAACACTAAAATTTGCCGAGAGAGCACCTACTCTAGTGACTGAAATATATTAAATGCCATAACATTTGTTAAATGAATGAAAATGCTATAAAGTGTGTGCAAAAACAGAGCATTGGGATGTTCACCATAACAAGAAATCAGCATAGCCACAGAATTTCAGGCCCATCAGTGAAATAAAACAATCAGCTGGTTGAGAGATAAAACTAATTTGGCTTCTGATAGTTTAATCAGCAATGAAGTGAGCCATTAAATTAACAAATTTAAGTGTTACAATTTATTTTAAAGACGAATGCTATCCTACATTGTGTTAATTAAACAGCCTAGGAATGCACCCAGTCATTCTATGCCACGAATATTTGCAAAGAGGTATAAAAATTCTGAAGCAACCTCCTTAAAAACTGGATCCTGGCACAGTGAGATTATTTAAAGGATAAGTATATTTCGGTCTAAACTTGCAGCAAGCAGCAATTTCTAACCAGATGACTTAGAAACTGCTAAAAAAAGAACAAAACAAAAACAGATTAGTGATCTGGGTATTGCACAGTAGTCTTTTCTCCCTCCAAATGTAGCATGCTATTCAGTCAATTTATTAGTCTTATTTACAACTAATTATTTGGATACAGTGAAACATCATCAAAAAGCCAATTACCCTTTTCTCAGTAATTTTTTTTTAGTTAATGCAAAGCACAAGATAATTTGAAATCTAACTTTTCAGAATTTGCTAGCTATCTGGCTTCAATTAACACCTGGGCTGAATTTGTATCTGGGATTTAGACTTTAAGACAAGAATAAGGAACATCACGAAGTATCCAGAATACTCTTCAAATATTGATAGAATATAAAAAAGACAAAGATCCTGAAATTGAAATTAACTTGTCTCTCAAGTCAGATGTAATTTTAATGGAAAAATTATAGATTTTTTAAAACTTCAGAAGGTGACATAAGTCACAAATTACAATACAAAGAATCACCATAGTGATACAGTATGGATTAAAAACTGGATCCTGGCACAGTGAGATTATTTATTCTGAATGTATACATGCAAATGTATGATATTTCATCAACCTGGCAACAACTGTATGAGCTCTGAAATTTTAAAACCTCTGGAATGGTAGATATAGGGTAAAAAAAAAATCATTTGGGCTATGTCAGAAAAACCCTGATGTAATCATGCAAGTACTTGAAGATTAAATGGTAAAACACCAATACTAATTTTTAAATTTTGTAGCCACTACTTTAAAACATCAATACAACTAAGAAAAAGGTAACATAATGTTTAAGTAAAATGATGAACAGTCATACACCCTCTGAATTTCAAGGTCTAGAAGGTGGTTTTTTGACAGAAAGAAATCACAAACATTGGTGCTGTGGCTGTTATGACATAACCTTGCCAATGCTTACTGTGGACCGGAACACCCAAGAAGGTTCAGGCTGGGCACCAGAGACAGTTACAGGCTGAGCGGTTTCCAAAGGCTCATGAACTTCTTCCCATCCTCCTATACATATAACTCTTGCCAAGTTAGCCCAGGAAATTCTTCGATTCAAAAAATGTCACATGAACAATACTTATAAATGAAAAAATAATACTGTTCTCAAACCCAAAGAAAGGCAAAGTAAATCTATCTATATTTTAAAACACTTTGCAATCAGAGACATCTCGCGGAACACCTACCAGTAACTTGACCACATATTTATAAACAGTGAAAAATGAATCACTTCATATTAAATAGTATAGTATTGGAACCAATTATTTTATTGTAATGATATTTGGCCTATGATGAAATTTTGGACATTGAGGAGCTTATTTATGACAAAAAAATCAAAATTTCTTATCTTATATTGTTCTAATGTGTGGTAACATGTGAAACAGTCACCCATACGCATTGCAGGTTCATTGATACATGTTGTGCAATAACAATTTGTTTCACGTCTTCCACCTGGTGTTTTTCAATTTGAGCAGACAGTGTCGTCTTGTTTCCTTTCTCCCACATAATAATAGGTAATTTATAGCCCAGTCTACTGGAAGGATGCACTCGTGATTCCTGAAAACCACTTCTCAACTGACCAATCAGAAGCTTGACAAATTTCAAATGGGAAATAGGTTTTTCATTGTTTTTTAATGGAAAAATTCAAGGAAACATAGCTTTTAAAATTTTGCATTTGAAGCCAGGCATGATGGCTCACGCCTATAATCCCAGCACTTTGGGAGGCTAAGGCAAGAGGATTGCCTGAACCCAGGGGTTCGAGACCAGTCTGGGCAATTTGGCAAGATCTCATCTCTAAAATAAATTTAAAAATTAGCCAGTCATGGTGGTGCACACCTGTGGTTCCCAGTTACTTGGAAGGTTGAGGTGGAAGGATTGCCTGAGCCCAGCAGGTGGAGGCTGCAATGGTTGTGAGCATGCCACTGCACTGCAGCCTGGGCAACAACGTGAGACTCCGACTCAAAAAAAAATTGCGTTGACATAAGTTTGTCCTGTATAATTACCAGTAATCTCTTCATGTCTCCTGAGAGGAGACATCCAAGTGGTTTGCTAGATTTATGGTGGCCTCTTATAGGGGACATCTCAGTGCATAGAGTTAAGTGAAGTTAACACTAGAAATAATGGTGACTCGATCATACTCAGTGATCTATCACAGAAACAAAAAACAGAGTACCATATGTTCTCACTCATAAGCGGATCTTGAACAATTATAATATTATAAGAAAGCGACTGGCAGTAGTGGGAGACTGGGGGGGTGGGATTGGCAGTTGAGGGAAACTGCTAGGCGAGGGAGGGGAATACCTCATCAACAAGGGTACCTGCATAATCAACGTTTGTATACCGAACCCTGAATTGTACCCTGCATCTTTATAATTAAAAAAAAAAGAAAGAATGGTGTCTCAAATGGAGCATTTCCGCAATGCTCCAAAGTGTTTTCAAAATTTGTAACAAAATGTTTCCACCAACTCTAGATGGAAGTAAATTTTCCATAATTTAAAATAAATGGTTATTTCACCTTACTTTTCATTAAAAACATTCAAAAGTAGGGTCTTGGAAAGATATTTGCACATGCATCTTCACAGAACCAATGGATAAGAGCCAAGTAGTGGAAGAAATCCAAATGTCCACTGATGGATGAATGGGGAAGCAAAATGTTTATAGATATAATGGAATATTATCCAGCCTTAAAAAGGTCAGAAATCCTGTCACATGTTACAACATGGACGAACCTTGAAGACATTATGCTAAATGAAATAAGTCACAAAAACACAAATATTGTATTATTCTACTTGTATGAGGATCTACAGTGGTCACATTTATAGACTGAAAATAGAATGGCAGTTACCAACCATTCTGTTGTAACTGTGGGTAGAGGCAAGAAAAGGAGAAATTATTGCTTAATGAGTATAGAGTTTCAGATTTGCAAGGTGAAAAAGTACAGTCATTCTCTTTCCCAATGATGCGATTCTACTTAACACTTCTGCACTGTACTCTTAAAAATGAGTAACAAAGTTAATTTTAAGTGCTTTTACCACAATGAAAAATATTCAAGAGTCTGTTTTTTGGCTATTTATCATTACTGAGTACAAAGTATTTTAGCTACACTATAAATTACACTTGTGCTCTAGAATGGGAATTCTTTTTACTTTTTGAGATTACACAGGCTTTTACTTTTTTTTTTGCATGCTGTGGCACCACGCCTGGCTAATATGATCTCTGGGTCACATGGGCAACTGTGTAACTCTTTAAACTCTTCTGCCCTCCACCCCTTTGTAAAAGGAGAACTAAAATGACAATGGAGAGTATGCATCTCCAGTTGAAGAGGAGTAAATCCAGTTATGCAGGAATGTCTGCTCAGTATGAAACTCTGGGGATATTTCCTAGGTAAGAAGAAGAATTAGTAAGAGCACATTCTTCTTTTCATCAAGGCATAATCCTGGCTTTAACTAAAAATATGAGAGCCGAATAAAAGAAATATAACCTCAGTCTGAAAGACAGACTCAGGCTCAAAGAGCAATTTTTAATTTAACTGGATCCTTCAACCAACATGTAATCTTTAAAGTAATATCTCACACTCTGAATTAAGAGTGATTCTTTTTTTTTTTTGAGTTGGAGTCTCACTCGGTCGCCCAGACTGGAGTGCAGTGGCCGCTCCCGGCCACCGCAACCTCGACCTGCTGGGCTCCGGCAATCCTTCCGTCTCAGCCTTCCAAGTAGCCGGAATTACAGGCATGTGCTACCACGCCCGGCTGATTTTTTGATTTATTGTAGAGATGAGGTCTCTCTGCCCAGGCGGTCTCGAACCCACGGGCTCAGGCAATCCACTCACCTCAGCCTCCCAAAGGCGCAGGATTACAGGCTGAGCCACCGAGCCCGGCTAAGATTGATTCTTAATTAACAATAAGTAGTTTCATGTTTGTTTTCAATAATTTATTTACTTTTGTTTTTTGAGGCAATCTTACTCTGTCGTCAGGCTGGAGTGCAGTGGCATGACCACAGCTCACCACAACCTCAATCTCCCGGGCTCAAGTGATCCTTCTGCCTCAGCTTCCCAAGTAGCTGGGACTACAGGTATGCCACCATGCCTGGCTAATTAAAAACAAAAAAATTTGGAGAGATAAAGTCTTGCTTGTTTTTAATTATTTCTAAGGTGTTACTTAAAAAAAAAAAAAATCACATCCTTGAAGGCAAGTCTCTGTATTGCTAGAGATTAGCACAGTGCTTGGCATAAAACGATGTTAAGCAAATATTTTCTAAATAACTGAATAAGAATTCACATGAAAACTTTATTGAAACTAACCATTTGTTTTCTCTGCTTCTGCATAATGAGTTATAGAGCATAACCATAAACAGTCTCAAAACAAGGGGTTCACTTTCAGGCTCACTTCCACAGGTTACCCTTTCCTGCTACCACTCACTGACTCCTACTAACCACTCCCGTAATAACCTAGGCAACCATTCCAAGCTTCCTCATTCTCAAATCCCCAATATCCTTTTTCGCTTCCTCACTTTTGTGATGCCTTGCTCCATTTTTCTGAGAAGATCAAAACCCACAGTTTTTTTCTTCTTCAACTTCTCTGTTTTCACCCTGCTCTTCTCCGGACTCAGTGGACACAGCCTTTCTGCTTTTCACCCTCATTCTCAGACATCACCTCCGCTCTAGTGGAGCCAGTCTCCCCACCTTCCTTCCGGCCCTCTGCCTTGATCTTCTCTCTGCTCACTTCACTCTGGCCTCACCTCACTAATCCTTTAAAAAATTATTCCAGGAGCACACACCAACCCAATGTCTATTAGTTCCTTCTCCTTTCAGCCCTCAAAGCACTTAATGAGACACTAATTATTATGTCTCAACTAATTGCATTTTACCTTGTGGATATATCTTATTCTACAATTCTTTTTATCTGTGTCTTTCCCTCTGAAAATGGTATTTATGAGCTATTTTAGGACAAAGACTGTCTTCTACCTCACTGTATAATAGAGGCCCTATTTACAGGGTGCATTTAGATACTTTTTGATAATGGAGTGTTAAAGAAGTTTGCTCAAAAATGAACTTTTCTATGACTCCCATTATATTCATCATTGTACTGAATGTATGGATACTTTCACTTGAATTAAATGTATATATTTTTCTTACCCTTTATTCACATCAGCCTTATCTAACTTATGGCAATGTCTTCTTTTAAATACCATCTTCAATTTATTTCCTCTCAGTTTCAACATCAGTCACCAAAGCTGGCGTTTTCTATTAATAATAAAAATGGTGTCCATTCTTGAATACCTAATTCCTGCCAGACACTATACTAAATAACCTACACTTATCATCTTTAATTTTTTACAATAATCATGGCTTTTACAGACAAGGAAACTGAAACTCAGAGGGGTTAAGTACCTTGTCCTCTAGTCTTTCTCTCTTTGTCCTATCCTTCACCCTTCAGCCGGTGATCTTCCTGACATGTCTGATCCTGTTACTGCCCTGCCTAAAACTCTTCAAGGCTTCTCAATGTCTTAAAGTCTAGACTCTTTAACTAGGCATAAGGTGACCTTCAGGATCCTTCTTTTCTCACCACACCTTATACTAACTTCTTCAGTTTTTGGATCATGCCATCCTCTTTTCCTCTTGCCTCTAGGCTTGGCACAGAGTTCCCTTATTTGTTTACTCAACAAATATGTAATAATATGAATTAAGTGCCCACTATGTACCTGGAATTATACTTGCAGCTGGGTACATGGTGATGAGTGAAACAGACATAGGTTCTGCCCTCAAGGTACTTACAGTCCAATGGATAAAAATAATAAACAAGTAATCACAGGCTGTAATAAGTAAAGAGACAGAAACAGGATGTGGTATGATAGAATATCTAGGGTTGGGGGTGGAGGAAAAAACCACAGTGACTGTTTTAGATAGCTTGGTCTGGTAAGGTCTCAGGTGATGACCTACTTTGAAACCTGAAGATTGATAAGCCAGCTATGTGAAAAGCAGGAGGGGGAAATGAATGACAAGAGATGCTGCTAAAACACATCAGCAGAGCCCAGACCAAGGATCTTTATAGGCCATGATTAGGAGTTTGGGTTTTATTCTAAGTCCTAAATGCAAAGGAATACGTTGAAAAACTTTACATAAATTTCTTTTTTACTGCTGAATGAAGAAGGAATTAGAGGGGCACAAAATCAGAAATAGAGAAACAAGTCAGGAAGATACAGTTTACGTGAGAAAATGTGAGTGATTTGGACTAGGGTCTGACAGTGAAGAAGAAAAAACATAGATTAGATGCAGACTTGACCTGACTTGCAAAGTCATCAGTTGAAAGTAAGAAAGAGAGGAAGAGAGTTTATAGAGAGTTTGGGGAATCATCACTGAAGAAAATTAGAAAGTTGGTTTACTAGAGAAATAGAGGACCATAAGGATCTCAGGTCCATAGTGAGTGAATATTCGAGAGTTTGGCTATTTTCATCTATACTGTCATCAATTTGTGCAAAACGTTTTCCAGCAAAGTTTAGCTATGTATGTGTAGGTACAAAGAGTGAAAAAAGGTAGAGTTCATCCAGAGTAATTCAGAATAAAATGCAGGGAGTGACAAGAGAACAGTGTATTTTCAAAAGAAAATGTATAATGATAATGCACTCTGGATAAGGAGGTGCAGTGAACAGAAAATGTAAGGATCAATGAAACGGAGTTACAGATGAAGGTCAAGAATTGTCTCCATAGGAGACAGTGATCAGATAGTAGGAGGTTACAATTTATTTCTTCTGCATGGAATGGGCATCTTCCCCTCTAAGCAAACTATTTGATCTTCAAATACATGTATCCTGTGCTTTTCTGCTCCATCTTCCTAAGCCTCACCACCACTACCAGAGTTTATAACTATCTTATTCAACAAGAAGGGCTTACCTCAAGCTATTCCCTCCTTGAAGAATTTATGTTTTCCCCACTAGGGTACCTCCTCCTGGTGTCAGCCTTCACAGAGGGTGTACTCCTGATAACATAGTTCGCATGACCACATAAGTCACTTTTTTCCCTTTCTAGGCTCCTTTACTCACTGAGAGTTTCTTGGGAAAAGGTATTGTTATAAAGATTCTTTTTTATTGTTGTTGTTTTTTTGAGTTGGAGTCTCACTCTGTCGCCCAGACAGGAGTGCAGTGGCCGCTCCCGGCCACCGCAGCCTCGACCTGCTGGGCTCTGGCGATCCTTCCGCCTCAGCCTTCCAAGTAGCTGGAACTACAGGCGCGCGCCACCACGCCAGCTAATTTTTTTTATTATTTATTGTAGAGATGAGGTCTCGCCAAGTTGCCCAGGCAGGTCTCGAACCCGTGGGCTTAGGCAATCCACTCACCTCAGCCTCTCAAAGGCGCGGGATTACAGGCTGAGCCACAAGAATCTCTGGATCCCGTGACAGTATCCAGAACAGTGCCCTGCAGGAAGCAATCATTCAATAAATGCTAACAGGGATATCAGGTTCATGGGCCTCCAAACCTCATCCACGTGCTAAACCAGGGTTCCACTGAAATCGAATAAAAGCTCATAATCCCTGTTCGCAAGAGTCCTTGATTATGTGCCTCAAGGGTCGGCTTCAGTTTAACAGTTTTAATTTTAATCCACTCTAACATTCAAAACAACCCTGAGCATGAAACAGCACCTGTGGATGCGGAGTTACGATGACCGTACAATTACAACCTGGCCCACCCAATTCGAGAAATGCCACGTCCACTAGAAAATTCTTAAGTTTCTTTACAGCCTAATGCAAGGCCAGAAAGATCTGGAATGGGGCGAAGGCAAATGGATATGACAGGTGCTGCGAGAGTCAGTTGACACTGGGCTAGTCCTCAGGGTCTGACCTCAGCCTGCCACCTACCTTCCTCCAATCCAGCTCCAGCTGCAAGGGTCCCACGAGTGGTCGCCCCGGAGCCTGCTGCCATGGCTACCGCCAGGCGGGCTCCACCGGAACCCAAAGAGAAGCGAAGCTGGAGCGGTGTCCGAGGAAGGGCCAAACCCGGGAGCCAGAGGCGGTACCACAGGAAGGAGTTTCCGCGGCTCCGGCAGGGCTTCCCCGGAAACGCCGGCTCACGAGAAAGTCACGTGACAGACGCTGGGCGGGGCCACACGGCCTTGTTTTGATTCCCGGTGTGTTGAAACGCAAACACATGGTCTGGGTTGTGGTGGTTCATACCTTTCCTGCAGGTTAGCTTTCTTTCCTGAAGTCGTGGCTTCGTTTCTGCTTTTTTTGTCTTTTAGTCAGGTCCTTCTTTTACGCCTTGGCTTTTTCCACCCAACAGGATTGGAGTTTGGGGGGATGATTCACTGTTTTGAGGGGCTCCGGGCGGTGACATGTGTCTCTGCATTCACTCTGCAGCCGCTCTTACCAGCCTTGAAAGTTAGGCTAGCTCAAGCTTTTCTTCCACCTCTTGCCCTTCTGGCAGCAATGTGACTCCATCTGGTTTTCGTGGCTGCCGGGAATACAAACCTCAGGCAAAGAATCTTTTAATTGCGTTCCCTGTGATTCATTTCCCAATCAAACCTGGATGCCACACAATTCGAGATATGCCACGTCCAAGACAAATTGATTGACTTAGGGTTTCAAGGACTCTAATTGACAGTCGTCAGATTTCTGGATTTGTATATCAAAATAAACAAACAGCTGCCCGATGAAGAGATCAATAACCTCCACCTTTCTCATTTACTCTTTTTGGTCAAAATCATAATCACTGGAGATGCATCTAGGTCACTTTGGGGCAAAAACATTCCAACCTTAGTGACCATATCTTTTTTGCTCCCCTATTTTGTGACAGGCAAAAAGGGTAGAAAGATTACATCCTTTATATAGGTGAATGAAATTGGCTAGTTTATAACCTCCTCGTTGACAATGTAACACGCACCCCAAAATAACAAAACTAGGTAGTACTTACTGTACATAAAAAACGAGAAATGGTTTTCATGGGACAATCCCCTGGAGCCCCACCCCATTTCAAGCTTATCCTTCCTCCCGCTGTAATTTTCTGAAGTTACCAACCCAACACAAATAAAAATATACTCGAAATACAAGCAATCATTAAATCAAGTGACCAGAAGTCATCAAGTTGTTTATTATACACACGATTTAACTTGAGCACTTCCTCCAACAACTTCAGGGTTCCTTGCCCAACCTCCTCTATACAGACTCTGGGAATTCCCCTCTCTCCGGCTCCGCCTTGCTCTAGTTGGCCTTTTCAACTCCTCTCAGTCCTGCCTCTGGGACCCGGACCCCTCTCCTCCTCACGCCGGCGATTTCTGGCCACCCCCTGCGGGGAGGGCGGGCCCCAGACTCCTCGCCGCCTGCCCCGCCTCCCGCCCGGGCCGGCTGGGGCCGCGCAGGCGCAGCAGGCGCGGCCGGGAGGCCGAGGGCGACCACAGCTGCCTCCGCTTCCTGCTCCTGCGGCTGCACCTGCGCTGGGCTGGTCGGCTGCGACTTGGACTGCGCCGGCCAGGGGCCCCGCGGGCGGCGCGTCGCCATGGGCTCGGGCTGGAGCAGCGAGGAGGAGCGGCAGCCGCTGCTGGGGCCCGGGCCCGGGCTCGGGCCTAGGCCGGGGGCTGCCCGGAGAAGCCGGGAGGCGGCGGCGGCGGCAGCGGCGGCGCTGCCCGCTGCGGCCCCGGGCCCCGGGCGGGTGTACGGGCGCCGCTGGCTGGTTCTGCTGCTCTTCTCGCTGCTCGCGTTCGCGCAGGGCCTGGTCTGGAACACCTGGGGCCCCATCCAGAACTCGGCGCGCCAGGCCTACGGCTTCTCCAGCTGGGACATCGCGCTGCTCGTGCTGTGGGGGCCCATCGGCTTCCTGCCCTGCTTCGCGTTCATGTGGCTTCTGGACAAGAGAGGTGAGGGTCGGGGAGCGCCGGCCCGCCCTGTCACTCCTCGGAGACCCGGCGCCTGCCTCGCTCCAGGTCTTTCAGCCGCCTCCCTTGGCTTCATCTTGGGGGTTGTATGAGGTGACGGAGTGTTGCTGGCAGCCTAGTCCTGACTTAGGAACTCTCTGTCCCCAAAGCGACAAATATGGGAAGGCTCCCTTGCAAATATGTATGTCTTTCTTGAGACCCTTTATACAACACCTGGGATTTAAGCGATCTCTAAATGTTCAGCGTTTTGCATACTATGGACATCAGAGCATCCTCGTGCACGTGCTGTGTTTGCGTTTTACACCTGACACAAATGACTAATGCTTTGACTTCAAAGGGATTCGGTGATGTTGAGGGTGAAAGGTCAGAAAATAGATTGATGGTGCCCAGATGTAAGGAAGCAATGAGTTGGCTTTGTATAATAGGCGACTCCAGCCCAGGAAGAGCTATTGAGAAACTCACAGTTGACGCTTTGGTTTCTGAAAGGTGATGCGTGGCAGCTCTAAAATGTGTCTTTCTCAGTTGAGGTTTATGACTCTTAAGTAAAGCTTACAGGTGAATGAAGACTCTCTTTCTTAGAGGGGTACCCTGAACATCCCACCTTGCCACTTGGCAGTGCATGAGGAGAAAAAAGGTCATAGGGCTGATAATGGAGGCATTAAGTGATACCACCTAAGTATGGGTAACTGATTGGTAGTGATGTTGTGCATTTTAGATTGACTAGTTGGATAATGATTGGGAACTACTTTGCATAGTTTCTGTTAGTTCAGCCTTTTATATGTTTTGTTGAAATAAGTTCTTCAGTCAGATTTGGAAAGTCGTCTTAGTCTCCTGGAGCTGCTATAACAAAATACTGTAAACTGGACAGTTTATAAACAACACGAATTTATTTCTCACAGTTCTTGAGCCTGGCAAGTCCAAGATGAAGGCTATGGTAGATTCAATGTCTGGTGAAGGCCCACTTCCTACATAGTGGTCTTTTCATTGTAACCTCACATGGAAGAAGGGATGAGAGACCCCTCTGGGGTCCTTTTACAAGGGCACTAATCTCATTCATGAGGTCTCTACCTTCATAACTTAAACACCTCCCAAAGGTTCCACCTTCTTTTTTTTTTTTTTTTGAGTTGGAGTCTCACTCTGTCACCCAGACTGGAGTGCAGTGGCCGCTCCCGGCCACCGCAACCTCGACCTGCTGGGCTCCGCCGATCCTTCCGCCTCAGCCTTCCAAGTAGCTGGAACTGCAGGCGCGCGCTACCATGCTCGGCTCATTTTGATTTATTGTAGAGATGAGGTCTCGCCAAGTTGGCCACGCAGGTCTCAAACCCGTGGGCTCAGGCAGTCCACTCACCTCAGCCTTCCAAAGCGCAGGATTACAGGCTGAGCCACCGAGTCTGGCTAGGTTCCACCTTCTTATTCTATTACTTCAGGGGTTAGGATTTCAAAATATGAATTTTAGGGGGTCAAACATTCAGACTATAGCAGATGTTACATGTAGATAGGTATAGAATTGCAGTTGTCTGGCACATGGCACTCAAAATATTTGTAATGAAGAGAATAGAATGGCAGAGTGATGTTGACAGCTACACTCCTTTCTCCCCTTCTGACAATTCTTTCATAGGAATTCATATGAAAAAGGACTAAGGAATTGTTGATTGTGAATTCATTAATGATTAGCAGTGCAATGTAACTACTAAAGAAAAAGGACAATTTCAGGCATAGTGTCCAAAACAAGAAGTGAAGTAGTTTGATGTACTCTACATTAGTGTTTGGTTCCAAGCATTGGTTTTGAGAAGGCTATTTGACAAACTGGAGCACTTTAAAGGTTGTGTGACAAGAATGATGAAGGGTATAAAAATCGTGATGTGTAAGATGAAGGGAACTGGGTATGTCAAACTTCAAAAAGAAACTTGAGACAGAATATAGGATATGTGAAGATCAAGCAAAAGAGTAATTAGACTTTGTATACTTCAAGAAGGAAGAACGAGACTGAGGTTACCAAGGAATGAAACTCAAAGCAATACAGGGAAGAACCTTCTAACAATTAAAGATATCCAGCCCCCAATATTGTGTCTTGACTGTTATAAGATTTCCGGGTACAGCAAGTACATCTGCAGAGGATGTGTGCTACATGCTGAGGGAGTGCTTCTTGTTCCAAATGGATATTTTTGCTTGGGTGTTTTTATTTGTTTATTTGCTTTTAAGCTAAAGTGTAGACTTTATGTGGGTTTCATCCGTTTTTCCATTAATGTCTTTTTCTTGTATTTCAGGATTCTGTCTGGTGTCCCCTGTTGCATTTAGGTTATTTCTCTTTCGTCTCCTTCAGTCTGTGATAATTCCTTGCTCATTTCTTAACAAGGTTGGATAATGTAGGAGGAAAATGCTATTTTGTATCTTATTTTTATTTTATTTTTATCAGGAACACTTTTTAATATTATTTCCAAAATTTAGTCAACCTTGTTTTTATGGTAGAAAAATGTTAATTTTCATCCTTTTTATTATTGTATCTACTGTCCATGACCAGATGAATTTGGAGCTGCCCATTTACTTTATAATATGAGTTACTTTAGTTCTTTCATAATTCCTATGACTACATGATAAATTCAATTTTATAGTTTCTGTTGGTTGAAGCAATACAAATACATTTAAAAGTTCTTTTTATTAGTAAGTAGTTTTCATTTTCAGTGGAAGAAAGTGAATACACTTTAATATATTGGAAGTCATGCTGCAGGTGTGTCGGAGTCCAGCTCCGACCTATGAGGGGGGTTGGACCCGCACCGGAGAGTCAGGAGGTGGCGAGAAGAAACCACTCGGAGGCAGTTCTTCTGGGATCAGTCTGATCAGGACTGAGTCCAATTTTATTCAAACTTTTTCCAGCTTATATACCATTTTCTATCACCCTTAGCAATATGACAAACATTCGTATACCATTCTTCTATCACCCCTAGCAATATGACAAACATTCGCTGGGGGCTTACATGTCCCACAGGGCATAACGTTTTTTACAGAAACATACATCATGAGATTTGTTTGCCCCAACAATCACAAATCCATGAAGCATATCGTGCTTACATCAAGATGATAAATGCAGAGCTTTTACAATACTTTCACAAACTACTTTCCATGATTTTAATGATTAATCCATACTTCGTAAGTTTATTTTTATTTCTACCTAATATAAAATCTTGAAGTTTCTACTAACCTTTTATGATTTGACAAAATATAATGTTATGTAATTCTTTAACACTTAACCCAAAACTAATTACTTTTAAGCTATAAAACCTTACAATGACTCATATGAGTCTTTTTAACCACATCTAGATTTAACAATTTTATTTTGGCTAATGATTAAACTTTAACACTATGCTATATCTTATAAACTTATCTTATTAATATTTCTTTAATTTAAACTATCATAAATGTATAACTATCATTAATGTGTGATTCTTATTGTTATAAAACTATAAACTTATTTGTGTCCTATCTTCAAACTTAATAAAATTACAAATCTAATTATTTTTGAAATCTATTTCCTTATAAGCTAGTGCATAACCGTTTGTAAGAAATCCCATTGCCATAGTAACTTACTGAACAGTCTGACTGGGGGCAGAAACCGTATCAGGGGAGTATCGGCATAGCTTGTTCCTTAGCAATCAGCTTGGTTGGAGGCAAAAGCAACAAAAAGAGTTTCGGTACAGAAAGTTTCAATGTATTGAAAGAATCTCAAGATTAGCCTTCAGAAACTTAAAGATAACTTTTAGGAAAAGGAAACTTAAAAGCTTAAAGGAAACTTAAAGGGTTTTCGATAAGTAACTATTACTGTATAAGTCTTTCCAATCAAAATCATAACAATTTGTATACATTCTTATAATATAAATTAAAGATCTCGTTGCTAGTTAACAAACTATGTAATAATTGTGAGCATGCACAGGCAGGAAGACAAAAGGTTTATTAAACAGGATCCATGGGGCCTTTTGCCTTCCACATGGTCGCTGTGTGCTGGAGCTTTTCTCTCAACCAGCATATTTCTTGTAATCAGATGCTCCATAGTTTGTTTCTTCAAGGTCTCGGCTCCCAACACAGGTGTCCCATCTGCACATATAGAACACAAGTTCTTTCTTGCTTTCTAGCATTCCTAGGTACCAAGATATCTTGCTAGAGGGTAGGTGGTTTTCTGGCATTCTTGCTGCCACAGGCCCCACCTAGCTTAACATACAAGACCGGTTATCTTCCTAAGATGGTTTGTACCTTCCCACTTCTTTTTATTTACTAGCAGGGAAAAAAAATGACTAGCTGGTGAAACAATAGGTAAGCCCAGAGAAAGTGAGCCTTGGAAGCCAACTGAAGAACGTTTCAAGGAAATTGCAAGCAAATGTGTGCTACACATGGGAGAGATAGCCCTCACAGAGCCTCCTAGAGAAGAGAACCAAGCAGCAAACAGTACAATTAAATATTTAGTATGTCAGATGGTGATAAATGCTTTGGAGAAAAATAAAACAGGAGGAAGGGAATGTGATTGGGTGGTATTATACTTGTTCTAGAGTGTCAGGGAAGGCCTTGCTGTTAAGGTGTGTTTGAAAAGACTCCTGAAGGAAAAAGGTCGCCTGACATATCAATTCTGGACAACACTGTTTTGGGTGGAGGGAAGGGCAAAGGCAAAGATTCTAAATTTGTTTGACAAATTCAAGAAAGAGCAAGGAGACCTGTGTGGCTGGAATAGCACCAATGAGGGAAACAGTGGTAGGAGATGAGGTCAGAGAGGTAGTGGGAGGCCAAGGGATACAGGGCTTTGTAAACCATCATAAAGATGTTGGTAAGAAGTGGGGAAGGCTCACTCCATTGATGGACTTTGAGCAGAAGAGTAAAATGACGACTCTGCTATTGTCTTAAGAACAAGGGCCAGCTGGGCTCGGTGGCTCAGCCTGTAATCCCGCGCCTTTGGGAGGCTGAGGTGAGTGCATTGCCTGAGCCCGTGGGTTCGGGACCCACCTGGGCAGCAAGACCTCATCTCTACAATAAATAAAAAAATCAGCTGGGCATGGTAGCGCATGCCTGTAATTCTGGCTACTCAGAAGGCTGAGACAGAAGGATCGCCGGAGCCCAGCAGGCGAGGCTGCGGTGGCTGGGAGTGGCCACTGCACTCCAGTCTGGGCGACCGAGTGAGACTCCAACTCAAAAAAAAAAAAAAAAAAAAAAAGAACAAGGGCCAATACAGGGCCCTTAGACTAGTGGAATAATCTTGATAGGAGCTCTTGGGATCTTTCAACCAAGTTGATGGTAGGGGAGGATCTGAGAAGTGGTTAGACTGCAGATGTATGTTTAAAGTAGACTAACCTGTATTTGTTGATGGATCAGATGTGGGATTGGAAGGAAGAAGAGGAGTTTAAGTTGTTTTTTAGCTTTTTGGTATTAGGAACCGAGAGAACATAGCTTCAGTTTACAGAGATGTGAAAGATTGTGGAAAGAGCAATTTGGGAGTATATGGCATAGAGATCAGGGATTTGAAATGCCTGTTAGATATCCAGGTAGACAGATTAAACTGTCAGTTGGATATACTCCTACAAAGTTCAGGGGAGAGGCCTGTGCATATAGTTGGGAGTTGTCAGCCTGTAATGGTATTTAAAGTCATGAGACTGGGTGAGATCACCTGTGGAGAGGGAAGTATCTTCCCAGAAGAATATGACTGAGCCCTGGGGCATTCCAACATTTAGAAGCTGGAGCCTTAAGAAAGAACCAGCTATGAGAACTGAGAATAGATCCTTGGAGTTAGCCACATGGAGATTTTAGTGTTCTTTAAAATAATAATCTCTCTTGACTGGTGTGATGAGTTCAAAATAAAGTGCAAGGTGAAGAATTAAAAGTGGTGAGTGTAGATGTTTCTTTCAAAAAGTTATGCCATAAAGAGCAGCAGAGAAATGGGGTAGTAGCTAGAGGGAAGGTGGTTGCTGAGAATGTTTTTGTTTTTAGGAAAGGTCTAGTAAAGCATATCTCTGTAATGCAGTGTCCTATTGGATCCAGTAAAAAGGGGGAAATTGATGATGCTGGAAGGAGAGGGAGGAACTGCTGTAGCCATGTCCTTGAGTAGGCAAGATGGGATGCAGTCCCCCTGAGCACAGGTAGACAGGTTGGCCTTAGAAGCATTGACAGCAGTTCTTCAGTAGTCACAGAAGAGAGGATACAGATACAGATACAGATGGTGGGTAGTATGAGCTTTGGAAGCTGTCTTTGCTTTTATTTCTCAGGAAATGGGAAACAAAACAATCATTGGATGAGTCAGGATAAGGGAGCCGTTAGTGGAGAGAGGATAAATTATGAAAGGGTTTTTCAGGAAGATGGAGAACACATGATTAGGAAATTGTAGTAGGATTGTTGGGCAGCAGCAAGGGCCTACTTTAAGCATTGATCATTACTTTGGTTTTTTGTTTGTTTGTTATTTTATTTTAAAGATGTGGGGTACAATTCAGGATTAATCATTACTTTGAAGTGAGACCAGTCAATTTGGTTGTATGTTTTCCCTCAGCTTGTTCTGTTGGGCAAGTCCAGTCATGCACAGAGTTGACAAAAAGAGAGAGAGATTTAACCAGAGTTGCAGTTTTTCCAGGTGAGTAGGACTGACAAGGGCAGAGGGTTATGTAGAGTGTGATATAACAATGGACCATGGAATCTAAGCTAGGTAAAGGAAAAACAAACAAACCATAAGATGGACGAGAAAAAGTAATAGGCTCCAAAATTATTCTTTCTTATTGGGTCAGGAATTTATTGTTAGAGTATGAGATGGAATGAGTGGGAAAGAGAGGATGTCATAGGTGAGGAATAGGGTGCTTGAAATTGAGATCACAACACGAATGTATTTATGATAAAGATATGGCTAGGGTATAACCGAAATAGTGGACAGCTGAGGTAGGATAGAGGACATAATCATGGAATAAGAGGTCAGGGAACTGAGAGTCCAGGAGATTGAAAGTGTCATCTGGTGACTATTGAAGTCACCAGGCTTACAGAGGGAGTAGTGTCTTAAGGTGTAATAATGAGCAGAGACATCTTTAAGCAGTGAAGGTGAATGACCTGGAGGCAGGAATGTAGTCGCCTGTAGACAGCTACAAGTGGGTATTATAGTCACATAAAATTGGACCAAAGTTTCTTCTGACCATGATGGAGTAACAGGATTTATCTTTCCATCTTAAACAGTAAAAAATAAAAATATATAAAACTAACTAAATAAATTTCAAAGTAGACAACAGGTAGGGTAGGACAGTGCTCCCTGTGATTGCTTCAGTTTACTGCCGGGAAAGAATTTCCAGGCAATAGTACAGAAACTGGAGCCCAAGCAAAGCCCTGCAGTTTTAGTGGAGGAGACACAGTTGAGAATTTAAGAGGCCAACATAGCCGGAATTCTTGAGGTAAAATACCAGAGGGGAGGAACCTTCACAGAAAGTATTAGGAGTTCCTCTTGAGTCTTAACAGAGAACTCATCAGCAGATACATATGAGGAAATTACCTGAGACTAGAGAAGGGACCTCCTAAAAGTGGGCATCTCACATAAGACTGGGAATAATTCACACTCCAACAGTTGGAGTGGAAAAACCTCTGTAAACATACTATATATGTACAAGATGGTAGAAGGAAGCATGAGCACATTAAGACACAGAAGACATAAAAATGACCAACGTTGAACTTCCAGAGATGAAAAATATAGTCAGGTCTGAGATTGAAAAAATATACTGTGCAGAATTTAACAGCAGATTAAACATGCAGAAGAAGAGATCAGTGTCAACTTGAAGATACAGCAATAGAAACTATCCATGATAGAACACAGAGAAAGACTAAGCAATCTAAACAAAAAAGCATGTGCATCAGTGAGCTGTGGGACAATTTTAAGTGGCCTAATATATATGTAATTGGAGGTTCAGAAGGAGAAGAGAGAGGTAAGCAGGGAGGGCATAAAGTGAGAGGGGATAGTGCAGGAAAAAAGGTTTTTGAAGAAATAATGGCAGAAGAATTTCTAAACTTGATAATATCTACACACCCACAAATCTTAAATTCAGGAATCCCAGCAGAAGAAATATGAAGAAGACTATACTGAACCACATCATAAAGATTTTAATAAAGAGAAAAAATTTTAAAGCATAAAGAGAAAAAAGAGGGTAGTTTAGGGCAGTGAGGTTATCAATGATCTGGAAGTGGCAGGGGAAGCTGTGTCCTCGGGCAAGAGGTTTCAAGTTTCAGCTCAAGTAAGATGGTGGAGAGAATGTTTGGAAGAGGTTAGGGATTCTCCTGCTGATGACTGAGCACTCCAGAAGGCACAGTGGAAGGTTTCAGGGATATCTGGAGGCCATGTTTTTTGGTTTTTTGTTTTTTGTTTTGTTTTGTTTTGTTTTTTCGAGTCAGAGTCTCACTTTGTCGCCCAGGCTGCAGTGCTGTGGCACACTCACAGCCACCGCAGCCTCGACCTACTAGGCTCAGGCGATCCTTCTGCTGGGCTCAAGCCATCCTTCTGCAGGTGCGTGCCACCAGGCCCAGCTAGTTTTTTGATTTATTGTAGACAAAGGTCTTGCCAAGTTGCCCAGGCCGGTCTCAGACCTGTGGACTCACTTCAGCCTCTAAAAGTGCTGGGATTACAGACATGAGCCACTGTGACTGGCTAGAGGCCATGTTTTAATAGAAAATTATTTTTACTTTCTTTTTTTTTTTTTTTTTTGAGTCAAAGTCTCACTCTGTTGCCCAGGCTGGAAGCAGTGGCACTCTTACAGTCACCGCAGCATCAACCTGCTGGACTTCTGCAATCCTTCCACCTCAACCTTACAAGTTTCCAAGTAGCCAGAACTACAGGCGCACACTACTGCACCGAGCTAATTTTTGATTTATGGTGGAGACAAGGTCTCATCAAGTTGCCGGGGCTGGTCTCAAACCCGAGGGCTCAGACAATCCACTCGCTTTGGGCCTCCCAAAGTGCTGGGATTACAAACTGAGCCATTGAGCCCGGTCTTATTTTCAATGATATTTGTTTTCTGAAATTGCTTGGTTGCTTACCTTACTTGCAAACAAATTCTGTGGAAAAATAAATATATAAAATATAAGCCTTATAGTCCCAAATTTATAAAATTCTGTTGTGTCTTGTATTCTATCCTGTACCACCTTGTAAGAGCAACGTTTTGTAATTTTAGAATATTTATGACCATGTATGTACTTTTCATTAATTACACTTTATTTCCTGTGACTACAATGTGGTTTTAAAATCCGTGTTCTGTTAGTAGAAGCAGTAAATGAGCAGTGTGTATGCATTACTTGTTATCAAGAAGCACAACTCTCTCTGTGGTATTCCTTCTGCCAAACTGTATTAATCATATTCATATTATATAAGAATATTATTAAGGAACTCAGTTCATATTGCAAATTATCCTGAACATAGCGTGTGTGCCTGATCTAGATCTTAAGTTTGTTTTCCTTGCTATATTTGGTTTGCATAATTATAATTTTGTTGACTTTCAATTTCCTCCAAGCAGAGAAGTCCTTTGAAAACCAAACATTTGACCAGGCTCAGTGGCTCAGTCTGTAATCCCAGTGCTTTGGGAGGCCGAGGTGAGTGGATTGCCTGAGCCTGCAGGTTCGAGACCTGCCTGGGCAACTTGGCAAGACCTCATTTCTACAATAAATTTAAAAAAAATTAGCCGGGCATGGTAGCGCGTGCCTGTAGTTCCAGCTACTTGGAAGGCTGAGATGAAAGGATCACCGGAGCCCAGCAGGTCAAGGCTGCAGTGGCCGGGAGCAGCCACTGCGCTCCAGTCTGGGTGACAGAGTGAAACTCCAACTCAAAAAAAAAAAAAAAAAAGAAAACCAAACATTTAACCATCTACCCTCTGCCAAAAAGAAAAAGAGAAAACTCTGGTGTAAAAAAAAAAGAAAAACTGCATTAATCAGTATAGGTATAGTCTCTGTGTGAAATGGTTTCAAGATGATGTTGAATTTGGAAGAAATTTGAAGGAATGTGGTCATCTTTGCCATAGACTTAGTATGAACCATGTGTGACATGTGGCTGCCACAAACAGTAACATAGTATTAGTTTAGTATTTACAAAGTATACAATTTCAACAATAGGAAGAAAGAGTTCTATTGTATTACTCTGCCATAGCTAGAATATTGTGTCTATTTCTGACTCCGGTGTTAATATACTTTTATTTTTTATATTTGTATATTCTCTTTGCCCTCCACATGACTAATCACTGGCACACGAAAGAATTAAAAAAAAATTGTTTTATTTTATTTCAGATTCAAAGGGTACATGTGCATATTTGTTACATGAGTCACACACTTTTAAAAATAATTTATTGTATTTAGAATCCAAAGGGGGAAAAACTATCTGATCCATATTATCTTCTAAAGTCCTAAGCCATGATTTTATTTATTTATTTTTATTTTTATTTTTTTGAGTCATGATCTCATTCTGTTGCCCGGGCTGGAGTTTTGTAGCTCGATCACGGCTCACTGCATCCTTGACCCCCAGGGTCAAGCCATCCTTCTGCCCTAGCCTCTCAAGTAGCTGGGACTACAGGTGTGTACCACCATACTCCACTGTATTTTTAATTTTATTTTTGTAGAAAGGAAGTCTCACTATTGTTTCTAGGCCAGTCTTTAACTCCTGGGCTCGAGTAATCCTCTTGCCCCAGTCTTCTAAAGTGTCAGAATTACAAGCATGAGCCACCACACCTGAAGCTGGGCTCTTTTTTTTTTTTTTTTTTGCTGGTATCATTCTATAATGAAACCCATCTGCTAATCGAGAAAAATTAAAAGATCATTATTAATAATCAGAGAGTTCTAAGGGACCATTTCCTATGACCCTTTAACAAGTATTAACTTGTCCTGATTATTAGATAAAATATGTAGTTGGCCACTTGTAATTTAAAAACATTTTTAAAGCAATAATCTGACATCATAGGGACAGTTTAGAGTTTTTTGATTAGCAACTTGCATTTGAAAATTTGAATTTTTATATTAGAGATATAAAACTAAAATATATAGTCTTTTAAAATTATTGTCTGTATTTTTATTATATCTGAACAAAACATTGTAGACATCCATTTTGAAGAATTATTCAGGTGCAGCTGGTCTATTAAAAAAGTAAACATTGAACTTACTTCAGAGAAAATAGAACATAATTCATATTTTTGTTTTGTTTTAGGTCTTCGGATAACTGTGCTCCTGACATCTTTCCTTATGGTTTTAGGAACTGGTCTAAGATGCATACCTATATCAGACTTAATGCTTAAAAGAAGGTAAATCCTCTAAATATCTTAAAATGTTTCTCCCACATTTTTTCTCTCTTTTATTCTGAATATATTTGTTTATAAGTTTTTTAGTAAACATTTGCATTTTTAAGATCAGTAGAGGGTTATATTTACAGAAGCATTTTTTTTACACTACATGATGATTAATTTAGTGGACATGTGTTAGTCATCATATGGAAGATACTATACTAGTTGTTGTGAAAATGAAAAAGAGCAAGTTAATCTTCATAACATCCAGGAGTTATAATCACCATGAGAAAATAATGGTATAATATATAATTATATAATAGTATAGTTAATGCCACGGAAGACATATAAAATTGCCCCAAAACACTAAGAGAGAAGTTTTGGCTGCAGGTACCAATAAGGGGAGTTCGTGAAGGAGATGATAATTAAACTAGGCATTGAATCATGAGTAGAATTTTGATAACTATAGTCAGGGGAAGAATATTCCAGGGTAAGGGAATAGCAGGAGTGAAGGCATGGAGGAGGGTTAAGCCTAGGCCTCTTCTGGGATGGGTAGGTAGCTTCATTTGTATATAGCAGTGCAGTGTGTCTACAGCTGAGACCATGGATTTATTCTTAGGGGATGCAAGGTGTATAAAAATTTTAAATTTTTGTTTTTATCTTGGTTATAATATGAAAAATTATTTTACCAGTAATAATCTACAATTTTTATTGACTAGGATGTCAATTTCTTGAATTAGTGTTGCTCAAACTGGGGTCCTTGGATGTGACCTTGAGAGCCATTGAGAAATGTTTCTCTTTCAGAAGGACCCATAAATTACTCAAGTTTGAGAGATACCT
Source organism: Cephalopachus bancanus (assembly GCA_027257055.1). Classification (NCBI taxonomy): domain Eukaryota; kingdom Metazoa; phylum Chordata; class Mammalia; order Primates; family Tarsiidae; genus Cephalopachus; species Cephalopachus bancanus. Next base: position 2,375,094 of record JAPVLO010000022.1, on the reverse strand, counting down.
ATCTATAGATTAAGGTGTAAGAATGGAATATAAAGAGATGAGGTTAGAAAAGGGTGTTCTGAAGCCGGGTTCGGTGGCTCAGCCTGTAATCCCGCGCCTTGGGAGGCTGAGGTGAGTGGATTGCCTGAGCCCGCGGATTTGAGACCTGCCTGGGCAACTTGGTGAGACCTCATCTCTACAATAAATCAAAAAAAATTAGCCAGGCGTGGTAGCGTGTGCCTGTAATTCTGGCTACTTGGAAGGCTGAGGCGGAAGGATCGCCGGAGCCCAGCAGGTCGAGGCTGCTGTGGCCGGGAGCGGCCCCTGCACTCCAGTCTGGGAGACAGAGTGAAACTCCAACTCAAAAAAAAAAAAAAAAAAAGAAAAAGAAAAAGGTGTTCTGATTATGAAGGATCCTGCAGAATTGTACTTTCCTCACCAGATATCTGGAAGCTACTTAAATTCTTAGTCAGAGCAGTGATAGTGTCAGATCTGAGTTAGGCACTTCTGATAGAGTGTGTAGGGTTGGTTGCAGGGGTAGAGACTGCCAGCAGGAGACCAGGAAAGATAAAGATAAAAATTCCTATCTCTCAGAGTTACATTCCAGTCAGAGAGACCAGCGATGAACTAGATAAATAAGTAAAGTACACAGTATGCACTGTGGAGGAAAAAAACAAAATAGGAAAGAAGGATTTGAAATGATGAGGGAAGAGTGGTGAGATTTCAGAAAAGTTAAAACCTTACTGGAAATAGAACCTTTTGGGATAAAAACCTGAAGGAAGTAATGGACAGCGTGATTCTGGGAGACAACCATTCCGCACGAGAAAATCACCAGTGTAAAGGGTGGGAGGGGAACAAGCCCGCCTGGCAAGGAGGTTGGTGCAGCTGGAGCCGAGAGAGTTTATGGGGAGGGTAGTCAGAAATTAGGTTAGAGCAGTTACGGGGTAGTGGTGGGAGTTGGGACCAGATTCTTTAAGACCTTGTCAGCTACTTCCTATAAGAACTTCAGCTTTTCCTGGGTTAGGAAATCACTGGAGGTCTTGAGCTAAAAAATGCCTGAGAACAGACTGAAGCTGGAGGTCACAGGCATAAGGAAGGAGACCAGTTGAGAAACTAGTGCAGTAAACTGGGTTAGGGATGATGGTGGCTTGGCCCATAGTGGCGGCAACGGTGGTGGAGCACAGTGGTCAGATTCTGTTGTTTGGAATATTACATCAAATGGAATCATATTCTGGTTATATTTGGTTCATTTGCTGATGGACCAGATGTGAGGAGTAAAAGAAGGGAGTCCAGGGTGACTTTATGCTGTGGGAAGTTGTGGGCATAGGAAGAATGGCACAGATGTAAGAACACAAGAAAAAGAGATTGAGCCGGGCTCGGTGGCTCAGCCTGTAATCCTGTGCCTTGGGAGGCTGAGGTGAGTGGATTGCCTGAGCCCGCAGGTTCGAGACCCACCTGGGCAACTTGGCAAGACCTCATCTCTACAATAAATCAAAAAAAATAGCCAGCCATGGTAGCGCACGCCTGTAGTTCCAGCCACTTGGAAGGCTGAGGCGGAAGGATCGCCAGAGCCCAGCAGGTCGAGGCTGCGGTGGCCAGGAGCGGCCACTGCACTCCAGTCTGGGCGACAGAGTGAGGCTCCAACTCAAAAAAAAAAAAAAAAAAAGAGATTGGAGGTGATGTGTTGGAGGTTTCATTCTAGGCGCTCTGAAATTATTGGCCCTAATTAACAGGTGGGGAGCACAGGAGGAGGGGAAGTCAATTTAGGGACTTTGATTTGAAACAGAATTTTTCAGTTTCAACATAAATGTTCATTTTTGAATTTTCAAAATATGTTGTCTTTCCAGAAAATTTAGGGTACACATGTTCATAGTTTAAAAAGAAGATAGAAAAATCACCTATGTAATTTTTATGTAATTAAATTTATCACCTATGTAAAATTTAAAATCACCCTTTACATAGAGTTTAGTCATCATTTCCCATCCTTCTGAGTTAGGTTTTAACACATGAGTTTTATTATTGATTTGAGATGCTCTTAATTTTTCAAACATTCACAGACTTTTTTTTTAGGCATGAATAGTTTTTAAGTACAAAATTTTAGTATAAGTATAAATTCAATAGTACATCCTTTTAAAATGCCTAATAGTGTTTTTTGTTAGCTTTTCTTCTGTTTTGGGCCATCCGTAGCATTACTACTCTCCAGTCTCATATTCCTATATATCATTTCCAGATACAAGATTCTGGGAATAATAAAGAGTTGACTCTTCATCTTGGTGGATAAGCTGGTATAAAAAAATAAATAGAATTCATAAAGAAATATAAACAAAAAAAAGATAAGAAATAGAAATAAATTCAAAGAAGTTGAATCTTTCCTAAAAAGTGGTTATAAGTTGAATTTTCAATCTTATATGTTCGTTTATAAAGAGTATAGGCGTATTCACCCTTTGAGATAAGACTTAATTGTGTGTCCATACAGTATTTCCTTTAAACAGGATTGTTAACTACACAATCCAGTTGTTACAATGAAAATGCTAAAATTGGAATATGTATTTTCAACTAATAGGGTCCATAGGTTACCAGTTTTAAGCTTCAATCTCCGCTGGGAGATTGGAAGGCCAGCATTGAAACAAGCATTTAGCACTCTGGTTTTGTGACCCTGTTTACTGGAGCTTTTTGAGCTTCTGACCCAGCCTTCTGGAATGGTGTCCTGCACCCTTTACTTCCTGTATCTTGGCTTCCTTAAATCTCAAGACTAGAGAGTAGCAGCTTTCTGACGAGCTCTTCCTAATGATGTTCTGCCTCTGCATAGTATCAATAATTCTTTTATCTGCATAGTACTAATGAAAATTCAGGAAAATATTACTTTGCCATTTTTCTCTCAACATCTTAGGTAAATAAGGAACTTGGAATAATGAATTATAAAGCATTTCTTCTTCTGTGGTCTGGAAGCAAGTCATTCTCTCCAAAATTATAAATGGCATTTCTCTACAGTGTGAAAAATTATATTACATGCTCAGTAAACAACTTAAGGACTGCTGGAGGGTGAACTTATATTAAGTTACACTGCCCTCAATCATAAGGGTATCCAGTGATTCCCACAGCACATGCCATATTACCTTTTATTTCAGGATACTTTTCATTAATGTTAACAATATATGACATTTAATAACATGTTATATAGGTAAATAGTATGGTTCTAGTCAACAGATTTTCAAGAAATATACTCTATTGTAAAATGCTTTGAAGCTGGCAAAACTGCAATTTAAAATGACCCATAACAGAAAAGATGAATTGTTTTGTGACAGCTGCTTAGCTATCCAAAAAAATAATAAAATGAGAAAGTACCTAGATCCCTGCCTTACCACTCAAGTAAATCCCAGTTGAATAAAAGACTTAAATGTAAAAAATGAACCATAAAATACTTGAAAATGACTACTTTAAAGAATCTGAGAGCAGAGAAAGCCTTCCAACTGAGACACAAATCCCAGAAGCCATAAAAGAAAGGCTTAATACATTTGACTACATAGAAACTTAGATTATCTTCATGATTAAATATACTATAAAACAAAGTCAGAAGATAAGTTAAAAACTGGGAAATATTTGTAATGATAAGACAAATGAGTAATTACCTTGGTTGAGAAGAATTATTTCACATCAGTAAGAAAGCTAGCAACTCTGTAGGAACATGGATAATGGATATGAACAAGCAAGTACAGAAATTGAAATACAAATAGCATCAACTTAAGAGAAGATGCTCAACTCTTTATCATAATTAGAGAAATGAAAATTAAAATAGCAGTTAGATGTCTGTTTACTGGCAAAGATGAAAAATGTGATCATGTACTATGTTGCCTGAGATGTAGGGAAAAACAAGCATTGCTTATATGAAGCAACTTGGGGCATCATATTTGGAGGGCATTTTGGCAATATTTATCAGATTCAAAGGTACATATCCTTTAACTTAGTATCTGCACTTATGGAAAATTAGTCCACATGTAAAGCTCTGTTTGTAAAGATTAGCATGTTTGTGCATCTGTGCTTGTAATAGCAGAAGGTTGGGTGCAAACTAGATGCCTTCAACAGAGGACCAGTTATGGTGCCATATATCATAGAATAAATAGTAGGCGGCTGTGAAAAAAAAATAAAGGTTCTATAAGTGCTAATATGGAAATAACTCCAAAATACATTGTTAAATTAAAAGGCAAAGTTTAGAACTTAATGTGCTTCTACTTAGGGAACTGCCACTTATATGCCAGCTTTTGGCAAGGACTATTTCTGGAAATCATTACCACTGGTTGTTTCTGGGGAGGGCCACCTGAGGAATAGAAGTCTGGGGTGGAATATTTGTACCATGTGCACATATTACCTTTTTGAAAGTATTATGAAAGTAAAATGAAAATGACCACGTCAGCGCTTCAATAATGAGAGTAAGAGAAGGAAAGATAAGGAAGGGTTACAGTATATATAAATTTCCCCAGTATAAAAATGTAAATTTTTAATGTAAAAATTAACAATTGGTATATTTAAAAAGTAAGACTCTTCTCTGTAAAAGAAATAAGATTCAGATTCCCCTGTATCCATGTCTTTTAAGGCCCCATCCTAGTCCTACTCAGACTCTGGAGTAAAGTCTGAGAATGAGCAATTTTGGCAAGTTATTTTAGTTAATTTTATGCTCATTTAAATTTGAGAACTAGCTCCCTAGGTACACAGCCTCTTCACTTTAAATAGTAATTGATAAAACAAATTGCATTGTGCTTGTCCGTCCTTCAGTATAATCACATAATATGTTGAATGCCATAGTTTAAAGCAGATTAACGTTTAGCCTCTATTTAATTATTCTGTTTGCCCTAACTTGACTCATAAAACTCTCAAGGTTGGATTTTTTTTTTTCCAGAGGGGTCAGATGGGCTTCAGATAAGGAACATTGGTAAGAGAAGATAACCACTCATAATAAATATTTAACAGGGAAAAGGAGGGAGTAAAAGGATGTGTAAACTGCAGAGCTTTGGAAAATACTTTTTTTAACCCTTTTGTTGTCTTTGAAATATGGTTATTTCTAAGACATTTTTCCCAAGGGCTGACAATTTATATGAATTTTTTTTACTTTTTTTGTCCAATATATCATACATATAGAGAAGTACATAATATATACATGGACAGTATATTGAAATAATTTTAAAGCAGATCCTCAGATACCTGTCACCCAGGTTAGATCTAGAAGTCCTCTGTGTGCCCTTTCCTGATCAAAACTTTCTCTGTCCTTTCTTTATATCATCACAATCACGAATATGGATAGGATAGTCAAAGTGGACTGAGTTGAAAGTTATTAAGAATATTCAAAGTCTGTTACAAATGTCTATTCTTGATTCAAAATAAGGATTTGCCTTAGATTTTTTTCTCTTATTACTAAAAGGAACAAACAATTAAGACTTTATTTTAGCTGTAACAAAATTATTATAGGAATAAAACAGTCCAGAAGCAGATGTTGATAATAATTTACATAGAACTAAAAACAAATCAGTGCAATTATTAAATAAATTATATTAAAGAGAAGTTTCTGTGATAAGTATTTTTACAATTGGTTACATATCAGAAGAAAAATTGAGTCCTTAGTTTGCACCATACAGCAGAAGATATTCCTAATGGATTGGAGAGCTTCATATTTAAAATGAGTCAGAACAAGGGACTATGGATCTTATCCCTAAAGACACTGCTTTTTTCCAAGCATAAAAACAATAATAGAAATCACAATGGGAAAGATTTGTGATTAAGGTTAGACTAACATTTTGACTGCATCAGCATTTTGAACCTGTATGTTTCAAAACAAGTTATAAAATTAAAATTCAAACTGGGAGAAATACGTGATACAAATATGATAGATAACTTGAAAATAGCATGTAAATATATAAGCATTTTCGAAAATTGAATAGAAAAATGGACATAGTAGACATGCTTAACAAATTTTAATTCCCAGATTTTATCATTTAAATTCATTATTCAGCAGTCAACATTTATTGTCAGATTATTTATGTATTAGTAAAGTACAGACTGAGCTATGGAACAAAGAGACCAAAAATACAGAGGCTCAATAAGATAGAAATTTATTTTTCTCTCAAGAAACAATATAACAGATAGTGAGTCAGTCAAGGCAGATGGGCAGCTTTGTTTCACAGAGTTCTCCTAGAAGCCACATTCCTTCTCTGTTGTTGCTCTGACATCCCTTAGGGTGAAATCCTTGTCCTCATGGTTGAAGCTGGCTCATTATCATGCTCAGTCATTATTAATGACCCATGTGGGTCATACTGGCTCACAGAAAGGGGAAGTAGGACATCCAAGGCATGTGACTGCATCTTTAGGTGATGATTCAGCAGTTGTAAGCATTTTTTCTACTCAGGTCTCATTGGTGCAAGTTTATCACGTGGTCCCACTATCTGCAAAAGAATTTGGAAAAGTAGCTCAGCAGCCATGTACCTGGTAAAAACTTAAGGATGCTCTAATGAATAAAAGAGGAGAGGAGGAAAGGGGAGGGGAGGGGAAGAAGGAAGAGAGAATGTATACATGAAGACAGTTGGGAGCCTCTGCCACCAAATGCCTCCATGTATCCATGCACTCCCTTCTTCCTATGCAGAGAACATATTCATTCTTCCTCCAAGGAGAAAACTCAAAGTCCTGTCCAATTATTGCTTCTGGCTCAAAATCCGGAATCTCTGGGTTCGATCAGGACTTTGTGGCTCTCTGAGAGTAACTCTTTTGATTGTTTTTGTGGCTTTTGGCTTTGTCCTCTAGAAGACTGGTGTTTTTTTTTTTTTTTGTCCATTATCTTTAGTGACCACACCTCACGTGACTGCTGGACACCATGCCCTTCTCAGAGGCTACATAGTTAAAGGCTTTTGCATTTCACTTTCTGCTTGGTGCCGATTTGGGAACCTGAAGATTGCTTTAGGGATCTTAAACTTTTTTTTAAGATTGCTTAGCAATCTTAAACTTTTGTAGAACTGTTTAGTAGAATCTTGGCAATACATTTCCCCCAAACACTTAGTAGTCTTCAGGTCTGTTTATATCAAGTAGGTTCCATGTTAATGGAGCTACACCAAAAGATTTTTCTTCTTGTTATGATTCTTATACCTGTTGAATCTCCTCTTCCTTTATCAAGTTTTGTGCTCACCCCATCCCTTTTCCCTCAATTTAGAGGTAGTTACCTTGATGCCATCTGAAAAAAGTAGCCCTGGGTAGAAAAGTAACACCCTTAACCTAAGCTTTGCTACTAGACTTGGCTCTAAAGGACATTTTATTGCCTGTCATTTAGATTCTGAAGCAATGTGAGGCTGCAAATTCCTGGATTCTCATTAAATTTAGGTTGTCCTCAGGCAGAGAAAAACTGCCGTAGCAAAAGCTCTTTCCCTTCCATCTCTGCTTGCAAACCAGCTAATGCTTGCCTGACTTTGTATCTTTCTCAAAGTACCCTCCTAAAATCACCAAGGGGCCAGAAACACAGAGTTCTGATTTTTTTCCCAGTCCGTTCCAGGGTATCACAAGCAGTGGTATTGGTGTGGCCACAAGTCACCAGACTTTTCAGCATACAGCCTAAGTACTAAGTCAGTGCCAAATATATTGTGCCTTTGTAAATGCAGTTTCCCACTTCTTAAGCTAATTTCTCAAGTAGGGAACAAGTTACGCTACTATAGTGAGGAGACCCCAAGATGTAATGACTGAAACAAGATAATATTTCTTTCTGCTTTAATAGTCCAGGGTCAGCTGGGCTCGGTGGCTCAGCCTGTAATCCCGTACCTTGGGAGGCTGAGGTGAGTGAATTGCCTGAGCCCGTGGGTTCGAGACCGCCTGGGCAACTTGGCAAGACCTCATCTCTACAATAAATCAAAAAATCAGCCAGGTGTGGTAGCGCGTACCTGTAGTTCCGGCTACTCGGAAGGCTGAGGCAGAAGGATCGCCGGAGCCCAGCAGGTAGAGGCTGCGGTGGCCGGGAACGGCCACTGCACTCCAGTCTGGGCAACAGAGTGAGACTCCAACTCAAAAAAAAAAAAAAAAATAGTCCAGGGTCAGCAGGTAGGCAGTTTTGCTCTATAAGGACATGTAGGAATCTGAGTCCCTCTATCTTGTTCCCCTAGTGAGGTGACCCTGACAATTCATCATCAGCCGGCCCGTAAGCGCTGGAGTCACATTGCATCCTATAGAAAGAGGGAGAGCGGTTTTTCTTTTTTTTTTTCCTGGAGGTTGCTTTGAGCTCTTCCCACTCCAATCTCATTGGCCTGAACTAGGACCCAACTAACTGTTGGGGGGGAGGGGGCTCCTTGGAATTGTAGGCTATAGTTTACTCCAGCAAAAACTTAGAGTGCTCTGTAATTAAAAGGAAAACAAAATGGACACAGGGGTGGTTAATTGTCTCTACCGTAGGGAAAATGGCTGCCTATTTGGAAAGAAAAAATCATTTTGTATCCTTACTTCATACTAGGCATCAAAATAAATTCAGATGAATGGAATGGTTAAATATGTAGCTGAAAAACAACATATAGGGGCATTTATCTGATCTCTGTGTGGGAAACATTTTTTCTAAGGGCGAAAACAAAGGAAAATCATGAAGAGAAAAGTGGATAGATTTGATTACTTATAAATTGCTATAAAAAAAAGGACTACAGGAAAAAGTATTTTTCAAAATAAGTGCAATAACAGATAAATAATATAGATAAATGCATAAAGTACTTGTTGAAAGTAAGAAAAATTGCAATACAGGTATACCAATAGTAATCAAAAAGGAAATGCAAATTAAAACAAAGAGATGCCCTTTGGCCTAAAGTGTAGCAGGCAAAATAGTTGTCCCCCTCCCTCCTCACATGTCCACATTCTAATTTCCTGAATCTGTGAATATGTAAGATCCATGGCCAAGGAGAACTATGATTGCTGATAGGATTAAGCTTGCTAATTTATCTTAAAATAGGAAGATTATCCTAGATTATCCAGGTGTGCTGATGTTATAACAAAAGTTAAAAGAGAAGCAGAAGATTAAGTCAGAAAAAGACTCGAATTTGCTAGCTTTGAAGATAGAGGAAGGAGGCCATGAGCCAAGGAATGCGGGTGGCCACTGCAAACTGGAAAAGGCAGTTCTCTCTTGGAGATTCTAGAAGGAAACACAGCCCTGCCAACAACTTGGTTTTTGCCCCTACAGGCCCCTGTTGGACTTATGACTTACAGAACTGTAAGATAATAATAAATTTACATTGTTTTGACCACTGTTAGTGGTAACATTTTGTAACAACAATAGGAAACTAATACACCTATATTTGTGTGTGTGTTTTTAAATACTGATACTTGATACCGATCAAGCAGCCACCAACAGTCACTATTGATAGGAGTGTAAATTTTTTTTTTTTTTTTTAGATGGAGTTTCACTCTGTTACCCAGGCTGGAGTGTTACCCAATCATGGCTATCAGAGCCTCCACCTGCTGAGCTCAGGCATTCCTTCCTCCTCAACCTTCCAAGAGGCAGGGACTACAGGCATGCACCACCATACCTGGCTGATTGTTCTATTTCTTGTAGAGGTGAGGTCACCACATTTCCCAGGCTGGTATTGAACCCCTGGGTTCAGGCAATCCTCTTGCCTTCACCTCCCAAAGTGCTGGGATTACAGGCGTGAGCTGCCACATCTGGCCCATGAAATGTAAATTACTACAAATACTTCTGAAAAACAATTTAGGAGTATATTTCATAAAGCCAAAAGTGTTCACTTATTTTAACTACAGACTTTGCAAAAATAATTTGCAAAGTGGTTAATATTTACATATAAAGATTATCACACTAGCAAGTTAGTTGTTGGTAACAACTACCCAACATTAGGAAAATGATTAAATGAGTTTTTATGTATCTCCATAACAGAATATCACAAAACCATTAACAATTATCATTATATAGAATTTTATTATTTATTTATTTATTTATTTATTTATTTTTTGAGTTGGAGTCTCACTCTGTCGCCCGGACTCACTCACTTTAGCCTCCCAAAGGCGCAGGATTACAAGCTGAGCCACCAAGCCTGACTACACGAAATCATTTTAACTTTATAGCCTATCCTAAGCATTTTTCTCATGAGTGGATTGCCTGAGCTCGCGGGTTCGAGACCCACCTGGGCAACTTGGTGAGACCTCATCTCTACAATAAATCAAAAAATCAGCTGGGCGTGGTAGCGCATGCCTGTAAGTCCGGCTACTTGGAAGGCTGAGGTGGAAGGATCGCCAGAGCCCAGCAAGTCGAGGCTGCGGTGGCCGGGAGCGGCCACAGCACTCCAGTCTGGGCGACAGAGTGAGACTCCAACTCAAAAAAAAAAAAAAAAAAAAAAAAAAAGATTTAGTGTATAAACTGTATATTCAGTATATCTGTGATTGATGCTTAAATATTGATTGAGAGCAAGAGACACATTGGAAAAAAACTGAAAAAACAGACTGCAAAATCAAAATATTAGGAGTGGTTGTCTGAATTGAGATATACTGAGTTTATAGGTAATTTTTTTCTTCTCTCTGCATTTCTTTTCAAAGTTTTCTACTATATATATTTAAACTAAGGACAAAAAAGTTAAGTGACAAGAAAAGAGGTATGAGAGAAAAGGGGGTGAGGAAGTCATTTCTCAGACCAGGAGTAAAGCCATTTTCTTTCATACATTGCCAAGAGATTATTGTATTTGACCTTAATAAAAATCCTGTTAAATAGATAAAGTATCTTTGGAGTAATTGAAATAGAAAGAATGTGATTCACCAGAGATTATACTGTTAATAAATTTAGCTAAGACTGGAAGCTGAGTCTTCTAATATTTAATCCAATATTCTTTACTCTGTATTTTTTATGTACTTTCTATAACTGGTACTTGATAAGTTACTATTATGAGCTTCTTTAGGGCCAAGACTGTAATTCTCATCATTATATTCCCTTTAGTGTCTAGCAGCGGGTACCTTGACCATAATGGATACTGAATAGATATTTTAATTGAATCATAATTGGCCAAAATTATTAAAGGATACAGAAGTAAAATAAGTTTTTATGAAAGAAAACTGAGGATGTGATAACAAAGTCTGTAGAAGGCTCATTATTTTTCCACCATCATCTGTTTCTCCTTTCCTAACTTCCTTTTTTCCTGTAGTTAATTCATAATATCTCTAATCCTTTTTATTGCACTAACTTTTCTTGAGCTAAATAAAGGAAAACTGTTTCTAGCACCTTTGCCATTGTCAATATCTAAGAAGTCTTATAAACACATGAGTTTATTTTGATATGAGATAATTAGGAATTGGGAGAAAGTTTCTGAGCTGTTAGCATATTGGGTTTTATAGGTAGTTATATGCATTTTAAATTTCATATTAAAAATACATAATATTTAAGTTAATACAAATTTTCACAGAGGAAATATCTGCTGAGTTTCTAAAAAGCTGACTCGAATGTTACCATCAATGCTAGCTTAAAAGTAGAGGTATACAAAGTAGGTCTATGCACAGAATAAAAATATGTCATGTACCATGTACCTTTGGATCTGAGAACCTCTTAACAATCAATGATTTTTTATTATTACTATTATTAACAGAGAACCTTCAGAATGAGACCATGTGGGAAACTGGAGATTTGTGGACTAATGAAATCAGTTCTAATTTTGATTTCTAGTCCTGGGTTAACCATTAGCTACTTATATGACTGGAGCTCCCCTAGTAATTTTTAGAGAAATGAAAGGTATAAAATTATAAATGTGATTTTTAATGTGTTATTAACTTTTCTGGAAGGGGATGCATTATCTAGGTGAGGTCTAAAGTCCCTTCCAGCTACACAGATTTTAATTCTAAAACATTATATTAATCTAAGTAGAAATAATATAGGAATCAGAGATATTTCTTCTAGGATGTCCGAAAGCAAAAGGTTAGGATGCCAGAATATTAAACGCAAGCTAAAATGCCAAGTTCATTGGAAGATGTGACCTGCAGATCTTTTCTTTGAACGTCAGTGGTTGGCATTTGTTTGAAAAGCCATATTATGTTGAATAATATGGAGGAGAATGCAGCTCAGTAGATGTGTTCCTGGGACATCCCACGTACCACTGCAGGCCTTGTTATCTCTGTGAGCAAGAGCACTAGTTGAAGACAGCTGCGGGACTCTGCAGTGGCCCCATGGCTGAGGTCTTGCTGCGTCCTCCCTGGGTCCTCTTCTAGGCCTGCCACAGGTTCAGCCTCAGCAGTGCTGGCGCTAGGGGCAGCACCCAGCCTCCCTTGTCTCCGCCCTCCCAGTTCGGCCTGTGTGAGAACTCACAGACCTTTAATGCAGTCTTCCTTTCAGCCTGCTAGGGAAATTTTCTCCTCTCATCCGTTTTTGTACCTGGCTTGTGGGTATGGGATGAAGCAGGCTCCAGAAGTAGGCAGAAGCTAGGTAAGGAGAAAAAAGGGGAAAGGAAAAGGACTTGAGAGAGGAGGAAAGAAAAGGGAGCTGGAGAGGGAGGGGCACAGAGAAACAAGGAGAGAGGGCTAAGGAGTCAGTGTGAAGAGACTGGGACAAAGAAGGAAGCCACACACCTGTCCCTTGGCAGATCCCTCACAGCGTGGCCTGCAGAAGTGCAGGTCAGACGCACTCCCTTAATTGTGAGGTTGTACCTGCTGTCATTAGGCGTGGAGTTTCAGGTAAGGAATCAAGCATTGGACCCCCTCGAATTAACTAGTCCACTTTCAGACTTTTCCCTTTCTGCTTCAGAGCTTGTTGCCCAGGAGGCAAAACTGCCTCCTCACACTGCTGACTTCTGCCCACCCCTCCCAAGTCCACCGTGTTTGAGACAGTCTTCAGTTGGACTTGCTTTTGCCACCCTAAAACATCTTCTTAAAAAATCTTTGAGAATGTTTGTTAATCATTTTGGTTTTTGCAGTGCTGAATTTAAGCCTTTTCATATTTACATGGAACTGATCTGATGTGGGCCCTGGATAACTGTGAGGTTTTGGAAACACAGATTAGTTGTATGTTCCAGTGACTACATGTCCCCATAATTGTATCGGTCCGTGCATCCCCGAGAGCATCCATACTACCGTAGCACTGTGTGAGTGAGGCCTGTGGGGACTGAGAAGCCATGGAACTGACTCACAAATAAATACCAATATTTAAAAAACAGTCACAAGAAGAGGAGCTCAGAAAGATGATTGAGAAGGAGCAATTATAAGACAGGAAAAAATTAAATAAACGAAGAAATATTGGTGTCACAGCAATTCAGGAGAGAAGAGTTTCAAGAAGATAAGAGTAAGTGATCAGCAGTATAAAATCAAACAGCAAGGTTGGTTATGATAACTGAAATGTTGCTTTTGACAAAACAAAAGCGAGGCCTGTAATGATGATATAGAAAAGTTAACATTAAATTATATGATGATTTCACTTTACTGAAGATTGTGAATCATTCCTCTTTTGTTTTTCCATGTTGTTTTTATTTTATTTTATTTTTTATTTTTTTGAGTTGGAGTCTCACTCTGTAGCCCAGGCTGGAGTGCAGTGGCCGCTCCCAGCCACTGCAGCCTCAACTTGCTGGGCTCCGGCGATCCTTCCACCTCAGCCTTCAGAGTAGCTGGAATTACAGGCGCGCGCAACCACGCCCGGCCAATTTTTTGATTTTATTGTAGAGATGAGGTCTCGCCTGCCCAGGCGGGTCTTGAACCCATGGGCTCAGGCAATCCACTCACCTCAGCCTCCCAAAGGCGCGGGATTACAGGCTGAGCCACCGCGCCTGGCTTCTATGTTGTTTTTAACAGCCAGCTCAGATCAATAGGTATTAGTTCCTGAAAGTTAACTTCTTTCACAAATGTGTAGAAAGCATTAGGAAAAATGTGAGTTGCATTTCTTTTAATGTGTAAAGCCAGAGAGACTTTTCAGTTCAGCCTGTTATTTAGCTGTGTGGTTTTTCTTCTTGCTTCACTAAGTTTATATACCTTATTTTTGTTCCTGCAGCTGTTTCTTACTGCTAGAATAAGTAGTCCAAATCCAAATTTCCATTTCCTCACAAGTCTGACTTCCATCCTCAGCACTCCACTGAAACTGCTACTACTCAGATCATAAATGACCTCCTCTTTGCTAAATCCAGTGTTGACATTTCAGTTATCATAACCAGCCTTGCTGTTTGATTTTATACTGCTGACCACTTACTCTTATCTTCTTGAAACTCTTCTCTCCTGAATTGCTGTGACACCAATATTTCTTCGTTTATTTAATTTTTTCCTGTCTTATAATTGCTCCTTCTCAATCATCTTTCTGAGCTCCTCTTCTTGTGACTGTTTTTTAAATATTGGTATTCTCCAGTGTTTGTTCCCTAACCCAATCTAATCTCAACAAAAATCTCTCAGCTCAGACCCCTTTCCTTAGCTTCTGCCACTCACTGGACATTTTTACAGAGTTTTGGGTGTCCTTCTCCTGAAAACCCAGTCACTCACCTAGCCATACCTGTTGTATTACCTTAACAGTTCTCCAAACCATCCTTCCTCCACCTCCCTCTGCTGTTGCCAGTACCACCATAGAACTGTGCCACAGCGTCCCCATCCTGGACCCCATGCCTAAGAGTGTCCCACTTTAGCTTTCCTTTAGCCTTGCCAAGGGGATGTGCACACCCTACCCTCCACTGTCTGTACACTAGCTACACTAGACCCTAGAAGCGGAAGCAGGCCTTGCAGCAAGCTTTCCCAGCCCTGCTCTTCCAAGTGTAGACTGCATCCCTGGTGTACTTCCTAGGTCCAGGAGTGGCTAAAGGGCAGCTCTTCAGAGGGGATAGATGGAGTTTGGACCCTCAGTTCTACATACATGATGTACATGCAAGCCCCTGATGTATAGGCCAAGGCCAGAGGTCAGAAGAGAAGAAGGGCATGCAGTGACCTCCATTTGTAGTCTTGTTATAGGCTCTGGAAACATTAGGGTCAGGCCTAATTATTGCCTTATTTTTCTTTGTATTCCTGGTACAGTGCTGGTAGGTGAGACACCTACTTTTAGAGATTATTAGAGGTAAGAACTTTGACTTTTTATTTTACATTCTCATATGCCTGTCACAGTGCCTACTCAACACAGTGAATTTGCAATACATGTTTGTTGAATTAAGTAATGAATGCAACTTATAATGAACATTTTATAATAACATCATTTCATTTATTGTCATCTTAAAGAATTGATGATAATGTTTATATGATTCTATTATGTCTTAGGGCCAGCATTTTTCCAGAAAAAAAAAAATCTCTAATTTTGTATTACCATTAAATAGGAAAATAATACTTTATATATATAGCAGAATTTTACTCTTAAATACATTTTTATAAATTCATTTCATAAAATGGGGTAGGTTACTTGAAAATAGTCAGGCAAACGTGAAAATCTCGATATTACAGATTAATGTAACATTACAGTCACCAGGACAGCAGTGCTTATGACTAGTTAGAATGTGTTGGTAACTGCCGAGCCCTGAAGGACTCTGGGATACAAGTGTGAGAAGGCGCAGCCCTAAGTTCTGGAAAACTAAAAGTTGCTGAAAGAATGGAACTGAATTTCCCTGCCAGGTTTCTCATTAATTCAGAGGCTAACCCAAAGTCCTGCAGGCCCCAACTCTCCTACTGAGCTCATTTGTGAAGAGTTACGTGTGATAACTGTTAATGCAAGGTATACACTTATTTAAAAATTGGAGTAATTTTTAAACACCTTATCAACTTGTTTTAATTCCTGAAGTGATTTTTAACTATTATAATTTATATGCCCTAGATTCCTCCCCACCTGCGGGTTGAGTGACCTTTAAACTGAGAACCCATCTGAAAAGTCCCTGGTGCTATTCCTTCTCTGAATACTGCTTTAACACATATACCGCCTTGTAGTGAGAAATATCCTGATGAACAGTGTTGTAGTGAGAAATACTCTGATCTAAGAATAGAGTAAGCTGGACTTGAGTGACCTTTAAATGAGAGTCACACATTTTGTGACTCTTATGTTTTCTGCTTGAATAACAGTCTATTCAGCCGGGCTCGGTGGCTCAGCCTGTAATCCTGCGCCTTTGGGAGGCTGAGGTGAGTGGATTGCCTGAGCCCGCGGGTTCGAGACCCGCCTGGGCAGCGAGACCTCATCTCTACAATAAATCAAAAAATCAGCCAGGTGTGGTAGCGCATGCCTGTAATTCCGGCTACTTGGAAGGCCGAGGCAGAAGGATCACCGGAGCCCAGCAGGTCGAGGCTGCGGTGGCCGGGAGCGGCCACTGCACTCCAGTCTGGGCGACAGAGTGAGACTCCAACTCAAAAAAAAAACAACAAAAAAAAACAGTCTATTCAAGCCGGGCTCAGTGGCTTAACCTGTAATCCCACGCCTTTGGGAGGCTGATGTGAGTGGATTGCCTGAGCCCGTGGGTTCAAGACCCGCCTGGGCGGCAACACCTCATCTCTACAATAAATAAAAAAAAAAAAATCAGCCGAGTGTGGTAGCGCCTGCCTGTAATTCCGGCTACTTGAAAGGCTGAGGTGGAAGGATTCCCGGAGCCCAGCAGGTCAAGGCTGCGGTGGCCGGGAGCGGCTACTGTACTCCAGTCTGGGCGACAGAGTGAGACTCCAACTTAAAAAAAAAAAGAATAACAGTCTATTCATGTTTCCACTGAGAGTTAAGCCATGGTGATATTTGGGTTTATACCTTAACTCTCAGGAGTCATACTGTTTTATAAGTTTTTTGTTGGTTTGTTTTTGATTGTTTTCTTCCATGCTCTCCTGTCCGTAACATTTTTAGGCATAATAAAATTTGCTCATTTCAACTCTTCTCCTTCTAGTTGACATGTGTCTTTCAGGAACACCTCATTAAAGGTGTTAAATATCAAACTAGTTACCTTTATGAAACATCACACACTGTGTCATTGTTGTGCCATCACGAGTCGTGACTAAAACCACTTAATGACGTTGTTGCTGAAACATTTCTGTGATGCAGTGCTGTGGGACAGCTCAGGGTCCCCTAGCTTTGGAGGAAGTATGTGGCTTCATAAACAGTTTAAATTGTTTCTGTCATCTAGAAAGTAGTTCCTCTTACACAAGGAGAATTTAAAATGTTTTCGGTATTTCAAGTTTAGTTATATCGATGACACTGGAGCTCTGTTGCGTTCAAATATTTTTCTGACATGGATGATGATATAGGCAGCTGTTAACTCCCATATTTCACTTCCCATTCCATTCTGTGTCTATGTTAGGACCCCTTCTCTTTCCATGTGTCTGTTTATAATTCCTTTCTGCATCCAGAAAACTTTTTTTCTAAGTATCTTAAGATGTCAATGGTTAAAAAGGAAAAAAAAGAGGATTTGAGACTCACATGGTGCTTAAAAAGCAAAGCAAGCAGAACAAAAAGAATAGTTCGTGTCATGAAGATGTCACATGTACTGTCCCTTTCCTTCCCTCTACTTTCATGGCATGAGAGACTGACGCACCTCCTTTTCCTGCCTATGCGTTTTTGGACTTCAGGCTGCTTTTCTCTTTCAAAGTTACTCTTGAGTGTGAGTGTGTGTGTTGGGAGTTGGGGGAGCAGTAGGAGAAAAGAGTTTGGTCAGCAAAACAGGAGCACTAAGAACATTGAGAGAAGATGATCAAGAGAACGAATGGAATGGAAGCAAAAAACGACTCTCCACTAATCCTTACAAGTCAAGTCAATACATGACTTTTGAATTAAGTAGTGGATGCAACTTACAGTGAGCATTTAAAGTATGAGAATTGGAGGGGACCTAGTGATCCTGTCTCATTAGAACACCTTAACCTAACACTCTCAGTAAATGCATAAACTCATCTCCTTGTTTTTCGGGAGAAAAAAATGGAATTCCATGAAGTTATATATTGCCCAGGGCCAGCTCTGAGGTCTGCCAGAACCCAGGTCCTCCACTTCCTCAGCCAATTCCTTTTCTACTAGAAAATTCAATAATGATTATTTTCTTTTTTGTATTTCCAATGTCTAGCAAAGAGTATGTATGAAATGTTGAACTCAAGCGTATTATTTGTGGTGCTGGTGCCACTTACTAGGTCTGTTAATGAGTGGCAATCTAGTAGAAGGAGTATGGATTTTGAAGTCAGACCTGGATCTGAATTTCAGCTTTGCCTGTCAGCACTTGGGCTAGTTTCTTAATTGTTCTAAACCTTGGCTTTCATGTCTCAGTAAATGGGAATAATAATAATCACCACGTGGTGTTGTTACAATTAAATGAAACAAGGTTTTAAGAAGTACTGAGTTTGGTGTGTGCCACAGGCAGAGGCTTTAGTAAACATTTGTGAAATGAGTAAGTGGTAACTATTCCTATATTTGATCTCTCTCATAGATAGCACACCTTTCAGAAGCTAAATTGACTTACCTTTGAGGCATGTCCTATTCTTTACAGATATGTATACTTATTGCCATAGTTAAACTGCGAGTTGGCTCATTTCTTTTTGTTTTAGAAAATGTCTGCTTCAGATACCTCACAGCCTTTTAATTTTTTAAATTCCAGATTAATTCATGGAGGACAACTGTTAAACGGATTGGCAGGTCCAACTGTAATGAACGCAGCACCATTTCTCTCCACAACGTGGTTTTCTGCAGATGAACGGGCCACTGCCACGGCTATTGCATCAATGCTCAGTTATCTTGGTGGAGCATGTGCATTTTTAGTTGGACCACTTGTTGTTCCAGCTCCCAATGGGACATCACCTCTTCTCACTTCAGAGAGTAGCAGGGCTCATATTAAAGATCGCATAGAGACTGTATTATATGCAGGTAATTTGAAGTTTATCTTCTTCTGTTATACTTTGTCTTCTTTCCCAGTCATCTTCTGTCTACTTTTTGTGTGCCAGTCCATTTCATGTGAAATAGTTGAGAGGATTAATATATACATGTGCACATAATGTCATATAGTGTGGTAATGCCTATTTAAACTTACATCTGGGCAACCCCCTCAGGTCCCCTCCCACTGTGGGAGCTTTTCTGTCCTCTTAATAAATCCTACTTTAAAAAAAAAACTTATACCTTTCCTAGGAAGTTAAATTTAAAATGTTTTATTGCTTCATGTAAAGTTATTCCTTAATTTTACTTTTCTCTACCATTTACAGTGAAGCCCTATATAACACATTTTCTATGTCTTCTCTGGATATCTTATCAGTATATAAAACTAAGCATCATGATTGACAAAACCACTTGTTAAGCATCTGTCGGTAGTTGTTAAGCCCGTTTTCTCCCTTGCAATTTCCCCATTGTTGGCCATGTTCTCTAGCCTTATTTACCTTGATTGCCTCCTGTATATTCTTTTCATTTCCTACTCTCTGAATGTTTAATCTGTTATTCAGGGATATTGACCTTGCCAAAGCATTCTCTTGGATCCGTTCACTTTTTATTTCTCAAGTCAAACCCGAGCCCAGTCGTACATTACAGTCTTCTATAGATTTTCTTAAATATATCTCCCTTCCCCATATACCTGTTTATTATTTCCTTCTGCATTTAGGAAATTTTTTATAAGTGTTTACTATACACCAAGCACTGTGCTAAGTACTAGGAATAGGTAAGGTCAGTGATGAAACAATTTATTATTAATACAGGTCAAGATATGCAGAGGTTGGGAGACCCCTTGCTTGGGTTTGGAAAGAAGTTGAGGGATCAGGGAAGGTTTCACTAAGAATGTAATAATTAACAGAAGTAAGAATTTCATAGGAATTCACCAAGTATTCATGTGGGCTAAGGTATTCCATATAGAGGGAACAGCAATTGCAAAGGCAGGTATGGTGTAAGATAGCTCGGTATGTCCAGGGAACTGCATGGAGTTTAATATGGCTGCAGTAGTGTAAATGTTTGGATATAGGTAATGAATGGCAGAAAACGAGGCTGGAAAGATAAGGGACCAAGTTGTGTTGAACTTTGTATGAATTTATCTATTCACTTTTCAATTAATGAAAATATTTTGAGCTCCTATGTATTTGTCACTGTGCTAGGCACTCAGGTAGACATGGTTCCTGCTCTAACAGAACTTACAACTTATTGTTCAGTGTCCTGAACAATACAGACAGGTAAACAAACAGTTGTAAAACAGAGTGGTTAGTGCCTGCATACAGAGTGCTACGTAGGACAGGGGACCCAAAAAACCCTGGAACTTATTTATAAAAAATTGTGCATTTATTCTTACATGTTTACATTTCAGTCATCTTCAAAGTACTCGAGATACTTTTTCCACTGCTCAAAATGGTTTTTGAACTCTTCTATTTTGATGTCTCATCACTTAAAAATACATATATATCAAGGCATGATAGTGTGTGCCTATAGTCCCTGCTACTTGGGAAGCTAAGGTGAAAAGACCACCTGAGCCCAGGAGGTCAAGGCTGTGAGGAGACATGACAAAGTGACAAGGCTGTGATGAGACATGACAAAGTGACAAAGTGAGACCCTATCTCTTAAAAAAAAAAAAAATTGGCCGGGCTCGGTGGTTCAGCCTATAGTCCCAGCACTTTGGGAGGCTGAGGTTAGTGGATTGCGTGAGCCCCCAGGTTCAAGATCAGGCCGGGCAACTTGGTGAGACCTTGTCTCTACAGTAAATAAAAAATTAGGTGGATGTGGTAGCACGCGCCTGTACTTCCGGCTACTTGGAAGGCTGAGGTGGAAGGATTGCTGGAGCCCAGCAGGTCGACCCTGGCATGGCCATGAGTGTGCCACTGCACTCCAACCTGCACTCCAGCCTGGGTGACAGAGTGAGAACTCAAAAAAAAAATGTACTTGCTAGACTTGCTACATTTAAAGGTTAAAGTCTCTTAAATTATTCCAGACAAAAGCATCACAAGAAAAGTAAGCTACAGATCACTGTCTCTTATGCATTAGACACAAAAGCCCTGAACAACATACTCACAAACCAAATTTAATAATGTATAAAAAGGATGATATATTATGACCAAGTGGGGTTTTTTCCAGGAATTCAAGGTTGGTTTTAACATTCAAACCAAATTTATGTAAAGTACCATATCAGTAGATTAAAGGGAGAAAAAACCATGTGATCACCTTAATAAATGAAGAAAAGCATTTGACAATTCCAACACCCTTTCAAGATAGAAACGATCAACAAGCTATAAATAGATGGGAGCTCATTCCACCTAGTAAAAAGCATCTACAAAAAAACCCACAGGTAACATTCTATTTAATGGTCAAAGACTGAATGCATTCCTTCTAGGATCATGAACAAGACAAAGATGTCTATTTCTATCATGCCTTTTTAACATTGTACTGAAGGTTTTAGCCAGCATCACGAGTAAGAAAAAATAATAAAATGTATCCCCCCCCCCAAAAAAGAGGAAAAAAAACGTATTCAGAATGGAAAGGAAGAAGTAAAAAATATCTCTGGTGAAAATAATGTGAGTCGCCATGCCTGGCTAAGTTGATTGACTTTTCACAAGGGTATCAAGGTGATTCAATGAAGGAAAAAAGTCTTTTCAATAAATGGTACTGGAACAACTGAATATCCACATGCAAAAGAATCCTTACACCATAGACAAAAATTAATGCAAGCCTAAATGTGAGAGCTAAACTATACAACTCTTAGAAGAAGACTAAGGTGTGAATCCCCATAATTTGGGTTAGGCAAAGCCTTATTATAAAGGACTAAAAAAAGCACAAATGACAAAAGAAAAATAGATAAATTAGACTTTATCAAAATTTAAAATATTTATGGGTCAAATTTCCCCATCAGGAAAGTGAAAGGATATGAAAAAATTCTCAGCCTTACTGATCATCAAAGAAATGCAAATTAAAACCACACTGAAATACTACCTAACTCCAATCAGGATGATCATCATCAGTAACTCAAAAAACAACAGATGCTGGAGAGGATGAGGGGAAAGGGAACGCTTTATACTGTTGGTGAGAGTGTAAACTGGTACAACCTCTGTGGAAAACAGTTTGGCAATCCCTAAAAGATCTAAAAATCGGCCTTCTATATGATCAAGCGATCCACCTTTTGGGAATATACCCAAGATACTCAAATCATTCCATACAAGGAATTCCTGCTCCCACATGTTTATTGCAGCACTGTTCACAATAGCAAAAACATGGAACCAAAAGAGACTGGATAAAAAACTGGTTAAGTTGGCTGGACACGGTGGCTCAAACCTGTAATCCCAGCACTTTGGGAGGCCAAGGTGAGAGGATTGCCTGAATCCAGGGGTTCGATACCAGCCTGGGCAACTTGTTGAAACCTCTTCTCTACAAAAAAAAAAAAAAGTTAGCCAGGCATGGTGGTACCTGTAGCTTGGAAGACTGAGGCGGAAGGATCACCTGATCCCAGCAGGTCGAGGCTGCAGTGGCTGTGAGCATGCCATTGCCCTCCAGCCTGGGCGACAGAGTGAGACTCCAACTCAAAAAAAAAAGGATGTGGTCCATATACACGATAGAATATTATGCAGCTATAAAGGACAAAATTATGAACTTCACAGCAACTCAGATGGATTTAGAATCTAAATACTGAGTGATCTATCACAGAAACATAGAAATGAGTACCACATGTTCTCACTCATAAGCAGACCCTGAACAATTACCATAATACTACAAGAAAGGGATTGGCAGTAGTGGGAAACTGCGGGGGGCACAGGGGTATACTTCATCAATAAGGGTACCTGATCTCAAACCAGGAAAAGTGGGGACCAAAATGAAACCCAAACTCTACCTGTACAATGACCATTTGTATACCTACCCCTGAATTGTACCCCACATCTTTAAAATAAAAATAAAGAAAATGAAAGGACAATCCCAAAGTGAAAGTAATTGCAAATCATAGATCTGATAAGGAATTTGTAAACATCTTACAACTCAGTAACAAAAAGATAGCCCAATGAAAAAGTGGGCAAAGGACTGAAACACATTTCTCTGAAGAAAATATGCAAGTGACCATCAAGCACTTGAAAAGATGCTCATTGTCATTAGGGAAATGCAGACTAAAAGCATAATAAGATATACTTTATACTTAGCAGGATGGCTGTAATCAATAAAATGGAAAATGACAAGTGTTGGTGAGGAAGTAGAGAAATTAGAGCCCTCATATGAGGGAGGACTCCCAAAAAACTAACATTTATTTATTTAAAAATTGTGTATTTATTCTTACGTGTTTAAACTTTAGTACTCTACATTTGATGCAGTACATCTTCAAAGTACGCTACGTTTGATGCAGTACATCTATAGAGATGCTTTTTTCACTGCTCAAATAGTTTTTGAACTAGTCAATTCTGATGCCTTTCAGTGCTTCTGCCATTTTTTGTTAGACCTCTTCCACATTGGCAGAAAGTTTCCTTTTGAGGACTTTTTTCATTGGTGCAAGATGGGGTGAATAGGGAGGTTGGGGCATGGGGATCATGCTGCCTTTGATCAAAAATTGCTGAGCACTCAGCATGGTGTGGACAGGTTGTTCATGTAAGTCACCCATCATGAAATGGGTAAACGCCTTGAAATTCACTGAAGCTAAGCACAGCCTCTCACAACAAGGCTAGCTGGTACACTGATGCCTGTGGATTCCTAGAACAGTTGCCTAGTGGAGTACTCCAAGGGGCTTGCCCTCCAAAAGATAATTCTCATTTTCAGATTCCCCCCTCATACATTGGTGTAGGAATATAAAATGGTACAGTCACTTTGAAAACAGTTTGGTAGTTCCTTAGAATGTTAAACATGGAATACCATTTAATCCAGAAATTCCGTTTCTTTATATATGCTCAAGTGACATGAAAACATATTCATGTAAAAAATGTGTAGATGAGTGTTCATAGCAGCATTATTCATAATAGTCAAAAAGTGGACAGCCAGGCTTGGTGGCTCAGCCTGTAATCCCAGCACTTTGGGAGGCTAAGGCGAGTGGATTGCCTGAGCCCGCGGGTTCGAGACCAGCCCGGGCAACTTGATGAGACCTCATCTCTACAATAAATCAAAAACTAGCCAGGTGTGGTAGCACGCGTCTGTAGTTCCAGATACTTGAAAGGCTAAGGCAGAAGGATTGCTGGAGCCCAGCAGGTCAACGCTGGGGTGTCCATGAGCATGCTACTGCACTCCAGCCTGGGCAACAGAGTGAGACTCCAACTCAAAGAAAAAAAAAAGTGGAAGCAACCCAAATGTATATGAACTGGTAAGTGGATAAATAAAGTATGGTATATTCATACAGTAAAATATTATTTGACAATAAAAAAGAATGAAGTATTGATACATCTCCAACACAGATGACCTTGAAAATATTATGCTAAGTGAAAGAAGCTAGTCACAAAAGATCACATATTATTCCATTTATAGGAAATGCTTATAATACTCAAATCCATAGAGACTGAAAGTAGCTTAGTGGTTGCATAGGACTGGAAGATTTGGGAATAATGAGTACAGAGTTTCTTTTTGGGATGATGAAAAATTTCTAAAATTGATTATAGTTATGTTGGCACAGTTCTGTGAATATACCAAAAACCGTGGGATTGTGTACTCTAAATATGTGAGTTGCATATTATATGAATTATATCTCAGTGAAGTTGTTTTTAAAAATACCAATAGATGATCAAAGAAAATGGACAAGGCTAATCACAGAAGAAGAAATACAAATGGCCAATAAGCATATTGCTTATTCATCATTACTAATAATTATAAGAACTATAAATTAAACCGTTCATTAAATTATTGTTGAGAGATTGAGAACACCACCAAAAAAAAGAAGAAGAAGAAGAAAGAAAGGAATCTGTTAACAATCTTGTCTTTAAGAGTTAGGATGTTGGGTGTGGTGGCTCACACTTGTAATCCCAGCATTTGAGAGGCCAAAGCAAGGAGGATCATTTGAGGCAAGGAGTTTGAGACCAGCCTGGGCAACATAGTGAGACCCTATCTCTACAAAAAAATATAAAAACTAGCTGGGTGTGGTGGCACATCCTTTAGTACTAGCTATTTGGGGAGGCTAAGGTAGGAGGATCACTTAAGCCCAGGAGCTTGAGGTTAGTGAGCTGTGATCATGCCATTGCACTCCAGTGTGGGCAACAGAGGGAGACTATTTAAATAAATAAATAAATAAATAAAAAGGAAGACTTAGGAATCTTTATGTTTCTGATTAAATAAAATTAGTCATGGTTAAGTGTCTTATAGAAATATTGTCCCTTCTGCTAAGAATATAGCCCTAGAATTAGAATTATTCAACCTCTAGAAATTAGTAAATCCAATTCCCTTGTTAACCCAAAAAAGAGTAAGGGATTTGCTCAGATTACAAGTTAATTAATGGCACAGGAAGGTCTATACTCAAAGTTTCCTGGCTGTCTGCTAGTGCCTTGCATTTCTACTAAATTGGGCACAGTTATCAAAAGCTCAGACTTCCAAGTGTCAGAACTGTGGGGGAAAGAATTGGGAAGCTTAGGAACCTACCCTTTTTAACAGGACCAAACTAAGATTGCTTGGGTGTTCATTTGACTTCTGATTGTTTAATATTCCACATTAGCTAGTCTTTTGTTTAAGTTGTACTGACTCTTGGTTTCTTACTTTTAGATGCTTTCTTGTCATGTTCAAATTTCCCATATAGTATGTAAATTGGGTCTGTCCTCCACAGTGCATTAGAATATCCTGTCATTGATCAAACAAACCTCCTGTCCTGTTCTTACCAATTTTCTGTATCACATTCTTTCTGAGTACCATACTTATTAGATAGTCAACCTAGACCTGTTTCAAAATCTCATATAGTGAAGAACGGTTGGCTTTTTTATGTGTTTTCTCCATAGAGTAACATTTGTTTACTCCCTCAGTTTGTTTGTATATGCAGTGTACCATAGTAACATCATACTTCTTACCTGTGACCTGCTGAAATTTATATCTTTATATATCCATCTTTCTCACTAGACTGAGCTATCATCGCTAGATAGCTATATTTTGCTTATCCTTATATGTCTTAGGCTTATTTGATACTCATTATTTGTTAGATAAATAAATACTTGAAGTATTCAACTTTTTGTGTTGCCTGGTTAACATTTTACCTTTTTTTCTTTCAGAATTTGGAGCTGTCTGCCTAATATTTTCTGCAACACTAGTTTACTTCCCACCCCGGCCTCCCCTCCCCCCCAGCGTTGCTGCAGCTAGCCAGCGACTGAGTTATCGGCGGAGCTTTTGTAGATTATTAAGGTAAATATACTTAGTCATTGAATGGTTTTGACTAACTTTTAAGAAAATTTCACATTTTAAAAATATAATTTAAAATAGTAATTTTTCAGCAACTTACTAATAAGGTTGTAAATAAATGATAAAATACTGATTAAATATTTTTAATTTCTTATCAGAAATCTATCTTGAAAAATCACCAAAACCAAAAACCTCTATAATTTTTGCCTGATCACTTTTACTATTATTTACTTAATATTTTAAATCAATTATTTTTCTCAATTAATTTTCTTTCATAAAGAAGCTCATATCACACAATAATGTCTGTGAAATCATGGATTTTATGTATTTATTATATTTTTCCTAATATGCAAAATTTGTTTTATGTATTTGTTAAGGCATATTAATATTAAAAGGTACTAGTCAGTACAAAGTGGACAAAATAAATAATATCATTCATATGTCATCTAAAATCATCTCACCACAAGTGAGATCATACTTTGAGAAACGTATTATATTATTTTACTTTGTTAGTATTACTTAAATGTAGTTAGATTAAATTCTATCCTTAAAGACTCAAATGCCCAGTACATTAGTGATATATAAAACATCACTGTTGATTATGGACTTAACTTTTGAATTTTTTCCCCAGTTAGTTGTGATGAGTTTTCACTGATTCATCAGCAACTCTCTCTAGTTGTTTCTTTCTTTTCTTGTGTTTTTCTCCCACCAGATGGTGGTAAGTTCCTTGTAGTCAGGAACTATGTCTTTGTATCCTCTACAGTAATGCCATGCAAGTCACATCTGTAATCTTAAGTTTTCTAGTAACCTCATTTTATTTTATTTATTTATTTATTTTGAGTTGGAGTCTCACTCTGTCACTCAGACTGGAGTGCAGTACCGGCCACTGCAGCCTCGACCTGCTGGGCTCCGGTGATCCTTCCGCCTCAGCCTTCCAAGTAGCTGGAACTACAGGTGCACGCTACCACGCCCAGCTAATTTTTGATTTATTGTAGAGATGAGGTCTCGTCAAGTTGCCCAGGTGGGTCTCAAACCCGCGGGTTCAGGCAATCCACTTACCTTGGCCTCCCAAAATGCTGGAATTACAGGCTGAGCCACCGAGCCCAGCCTAACCTCATTTTAAAAAGTAAAAAGAAATAAGTAAAATTAATGTTAGTAGCAACTTTTATCTAACCTAACATATCTAAAATATTATCATTTTAACAGGTAATTAATATTAAAAATTAATGAGATATTTTACATGTTTTTATTTATATGAAATCTTTGATAGTGTGTATTTTATACTTACAGCTCATCTTAATTTGGACACTACATTTTCACAGAAATCAAATGGAATACTTTAGCTTTCACTAAGCTTACAGTTGAAAATGTATTCATTGAGCAGTATCTTCCATATTGCATTGTTTATCCAAAGTTAAAAATAAGTAATTGCAATTTTTCAGATTTTGAATCAACAGATTTTTTATATCTATAGAAAGGATCTGGCTAAACGTGATGGGTCATGCCTATAATCTCAGCACTTTGGGAGGCTGAAGCTGGAGGATTGCTTGAGGCCAGGAATTTGAGACCAGCCTGGGCAACAAAACAAGACTCTCCCCCCATCACTACAAAAAAAAAAAAAAAGATTTAGCTGGGCGTGGTGGCTCATACCTGTAGTCCCCGCTACTCCAGAGACTGACAAAGGAAGATGGCTTGAGCCAGGAGTTGGAGGCTGCTGTGAGCCACAATCCTGCCACTGCGCTCCCTCCTGGATGACAGAGTGAGACCCTGACTTGGAAGGAAGAAGAGGAGGAAGGGAAGAAAGAAGGATCTTGTATAGGCCATTGTTTGGGGCTTAATTGAAGATCTGACACTTCTGTAGAAGACTTTTTTTAGTCCTTTCCTCATAATTTTTAACAAATTTCCATAGCTAAAAACTATTTGTCATCTCCCTATTTAAAATAGTTTTTGTGCAAGAATTCAAACCATTTTAGAGCTGGCCAAATTATAAATTCAGATCTGTTAATAAATGTTCATCCGGGCACAGTGGCTCATACCTGTAATCCCAGCATTTTGAGAGCCAGAGACGAGAGAATTCCCTGAGTCCAGGCATTTGAGACCAGCTTGGTCATCTTGGTGAGACCTCATCTCTGTAATAAAGCAAAAAAATTAGCCAGGCGTGGTAACACGCTCTTGTGGTTCCAGCTCCTTGAAAGGCTGAGGTGGAAGGATCACCTGAGCCCTTGCAGGCCAAGGCTGTGTGGTGGCTGTGAGCATGCCACTGCACTCCCAGGGTAAGACTCCTACTCAAAATAACAATAATAATAATTATTATTATTATTTAAAGGTTTGTTGGACATTTAATTCCAATTCCAGGCAACTAATTTTCTTGATTCTTTTTTTTATTTGATTTTGTTTTCTTTTCTTGAGAAGAAACTTCTTATAAAATTCGCTAAGAGCCGGGCTCGGTGGCTCAGCCTAATCCCAGCACTTTGGGAGGCTGAGGTGAGTGGATTGCCTGAGCCCGTGGGTTCGAGGCCCGCCTGGGCAACTTGGTGAGACGTCACCTCTACAATAAATCAAAAACTAGCCTGGCGTGGTAGCGCTCGCCTGTAGTTCCAGCTATTTGGAAGGCTGAGGCGGAAGGATCGCTGGAGCCCAGCAGGCGAGGCTACAGTGGCCGGGAGCGGCCACTGCACTCCAGTCTGGGCGACAGAGTGAGACTCCAACTCAGAAAAAAAAAAAAATTCGCTAAGTATTTGTTGAAAATGTCTCTTCATATTATTCACTTAATTATCTTATTTTTTTCCACAGTAGACATTTCTTTTTTCTCTGCTGCATCAAATTGCAGTTGTCATTTATTGTGAAATTTGTAACATGCCTTGTTCCATTTCAGTATTATTTTCTTTCTACGTGAAATATTAAAATAAGCAAGTTCCAGTGTCTTTATCAGTGTGTAGAAAAAGATAATTAGAACTGAATCAGTTCATTGACACCAGGAAGATCAGTGATATTTATAATACTAGAAACAATGCGTGTCCCAATATACATACTATAATATCTTAGTGTTGCAGCTGTTAAAGTCAAATACTTTCCATTGCTTCTGTTTTTAAATTTAGATTTAAATTAGTTAAAATGAAGTTAAAAACTCGGTTCCTCAGTTGCGCTAACCACATTTCAAGTGCTGTATAACATTGTTTTTCAAACTTTGGTTGCCAGCCAACTAATTCAGTGATTTGACCACCATTTTTTTTTTAATGCAAAGTAGTATGGAATAAAATAGAATAGAAAATATTATTGTGGCATACTTAGTAAGGATTTTTTTAAGACTTGTTTCAGTATATATGTTACATATATACAGGTAGGTAACAAAATAAAAGTAAATATCTTACTCTGAGGTACAGTGATAAGTTTTTGTAAAGCACTTTTCTACAGCACCTAGTACATTGCCTTTCACATAACTGATTGATTGATTGATTAATTGATTTTTGAGTCAGAGTCTCACTCTATCACCCAGGCTGGAGTGTAGTGGCACACTCATGGCCACCCCAGTGTCCACCTGCTGGGCTCAGGTGATCTTTCCGCCTCAGCTTTCCAAGGCTGGAACTATAGGTGCACACTACCACACCTGGCTAATGTTTTGGTATATTGTAGAGACAAGGTTTCGCCAAGTTGCCCGAGCTGGTTTCAAACCCATAGGCTTGGGGAATCCTCTTGTCTCCGCCTTCCAAAGTGCTGGGACATTATAGATATATTTAAAATATTAGCTAAATTGAATCATGATTAGTGGCACACATTTGTAAGATGATAGTTTTCAATGATAATTTTTTAAAATGCTATTTAAATAATTATTCCATACAAAGCTAGATGCAGATGCTAGATAGAATTAGGTAAAGCTAGAGAGGCAGTTTGGAGTCATATTATGACATACTAATAATTTAGGACTATTCTGTAGGAAATGATGAGTCATTAAAGGATTTGAAGCCAATGAGTTGTATACAAGATTGTTTTGACAAGAAAAAACAGTAATTTAAGATTATCACTCTGACCTGTTTTTACTTCTATTTGCCCTAGAGTCAAAAATCTTCATTCTGTCTAAGCCTTAAAGTATAAGATATCTTACATTCTATAAAAAGCTCTTTTCTCTAGTGCCTAACATTCCTTTGTCTCTTTGCATATATGTTGGTAGAATTACTCTAACTATTGCCAGCTTCTACCCTCGGGCTCTCCCATGGAGGTTTATGGGCCTACCATGCCCCGTTCCCCTGGCATACCAGTGTAATTTTCTCTGGTCTCTAAAAAACCCCTGAAATCATTGCTTCCTGGACTAATCAGAATAACTGCCCCTCTAGGTTCTAATCCCACTGTCTGGGCAGGAAAAACCATCAGTGGCTGTACTCCAAGTTTTCCACTGCAACTATTTATTTACTATCCATATGATTCTCTTCTCTTACTATGCTTTTGACCTGTGTAACCTTTCATAAATGTTTTTCTCCCTTCATATGTGGGTTTAATGTTTGATGATGGTAGTTGTTGTTTTTGTCTTTTAGACTTCAAGAGTGGAGAGTTGAGTTAAACATACTTCTTACTTGGGGCACATGAGCATATCTATTTCTCTCTGTTTTCATTTATTCTTTCATTTATATTTCCCATTCCTATTCCCCTCACTCTTCCCAGGACACCTCTCAAATGCTTTAATGTGCATATCTTTGTCTGTGTTCTTCTGCAATATGTGTATTATTTTTTATGCATCCCAGAAGTTCAAGACTGGCCTGGGCAACATAGTGAGACCTCGTCTCTACAAAAAATAATCAGCTGGGTGTGGTGGCATGTGCTTGTAGCTCCACCTACTTGGGAGGCTGTGGTGAAAAGATTTGTTGAGCCCTGGGTTTGAGGCTGCAGTGAGCTGTGATCATGCCACTGCACTCCAGCCTGGGTGACAGAGTGAGATTCTAACTAAACAATAATAATAATAATCAACTTACCACCAATCTTATTTCAGCCTTACCCACTTCCCACCTTCCTGTATCATAAAGCAAATACCAAATGACATATCATTTCTTCCAGAACTATTTCAGAATGTGCAATACGTGTTAAAATAAAGACTTTTAACATAAATATAATGCCATTATCTTACCTAAAAACTTTTAACAATAATATGCTAATATCAAATCGATGTTTAAGTTTTCAGTTGTCTCATTAATTTTTTTTTAAACAGTTTGTTTGAATCAGGTTGCAGTTGGTCCAAAGGCCTTATAATCTGTAGATTTCCTTTCCAGCTCTCTCTCTTTCTCTCTCTCTTTTTTCCTTGTAATTTAATTGTTGAGGAACCAGCTCTTTAGTTCCCATTGTATGGATTTTGTTTTTTGCCTCCTTGTGTGGTTTGACATGTTCCTCTTTTTTTTTTTTTGGTTTCCTGTAAATTGTTGGTCACAACTTTGTTCTGATTCAAGTTCTATTTTTGCTCTTATCTTTGTTTTATGAGACTGCTTAACAGGTGATGCTACCTTCTACCATTGGGAGGCTTGTGATGTCTGGATAGCTCTTCTTTTGTGATGTTAGCACTCTGTTTTCAAGATTCATCCCTGCTGCTATGTGTACACTTCATTCTTTGAACTCCCTGGTATTAATCTATCACATTTTATCTACCTACTACTCATTGTGTACCCAATTCATTGTCTCCCATTCATTGTCACCACAAACTCTACCACAGTGACATCCTCATGCACATCACCACAAACTCTACCACAGTGACATCCTCATGCACGTCACCAAAGACTTGAGAATTTCTTTGGAAAATAGACCTTGCAACAGGTTTGCTAGGTCATGAGATATTCTAAGCATAATTTGCCAAGTAATAACTGGGCATGGTGGCTCATGCCTGTAATCGCAGCACTTTGGGAGGCGGAGGCAAGAGAATTGCCTGAGCCCACAGGTTTGAGACCAACCTGGGCAACATGGTGAGACTTCGTCTCTTTAATAGATTTAAAAATTAGCCAGGCATGGTGGTGCATACCTGTAGTTCCAGATGCTTGGAAGGCTGAGGCAGAAGAATTGCCTGACCCCAGCAGGTCGAGGCTGCTGTGGCCATGAGCATGCTACTGCACTCCAGCCTGGGCGACAGAGTGAGATTTTAACTCCAAAAAACAACAATAAAAAAACCAGTTTGCCAAGTAATAACTGGGCATGGTGGCTCATGCCTGTAATTGCAGCACTTTGGGAGGCGGAGGCAAGAGAATTGCCTGAGCCCACAGGTTTGAGACCAACCTGGGCAACATGGCAAGACTTCATCTCTTTAATAGATTTAAAAATTAGCCTGGCATGGTGGTGCATACCTGTAGTTCCAGATGCTTGGAAGGCCATGAGATGCCAGATGCTCCCGGTCACCGCAGCCTCGACCTGCTGGGCTCCAGCAATCCTTCCTCCTCAGCCTTCCAAGTAACTGGAACTACAGGCACGTGCTACCACACCCGACTAATTTTTTTATTTTATTGTAGAGATGAGGTCTCGCCAAGTTGCCCAGGTGGGTCTCGAACCCATGAGCTCAGGCAATCCACTCACCTTGGCCTCCTAAAGCGCAGGATTACAAGCTAAGCCACCGAGCCCAGCCAGTTGTATTTTTCTTAATAATTGATGTGTTCTAGATATAAAGTTCTTGTTGATTTTTAAACTTTCAAATATCTATTCCTGTCCTGTCGTACACCTGATAACAAAAATATCCATGGATTCCTTAATTGTTAACTTTTTGGTTTTATCTGTCACATTTAGGTTTTCATCCCACCTAGAATCTACCTCAGTATGTGGTGTTAAGTAGTAGTAGTAGGCTCGGGAATTTTTTTTTTTTCCTCTGTGAGATGAACTAGCACCATTTATTGAGCACGTCTTAGCCCTTTGATTTGTGTCCACCTTTACTGTATACCCAGTTTCTGTACCTTAGCTCTCCTTCATTGTTCTGTTTATCCTTAAGCCAATACTACCCTGCTTTTATTACTCTGGCCTTGCAGTTTGTCTTAATAGCTGAACTTCTTGTTTCATCTTTTTTTAAGGATTACTTAGCTTTCTGAGGACTTCTATTCTTCCTTATCAATTTGGAGCATATTTCTTGAGTTTCTAGGAAAAAATACAACTGGAATTTTAATTGTGATTGCATTGATTTTATGGATTAATTTCTGGTGAATTTGATATCATAGACTGTCTATATCTATTTAGATAGTCTTCTGTGTCCTTAGTTATATTTAATTTTTTTTTTTTTTGGTGGGGGTCTTGGGCCTTTCTGCTTTATTCCTAGATACTTTATAGTTTTTTTAATAGCTGTTGTGAATGGTACCTAATTTTCACTACATTTTTACAAATTAAAATTAAACTTTTTACTTTGAGATCATTGTAGATTCACATACAGTTATAGGAAACAGTATAGAGCCAGATGTTGTGGCATGCATCTGTAATCTCAGCTATTTAGTAGGCTGAGGCAGAAGGATCACTAGATTCCAGGAGTTCAAGTCTGCAGTATACTGTGATCTTACCTGTGAACAGCCACTAAGCACTGCAACCTGGGCAACATAGCAAGACTCCATCTCTCTTTTTTTTAAGGGAAAGAAATGAAAAAAAAAAAAAAAGAAAGAAAGAATCCAGAGAGATGTCATGTACTTTGTACTGTTTCTCCCAATGATAACATCTTGCAAAACTGTAGCGCAATATCACAAAGAAAAATGGACATTGGCACAGTTAAGGTACAGAACATTGCCATCACCACAAGATTCCTCCTGTTGCTGTCTTATGCCCACACCTGATTCCCTCCCATTCTGCCCCTTAAGCCATTGGCAAACACCAATCTGTCCTCTAATACTATGATTTTGTCATTTCAAGAAGGTTATATAAATGCAATCATATAGTACATATAATTTTTAGATTGGCTTTTTTTACTTAACATAATTCTCTGGAGAGTGATTCAGGTTGTTGTATGTATCAGTGGATCATTTCTTTTTATTGCTGAGTAGTATTCCATGGCATGGATGTACCACAGTTTGTTTTATTATTTGCCTGTAAAGTGATATCTGAGTTTTTTTTTAATTTGGGGCAAATATAAATAAAGTCATTATACTCATTTGTATTCAAGTTTTTGTGTGAACATAAGTTTTCATTTCTCTGGGTTAAATGCGCAGGAGTGCCATTGCTGGATCGTATGGTACAGGTTGAGTGTTGCTAATCTGAAATTCTCCAAAAGCCTAAACTTTTTGAGGTCCATGACACTCAAAGGAGATACTCACTTCAGCATTTCAGATTTTGGATTCTCATATTAGGGATGCTGAACCTATAAATGTAATGCAGATATTTCTAAATCTAAAAAAAAAAATCGAAAGCACTTCTGATCCCAAGCATCTTGCATAGGGGATATTCAACCTGCAGTAAATTGTTTAGTTAAAAGCAGAAACAAAAACAAAGCTACCAAGTTATTTTCCAGAGTGAATGTACCATTTTTCATTACTATAAGCAATGTATGAGTCATCCAGTTTCTGTGCATCCTTGCCAGACTTTAGTGCCAAACTGTTTGTAGCTTAGCTGTTTTGATAGGCATGGAGAGGTACAGTTTCTGTAGAGAACAGTTGGCAATGTCTGCTAGTTACAAATAAACATATTCTTTAGCTAGACCTACAGCCACACGGTACCATGCTTGGCTAATTTTTGATTCGTTGTAGAGACGAGGTCTCACCAAGTTGCCTGGGCTGGTTTCAAACCCTTGGGCTCAGGCAGTCCACTCACCTCAGCCTCCCAAAGTGCTGGGATTACAAGCTGAGCCACTGAGCCCGGCCCTTTTTGACATGGCAATTATACTTCAAGAAATCTATCCTGCAGGTGTACTAACACATATAAAATGACTGTTTATAAGAGCAAAAGAATAAAATTACATATGTATATGGTTAAATAAATGTATGATACATTGAAATAGTGGAATACTATACAATAAGAAAGAATGAGGAAGCTCTTTATGTATTGATTATGGAAAGAGCTGTAAGACATACTAAGTTAAAAAAGCACGATTCAGCTAATGGTCATAATATGCTGTCATTTGTATAAAAAGATTGGGGAAAGAAAAGGTATATTTGTATTTGTTTGTATATTTATGAAATATTTTGGAGCAGTTACTTAGGAAATTGATAACATCGGTTAATTGTAGGAAGAAGAAATAGGGGGAAAAGTAGACTTTTTTCCTTTTCTTTTTATAACCTGGCAGTTTTTTGAATTCTTTTGCCTATTGAAATTACTTATTTACTTATTTATTACTCTTTATTTTTATTTTAGAGTTGTGGGGTACATGTGAGGATTTATTACATAAGTCAGTTGCATGCAGGTGAGGGTTTGGGCTTCTAGCAAGTCCTCTCTTCCCCAGTAGTGGACATGGTACCCAATGGGTGGTTATGTGCCCCTTGTCCCCTTTGCCTCCCTCGCCTCACTAGTAGGGTCCAGCATCAGTTGTTGCCACCTTTGTGCTCATGTGCCCAATGTTTAGGACCCACTTATGAGTGAGAATGTGGTAGTATTCAGTTTTTCATTTCTGTGATATTTCACTTAGAATGATGGTCTCCAGCTGCATTCATATTACTGCAAAGGACATACTTTTGTTCTTCTTTATGACTGTGTAGTATTCCATCATGTACATGTACCACATTTTCTTTATCCAGTCCACTTTTGATGAGCATCTGGGTTGGTTCCATGTTTTTGTTATTGTGAGTAGTGCTGCAGTGAACATACGTGGGCAGATGTCTTTTTGGTTGAGTGATTTATGTTCCTCTGGGTATATTCCCAGAAGTGGGATTGCTGGATTGTATGGCAGCCCAATTTTTAGTTCTTTGAGAAAACGTCCACTGCGTTTTACAGAGGTTGAACTAGCATGCATTCTCACCAAGTATAAAAGCATTCCCTTTTCTCCACAGCCTTGCCAACACCTGTTGTTTTCTGACTTTCTAATAATAGCCATCCTGCCCGATGCAATGTGGCATCTCATTGTAGTTTTAATTTGCATTTCTCTGTTGATCAGTGAGCTGAGCATTTTTCCATATGTTTTTTGGCTGCTTGAATGTCTTCCTTTGAAAAGTGTCTGTTCGTGTCCTTTGCCAACTTTTTAATGGGGTTGTTTTTTTCCTGTCAATTTGTTTGTGTTTCTTTATAGATCTTGGGTGTTGGGCCTTTGTTGGATTCATAGCTTACAGATATTTTTTCCCATTCTGTGGGTTGTCTCTTTATTCTCTTGATGGTTTCTTTTTGCTGTGCAAAATTTTTTTAACTTAATATGGTCCCACCTGTTAATCTTAGCTTGCTGCATTTGCTTTTGAAGACTTGGCCATGAATATAGACTTTAATAATAAAACAAAAATGAAAACTATTGTCTGAAAATAATAAAATTTGCAACTTATACATTTTCTTTAATCTTTGCTTTTTCTTTCTACATTGTTCATAAGGAAAAACAGTAATTTATTCTTTCAAATAAGAGCTTTTTTAATAAACTGAAGTACATACTCATTTAATGAAATAATATTGATTATGTAGTAAACATCAACAATTTTAAACACTATGAACAGACAAGATTATTTTATAAAAATAAAAAATGTAAAGATGCTTGAATTTATTAACAAACTGACATATTTTCTGTTTTTGATTTGATGTTCCAATTTTCAAATGACTTATATTTTTCATGAGTAAGAGTTTAAATTCTAGATTTTTAATTTGTAATAATGTTTTCTTTCACAGCAATTTGAGATTTTTGATGATTGCTTTAGCATATGCCATACCACTTGGTGTATTTGCTGGCTGGTCTGGAGTTCTGGACTTAATTTTAACACCAGTACATGTCAGCCAAGTAAGTATTTTATTTCTTTATATATTGTAGGCATTGGCATTCATTTAATGTATAAACACTGGTTATATAGTGTTAACTTCAAGGACTAGGCAAAACATTGTCCTATACCATTATTGCAAAAGCAAGATCTTTATGAAACAGTTAAAAACAATGTTGATGTTTTTCCCCTTGATTTTGATAACAGCTGTGAATTTGACATTTCTTCAGGCATTGCTAATGATGCTGATAAAAAAGAAAGGAAAATATTAGTTTTGTTAACTCAGTATTCTTTATTCTTGCTTCATACTTTATAAAGAAGACTAAGATACCATCATCAAATAAGTAGCCATTCCAATATATAATTCCTTCCTTTCTCTCTGGTCTTGGAATAAGGATATTTTATTTCTTTAAATAGTAAATAGTAAAAATAACTATTCCACCTATATATGCTTCTCTTTTCTTCCAGACAGCATGGTAGAAAGAGGTAGAGAGGAATGTGGAAGGACAAATGGAAGAAACCAACACACCAATATGATATTCCATTATATGAATAAAAAACAATTTGTTCATTCTACTTTTGGTGAACATTTGAATTGTTTACCATTCTGACAGTCACAAACAGAGCTGTATGAACATTTCCATATGTGTCTCTTGATATGCCTCTATACACATTTCTGCTGGATAGATATCTAGGAATGGAATTGCTGATTGTAGTGTATGCCTACTTCAGTAAATGATGCCAAACTTGTCCAAAGAGGTTGTATCCATTTACATTTCTACCATCTGTACATGAAATTTCTTATTGTTCCACATTATTACCACTTATGTGGTATTACTACTATTTTTCATTTGAGACATACTGATGGCTGTGCAGTTAATATGTCATTTTAGTGACTTCTGTGGCATCTCTTCCAGTGTTAACTGGATATTTGAATATCCTCCTCTCTTGTGACATACCTGTTCAAGTCTCTTGCCCACTATTGGGCTGCCTTTTTCCTTACTGGTATATAAAAAAGAGAGCTGTCCAGAAGGGCGCTCCCCAGAAAACTCTGAGATCCCAGTAAGTCTTGGCTGAGAAATGGGCTACACATACAAAGGGCAAAGCTACTAGAGGCTTAACAGAGAGACTGCTGTGAGTTGGAAACAACAGAGATAGCATAGGTCAAGCAGTGTCTTGGAGTTCTGGCCCAGCCAGAATGATGATACCTCATTAACACTTGTTAATATCCTGGGCTCCTGCTAAGATACCAGAAAGGTCAAGCTGTAGAATTAAGGGCCATGCCCTAGATAGAGGAAGGCTTACTCCATTTAGACCTATCATAAGCAAAGACAGAAGTCTGAAGAGGAGGTCGCTTGATGATTGAGTCCTACTAAGTGAAAGGGACTTGGGAAACTCTTTGGTTTCTACTTATCTACCCTAATAAGGCACAAAACACAACGATCAGCTAGTAATTGAACTTCCTACTAGAACAAAAATTACCTACCTTAGAGAAAGATAAAAGAACCCAGAATTTCTATATTGTACAATCTATAGCACACTGTATACAATTTAAAGAAAAACACATTAGACATGCAGAGAAATAGGAAAGTATCACCTGTGTACATATTTTTTAAAGCGGTCAATAGAAATTGACCTTTAGTCTAGATGTTGGATATAGCAGACTGAGGCTGTAATGCAAAAAAGAGAAATATTTGCTTGCTCCAAGTTTATATTTCCCTATGTTATCTTATATAACTGTGTTGTCCAGTATGGTGGTCACTAGGCGCCTATGGCTATTTAATTGACATTTAAATGAGTTGAAGTGAAATAAAATTAAAAATTCATTTTCTCAGTTGGACTTAGAATTCTCAAGCGCTCAAAAGTCACGTGAGACTAGTGGCTATCATATTGTATAGTACAGACAGAAAGTTACCATTATCTCAGAAAGTTCTGTTGGGCAGTGCTCTCTTTTAGAGTTTTGTCATTTTACCTGTCATGTTTAAACCTAGAATTGATTTTTGTACCTATTGAGGATTGTTTCATTTTTCCCCCTACTGCTCTCTAGTGTCATCTTTGTTATAATCAAGTCCCCTTGTGTACCCATATGTATTTCTAGATTTTTTTTCTTTATTTGTCTATCTTTGTGCCACTACCAAATTGTCTTAATTATTCTAGTATTAAGGTTTTATTATTTAGTAAAGTAACTATTACCCTTTGTTGGGATTTTTATTGAAATTTTTAAAATCTATGAATTATTTTGAGAATTAACTTCTTTATAATATTGAGTTTTCCGAATCATGATCTTTGTTTTATGTATGTTTTTTTTTTCAATTTTATTTTACCTAAACATTTCTTTTTAAAAAAAATTTATTTATTTATTTTGATTATAAAGATGTGGGGTACAATTCAGGGTTAGGTATACAAACATTGATTATGCAGGTACCCTTGTTGATGAGGTATGCCCCTCCTCCCCTAGCAGTTTCCCTCAACTGCCAATCCTACCCCCCTCCCCTGACAGTTCTGAATAATGATCTTTGTATTTCTCTTCACTTAGGTCCCAATGTCTCTGAATAATGCTTTATAATTTTCTGCAAAGATATCGTGTCTATATTTATTAGATTTATTCCCAGGTATTTGATACTTTTTGAAGCTATTGTAATTGGTAACTTTAAATTTTTGTGGTTTTTTAAAAAAATTATTCTTTTATTTATATATAACAATCGTGCATATCTTAAGGGGGTACCTGTGATATTTTGATACCTGTATAAAGTCTGTAATGCTCAAATTGGGGTATTGGGATATTCATCATCTCAAACATTTTTCTTTGTGTTGTAAACATTACAGTTCTCTTCTAGCTATTTTGTTTTTATTTATTGATTTATTTATTTTGAGTTGGGTCTCACTCTGTCACCCAGGCTGGAATGCAGTGTCATCGTAATGGCTCACCGTAGCCTCGACCTCCTGGACTCAGGCAGTCCTTCTACCTTAGCCTCCCAAGCAGCTGGGACTACAGGCGTGCACCACCATGTTCTGCTACTTTTTAATTTTTCTGCTGAGTAAGGTCTTGCTGTGTTGCCTAGGCTGGTCTTGAACTCCTGGACTCAGGCAGTTCTCCCACCTCAGCCTTCCAAAGTGCTGAGAATACAGGCGTGAGACATGGTACCCAGCTCTTCTAGCTGTTTTGAAATATACAATTAAAATTAGTGTTAACTGTAATTTCCCTACTGTGCTATTGAATACTAGAGCTTATTCTTTCTATCCAAATGTATTTTTGTATCCCTTAATCAACATCTCTTCATCCCCACTTCCCCTTTCCTGCCCTTGTTTATCAGTCTACTCTCTACCTTCATGAAATTCACTATTTTTTTTTTTAGTTGGGGTCACTCTGTCACCCAGGATGGAGTGCAGTGTCACAATCACAGCTCACCACAACCTTGACCTCCTGGGCCCAGGCCTTCCTTCCACTTCAGCCTCCCAAGTAGCTGGGGCTACCACCAAGCCTGGCTAATTTAAAAAAATTTTTATAGAGACGAGGTGTTGCTGTGTTGCCTAGGCTGGTCTCGAACTCCTGGGCTCAAGCACTCCTCCCACCTCAGCCTCCCAAAGTGCTAGGATTACAGGTGTTAGCCACTGCGCCTAGCCAAAATTCACTTTGAATGAGAACATGCAGTATTTGTCTTTCTGTGCCTGTCTTATTTCACTTAACATAATGAACTCCAGTTCCATCCATGTTGCTGCAAGTGACAGGATTTAATTCTTTTTTATGGCTGAATAATATTCTATTGTGTATATATACCACATTTTCTTTATCCCTTCATCCATTTATGGGCACTTAGATTGACTCCATGTCTTGGCTACTGTGAATAGTGCTGCAGTAAACATAGGAGTGCAGATGTCTCTTCAATATACTGATTTCCTTTCTTATAGCTGTATACCCAGCAGTCAGATTGCTGGTTATGTTTTTGTGAGGAACTGCCATACTGTTTTTCTTTTTCTTTTTTTTTTTTTTGAGTCGGAGTCTCACTCTGTCACCCAGACTGGAGTGCAGTGGCCGCTCCCGGCCACCGCAGCCTCGACCTGCTGGGCTCCGGCGATCCTTCCGCCTCAGCCTTCCGAGTAGCTGGAACTACAGGCTCGCGCTACCACGCCCAGCTAATTTTTGATTAATTGTAGAGATGAGGTCTCGCCAAGTTGCCCAGGTGGGTCTCGAACCCGCGGGCTCAGGCAATCCACTCACCTCGGCCTCCCAAAGGCGTGGGATTACAGGCTGAGCCACCGAGCCCGGCTCATACTGTTTTTCATAATGACTGTACCACTTTACATTCCCACCAACAGTGTACAAGTGTACCTTTCTCTGCATTCTTGCCAGCGTTTGTTGTTTATTTTAATAATAGCCATTCTAACCGGGGTGATATTATATCTCATTGTGGTTTTGATTTGCATTTCTCTGATAATTAGTGATGTTGAACATTTTAATATACCATTTGAAAATGATATATCTGTTGACCACTTGTATGTCGTCTTTTGAGAAATGTCTTACTCAGGTCTTCTGCCCGTTTTTAAATGGGATCATTTGGGCTTTTTTGCTATTGAGTTATTTGAGTTCCTCATATATTCTGGTTATTAATCCCTTGTCAGATAGATAGTTGCAGATATTTTCTCCCACTCTGTTCGTTGTTTCTTTACTCCGTTGATTGATTCCTTTACTGGGCACAAACTTTTTAGCTTGATGCAATCCCATGTATCTATTTGTGCTTTTATTGGCTGTGCAACAAGTTTTAGTTCAGGGCCAAGCGCAGTGAGTGGCTCATGCCTATAATCTCAGTACTTTGGGAGGCTGAGGCAG
This sequence comes from Cephalopachus bancanus, assembly GCA_027257055.1. Classification (NCBI taxonomy): domain Eukaryota; kingdom Metazoa; phylum Chordata; class Mammalia; order Primates; family Tarsiidae; genus Cephalopachus; species Cephalopachus bancanus. The sequence continues at coordinate 2,333,366 of JAPVLO010000022.1, read as the reverse complement.
GAGGATCACTTGAGCCAAAGAGTGCAGGAACTCATCTCTAAAAAAATTTTTTTTAATTATCCGGGCGTGGTGGTACATACCTGTAGCCCCAGATACTTCTGGAGCTTGAGGCAGGAGGATTGTCTGAGCCCAAGAGGTTAAGGTTGCAGTGAACCATGATTGTGCCACTGCACTCCAGCCTGGGAGACAGAATGAGACCCTGACTCAAAGAAAAAACAATCTTTGTCCAGACCAATATCCTGTAGCATTTTTCCATTGTTTTCTTATAGTAGTTTCATGGTTTCAGGTCTTACATTTAAGTCTTTAATCCATTTTGAGTTGTTTTTTACATATGGTAAAATATAGGAATCTAATTTCATTATTTTGTGTATGAATATCCTGTTTTCAGTATCATTTATTGGAGACTGTTCATTCCCCAGTGTTTGTGTTTGATACCTTTGTAAAAAATGAGTGAGCTGTAAGTGCTTGTATTTATTTCTGGGTTCTCTATTCTATTCCATTGGTCTATAAAATTTATTTCTTTTCTGTTGACTGGCATATAGAAAAACAGCTGACTTTTGCAAGTAATTTGAAATACAGCTGACCTTACATCCAAAAACTTTGTTAAAACTCACTTATTATTTTATCCATAAATATTTTGGCCTCTGTACATGTATACTCATATCAATTGCAACTAATGACAAATAGAAAAAAATACATTCAGTAAAATTCAACAGTAAGATAGATGGTCAGTGTTCTTTAAACTATTGGTATGACACATTAAATCTATTGATTATTAAATGTTAAGCCACTTTGCATTCCTGGACTAAATCTAATTTGTCAGTGATTTATTATACTTTTTACATGTCACTGAATTAAGTTTGCTCTTATTTTTTTGTGGTTAAATTCACAAATGAGATTGGACTATAATTTTTCTTTCTTGTCCTGTCCTTGTCAATTTTAGCATCAATTTTAGTATTGAGGTTTTATACTGGTCTCAAAAAACAATTTAGGAAGTATTTTCTCTTTTTCTCTTATTGAAAGAGTTTGTGTAAGATTACTGGTTTTGATATTTTGGTTTTCCCCTAAATATTTAGTAGAATTCACTAGTGAAGCTATATAGTAAATTTATTTGTGAAAAGATTTTAAATATGGATTTAATTTCTTTAGCATTTGCAAAATAATTCATCTCATAAGTTTTACTAAGTATCATTTTCATTATTAATTCTTTTAAAGTACTTTCTAATTTCCAGAGTGAATTTAAATACTAGGTTATTTAGAAAGACATTCTTAATCTACACACTGTTGAAGATTTCCTAGATCTTTTGTTGTTACTGTTGTTAATTTCTAACTAACTCATAGGATATACTCAAGATTTTAGTGTTTTCAAATGTGTTGACCCACTATGTGGTCAATTGTATTCTATAGTTCTTACATAGTGTTTTATATGTGTCAATTAGATCAGTTTTAAAAATTGTATTGTTCATATCTTCTATACCTTCACTCATTTTTGTCAGTTACTGAGAGGTGTGTTAAAATTCTGCACAATTATGAGTTGGTTTGTCTCTTTTTTATTTCTGTCAATATCTGCTTTATATATTTTAAGATTATGTAATTAGGTACACATAAATCTAGAATTGTCATATCTTACCAGTGAATTGAACCTTTCATTTGTATTAAGTATTATTTATTTCTTGTGATGCTTTTTGCCCTAAAACCTATTTGTTATATCAACTTTCTTTGGTTAGTGTATGTGTGATATCTCTTTTTACATTGTTTTACTTTCAGACTTTCTTTAGTAGACCTCTTGTAAGCTGCATGTCATTTTTTTCTTTAATGCAGTCTGATAATCTGTGTGTTTTAATTGTAGTATTTAGTTTATTTACATTTAATGTAATTGGTGAAGTTGGGTTTAAATCTACCATCTTACTATTGGTTTTCATTTTGTTCAACCCAGTCTTTCCTTTTTCTCTTCTTTTGTATTGATTAAATATTTTTTATTATTTTAATGTCCCCCTTCTATTACCTCGGTAGTTATAGGCTCTTTTACTATTTCATGGTTACCTTAGAAAGTACAGAATGCAGCCGGGCTCTGTGGCTCAGCCTGTAATCCCGCACCTTTAGGAGGCTGAGGTGAGTGGATTGCCTGAGCCCGCGGGTTCGAGACCCACCTGGGCAACTTGGTGAGACCTCATCTCTACAATAAATCAATAATTAACCAGGCGTGGTAGCGTGTGCCTGTAGTTCCAGCTACTCGGAAGGCTGAGGCGGAAGGATCGCCAGAGCCCAGCAGGCCGAGGCTGCGGTGGCCGGGAGCAGCCACTGCACTCCAGTCTGGGCGACACAGTGAGACTCCAACTCGAAAAAAAAGAAAGTACAGAATGCACACTTATCAGCCTTTATTACAAGTTAGAATTTACCTTTTCCAGGACAGTTCAAGATTTTTTCAGTTCTCTCGCTTCATTTAACCCTCTCCCATCTTTTGTGCTGTTACTATCGTATATTTTAACTGCACAAAACATTATTTACAGAGTCAATGTTCACTTAGATATGCCCTCATATTTACTCGTTTTGTTGCTCTTCGTTCCGTTATCTGCAGTGTTCTGTCTGTGATCGTTTCTTTTGTCTAACAGTGTTTGTTTATTATGCAGATCTGCTGGCAACAAATTCTCTTGTTTGGAATTTGTTTTATATTACATTGTTTTGATCTGGAAATGTCTTCATTTTATCTTCATTTTTGAATTTTTTTGTTGCTATTAGGCATAGAATTCTTGGTTAGAGTTATTTTCTTTTGGTACATTGAAAACATCACCCCATTTTCTTCTGGCTTTCGTTGTTTCAACTGAGAAGTCAGCTTTAAAATTTGAAAGCTAGCTGCTTTTAAGATTTTCTGTTTATTGGTTTTAGTGGTTTTTCCCATGATGTAACTAGGTGGTGATCATTTTTCTAAAATTTATTCAACTTTAGGTTTATGGGATGCCTTGAATCTAGGGTTTGATGTCCTTTTTCTACTTATGGAAATTCTTAGTCAGTATGTCTTCAAAGCATATGATCCATTTTTTTCTCATTTTGGGTATTCTGACTATATATTATGCCATTGTGCTGTTTTCCCTGCGTCTCTTACTTTCTTTTTGGAATTTTCAGTCCTTTTGCCTTTCTTTGCTTTGGACTGGATATTTTATCTAGCTTTTCTTCCAACTCACTATTTTAGTTTTCAACTTTGTCTAATATACTATTAAATTTATCTATGTGTTAATTTTAATTATTGTATTTTTAATTTAGAAAATCTCTTTGGTTCTTTTTATAGTTTGTAAATTTTTGTAGAAATACTTGATTGGTCTTTTCTTAATCTATTAAAAATAGTCCTTTAAAATGTGTATCTCATAATTCCATGATCTGGATCACTTATGAGTCTATTTTTATTTTTGGTTTCTAGTCATGGTATCTTTTTTAAAAAATCTCTTTTTATTTTCAATTATTTTTGACTGTGTGCTAGACATAGTATATGAAAAGATATAGAGATAATTTAAGCTTCCAGATGATATTATTTTCCTCCAGAGAATTTCATGGGGTTTTTTTGGTTTGTTTTTTCCTGGCAGGAAAACCTGGTTTCAGGGATTAAGATCATTTAAAACTGGGTTCTAATCCCTTAGAATGCTGTTCTATTTCCAATTTTCCCCAACTCTTAGGGTATAGCCCTTCAGAGTCCTCATTAAAGCATGGAGTTTTACAAGGCCACTTTACCCCACAACAGTCCCCAAACCATATTTTTTTCTTTGCTAGCTCAGTGAGGCTATCAGTTACTTCTCAGCTCCTTAGCCACCTTTTCCGAAATCAGCAGACAACCCTAAAGGAAGAAAAAGTGTCTTCAAATACCAGGCCTCTGTCTCTGGGTTCCCTTCCCACCCTACATCATGGTTTCATCATTCTGGATTATGTTGTTAGCTCTCTCATGCCTTCAGGTAAATTTCCCCCCACATTTTCTAGTTCTCAACCACAGTATTAATTCAAATTACCTGGTGTACCTGTCTGAGTCCATTTAGGCTGCTGTAACAAAATACCTCAGACTGGGTAATTTATAAATAAGTAGAAATTTATGTCTCATAGTCTGGAGTCTGAGAAGTCCAAGTCTGGGCACCAGCAGGTTTGGTACCTGATGAGGGCTCACTATCTGCTTCCAGAATGACACTTTCATGCTGCATCCTCACATGGCAAAAAGGACAAGGCAGCATTCATCACATTTATGAGGGCAGAGCCCTAGACTTAATTGCCTCCCAAAGGCTCCACCTTTTAAATGATCACATTGGGCAATAAGTTCCAACACTTTAATTTTAGGAGTATACATCCATTCATACTAAAGCAATATTTTTACCATAGAAGAAAGCCCTCCTTTAGTTTTCTGATCTGTTGTTCTGGATGGCAAATATACCAAGTCTGCTCAGTTCTGATAAGGACAAGTGTACCTACCCATTTAAATAATACCAATTTTATACATCTATGCTTCATACTGTAAAGAAGCCCTTCCAAGTAGCTTCCTCTGTAAAATCTGTGATGTAGAGACCATGAGTCACCCTAGGTATTATATAAAGTGAAATGAAATGAAAGCAAAAAAAGTTACAGCAAAGAAAAAATTTTAATTAATTTTTTTTTTGAGAAAGCAGAATTTATTGAGAGTACAGAAAAGCTCCCACAGTGGGAGGGGACCCCAGGGGGATGCCCATTTTAATTAATTATTAGGTAAAATTTTATTAAGTAAAACAAATGTCATGAACAAAGGAAGCAAAAAGGCACAACATGACCTGAAGGTACAAGGATCTCTACAGCCACATGGTCCTTACCCTGACTCAGGACCCCACTCACCCAGGGAATAGATGGAAATGTTTATGGGGACCTAATTGAATGGGTCTTGGATGATAAATATTAAATGCCCTGCAATGAGAGGGGTAGTACTGCAGAATAGAGAATTCTCTTACCCCAAATGCCAATAGTATGAAAAACTCTAGATGTTTTCTTTCTGCAAAGTATTTGCTTCTGACAGCAAACACCAGTAGAGCAAAAGACTTGTATAAAGTAACACAATAACTTTATTATGTTAACTTAAGAGTCGGCTAAGCTGCTGTGAGAAGCAGACCCCTAAAATTCTGAGACTTAAAAAGAAATGTATTTGTCATTCACATAGCAATCTAGACAGCATAATAATCTATGAAAGTTGTCCACAGTTTGGACAGTTCACTTCCTCATGCCGAGTTGGAGATCCAGGCTGCTTCCACTTTGTATCCCTTCTGACCCCTAGGACCTTGTCATTATTTGCATGGGTACAGCTGGGCAACCACATCCAGACTGCAGCTGGCAGAAAGGAAAAGAGAGCATGGGGAAGGCAGACTACTGTCTTCTAGCTACTTATCTGGAGGCGGTACATCTCACTTCTGCTCACTTTTATTAATGTCACATGATCAGATGTACCGATAGGAGCTGGGACGTATAATCTAGCTAAGAACCCAGGTAGAAGAAGATAACATACTTGATGGACAACTAGCAATCCCTGTCATAAGTGTAAAGAAAAATAGGATTCTAAAAAGCAATGAAACAGAAGTTAGCACACAACTTAAGTGTGAGATCCAGTTTGGAGTGGTCCTATTAGCCACAAGGAAAGCCAGTAACTATTTCTAAGTAGGGAAGTGGAATGATTGGGATAATTATTTGAGTAACAGTGTGCAAAATAGATTGTGAAGACCATTTAAGAAGACCATTACGAGAGTCAAGAATTAAGGAATAAAGTAGTAAAAGCAAGTGTAGTGGTTGCAGGAAGAGGAAAAGGAGACAAGATGCACAAATATTGTTAGGAACACATGGAATTTCAAGTGATGACAACAGCTAGCATATATTGAACACTTTACATTTATTACCTTACCCTTCCGAAAGACTATTATCCCCATTCTGCTAATGCAGACGCTGAGAGAATGAGTTGGAACAGAAGCCAAGACATAATAAAAGTTAAAGATGCACAAATGATGAGGAAATGTAGGCAGCATTTGTAGATTGCTCTGAAAAAGAATGGCCATGATGGTAGGAAAGAGACAAGATAGACAGGGAAGCATCATATGATAATAATAATAACAGCTAACATTTTTTGAGCACTTCCTGTGTGCTGGCCACTGGGTTAAGTCCTATATGCAAATTATCTCACGTAATCTGTTTTTTAGGTAAGAAGACATAATTTTCCTGGGGTCACACAGCTAGTAAATGGCAGGACTAGAAATGTTTTCTCAAAAGAGGCGCAAGTTATGTACATTTGAAACCCAGCTCAGCTTCTCTTCCTCTATCCTCTCACTCTCACTCTCATCTCTTGGTTCGTTTTTTGTTGCCCCATGTTTTAACGCCTAATTATTACCTGTACATGGTTATATTTAAACTTTTTGAGATCAGTGACCATCTTCCATCCTTTTTTTCTTTTCTTAAGATTTCCTAATATAATGTTAGGTGTGTGGTACCTACTTGAAACGTATTTGTTTTTTGACATTAATTATCTTGTTGATTTAAATATTGCAGTAAAAAGTTAATCAAGGGCATATTTTCTTAGATAAGTTTGTATAAATTTATTACACATGAAGCCTTTTTCATTTTACCTATTTTCCTAAGTTGTTGTACCTATTTCCTATATTTGTTGCCATTTAGCCATTAACATTATTGATTATAAAGGATTTTTTTTTTCATTTCTTCTAAATTACAATATTATTGTATTAAATGTGTCTGCTACTTTCTTAACAGGTGGATGCTGGCTGGATTGGATTTTGGTCCATAGTTGGAGGCTGTGTTGTTGGAATAGCTATGGCAAGGTGAGAATATTTTGTTAAACATGTGAGTGGACAGAAATGGGGGGAATGCCTAAAACAAAATAGGCTCCCCTAAATAAACATTAAAATTCCAGGAAAAGTAAAACAGGCAAAAGTCAGAAAAAAGCGCTTGTTCAGACTGCAAGAAAATTCACATGCATTAAATAAAAGTTGCTGCTACAAGAAACCTCTGGAGTAGTGCTTCCTAAAATGTTTTTTGAAAACTGGAAATGTATTTCTACTGTAATTAAGCTGTCTCTCTAAATATTATTAGAGAATGACATCTACAAGTGAAACCCAAAGAAGGTGATATAATAATAAAGGTAAATAAACAGTTGTGAAGACTAAAAAACAGTTGAGAAGAATCATTTGTGAGAGCAACTTTAGAATTTTCCATGAAAAAGATAGTATCCTAATTAGCTGATATTTGTTTCTGATCTTCTTTTGGCACTTGTATCTACATGGTTATTTCATCTGGATGAAAACTGTAAAGACTTTTAGTTTCATCAAACTCTTTTTGATCTTAACCTGTTATGACAATACATTTTTAGAATGAGTCAGAAGAAGGAAAAAGGTCTCATTTATTCTAGAAAAAGAAAAAGAATGAAAATGTCACTCTTTAAAACTACTCTCGGTCTTTCCAAAGAGATAATATTCATTCACTTCCCAAATCATTTTACCCTTTTTAATCAAAAACAAAATTAGGCAATCAACTTTACCAGGAAGAGGAGAATCTAATGGCATATTTGGGAGATCAAATAAGATATATAAGTCACCTCAATACCTAAATTCTTTAACAAAATTGACACAGTGTAATATTATATCTAGACCTTACAGTTTGCATAATATTTCTAGGATAATGAAAGAATAAATGGACCCTGTAATTTCTTTTTTTTTTTTTTTTTTTTTTGAGTTGGAGTCTCTGTCGCCCAGACTGGAGTGCAGTGGCCGCTCCTGGCCACCGCAGCCTTGACCTGCTGGGCTCCTGCAATCCTTCCGCCTCAGCCTTCCGAGTAACCGGAATTACAGGAATGCGCTACCACGCCCGGCTGATTTTTTGATTTATTGTAGAGATGAGGTCTCGCCTGCCCAGGCGGGTCTCGAACCCGTGGGCTCAGGCAATCCACTCACCTCAGCCTCCCAAAGGCACGGGATTACAGGCTGAGCCACCGAGCCCGGCTCGACACTGTAATTTCTAATCACTTTATTTGAGGTTTTTATAAGTTAGGAATTTTTTTAATTTAAAAGCAAAATAAGAGGGATAGGAAAATATTTGTAGAAAGTCACTGATTCTGAAATATGTTAACTTGTCACATTTTGACAAGAATCATACCTAATTTTTCTAATTAAATCTCCAAGCAGCTGGGCTTGGTGGCTCAGCCTGTAATCCCACGCTTTGGGAGGCTAGGGTGAATGAATTGCCTCAGCCTGCCGGTTCGAGACCCGCCTGGGCAACTTGGTGAGACATCATCTCTACAATAAATCAAAAAATCAGCCGGGCGTGATAGCGCGCACCTGCAGTTCCAGCTACTTGGAAGGCTGAGGTGGAAGGATCGCCAGAGCCCAGCAGGTCGAGGCTGTGGTGGCCGGGAGCAGTCACTGCACTCCAGTCTGGGTGACAGAGTGAGACTCCAACTCAAAAAAAAAAAAAAAATCTCCAAGCCAATTTTAGTAAGTCATTATTGATCAGATCCTATTCTGAACACAGAATGGGTCCAAGAAGAAACCATTAAGTATCAAAAATGACATCTCACACGCTCCTTTCTCTTTACTTTCTTTCTAAATCCTTTAATTTTAACTATATATAGCTGAAACTATAGGAAAAAATAGAATAAGAACATTTCTGCTTTTAATTTGTTGAAATGGAAGTTCTAAAAAAAATTACCTCTATTATGGGTTCAATTTTAGTTATTTCGTAGGCCTAAACCCAACTTTATTTATTTATTTGTTTGTTGAGTCAGGCTCTTACTTTGTTGCCCAGGCTGGAGTGCAGTAGGGCACAGTCACAGCTTACCACAGTGTCAACCTCCTGAGCTCAGATGATCCTTCCACCTCAGCCTCCCGGTAACTGGGACTGCAGGCATGCACCACCACACCTGGCTAACTTTTTTAGTTTTTGTATAGATGATGTCTTGCTGTGTTGTCTAGACTCGTCTCTAAACTCCTGAACTCAAGCAATCCTCCCACCTCGGCCTCTCAAAGTGTTGGGATTACAGGCATGAGCCACCACACCTGGCCCTAAAATCAATTCTAAAATTATTTTCCCGGGGTGGGGGAGGGACTGGCAGTAGTAGGAAACTGTCAAGTGAGGGGGGCACACTTCATCAACAAGTGTACCTGCCTAATGAACATGTGTACCTAACCCAGAATTATACCCCATATCTTTAAAATTAAAAATTAAAAATATTAAAAAATAAGAATAAATTTTAAAAATAGAATTATTTTCATGGTGCCACTTTTGGAATTCCATAGAATGGAATCTCCCTATAGACATGATTGCTTTGGGTGTTTTTTGGTAATTATGTTGTTAAAGACCACTATTAAAGGTACTACTTCAGTCCTGATAATATTCTTTAGTGGTATCAGCCTGTTTGAAAGCACTGGGTCTCCAAAAGTAGTAGACTACAGTAGTCAGTTTATTCTTGTATGATCTGGCTCCATGAAACTTTCTTGAAGTTCAACTCTGATTTGATCAGAAAGCTGTTTTATTCTCTCCTACCTTGTCATCATCTGCCTATCTTACAAATAAGTTTATGCAGTGTACCAAAATTTAAACCAGAAAAGTGTTTGGTAAAACAAATTTTGGACTTTTTTGAGGGACATATCTATCAAACTGGGGAACCTTTTTCTGAATACATAAATTTTTTGCTTGTGAACTTTTATAGATGGGGACAAACCTAAGTCACTGGGCAAAAGTGCATCAATTTTTTCCCACCAAAAGATGGCATCAGCTCTCATAGGATGTCATCTTAGTCTAGAAAATGTTTACAAACATGATTAACCATATCATTTCAAATAAGTGCAAAACAGGAGATAGTGCTGAAAGGGTTCAGAAGAACAGTCACATCATTCCAGTAGAAATTAAAATCAATTTTAAAGATTCAAAGTAGAACATAGTAAATGTTGTTTGAGATTTGATCAACTTTTCTACAATAGGAACAATTCTGAAGGGCAGAATATTAATAAATTGTGTGTAGGTATAGCCAGAGGACTGTGCCTATACAATCAATGGCTATTCTGCAGGTGAGGAAAAGCAGTTGGCAAGTGGGAAAACTTTTTGGCATAACTAAATGATAAGCATCTCTACCAGGTGCCTTTTAGTTTTGTGTTAATTAAGGAAAAGGCAGGGATTTTGAGAACTTAAAATGCTGTAAAAGTCCTAAGCTTTGTAGCTTAATGTTCACTATTCTAGAGGTGTATTCTTGCTCTCAGGAAGCTTAAAGTCTGGTAGGAAAGAAAAAATAAACAAATGCAAAAATGAGATAACTTTAAATAGAGAAAAAAGCTATAAAGAAATAGAGCAGAATGTGGGGATTGGGTGGGAGGACTTCTTCAGTGAGCATGAAAGGCCTTGTTGAACTGAGGCCTGATTGGCCTCAGGAATAAACAGGAGTAGGTTGTGTGAAGATCTGGGGGAACCAGCATTCCAGACAGACAAGACAAGTACAGACACTGCATATTGACATGGGAAGCAACGTTGCACATATGAGAAACAGAAGCTCAGCCATTCAACTGGAAAATGATAAGGAAAAGGGAGAGCAAAGGCAGGCACAAGACTATATAGGACCTCAAAGACTCTGGCATAGGCATTTTATTTGTATCTGTTCTCTGCGTTTGAATTTGAGGAGAGCCATCTTTGCTAGTCTAAGTCAGCAAATTAGCCTATTTTCTAAAACTGGAATAATAGGTGCTCATTCATTATAGAATGTTTGGAATGTATAAGAAAAAAAATAAAAGTGGCATTTAATAACTCAGAATCCATCCTATGAGTCACAGATCCTGAACAGAGACGACATTTTGTGTATTTTGTAAGAGAGAGAGAAAAAATTTACCACAGAGTAACATCACACACACAAGAAAATTTGTCAGTTGAAAAACCAAACAAACAGAAAACTAGCTTTTAAAAATGCATGGAAAAGTCTTCAAGTAATTGTTTAATGAAAGTGTCATTGATTTAAATTATACTTAAAAATCCAGAATTAAAAGAACATATTTTTTTCTTTGCAGGTTTGCAGATTTTATCAGGGGTATGCTGAAACTAATTCTTCTCCTCCTGTTTTCTGGGGCCACCCTGTCATCCACGTGGTTCACCCTGACCTGCTTGAACAGCATCACACACCTGCCTTTAACTACAGGTGATCACAGGCTATTTTTTAACTTTGAATAAATATTTTTAGGTTATAGAAATATACATACTCTGACAGTAAGGCTTTTTCTTGCCTTCTGTAAGTGATTTTGAAGTATACAAAACAGTTTTTCTTGTCCAGTTATCAAACCATCTTTCCATCTAAGAGTTCAAGAAATAACTAAAAATATTTTAATTGGTATTTTGCATATGGAAAAGAAGTATAATTTTTAACCTAAACAAACAATATGGAAAAGTTTATATTTGTTTGTTCTTTATTTGAAATTCATATCACAGTGTAATACAAAGATTTTTATCTTGGTTAGAGTCAAGACATCATTGTTAGACAATGAGACAAATTACAAAGGCAAAAAGCTATGCTATGATGTGTAAAGTAGAATGCTTTGAATCCAGCACCTGTAGGTTTATTTTATGCTTAGTTTTATGTCATTAACACAAAACAAAACTTACTGGAAATACCTGTTAGACATGTATTTTAGCTAGCTTACTCTGCTAATTGATCTGAAATATGTGTAGTTACTGTTTTTTTTTATTGTTTCCTATTGCTACTGTAATAAGTTATACAAATTTGGTTGCTTAAAACAACACAAATATATTATCCTATGTTTCCATACAACTGTCCTACAACTTCTGTTAGAAGTTCAACACAGGCCTCACTGGTCAAAAATCAGAACATGAGCCGGGCTCAGTGGCTCAGCCTGTAATCCCGCGCCTTTGGGAGGCTGAGGTGAGTGGATTGCCTGAGCCCGCAGGTTCGAGACCCGCCAGGGCAGCGAGACCTCATCTCTACAATAAATCAAAAAATCAGCCGGGCGTGGTAGGGCATGCCTGTAATTCCGGCTACTCGGAAGGCTGAGGTGGAAGGATCGCCAGAGCCCAGCAGGTCGAGGCTGCGGTGGCCGGGAGCGGCCACTGCACTCCAGTCTGGGCGACAGAGTGAGACTCCAACTCAAAAAAAAAAAAAATCAGAACATGAACAGACTCTGGGAAAGAATCTGTTTCCTTGCCTTTTCCAGCTTCTAGAGGCCACCTACATTCCTTGGCTTACATCCTGTGCTCCATCTTCAAAGCCTGCAACAGGGGATCAGGTCCTTTTCACTTTGCATTGTCTGTGCCTTTCTTCCATAGTCTTGTCTCCCTCTGAGCTCTCCACTTTTACCCTCTTCCTCCTCCTCCTCCCCTTCAACTTTCACATTTAAGGATCCCTGTGATTGCATTGGGCCTACCCACTTAACCTGGGGTCATCTCTCAATTTTAAGATCAGCTGATTAGCAACTTTAATTCCATTCAGCCTTAATCCCTTTTGCCTTGTAAAGTAACATATACACAAATTCCAGAGATTGCCATGAGAATGTTTGTGGGAAGGAGAGTATCACTCTACCTACCACAGGATCTTTTAAAAATTACTGTGACAGGTAATTATATAAACCAATAGGACTCTGTTATTGCTGCTTCCTTTCCACTAACAAAAGGTTGCTTAAGATGCATATTTTAAATTATATTTGCAATTAGTATTCAGCCACCTTTTGCAGTATGTTTTTAATTATGGAATTATTTGTTATAAAGGCAGATTGTAGGATTAATTGTTATGCCAAACGTCTGAATCAGTAGAAGTAAATAAGAGTCGGAAAGTGGCTCTGTAGGGACCTGTTGCCCAGTAGCATGTATGTTCCATGAGAGTCCACAAGAAGGCTCCTTTTGCCTACATATAATTAAGGAATTCTACATGTTATCAGTTTGGATCTCTGTACTCTGTAATAAAAGAACCAGCTGTTACACATCAGAGGCATCAAATCTTTCGAGTACAGCCATGTATTTGCGAGTTTTACCACTTTTACAGTGACAATAGAGCAATGGGATAAGATGGTCCTATACCCATAATTACCAACTGTGCACCAAGCTAGCTGCTCTGGAGTGCCACAGCAAACTCACAGGGCAGCACAGGGATGCGCAACATCTGTCAGACACTACTTGAACCTCTAGTTCTAGGAAGTTCTCACTTTCAGCATCAGATTTGCTGCATTCTTTTGGGGGACATGATATCTTTGCAAAGTTAGCTTTTAGGCAGTTGCTGTGATAAAAAAAAAAATTAGTATGGAACAGGAAATAGGGGTAAGGGTGCCGGATCTGATTCCAAGATTTGAGAAGCCATGCAGTACCCATCAGAAGCACATGTCCTGGAAAAAGAGTAAAGGAGTGAAAAAGAAAAAAAAGCAGCACATGTCCTGTTAGTAAGTAGTTGCTGTTATTTAATAATGAAAGAAAAATACATTTCTTTCAGTTTGTGGGTAGTTTTTAAATGGCTACTAAATTCTTAGGAAATATATATTTATTAAATTGTTTGACCCTAACTATGTAATTAAAGGAATTATTAGCTATTTCTTTTAGCCTTGGAGCACCATAAAAAAATTACTGAGACAATAAGCACAAAGAAAAAGAAGGTTTGGAAACTTCTCCTCCACACCATCCTGCTGGCAGTCCCTTCTTCTATATATGCATTGTTTTGTCTGGAAAGCCCAGTTGTCCAGAGTAATAATTAGACACAGAGTAAAATATCGTGCACCGTTTTATACACTGGCGTCCTACTTTGGGGGTTTGAGCAATTTTGGCAAGTGTTCTGGGCCAGAATTTTTTAAAAATTTTATTCTGGTATAATTTCATAATTTAGAAGTTGAATAATATTTGAGTCATACAACAGTCTCTTCGTTTACAACGCCTCTTATTTTTCTTATTCGTGGCATTACATTTAGATTTTTTAGTGATACTATATGTCAGATAAGCATCTGTGAGATTTTACAAGAAAATAGTCTTGAATACATAGTGAATAGATTTCTTTCCCTTGAATCCAGTGTAGAATATTCATAAGATAGTACATCCACTAAATTTTATGTGTTTTCTGTTTAACATGATAAAAATTAACAGTTTTATCTGGGTGGAGCCTCTAGGAGTGAATTTTTTAATCTCCTTTTTTGGTCTGGATTTATATATTGATCGTGTTTTACGTTTATAACCGGTGAAAACATACATTTGGAAATTATGTATTTTTTAAATCTTAAAGAAAAATTGATGTGATTGATCCAGGTCAAGACCATGTTTTTCCAATCTGTCTTTGAAAATAATTTTGTTGGACAGAAAGGAAAGCAGAATTCTAAATTAAGTCAAAGCCAGAATGGAAAGGTTGAGTTTTATGTGGCCATCTAACAGCCACAGATTTTATAAGTTCCTCTGTTGCTTTCAATTGCAGAGTGTTTTTGAATGTTACTTAGATACTCCTGAAAGGTGCATTTTAACTTAAAAATGCACTGGGTTAAGAACTAGAGTTATTTACATTCCTTCTCTGAATTATGATAGTCTTTTTTTTTCTCCTTCCTGATGCCAGTTAATAGTTACTTGAGTATACATACATCTTATCTCTCCTACCAGTCTGAAAATCTGGAGCAAGGATTTGTGCCTGATAAATTATGTTTCCAAACTTGTATCTGTAGGGCGGGAGGGAGGGAGGGAAGGAAGAAAGGAAGAAGGAAGGAAGGAAATAAGGAAATGTTATCTCCATTTGCGCCTCATCACAAATGACTTATTACCAGTGGTAGTCAGCAGCCAGGGTCACTTTTTATTATTCAGCTCTAGCTATAGGAAAGAAAAGGGCACATTTTAAATGGAACAATGGAGAATTTGAATAAATCTGTCACAAATACTCTTACTGCCTTTGTAAAAATCTGACCTAATTCCTTTTAAGTAAAAGAGGTTTCATGAAAGAGAACTTACTACAAAACCTAATTATAGACAAATCTAGACCTTTAGTCTGATATTTAAAGTCAGTAATGGCAAATTCATGTTTCTTTTTTACTAGTCATTCCTATTTTAATCAGGAAAATATCTAGACTCTTTTCCTTTTTCCTAGCAAACTTAATATTTCTATTATGTTTTTTATATATTAGAATAATCTACATGAAGGGTGTTTGAAAATATATGCATTAGCTATAACTGTTGACGTAATAAATTAAAAGCTAGCTAATTTTGTTAAAACCCATGTGCTATAAGTACTACCTGCCATCTCATTAAAACCTTCTGTTGCAATCTTTCTGTAGTCCACTGATCTTGATATTATCGTCTGTATTTCTACAAAAGAAAAACTGAGTCATTCCAATCTATCCAAAAACATACTTTTTTGTTATATGCACTTGCTTACATACATTCTCTTGGAGGCCATCAGTGGCATGCCTTCTTGTGCTTAGGAAAACAATCTTTAAAATTGCAGTATGGCTTTATTAATGGAAATACTTAGAATAGGACAGATAAATAGCCTCATGACTAGATAACGTGGGTTTCAAAATCTCGCAGCCTGTGCTATAAACAGAATTATGAAAACATATTATTCACCTTATCTGAGAACTAGATGTCTAGCAGCCCTGTTAGCCACAACTCACCCAGTCATTTTTTACTGAACAGATGAATGCTTTGAAAATGACATTTTGAAAAATGTTACACTTTGGTGTTGAGTTTGCTGAAACAATGTAATTTGACTGTTTGACAGAAATTGCCTTGGGAGAGATTATTCATGTAATCTCAACTGAAGTTACTAGAATGCCATGATGGTGATATCAGAAACAAATACTGGATGGAGAGTAAGGAAGGATGACTAGCTAGACAGAAACCCGTTGGTAGTGATGGCTGACCACAAAAATGACTCCTGATATTTTTTTTAAAAAAAGAAATGCCATTATATTGAAAGACATTCAACATGCATAGGCTAGAGAGTAATCCTCTTTATTTTCATGTATTTTGCCTTTATTAGATAATTATGTCCCATTTTAATAGCATAAAGAGAAATAAAAACATGCACTTGCCCAAAAATGGGAGGTTAGGGTATGAGAAAATTCAGAAAAGAATGATTGTGATTAAATAAATGTAGATTATTTAAAAAATTAGAGATTTCAAGCTTTAAGGAAAGAAGGCTAAGGATTAGCTTACCACTGTTTTCAATTTTATGGGCTAAAAGTGACTGTTAATTGTGTTCATGGCTGACTGATCAAGAAAGGACAAATAGAATATGGATTAGAAGAGAATGAAGCCAGGCACAGTGGCTCACACTTGTAATCTCAGCACTTTGGGAGGCTGAGGCAGGAAGATCATTTGAACCCAGGAGTTTGAGGCTGCAGTGAGCTGTGATTATGTCACTGCACTCCAACTTGGGTGACAGAGCGAGACCCTGTCTCTATTGAAACAGAGTAGGAGAGAGAGAAAAGAACAGTGTTTGTTTTTTTTTAAAGAAAAGAGACTGGATTTGTAAAAAAATCTTAGCATAAGAATCATGAAATGCTCAAAGGGTCTATTGAGGAAGATCATGTAACGTTTATCTATGGAATTTTCAAGAAGAGAAGTAAGTCTTCAAATAGAATCTGTTCTTGCAGCTGATCAACCAGGTGATCAGTCAGTGTTCCATGATTTAATAGTGCGTTGCCTTCTTCAGAATCATCAATAATTCCTTGGGAATATGAAAGCTCTGATAAACCTATACCTGTGAGACTGTATTTGATTTCACAACCAGTCTCTAGGCCCACTCAAAGGGTTGTTAGTTGTGTGTCATTTCTGCAAGATAATTAAATTGCCTTTCCACCATAGGGAATCTAAACATAACTGTCAAACTTTATAGTACTAAAGTATGACAACAAAGAGGCTAAACTAGGGACACCTGCAAATTAATAATATGCAGAAAGAAAATCAGTCATTATTGCAGCAAAATATGCCATCCTCTTGAACCCCAGTTTCATGTACTGCATGTTTTAATTAGCAGTAGATTATGAACGACACAACAATCAGTTTTTTGGGAAGAAAATGTGATGTTGAGAAGAGAGGTACAGCCCAGTGATACAGAAATGGATATGTGTGTGTGTGTGCGCACACATACGTGTATTCTGTATATTCAGCATACTCTAAACCTATGAAAATACTATGTAGTTAGCAGACATGGTGAATGTTTCTCTTTACTGCTTATTGTTTCTCTTTATATATGCCTTTACTTCCAAAAGGAATATTTTCACTTAAAAATATCAAGTTTAGCTGGGCTCGGTGGCTCAGCCTATAATCCTGCGCTTTGGGAGACTGAGGTGAGTGGATTGCCTGAGCCCTCTGGTTCGAGACCTACCCGGGCAACTTGACGAGACCTCATCTCTACAATAAATAAAAAAATTAGCCGGGCGTGGTAGCGCACGCCTGTAGTTCCAGCTACTTGGAAGGCTGTGGCGGAAGGATCACTGGAGCCCAGAAGGTTGAGGCTGCAGTGGCCAGGATCGTGCCACTGTACTCCAGTCTGGGCAACATACTCCAGTCTGGGCAACAGAGTGAGACTCCAACTCAAAAAAAAAAAAAGTCAAGTTTAATTTAGATTGTGAAATATTTTATTTTTTATTTTTTTGAGTTGGAGTCTCACTCAGTTGCCCAGACTGGAGTGCAGTGGCCGCTCCCAGCCATCGCAGCCTCGACCTGCTGGGCTCCGGCGATCCTTCCTCCTCAGCCTTCCGAGTAGCCGGAATTACAGGCATGCG
This sequence comes from Cephalopachus bancanus, assembly GCA_027257055.1. Taxonomy (NCBI): domain Eukaryota; kingdom Metazoa; phylum Chordata; class Mammalia; order Primates; family Tarsiidae; genus Cephalopachus; species Cephalopachus bancanus. Next base: position 2,315,643 of record JAPVLO010000022.1, on the reverse strand, counting down.
CTACCACACCCGGCTGATTTTTTGATTTATTGTAGAGATGACATCTCGCTGCCCAGGCGGGTCTCAAACCCGCGGGCTCAGGCAATCCACTCACCTCAGCCTCCCAACGGCGTGGGATTACAGGCTGAACCACCGAGTCCGGCTAGATTGTGAAATATTTTAAATAAAGATCTAATTTAATAATTCCCAGTTAACTTCCTAACTTTACTGTAAAATAAAAGTTGTCACTATGCAGAAATAAAAGTTTATCCAGCAACATGTATTAATGTTTTAACCCTACTCTTTAGGGAAATTCCTTGATTCTACTCTTTAAGATAATTTATAATAAAAATCTGTTGTTATTTTATAATGTTTCTTATTTCTTAATAAAACTGTAAACAGATTCTCTACAGTATTAGTCTTGTCCACCTAGAAGCATCTATAAGATTTTTGTTAATATCCTGGTTAAACTCTCCTACCTACATGTATTTAAATGTTATTGATCTGCTTAAATGAACTTTAGACATCTTCTGATATAATTTATCATTCAATAAATGAATCTCTTCTGTAACACCCCAGATATAAAGTTCATCTAACTGCAATTTGAATACCTCCCTCAAAAGAAGACATTTCTTGTTTTTGTTGCTGGTTAGCTTGCACTCTGGAAAATTCTTCTTCCCAGTGAACTGTAACTGATTTGGAGCTGCACATTTCAAAGAGAGCACCCTCAGTTCCCTCTCTCTTCCATCGGTGACCCTTAAAGCATTTGAAGACATCTGCCATGTCTGACCATAGCCTTTCATCTAAACACCCCTAATTTTTCCAACCATTCTTCATCAGATCTGGGTTCCACACCACTGGCCAACCTGCTTGCTCTCTTTCCTAACCTACCATAGCTTGCCAGGGTCCTTCTTAAAACATGTTACTGGAATTCCTGCTGCACTCAGCACCTAAGATTGGGAGGCTGTTGCTTCTCATGGTTAGACACAGTGTTTTGTTGAGAGAGTGGAATATAATTATCTTCTTGATACTGTGCATAAAAATGGTTGCTGAGCCAATAGGTGTTTATCATATTCCTTAGAGTAGGAGTATCTGAGGATAGAGTGTATTCTATTTACCACTTTAGCTCAGCAGCTTTCGTATAATAGGGATCTGATAATGGTTTTGAAGAAAGGTTTAAGCTAAGTTTTCCCTCTTGTATACTTAAGCAATAGTTTTGGACCCATTTTACATTTATCATGACTAAAATTCATCTTTTTGTTTGTAACCTTTTGATGCTCTGTTTGTAATTCTGTCATCTGTTTTATGTGCAATCACTTCTAGCTTTTGTGCTGAATACAGATTTGGGAAGTATGCCTTTTGTGTTATTACTATTAAATTAAAAAATACCAAGCCTTGTTATTTTGTTTCAGTCTGACTTGGTGGATATATAGAAAACATGCTAGAGTCTGTAGGCCTTAATTATATTATTATTAACACTGCTAATTTACATTGTTTCTTTTTTCCTCCCTGAGTTGGAGTGTCACTCTATTGCCTGGAGTACAGTGGCACACTCACTGACGGCTACTGCAGTCTCGACCTGCTGGGCAAAGGTGATCCTTCTGCCTCAGCCTTCTAAGTAGCTGGAACCATAGGCACACGCCACCACACCTGGCTAATTTTTTATTTATTATAGAGGTGAAATCTCTCCAAGTTGCCCAGTCTGGCGTCAAAGCCCTGGGCTCAAGCAGTCCTCTCACCTCCACCTCCCAAAGTGCTGAGATTACAGGTGTGAGGCACCACACCCAACCTACATTGTTTCTAAATAAACTGTCCTTGACTTTCAGAACTTCGGTCCCTTCAACTATAAAACACTCGCTTTACCTGCCTCAAAAAGTTGATAAAATAATCAAATTTGATTATGTATGTGAGCGTAGTTTTTAAGATATTTTTAAAGTTATATTAATTCAAGATTATGAAGTTGCTATTGTCATTGATAACATATTGAGAATCTTATTAGATGTTGAGTGGGATAGTTTTTGTTGTTGTTGCTTTGTTTTTGAGTCAGAGTGTCACTCTATCACCCAGGCTGGAGTGCAGTGACACTATCATGGCTCACCACAGCCTCAAACTCCTGGGCTCAGGCAATCCTTCTACCTCAGCCTCCCAGGTAGCTGTAACTACAGGCATGCACAATTATGCCCAGTTAATTTTTTCGATTTTTTTTTTTTAAATAGAGATGAGATCTCACTATGTTGCTCAGGCTGGCCTCAGGCAATCTTCCCGCCTCGCCTCCCCAAGTGCTGGGATTACAGGCTGAGCCAGTGCACCTGGCTAGTTCTTATTCTTTTCTGAAATTTTGTGATTTTTTAAAAAAATAACTGCTGATCATTGAGGTTTGAATGTTTTCATTAGTAAAATGCATTTAAACAAAGTTGTGTTTTTCCAAAGTTTTAGTAATTTTGTTTGTCTTGGGAGCAAGTGTGGGGAGGCATACTTTAAGGGTTATGATCCAATTCATGTGCTTGAAATACATTCATTTTAACTGTATTTTGTGTTACATAGTACTATGTTTTTTGCGATTTAAATTGTGGACCCATGAAATTTTATTAGCTTCTTTGGAAAAAAAAAAAACCGCATCAGCACTTCAATTGTGTTTATTCTGCTAAATTACCTTGACTTTTTAATTGAAAGGCAGTTGATTATAATTTTAGTATCAGTATTATGGAAAGTCATGGAAATATTTAATGATCATGTAGTTTGAACCCTCTCTGACAAGCAGGAAATTATCTTGTCTGCCTGACTTTTAATAGATGACATTCACCCACTGGATGTATGAGACGAAACTGAAAACTCAAATGGAAGTCAAATTCAGACTTGTAATCATCAGCTTCTACTGTATGCATGCCCCAGAACACCGTGACATATATATTAAATCAGTCCCAACATAGCTGCCTTCCCCCATTCTGATTAGGAAGGTCGTAACTTAACCCTTTCACGAATCTTTAGTTTCTGCAATAACAAGTGATTTCTGCATATCCATCCAGTCTAAAAAAAAAAGCCTCTGGTCATCACTTTTATAGCAACACAAGAAGCAAGCACTGAGATAACTGAATGAAAATACTAGATATTTTTATTACTGGCCTCTGCAGTTTTATCATCCATTTATCCTGCATATAATTTATCCTACATGATGGGAATTCTAATAAATGAAGTGGAAATCTCTGTCAAGGATCCTGCACCAAGGCTGGGCTATACAGCTTCCAGGTGTAGGCATCAGTTCTTTGGGTCAGCTCACCGGTGCAGTGATAACCATTTCTGAGGTAATGCACTAACAGACACATGTGAACTGAGTTGTATCAACTGTCATGTAAATTTTTAATCTGCCAGGCCCCCTGTTGGTAGACATTAGTTTACAATGAAATTTCTCTTTTTATTTTGTTAAATAAGATATATCCATAGCAAGGAAAAATTCAAATTTAGATAGTAGAAAAAGAGTATACCCTGAAAAGTCTCTACTTTCCTGTGTGACCCCTAATTTCTCTCTCTGGAGACAAGCCTGATTGTCAGTTTCTTCTGTATTTTTCCCAGAGAATTCTTTTTTTTAAGAGAGGATGTCTTGCCATGTTGCTCAGGCTGGTCTCGAACTCCTGAGCTCAGGTAATACTCTTGCCTCCACCTCCCAAAGTGCTGGGATTACAGGTGTGAGCCTGGGCACTGCACCCAGCTGAGAATTCTGTACATTTACAAACAGACAATGTGTGTCCCTTTCTAAAAAAATATAAAACACTTTTCAGCACCTTATTTTTTCACCTAATGTTAGTAATATTATTGGTCAGTAATATTATTGATGCATATAGAATTGCTTTATTTTTAATCGTATAATATGCCTTTGTTTGGATGTTTTATAAATTTTTAACCAATCAGCCCCTCATTGGTATACATTTAGCTTGTTTGTAATCTTCTCATACTACAATTTTTTGGTGAGTGTTCTTTAATACTCTACCTGCATAGCTGTAGCATAAATTTCTAGTTGTGGAATTGCTAGTTCAAAGAATAATCTCATTATTTGTATTGATAGATGTTTCTAAATTACTTACCAGAAGATGAACTATTTACGGTTCCGTCAGCATTGTTTACCCACAATAGAAGTGTTATCTCTCCAGTGATAGTTATGCCTCTTCTTCCAAATTCCTCCCAGAATTCATATACCTAGCAAAACAAAATGCAAAGATAATTCATGAGAGTGAAGTGAGGGCCAAGAGTCTCCTGGTCATGAAGGGTTTTCAGACAGGGCCCTCTGCTTCACCAGCCTAGACTCTTTGGTCACATCTCACATCTCCTTTTTTGTACCATGCTTGATAAAAATCAGTAAAATCGAATCTCTCTTTTAAAGACTCCATACTGATAGTTTCCTTTCATTGTGTCCTTATCACTATATTTTTATTCATTCTTTCTTTTACCACATACAGTTATCCTATTATAAACATTATTATTTTTCATGTATTACATTTTCATTTGCCTGATTACAAATTACACATAGGAGGCCCAGTGCGGTGGATCTTGCCTATAATCCCAGCACTGTGGGAGGTTGAGGTAGGAGGATTGCTTGAGGCTAGGAGTTCAAGACCAGCCTGGGCAACAAAGCAAGATATGTTTCTAAAAATGAAACAAATTACATGTAGTGCTGTGTGTCCTTCAGACATAAAAAAGTAGAAATAATAATTTCTAAACATGTTTCCTAAAAACAGCTAATTCCACCAGTAAGTAGTTTATGAGTCTTTATTCAGAAGTAGCACTTGCTGGTCCTAACGAGCTTGATTTTTTTTCCTGTTGTTTACGTCAATATTTTCTTGTTTTAAACTCCTAGACTCATCTATGTTTGGGTCAATAGTCCTCTCTGCTCTGATTACCACTGACTGATCAATAAATTGTTATAAAGTGTTTTGGAAAAACAATACTTTATAAAGGCTACCAGTGATATTCCATCCCTAGATTTCCTAATGTACCACTAATAAGTCATGTGTAAGTAGAAAATGTTGATTGGTTTATGACTATCAAATATATTGTGAGCATGGAGTGTTAGGTTATGGTTTGCTTTTAAGAATCTATCGAACATTATGTCATGTTTTAAATGGTATTTATTGTAACTATCAGGTGTTTCCCATGTAATTGTGTGAATAATTTGGTCACTACATTAGCCAACAGTTCTTTATTCACTAAGTAATTGTTTTGTTCTTTATTTTCATGTCTTCAAAAAAAAAGTCAAAGTAATTACCAACTATTTGCATTATTAGAATATACTAGTTTATAATCCTGAAAGGCTAGTGTAATTGGAGGGAGAAGTGAGAGTGGAAGTTAATTAGGGAAATTCTATTCGAAATCAGTAGAAGCCGAGCTCAATGGCTCAGCCTGTAATCCCACGCCTTTGGGAGGCTGAGGTGAGTGGATTGCCTGAGCCTGTGGGTTCAAGACCCACCTGGGCAGGCGAGACCTCATCTCTACAATAAAATCAAAAAATTAGCCGGGTGTGGTAGCGCGCGCCTGTAATTCTGGCTACTCGGAAGGCTGAGGTGGCAGGATCGCCGGAGCCCAGCAGGTTGAGGCTGCGGTGACCGGGAGCGGCCACTGCACTCCAGTCTGGGCAACAGAGTGAGACTCCAACTCAAAAAAAAAAAGAAATCAGTAGATACTATCATTTTTTTACCCCTTCAACAGTGACATGGACTGTTAATTATTGTAATCAGTTATGGTGAATTCTGGTAATGTTCTATGAATGCACGAATGATCATAAATTTAGCATAACTTGCTTTCTGCTGTTTCTGTACAGAAATTTTTTTCTTTACAAATGTTTTTATTAGGAATATTTTTCTTGTAGAATAATATATATATATTCTACAAGAATAGTAATATTCTTATAGAATAAGTTCTACTCATTATTGTCAGCAGATATGATATACTTATTAGAATAAAAGAATGTGTTTAGGTTTCTAAACAGAGTATCATTTTTTCCTCACTGGTTCTGTTTTCAGCTTCAAATTAAAATTAATGAAAGTTGTGGGCAGACAGTAGTAGAAATAATAAAAATTACTTGGAGTGGGGTATATATATAGTGCCCTAAATATTCTTATAAGAATGCCATCCTTATTCAGTAGATTTTTGCTACAAAATAGTGTTAGTAGACTTTTTATGGGCTAATCTAAGATCCTGAGCAGTATTAAGTATACATTTCTGGGTGAAATTTTTTTCTGTATTCCAAAAAAGGTACTTATTTTAAAGTAAACTGTTGACACAAAACTCATTCCAAATTTGAGGATTCATTTTAAGTGCCTGTCCAGAAATTACATACTGAATAGTGTTTGTTTTGTGCTTGAAAGCAGTTATTAACCAGCCTTTTTAAATATGTAATTTCCAGTAGCATTTAATGATTCTTACATTTATTCTTAGATTTTAAATTCTCTTTATAATTATAAAATGAGTCTAGATTTCAAATTAAATTGTATTTTTTTTATCCCTCTATTTGCCAGGAGTGTGGCCAAGGGGCAGAATCCTTTTAATTCTATAACAGTGGTAACTTGTTTTGTGCTTTGGAATAATCCACCAAAAAGGTAAAGCAAATTAACTAGTAATCAACCAGCAACAAAACCTTTTTCTACCTACTCTAGAAGACCTGAGCAAAGAGTTGACAAATGTGTGATGCTTTGTCAAACTTCATCAACTACCACTGAAAAGAGATGAAATTCCAGCGTTGTTACTCATGAAAGAGAATACCCAGTAGATCCATCTGATGTGACTCACTGCTGCTACTGTGAAACTAAAATGTTTGTGTTTTTATTTTAGTTACATTGTATGCCTCCTGTATTCTCCTTGGAGTGTTCTTGAATAGCAGCGTACCTATATTTTTTGAGCTTTTTGTGGAAACGGTCTACCCAGTTCCAGAAGGAATTACTTGTGGTGTTGTGACTTTTTTAAGTAATATGTTCATGGGAGTACTTTTATTTTTCCTCACATTTTATCATACAGGTAAGAAATTTTTTATTTACTATCTAAATGTGTTAGAGAAAGTTTGTGGCACTGTTACATCAGATATTTGTATGGAAAATTCTCAGTGAGGCAAATTACTTTATATGAGCTTTCACTGCCAGTAAAAGAAGATATCCATAACTGTTCTTGAAATGTATTCTAGCCCACATGTATTCTGACCCCCCCCCCACCAGAATTTCTGAGTTAACCTGGGATGGGGCTTAGCATTTGAATTTTAAAATTCACCCGCCCTCACCCTACCAGATGGTTCTAATATGCAGGTTCTTATTGAGAACCCCTGGCATATTGCTTTTTAGAAACTACTTAGAATATAGCATCGTAACACAAGGTGTAAAATGTCAGGGGTATATAGTGTATATGGAGTTTAAAGCTTAAGGGATGAATGAAAGGAAGTCACCCAGTGTAAGAGATGCTTTAAAATCGGACATTTCATGAGTTCAGATGTTTATAGGAATCTTTCTGACAGGCTTATAATTGAAATAATAACTGTGCTGACCTTCTTGACTGGTAAATAATTTTTTTTTAAAAAGCCAATAAAACAGAGTCATCCTTTGGGCAACTTCTGGTATAGCACTTTCACCTAACAGCAAAAGGTGTCCAAATAATGGATTTCTAAATATAATTAACAACAAACTAGATTGTTTCTGTTAATCAGTAATGCACATAGAGTAGGTTTTAACTTTGCTAAACCTGATACGAGTTTGGGTTATCTTATGAAGGAGAGTGATATTAATGAAATGAGAAGATCACTATCCTGGAAACATGTGCTCCCATTAGGGAGATGGGCTACCCCCAGATGTTAGAATAAGTTCTTTGCTTCCAAGTAGTTTTCTAAACAGCATCATCTAACAACTATTACATATCAGCTTTCTTTCAATTCACTTCAGTTGTGTCACAATTGAAATCAAGCGGCTTACTGCTTCTCTACCTGGTAAAGCATCAAAGATTGCTTTGTGCCCCCTCAGGTGATAGAAAGTTTTCCAACTGATGGGCACAGCTTTGCTAGGTGGTCATTGCAGCTTAGCAGAGAAACCATGGTTTTTCCTGTTGTCTAGAAATAGTTTTGTCCTTCCAGTATTTAAAAAGAACAACAGTAAATGCCAGATAATTTTATCCTCCGACAAACCTTTTTTTTTTTAAGTTAGGGTCTCACCCAGGCTGGAGTACAGTGGCATGATCACAGCTCACTGCAGCCTCTTGACCTCCTGGGCTCAGGCAATCTTCTGCTCAATCTCCTGAGTAGCTGGGACTACAGGCATGCACCACTACACCCGACTAATTTTTTTTTTTTTTTTTTTTAGATTCGGTGTCTAATTATGTTGCCCAGGCTGGTCTCAAACTCCTAGGCTCAAGTAATCCTCCCACCTCAGCCCCTGAGGTGCTGAGATTACAGGTGTGAGCTATTGAGGCTAGCCCCAACATACCTTTTGCTTATGGTCTCTAGGGTATAACAAACACATATTTATTGATCAGTTTAAGGCAGAGAAGACACCAATAACAGTAACCACCCTAAACTGTCTTATTGCAGAGGAAATCAGTGCTTGCCTGACCATTTTGCTTGGCCAGCAGAGTATCTGTTCCTCTCCTAGGTACGGCTGCAGTGTTGATTTGTTCAACAGAGATTGGTGTCTGGCGTGAATTAACTAGAACTGACATCAGTCAGTGCTCATTCCTCATTTTGCAAATTCATAGTGACCAGGTACAAGCAGAGATTTTTATTTCTTTGGCATAGGCAGCAGAAGAAACACTTAGCACTATTTCTTCCAGTTTCTTTCTCACTGATATAACCAGGGATCTATCTAGCTGAGGGAAACAAAATTTCCCTCTTTTTGGTTGATTTCATACCACATGTTCTTCTTGTATGTCTGCATAGATGTAAAAATTTTCTACCTCAACCCTCTGACTATTGTGGGAAGAAAATGAAACTCTAAATAATTTTATTCCATCAAGATTGTTTTCAGGGGAAAAAATAAAATCCCTTAACATTTTGACATTTTAGACAGTTGATGAAAAAAAATGCATGTGAAAGAGCCTAGTCCAGGGCACAGCTGGTACCCACCGATGTTTGTTTTGTCTCTTCCAAATAATTTGCTTGCTGATGCTAATAATTTAAATATCTAGACTTCTATTTGAAAGAAATGTTTTGGTATATGTATTTGTGAGTATGTGCAATAAATACACACAAACATGCCCCACGTCCCTCTAAGGCTGAAGTTGCTAGAACTGCGGGGTCTGTGTTGAAATTCTTTTTGCTTTTGATGAATTGAGTTGGAGAGGTTTACATCCTTCGTGGACTGAGGTGTGGTGATACATCATTGCGTATCTGAAAATTCTGTAAAGTTGTTACCCAACGATAACTTTTAGTTCTGCATCCCAAACATTTTGTATGGTCAACGGAATTCCCTCCCATTAGAGCCAGTGTTCAAATGTCACAATTCAGTAATTTTAAAACTTAGAAACTCACCTGTCAGTCACATGTCAAAATCCAACTACTAGTTGAATGATTACAAGGCCTGATGTTTAATCACAGCAAGATCTGTGGTTTTCTGAATCACTTCTCAAGGAACTACTAAACTTCCTGACTAGGGTTTTTTTTCTCCCTCCCACAGTGTACTGTCTGGTAGGTACTACATCAGATAATTTTTCAGGGTTGTACAGACTTACTCCAAAATGACCACAGTAGAATGTCTTGTCTCACCAGATAGGTTCCTCTGGTGATTTGCTTGCAGATGAGGGCCATCATGGTAGTTGAGAGCAAATGTTATTCAGTCTCCTATACCAATGCCTCTGGGTTATTTTGGAGCACTGGGTCACAGGGTCTCCAAGTCTTGTTTCAGTCCTGCATTGGGTACCTAGAACCATGTCAGAAGTTTCTTAGAGTTTTGCTGACTTGCTATTTGCAAGGGTCACTTTCAAAAAGTGCTCCCTAATATAAGCATATTTATAAAACTGAGCTGTTTTCTGTGTCTGCTTTGAGAACCTCGAGGTGAGATAGCACAGTAATGCTTTATTCTAATAATTTTACATAAGAGATCAATTTGAGGCCAAGCGTGGTGACTCATGCCAGTAATCCCAGTATTCTGGGAGGCTGAGGCCAGAGGATTGCCTGAGCCCAGGAGTTTGAGACCAGCTTGGGTAACGTGGCAAGACCTTGTCTCTACAATAAATCAAAAAATTAGTGGGACACAGTGGCACGCACCTGTAGTCCCAGCTACTTGGGAAGCTGAGGCAGAAGGATCGCCTGGGGCAGGAGGTCAAGGCTGCAGTAGCTGTGATTGTGCAGCTGCACTCCAGCCTGGATGACAGGGTGAGACTCCAACTCAAAAAAAAAAAAATCAATTTGAGAATGCTGTTATAACCTTCATGTGCTCTGAAATGTATTCTGTTTAATATTCTGAAGTTGGTATTATCAGTTATTTTTTGTTCTAGAAGCTTTGCAGCAGGTTTTTGTTAAAAGCCTAATGACTTTTACCTCAGTTCTTTCATTTTAAAGTAGCTGACCATGAATTTGAAGCTGCATTGTTCAAAAGATTCAGGGGCCTAGCTGAGGTGGGAGGCGTTGACTCATGATTACCAGGGGAACACAGAGCAGGTTCAACAGCTGTGGACGGGTGAGAAGTAGCCTCATATCTAAGAAGTAAAATATATCTATTTTACATCTATTTTATTTTTTTATTATTATTATTATTATTTTTTTATTTGGAGTCTCACTCTATCACCCAGACTGGAGTGCAATGGCCGCTCCCGGCCACCGCAGCCTTGACCTGCTGGGCTCCGGCGATCCTTCCGCCTCAGCCTTCCACATAGCTGGAACTACAGGCTCGCGCTACCACACCTGGCTAATTTTTGATTTGTTGTAGAGATGAGGTCTCGGCAAGTTGCCCAGGCGGGTCTTGAACCCGCAGGCTCAGGCAGTCCGCTCACCTCGGCCTCCCAAAGTGCTGGGATTACAGGCTGAGCCACCGAGCCCGGCCTACATCTATTTTATATTTAAGAAGTAAAGTATACTTAATATCTAAGTAAAATAATGACAGTAAGGCCTACTGGGTAATGAATGTGGCATGAAGGGAGGGGCATTATTTATTCTGGGAAATCGTGGGATCCACTCACTGTTCACCTTGAGTGAGAACGGAGTCAGTCTTGTTAAGTCACCATCAGAGAAAGGAGAAAATTGTTTTGGAGGGTGGCAACTGGAAACAGACAGGTACTTGTAGGCGGTAGAAACAGAAAGCATGGTGTCATTGAAGGGAAAGGTGAGGTGAAAAGTATAACAGTGCTTCCAGAAGAAGAAAGTACAGATGAGCAAGGTCCCAAGTAGTTCAGTCCCAACAGAGCATCACCATTTAAGGCAGAGCCCATGTCACTGAGTCAAGTCGAGCACCTGTCTCCACTGCAAATTGGCAAAAAGAGGACTCTGACTGCCATGTGGTGGACTATGGAGACCCTGCGGATACGTGACAGGTTGAGAGCTCTGCTTCAAGTGTGTTTGGGTTCACATTTCCTCTAGTGAAAGGCACAGGGAAGGAATGCTAGAAAACTGCATATTTCCAAAGATAAAAAGGGTAAGAATACAAAAATTTCTATGGATCAGAATTCTGTTAGTCCACCCCTGTCATATGGCATCGGGACAAGAAGGGACAGCAGTTGACTTTGCTGCTGCTAAGGCAAACTAACTTCTTGAGCAAGCTATTTCCCACTTATTAGAGCACCTGAGCAGTGGTTTACGTGAACGGTTTTTAGCAGGAAAATGTCGAGGTTCCTCTGTCTCTGACCTTTTGCTTTCTGAAAAGGCAAGTAATTTCAAAGGACACTTGCAGTTGATTGAGCCAGGTGAATTTACTGAGAGGTGGATTGGGCTTTTCAGAGAGAGGCACGTGGCAAAAACCAGTCAACAGACCGTGACACTGAAGAGCAATTATGAGGCATTTTTGGAGATTTCATCTGAGCCTACGTAGAAGAAATAATTTTACAACTCTAATAATAACACTCTGAAATAAAAAGATCTGTTTTGGCAATACTTGACAAATTTCTCAGTTTAAGGAGAGCAAGGACGAGTTGATTGTTGCTATGTGTGTTGCTCTGTCTCCCCATAATACAGTTTCTAAGATTTAGAAAGTGCCATTGTTGTAAACTGTTGTTGTCAGGTACCATACTACTTTTATCTCTTGCTTAAAATTCGGCCTTAAAGTCAAAATGCTCTTTTCTAATACAAACAGTATGCTATTGTCTATATCTTACTGCTTTTTTTAAATTTTTTTGTATTTTTTTTACTGATTCTTTTGCCTTTAAAATTATCATCAGAAATCCAGGGGTTGTATGGTTAACATAAAAGCAGAAAATGCCTGGTGTGTCATTTCAGGGAACGTCAGAATAAAGATAAGATCCCAGAGGTCACAGCATTTCTAAGTATTTAGAGTCTATTCAATCCAAATAAAGCACAGAAAATAGTTTTGCATAAAAATAGTTTTGAAATATACATCTTTGTTACATACTATAGAATAACATGTCTGATTTTTTAAATGTAGTAATTGAGAAGTGGAGAGACTGCTTTTGTGAGCATATTACAGAAAAAAGGTATCACAGCACCATTTCTTACTGGTCGGGTTTTTGATTTCCATTCCCGAGCATAAATTGCTCTTTTAGCCATATGAATTATGGATTAAACTAAAGCAGCAGTGTGGAAATCTTTAGGGTGACTTTGAGTATTAGCATTTTGTAGACATACAAAGGGAAAATATAAACCTATAGTAGTCACCCAAAAAGGCACCAGGGCACTTGTTTCCCTGGTTGTTTTCTTTTTTTTAATTGAAACTGCTAAATAGATATTAAACGAGAGAAGTCATCACCCACCACCTCCACCAACCTCTTTATGCGAAGGAGCTGTTCACTTCGAAGCTTTGGGCTGACTGGCAGGCTTGGGACAGAGGAAGACTGAAGAGGTGCCCCGTCCTAGGTTCCCTGGAACTCAAGGAAACCGCTGGAGGCAGCCACAGTTGGGTGGTGTGTGTTGGTAACAAGTGGCCCGGGATTTTCCAGTTCACAAGAGGGCATTTTTGAAGAAGCATGTTCTTGATACATTAAATCAAATAACAACAGAATTGCCTGTCTAGATGATTCCTATAGGTTTTCCTGTAATTGGCATTATACATAGTAACATTCATACTCGTAGAAGAAAAGACTAGAAAGAAGTGAGCCAACATTTTCACAGTGGTCTCTCTGGAGGGTAGAATTATGATTGATTTTTTTTATGTTATATTTTTCTATATCTTTTCTAATCTGTTTTACAGTGATTTCTACTTAATGTTTTTGCTGAGAAATAGGTTATTTCTACCCAAAACATATAAAAGGGTTATCTCAAAATGCAGGTGATTTTCTTGTCTTTTTGATCCATCAGATGTTTCTAAGCAGGGACAAGAGTGATGGTGATAGAGGGCACTTAAAAAATAATTAACAAAGTGACATTTAAAGGTGATTGATTTTTTTTCTTTGAAGTAATTTATTTTGCAACCAAAGTCAAGGTGGATTAAATTGATGAAAAGTTATTAACAATATTGATTAAATAAAAATATTCCACATGGAAACCCTGCAATATATTACACAGCTCACTTGGTTTCCAGATTGTCATTGTGTATTGAAAGCCAGTTTCGGGCCTTCCAGGGTGCATTTATTATAAGTACTTTTGAATGCAGAGCAGATTCCTTCTGGCATACAGGTGGCATCCTGCTGGTGATACATGAATGTTTAAAACTGCATGTTTTTGTCTTACAGAGTTGTCTTGGTTCAACTGGTGCCTTCCCGGGTCGTGTTTGCTCAGTCTTCTCCTCATTCTGTGCTTCAGGGAATCCTATGACAGACTCTATCTCGATGTGGTTGTCTCAGTCTAATAGCACAGACTTGAAGGAGTTTAAAAGGAGGCTGGACATCAATACTGCACACTGCACATTTGCTTGGAATTGCACATCTAACAGGAAGAGAAGGAGAAGAAAGAAACTTCATCCAGAGGTTTTGTTAGGTTACAGATTATCACATTAATTTAATTACTACTAGGTAATAATTATAAGGGATTTGAGTGATAATAGGGAACTATAAAACTCTACAGGTGGCATACCTGTGCCTGATTCTGGGGTTGGAAGTATGACATCCTACACAAAAAGCACTACCTAAGTAATTCCCTCTATGTTTTGTGCCAGTGCTAAACTACTGATTACTCATAATTATGAAAATAAGTAAAAAGTGGCTGTCACATGAAGGTAGCTCCTTCCCCAAGTCCATTTCAGAATAGGAAGAAGTGCCACTAACTTCTAAAGAAGTTCAAACCCTATATCAGATTTTAACTATAAAATAGCCAAGAGGTATATGGATGATAGAAATTAGCCACTTGTACACTACATTTTTTTCTAATAAAGCCATTTCTTATATGACTCCTTATTTTTAATGAGGTCAGAAGTCTTTGACCATCTTTATTATGGTGATGAAGTGCTTTCCGGTGACTTCAGAGCACAGGCACTGTGTCTCCATCTCAACTTAGCTTTGTTTCTGTGAAATACACTTTCGTCTGGTAGGCCCTTAAATGATTGTATTAAGGGTGACTAAATGTTTAATATCATTGTGTTAAATATTGTATGAAAAAGTATAATTTCATTAGGGGCTAGCATTTTGTTAAAAGTGAAATGACAGATCACACAGAGCATACTATGTCTTCCACCTGCGAATGGTGGCATGAGATGTAAAGTCCAGAGCCAACAGTTATTTACCAGGATTAGATTTTATTAAGTGACCCTTGCTTGAAAATAATGATTTATAACTTTGAAACTTTCAGATCTGTTGAGTGGTTTCTGAATTACATGCTTGTATTTCAGCATAGGTTATGAAATATTCCATTCTGTATGGAGTCAGTTATGTTTGAGAGGGCAGCATTTTGTCAGGACCTCTTTTCTCCCTACAGATGATAGCTTTTTTAAAAAATAACAATTGCTCATTGGATGACTCTCAGACATCTATTTCACTGTGACATATGCATTAGAAATGTGGTACCACCACTACTCACATTTACATAATTCCCCTCATACACACAAACTAACATTTTCCCCAAAAGTCAAGAAAATGACTTGACCTTTATTATTCTCAGCTTTCCCCACTCCCTTTTCTTTTGTCCTCACTTGAAATTGTATCTTTATTGTCAGCTAAATATATATCTTACTTGTCTTTTTCTGGCCAGACAGAATGCAAGTCAGTTCCTCTTAGCCAAGGTGGTAAAGCACGATTCAGGAGAGCTGAGCAGCAATGAATTTCACCTGTCTCCACACGTGTGCATACCATCACACAACTGTGTGACTCCCAGATGCCCCTCCCCTCCCCCTTAGCAAGTGCAAGGCTGTGTGTTAACTCAGTCCTAGAGGAGAATCCTAGTGCTACTTGGCCTTCTAAGACCCTACCTTGTGAAAATAGGAAAGTAAGAAACCCCTCAAGTTAGCATCTGTCTTCAGTCATCTTTAAGTCATCTTCCTTTATAACCACCCTGCTCATTTGGCAGCAAGAACTGAAGGAACCCGCTAAAGAGAAGACAATCTATGAAAGCTAGGTCTAGTTCCAGTTAACTCTGTCATTCTTACATAAAAATGAAACAAAAGGAAGGCCGAATTCTTGAAGATGATTGAAACCCAGCCACTGAGGATATCAGTAGACCATTACCCAGATGCTAAAAATTACCACCAACCTTCCTGTTGAGAGAGAAGATAGAAAGGAGAGGGAAGAATTAGGAAGCATTTGGTTTTAGTCAGAACTATTGTGTTTGAGGATTTGCTGTATAAAAATCTGCTATAATAAGGCCTCTTGGGTAAAGCATTTCAATTATGGTTAGTTGCACTGTTCCTTTTTTTTTTTTTTAAGGGATGGAGTTTTGTTATGTTGCCCAGGCTATAGGTCCTAGGCTCAAGTGACCCCCTACCTCAGCTTCCTGAGTTGCTGGGATTACAGGTACACACCACTGCACCAGACTTAATTCTACATTTAACACAAAGTAAACAATATCACTTAAAAGTAGTACTTAAATTACTAATTAGTTCAAAACATCCCAAGTGATTAAAAATTCTTGCCTTGTGCTAGGCAACAGCTCTTGTTTTTGGAATACATGAGATGAGTCCCCTGATTTATTTTGTATCCACTTACCCCTCCAGCAGATAATTGTTCTAATCACAAACTGCAACTGTTTTAAGTGGTCGAAATTTCATATGCCAAACATGATAGGAAGGGATCCAAAAGGCCTAGGGTGGGGGAGGATTATACATTATTTACGTGAAATTTGCAAATCACATTTTCTTTGTGTTTTTTTTCTAGCATGCATCAAAATAGACTAGCTTTTATCTTCATACTTTTTAAGACATTTTAGAATCCTAATGAAATAGTATAGCTGAAAGAAATCTTAACCCTTCATAAGCCAAACCCTCATTTTAGAATTTATAGAAATGATCCTAGAGGGATGAAGTAACTTGCTAAAGGTTGCAATCCTAGTTTGTAGCAAAAGCAGAACTAAGACCCCCGCACTCTGACTCCCAAACCAGATTTGTCCCCCTACCTCACAAAAGTGCAGCTTCATTTAGACCATTTCGGGTGTTCATGCATACTCTTCTGTGTGCAAATGATAGGGCTTAAAGTGAGCTTCCACTGTTGGGTATAGGAAGTACAGGGATTATATTGAGGTGGTTATTTGGTTTACAAGTAAAATTATTCTATTTTCTTCATCCCTGTCCTGTCTCTAACGTCTCTTAACTCTTAGTTTGCAGTGACATAATGTTAAACGATTCTGATGAATAATTCAGTCCTCATGAACCAAGTCAACAGCATTATTAATTAGTAAGGACATGTTATAGTGTAAGTTCCCTGTGGCTTATCAATTAATACTTCATAGTTTATGAGAAGAAGCATTTTTGTAATATCCATGGTGGAGGAATAGGGATAAGACAGTTGCATACACATTTCACCGGAGGCTGGAGCTAATGGCAAGAGAATCAAGTACAAATGTACTTTTGTATATTTAAGCATATATGACTTAAGGGTCATGTTTTCTCATAGATCATATATTCATGTTTAATTATTGGGAATGTTTGCAGCTTGTTTTTATGAAACCCTTCTAATGAGGAATCTAAGCTAAGGGATTTTAGATGAAAGAGATTAAATCCCCATCCACTTAACTTTTAATTAGCTTTCTTTTATTATTATTTTTATTAAAATCTAGACATTTGTTTTACTGTTTGTATAAGTAAACTCAAACATTTTAAACTCAAGACAGAATAAAAATGTATAGCAAAATTGCTTTAAATTAATGTTAAAAAGTCACATTTCACATTTATCCCTGAAATAAGTACAAGAATTACTATGTTACACCATATCATCAAGCTAGTGCAAAAGCTGTGATATGAAGAAAATGTCACATTAAAAAAGAAATACAGAAAACTGAGAACATTTGATTAGACCTATTTAACACAATTCCACTTTAATTTGGAATTATAATTTATGCAGAAGGGACAAGGTAAAGTTTATTTGTGTACTATCATATGTTTGCTAGTCTGTTAGGAAATATAAGCAATACTCAGGAGGAATGTGTGAGGTTATCTTAGAAGAACAGAACTTTACAGTGGGCTATTCATTCAACGAGGGAGAATTAAAATTCTTAAAAACATAGCTAAAAAATGAAACAAAGCATGGAATCAATTTTAGTAACTTTGATAAAATGATAAAAGCACATCAAACCATTTTAGCTCTAAGCATGCTTCCTTGACATAGTACATTGTAAGACTTGGGACTCCAAAGGGGATATCAGAAAATCATTCCAAACATCCCAGTACCCTTTATAAGTTCTTCCAATTTATGAAGGAGACTTCTGCAGCTGAACAAGATAGCAAGGATGACTTGGAGACTCTTCGTGTTTACCTTAATGTTAGAAAATGATACTTCTTTTAAGTGCTGTTTAATTTAGACTTTGTCTAATTCATATGGACTTCTCCATTTACCCAGAAGGATCATAGAATCAAATTATCTAATTGAATCACCTTATTTTACAAATCAGTAAGCAGAGAACCTTTTAGGTTAAATGACAGCTAGGTTTTAGCAGGTCACCCAACTCCAGACCAGCATTCTTTCCGTAAATGATCAATGTGTTAGTCAAAAGTAATTAAGTAATTTTTTTCATCTTTTTAAGTTTTGAAAGTCACACAAGAAATAACATGAATGTATAGCCATTATAAAATAGCACAGGAATAGAAAGTAAAGTTCACCTTCATCTAAATATTTGCTGTTTAATCCATTCTTTCCTGAAGGAATCATGAATCCTTTCAGAAACTTGCCTATGCACTCATATATATATGTATTAAAAACTCAGGGGGAATTTTAAATTGAGTCACCTAGGGAACTGTTTCTTTGACCATGTTAGCATGAACTTTATGGGCAGAAGCAGGAGGTTCTGAGATTCTTATTTCTCTGCCAAATGAATCTCTATCAAATGTAACATAACTGTGGTTAGTATAGACATTTCACAGACCTGGATGTGAACCATTATGCTCTATCATATTCTGAAGCTTAAAAGTTTTCATGGTCAACCTTCCTATCTTTCCTAACCTACACAATACCAGTAGAATGGTGAACTATAGCAGGTTAAGGCTTAGCATCATTTGGTCACTTCTTCCTTTCCTGTCCTCATGCCCCTCCAGCTTTCCCTTTCTGGTTGTGTCTTGTTTCTGGCCATGCTTGGATGCAAGCTGTGTGAAACCCAGATTTTCAGAGTTGCCAGCTTTAGAGAGGAGAGTTGACCAAGCAGTGTCTTTGTAGACTAGACTAGAGAGGACACAGAGAAAGAGCACTGGCGTGGGAGCCGGAGGGCCTGACTCTTACTCCAGGCCTGGTGACATCGGCTATTTGACCTTGAGCAAGTCTCTTCATTTCTCATTGAACTACATCACTGCCGTGAGGGTGTGAACAAAAATGTCCCCTCAGGTTTCCTCTAGTTCAGAAATTCCAGTCCATTCTTTTTTTTTTTTTTTTGAGTTGGAGTCTCACTGTCGCCCAGACTGGAGTGCAGTGGCCGCTCCCGGCCACCGCAGCCTCGACCTGCTGGGCTCTGGCGATCCTTCCGCCTCAGCCTTCCAAGGAGCCAGAATTACAGGCATGTGCTACCACGCCCAGCTGATTTTTTTATTTATTGTAGAGATGAGGTCTTGCTGCCTAGGCAGGTCTCGAACCTGCGGGCTCAGGCAATCCACTCACCTCAGCCTCCCAAAGGAATTACAGGCTGAGCCACCAAGCCCGGCTCCAGTCCATTCTTATTTAAGTATTAGAAAATGACCGAATTTACGTATGCAGTCTGTAAAACTAAAGAGCTTTCCAGCACTTGTATGTTTCCGTTTGGGCAATAACCCCTCATATGAGCCCTGTACATGAACACATGAAATATTATGTTGCATCCACATTCAATAAGAAGAAATCACTTTTTCAGTGTCTGGTAGGAGATAAGCTGCAGGTGCAGTTTGTTTTTTCCAGAGGACTTTATATATGAAATGCAGGGTTTATTAAATTTTTCAAATGCATTAAGAGAAAAATCTGTCATCTGGTATTGTGATAGCATTCTGAGAGCCAGGTCGGACTACTGCATTTGCTCACCAGAATCAGATCAAGCCAGATACCGGTTCATTGGTTTAGTTTGATTCATCATGAGACAGAATGGGTCACACCCTGTAGAAATCAAACTGTCAGGTCAGATAGTCAAGCTAATCCTTGAACTTATCTCTCTAGTTAAGGGCACCAAAGAGTTGTAAGTTGTTTTGCACCTGTCTTTATGTGGCCACATTCTTTTGCTAGACTGTGTAGATATTTTACAGGGTGAGAACTGAAGTTCAGTGTCAAGGTATGAGCAGTACACAGTGTTAGTAAACAAGGCTTCATTGTGACTCTAATGAGGGCATTCAACCTATCAGAGAAATGAACCAAAAGATCAGCCTGGAAGTCAGGAGGAGGCCTGTGCCTCTGTCTTTAGCACAGCTGCCAAGTAACCCTGGGGCCTTGGGCTAGTCACTTGTTCTCTCTGGACTTTGCCTTCCTCACTTCTAAAACAGGAGGATCATTGTAGATATTTCCTTTCACTGAGAAGTTTGGCAGTTCTCTGATAAATTGTGTGGAACCTATTGGTTCCACACAACTGAAAATAGAAAACAACATGAGTGCAGTACACCCTTCCACCAGTACTTTCAGTTTACATATTATCTTTTCAGATCATTAGCAGTGTGTTATAGGTGCCAGAGTTACGGAAACTCTTTTAGACTATTCTGTCTCCATTGATTCCTTATTCATTCTGTATACAGAGTAATTATATGCATACAGTGTATGCCTGTGAAAGAGAATCAGAAAAACAAAAGATGCTTCTACCCTTTTAGAAAGATTTTTTTTAAAAAAACAAGTACTCTCCTGAACTAACAATTACAAAGAAACAGTGACAATTTCCCAAATACTTAATCACGCATAGAAGATTTTGCTCATATTATCATTAGCCATAACTGATGTCAAGGAGAGGACATTCTGTTCCATTGAAAATCCCATCATGAATAGGACCTGGGTCTGTCTAGGGGCATAGAATCCATTTTGGCAAGAGGACTCCCAAACCCTACCATCACCCCATGGCTGGGGAATGGGTTTTTATTACTTTGGAAGCTGGAAATGTTGCCACCCCCAATTTTCTCTCAAGATGGAATTTACCAAATTGCCTACACACAAAGATGCACATACTTATAAAACTTTGTGAGTCTTTCTAAAGGGAATTTTATTATTATTTTCATTTTTAATTTTTTTTAGAGATAAGGTTATACTCTGTTGCCCAGGCAGGAATGCAATGGCATGATCATATCTCACTACAGCCTCGTGGGCTCAAGCAGTCCTTCTGCCTCAGCCTCCCAAATGTTAGATTATAGATGTAAGCCACTGCACTCAGCTGGCAATTTGAATTTGAATAAAGACTAAACACCAAAAGGAGATGTTTTCAATAGTAGAATTTGGGATATCATTCTGTCTTTGTGACTGCTCACCAGAAAAAAAAGAATTTGGGGTATCAACCATCCAGATAGAGGGGACTAGAGACTGCAGAAGCCCTTGATCTCCACCTGTGAGTAAACCTAGGCCATACCTGATGCATCATCAATGAGGTACTGGCCTCCTGAGCCTTTGCAGAAACCCAAAGAGTACTTTAAAAGGCCAGGTTTGAGTTCCTGCTGATGATTTTATTTACTACAAATAACTCCCAATTCCAAATTTGTTTCCCTTCCCCCCAGCTATGTCATTTTGGAGACTTATGAAAATTAAGTTTTAAAAATCCTGCCTCCCTCCATCCTACTAAATTGCATCCTCCAGTCACAAACAAAATCACTTCGTTGGCCTACACATATAACTACCTATTTGTGCTTAGGTCTGAGACTCAGAGAAAGTGCCTGGAAGATGCCATGAGGGATGACTGAGCCCACCTTAGCTGCCCTAGGCAGGCTGGGGCCTGATAAATGAAATGGTAGATGATACTGGCATGGTCCATTTCTTCTCAGTCCTTCACTGAATTCACCAGTTCACAATGCACTGCTCTTCCTGATCAATTACTGAGAAAATAGTTTTAGTAAGTGATTCAGATATCTCCAGTAGAGTCATCCCTCTCCTCCGTACCCCACTGTCCTTTGGGCTGTCGCCCTGGAATCCTTGCTTCATGTCCCAAAGAACCCCTGTCCCACTCACACCCCGTTTCCTCTTTTGCCAATTGCACTTGACCTTTTCAGGAAGAAAACATCAATTGATATCTTAGTCCTAATGTCTCACCCTCTCCCCTCTTAGGATACAGAAATCCTTCCACATATTTTTTGTTAAGCTTAATATAGACCGCCTAGACACACAAAGCTCCATGCTATGTTCTGTTGCTTGTAATTGTCCATCCACCTCTTAGGGGACAGCTTACTCTGATGAACTGGCTGCTGATTCCCTCACCTATTCACTCATCTTTTATCAGTATTGCTTGCCAGAGAAGTCTTTTTTATCTATGTCCTGAAATTTAGTTCATGTTTTAAAAAGAAAAAAAAACCTTAATTTTTCTTACAAAAACTGTTTCTTTCATCTTAAAGCAGACTGATATTTTTCCTTCTACTTTATAATACAATCTGAACGTAATGGAACACTCTAAAATAAAGTCAGGCAAGGATTTCATCATAATCAATATGATGAAATACTGGGAGATCATATAAAGCAGATCATATAAAGATTGTTTTTAAAAGGGCCAGGCTCAGTGGCTCAGCCTGTAATCCCAGCACTTTGGGAGGCTGAGGTCAGTGGATTGCCTGAGCCCGCGGGTTCAAGACCCTCCCAGGCAACTTGGCGAGACCTTATCTCTACAATAAATCAAAAATTAGCTGGGTGTGGTAGTGTGCACCTGCAGTTCCAGTTACTTGGAAAGGCTGAGGCGGAATGATCGCCGGAGCCCAGCAGGGGGAGGCAGCAGTGGCCAGGAGCATGCCCCTGCATTCCAGTCTGGGTGACAGAGTGAGACTCCAACTCAAAAAAAAAAAAAAAGAACCAGGATGGAGGAATCCTAACAATTCAGCCGGCATATTTTGGACTCCTGCTTCATACTGGCTACTGAGCTAGGCACTCAGGATGCAGCAACAAATAAGACAGCATCTTGGCCCTCAGATACTTGCATCCCAATGAGTCCATTCATAAAAACAAATTCAAAGCTAGCAACACCCCCAAAGGAAGCTTTGCAGCTCATCTCTACAGTTGTCTTGGTTCCTGTACAGGATCTCACTCTCTGGGGAAAATATATTCTGAATCCTGTTCTCTTGGGCCATTAAAAATCCATGCTGTCCCTAATCAATGTAGAGTTATGTATGACCTTTGTAGAGTAAAATATGCCCCTGGACAGACTTTGAAGGGAAAAGCAGAGAAATCTGTTTTGATAGCCTAAAATAAGTGGAAAGTTTTATAGCTAAACAAACTTCCCAAGGTTCCGGCTGTGCCAGCCTTCATTCAAGCATGGAATTAGGCCAAGAGAAGAGCCTCCTGGCAAGGGGAAGATGAGGACCATTAAGGAGATCATGATACAGCAGTGGAGGAGTGCTGAAATCTAAGCCAGGCCTCTAGGTGTGTTTGTTCATGTTTGCTGACCCTGAGGAGGAGGTCTGGAGGCATGGAGTTGTGGGGGAAGCAGGTTCTGGAAAGCAGAACCCCAACGCTGGCTCATGCCCACTGATATCTGGCCCAGCCTCCTGCCTCCAAGCACATCCTGCCTGTGTCTGGCCCGCTGCTTTTTTAGCTCAAGGGATGGAGATTCTAGATCTCCCCCATCATCTGTTCCAGAGCTGCTCCCCTTTGGACGTTCTCACTTTCCAAGAGTGAGGAAGGGAGGGGTCAAGCAACAGGGGCAGGGATAAGACAAGCAGGACAACTCAGGGCAGAGGACCACAGAATGAAAAGGAGTTGTGAGCTGGAGGAGGGGAAACAGCCTCGCGTCTCACACTTTCTTCCTTCCCTTGAATGTGAGCAGCTGACTCCAAGGCTTGTGGGAGCTCTCGAAGGTGGGACCAGCCATCTGGGGGCCCTGTCCTCACAGATGCCCTGTCTGGCATAGAGGAGGTTCCTGCTCTGCTTTGAGAAAGCAGTGTGAATCCAGACATCCACCACCGCCCAAGAGGAGCTGTGTTTTATTCAAGAGTCTGTAACTTTTGCACTCCCCCTCCAAAGGAATGTTCTATATTCATGCAGTTAAAAAGGCATGCAGTACCCATTTTATTGTGTTTCATGGACTCTGCCAGAGTAATTACTTTTCATACCAGTTCTTGGATGCAAATAAATCTTGGGTAGTCCAAGGGGATTTAGATCCAAGAAAGTCGCCATCTCTTCCTCCCTCCAGACTTTTCCATCTGCCTCCATCCTCTCAGTCACATACCTAGAAGCAAGCCAGAAAGCGTGTCCAACCAAAACCACTCTCTGAAAGCCCAAACACTTTATTGTTCTTCCTCTCTGTTTTCAAGCCACCATGTAGTTGGCCTAATTTTGTGCCACTAGTTATCTAGCTTCTGTGACCTGCACTACAATACGGTCAGAGCAGGAAGGCAAGAGGTGGAGGGAGGGTGACTGCAGACACCAAGAGCAGCATGAGGCTGGTGAAGGAGCCTGCAACACTCTCCACGTGGAGGCGGGGAGGAGGTATCCTAGCATACCCAGCAGACTCCCACATTTCTTCCCCTCAACTTGGACCTTGAATCTCATTCTAATTAGTCTCCTCTCCTGTCCCCTCCTTCCAGTCCCAGGCTACACTGATGCCCCTGACTTCTTTCCAGTCTGTAGAAGAACAAAGTCCCCTTCTGTTTGGGATCTGGGTCCATCCTAGGAGTAGTTTTTGCAGTAGAAATCGCTGCACCCTCTGACTGCCAGAGTGAAATCACAGTCCATCAGGCTGCAGTAGACGCCATACCTTCTGGGAATCTAGGTAAGAGTGGGTCAGGACTGTCCCAGAGGACGGGGACCCTCTCTCAAGAGGCCTCCCAGCTCCAGGCCCTGATTTTGAAGCAGCAACACTAAGACACAGGTTATATGTAGGCTCCTTGAGGGCAGTGCTGCACCTCCTGTGAAACCCCATATGCCTGGGGCAAGATACCTGCTCCCAGCATGAGAGAGGGCATAAATGTGATTGGGTGCAAGGGAGAGCTTAAAACCTGCCCACACTAAGACTTGATGCCAGGTGGGTTGTGTGCCAGCTCAGTCACCTGGGGCAGATCTATGCAACCGACAGAGCAGGAGTGTGTGATGAATTCCCCTCCGAAGCGCATCACACTTAGAAAGTGTTCTGTGTGTTTTTAAATAATTCTTACCATGTAAAGATTGTATTACATTTTAATAAAAAAGATTTTTGGTTGCATTTTACTTTTGTAATATTTGGGGTTTTATAGATTTTTATTTTGTGGCCAAGTATACTTTTGTAAGGAAATGTTGAGGTCTTGAGTATTTTTATTCTTTTAAAAGACTCTAGTTAATGTCAACTATAAGCACTGATAAATACTATTCATGTGCAATTTTCCTTCTTTTTAATCCGGAGTTTTTAAGGAACCGTGTTTTGGCATAGAGTCTTATTTAAAATGCTGCTTCATTTTACACGTTGTGAATACTGAAGATTCTGAAAAATAAAGATGCATTTAAAATCTCTGTGCTGTTAGGTTGTAGGAATGGTAATGCGCGTTGCTTTGCCAAAGTGGTAATTAAATGTTTAATGGTTTAGAACTCCTAGTTCAGAATAGGGCCTCTGGTCGTCACTCATGGTGCGGGCACTTCCAAGTAAGCCTCTGTTTCTTTGGAAAACTCGCGCTTCGTCATGACGATCTCCCCTTCAGTTAGGAAACATGATTATGTTGACATTATGGTTCCTGTGCTTGTGGTTTTGCAATAAATGTGTATTGAAAGCACTTGTGATAACGTGGTCCGTGTTTTGTTTTTAATCAAACTCCAAATGGCAGTGGAAGTGGAGCCAAAGCTCCCTGAGCGTTCGGGCAGCAAGATGTGGTGGGAAAAAAAACATGGCAGCCAAGCCAAATCCTGCTCCTCCATGGCAAGCCCTGAGGCTTGGGAATTCCTTAATCTCTTGGGGAGAGCCTGTGTCCTCATGCATTAGAAAAATATAATTAAAATCAAGGAGGGGAGAATTCTATTTACGTTGCCTGGATAGTGTGGTGTTGGAATAAAGGGAGGTGCATGAAGCACCTGGACATTCGCTTGCCCAGTAAGTTTTCTATTTTTATTTTTGAGTTGGGATCTCACTCCGTTACCCAGACTGGAGTGCAGTGGCATGCTCATGGTCACCCCAACCTTGACCTGCTGGGCTTAAGCAATCCTTCCACCTCAGCCATCCAAGTAGCTGGAACTATAGGCGCGAGCTACCACACTTGGCTAATTTTTGTTTGTTTTGAGCCGGAGTCTCACTCCATCGCCCAGGCTGGAGTGCAGAGGCAGGCTCATGGCCACCCCAGCATCGACCTACTGGGCTCAGGCAATCTTTCTACTTCAGCCTTCCAAGTAGCTGGAACCACAGACGCACACTACCATGCCCAGCTAATTTTTTATTTATTGTAGAGACGAGGTCTCGCCAAGTTGCCCAGGCTGGTGTCAAACACACAGGCTCAGGCAATCCACTCTCCTCGGCCTCCCAAAGTGCTGGGACTACAGGCTTGAGCCACTGTGCCCGACCCAGTTAGTGTTCTTTGCCTCCTTTCTCTCCTTCCCTCTCGCAGCCCTCCCACGGTCCCAGTATCTTCCCAGCTAACGTTGCTCAGGGGCACACAGAGCATCTGTTTTATGCCATATAGGAAGCAGAATTCTTGCCCCAATTTTTTGAAATAATCTATTATAAAATAATACATTGTTATTGAAGGCATTTTATAAATACAAAAAAGTACAATGCTTCTTGCTGTCAATGTTTTTTAATAGACTACAGACCATACCATCTTTTTGTCTTACATCCTTAACATTATATTCTGAACATTTTCTCATGACAAGAGAAACTTTTTAAATTTAAAATATTTCATTTTATTGTTGGACACTAAGGTTGCTCCTGGGGAATACAATATTGTAACTTTATCCTTGTCCTAGTTTCTGGATTTTCTTTTCTTTCTTTCTTTCCTTTTTTTTTGAGTCAGAGTCTCACTCTGTTGCCCAGGCTGGAGTGCAGTAGCACTCTCAACGGCCACCGCAGCCTCGACCTGCTGAGCTCAGGCGATCCTTCCACCTCAGCCTTCCAAGTAGCTGGAACTACAGGTGCGTGCCACCATACCCAGCTAATTTTTTGATTTACTGTAGAGACGAGGTCTCACCAAGTTGCCAGACTGGTCTCGAACCCTGGGCTCAGGCAATCCTCTCACTTCAGCCTCCCAAAGTGCTGAGATCACAGGTGTAAGCCACCACGCCCAGCTAGTTTCTGGTGATTTTCACAGAAAAGTTACCTAAAGCATTATTTGGTTCAGATATGAAGGCTTTTTGCTTCTGACATGTATCATCAGGTCAATTTAGTTCCTTATCCAGCCCCACTAGAGTCCAGGTCCACCAGCAAATGAGTGAGTTTCAGGGATTCTGCTTGGGTGGGAAAGGTGCAGCAGGGTTAGTCACACTGGCCTCTCCCTCCCTTTCCTGTTCTTTTCCCCACTTCAAATACACCACACGCCCTTGGCATAGACGGGCTTTGAGTCAACCCTTTAGTTCATTCTTATATTAAAGCGTTGGACCTCATGATCCTCAAGACCCTGTTCAATTCTGAATTTAGCAAGAGCCAGAAAGGAGACAGTGTAGGAAGGAAAGGAGGGGAATTCTCGCTTGGATAAATGGAAATTTTTCACTAGTGGTGTCTTAGCTAGTTGGTGCATAATTTACTGTATGGGTATCATTTGTTCCCCAAAGGAGCTAGGGCCTATTTTGGAATTTTGTCAACGAAGCAATTTTTATGAAGTTCAAGATCCTATTTTTCACATTTACTTTGACATACCCGTGACTCAGATTGCAGAAACAAGCCTGAACCCCCAATGCTTAGCTCAGTAACAGTGGTGATAATTTTGGGTGCTTGCTCCGTGCCTGGTTCTGTTCTAAGCACTTTCCTTGCTTCAGCCCTCACAGCAAACCCAGAGTGGGTTCTATTATTAGCTCCATTTTGCATAAGACGAGCAAACTGCCAAGGTCAAATAGCTGGTGAGCTGGCGCTTTGAGTATTGAGTATTGAGCCCAGGCTTTGTGGCTGCGGATCCCCGGGCTCCAGCCAAGAAGTAGTAGGTACTGGGTGCTTGGGTAACCCTTTTTTTCTTTCTTTCTTCCTTCTTTTTTTAAGAGTCGGGGTCTCATTATGGCACTCAAGCTGGACTTGAACTCCTAAGCTCAAGCGATCATCCTGCCTCAGCCTCTGGGGTAGCTAGGATTACAAGTGTGAGCTACCACGTCTGACAGCTGGGTAACCCTTTGTCTAACAAATGAGAGAAGGGGGCTTCCCAAGGGCTGTGTATTTGTACTGGCCAGTCTTTGTGCTGCACCCTGTTCTATAATCAACTTACTCTTCACAAAACCCCTACGAGGTTGATGTCACTGCTCCCACCTCACACAGTACACAGCGGGTCAATAAAAGATAGGTCTGGAATTCAGAAGTTCAGGGTCATGCCTCTGCAACAGCATCCTCTCTACACAGGGCATCAAGGGCAAGAGGCTCACAGGTGTGAGAGGCTAAAGGGAACCAAGAAGTGCCTTTCCTGGAACTGTCCGCCTTTCCTGGAACTGTTCTGAGATGCTCCTGCTGACAAGAGGTCATGGCCTGGTTCTGCCTCCCACGTCCCCTGTCGCTTTCTCCCGTCTCCCATTTCTCAAACTAAGAACACACCTCTCGCATTTGGCAGTACTGCTGTGGGATCCTGGGATGTAAAACCTCCTCACTGCCAAAACACGTGGGAGAGGACCATCCAGGCCTGTGTCCACAGTACAATAACAAATTATCATGACCCAAGGTAGGGCTTCATAGCCATCCATTTCCTGTTTGTATTTCTGTTCCAGACAATGTGGTTTTGTAAATGGGGTGCTTGGACTCAGGCTGGGATGTTCAGGATTCAGATTCTGAATTCAGCGGGGGATGGGATGGTGATCACTGTTTAATAACCTCACCTTTCCACTCCCCAACTATTGTGAAAGATCACCAAGGTCCTGAGGGCAAATTCTGAGAAAGCAAAGCAAGAACATCAGTGAGAAACGAGGGTAGCAGGACCTTGTTTCTTCCACGTAATACACTTGTGTCAAGGCTACACGCATTATCTAATTCTATACCAAGTTGGAATGAAGCATGTGGATTTTGAGCCCAGCCTCTTTGCCTCTTCGCCATTCTCAACAGTGAGGAAGAGCTTTGACAGTTTTTTTTTTTGGTAGATATAGGCTCTAGCTATGTTGCTCAGGCTGTTCCTCCTACTTTGACTTCCCAAAGTACTAGGATTCCAGGCATGAGTCACCACAACATGCCTGGCTGACGGTACATTTCTTCACCAGGACCTTGGTCCATGACCCAGGGCATACTTGAGAGTATGCAAAGACAGGGAGGGAAGAAGTTCCCTATTCCCTAGTATACAGATGAATAGCACATCTTCAAGTAAAAGGAACATTGTAAGAGCTAAGTTCATATTCTGCATTTTCTTAGACATTAATTCATGCTTTTAAAAACTGTTTTATTGCCAGGCTCAGTGGTTCAGCCTGTAATCCTGCGCTTTGGGAGGCCGAGGCGAGAGGATTGCCTGAGCCCAGGAATTCGAGACCAACCTGAGCAACATAGTGAGACCTTGTCTCTACAATAAATCAAAAAACTTAGCCAGGCATGATGGTGCATGCCTGTTGTTCCAGTTACTTGGAAGGTTGGGGCGGAAGGATCACCTGAGCCCAGCAGGTTGAGACTGTGGTGGCTGTGAGCGTGTCACTGCACTCCAGTCTAGGTGGCAGAGTGAGACTCTGACTCAAAATAAAAATAAATAAGTAAAGTTTTATCATTTTTATTAAATTCTGCCAAAAGATTATCAAATTCTATAAATTCATATTCATATTTTACTTGGGTGTAAGTCTCCTCATCGTTGCCAATGTCTTTTTTTTTTTTAATTTCTACCATGGATTTCAGTGTCCACAATCTAGCAGGATTCTTCTGTCAATAAATTATTTAACAACAATCATGAGATCGGGCATGGCGGCTCACCCCTATAATCCCAGCACTTTGGGAGGCCGAGGTGAGAGGATTGCCTGAGCCCACAGGTTCGAGACCAGCCTGGGCAACTTTGCAAGACCTCATCTCTACAGTAAATCAAAAAATTAGCTGGGTGTGGTGGCACAAGACTATAGTTCCAGCAACTTGGAACACTGAGGTGGAAGGATTACCTACTGCACTCAGGCCTAGGCAACAGTGAGACTCAAAAAAAACAATCATTTTGTAAGTCCTGAACTTATGGGTGTTCTAAAGCACTTATACACACATACACGCTCTATCTTTCTCTTTGGCTCATTAATTTTCTCCTTCTAATAATAAACAATATTTATTACAAACTGCTGCTCTCTAAAATGTTACTTTGCATTTAATAATTGTAAATATTCAAATATCTCTATAATGTTTGATATCAATAATAACAATGGTATCTTAATTCCAAATACATTTTTAAACTTAGATCTTATTGGGTTTTAAAAATTAAAATTATAATTTATATATATTTTAGTTGCAGAGAAGTATGATAGGATGGTGAACAATAAAAGACTTTCACATTTAAAAATATATTACATTAGGAAAAAATTCTGTGGGGGAAGTAGAATAAGACACAAGTTCAAGGAGTGAAATGAACAATGTAAATTTTCCAGTTGGTAAAGAAAAACTCTTCCTGTATTCTTTTAAATGCTATACTTTTAAGTTTCTGTTGACTATATTTAAAAGAACAGTTTTATTTTTTAAATGTCAGTATTTACAATATGCCAGAAATTATATCTTTTGCAGCTCTTATGATGAAAAACTATAGATGTCACCACAAAAATTGTGCGGGTGTAACTAAATTTTTCAAAATCCTTTCAGAAAGTAAGTGGATTCAAAAAAAGTAAGAATAATAATAATAGTCACTGCTCTATCCCACGGAACCTTACATAAAAGAGCGAGCGTGGTGCTGCCTGAGAGCTGGGTGCACTCCTCTGAGAAGGAACAGGATTTACCTTAGCACTCAGACTGTGTCTTTCTGGATGTGGCCCAGAAAGACAAACACAAGTGTGTCAACTCCTCTTTTTCTCTGAAAGAGAATTTAAGGGTAAAGATCATAGACAGGCCAAGCCAATCTTAACACTCTATGGGTGAAGAATCTCCTTTGCAGGGAGAAATTAGGCCAGGAGAGAGTTCTGAGCCACGCACATGAGTGTCCATGAGATAGAGTGCTCCTACGGTCACAAGAATCACAGAGTCACTTCAGCCATCTTAAAGAGGTGAAATGACTGGACATGTGGGCTGGAGCCAAGAGAGGAGCCAGCTACCCTTTCCCTCTCTGTCTCTCTACCTGCCTCTCTCCTCTCTCTCTCTCTCTCTCTCTCTCTCTCTCTCTACTCTTGCTCTTCCCCTTCCACCACTCCCCCCTCAACCTCAGCCAACAGGCTCCGTGTGTCTGCTCCATTCTTCCATCACTACTGGCCAATCTTATCTTTATTCTTCAGCCCAGTCCCACAGAGGGCCAGTCTGGTTGGTTTAGCTGATTTCCCTCTGGGCTTTTGAGCAGAATCCTTCATGCCAGGCCACCAAGTGGCTGGCAGCCAATCAGTAGTCATCCTTGTGCAAAGACCAGCTTAACGTTGCTTGTCTGATGGGAGGAACATTTGGAGAGAGGGGAGAAACTGTTTCAGAAATTTGAGAACAATGGACTTGACAAGACCATGACTGAGAAGTCCATTTGAGTGTCATTCTCTGCAGTTGAAAGGGAAGTCTGGTCTTCCCCATGTTTACTTGTCTCAACAAGCCCCTCCCACAAATCAAGTAGAAACAACAGCTTTTGTATCATTATTTAAGGACCATGTTCCTATACGGACATTAAAATGAAGATCAAAAGAATAAGAACTTTCTAAGTCCAAAAAGATGCCCTAAGGAGCAAAAAGAACCCAGTTCCTTGC
The DNA here is from genome assembly GCA_027257055.1 of Cephalopachus bancanus. Classification (NCBI taxonomy): domain Eukaryota; kingdom Metazoa; phylum Chordata; class Mammalia; order Primates; family Tarsiidae; genus Cephalopachus; species Cephalopachus bancanus. Next base: position 2,283,954 of record JAPVLO010000022.1, on the reverse strand, counting down.
CCAGATCACAAGTGCTGCCAGTGGAGGGTCAGAGGGAACCAGGAAGGAATTCCAGGAATCCCAGGCTTTGTCCCAGCACCTGAGATAAGGAAAGGGGTGGAAGAAGGGAGGGTTGTGGGATCCCAGACAGCTCTGCCCAACGTGTCCAGATCCTGAAAGCCAACATCATTTTCTTCTTTGAGTCCAGGCCATGGAAGCCTATCAACCAGTCACACTTAAGCTAGAATTTGCTTATCCAATTGGTATTTTATAGATCAGGAACCCAGGGAACCTAGGACATCAAAACAGACAAGTCTTTTTATTAAAAATAAAGAGAGAAAAGAACAGATGTTAAAAATATATTTAACCAGGGCCATGAGGGGAAAAAAGGAGTTTTTGAAGATGCAAGGATGCTGAAATCTCCTTGGCCGATTTTTTGTTCCCCCAGGATGAACTCCGCCCCTATACCTGGAGAATCACTTCAGTGAGAGAGAGCATTAAAACTACAAGGAGTAATGTGAAGTTACAATAAGTAGGACAAATCTATCAAAACTTAAAATATGAAGCTGGTGCAAAAGCAATTGCAGTTTTTGCATTGTTGAAATTTGCAACTTGGAATATATTCTTAAATAAATGTGGTTATGTTATACATCATTTTAATGTGCATTTCTCATTTTATGCTGTTTTTTTAATGACTTATTACTTACTGTTTATTTTATATTTATCTTAGACTATGGAAATGATGTTAGACAAAAGCAAATTTGAGCGATTTTCTTATTTGAGTTCAAAATGGGCCAAGGAGCAGCATAGGCAACTCGCAACATCAACAATGCATTTGGCCCAGAACTGCTAATGAATGTATAGTGCAGTGGTGGTTCAAGAAGTTTTGCAAAGAAGACAAGAACTTTGAAGATGAGGAGCATAGTGGCCGGCCATGGCAGGTTGACAAGGACCAACTGAGAGCAATCATCAAAGCTGATCCTCTTACAACTGCAAGACAAATTGCCAAAGAACTCAATGTCAACCATTCCTTGATCGTTCAGCATTTGAAGCAAATTGGAAAGGTGAGATAGCTCAATAAGCAGGTGCCTCATGAACTGACCCAAAATTGAAAAACCGACATTTTAAAGCGTCGTCTTCTCTTATTCTACGCAACAACGAATCATTTCTCAATCGAATTGTGATGTGTGACGAAAAGTGGAGTTTATGTAACAACCGGCGACGACCAGCTCAGTGGTTGGACTGGGAAGAAGCTCCAAATCACTTCCCAAAGTCAAACTTGCAGCAAAAAGGGTCATGGTCACTGTCTGGTGGTCTGCTGCTGGTCTGATCCACTACAGCTTTCTGAATCCCAGCGAAACCATTACATCTGAGAAGTATGCTCCGCAGATCGGTGAGATGCGCTGAAAATTGCAATGCCTGCAGCCAGCATTGGTCAACGGAAAGGGCTTGATTCTTCTCCACGGCAACACCCAACTGCTGTGCTGCATTGCACAACCAATGCTTCAGAAGTTGAACGAACTGGGCTACAAAGTTTTGCCTCATCCGCCATATTCACTTGACCTCTTGTTAACTACTACTACTCCTTCAAGCATCTCGGCAACTTTTTGCAGGGAAAATGCCTCCACAACCAGCAGGCTGCAGAAAATGCCTTCCCTCCAAGAGTTCATTGAATCCTGTATCATGGATTTTTATGCTATGGAATAAACAAACTTATTTGGCAAAAATGTGTTAATGGTCACGGTTCCTATTTTGATTAATAAAGATGTGTTTGATTCTAGTTATAATGATTTAAAATTCACGGTCCTAAACTGCAATTACTTTTACACCAAGGATTGTCTTTGCAATATGTTTGTAATACAAGATTGAAAACATACTAAAAGTCATCGTTAGGAGCTTGCTTAAGTAAATGGTGGGGCAATTGTTAGGGACAAGGAGGACATGGAACATGCTCCAGGACAGATTGCTGAGTGAAAAAAAGTTGGTGCAAAACAGCGTGTGCAGGTGGGCACATGTGTGCAAATGTTAAAATCAGTGTTGGGTTAAAGTTGAGGTCAAAGCCAAATATCACCATGATATAAAATGAAACTTCAGGGAGGCAGGATTTAATCTGAAATTGCATCCCAAAGAATGTAATTATTCTTGTATAACAATTTTGCTAATGTTCTGATTTTAAGTTTGACATTACTGTGTGGGAGCAATAATCATTCAGTGTGCTCAGCTGCAAGGCGGCTCTTATGGTCACTTTACTAGGCATTTTGTCATAAGAAATAGATGTTCACTTTCCACTGAGGACAGAGGAGAAGCCGCATATTTTTTGGCTATTATATTTTTCTGTACTTTTTTCTCTTCTTCATTTTCTTTATATCTCTTGTTATGTTTGCAACAAAGGTGATTTATCATGAATATTATATAAGATATGGTAATGTTTTCTGCTTATGAAACATTGAAGTAGAAAACCTGATATTCTTTTTTTTAATTCATTTTCATGATGTGAATTCCCAAATAGAATTTATTCCTGAAAGACTCATAACCTAAATGGAATTAAATACCAAAAATGAAACATAATTGCTAGAGGTTATTTTATTTGCCATAATGAATGTGAGACAGATATGAAACCAGTTGACAAATATTAGAATTATGATTTAATTAAGTCTCTATTATTCTTCCTGATATTATTGAAAATTGTTTAACATTTATTGACTCACAAAGATGATAATGTTCTTCCCAAAGTTATCTAGCTAACATTCTCAATGTTCTTTTTAACTCTCAGTCTTTTCCTCAATTTATTTGCTATTTGAAAGTGCTTAATTGTTTTTGAACATGAAATTAGCAGCCTTCACAATCATCACTAATTACTCTGGCATTTTAATCTTATAATACTAAATATACATGTATAGTTCAAATGACTGTTAGAATTTTAACATATGAAGAGACTTTCACTTCACGATTCATCTAGACACTGATAGCATCATCTATTAAGAAATCTAAACAGTGTACCCTCATGCACATTACTAATGTTGATTTGCTGATTAAATGTAATGATAGCCTTGTGTAACCATGACTGCAGATCTGGCATGAACTCAGGGCTATTATAAATGATGTTGAAGAAGGCATTCAGCTATGGAGACTTCTAAAAGGTGAGGTTGAAGGCCAATTCGCAGATTCCTGGTTAAATGTCAAAAGACAAGACCAAATTTTGGTACATTTTATGAACATATCTACATAAACATGTACATGTGCATGTGTATCCCTTATCTACCTCTAGCTACCTCCAGGTAGGGGGTCTTGGGACCTAAGAATCCAGAATGGGGGACTCACTTTTTAGGGGGTAGTCTTTTGTACTGTTTGATTTTTTTTTAACCCCATGAATGTATGTCTTTTAAATACTCAATAAGTGCATTTAAGATATTGATGAAATAATGTATATTGAACAAAACTTGTGAACTTACATGCAGGAAAGGCCGTATTCAAGGTTGCAGGTCAATAAACAGGAATTCAATGCTACCGGGTCACATCTCCGAGGACTGTGAGTCGTGAGAGGCTCCTCTGGGAATCTCGTAAGGGAAATTTACGGAGTGGGAAAAAGGGACTGTCTGGGTTTGAGAGTGCAGAGCTGATTAGGAACGTCATAAGTATAGAGGGATTCTACAGCCCTGGAAACTGGGATACAATCCTAGGGAAAACATTTCCCTTTTAGGGTAATGGACTGTGTGGGCAGGGATAAATTTTCCAACACATTTCAGAGTTCTGAGTCCAGATCCTGAGGTCTAAGCCTCTTACAGTTGACACAGTCACAGAATTAGAGGCCTTGACCCCAAGTCTAAGTGAGTGTTCCAGGGTAGCTCAAGATGAGGAGAGAAGAGCCGGGCTCGGTGGCTCAGCCTGTAATCCCGCGCCTTTGGGAGGCTGAGGTGAGTGGATTGCCTGAGCCCGCGGGTTCAAGACCCGCCTAGGCAACTTGGTGAGACCTCATCTCTACATTAAATCAAAATGAGCCGGGAGTGGTAGTGCACGCCTGTAGTTCCAGCTACTCGGAAGGCTGAGGCGGAAGGATCGCCGGAGCCCAGCAGGTCGAGGCTGCGGTGGCCGGGAGCAGCCACTGCACTCCAGTCTGGGCGTCTGAGTGAGACTCCAACTCAAAAAAAAAAAAAAAGATGAGGAGAGAAGCTTTGTCAGAAGAGTATGTCTGGGGCCGGCCTGCCAGGGTTCTCCAGTGAGTCATCAGGGTGAGCTAGTAATGCGGCTGGAGATCACAGGGAGACCTGAGTAGCAGGCTAAGCTGGGCCAGAGCAGCCAGGCCCTGTGAGGAGGCCTGGGACCCAGAGAGCGCAGGCCTGGTGGGCCTCCAGTTGAAAGACTCCTTCTAGGGACTGCACCAAGTCTTAGGAGCTCACAGAGTCTGGACCCAGGCAAGTGACCCATTGTTTGGTAGTAATGGCTGGATGTCCCTTCTCTTCTGGAAGCTACCCTTGCAGAATGTTGCAATTTGCAGACACAATGCTCATCCAGTTGGCTCTCTGAGGAAGATACTTTCTAAGGTTCCCATGTGAGTCTGATGGGTTCTGGGTCCCTGATTTCCCCCAGATGACTTAGCCTTGAGGAGCACAGCTACTTCTGTGGCCAACATTCTCTTCAGGGAATTGCTATTTGTGTCACTCCAGCTGTATTCTCATGTTAGGATTTCTAACCCTTGTAGCTGACACTGATGACTGCTTACTACCCACAAGACTTCACTTCTGGGACTTCGTCCCAAGGACACAGAAATACGTAGAAGGAGGTCCATAATAATGTTCTTTGGCAAAGGGAAATTTGAAACAAATGAGAGTAGTTTAAATTATGATACATTTATGTAATAGAATGATACGCTTATATGATAGAGAAGAATATATTTATGAAGTACAATAGATGATACTACTGTAATGGAAATAGAATTTGTATAACAGAATGTGAGGATTTGTCAACCATTGTGCAAACTTTTTCAAAGTAAATCTTCCTCAGTGGGGTAAACAAATGAAATATGTAAAAATTGCCCTTTCATCCACTGCTACCCATGGAGCTTTGCAAACAAGGCCCTCTCTCCCCTCCCTACCCTCTTAGGGCAGCTGCTGAGTGGGGTCTGGAGGCTCACAGGGGAATTTTTAACAATGTCAGAAAATGATGATATAATGTTATATGTTACAATCAGAATAAAAACCATACATATAGTATGTCTTATTTTAACTTAATTAATTTCGAGTCAGGATCTCACTCTGTCACCCAGGCTGGAGTGTAGTAGCATGATCATGGCTCACTACAGCCTCGACCTCCTGGACTCAGGCAATCCTTCTGCCTCAGCCTCCTGAGTAGCTGGGACTCCAGGTACGCACCACCATGCTCAGCTAATTTTTTGTATTTTTTTTTAGAGACGAGGTCACGCTATATTGTCTAGGCTAGTCTCAAACTGCTGGGGTCAAGCAGTTCTCCCACCTTGGCCTCCCAAAGTGCTGAGATTGCACACATGAGCCACCACACCTGGACCATATAGTATGCCTTAATGTTATGCAGGCTCTCAAAGAGCCTGCACACAGGCACAGAAAAATGTGTGGAAAAAGAACATAATAGGATATTGATGGTTGTCTCCTGGTTGGATGATAGGGCATTTACAATTTCTTTTTATTACATTTTTCTTTTCATTTTCCAAAATTTCTTTAATGAATATGCACCATGGTTAGAATCAGGGGAAAATTATTCAAAAGAGGTTTTTATTTCTTTCTCTCCCAATATTCACCCCAACATTAAGTTGGCACAAAGCTCAAAGGCTTGTCCCTCTGGCATTATCTCCTTCTTGATAAAAAGTTGTAATATATGTTACAAAGTTGTGATTAAGTCCAGACACAGTGTTTTAGTTACTATGGCTATAGAAATATGCTGGTAGTTTAACCAAGTGGTAAACAGTGACTACATGTTCTCTTGTGGTCTTTTTTTCCTAGTGCTAGTAATGATCTCATTTTTGGAGGTAGGGGGATGTGACAGGGATGGGATGAAGAAAGGGGCTCTGGGATAGCTGTCAAAGTTCTATTTCTTGACCTGGGGTGGTCTTGATCACAGAATTTTTCATGTGTTCACTAGGATATATTTAAATATGTGTGTGTGTGTATGTGTGTATAAATTTTTTTTTTTTTTTTGAGTTGGAGTTTCACTCTGTTGCTCAGGCTGGAGTGCAGTGGCACAATCACAGCTCACTGCAGCCTTGACCTCCTGGGTTCAGGCCATCCTTCCGCCTCAGCCTCCTGGACCACAGGCGAATGCCACCACATCTGGCTAATTTTTTCGATTTTTTTAAAGTGAGGTCTTGCTATATTGAGCAACAGTCCTCTTGCCTCTGCCTCCAGACATGCTAGGACTACAGGCATGAGCCACCATACTTGGCCACTTTTATGTTTTATGGTTTTTCTGTACCTGTGTTTTATTTTCAAACAAGAAAAAAAAAGGATGCATAAATCATGCAACAAAAGCAAAAACAGAAAGCCTCTTTAAAAAATATGTTTAAGCCGGGCTAGGTGGCTCAGCCTGTAATCCCGCGCCTTTGGGAGGCTGAGGTGAGTGGATTGCCTGAGCCCGCGGGTTCGAGACCCGCCTGGGCAGTGAGACCTCATCTCTACAATAAATCAAAAACTAGCCGGGCGTGGTAGCGCGCGCCTGTAATTCCAGCTACGCAGAAGGCTGAGGCGGAAGGATCGCCAGAGCCCCAGCAGATCGAGGCTGCGGTGGCCGGGAGCGGCCACTGCACTCCAGTCTGGGCGACCGAGTGAGACTCCAACTCAAAAAAAAAAAAAAAATGTGTTTAGTTGTCTTTGAGTGCAGATTTGTCTCTCCACAAGCCATCTCTACCCCCAACCCTTCAACAGCTTTTTTTCTTTTTTTTGAGTTGGAGTCTCACTCTGTCGCCCAGACTGGAGTGCAGGGCTGCTCCCGGCCACCGCAGCCTCGACCTGCTGGGCTCCGGCGATCCTTCTGCCTCAGCCTTCCATGTAGCCGGAATTACAGGCATATGCTACCACACCCGGCTGATTTTTTGATTTATTGTAGAGATGAGGTCTCGCTGCCCAGGAGGGTCTCGAACCTGCGAGCTCAGGCAATCTACTCACCTCAGCCTCCCAAAGGCGCAGGATTACAGGTTGAGCCACCGAGCCCGGCTTCCAACAGCTTTTTGTAAAATGAATCTTCTTACACTTTCTATCCAAACCTGTCACCTCATCTGTCGGTTCCCACCAGGCACACACTCTCCTCCACCAACCTGGACTGGTCGCCCTCTGGGGCTGCTGTGTGACTTCTGCCCCTCCTCACCTTCTGCCTGTGTTAGATCCCCTTTCTCCTGGATCCACATTTTGTTTGTTTACTTCCTTGCTTTAGTGAAACTAGAGCACATGGGAGATGTATTTTTGGAGACTCTGCATGTCTAACGTCTTTATTCTACTCTCCCATAGCTGGCTCATTGTTGGGCTGGGTATGGAATTCACAACCGAAACACCATTTTTGAATACAATTTTCATTGTATTCTATCTCCAGATTTTGTAAGACACTTTATACCATTCGTAGTTCTGATCTTGTTTGTCTGTTGTTGGAATCTTCTCTTCAAGCCTAGTGTTTTGAAAAGTTATATTTATATGACTCAGAGGAGATCTTTTTCATTCATGGTACCGAGTACTAGGTGGTCCTTTTGTCTGGAGACCCCAGCCTTTAGTTCTGGTAAATTTTCCTGTACTCTTATTTTTTTTAAAACAATTTTCTTCTCAGAGATTTTTCATGAACTGTTAGAACTCCTGGATTGATCATCTGATTTTTAAAAAATCTTTTACCTTGTATTTTCCATCTCTCTTTTCTTGTTATTTTATCTTTAAGCCCTTTTACTCGTTTTTCCTATCACTTTCTAAAGTTTCTATGAGCTTACATTTGTCCTTTTTAAAAATAATTGTATTCCATTTTTATTTCATGAATATAATATCTTCACTTTTTTCTGAAGAACTATGGTGTCTTTGGAGTGTTCTCTATATTGTCTCTGTTTTCACTGAGTTCCTCTGAATCTGTTTGTTTTAGTCTCTCATGTTGGATCTTTTTCTCTGAGGTCCATGATCCTTATCTGCCCCTTCATATCGGAGAGCAATGAACTAAAAACCAACCACAAGCTCTGTATACAGGACACTGTATGGAAACAAGTATGCTTTGCTGTAGGACTATAGCACACATGACCAGCCAGCTTATCTGAGAATTAGGTGGGCTGGTCAGTTTCTTCAAATAATTATTCAAAGAATCACCTTCCAATTTTCTGCCGGGGGAGGAAAAGGAAAAACCTGGCTATCAGAGTCTTGGAGTTACCTGGGAAAGGCAATGGCTGAATCCCACTGGTAACCATACCTGTCCTTTACCCTGCAGTTATTCAGACAGCCCCTCACCACACCCACCTCTGTGCCTGGTAGGAACATGCTGATTGGCTCCTCTGGAGATAGGACTGATGACAGGCTGTAAGGGTGGAGAGTGAAGACAGCTTGAAGGTCCAGCTGAAGCTCACACACAGATTTTCCACCAACCCCTCTCTCTTCTGTCCTCACCCCAACCCCGCCTCCCTCGTACTTGGTTCTTCCAATTTCTGATTCTTTTTAAAATCACTTAGATGCTTAGGTTTGACCTACGTCTGTTCTACCAGGTGACTGCAGTTCCTCCATCTGTTTTCTGTCTTCATGTATCATGAATCAGGGTTAGAGATACACCCTAGTCTCATTGGAAATAACGAGAGCTTTTTTTTTTAAAATTCTCTTTGCTTTGAGAATGATTCTGAGAGAAAGGGGAAGAAATGTCTTCATACCATTACTTAAAATCCCTAAGTCTTCAAGGCCAGGTGTGGTGGCTCATGCTTGTAATCCCAGCACTTTGGGAGGTGTAGACGAGAGGATTGCCTGAGTCCAGGGGTTTGAGACCAGCCTGGGCAACATGGCAAGACTTCATCTCTACAATAATTCAAAAAATTAGCCGGGTGTGGTGGTGTGTGCCTGTAGTTCCAGCCACTTGGAAGGCTGAGGTGTAAGGATCGCCTGAGCCCAGCAGGTCGAGGCTGTTGTGGCCATGTGTGTGTGTCACTGCACTTCAGCCTGGACAACAGAGTGAGATGCCAACTCAAAATAAAACATAAAAAAGTAAAATCTCTAATCTCTTGTTTTTAGTATAACTGATTATCTTTTTGGTTTTCTGTACCTTCAAAATTTTCTACAATGAAAATGTATGCCTTTAATAAGAAGAGAATACACATGCACATATGTACACACACACACGTTAGTGAGATACAAAAGGGTGCAAGAAAGCCTGGAGCACCCACTCCTGCATCTTCCTCACTTCTGCTGAGCCAGCTGGGCCTAGGAAGAAGCTCCTGCCCTTCATGCCTCAGCTCCCTGACACCTTCCAAGAGCACCACATCCTCCTCGTCAGGGTGCACATTCTGGGGCTCCTTACCTCTGGGCCGGGGCTGGTTATTGAATAACCCTTGCCAACGATGCCAGCTCATCTGTGAACAGTGTGGTTCCCTCATACATTCTGAATGGTTATGTCCCCCCAAAAGCCGCAGTTTTTATCAAAATTCTGTGTGTGTGTGTGTGTATTGTCATGGCACCCAAGGATTTCCATTCTGCTGACACCATTACAGTCAACAGGGGGGTAGACATAACCTGAGAATTCAACGACCACGTCCTACAGACCTGTCTAGTCCCTCCACTTGGACATACCATGAGTGGCTCTTCTGAGATAGATACTCTGGGTCCCGGGACACTCTTGACCTTTACCACCTCTACCATGTCCCAGGGGTTCTGAGACCCCCCCCCCAGGATCTAAAATGTCCTGCAGGCTCCCACAAGCGCTGGACTCATGGACTAACAGGAACCAGTCAGGAGTTTCAGAGCTGCAAATACATGCTCCCTGAGCTCTCTTCAATGGGTGCCACCACAGGTGAGCACACAGCCATTTCGATGTCCCAGGTAAGCACTAAGAATTCCAGGCATGCTCTTTCCTCCTTCTTCCTTCCTCCCAGGCAGCTTCGAGCTTCAAGCACTCCTCTCTCCACTCCCCAAGAGCTTCTGCCTCCTCCACCACTAGGATGGTAGGCTTTACAGCCTGACCTACAATTAGATTCTGCTGGGAATCCTATGAGAATTGATCCAGCCAATTAAGTCAGGAAATTGCTCTCTAAATTTAACGTGTCCATCAATCTCGTCCAAAATGGCCGCATTGATTTGGTGGGCTGAGGCTTTGAGGTTATCTTTATTTAATCTGGCAAAAACTACATTAGGCTTCTCCCACCTCACAGATTTGCTTATTTCTCAATTTTGGTTTTATTAAACTCCGCAGTGTAAATACCTCATAAAATAATCCTCATCAACACTCTGCGCTGAGCTCGCACGTCTCCAGCTGGGAGGCGCTGCCTGGAAGGGATGCCAAAAAAGCAGGCAGAAGTCTCCCGCGTTGCTTCACCATAGATGCACCTGGACGTTGGTTTATCCCCAAACCCTTTTCCAAAAAGGCTTCAGGGCAGAATGTACCTGGGTATGTGTGTGTGTGTGTGTTTACATATAACCATAAATGGAAAGACATCATCTATTCATCTATTAACGTCAAACTCTACTTGGGTCATTTCCCCCATGTGGAGAAGACCATCTGCTACCCCTGTGCACTGCTCAGACTGCCCGGACCATCCCAAGAGAAGCCCATACACATAGGCACAAAGACAAAGTCACATTTGGAGACTGGATGTTATCTTTAATTAACAATGCCACAGTCCCACATCTTTTTTTGTTGCTGTAGCATTGTGTGTGTGTGTTCCTGAACAGATGAGGGGCCAGCAGAGACTCCCAAGCAGGTCTCAGCCAACAGCTCTGTTGAGCAGCAACCGGAAGACAGTCTCCACAGAGACACAGAGGCCAGACTCCTGCCTCCCATGATCTTGAGCCTCTCTTCCTCCTTCCCTTCGTGTGCTGAGGGCAAGGCAGAGACCTGTGCCAGCCCAGATTAAAGGGCTTTGCAGCGGACGGTCCACACTGTCTCTGACCAGAGGGAGGTCCCTGGGTGGAGCACAGCCTGCTAAGCAGAGGTGGACAACTGGGCCGGCCTTGGTCCCCTGTGTCATGGGGCAGCACCACAGTGGCCCAGCCCTAGGCAGAGAATCCAGAGCTACTGGAGCCATTTGATTAGTTCCTTGCAGAGATAATCAGGATGTAGCACAGGCCTTTCTTGGGGCCAGAGAGGGCCAGACTCAGCTCGTGGTGGTCACAGAAGTTGTTTCTAGCCCCAGCCTGGGAGCCTGCCCTCTTGCCATCTCCACTCTCCAGTTCCTCACATGCCCAGCAGGTCTGCAACCCAGACATGGCAGGGGAGGGTCAGCATGATGGTGGGTCACAAGGTGGCCACGAGAGACCTGGGCTGAGCTGGACCTGCCGTCACGTGCCAGCCTGAAGCCAGCCCTCCCCCCTTGGTCAACACCAGCCAGAGTGCTCTGAAGCCAGACGGGACCCCCACAGGCAAGGCAGTGAGTTCTTGGCCTAGTGCAGAAGGAGAAAACCAAACTAGTTCGACTGTCCCATCTCCACCTGCTCTGTGCCTTAGGAAGGCAAGGAGCCCAAGTCCCCAGGACGGTGGTATCAGCTATTGGGGAAGCACCGTTGTCCAGGTGAAGCCTCGGGCCGGAAGCTGTGTTTGTTCAGTGGGCTTGGGTAGTAGGTGGTTGTGTACACATTGGTCTGCTGCAATGGGTAGAAGTTGGCTCTGTCATCAGGGATCAAGTTATTCTTGTTCAGGGTCTGTGGGAGGGTTAAGGAACCAGAGAAAGGAGTGAGGGAAGAGATGAGGGAAGGGGGAAGGGGACAGAGCAGTGCAGGGAGCCCAGGAGCCAGCCAGTGAAGGGACATTCGGACTCCTGGTCCAGTGCTCTGTCCACACCACCACTGATTCCTTCCAAGTGCCCAGCCCCAGTTATGCCCAGCCAGAACCCCTGCACCTTTCACCCTGCCCTCTACCTTGTCCTCTGTTTCTACGAGAAAGCTCCCACCTTGAACTCCATGGGTGTGTACTTCTCATTCTTTGGGGTGCCCCCACCCTTATAGTGCAGGTGGTTGGGGGTGGCAGGATGGACCAGTGTGGACTCCTGAGACTGGCGCTGGCAGTGCTGGCAAGACAGGTACACTGCCAAGGTCAGGAGCCCAGACCCCAAGAAGCAGGAGACACCTGTGGCCACCAGGTGGATGAGATTGAACCCTGGAAGGAGGAAAGGCGGATGGTAAGATAAGAGCCCCTGTGGAGAGGGAAGACTCTCCTCCCTGGGAAAACGTCAATAGGAGGCTCTGAGACCTTCAGGAACGGGCTTTGAGGCCAGAGCCAAAGGAAACAGGGAGGCTGAGGAGATTGTCTCTTTCACAGGATAGCTTGTGCCTTGTGTCAGAGAGTCAGATGACTCTTCCTCGGGTACAGACTGACGATGGCCTTCTATCTGGGAGACATACATAGGTGGAACGGCCTAGACCGCCCTACACATGGCCTCTAAGCAGTGGGGGACCCCGACAAGGCTTGGCTCTCTGGAGTGGAGGTGGAAAGAATCCAGTCTTGGAGTGGGGTGTGGAAGGGGGTACGGCAGTGTCATGAGGTGGGGCTGGTTTCTTTTACCTCCGCAGCTGGTGGCCTCCTCCATGCTGGAGGCTGGCAGGATCACTGCAGGAAGATCAGTGGACAAGGCATCAGAGGCAGTGAGGACAGGAGAGTAAAGGAGAGGGGTCCCCCTGGCTAGATGTGTCCCTGGCAGGACCCAAGTCAGCACTGAGCTGTAGACTGGGCATGGGGCTTCATTCACTCCCCTTGGTCTCTCCCCAGATCCCACCTCTAAGAAGGCCTGGTCCACCCATTAGGTGAAAAGCACCAAGCCTCGTGTGTGCACCGAGGCAAAGATGTGAGTCCTCTTTTGCGGTCTCCCTCTCACCCTGATGTTTCATCTTGTGCCACCCCCTTCACCCCACCTCTATCCAGGACACAAGCTTCAGAAGGGGGAGTTGGGAGCTCAGGCTGGGGCTGATGTGAAGGTGCTAGCAGGAGGACCTACCCGGAATCTCACTGTAGGGGCAGGGGCGGCTCTGGCTGCTGTTGCCAGGACAGGCACTGGGCCCTGGGACGAGCTCCTCACAGCGTCGGCTGCGGGTCTGGGCTCCGTCCTCCGTGCACGCACTCCACTCAGACCAGGGAGACCAGCCTTCTGTGGGTGGTGGGCCAGGATGAGGCTAACTGCTGCGGGAGCCCCTGGTGGGGATCAGAGGGCTTCACGGTGCTCCCCAGCCCCGGCCAGATGCACCCAGTACCTGGGCAGGCCTGTGTGGCACATAGTGCTTCCTCCGTGTGCAGCCCGAGACAGATGTCCTCACCTGGGGAGGGTGCCGGACTGGTGCAGGAACGCGTGCGTTGATAGTGACCCCCACCACAGGAGGCGGAGCATGGGGACCACGAGGTCCAGCAGGACCAGGCACCCCGCACTGCAAGGGGATGAGGTGTGTGAGGGGCTGCAGGGCCCCATCCCGGGTCACTGTGCTGTGGGCCACACTGACCTCAATAGCCAGCCTACCCCACTCCCACCCACGGTCCACTGTTAGGGAGTGCCCTCACTCCAAGGGGGGTGGACAGGAGAAATGTAGGCAGCAGCAAATACTTTCAGAGAGAGAGAGAAACCAACTCTACCTCAGGTCAAAGGCACCTTATCTAACCCACTGGAAGAGAAAAAAGTGACAGTGAGAGGGCGAGGAAAGGCTCTACTTCGTTGGAGTAGCCACCGCGCCCACGGCTGGGGCAAACAATTGCTCTGGGGCCCTTGGCCCAGAGTTGGCAGGGAGAAGAGGTCCCCTGGGCGTGGGGACTCCTCGGTAGGCCTGGGAGCCACCTGGATGTGGAGTTTTCCTGCGCCAAGGATTCCCAGTACCTGGGCACGCCTGGGGGTTGCAGTCCTGGTACTCGGCGGCGTCGCCCACGCAGGGCAGCCCCCCGCTGCGGGGCTCCGGGTTGGTGCACGTTCTCTTGCGGACGCGGAAGCCCAGCTCGCAGTCCCGGGAGCAGGATGACCACGGGCCCCAGGCGGCCCAGCCCCCGCTCACCGAGTGCGGGGCGGTGCTCCCGCTGCGCAGGAGATCTTCCACCAGGGCTGGGGAGGGGCGCGGCCTGAGCGACGCGGGCGCCTGGCGCCAGCCCCTCAGCTTTCCACCCCCTCAGCCGCCAGCCTTCCGCGGGCTCCCGCTCTCGGCCTTCCCACCCCCCACCGCCCCCACTGCTCCGGGGGCTGCGAGGGAGGGGCGGGCGCCCGGGCGCTGGGCAGTACCATCGGTGTCGCAGGCTCCGGAGCCGTCCGCGGGGCAGGTCCTCGTCTCGGTCCGCCTCCGGCCGAACTGCAGGCCGTGGGGGTCGGGCAGCGGCGCGCGGCACGTGAAGCGGAAGCGCTGCTCCTGCCGCGCCCCGCCCTGGGTCACGTTCACCGGCAGCCACGGCGTCCAGGGCGTGTTGCGCCGCACCTCGGGGCAGCCCTCGGGGTTGCACGTCTTGAACTCCTGCGGGCGGGGGCGCGTGTGGCTTCAGAGCCGCGCGGCCTCCGGGCCTGCCCGCGCCCCCACGCCGCGCCCCGCGCGTCCCCGCCCGGCTCCGGCCCTCACCACGCCGCAGCCCGGGCAGGAGTTGCCGTTCTCGCAGGCCCGACGGCGCGACTGCACGCCGCCGCCACAGTTGCTGCTGCACTTGCTCCAGGAGCCCCAGGACGCCCAGAAGATGGGCACCGGGCAAGGCGTGTTCTCGTTGCAGAACCTGCGGGGTGGAGGGGGGGAGGAGGCGTCATTCTAGGGAGGGAAACCCCCTTCCCGACAGGAAGTCCCCAGGGGTGCGAGACGGAAGGATGAGAGCCCTCTGGGTCACGCGGAGAACGCAGGCCACTCGCTAGGGGGCTCAGAACGTCCGGGACCTCAGGGCATGCCTGTCCTCAGAAACTCCCAGCCGTGCCCCGGCTCACCGCTCCTCCCGGCTCTTGCCTACGCAGATGCGGCCCCCGTGGCGCGGAGCGGGGTTGCTGCAACTTCGCTGGCGGACCTGGAAGCCGATCCCGCAGGACGTACTGCACAGCGCCCACGATGACCACGGGGTCCACGCCCCATTCCTGGTGGGTTGGGAGGGGACACAGACAGACGCCCCTCTGAGCCCTAGCTTCTGAGATCTAGTCTGCATCTGGGCAGATGGATTATGTATTGTTGTCAGGGAGGGCCAGGCTGTGACACAGAAATACCAGCTCCTAACCAAGCCATCACAGGGTGACTCACTCATGCATCCGTTTGTTCATTCATTCCTCAAACAGTATTGAGAGCCTTCTTTCGTGTATTAGGCTGTGCTCAGGGCTAAGGACACCAAGATGGGACCTAGTATTACTCACACCGGCCAGAGGACACACTCTTTAGAGAAGACCCCAGTCACCTTTCTAATCTGCAGGCTTCCTTTGAGCCTTCCTGGTGGTCCTATTCTTGCACTCAAACCCACACTCTCTTCCCTCTTCTACACTGCACGTGCTTTTCTCCAACCCAGACACTGCACATTCTTGCCCACCTTGACTCCTGTATTCAAATTTGGACTCTACCACTTGCCTGGCTGTATAACCTTCTGTGCCTTATAGCACCAGTGGCATTAAAGTAAGGATAATGATTGTATTCCTATGCCCTGAGGTCGCTGTGAGGGTTACATTAATAAATGTACATGAAATTGTTGTTTTAAGAGTGCTCAGCCAGGCTCAGTGGCTCAGCCTGTAATCCCAGCACTTTGGGAAGCTGAGGTGAGTGAATTGCCTGAGCCCAGGCAACTTGGGCTGGATTTGAGACCAGCCCAGACAACTTGGCAAGTCCCCATCTCTACAATAAATCAAAATTAGCCAGGCGTGGCAGGGTGTGCCTGTAGTTCCGGCTATTTGGAAGGCTGAGATGGAAGGATTGCTGGAGCCCAGCAGGGCGGGCTGCGGTGGCCGGGTGTGTGGCACTGCACTCCAGCTTGGGCACCAGAGTGAGACTCTAACTCAAAAAAAAAAAAAAAAAAAAAAAAGAAGAGTGCTCAAGGCTGAGAATGGTGGCTTACACCCGAAATCCTAGCGCTTGTGGGGGTGGGCAGGAAGATCACTTGAAACCAGAAGCTTGAGACTAGACTGGGCAACATAACAAGACTATCTCTACAAAAAATAAATTAGCTGGGTGTGGCGGTGTGCACCTGTAGTTCTACTTAGGAGGCTGAAGTGGGGGGATCATTTGATCCCAGGAGTTTGAGGCTGCAGTGAGCTATGATTATACCACTACACGCCAGCCTTGTCTCTAAAAAAAAAAAGTGTCAAAAATTATGGGTTAGTTATTACTGTGACCATTTTATGGAGTCCCCAGGACTGGCATCAGGGTTGCTTACCTTGCCACCATCCCATGCTGTTCTTCATGTTTGGGACTAACCTGTAAGAGTGACTCCCCTACCTGTCCAGACTTCCTCTTTTCATCAAGAGCCCCCACAGGCCAGAAACTTCTCTCTGACTAGTATGGAAACTCTCCCAAGGCTCATGTTTCCTGCCTCAGACGTTAGCCACCTGTCCATTCCCTGGCACAGCCCTGAAGTGGTTTCCACCCTCAGTGCAGACACCTGGGTGAGGATGTCCCATTTCCTCAATTCTCCCCACCCCAGTTCGAGACAGACACCATGCAAACCCTGTCCTCACGTACCTAGAGCAGTTGGCAATGTGGATGGCTGGCCCCAGGCAGTCGAGGCCCCCACAGCGGGGTCGGGGGGAGTCACAGGACCGGGCCCGACACAGGCAAGAGCCTGAGTTGTCCCCATCTAAGTGCTCACATGGTTGCCATGGTGACCATGGGCCAAAGCCCCCATCGCGTGTCATGTTCCGCACCTGCAGGCACACGTGGAGGGCAGGAGCCCTGTCATCCAAGGCAGGGGCAGGGAAGGCATGAGAACCCGGGGGGCGTGGGGAATACTGTGGGGAGTCGTAGCCTGAATTGGAACTGAGGCAGGGGGTACAAAGGGATTCTCACAGGACACGCTGTGATGTTCTGGGTCCAGAGGCTCATGTTGGAGCTGTCCTCGAGCGTGCTGCAACGTTGCTGCTTCCCGTCCCAGCCGCAGTACGGGTCCCGTGCCCCCAGGCATGCCCTGCCAGACAGAGGTCCTGGGACTCAAGCCCACTGGTTTCCCAGCTCACCCGCCTCTCAGAAACACACCTGGACACTCCCTTCAGGCACTTCTGTCCATCCATTTGCCTTCCATGATAACAATTACATGCACTGAGCACTTACTGTGTGTAAGGCATCATTTTAAGCACTTTACAAGCATTAGTTAATTTAATACAGCAATCCAGTGAGGTGGGTACTGCTCTTATCCTCATTTTATTTTATTTTATTATTTTTTTTTTGAGTTGGAGTCTCACTCTGTCGCCCAGACTGGAGTGCAGTGGCTGCTCCCGGCCACTGCAGCCTCGACCTGCTGGGCTCCGGCGATCCTTCCGCCTCAGCCTTCCGAGTAGCTGGAATTACAGGCATGCGCTACCATGCCCGGCTGATTTTTTGATTTATTGTAGAAATGATGTCTCGCTGCCCAGGCGGGTCTCGAACCCGCGGGCTCAGGCAATCCACTCACCTCAGCCTCCCACAGGCGCGGGATTACAGGCTGAGCCACCGAGCCCGGCTTATCCTCATTTTGCATGGAGGAAACCCAGCGAGCAGACCAAGGATGCAAACTCTCATCTTCCAGAGACTGCACACTCGACCAAGAGACTGTACAGCTTTCCCATACTCCTCATAGGACCACAGGAGCAGATGTGGTCAACAGAAATCCAAAGAAGTAGTGCCTCTCTGTCAGATACCGTGATTGCAGGGTCATAAAATATCAGAGATGGAAAAGACCTTCAAGATGATTTGGCCCAGCGGTTCTCAGCCCTGGCTGCACACTAGTATCACCAGAGGAGCTTTTAAAAAACGCTAATGCCTGAGCCCACTTCAAACAAGAATCTCTGGGGGTGGGTGGCGTTTAGAAGCTCCCTGGATGATTCTAATGGGAGCCAGGCTGAGAATCCCTGGGACCCATCACACAACCTTTTCATCGTACTAAGGAGAGGGGAGATAGGGTTTCCCCAAGATCGCGCAAATTGTACGTGGTGGAGCTGGGCCCACACCTAGGCTTCCCCACCATGCTTTTCCCCTCACACTTGCCTCCAACTGGAGGCTGTGCCTGACCTCACACCCTGAGTGAATGTGGACTCATCCCTCCAAATGAAGTGCAGGGTCAGGAACACCTGGGTACCATCCAGGGTCACCACGTATTTGTGCTGCTCAGTGGCAGGAGTCAGTTGAGCATTTTAGCATCATGTGAATGAGCTCAGGCCACCAAGAAAGGAGCTATATCCTAGTCCCTCTTCTTGGGCTCTCAGGACTGGTGTCTCTTCAATGGGCCCGGAAAAGATAACAGTTCTCACACCAATGCAAGGTCCAAACACCTTCACATCTTCCCTCCTCATATTCTAGAGCTCTGTTCTTCTGATTTATTCATGTAATGTATAGCCTTTACATTTGTTAACAAAAAATTTAAATCTCTGCTCGTAGGACTTCAAGGTGGAGAAAAAGTCTATGGGGCTTATGGAATCAGGAATTGCTATCCATCACTAAGTAGAGAGAGTAGCAGACCCCGGAGCCAGAAGGAGAGTCCTTCCAACTGGATACCAGAGAGCCCAGGGGATACCTAGGTTCCTTCTGCCTCCTTCCCCCAGTTTCTGCCACCTTCGGAGCAGGGTTGCTGGAGAGGGTCTAGAGAGAGCACTGGGCAGGGGCTCAGAAGTTGGAGGTTAGAAAACAGAAGAGGCTTTGGAGAAGGAGGTTCTGGACTGCAAAGAAGGTGGGGGGGGCAGGTGGGGGGTCCACGCCAAGATGTGAGTTTGCAGAGGGATTTTTCTGTTGGCCAAAGGGGCCCAGGATGCCTAGGGTCAAAGGATACACAAAAGAGCCAAAGGTTGCATCTTTTGGTGTCCCCAGGGTAGAATTTTTCTTTACTCTTGAGAGTTCAAGAGAGAGTCCCCTCATAGGTGAGCTCTTAATTTTCAGTGAGTACACTAGGCCATGTCAGGACCCAAAGAAAAAAGAGGTTATACAAAAGATTTTACAAAGAAGAAGGAGAGGCTTCCTTCTTGTCACCCAAAGGACACAAAGAAGAATGCTGTCCCCTGCTGGAGACCAGGCCATGACCTTGTGTAAGTGAGGCAATGCTTGGGGCCTCACTGGCTGAGGGCCTCACAGGACTGCAGTGAGTGCACTCTAGCCCACCCAAGAATCCAGAATACTCATCTGTTGCTTGGGAATCCTTTTTGACTTTATTTTACTCAGGAACAACTTGTGTCAATTGTGTGCTGTAAGTATGCTTATATTTTCATCTGGGAGCAATGATTTGACTTCAGGGTGTTTCACTGGCAGAATCTATCAAACTGGATATCATGGGACTAAATACAACACATGTGTACAAGAAGCCCTAACAATCTGTGGTTTTGAGACTCTGATCACTGGCTGACATTTAGACCAAGAGGAAAGCCTGCAAATTCAACCAATCAGAACTCTGCAAAGCCCACTCCTGAATTTACTTCCCTTGGCCCTCAAGAAGGGTATCAAACTCTAGAGGCAGTTGGTGTGGTCACCTTATAAACATAAGTTGACTCAGGGAAAAAAAGAATTAGCTATGACTGGTGACTAATAATAATAAACAACAAGATTTTATCCATCAAAAACAAAGGTCTGCCAGCAGAGAAAATGGATAAGAGCAGAAGATTTGAATCAGCTTATTTAAGACAAAGGCAGAAGATTCTGGAGAAATGCAATTTGCCTCATGTTACTCCTTTCCTCTAGGGTCTAACCAGTTCTAGAGTAGTAGTTCCCAGTCTTGACTGCAAAGGAGACTCTCTTGGGCATCTTTTAAAAAACTTTAGCAAGTAAAACAAAAAGCCCACCAACATCTGGGCCTTTGGGACTGGAATAGGCCCTAGCTCTGAATCTTTTAAACACCATCCAGGTAATTCTGATGAACAGAATTGGTTGGGAACTGTCCTTCTAGGGCCACCTCTGTCAGGGCTTCCAAGCCAAAAGCTGAAGAGCCTTGTCTTTCCAATCCATGACACAATAAGAAAGAAGGAACACACAGAGTAGACACTGGCCCCAGCCTCCCAGGTCCTCTCGCCCTCTCAGCCTCTCCTCCTCTCAAATTAGTCCTAGAGAAGAAAGTAGAGACCAGATTCTCCATGGACACACCTGCCTTGCCCTGGTCTCTGGCAGCCTGAGGGGAACTTTGAGACTTTGAGGGACTTGCACTCTCTTCCTGTGAATAAAGAAAGGGGATAACCACCTCTCTGGCTCAGGTGGGACCATACTCACTGCTTTTGGCCAAAGGTCACTTCAAAGCTTACAAAGCAGGGACCGCTCTTAAGGAAATAAAAGCGTCAAGCAGAAGAGAGTTGGAGTGTGTTGCTGCCTATGGAAGTGGGTGGCAGTTTAGAGTTCTTTTCATAAAAGGAGCCATCAGACCAATAATATATCACTGTCTTTTTTACTGCAGTGTCTCAAGCAGCCATTACAAAAGAGAACAGGTTCATTCTATGGGCTCAGAGGCAGGACAGAGATGGATGGTGGAAGTTGCAGCAGGCGGATTTCAGCACCGTGAAGCAAGATTCTCACAGTGGGAGCTGTCCAGGGTGGAAAGGGCGTCTCGGGAACTTGGGAACAAGTGGCTGAGAGTGAGCCAGAGTAGAGGACCCCCCTCAAGGGCAGGGTGAAAGGCATACTGGAAGAAGGAAGGGGCGGTTCGTGCATAAAACACCTGCTTTTGTAGAGCCAGTCAGCGGTTCATTCCCTCAGCCCCTCCTCGTGGCAGCCCTGACTTCTCTCTGGCCAGGCTAGTGTCTAGGTGGTGCCCCATGGGGCGGAGATTTTCCTGAGTGAAAGAGGTATTTGGAGACAAGTCCCTGGATCCTGGGCAAAAGAGGAGGCCTGAAGAGGTCTCAGTTTACCCACCCACATCTTCCCGCCAGCTTTGGAGGGAATGTAGAAAAAAGCAACCCTGTGACAACACACCCCACCATAGTGCAAATTCAATTCTACTGTGATTGGTAGTGGGCTCCCAGATCCCTGGACAACACAGCTTAGTGGCTGCAAGTACGTGTTCTGGTCACTTTATTAAACCTTGCAATAATATGACTTTGCATTTTCTATTTTTTGGATCCATCTGTAGCTTTATGGCAGGGTCTCCACTATATACATCATGGGATCCTATCCCAAACTCAGGAAACCAAAGAGGACGAAAGTCTCCAAACTAACCTCTCTCTGCCTGCTCCTGGGTGGAGTGCAGTGGGCGCACTACACAACCTCCCATCCCCTCTCGGCAGAACGCAGTAGCTCAGCCCCTTTCCTTCTGCCCCATCCACCTCAGATCTGGCTTAGAGCCACACTGTCTCCCCAGATGTCCGTCTGCTTCACAACAATAATGCATACTGCTGTCTGACTGATCTTTCCATGCTGCCTGGGACTCCATTCCACTGTGCTACAACCCCTTCAGCACCCACAGCCACAAGACTCAAGTCCAGCTCCTCCTCCACCCCCTTGACCCTCTCAGCTGGCCTCAATCCATTTTCCAGTCCCATCCTCCATGCCTCTCCCACACCAAACTCCTCTCAGGTCAACTAATCAGTCATCTGAAGGTCCAGTCATGTGTGGAAGGCCACTTTGCACCTGAGGCTGGGTGGATCTCCCTGGTGGAGTATAAAAAACACTGGGACATCAGGTTTGCCTTTAAGGATTTACAACCTCTCAGAGAACAAGCCATATGTGAAGCCCGTGATTCACTATCAAGCTGTGCTGTCTATATTCAATGAGTCTCCAGAAAGCCTGGAAGGCTGGAGGGTTCTTAAATGCATTTGTGGAGATTTTTTTAAAAAGTGATAAAGATACAAGTTACCACTGGTGATGTGCTGAATCAGGCACTTCACAAGTGCTAGTCCTGCTCCGTACAGCTCTGCCCACATTTGGCATCACTTGCTCCATCAAATGTCTCCCATTTTCCCAACGAAAGAGCCAAGGCTCAAAAAGGTTAAGAAAGTAGTAGATGATGGTGCTAAGATAGACCCCAAGTGTGTCTAGTTCCGCCATGTGAGTCATTCCCACTACCCCCTACTGTCTGTCCCCATGTGTATGATATGAGTGGAGGTTCTCTCCTCACCCACACGCCTGGAGATTTGAGGGACGTACGTGTTTGGGACCCATTTCTCCTGCCTCCTTTCACTCCAGCAGCCCTGCAAAGCGCCCTGAACACGGAGGTAAGTGTGCGGTATTTCGCTGATGGAGCCATGTGCTGGGGCTGAGGAGAGCTGGAGTGTTTGTCTCCA
The DNA here is from genome assembly GCA_027257055.1 of Cephalopachus bancanus. Lineage (NCBI taxonomy): Eukaryota > Metazoa > Chordata > Mammalia > Primates > Tarsiidae > Cephalopachus > Cephalopachus bancanus. Next base: position 2,261,507 of record JAPVLO010000022.1, on the reverse strand, counting down.
GCCTCCCCCTGCACGCCCACCATCCCAAGCCCATCCAGCCTCCTCCCAGCCCCTGCGCAGCTCCCAGCACACTCCACTGGTGCTAAAGAACAACCCTGGCATCATGGATACCATTTGTCTTCCGGATCTTGAGGACAGATGGCACAGCCAGGAGGACTCTCGGTTGCAAAGGCCACAGAAGCTCGTGTCTTGGCTACACTAGCTTTTGATTATCACGGCAAATGAGGGGCTGTATAGCCTGGGAGAGCCTTGAGTGGCAGGAGTCTGGGCTACATTTCTGTTTGTCTTTGGAAGAGGCTTCAGTCTCCCCCTTAAATGCTGGTGTCACAGTTGTCAAATCTGTGAGTCCACCTGAAGCTATGGAACGGAGGCAAGACCTCAGAAGGAGTGTGAAGCCAGTGCCACGCCCCCACGTGGCTCCTCATCCTCCCCACCCCCACCCCTGCCCTACCTACACAGCCCTCTCTGCTTCTCCAAAGGAAGGAAGGAAGGGGAGCAAAAACTTGGAACTGACCCAAAGCATTATCTCCATCTGCCCCATATCTGTGGTTTCACAAATAAAGACCTTCCTCTGAACTGAAGGAACTGAGAATGAATCAAGCGGGCTAGAGACGGTTGACAGTCCAAAGCTACGGGGATGACAACAGCCACCAAAACTTGCTAAGCACATCCTCCCCGCAGGCAGCAATAAGTGCATTATGGAGATTATCCCAATTAACCCTCTCAAAAACCCTGCACGGTATTTTATGAGGAGGACGCCGCGGTTCAGAGAGGTTAAGTGATTTGTCCGAAGGCACACACCGGAGACGGCTGGGACGCACCCAGGTGGCTCTGAGCCAAAGCCCCACCTCCGAAGCGCCCCCTCGCGACGTGACCGGCCGGGACACGCCTCCCTCCCTCCCTCCCCGCCCTCGTCCCGCCCGGCTTACCCCTGGCTGCGGTAGGCGGCGCAGCGCTCCAGCGGGACCCGCAGCACGCGGTCGCTCAGCCCCACGAAGAGAGCGCGGGCGCTGTGCAGGATGCGCAGGCTGCGCAGCGGCTCGTGGCGCGCGGGGGGCAGCACGTGCAGCTCCTCCAGGTAGCAGCCGCGGAGGCTGCGGCTCGCGGTGGACAGGGCCTTCAGGATGGTGCCCGACTCTGGGTTGGAGGGAGCCGGCGGAGGTGACCTTGAAGGCCCCCCGCAAGCTCGCAGCCCCGCCCCCGCCCCCCACCCCGCCTGCCTCACCGGTCCCGATGTAGAGCACGTGGTAGAGCGTGTCCTTGGCCTGCACCAGGTCCACCACGAGGTGCGAGAAGCGCACGCTGTCCTGGGTGACGCAGGGCTCGGGGCTCACCGGCTGCACCGCCTCGCTCATCAGGAAGAGGCGCTGCGCGTCCTGCAGGCTGCGCTCCGTCAGGTTCTCGTTGGGGCCCGTCTCGGGCAGGGTGCCGCACTGCCGCGGGGAGCCGCGTCAGGCAAGCCCGGCCGCCGGGACTGCCGCGAACCCCCGACCCCTCCCTCCCCATTGTGGCCCAGGTGGCCACGGGCAGACACTGATTCTCCAGTTCCCTGCCCCCATGTCCCAGCTGGGTCCCCTGCACCCTTTCCAAGGAGGGATGACTCTTGTTTGGGAACTAAGAGAAAAGGAGGCCGGGAGGGTGAGGGAGGAGAGAGCTGCCAGGACTGGGGAAGAGGAGGAGGGAGAACAAGGGGACTGGGCTATCTAAAAACGGATCATTTGAGTGTGGACAAGTGTCCTGTGATTTTATGCTGTTGCCATAGGTGCCCCTCCCCGACGTGGGGCCAAGCCCAGCCTTTCCTCTCCTGTGTTCTTACCAACTCAAAATTCTTAGGCCTTCTAAACCAAAGCTGGAAGGCAACCATCTTTTATTGAGCATCTACTAGATTGCAGGCATATCAACTTTTGCACATATTATGAAGTGTTAACCCCTTATGGTATTATCCCTAGTTCCAGGTAAGGAAAAAGACTGAGGGAGGTTGGGTGACTTGCCCAGTTCCACACAAGACCGGCTAGACCTGGCTCAGGACCTTAGGACTGCAAAGCCTGAAGTCTTTGCAGCTCCACACAGCCCACTGGGCAGGAAGTTGAACAGACAAAAGGTCAACCATCAGCAGCCTCCTCTGTCCCTTTGTCCTTTCCCCTTCTCCAGGCACGCAGGGGATGCTCACTCTACCCCTGGCTGGGTCTTGACCAGTCCCAGCATTCAGAGACCCTCCAGGCATTAGTACCCATGCTGGACACACTGCAAGCAAACTCCAGCTAACATCCCCAAATTCTGGCCAGAACAGCCTATGCGGTGCTTTTCTGGTCCCTGATACTGCAGAGAACTGTGGTCCCTCCTCTCTGCCCCCTGAGCAGTGTGGGCTCACATTTAAAGACAGCTCAGAGCATGCTCCCTTGCTCTGCCTCCCACCCACTCTTCCCTTCTCCCTCACAGTCCTAGGGCTCACTACCCTCTTAGGGAGCCATGGCAGACCCCAGAGACGGGCGAGGACAGACAGGGACAGGCCCGGTGTTTGTGCTAAGCAGTGGGGAATTGGCTTGTGGCTGGTAGCCTGGGAGAAAGGCGGTGTGTGAAGAGAGGGGAAGGGGAGGGGAAGCTGTACCTGGAAGTTGGGGATGGGGTTGGCGATGGGGAGCCAGGCAGCCCGGGGGTTCTCCTGGTAGCGAAATGGGCCATTGAAAGCCTGGGAGATGGCACTGAGGTTGAAGGCGCAGACAGCAGAAGCAGCAATGCTGTTTCTGGAAGGCAAGAGGTAGTGAGATACTGCCCTCCCTGCAGGCCTCGGCGCCCTCCTCCCGATCCCCACAGCCAGCCGTGTGTCAATCTCCAAGGCTTATGCAGCACCTTCGATGAGCCTGGTGCCTTCTGCACCATAGGGGTGTCTCCGAAGGAGGAGGTGTGGTCCTCATACCCTGCAAACCCTGGGGAAAGACCCCCTAGCAAGAAGCACTGGCGGGTCCCTCCTCATCCCTGTCCCTTTTCCAGTAGGAGACTGAAATTGATTGACACTCGGTGGCTCTCAAGCATTTTGGTCATGGCCCATGGAAATAAATATATAATACACGCATGTCCATAATGAAGTCTCATGAAACAATACTTCCTTTTACTAAATTTGTTAGACTCCGATAGTTTATTCCATTCTATTCTGATGTATTTATTGAAGCCCCTGATTTATGCTGTAGCCTACACACTCTGAGATGACTGTCCCCTGAGGTCCTTTCAGTCACAGTAGCACACATTTCCATGAATCTGATGTGAACAGTTCACAGAGACAGTACCACCATGTCAAGTGTTCCTGGTTCTGTTCTTTGTACTCAGTCCCTCTTCCAAATTTGTCCGTTTGCCCTCCACTCCCCCGGAAGCTGCACTGTCCTCTTGGTGGTCCGCCTGCAGCCTGTCTAGCCACCTAATCCATTCTTCACGCAGCAGCCAGAGTGAGCGTTTCTAAACGCATCCCCGAGCTGCTCACTGGCCTGCTTCAAACCAGTCAATAACTTCTCCTTGCTCTTAGAATAAAGATCCAAACACTTAAAGCAGCCCACAAGGCACTTCAGGACATAAACCTCCCTGCCCTACCCCTTCCATCTCCTCTCCTGTCTTTCTCTTCCTCACCCTTGAAGCTCTCAGCACATGGGTCTTTGCTCAGTTCCTAAAACACTTCTTCCCACCTCAAAGCTTTGCATGTGTTGTTCCTTTGGGCTGGAATGCTCTTGCCCCCTAGTTAATTCCTACTTGTCCTTCCCTGATCACCACCCCTCCATACTGTTACAGGATTCTCCACACACTACTCTTTCCCTCTGTGCCACTTATCAATATTAAAATTGGTTGTTTAGTATCCATCACCCTGTCTCGAATGTAAGTGCCATAAGGGCAGAGCCATGTCTGATTTTGCGCCCTGGTGCCCCACCGCACCAGCACAAGCACCTGGCATGGAGAAGGAGTGCAATGAACTGTTTACAATCCACACTGATGTTTTTAGTTTCCTCGATGCCTCTCCTTCTGCCCTCGGCTCACAGCCAGCACCTTCTGGTGTCCAGGGCTGGACACACTCAGTCCTGGTAGCCAGCTTTCAGTCCATGGCTGTGTGGGCTGTGCTGCATGTCTGTCTCCTGGTTTAGATGGCTCTCTGTTCATGCTTCCCAGCTTTACTGTCATCTCTGTCCATACCCTGAGACAGTCTTTCCTATAGCTAGCCTGGCCCTTATCCAGTGCCTCCTACCCAGAGCCCAAGGTGAGCCCCTAGGTGTCTGATGTCCTTACAGAGAACACTGTGCTGCAAAGGCTCTCCTTGGTTTCTGAGACCCATTCATCATTCTCTGGGAAATCACTGACTGAGTTAGCCTCCACACAGAAGGAGGTGTTTGGGAGAGGGTGCATGGCCTCTGGGAGGGCTGTTCTTCCTCACACCTAGGAAACGTGGGTCTCATTCCCAGCCGTCTAGATGTTAGATAACAGCAGGATCACCAGGAGATGGGTCAGACTGAGCAGGACCACGGAGTCATGAGGTCTGCTTTTCCACTTTCCTCACCAGCAAGTTCTTCCTCCACGGAGCCAGAAGCCAGCTCCCTTCACATCTGGCCTAGGCCTGCCCTTTTCAGCAACTCAGGACAAGCGCTCCCCGCTCCAGAGGCAGTAAGTCACAGAGTCCTCAAATGACCCCATCCAGGAGACACAGCAAGCCTCATTTTATAGATGGCGAGACAGGGGCCCAGAGAGGGCCCTGCCCTAGCCCACTAGGCTGTGAGGCCAGGCAGCGTCCTGATCACAGGGAAGGGGGTGGCAGAGAGCAGGACTCACACGTTGGTGGTGAAGACCCCGTAGATGAGGTCCTGCTCGGGCAGGTGGAAGGCACTCTGCAGCTCGTTGTAGTAGAAGGGGACCTCGCCCGGGCGGGAGCAGTTGAGCCGGGCCTTCATGAACGTGGTCCACGTGTCCTCCAGCAGGAACCGCCCCCCCACATCGTTCTTGCACACACGGGCCACCCGGGAGTACACGGTGCGTCCGCAGTCGTGCTCCACTGCGTTCTCCCGCAGGAAGAAGTACGCAAACAGCCCGATATCATAGGCTGCCACGAAGTTTGGCTCTGTGTGGCAGAAGAGGAACAAAGGGCAGGGTGGGCCAGCAGGGAGGAAGAGGGCAGAGTCGGGAGGACTTGACAACTTCAGCATTCCCAGATGGCACCCTGGCACTCCTCCCCAGTGCCAGCCTGGTGACCAGGGAGCTCTAGCTCATCCTACTCCCACCTCCGATACAAAGTGCAGCTGTAACAATAGTCAACCTGTGTTACTGAGCCCTCACTGGGCAGCAGACACTATCCTAACTCTATATGAATTAACCCATTTGATCTTCCTAACAACCTCAGAGGTAAGTCCTATGGTTATCCCCATATTATGGCTGAGAACACTGCGATACAGAGAGGTTTAAGCGCTTGCTCAAGGCCACACAGTTAGTTATTGAGGAAGCAGAGATTCAACCCCGAGGAACAGGCGATGCATACAGCTCTCTCCACAACCTCTTCTTATAACTTCTTTTCCTAATCAATTCCTAACTGTCTCTTCCCCCAATAGCTGGCCCTCCAACTGTCCTGGGTCCTCAGGACATCTGTGATTTCCTCTGGGGTCCATGTCCAACATGCTCCGGTCTTTGGGCAAACATCTGCACTACTCTGGGCCTCTTCCTTGATGAAGCAAGTGTGAGCCCTTGCAGAGGTTAGGCAGGAAGGAGGACGGATAGGGGTCAGGGTGGACTGGCAGGGTCAGAACCAGAAGACTCCCTACCCCTAGCCCGGGGCCTCCTTACCATTGAGCCACTTGGAGTTATACTGGGCGGTGCGAAGCGGTGGCCGGCTGCCCAGGCTGCGGTAAATGGCAGGGTCCCGACCTGAGAAGTCGATGACCGTGGCAGCGTAGAGCTCACCCTGGGAGGAGATGACAGCTGTGGAGTTGTGGCGTGGGTCGTAGGGGCAGCGGGCCACACCATTGATCTTCTCAATAGTCCGGCTGAGGTTCCCCACCTGGGGACGATGGGGAGAAGGGGACGCTTTTCCCTGAGGCCCTGGGACTGCCTGCTTTCTTCACCCGAGAGTTTTGTCTTCTCCTGGGCCCTGGTTTCTTTGGGCACCCCCCCTCCTCCAGAGTCCTCCTTACTGCCCCGCCCACAGGCCCATAGAGCAGCAACTCCCATGGAGGGCGTGCTCCAACCCCAGTCAGGACCCTCCAAGGTGAGGTTGACCCATACATTACAGAAGGCCCAGTTACATTGGAATTTCAGAGAACAATTAATAATTTTTTAGTGTAAGTTCTGCATGGGACGTGTTTCTGCTAAAATATCATTTGTTTATCTCAAATTCAACTCAAACCGGGTGTTCTTTTTAGGTTTTGTTGTGGGGTTTGGTTTTTGGCTAAACTCGGCAACCCCTCTCCAAAGCTGTGTGCCTGGGCAGGAGAACCACCCTGTTTTGGTGACCCTTTCACCTGCCCCACCCTGAGCCACCCCACCTGTCTGCTGGAGCACACGGGGGAAAAGGCATTGGTCCCACACATGAACACCTTCCGGCCAGTGACGATCAGGACTCGCACGTAGTTCTGACACTCCTCCTGAGTTGAGAAGAAAAGTGACAGAGGGACACAGCTCTCCAGGTGTGGAGCAGAGTGTTTTCACCTCATACCTCTGTGTCAGAGACTTACACAGATCCTCAAACACTCCTCTCCACCCCAGATCCATCCTGTCCCGACGTCCAGCTTGCATCTGGGGACATCCCCCCACCAAGGCTGTCTCTCCGTATCACTGATCCCTCCGATGCACAGGACCAAGTGGCCGCAGGGATCTATCCTCTCCTGCCTAAGGGGCCTCTCCAGCAGGGGACCTCACACCCACACGGTGCTCCTTCATCCCTGCAACCACAAGCCTCCCGCCAGCTCCAAGCCAGGCCCCTGCGGCAACCCGGGCCACATACCTCAGTCTTCCCTTTGCTCTGGCAGGAACGGCGTGTGTCCTCATTGGAGGCCCACTCTGTGGCCTGCAGGAAGAACACACAGACATCACATGGCCGTATCATTTGCTGCCACCCACCACCAGGGCAGGCAGCAGCTGGTGTCTGAAGTGGACAGGAAGCTGTGAAGGGGTCAGGGCCAGCCTGCGGGGAGAGGTTTCCTAGGTCCACATGGACCTGGAAGGCTGCCAGATCTCCTCACTCAGAGTCGACCCCTTGACCTGACACCCTCCCCGCCTGCTGGCGTCAGGGGAAGCCAGAGTAACAGCTTCCATACGCCTCACCATCCCCACGCAGTCTGTCCTCCCTGCCCTAGGTCAGCCAGGGAGCTGGAAGAGGCCAAGAAGGACCTTCAGTGCCATCCAGGCCCTGAGCAGGAGATCGGAAATGTGCCTCTGTTATGTGCCAGATGCCCCCCAGACGAGTGGGAGGCAGGGAGGGAGAAAAGAACTTACAAACCTTAGATACAGGGCATTTAATTTTCCCACTACAACCCGCAAAGTGGTTTTTTTTTCCATAACAGATAAGGAAACTGAGGCTCTGTGTGACTTGCTCAAGGTCGCACATCTGGCACGTGGCAGAGCAGCGATCAGAACCCGCATTCCTCTGACTCCAAAGGCTACGTGTGTGTTTTTCTTTATCCCACTGTCTCAAGGGCCTAGGACTCCCCTTTCCTGCCATGGCTCCCACCCCAGCACTGCCTGCCTTCTCTTCTGGATCCCCCTGAAGCATCACTCACACTCCGTCATGGGGTAATGTCTTTGGGGACACAGCTTTCACTCAGGGACCCAGAGGACAGCACCATGTCCTCACGTGCACATGGCATTGGGAGAGGGCTGTCCCTCACCCAGGATCCCCGTGTCCCCTTCGTCTCTTCTGCCACCCCTCTCTCGGAACAGCAGCTGAGGGGGGAGTGATGCCTTTAACGTCCAGGCAATGTCAACAGCCCTGGTGTGGCTCATTATAAATTTCTGGGTCACATGTATAAACATGAACTGCCTACCTGTCCTGAGAGAGGAGCCCTGAGCAAGCAGCTCTTTCATCAAAACGGGGGGAAAAAAATCCCACCTGCTTTTAATTTCTAACAAACTGCTTCTCGCTGTGAAGTCACTGCCTGCAGAGCTCCAGGGGCTGCGGTGTGGGAGGAGAGGTGGGGAGGGAGGAGGGCCGTGCGGGGCTGCTCTCTGCTTTCCAGGCCACAGCCGCCCAGCACCGTGGCAGCTGTGTGGTGGGGCAGAGGGAGGCTGACTCCTGCAGACCCTGAATTCAGAAGCCGGGTGATGAGCTGGGTTAAGCCTCCCATCAGACCTGTGAGTGAACTGAGCTCATCCTGCTGTGCCAGGCCTGGAGCTCAGGCTGCTGTGTCTCCCAGGTCTTGGACAAGAGCCAGTGACCCCTGGCGTCTGGCCACAGAGCCGCAGGGTCATCTGGACACAAACAATTGAGCACTGTCATACTCAGGACCCATCAGCTCCCAGGCTAAGCCTGGCATGAGAGAAGAGAGGGACATACACAAGAAGACGCAGGGCCTCTGGGAGAGAGAAAGAGCCATGGTGGCAAACACCGCAGATGTCCGGGCAGAAAGCTCTGGACGGCGGGTGGCTTCGGGAGGACTACATGGGCAAAGGGTGCATGCTTGGGTCTTGGGGTCCTTGAGCACGGGGACATGTTGAAGAGGTCAGCCTTGTCCCGATGGAATGGGATTCCTCTGGGTGGGAGGCAGGTTTGTACAATAGGAAGGAGTTAAAGTTACACTGAACTCAGCAATGGGACAGGCACTGTGCCAGGGACTTGACACAATTTCCCACAAAACAGCCTTTTGTTTGTTTTACAGGTGAGAACACTAAAGCCCAGAGAGGCTGTGCAATTTGCCCAAAGTTGCACAGCTGGCAAGCAACAAACTCAAGATGCAAACCTAGACAGTTGATGCCAGAGCTGAGCTCTTTCTGCTACATCCTGCAGCCTCTCGTGGTAAATAGACTTCTTGAACTAAAAGTTAGACCATACGGCTCGAAAAGAATATGTATATTTATAAAGATAACAGCATAGAACAGACTTGAGTCAACTTATTTATTTTTAAAATATTTTAAAAATTGTTTTTATCAAAGAAATGCACAGGGTTTAAAAAGTTAAATAGTATATCATTAATTAAAAACCCTGGTGACCCACTCCTCCCATACCCTACCCTTTTTTCCCAAGGACAACCACTGTTATCTCTTTTAGCTGTTTCTCTATTTTTTTTAAAAATCAATTTCTCAAAAATATGTATCAATTTCAGACTTCATCTTTTGACTTCCTGTTACAGAGGTGAAGATTTTTTCCTCACTCCCATTCTTCCCCACCCCAAAGCACATATACATTTCCTCTCTTCCCATCCTCCCGTTATAATTCATTTTCAATGAAAATCAACATCAGTATTGACGCTGTTGTAAATATGTATACATTGTTCACTGCTACCAACCATCATCCCAGATTTCACGATGCATGGCACCATCGATTTGTAATATGAACCAAGAAAGAAAATATGCTGCCACTCAAAGGCTCTTATTACTTAAATTTTTAATGTAAACATATTGAAAGTGCTCTTACTTGGACATATGTTTTTATCATATGTCAATATTATGTGTAAAAATAGAAAAACACAAGCAAAATTAAGGATCCTTAAACCTTCTCTGAATGCAGTGCTCACCTCCTCTGAATCACTTTTCTGTTCAGCGTTGTCAGTGTTCATTTTTGTTTGTTTAGAGTATCGTTCTTTGAACTACCCTAGCTAGTGTCAGTGATGCGGTAATTCTTCCAGAGCATTCCATTCTGGTCTCCACGATTTTCTTCTACACCATTGACTCCATTCTGCAAATATGGATGCTGGCACATTCTTGGCCATATCAGAAGGTGCCCATAAAAGGTTTTCTGACAAAACAGGACTCATGCTCCTTCCTCGTATAATCCTACGACGGTTTATAGACTGAAATGTCCAGGGTTTGCTGTTGTCCAGTCAGAGCACCAGGGATAATAACTAAGTCCACACCTGCATGGGCAATGACAACATCAGGACTGTCTCTGGCCAGTAGTGACTGTCAGATCACATCCCAACTTCAGTCTCATTAAAATGTGAAACATGCACATCTGAGAATCAATGAAATATCTGTAGTCTGACAAGGCTTCCTTTCTTGAACAACTTTGTGTTTTTCCTGGGTGATTGTCTTGATTTTTTTCATTTGCTTGTTTTGCATGACCTATCACTGAAGTTCCCCAGTGTCAAACAGTTCTTACAAATCCCTTTCAATATCACTTTCTAACTGCCTGCAACAAATGGTTCAGAAAACCGAGTAGCTCCATCCCCTTCCTCCTCCCCAGCCTCCATCTTCCTGCCTAGTTGACTGCTCCTGAGGCCTTCTGCTTGACTGTTCACCTGGGACTTACCTTATTTCCTTTCCTGCTTTCTGAATCCTATGCTTCCCTCTTCTTGATTTACATTATTTTGGTGGAACACACCTCCAGTATCTTCCTGAGGAAGGGAACATGGTTGGTCAGTTTTTAAAATTCTTGCATGTCTAGTTTATTCTCTCTTCATACTTGACTGGTAGTTTTGATAGAGAATTCTAGGTTGAAAATGATTTTCACTCAAAATTTTACAGGCATTTATTCTTTCATTGTCTTCTAGATTCTAGCATTGCGATTGAGGAGTCTAATGCAATTCTTACTCCCCATCTTTGTAGTGACTTTTTTTTTTTTACTTTATCTTTAGACTCTGGAAACTTTTAGGGTCTTCTCTTTATTAAGTGTCCCGACTTTCACACTGATGTGCCTTAGCAGGGGTCTCTTTTGGTAACCCAGTCAACTTTTTCACCTTGACGAATTGTTCTCTGTTTTGGCAAGTTTTCTTATGTTATTTCCTCCTTAACGTCTTCTTTTTTTACCTTTTCCTCTGTTTTCTTTGTTGGAACTCTTATTAATCCAATCTACTATTGGTCCTTGTGTATTGATCTTCTAGTATTCTGATTTTTTTTGTCCTATTTTTCATTTCCTGTTTTTTGTTGTTCTCATTTCTGGTAGATTTTTCTTCAACTTTGTCTTCTAATCCTTCCATTCAATTTTCACTTTCCCAATTGAATTTTTAATTTCTATATGTAAATTCATTGACTTATAAACAAAATATTTTCATGTGTGAAAAGAATACTACTTCTTTTTTAATCATTAATTTAAATTTTTGCATTGTCTCTGTTTCTTACAGTTTGTTTCATTCTGTTTGCTTGTTTGTTTTGACCTTCTCTTTTACTTTGGAGGCTTTCCTCAACTGTCTGTTGACTTTTTACTATTTGTTATACTTAATAAGAAGTCACTAAACACTTCGCCCTGAAAGGAACCAGGGCTTCTTGGAGAAATGGCTGATTCCAAGTCTGGGACAGCACATGCAATTGGAACATCTTGTCACAACAGAGAGCAAGGACGCAAAGACTAGATAAGGTCAGGTCAAAAGGACCCAGGAGCCAACATGAAGAAGCCCCCCACTGGTGAAAGACAGGATAGTCATGATCGATAATTGCAATGCATTGAAACACATCAACCATGTTTATTTAAATCGATAAGTCTGTAATGATAATAATAATAAAAAACACTGAAGGATAGTAACAGACCAGCTCATTATTGGAGAAACTTGTTTGGAGGTTGTAACAGGGAGGCATCGCTGTTGTTATACCCTTGACTGAAGAATGGCTCTCCTTTACCAGGAAAGCTAGTCCTCTTAGACCAAATGTACAGCTTCAGGAGGGATGCACATGGAGCGGTGAGGGAGAAAGAGGACACCCACCTAGCCAGCCACATCAGTTGAATCAACCCTGGTGACCAATGGGGTGACAGATGCTGCAGTCAGATCACCCTCACATCCATAGCTCATTATTTGAAAACTGGCAAATAAAGACAGAGTATCAAACATTTATTCTGCCTTTCCATTTATTCTGACTGTATCATTGAGTGACCAAATAATAGATATGGAAAAGTTTGCTTCTGTAGAAGTAACCCAGCTAATATACTGTAATACCTAAAGAATTGAGGAATCTAGAAAATGATCATCAGTGGTTGCTAACATCAAAAAAGAGAGAAAATAAGACATCATGCACCTCCTAAAGCCCACTGACAGGTGACACAGGGAAAAGAGGAGCATGTAGTATGACAATAGTATGACAATACTACCTGCATACAATCAGCAAAATTCAAGGTCTGGAAAACTCTATAGCAGCAGTCCCCAGTCTTTTTGGCATCAGGGACCAGTTTTGTGGAAGACAGTTTTTCCACAGACGGGGGAGGGGTGAGAAGGATCATCAGGCATTAGACTCTCATAAGCGTGCAACCTAGATCTCTTGCATGTGCACTTCACAATAGGGTTTGTGCTCCTATGAGAATCTAATGCCACCACTGATCTGACAAAAGACAGAGCTCTGCTCACCCACCACTTATATCCTGCTGTGCAGCCTGGTTCTTAACAGACCACGAACTGGTGTGTTGGGAAGCCTTACTCTATAGGACAAATGACCAGGTTTCTTCAGTAAATAAATTGTACAAAGACAGGAAACATTGTTTAGAAGAGACATAGGAGACATACCAACATAGGAGACATACCAACAAATTTCAATGTAATTGGATCTTTATTTGGATCCTAATTCAAATAATCAAAAAGGATAGGACAATTAGGGAAATATAAACCAGATATTTAGTGATAAGAAATTATTAATTTTAGGTCACTTAAAAAAAGGAATCCCTATCTTTTGGAAATGGATGCTGAAATATTTATGGATGTCATGATATGTTGGAGATTTGCTCCAAAATAATTCAAAACAAGAAAGTGGGGAGGTAGAAGAAACATGATTGACCATGAGTCGATAACTGTTAAAGCGTTTAAACTGCTGTTGAGTGTGGGGCAGTCATGTACTATTCTCTCTGTTTTTGTGTGTATGAAGTTTTACATGATTAAAAAAAAGATTTGTGTGCTTGCATTAAGAGTAAAGTATTAAACAGCTCATTAGAAATACCATGGCTAGGGCTTGTATAGATTGGTGGGCTTCTCTAAGGGTGCTGGGTGAAGTGTCTTTTTCACTGGGAGACCCTCTATGTCATCCTCTAGAAGTCTGGTCTCTGAGGTCATTGAGTTTCACCCGCAGAGACTCCTCCAATGTCCTGCCTGGGCATGGGGCGGGGAGGGAAAGTAGACTTTTGCTGGATCTCTTTGTTCTAGTCCCACACTCCATCAGTGTCCTTCACTTTTCCTGGCGTCCCTAAATATGAAGGCTTTCTGGTTGAGTCTCTAGAGTAAGGATCTCAGTCTCCTTTGTTGGGAGTAGGGGGAAGGTAGACGAGATTGCTGTTTGGATGAGATAGAAGACCTGGGTTCCAACCTCTCAATTAGAGAATTTCAATCTTCCTTTCTATCCTTGGACCTTATCCTCACATCCCATAATACCCAACACTCAGTTTCTGGGCCTGTCTGGGGAGCCAGTTGCCTCCCTGCTGCATCCCCCCCGGCAAGCCACTCTGCTCTGCTCAGTCAGTATGACCATTCTATTCACTTTCCACCCCCCCAAAATGCATTTGATCTCTTCGCTGATGTCTCCTCCTTTATTCTCTCTGTCACTGTGGATGTGTACCTTTTAAAACTTCTTGCTCTTTTTAATGGGGCTTTTTGAAGGAATGGAGATAGATATATCTGATCAATCTGGCACACAGTATGCTTTAAACGAGGGCTGTCCCAGGAATTCCAGGATGGCGATCTCTAGTAATAGAGCAGCTGTGTGGTTGTCATGCTGTGGAGGGAGCAGGGGAGACACCCAGGGACATGGACCATCTTCCTGCAGACTCAGCAAATTCCTTCCAAGTCTCTTCTAGCACTTGGGGAGCCAGAGATGACAGCCAAGCATCAACACATCTTCTGAGCATTAAGTCCACCACTCGGCGGAGTTTAAACTTCAAGCTGCTCCAAGGGATGCCAGATTTGAGTTTGGAGGATGCAGAGATCCTCTAGAAGAGAGCTCAGGAGTCATCCTCCATGTCTGCCCTGGCCCAAACAAAGTCCCATTATGGGTCCTGATGCATATGTGCAGAAACAGTCCTCATTTCTGCCTTGCAGGGAATCCGGCAACTCAAGATCATAAATCTGTTGCAATTAGGCTTCTAGCCAGGTCGTTCCCTGGAATTGTTCTGGCTAAGGTCGCTCATGAGCTCCTAATTGCCAGATCCAAGGCAGCTCATCACGCTGTCCCCTCAGTAGCCCATTGGTCATGGGCCTCCTTTCCTTCTCCAAGACTAGCGTATTAAGCTACACTGATAAATAACCATCACAAGAGAGCAGATATGACTTCTCCACACTCCCCACTCTCTCACACACACACACACACACACACACACACACACACACATGCACGCACGCACGCGCACACAAACACACACACACTCCCCTCTCTTCAGAGCCTGGAGAATTGGGAGGGAACTGGGTCTTCGATTTTCTTTAAGGAAGAGTAGTTTACATAAATTGTTTAATAGGGGTTAGGTACTTAGAAGTCCCTTAATGGGCACTGGTTTGCATAAACTGTTTGCATTTAGATTTTTCTTTACGGAATGTTAATTATTTAAACTATCAATAAAGCACTGAATTTTTAAGTTTGCTTAAGTCATGCCCTGAGGCCAAGTGGGAGGATCCCTTGGTTTTTTAATGGGGTGTTTTGACCCAAGCAGGCTGGGCACTGGGGACCAGAGGCCGAAGTCTGCTCAGGGGGTTGTTGGGCAGCCCGCCCCAACCTGTTGCTTGTTCTCTCCCCTTTGTGGACAGATGGTACCCTCTAGGGTGGAAACATAGACTTAAAGCATATTTATTTCCTTAGTTCTGTCATAGCAAATTCACTCTGAAATTCTGAGGTCAGACCTCTAAAATACACCCTGCACAAGGAAGGTGGTCAAACTCGTTTTATGATACTCTTCAAGGAACGCCCCTGTCCCAAGCAGCAGCTATGGGCTGCAATAAGATCTTTGTCCCTGTCGGAGACTAGATCAACACTAAGCCAGATAAACCAAACTCCAGGACTCAGCACAGAGTCCTAACAGACCTAAGATAAGGTATGTGACCTATAATCTGTGGGCCAGCTGCCAAGGAGGCCTGGGCAGCCTAAACCAGCTAGGCAGCATCTACAGAAAAGAACTTGACATCCTAGTGTAGTGGTTCCTACATTTCTTGCACACTGGAATGTAAAATCCCAGTGCTGGAATCTACCCTGTGCAGTCAGAATGTCTAAGGGTAGAACCCAGGCCTAGAGTCAGGCTGCCCCATTCCCACCCCAATCCATGGTTCCCAGCTGTGCAAGCCAGAAACCTAGATGTTGCCATTGTGGTCCAAGCATTGATAAGTCCTCCAGGGCTGTCAACTTCCCCAGTGCCCCGAGTCACCTTCATACAAGAGCCAATGTGCTTGGTGCTGTGTGATGCTGTGGCCTGTGTGACCCTGCTGCCTTAAGGTCTTCTCTCCATCCCCACTGCTGCTGTCTTCCTTCACGTCTCCCCATCCCTCACCTAGCCATTGCGGACGTCTCCTAACTTGTTCCTCTATTACTCCAGTCTGCACTGGGCCACGTGATTTAAACACCAAATCCCGTCATGCCACTTACCTGCTTAAAACTCATTATGAATCCCCACTGTGGAATCCATTTTATATTACAGAAGCCCCCTTGTGTTAACCTCCAACTAACCATGAGTGACCCACAATCAAAGCCGAACATCCACCAATCAGAACTGCCACATTTCAATCCCTTATTTGCATGGCGGAAACCTTCATGCATAACAGGAACCCTAACCCTAACTGAAAAGAGGCCAGCTCCCGTGTAAAACAACCTCAAACCCCTAGCTCAGCACAGACAGCTCTCCTACTGCTGCCATGCCCACTGCTCCCTTGCAGTGTACTCAATGAACCTATCTTTCTTTACTCTGGTCTGACTTGGGTGAATTCTTTCACCACTCGTGACTCCAGCCAACTGGTCACTACCTGCGACCAGTGCCTTCAAAATAAAATATGGACTTCTCATCTCTGCAAGGAAGACTCCCTGCAATATGGCATCAATATGGCCTCGCTCTCTCTTCCAGGTCTCGTCTCCCACCCTTACCCCACTTCTGACGCTCAGTGCTGCATACCAGTTCACATCTCTGTCCTACTCCTCAGCGGCCTAGCAAGCACATCCTCTGAACTCCAGCTCAAGGATAGCTCCCACAGGAAGCCTTTGCAGATCCTGCTGTGCCTAGAGGGTCCTCCCACAGCACTCCCATTATTTCTGTGCATCTATTTCTCTTCCTTCTTCAGCCACTTGACCTTCCCAGAAGATCTTCATCTGCAGACCATGGGAGCCAAATAAAAGCTCCCCAGAGTTCAAAGCAGGACCCCTGGATCTCCTCCCCTACCCACTTTGAACTCCTTTTGCACTGGCCTTCTTCAGGATCTGACTTGCTGGGTTTGGCATCCTGGCTTCATTTTCTGTGGATGCCCAGTTGGAAACTAGGCTCTGGGCTGGCTGCTTGTGACGGTTCCAGCAGGCCACAGATGCTGCCTCTGGGAACTTGCCCCCTTGCTCCATCCCAGATCCCAGGAATATACTGCATCATCTCCCCTCCAGGAAAGAGGATCATATGTGATCTCTGTGGGCATGTTCCTTGAGACAAGGGACTGGGCCAAGTCACCTTTGGAACTCAATGCTTAGTACCATGCCGAGGACTAGATCTGACCTTCAGTAGGTGTTCATTAAATGTTTATTGAGTGGGTAAGTGGATGGATAGATGGATGGATGGGTATGCAGGCTGGTTGGTAAAAGTATGGAGAGAAGAACAGAGGAACAGATACATGGATGAATGATGTCTCCTTTCAACTTGCCCTAGCCCCTCCCAACTCTCCCCTCCAATGGGCATACTTTTTTTGTTCCCTTATACCTCCCTCCAGCAACTAGACAAGAGTCTCAATGCCCCAGGGATGTGAACCCAGGTGTGACCAGAATGTCATACCAGCTCACAAAAGAGGTGTCCCCTGTTGCAGTGAAACTCTATACCAAACAGCCAAGCACTTGATTAACTCTGAACTTCTAATTAGGTTTTGCGTGTCACTAATCATCTGTTCCCAGAGGTGAGAGACTGCAGTTTTCCATCCCCTCAGCCCCAGCTCAGTTCTGGTATACAGTAAGTGCTCAATGAATGCTCAATCACTGGGAGACCAAGAAGCCTCCTAGACGTGAGAATTGAGGTTCTCCCCTCATTGAAGAAGAGATGACCTTCCTTCCTCTAGATTGCTCAGCCTCTGCAGAGATGGTCTGGCATCTGTTTCTCAATCTGGGATAAATGTTCTGGATCAAAGAGTCCCATTAAAATGCTTCTCAGAGCACTTAGGGAATTATGCTGGGGGAGTCCTTCTTGACAGCAGATAATAAATCAATCACAGCTCAACGAAAATGCTGAGTTGGAATAGAATCATTTAGGCCGGGTTAGGAAAGGAACCGGGAACACCCTCGCCCTGAAGGGCCACACTCAGACCCTCCTGTGGATTCAGGCTCTGGCCTTAGAATGACCAACAAGTCTGGTTTGCCCAGGATTGTTCCAGTTTTAGCACTGAAAGTTCTACATCTGGGAGAACCTCTTCATCCCAGGCAGACAAGGACCATTGGTTCCCTCTGCCAGGGCTCTTTTCCTCTGCACAATGCAAGAGCCATGTGTGTGCCTCTGTGTACATGTGGGCTGCACCCCTCTTCCAAAGGTCTTCCCAGCAGTTACCCTGATAGTCAGGGTCTCAGCCCATGGCCCGTGAAAAGAACAAGTGGCTCCCCCTTGCCATCCTAGGGCTTGAGTTCTGAATCTTGCTACTTGTGTAGTCCCACCCCCAGTTCCTGAATCCAGGGTTATAGGGAGAGAAGGAAAGAAAAGCAATCGTACCTGAAGGAGAGAGACATTGGCAAGGCTCAGTCTGAAGAGGTAGTTCCTGTGAAAACAGATATCATAAGTCAAGCTGGTCCTGCAGGCAGGACACCAGGGAGCAGCTGCCTGGCCCAGGCCTCAAGTGGTACCAGGACTGGGTGCCGATTACAGAGGGCCAAACCCCCAAGGAGAGCTTTCCCTCCATTTGCTCACTTAATCTTTATACAACCCCAGGAGGAAATTCAGGAAACTCCATGTTACAGATGAGGAGACATGTTGGAGAAATGGCCCAAGTCACAGAGATAGTAAGTGGAGTTAGGATTAAAGCTCAGAGTGGGCTGGGCATGGTGGCTCATGCCTGTCATCCTAGTACTGAGGCGGGAGGATTGCTTGAGTCCAGGAGTTTGAGACCAGCCTGGGAAACATAGCGAGATTCCATCTCTACAAGAAATAAAAGAATTAGCCAGGTGTAGTGGTATGTGCCTGTAGTCCCAGCTACTGGGGAGGCTGAGGCAGAAGAATCACCTGAGCCCAGGAGGTCAAGGCTGCGATGAGCCATGATAGTGCCACTGCACTCCAGCCTAGGTGATAGAGTAAGACTGAACCTCCGCCCCCCAAAAACCCAGACTGGTCTACCCCCAAGTCCCATGCTGCCTGTACTCCTAGCCCATGCAGTAGGCCGAGAGAGGAAGCCTCTGACCCTACCTTTTCCAACCATGGAGCCTGTTTCTGTTAAGCCTCACAACGCTCTTGTAGAGGCTCAGGCAGGCCCATTTCCTGACCCACCCCTCCTCACACAGGTCACCCCTCTCTCCTGGCTCCACACCCTGGGCTCCTACAGCCTGTCTGCACTCCCTCCTGCAACCAGTGACTTCAGGTCTGACTCTTTCATGGCTGCCTTTCTGGACCACTCTCTGTGTCTCCTTGAGCCTGAATCATCCCATCTACCACCTCACCATCCCTCTCCCCACAGGCCAGCCTGCCCAGGACTGCCAGACTCATCTCATCACCTGCTGCTCAAAAACCTTAAGCAATAATCATGATGACTACTATTAATAATATTAGATACTTATTGGACATGCTTCCCTGTCAGGCTCTACTAAAACTGCTTTGCATGGACTCTGGAGCCAGAAGGCCACCATGCACGAGTTCCAAGATAGGGAGAATGTCAGCTCGGCCACCTGCTGAGGCCTTCTGAGAGCCTCAGTGTCTGCATCTGTAAAATGGAGACAGTAATGCCTGTTCTTCTTATTCCACAGGGGGATAGTGTGATGCACATTGAAGGGCTTGATTAATGTCGAGCAGATGGAAAGTCTTAGTTTTCCCCAAGAATTTTCTTTCTTTCCTTCTTCTAGCTTCTTTTGGCCATTCCTCTTTTGGTTCCTGATCTTTTAGGAATAATAACTTTGGAAAGGTCTGGCCTACCTCTGCTGTGCTGAGAAGAGAAACAAGGGGAAAGGTCGTGGAGTGAGCCAGAGACAGGAGGAAGGGCCCTGCTGAGCGAATCCAGGCATGGGATAGGGTGATACCTCAGGCCAGGAGATTTCTCTCCCTGACCCTGGCTCCGGGCCCAGGCCCCACTCGGCTTCTTTGATGTCCTGGGGCTGGGCCAGGCTCACTGGGTGACCTTGGCTCCAGGCCTCTGTTGTCCCTCCCCCGCAACATCCCCAGGTCCTTAGCACAGCTCCCCTGCCCCACTCTTCCGGCCTGGGAACAGATGAACTCCAGCTTACAGCTGTGCCCCAGCTGCCTGCTCAGGTAACGCAGGCATCTGCTCACAACTTTAACAAATTAGGGGAAGCATTGCATCACTTGATTCGTTTTTATCCCATCAGAAATCATTCATCACAACATCACAGTCAGCTCTTCTGGGAGCCGGGAGATGAGAGCAGAGAGAAATCTCTGCAGCCTGACCCACCCTAAATCCCTTACGGAACAAGGCAGGTTAATGAATAAATAGATGTCCCTAGCCCGACCCCAGAGGTCCAGGAGTCAGGAAGAGGGGACGAAAATGTTGGGCAGAGAGGACTCACTACGTGGCTCTAAGGGGCCCAAAGGGACAAGGCCAGAACTGACTTCCCCGTCTACCTGAGGGCATGGCCAGGCTCAAGGATCCAGGAGGTCTGGCCTGCATGAAAAGCCTCCAGACAGAAAACATAGGTGCAGTCTACGGAGGAGCCCCAGGTCAAGAGGAACAGCGTGATTACAGTCATTACAGTCACGAAGTGGCTTAATGTCTCCCAGCTTCATTCAGTTTCCCGGTCCATAAACTGGAGGCAATCACAGAACTCACCTCAAGGGGCTATTCTGAAGATTAGATGACTTACTGCATGCATGATTTACTACACGTTTTAGATTATTTGATATACGTGGGATTTACTACATTGACTACACGCATTCGTTGATTTACTACGTATATGGTACTTAAAATAGTGTCTGGGCCACAGCAGGCATAGAATAAATGGCAGCTTTCAAAATGCTTTCACAGGGTTTTCTGAGTGGAGTCACCATATGTAGGCCTGGGGGCACGGTGGCTCCTGCCTGTCATTACAGCACTTAGGGAGGCCGAGGTCGGAGGATGGCTTAAGCCCAGGAATTTAAGACAAGCCTGGGCTACAGAGCAAGATCCCATCTCTAAAAAGAAAAAGTGCAGCCGGGCTCGGTGGCTCAGTCTGTAATCCCGCGCTTTGGGAGGCTGGGGTGAGTGGATTGCCTGAGCCCACGGGTTCGAGACCCGCCTGGGCAACTTGGCGAGACCTCATCTCTACAATAAATCAAAAAACCAGCCGGGTGTGGTGGCGCGCGCCTGTAATTCCGACTACTTGGACTGAGGCGGAAGGATCACCGGAGCCCAGCAGGTCAAGGCTGCAGTGGCTGGGAGCGGCCACTGTACTCCAGTCTGGGCAACAGAGTGAGACTCCAACTCAAAAAAAAGAAAAAAGAAAAAGTGCATATATAAAATTGGTGAAATCAGAGTTAGGTCAAAGGATCAACGGCACAGTTTTCTGGTTGTA
Source organism: Cephalopachus bancanus (assembly GCA_027257055.1). Lineage (NCBI taxonomy): Eukaryota > Metazoa > Chordata > Mammalia > Primates > Tarsiidae > Cephalopachus > Cephalopachus bancanus. The sequence continues at coordinate 2,240,570 of JAPVLO010000022.1, read as the reverse complement.
ATGTCCTACAGTTAAGCAAGGTGTCACCACTGGGGACCTAGTTGAAGAGCATATGGGATCTCGGTACTATTTTTTTACTACTGCGTATCAATCTGCAATCATCTCAAAATAGAATGTAAAACAAGTACTCTCTTTGCTGGGAAAATAAAGCCCATACTCCTATATGCTTGCATATGCACAGATTCCCTGTGGGAGGACAGAACCTTGCCACAGGGCAGGCCTCCAGGGAGGGGTTCTGCTTGTGTGACAGGGTGGCCCTACTTTCCACCCTATTCTCTTGTATACCTTTTGAATGTCATGCTGTAACACACTACAGATGCAAAAATAATCGGTTACATTAACAATTTTTAAAAAGAAGAGAAAATGCTTTCAGCCCCAGCTTCACAGCAGTCCTGTGAGGTTGGCAGCACAGAGCCTATAACCCAGACTTCACAAATGAGGAAACTGAGGCTCAAAGGTCAGGATCACGCAGGACAAGAGCCCAGCTCGTCTGATCCTCGTCCAGAGCTCTGTTCTTGACCTGACTCCTTTTCATAAAGCAAATGAAGGGGCGGAGACCCTACAGAAAGTCCAAGGGCCAAGATGGCCAGCAACAGTGTAGCCTGGGAATCCCCAACCCAGTGGTCACTCTCTCTCCAACCCCAGACTTGCTGAGTCAAACCTCTGGGGTGCAGAGCTGAAGAATGCTACACAGTTAGAGGTGATTACACAGACGGACTAGCAGAAAAGCTCTAGCCCTGGGGTTAGGAGATCTGGGTTCTAGTCAAACACTGTTGTCATCTTACTTTGTGATCTTGGGAATGTCACCTTCCCCTCTCAGCCTCGCCGCTTCATGTTTAAAATGAGGACATTTGGCTGGGTGTGATGGCTCATGCCTATAATTCCAGCATTTTGGGAAGTGGAGGCGAAAGGATTGCCTCAACCCAGGGGTTCGAGACCAGCCTGGGCAACTTGGCGAGACCTCATCTTTACAATAACTCAAAAAAATTAGCTGAGCATGGTGGCATGCACCTGTAGTTCCAGCTACTCGGAAGGTTGAGGTGGAAGGATCACCTGAGCCCAGCAGGTCGAGGCTGTGGTGGCCATGAGCATGCCACTGCACTCCAACCTGGGCGACAGTGAGACTCTGACTTTAAAAAACAATTTTTTTAAAAATGAGGACAGTTGGATTTTACCAATAATTCTCAAATGTGTATGTGCCTGGAGGCCTGCTAAAGGTTGGTGGGTGTCAACTTGAGTTTCTGATTCAAGAGGCCTGGAGTGGACCCAAGATTGTGCATTTCCAATACGTTCCCAGATGCTGCTGGTCCAGGGACCACCCTTGGAGGCCTGGGGGAGAAGGCCGTGTCTAAGCTCCCTTCCCTGCCAGAGCTGAGGGTCTGTGGTTTTGTGAGTAATTATCTCCTAGTCCACCCAGAAAGTCTCTACAAGTCCTCCCTGGAGAGTGTATTATCTTCACTGGATCTGGGCTAGAGGCCGCAGGAGTCATGACGCAGGGAAGCAAGGGCCTCTATAAACAGCCAGCCAGCAGAGGGCTCCTGGGTGCCTTCTCTGCATAGAGCTCCCAGTGAGACATGTCCTGGTGGCACGGCAGGGACAGGGCAGGAGGTGGCCAGCAGGAATCCCTGACCTCACTGACTGCCAACCACTGAGGCAGGCAGCTGGCTGGGATTGGGATGTCCAGGGTCACCTCCTCCCCACCCCGCAGCTTCCTTCTGTGGGGGATGGACAGTCACACACAGAGAGGGCCTGGCAGAGGGGATGGAGGCCCTGGATGTGGGTCTGCCCATGGTGGGCTCATCCTGAATACTCTTCCCCCCACCCGATACTGAACACCCCCACCTCTGGCCCTGAGGAGTCACCCCGTTACCTGGCTCCCACGATGAGCTGGTTCCTGGAGGGATCCAGGGCGAGCTGGGAGAAATCTCGGGCTCCAGGGTAGGTGAAGTTGGAGACCCACGGCTTCAGATCTGGTGGAGGGAGAGGCAAGCCCTTCGGTGACTATTGCACCAGGGGCTCCCAGACCAGAGGGCAGAAGGGGTGAAAGTCTGAGAGAAGTGGGGCAGGGGCACCCAGGAGATGAGGGCTCCACCTGCCCACCTCTGGGTGGCCCCAGGGCAAGGTGGTGTGTTGTCACTGTTCCTGCCATGTTTCCTCGCTCAGAGGAAGGCTCTGCCCTCCCCCCAGATGCACAAAGAGAAACCTGCAGTCACCTGTGACTCCCCCAGACCCTCACCAGCCACGTCAACACACACTGGCAAACCCTGTCTCTCCTACTTCCAAGATGTCTCTGAAATCTGTCCACTCTTTCTCTCAGTAGCCCAGCCCCATCCAAGCCCCCACCATCCCTTGCCTGGACTGGTGCCAACAGCCTCCTCACCAGCCTGGCTTCCACACCAGCCCCTCCAGTCCATCTCCACAGAGCAATCATTCTCAGATGCAGATGCAGTCATGTCACTTTTCAGCTCAGAACCCTTCCAAGCTCCCAGACACCCCCATGAAAAGCCCAAGTTCTGCAAAGGCCTTGGGGTCCTGGCCTGCTGTCCTCCTGAGCCAGACGTATAGCACAGTCATTATTTAGCGACCAACCGAAAGAACGGTGCTCCCTTTTTTAATGTTCCCTCAACCTCTCCACCGCAGCCACACTAAATGAATACTTCACACCTCCCCAAATCCAGCCCATGAGAGCCTGCAAACCTTTGCACTTCTGTTGTGCCTTGATGGAACAGCTCCTGTTCACCTCCTCCCCACTTCCTCCAGGAAGCCTTCCCTGCCTCTCTCAGGTTAAGGGCTCTAGTAGTCTTCTACTTTGCTGTCATCGTAGCCCCCTCACCCTGCAAGTCTAGCCTGGTGGTTTGCTCTGGAGACCAGGCAAACTTGCTTCTCAGACCCCCAGGCCCAGCCCAACCCCTAGCAGTGTTTGAAAGAATGTATGAATAATACTCAACTCCCTTCTTATATGAGGAAAACCCAATTTTCCAACAAGATTCCACAGAGGTGGGAGGTACGGAGAGAGGGTGGTCAGTGTCCACCCCGATCTCCAAGGAAGGTTGCTCCCAGTCAAGGTCTTTCAAAGGGATGGGGCGGGCAGAGAGGAGACTTCACAGCCTCTGTACAGAAGGAGAGCGGAGCTGGGCTCGGTGGCTCAGCCTGTAATCCCGCGTCTTGGGAGGCTGAGGTGAGTGGATTGCCTGAGCCTGCGGGTTTGAGACCCACTTGGGCAACTTGGTGAGACCTCAATCTCTACAATAAATCAAAAAATTAGCCGGGTGTGGTAGTGCGTGCCTGTAGCTCCAGCTACTTGGAAGGCTGAGGCGGAAGGATCGCCGGAGCCCAGCAGGTCGAGGCTGCGGTGGCCAGGTGCGTGCCACTGCACTCCAGTCTGGGTGACAGAGTGAGACTCCAACTCAAAAAAAAAAAAAAAAAAAAAAAAAGGAGAGTGGTCTGGAGGGTATACCTGGACAGTGCCAGCTGACTCTCCCTCCTGCTGGAAACCCACGTCCAGTCCTGTCTCGGTTTGCAGCCCCTGCTGACTCTCTTTCAGTTCACGCCTCATGGATGGCAGGAATGGGCACCAGCGAGAAGAGCGCCCAGGGGCAGAGGAGCGTCCATGCCAATGGGTGTGAAGATGAAGGGGAATGCGCGGCGGCACAGTGCTCTCTCCCCACAGCGCCTTAGTGATAGGTTCACAGAAGGCCCAAAGCGGGGGAAGGGAGAGAGACTGTGTGTGTGTGTGTGTGTGTGTGTGTGTGTGTGTGTGTGTGTGTGTAATCCAAGAGAAATAAATCATTGCTCATTATCCCTCCACTACAGAGTAAAAGCAGCCCTTCATTTCTGCACGACAGGCAAACACTTAATCGCTCCCTGGAGAACTGGAGGTTTTGCGAGTTGGATGTTTTTCAGAAAACTGTGATATGCATGATTTAAAAAAAGAAGAAAGAAATTCTGCAGCAAAATGAAGCAAATCCCTTGGGCCTGCCTCTTCCCCTAGCAGGTGACTATGGCAAGAACTGTCACATCACCATGACGGCATTTGGGTGATATGGGTATCTTTGGAGTGAATCGGGTCTGGTGGGATGGGTTTTTAGCTGACCTCAGGGCTACTCTCAGAAATCCTGGTCAAATACTACACTGCCTTCAAAACTAAACCAAGGGTCCTCCTCCTTCAGGAAGGCTTCCTGGATTGCAGCCTCTCCACCCTGTTCTTATTTTGTTCCACATTCTACCTTTTCTGTTCCATTCACATTGTATGTTACTGTCACTCTGAATGTGCTCGTGTGTCTTCTGCAAGTGTGTAGGGAATGCCTTGCCTGTCGCTGTCGGGCCCTAACAGGAGCAAACAGGCTACACTTTAATTCCTTCCTTCCTGTCTGAGAGGGGCATTCCAGATGTGGGCAGCTGAATGAGGGGAGCGGTGGCATGACTGGTCTGCTGCAAGTTCTCCGTCTGGGGACTTTTCAGCTCAGTCTCCATGCAGGCCCTTTCTCAGGGAGAAGAGGAGACAGGGTAGAAGCTTGGATGACAATAAGGGGGATAAGGGGTGGGGAGTGGTGGCCCCTTCCAGTTTCTGTCTCCCTCCTCTAGCCCCAAAGGGACCCACATGAGCAAGGAGGAAGGAGCAAGGGGGAGAGACGTGGCTGGGCACAGTGCCGCCATCCTGGGGGCGCCTTGGGAAGGGAGCCAGTCTCCTCTTATTAAACAGGCAAAGAGGACCAGAGGGAAGGCTGTCTTTAAAACACCGAGCACGTTCTGAGCTCCGTGTGCAGCGAAGGCTCTGGACGGTGACTTTAAGAGAAAAAATGACATTCTCCCTGACGCGCCTGTGCTTTTAATTATAGTCAATTCAATTACCCACCTTGTGGATTAACCACTGCCAGTGTTAACTCGGGGCTGGCTTCTCCCGGCTGCCTAGAAAGGGAAGACTGTGGCGAATGGGACAATATGCAGGCCAGAGAAACACACAGGTGGGCCCCCTTCAAAGAAACCCGCAGGAGAAGATTTAACCTTACAAGACAGAAAAACAGCAGTCCGATTCTGCAACTGGCAGCTCCTCTAGGGTATTGAGAGGTTATTCACAGCTCAGGCAAGTGTCAGGGGAGACGGAAACCCACAGCCACGAGCCAGGAATCCCACAGATCAGTCAAAAATGAATGTAGTATTCGAGGAGGTCTCAGATGCTGGAGGCTGGGGCTGTGCTGGGTTTGGGCACCTTCTCCAGAACACAACACACCCAAGCACAGTCCCTCACCCAATGTGAACTGAGTCCCTCCTGTGTGCTCAGTGGTGCTCGGGGATGTGGGGGCTCAGGGCTGAGAGGACCAGTCCTGGTCGTGGTCCAGGACCAGCTGGGCTGGAGGACCCATGGCAGTGACCTTTAACAAACAATTCAAGATCATCAGAGGAAACTATTATTTGCCTCTGTGGCCCCACAAAGTACCCTCTGTGCCTGCCACTGAGCAGGGCTCGATTCACTAAAATGTGGTGAATAGATGAGAAAACTCAAAGCTGTCAGAATAGGGAAGGGATGGGGGGGTAGTCCTTCATTCTGTAAGAGATTGGGATGGGAAGACAGACTCATTCAATTCATACCTGAAGACCAAAAATGATCTCTAGGAATCCAGATACGCAAGGAAGACATCTTCCATCCCTCCAACCCCTTCTCCACCCGATCTGCTTCAATACAGACCAGCCTGGCAGGGGGACAGGGATTCAACTAGGCCCCAGCGTGCCCCCTGCAAAGCCTGGAGAGGAAATGTGTCATTAGGAGCTGCCACAGGGACCCTGACATGAAGGGTGCAGCTTTAAGAAGCCATTCCTTCCGTCCCCCACTTGGTCCTGCCTTTCAGTGACAGCCACCAGCACTCTAGGAGCCATCAGAAGTCTGAGGGTGTGCGCGCGTTTTGTAGGCTTAGGACATTGTTAATTTACTTTAATCCACTTAAGCCTTCAGCGCTGTGGATCTCAGCTCAAACAAGACAGCGGCAGGAGACAGCTGGGAGCCCTCCTCCTGAGAGGTACCAGCTCCCAGCTGGGGATCCCACCCTTCCAGATGCCCCCCAGCCTCTCCTAGCGGTCCCCAACTCTCATCCATACCACCCCTCCTCTGCCCCTGAAATCCCAGGCCAGCCTTGGACTCATTGATAGATTTTTCCACTCCAGTTCCATCTTGCCCCACCCCACTGGCCATGTGGAATCCCACAGGACGGGGTGCACATTCTCACGTCTAGGGCCCCAGAGGGTAGGGCACCTGCTTGTGTTGCCACAGGCAGAGCACTGCACGTGGAGTCCGGAGACAGACATTGAGTCTGAGCTCCAACAAGCCTTTCAACCCTCTACATCTCAGTCTTTCTGTTTGTAAAAGGAGGAGACAGTCTCCTTGCCCTGCCTTCTTGACAGGTGCAACGAGGAGGCAACAGGCCAGATCAGACTTAAGAACCTGGGGACCCCTGAGACTACATCTGCAGATCCCAGCGTGAGCTGCCACATAGGTGGTGAATCTTGTATTATGTGATCATAACACAATCAGGGCCCCTCGCTGAGACACTCCGGCATTTATGTTTTGTTTTGCTTTATAGATGGTCATCAAATGTATATACCAAATTTAGAAACTCTTACAAGAACTTACAAGTCTTTTGGAATAGGTCCAGGGATTCACAAATCCCAGTTTGGGAAACACTTTAATAGGACACTCTCACGCCCTCCCTTGACACACAGAAGGAGTTATGTATCATCAGGGCCATTTTGTGGGGTTTCCCAGGACCCTAAAGATAGGCAACCCTGCATGTTAGAGCAGAAGGAAGCTCTCCTGGCCAAGGCTGCAGTAAGGTGGGATCACATACTGCACTCCAGTCTGGGTGACAGAGTGAGACCCTGTCTCAAAAACAAAACAAAACAAAAAAAAGGAAGCTCTCCAGAGATCTCCAGGCCCTTCCTGATGTGTGTGTCATCTTCATTCATCCTCCCAGAGAAGCCAAGAAATGGAGTGATGCTTCCAGAAGAGCTGGGGTTGAGACCACTAAACACCTCGTGGCCACCCCCTCCAGGAAGTCCACAACTTTGTTCTCTAGCAATGGAATTCCCAAGAAACGACCCCTTCCCCCAGGTTGGCATGCACAAGGGCCTGAATACATTATCTGGAGACAAAAATTAGACCCCTTCAGCCCACTGCTGCCCATCCTTCTTAAAACATCTATCCCCAGAAGAAGAGTCTCAGGACCCTATAGGAGGTGAACAAGGACTTCCAACAGCCCCAGAGAATCTGACCTAAGTCCTTCAGGACATAGGCTTCGGAGTGGGAAGCGGCTCTCACCTTCAAAGGCCACGATGGGGTGTTCCCTCAGGGCACACAGCTGCTGCTCACTGCTGGGCTCACTGGAGACATCCTGGGAGCTGGAGAGGTGGGACACCAGTAGTGTGAGGCTGGGCAGCAACAGCGAGACAGCCAGGGGTCCCGTGACCCCCATGGTGGGCCCCTCTGCGGTCCTAGCTCCCGGAGGCAGGCTGGGGAGAAGATCTGTAACGCAAACACTTGGTCTCACCACGTGCTCCCTCCATCTCACCGCGTGCTCCCTCTCTCACTAAGTGCTCCTTCCATCTCTCTGGGCGCTCCCTCCGTCTCACCAAGTGCTCCATCCATCTCACCTCATGCTTCCTCCAGCTTACTAAATGCTCCATCCATCTCACCTCGTGCTCCCTCTCTCACCAAATGCTCCCTCCGTCTCACCACAAGCTCCCTCTGTCAGGGGCCCACTTCTCTCAATTTCCTTGTGGTGGTCAGGGGTCCCATGGGGCTTTAAAAATAAATTTATATTGTATTTGTTACTCAGCGTTTGTTCTGGTCTAGTAATGCAAAGTTATAGATCACACCTTGAAAGCTCATTTCTCTTGTAATGGGGTTCTGGACAAAACTGACAAACTACAGAGCCTTTTCTGTTATGATCCCCAGTAATTTAAAATTAGTTTTAATGATAAAGGTGGTATCTTAGGTATTTTAATAAATGGAACTGGGGCCATAGGTGGCCATTTGTAAAAAGATAAATCTGGATTCATGACTCATACCTTATGTACTAGGAAAAATTCCAAATGGATAAAAGATTTAAATGTGAAGGATGAAAGTATAAACATACTAGAAGAAAATCTGGGCACAATCTTTTAAACCTTGGCTCAAAATTCAGAAGCCATCAAAGGAAAGACTGATACATTTGACTACACTAAAACCACAAACTTCTGCATATCCCTCCTCCCCCAGAAAACAACATCAAGCAAAACCAAAAGGGGAATGACAGACTAGAAAAATATTTGCAATTCATATCACAGGCAAGGGACTAATATACAAAAACTTCTAGGAGTCAAGGATAAAAAGACCAACAATCCAGTAGATAAATGGGCAATCAATATAAATACAAACAGGGGCTTAAAATATGAATGACATTTATTCTCACTCATAAAAAGAGCAACACAAATGCAAACTGAGACTGAGACACCACTTCTCCCACATCAGTTTAGCAAAAATCCAAGTTAGATGCCACTGTTGTTGTTGTTGCTGTTGTTGTTTTGAGTTGGAGTCTCCCTCTGTTGCCCAGGCTTGAATGCAGTGGCACGATCATGGTTCACTGCAGCCTCGACCTTCCAGGCTCAGGCAATCCTTCTGCCTCAGCTTTTTGAGTAACTGGGACTACAGACATGCGCTGCCACCATGCCTGGCTAATTTTTTTTTATTTTTTGCAGAGATGAGGTCTCACTGTGTTGCCTAGGCTGGTCTCAAATTCCTGGGCCCAAGCAATCTTCTTGCCTCAGCCTTCCTAAATGCTAGGATTACAGGCTTGTGCCACCATTCCCAGCCTGCCACAGTCTTTTGGTATGACTGTGGAGACAGGACCACTGCCACAGATTGCTGGTGGTTGTGTAAGATAGCACAACCCCTGTGGAGGGGATCCTAGCAATACCTGGCAAAATGACAGACGCATTTGCCCTCTGACATAGCACCCTAACTCTGGGAGTTTAGACTTGTGCTCCTCAAAGTGCGGTCCACAGACCAGTGTTGATTGACATATTGAAACAATTTCGTGGTAAGATAAATGCAGAGATTTGAGAGTCCGTGCTTAAAAACCTTTATAGAAATTTGACAGAGTAATTTTTATGTCCATTGAATCTAATAACAAAATATTTGGGCTTGTATTTTGCATGTTTTTTTTTCAATTCATTTCTCTAGTCATTCATTTTTATTGAATTTTACATAAGTATCCATCTGTGACAGATTGTAAATTGAAAAATCAAAACTGCTTCCTCACCACAGATAGCTGAGAAGCAAAAATAGACTACAGAGGCATCTACATGTGCGCAGTAGGTTACGGACAAGATTATGCACTGCTCTGCTCTTTGAGATAATAGAAAGGAAGGAAACAACTAAGTATTCACAAACAGGAGACTGCTTAGATAAACCATGGTGTGTCTTCATAATGGAATACTATGCAGCCATGGAAAAGAAGGAAGTGTTTTCTCTAGATTTTGATATAGACAAATGTCCAGGCATATTAAGTGAAAAAAGCAAAGTGCAGAAGCATTTTTTTTTTTTTTTTGAGTTGGAGTTTCACTCCGTCACCCAGACTGGAGTGCAGTGGCCGCTCCCAGCCACCACAGCCTCGACCCACTGGGCTCTGGCGATCCTTCTGCCTCAGCCTTCCGAACAGCCGGAATTACAGGCATGCGCTACCACGTCCAGCTAATTTTTTATTTATTGTAGAGATGAGGTCTCGCCAAGTTGCCCAGGCGGGTCTCGAACCCGCGGGCTCAAGCAATCCACTCACCTTAGCCTCCCAAAGGCGCGGGATTACAGGCTGAGCCACCGAGCCCAGCTGTGCAGAAGCATTTAATAGCATGCTACCTTTTGTGTAAAAAAAGAGAGAAAAAGGCATATATGTGTGTGTGTTAAAGTTGATGCTTCACTGTGTTGCTCAGGCTGGAATTGCAGCAGCATCATCATGGTTCAACTTCCTGGGTTCAAGCAATCTTACTGCCTCAGCTTCCTGAGGAGCTAGGACTATAGGCCCACACCACTGAACTCAGCTGATTGTTTTTTGGAAGAGACAGGGTCTCCCTATGTTACCCAGGTTCATCTAGAACTCCTGACCTCAAGCAATCCTCCTGCCTCAGCCTTCCAATGTGCTAGGATTATAGGTGTGGGTCATTATGCCTGCCAAAACGATATATTTATACTTGCTCATATTAGCATTAACATACACTAGAAAAATGAACGAAAACTAATTTTAAAATGTTACCTAGGATGAATATGGTGGCTCATGCCAGTAATCCCAGCATTTTGGAGGGTCAAGGCGAGAGGATTGCTTGAGCCCGGGAGTTCAAAACCAGACGGGGCAACATAGTGAGACCTAGTCTCTAAAAAAAAATTAGCTGGACGAGGTGAGCCCAGAAGGTTGAGGCTACAGTGAGCCGTGATTGTGCCACTGTACTCCAGTCTGAGCAACACAATGAGAGCATGACTCAAAAACAAACCAAAAAAACAGTGACCTATAAGTAGCAAAATGGTAATCAAGACTTCTCAATATATACTTTTAAATATTTTTATTTTGACTAGGTAAACATATTAGCTATTCAATAAAGTTTTTAGACTTCAGAAACTTTTAAAAGACTAGTTTGGATTCACAAAAATCCCTGATGTGGGGAAGTCTCAAAATTTACTTGGAGGCCCGAATGGTCCCTTCTGAATCACTTTCCAACACTCTCCGTCCCCAGCCCATCCAACCCAGACTTGTGGGCCCCGCCTCCCTCGCAGGTCCCTAATCACAGAGTGATGTCCTTGGTGTCACTTTTCCCATCTACAAAGTGAAAGGTTGAACCAGACTGGGGATTTGGGGTAGGGTGGTGGTAGTGGTGGGGGCTCAGAAAGGAGTCCTGGGCTGGCAGGTAAGGGATTCTGAAGGTGATTCTGATGAGCCTCCCCGAGGATGGGCCTAAGGGGACAGGAAGCCCCTGGGCTCCTTCCTGCCCTAAGACCTTTGCCCCTAGTCCTTCCTCTCGCCTCTCTTCCCTCTGCCACTACATTACTCCAGGTCTGGAAAGTTACGGTAGGATTATTTTCTTCCTAAGTTCCTCACATGTGTGTGAGATGGAATAATATACCCCCTTTGAATGGCTGCAAGGCTTCGAGAAAATACCCCAGTGAGGCCAGTGCCTGCACTCCACGCGGAATGGATCCCCTCCTCCTCAGGCTCAAACACCTGTGCTCTCCCCAGCCCTCCCCAGCCCCACTCCCTGGAGTGGTTTCTCATACTGCCACTCCCATGGGGGTTTTCCTGAGTGCTAGGCTGGGTCCTCCCTGCAGCTTGGGGCTTGGCACTGCTGTCCCGTCCTTGGGGCCCACCATCCCCTCTCCCTGACACTGACCCCTGGCCTCTCAAACAGGGCCTCAGAGATGGAGGAGGAGAGAACCAAAGGACAAGGCCGCTCTCTGGAGCCAGACAACCTGAGCGCAGATCCCAGCCCTTCTCCTTTCTAGATGTGTGACTCTGGGGAAAAATGCCTAACTGCTCCCGCCTTTGTTTCCCCAAATGGGGAATGATAATAACAAGATCAACTTCCTCTGCAGTTGTGAGGATTAAAGGAGTTATTACTTTTCGGGGGCCTAGACCAGTGCCTGGCAGACAGTGAGCAATCAGTTAGTGTGAGCTGTTCTGGCGCTCTGGGGAGGAGGCAGGGTCTGGTGCATTTCCTCAGTGCTGGATGCCTTCTATTTGCACCTCCAAACTTGTACTCACTCCTGTCTCCCTGCTCTGTGCCTGTGAGGGGGTGGATGTGCTTGGGAAGGGCCTCCCTTCCTTCTGTTTGGGTTAGGCCACTGTAGGGAGGAGGAGACCGCAGTGAGCCCCGGTAGCGGTTGCATCCCTTGGCAGAAGGTCTGGAGCTCCCCGCCTGCAGCTCCTCTGCGTCCTGGCTCTGGAATTCGCTCCTTCTGTCCTCCCTCCAGAACCAGGGGTGGCACCGCCTCCTTGGTTACCAGCCCCCGGGTACTGCACAGAGAGCCATCCCATATGGTTCCCAAACCCCCTTCCTACACCTTTGTAAACAGTTCTTTATTAAACTGCCCTCACATTTCCCAATCTGAGTGTGCCATCTGTTTTCTGGGGTCCCTGACTGATAGAACACCTAATTAGGGATACTCAACACATACACAAAATCCGCTTTTTAGACCTGAGCTGAGGCCTTTCTCCCATCAGTCCCTAAAGGCGTCTAAGGTGGCAAGACAACTGCCTTCCCACATTATTCCCAGCCCTCTACCTGCCCCCTACTCCTTTACCGGGCCTCCCTGACTCCCCACCCCAGGTCTGACCGTTACCCGCAGAGTCCCCAGGCCTGGTCCTCTATGTGGCCAGCCCCTGTGTTCCAAGGGCCTGAATTAGGAGCACATCCTGGGCCCCCTCCCTCCCCCAAAACCTCAGGCCTGAAGGTACTTAAGTTCTGCAGCGAAAGTTCCATTCTCATTATGGTTTTTATGTAAATATGTCCTCCAAGTCTCTCGTGAATCGATAATGGCTAGATTAATATCTCTGCGTCCACCTGGGCCCCAGCACAGCGCGTCTGTCTGCTGTTTCAGGAGAAGGGAAGGGAAGCACAGAATATAATTGGGAGTGGGGAAAGGGGTGAGAGCAGGACCTGGATTCCACATCCGCATCTCCTCTATCCGGTTACCTTCCCTCCAGGTGAGGAAAGAGCAAGGAGCCATGCCACAGCTTTGCAAATTTCAGCAGAGCAGGGGGTGAAATACTGAATAAAGGAGAAGAGGGGTCAGGACCTACATCACTGGGAATGTTCCAGGGTCTGACTTTTTTGAAAAATTTTTATTTAGCAGAGTTTGATACTGTAGGGAGGAGGTGACTGCCCAACACCCAAGAACTCTCCATCTTTGAAAATCATCTCCCCTCCTCTCCATCCATGGTCAGCGGGGTAGGTCCCAGCAGCCTTACATGTGTCATATGATCCCCACCCAGCCATAACTGCTTGTACCAGGATGGTTATTTGATCAAAACAGACCAGTCAGCTGCTCTCCCATAGCAATTTGGGTCTGTGTCCTCCCCCCTCCCACACACACAAGGGTCAAATCAATCTTTGTGGAGGAACTTGGAGCATGTGAATGCAGACCCTGTGGGGTGGTCCTCTTCTACTTTGCCATGCGGGCCAAGGACAATCTGAAGACAGGGACCTGACAGAAGGCAGAGAGTCAAAACTCACTGGGGTGCTGACAGCCTTCCAGTTCCTAGTTCCAGCTCTTTCCTGAGGTCTAACTCCCTTCTCCTAGATTTCTATAGTGAAAGTTTCCCTGGTTTTTCTTAAGCCAGTTGGAGTTGTGTCAGACCAGGACCTGCCTAGAGGTGTTGCCTCCTCAGTGTCTGATCTCACCTTCCTTCTTTCTAAAGGGACCTCTGCTCTTCGAGGGGCAGGAGACGGTCACTGGCCCTGCTCAAAACCTCTTCTAGTCTTCCAGGCAGAGGTGGCCAGTGAGATACATGAGGAAGTTGTCAGCGGGGCTGGCATGAAGTGCTCTAAGAGGACTGCGCTTCCTCCTTCCTGGTCCACAGATAGGGTGAACAGTGCTGCCATAGCCATCTGTAGTTACTAAGTGACCTTTAGCCATATGTTGAGGATGGTGCAACAGAAAGGCTGGTGGAACCTAGTGATGACAGAATTAGCTCTAGTCTGCCTGCCTCTAGACTTTCTTCCTAGGTATGATCATCGTACTTCTGTGTCTCTCATTTCCTTGTCTACAAAATCGGGAGAATAATAACCCCTGGCATGGTGGCTTATGCCTGTAATCCCAACTCATTGGGAGGCTGAAGTGGGTGGATTGCTTGAGCCCAGCAGTTCGAGACCAGCCTGGGCAACATGGCAAAAACTTGCCTCTGAAAAAAAACAGAATTAGCTGGGTGTGGTGGCACATGCCTGCAGTCCCAGCTACTCGGGATGCTGAGGTGGAAGGATCACCTGAGCCCAGGAGGTTGCGGCTGCCTATGAGCTGTGATTGTCATAATCAAGCCATTGCACTCCAGCCTGAGCCAGAGAGTGAGACCCCAACTCAAAACAAGACAAAACAAAAATATCATAGAGCTGTTGTAGAAATTAAATAAGTTATTTCATCTAGATAAGTGCTAACTATTATTATTATTGTTGTTGTTATTAGAGAATAATATACTCTTAATTTGTTTAAGCCCTTGTTTCTGAGGTCTCAATTATATCATCAGCCAAATACCATTCCTATCTCATACAGTTTGGTTTCTCATGCTTACAACCAAACACCTCTATGACAAACAGAAATTTCTATTTCTAATATGTCTGCCTATTCCGATGTTAAAATAATCCCAGAATTTTTCCACCGGCCGTGCATGGCCAATCCAATTTTCCTGAGGGTTGTAGCGTACCATGGAAAGCCCTGAGCTTGGGAGGTTGCCATAGCTGCTTGTAAATCTTGGTTTCATCACCTGTGAAATAAGGCTAACAGTGCCTTGGAGAGAATGCTCTGAACTCCCAGAACTAAGGCTGGCACAGAGTAGGTCCTTGATGATACGCATTCATATCACTTTATTAGTATACATAAAGCATTCAGCGAGTTACCTAAGTGCCTGTCCCAGGTTCAGCCATTCATTCGTTAATACAATACTTCTCTGAGCATTTACTGAACACCCACCATGTGCCGGGCCCTGTATAGATGGGGAAGTGGGAGAGGGGAGGCCCACATGACAAAAAAAAAAAATGGTCCTTGCCTTCAAGGAACTTACAGCCTAAAAGGGGAGAGCAGACATGTGCCCAGTGAGCAGAGACGGGGACCAAGGGCCTGGGCTCTGGATGGGGAAGGGGGATGTAGAAAGCCTGTGCCTCGCCCTGCCTCGGGGCGCTTGTCAGTGGCACTGTGGCAGGGTGCTCTGGGAGTAAGGGAAGGGAGGTGCAGCACCAGCTGACTCCTGCTATTTTGGGAAACCCTCAGCGACAAGGAAAGCATTTTCCCATATCTTCGGCCAGAGCTTCTGCCTTCTCTCAAGCTGCTGCCCCAATTCCCTGTGGGTTTTTGATACGGGGTCATCCTAATGGTGCCTGGAGGCGTGAGAATGCATGTGCATGTGTGTGAGAGAGAATGCACACCCACGCAGACACCCCTTGAGGACGCCTCGCTTTGCATGGGACTTCTGGGCTCATTTTCCCAGCACAGATAGCAGGAGGAGGATTAGCTGAAGCGTGGGAAGGGAGGAGATCTCCGAGTGATAGTAAAGGGGAGCAGAGGGCAGAGAGCCAACGCCAGAGGTTATAGAGGGACCCTTCGCTTAGAGAGGGTGGGAAGATGAGGGGCGGGGCGGAGGGTGTGTGTGTGTTAGAACTGAATCCCCCCAGAGCCCAAACTGGCCTCCCAAGAGCCCCCGCTGCACCACTGTGCCCTCCCCTGCTGGCCAGAGAGCTGTCTGCCGAGACCACCCCATGGTGGGTAGAAGCTGAGTTGCCACGCTGAGTAAGAGGACAGATAAGGGGTGCCAGCTCTCCTGCAGCTTACAGCCTGCAAAGGAGGCCAGAGACTGTAGATCAGCAGGAAGCAGATGATGAGAGTATCCTAAGAGGGACAAGATGCCCTGGAAAATGGGTGAGTGGGCTGTCAGTGGGGAGGGCATCTGAGGCCTCATGCAGAAGGCAGAACTCAATCAGGGCTTTGACGGAAACAAGGATGGAGCTTCTCCAGTCATCAAGGAAGAAGAGCTTTCCAGATGGAGGGGACAACACCGGCAAAGACTTGCCCCTGGAGCACCCTCAGATGATCTGAAAGGGGCAGAGGGAAGTGTAGAGGGAGATGAGTCTGGAAAGGATGGCTGAGGCTACACATCATGGTAAGACGAGCGCAAACCTAAAGATTCAGGTTTTTGTTCTGTTGAAAACAAGAACTTGTCGATGTTTTGGGGCTGTGAAAAGAGGGGGCGGACCCGTACCTTGGGAAGTTCGTGACAATGGGCATGGAGAGGGTGGATCAGAACAAGTTACTCATCAGCAGGGTGACTCTGAGAACTGGGATTGGGCACTTCTTCCTCCCGGAGTGTTGCTAGATCTCGGCCCCACGTGCACCCTTGGGGAGAACATGCCAGCCCAACTGCAGGGCTCAGTGCAGACAGAAGCAGGGAGACTGGAGGACCAGGTTGGAAGCTGTGTGGGCCACAGAGCTTGCACCCAGGCAGGGGCAACGAGACCTCTCAAACTGCTGCCCACAACTGCTGCTCTCAAACTGCTGCTCCTCGCCAGAGCAACCACGGGCCTCTAATTCTTTTTGGTGACAATTTTTTTTAAATAGAAAGGTATAATCAGAAACAAAAAGTCAACTTATGACCCTAAAAGATGAATACAAAAGCCTGAATAGAAAATGGCCAGAGCATATTGACAGCATGCTGGCACTCTTTCCCTGCAAGACCTCATGGCAGCTTCACAAGAAGGTTGAGAGCATCATTCTCTGTTGACAGGGAGGAAACGGAGGTTAGGAGATTATCGAGGCTGAGACACTTGCGCAAGGTCCCAGCGCCAGTTAACAATGGAGCTGGGGTTTGAACCTAGACTCCCCTGCAAAAACCCAGGCCCTGGGCCACTACGCTCCCCATCCCCACTGGAGGACAAACTGGCCCCAGCCCTATCAGCACATTCCACAGCCCTGGCTCCACGCACTCTCCAAGCAGCCCTGGAGTTTAATTTGGTTTCCTGAGTTGGCTTCCTTACCAGGGAGAGCGCTTTCTGGCTATAAATTATTAAGCTGACTTCCTGCTGCAAATCAGTCTCCTGTGAGTTTGGGCTGTGGGAGCCAGTTTTTCCATGTCCTGGAGAAACAAATTCTAGAGGTTCCAGATGGACAGGACAGAGTCCAGAGCCCTGAGTCCAGCATACTGATAGTCCCCTGGCAGCTTCCTCCAGCCCAGACCGGACAGCCTGGGGCCAGGGTGGGTGAGAGAGGAGATGCTTTCTTTCCTTCCACCTCAAGATCAGTCCAGGAGGACCTCTGGGGAAGGGGGCTCAGGCTGGCCTCCTCCCTCAACCCATCCCTCCTTGACACCATTCAAAGTCTCTACTTGGCTGCCTGCCTGGGAAAGGGGAAGAAAAAGAGAAGGAAAAGAAAAGAAGAGGAAATAGAGGGGCGACCAAGAGCAGGGAGGAATGTATTCCGGCTACAGTTTGGCAGGGAAGGGAAGACATGGGAGGTGCCCCTCACTCTCCTGCCCCCACCCAGAGCCACTGAATACTGTGGCCCAGTGGTGGGCTTCTCCGTGGAGGCTGGGAAGGCATCTTCCCACCCACCCATCACTCACCACTTGGGGGGCCAAGCTTAGCCAAACTGGGCACAAAGATAAGATTGAGATGCAGATTCCTTCCCATTGCTCTGAATAGAGCAGATTGGATACGGATTTTCCTCTTTTCTTCCCATTTAGACCGTCTGGACGACTGGAGTCCAGAGTGAAAGTTGGGACCAGGTGGGGGAGGGGCAGGGGCTCCGAAAGACTTCCCAACACTTTTCAGCTCTTGAATCTGGGGGTGAGTGTGTGGGGAGCCAACTCTACCCTTGTGCTCTTTCCCAAGGGAGCAAGTTCATTCCCTGCCTCTGTGTTCTGCATTCTGAACTGGGCTGGGTGAAGTTGGGGTCCCCTCTCCTCCACACATTCCTAGAAATCTCCAAGTTGTGCATTTGTCCTATTAGTGCTCTGCAGTCCTTCCTGCAGTCCCACCCACATTCCTCCAACCGAACCCCCGGGGAATATAAAAGGAAAAATGTGATGACAGAAGGTTTAACCAGAAGGACTCTTGCAGATCACTTGGTTCAACTCTGTACTTTACAGACGAAGAAATTGAGGCTTGGGAGAGAGTATCTAGCTCAAGATCAGGCAGGGAGCAAGTGGCAGAACCAAGCCTCAGTAATAGTAACAACAATAACAACCATACTATTAGGTACCAGGCAGTGTTCTAGGCTGTCTATATGATGCCATTTAATCCGAACAATAACCTTGTGAGGCTGGTACTATTATTATCCCTTATTTCATGGATGGAAAACTGAGGCACAAACCAGTTAAGTAACTTGCAAAAGGTTAAACTGAAAGAAGCTGCATCCAACTCCAGGCGGTCAGGCTCCAGAGATACCTTGCTCGGTCTCAGCACGCCATACAGGACTCAGACTTTTGGAAAATGGCATCATTGAACATTTGTGAGCAGAGCCCAGGCCGCTTCAGGGGTCATCTGCAGACAGTGCAACTTCCTAAGCATGGTTTACAGTCTTCTGTGTTTGTGTTCATGGAGGCTGAACTTGCTCCTATGAACAGAGTATGTCCACATGAAGTTGAAACAGAAATCAAGAACAGAAAGGGAATGTTGACATCACTTGGGGAAACAAGTGTGAACATCATGAGGGCAACTTTGTGAGGGAAGGCGGGCATGGTGGAGGAAGGTAGGCAAGAACTTGTGGAAGGAGCCTGGCCGTAGAGGGATAAAGACCCTGGTCTGCTAGAACCAGGCCCATGGCCTCACAGAGCCGTGGCATGGCTTAAATGAGGTAAAGGACATAGGGTGTTTGGTTCATGCCTTGCACAGAGCAGTACTTTTTTCTTTTTTGAGTCAGGGTATCACTTGGTCACCCAGGCTGGAGTGCGGTGGCACAATCAAGGCTCATCGCACCCTCGACCTCTTGGGTTCAGGCAATCCTTCCGCTTCAGCCTCCCAAGTAACTGGGACTACAGCCATGCACTGCCACACCCAGCTTATTTTTTACAGAGACAAAGTCTCGCTATGTTGTCCAGGCTGGTCTTGAACTCCTAAACTCAAATAATCCTTCCACCTCAGCCTCCCAAAGTGCTGGGATCACAGGCATAAACTGCCATGCCTGGCCCAGATTAGTATTACAAATGGTGGTGGTAGTGGCTAAACAAGGTGATATGATGATGAGTAGGATTTTGTTTCCTGTTTCTCAAACATTCTGTAATATTTTATTGTTTTTGCAGGGAAAAAGAAAACAAAGGAGACTTGCCTCCTTTAATTGCTGAAATTAAATGCTAAGGATGTTGCCAAACACAAATCAAGCTTATCTATTCATTAGAGCAGCCTCCTTTTTCTCCTCCCCATGGGCAGGCTCTCTCCGTGGAAACATTTCCCTATCAGATATGCAGTTGCTGTATAAAATGAAAACTGCATTTGAAAACACGCCTACAGCTCAAAAACAGACGGCAAATCCAGCTAAAGGCCTGGATTTTCTTGGGATTTCCAGCACAGATCCACTCATTCAGCATAAGCCTTTATGGGAAGGGCCTGTTTCTACTCTTTCGTGAGCAAGGTTCCTCAGCATCCAGACAGCTAGTTATCCCATAATTCAGAGAGCTCCTAAGGAGATGGACAGGGGTGATGGTTGTACAGCAGTGTGAATGTACTTAATGCCACTAAACTGCACATGTAAAAATGGTTAACATGGGTCCACGGGAATGTAAAATGGTGCAGCTGCTACATAAAACAGAATGGCAGCTCTTCAAAAAATTAAACATAGAATTACAAGATGATCCAACCATTCTACTTCTGGGTATATCCCAGAATTGGAAGTAGATATTGAAGACTTATTTGTACACCCACATTCATAGTAGCATTATACACAAGAGTCAAAAGGTAGAAGCAAACCCAAGTGTCTATCAACAGATAGTAGATAAGAAAATGTGGTGTATCCATACAGTGGACTATTACTCAACTTTATAAAGGAAGTAAATGGTGACAAGTGCTACAACATGGATGAAACTTGGAGACATTACACAGAAGTAAGCCAGTCACAAAAAGATAAATATTGCATGTTTCTAATTATGTGAGGGTCTTAGAGTAGTCAAATCCATAGAGACAGAAAGTAGAATGGTGGTTGTCAGTGGCTGAGGGAAGAGGGAGTTATTGTTTAATGGGTGTGGAGTTTCAGCTTTGCAAGATGGAAAAGAGTTCTGGAAATGGAAGGTGGTCATGGTAGCACAAGTATGTGATATACCTAATACTACTGAATCATACTCTTAAAAATGATTAAGATAGCAAACGTTAAGTTATATAGATGTTACCACAATTTAAAAAGAAGAAGAGAGTCAATCAAACACCGTGACTCACACCGATATTCCCAGCACTTTGGGAGACTGAGGCAGGAGGATTACTTGAGCCCAGGAGTTCAAGACCAGCCTGGGCAACACAGCAAGATTTCATCGCTACAAAAAAGATTTTAAAAATTAGCTGGGCAGGGAGCATATACCTTCAACTACCCAGAAGGCTGAGGCAGAAGGATCACCTGAGCCCAGGAGTTGGAGGCTGTGGTGAGCTGTGATCATGCCACTGCCCTCTAGCCTGGGCAACAGAATATGACTCTGACTTAAAAAATAATAATAATAAAAAATAAAGAAGAAGAAGAGGAGGAGGAGGAGGGGAAGGAGGAGGACCTACCAATATACAGTGGGCTGAGGCCCTGATCTCCCTTCAGTCTGGCTCCACTGCACCCCCCTCATTCTCCCCCAGGGCACACTTAACCCTTCACCAGTGAGAGGAACAAGCCCTCTACTGCCCGTCCACATTTTGACTGTCTGGCTGGGGCACCAGACGACCCAGGGAACAGGTAGTGGGCAACAGGGAATGGAGTGAAGCCACGGGGCATCCAAGAGATGCAGCCTAGAGAACAGCTGTGACAAGCACTGAAGGTGGAGGATTTCGGGGGAGTCTATGGACATATGATGAACTAGACAGAAGAGATGAGGTCAGGTGTGAGGCAAGACTGCCCAATGGATTGTGTGGTTTCCCACTGTATTTGTTTTCTGTTGCTGCTATAAAAATTACCACAGCAGCGGCTTAAAATACACATGTCTTTTAAGAGACAGAGTCTCACTCTGTCACCCAGGCTGGAGTACAGTGGCCTGACCATAGCTTGCTGCAACCTCAAACTCCTGGGCTTATGTGATTTTTCCGTCTCAGCCTCCTGAGCAGCTAGGACTACAGGCAAGTGCTGGGCTAATTTTTTTTTAAGTTTTGTAGAGATGGGGTTGTTGCTCTGTTGCCCAGGCTGATCTTAAACTCCTGGCCCCAAACAAGCCTCCTGCCTCGGTCTCCCAAAGTGCTGGAATTACAGGTATCAGTCACTGCGCCTGGCCTAAAACACATTTATTATCTTACACTTCTACAGGTTAGACGTCGGACATAGCTCTCAATGGGCTAAACTCAAGATGTGGGCAGGGCTGCATTCCTATCTGGAGGCTCTAGGGGAGAATCCATTTCCTTGCCTTCTCTGGTTTCTGGAGGCCACCCCCATTCCATCATTAAAGCCAGCAACATTGCAGCCTCCAACCCCATTTTTCCATCGTTACCTCCTCCTTGAATCACAGCTGGAAATTTTTCTGTTTTAAGAATCCACGTGATTACACTGGGCCCACTCAGATAATCTATGACAATCTCCCCCCACCTCAAGGTCCTTAATTGAATCACATCTGCAAAATCCCTTTTGCCATGTAAGGTACCGTATTCACAGATTCTAGGGATAAGGACATGGACACCTTTGGTGGGCCATTATTCAGCCTGCCACAGCTGCCATGGGGACTTAAAGCCAGCCATTCCCACATAGCAAACACATTTCTAGTACCCAGAGACTCATCTGTGGCGGAAATTCTGAAGAAGAAGGAGCAACAGCTGGAAAATGGTCCCCCAGCAAGTCATGGTCACACAGTCTCAGGGTGGAAGAAGAAGCTACTGCTGAGGAAATGTCAGGGAGCTGCAAGTACAGGCCCGAGGAAGGAGCAGAGTCTCAAAACTGACAGGCACAGGAGAGGGGAACAGGGTGTGTCTCTCAGGAAAGAGCATGGCCACAAAATGCAAAGGGAGACCGTGGGGAAGACCTGTGGGTGAACCACACTTCAACAGCAAGAAATTCATGAACACTGGCACACAAGGTTCACCAAAGGGTGATTATGATTCACGTCCCAAAAGGATCTTCCAAAGTGTTCTTCAAGTAATGAGTTCCACTGTGTTCTTAAAATAGGATTTACACCCAATTTTTCAGTAACACATAAAGGGATGCTTGTAAATCTATGGAAATGAAGTGAGACCAGTAACATCTGCTGCCTTGCCTTCTGCGCTGTGGTGTTGAAGAGAGATGGAAGGAACCATCAATGGGGGTGATGGGCTCAGCCTCCGCCCAGACCCCTCCCCCAGCTCCCCTGAAAATCATCCTGTTGAATGAACATGCCAACCTTACCCTCACATCACACTTGCACTCACCAGGGCTAGAGAGACAAGGAAAAGTCATGATGGATGAGCAACAGGGCTGGACCCAGGACTCTCTGACCCCAAAACCCTGTTTCGTCAGCCTCTTCACAGAGAGAAGAGAATTTTCAGGCTGCAGGGAGTCGTGTGTGTGTATGTGTTTTGGTGTTGGCAGCAGAAGTTGCATCCCTGCCATATGCTCACAGAGAATAAGCAAACAGCACCTGGGGCCATTGCTTACCTAGTGGGACCCTTCTGGGATGATACTTTAACTTTCAATAGGGGCACAGCCTTTCACTCCAAAATTATTAGAGGTAAGACTGCAGGCCAGGCATAGTGGTTCATGACTGTAATTCTAGCACTTTGGGAGGCTGAGGCAGGAGAATCTCTTGAGCCTAGGAGTTTAAGATCAGCCTGGGAAAATAGTGAAACCTCGCTGCTACAGAAAATTAAAAAATCATCTGGGTGTGGTGGAACATGCCTGTAGTCCCAACTACTCGGAAGGCTAAGGTGGAAGGATTGCCTGAGCCCAGGAAGTTGAGGCTGCTGTAAGCTGTGATCACTCTGACCATGCCACTGCACTCCAGCCTGAGTGACACAGTGAGAACCCAACTCCAAAAAAGATAAAAATGCCGTGATAGAAGTGGCTGGTTCATGTCTCTTTGGGGAGCCCTGTAGTAAGGGGCAGGAGGGAGGAGACAGAACACAGGGCATCAGAATAGTGCCTTGGCCGCATTTGACTCCCTCGACTTTCTAGAAATACGCCCTGGGCTTCAAAACAGATAATAGAAAGAAGGTGGTGCTATAAAAATGTTGGCTCCTGCTTCTGCTTCTCTGCCATTACTCTGTCCCGGTTCCTCCCAACCTCTCAGTTGGCCCTAACTTTCCTTTCTGGGTCTTTCTCCAAAATGTGTGATTCTCCTCTCCTCTCACTATGGCTGCTCCCAGGTGGTCTCGGCCCCCATGTCCCCTCCCCAGGGCTTCCACTTCCATCCCTGCTCCATCAGCTGCCCAGATCACCAGCCCCTCTCTTCTGGACTGTAGACCACACTGTTGCATATGTCTCAATATCACCCAGGCATCGCCAGTGCTGCCTGCCCCAAATGAATCCACCAGCTTTCTCCCTTAACCCGGCCCTCCCACGTTCCCCATTTCTGTCATGGGTTTTAAAATCCTCCTGGATATCCTGACTTACATCTCAGCATTCTTGGACTCTCCTCTCCCTCATCCCCCACGTCTAATCCATCGTCAAGTCCTGGCACTTGTTCCTTGGTGGATCCCAACCCAAAATGCCCTCATGGAGCACGTGTTCTTCCATCCTCCCCTGCTGGCAGGTGACACAAGACATATGAGCCAAGTGGGTGGGGCAGGGGCAGGGGAGGATGGAAGAACACGTGCTCCATTTGGGCAGAGTAGCTGCTACTCAGCTCTTCTCTCCTCCAGCAGACTGTTGCCCTGTGAGGATCTGGACCCAGATCTACCCATCTCTAAAGAAAATCTGCACATCTGGATTGATGTGAAATTTCCTCATTTTTAAGTGCTGAAACCAGTTGCCTTTAATGAAATCTCTTAAGTGCACCAAACAAACGTGTCTATTTGTGACCTCTGGGCTTCAGTTCTCCTCCCACCATTCCTCCTTTCTGTTCCCACTGCCAATATGCCAGTGTATTCATGCCTCCCTCCTGGACAAGAGACCACCTCCTTCCAGGTCACCCTGGCCTGCTTTCTCTCTCCACCCTCTGCCGGTCTCAAGATCCACTGAACAAATGTTGAGCTCACCAGCTTTAGACCCAAGGACCTCCAGAGGGGGAGAGAATGGTGAGGGTGAAGGAGACAGAGAAGAGAAGGCTGCTGCCACTCAGGGTGACAGGGCCATTAATTAACAAAGTTAAACATCTGGTGTTTAATTAACACTCTCCCTCCTCTTTGCTTTCCCAGAGGGGCTCCCCATGGGTGAAACTGAGCAGAAACCAGGAGAGCAGCCTTCTGGCTGAGTCAGGGGAGGAGAGAGGGCTGGAGTTTGATTCCACATGCTGACAGGTAGGACAGTAGGGCAGCTTTGTGACCGACTTACTTCACTCAGCATAGTGTTCTCAAGGTTCATCTGAGGACAGGTCAGTAAAAAGCAGGTTGACTTTTCAACAGGAAGGACTAAAATGAGTCTAGAAGTTTCTCGGGCAGGAGCTGGGGGGCAGATGCTCGGTGCCTGGGCCTGTACAAGGAAGTCCCTGTCTCTCTTTGTGGCTAATGCTGTTGATCGTCTCCCTGATACTCATTCCCCCATCACCTTTGACAATAAACCCCCACGTCGCACAGAGTGGCAATGCTCCTAGTCCTGGATGAGACCTTTGCTTCCCCAGCCTCTCCTGAAGTGAGGGGCACCTATGTGCACAGTTCTGTCCAGTGAGAAATAAGTAGAAGTCTGCTACAGACTCTAGGAAGGCATCTGCCTTCCTTAGAAGAGAACAACAGACTCAGTGGGTACCAACCCCTTTCTTTCCTCTGCCATCCTGCCTGGCATATGAACATGAGCTACAGTAGCCATTTTAACTATGAGACAAGAGGCACGAGAGATGAGCCGAGAGGGTCACAGAATACTCTAATGCTGTTGAGCTAGTGAGCAAAGACAGGTAGACACTGCCACTTCCAAACCTCTTAAATAAATTCCTATATTTAAAGTTACTGTAGGTGGTGGTGTCTGTTACGTGCGTCCAAAAGCATTCCTAGGTGATATACTCCCCCTCCAAAACCTCTTCTCTCCAGGGAGATAAGTAAATGGCCATTTGTTTAATTAGAGTGGAGTAAAGTCAAGAGCAGACACGCTGCTCAGAGCCCAGGACCCAGCAGTAGACTGGAAAGCAGGGTGTACCACTTGAGATGGGGAGACCCGAGGGAGTGCCCTCACGCCTGCCATGCAGGGGACGCTTCGCCGACACGGGAGTGGTGAATACAGGAATGGGTGGATGTGCCACTTCTTGGCACAGGTGTCTGAGTGGCAACGAGCTGGCAGGAAGGGACCCTCAGCAGCTAGCTTGAATCTTGCTGATTCTAGACTCGCCCTTCTCAGAAGACCAGCCTGGAACACCTCTCCCCCGCCCACAGTTCCTATGATGCCCACCTGCCCTCTGATTTGGAACTTAACCAAACCTCCCCATTTGCTCTAAATCCCGCTCCCCTAGTTAGACTGCAAACCCTTGAGGCTGATACAACCATCTTTTTTCAGCCCCCAGAACCTACCCATGTCTTGAACAGTAAAGACAGTTGATAAATGTTTTCGTTTGAGATGGATGCTTTGGAGGTACAAAGAGGTTGGTAATATAAAGAATAGTATTCGGAAGTCTGTAGTACAGCCTGAAAATGGACTATTAGGCATGGACTCCTTTGACTAACTGAGTCACCCTAAGTAAAACATTTAACCACTCTGAGCAGCAGGTTTGTACAAGGGGAGTAATACTAAGGCCTGTTTCACAGTGCCATTGTGAGAATCAACTCAGCAGGAGAGTTCATTGTTAGAATGTTTATTATAATAAGCCTTTCAATGTGATTAGTCTTGGAAGAATTATCCCAGCAATTATTCACTTTGAAAATATAATTGCTGGGCACGATGGCTCAAGTCTGTAATCCCAGCACTTTGGGAGGCTAAGGCGAGAAGATTGCCTGAGTCCAGGGGTTCGAGACAAGCCTGGGCAACTTGGCAAAATCTCATCTCTACAATAAATCAAAAAATTAACCAGGTGTGGTGGTGCGCTCCTATAGTTCCAGCTACTTGGAAGGCTGAGGCAGAAGGATTGCCTGAGGCCAGCAGGTCGAGACTGTGTAGCCATGAGCGTGCCACTGAACTCTAGCCTGGGCGACAGCAAGACTCCAACTCAAAATGAATATATATAATCTTGTAGCCTTTAGGGTGGTCAAGAACCTAGACTTCCCTCTCCCAGTTACCCCTACAAATGACCTCTATACTGTCCTCAGAAATATGCAAGGGGCTTCTCACGTTTAATGAATGTAGCATGTCATAGGAGAGAAAGTAGCAGGTGCCTCTGGTGCCCTATCCAGATCCCCATTCCTGGGATGGCACATCCATTCTCCAGTTGCTGCCAGAATCACTGCTCAAGGCTCACACCTGCAGCCTTCTCCAGAGGCCTGTCCTTAGCAGGGGGTAGCCTCCTGGAGACAGCCCTCAACCCCACTCCAAGGCCCTCGGGCACTCTGACTGGGGGAGGGGTTTAAGAGCCCAGGCCCCTGGTCTCCAGATGTAATCATATCTGTGGTGCAATTGTTGCTCCAGGGCTCCTTGTGGGATCAGGCTGCCTTGGCTTCTTCCTTCTTCCTCTGCTCTTCCCTGGTTCTCCAGGAGAGCACGCCCTAGTCAGTCACTTATTCAAGAATCTCAGCTCACGCTCTGCTTCTGTTGAACCAGACCTAAGACAGGCCCTCAGGGGGTCTTCACAGAGGAGGACTAAGAAGAAGGCAGGAGAAGAAGCAAATTCTGCACACGTATGTGGCCCAGGGTTCTGCTCTCCAAGCCTGTGTGTAAAAGGGACGGGGCATCCCGGGCCCAGCCCTCAGCCCACCCCCAAGAGCTGCAGCCTTGACTGAGCTAGCCTCTGCTCTGGCATTCTCCATGTTCTCGGCGCCCCAACTCCTGTCACTCTCCAAGAAACTGTGTAGATTCTCTCCAAGGCCCTGAAAGATTTTCCCAGAAAGCTGTAAAACCAAAAATCAATTGGCCTCCATGTGACCAGCTTATTGGGATAGGCCCCAGGAATGTTTAGGTTCATAGATAGACTCACCCAGTATTACTGTAGAAAGGGCCAGTTTAATCTGGATTATGCTTCTGCATCTGTGCCTCTCCCCTCTTGTTATAATTGCGATAATTACAGCCTGCTTTATTGGCTTCTAAACACAGGTGAATGGAGCCAGAAACACATGGATGCTAATCCCCCACCCCAGGTCCCTTTCTCAGGTTGACCCCCCTAGAGGCTATGAACCTGAGTCAGAGAGGGATGGGAATTCTGGGGATGACTGAGTAGTGGGGTGGGATGGGGGCGGTGCAGCACCCAGGTGCTGTGCCTCTTAGATAGGAAGGGTGGGAGGAGCAGCTGCTAGCTCTGGTCTGGACCCCATCCCAACTCCGCCCCCCAACACAATTGGAAACACATTTCTTTGAAGAAAAGGGCAGGGGAAATCAGATCCATTCTGATCTTCCTGTAGTTAACAATTGCCTGTGTGTGATCTGAGGCCATTCTGTCCATCCTCCAGGCAAAACAGTTCCTCGGTTCAGAGTAGCTGAATTTGGGGAAGGGAGGGGTGACTTTATTTCAGCCACATCTCTTGGTGATCTCAGCAGTATCTGGTACCCATCACTGTCAGGACATTCTTGCAACTTTTCTGCTGCATGAGCCAGCACTTATCAAGGGCCCTAAAAAATGTTATGGGCTTCAATTCTTGGGGCAGGCCAGTGTTTCTCGCTTCAGGGGACCCCCACTTTTGAGCATTCCATGATCTTCTGGTCATTTATTAATTCTTACATCTGATTCCATTTTCCTCACCAGTAACTCCCAATCTGCCAAATCCCTGATACCAGGTCTTCTGGTGAAAATGCATGGTTTCTGTGCTCTAATAATTTTAATTATATCTAAGCTTTATTGTGTTCTTTTTTCCACGACAGTGTGCCAATTGTTTTACAAATGTGGTCTCATTTTATCCTCACCAGATGGCTATAAAATAGGCTTTACCGCCCTTTTGCAGACGAGGAAACTGAGGCTCAGAGAGGTTGGGTGGCTTGAGCAGGGTCACACAGGAACTGGCTGAACCACGATCTGCCCTCGGGTTTGATGCCAAAGCCCATGCTCTTAGCCAGCCTGATTCCCACCTCCTTACATAGCTGCTGTGGAGACAGATTCCCTTAGTAAGGAAGGCCGGGGGCTTGGTGCTCTCCCCAGACTGTGGGGGTACAGGGGCGTGGGCGTCTAGGGAAGGAAAGTTTCCCAGGTCTCCTCCTCACTCCTTGCATCCAAAGCTGAGTGCAGCTCTGTTCGCCTCGCACTGCCCAGAGCTTCCTCCCTGTATCCACTCCCATGCTGGGTTCCGGATCTCTTTCTTCACCTCTCCTGGTCAGAGTGCCTGCTGCTGCCAGGGCCTGTGACCGTGATTTTCTATTTCAGTCTTTCCAGTGACAGCTCCCAGCCCTGCTCTCATTCCGCTCCACCCTGCCGACATCACAGCCCCCTGGGTCCTCCCAGCCTTCTCGGCGCCCACCTGCATTGATATTTCCATGCCCCGCTCACTGCTGCAGGTGCTGGAGTCACCGGCCCCTTCTGCTCCTCCAAGTCCCCATCGCAGGGAAAGTCACTGTTCATTAGTTGTGCCAACGGCGGGGGTGGCAGAGAGCAGCGAGGCAGATAATCCGAGGTAGTGGGGAATGGAAGAATCATCTCTATTTGGCTGTGGAAGGTATTTTTGGACTTACAGTTGCATGTGGGTGTGTGTTATGTGCTGGGAATTCACAACACTTCAAATACTGAAGCTCACCAGCAGGACCTGACTGCTGGTTTTAGGAATTAGAAAATTGTCCACCCTGTTCCTATTTCCTGCTGGCCGCGTGGCTCCGGGACTCGGGCTGACGCTCAGAACCAGCTGGGGCAGAGCTGTTCCCTTTCTAGGGTTCAGACCGACACTTGCCCTTGACGTAGAGCTTGGGCTGCAAACATGGATGCCCACAGGGGCTGGGCAGCCAAGCAAGGCCAGCTGGTGTAACACAGAGTGGGGGGCAGAGCGAGGACTGTAGAGCCCTTCAGGAGGGCACCGCCACTCCTCAGGGGCAGCTGCTCCTTAGCTCCAGCTGATGACAGAGGCCAAACAAAACACATCTGTGAAAGAATCTGGCCCACTGACAACTGGTTTACAGTCTCCAGCACGTGGTACTCACACTCGCACACATTAGAAATGCCTGGAGGTCTGGTTACTGCAGATTGCTGGGTCCCTTCCTTCCCCATAGCTTCTCCTTCCCTCAGTCTGGGATGGAGCTCAGGGTTTTGCATTTCTTTTCTTTTCTTTTTTTTTTTTTTTGAGTTGGAGTCTCACTCGGTCGCCCAGACTGGAGTGCAGTGGCCGCTCCCGGCCACCGCAGCCTCGACCTGCTGGGCTCCGGCGATCCTTCCGCCTCAGCCTTCCAAGTAGCCGGAACTACAGGCATGCGCTACCACGCCCGGCTGATTTTTTGATTTATTGTAGAGATGAGGTCTCGCTGCCCAGGCAGGTCTCGAACCCGCGGGCTCAGGCAATCCACTCACCTCAGCCTCCCAAAGCCACGGGATTACAGGCTGAGCCACCGAGCCCAGCTTCTTTTTTTTTTTTTTTTAATCAATATTTTTTATTTTGATATTGTGGGGTACAGTTTAGGGTTAAGTATATAAATATGCTTCATTCAGGTACCCCTGTTGATAAGTGGTGTCTCCCCGTAGGGTTTTGCATTTCTTTTCTTTTTCTTTTTCTGTTTTTTGAGTTGGAGTCTCACTCTGTCGCCCAGACTGGAGTGCAGTGGCCGCTCCCGGCCATCGCAGCCTCAACTTGCTGGGCTCTGGCGATCCTTCCGCCTCAACCTCCCAAGTAGCTGGAACTACAGGCGCACGCTACCACGCCTGGCTAATTTTTGATTTTTTGCAGAGATGAGGTCTTGCCAAGTTGCCCAGGCGGGTCCCGAACCCGCGGGCTCAGGCAATCCACTCACCTCAGCCTTCCAAGGTGCGGGATAACAGGTTAAGCCCCCAAGCCCAGCTGGGTTTTGCATTTCTAACAAGCTCCCAGGTGATGCTGATACTGATGGCCTAGAGACCACACTTTGGGAACCAGCGTTACAGACGAGCAGCGGTAGAATAGGAGAACATCATTCCGCCTCCCCGTTTAGCATTTGCTGGTCTTTTATTCAGTGTGTCAACTCAAGAACCCGTCATTATGTCCTTGCGAAGTTAAAAGTCAGAAGAAAGGGTGGGATGCATTTATTAAATGTCAAATATGTGACAGAAGCTTTCACGAACAACATCTCATCTAATCAACACAGCCTTCCTGCAAGGTAGGTATTATTGCCCCCACTTTACTGCTGAGGTTCTAAGGCCCAGAGATGTTCTTGACTTGTCCAAGGTCACACAGCAAGGAAGTGAAAGTTCTGAGACTGAAATCCACCTCAGCCTAACTCCAGAGTCTGTGCTTTTTCCCAAGCCATCAAATGCCACAGAGAAATAGGGCCCCTCTGCAATATATACCGTCTTTCTGGGGGTCGAGCAGAATGGCCTTCTCCTTAGGAGCCCTTCTAAGTTTGTCCATCTCAAGGGCAACTCTCATGGGAAGGGCTGGCTCGAGAGCCAGGAGGGAAGAGTCCTCTAACTCCTTCCAAAAGGAAGGATCAACCAAGACTTTGTTCTTGCACGCTACCCAGTGGTCTGTAATTCCCCAAAGACAGGGTGGGCTGGCCCTGTGGGCAGCACAGTGCACTAGACATACCATGCCTGAAGAAGCCACTCCTGAGCAAAGCACCTTGATCCCTGAGAATACATCAGAGCAGGCTGGGAGAATTGTCTGATTAACGTGTGCACACTCATAAGGGCAGAAACCATGTCCATTTTGCTTAGTGCTGTATCAGTCGCTAACCCAGGGCCCAACATAGAGTAGACACTGAATTATCTGTTGAATGAAAGAATGCCTGAATGGTGGAGCAAAGGGTAGGGAATCTTTGCTCTCAGCCAAGGGGACTTTGGATAATGTGCCCACTCATGGCTGAACTTTTAGACACTCATAAAGCAACCAGCCTTGAGAAGGGAAATGTGGCAGGTGATAATTCTGCTCAGGGTGATTGATCGGAAATGTCCTCCAAATCCATCGTGGGCAGAGAAGGAAAGATAGGAACAGGTGTCCTAAGAGCTGGCAAAAATAAGGTCTTATACACCTCTGGATTCCCAACCCCTGTGTCTTCTGAATAAACGAATGAGGAATGAGTGAATGTGAGTCTCACATCCTGAATGCCCAGTAGAGAAGGTGTTCACACACTTATTGCTGCTACGTGAGTGGTGGCAGCCTATGCCCGGGAAGCCTTCCTCAAGGCTTTTGGGAAGGCAGGTGGGGCATGGTGAAAAGAACATGGACTTGGAATGCCATGCCCTGATGCCAGCTCTTATGCCAGCCACCCCCCCAAATTGTCAATAAACACAAACCCCAGTGGGAGCAGTAGCAGGCACTGTGCTCTTAAGCCTGGGGCCCTGCTCCCTCCCATCTCTTTAAAAGAGGGGCAGTTATGATAGCAGCGAAAATAACAGTAGCAGCCACTACTTCACAGAGTTGACATGAAGGTGATATGCTTGTGAAAGTGGTGGCACTGGCCAGATGTAGTGGCTCATGCCAGCAATCCCAGCACTTTGGGAGACCAATGCAAGAAGATTGCTTGAGCCCAGGAGTTTGAAACCAGCCCGAGCAACATAGCAAGATCTTGTCTCTACAAAAAAAAAAAAAAAAATTAGCTGGGTGTGGTGGTGCACACCTGTAGTCTCAGCTACTTGGGAGGCTGAGGTGGAAGGATTGCCTGAACCCAGGAGGTTGAGGCTGCGGTAAGCTGTGATTGTGTCACTGCACTCCAGCCTGGGCAACAGTGAGACCCCAATTAAAAAAAAAGAAAAGAAAAGAAAATGGTGGCACCAAGAGCAGAACAAACACTCAACAAATGCTTGTTGACTGAATGAATTCACTGATAGATCCATGTGGCTGGGTCATTTCTCCAATCTGCAAAGTTTGAGAAGAGTTCCTCACTGCTTCAGGTAGGAAGTTCCTCCACTATCTGACCTGCTTTCCTCCTGCTACAGTTTAAAGCCTCTTACTCCTCTGTCTGTGGTGGCAGGGAGTAGGCCGGTAGCTGGTGAAACCTCTCTACAACACCAGTCTCCCCTGCCTTCCAGGAAATCAGACACAACAGACTCCTTGGAGTCATGCAGTAATGTAGAGAGAGTGCATTGACTAAACTCATATCAAATCAATGTGATGCCAAGCCATGGCTCTGCTGTCCACGTAAAGCATTCCAGCCCTTGCTCCTGGCACACTCTGGATCTCTCCCCTCATCCAGTTATGTGTGTGCAAGACTCAGCCTGAACCAGTTGCCCTCAGAATTTGAGTCAAATAAAGATTGTTCTTGCACCACACACCATTTCGCATGATCTGTGCTATGGTTTGACTGTATTTAGCTTTATATTAACCCATTAGTCCCAAGTGGTCCCACAGATGCTATTTGGCCTGCATTGAGGAGAGACATCCCCATCTGAGTTGGTAAGAGTGGCTGGGATGCTGGTAAGAGTGGCTGGTGGTAGCACAGGTGACCAGCAGAAAGGTAGCATCAGGAATTAAGCATGTCTCCTTCCCTTCTCTTCCTCTTCACAGCCATGGTATCACCAGATCCCCTGTAAAGTCTGCAGGCAGGTTGCCACTGCTCTCATTTCACAGATGAGAAGTCGGAGACCCTGAGAGCAGCCACAGAGCCAGGTGCTCAGAGTGGGAAGATAGCCAGATGCACCCTCCCACCCTGCACCCTCTCCAGGGTCCTGGACACTCACTCCCTTATTCCCCAAGTCAAGTCTTGATGGATCATACCGGATAAGGCTCCGAGCAAAATAGGGCTGGGGCCTGGGAGCTGTGGGCGAGTCCCCACTGATGAATGACAGGCAATTCAGACAATTCTACACACCTTGCTTAGGGCATCTGAGAGCTGGACAAGCCTGGAGCTCAAGATCTCCAGGACAATCACTTTTCATACCCTCTTTGGGGAGTAAACAGTATTAAGACTGGGGCAGGAAAGAGAATTATGGACACACCACCACTGCCCCAAATACACCCCCAAACATACTCCCAAACACACGTATGTACACGTGGGTGCACACTCACCTGCGTACACACCTGAGCTCCAAATCGTTCCTTCAAAGCTTCTCTGCAAGGTGCAGGGATGCAGCCTCACTGCGCCCCAGCCCTTGGTGCCCCTGACTCCAGCCTGTGTTCAGGTTACCTTTATACCCTTCTCTCCCTTTCCACCCCCAGCTTCCTGGTCTGGGGTGCCAAGCGGGCCTGAGCACCCTGAGCCCTGAGGGGGGCCAGCCATGAGCTGCTAAAGCTGGTCACAAGGGGACACAGGCTGGTCCAGCTCAGCTTCTGCAGGTGTCTCCTCCCCCACTCTAAGACAAGGGGGGCTGAGCCTAGCAGGCTGTGGAAGGTGCTGGAGTGTGCCTCCTTTCCTTTTATAGAGAGGAAAAAACAGAAAGAGTAAGGAAGGGGGGGACACGGACAGAGACTAGAAGGGACCAGAGAAACTGAAGACAGTTCATCTGTTGAAGTTGTGAAATGGAGAGAGTTTGGTTCCTTTTGGTTTATTATTGCTGTTATGACGGCTTTCGTGCAATAACTAAAACAGGGAGGGGGTGTTTGGGGTCTGTGTCAGAGTTGCATGATGCTGCAAATTTGGCAGGCTGCAGATTCCCAGGGAGGGTGGACAGTGTGGAGCCCAGGACAGAGATGCAGAGGTATGGGGGTGGGGATGGAGGAGAAGTTGAGGAGGGATTCCTTGACTTTCTCCAGGACTTCCTCCTGGAGGGCTGTGAGTATTCTTCCCCAGGGTCAATTCCTGGTACTCTGGGTCCTGCCAGCTCAGATTCCTGAACTTCCAGAACATAATTGTGTTCCAACTCATCAGGGCAAGGCCTCAGGCCGGCTGGGAGCAGGCTGCCATTCCCCGATGCACACCCGTTAGTGCCCAGATCCATCTGGAGAGCAAACGGTTGGCTGAGGAGAGCTAGGGGAAAGAGCCCACCCGGCACACCCCTCCCCATCTGCTCCTGACACGTGACACATGCCACAGCCAGGGAGGGAGAAGGCTGCAGGTGGTTGGCTCATGCGGAGGGGAGGCTGGGAGAAAGAACAGGGCCCGGCACAAGCCCCCGCCAGAAGCCTTTCTGGAAGCTGCTCCAGGCCCGTGCCCTTGCCAGGGAAGCCCCCTCTCTCCTGCACACAGGTGAAAAGCAGGTCTGAGTGAAGGCCAAGCCTGGGACTGCACCACCACCACTGCCCCAAACACACGTATGTACACGTGGGTTCACACTCACCTGCGCACACACCTGAGCTCCAAATCATTCCTTCAGAGCTTCTCTGCAAGGTGCAGGGATGCAGCCTCACTGCTGCCCCAGCCCTTGGTACCTACAAGGCAGATGACTTGTCCTCCTGGGTTTGGGTGTGTGTGGGGAGGGGAGGGCAAGACAGGGACACATAACCCAGGACCTTTCAGGTGGACAGTACCTGGGAGGTGAGCAGGCCATGGGACTAGGTGAGGGGGCAGAACAGAGAGCTCCAGCCCTGGGCCAGGGTATGGAGGAAAGCAGGGAGGTCTGAAGAGAAGTACAGTGGCTCTTTCTGATTCCGTATAAAAGCAGCCCTTCTTAGAGACAGAAAGATGGTGAAGAGCTGACAAAGCCCTTCCAGTGCTTCATGAATGTCTCTCTTTAAACCTGGCCATTGGTGCCAAAGCCCCTTAAGCTGCACATTCATGGGGCCCAGTTATAATAAGAATAACAGCTAACAGGCTTACTATTTGCAGGACTTTATCTGTGACTCACCCTGCAGGCCCGGCCCCCATCCCCCGGCTCTTTACTGCAATGGAACTAGAATAGAGCAGGTGGTAGGGGCCTCCTGGAGGAGCATCTGAAATGCTGGAATTCCGGGGAAGGAGCCTGGAAGTGTTGAAAGTGTCCTCCACTCAGGTCCCAAGGACAGCAAGCCCCAAGGACATGCAAGGGAGCAGGAAGCCATGTCACTTTCCTCCCAGAAGCCTCAGTCAAGTGCCCGCAGGTATGATCGGCAGGCAGATGTGGGAGTGCTGGACAAGGAGGGATGGAGAGTGGGGCCAGGCCCGGGGTGGGGTGCGGTGGAGGAAAGCTGAGCCCCTGCCTGCCAGGAAAGGGGCCGCTGCTGGCTGGCAGGGAAGGAGCGTGACAGATGTGGTCTGGCCCAGCTGCGCCTCTCCTGGCTCTGGCCTCAGCCTGGGCGGAGGAAGGAGAGATAATGAGACCCCAATCCAGGGACATCACTGATGTCTACCTTAGGAGGTGGAGACCAAGGCAGGGCCCTGCCTCCTGCTCCTCCTCCACACCACCCTCCCTGCCCTGGCGCAGCCTGGGTCAGCCCTGAGCACTCACACCACAAAACGCGGGGTTCAAATCCCAGCCCACGATTCCTTAGCCCCTCCCAGTCAAATCCCTCAACTCTGAAACCACGCAGGGCAGCTGTGAAGATTCAAGATAACGTTTGCAAAGGCGCACAGCACTGTCTGGCACCTAGAAAACACTCGATAAATGTCAGCCATTATTTTATCATCATTATTAGTGTGGTGATTATGGGGACCTTCCGTCTCCCACTCCAGACACAATAGTTTCGTAAGTAAGCTTCCTATCTCTCATCTCTCCCCTCCAGTCGTCCTACACAGAGCTGCCAGAACACAGTCCACAGCAGTGATTTGGTCATATTATTCTGCAGCTAAAAAACCCAACTGCCCACACGATCAAATCCAAACGCCCTGTGAGGCAAGACCCTTCCAATCTGCCACAGATGCCCTCTCCTGCCTCCTGCCTGACCATTCTCTCTCCATTCCCTTCCCTACCCTTCATACCAAATCCAGCCACCCCTCCTGCATGGGCCCACCTCAGCGCCATGACTCCTGCTCTTTCTTCCGTGCAGAACGCCCTTTCCTCCAACGAAGACTCCTCACCCATCAAGGCTCAGACACATGTCATTTCATCTATGAAGCCCATTCTGATCCTCACACAGCGGACGGCTTCCTCTGCTGACAGATGCATTGTGTGGTTTACTCTCAACACTTACCCACCCTGTGCTGGGCTGGGCGTGCAGGAAGTGCTTCCCAAAGTGTGGTCCTCAGACCTGCAGCATCTACATCCCCTGGGAACTTGTTTAAAATGCAAATTCTGGCCAGGTATGGTGGCCTATAATCCCAGCACTTCAGGAGGCCAAGGTGGGAGGACTGCCTGAGCCCATGGATTCAAGACCAGCCCGGGCAACTTGGCAAGACTTCATCTCTACAATAAATCAAAAAATTAGCCGACGTGTGTGTGCCTGTAGTTCCAGCTACTCGGAAGGTTGAGGAGGGAGGATTGCCTGAGCCCAGCAGGTTGAGGCTGCGGTGGCTGAGAGCATGCCAATGCCCTCCAGCCTGGGTGACAGAGTGAGACTCCAAATAATAAATGAATGAATGAATGAATGAATAAATAAAATAAAATGCAAATTCTTAGGCTTCACCCGAGGTCTGCTCTAGATTCTGTCTTACACTCAGTTGGGGAATCACTGATGTAGAGTACCTGTTCTGCACAGGTGATATTTGGTACACAGAGAGAAGTGATGGGTTAGATCAGATCATCAGGTCACCCAGGCGGCTTTGAAAAAATACAGCTGCTTGGGCCTGACCTTTGGAAATCCTTTTTTTTTCCCCCCGACATTTTCTTATGAATATTTTCAAACATACAAAGCAGTTAAAAGACCGAACAGTAAGCACCGTCAACACTGTGCTCCATCTTCTTTGTCCCATACCTAGCCATCTTCCCTCTACCCATGCATTCATCCATTTGATTTTTTGATGCATTTCAAAGTAAGTTGCAGACATTATACACATCACACAATCACATCTGAGTGACTTAAAAGCCCTCCAGGTGGTTCACACTGTGCAGCCAGGGCCTCTCTGATCCCAGCTGAGAAACTGACAGCCTCCTAGGTCCAGCTCCCGCTGAGAGATGGGTATGAAGAAGAGGAGGAGGAGGAGGAGGAGGAAGAGGATGTCTGCTCTGCCTCCCCCTCCCACTGTTGCAATGATTGAATGAGATCACACTTGAGAAAGCCCTTTGTTAAGGGCTGTATGATGAACAAGAAACAATCCCTGACTCCAGACTAGAGAGGAAAGTGTCTGGAGCTGTCATGGGGTTGCCAGATAAAATTTGAATAGAGTGCAGTAGCATGATCACAGCTCACTGCAGTCTCAATCACCTGGGCCCAGGTGATCCTTCCACCCCAGCCTTTTGAGTAGCTGGGACTACAGCCTCCTGCCACCACACTCTGCTAATTTTTTTTTTTAAAGACTGGGTCTCACTATGTTTCCTAGGCTGGTCTTGAACTCCTTCCTGGTATCAAGTGATCCTCCCTCCTCAGCCTCCCAAAGTGCTAGGATTACATGTATGAGCCACTGCGCCCAGACTGAAATTCAAATTTAACTGGACATCCTGTATTTTTATTTGCTCAGTCTGGCAATCCTAGAAGTAAGCCCTGTTCTGTGCAGAGAAGCAGGGTTGGGATCCTCTACCAAGAGAAGAGTCAGGACTGGCAACAGGGATTCCAGTTCTGTCCAGTCAGTCTCTTGTGCTCCTTGAATTTAAATGTTAATCTCATCCAAAAACACCATCACAAAAACATTCAGGATAATGTTTGACCAAATATCTGGGCACTGCAGCCCAGCCAAGTTGACACATAAAATTAACCATCACAGTCAGCAAGTCTCAAACATTAGGGCACAAAAGCATCACTAGGGAGAACCAATTAAAATTCAGGCCCCCAGGCTCCACCCCAGAGATGCTGATGCATAGGTCTGGCCCACTGCCCAGGAGCCAGCATTTTAGCCACCACTCCAGATGGCTCCAACCCAAGGGCTCCATGGGCCCACTTTGGGAAGCGCTGCAGTTGGCACTTAATAAATATTTGCCAACCAAAGGAATGTTGGAGGTAAGAGTGTGGGCAGAGAAGCATCTGAGTCAGGGCCAGGCCACTCCCGCAAGACTGTGTCCTGGAGGCTTTGCGTATTGCCCCCGGGGAGCGATGGCCGATAGGGAGCCAGTCAGCCAGCCTCCCCTCAGGCAGGGCTCCACAGCTGAGTTTGCAGACAAACACAGGAGAAGGAGCTGCAGGCAGAGGGCAAGACTTGTGCCTACCCCGACCCTGGCACCAAGCCAAAGGGCAAATCCCTGAACCAGCCCAGGCCCCACCTGGGCCTCAGAGTGCCCCTTTCTGTCCCGTGTGAGTCAGTGGAGTGGACGTGCTCAGCCTCTCATGAGCTGATGAGATCATGGCTCAGGAATCTATGTGCAGTCGGTTGCCCCTGAAAAGAACCGCTCACTCAGCTGGGGAAGGGAGCAGCTGAACGTTCACAGGCCAGCGGGGAAGGCGGGGCGCAGGGCCGCAGGACCCACGCAGCATCCCAAACGCTTCCAGAAACGCCTGAAACGAAGACAATCGACCCAGGGCTGTAGGAGCCTGTGATGACAGAGCTTGTTTCTTAATGGACTCCCATAGACCGTGGGTCAAAGTGACACCCCTGAAAATCTAACAGCTGAGTAGGTAGCTGCCACAGAGGATGGAGGGGGTTAGGTAGAAAGAGCAGCTGGGTGGTTGGCTGGGCTGGTCTCCCAACACTAGCATTCTAAACATGTCCATGTGACATGAGGCTGGGGGGGAGGTGGGAGGGCAGAGGCCTCTGCCAGGTGGTTCAAAGTGAGAGCCCTGCCGGACCTCCTTCAGGGATGGAGAGGCATGAACCGACAGCTTCGTGTCAGAGGACTCATTCATCCTCAGCTTCTTGCCTGATGTGGAATGAGTAGGTGCTCAATAAATGCATGCTCAGCTAGGTAAAGGGCAAAGCAAGGAGGAGAAGAGAAGAGGCTGGTGGTGTTCTCACTTCCCTGGGACAGCTGTCACTTCGTCCTGTAGCTCTAAGATGTTCCGTTCCTACCTCCCCCCTCACCCCGTGTGACCTCAAAAGCCATCTGGCTCCCCTCCTCCTGCCCAGTCCTCCCCGGCCATCTTCAGGAAGTACAATCGATTGCACAGCAGCTAGAAATGGGGTTCAGAAGAGGAGTCACGAGGCACAAAGAATGCCTCAAAAAGAAAGAATGAAGGACGAGAGCCCTCCGGTCCAGAAAAGAACGACGGGATGCATGGGACTGGAGGGCTTAGGGAAGATCCCAAACTCTCAGGTCTTCCCTGGAGGGCTCTAATCTAGAAGGTGTGACCACAGATGTCATTACTCAAAGGACAAGTAAGACAACGTGGACATGGACAGTGGAAAGACCCGCCGAGGAGAAGAATCAGAGCAGAAGCAAAATGGCAGACCCGGTGCCCTCTGTCTCTGGGAGCACTCAGGTGTCTCCAGGAAGAAATGCTGCTTTGCCTGGCATGGATCGAGAAGCCAACAGGCAGCCCACCGCCGCGATCATCTCCACATCTGCTGACTCTCTTCCTATATTTAGCTATGCCACCTCTGGGGCCTACAAGTTCCACGTAAGTTTACTGCCTGCTGCGTAAATAGCGCTACTCTCATTTGGGCTAAAGTTGCCTTTTGCCGGCGTCAAGGGCTGCCTTTCTCTCTCGCCCTGATTTCAGGGACTTGGAGATCAAATCCACATGTCACCCCATCGCAGCCTTAAGAGGGTGGGGACGGGGGTTCACAACTGGGATGTCTCCCTTCACTATTTCCTTCCTGTCCTGGGATCCTGGTAGATTTGTCACCTCCCCTAGAAAGACAATCCCTTAGAGAAGGAACAGCAGGCCTACATCTGGTTTTCGCAGATGACATGTTGTTCCCAGCACCCTCACAGTAATGCTGGGCTACCTGGCTGGGCTTTTTGGCCAAACCAACACATGGGGCCAAAGTCTTTAGGGGAACGTATCCAACAGCTCCTTAGATTTGCTGGGTTCTGTCAGAGCGCTGATGACTCCAAACTTGTGGATGTGGTTTGACTTATTTTTTCTTCAGTGTGTAGCCTTGCATGTTCAGGGTGATGTGAAGCTATACTTTTGGGGCTGTACACCATAGCTCTCCTGACATTTCATCACTTGGGAGCTTTGGCTGTTACCCACATTTTGTGCTGGTCTCTGCTATTAACTTCCCCCAACCAAAATGTCTCATTTCCCTTCTGTTTCATTCTTAAGCCAATCTCTGACTCATGACACAAAATCTCATCCTAGTCCCAGGGTGATATGTTGTGGTGTGGATCTGAAGGACCAAGGAAGCCCTCCTCATGCCAGGGTATAGGATGCCGGGCAGGGCAGTGGTGAACGTCACCCACCTCCCTGGAGAGCTTCAAGACCAGGGCCCTAGTCAATTATTCTGGCCAGCAGCCCTCTTCCCGGAGGCCAGGCAATGGCTTCAGTTATGATTATTTTTATTGTGGCAAAGTGTATATATCACAAGATTTACCATTTTAACAAAATTTATCTTTAATAAATTCATCACCACCATTCATCTGTAGAACTCACTCATTTTCTTCACCTGAAACTCCATACCCATTAAACAATGTCTCCCTGATCCTCTCTCCCCACCAGCTCCTGAGAACCACCATTCTACTTTCTATCTCTGTGAACTTGATTATTTTAGGTACTTTCTATAAGTAGAATCACATAGTATTTGTCTTTTTGTGACTGGCTTATTTCACTTAGCATAATTCCCTCAAGGTTCATCCATATTGTAGCATATGTCACCAAATGATTCTTTAAAGCATGTCACCAGATGGCACTTTGGGGACCTGGTAAAGAAAGAATGAACACAGTTGCTGGAGTGGCACCCAGACATGCGGACACACACACACTTGGCTCCTGCAGGCCAGTGTGTGCAAATGCACACAAGTCTGCACACACCTTCTATGTGACCTTTATGGATCCCCGGGGGCTGCTCTTCCTCCCTTAACAAGCAGGTGTAGGCCGGGCCCAGTGGCTCACCTATAATCCCAGCACTTTGGGAGGCTGAGGTAAAAGGATTGCCCGGGTCTTTGAGACAAGCCTTGGCAACTTAGTGAGATCTCGTCTCTATAATAAATCACATACAAAAAAAACTATCCAGATGTGGTGGAATGCATCTGTAGTTCTAACCACTTGGAAGGCTGAGGTGGAAGGATTGCTTGAGCCCAGCAGGTTGAGACTGCAGTGGCTATGAGCATGACACTGCACTCCAGCCTGGGCAACAAGAGTGAGACTCCAACTCAAAAAAAAAAAAAGAAGAAGAAGAAGCAGGTGTATAAGAGACACCAGAAGAGCTGGTCACAATGTGGGTCCCACGGCCCTTGGAGATTCCTGTTGTGCAAGGTACAGCAGGTGATGCTGGGGCAGAGTATGGTCACCAGGCTTTGGGAGGCGTTCCATCCCAGGGTCGCTCCGTGTATAACAAGGGGGAGACTTGATCCCCGCCTTGGCTCACATATGGCCAGTCTGCATTTGACAACTTCCTGGGAAGACCAACAGGTAAGGGCCCTGCTGGGAAAAAAGGTTACCACATCCCCGAGGGCATGCTTGGCCTATAAGAGTCAGATCTAACGTACTATACCCTCTCCCGAGAAGACTCCCATTCTTCTCTTCCTGAAAAACTCCTTCCTGGACAGTGCCCAGAGGACAAGGCAATGTGCTGGGGGCTCTGTGGGAAGTTGCTGAGGACAGAGTGAGACAAGAACACAGAGGCTGGCACCCAGGCGGAGCTTGACCCAAGCCATGAGAGAGGCACATGAACACTGGCTTTCTGAGCAGAACAGAGAGCATTTTGGAAGCAGAGAAGCCTTCTCAGAGGAGGTAGCACTTGAGATAGAATCCTGACTATAGTTAGGAGAAGCAGCAGGGGTCACGTTCCAGAAACAGGCAGGAAGGCGAGAAGTGGGTTTGGGAGTCAGCCAGGAGCCAGTATGACACGGATGGATGGAGAGTCTCTGAGCTGGAAGTCTGGGTACAATGCCAAGTGCTTTGAATTTGGCCACGTGACCATGGCAGGTCACTGGCCCTCACAGGCTGTGGTCCTCACATCAGGAGTATGGCTGGACTGACCGGTGGGGAGGCTGGGACCATGCACTAGAGAACTTCGGAGGCACTTAGTTCAGAGGGAGGCTGGAAGCCACGTGATACTGTAGAGCAGACACCCACACTTCTTTTAGCCACAGGTTTGGTGGTGGAGGGTGGGGGGGTGCCCCTTTCATGAGCAGCAGTTGGTTGGCCTGACACCTCCAATCCCTTCTTCATTTCCCACTTTGAGGATTCCTCCCAGTGAAGGCCTAGTCCCTGGAGGAAGGCTTCCTCTGGCTCCTAGGCGGACTCACAGCCCCCTCCCAGCCCTCACTCACAAAATCAGGAAATGTGAATGCTAAATAATTTATAAACATGTTAAATAAGACTGGCTCTACCCTTGATCCCTGGAGAGCTCGCTGTTAATACTTCCCTCATTTAACATCAGCCTGAGCCAGACATCATTAGGAAGGGAAATCTCCTTCTCTCTCTTTTAAAAAATCATGTAGCTTAAATGGTTTGGGATTGTTTGCTACTTTGCATCAGTTCTGCCGCTGCTCCCTCCCATTACAGGGATAATTAAGAACTGACTATGGTTGGCAAAAAGCATCCGACAGCCAACTTTTTATTTGGTTTTTTCAAGTGCCCCAGTCCTCCCCCTGCCTCCCCCACACACCCTGATCCTCCCTTTCTTGTCCCTGCAGCCTTGCGGCCCAGATCCCTCATGGCCCCCACCCCCCAGGTCTGCTGCCTATAAACACACTTAGAGCCCCATGGAAACCACACACCGAATGGAAAAAAAGCAGGGAGACCATTCACTCTCCTCTTATTCTACTGCCCCACTTCCTCCAGGCACCTTGCCTGGTGTCCCTCAGGCCCAGGGCCAGAGTGTATTTGTTTGGCTGCCCTGGTCACCAGGGAATGGGGTGGGCTCAGATCCCAGGCCTTTCCACCAGCTGGTCACTCTCTCTTTCAAGAGTCAATCTCTCTGACCAGCTAAGGCAGGATTAAAGGCTCCAGGAGGAAGAGCGTGCCTTGGGTCTCAGAAGGAGGGGTTGCCAACAACGGGTAGACCTGGGCCGGCTAGTCCGGGCTGCTGCGGGGTGAGGTGAGCATTGGGCCCATCCCTGCCCCCACCAGAGAGATCCCTCAACCTCCTGCTGGTTGGAAGAGGCAAGGGGCTTGCAGCCATCTAATTCTGGGGGGGCCCGCCCCAGGCACTGGGGTGATCTTTAAGGCTCCTCTCCTGTTTTTCCCTGCCTCCAATCAGAACTACATCGAAGACAACTCAAGTACATATATTTTTTGTTTGTTCATCTTATGTTGTTTTTTCTTTCTTTCTCCATGTTCCTGCTTTCTAGTATTCTTTTATTTATTTATTTATTTTTTTAGTTGGAGTCTCACTCTGTCGCCCAGACTGGAGTGCAGTGGCTGCTCCCAGCCAACCGCAGCCTCGACCTGCTGGACTCCGGCAATCCTTCCGCCTCAGCCTTCCAAGTAGCTGGAATTACAGGCGCGCGCTACCACGCCCGACTGATTTTTTGATTTATTGTAGAGATGAGGTCTCGCTGTCCAGGCGGGTCTCGAACCCGCGGGCTCAAGCAATCCACTCACCTCAGCCTCCCAAAGGTGCGGGATTACAGGCTGAGCCACTGAGCCCGGCTC
Organism: Cephalopachus bancanus; assembly: GCA_027257055.1. Taxonomy (NCBI): domain Eukaryota; kingdom Metazoa; phylum Chordata; class Mammalia; order Primates; family Tarsiidae; genus Cephalopachus; species Cephalopachus bancanus. The sequence continues at coordinate 2,196,815 of JAPVLO010000022.1, read as the reverse complement.
TAGTATTCTAAAGTCCTGGAAATTCTTTTTTACAGTCCAACTTAAATCTTTTCTTCTGCAGGTCTGATGCATTGTGGGTCATTCTGGGCTCAGGAAGCTGAAGCCCCACTTTCTCTGCGTCATAAATCAGAAAAATAAATAAATAAATAAACCCGTGAAGACATACAAGAAAGTCAAGCTACCTTTGAGGGGAAAATTCAGAAAAGCTTCTAGAAATGGGCTGCCGGAGTTCTATTCTTTGTCTTTGGTGGTGTCAGGAGCTTAAACTTATAATAATCCATTATTAAAACATCTACCTTGTCTGGTTTTCTGTTTGTTTTATAAAACCTCAAAGTTTAAAAGCTAAAGAAAAAATTATCAGAGCGTTAAAAAAAACAACAGTCAAGCCGGGCTGGGTGGCTCAGCCTGTAATCCCAGCACTTTGGGAGGCTGAGGTGAGTGGATTGCCTGAGCCCGCGGGTTTGAGACCCGCCTGGGCAACTTGGCGAGACCTCATCTCTACAATAAATCAAAAATTAGCCGGGCGTGGTAGCGCGCACCTGTAGTTCCAGGTTATTTGGAAGGCTGAGACGGAAGGATCGCCGGAGCCCAGCATCGAGGCTGCGGTAGCCGGGAGCGGCCACTGTACTCCAGTCTGAGCGACAAAGTAAGACTCCAATTAAAAACAAAACAAAACAAAACAACAGTCAGTTGTGTCACCATTCACACCCCTCTCCCCTCATAGAGCTCTTCTTTGGAGTGATCGACTAACTTCTTCAGCATTTCCTCCAAGGCTCAGGACCCCTGCACTAGACGGTTGGCCACATTTTGCAACATTTATCTCAAGGGAACCTTTCAGGCCACATCCTGCTGGAGCACTTAAACGCCTCTGTGAGAGCTAGGACTTCCTCGAGTTTCCAGAACAGGTTGCATGGCTATTATGTGCTGTTTAAGAGTGACTATTTATTGTTAATATCTGTAGATAGACAGAATTTGGCAACCTGGTGGTAAGGTGAGGAGGAGGCCTACAGCCCTCACCTACCTTTAAAGATTGGAGGCTACTGATGTTTGCCAGGAAGAAGAACCCAGAGTCAGGCAGGACCTGGTTGACCTGAGCCAGTTCACCTGAGCCTGGCACCCAGTAACTGCCCGATAAATGTTAGTATTACGGTTCTCTAATCTCCTATTTCCTCTGCTTCAGAGGCAGAGGAAAAGGAAGTGGCGAGAGACAGGGTACTAGGTAGAGGCAAGAAGGAGAGAGAAGCAAGGGCAGGACATTCCCTTGCTTTTAGTTTGGCTTTTAGTAGAAAATTAATCATTAGCCTCATAATTGGTCCTGTATGCAGAGGTTGACAGAGGCCACTTTTGCCCTCCTTCAGTGTTCTGTCAGAGAAGGCTTGCCCATAATTCTCCAAGGAAACTTCCTTCTCTATAGGCTCATTCACATAGGGCTTATTCACACAAGGCCATCCTCCAGGGATTGGAAGCTGCAGACATGGTCCAGAGGCCCAGGGTAGACCTTCCCCTCAGGTCTGTCTGCGCCATGTCCCTATGTTCACAGCTAATGCAGAAGCCTGTCAGAGTGCTCAGAGGTCCTCTAATGACTTCTAAGCTAGCCAGGAGGGATGAACTCCTTAGGAGAGCATGGGCTTCGTAGGTTTGCCACGAAGCCCTCTCTTATTGTCACTTGTTGGTTGGGGGCTGCCAATCTGTCCATGTCTCCTCACACCCCTCTGTGTCCTTTGGTTTGGGCCCAGGTCTTTGTCACTTTGCTCTCTCTGTCTGACACTCTTGGGATCTTCTGCTTCAATGAAAACCCACGGTGGAATCTTGGGCACATCACAAAAGTCTTTTATTAAGAATAATGACAGGCCGGGCTTGGTGGTTCAGCCTGTAATACCAGCACTTTGGGAGGCCGAGGTGGGTGGATTGCCTGAGACCGCGGGTTCGAGACCCACCCGGGCAACTTGGTGAGACCTTGTCTCTACAATAAATCAAAAATTAGTCGGACGTGGTAGCACACACCTGTAGTTCCAGCTACTTGGAAGGCTGAAGCGGAAGGATCGCTAGAGTCCAGCAAGTCGAGGCTGCGGTGGCCAGGAGCATGCCACTGCACTCCAGTCTGGGGGACAGGGTGAGACTCCAACTCAAAAAAAAAAAAAAAGAATAATGATAAAGGACCTGGGGAAGTGAGGGCCAGGTGGAGGTCCAAACCTCGCCTTACTTGTGCCCTACATCTCTATAATAAAATAAAATAAAAATGACAAAGGAAGCCACAGAAGAGGAAAGAGGAAAGATTTTATTCTAAATTTGTCCAACACAAGAGTCACCAGGGACATAACTGAAAATGTAAAGGCCCAGAAAAAACACGTAAGGGAAAAAATAATTCCCCCCTCTGTTTTCCCCAAGACTTCTCTGAAATATGTGATTTCAGGCCGGGTGCGGTGGCTCAAGCCTGTAATCCCAGCACTTTGGGAGGCTGAGGTGAGGGGATTGCCTGAGTCCACGTGTTCAAGAACAGACTGGGCAACTTGGCGAGACCTCATCTCTAGAGTAAAATTTTAAAAATTAGCCGGGCATGGTAGCATGTGCCTGTAGTTCTGGCTACTTGGAAGGCTGAGGTGGAAGGATCGCCTGAGCCCAGCAGGTTGATGCTGGGGTGGCCGTGAGTGTGCCACTGCACTCCAGCCTGGGTGACAAAAGTGAGACTCCAACTCAAAAAAGAAAAGAAAAGAAATATGTGATTTCAAATACAATTCTGAATTCTAAAACTTTTTAGAATGAATAAAGTGTTTTGGATAGAATGTGTTTATGTTCTCCAACCATTTCTAAAAATTACGCGGTAAGATTTTAAGTTAAACAGGCGACATCAATCTTTTCGTCTGCATGTACTGATGCACCTTGCTTGACATTCCTTTCTAAATGACCTACAGAAAAATCAATTGTTCTTGGGAATCCAAGTACATTTCCACTTATAAGTACAGAGGAAAGTAAAATGAATTACTGTAGTGAAAAATGAGAAAAATTTTGTCTTCAGCAACTCAAGTTGTGGAAGTACTGGATCTTGGATTCAGAGGTAGATCTATGGAGAGGTCAGAATGGTCTCTGCATTTAATAGACCGACCCTCAAAAACCCCCACAATCCCAAACACCCAGCTGCTCAATGCTGCAGATAGCTAGAATCTTTGGGGGTTTGAGCCTGGAGAAAGATGGGGATCCCCCAAGCAAATTCCGACCCCCCCAACATAGGAGCCACATGTATGGTTCCACTCTGCCCCCTCAAGTCTCCTACTGCATGCAAAAGAAATGGAGCCATATTTGGAAAAAACATAGTGCAAATCAAGAAATAAATTAACATGTGAAAAGAGAGAGAAGCGTGTCTCAATTTAGGCAAATCTTCATTTTTCAGGACTTTGGGAAGAAGATAAAAATGAAGTGTTAGAAGAATCAGAAATGACTCAAGGTGATGGCTCGAGAATGAGGCTGATTAGATAAGGTTCCATGGCACAAACTGTGCTTAGTGAGATTTAAAGGTTTCCCTCTCCCTTCTTTCCACAATTCCTTTTCTGAAAATAAGTGCTTTGCTGTTTCTCGCCAACACCAAGTCCAGAAAACATAATACTGTCCTTTGTCTTACTCTAAGTGTATTGTACATGGACTCTTCTGTTCAAGGTTTTGCCTACTTAAAAACCGTCAGAAAACGGGGATACTAGACTTCTGAAAGGACAGGTGTCTTTATGACGGGAAACTTGGAATTACTGGGCAGAACAAACTGGTGTAACATACAATTTTATAGACTCAACAAGCTTTATTTTTTATTAAATCAATGACATATAACCATTCTGATGTTTTAAAACAAAAGGACAGGAGATTTTGTGAAAATCATCAAAACCAGTTTTACATGTTTACATTTTTCTTCTAATATTTAAAAAAACAAATGACCTCTTTTCCCTGTGCCTCTCGAGAATGTTTAAATTCAAGATACGATACTCCCGTTGCATTCCTCCCTCCCCCAAGAAGGCAGAAGACATAGGATGGGGCATTGGGAGATCTGGATGGGAGTGTGTGTGTGTGTGTGTGTGTGTGTGTGTGTGTGTGTGTGTGTGTGTACGGAGGGTGCATCTGTGTGTGGGTGTGTCTGTGTATAAGTCCTCCCCCTGCTTCCCTGCAATGCAAAGGGTATGTAGAAAGGAAACAAGGAAAACACACACACACATCCACAAGGCTCTCGGCAGAGGTTAACCCTATCACCCTGCATTTACTCTACCCTCTTCAAAAGAGGTTTGAAATTCTTTCCCAAACTTTGCTGCACTTTCCATGAGAATGGGAATGTTCTGCATAAAACATGAGTTTGGGAGGGCCGTGAGCTTGCAGGCCTGGGGCGGGAGCTGGAGAGACCTTAGGGAGCTGGGTGGGGGGAATTGGGAAGGAGCACAGAGAGGTAGGGGGAGGGAAGGGAGGCTGTTTTCTCAGGCTGCATTTCTTACTGGCTCCTTGGAGACGGGAGAAAAGCCGGGAACGGTCTCAGTTGGGGCCGGGCCCTCACAGAACCAGCAGAAAATGGGATGCAGAGCCTGACCTGATCGAGCCAGATGGGCTGTGGTTTGAGGACCTCCAGGAAACTGATGCCTGCTGTCTGGAAGGCGGGAGAAGGAAAGGGCTTGGGAGAGGGGAAAGGCCCGAGAGGGGAGAAACGCAGGCGGAGGGCGGAAGCTCCACTAAACATTGAAGACCACAGGCTTGTCTCTCCATAGATGTGGGTCCACAAAGGGCAGGGACAAAGGTTCTGTTTCTTTTGGTGTCTTCTCAGAATCCAGCCTGTACCGGGCCTTTTACGCGCTGTTTTTGAATGGCTGCAGGTGGCCAGGCGGGATTCTTAGCCTGTTATCAGCACCCCAGTGAGCAGGATTTAGGGGTCTGCAAGAGGTCCTCTCCTGGCAAACCGATTATTAGTACTGCTTGAATTAACTAAGCAATGGGCTAAATGCCAGCAGCAGGAGAGAGATGTTCCAGCATTCTCCTTCTGCTCCTCTGGGGATAGAGGTGTTATGAAAATCATTGGGGCACCGCTCTCCCCAGAGACCCTGAAAGGGCAGGAGTATTTATGCTGCTGGGGGAAGCAGTTCTCGAGAGGCCTGGTGTGCGCTGCGGACGGACGCTCTGCTCTGTGTTGGTCACCAGAATGCAGGCTACCTCTGCAACCTCCTCCAGAAAGGAACTGGGAGAAGAGAGCCGTTGAAATTAACAGGCATGTAAACTCCCTAAGATTCTTTCTGGAAAAAGACAGGATATACATAAATAGTGGGTTTTGTTGGGGTTGGAATTTTGGGGTGTTTTTTGGTCAGTTTTTTTTTTAGAATTTAAAACACCCTGAAGATAACTGGCAGGGCTCCAGAATGTGGTTACTGGATTTTTGCAAGTCACTGGTTACTTACTGCAAGTTGGAAAATAATGAGACCATCTATAGAAGTGCTGTTGAAGGGGACCCCAGAGACGTGCGAGAGCAGTGGTCTTCAAATCGGAGCTGCATCAGAACCACCCAGAGGACATGCTGAAATGCTGGTTGCTAGGCCTCAGTTTAGGAGTTTCTGACTCTGTGGTTTGGGGTGAGGGTGAGAATCTGCATTTCTAACAAGTTCCCAAGTGGTGCTGATGCAGCATTGTGAGAACTAATGTTCTAAAGAAGCCCTCCTTTTATATATGAGGAAGCTGAAGAAAGGAGGCATTCATGGTAGAGTCAGATACTACTAACAGTCTCTTTTCCTGAAAGGGAGAAGGTATGGCACCTGGTTCCAGCAGGAAACCCAGTGTGGAGATGAGGCAGAAAGGAGGGCACAAAATCCCTCACACAGTTAAAAGTCCAATACCCTCTGTGTCCCTCATATGCTAAGGCAGGGTCTGCAGAACCCCCACTAGATCCCACTAGAGGGCACAGATGGGAAACTGAGGTGGAAGTGACCAGTCCTAAAGTCGAACAGGCAGACAGCAGCAGGAGGAAGAAAAGGAGCAAACAGATTATGGAAAGCAATTACCCCAGAGCAGAGAATTGAGGGACACTGGGCAGCCTCCTGCCAGCCCTGGGGGGCAGAGATTAAAAAGTCCCTGTAGGACTTGGCAGTTTGGGAGCAAGCCCACTGCTTCCAGCTGTGACTTGACCCCACATCTGTCATCTCCTGAAGGCCTTGGGGTAGGGCTTGGAAAGCTCTGCTGGGAGAATGGCCAGAACACCGATTAACCTCGCCTCATCTGGTCTCTCACACCGTGTGAGGGCTACCAAGCCTCAGTCAGCCTCCATTCTCTCTCCTCGAAGCTGTGAATGCCAGAGATGGAGTCATCAAGCACTGAGCTGGTAAGCACTCAGTGAAAAAGAAATGAATGCAGGAATGAATGCTGCCCTCCAGTCCCCGGGAAGCAGGCTCTGCATACTTCAAGAGGAATCCCACCTGCGTAAGCTTCAGCCTGACTCTCCTGGGTTGAGGATGGCCAGAGGAGTTCCTAATACCAACTGGCATGGTATGGGCAGGAGTCCCCCTTCTCCAAAATGCCCCCTCCACATCTTTCTCCCTGGTTTGCTAGAGGAAAGCAATCTTTTTGCATCAGACCAGCACTTGTTCTAAGAAAGTCAACACCCCTACTCAGGCTTGGAAGCTCTGGTCTTATGAGAAGCTCCTCTTGCCCACTCCACTGCCCCTCAGCTCCATCTGTTACAAATGAGGGCTCAGAACCCCCGCTCTTTCCCAGCATCACGCAAAGGCTGCAGGTGGGTAAGGAAGGGCTGTGAGCTGGGGTCCTGGGGTCTGCCACTGGATGCTGCCAGGCTCAATTGTGGGAAGAACAGCCCCATATGCAGAGCTGCACCATGGCTGCAGAAGCAGTGTCCCAGTTTTGAACCCTCCCCTCGTAGTTGACGCTGGACTGGCCTACCAGGGACCCAGGAAGGCTTCCAGGTGGTGTGCCCTCTGTGGGAGCACACGAAGGTCTCTGGGGCTCTGAAGGACCTTTCTGTCCCTGTTCTACTCTGGGCAAGGCTCATGTCCATGCTGGAAGTTATATAGACCAGCTCAGGACAAAACAGACACAAAGTAGGTGGGACCCAGTTCTATCCGGCAAAACTCAGAGTATTGCCACTCTAGAGGCGTGAAAAGTGCCAATCACAGAGGTGTTTATTGCCCCAAAGCTGGGCATCCGGTGAGATTTCCTCCCCTACACCAATATCCATCAAGCTTTTCAGAGAAGACCAGCTCCTTGAGGGAAAGGCCAGAAAAAAAGGAGACAGCAACAGCTCTAAACAATTGCTGGGGAAAACAGACTATGTGCAGTTAGGCAGAGTCTGGGCAGGTTCAGAACCCTAAGGACAACACACTGTGGCCTGTCTGGGGTGACTGGAGATCCCAGGCAGCACTGCCAGACACCCCCCTGTCCTTGCTTTTTTTTGTAAGTCAGGGTCTCACTCTGTCACCCAGGCTGGAGTGCAGCCTCTCCCTCCTGGGCTCAAGCGATCCTTCCACCTCAGTCTCCCAAGTAGCTGGGACTACAGGCTAATTTTTTAATTTTTTGTAGAGACGAGGTCTTGCTATGTGGCCCAGGCTGATCTCAAACTCTTGGACTTAAGTGATCCTCCCACCTCAGCCTCCCAAAGTGCTGGGATTACAGACATGAGCCACGAGGCCTAGCCCTATCCCTGATCCGTAAATACTGTTTGTTTAGGGATTGAAAACTCACCTTCTAGAATCAAGCATCCTTAAGAGGTAGAATTTGCTGCAAATGGATCACACAAGGCATTTCAAAGGCAGCAGGCTGATTAGATTTGCTGATTCGTGACACCTGGAACACCTCACCGTTTCCTTCCACACATCAGAACTTGAGCATAACTTCTCATACTTTCTGAAAGTTCCTCCTCTGTGCTAAGAGGGGAATGGGGAGCCTGCCTTCCACCTCTGAAGACAAGTTTCCACAGAGTAGCTAGGAGACATGGAAAAAAAGGTGGCACCTTTTTTTTTCTACACAGGAGGAAGAAAGAGCATGTCTGAGCTATATTCTCTACCTACCTCCCAAACTCACTATCAGGTAAGAGAAGGACCCAAGGGCTGCACGATGTATGAACGTACACACACACACACACACACACACTCTCCCTGTTGCCTGTTCACATGATAGGTTCTGGAATATCTCCTTCACAGAGCCCTCCTGGACTGATGATGAGCAGGACCCCCATGACCCCACAGGGCTTCTGATCACAAGAAACTCAAGAGGTCATTCTCCCCTTGCTTACTCTTCCTCAGAAGTGTTTTGCCTTTAAGATGAGTCTTCATCCAATCAAGGCACAGAATCCTCTTGATTGGTCTATTTTTTAGTAGTGCATAGCATGATGTCTGCTCACTCAGCCAACTTCCCAAGGCAGGGCTCACCTCCACATCATTCACACAGCATAGGATGCAGAAAGCCACAAGCAAGGGCATGTGTACATACATGCACACATGTGTGCACACTCACACATGCTCTGGATGCTAAACTCATCCTGGCCTTGCTGACGCTTTTGGCTTTGGAGGAGGTTGTCAGTAGAGAATGGTGATCCCCTGTGGTGGGATATTCCTTCCCAGACTTCACTCTGCACAGAGGAAGGACTCAAGTCAGCACCCGCCCCTCACCACCCCACTTCCACTAGGAAGATCTGGAGGTTGGCGGGGGCTGGGAAAGACTAGAAGGGATTCTCTAGCCTAGATTGGGTGAGAACTCGGATGAAGTCACACAGCCCAGAGCCCAAGTGTTTGCACACCCAGGCCAGAGATGGTTACACTTTACTTGGCCATGCTGAGACTCAGTCTCATCAGGCCAAAGGGCACTTGAGGGCCCAAGGAGAGACTGTGGCAGCTGTAGCAGGATTAATCTGAGCCAGCACTTCTCAGCCAGGAGTAATTTTGTCCTCAAGGGAATATTTGGCACTGTCTGGAGGCATTTTTGGCTGTCACAAATGAAGGTGCTACTGACACCTAGTAGGTAGAGGTCGGGGATGCCGCCAAACATCCTAGGAGGAACAAGACACTCGCTTGCCACTGAGAAGGATCTAGCCCCAATTTTCAAAAGTGCTGTTGTTGAGAAGCCCTGCCCTAAGTACTGCTGCACCTTCCATGCCATGATTATTGAATTGTGAAAGCACAAATCTAAAATGAGTCAGAATCACGGTCCTTCAGCCCTGCCCTAGAATTTAAACAGCTTCCAAAGGATTGGGGTATAATGCAGTGGTGACACAGCACAGAATTTTCCCACACACAGTCCTCTGGAAAGTTGGAGATGTTCCCAGTGGGACCTTAGAGGCTATCTCATCCAAACATACTTATTGTATGAAACTTATGGAGATATGAGCGAAGACCATGCCATCACAAAGGAGAGAAGACACACACACAGGCCAGTCTGAGATGCTATTATAGAAAGACAGGCATCCCTGCAGAGTCAAACAGATAGCTGAGGGTCTATATAGGAACACGGGAAGCATGACTTCACTCAGCGGCCTCATAGACCTCCCTATTCCCAGAGACAGCTCAAGCTGAAAACAAAACCATAACCACCAAGAGCAAGAGTTTAGATGGGTGGGCAAGGTCAGGGCTGTAACAGAGGGTCCCTGGGTCCTAAGGGCTGTGATTTCCCCAGACTCTTTGTGTCTCATTTTGCACACATTCTAGGTGGGGACCTACCACTCTGCACATACACACATCAAAAAAGTGTTCCAATGCCCTTTCTGGCAGTGCTAGTAGCAACATGACTCTCAGGCACCCTTCCATGGTCGGGGTCTCCAAGGAAGCAAGAAGGACCTCAGAGCCCCTTTCAATGGCTCCAGGTTGCTGATGTAAGGGAGGGAGGAGGTGATAAGTCACATGGCCCGGGAAAGAAAAGGGCAAATCTCACTCCACACTCCCAGCCTTTCAGCTAGCAGGGGTTTGGCAGCAAGAGTACAGTTGGTTCCAAAGCCTGGAGCACCTGTGAGTAGAGGGCATTTGGGGGCTGCCATCCTGACACAGGCTCCACCCCACCAGAAGAGGGAAGCGCGAAAGAAACTTCTTCCAGGGTCCTCTAACTCGAGAAAAGTACCTGCAGCCCCAGTTCCCTGATGCCCACCTCCTCACCCCACGTCCAGTTCCTGGCACCTATCTCCTCACCCCACACCCAGTTCCCCGATGCTCACCTCCTCAGCCCACATCCAATTCCTGATGCCCTCTTCCTCACCCCATGTTGGCCCTAGATCGCTCACGCCATCCAGCTGGCATGAGGTAAGGCAAACTAATGTCTAGTCTCAGAAAATACAGCCTCAGCGCTGGTCCCCTGTGACTCACTCGGGCACAGCCAGAGAACGCAGAAAGGGACATCTATCCAAGTACTCACCAGTAGCAGCTCAGCTGTGGGCACCGTGTGGGGAAGTTGGACGGCAGGCAGAGAAGTGAGCACCATCAGCTTGTGTCTGCCGGGGGCCACCCCTCACTCCCAGCGTCAGAGGTCAGGACCCCAGCCCAAGTCGGGAGTAGAACCCGGGGCCACAGGCACACTGGCTCCCTGATCTCTGAAAGGAGCTGAGGGCTTCCTGGGGGGCTGACGAGGGGCTCTCAGTCCAGGGGAGCCAGGACTGCTGTTACTGCTGTCAGGGAGAAAACATTTCGTCCGTGAGAAAACCTCCCTGTGCGGCCTGGGTGGTTGGTCCCGCTGCAGGGGACGCAGGACACAACACAGCAGCCCGCTCAGAGCAGTTTGATTGTCCCTCACACTGCCGAGCCTCGCTCCCAGCGCCAGACAAAAGCGCTAGAAACAGCTCGCAGCCCGGTTGTGACACACCAATCACCAGCGCCAGGCTGTCCTCCCGGCTGCCGAGCCTGAGCCCGAGCCCGAGCCCGGCCACCCCGCCAAGGGCTGGTTTCCTCTCCTTCCTCTCCCGAGAGTTTCCTTAAAGGTGCCTGGGGGTGGCTGGGGTTGATTTACCCTCATGGAGTGATCCCGGGGATACTCCAACTTCGGTTGGAGCAAAGAGCAGTGGTGTAATGCCCCAGTTTAGGGAGGGAGAGAAGGAGGGAGGGAGGGAGAGAGAGAGAGGGAGAGAGAACAGCGTGTGTGTGTGTGTGTGTGTGTGTGTGTGTGTGTGTGTGTGTGTGTGTGTGTGTGTGTGTGAGAGAGAGAGAGAGAGAGAGAGAGAGAGAGAGAGAGAACGCAAGTGAGCTGCAAATCAGCGTGTGCATCTTCCCGGGGTATCTATCTATCTATCTGCCCCTCTCTAATTTCCATCCGATCCCTCTCCTCTTGGCTTTGGAGCCTGGGGGATGGGTGGTGAGAGACTCACAGATTCCAGAACAGGCAGGAGACACCATCCCTTCCTCCCCACCCCCTTGCCACCCGCATATGAGGGTGATAATGCCACCCCTCCCGCTCCTGCCTCCCCCACAGCTGCTGCTGTCAGCAGTCGGCTCCCCCTGCCGAACACTCTCGGGGAACAACTTTGGAAGAAGAAGCATTTCACGAAAGAGTCGGCAGCACGGCCTCTCCTTCGCCCCTCCTTCTTCCAGCTGGGCCTTTCTTCTCCCACTTTGGTCATTTTCCTCCCCACCTCCCTGTCCCCATGCTTTTCTCCAGAAGCATCTCCCCCTGCTCCCTTCTCAGAGCCACATTCCTCCTCCCCACCCTTCCTGTGCTTGACACTAGCCTGGCCCCCTGGGCTCCTGCGTGTCTGCGGACGAGCCACAGATCACAAACCCCAAGCTGTCTGCAAGACACATCCTGATAGAATCAGGACCAGGAGTGTGGTGGTGAGGAGGGTGGACACTCTGTGATCTCTTGTCTCCCTCTTTTCTGTAAAGATTGATCCAGGTGAGGCTTCAATATATTCTTTTTTGCAAATGTTTGTGCCTTGTCCACAACAAGTGCAACTATCAGTCTTTCTTGGCCTGAGAAACCAGCGGAGTCCTGACCTCTTTTTCCTACAAGTCCTTCCTCATTGTGACCAGAGTGAGGAATCTGGTATTGAGATAAGTGCTGTGGAGATATCACTATGGGCTGTACCACCCCAGGCCTAAGGGTCATTGCGGGTGACTGCCATGGCTCAGGGGCTAGGCCGAACTGGGACTCTCCACGTATCAACAGCGTGACTTCAATCAAGCTGCTAAATCTCTGAGACTTGATTTGCCTGTATGAAGAGTGGGAATATTAACATCTATTTTGTAGGACTGTTGAGAGGATCAAGAGAGAGAAAACAGGTGAGGCACAGCCCACCAGGCCTGGACCTCAAGAAACGCTGGATCCTTTATTTCTTCTTCTATGGAATTGTGAGAAACCGATGTAGAGGCTCCTGCTGTGGGAAGGAGGCCTCCAGGTGAGCTGCTTAGAGAAGGGCCCAGCTGCAGGGAGCTGAGAGGGGGGTTTAGCTGGAGTCAAGTGGGTGTGCAAATTCAGGGAGGAGCGGCAGAGGGGCAACACACGGGAAAGGTGAACCCAGCCCAGGAGGCAGAACATTACACAAGGCAAGCCAAGCTAGGGGCCAGAACCCTCCCGGGCCAGGGCTGGAGGAATTGTGAGAGAATGGAGAGAGCTATCTGCCCACGAGAAATGCTAGTCTCGGCTTTTCTGGACCAGAATCGAAGGACCGCGGATCAGCACCAACAGTTAGAAGCCAAAATGGGGCTGGGCACAGTGGTTCAAGCCTGTCATCCCAGCACTTTGGGAGGCCAAGGCTTGAGCTCAGGAATTTAAGACTGGCCTAGGTAACAGCAAGAGCTCGTCTCTACAAAAATCAAAAAACTTGGCCAGCCATGGTGGCATGTGCCTGTTGTCCCAGCGAGCTACTCAGGAGGCTGAGGCAGAAGAATTGCCTAAGCCCAGGAGGTCAAGGCTGCAGTGAGCCATGATTGCCCCACGGCACTCCATCCTGGGTGACAGAGCAAGACCCCTGACTAAAAAAAAGAAAACAAAAAATAAAAAACAGGACCAAGTTCCTCCGGAGACCAAAAGAGAAGAAAAGGAGACAGCCTACACTCTACCAGAAAACCCTCAATAACCACCAGTGACCCCTGGGATGACAGGGTGGTCACAACCCAAGTGTGTGGGCCTAGAGACAGGCTCTGGGCAGAAGAGGCTGTAATCATGGGCCAACCACAGAGGTCTGGCTTCAAAACCCCAAATGGGCTTGCCTGGGCCACACACAGTTGACATCCTGCAGGCCCCTCTATCGGAGGTCAAGCTGAGAGGCACAGCACCCAAGTTTGAGAGGTGGGCCTAGGGTAGAGAAAAGGCATTGGCCATGAATGCTCAGGCCAACACGAGAGAGGCAGCTCAGCACATGGGGAGATAGTGGCTGGGGAGCCACGAGGCTTGGGTTCTAGTCCCCATCCTGCCAACAGCTGGCTGGGCTGCTGGCCTTTCTCTGGCTCTCTTTGAAATGAGACCAGATTTGTGGTCTTCAAACTTTTTTTCATCAGCAGATCCCATTCTTCGAGCGAAATCTTATCTAGAAAATCTATAAATATCTCGATCAGATGGAAGCTGAGCTACATTGGTGGATAGGGGGCTGGGCCCTTGATGCTCAGTCTCCCTGGGCAGCTCGCAAGGTAGCTTGGAAGTTCTCCAGAGCTCTTCAGCACATCACCTGAAACTGCAGTGCCAGCTGTCTTGAGGGCCTTTCCCCTCTCTGACGATCAGGGCTCTCATCCCCAGGGAATGTTAAGTAGACACCAGTTTGGATGGGCACCAGCTGGAGGACCCAGCCCAAGAGGGTTCCAAGGGAGTGCGCAGCCCCCCACCTCCCGTACCACATGCACCACTCAGAGCACCTATTGGGGTGACAGGTCCCACACACCAGAGGCTGCTGAAGGTGGGGGCTGGCTCGGCATACAGATGGCAGAAGGGAGGCCAGCTGGGCCCCGGGCTCCAGGGTGACAAATGTACTACATGGCGAGGCCAGATGGACGCCCTGCCTTTGGCACTGCAGCTCCTCTAGGAAACATTGGGCTGCTTTTCAGACCCTGGATGGCTGTAGGCTCCCTCAAGCTTCCCAACTCAGCCAAATCATAAATCCAGCCTGCCAGGGGAGCTGGCTGCCCTGACCCCGGCCCTGTGCTTTCCCCCCGCCAGGCCTCACCTCTTGCCAAATGGGTATCCAGGCACAGGCGGCAGAAGGAGGGACGGTGGAGCTTGGGCCCTTGTGGACTGAAAGCCCTGTCTTGGGGCTTTCCAGAATGTTCTTCACCTGCATTTTCTCTTTTTGTTTTTCTAGTCCTTTCCTTGCCTTTCTGGTCCTCCTGTCCAGGATCCCACCAAGGCATTTAATTACCATGTCCTCCTCACATGAATCTCCGCAGCCGTTTTAAGTCCGACAGAAATCAGGAAGTTTCATGAGACCTCAGTGCCCAAGACTGCCCTTTCCCTGTCCTGGGCCTCCAGGAAGGAAGCCTGAGTAGCATTCCACCTGCTCCAGTCCCACAAGGGAGGTTCTTGCCCAAAGGTCCCTCAGCGAGAGATGCGGATATGCCTGGGCACAGGCAGCCCCCTGGGCTCTCTGTCTCTCAGAGAGAATGCAAACAGCCTCACCAAGGGAGGATTTTATTGATTCCTTGGCCCACCTTTAGGTTATCTATCTCCCACTCCCACCTACTCTCCCGTATCCACATCCCGGGAAAGGGAAGCCTCAGTAAAGGGATCTCCCATGGTGCCTCAGCCCCCGCCATCTCTACTTCCTTTTTTGCCTTTTTCTTGTGAACTCAACCCACCACTTTTCGTGGCAGTCATGGTTTGTAAACTGCTCATCTCCCCTTTATGACAGTGAGGGGGTATTAACATCTCCATTTTTCGGTTGTAGACGTTGAAGCTCAGCAAGTATTACCGGCCCAGGGTCACAGACTTGTGAGTGGCAAGGTGGAGACTCGAACACCTGCACCCTGAGGGGTTCTCAATTTATCAGGGCTTTCTTCTCTCACCCTTGTTTTAGCGTCCCTCCGTTTTCTCTCCTCTCCTCTAGCTCCACCCTCTTTTCCCCCTTCTTTCTGGCATCTCTTCTCCATCCCTCCTCTAACCCTAAAAAGATCTCCAGAGCCTCCAGAGGTCAGAACCGTGGGGACCTCAAGCTCACCTCACCCCATTCCCCCGTTTACAGGTGAAGAGGCTGAGGCCACATTACCTGGCTGGTCCCCAGACCTTTCCCTCATCTCCGCCAGGGCACGAGGGTGACTGTGGGAGGCCAAGAGGGGTAATGGATTTTTTAAGTCATCCTGATTTTATTACTTGAAGCATTTCTAGAGCAGGACCCAGGCAAATGCTTGCTCCCCCTCCCTGCCTGCCTCTCTCCCTCTGCAGCAAAGATGCTAAATCTCTGCATAATGCTTGCGTCCTGTTTCACTTGGAAGGGAAAGGTCAAGGTCTGTGTCTCTGCAGCCAAAGTCACGCACAGGCAGCAGAAACCTTTGAGAAGTTCATCAGCTCCTGGCCTCTACCCCTCCCCCACACCTACAGGCTGCATCTCTCCTCACTGGGTCTTGTTATAGTTTGTCTCCCTGGGACACAGATCCTCCAGCCTCTACAGATTACCCTTTCTCTTCTCCACACCCCCACCTTAGGGCATTCCCAGCTTGGTGCAACCTCAGGTGGCAAACACCACCTGACCACTGCCATGTTGAGCTTGGTGACGATGATGTGCCCGGCTGGGCCAGTCCTCAGTAGCAAGGCCACATGCTGTCAAAAAGACTCTAAGAAGCCTCACATGAGCCCCCTTGGGGCCCTCTTACCACAGATTGGGACCCACTTTTCCCATGCACCGCCTGATCTTTCCCTCTCCCAGGGCCCATCCCACAAAGCCAAGGCCCGGGGTGGCTTTGCAAACCCACTGGGAATGCTGGGAATGCTCTAAACACCAGGCTCACTTCACCCCTGGAGGTCAGCCACTCAGAGCAGCCAGCAGAGGTGGACTGCCAGACCAGAGGAGCTAGCTGGGTAGCGCAGAAAGGACATGAGGTTTGGAATCGAGAAGCCTGGCTGAATCCTGATCTGGCACTTAGCAATTCCTTGACCTTGGGCCAGTCACTACTCTGAGCCTCCATTTCCTATCCATTAAGTGGGGAAAATAACAGTTCAGGCTTATCTATTTCACCAGGTGTAAGAGGATTACACAAAGCAATGCAGGTGAACATGTTCTGGATGTGGATGGAAGGCTGGGTCACTATTTCCCAGGACTGCAGAACTGCCAATATTTTCCACTCTATCCACGTGGCTCCAAGCCTACCCTGCTAATCCCCTCCCTTGGCTGGAGGACAGTCTGCTGCCTAGCTTCCCCTGATGTGCGACTTTGTCCCTGACTCACGGCCTCTTTCAGTCCCCAGGTAGGGACTGTGCCTCTGCCCCTCTTCCCAGGGGCTCCAAGTCTCATCCACTCAACTCATTACAAGAAGCAGAAAGATTTACTTCTGGGGCCTTCATTATCACTTAATTGTGTTCCCACTAAACTCTCATTAATTAGCCATTCTAAAGCTGCCAGCACAATTAAATAGACTCATTGACTTACAGACTTTTAGAGTTGGAAGAGGACTTCAGCAAGTCCAACCTGTCCATCCCCCTCAGGTTAGAAATGAGGAGAGGGTGAGTGACTCAACCAAGGTCACGCAGCAGCTAGTGATGAAGTCAGAGCTAGAAACCCAAGCCATCAGGCTTCAGTCCAGAGACCCCCCCTTCCCCTGAACACCACTTTCCTAAGGGACAGCAGTGCTACCCCTCACCTATCATCTATCATTTCCCAAGGAGCGATTTAGATTGAGGCATGACCCCAGCTGAAAGAAAATATAAATGGAGAATTTTAAGTAGATTTTTAAAAATTCACTAAGGATAATGACACATTCCTTGAGGCAGACGGTGATCAGCTGGAACATGCTAATGAGACTCCTACCTCCTGGGGTGAGGACGGAGAACCCTCCCCTCCCCTCCCCTCTCCTCCACTTCCCCAGGGAAGAACAGCCACACAGAGGGAACCAGTGGAGCAGGCTGGCTCTGTGAAGACCACCAGCATCAGGTTCAGTGCAGATTCTTGGCACCCTCCCACTGCACATCCTGTAGCAGAATCTTTGGAGTGGGGCCCAAGAAACTGCATTTGAGTACCACCGGCTCAAAGAGGTTCTAAAAAACAGCAGCAATAACAACAACAAACATCCTCAACAGCTATGGGGACAGAGAGAAAAAGCACAGAGGAAGTAGACTTCTAATAAAAGGAACAGAGGAGCAGCCCTCTCAAAGGGTCTAATGGGGTACAGGCAGGAGAGAGGTGCTGGACTGAGAACAGGCTCAGGAGAGCAGGCGCCCAGCAGTGGCGCAGGTGGGAACCCTGGGCCAAGGTTCCCAGTTGCAATGGCCAGGGTCCCAGTTGTTCATGAGGCAAGTGTTTGCTAGGTCAACAGTTTCAACCTGAGGCCATGGGTGGCTCTGGAGACCCAGATTGGAAAGGACTGTAAAAGACACCATAATAACAGCAAATGCCTCTACAGCACTAAGCACTGTCCCTAGTATTTTAGGTGTATGAATAAATCTAGTCCTACCTAACCTCTGTCACTTTGATCACCCCATTGTACAAATGAGGAGACAGAAGCTAGGAAACTAAAGTCACTGGCCCAATAGGTGGCAGGACAGGAACTCAAAACCAGGGACTCAAACCTACCCAGACTCCACCATCTTGCCTCTGTAGAAAACGAAAAAGCAGGCCATTCATCCTGAGGAACACAGTGCTTCTCAGCAGGGGAGCCAAAGGCATTTTTTTGAGGGCTGAACCTTCCTGGTACACCACAGGGGTTTAGCATATCTCTGGCCACCAAATGACCATAGGGTTCCCCAGTCACCTTGATACCAAACACAGCCTCACACTTTCGACCCTGTGAACGTGGTGGTAGTGGGTCCAACCCAGCTGGAAAGCCACCTGAGGTGGGAAGCAAGGATGGGGGGAAAGGCACACTGAATCCCACAGGCATGGCCTCACTCTGCTCTGCAAGGGACGGTGCTAGAAGGAGAGCTGGCTGAGCCACAGGAGATGGGTCTGAGAGGAGCAGGCCGATTTTGCATCCAAGGGTCCCTCAAAGATCAGGGTACTGGGCTGCAGCAGGGAGCGGGGAAAGGTGATGCTGGAGAAAACAAAACTGGAGTTGGAAGAGGCTGTAAACTCAGACATGTAAGTCTCGAAAGGGTACCCCAGGTGAGTCTGAATGTGGGATGCGCCTCACCTCAACAGCGTTCGAATGACCTCAGCATCTCCACATCCTCTCACATGGTGGGTGGCAACGACTTGCCATAGCTCAGCCTCTCTGAGGCTGAGCCTTGTGCTGAGGCCTCGGGATTATGGCAGGAGTAACATGGAGAAAAAGAGAAACTAGTCCAAGAACCACTGACTTTGGAGAAGAAACTATCCCCTATCCCAGCCCCCACCTTTTTTTTTTTTTAGCTTTGGTTGGTGGCAGCAGAAAATTCACAAAGATCTGGCCAGGCATGGTGGCTCATGCCTATAATTTCAGCATTTTGGGAGGCCAAGGCAGGATGATTGCTTAGGAGTTTAAGACCAGCGTAGGCAACATAGCAACCCTCCCACAACAAAATAAATGAGCCAGGTGTCGTGGCACACATCTATAGTCCCAGCTACTCAGGTGGCTGAGGCAGAAGGATCGCCTCAGCCCAGGAGGTCAAGGCTGCGGTGAGCTATAATGGCACCACTGTGCTCTCGTCTGGGCGACAGAACAAAATCCTGTCTTTTTTTTTTTTTTTTTTTTTGCGTTGGAGTCTCACTCTGTTGCCCAGACTGGAGTGCAGTGGCCGCTCCCGGCCACCGCAGCCTCGACCTGCTGGGCTCCAGTGATCCTTCCGCCTCAGCCTTCCAAGCAGCCCGAACTACAGGTGGGCACTACCACGCCCGGCTGATTTTTGATTTATTGTAGAGATGAGGTCTCGCCGAGTTGCCCAGGCGGGTCTCGAACCCGCAGTCTCAGGCAATCCACTCACCTCAGCCTCCCAAAGGCGCGGGATTATAGGCTGAGCCACCAAGCCCGACTAAAATCCTGTCTCTTAAGAAAAGAGAAAAGAAAAGAAATTAACAAAGAGCTGCAACACCCTGCATGGGCTGGGAGAGGCCCTGTGCCCTGCATGGGGAAGCCCCTTCATCTCACCATGGGAGTTGTCATGGGACAGTAGAGGAACCTTCAAACCTTTCTCCCCTCATACTCAATACACCCACCCCTCGCCATCCAACTCTTCTCTTACCACTTCTCTCCCCTTCAGAATTCCCGGCAACTGAAAACCCAGAATGTATTTGAAGAACGTATCCAGACAACACAAGGTGAGTTCATACTCACTCATGTCCATAAAAGCTCAGGCCGGGGTCGGGCTCGGTGGCTCAGCCTGTAATCCTGGCGCTTTGGGAGGCCAAGGTGAGTGGACTGCCTGAGCCTGCGGGTTCGAGACCCGCCTGGGCAACTTGGCAAGACCTCATCTCTACAATAAGTCAAAAATTAGCCGGGCGTGGTAGTGCGTGCCTGTAATTCCGGCTACTCGGAAGGCTGAGGCAGAAGGATCGCCGGAGTCCAGTGGGTCAAGGCCACTACACTCCAGTCTGGGCGACGGAGTGAGACTCCAACTGGAAAAAAAAAAAAAAAGCTCAGGCCTGGCAACACCTGTATTTAGCCACTCAGTGGGTAGCCAGGCAAGGTACTTAGTGGCAGGAGTGGGCACAGGTAATTCTCAGGTATTCACTGGGTAACAAACTCCTTTGTTTGTAAGTCTCAGATGCTACATAATAAGGTAAATGCTAGATGCTGTGCATCCTACAAAAGCCATGGAAAACATAATCCTGCCCCTCCAGGAGACAAGATACACACAATGCCATTTTCTAAACAGTGTCAAAATAAGTGTCCGCCACAATAATTCCTATGGAGTTTTTGAAATGAAGGCGAGATCAGTTCGATAACCGAGGCATGAGAATCAGAATGGGCTGTGCACCCCAGCATGTCGTCTGAGAGGCCTGGGCACAGCACACAGAAGAAGAAATGCAAGTGCCGAAAAACACAAATGGGTAAGCCCATGAATTATGGGGGGAGGGCAAGGGAATAGGCAACTTGGGGGCATCATCCTTGGAACCGGTGCTGGGTCCAGTGGATAGGCATCACAGAAGCGGGGGATGCAAGCAGTGCTCAGTTTTAACTACTCTATTAACCCAGGGCATCGTGCTCCAAAGGAGCCCTTCCCAGGGTTGACAGACACAGGCAAGTGTATTCCTTCACAGCAGACCTACTGGGTGTCCTGCTCCCAAATGCCTTTGTGCGAATAGCCATCGTGAGGACCTTTCCTACGTGAAAAACACCCCAGTTTCCCAGTTCATTTTTAGGCTGTAAAGCTTATAGGCAAGCGGAACAGACTCCTGCTTCTCTAGCACTGGTGAAAACAACCCAATCTGAAGAATAAGCACCAATTAGCTGAGTGAGAAACTCAAGCAGTGAATCCTGAAGAGCTTTAACCTGACGGCAAATTGCAGGTCTTTGGAGGGCGGATGGGAAGGCAGAGGCAGCCTCCAGGCAGAGCGGCCTCGTGAAGCCTCAACCTGCAGACACTGATCGTTAGACGTTATTTATGTCTTCAGCAAACAACGGAGCACTTGTTTAGGAAAAGTATTAAAAGAGGGGCTCCTTTTTGGGCTCCTTTTTGTTTATTCCAAAGGAAAGTGCTGTGGATGTCATTTTCAAGTTCAATTTGTTAAGAGCTAGTTAGAAAATTAAACTTCATGTAAAACTGCCTTTTGGTTTTTCTTATCTGTGAAATAGTGATGACTCCAGCCCTACTCATTTCCCGAGATAAGGATGAGGTGGCATTTTGTAACCTTGGAAAGCACTACCAAACAAAAACCAAAAAACTACTAGCATGGATACTTGGCGGTGTGTCTTTATCATCCTAATAAGACTGATAGGTAAAGAGTAACACATATGTTTAATTGCCAGTAGGAAGGGAAACACACACAGCAGATGCACGCAGACTGCTGGGCTCAGGTCAGCCGAACGGGTTTTTGAATGTCCAGTTAGTGGAAGGCACCATGAAAAGTACTGGGGACACGAGGGTGAGAAGTAATCCCTACCCTCCTGGAGAATCTCATGAATAAATAAGCCTACTTCAAAATCAAAACAGAAAACCAGCGGGGCATGGTGGCTCATGCATGTAACCCCAGAACTTTGGGAGGCTGAGGCAGGAGGATCACTTGAGTCCAGGAGTTCAAAACCAGCCAGGGCAACATAGCAAGACCGTGTTTAAAAAATTAGCCAGGTGTGGTGGTGCGTGCCTGTAATACCAGCTACTCAGGAGGCTGAGATGGAAGGATTGCCTGAGCACAGGAGATCAAGGATGTGGCAAACTGTGATCAGGCCACTGCCTTCCAGCCTAGGTAACAGAATGAGACTCCAACTCAAAAAAAAAAAAATCCGGCCGGGCTTGGTCTGTAATTCCAGCACTTCGGGAGGCCGAGGTGAATGGATTGCCTGAGTTCACGGGTTTGAGACCCTCTGGGGAACTTGACTAGACCTCATCTCTACAATAAATAAAAAAACAATCAGCCGGACGTGATAGCACGTGCCTGTAATTCCGGCTACTTGGAAGGCTGAGGCGGAAGGATCACTGGAACCCAGCAGGTCGAGGCTGCAATGGCCAGGAGCGTGCCACTGCACTCCAGTCTGGGCAATGCAGTGAGACTCCAACTAAAAAAAAAAAAAAAAAAAAAAAAATCCAAACAATAACAACATCAACAAAACCCCCAGAAAACCAAACTTCTGAGAAACCAAGACAGAGTAAGCAAGTGCACATACTGAAGCCTCAGGCTTCACCAGGAACCCACTCACTATTAGTTCATACATTCGATATTTACCCATGTGTATGCTTTTAGTAACCAAAAGCCTAATTCAATTCAAAAGGGCTTAAACCAAAGAAAATATAATAATTCACATGAGAGAAGGTTTTAGAAGTCCCCAAAATCATGCAGTTCGGGTTCTTTCCATCTCTCCACTCTGCCAGCTGCTAAAATTCTGCTTCCTGTCATTCTGCCATCCCCAGGAGGCCTCTTCCCAAAGAAAGTTCTCAAAGTTAAAATTCAGCTGCCAAGAACAATCAGGGCAGCCTTCCTTGTTTACCTCTATCTGGAGAATGACTTCTGGTGGCTCTCTAAGCCAGAGAGGAAGCATTTTCCTAGAAATCAGTCAAAACCTCTCCTCAAATCCCAAAAGTCCAAACTGTGTCATGCATCCATTTATGACCCAACTCATGGTAAGGCAAAACAGTGTGTAGTGCCCTTAAACCCATCAGGCCCATCTCCATGGGCTGAGTTCAATCCAGCATTTCACTGCGGCTACTCAGGGAGGGAGTATGGAATGGACAACAGGGAAGTTTACCACAAGATGTCCTTCTCAGTTGTAAGAACTTTGGTTATCCATTTTCCAAGCCCATATAGTAAATGCAAACTAAAAGTGAAGAAAATTTTGCTTTAGGCAGATACATTGTGTCTAGCAAGAAGGGACAGTAGTCAGCAAGAAGCACAGCTGGAAAAACTGAAAAGCAGGCACAAAACTCAAAACCTCAGGGGGCCATTTGGTATAAGCAAATTGTCCCACACACCCCACTGAATGATAGCCCAGTCCATTAATTAAGGTTCCTCACATACCCCTGGGACATCAAGAAAAGGTTACATTGATGCTTGCATTACTGTTTAAGAAGGAAGGACGCTTGATTTTATAGAGAACCAAACACCCAATGGCCGACAATTTTCTTTTTTTTTTTTTTTTGGTTGAAGTCTCAGTGTTGCCCAGGCTGAAGTGCAGTGGCATGCTCACAATCACTGCAACCTCAACCTGCTAGGCTCAGGTGATCCTTCCACCTCAGCCTTCCAAGTAGCTGGAACCACAGGTATGTGCCACCACACCCAGCTAATTTTTTGATTTATTGTAGAGACGAGGTCTTGCCAAGTTGTCCAGGCTAGTCTTGAACCCCTGGGTTCAGGCAATCCTCTTGCCTTAGCCTCCCAAAGTGCTGGTATTATAGGCATGAGTCGCCGTGCCCAGCAATAGCTAACAAATTTATTTATTTATTTAAAGTGAGAAAGCAGAATTTATTGAAAGGACAGAAAAGCTCCCACAGTGGGAGGGGGCCCGAAAGGGTTGCCAATAGCTAACAAATTTAAAGTGTTTCTGTGGCCAGGCTTGGTGGCTCAGCCTGTAATCCCAGCACTTTGGGAGGCCGAGGCAAGTGAATTGCCTGAGCCCGCGGGTTCGAGACCCGCCTGGGTAACTTGGCGAGACCTCATCTCTACAATAAATCAAAAATTAGCTGGGCGTGGTAGTGTGCGCCTATAGTTCTGGCTTCTTGGAAGGCTGAGGTGGAAGGAACTCCGGAGCCCAGCAGGTCACGGCTGCGGTAACCAGGAGTGTGATACTACACTCCAGTATGGGGGACAGAGTGAAACTCCAACACAAAATAAATAAATAAATAAATAAATAAATAAATAAATAAATAAATAAATAAAAATAAAAGAGCAAATCTAAAGCTAGTTATAAGACTATGACGTTTAGAATGACCTGCCCTAGCTTCTCCAGAGAGCAGGGATTTGGTGTGCAGACTGTAGATGGAATACACCCAAGTGATGGTGTGTTATGGCCAGCCTCCCTAAGCCTCCTTTGCTCTCATGGAAATTGACTGCATCTCATCTCCAGTGAATGACTGTACCTCATCTCCGGTGAACGGATAGTAGGTATCTGTATTAGGATGTGGCTCTTTTAAAACAAACATTCAGGCTCTCAACCCTATCAGGCCTGTCAAATCCAGATATTACAGGTGGGAGAGAAAAGTATTCAGTCTTTTCTTAAAATTCCCTAGCCAGAGCAAACCTCACACTTCCATCCTGAGAATCCAGAACATTCCATAGGAAAAGCTCCCTGGAAGCTCTCCAAGGGAGAGCCATGGAACTTTAAGAAGTCATCTCTTTTGCACCCTTTCTTGCCTTCAGGAAGACCAGCATAAAAGGTCAGATGGATGGCAGAAGCTCGGGGCACTCACTCCTTCAAGGGACAAGCACAATTCTGCCCCCCCACAACAAGAAACAGGTCGCAGTAGAGCCTGACACACTCCTCAAGTACTTCCCCTGCTCAAGAATCACAGCCTGGCCATGCATAGTGGCTCGTACTTATAATCTCAGCGCCTTGGAAGGCTGAAGAGGGAGAATTACTTGAGGCCAAGACTTTGAGGTTACAGTGGACTATGGTTGCACCACTGTACTCCAGCCTGGGCAGCAGAGCCGGGTCTTGTCTCAAAAAAAAAAAAAAAAGAACCATAGCCAATCCACTATTCAGACCCCTCTGCTCCCCTACCTAACCTCCTTCTGTCTATAGAGCTCCCTCCACCATGTTCTCATCCCTGACAGCATCAGGGTCCTCCCCAGTCAGAAAAGACATTCTCTGTTACCTATGAAAGAGCACCATGCCCCAGTTTCTACAACACAAGTTCATTTTGTAATTGACTCCCCACCCCATCCTGTCTCACTCTTTGAAGAAATGTTCTTCAATTTTTTTTTTTTTTGAGTTGGAGTCTCACTCTTTCGCCCAGACTGGAGTGCAGTGGCTGCTCCCGGCCACCGCAGCCTCGACCTGCTGGGCTCTGGTGATCCTTCCGCCTCAGCCTTCCAAGTAGCCGGAATTACAGGCATGCGCTACCACGCCCAGCTGATTTTTTGATTTATTGTAGAGATGAGGTCTCGCTGCCCCGGTGGGTCTCGAACCCGTGGGCTCAGGCAATCCACTCACCTCAGCCTCCCAAAGGCGCGGGATTACAGGCTGAGCCACCGAGCCCAGCTCATTTTTTAGTTTTTAGTTTTTATAGAGCTAGGGTCTTGCTATATTGCCCAGTCTGGTTTCAAACTCCTGGCCGCAGGTGCTCCTCCATCCTCAGCCTCCCAAAGTGCTGGGATTACAGGCATGAGCTACCAAACCCAGCCAGAAATGGTCTTCATTTTTTGTTTAGCCTCAAATTCCAGTTGTGGCAACTGGCTGCAGTTAAGGGTGGCACGTGGGGATGGGGCTGGGATCATGAATGTGGACTCAGGACTCCTCGGCCAGGAGAATGTGACTCCAGGGATGAAAGGGTGGTTGGCCTGAGGGACTATGTGTGCTCTTCACTTTTTTCCAAACAGGGGCGAGAGCAATGCTGACCCACGAAGCACTCCAGTCAGAGAGATCTGGCTCTCAGACACCCACGCTGCAGACTGTCATGTTCAGCTGGCCAGTCCTCATCTTCTGTGTCACTTTGCCTCCACCCCCACCCAACTCCTGTAACCTTTGGATACTAGCCCCTGAGTGGCCAAAGATGATGGGTTTGACCACTGCCCAGAAGGCTTCTCCAGCCTAGCTCCACTGAGCACCACCTTCCTGATCTTGGAGCTGTTCTGCAACCTCTCTGAGCTGCAGCATCTTCCTGGGATGGATAAGGTTTGTCTTGGCTTGTCTCTCCAGTTCTCGTGAGGCTCAAAACACACAACAAATGTGATTGTGCTTCACCAACCAGAAAGCACTGTCCACTCATGAAGGATCACTGTCCACCGGGCTCGGAGCATCTCCAGCTGGGAAAAGCGTCTCATTCATCTTTATGTCTCTGTGTCTGGTGTCGGTAAATGTCTCCTGAGGCGTGGCTGGTGGATGGTGCATGGACTGAATGAGGAGAGGATGACAGAGGAGCATGGGAGTGACAGCAAGAGAGGAAAGTGAAAATGAAGAAAGTCAGGGAGAGAACAAACGCTCCCCCCTTTCCTATCACCCTCCAGGATCCAGGGACTGATAATGTCTCCCCTCTCACCCTGCAAATAGTTGCCTCCCACCCTTGATTAGGTGTCTTTTAAAAGTCATCCTAGTCTGGGCACAGTGACTTATGCCTGTAATCCCAGCACTTTGGGAGGCCGAGGCAGAAAGATGACTTGAGCCTAGGAGTTCGAGAGCAATCTGGACAACATAGCGAGAATTTGTCCCCCCAAAATAGATAAATAGATAGATGATAGATAGCTAGAGAGAGAGAGAGAGAGAGAGAGAGAGAGAGAGAGAGAGAGAGAGAGAGAAAGTCATCATCGCTCCAAATAGAAAAGAATGATTTTAAAGCTTTTCCATCCCAATTTAAAAAAAATATTAAACACATTCAACCTTTGAACAGAAATCTCTCCCTTAAAAAAAAAAAAAAACATGGAAACCTGTAGTTCCGGCTACGTGGAAGGCTGAGGCGGAAGGATTGTTGGAGCCCAGCGGGTCGAGGCTGCGGTGGCCGGGAGCGGCCACTGCACTCCAGTCTGGGCGACAGAGTGAGACTCCAACTCAAAACAACAACAAAAAAACAACTCTCTAAGGTGCTTGCTAGTGCTGTACTGAGTGCTGAGATTAAGACTAGGGAGATTTGGAAGCTTGGGGTGGGGCCTTGTAGGGCAAACCCCCTAACTCCAAGCTACCCTGGTTTCCTGAAGGAATAGGGTACTCGGGAGGCTGAGAGAGCCAAGAGGGCACGGGGCTTTTTTGAGCAAAGAGAAGCCTTGGTCCTCTGTACTGTCTAGTCTCTAGGCCTAGGGACCCACAAGATAATCCTTACCCCTCCATCTATGTTCAGTTCTGCTACACACACACACACACACACACACACACACACACACACACACACACACACACACACGCATGCCCTACCACCACCACCACCACCACTGTTCTCAGCACAGAAACACAGCCTCTCAGATGAAAAGGGCAGCTGCTTTATACCACAAACAAGCCCTCCCACCACAATCCCAGCTGCATTTTCAGATATACCCGCCTCTCTTTGCATCCCCAGAGCTAAACTATAATGGAATAATTGGAATAAAATATAAAGGAAACTTCCCACCCAGAAAAGCATGAGGAATGAGAGGGTGGTAATGTTTAGACATAAAAGAACACACCCACAACGTCACCCTTACCCTCTGAGCATGGGGCGAATTGGCAAGCCAGTGTATCCTCTTGGGGACATCCTCCCAGCCCCCAACACCTATACACACACTCAGGTCTTTCTCTTGCCATCTTCCGTCCTCTCCACTCAATGTTGGGACTGGAGCAGGGTCTCGCTCCAGAAGCAGAAGGTAGACAAGGGCTCTCTAGACAGCCCCTGGGACTAGCCTACCATACACAGACCCTGGTCCTCCCTTCATTCTCTAGGGTAGAATGCAGAGATGCCAGAGCCAAGAAGACCTTCTATGACCTCCTTCACCCTTGTTTGAAGAGCCAAGTGATGTCTGCTAAGCACTTCGCCAATGAAACCTTGATTCTTCCCTTATAGATAATGGCTATGATTTGAATGTCCCCTCCAAAACTCACGTTGAAACTTAATCACCAATGTCGCAGTGCTAAGAGGTGGGGCCTTTGAGAGGTGACAGGATCGTTATGGCTCTGTCCTCATGAATGGATTAATACATTCATGAATTAATAAACCCATGAATTCATGAATTTATGGTTAATGGATTAATGAGTTGTCATGGGAGGGGAACTGATGGCTTTATAAGAAGGAGAGAGACCTGACCAAGTATATCAGCACACTCAGTCCCCTCACTGCGTGATGCCCTACACTGCCGCAGGACTCTGTGGAGTCCGTACCAGCCAGAAGGCCCTCACCAGATGCGGTCCCTCAAGCTTGGACTTCTCAGCCTGCCATAACTGTAAAAAACAAATTCCTTTTCTTTATAAATTACTCAGTTTCAGATCTTCTGTTATAAGCAACAGAAAACAGACTAAGACAGACACCAAGTCAAGTATAAATCCAATTCTGCAAACATCTAGTCCATGCCAGGCAGCAGACTAGACTAAGGAAATCTACAAAAAATATATAATCCACTGTCAAAGAATAATTTCTAAAATTCTCTCATGCAAGTATATTTATTTAACTCATTAAATTGAAGTGAGAATGTGAAGAACAAGGACCAGTCTAATCAGAAAAGTCATGCACAAGTAAGTTTGTGATGTAGACACAACTGTCCTATTGGGCAATCATACCATCACTTTTGGAGTTATCTTTTCTCCTGGAAAGAAATCATTTGCTTCTCTACTGGGTAAAAGTCACTTGCAACTTATCAATCTATATGTTAACATTCAGCTTCCTAAGGTCTGGCCCCTAAGCAATAATAAACTGAGAGTCCAGCAAAAGTGTGTTCCCCTTGGGAATTAAATATCCTTTGGGTAGGCCTATTAGGCTACAGTATGATGTTGCCAGGACAAACAGTCATCCTACTGCCTGTACTTTTTCTTAACATTGGGGTCCCTGCTGTCAAGAGGTTTCCAGTGAGACAAGATTGCCACATAAAATAGAGTTCAACAATCCCAGAAGAATTATTGTCCATTTTGTTAGGTGTGACGACGGCATGGTGTTTATGTACAATGTAAATAAATCTTTATCGGTTGAGATGCACACTAAATGATCTATAGATAACATTTCACACTGTCTGGGATTTATTTTAAAATATGCCAGGACAAACAAAAGTTGTGAGGGGGATAGATAAAATAAGATAGGCACAATCTCGTTAACAGCTGAAGCGAAGTGAGGGGCACATGGGGATTCACAGATTGTTCGCTCTACTTTGGGGTATATTCCAATTGTTTTCATACTCATAGTTAAAACAAGACAATATCCTATCTCACATGTGTATTAACTTCTCACACTTATATGACTTACTACTGTGTTCAATGTATGATTTATTGTGTTCACTATTTTTTCTGCCTCCCTTGCTTAGAACAGAAACTCCATGGGGGTAAGGTTCTCATCAGCTTCCCTCCCCAACACCTGTCCCCTAAGCACCATATTAGCATTTGACACCTATAGGCGCACAGTAGGTATTGTTAAAGGATTATTTGAAGGCATCCCACAGCTCAGAGCCCAGGAGAAGGGATCCCTTCCATCCAGCATGGCTGGATCTGGTCCTGATGGGTGGGTGGGATCCGGACGGAAGGGGAAGAGAGGGAAGGCAGAGAGGAGCATGAAAACAGGGAGCTGGGCATGTGCCTGTAGTCTCAGTTACTAGTGGGGCTGAGGCAGGAGGATCACTTGAGCCCATGAGTTCAAGACCAGCCTGAGCAACATAGCGAGATGTCATTTTTTTTTTTTTTTTTTTGAGTTGGAGTCTCACTCTGTCGCCCAGACTGGAGTGCAGTGGCCGCTCCCAGCCACCGCAGCCTCGACCCGCTGGGTTCCGGCAATCCTTCCACCTCAGCCTTCTGAATAGCCAGAATTACAGGCATGCGCTCGATGCCCGGCTGATGTTTTGATTTATTGTAGAGATGAGGTCTCGCCAAGTTGCCCAGGCGGATCTCGAACCCACGGGCTCAGGCAATCCACTCACCTCAGCCTCCCAAGGCACGGGATTACAGGCTGAGAGATGTCATCTCTTAAAAAAAAAACAACAAACAAAATACGGAAGCAAGTCAGGAGGAAGGGGAGGGGGAAAAGGAAGGAAGAAAGAACAGGGTTTTGAGAAGTTGTCAACAGTGCCAAGTTGAGGGGACTGCACAGATGCAGCAGGTAAGAGACCACACTTTTGAAAACTTGGCAGACAACAGCAAAGGCCTGGATGATCCAGGAGCCAGCTGAGGTGGGTGAAGGTTTTCGGAGAAGGGCCAAATTGGGCCTGTTTGGAGCCACGAGGCAGACGTGACCATTCAAGCTGCAGGTGAGACGTAGACCAACAGAGGGTGAAGTCTCGCCAGGGCTCTGGGTTCAGGAGCCAGGGTGGGCACAGAGGCTTCCAGCTGGAGCTGGGGCAGGAACTGCAGCTGTCCAGGGCTGGGTGTCACCAAAGGACAGCTGTGGGAGAGCGCCCTGCCCCCACTGCAGGTGCGCCTTTGATGTGGCTCAGGCTGTTGGGCAGAGGAAACCTGAGCTTCCCAGCACAGCCTGCTCCATCAATGCCACCCAGTTTTCAACGCGTCTGCATAAGACATGGACCCGCGGACACATGGCGGGGCAATTGCATTGAAGACAGAGCGGCTGGCAAGAAATCAAGGCTCAGCGTTTCAGCCTGAGATGAAAGGGAGCTTTTACCCAAACTCCTATCAATGCACCCACACTCCATCCTCCACTCTCTGGGGAGGGGTCCTCAGGGCGGGGAGTGGGGGTTAGAGACGCCCCTACTTTCTTCTCTATTTCCTCACTTCCCTCTGGAGAAGGACACACAGTGGGGGTGTCTCTAGGGGAGGGGACTGTGGGTGAGGGAGGGGGTCTGTGCTATCTCTGCAGGTTTTCGCTACCCAAGTTTTGCCTGCAGGATGAGGGGGGCTCCTGTGAACACATGAGGGATAAACACAGAGAGTACAAAATGTGTTCCCTCAAGCCTGCACAACGCGCCCACCCGCCCCTGTATTTAGAGATGTACTCTCTCCAATCACATGTATACTGTGTGTGAGACAGAGAGTGAAAGAAAGAGAAAGGGAGATACTGCTCCATGGCTGCTCCACACAGGACCCTGCCCTTGACCACTGCTCCACTTCAGCACCGAGACTCACCAAGTGACCCTGAAATCCTGCAGGACTTCCATTCCTCAACCCACGCTGGAAATAGAAAATCAAGAATCCTCTTTTTGAGAACACGCTCTATGTATGCTTTGAAAGAAAGATACAGCCTGGCGCGAGCCACCGTGCTTGTAATCCCAGCTCTTTAGGAGGCAGAGGCAAGAGGATTGCCTGAGCCCAGGAGTTTGACACCAGCCTGGGCAACTTGGCGAGACCTCATCTCTACAATAAATTAAAAAATTAGCTGGGCATGGTGGCAGATGCCTGTAGTCCCAGCTACTTGGAAGACTGCACTCCAGCCTGGGCGACAGAGTGAGACTCCAACTCAAAAAAGAAGAAAAAAGGAAGGAAACCTGAGTGGCACATTCTCAGCTCACCACAGCCTTGACCTCCTGGGCTCAGGTGATCCTCCTGCCTCAACCTTCCGAGTAGCTGGGATCACAGACATGAACCACCATGCCTGGCTAATTTTTTATTTTTTGTAGAGATGAGGTCTCCCCCAAGCTGGTTTCAAACTCCTGGCCTCAAGCAATCCTCCCACCTTGGCCTCTCAAAGTGCTGGGTTACAGGCATGAGCCACCGCACCCGGCCAGCTCTTTTTAACAACGCAATGCATATTTTGCTGAGGTACATACAAGCCCTGCTCTATCCCTGCCTTGGAAAATGGAGCTCACAGCAAGGAGACCACATGATGATGCAACAGAAGCAGCACCAAGCACTGAGGGCAAAGGCTGGAAGAGGTGCCTGACTCACCTTGGGAACCCTAAAAACATAATGACACCCAAGCCCCCCACAGACAAACTGAATCACTCTTTGGTGCTTGGGCCTGGGGGAATGGAGCAAGAATCCCAGATGAACAGTTCTGAATGGGTGAGGGGCAGGCTTGGCAACCTAGAGCCCAAGGCCGGGGCCTGACATCCCATGGTCCCCCAGGATACACACACTGACAGCAGAGGCCATGTGGTATGATGGGGAAGAGTACGGAATATGGGATTGGAAGACAAGGGCTGAAAATCGACCCTGGGCACATTCTTTTTATTTTTTTATTTTAAAGATGTGGGATACAATTCAGGGTTAGGTACACAAATGGACATTGTACAGGTAAAGTTTGGGTCTCATTCTGATCCCCACTTCACCTGGTTTGAGATCAGGTACCCTTATTAATGAAGTCTGCCCCCCCCTGACATATTCTTTATGGAGAATTTCTTTGCCTCTAAAATGGATGTAACAGTACCAAACTCAGAACTGTGAGGAGCTGTCAGAATTAAATGACATAAAGCATCAGGACAGGGTCTGCATGGAGTTCAGTAAAGGGAAGCTGTGGTTGCCGGGGAGCAAACAAAGATGTGAGTGTTCTTCGACAACAGTAAAGCACTCCATTAAAAACATTTTCTGTCGATATCATCATCGTTTAGCCCAGAGCAGGGAAAGGTGAAGTACCTGGGACTATAAAGACCAGATGAGCAGCCTAGCCTCGTTCCTGGGGGTTTCACCCTGCAGGCAGGTGGGCAAGGTGTGGACTAGGCCAGGACCCCAACAGACTGCAGTGGGGGCTACCCTTCTTCTTGCCTCTCCAGAACTGTCAGCTCCTGGAAGGCAAGAGCTGCGACCTAGTCACCCTTATCTCTCCAGCATCCAGCACAGTCCTGGTATGTGGTGGGTGCTCAAGTCAATATGTGTCCAATAAAACGTCAAATAGGCCGAATGCAGTGAGTCACACCTGTAATCCTAGCACTTTGGGAGGCTGAGGCAAGAAGATTACTTGAGCTCAGGAATTTGAGACCAGACTAGGCGACATAGTGAAACCTTGTCTCTTAAAAAAAAAAAAAAGAAAGAAAAATTAGAAAATTAGCCAGGCATGGTGGCATGTGCCTGTAGTCCCAGCTACTTGGGAGGCTAAGGTGAGAAGATTGCTTGAGTCCAGGAGTTAAAGGTTGCAGTGAGCCATGATAGTGCCACTGTACTTCAGCCTGGGGACAGAATGAGACCTAGACTAAAAATAAAATAAAATAAATAAAATAAAAGAATGACAAATAGTGTGCATTGGACATTTGGTCAGGCCGAGTCGGAACTGGAGAAGCTGAGCGGGCAGGGCAAGGGGTGGAGTCTGTGAACAAGATTCACCTGCAACACTCCGGCTGGCTGAGGGTTGTTAGAGCCCAGAGGTCCAAGCAGGTAACACCACTGGCCAGCCCTGGTCCTCAACACTGATGCCAGCCACCAGCCACCAGCTCTCTGTTTCCTGCTCTGGTTCCTCCCTGGTGCAACAGGCATCCTTGATGAGGGTGGGGTGCTGGAGGCCGCAGGCATCATGATGCAGAAATGCTGTCACTTCCTTGCATCCCAACGTAACCTCATTTTCTCAGCTATCACTTGAAATGTAAACATCATCACTAGAAAATGAGAACACTAGAAGCTCACAGGTTGTCTTTGCAAAACCTGGAGGATGGCGGTGACCTCCTCACACTAGGAGGAACCCATCTTCCATCGGCGTCCATCATCACGCAACAAGGAGGATTAGCTTGGCCATGAAGCCAAATTCACAGTCGGGCTTGGCTTAAACTCCAGAACCACTGCAGCCCCTGCCTCCCAGTGTCTCTGTCTGCACTTGATGTTTTCCTGGGTCCCCCGAGCCCCGTGAGTCTCCAGTTCACTGCAAACATTTTTACCCACAATGTAATTAATCACTTTGCAAGGTTCTGAATTTAGAACAGGGCAGAATTTTGACACAGTCCAGTCGGAACAAGCCCAAGCACGAGGGTTATCGGTTTATCTGGTGCCTGAAAGTCTAGATCATCGATGCCC
Organism: Cephalopachus bancanus; assembly: GCA_027257055.1. NCBI lineage: Eukaryota > Metazoa > Chordata > Mammalia > Primates > Tarsiidae > Cephalopachus > Cephalopachus bancanus. The sequence goes on along the minus strand of JAPVLO010000022.1, from coordinate 2,163,480 downwards.
ACAAGCCACCAGCCTCCCATAGACCTTCACACCCTCACCAAGGGTGCCAGTTGCATCAGACCCATGGGTTTCCGCAACACAGACGAAATCATCTGAGGCCAGCTGTGAGTGAAGCTTGAGTTCCATCAGAGCCTTAGAGACATGAGCCTCTTTGCACACACACACCCCCACTTGCCAACTCACCTCCCAAAACCTATATGACAAATAGGGGGCGTGAATCAGGCTGAACGTCAGGTGGGCAGCCATGGGGTTCTGTCACTGAGGCCAGGGGATTCCCTTGAAGCTGAGGGCAGACAACCTGTCCTGGGAGCCTACCCTCAGGGGGACAGGCCCAAAGGCCATCGTTGAGTGCACAGAAGTGGGGGGAGATGTTTAGTAAGCCCCTCTCATGTAACTGCTAAGCCCCTTTCTCCCAAAAGCCACCACCTCACACTCCTCCTCCCCAGGTCAGAGCTGCAAAGGAATGAAGAGTGTGACTCCTGGCTGGTTACTTAACAGTCTGGGTTTTCCCATTCATAAGATGAGGGAGCAACTCTTGGGAAGGTCTCCTGGGGATTAGAGAGCACGCCTTTAGAGAACAGAATGCTTGTCGCAATGAACATCCAAAATATGGTACCCCGATCCAGCCTTCATGTCACACGTGAACAATTTCAGGGTTGTGCAGTTCAGTGTCAGGGACTGTGGGACTCTGGGGCTCATCCCAGGTCTTGGTTTACCAGATCCCCTGTGCAAATGGGAAGACGTGAGATGGAGTCTGGGGTTTTGCCCGAGAATAGAAGAATCCTGCATTCAGGCCTGGCTGAGAGGTGGGGCCTTTCCAGACTCTACCTCGGGCCTCTGAAAGGAAGCCTTTCCCCAGCATGCACTGCACACAGCCTGTGGCTCAAGATTAATGCCTGCATCCTGGAGGCCCAAAGAGAGTTCCCAGGACACAAACTCCAGACAGAGGTACAGGCCGGGGGGGGGTGCTGGAGTCGCCCAGGCTGGAGTGCAGGGGCACAATCACGGCTCACTACAGCTTTGGCCTCCTGGACTCAGGTGATCCTCCTGCTTCAATCTCCCCAGCAGCTGGGACCACAGGCATGTACCACCACACCTGGCTAATTTTTTTTTATTTTTTGTAAAAATGAGGTCGCTCCCAAGTTGGTCTTAAACTCCTGGCCTCAAGCGATCCTCCCACCTTGGAGTGATCACTGGAGGGCTCAGGATGGCACTAAGGCTGCTGCCTCAGAGAGGCCACAAGAGAGAAACAGCCTGGGATACAGTACAGAGCTGGAGAGAGTGAGGAGGGAGCGAGAGAGAGACAGACAGACAGACAGAGGGAAGGAAGAAGGGAGGGAGGGAGGCCATGGTGGTGCTGATTGAGAGAGCATTTCCTGCAATGGAAGAATAGCGTAGCTTCTCACCCTCCTCCAGGACATAGAACGGCCCAGAAAGCTCCTCAGAAGCAACAGTTTCTGAGTAACATCTTCACAGAAAACCCCTGCATCCATCCCCCAAATGTCTGAAGTCTCTAGTTTCTAATCTCTTCCACCGTCTCCATCACTAAATGAATTTCCTTGGCTCTGTCTGGCACCATGTTCTCCCGGAGCCGCCCATTGTCAATGAGAGAGGCCCATTGTCAGACAGAAAGAGCATGCTTTGGGTTCATTGCAGCCTGAGTTCAAATCCTGCTTCTGCCTCTACACCGTTGTGGGATGTTAGGCGAGTCTCTAAACCTCCCTGAGGTCTTTTCCTCATGTTCTGTGAAAAGAGGCCTCAGCTCTCCCTCAGAGGCCTTTATGAGGACTTAAATGAAAGACTGGCCCATACTGGGTCCTCACACATGGGAGCTGTTATTTGAGAATACAAAACAGATCCCATGAGAATTAACCCCTGGGGCTGGTGCCACTCATCCACCCCAGAGCTTCCTCAGCATTCTCTCCACACCCCTGCCCCTAACCCCATCACACCCTCCCCCCGCCCCCATCACCATTTTCCTCTAGCAGAGACCCTGGATGAGGACACAGCACCAAACTGCCAGCAGAGGGCTTCGTCCACAGACAGGGAGGTTTCCCCAGCAGACAAGGAGGGCAGGGCAAAATCACAGGCAGGTCCCCTCCCCCCCTAACGGATTCAGGCCCCAGATCTCTGCAGAGCCCTTCGCCCCAATCCTGTTCTCTCCAGGCGAGGCATTCCTGAAGTGGCAACTGCTGCAGACATTTAGCCCAGTGTGACAATCTCCGAACAATCCTCTCTCCCAGCAGGACCAGGCTATGAAGTGTAATTAAAGTCACGGGTTAATTAGGAGTGGCAGCCATCTTGCCAAGAGGAGGGACTCACTTCTCATCCTTCATCCAGAGGTCCAGGGCTGCAGGAGCCATGAGGGGGACCCATACCACCTCCCTCTTCCCCTTCTTCCTCCACCCCTTCACCCCAAACCTAAAGATCTCTGGCTAGGCCACACCAGAGTTGCCGTCAATCAGTTGAAGTCTATCTTACATCTGTCCCTCTCCAGATTGATGGAGGGAATGGAGAGAACTGACTTGGATGTGAATTAGGGCTTCATGGAAGGTGCCTTGAGAGGTGTCCTTAGAGATGGACAGAGCCTGGAGGCCCCCACCCCCATCCCTGCCAGAAGAGGAAGATGGTGTCAGGACTGGTTTTTGTTGTTGTTCTTTTTGTTTTTTTGAGTCAGAGTCTCACTCTGTTGCCCAGAGTGGAGCACAGTGGCACACTCACGGCTACTACAGCCTTGACCTGCTGGACTCAGGTGATCTTTCTGCCTTCGAAGTAGCTGGAGCTACAGGCATGCACCACTATGCCCAGCTAATTTTTTGATTTATTGTAGAGACGAGATCTTGCCAAGTTGCCTAGGCTGGTCTTGAACCTCTAAGCTCAGGCAATCCTCTTGCCTCTGCCTCCCCAAGTATTGGGAATACAGGTGTGACCACCACACCCAGCTAGGACTGTTTTCAATGCAGGATCTTGTGGGATAGAGCCAGGGATGGAGGCAATGTGATGGATGAAAGGAAACAGGGAATAAAAACACACATCGGTTAGACAAAGGAGAGAGCTGGGAGGCAGCTGGCCCACATGTCTCAGAAGCGTGGGATTGGCTTACCAGTGATCTACTATCTCCATGTCTCAGTATGTCTCAGCAAGTCCCCATCTGTAAAATGGGGTGCTTTTAGGGCTTTCATGAGCTAAAAACACATGCAGCTCTTTAAATGGCCTGCTCCAATGGAAGTGCTCAGTAAATCAGGAAATCCTCATGACACCAACCACGTTCTGCAACTGCTGAGTCTTGGGCTGCTTCCTTCCCCATCTCTCTGAGTCACTCCTTCTTCTCTATTCCAATGGCCTCACCGTAGTCCTGGCCTTCACCCCCTGGTGCTCAGGCCCAGTTTACGACACCCTTTCCTCCACACGGGCCTCCCCACCCCACCAGTCAAGCTCCACTAGTCCAATTTGCAGAAGGACTGGTTTGTTTGGTACCTTGAGGTCCCAGGCACTTCAGGCGACCTGCTTTACAAAAAAGAGCTCATTTCATTCAATTCCACAACAACTCTCTGAAGTAGGTACTATGGTCATTTTACAGAGGAGAAAATTGAGTCTCAGAGAGCTGAAATATTTGTGCAAAACTGCCGTAACAGTAAATGGCGGAGTGGGAATTCAAACTAGGTCTGTGCGGCTCCTGGCTTTTCCTAGTACCCCAGGCTGCCTTCCAAGCCCAACTCCTCAGCTGTGCATCTGAAGTGTTTACATCTAGAACCCCTACCCACTCCCAATATAGAGAGAGTTGTACCCTACTCCCCGGCCCAGCCCATGACACACACACACCTCATCTTCATGTATGTGCTTACCCCACGGAGTCAAAGAGCAAGAATAGAAAGGAAAGAAGTAAAACTTCAGGAAAGAGAGGGCTGGAGGGGTAAAGAATGCTGGAGGGGACCTAGGATGGTGCCCACAGATTTGGGAGATACCTCTGGTGTCTTGACTTCTGTCTCCTCCATCAGGGTGTGGGATCCCACAGGAAGGAAAGCTCAAGAGGAGCTTTGGGCACAAGAGGGCCAGGCCGGAGGCTGGTGAGAGGCCTGTGAAAGCTCCAGCTGCTCTGAATGAGTTCAAACCACTTGGCGGGGACACGCACCCAGAGAACAGGGAACATGCAAATGAGGCTCAGAACAGCTGTGGGGATCTTGCAGGAATCCTGACAGGATCCTGGCAAGCACTGGTGAGGCTGGGAGGCCTGGCTTCCAGCAAGGGGTCTGAGGTGGAATTTGCAAACCACTGGGAGGTCAACTCAATGTGTCAACCTGAGAAAAATTCCTGCAGAGACACAAAACGAAGGGTAGTGGGCACTTGGGAAAGGCGGCAGAGCTCATAAGCAGGCAGCATGTGTTCAGGAAGAGTCCCGTCAGGCAAAGCTCATCTCCACTGACAGGGTCACCATGCTAGTAGACAAGAGAAATGGGGTTTGCTCATGGAGCTGATCTTGAATGAAACATCTGACAAGCTCTTCATGAAATCGCTGTGAACAAGCTAGACAGGAGGAAGCTAGAAGGCAACAGAATTAGCGGGATGTATAGTTGGTTACACAATCATACCCTAAGGGTACTTAGCAATGGATTACAGCCCCATGCAGGGAGATGTCCAGGGGCATGCTGTGAGCACCAACCCCTACCATCCAGCTTCTTATCAAGTCCTTGGATCAATATACAAGAAGCATTTGAAGCCGAGAGCAACAGCAGATACATTGGATGACAGAGGCAGGATCTGAAATATCTTAATCAGCTGGAGAAATAAACCGAACTTAAGAGAAAATGAATTAAGAAAAAATATAAAGTCCCAAACAGGAGATTAAAAAGTTTATCACTGTTACAGGATGAACTGTGTCCTCCCCTCCACCAAATTCATATGTTGGAATATCCACCCCCAGCACCTCAGAATGTGACTTTATTTGGAAATAGGATTATTGCAGACATAATCAGATGAGGCCATTGTGGAGGGGATGGTCCCCAATTCAATGTGACTGGTGTCCTTATAGAAAAGGAAAATTTGGAGACAGACATGCATGCAGGGAGAGCACCATGCGAGGTAAAAGCAGAAATGATGTTGATACTTCTACAAGTGAAGGAACACCAAAGACTGCCAGCAAGACACCGGAAGCTGCGGTAGAATACAGTCTCTCTCGTATCCCTCAGAGAGCCGACTCCTTGACCTCAGACTTCCAGCCTCTGGGACTGTGAGACAACAAATGTCTGTTGTTTAAGCCATCCAGTTTGTGGTACTTTGTTATAGCTGCCCTAGAAAAGTAATCCAAGCACAAAAACAAAATAGAGAAGATGAGGCTGAGTAACAGCTTATGTTAAAGAGACTCGGGGGTGTCGCTTGGCTGTAGGCTCAGTAAAAATCAGCAGTTCTGTGTGACCACGAAAAACAGCCAGGTCAGCGTTGAAGCTATGTTCTGAGAAAGTGCAATATCTGAACCAGTGAGGGTGTGCTGGTCAGGCCTCACCTGGGGGACCACGTTTGGTCCTGGCAACCTCAACTTGACACAACCATGAGGATCTTCAGTGTTCTGTGCTCAGACATGAAAAGACAAGTCAGAGAAGGAATAAAGGAAGTGGGGAGAAGGTGGGAAGCGGGGAAGCAAATCGGCCTCCAATGTTTGAAAAGCTGTGGCATAAAAGATGGATGGAACAACCACATAGACCCCACATGGAAAGAAACAGACTTCAGAGAAATACAAGAACTTTCTATTAGGCAATGTTGCCCCCCAAATCGAATGGACCACCTTGTGGAAACCTGAGCTCTCAGTCTCTGAGAAACTCAAGACTCCGCCTGCTAACCACTTGGTAGGGACTTGTACAGGTGACGCAGGCAACCTGTGGCTCTTGACGAGGGTCCACTCACATCTCCTGCTTGGCTTGATACCAGCAATTCAGGCTTTTTTCCTATTTAAAGTTAGAGGCCACCGTGAGATATCTGGGCCCCAAAACTGTTAACTGATGGCTTTAAGCTGACGTGGGTACTCCTGGGCCTCCGAAGATCAGGTCTGGCGAGGCCCAAGCCCAGTGACGGGATGAATCTGCTCATGCTCGCAGAACAGGGGTCCCAGAAGGACAAGGGTGGGAAGAAAAATTGCCCTGGCTCTCCACTGAGTGGGCAGTCCAAGTGTTAACTGATCCCTAACTTGAGGGAGCCCCATGCTGTGAGGGGATACAGAGGAGCCCACACCCAGACCTCTCTTTGAGGGAATCCAGGAGAGCTCACCAGGAATTCAGTGTTCCGCAGGAGAAGCAACTGTGATGCCGGTAAGAAGACCCTGTCGTCCCTCAGTGTCCATGGGGGATTCATGCCAGGACCTCCTGCAGATACCAAAATCCACGGATGCTCAAGTCCCTCTTATAAAACAACAGAGTACTTGCATATAACCTACACACATCCTCCTATGGACTTTAAATCGTTTCTAGATTACTTTGAATACTCAATACAATGTAAATGCTATGTAAATAGCTGTTATACTGTATTATTTAGGGAATAAAGACAAGAAAAAAGTCTGTCCATGTTCAGTACAGATGCATTTTTTTCCGAATATTTTTGATCTGTGTATGTAAAAGTAGAACCCACAGATCCAAAGAGCCAACTGTACTTTCCAGAATGACCCGATTCTAATAAGGAGCTCATGTAATCATCCTTTAAACTAGTCCTCCCTCATTTTACAGTTTTTTTTAAAAGGAAGCTCAGAGAGGGAAAAGAACTTATATAAAACCCACAACAAAAAAATAGCCAAGTTAGGTTTAACTTGTCTCGTTCTCAACCTCATGCTCATTCCAAGGCTCGCCATTGCTTCCTTAGTAAAGGTTGTGGGTTGTGAGTTTTGAATAAGCGCCACCAGCATCCAGCGACAGAAGGCATGACCTAGTGGGGCCTAAAACAGTGTCTTGAACTTCAAGATGCAACAGAATGACCGGCAGCGCTTCCTAAAGCACAGGTTGCTGGGCCTCACTTTGGGAGTTGCTGCTTAGTCGGTCTGATGTGTGGCCCAAGAATTGCAGCATTCCTAACAAGTTCCAGATGGTGCTGATGCTGTGGGCCAGGGACACTGCTTTGAGAACCATTGATGTAGGGAAATCAGGAGGAAGTGGGTGCTCCGGCCTCAAAGCCACATGGACACAGAGGTTCACTGTCTCCAGGGCAGGAGGGCCCCAAGAGCTAGGCAGCTGGACTGCCAGCCAGTCCCAGAATAGAAGTTTACTTCACTGGAACCCTTCTGGTGGAAAGAAACTCATTCTAGAAGACCCAGGTTCCTGTACTTTCCATTCTGGGGTCTTTTGGATCTTCCAGGCTGATGAGCCATGTTCTCTTCTATAGAAAGTCCTGCTTCTCCTGCCGTCAACCACCATGTCCTTCAGTTTTCTCTCTCTCTCTCTAAACAGAGGAGCTCCTTGCACTAGCCCTTAGAGGCTGGTTTTCCAACTCTTTCCTGACCAGATACCCTTCACAGAGCACACTTGAGTTGGTCAGGGTCCCCTCTAAAATCCATGTTCAGAAATCAGCACAGAAAGATCAGGAAAGCCCAATCTGGACCCTGCATTTCTCTTAGTGCCACTTAAGATGGTGTTGTTTTGAGCGACCCCATCACCTTGTCAGCTCTGATAAAGCCAGTGCACAATTAAACCCCGCAGATCTTTTTCTCAGGACCTCAGCCAAATCAGGTCTGCCCCCACCCGCCTCATGAACTTGAGTAATTAATTTCTGCAATCTAAATGCGACTTTCCATCTGCCGCTGTTAAATTTCATCTTGTTAGTTTAAACCTAGCATTCCAGTTTGTTGAGATCATTTCTGAATCTTTATTCTGTCTTGTATAGGAGCTGCCTATCATGGCCTTGTCATCAACAAATTTGATTAAGCTCGCTTACTCCAGTTTCATCCAAGTTGTAGATAAAAATATGAAGCTTCATTTCATTTTCCAGACTCTCACCTGCCACAAACTATCTTCCTTTTTGGAATTCCTAATCATAGGATCACACTTCCCGGAATCAGACTTCCTACAGTGTAAGGGAGGTCTCCCGGCATGTCATTTCTTTCCTTGGCTGTTATAAATGCCAGGCTGATGTGGTCTCTTTCATCTGATCGTTCTGTCACATCACCATCTAGTTCCTGGTCATGGTCAGAATTAAATCAGGATAGTTTCGGTTGCCATTTCTCGAACTCCTCAGTAATGACAATGTTATAGAGGCAAGACTACAAGAATATATCCAATCCACCACTTTAAGCAGTATTTGACTTCCAATAGAAGTCAGGCTGCCTATCCCCCATCATGACTGTAGCATGCCTCCCTGACAGTTTTATATTCCATACTGGGAAAGCAGCATCCAAGTTCTTCCAACTGACTGGGGTAGCTCTAATAGTGAGATGTCATAACTTGGACCTGTTCAGCTGCAAGGCATGCTGGGATCTTGGCAGCTGGTCAGTGAGAGGCAAGAAATGTTTCCTGGTGTGGGTTACTTGGAGAAAGTGGGTGAGGACATAACCCAGGAAATAAAAAAGAAAGGGGGGCATTGATGAATAGCATCCTCACTCTCCTGCGATTCGTACTGAGAAGTGCCCCTCTTCTGCCGGAGAAAGGCACAGCATATGTCCATGGGATGCCGAAGGAACAGTTGTGAACAACTTGTTGACAACAAGCCAAGAGTTACACCAAGAGGATGGAGAAAAGCATATGTCGTGGTTAAGTGTGTAGGCTCTGGGTTTAAATCCCAGCTCTACGACTTATTAGTTGTGTGACCTTGGGCAAATTGCTTCATTTCTCAAGTTTCCTCAGGGGGAACGTGGAGATAAAAATAATATGTGTACATAAGGTACACGAGGATTAAAAGCGATAATGCATAGGAAAAGTTTAGCAGACTGTCTGAAACATAGTAACAGCTCAATAAATAACAGCTAGTATTACAAAACAGCTTGAAGGCACTGATAGATCAGGGGTTGGAGGTGGGAGGAGGAAAGGGCTGAGAATGTGAAAGGAAAAACCAAGGATGCTGGAAATCAGAGGTAGGAGAGGCTTGGGGTTCACCAGAAGCGGCAAGGCAGCACCGTGTGGAATTGACCTAGAGATGGAGCCTAGGAACAAGGCTAGGTCAAGAGAGTCTGACATTAAGTCAGGTCGGGCAAAGCAGGCTGCGTGAAACCTCAGAGGACATCCGTGAAAACAGTCTGTTTTTTAGCTCTGAATCCAAAAACTTTTTATTGCTGTAAGAAGTCAGTCAAAAATGGTCTAAATGATCCATGTTGAAAATAAGCATAAATATTCCAATTCTAGAAATCTGTTCTGAGGAAATAATCATCGCAAAGATTTATGTGCAAGGATGTTCACTGCAGCATTATTTATAATAGTGAAAAACAGTTTACAATTTAAATGTCCAACCACAGGGGGTCTGTAAATAAATTATGACACATTCATATGATGGAATACCAGACAGCCATTAAAAAGCCCCTTTTAGAAGAGCACTTAGGACATGGAGAAATGATCACAATATGTTGTTAAATGAAAAGGCTGGTTACAAAACAGCACCGATAGATTATCACAATTTTGTTACATACTTATTTAGAAGGAAATATGCAAAAATATCAGATGAATATGCATTACTTTTATAAAGCCTTTTTACGAAAAAAATGACCAAAAAGAAGTAACAAAAAAAAAGAAGTAACCAGACAGGAGCTCCCACAATCAGCTTATAATAGGAAGTCATTACATTCAGAACACAGGAACACAAACAGTAGCTATGATCTGAGTGCCAGGAGCTGTAGCTGGTACCCACTAGAAAGGACCTGACTGTTTTGAAGGGCTGAGGGCTAAGAGGTTCTTCATGCCATTGGCGTGAGGCCAGGTGGAGCCTAGGAAAGATTTAGGTCAGTGGCTCTCAACCATGGCTGCCTATTAGAGGCTCAGAAAAATACCAATGTCCAGGCTCCACTTGCAGGATTCTAACTTAATTAAGGTCTAGGACGGGGCTGTCATGTCTATTTTTTAAAGTTTCTGCAGATGATGCTTTTTTATTTATTTTTACTTTAAAAAAGAGAGAGAGAGAGAGACAGGGTCTTGCTCTGTCTCTCAGGCTGGCGTGTAGTGGTCCAATCATAGATCACTGCTGCCTTGAGCTCTTGGGCTCAAGCTATCCTCCCACCTCAGCCTCCTGAGTAGCTGGGACTACATGCGCACCACCACATCTGGCTTTTTTTTTTTTAAGAGACAGGGTCTGGCTATGTTGCCCAGGCTAGTCTTACATTTCTGGCCTCAAGCAATCCTCCCACCTCAGCCTCCCCAAGTGCTGAGATTATAGGTGTGAGTCACCACATCCAGCTGCAGGTGATTCTTACAGGAACCAGTGAATTGGTGTTAAGCAGGACCAAGTCATTGTTGCCTGTATACAGAGGCAGGCTGGAGGCTGCTCACCCCACTTCACCATCGTCTTCTCTCTAGACTGGGCCCAACAAGTGAAGAAAGACTCACTCTGGAAGCTGCACAGATGGTGAAAGGGAGCAGATGCCCCAAGGCACCTGGTCTATGCAGAAAAATTATCCTCAGCCTTGGGGAACATTAACAGAAATGCTCCTTAGACCTTGCCTGTTTGGGAGCTTTTTCCACAAAGACATGGCACTATACTTACACTCCTGATGGGACCCAGGGTACCTGCTGACTCTATAAACAGGAAGTACAGGCTCTAAAAAGGGGAAAGGAAAGAAAACTAGGAGCCTGGGAAATCTACAGGGACCTGGCCCTGCGTAAGCCAGAGTGAGTGGTATTTTCCTATTCTGTCCTGCTTTTGGGAAGAAATATACACCGACCCAGAAAGCAATGTGTAAGCCTTAAAGCATTCTGCTTTGGGTGGATGAGGCCTCTCAGAGGGCTCCTAGTTTCCCCCAGGTACCTTGAGGTAGGAGAACTGGCTGCTAGAAACAAAAGTTTGTATTAAAGGATAAGATCTCCCCCAGCTTCTCACTATAGATATAGTGTTACTCAAGTCACTAAAAGAAGGGAAAGAAGAGGCCTGAGCTGGGTGCTTCACACTCCATCCATCTGAATAATTAAGCGCCAACTGCAGCTCTTCAGTTCTCCTTACAGTGCGGCTCCCAGGAGCCTTGGAGACAATGACTAGGGCAGTAGGGAGGGAGCTCTGGCTCAGGTAGACCAGCCAGGTTGGCAAGTAGGGATGGATCTGAATTGCTACCCCGCGAGCCATTTCCCTGAAGTTGCCTCATGGGCAGCCTCACATCAACTCTGGCAGAGGAACAGAGCTGCAGAGAATCCATAATCAAACCATAACACACAGCTTTGCAATGCATTGTATCTGTGTGTATACGTGCATATGTGTGCCTATGCTTACATGCACATATATGCCTCCATATACAGCAGTTTTACCTTCCAAATGATGTTTGGCTCTGGATAAGGCAAAAAGGAGAATGCAGTCTGAAGATGCAGTGACCAGCAGTCAATCAGATGGGTTATCAATAGGGCGGCTGCATGTAACTGGAAACAAGCCTGAGACTAACATTCTCTACAAAGAATCCACAAAAAATAAAGGATTCACTACTGGAAAATCAAGAAGCAACCCCAATATCCATTCAAAATCATGAACTGGAGGGCCAGAGAGGGCTTTAGCCTTCTTCTGAACACCTCATTGTTAAAGATGGGGAATCCAGTGTTTTTGGTATAAGTGTTCAAGCGGGGAAGCCTTCCTAATTTCTAACCCAGCTCCCTCCTCAGTAACTGAAACCTCCTCTACTTTGATCCTCAGGGGACTGGCAGAACAGATGGTCACCAACCATCCTCTGAGTACCAACCTCTCCCATCACAGAAGATGCTGGCCAGGTTTCTGGTTCAAATGCAAAGACATTCTGATAATATCGACAAGGCTTCAAATTCAAACGAGTTCCATGTGCAAGTCTGATTAAGTCATCCTTATTAAACGCAAATCAATGAGGGCAGTGTCTTGGTGGGACTCAGCACACACAGCATTGCCTTTACAGCTTTCATGTACTCAGAGAAAGCCCAATGGAATCGTTGTCCTTCTGTTTCAAGTCACAGAGTAGAGGAGACTCAGTAGACCAACTGTCAGGAAGTACGTGCAAGGTCAAACTCCCCCAAGCCCAGTCCCCATCTCAGGGGTCCCTCCTTCTGCTTTCTCTACTGTGCCCAGCAGCAAATTGGGCAGAAAACCATCTTTTTTGTTGTTGTTGTTCCACTCTGAAGCTACCGAGTCTCGTAATTTCTCATTGGTGAGCCCCCCCACTCAGGTCAGGATGAAGGAGTGCATTCTGCAGGGTTTGGTTTTCATCTCTCATGCTAAGACAAAACACTGAAACAGAAGGGAAGGGGAGAGACATGGCAGGGCCACAGAGCACTCAGTACTCTCCCACCCCTCTCCTGTCAGAACTCTGCTCCCAGTTGGAACCTCTCCCTGCCACTTTCTAGCATTCAAGCTGGTTATAAAGGAAATTTCTTCAGAAGGAAAGGCTTGGAAGAGATCCGTATGAGACAGAGGATGGCATACACAAAGATCTCTTTCTTGACTACCCAGTATCATCTCCTCAGCTAAGGCAGATGTCCTCAGACCAAAGTCACAGGCAGAGCAGGGGGGATTGCAAAAGTATATAGCACGATGCCAGTGAAAAATCCAGGTGTTGTCTTTACAAACTATGAAAGAAGGGTTTACTTCTGTGAATTCAATGAAATTCCATTAATCAAGACACTTGTTTTGGCGTCTTGCCATACATACATTTAAGAGCAACTTAGTTGAGTGTTGTCATAAATTTAAGATCAACTTAGTGATGGCCAAACTCAAATTCAAATATCTGAATGTAAAGAAAACTCATTCATTAGTAGTAACCATTTTACACACACACACACACACACACACACACACACACACCGGGAAATGAAGACAAGCTAGTGATCAAGATGACTGGATGAGGAAAAGGATGGTCATCAAGACCCGCTGGGTGCAGACCCTTTAGTATAAATAATGCTCCCTCCCAATAGTCGAGCTCTCCAGGTGCTTGGTTTTGCCTCTGTCTACACCACAATTACAAGGCAAGTGTTCAGCCCCACTTGACAAGTAAGGAATCTGAGACTATGGAGAGGAGACTTGGAATCCTAGCCCTTTCAGCCCTCCCCCCAAGCCCTGGATTCCCAGTTCTTTGGGCAACTCCACATTCACTGTCACGTTCCCCAGAAACACACACATACAAACACACACCATAAATTCTATCACAGATGTCCAGGCAATGCTATAATTGTGTTCCTCTAGTCATGCTGATTCATCTCCATAGGGGAGACCAGAAACAAGGCTTGTTTACTCTTGTATCCGTAACTCCTAGGACAGTGGCACGTACTAGCTACTTAGGAAATGAACACATTAGTTTACAGTCACTGCTGGTCTCATTTACCCTGTACCCAGGTGATAACAAAGCCAACACTTGAGGATCATGGGGGAGTATCTGACGACTGCCAGGGTACAGGTGGTGAGGCACCAGAACTCGGCCCTGGGTCCCTTAAAACAACGCGTAAGGACATGCACTTCAAATCAGGGGTCTTGTCCTTTTGTCCTCTGTGTCCACTCTATCCCCTCAATTCTCAATGAAAGTGGTGAGTTGGTTGACTGATTGGTAGTGCTCTGAGTTGCTATCTTGCTGACTTTCCCTGTGGGATATAGAAGGGTGACCAAGACTAAGCATAGGAGTGTCATGGTCCATGCTCAAAATAACTGGACCCCATAGTATTTTCTTCCTAAAAACACATACTCCATCCGCCAACCTTCAGTCTTGTCAGGCTGATCTTTCACAAATGTCTGCTGCCCCCTAACCCCACTGCTGGGGTTCTCATTCCTCTTTTTAGACCCACACTCAAGTCTCAGGGCTTTCTGAATATTCCTCGGGATTCGTGAACATCATGTGAGCTTCCAGCCTTTTCTCATCCAACCCCTTTGCTACATAGGGGGAAACAAAAAGTCATGGTTGGAGTTCCTCTTTCTTGTAAAGAATAAAACAGACTTCTACCCACTGGGTTCCTAGTGGGGAGGAAGACAGAAGACCTGAGTTTCAGTCTTGGTGCTGCATCTAGAACCTTGTATCAATGGATGTAAAGAGCTCAGATTTGTACAAGATAAGATGGCTCTGACCTCAAGGAACTTACCATCTCACAGAAGAATCTCAGTGGACCTGAGGATGAGCCAGGAGTCCAGCAGTTCAGAGGCAGAAGCAGGCCGTGGGATATTCCAATCAATCCCCAAGGCTCAGGGAAACAAGATAACATGTACATCCAAAGTAGATGAGATCACTTAGAATCCTAATTTCTTAATCATAGCTATAGGGGGTCAGACTGCTCAAGGGCTGCAAATTGATTTTGTTTGGACCATTTCATGTGGCCAGCTTCACTTTGAACACCTAATTGTGCACAGGCCAAGCCACTCTAATTGCCTGATCAATACATTGTTACTTACCTGAATATGAATTTGTGAATCCCCTGACATGGGCAATCCCCAAGGCCTCTTTCAGCTTTGAGTCTCAATATGAAGTGACTAGAGGAAGGGCTTTCAAACAAGACAGGAGGTCACCTTAAGACAAGAAAGTGTCTAGGGTTCCTCCAATCCTACTGGGGAAGTAGCAATCTACAGAGGCAGGCTGGACCTCTCGGCTTCTCTGCCTTTGTAGTCTGGCTCTAGGAAAAGTGGTAAGGGAACCCTTCCTCCTGGGTTCCTTCTCCTGTCCCATGCTCCCTATACAGACAGCTAGTGGGGAAGGGGGTGCTGGCTCCCCTCTCCCAGGGCAGTCAATAAATACAGCCTCTGTCACTCCTGAGTCATCAAGCTTTATTGAACCAGTCCTCTCCTAAACCCTTGGTCATCATTTGGCATTCTGCTGCCTCGTGCTGCTGGTGCATCTTCCTGCCGACATTCTCCCTCCCCAAACACACACGCACGTGTCTTGGGATCAAACTGGTGAACTGAGCAACCTCTCTGGGCATGGGCTCAGTCCTGTACCTCTTTGTATCTACCAGCACCTAGCATTTACTCTGTACCCAGGCAATAACAAGAGGGCAGAAAGGGTAGTGGAGAGAGGCCCCCAGGTTGAGGTGGGGTGGGGTTGGGAGTGCCTGAGAAACATGGAAGGAGGTTGGATTTGCTAGGGGCTTAAGGAAAAAGATGGGGGTTAGAGCCTGAGAAGATGGGATCGTGGTGTGGTCTACACACAGACAAGCTTCCAACCCCCAACACCAACTCCACTGGGTGCATGGTGCATTGTGCATAGTGTTTGCATCAAACACCATTTGATGCCCACAGTGATGAAAACATGGCTACTGTTAGCTCGGAAGGAGGAAGGCTCTGACATTGACTGCTTGGAAAGACAAGAGAGATGCAAGATAGGCCATTCCTTTCCAAACTAGTGGCTGCAGTTGTTGATATGCAGAAGGAGCTGTCCCCCCATCCCCCACCCCACACACACTCCTATATACATACTTTCCCAACATGGCATAGCCAGAGACAGCCCTTCCTCCAGAGTGGCCTACCTACCACCCTCCCCAAGGCCCAGACCAGTTCTCACCACCCTATGAGTGACCAAGTGGCAAGTTCACCCCCGTCTTTGATATTTGATCTCCTTAAACCTCGACTTGGGGCAGGGTATTGGCAGTTTCTTTCTAAGCTGTTCTTCATCTGCCCCCCTTTTCCTAGATGTGAGGTTCAGTTCTGCTGGCTCAATTTCCTCTCTTACCCCTTCCTCAAGGTCATCTGTCCCGGCTCAGAAAAGGTGAGAGGCCACTGCTGAATGTCAAGAAGAAAAAAGGCGGGGGTGGGGGGGGTGGGGGGAGGGATCATTAGTGAGAAGAAAGAGTGGAAGAGAACAGACTAAAAGAAGAGCGAGAGTGGGGGTGAGGAGCACGCGGAGCGAGCGGCAGGGAGGGCGGTGGAGAAAGGCCCCTCGGCCGAGGTGCGTGGGGCGGGGGGTGTCTGAGAAACGCGGAAGGAGGTTGGATTCGCTAGGGGCTTCAGGAAAAAGATGGGGGTAGGGCCAGAGAAGATGCGATCATGGTGGGGTGTAGACACAGGCAAGCGTCTAACCCCCCCAATCCCAATTCCGTTTGCCGGGAAGGAGCGCAACCGGGAGTAGACAGCCCTTCCCGGCGCCGCTGCCCTCACCCAGTCCCCAGCCGAAGCCTGGAGAGGATCGCAAGGGTGGCGGCAGACCCCAGCGGTCAGCGGTCCCCCTCCAAACTCCGGGCACAGTCCTGCCTGCGTGGCGGGACGGTCGGAGTGACCCGAGGGCTGCGCACGGGCGGGGGTGGGGGGTGGGGGATGGGGAGGGAGCGAGCACGGCGCTGCAGGTGGTCTTCCCCGCCGTTTAAAGTTTGTGGCAGGCAACGGAATCGGCTCCGTTGAGCAGATTCCCCCTCGAGTCTCGCCTGCTTCTTCCGCGGGTCTCACGACCTGTCGGCTCCGGAGCGCGCGGGTCCCCGAGCCCCTCTGCCGTCTCCACCGCTCCTGTGCCCGAGCGCCCCCCGCTCCCTCCCTCCGCGCTGGATCTCCCGCACGACGTGAGCGGAAAGTGAATGGGCAGCCCCAACCACAAAGACAAATTACCATGAGAAAAATAAATCAGGAAATCGCGGTTCGCGTCCCGGGTTCCCGCCGCCGCCGCACCCCTCTCCACCGGCCCTGGCGGGAGTGCGGGACCCCCGAGCCAAGCAAGCTGGGCCTAGCGGGTAGTTTGTGCTCCGCGGTGCCCAGTGAGGGTGCGAGTGTCCTGCATAGGGATCTGGGAAGAGTCCGTTGGGGGCCCCGCGGGCAGCGGCGGCAGCGGGTTGGGGACGTCCCGGAGCGGGAGATTTCACACTCGGGGCGGGCCACGCGCCTCGCCCGCACTCTCCCTCCATCCCGTTTCCTCTCCGACCCTCTCTCCGCCTCCCTTTCCGCGCCTGTTCCTGCGCCTCTGCCCTGCTCGTTCCCCGCCGTTCACTCATTCGACCCTTCCTCCAGGCCCGGGCCCAAAGTCCCCATCGAGGGTGCGACCCAGACGCACCCGCTGCAGCCCCGGGAGGGCCTCAAGCAGCCGGGACCCGGGCCTGGCGGAAGGCGGGAACAAGGCAGCGCCGAGGGCGCCCAAGACGAGGTGGCCGCAGGCGGCGCGGAAGCCCGGGGACCCCAGTCCTCCCGCCCGCAGCCGCCCCCATCTGGCTCCGGCTTGCCAGCGCCCCCGGGCCCCTAACCCTCTACTAACCGAGTTGCCGAAGTTTGCAACTTGCAGCCCCAGCCCACGCGGGGGAAGAGCCGGGGGCTCCGGAGACTCACCTCCGGGCTGTGGGCGCAGGTGTCCGTTTCCGGCGGCGCGGAGCGGCGGGGGCGAACCCGGAGGCCCGGCGGCCCGTCTGGGAATGGGTCGGCCCCGCGAGGAGCAGCCCCAGCCCTCGGCTTGGCGCTCCAGTGCAGTCCCGACCCGGACCCGCGCCCGATGCGCTCGGGCTCCCAGCAGCCGCCGGACGCGCGGCCGACCCGCCCGGCTCCGCGGAGCTGGGCTCTGGCACCAACCCCGCGCTCCAACCAGCTCGCGACCCGGCGCGCCGGAGAGAGCCGGCAGGAGGAGACGGAGGGAGCGGGAGGAGGGAGGGGGAGGCGGTGGGGGAGGAGTTGAACGAGGGGAGAGAAGGAAGGGAGCGGGAGCGAAAAAGAGGAGGGGGCTAAAGAGGACCTGCTGCGGCGCGCGCTGCACCCGCCAGCCTCCAGGCGCACGGAGGGGCGCGAGGGGGCGCCCTGCAGCCCTGCGTCCGCTTAGCTCGACTCCCGCCTGGGACCAGCCGCGTGTGTGTTACCCGGAGGGTGGACCGAAGCCCCCTCCCCAGTCGGCATTCTGGGGCGAAACCTAGGTCTCCCGAGGACTTGTCACCGTTTGCCACATCCCCCCTCGCCGTCCTCGGTCACCCCGTCTCACATCTGACTTCCTCCTGCCGACCCCAACACTCGGGGACCCGAGGAAGCTCCCCACCGACCCCCACCCCCAGCCTCCCCAATGTCCCGTCCTATTAGCTTCCTGCCTGTGGCTGTGAAGGAGAAAGAGACCGCGTATAAAATGGGGAGATCTGTTATAAACTGCAGTAGCAGGGAGTGAGGCTAGACTGCTGGACTGAACTGGAAGGCCAGAGCTGGCCGGATTATGGTTAACCTTGCAAGCTGTGCGACCTTGAGGAATCTCTCCAAGCCTCAGTTTCCTCAGCTGTAAACTGGGGTTGGTAAGACGCGCCCTACAGAATTGTGAAAACCAAGTAGGGGATACAGTGAGTAAAATAACGTCGGGAGCATTGGGAGGGCATGCAAGAGTCGAGCGATCCAGGGAGGCGATGGGGCGATCTCAGCCGAGGAGGGAAGGTTTAGCGCAATTCAGCGATACTAAATTGTTTACAAGTTTAAGTGATCCAGTGTTTCTGATGGCTAGAAGGCGGGAGAGAAAGACGTAGGGGGCAAGCTTCAAATCCTAGCTGCTCGGGCTGCAAGAGGGATGGGAAGAGAGCCCTCTGCTGAACAAAAAAGATATTTTAAAATTTAAAAGGTGACCTAAGAAAAAATGAGAATTAGAAAGACAAAGGACCTGGAAAATTAAAAACAGGAAAGTGTGGGTCGAAGAAATAATAATAATAAAGTTGCAGGAAGGAAAACATTAAAATAATTTATAGAGTATGCCAGAAATTGGAGAATTAGAAGAAAATCTGAATGAAGCGTTTTACATTACAAAATTCTGGGTAAAGGACACCCCAGATAAAGAAAAATGGAGACCATAAGAGCCCACCACCTCCCTGCCCCCTCCCACCCCCCACCTCTCAACCATGGTAAGAAGCAGCTTGGGCAGGATGATGAGCAGGAAAGGGTGGCTCTGAATCCAAGAAGGCCGTTTATAAGACACTGTAAAAAGAGAAACAGTGCAAGATCCCAGAGATAAAGACTTTCTAGGGCAACAGAAATGCTGAAACTCGTAATGTGAAGAATGGAAAGGAACTTGCAAAGGTAAGACACATTCTGGCCACGAAGACAGATGCAGAGGAGAAGAAGAGAGGAAGGAAACAGGCATGCATGGGCAGACCAGTCTGGTAGCCCACCCATGTAACATTGGGGTAGAACTCAAGTTGGAAGAGGCAGTTCAGGGTATCAAGTCCAAATCTGTCATTTTATAGACAAGGACAATGAGCTCTGGGTAGGAAGCCATTCTCTCAGAGTCCCAGGCAGGGATGGGAGCAGGTCTCCTGATCTTTCCTACCATTCTGAGTATTTGCCCCCCTCCCCCACTACACACACACACACACACACACACACACACACACATACACACATTCCCTACAGAACCATGGGAATTCTTTTTGTCATCACAAAAAATTACCAACAAGCAGAGACACCTTTTAATCAAAACAAAAATCGGAAACTATTCCACATACTATACTGCAGGGACAGGGAGTAGGCAGAAGAGCTTCCTGTTTGTCTGGCTGGAAGAATAGATATACAAGTAATGCCTTCTGAGTGCCTTCGACCACAGCTCTCTCTTTCAAGGCAATCAGAATCTCTATTCTTCACACATTTCACCGCCCTCTCTCTTTCTACCGTGTTTTGATCATTTTCTCTTTCTTCTCTTCCCACCATCACTTCAGGCCCCTTCCTGGCTCTCTCTCTCCACTTACAAATGAGTGTGGGAGGTGGCTTGGCACAGGAAGGAAAGAGGAGACCCCAGCCTGGGGACACAAGGAAGGAAATCTTCCTTTTCAGGAGCCAAGAAGGGTAGACACCCAAAGAGACAGACCAAAGAGCAGGGCAGCTTGCAATGCTGGGCTAATTAATCCTAATTGCATCCTAAAGTATTGTATTGATTAACAGTGATTACTCAAGAGCTCTCAATACAAGAGAGCTTCAGAGCCCAGCCCTCCAGAAGGGACGGTTTCTTTACTAGCCTAGCTTACCACCTGCTGTTGGGCAACCCAGCCAAACAGCATTTGAATCATTTGCTTAGAACAAAACCCATCACCCCAGTGTCACCACTGGCTTCTGTCACCTTCCTTAGACCCTTAAAACAACTTGTAAGATAATTGCTTCTCTTAGGAGCAATTCTCCTGTTACCGAAACATTGTTAATTAAGCAGAATGGAAATACAGTAATTAACAGAATTCTCCCAAACAAACAAGCTGAAGAGCAGTGAACAGAGGGGGCGAGAAGCAGGTCTTAGAATTCACTCATGACCTAGAAATCCCAAACTTATCTTGACCTAAGATTCCAAGAGATTAAGAAGGAAGTCCAGATTCTCATGCTCAAGAGTAGAAAAGCTGAGAGCACCAAACAGTCTCCTTCCTCCCACCTGAGGGTGTTTTCTGGAAGATCAAGCTGCCTGTCTCAGGAGGCCATCATTGTGAATGTGTGTGTGTGTGTGTGTGTGTGTGTGTGTATGCAGGCGTGCGTGCGTGTGTACACATGCCTGGGCATCTCCTTCCTCCCACCTGAGGGTGTTTTCTGGAAGATCAAGCTGCCTGTCTCAGGAGGCCATCAGTGTGAGTGTGTGTGTGTGTGTGTGTGTGTGTGTGTGTGTGTGTTGTGTGTGTGTGTGTGTGTATGCAGGCGTGCATGTGTACACATGCCTGTGCATAGCCCAGGGTCAGGCACAAACCTTGCCTTGCAGCGAAAGGCAAACAGCCAGTCATATATTGATAGGCGAGAGAGAGAATTGAAAATGAAAGGCAACACTTACAATGTCCAAACAGTGTTCTGGTCCCAGAATTGCCTGCTCATTGTGCCTGGGGAAGGCAAAGGAAAAAGAAAATTCCCACCCCAGAAGTCATTGTTGATTTGTGAGTCAAAAGCATGCTCAGGTCAGAGGAACTGAAGTGTCACTGAATGACAGCTTTGCCATTGTCCTGAACAAATTTGAGAGATCTTCCTTCCTTCCTTCCTTCCATCCCAAACATTTAAGTGTCACTCACTGTGCTGTGTGGGGAGGTCATAGGAAGAGCTTCCCAGGAAGGCAGTAGGGGCAGACAAACCACAGAGCCACAGGACGGAAGCACGTGGAGGGCCAATGGCCAGCTCTACCAAGCAGGACAAGCAAGCCTTCATTGGAAAGGGCCATTCTAGCTGGGAATGGAAGATGGGAAAGGAATCTGCCAGACAGAGAAGCAGGAGGAGGCAGAGGATTTCAGGCAGAGGAAGTAGCATGTATAAAAGCACAAAGCGATATAATTAGATTTCTGTTTGAAGAATTACTTGGCCCTGGTTAACAGATTCAGAGAGAGCTGAAGCAGTAAATGTGAGCGGGTGTTTTGCGTGGCAGAAAGAGCACCGCACCAGCAGTTAGAGCTTCTCAGTCCTAGACGAGCTTGGCCATTGATGAACTGGGTGTCCTTGGGCATGCCCCTTCACCTCACTGACCTCAGTTCCTAGTAGATACAATGAAAAGGGTTGATCAATGGGTTGTAAGTTTCTCCTTGCACATGCATTATATGATTCTGCTTCTGCCTGAAGATACTTCTTTAAATCTTGCTCTATAGTGTGCCTTTTAGCTTATTGATGTACTTTGTCCTTTCCGTGAGCATAGCACTTTACAGTTTACGGAAGTATTTTCCACATACTATCTTCCTTGACCCTCACAGCCCTGTGAAGGAGACAGCTATGCTGAAGCCCTTGAGGACCTTGTCCAGTCATGGCTGTAAACTCCACTGTGCTGGTGATGCCCAAGTTTGGATCTGCAGCTCTGACCTTTCTCTTGAAATCCAGACGCAAATCGCCAGCTGCCTGCTCCCCTCCTCTGCGTGAGGCATCTCAAACTTAACATGCCCCGCCCTTAACTACTAGTTTTCTTTCCCAAATCAGCTTCTCCCTCAGACTTCTCTATCCCACTAAATAAAAACTCCATTCTTCAATTCCTCAAGGTCAAAACCTTGACGTCAGCTCACACCCCCCATCCAGACCGTCAATAAATCCTGTTGTCTGTACCTTTGGAACATTTTCAGAATCTGACCATTTCTCACCACCTCCTCTGCTGGCACTCCGAATCAAACCACTTTTTTGTCTCACCAGGATGTTTGCTCTGTCTGTTTCTGCCTTTGTGCCTACACAAAGCTCTGAGCATCATCAATTGCATCACCGAGCATCAGTTTTTCTATCTATAAACTGAGGACAATAATAATAATGTATTTACTAAATCAGTATTGTGCACTTTGTTTTTGCCAAGCATTGTTCTGTGGGCTAGAATTCTCTACACAGAAGCCCTCTTAACCCAGATTCTATCATTCCTCTGCTCAGAAAACTTCCTCCTCCGCCTCTTTCTTCGTCTTCCTCCTCTTTCTCCTCTTCCTCTTCTCTTCTCCTCCCCTCCTCCCCTTCACCTTCTCCGTCTCTGTCTCCTTTTCCTTCTGTCAGGGTCTCACTCTGTTGTCCAGGCTGGAGTGCAGTGGCATGATCACAGCTCACGACGGCCTTGACTTCCTGGGCTCAGGGGATCCTTTCACCTAAGCCTCCCGAGTTGCTGGGACTACAGGTGCCCACCACCATACCTGCCTTTATTTTTTTTGTAGATACAAGGTCTCACTATGTTACCCAGGTTGGTCTTGAACTCCTGGGCTCAAGCAATCCTCCTGCCTCAACCTCCCAAAGTGCTGGGATAACAGGCATGAGTCACTGTGCCCAGCACTGCTCAGACACTTTCTATGGCTTCCCAGATCTCTAGAAAAAAAAGCCTACCAGCCCCACAAGGCCTTTCTGACATCATCTCCCAGCACTCTTGCCTCCCTCACTGCTGTTCAGCTACACCAGCCTCTCTGCTGTTTCTCCAATACCCGAGGCTCTCACCTCAGGATCTTTGCACTTGATGTTCTCTCTGTCTGGAAAACTCTTCTGCCAAATGTCCATATGAGTCATTTCCTCCCTTCTTGCAATCTCTGTTCAAACATCAGTTCATCAGAAATACATTGCCATCTTTTCAAAAATGACAAATACCTGCCATTATCACCACCTGATAGTATACGCATTTATTGTGTGTCTCCCCTGGCTAGAATATAAATTCCATGAAAGCAGAGACTCTGTCTGCTTTGTTTAGTGCTGTGACTAATTATACTAAAACATATACTAAATGTTTTTTTTTTCTTTTTCTTTTTTTTTGAGTTGGAGTCTCACTCTTGCAGCCTCGACCTGCTGGGCTTAGGCGATTCTTCTGCCTCAGCCTTCCAAGCAGCCGGAACTACAGATGCACGCCACAACGCCCTGCTAGTTTTTGTGATTTATTATAGAGATGAGGTCTTCCAAGTTGCCCAGGCTGGTCTCGAACCCCCGGGCTCAGGCAATCCTCTGGCCTCTGCCTCCCAAAGTGCTGGGATTACAGGCTGAGCCACCACTGGGTCCATCGACCCATACAGCAATATTCCAAGTCACAACACAGTGAAGAGTTAGCACTAAAATCCCAAACCTCTAAAGTGGTCTTCAGTGCCACATACACACATTCACCCTGGAATCATTTTTTTCTTGTGTTACAGTTCTAGTTTTTCTTCACACACGCATAAGTCAAGGGTGTGCTGAAGCCCTAGAGGAGCCCAGAAGAAAGGCTGGCTTTGTAAAGTCACATCTCTCTCCCCAGGCACTCACAAACTCCTCTCCCCCTTCCTCTTTCCTCTGACTGTCAGATTTGGATGCAGAATAAGCCAGGGGGAAGTGAAGCTTGGTGGGGTGTGAAAATCAGAGGCACTGCTGGTCCAGGATGACACCAGGCTTCCTGGCAGATAAGTAAGATAAAGGGTCAAGTCGAGAGCTCTAACTCCGGGTGAGGAAGGCAGGGGCAACTCTCAGGATGTTTAGACCCAAGGAAGAGCACAAGGTGTGATCACCTTTCTTGAAGACATTTGAAAACAAGAGATCTGTGTCTGTGATTATCTTCCAGGACCAGGGTGAAGCCATAGAAGTCCTGGACAAGATCAGGACAGGATGAGTGTTGGTCAAGGTCACTAAGGCAGTATTCCCAGAGGGGGATCTGCATCCTATTAAGAAGAGGATCCCTAGCCAGGCTCGGTGGCTCGGCCTGTAATCCTGTGCCTTAGGAGGCTGAGATGAGTGGATTGCCTGAGCCCATGGGTTCAAGACCCGCCTGGGCAACTTGGCAAGACCTCATCTCTACAGTAAATCAAAAAATTAGCCAGGCATGGTAGTGCATGCCTGAAGTTCCAGCTACTTGGAAGGCTGAGGCGAAAGGATCGCCGGAGCCTAGCAGGTCGAGGCTGCAGTGGCTGGGAGCGGCCACTGCACTCCATCTGGGTGACAGACTGAGACTCCAACTCAAAAAAAAAAAAAAAGAAGAAGAAAATTCCAGATTGTAACCAAGAAGGGGCATGGGCTGGTGCCCAGAGGACCCAAGCAGGACCAGACCCCTGGACAGGAGATAAGGAAGAATCTGAAGGAACTCCCCTTGCCTGGGTGGGGACAGAAAGCCACTGGAGACATTGAGAAGTCTAGAAAGGTCCCTTTTCCCCCACCAAAATGTTTCTACCTTGGTGTTTCATGGCCTAAAATCCTCACACTGGGGACATAATAGGTTGACCTAATACCTTATCTAGACCAAAAAAAAAAAAAAAACCCATAAATTAACAGACCCTTAGCAGGGATGAAAGATAGTCATTCCTTCTGAATTATCTACTGAGCACACTACTGTACCCATTGTTAGGGTTAGGGTTAAGGTTAGGGTTAGCACCTACAAACTTGGCTCCTGGAGAGGAAGCATTCAGTACATTATTATGGATGCATGGTGTAGGACTATGGGAGGGTTAGTAGAGAGGACTTGATTGCCCTGGAAGGGGCCTGGGGTTTTTTTTCCTATAGTCCAGGCAAGGGGAGTCAAGGTTTGGGGCAGAAAGGCTAATGTGGTGAGATGGGTAGCAGTGGGTGGACTTGAGTGAGGAGGACCAGTTAGGAGACTATTATGACATTATGATAATATTAGATACTATTATGACCGCCCCAGCACCTGGCCACATTAGGACAGATATGACAAAAACAATGAAAACCTATGATCTACCTTTGTTGTATGGAGTAAGACAACCCCAAGGGCTTGAAACACAGAATGATGGACTGAGATGGAGAAGGATAAAAAAAGAATCAGAGAAAGAACATGGGTGCTCAGAAAAGAAAGGGAGAATGTGAACCAAGCAAGTAATAAGCAAAGGCCTGATGAAGAGAACTTTGCCTGAACCCCGTCAACTTGGCTGAGCGCTGGCTCTGCTCCAAGTCAGGGAAATGAAGGGGGGTGGAATGTGCCCTTAACACATCCTGGGGTTGCTGCAGGCAGCTTGGATCTCAGATGCTAGCCAGGAAGCCCTGATTTGAGCAGGAGGCATCAGGCTTCTTCATTTCAATCAAGTAAGAATTTTCACACCCCTGTTATTTTCTCAGTTCTGTGCTGAGGCTAGAGAGGACACACACAGAGGATAAGCAGTGCTTAAGGGATGATCATCTCATTGGGAACGTGAGATGCAAGCAAGAAGTAAATAGCAGGTAAATGCCAGATTGGCTGCTCCAGGCAATAAACACCGGACTAGTTCAGGGGAGAGGGAGTCACTAGGAAGTCTTCTTGAAGGATCTGGAGGCCAGGAACAATGGCACTTTGGGAGGCCAAGGTGGGCAATTGCTTGAGCCCAGGAGTTCGAGATCAGCCTAGGCAGCACAGCAAAATCTTGTCTCTACAAAAATAAAAATTTACCCGGTGTGGTGGTGGCAGTGTGTGTCTATAGTCCCAGCTACTCAGTGCTGAGGTGGAAGGTTTACCTGATCCCAGGAGGTTGAGATGCCATGACCTGTGATCGTTGTGATCATGCCACTGCACTCCAGCCTGGGTGACAGAGTGAGACCCTGGCTCAAAAAAAAAAAAAAAAAAAGAAAGGAGGTGGGACTTGCCCTGGGCCACAGGAAAATGTAGGATTGGACAGGTGCAGGGGAGGGAAAAGATTAGTGAAGTTCTTTGAAAAGGGAAAGAAAAAATAGATATAAAGGGGAAATATATAATCTGCTTAGACTTTTAAAGAGCTTTTGACAAAGTTCTCTTAAGAAAGGCTCTTTTCAAAGGTTAAGTCACCACAAGGCTCGAGGGGGAGGAGAGAATGATTTCTCTTTTATCAAGATTAGGGAATGGCTTAGAGACAGAAAATAAAAGGTAGGAGCAAATTTAGGCTTCTCTAGATGGTACCTTGTTAAAATTTTCTCAAGAATCCATGAAATAAATGGATAAGCAAAATGTGGTACAGACATCCAATAAGTGTTATTCAGCCTTAAAAAAGAAGGAAGTTCTGACACATGCTACAACATGGATGAACCTTGACGATGTCATGCTAAGTGAAAGAAGCCAGACACAAAAGGACAAATACTGTACAATTCTACTTATAGGATGTATTTAAGTAGTCAAACACACAGAAACAGAAGGTGGAACGGTGGTTGCCAGTGACTTGAGAAAGAGGGATACGGGGGAGTTAGGTTTTAATGGCCACAGAGTTTCAGTTTGGAATGATGAGAAAGCTGGGAAGGGGGTGGTGGTGACAGTAGCACAACAGTGTGAATGCACTTGATGCCACTGAAACGTGCCCTTAAACATCATTGAGATGACAAGTTTTATGTTGGTGTATTTCGCCACAGTTTAAAACATGTACGTAGAATGGTCCCATTTATATCCTTAAAAGTAAGTATTTCCTTTAAAAATGGCTAAAATGGTCAATTTTATGTTATTTCTATTTTTCCACAACAAGAGCAAGAAAAGAATCTAAGCCAAGATTGGTCTGATTCAACATCTTTACACATGTTCTGGAGGGGAAGGTCACATGACAAACCTTTCCCTTGCAGGTCACTCCAAGGTATCCTTCCACTTACAGTAGAAGGAAACTGACAGACGCCGACAGGAGGAGGCACCAGAGCAGTGGTCCTGAACCCTGAATGGACATTAGAATCAACTGGGACAGCTTTTAAAAATATCCCCAGAGAGACTGATTTAACTGCCCTGGATGGAGCCCAGAGAACTGGTGTTTTGTCCAAAGCTCCCAGATGATTCTAATCTATAGCCAGGGTTGCCAGCTTAAAGCATCAAGACTGAGAATCTCAGACCCCCTGAGTTTGAGTCTAGGCTCTGCCATTTGCCAGCCTGTGATGATCAAGTTACTTAATCTCTCTGTCTCCCAGTATTCTCATCTTCACAATTGTATAATAATGGTCCCTACTTCATAGGGTTGCAGACAGGATGAAAAGAGATACTGCAAGGAGCACATTTAGCACAGTGCCTGGGGCATTGTAAGAACTCACTAGATGTTAATTATTATTGTTATCAAAGGAGTTTGTATAAATTGGCAGAAAAAGGGCAGATAAATTTAACATGGCATTTGTAAATGTGTTTAAAAATAAACAAATCAAAACTCTGTGAGTAACGTTTGTCAAAAGCCAGAAAAGGATCTTGGGAAGCATTTCCTCTTCCAACACATGAGTTTGAAGTACTGCTTTGCTCCCAAAGCCAAGAAAACACATCAGGCCATCAGCAAGGGGAGGAGGCATCTGAAAATAACTGAGCCCACGACCCCGCATTTCTTTAAACATGATACATCCACTGCTCAACGGTTTGTGGAGAATGCTAGTCACAGAACCTCTGATGTTCTGAACTGGAGAAGGAACGAGAAGGAACAACAGAGAGCTGCCAAGGGAAGACAGGCCATGAAAGGTTAGAACTCTCCAGACTGGAAGAGGACACGATGAAAATCAGTAGTCTCATCAATAACCAGAAGGTGAACAAGGACTTATTCAACCCAAATACTCGCTGGAGGGGAAGATGAGCGAGCAATGTTAGAACAAATAAAAGGAACGGGTAATAAACTTGTGGAACACATTACTCCAAGATGTAGCACATGAGAGAAATATAAATGAGTTCACAAAGGGTCTAGACAAATGAACGTCAGCGAGGTAAATGGATGCCTGGGGGTTTGACGCATGCTCAACTTCGAGGTCAGTATCAGGGAAGGCAGTGGGCATGTCCCACCAACAATGGAGAGACCGTGGTCTGACCAGGAAGTCCATTCAAATTTCCTTAGTGTCCCTAGTGAGGAATTTGCCAAAGGGTCAAAGGGAAAATATGAGTGTGCTGCATTCAGGGACAGGGAAAAAAACTGGTTTGCCTGGAGGGAAAGGGCCATGGTAGGACCTGAGAAAGGTTTGTCTGTTTGGGTAAGACTGGATCAGATTATCAGCAGTACCCAGAACCCCTAGGGAGGAGCTGAAATTAGTTGTAGCTCCTCTAGTCCAACCCCTTCCTTTATTTATTTATTTATTTTTTTATAATCGATATTTTTTATTTTGATATTGTGGGGTAAAGTTAAGGGTTAGGTATACAAATATGTATACCTAAAAAAAGCATATTTGTATACTTCATTCGGCCCCCTTGTTGATAATTGGTGTCTCCCCGTCTCCAGACAGATGTTTACTACCATTAGTCCCACCCCACCCCCATAGTTTCCCAACACTGTCAGCCATTTTCTTATGGTAGTGCATTGGATGATCAAGGTCCACTATATGAGTGAGAATATGTGATACTCAGATCTTTGTTTCTGTGAGAGGTCACTCAGTACTATAGACTCTAGCTCCATCCAGGTTGCTACAAAATTCATGATTTTGTTCTTTTTTATGGCTGCATAGTATTCCATCGTGTATATGTACCACATTTTTTTAATCCAGTCCTCTTTTGATGGACAGCGTGGTTGGTTCCAGGTTCTTGCTATTGTGAACAATGCTGCAATAAACATTTGCATGCAGGTATCTTTTTTATAGAGTGATTTGAGTTCTTCAGGGTATATTCCCAGTAAGGGGATTGCAGGGTCATATGGGAGGTTGATGTTTAGAGCTTTTAGGAATCGCCACACTGCTTTCCACAGAGGTTGCACTAGTTTACACTCCCACCAACAGTGTAGAAGTGTTCCCTTTTCACCACACCCTCTCCAGCAGCTGTTATTTTTTGAGTTGTTGATAATTGCCATTCTGACTAGAGTTAGGTGGTATCTCAGTGTGGTTTTGATTTGCATCTCCCTGATGATTAGTGAGGTTGAACATTTCTTCATGTGTCTGTTGGCTGCTCGGATGTCTTCCTTTGTGAAGTGGCTGTTCATATCTTTTGCCCACTTTATAATGCAGTTGTTTGTTTTTTTCTTTTCAGCACGTTTGAGTTCCTTGTAGATCCAGGATGTTAAGTCTTTGTCAGACCTGGAGTTGGCAAATACTTTTTCCCAGTCTGTAGGCTGTCTTCCTGCTCTATTGATGGTTTCTTTGGCTTTGCAGAAGCTTGTCAGTTTAATGAGGTCCCACTTGTCTATCTTATCCCTTATGGCCTGTGGGTTTCGAGTTTTGTTCAGGAATTGGATGCCAGTTCCAATTTCCATGAGGGTATGTCCTTCATTTTCTAAGGTTCTTATGGTTTGAGGTTTTATATTGAGGTCCCTGATCCATTTGGAGTTAATTTTTGTGTATGGGGGTAGATAGGGGTCCTGTTTCAATCTTCTGCGTGTGGTCAGCCAGTTTTCCCAGCACCATTTACTGAATAGGTTCTCCTCTCCCCAGTGGTAGGTGGTGGAGGCTTTGTCGAAGATGAGTTGGTTGAGAAATTGAGGTCTTGCCTCTGGAATCTCAATTCTATTCCATTGGTCTATATGCCTATTCCTATACCAATATCAAGCTGTTTTGATGATTATAGCTTTATAGTAAAGTTTGAAGTCTGGTAATGTGATACCACCTGCTTTGTTTTTTTTTGCTGAGGATTGTTCTGGCAATTCTTGGTCATTTGTGTTTCCATATGAATTCCTGTGTTGTTTTTTCTAGGTCTGAGAAGAATGTTGCTGGTAATTTGATGGGTATTGCATTGACTCTGTAGATTGCCTTAGGTAAGATGGACATCTTCACAATGTTGATTCTTCTAATCCATGAGCATAGGAT
Organism: Cephalopachus bancanus; assembly: GCA_027257055.1. Taxonomy (NCBI): domain Eukaryota; kingdom Metazoa; phylum Chordata; class Mammalia; order Primates; family Tarsiidae; genus Cephalopachus; species Cephalopachus bancanus. The sequence continues at coordinate 2,133,492 of JAPVLO010000022.1, read as the reverse complement.
ATTTTCCCACTTGTTTGTGTCATCTTTGATTTCTTTGAGCAGAGTTTTGTAGTTTTCATTGTAAAGGTCTTTCACGTCTCTGGTTAGGAAGATGCCAAGGTATTTCATTTTTTTTGTGGCTATTTTGAATGGAATTGTGCTTCTTATTTGGGTTTCTGTTTGTTTATTGTGGATGTAAAGAAATGAGATTGTCTTTTGCACATTTATTTTATATACTGAGACTTTGCCAAAGGGCTTTTATCAGTGTAAGGAGGTTTTTGACAGATTCTCTTGGGTTTTCAAGGTATACGATCATGTCATCTGCAAAGAGAGAAAATTTGACTTCCTCTTTTCCTGTTTGGATACCCCTGATTGCCTTCTCTTCTCTGATCGCTCTAGCCAGGACTTCCCATACTATATTGAACAGGAGGCTGAGAGTGGGCATCTTTGTCTTGTTCCAGTTTTCAGGGGAAATGGTTCCAATTTTTGTCCATTTAGGAGTATGCTGGCTGTGGTTTTCTCGTAGATGGCTTTTACTACTTTGAGGTATGTTCCCTGTATGCCTAGATGTTCGAGGGTTTTTATCAAGAAGGGGTGCTGGATTTTATCAAAAGCTTTTTCTGCATCTAATGATATAATCATGTGGTTTTTGTTTTGACATCTGTTGATGTATTTAATTACATTTATTGTTTTACAAATGTTGAACCAGACTTGCGTCCCAGGGATGAATCCTACTTGGTCATAATGAATGATTTTTGAGATGTGTTGTTGAATCCGGTTTGCTAGGATCTTGTTGAGAATTTTAGTGTCTATGTTCATCAAAGATATTGGCCTGTAGTTCTCTTTTTTTGTTGGATCTTTACCTGGCTTGGGTATCAATGTGATGTTAGCTTCATAAAATGATTTGGGGACCAACCTCTTCTTCTAAAAGATGAAAAAATGGGAGGGGCATGGTGGCTCATGCCTGTAATTCCAGTCCTTTGAGAGGCCAAGGTAGGAGGATTGCTTGAGCCCAGGAGTTCAAGACTAGCCTGGGCAACATGACCAGAACTTGTCTCTACAAAACATTAGCCAGGCCTGGTGGCACATGCCCACAGCCTCAGCTACTCAGGAGGCTGAGACAGAAGGATTGCCTGAGTCCAGGGGGTCGAGACTGTGGTGAGCCATGACTGTGCTACTGCACTCCAGTCAGGGCAACAGAGTAAGACTCTTATTCAAGAAAAAAAAAAGATGAAAAAAATAGAGCTCAAGGGGATAACTTCACGTGTCCAAGGTCTCACAACATATTAACAGCAGAGCAGAGATGAGAAGCCTGAAGCTTTTCCACATACCATATGGTGGTCTGGGTCTGGGAAGGACATCGGAGAATGACAATTACCGAACCAATGACCTTGAGAGAATGTCTTGTCTCTTTTGAGCTGATATGAAGCAACTTAACCTTCCCAGTCCAAATTAGCCTGGGGGGAAAAGTAGAGACTTGACAAAAATCCCAAAGCTATATTTCTCAGGCTCCACCCTCTCAGCTCAGTGGGAATTGCAGCTTTCCCCACATTCTTCCCAGTAAGTCCGGTAAGTCCTTGCAAGTCCTAGCACATATCTCAGCCAAGTCCTGGGCCCAAGTGCTGTCAGCTGCCTTTGCTTTGCCCCTCTTTCTTTTGTTGGTTGTTAGGTTAGTGACCCTAGACTCTACTGATGACTCATTTGAGTGCCCTCCTGGTGTCCAAGAATATATCCAATTCACATTTCTTGATGTTTGCGAAGAGGGCATTGTTTTGCAGGGTACAGAAACCACTGGTCTCAATTTTCCTCTCACTTTCCTGTTTTATTGTCTCTTGAGAATGGATCTGGAGCACGTTTTGGTGTTTCGTTGTTCTGTGCCACAGCCATCATGTTTTAGGACTATGATCCGGGTTAGAGGACAAGCTGAGTGATACACATATTCTCTCCTGCACTCAGAATTTTTCCTCATCTTCAAAACTGGCCTATTGCCCTTGAATTTCTCACACCTATTTCCCTAGCACAGTGTTGGTTATATTGTAGATGATTAATAAATATTTGTTGAATGAGTTAACAGGCAAGTTCCTCTCTTCCAGGTAGATTCTCTCTTCAAGTTTAGAAAATTATTATTTTTTTTCCACAGGAGGCTCCAACCAATTCCTACATTCTTGTCCACCCATTTCCCCCTGCAGTCTTCCAGAAAGGCTTACCTGAACCCTAGGGTAAATATGGCTTTGGCTCCAGCGAGGACCCTATGAATATGGGATGCATGCAATGAGATAATGTAGGTAAACGTGTCCAGCATAAAGCCTGAGTTATCAAAGATAACTCAACACCATTATTCCTTTTCTTTCTTTTGCCCAACTAGGATTACCGACTCAGAAGGGGGGAAAACATCAAAGGTTTTATACAAAGAAATCTATTCAAAATGAAAGTAATTTGGAGACAGGAAAATTACGGTGTATCCACGTCTGGCATAATGTGGGTAGTTCTAGTCATTTAACCTTAAAAGGGCTCGATAGTGTTATTTATTACAATTTTACTGTAGATCTTATCTACTTCCAAAAAGGATTCAAGGCAAGTAGGAAAAAAAAGATTAAAAATAAAACTAACAAACATCTATGCAGAAGAAAAGAAGGAAACAAAAAATAAACAAATCAGCCCAGTTGGTTGGGTTGATATGACCCAAGAGTGGGGGAGAGAAAAGTAAGCTGGTCAAGGGCTGAGACTGCCCATGGGTATGAACAACAGGTCCCAGGTTCAGGGGACCCGTGGCTGGGTGGGAGAAGGGGCAGAGATAGCTGGCAGTGGGTGACCATGGCATAGGTTAGGGTGTTTGAAATGGAGACCAAGGAGTCCATTCATGGAAATTTCTGGGTGAGGGGAACATTCTCGGTGTTTCTTTGATCGATCTGAGAAGAAAGTAGAAGTCTGGTTAAAAGGCAACCAAGGAGGCATAATAGTAGATCTGAACTTGGAAATGAAAAATAGCAAGGCTTTGCAGTAGGCAATTTGTACTGATGCAACAGAATGATACTTGGAGATGGTAACCACTCTGATATTTTCTCCCCTTTTTCCTCTTCTCCGTCTTATTTTGGTCATAAGGCATGGAGAGAGAAAACTCCCTAGGCTTTCTATACCTTGGGACCTCAGCATGAGAAGGTATACATCTGGTTCTTATGAGTGGGGCATTAAAGTTAAGAAAGCCAGAACGAGAGACAGAGCGAGAGCACACCAGCCCTAGGAGGGAATCTCAGCTGGGATGAGGGATCAGGCCTGAGGGGGATGCGGTAGACTGTCCCCACAGTGATCTGATAAGGATGTGACTACAACTCGGATTCCCAGCACCAGAACAGTACAGTCTCCGTTCAAGCAGGACAGTATATCACCCCAGCCAAGCCCAACTATGAGGCCCACAGAAGCTGCAAACAGACACTACCATCCACCTCAGAAACCTACCACACCAGGGAGCATTTATGGATGCTCACCTTTCTCCAGGAGCCCAGGAAAGGGGAAATCATTCTGAACTAAGTTATAAATGAAAAATGACTAAGAAATACTGAATTGTATTGATTGTACTTGAAAGTGACTAGAATACATTTCTTGCATCAAACAGAATGGGGGCTTGGAGCCAGAAATTAACTTGAGTTATAAGAAAATGAAGTTACATGTCTGCACACCTGAGTCTGTGGATGTGAAATTTGTGCTAATATTCTGGTTTTTATTCTTGCTGTTGTGTAATACTTCAGTTGACCAAAGAGCATTCTTCCAGGAGCTTTAAGCTTCAGGAATAGCCCCCGAATGGAGATAACAGCTATTTCTGATGGCAGATAGTCCTTTGACATGGGGTGTCAATGAAAACAGTAAAAGAAGAAAGGTCTGCAGAGTGCACGCTGACACTGGTTTATCTGTGTGCCAGAAATCCTTCCACCACAGCTGAGTTATGTAACCTTGGGCAAGTCTTTTAACCTCTCTGAGAACAGCAACTGTTCCCTTGAATCTGTGGACTATCCCATGTCCTTCAAATAAATTCCTTTCCCATATAAATTAGCCATGGTTGGTTTCTGCTACTTGAAATGGAGGGAAAACATATGTGGCAGAACAGAGCTGGCAACATGACAAGTGTCATCCTATGAGAGGGATTCCCAAGTTCCTCTAATGAAAATGTCACAGAGCATATCTCAGCTTTTGTGGAATGAGGACAGTTATAAAAGGTGGCAGGTAGCTAGATGGATGGATAGAGAGATAGACAGATAGACAGCCAGACATATAGGTATATATGGATACAATTTTTATTTCAAATATCATGTAGTCACCCTCTCTCTGGCATGGTGCTCATGGAAAAGGCAAGTGAGTTTGAACAAGCAAGTGTGGTTGATGGAGTCATGCATTTTCTGAAGGGCAGCTTTGGCATTTCAAAATGAGACGCAGAATTAGAAGATTATACCAAGTTAGTGAAAAGTAGTCACTTCGTCATGAAGCTGTAGGCCAATTCCGAGGGGTTTTCAAGGCACTCTTTTCTGAATACTGTCTCTCTTGAGCAGTTTTATAGTGCTTCTGAAACCAGTTTGTTATTATGTGAGGCTTAATGATGTCTATCTCAGTAGGTGTCAGTGAATCAAATGTCCTGGGGTTTAAGTATAATAAAATAGATTAAAATCTAGAAATGTGAATTGAGCCCTGTAGCAGACACTGCCAGTACCCTACCCAATAGCCAATTCCTTGCTAAGAGAATATGTATGTTGTTCAGATATCAGACAGCCAGGAATTTCAGGGATGGATCACCCCAGCTCCAGTCCGACAGACAGTCTTAGTCATTCAAAATAATTCTATTTATTTTGCTCGTGATTGGCTTTGAAAAGGACATGCAACTGAAATCTGTCCAGTGGGATTTTGGTAGCCATTTACTGGTTAGATTGTTCCAAGAGAGGTTTCTTAGTCTTAAATAAAAGTGCAAGCAGGGGCAATCCCCTCGGGTTCCCTCCCACTGAGGGAGATTTTCAGTCCTCTCAATAATTTCTGCTTAAAAAAAAAAAGTGCAAGCAAAAAGTTGTCTCTCTTCTGCCTCTGGATGGTGGAGGGTGAGGACATGATATCTAGAGGTAGTGCAGCTATCTTGTGACTATGAGGAAAGCTAGCTAGTGTATTGAGGATGGCAGAAAGGAAAGATAGATGAACTCAGGTCTTTGATGCTGTTATTAACCAATAAATTGATCAACCCTAAAACTGCCTTACCTCTGTTCTTCTTGTGATATGAACTAATGATAATTCTCTTCATTGTTTTGAGTTGTTTTCTCTTATTTGAAGGCCTTTTCTTTTGAGGAGTTTACCATCCTTTTAGGAAATTTCACTGAGTAAATTTTTCATGTATATGACATCAGTTGCTCTCAGGCAAATATATTTTTCCTAACTGATATTAACATGCTTTTGAACCTTTCATGAATGCTTATTTGAGAACAACAGAACTCCCTAAGTAAGCAAAGCTATCTTATTACCAGGTAATTATAAAATGCTCCCTGAGGTTATGGTCTGACAATATTTTCACTGTCTTTCTGCCCTCCCCCCTCCATGTTACTTTCCTGATCTGACTTATAGAGCAGGGGGATATTGAGAATATGAAGTATTATTACAAAACAAATGTCATGAGCAAGCTGCTGTATCATGTAGACACTATAGAGGAATTTTTTTTCAGTCTTGTGACAATATTAAAGATATGGTTTTCATATTGCTTGTGCCTGAAAGGTTGTTGAAAGTCAAACAATAAAAAGAACTTGAGGAAATCGTGACCAGTGGCATATTTAGAGAAGAGTATCATCTGGTGATGGGAAAGATGGTGCTATCAATGATAGAATAAGCTGGGGTCAAAGTACTCCTGCACAGGCTGAGCGCGGTGGCTCAAGCCTGTAACCCCAGTACTTTGGGAGGCTCAAGATTGCCTGAGCCCACGGGTTCGAGAACAGCCTGGGCAACTTGGCAAGACCTCATCTCTACAATAAACTTTTTAAAAAATTAGCCAGGAGTGGTATCATGGGCCTGTATTTCCAGCAACTTGAAAGGCTGAGGAGGAAGGATCGCCTGAGCACAGCAGGTCGAGGCTGGGAAGGCCATGAACATGCCACTGCACTCCAGCCCAGGCGACAGAGTGAGACTCTAACTCAAATAAAAAAGCTCCTGCACAACTTCTTGGCAGTGGCAAAGGATAATCATCCTTTACATCCAAACGTAAGCCTTCTAAACACAAAGGCACGGTGGGCCAGTGTCTAGTTCCTGGGGGTAGAAATGCAGATCTAACTGATACAAATCTCTTGGCTGCTGAAGAGTTAAGAGACACCAATGGCCATCGTGAAGAAGAAAAAACTATCCTGGAGGAACAAGCAATCACAAGGGACACGGCAGCTCTGACCTTTGATTTTCTAATTAATTTAGTAGAAAGGCAACCTGCAGTACACTGCCCCCAATAGCAGGCAGGACACAACCTTCACCTAGCTTTAAGAGAGAGAAACAAATAGCCACAACGCAAGCTGACCTTGGGAATTTTCCAAGAGAGCAATGTGCAGGGCGCTTCCCGGGGTCAGTGATCACTCTGACCATCCTGTCGGCTGCAATTACCACGGTTCAAAGAAGTAGCTGGTGTTTGGGAGGCTGACCTGGGAGACTGCCTGCCATGGAGGACCATCCCAGGCCTTTATGTTACCTCTATCCTGCCATTCCTGCCTCTCGTCTCCACCTGTCTAGCTGTGTGATCTCAGCCATGTTCCTTATCCCTTCTCAACCTTAGTTTCTCCACTTGTAACATGCAGACAGTGATCCCACTGGCTTACAAGGTTATTGTAAAAAAATAAAAGAAGGTACTGTGAATGTAGTGGGTGCCTATTATCTTATGGGTCCATACTCCTTTTAACAGGGAACCCGCCCTCCTGCCACCCACACTTCACCTACAGGATTTCAAGATCCCCTGCTCCTTGACCACAGTTGATTGTTTCTGAGATACACACCAACCAAACCAGGCCAACTAGAAACTTATCATGGGACAGTTAGGAAACATTTAGGAACTGATACAATGGAGAAGAAGGGTCAGTCTCACTCATGAAAGTGAGGACCAACAAAAGATGAAGATAGCCCTGTTCTGCAGGGCAGAAAAGATGGGTCCCAATGAGAAAGAGACTCGGAAGGAGAAGCCCAAAGAAAAGCAGCAGTGAGAAGGAGTTCTTCCCAAGGCTCTACAGAACTCCAGTCTGGTCCTAGTCAACTCCCAGTACCACAACTCCATCACAGACTCCATGAAGCGCTCAGATACATCTCTAGTTCTGCCTAGCTTAGCAAGTATCATTTTCTGACACAACGAACAGAATTCTTCATATTAGAGACAAGGGGGTCTCACTCACTAATTCAACAAATATGTCTTGAGTGCCTCGTGCAACAAGTATGTCTGCGCCAGGCGCATCCTAAGGGCTGGGACACACAATCTCCATCCACGTGGAATTTACAGTCCTAGGGAATACAGATGTTTCCTAAATCATCACCCAAATAAATATATGGTGATACAATCCTTGGTTCTTTTTTTGTGTGTTATTTTAAAAAGGCTAAAATTATATCCTATACAGATACTTAAGAAGATCGAGAGGCATCTTTTTTTTTTGAGTTGGAGTCTCACTCTGTCGCCCAGACTGGAGTGAAGTGGCCGCTCCCGGCCACTGCAGCCTCGACTTGCCGGGCTTCAGCGATCCTTCTGCCTCAGCCTTCCAAGTAGCTGGAACTACAGGTGCGCGCTACCATGCCCGACTGATATTTTGATTTATTGTAGAGATGAGGTCTCGCCAAGTTGCCCAGGTGAGTCTCGAACGCACGGGCTCAGGCAATTCACTCACCTCAGCCTCCCAAGGCGCGGGATTACAGGCTGAGCCACCGAGCCCGGCTATGAGAGGCATCTTTACGGAGTTCAAGGTTAAGTCCTGATTCTCCAACTGTTAAACTCTGGTCATATGGAAAAGGTACTAATCCCAACCACCCTTTCCCTCCTGCCAGATGAGCCAGGCATCACTGTATGTCTGTGGCTGTCACATTTCCCATCATCACCTTTATTGCTCTCTTTAAATCCTGGGGTTTCAATTTTCCTTCCCATCAGAACGATTCTGTTTTTAACAGCCTCAGATCTCTCGCTCTGTTATTCTCCAGCCCCAGGCTGGTGCATCTACATAGGAGAAGAGAGGCACCTCTCCTAAGCAGAGGGCAGCGCAGACCCCAAGGAGATGTGTTGTCACTGATTTATGACTCCTCATCCTCTGCCTGTTGAGGAAAATCACTTTATCAAGATGAGAAGTCAGGACTGGGCTGAAACAGGGCTTCCTGATTGGCTCCAAGTAGTCTCCTGCATATTTCAGAGGCACTTATATTTACAAGTCATCAGGACAGCATGGGAGTGATGTGGGGAGAAATGACCAAATATTGAACAGAGGTGTGTGATTTGCCTTACATTTATTCGGTTATGCTTTTGAGGATTGAAAGGGCAAAGAGTCGTAATTCTGAATGTAGAAATAAGAAGCAGCCCACCTGCACACATTTTTGGGGGAGATGCCTTTCTGCCTCATAATCTCTCACTCAATGGGTCTGAAAGCACTTGGGATTCAATAGCATCATCTTCATCATCATCAATATCATGATTACGACATATCTGATCTGGAAAGTTCAGTTAGAATCCATTGTTTATCAGGTGAGGAAACTGTGGTTCAAAAAGGAGGAATAACTCCCTCAAGGTCACACTGTGAAGTTGAGGCAGGGGCTAAAAGCCAGATCCTTTGACATCTGGTCCATTATGTTTTGTAGGCAGCCTAAGGTGCTGGGTGCTGTGCAGTGGTCTTAGCATCGTATGTAGGGATCTTAACACTAGGGTGCCCCCAGTATCAGACAGATATATGAAAAAACATACAATGCATTTTTTTAACTGTTTATTTCTATCTAAGTAGTAATGCAGTCATATTATAAAAACTTGGAAAGTAGGAAAAAGAAAAAAATTAGTCACATCATCCTAACAACCTATGTTAGCATCTTATTCTTTTCCTTTCTAATTATTTCCTTTACATTTAGTGTCTTCTTCATGATGCTGTGCAGGGCTGGGTAGTCACTTTCCAGGAGGCCAGTGGTGATGATGGGACCACGTGGCAAGCCTAGACTTCCCCTGGAGGTTCTGAGCTATCAGCTCCCTGCCTTCTTGGACATGGACTGGACAGAGGGAGAGGCCGTGAGGGTGATTGTGAGTATGTCCTCACAGTCTTGTATCCTGTGGTTTTATTTAACTTTATGGCATAAGCATTTTCCATGTTATTACTTGGTCTCCAAAGCCAGAATTTTAATGATTATGTAATAGATGAACCACATTTACTTGCCCATTCCCACATCACTGGATATTGAGCCTTCTAGGGTTTTCATTAGCATATATAATGTTGCAACGAACATCACATGCATATAGCTTCCCCGTGTGGGTGTTAGTTCTGTAGGTTAGCTTCCAAAAGTGGAATAACTACACCAGTGATTCTGAACAGCTTTATGGCTCTTAATACATATTGCCAAATTATCTGCTAAAAGCTTCCTACCAATTTACATAAACAATTTTGAATAAGAATCAAAAGGGTGACCAGGGACTTGAATAAGAACTACTCCATGTACACATCATGGATGCATGATAGCCAAATTCACTCTGGCGTATGTGCTGTGGGATCCTCATCTCTTATGGTTGAAAAAGAGGAAGAAAGTAAAGGCCCTCAGGTTTGTCGTGCTGTTATTATCTCCAGGCTTAGGCACGGAAGTTCTTGTGGCTACACAATACAACCACCTGAAATATTTATCAAACTGCTGATACCCAGGGCTGGCCCCTAGAGATTCTGATTTACTTGGCTTGGGGTGTGGTCTGGCTCTGAGGTAGCACAAGTTTCCCAGGTGATTTCCGGGGAGGCCATGTCAAGCACCCCTGGTTCAGGGATAGTCAGAGAGGCTGAAGAGGTCAACAGAGACAGAGATACGGAGCAGTGTCCCTGGACCTGGCATTCCTCTCACCGTTTCCTGCCCGAGGAGACCTCAACCCATGGTGTCGACGAGCATCTCACTGTTCCTCCCACCCTGCGGCCAGAAATGTCTGCTCCATCCAGCTCCCACAGGCCCTGATTTGGGAGAGCCAGGGGTTCCTAGGAGGATGAAATGAGAAAGAGCACAAAGTCAGGAACAACTATGGAGCCTCCAAACTGCCAACCTCAGGGACCTTAAATGGATGGGAAGATCTAGCTTTAGTGGGTTGGTAAACTTGTCACAGTGTGTTCACATCCTGGAGTGACACGCAGCCTCTAAAGTGCTAAAATGAAAATCTCGAAATCCTGAAAGAAAAAAGCCAGGTGCAGAAGAGATATATAGTGTGATATGATTTGGGTTAAAAAAAACCAAACCCTATAACATACATATTCACTTGTTTCTGCTCAGAGGGTGTCAGAAAAGATACCTTAGGAATGAATAGGAATGGCGATGTTAGAAGGGTATGTTTGGTGGCTAGGAGTGGAAAGGGTGAAGAACAATTGAACTATTCCCCTTGGGTCCTTCTCTATGGCTTATAATGTATGCCTCAAATGCATAGTACTTTTATAACTTTTTTTGTTTGTTTTGTTGAATCAGAGTCTCACTCTGTCGCCCAGGCTGGAGTGCAGTAGCACGCTCACAGCCTTCACAGCCTCAACCTGCTGAGCTTAAGTGATCCTTCCACCTCAGCCTTCTAAGTAGCTGAACCAAGGTATGCATCATCACGCCTGGCTAATTTTTTTATTTATTGTAGAGACGAGGTCTCGACAAGTTGCTCAGAGTGGTCTCGAACCCCTGGGCTCAAGCAATCCTCTTGCTTCTGCCTCCCTAAGTGCTGGGATTACAGGTGTGAGCCACCGTGCCTGGCATAGCTTAATTTTATTTTATTTTATTTTATTTATTTATTTATTTTGAGTTGGATTCTCACTCTGTCGCCCAGACTGGAGTGCAGTGGCCACTCTCGGCCACCACAGCCTCAACCTGCTGGGCTCTGGCGATCCTTCTGCCTCAGCCTTCCAAGCAGCTGGAACTACAGGTGCGCGCTACCACGCCCGACTAATTTTTTTATTTATTGCAGAGATGAGGTCTCGCCTGCCCAGGCGGGTCTCGAACCCGCAGGCTCAGGCAATCCACTCACCTCAGCCTCCCAAAGGCACGGGATTACAGGCTGAGCCACTGAGCCCAGCATAGCCTAATTTTAAACAGACTATTATAAGGTTTTCCCATAATAGGGACCAGGGAAGAGAGACAATAGTACCAATATTCATCTCATCCATTCCTCATAGCACATTACAGTTCTAAATGCACTATCAGTCTCTCTTTTGAGATGAGTCAGGTCAGTATTACTCCTGTTTTATAGATGAAGAAACCAATGCTCCAAGAAGCAAAGAAGTAGAAAGGAAATTGGGACTGATAACAAATGAACTCGAGTCCAGGGCTTCTGACTTCTAGCCCTTGGACCCTAGTGTTCTCATTCTAGCCCCTGGAACTCAGCATCCTTTTGACAATTCCGTCCCTCAGAAATAATTCCCAGAGAACCAGGTTTCTGATGTCTCAGAAAACACTGATTTCCATTTGCGGTGGATTTCCCTGCCCTTGTCCTACTCCCCACTGGAGCTTGGGTAGGCATGAAAGGGTGCCCTGGAACCCACTCCCACTGGATAGTCACTTTCCAGTATGCCAGTGGTGATGATGGGCTCACATGGTGAGCAGGGCCTTCCCCTGCAGGTTCTATGGTTATCAGCTCCCTGCCTCCTAGAATGTGGGTTGGTTGGAGGGAGAGTTCGTCTGAGGGTGGCCTGGCTGGAAGTGTGTAAGGGGAGAGGAGGGAATATAATAATTGATCAGTAAAAATGCAACATGCAACATGAAGCTTACCTGTAGCACGTTAGCAGTTGAAGTTGACTCCTGGCCCAACCCCTGTCACCAACCCTGGGCAGTAAAGGTTTAACCATCAATTGCCCTGGGCCTGAATTCCCCCATACCTGGGGCAGAGCCCTTCAGAGCAAAGCAGAAAAGAGATAGTAAATTGTTCAAACCCCATCAGAGTCCCATAAAACACCACACCCGCTGAGCCTGAGAGACTCTTCTAAGGGTCATTTGTGTACCTGGCTTCCACATGGCACCCCTCTCCTCCGTTCTCCACTAAACCTGATTGCTTTGGGGCAAGGTGGGGGTGACTGTGCATCTTTTTTCTTCTGTGTCCCCTGCAGCATCTTGCCCCCAGGTAACATAGAAATGCCTCCTTAAATGTATTTCAAAGTAAATGGAATGAACATCATCAAAGATGGCCATGGGAGGTATCTATTTTGTTTTATTAATTTATTTATTAGTGCTACCATTTAATAAATTATGCATTATATAATACAAATATTATTACTGTACAAGTTTTATCACCAGTTTCTATAGATTATTAATTTATAATGCATTTATATATGCCCAGTTAATTTTTAAATCAAGTTTGTGAAATAGAAACAGTTACTGATTCCATTTTACAGTCTTTTTTTTTTTTTTTTTTGAGTTGGAGTCTCACTCTGTCATAGGCTGGAGGGCAGTGGCATGCTCCCAGCCACCACAGCCTCGACCTGCTGGGTTCCAGCGATCCTTCCGCCTCAGCCTTCCAAGTAGCCAGAACTACAGGTGCACACTACCACGCCCAGTTAATTTTTCATTTATTGTAGAGATGAGGTCTCGCCAAGTTGCCCAGGTGGGTCTGGAACCCACAGACTCAGACAATCCTCTTGCCTTGGCCTCCCAAAGCCTGGGATTACAGGCTGAGCCACTGAGCCCAGCCAGGACACTGAGTCTTACAGAGGCAAAGGAGCTTGCCTGAGGCCATACCATGAGTAGCGGGGAGTCAGTGACTGGACAGTGTGACTCACAGTGAATGGCCACTGTCCATGCCACTTTCTGAGGATGTGTGTTTCTCCAGGAACAAGTGTCAAGCCATAATTAAGCATTGGGCGATTTTCCAGAGTAGGGTGGGATAGTCAGCATGGTAGATTCAGAGGTGAATTTGACAGGGAAAGATTTGGAGTTGTTATGTAAAGAACAAACCTATGGGGTGTGTTCATCTGATAAAAAATTTATCAAGCCACACTTATGATTTGCACACTTTTTTTGTATGTAGGTTACGCTTCAATAAAAATTAAATTAAAAAGAACGAGCTAGCAAGTGGTCCCTGAGGCTCCTGGTGCTGTCGTCTATAGAAGGATGACTGGTTAATGCTTTTGCTTCCCAGTGGGGTGAGAAAAGGCAGGTGTTCGCTCCCCTGGAGTCTCTTCTTGCTCCACAGCATCCTCCACATTGGCACGGAGCTGTCATCCTGAAATAAAAGCCCAATCAGGTTTTCCTCTGCCTACAATTCCTCAGTGGCTTCTTGTTACCTACAGAATAAATTCCAGACTCTTTGGCAAAGCCAGTCACGTGTTGTGCCTACTCAGCTTTCCAACCTAATCTACCGTAAGAGAGAGGGCAGAAGTAATGCTGGAACATGGAGACCCTGGGCTCGCCCATCTCCCGGCCATGTGAACTTGGGCAAGTCTCTGAATCTCTTCTGTAGAAGAGAAGTTATGTACTAAGGTCAAGGTTGTGGTGAAGGGAGCAGAGGTGATGCACATCAAACGTAGGAAACAGTGTCTGGCACCCAATTAACACTCAGTGCATGTTTGCTGTCAGTTCTCATTTTTCATTTGACTATTCCAACACCTTAGATTATTTCTTCCCCGTTCTCTGACCATGGGATTCCATTCTTCCCCTCCTACTTCTATATCTTTACTCATCCAAATTCTTATCTTCTCTCTATATGATTTATTCAACTGATACTTCTCCAGAATGGCTCTTTCTGACCAATCAGGTCTTCCTCTGCCTACAATTCCTCAGTGACATCTTGCTACCTACAGAATAAATTCCAGACTCCTTGGCAAAGTCAGCCACGTGTTGTGCCTACCCAACTTTCCAACCTAACTTTTCATAGGAGAAAGATTTCCCCATTAATGTGGAACCTCTTGGTCCTCTCTTGTGCCTCCATAGTGCTTTGTGCTTCCACCAGAGCGCTTATTCTTGTGGTATCCGCTCTGCTGCCAGTGCTTGCATAGGGGACTTTCTCCCTCACTGTAATATAAACATCTCTTCACATTGGAGTGAACAGCACCTGAGATGATTGCCCAGCAGGTGAACCCACATGCCATTCATTTCTCTAAGACATGCCATGGTCCCCAGCAGTTATTTTGTGCAGGGAAACTTCAAACCCCTCACCCAAACCACTACTGATAGGACTAGGTATCAGCAACTGGTCCAAGCTGAACTGATCAGTATATTTAATCCAGAGAACTAGAAATGGAGGGGGAAAAAATCTACTGTTGATCTGGCCAGCACTGCTCCATACCCTTTATTGTGGGTTGAAGTGTGCCCTGCCCCAATAATGTTAAAGTTTTAATCCCTAGTGCCTGTGAATGTAAACTTATTTGGAGATAGAGTCTTTGCAGATGCTCAAGTTAAGATGAGGTCATTAGGATGGGCCCTAATCCAATATGATTGGTGCCCTTATAAAAAGAGGAAATCTGAGCCAGGCTCGGTGGCTCAGCTTGTAATCCCAGCACTTTGGGAGGCTGAGGTGAGTGGATTGCCTGAGCCCGCGGGTTCAAGACTTGCCTGGGCAACTTGGCGAGATCTCATCTCTGCAATAAATCAAAAAATCAGCCGGGCGTGGTAGTGCGTGCCAGTAGTTCCAGTACTTGGAAGGCTGAGGCGGAAGGATCGCCGGAGCCCAGCACGTCGAGATTGCGGGGGCCAGGAGCGGCCACTGCACTCTAGTCTGGGCGACACAGTGAGACTCCAACTCGAAAAAAAAGAGGAAATCCGAACACAGAGACAGACGTATGCAAAGGAAAAATAATGTGGTCACAGGGAAAAACATCATCTACAAACCAAAGAATGCCTGAGGGTACCGGATGCTAGGGGAAAGGCAGGAATAAATCCTTTCTCACAGTTCTCAGAAGGAACCAACCCTGCTGATATCTCGATTTTAGACTTCCGGCCTCTAGAACTGTGGGACAATAAGTGTCTGTTCTAAGCTACCAGTTTGCAATTGCTACAGCAATCCTTGGAAACTAAGATACCCTCCTATTGGTGACCATCTTCCCCCTCAAGCACATGGTTCAAGAAGAGTTTGCTCCTTTTCTGATCTCCTCCCTTGTCATTATCTTCATTGTCATCATCATCGTCGTCATTACTGTCAACAGCCTTACTTTATTCTAGGCACTATTCTAAGCACTCTAAATGTAACCTTTATCACAGTGTATGAGATCAGTCCTATTATTATCCCTATCTTAAAGACAAGGAAACTGAGATTCAGAGACATTTAAATGCCAAGAGTCACATAGTCGTTAAGTAACAGAGCCAGGTTTTAAACCTAGGTAGTCTTATTTCAGAGCTTATGAAGGGTAGAGACGTGTCTCAAGCTGAATCAGAGTCCTCACTAAGGATTTTTTAAAAATTGGAATTTGCAGAAGAAGAGCCAACCTTCTTGGGTGGCACAATTTATCAGGTGTCATCCGAGGTCATGGCCTTCAACATGTGGTAAGGGCAGGTCTGCATTAAAGAAAGGATGCTCACAGTCAGAGACGAGGAATGGGGATGACAGCCAGCCCCTGTCTCTCTGTCCAGGAGGCCTAGCCCCAACCCTGCCCTTCCTAAAGCTTGTTTACAAGAGCCCAATAAATGATGCTTTTGTTCAAGCTAGTTATGTTGGGTTTCTGTCATTTGCAAGCAGAAGATTCCTAACCAGCACACCTGCAAATTGGAAACTGGAATTGAAATACTCCATTTCCATTTGGAGTTGGTCTCTTGAGTTGCAAGGGTAAAAATAAACCTTGGCTCCTGTGAGACAGGAATCTCCTCCAAGAGGCTGGGTACCGGAGAGAGCTGGGCCCTGCAGGGGGAGAGGGGGCAGCAGATGCCAAGAAAAGCATAGAGGGGATAGCAAGAAAGCACACTGTGGAGTCCAGTTCTGAGGCTTGGCTGCATTTTCCTCGGGTCCATGTAATCCGCCTCCCTTTCCACTTGAGACTGGCACAAGTTGGTTCCAGCAGGTTGCATGCAAAGGATCATAAATGATACACACGCAGTAGGAACTCACTAGCTGTTGAATATAATGGAAGGTTTTTAAGCGAGGTGGTAAAGAGGATGGAGACTATTCCTTAGGATTATTGTTCTAGAACCTGTGTTGCGGGGAGATGAATTGGAGGAACACAGGTGGGAGGTAGGGGTAATAGAGAGGTACCCACAGAGGTCAGTATGAGAGGGGAGAGGGCTTGCATAACTGAGATGGAAAGTGAGGCATACCAAAGGGAAGGACCCAGTGGGACTCAGCAGCCGAGGGGATGTGGGAGTAAAAAGGGAGGAGGTGTCATAGATGACTGGGAATTTGAGCCTGGTTTCCAGAAGGATGACACCATTAATAATAGAAGGAGGGAAGTCGGGAGAGAAGACGAGCAGGCTCCGGCTCTCACAGACCGATGCTGAGCTGAGGTACCGGTGACAGAGCTAATTAGAGTAACTGAACAGAAAGAAATGGGACCTGGCATTCAGGAGAGGAGTCAGCTGCAGAGACAGAGATTGGGGAGTCATCCTTAGCTGAGAACTGGAGCTGTGAGAGAGACCAAGGCGGCCCAGGGCATAGAGGAAGAAAACATCGGTAGTGGGGATCACATTATTTAGGAAGCAAGAGAAGAAATCATCTAAAAAATAGCAAAACAGCAGTCTGAGAGGTAGAGCAGATATGCAGCTCGTACTATGTTGAGGCAATAGAGGAAGGAGAGAGTTTCTAGCAGGGGATCCTGGTGAATAGTGCTCGAAACTGCACACAGGCCAAGAAAGGACAGTTCTGGGGGACTGAGACCAGGTGATTTAACTCACAGAGGAGGAGATCATGGGAGACTGCCAAGGAAGTAGCGACTTGGTGAGAATGGAAGTCAGAAAGCAGGGTCTTGGGGAGAGGGGCTGCAAGTAATTAGTGCCACAGCAGTCTGCAGCTGCTTTGAGGCCTTCTCAGGGAGTGGTAAGGATGATTTTACTACTAGAAAAATATCTGGACAGCCGGTTTAATGAGAAAGGTGAAGCTTCCAGGACATAACTTGGATATACTGGTGAGATCATGGAAAACCCTAACTACCCTGCCTGACAAAGGGTCAGGGCTTGTGAGGTTGGGGCTGTGGATTAGGGGTAGAAATTGGCAGCTTCATTAGTAGGGGAGGAAGATATGGAGTGGTACCAGCCAGGGCTCTTGGCTATAAACAACAGAAACATCTCTAACCCTGGCTAACTTAAGCAGAAAAGGAATTCACTGGGAGTCTCCAAGAGCCTGGGAGAAATATATTAGCTATTTGTGCCATGTAACAAATTATTCCAAAATGTATAGTTTATGTGGGTCAGGCATTACCGAGCAATGTAGCTGGGTGTTTGTGGTTTGGGGTGTCTTCTTAGGTTGTAGTCAAGATGATAGGTGGGGCTTCAGTCTTATGAAATTTGACTATGGCTGAGGGGGCTACTTCCAAGATGGCTAACTCACTTGGATGTTGACAGGAAACCTCAGTACATCATTGTCTATTGGCATGGGGCCCTTATGCAGCTATGCAGCAATCTGAGAGAGAAAGAGAAGGAGAGAGAGAGAGAAAGAGAGAGAGGAAACCACAAGCCTCTCATGACCTGGTCTCACAAGCCACACATCATCCCTTCCACCATATTCTGTTCATGAGAAGTGAGTCACTAAGTCTAGCCCATTCTCAGGAGGAGGGAAGTTAAGTCCCAGCTCCTGAAGGGGGAGGAGTATCATATAATTTGTGGACATATGTTAAAATTAAAACCATCACAGGAAAGTTGGAGAACTAGACCTGAAAAACAGGCAGAAAGCTGGACAGTGAGTGCCCAACCGAGGTCATGTCAAGGAATAGCCTGGTTAGGGATAGACACTGTAGGCCCTGCCGCCCACACATGGTTACCTTTCTTACTAACTAACATCCCCTGTGTTATTTGTAGCACTTGCACCAAGACAATCTCTGGCCTAAGTAGCTGCTTGGCTGAATTGGGATCACTGTGTCCATACCTTGGCTGCAATATGACTTTTGGAGATTCTGCAAATATGACTCATGCCAAGACTACATAGTTGCAGATCCCCTAGACACACATACATGTACACACACCACAGTAGCAATCCCCCTCACAGAAGGGCTCCTGTCTGATTTGCCAACACCAACTGGCTGTCCAACAATTCAATTCAGTTCTGACACTGACTCCCAGAGTGAGTGCAGACCCTGCTGGTTAAGGAACTGCAGCATGCTTGTGTCAGCACAGGATGGAGAGAAACCAAACTGCCAGTGAGATGCATATGCTTTAGTGGGAGCAAGACTTGGAGCTGGAGATGACGAGGGAAAACATCCCATTCCTGAGCGCCTCCAGACCCTATCTCTGAGAGTCCCCAGACTCTTCAGAGGCATTTAGTGGGGGGAAGGTGCTGGGTTTCCCATCATATGTGGGATGAGGTTTTGAATTATCTAAATATAACTATTAGCAGCAAGGTGACCCCACAAAATAGAGGATATGAGGATATCCTGGGTTCTGACACTTGGCTTTAAATATACACTTGAAGTCTTTAGTAATGTGAATACTATTGTTAAAGAAGAGAATGGTGTCTTCTAAGGTCAACCCTGGATTTCGTTTTAGCAAGGCAATTTGTTTTTTTAAATGAGCTAGAGCCTGGAGCCTGTAGGTGAAGCCACTTAGAGAGCTAACTTCTGAGAAAAAAGGAGGAAGTGAAAAAAAAATGTAGATGGGTCAGGGATATAGCTCTCAAGGAAGATCTTCTGACAAGGATGAAGACAGAATGCATTGCCTCAGGGTTCTTTGGTGTCACCTGAGAGCACAGGTCCAGGGGACATGACTGGGTAGGGTTTGTCAGGGGACACCAGTCACTTGCAGAGAGTCATTGCTTCACA
Organism: Cephalopachus bancanus; assembly: GCA_027257055.1. Classification (NCBI taxonomy): domain Eukaryota; kingdom Metazoa; phylum Chordata; class Mammalia; order Primates; family Tarsiidae; genus Cephalopachus; species Cephalopachus bancanus. The sequence continues at coordinate 2,114,464 of JAPVLO010000022.1, read as the reverse complement.
GGCATAAGCAGCCCACTAGTTGGCACCAGGATAGGTAGATGAAAAGGAGGGCAAGAAAGTCTAAAGAGATAAGGATCAAGACTGGAGAGATCAGGCAGAAAGTGAGGTCTGAGCTTTTTAATGTGATGTTTTCTTAATTAAATGTCAGACAGTGGCCCTATGAATGAGTTGATGACGAATGTGCAATCAATGTCCAATAACGAGTTACTAATTATTGTTCAATAACCAACTGCTCTCTTTCCAGGCCTGTCCTGGTAATAAAGGGCTGACAGAGATACTCAGAAGCTGTCCTATTATACTTCCATTTTTGAAAGGATATAGCCTAACCCAGGTTTGTGAGGATTCTTTTTTGGTCTTTTTTTTTGTTTCTTGTTTTGCATTGAAGTCTCACTCTGTCGCCCAGACTGGAGTGCAGTGGCCGCTTCCGGCCACTGCAGCCTTGACCTGCTGGACTCCGGTGATCCTTTTGCCTCAGCCTTCCAAGTAGCTGGAACTACAGGCGCCCGCTACCACGCCCAGCTAATTTTTGATTTATTGTAGAGATGAGGTCTTGCCAAGTTGCCCAGGTGGGTCTCGAACCTGCGGGCTCAGGCAATCCACTCACCTCAGTCTCCCAAAGTGCGGAATTACTGAGCCCGGCTTCTTTTTTGGTCTTAAAGTTACCTGGCTGGGTGCACTGGCTCATGCCTTGTAACCCCAGCGCTCTGGGAAGCTGAGGAGGGAGGATTGCTTGAGGCCAGGAGTTCAAGACCAACCTGGACAACACAACGAGTCCTCATCTCTACAAGCAATTTAAAAAAATTAGTCAGGCATGACAGCTGGCACCAGTAGCCCCAACTACTTGGGAGGCTGAGGCGGGAGAATTGCTTGAGCCCAGGAGTTTGAGGCTGCAGTGAGCCATGATTGTGCCACTGCGCTCTAACCTGGACAGCAGAGTAAGTAAAAAAATAATAAAAGGCCGGGCACGGTGGCTCCAACCTGTAATCCCAGCACTTTGGGAGGCCAAGGCAAGAGGACTGCCTGAGCCCAGGGGCTCGATATCAGCCTGGATAGCTTGGTGAGACTTTGTCTCCACAATATATTAAAAAATTAGCCGGGCATGGTAGCACGGGCCTGTAGTTCCCGCCATTTGGAAGGCTGAGGAGGAAGGATTGCCTGAGCCAGCAGGTCAACGCTGGGGTGGCTGTGAGCGTGCCACTGCACTCCAGCCTGGCAACAGAGTGAGACTCTGACTAAAATAATAATAATAATAATAAATAATAATAATATAAAAATAATTACTTGATCAGTTTGTTCTGCTCTTTGTCTGTATTAATGTTGAGAAGGTTTTCTTATCTGTATTGTCAAACCTCTTGCTACAGTTCATTTCAAATATTTAATGAGCTCCCACTGTATGCCAGGCACTGGGGGACACAAAGATAAACAAAGTAAGCTAGATGCCATCTTTGTCCTCAAAAGTTCACACTGTGTGTATGTGTGTTGGGATATAGGTGTTTGAGAAACTGGGCACTATAGGAAAATATAATATCTTGTGAAGAGGACTATCAAAGAAGAGATAAATAGTCATCCAGTACAAGTTCAAGTGTGGGAGCCAAAGGGCCCCCTAAAATTTTGCTGAAAAATCACGTTGCAAAGGGCAGATTAAGAGGAGAAAAATATAGCCGGGCATGGTAGCGTGAGCCTGTAGTTCCAGCTACTTGGAAGGCTGAGGCGGAAGGATCGCCGGAGCCCAGCAGGTCGAGGCTGCGGTGGCCAGGAGTGGCCACTGTACTCCAGTCTGGGGGACAGAGTGAGACTCCAACTCAAAAAAAAAGAGGAGAAAAATACATACAAATTTATTTAACATGTATACACGGGATCCTTCAGAATGAAGACTAAAAGATATAGGGGCAATTGTCCGCTTTTATGCTTAGGTTCAACCAAGTATGGACAGCAGTGTAGAAATATGATGGGACAAAAAGGCTGTGATCTAATGCTGACAGACTGAGTGGGAACCCCAGCAAGGCTTGACTGTCTAGATTCTTCTTGGCCTCTCTGAGCAGCATTCCTATCTTGTGGGTGTGGGTCAGGGCCCTCTCTTGAATGGGGTCTTAGGACCTATAGTCAAACAAGGTAGGTCAGATAATATCTTTCTATACCATTTTATACAGGTAGGGCAGAGGGAAAATATTTTTAGGTGCTCAGATAGGGCAGAGGAAAATATTCCTGACTGGCTTTCAGGAAAAATGGTTCTGGTTTCTATGACCCTCCTTGGGCAAGAAGGATTCTACTTTCTACGCCTAGCCTGGGGGAGAGTGGAAATGAGAGACAGGAGGGCCAGAGAAGGTCAAAGAAAAACTTCTGCTTCTGAAACTTCTGCTTAGGTCTTCCTTTTGAGGTATTGTTTTTTGAACCCAAACACTAGCTAGGTATTTTGCACACGTCACCTCATTTATTCCTCAGTATAACTGTGAAGAAAGTACTGTTGTTATCCCCATTTTACAGAAAGGAGATCTGAAATCATGTGACTTTAACGTCACACTAGTGACCTAGTGCTAGTAAGTGGCAGAGCCAGGACTCATCCACGCCTTTCTAAGGTCACAGTCTTTAAAAAAAAAATTTTTTTATTGTTGCAAATACACATCGCCTAAAATTTACCAACTTAACCATTTTTTAAGTGTACATGTAACAATGTATTCACATCGTTCTGCAATCTCCAGAATGCCTTTCATCTGGCAAAACTGAAACTCTTGTACCTGTTAAACACCAAGTTCCCATTGACTGCCCGCTCCCTACCTCCTGGCGACCACCATTCTTCTTCCTGTCTCTATGAATTTCACTACACTAGGTACCTCTCATAAGTGGAATCACACAGTATTTGTCTTTTCTTTTCTTTTTTTTTGAGTTGGAGTCTCACTCTGTCGCCCAGACTGGAGTGCAGTGGCTGCTCCCGGCCACCGCAGCCTCGACCTTCTGGGCTCCGGCGATCCTTCCGCCTCAGCCTTCCGAGTAGCCGGAATTACAGGCATGCGCTACCACGCCTGGCTGATTTTTTTTTGTTTGTTTTATTGTAGAGATGAGGTCTCGCTGCCCAGGCGGGTCTCGAACCCGCGGGCTCAGGCAATCCACTCACCTCAGCCTCCCAAAGACACGGGATTACAGGCTGAGCCACCGAGTCCAGCTTCTTTCTTTTTTGATAGCAGCTATACTATTGGGTGTGTGGTGGTATCTCATTGTGGTTCTAGTTTTCATTTCCCTAATGATTAATGATGTTGAGCATCTTTTCATGTACTTTTGGCCATTTGTATATTTTATTTGGAGAAATGTTCATTCAAGTTCCTTGCCCATTTTTAAATAGAGTTGTTTGGTTTTGTTTTTTTTTTTTTGAGTTAGAGTCTCACTCTGTCGCCCAGACTGGAGTGCAGTGACCGCTTCCGGCCACCGCAACGGCGACCTGCCGGGCTCTGGCAATCCTTTTGCCTTAGCCTTCCAAGTGGCCAGAATTACAGGCGCACGCTACCACGCCCGGCTAATTTTTTTAATTTATTGTAGAGATGAGGTCTCACCAAGTTGCCCAGGCAGGTCTTGAACCCGTGGGCTTAGGCGATCCACTCACTTCAGCCTCCCAACACGCGGGATTACAGGCTGAGCCACTGAGCCTGGCTGATTTTTTTATGACGGATTTTTTGGTATATTCTGGATATCTGCCCTTTGTTACATATATCACTTGCAAGTATTCTCTCCCATTTTGTAGGCTGATTTTTCACTCTGTTGATTGTGTCCTTTGATGCACACATGCTTTTCGCCCAATTTATCTATTTTTACTTTTGTTACTTGTGCTTTTGATTTCATATTTAAGAAACCATTACCAACTCCAGTGTCATGAACTTTCCCTCCCTGTATTTTCTCCTGAGTTTTTTTATAGTTTTATCTCTTACCTTAAGTCTTTTATCTGTTTTAAATTAATTTTTGTATATAGTGTGATGTTGAGGATCTAATTTTGTTCTTTTGCATGTGGATATCCAGTTTTCTCAACACCACTTATTGATCCTCCATTGTTGACCATTGTTAAATGTATAGTTCAGTGGCATTAAGAACATTCCTGTTGTCGGGCAACCATCACAACCATTCATCTCCAGAATTTTTCATTATCCCATATTGAAACTCTGTACCCATTAAACAGTAACTCCCCATTCATCTTTCCCAACCCCCAACCCCAGCAAACCACAGTTCTATTTTCTGCCTCTGTGAGTTTGTCACAGTTCATGGTTGTGTGTGTGTGTGTGTGTGTGTGTGTGTGTGTGTGTGTGTGTGTGTGTCACTCTTGTCTCCCAGGCTGGAGTGCAGTGGCATGCTCACGGCCATCGCAGCCTCGACCTGCTGGGTTCAGGTGATCCTTCCGCCTCAGCCTTCTAAGTAGCTGGAACTACAGACACACACCATCACGCCCAGCTAACAGTTCATGTTCTTAAGGGCCATGTTCTATATGGAAAATTGCAGGAGCACAAAGAGGGACACTTAGCTCGGACTGATGGGGGTATTGGTGGGAGGATAATGCGCGTTCCAGGAGGCTTTTGCAAAAGCAATGTTCAAGCTGGGCAGGTACCAGCCAAGCAAGGGAGCGAGGGAAGAACCACATGCTAGCAGGCAGGATGAGCAGAGGCAAAGGCTTGTGATGCAACTTGGGGTATTCTGGGCACAATGAGTTCTGCATGGTCAGTCCCTCTTCAGAGGGACGAGCTGCTCACCCAGGCGTCGGGGTTATTGAATGATTTCCTTCCTGTTTCTTCTTTGGGGTCCCCCGTTCCTTCCTTTCACCTTCTCTATTCAGAGCTGCTCCAACTTTCCTTTCCGTCTATCTCATTGCTCCTCTTTTTTTTTTAATTGTAAATTTCTTGGTGAAATATAACATATATACCTCAAAAATCCATGAATGTGTGTGATGACTTTTCACAGCATGAGTGACGTACCCTAATTCAGACACAAAGCAGAGCCTTACCAGTGCCCCAACAGACCTCTTCCAGTAACTTTTTGCACCCTTCCCTTAAGGGGTAGCTGCTACCCAGACTTCTAATAGGGTTGACTACTTTTGTCTCGTTGTGTTCCTCATATAGATAGAATCATACAGAATATACTCTTTTGTGTCTGGCTTCTTTGGCACTACATTCTTCCTTTTTTTCTGGGCCAATTCTCACCCTACCCAAATGTCAGAAAATGGTCATTGTCCTCATCCCAGCCGAGATGATGGAGTGGAACTGGCTACACAAATATAAAGTAGTGTCACAATTCTCAATAAACCTCAGGACAAGGATTTTCTCTGGCCTGGCCCCACGAGGCTGCTGCTAGAAAATGGATGACTCCCAGTGAGGGCTATAATGGAGGAGGGACAGCACTTGCCCTGTGCTAGTCTCCTAATATTTCAAGAAGAGTGCAGCTTGGAATTGTTAAACATTCCCAGAAGGGCCATACATTGCATTTAGCTTGTTTCAATTGCAGAATGAAACGGCCTGTTTTCTTGGCAGTTTTTATTCTTCCCTCCCAGTCCCTTGCCCTTCAGTTCCCTGGCTCTCAGGAGTACAACTTCCTGCCTTGCTTCCTTCCTTTCCTCAATGCTTTCCCCTTTTGGCAGTTATGTTTCTTCGGAGTTTAGGCCGACTCTGCACCCAGGAACTTTCAGCCAGTCTTGGACTCAGAAAATATGCACATTACAAGGAATCCCAAAGATGAGCTAATTCACCCCAATTTTCATTGTGTGGGCTTTTAGAATTTTGAGATATTATATTAATAACTTACATGCAGTGAAATGTACAGATTTCGGCATACAGCTAAATTAATTATTTAACTCAGTTAATAAATTAATTTTTTCATATGTTGACCATCGTGTAACCATCACTGAATCAAGATATAGAATGTTGGCCAGGTTCGGTGGCTCATGCTCATAATCCCAACATTTTGGAAGGCTGAGAAAAGAGGTTTGCCACCAGGGGTTGGAGACCAGCCTGGGCAACATGGCGAGACCTTGTCTCTACAAGAAATAGAAAAATTAGCTTGGTGACTCAAACAACAAACTCTGACTCAAACAACAAACAAACAAAAAAGTAGAATGTTACTAACACCCAGAAGGTTCACTCTCAATTTCCTCTAGTCAATCCCTTCTCCTCCTCTACTTGTTTTCTCCTATCATCATAGATCATACTTGCTTGCTCTTGAATTTCGGATAAATGAAGCCACACTATGGATTTTATTTTGTGTCTGGCTACTTTTGCTCAACATCAGCGTTTTGAAATTAATCTGTGTCCTTGCATGTTTCAGTAATTGGTTCTTTTTTATCACAGAATATGCTGTCATTTATATATCCAGTCTTCTGTTCAAGGACATTTGGATTGTCTCCCATTTTGGCTACTGTACTAGTTTGCTAGGGCTGCCATAACAGCGTACTGCAGACTGGATGGCTTAAGCAATTGAAATTTATTTTCTTATGATTCAGAAAGTTAGAAGTCCAAGATCAAGGTGTTGGTACGGTTGGTTTCTTCTGAGGGCCTCTCTCCTTGGCTTGTAGATGACCATCTTCTCTCAGTATCTTCACGTGGTCTTTCCTCTGTATGTGAGTCCTGGTTTCCACATTTTGATAGGGATAACAGTCATATTGGATTAGGATCCACCCCAATGACCTCACTTAGCCATAACTACCTCTTTAAAAACTCCAAATAAAGTCATATTCTGAGGTAGGGGGTTATTTAGGACTTCCACGTAGAAGTTTTGGGGTGGGGACACCATTAAGTCCGTAACAGCTACTATGAATAAAACTGCTACGAACATTTTTGTGCAGATGTTGTGCATGCACAGCTGTCCAAAGTGATTGAACCAATTTGAACTCCGATCAACAATGTATGAGTGTTTCGGTTGCTCTACCTCCTTACCAGTCACTTCATTTTTAAAAAAAATTTTATTTTAAAGATGTGGGGTACAATTCAGGGTTAGGTATACAAATGTTCATTATGCAGGTACCCTTGTTGATCAGGTGTGCCCCTCCCTACCCTGGCAGTTTCCCTCGACTGCCAATCTTACCCCCATCCCCTGGCAGTTTCCCACTACTGCCCATCCCTTTCTTATAATATTATGGTAAATGTTTAGGGTCCACCGATGAATGAGAACATATGGTATTTTGTTCTTGGTTTCTGTGATTGATTACTGAGTATGAGAGACTCTAAATCCATCCAAGTTGCTGCGAAGTCCGTATGTTTGTCCTTCTTTATGGCTGCATAATATTCCATTGTGTATATGTACCACATTAAAAAAAAAAATCCAGTTCAGCTTCGATGGGCAGCATGATTGATTCTATGTTTTTGCTATTGTGAATAGCGCTACAAACATGCGTGTGTAGGTATCTTTTTGGTAGAATAACTTGAGTTCCTCTAGGTATATTTCCAATAGGGGGATTGCTGAGTCATATGGAAGGTCAATTTCTAGTTCTTTTAGAAGTCGCCACACTGTCTTCCAAAGAGGTTGCACTAGTTTGCATTCCCACCAGCAGTGTGGAAGTTCCTTTTTCTCTACTCCCTCGTCAGCATCTGTTGCTGTTTGTTTTATTAATGATGGTCATTCTTACTGGGGTTAGGTGGTATCTCAATGTGATTTTAATTTCCAGTCACTTCATTTTAGATGAGAAGCAGAAGTGCAAGGCTCACTTGCCCACAAGCAGATCATGAGTTTGAGGCTGCAGAGCCAAGTGTGCCAAGGAAGCCCTGTCCCCCACCTGCCTAAGGAATTTCTGAAATTCACCAACACATTACCTCATTCCAACATTCAGTCACTCATCAAAAAGAACACCAAGAACCACCTGTGGCTCAGGTCCTGTGCTAGGTTCTGGAAGTGAAGTGATGCACAGAGAGACAGAAAACTCACATTCAGGTTGGAGCAACAGACAATGAACACAACAACTAAGTAATTGCAGATTGTATTAAGTGCTGGGCAAGGACACAGCAGAGCCTGAGGAGAAACTGAGATAGGGAATGAGTTTGGGGTTGGGGAGGGTAAAATTGCCTTTAGATGGGAGACCCTGAAGGGCCTCTTTGAGGGGGACAGATTGGCTTTTCAGAACAGAAACTATAGAAAGGTAACTAAGCCAAAACAAAAGGCAAACAGGCAGAGCTGTATTGAGGCTTCTGCCTGAGCAAAAGGGACACAGCATTGTTTTCCATTACTTGCCAAATCTACTCCAAACTTGATAATCTTCTGATGTCTGCATCTCTCGATGTAGCGGAGTCATGCTGCAGCTGCTTGCGTAAGATAAAACCAAGGTTGGTCAACTTCTTTTGGGAACAGTTATGTTATGGGTGTCCTGCTGTCTCTAGCCAGTGTTCACAACCTGGCTGTGTAGTTGACTGCTGTGACAAAGGGAAAAAAAGAAAAGCACAAGCAGAAAGGCTGGCAGGAAGAAAGAGCTACAAAATAACTTTTATATAAACTCACAAATGTATATGGTATGAGTAAACCAGAATCCAAGTCTTTTTTCTGATGATGGAAGTCCCTGACTATCACAGGAGAACCCTGAGGGATGAGAAGATGCCAGTCCAATAAAGACCAGGGAAGGTGTTGGGGCAGAAAGAATTGGGAAAGCACAAGCCCTGAGGTGGGAGCACAGGGGGCAGGAGATGATGGTCTGTGTAATGGGCAAAGGTGGGGAGCCAAATGGGCAAAGGTGGGAGAGAAGCGAGAGATGAGGCCTAGAGGGCTGGGCCCAGACCACACGGGCTTGCTTCTCATGAGAGGATTTGGGGTTTCACTCTAAGGGCAATGGGAAGCCATTAGAGGGTTTCAGAGGATGAACAAAAAAGATCCAGTTGACCTTAACAAAGACACACTTTTTAGGAGACTGTTACCCCTGCCTGAGTTGCTGTCACTGACATGTCAGTGAATAGACTCAGGAGGTGAAAGCAGAGATATATTTTGGAGATAAAACTGACAGGACATGGTAAGGGGTTGGATGGACTTGTAAAGAATAAGGGAAAAGTCGAGGATGACTTCTAGATTTTGAACTTTGGACTCCAGGCAGTGGGCAAGGATCTTTCAGCTGTAACGTACCAACCCCCAACCATGCACTTCTCTTATCCATCTCACGACTGTATAGCTTGAGCCTCAGGACACAGTAGATGATCAATAGGCATTCTTGAGTGAATAACTGATTGCATACATAAAGTTTCTGACACATTAAATGGGTTCAATACAGGGTTTTTTCTTTTTAATTTTTTGTTGAGATAAAATTCATAAACATCAATTAATAATTTTAAAGTGTACATAGTTTACAATCTTTATGCTGTGTAATCATTATCTCTATCTAGTTCCAAAATATTTTCATCACCCCAAAGGAATCCCTGTACTCATGAAGCAGTCACTCCCCATTCCCTTCTCCTCCCAACCCCAGGCAACTACTAATCTGCATTCTGGCTCTGTGGATTTACCTATTCTAAATATTTCATATAAATGTAATCACACCGCATGTGACCTTTTGTGTCTGGCTTCTCGTTACATAATATTTTTGGGATTCATCCATCTAGCATATATCACCACTTCATCTCTTTTAACAGCTAAATAATTTTAACAACTAAATAATATCCCATTAAATGCATATATCACATTTTCCTTATTCATTCATCCCTTGGCAGAGATCTGGTTGTTTCCACCTTTTGGCTATTGTAAATAGTGTTGTTATGAACATTGGTGCATAAACAAGAATGTATTTGAATACCATTTGTTTATTTATTTATTATTTATTTATTCTACAGCCATGCCTGTTTGCCTTTTGCTATGTTGCCCAGGCTGGTCTGGAACTCGTGAGCTCAAGTGATTCTTCTGCACCAGCCTTCCAAAGTGCTGAGAGTCCAGGCATGAGCCACTGTGCCTGGCTAAATACCTGTCTTCAGTTCTCTTGGGTACATAGATACCTAAGGAGTGAAATTGCTGGTCATATGGTAATCTATTTTTAACTTTTTGGGGTGCTATCAAACTGTGTTCCAGGAGTTCAATACTGTTTTCCTGAAGGAAAAAAGAAAAGGTAGGTGGGAGCCTGGGAGGCAGGGATGAGGGCTTTTCCTATCCTTCAAAAGCAGCGCCGGACTCGTCTTCATTAATGGACTGTGTGATCTGGGTTGATCAAACTACTTAAAATCGCTGGGCTGCCTCCTAATCCTCAAACTGGGGAAAATAAAACTGAAGTTCTGTGAGCTGAGTGAGATATTGTTTCTGAAGCTCCAGGCACAGGGGAAGCCCCAGATTCACTGCCTACCCTTACTCCCTGACCTTGCCCTTTCGCACTTGGCTCCTGCAGCTGGGCGAAGTCACCTTGGAGCCAAGTCCACACCCGCAGACCCCAGCTCGGCCTCGCTGCAGACTACAACTCCCAGCAGGCACTTCTTCTCGGCCGCCTTCCCGGCCGGCTTGCGCATGCCTTGGCAGACGTGGCACCGGGAACTCGGAGGCGGGGAGAGGCTGGGAAGTGGCGGTGGTGGTTGGCCGTTGTGGAGCTAGCGGGCGGGCGGGCGCGCGAGCCCGAGTGAAGCCAACAGCCAGCGGTGGGCAGCGGCGGCGGGGATGGCGCGGGCCGGGCCAGCGTGGCTGCTGCTGGCGATCTGGGTGAGACTGGAGGGCAGGGGTCCGGTCCGGGCCGGGGCTGGCGCGTGTGCCCTGGTTGCCCTTCTGCGCGCTCTGCTCCCAGCGCTGCCCGGGACCAGCGCGGGGCTGCCTCCGGGCGCCGGGACCAGGGCGTGCGTGCCCGGCAGGGGGGCACCCGGTGGAGGCGCGGGAGGCAGCTGGGGGTCCCCGTCCCCTCTCTGCGAAGCGCTCCGGGGAGCTGGGGCAGGAGGCAGCCCTGGGGCGCTGGACAATCCTTCGCAGGGTGCTTGCGCCACTGGCACAACTTTACGAGGACGCGGGTCCGGGGGCGGCCATCGGCTAGGGCGGGACACCGGGACACTGGGCGGTGGGGGCTGCGCCCGGCTTTAGGCTCTGAGCCCTGCACCTGTGTGAGTGTGGGGTGGGATGGCGGTGATTTCCACCTGCACCGCCGGAAACCTTGCTTTAGGGCCACCTTGTTCTCGGCATCGACCCCGGGCGGCTGGGAAACTGCGGGGCACCACCTGGGGACTCCGCCCACAGGCCAGGCTCGGCGGGCTGGGTGGGGTCGTCGAGGAGTTCTGCTCCTACGCACAACTGAAACTGGTGTAGTTGCCTCAGCCTCTTTTTTACTGTGTGGAGCGGCGGCGCTTTTCATGCATCTGAGCTTGTCTCCTCATCCATGAAATAGGGACGATAAAGATATCCCCTACAAGGTGGTCATGAGGGTCAGACGAGGTATCTGAGGAGGATGCTCTGTAAACTGCAGAATCTTGCAAGAGTGGGGGAGGGGTGAACTCCAAGTGGAGTTTTTTACACTTCAGGTGGCCTCCAGGCCTCCCAGAGAAAGGTTGGAATGGGTGTGCCCACTGGTCCAGGAGTCAGGTTTGTTTGGCCTTGGTGTGTTGCTGTGGGTGTGTGATGGGGTATTGTGGACTTTTGCCCGATCTCTTCCATAACTTTGCTTTAGGACCATCCTGTCTCCTTTATTCCTGGCGTTCCAGGGAACTTCCTGCTCTTGGCACCCTCACCAACCCAGATTTTCACGTTTTTTTTTTCCCACTTGGGTGTGGCAAGGATGCTGGGTAAAGGGGAGGAGGAAGAGAGTGTGGAATTAATTTCCTTAAACACCTCCATCTCCCAATACACTGTCCTTTTGGATCAGGAGTGAGGAGTGGCCCCATATTTTCTGGCTGTTTGGAAGTGGGTTGGGAAGGAAGCTGCCTGTTCCCTTAGGTCTGCCATCTCCCTCTTTCATTTAGCAGACATTTATCAACCACATTGTGTGGCAAGAGAACCAGGCTGTAGTGGGGTAGTGCCACTTCACTGCATCGGGGTGTGTTGGCTGGTTCATTTGCCATCAGTTCCCTGGAGCCAGTTGGTCTGGGCAGGTCGCTGGGCCGGGAAGGACTGTGCCGAGGTCGAGACCATCTCCTGAGACCCCCATCAGGTCTTTGCACTTGGACTGTTTGAGGAGGTCCTGCTTTCCTTCCTTCTTCCCATTTCCTTTCTCCTGTGAAAACAAAGGGCTTGCAATCTGAACTTTCATTTAGCAGACATTTATCAACCACATTGTGTGGCATTGGCTTGGATTTTGGGTGGGGAGCAAAACATACATTGTACCTGCCCCCTGATGTTACCCTGGATTGGGTGGAGGACTCAGTCCTATGAGCAAATAATGACAGAACTGCAAGTGATAATATTTTAAGTGCCTGTTCAGCACCCACTGAACGGGAGCCATGTATTGACCGAGAGGGAGTGTCAGCCATGGTTTTCCTGAGTGGGTGTGTTGTACAGTGTCTGGAGGGGTGTGGTGGTTAGCTAGGCACTGGAGGTCTGCAGACACCCTTCACGGAGAGGTACAAAAGAGCAGGTAGTCTTGCTGAGAGGGCTAGAACCTGGGTGTCCTGAGCAAGCAATTGATACCTTCTCCTTTCCCTAATCCCTAGAGTTAGCTTAGCAGGTAGGAGGTGGAGGGAGTGTGCCAACAGTGGCAGTGGTGAGTGGCTGCTGGACAGCATTTGGGCCTCCGTAAACTTAAATGCTATGTCCATCTGATAAGGCTCCCCAGGTCTCTGAGAGCCGGTTGGGTTTCTTTGTTCACTCAATATTTATGGAGGGCTGGTAGGTGCACAGCACTGAACTGTGACCTGAAGGGCACGAAGAAGTATAAAGGCGTCTGAAGAGATTTGTGTACAGGGATGCACACCCACCACATTTTTTTTTTAATTGGAGTCTCACTCTGTCGCCCAGGCTGGAGTGCAGTGGCACACTCCTCCCAGCTCACCACAACCTCAACCTCCTGAGCTCAGGCCTCATGTCTCCCTAGTAACTGGGACTACAGGCATGTGCCACCATGCCTAGCTAATTTTTTTTTTTTTGAGTTGGAGTCTCACTCTGTCACCCAGACTGGAGTGCAGTGGCCACTCCCGGCCACCACAGCCTCAACCTGCTGGGCTCCGGCGATCCTTCCGCCTCAGCCTTCCAAGTGGCCAGAATTACAGGCAAGCGCTACCACGCCCGGCTGATTTTTTGATTTATTGTAGAGATGAGGTCTTGCTGCCCAGGCGGGTCTCGAACCTGCGGACTCAGGCAATCCACTCACCTCAGCCTCCCAAAGGCACGGGATTACAGGCTGAGCCACCTAGCCCGGCTAATTTTTTTATTTTTTGGTAGAGATGAGGTCTTGCTATGTTGCCTAGGTTAGTCTCAAACTCCTGAACTCTCAAGCAGTCCTCCCACCTCGGCCCTCCAAAGTGCTGGGATTATAGGTGTGAGCCACTGCATCGGCTAATTTTTAAATTCTTTTTGTCAAGACAGGATCTTGCTATGTTGACCAGGCTGGTCTCGACCCCCTGAGCTCAAGCAATCCTTCCACCTTGAACTCCCAAAGGGCTGGAATTACAGACTTGCGCCACCATGCTCAGTCCCCACCACATTTTTTTTTTTTTTTTTTGAGTTGGAGTCTCACTCTGTCACCCAGACTGGAGTGCAGTGGCCACTCCCGGCCACCACAGCCTCAACCTGCTGGGCTCCGGCGATCCTTCCGCCTCAGCCTTCCAAGTAGCCGGAACTACAGGCGCACGCTACCACGCCCGGCTGATTTAATTTTTTGATTTATTGTAGAGATGAGGTCTTGCCAAGTTGCCCAGGCAGGTCTCGAACCCGCGGGCTCAGGCAATCCACTCACCTCAGCCTCCCAAAGTGAGGGATTACAGGCTGAGCCACCGAGCCCGGCTCACATTTTTTATAATAGCAAAAACATGGAAATGGCTTAAATACATAGTTAAATAGTATCTGGTCTTGTCCATACCATGGAAAGAGATGTTTGTCTTCATCAGGTTGGCCTGCTGTAACAAATATCCCATAGGCTAGATGGCACATAACAGAAATTTCTTTTTCTTTTTTTTTTTTTGAGTTGGAGTCTCACTCGGTCGCCCGGACTGGAGTGCAGTGGCCGCTTCCGGCCACCGCAGCCTCGCCTGCTGGGCTCTGGCGATCCTTCGGCCTCAGCCTTCTGAGTAGCCGGAATTACAGGCATGTGCTACCACGCCCGGCTGATTTTTTGATTTATTGTAGAGATGAGGTCTCGCTGCCCAGGCGGGTCTCGAACCCGTGGGCTCAGGCAAGAAATTTATTTTTCACAGTTCTGCAGGTTGGAAGTCTGAGATCAGAGTGCCAGCAAGGTTGGGCTCTGGTGAAGGCCCTCTTCCAATTTGAAGACTATCGACTTCTTATTGTGTCCTCATATACTGGAAAGAGGACTAGAGAGCTCTCTTGGATTCCTTTTTTTAAGGGCACTCATCCCATTCTTGAAGGCTCCACCCTCCTTGACCTAATCACCTCCCAAGGGACTCACCTCCTAAATATCATCACATGGGGGGTTAGGATTTCAGCATATAAATGGTGGGGGGGCACACAAATATTCACTCTATTGCAATGTTTATAAAGAATGTTTATGGTTACTAGAATGTTGTATTTATTAGAATATTCTGTGATGGTTATGAAGAATTTCTAAGGATGTGGAAAAATGCTCAAGTGTGATAACTAGGGAAAAAACAGGATACAAAACCAAATCCCAGGGTGGCTAGAGTTTATGTGTATGAATTAGCAATGCACCAAAATGTTAACAATGATTGTTCTGGAAGGTGGAGTTGTGATGACTTTTGCTTCTTTGCTTATGCTTTCCTGTGGTTTCCAAGTTTTTCACATGAATATGTATTGGTTTATAATCAGAAAAGTTAATCAAAAATTTTAAAAAGGTTCCTTTGGGGACCCTCAGCCTTCCAGAAGAATACTAGGATAGAAAGTGTCATAGTCAACACTTGGGACAAGTCCCAAGAGTTTCCAGGCTGGGAGTCTCTGCCCTCAGGGCTGTAGCTGGGGAGGCTGTGCTGTCTTGCCTCCATCCCTGTGCTGACTGCCTGCTTTCTGGGTTCCAGCTCAGCTCCTCCCTGCAGCTTACCCTTCCCAGGGGCCAACCATGCTGACTGTTGGGTAGTCCCCGTGCAGTCTGTAGGACGGAGAGACGTGGAGCTGGAGAGAACTCTAGGTCTCCAAGCTTCGTGGTTCTTTTTTTTTTGAGTTGCAGTCTCACTCTGTCACCCAGACTGGAGTGCAGTGGCCGCTCCCGGCCACCGCAGCCTCGACCTGCTGGGCTCCAGCCATCCTTCCGCCTCAGCCTTCCAAGTAGCCGGAATTACAGGCATACGCTACCACGCCCGGCTGATTTTTTTAGTTATTGTAGAGATGAGGTCTCGCTGCCCAGGCGAGTCTCGAACCCGCGGGCTCAGGCAATCCACTCACCTCAGCCTCCCAAAGGCGCGGGATTACAGGCTGAGCCACCGAACCCAGCTTCGTGGTTCTTAAACATCAGGCCACAGACTGGACCTGGGCTGTGAGGAAGTTTTCACTGACTTGCATCCAGATTGGAAAAATAACAGTGGTGAAAGGTGAATATTTTCAGTTTAAAAACTTGCCCATTTTTCTGACATGATGGCAGTCTGTTGGCAGGGGAGGGTTACAGTGTCCTTTGGAAAATGAAAGTGACTGGCCGTGGGTGGCTTACACCTGTAATCCCAGCACTGAGGCCGGAGGATCCTTTGATCTCAGGAGTTTGAGACCAGCTGAGGCAACATAGTGAGACCCTCCCCCCACCTCTACAAAAGTAATCCCAGCACTTTGGGAGGCCGAGGTGAGTGGATTGCCTGAGCCCGCGGGTTCGAGACCCGCCTGGGCAGCGAGACCTCATCTCTACAATAAATCAAAAATCAGCCGGGCGTGGTAGCGCGCGCCTGTAATTCCGGCTCCTCGGAAGGCTGAGGCGGAAGGATCGCTGGAGCCCAGCAGGTTGAGGCTGCGGTAGCCGGGAGCGGCCACTGCACTCCAGTCTGAGCGACAGAGTGAGACTCCAACTCAAAATAAATAAATAAATAAATAAAAAGTTGACCAGGTGTGGTAGCATGCAGTTTTAGTCCCAGCTACTCAAGAGGCTGAGGCCGGAGAATCACTTGAGCCCAGGAATTGGAGGCAGCAGTGAGTTCTGATTGTGCCACTCTACTCTATCCTGGGCGATAAGGGAAACCCTATTTCTTAAAAAAAAAAAGAAAAGAAAAGGAAAAGAAAGAAAATTGAAATGGTGAAGCTATGTTGTGATTTCTTTTAAAAAAGTCTTTTCTTGATTACATCTATTTTTTAAATAGTATATAATATATTGTGTATATTTATATTTTAAAATGTATTTTTAAAATATTCTGCCCATCTGTGAGATTCAGAATTCTGAGAATGGATCTAACTCGGCCCTCTCATAAGAGAATAGTGAGGCTCAGAGAGGGAAGGGACTCACTCAAGGCCACCCAGTTAGTTAAGGCAGAACTGGGAGTAGAGCCAGGACTGCTGAGTTATGAGTTGGGTTCTTCCCACTCCTCCATCTCCTGCATGCGTCTCTGCCTCTGCCCCTGATGGTGGCTTGAAGCTCAGACCCTGGACAACAGTGGGTGGAGGTGCAGGAGGCAGACATTTGTCCCTGGTCTCTCCTGCAGAGCTGCTTTTAAGGAACACTTATTCAGGTTCTATACTTCTCTGGGACCATTCTCTATTTAATAGGCTTTTGTGGGCTGGCCCAGGGACTTAATTGCCATTTAGAATGCTGTTTGGAACCTGGAGTGCACTTTTCCCACAGAGATAAACACATTATGACGGAAGTCTTAAAACAGACGAGGCGCTTAAGGTGGAAGTATGGCTGAGCGCCCTGTGATTGCAACCCCTTAGTGCTGGGGATTCGGGACAGGGCCAGGCAGTGGGCACCAGCCATCCCGGGAAGGTCCCAGGAAAAGCGAAGTGTGAGCTGGCCTCACAAGGAGGGCAGACTTTGAGCTCTGTGACAGCAGGATCCTCTTGTTCTGGCTCTGGTGTCCCCAGCACCTAGCCTCAGCCCTGGTCCGTGTTTGGCTGGCAGAATTAATGTTGCAGGCCAGGGAGAAAACCTTCCAAGCCAGAGGCTTGAGCAATGAGGAGTGATAGGCGGGCTGGGCAGAAGGGGGCTTGAAGTCTGGGGGTGGGCGGAATATGACTGGAAGAGTGGATCATAAACAACCTTAATGCCTGGCAGAGCCGCTGGGACTGGATTCTGTAGGTAATGGAGAGGCATGATGAAAGCTGCCCTTTTAATAAGAAGATCAATCAGGCCACATGTAGGGTTGGGTTGGAGGGGCAGAGACTGGATTAATTTTTCCAGGACAACACTTTCGTCCCCTTCCTTTCCTCTCTTATCTACAAGATAAATTCAAGTGTGATGTGGAAGAAAGAACATGGGTTTTTAGCCAGCTAGACACTCGGGAGCTGTGTGACCTTGGGCCCTGCCTCAGTCTTCTTGTTTGTAAGTGGTGGTAATACTATCCATCTTGCAGAGCTGAAAAGACCAGAAAAAACACAGGAAGCACCCAACACAGAGCTTGGCACATAAAAGTGCTGTCACTGAAGTCTCATTAGTCCTTGTGACTTATTGAATAAGAGGTGATGGGGAAGTCAGTTCAGAGGAGGGGTGAGCAGGGAAGGGCCAGAGGGGGTATGAGTGGGAGGCCATGGGGCTTGGATGCCAGGTGGTGGGGGCATCCTGCTGGATTCTCCCCTTCAGAGTTCCTTGGGCTTTTGACTCCTTCTTGCCCCCTTGCCCCCTGGTGGCTGGGGTACAGAGGCGCTAAGGACTTAACGTGCTTAAGTACCCCATGTTTCTCCCCTTCTGAAAGTGGATCCTCTCTTGAGAACAGAGACACCAATCACACCATATCTCTGGAGGGTTTCACCCCAGCTTTGTGGTTTTGTTCTGTGGATCTCTCATGTCCTACCTGGTGGTTGTGGTAGGTTTTGAGGCTGAGTGACAGAGGGCCAGAGACAAATGTGTGAAGTAGAAGAATTCCAGTTCTTTTACATTCCTTGGACTTTGGATGATTTGTCTGCCCCCACCCTTACCCTTTACCCTCCTTTTTTCTTTTTTTTTTTTTTTTTGAATTGGAGTCTCACTCTGTCACCTAGACTGGAGTGCAGTGGCCGCTCCCAGCCACCGCAGCCTCGACCTGCTGGGCTCCGGCGATCCTTCCGCCTCAGCCTTCCAAGTAGCTGGAACTACAGGCGCGTGCTACCACACCTGGCTAATTTTTGATTTATTGTAGAGATGAGGTCTCACCAAGTTTACCCAGGCAGGTCTCGAACCCGTGGGCTCAGGCAATCCACTCACCTCGGCCTCTCCCAAAGTGGTGGGATTACAGGCTGAGCCACCAAACCCGGTCCCACCTTTTTTTTAAACATCTGGTTTCTTAAGCCCCAGTGGGAGAGGGAAGAACCAGCAGCGCCCACCCATTGTGACCTGGCCTGTCTTGCAGCACTGACTGGAGCCTCTGGCTACCCATTTGCTCTGCTGACACAAAGTGGAAGAAATCGGATGCTGTTGCAGAGGGCTTAGAGTTTGCAAAGCATTTTCACAGACTTCTGTCTGTGTGGTTCTGAGCCCCAAATGAACTTGGTGAGGGGAACTAGCTCAGGACCATTGTCCCTGGAGCAGGATGGGTGGAGGTGGGAAGTGACTTGTCATTAGACCAGGTCAGTGGTGTACGAGGCCTAGGAGGTAAAGGCGTAGAGGGGTAGGTTGGGACACACAGTTGTGGCTCTCAGTTCAAGACTTGCTTGAATGATTAAACATGATTAAGCATGTTGGCAGCCCTTTTCCAGGAGCGTCTGTGAAACTTGCTGTGTTGCTCCCTGACAAGCCTTGGCACAGGTGGAGAGACGTCCAGCTGGGCACTCCCTGGCTGTGTCCTTCCCGAGCAGCTCCAGTTTGCTGTCCCCTATGATTGCACTACGTCAACAGGGCCTCTTTCCACATACCAGTTTGCAACCACTTCTAAATAATTAGCTTTGTGATCATGCAGTGGGGGGTTAAAGACACTCAGATGGAGCCTTTCTGTGTCTTATTCCTCACAGTCATACTGAGGCCCCAGTTTGATGCGCATTCTGTTCCCAGATGGTGTGGCGATATGGCTGTGCTTGGCTTCAGAGTTTCCAACTCATTACAGCTGCGAGGGGCAGGAGTGTAGTATCCATTCCCCCCAAAGAATCCTATAATTCCTCTAGCCCCTTGTCCAAGCAGATTTCTTGAATTTATGAGCAGGTCCTTGAATCCTTGCTGGAAGATATTAGTGAAGATTGAGTCTGAGGTCTGTAAGCTGGGGCTGGAACAGAGAGTGACCCAGTACCTGAGCCCAGACGTGGGGTTGGTTGGAAAGTTCTGGGGTTGTGCCCAACAGGGTAGGGTCCCCAGAAACAAGCAGGTTTGTTCTCATCAAGGAGTCTTGTCTTGCTGGGTCCTGGGTGGAGTTTGCATATGCCCTCTACTTCAAAGGAAGGTGGACCAGCGTCAGCATCCTGTATGTGCCACAGATATTCATTCATTCAACAGATGGATATATCCTTGAGAATCTTTTGTGAACCAGGCCCCATGCTGAGGCATTGGGGATAACCATGAATAAGATGAACACTATCCCTTTCTCCCATGGCCTAGTGGGACAGCCACTGATTATTATTTAATTCAAGTAGTAAGTGCTGGAAAGAGAAAGTATGATGTGGTACGAATGGATAACAGGGATCTCTAACCTAATTCAGGAGTCAGGAAAGGCTTCTCTGAAAACCTATGGGCCATTCTTAGAATAATATTTTTAAATGTATAATACAGGATGCATAGAATGATACAGAAACCAGTTATATTGAAATATAGTTATTAAAAGATTGTAACAATAAGTTAGTGACAAAATAATATTTATGTTTAAATGTATCACAAGAAGATCAAAGTTACAGGTTTGATAACTTTCATACTTCTAAGTGGTGAGCATAAACAGTAGTGCAAAATATCTTGTAGTATGATAAGAAAATATGATTTCTATTGTGGCAAAGTCACAGACACTGCTGCAATTTGTTACCTACATTCATAAATGTAGAATGTGTACATTCATAAATACATTCTTTTTTTTTTTTTTTTTTTTGAGTTGGAGTCTCACTCTGTCTCCCAGATTGGAGTGCAGTGGCTGCTCCCGGCCACCGCAGCCTTGACCTGCTGGGCTCCGGCAATCCTTCTGCCTCAGCCTTCCAAGTAGCTGGAACTACAGGCGTGCGCTACCACGCCTGGCTAATTTTTTGATTTATTGTAGAGATGAGGTCTCACCAAGTTGCCCAGGTGGGTCTCGAACCTGCGGGCTCAGGTAATCCACTCACCTCAGCCTCCCAAAGCGCGGGATTACAGGCTGAGCCACTGAGCCCAGCCATAAACACATTCTTAATGAAACAAAGGCTAAATTCCAGTTAGAGTTTAGTAAAAAAAAAAAAAAGATGTAATTTTTCTCCATCCAAATTCATAAGCCCCAGTGTGAAGAAAAAACATCCAAAACTTGGATATAAAAAATTATTGTGTGGCTTTTAAATGTCATACTAGAGCATTGTCTAAGAAGCCCACCTGAGGGGCATCTGGTGCTCTTTGGGCTACAGCTCTGTTTATCATTCTTTAGGGCTTATACCCTGTGAAGCTAGGTAGGATGCCACTGATTTCTGTTTGGTAGAGAAAAGAAACCCAAAAGTTATTGCCCTGAACAACATTCATCAGTTTGGTGTCTAATTTAGCAATCTTATATCAGGATTTTTTTTTTTCATTGACTATATGCATATTAGTTTCTTGTATCCTCTTTTTTAGAGTCTCTTATTAATGGGTTAAATAAAACTTTGAAATATGCTCGATATTTGTGTGAGAATTCGGTTTTGAGAATTATACTTGACCCCAGTTTTGGAACTGCTGAGTGACCAGGACTTAAAGATATATTGCTCAGAAGAAAGGTCTGGGCTGGAGATGTTAATTTAGGGGTGCTGCTCAGAAGAGTAGGTGAGATCACGTGGGTGAGGGAGTGAGGTGGGAAGAGAAGATAGACTGAGTGAGCCCTGTGGAACTTCAATATGTGAAGTGTAGGGGACAGAAGCGTTTATGAAGAAGACAGGAAAGATGGGCAGGGAGGCAGGAGGGAAACCAAGAGTGTCCTGTCTGGTTCAAGAGGTTGAACAAGATGAGAACTGGAAATGCCTATAGGGTTTATCTACAGGGAAGTCATTGTTGAATCTTGACTGAGAGCCTTTTCGGTGGTGGGGGGTGGGGGGCAGAATTTTAGAGGGCTGAGGAATGAATGGGAGAAGGGAGAGAGATAAAAAATTCTGACTGTGAATGGAGAGGGGAATGACATGGGGTCCAGAAAAAGGGTTTTGATTTTTTTTTGACTCTGTGGCCCAGGTTGGAGTGTAGTGGCACCATCAGGGCTCACCACAGCCTCTGGGACTTCGGCAATCCTTCCGCTTCAGCCTCTCAAGTAGCTGAGACTATAGGCGTGCAACACCATTCTAATTTTTATTTATTTATTAGTTTGTTTATGTAGGTAGAAATGAGGTCTTATTATGTTGCCTGGGCTGGTCTCAAACTCCTGGGCTCAAGCAATTCTCCTACCTCAGCCTCCCAATATGGGGATTACAGGTGTGAACCACCCTGCCTGGCCAGAGAGAGAGGTTTTAAAAGATGAATCAGTGGTAGAGTTTTTGTACGTTAAGGAGATATGTGTAAAAATGGATTCCTGGGCTTTTAGGCCCTTAAAATATTTTTCTTCAAGAAGAAGCTCCAGGGATCTATATTCCAAAAAGCCTATACTAGGAGCTGTGGAGCAGCTACAAAACCAGGCATATTTTTAAGTCAGCAACGTTAATTTCATGTGGCAGATAGTATTTTGCCAGCCAAAGTTGCTGCTCTCGACCAAGTGTATGGCATGAGTTCTGCTTACATCGTGGGCTGGTTCGCCCTTGTCTGCCGTGGCATCACTTGGCCAGTGCACATGCTGTTTTTGCTTTTTGCTGAAGGCATTTGGGGGATTGCAGTCATGCTGGTGGCAGAGGAAAGATGGCTCAGGTTGTCATTGCAGCTCTTTTCAGTAGATCGCATTCAATAGCTAGATTGGAAGGGAAACAGACTTGCCGGCCTCTTGGGTGTTTTCCGGATGGGGCTTTAGGGAGTGGGCGAGAGCTCGAGGTATATCTGTGGGAGCTATCCATATGGACAGGCAAAGAGGAGAATATCAGATCTGTGCTCGCAGACCTCAGTCTGGGTCCTGGCTCTGCCATTTTAGGTTTGACCCGAGGTAAGTCCCTTAACTTTTTTGAGCCTCAGTTTTCACATCTCTAAAGTAGGAGTTGTCCCACCTCCACCTATAAACACAGATTGTTTGTAGCAGTTTTTTAACCCCTGCAAGAACAGTCATGCATTTTATGATACAATCCAGCACATATTGGGTACACCGAATGCAGTCTTGCTACCTATAATGCTCATGATGTTTTATATTTAATGTAATTTTTAAAAGATGCTGGTATGACCCACTAGTTTGATGACTTGGCTCTTGGGTTGAGAAGTGAAGGCTGGAAACCGTTGGTTTGGTTTCTAAACTTCAGAAGATCCAATGAGATAATGTGTGTAAAAGCATGGATGTACCCCCTAGTCATGAGCACAGCGTTGTTTTTTTCTTATCAGTTAATGGAACTTTGATGCAGAGCTGGATTTCCGGAGTGGGAATTCACCTGCTCTTCCTCCCTTCCTGCTGCCTAATTCAATGTTCCCTCTACCAGGTCTTCCTCATTAACAGGCCTGGCATACCAGGCTGGCAGCCATCCAGAGCCCTCTTGGCTCTAAAAGAGGTTTTCCAAAACATTAAAGCTTTAGGGACTTAAGGCCTGGTTAAATGCACTGCAGTTGCAATTTCAGGATAAGAAAATCTGTTTTTATAAGCTCTCAGATAAGTTGCCCTGCCTTGAATTGTCCATTGTTGACAGGCACATTTGTACTGTGGGGAATACAAGGCAGGGAGACTGTACTGTGTAGCCCCAAATATAAGGTGGGGTTTTTTTGTTGTTTTTTTTTTGAGTTGGAGTCTCACTCTGTCGCCCAGACTGGAGTGTAGTGGCATGCTCCCAGCCACCGCAGCCTCGACCTGCTGGGCTCAGGCGATCCTTCCGTCTCAGCCTTCCACGTAGCTGGAACTACAGGCGTGTACTACTCTGCCTAGTTTTTTATTTATTGTAGAGACAAGGTCTTACCAGGTTACCCAGGCTGGTCTCGAACCCCTAGACTCAGGCAATCCTCTTGCCTCGGCCTCCCAAAGTGCTGGGATTATAGGCTGAGCCACCGAGCCTGGCATATATATATATTTTTTTTTTTTTAAAGCAAAATAGAAGAGACGCAACTGGCCTTGTATTTCTAGGAGCAAGTAGTGAGATGTGTGTGGCTCAGAATCTGTCTGCTTTAGGCTCTAACTCTGGCGCTTGCATTTGTCAGGCTTGGGTCTGAATCACAGCTCTCTTGCTGCGTGACTTTGAACAAGTTTTGAAACTCCTCTTTGTCTCAGTTTCTGTATATGTAAAATGGGCACAATAGAAGTATCTGCTTTATACACTTATCAAGATAATTAAATTAGGTAAGCATGTGAACTGCTCAGCTCGCTGCTGGTCATGCGATAAGCACTCTGGACTTTTAGCCATTAGCATTTTCATGGGCTAATCCCTAGGTCCTGGATTTGGGAATTAAAGAATCTCCTTTTGGGTTCTGTTTCTTGCCAAGTGCTTTCCCATTTCTCTTTCTTGATAAGCACATTTAGCTCCCTCAGCTGTCCCAAGGGTTTCATATCCCAGGGCTAGCCATCCCACCCCGCACCCCCACACACGCATTCAGGGACTCATGGTACTCAGTTTTATTTTGAAGGTTGCTGAGTAGACGTTTGAACATTGGGAAGCATTGGAGGTGAGACGCCTCCCCCGCAAACTTGATTTGAGGCTAGACCTTTACTCCCTGTGAAGAGTGGTGTTCAGCTGTGGTGGTAGATGACAGATGCTTAAATTTGCCCTCTTAGGGGGCATAAATTACCCATATTTTAAAATTAACGTTCATTCTCCTATCTCTTTTTCATCGAAGCCATTCTACAAAGTATGTGTTGCATGCCAAGTACTTTGCAGATTCCATATAATAGTTCCTGGGGAAAACAACAACGACAACAACAACAAAAAACTAGGTAGTGTCACATGAGCAGAGGAACAGACGGTCCAGCTAGCAGTGAAGAAGGGTGGCTAAGCATGAAGTGTGTATGGGAAAGTATGCTGAGTAAGCATGTGGGGAGGTGTCAGAAGGCCTATGGAGGAGCTGGAGGCCATGTTTGGTTGTGTTCTGGCACCTCTTTCTTTCTTTAGGCAAGTTAGGGTTTTTTTCCCCCCAGTCTTTGTTTGGAGATAATGTCAGATTTATAGAAGAGTTGCTAGAGGAATACAAAGGGTTGTCATATGCTCTGTGTCCAGATTCCACAATATTAATATTTCTCACATTCATTTTGTCACTCTTCCTCTGCAGATGTGAAGTTTATATATGATATTCCTTTACCCCCTGAATACTTGAGTATTTCCTAAAGTGCAAGGACAATCTCTTACATAGCCATGGTACAATGATCAATGATCAAATCAGGACGGTAGTATTTGGTTCAGGACCCAATCTGGAGTCTCATATTGCATTTCATTGTTTGTCTTTACTTTGGTCTCCTTCGATCTGGAACAGTTCTGTAGCCTTTGTCTTCTGTGACCTTGACATTTTTAAAGAATTTCCCTCCATTTGATTTTTGATGATGTATGTTTCCACTGAGTGTGTCATATCAGGAGGCACAGGATGTTGATTTGACCATTACTGATGGTGGTAACCTTGGTCTCTTTGTTAAGAGGGTTTCTGCCTTGTTTCTGCACTGTAAAGTTATATTTTCTGGTGGGAAGATACTTTGAGACTGTTATTTCCATAATGGTAGCCAAATAGTGATTTAAAAAAATATTTTAATTGAAATGCTTATTATGGTGAGACAGAGACATAGATAAAGGGGAAGAATAAAAACTATCCAAGGGCAAAATCCTACTTTGGTGCGTTTTTTTTTTTTTTTTTGATTCCAGTGTTTTCCTGAGCATAATTTTGTTTGCTTATAGTTGTGGTCATACCATGTGTATTTTGAATTCTGTTTTTAAAAAGTAACATTGAAACAAATATTTTTGTATTGTTCAGTCTTTAAAAACATTATTAAAATGATGTTATTCAGTTGAGTGGTTTACTCTAATTTGCATAACTATTCTCCTCCTGTTGGACATTTTAGTTGTTTACAGTTTTAACTCTTATGAGTAGTATTGTGTGAGTCATATCTGTGTCAGACCTCTGCTAATTTCTTCAAGATACATTCCTAGAAGTGGAATCACCATGTCAAAGAGCATAAATACTTTTAAGGTACTTGATAAATTATGCCAAATACCTTTCCAAAAGAATTGTACTAGTTGAGATTTTTGCCAGCAGTGTGTTGGTGGGCTCCGTATTTTAAGAGATTTACTAGTGGTATTTCTCAGCCTTTTTTATTTTTATTTAACTGTGGCCCACCAGTGAAGATTTGTGATGAGGTTAATCTCTTATATTTTGAATTATGAAAGCATGAGTATTAACTTGTAAAAATAAATTCATGGTATAAAATAACACATTACTCTTTTCAAGTTTGTAACAGTCTGCTTCCCAGCTCTGAGAACCTCTGAGATGGCTGTGTCTGGGAAGCTCACTCAGGACAGTGAGGGGTTTGAGGCATTAGGATCTTTCACCTAGGGAATCCTAAGATGGGGTGTGTTGGCATTTTTAGAGTGTGATAGGCTGACAGATGGGTGTGGGAGGGGGAGGAATTTAACATTTCTAATGATTGGAGCCATCCAAGATGAAATGGGTAGGGTGGAACACATGGATTTCCGTATACTAACATAATGAGTTTCCACAACCTCTGGGCCCAGTGGAGTTGAGCAGTGTTGGCAAATGTTGAGTCCTTGTCGCTAGAGGGCTACTTGGAGGCTGGAGATGGCATGTGAGGAATAGTGATTTCTGTGTAGGGGAAACCAACTAGCCCAACCCAACCCTGGGAACTGCAAGAGATGCCCTGGGCTCCCCATCCCCTACAGTGGTCCCCTTACTGGAAAAGGGCCGAGCCAGGGAGATTGGAGAGTTCCTAGTTAATGCTTGTTTCATTTGTGGGTGACTTTCCCCAGGTGACCACGGTACCTGATAAGAGCCGGCACAGTGAAAATCTGTGTTATTGGGAGGAACCCAGAGTAAATCAATCCCTTGGCAGTCTCTTTGTCTCCTTCATAAACAATTTATCTAAAGAATAATGCATGATTTGATGCTTCAGGCACTTCGAAATGTCCCAACTGGAACAGATGTTCATATCTCTCTCTAGTTAAAGCTTTTGTTCTAGTAGGTACTCAAAATCTATTTGTATATGTATCAGAAGATCTGGAATGATAGTGCCTTAGCAAGACCATTTATTTCACTCATGTAGAAGCCTGAATAGGGCCAGTATATCCCTCTGTGGTATCAGAGACCCAGGTATCTTCTACCTTATTGTCTCCACATCTTTAGCAAGACCTTCCTTCTCATTGTCTCAAGGTGGCTGCTTGAGTTCCAGCCATTTTGTCCAAATTCCAGTTGGCAGAAATGAAGAGAGGACTAAGAAGACTCACATGAGATGTCTATTAAGGACAGTTTCTAAAAGTTGCCACATAACACTTATACTTGCATTCCAGGGTCTGGAATTTAGCCACATGGCCACACGCGCTGAAAGGGGGACTGAGAGGTGAGGCTTTTATAATGTGTGGCCACATGTTCAGGGAAACTCAGCGGTTCCTTCACAAAGTGTAATTACCTACTGGTACTTCTCTGGTAGGGATCATGAGAGTAGGTTTACCAGATGTCACTATTGAAAAGGACTTTGGAAATCACTTTCAGCCCCTCCATTTTACAGAAGAGGAAACAGACTTGGAGAAAGAAAGGTATACTAGTCCAAGGTCACACAGCCAGTAATGAGCAAAGTTAGTGCAAAACTCAGTTTCTGACTCCAAGTACAGTGCTCTTTCTACCAGACCTCGAGTTCTAAATTCTCAGTCAGCTCAGGTTCTGTGACCTTGGCTTCAGGCCCTCATCTGTTTTGAACCTTTTCCCCGAGTCCCTTTACCACCAGCTTCTTAAGTGTCTAGACTTAGATTCTGACATTTCAAAACTATTTTGAGCAAAATGTGGGTTAAACTAAATTAAACCAGTTTCTTCACAGCTCCCAGCATAAGAAGGGTGTCTATCAGGTGACAGAGCAGAAAAGGTTGAGTCCCACCTCCACCCTTTTACCTAAATGTTAGATTCTGTCCCCAAATCTTCTTCCTTTAGAAGCTACTTATATGTAATCGAGTATCTTTGGCATCCTGATCTGCATTGAGTAGTAAATCTATAATGACAGACGGCTTTGCCAGTGATGGAGAATGTGAGGGTGCTGGCACGCGCCCCAGAGATGGGGAAATTTTTAAAGCTGAGGTGTCATGTGGCAAGGACTGTTCTCCCTGAGATTTTTCAGTGCATGCGACTCTTACCCCTCTTGCCTGGGGATGGGCCTGGTTGAGTGAGATGGGCCTGGTTGAGTGACATGAATAGTGTGTGTGCAGGTGGGTGGGCAGTGGAGCATGAGGGTGAGAGCCTGGGTGGGGGGAGGTGGGGCACATGATCCTGCACACAGTCTCTGGTTGGGAACAGACCCGGGCTCACTGCCATATGTGGGATCTGTTCTTGGCCCCGGGGGACTCTGGCAGACCCCAGGTTCCTTTGGGCTTGCAGAAAGCAGAGGGCTAGTGGTGTAAATCTCTGCTGGAACCCTCCATGCCCAGAGATTCTGAGAGATGGGGACTTATGGTTGCTTAGATAGGTCCTTCCTGGGAGGGAGGTACTTCTTTTTGGCTTGGGTTGTCCTGTCTGTTGCGGCAATGCAGGGAGACTGTGGGGCTAAGAGAAGCAGGCCTCCTCCAGCCAGGAGTCAGAAGGCCCAAGTTCTAGTGTGTGACCTTGGTAAGTAAATTAACCTCTCTGAACCTCAGTTTCCTCATCTGTAGCATGAGGCGAGTACCTGCCTGCTGGGGCTTTGTGAGGGGTGAACAAGTTAATGGGTACCAACCCTGGGAAGCGCTGTAAATGTGCTGCGTGACCTCTTGGTCTGGGTCGCCGTGCAGCTGGGTGGTGACTGCAGGGTTTCTGGTACTGACTGTGTGTACGTGTCCATGCCTTCCTGCCTGGATCTGCTGTTCTGCCGGTTGCAGGCAGGCCCTGGAGAGGAAGAGGTGGGCCCCATTTTACTGTTCTTGCTCCACTTGTGAGTTGTCTCGTTAATAAAGATAATTACAATTGCTATGTAACAAGGATTATGTTGGATTCTTCTTCGTTTTTTTTGTGGATAATTTTAAAAAAAGAGTCTTACTCTGTCGGCCAGGCTGGAGTTCAGTGGCATGTGCATGGCTACCCCAGTGTCGCCCTGCTGGGCTCAGGTGATCCTTCTGCCTCAGCCTTCCAAGTAGCTGGAATTACAAGGCATGCACCACCATGCCTGGCTAATTTTTTGTGACTTATTGTAGAGATGAGGTCTCACCAAGTTGCCCAGGCTGATCTCAAGCCCCTGGCCTCAGGCAATCCTCTCGTCTCGGCCTCCCAAAGTGCTGGGATTACTGACTTGAGGTGCCATGCCTGGCATGTTGGGTTCTTTGTACCCTTCCCCACCCCTTGTTTAGTGCTGAGCCAGCCCTGCAAGGTGGGCATCGGTTTTGCCCTCTCTACCTTGCAGGTGGGGAGTTGACACTCAGAGGTCTAGTAACAGGCCTGAGGTTGTCATGCTGTAAGTGATGACACCTGCACTTACCCAGGGTCTGTGTGACTCTGGAGCCAGTACTCTTCCTGTGGTGTCTAGAAGACTGCAGAGGGAGAAGAGAGTGGGTTGGTCCCCTGTATGCATGCAGGCCCTGAATGGGCAGATAGATACCTGTTACAAGAGCACTGCAGGGGGTCTGGAAGATGCAAGGGGTCAGGCCTCCACCCTGTTGCCTTCAGCCATGGCGGAGGGTGGGAGTGAGGACCTCTGTGCCACACTGTGGGTGTTGCTGGGCTCTGAAGAAAGCCTGCACTCTAATGGAGGTGGAAGGGGACTGGTGCTCTGAGCGGGGCGCTGGCTCTGTGAGAGGGTCAGGGGTTGGGGTGCCTAGTGCTCTGATAGAGGTGGGATGCTGGTTTGCTGATACAGGTAGGACCTGGCACTGGGGGCCTGTATTTCCCAGCAGCAGAGAAGGGGGATGCCCTCCTTCCCAGCAGCATTCTGCCCTGTAACAGGGAGATATTTTATGGGTCTCAGCTCAGCCAACGGGGTCAGCTGAACCCTGATGTAAAAAACTGTTAGAGCTGGGGGGGCGGGCGGTGAGCAGAAAGAAAGCAATTATTGGAGAAGGAGTTTGCTTGGTAAATAAAGGGGATTTTTTTTCTCTCCTCTACCTCCAGAGCAATTGATTTAGACTGTAAAGAGCCTACCAAGCCCAGGCACAATCCGGTGGCTGGCCAGACCTGGCTGGCTTTGGCTTAGGAAGCAATTCTCCAGTCCTGCCCTTTCCCCACTGAGGGCCTGACAAAGGAGCAGATCATTCGTGCCTCATTATGGTTGTTATTGTTGCTGGAGTTATTGTTGTTATCAAGGTTTGTGGGTTGTGACTTACAAAGTCTGTAGGAAGGCTCTTGGCAAGGCACTCCAAGGCTTGCTGGGGCTGTATCTTAAGGAAAGGCAGGAGCGTGCACATTGGAAAGGTTAAAATAGACTGAAGTGGAGGAGAAGGGAGAATGCTAAGTGACTGGAGGAAAGTCCCCTTGGGCCTAAGGGGAGGGAGGAAGGGGCCTCCTTGGCAGCCTGTGTGGTTGTTCACCAGGGTGAGGGTCTGTCTGAGGCTGACACAGAGGGGCCTTTCATCCTTCCCCTTCGCAGAAGCGTAGTTAGCATCTCACCTCTTTGGACCCCATCTCTCTGAATTCTTCCTGGACCTGGCTGTCCTGATTATTTTTTCTCTCTCGCTCTCAGATCTACACATTCTGCCTCTCTAGGCAAATTCTGCTTCTCTCCTGCCCACAGACGCCTGCGTGCCCTGTCTTGAGTGGAGACAGCCCATCCTTCTCCTGACCCTGCGGCACCTTCCTGGTCCTTCTCACTGTCTCCCCCAACTCCTGCGCTGGAGATGCTGTCTCCTCAGCAGCCCGTCTTCCCATTCCCACCACACGCACACCACTGACGTTCCTGGGAACTTTGTCACAGCCTTTGGCCCCCTCCCAGCCTCTCCCCACTTACCCTGCCTGTGGTTTCCCCATTTTTCTTCGTAAGGGTCTCCTTCCTGGTCTGTGGATGCAATCCTTCCCACCTCCTTCACTGAGGGTGTCCCTTGTCTCCTCCTAGTCTGGCCTCCAGGGACTTCATTGACTCAATGGCTCACCCTGCAGCCTGGAGGATGCCTGTGTTTGATGCCTTATTGTCCAAATGTCTAAAACTTGAGCCTGTTATTATCTTGCTCCACATAAGAGAAAAGCCTCCTCCGCTGTTGCTTCCCTATTCTTCCATCTTTGACTGGCATTCCAGTCTCCCAGCCCAGAATCCTGGGAGGCATTTTAGACTTTTTTTTTCCTTCCTCGTTTACCTATGAATAGTCATTGGGTTTTGTTGTTTTCCCCTCAGAGGCTTTTGCACTGACCCATCTCTGTCCACTTGGGCAGGTTCCCAGCTGGGCCCTCCACCTCCAGTCTCTCTGGCTACTGCCCAGTCTGAGGTCACGGCCAGATGAGTCTCCACAATCACGCGTTCATCCTTTCACTCCCCCACTAACTGGTCCATGATGCTTCCCACTCGCTTCCTGCCCAAGGCCAGACCCTTCAACCAGGCATTCAAGACCCCAGCTGGCCTCCCCCATCCATGCTCCAACCCAGATCGTCTCTGCGCGGAGGGCTGCTGTGGACTCATTCTGTAACATGCTCATAGTAAGTGACCTCTGGACAGGTCAGGAGTGTGGCAACTAGTGTAATTTGTCATATTTGTTATGCTGGGAAAATATTTCCTGAGGGCTTTCAATGGGCCAGGCTCTGTGCCAGCTGTGTTCCCCAGAGCTGTTAATCTTGGGGGTGGGGGTGAGGGTAGGGAGGAGATGAACCCTTCTTAAGGCTTCAAAACCAGGCTGGCAATCTGAGTGGCAGCATGCCCAGTGATGGTTTTCAAGCGAAAATTTTCTTAGTGGATTTCTGGTTGAGCGTATATTCTCTATTGCGTGACACTGAACATTGGGTCAGAGGTTTAGGTGACTGGCTGGAAAGTAGTTTGTTTAATCTCAGGTGGCCCTTGGTTAGATGACCTGAGGAACTGACTGGGTTTTATAGGAAGGAAGCTAAGGGTATGCCAGGAGCCTCAGGCTCTTGTGGTTTCTTTTTTTTGTGTGTGAGTTGGAGTCTCACTCTGTCACCCAGACTGGAGTGCAGTGGCCGCTTCCGGCCACCGCAGCCTCGACCTGCTGGGCTCCAGCAATCCTTCCGCCTCAGCCTTCGAGACCCGCCTGGGCAACTTGACAAGACCTCATCTCTACAATAAATCAAAAAATTAGCCAGGGGTGGTAGCGCGCGCCTGTAGTTCCAGCTACTTGGAAGGCTGAGGCAGAAGGATCACTGGAGCCCAGCAGGTCGAGGCTGTAGTGGCCGGGAGCGGCCACTGCACTCCAGTCTGGGTGACAGAGTGAGACTCCAACTCAAAAAAAAAAAAAAAAAAGACACTGATGAGTTGTGGTTTCTATTGTAGATACTTGGGTGTCGGTGAGGCTCGACTGTGCTCCATGCTTCCCGGGCAGGTGAGCACTGGGCTTACCCTCCCTCCTGCCTTCCCTTTTCCTTTTCCTCAGTTCCAGAAGTATAGTTGCCCACCAGTGTCAGGAGAGGCTGGTCTACAGGTCAGAGTCCTAATGCACTGGGCTAGGGCAGTTGTTTCTCTTGACTGGTCAGATTATCTGAGGATCAAAACAGAGCAGTGAAGCAATGTGTTTTTCCAGCAGATTCTTTTATTTTTTCCCCTCTAATCACACACATCGAGCTGTGAACTTTCTAGTCTAAAGTCTATTTGCTTCCTGGGAATAGCAGGATAACATATAATAATGCAGTCCCATCAAATTTGGGTGAGCTCTTAGGTGGCCTGAGTAAGGGCAGTGAGTCCTCAGGCATTGTACCCAGCTCTGGCTGGGTAGAAGGAGGGAGAAATTATTCCTTGACTCTTCCTCCTGAATGGTTTTACTTCGGGGAGAAGGAACCTTTGAATTCCAGTGGCAGATTATATTTAGAAACACTAGAGTACGGTCATGTTCTGTCCTCTACTCTGCTGAAATGGAAATTTGTATTCTACATTGTGGTAACGGATACTATTAAAGTACTTTATGATTTATAAATCACGTTCGATAAGTTATCCCATTCCATCCTTACAGCAATCACATGAGGGAAGTATTATTATCTCCATGTCAGACGTGAGTCACTTAGCTGCTAAAAGGTTGAGTGACATTGCTTAGGCATCATAACTATTGAGTGGTAGAACTCAGACTCCACTGAAGACTTCTGGCTACAGAGGGGATTGAAAAGGCATGAGGTCACCTTTAAGAGATGGGATTCAAATGCTGTCTCCACTTAGTAGCTACGTAATTTTGGTCAGATTATTTTTTTAAAAATTTTTCTGGCAGAAGTTAAAATTCCTCTCAGTATGATCAAACTTATCAAATAATCTACAGTTGTCTTTTTTTTTTTTTTGAGTTGGAGTCTCACTCTGTCGCCCAGACTGGAGTGCAGTGGCACACTCCCACCCACCGCAGCCTCGACCTGCTGGGCTCCGGTGATACTTCCGCCTCAGCCATCCAACTAGCCAGAACTACAGGTACCCGCTACCATGCCCGGATAATTTTTGATTTATTGTAGAGATGAGGTCTTGCCAAGTTGCCTGGGTGGGTCTTGAACCTGTAGACTCAGGCAATCCACTTGCCTCAGCCTCCCAAAGTGCTGGGATTACAGGCTGAGCCACCGAGCCCAGCCCAGTTGTCTCTTTTTATTGGCCCTATTCCTCCATGACCTCTGCCCTTGCCGCATTCTGGTCTAGTTGCTCTGTGGGCCGTTAAATGGTTGTTGTTCTGGGATGCTTTTCATCATTGCCATGGTAATTCTTCTGCCTCTCTCTTCCATTGGTTCCTTTATTACCCAGGTTCCGTGTCACTCTGATTTTTCATTTGCTTCTTGTTTTGGTAGAGCATAGGTTCCAGTATCTTCCTGAGGAAGAACGCATTGGTTGTAAATTTTGCACATCTGATATCTTTAGTCTGTTTGAGTAAATATATTATCATGATGGGCAGATAGTTTGGCTGGGTACACAATTCCAGTTGGAAATCATGTTCCTTGAGAATTGTGAAGGCAATACTTGATTGTCTTCTGTTATGTTGATGAACCAATTCTAACTCCTGATCTTTTGTGTGTGATTTTTTTCTCTCTCTGAAATTTTTAGGCTCTCCTCTTTGTCAGCAGTTTTCTGAAAGTTTTCAGTGATGTGCTTTGGTGAGAGTTTTTTTTTTTTTTAATTAACAGTGCTGGGTCCTCTTTATTGGAGATACACGTTCTTCTGTTCTGTGACATTTTCTTGAATTATTTAATTTTATTTTTTCTCTTTTTTTTCTTTTTCTGGGATTCCTTCAATGTGGCTCTTGCACTTAATGGATCTATTTTTTTATTTTTCTTATGTCTTTTTTAAAGATTTCTTGATCTATCTTATTGTATAGGAGATTTTTTTTCAATTCTGCTTCCAACCTTAGTATATTTCTGTGATAGTTTTACTTTCCAAAAGTTCTTCCTGATTCTCTTTGACTATACATTTTTAATAGCATTCTAGTCTTATTTAATGTGTGTACCATTTTATTTATCTGAGAATAATACTTACAATTTGGTATTTTTTTTTGTACTTTTAATTTTTTTTTTTCCAGTTTCATCTTTCCATTAATTTGTTTTGATCCCTGCCTTTTGTGTTGAGACAAAAGATTTCTTGTGAAACTTGGTTATCTATCTTTTTTTTTTTTTTTTTTTAAGTCAGGGTCATACTCTGTTGTCCAGACTGGAGTGCAGTGGCACCATCATGTCTCACCACAGCCTCAAACTCCTGGGCTCAGGTGATCTTCCCACCTCAGCCCCCCAAGTAGCTGGGACAATAGGTGTACACCACATTACCTGGTTAAGTTTTTGATTCTTTTTTTGTAGAGACAAGGTCTCACTATGTTGCCTAGGCTGGTCTTGTACTCCTGGGCTCAAGCAGTCCTCTTGTCTCAGGCTCCCAAAGTGTTGGGATTACAGGTGCCAGCCACCACACCTTGCCTGTCTATCTATTGAGGAGCAAGGCATTGGCATGTGGATTGGTGGCTGTGTGAGATAGGAGTGGCTGTTTACTGAGAGAGCCACACAGTAGAGATTTGAGCAGGAATTTGGCTGTTTCACTTGAGGATATCCAAATCACTGCCTTTTGGTTGTTTTTCTTATGTTCTTTAGTTTCCCCAGAGAAATATTCTCTAATCTCTTGCTTGGAGAATAAGACTAACAGGCAGCATTCTGGAAAAGGGGAGGGAGATGCTGGGTGCAAGGAGCTTGCAGGAATGGGTGGTCTCAAAGTTCAGTTTGTAGACTTCCCTTAACCCTCTTATCTTCTCTGAGGGCTATCTTCCTACCCTCTGCCTGGTGTCCCCAGTGGAACTTTTCTTATTTATCTCTCCATTTGGTAGTCTACTTGTCTTCTGCCAGGTGAGGAAGGGGCCATTGCTTGGCTATACAGACTGGATGATAGGATCAGGTTTGTGTCTGCTTCTTATTCAGACATTTAACACCGCTCGCAATTACTTTCAGCCACACCCTTCATTGTGCCTGCAGAGGTGCCTGGTACCTCCAGTTCCCCCAGTTTTCCAGGATTCTCTGGGGAGAATTGACTCATTTCTTGTTGGTTGACCTTCTGAGATCACTGTCTGAGTGAGAAAAGCTACAAACTTCATACCCCTTCATTCCCATCTGAAACATTAAGGGGTAATCTTATTTCGTGTATTTTATGCTTTTGTGTTTATAAGGCTGTATGAACTGTATACGTATATAGTCCTATATATCCGTGGGTTCTGCATCCGTGGATTCAGCCAACCGCGGATCAAAAAATATTTGAAAAAAATAATAATACAATTTTAAAAATTTTAAAAATGGGATGGAGTTTTCACAGACTAGTGTATGGCATTTACGGGTAACGTATAGAATAGAGACATTGACTGCCCATGGGGCTCTTGATTGACGGGTAACAACTTAGAATGCTTGTACAGTCAGCCTTGGTATCTGCAGGGGATTGGTTCTAGGACCTCCCCCTCCCCCCACAGCATACCGAAATCCATGAATGCACAAGTCCTTTATATAAAACAGCACAGTATTTGCATGTAACCTGTGCACACCTTCCTGTGTACTTTAAGTCATGTATACTTATAATACCTAATGCAATGTAAGTGCTATGTAAATAGTTGTTATACTGCTTTTTAAAATTAGTATTTTTTAAATTGTATTATTATTTTTTTCAAATATTTTTTGATCTGCGGTTGGCTGAATCCACAGATGCAGAACCCACGGATATATAGGACTATATACGTATACAGTCCATACAGCCTTATAAAAATGCATGGAGGGGTGGGGCATTGGAGACTGGGAGTGGGCTGGGAAGTGTCCCTAGAGGTGAAGAGGTAGGTGTGGTACGTGAGAACTATTGGTTTGCCTTCATCCTCCAGAAGTAAAATGTGCTCAAGGCAGCACATCTGTGGGCACTGATTCTTCCTAGGGCCTGGCTGGAAGCTGGGACTCACAGTCTTGGCTCTTTGGTCCCCAGGTGGTCCTGCCGACTTGGCTGTCCTCCGCAAAAGTCTCCTCACTCATTGAGAAAATCTCTGACCCCAAGGACTTGAAAAAACTTCTCAGAACCCGGAATAATGTACTGGTGCTTTACTCCAAATCTGGTGAGTGTCCTGTCCTGGCTTTGGGATCATCCGTGGGTTGGGATGGGATGGAAAGGAAGAAGCAGGATAAAGGTGGGAGGCAGGAGACCTTAGGACTAAAACCACTCAGGGAAGGTCTGAGGGATATTGGCTTGGTTAGCTTTCTTCAGAAGACAGAGGCAGACGCACGCAGGGGCACTCTGCTGCTTTGGGATCCCCAGGGAACTTTTCAGTTACTTTTTATGAGTATTAGGAAAAATCCTCTGGAGTCCCTTATCATCTCAAGAGGGAGACGATGTATGTGGTGGAAGACAGATGACCACAATGGTGGGCATCAGGGATTGATGGTCTGGCTTCCTGCACAGGCACGGGTCTGAACCCTGCCCGGGCATGCTTTGCCAGAGCTGTTGATTAACTGGCCGGGCTGGCATGTTGCCAGCTGAATTGGTCCCAGGCTTGGGGGCATTCACCCGGGCTGGCAGCCCTGGCCCTGCCTGGCCCATCTGTCCTGCTCTAGAGTCAGACACAAGACTGAATTTGAAGTGGGCACTTCCTTGGGGGCAGTAACCGTAGCCTGCCTCTCTTCTGACCTTGAGGATGGTGAGGGCATCATGGATAGAGAGAGGCTTGCTTGGCTCTTGGCAGCCACTTTGGGGAAGGGTAAATGCTGACTCTGTTGAAGCTGTTCCAGCAGACTTAAGTGTTTTTGCTGCTTCTAAGGATGCCAATTTTCTGTGGCCCTGGAGAAGCAGCAACCGGTGGCCGGGCCAGTTCTGAGCACAGCTCTTCCTGGACACTCATGGGCACTTGGGGCTGATGGATGTTTTCGATGTGTGTCCCTCCTGAAGCCTGCATCCACCAAGCTTTCCTGGAACATGGCTGTTTTCGTTGCTGCTCTTTCCCCTTCTGAGGGTCTGGCACACACTCTGTGAGTGTGTTTTTGGAAGCCCAGCATGTGACTGGAATTTCTCTGCTGTCAGGGATGGGGGGAAACTGAGGCAAGGAGGGGAGCAGTGTTACTCTTGAGGCCTGAGGTCTAGGGCCCTGAATAAATGTGGCTCGCCACCTTGGATACTCCTGGAGCTGGGTTGGTTGTCAGTGAAGGAACGCACTCTGTTCCTTCTCTGGACTCAATTCCCTCCTATAAGGTTATCATCTTATAAGGACTCTATGATTTGCTTTTATGGTACAGTCTCATTTGCTCCTTTGCCACGAGGGAGGCAGTGCAGGTTGTTCAAGAACATCCAGTTTACAAGTGAGGAAATTGAAGCTGAGAGTCACCGACCCATCTGAGCCACTAGCTGGTCAGTAGATGGGAGCTGGTCAGTCCCCTGTGACACCCTGCCTCTCATTTCCTCTGATGGAGGATAGGAAGGAATGTATTGATTCTGCAGGAACAGAAGGACTTTGAGACCAGAATGGGGCTGAGACCAGGAAATCATTCTGGTAAGTTAGAGAGTAGGAAAGTGGGTCTGTTGTTAGGGGCTTGTGGGGCAGGAGGCAGGGCCCAAGCACTGTCTCAAGTCATTGAGAGTAGAGCCCCAGTGCTCCCCACTTGCCAGGCTACTTCCTGCTTTTAATTGTCTAGGGGGGCCTGGGCGATTATTTTACCTTCCTGCCTCCTTGCCGCCCGAGACTGGTGACCTTCAGCAGGTTTTCTGAGCAGCACAGAGACTGGATTTTCTTCCCTCCCTCCCATCTGTCTAAACAGTGCCTCTCTTCCAGGCAGGGGTAGGGCAGGGGGTGCTTTATGTTGTCTACTTTATTCTCCCCTCTCCTCTCTCCCCTGCTTCCCAGAAACCAGACTGAGCAGTGGAACACTGGCTTTCCCCACCTCCGCGGCTCACCCTCCTTGGCTGCGCTGGCCATGGCTCCCAGGGCGTGCCTCCCACAAGTGATTCCGTGCTGAGCTGGAGTGATGCTTTTGATTTGCTTCTGTGAAAGGCTCAGCATGCTGTCTTCAAAAACAGCACCATTATCCACAGCAGCAGAGGAGATCCTCTAGGGCACCTAATTCAGACATCATATTGGCTTGGCTTTAAGATGTATCATATGGTTTTTGGCGGGAGAAGGCAGCTGGTTGCTCTCCCTACCAGTGTCTGCCTGCCAGGGTTTCGAGTGAGCTCACGATATCACCTGGAAGGTGATGCAGG
Organism: Cephalopachus bancanus; assembly: GCA_027257055.1. Classification (NCBI taxonomy): domain Eukaryota; kingdom Metazoa; phylum Chordata; class Mammalia; order Primates; family Tarsiidae; genus Cephalopachus; species Cephalopachus bancanus. The sequence continues at coordinate 2,076,212 of JAPVLO010000022.1, read as the reverse complement.
AGTCTTCTGGCTACAGGTATTAAACACTGTCTGCAGCCATGCTGCAGCAGGTCGATGCAGGCTGGCAGTTTTAAAATCCTGGTCACAGAGGTTCTGTCCCTGAGACCCTGCTTTCCCATAGTAGTATCCAGGTGCTTTGCTCCAATCCACAGGTATGGCACCTGCACCAGTGAGAAACTCTTCCTCTCTAGCGTTTGCTCTGTCCTGTTCAAGGCACAGTCCACATTTCTGCAGCTGAGGCCCAGAGGTGCTGCCAGGGCTGGCTCTTGCCCTGTGGCTTTCGGGGAATGGGCTGTGAAACATATCTTAGGTATACTTGCATTGGCCCGTCAGACACAAGTGTCACGCACAGACCTAATTTTATTTCCAGGCTGTACCGAGCTCCTGGATGAGCGTGTGATGTACAAGTAAAGGAAGGATCTGCTCCCAGCCTTTGTCAGCTCCCAGGTGGGGCACCAGGACAGATGAGTGTGGAATGGGCAACATTACTCACTACTTTAGTTATAGGATTGTAATTGTTTGTTTATGGAATTTTCAAAATTGATCCCAGAAATATGTCAGAAGTTCGACTAGGAAGAGTAAGGTGTGAGGTGTGACTTAAAGGAGGGGTGAGTTGGGGGTTCTGTGTCCAAGAGAAAGGCCCTTGAGGATGGCGGGATCCAGGGTTTCAGAGAAGAGCCAGGACTTTCTTGCAGCACAAGCCCTGGCATTGTTGTGTGCAAGGATAAGTGTTTTACCTGGTGCTCAAGACTTCCCCACTGCCTTTGGGATTGGTTTCCATTCTTTCCCAGCCCTGAGGGAAGATACAGGGGTAGTCTGTTGTCCTTGGGCACAGATTTTAATTTTTTGTTTTTCTACAGAGGCGGCAGCTGAAAATCATCTCAGGTTATTGTCCACGGTGGCCCAGGCAGTGAAAGGACAAGGCACCATCTGCTGGGTGGACTGTGGGTATGTTTTGGGGACATGGGGCGCAGTGGCTGCTGGGCCGGGGGCACTGGGGCTTTGGTAGGTGGGATAGGGATCTTTCCCTTGATTAATGCTCTGAAAGAGAGGATGTGATGGAGAGATTCTCCCTACTGATACTTCGAAGTCATCTCTGGGCTGTAAGGAGTAGGGTGTGGCTCTCCCTCCCTTTCTCTCCAGCCCTGACCCTCTTTCTTCCCTTCTTCCACAGAGCTTCACTTTCTACCGTGTTTTCACATGTTGCTTAATTTTGTCTTCCTTGAGGGAGGTGGGTAGCAGAGGGGCCTCTCTGTTTTTTAGAGGGGGTTCCTGATGCCCAGAGAGGCAAGACAATTTTCAGGATCATCAGTAGGTTTGCTTGTGGTAGGTCTGCAGCACAAAGTATGAGTCTTACCTCTACCCCAGGTCATTACCACTAGATATCTCTGCTGCCCACTGCAAAGGCAGTGGAATCAGCTGGCCAACCTGACCATGCCATGGCTTCTGAGGTGATCCAGACCTGAAAAGCTCTGCTAAATCTTTAATGTAGCTCTTCTTGCCTGAGTCACAAGCCCTGTGAGCTTTTATGGGGTCTACTCCTGTGTAATCTTCTTCCTGTTCAGTCTGAGTTCTAAATGGCTGTTTTGCAAGTGAATTTTTGGGACATGACTGATTTAGAAGTTGATGATCTCAAGCTTGTTCTACCTGAAGACTGGAGAGAATTGAAGGAGATATTTTCATATTTTGCATATGCATATTTGCATATTTTGACAAAGCACTGAGTGAGACTAGGAGAATAATTTTGAGCCAAGTGGTGTGTGCTGTAGGGGTGTATGTGTGTCTTGCCTCATACCTCCAGGCTCATTCAGATACTAACAGGAAAGACTACTCACTAGGCAGCTGGAGAGATCTTGGCCATTGGTTAATGCTTGTTCACAGTGGGTCTGAAAGTGTTCTTGCCTTCCACGTGTTGCTCTACCTCCCATATTCTACCAGCAGTGTTCTGTGTGACTGGCAAAGTGACAAAGCCTATTAGATAGGACAGAGCACTTGGGAATTTCCATATCTGAAGATGGCAACATTTCTGCCAAGGTGATGGAGCCTTCTGGTGGGGAATTCTTAGGAGGCTAATAGGTGGCAGACATGGACAGAAGAGCTTTGATTTAGTGGCTGTCTCCACCTGGTCCATTCAGCAGCCATTACCATGCACGTACTGTGTGCTTTGAGAATGCACAGATGAATAGCTGCATCCCCAAGGAGCTCAGTGTGCAAGGAAGAGGCAGGAGTGCCAGGTAAAAGGTGCTTAAACAGAGGCTGTATGTATACATGGAGGGAAAAGCCCTTGATTCTGCCTGGAAAAGTTGAGAAAAGCTTCATAGAGGAGGTGAAGTTCAAGGTTGGTGCAAAGACCTCAGAACACAGTACAATCTGTTCAAAGTGCCCTGTCTCTCCCTGCAGGTGGCTCCCTTGGTGTAGACCCCCCAACATTGCCCATGGAGGTAAAAAGCCTGTTCTGGTCCCTGAATGGACTGGAGAATAGCCAGAGCAGGATGCCAGAATCCAGTGGGGCCTGGGGTTAGTGCGAAGACAGGCTTTGAAGATTAGAATTCAGTACTAAAGTTTGGAAACATAACGTCTGGAGTCAATAAAAGTGCCAATGAGAAAATCCTGTGACTATCAATGTGCTAAAATTAAAATTGGGGCGGGTTAGCCGGGTGTGGTAGCACGCGCCTGTAGTTCCAGCTACTCGGAAGGCTGAGGCGGAAGGATCGCCGGAGCCCAGCAGGTCGAGGCTGCGGTGGCTGGGAGCGGCCACTGCACTCCAGTCTAGGCAGCGGAGTGAGACTCCAACTCAAAAAAAAAAAAAAAAAAAGATTAAAATTGGGGCAGGGAAACCCAGAGAGCTTAAGAGTTAGCAGACTAAAGGATGGCTATTCAGTTTATTGAGTTTATCCCTGTAAGAGGAAGTATAATCTGAAATGTTAGACAGCTTTTAAAGTAGTTTAGATAAGTAGGTGGGTTATAGAACGAAAGTGGATTAAGTTGGAAACAGGAGTATCTGGGTCTGAGTTTGAAATTAGAGGCAGGGTGCAACCAGATCTTTCCCAAGTAGCCCAAAGACAGAACTCCGGGCAGTGGTCCACGCAGGGCACCCTAGGTGGCCGTTCTCATGGGCCATAGTTATACAAGGAGATTCCCCAAGGGTTTGGGCTGGTTCTGTCCTCCAGCTTGTCCACTCTCACGCCCACACATCAAAACTTGTTCTGTAAGTCCGTAGGGCATGGGGAGCTCCTGGGTTATCTCCACAGGGCCCTGCGATGACAGCTCTTGCTGTTTTCCTAAGTGCACCCAGTCCGTGTTTGTGGGTCTATAAATGAGACACTCCCAGGGATGGGCAAAAGTGCTGTTGGGGACACTTTCCGGTACTGTCTGTGTCGGAGTGTGTGGGTGGCGCAGAGCCATGCTGCTGTCTTTATCCCTGCTGCCGTTAAACAGCAGATGGCCTGCCAGAGCTCGTCTTCCTCCAGCGGGCTCTGCTAAAGCTCCCGTCTATCTTTTCCAGCTCCCCTTCCTGCCCTGCCCATAAAGGGTTGGCGGCTAGGATGGGGACAGGGCTTGGGGTGGGGGTGACTGGGTCAGGGGTATACAGGTCACTCTGCTTTTTCCTTTAAAGGACAGGTGAAGGGAACAGAGAGCGCCTGAAGTAAGAGAAGCGGCTGCCCTGGTGTTGAGACATCTTCGTAGGTATATGGAATGAGGGAAAAACCACGTACTTGGGAGGAGGCCTATGTTGAAGGCAGCTGTGCTTCTAACAAGCCCTGTGACTTTGGACAAGTCAGTCACCCTGAGTCTATTTCCTGTGAAATGGGATGGTGGTGCACACTTTATCTTTTTTCTAGGTCTATGGTTAAGGGTCCGATAAGTGGAAATTCTAGAATAGAAAGCACAGTTTCAGTGTGAGATACCATTCTACTTGGTTTTTTTCTTCTGAGCAAGATTCTTTGTTCAGGAAGAAGCTGGAGTGGGAGAAATGGTATGTTTGTTCATTTAACAATTTTGTATTGGGTGAAGATTCCTTAGTTGTTGTGAGGATGACCCTGAACAAAGCTTTGGGCATAGGAGTTAGCCCTAGCCCATAGTGTGTTTTGCTCTGTTCCTTAAGTAGGATGCAGTGGAATTTGTAGGACTGCAGGGCAAGAGACCTGGCTTTGAGTCCAGGCTCTGACATCAGGTAGCAGTGAGGCCTTTGGCAAGTCACTGCCCCTCTTTGGGCTTCAGTTTAATCTTCTGTGAAATGTGGAGTTGAATCTTCCAAGTTGCTCTCATCCCTAAATAGTCTGATTCAGAAAATGCTAGAAGCTGCCAGGCTTGGTGTGCATAGTGCAACTATGGTGGTAAGTGGTGGACATGTGCCTTCCAGTCTCTGAGGGGGGAGGGTCTTTTTCTCTGTGTGTGTCTCCCTTCCCCTTCTGGGTGTTTCCTGTCGTTCCCCCTAAGGCTCTCTTCTGTCTCCCTTTTTTCTCTCTCCTGTTGCCTTTTCTCTACTCTTGACTTCCCCTCGACCCTCTTCTTTGACTTCTTTTTTCTTCTCACCCTGTCTGTATCCATATTTCTTTTCCTCCTTTTTTCCCTTTCCCAGTCTTTTCTACCTATTCCTACACGGAACCTGCAGGAACACTCATACCCCTCTCTGTTGGTTTCCTCCCTGGTCCCAGGCCCTACAACTTGTTGCTGTGAGGCGTCTGCACGGTGTCTGGCTTCTGTCCAGAGTGTTGTCAGCTCTCCTTCCCCCTCACTCCACCTCCTGGCTCAGACCTCAACAGCCACGCTCAGTCTGGCTGGTGGTGGTTGTCCGGCTAAGTGGGTTATGTGTAAGGGAGTTGGTATTCCCCTCGTGCCCTGCCTGCCTGGCGCTGGGGTCCGGCCTTGGCATGGAGTGTTGCTGTCTGGGAAGTTGAGCTGAAGCCAGCACAGAGCTGTGCCTGGCATGCTAATTCCTAAGGCTGAGTCTCACTGGGGCAAGACTGTCCTATCAGGTGCTCGCTGCTTTCTTTTCCTAGGGGTTTAAGGTCACTGCCTAACCACATTTGCTTTCTGCTCTGCTCTCCTCCTCCCATCTGCTTAATTTCTCCGGAGAGTGATGGCTTCCCAGATGCAAGACTGGGGGGGTCTGCCAGGGCAGGCATAACATATTCTAAAGTCTTCTACTTTCTCCTAAAAGTTCTTTGAATTTAGCATTTGCTCCTTTAAATATAGGATGCTCAACATTATTTACCATGGAATAAAATTGACTCCCAGGAGAAGTGCTGTGTTGACCTTGTAGCTTCAGATACCTTCTGGTGCATTGCCATGCACTTGTTGGGGTGACATGTCCCCAGGAGGAGCAGAGCGCTAGACTTGCTGGGCTGGGAGGGAGTGGAGAGAACCTTCCATGTCTGCGGAGGGGAAGCCATGTTTTCTCTCTCTTATTCCCATTATTCCTATTAACTGTACTGCATAGTTCAGATCTTGCCGTGGACCTTCTTGAGGTGGGGACCAGGAGGAGCAGCCGAATCGGGGAGGAGCCCTAGTAGAGAGAGTTTCTTCATCAGAGTATGCTATGTGACCACTAAAGGCATCCAAGTGCACAGTTCAGCTCTTCCAGGACTGTTCTCTCATTGTCTCTTGCCTTGTATGCCCAACCACTTTCTTTCGTGTCATCCTTGCTACCTGGCACCAAGCAGTCACTCTCAGTGCTTCTTGCTCACTACTCATCTCCCATTTTTCATGTCTCTGAGGGGAGGCCACTTCCTACCCTTTTCCTACCTGTCCTAGGGGATCATAGGTCACCTGTGCAGAAGCCCACTATGTGAGACCTGACAGATGGGAAGAAGAGAGTTATCCCTTTTGATGGAGAAACAGAGCCCAGAGAGCTGGGATAGCCACAGGCACAAAGTTTGTGGCCAAGACAGGCAAAGGACTTGCCTCCTGGTTTTGGAGCAGTCTCCTTTCTACCCCAGCAGGAGGAGGCCACACGTGGTTTGCCGTGGACGTAAGAATGCTGATGTGGCTGAGTCAGGATCCAGGTGGGAGGCAAGGAGAGAGATGAGTAGGAGTTCAGATTGTTTTGAGTTTCCATCTTCTGTCCTAGGTTCTGGCTCCTGGTTCATGCATCAGGATATATGGTGGCCTATTTTGGTGCTTTAGTATTACTTGACCCTGCTGAGACGTCAGAAGCTCCATTCAGTGGACAACTCCTGCAAACCAAAGGTCTCACCAGAGGTCATAGACTGGTGGCAGAGCCAGATGTAGAACTGTCATTCCAGCTGGCTGTGCTACTTAGGCTAGACTTGTGACAGACCTCAGAACCCCCCTTCTTTGGTCCCCCTTCCTTGCTTCTTCTCTTTTTTTTCTTTTTTGAGTAGGAGTCTTATTCTGTTGCCCTGGCTAGAGTGCAGTAGCACACTCATGGTCACCACAGCCTCAGCCTGCTGGGCTCAGGTGATCCTTCCACTTTAGCCTTCTAAGTAGCTGAACCACAGGCGTGCACCACCATGCCTGGCTAATTTTTTGATTTATTGTAGATACAGGGTCTCGCCAAGTTGCCCAGGCTGGTCTCAAATCCCTGGTCTCAGGCAATCCTCTTGCCTCTGTCTCCCAAAGTGCTGGGGTTATAGGCGTGAACCACCACACCTGGCCTGCTTCTTCTCTTTCTTGCTTCTCTCACCCTCACCTTTGATTCCTGGGTCTGACTCCCAGAAGCATAAGTCGCCAGTCTCCTGGATGATTATTACTGCATAGGAAGATCTAATAAACCCAACACCATGTACTTATAGCAACCACATCAGGCTAGCAGCCAGCTACCCCACGACAGATTCAGACACAAATGCTCATGGCTACGTGCCGGTTTGGGAGTGGGGGCGTGGGGGGAGAGAGAAGTGTGTACAGGCCTCTGGAATCTTCCACATTCTCCGTGGAGGAGAGCCAAGCAAGGGAGGGAGGGGCAGGATGTCACAGACCAGTGGCCTTGATGCCTTATTCCCCAGAACAAGAGGCAAGTGTGTGCACAGAGGGTTCCTGTAGGATGGGGGCCAGGGGAGTAGCAGGTGAGAGCCTCTGCATGGCCAGGTCACTCTCCATGCCCCGCAATGGTCTTCTTTACCCCCCTCCCTTCTAACAAAGCATCTCATTTCCCTGCTCTCTGCCACTGTCTCCTCTTTCCCCTAGAGCCTTAGTCACTGGCTGGGGGAGGGAGGTAGGCAGCAGATCAATTAATTGTACTTAATCTATCAACCCAGATCCTTTTAAGTCCCTGAGCCTGGGTAATTTTCTTCCCTTCTCCAACTCTTAGGACTTTCATTGTCTGCAGTGCACAATTAGTACATGGGCATGTGCACGTACACACACACACACACACACACATACACACACACACACACACACACACACACACACACACACACACACACACTCATACACTCAGAGAGACAGAATTGTAGGAGGGAGGTGAAAAGAGCCAAGAGAACACTGTCAGGAATTGTCACCTAGCAGGATTCCTGGAGCACCACAGATAGAGAGAGCCCAGCGATCCCTGGAAGCCAGAAATACAGAGCCTCATCCTGGTAGCAACAAGATAGTATCATTCATTTCATTCATTCACCTGCACAGTCAGGTTATTTATAAAGTGCCTACTGTGTGCCAGCTGCTGTTTTGACTCTGGGGAGATAGCTGTGAGCAAAGCTAAGCCTGTACCCTTGTGGAGCACATATTTCTGATGTGCAGGCAGTGTCAATCACCACCAAAGAGAGGGGGACAGCAGAGGAAGAAAGATCAGGAATGCTGGAACAAGTGGCTGTGGCCCTCCAGTCTGTGTCAAAAGTGTGCTCAGACAGGACAGCAAGCCTCCTTCCCACCGACCCCTCTGAGAGTGTGTATGTATGGGTATGGGGGGAAGGGACCGAACAGAATCCTTGGGAGTGTCACATAACCTGAGGAAGAAGGCTGCACAGAGCATGCAACAAGGAATCCTGTGACAGAGATGGGCAGTCCTCTTAGCTGGAATGAGGGAGGAAGGCTGTGGGCCTCGGCTAGACCTTGGAGGCCACACAAGGAACAGGCAAGGGAGCCTGTGTACCCCAGCTCTACCAGCCAACTTGCTCCTGAGCCAAGCCTGGGCCCTCAGGAAACCTAAGGCTGCAGTGGCGGGACTTTTCCATGGTGTGGATTCCTGCAGAGTGGGCAGGGATTGGGGCTGGAATGACCCTAGACCTGTCATTCCTCTTTCTGCTGTGAAAGTCACAGGCAGAGGCTGCCAACCAGGCTTGATGGAAAAGAGAGGCAGTGTGGGGTGGATTTCTCCACCAGGTGACATGGGGTGACTGCTTCACAGTGTCTGAGCCACCAGGGCAGGTGCTGCAGTGTCTGCAGTGAGAGGCAGAGAGCAGACCTTTGGGGTGCCCCTGCTGGCTGCCAAGATGGGGCTGAGGGAGGGCCCGGTGTCTGCCCCAGCCACTGTTTCTTCCTGCAGTTGGTGGACAGTAGGTGGTCACAGAAATAGTGGAGCACAGCAAAACAAAGCCCGACAAGGAAAGTGCCAAGGGAGTAGTTGTAATCATCCGGAATTGAACCCTCTCTCCCAGGGAATTAACTCAGGCAGGGAAAGGGCATCTCATTTGTGGTTTTCTCAGACAAACACACCGCCTGTCAGTGCAGCTCACCACAGAGCCCCTGTGGACAGGGCAAACCCAAACTGTAATAGATGTTGTCAGAAGAGGTATGTATGGCACTGCAGAGGGTTTAGGATAAGAAACTTTCCAGCAGTGAATATCCTGGACCGCCTTCTGGCTTTCTTCCTTTGTGTCCCCTCACAGCTTAACCCTTCTCTCTGGACTCTCCCTGTCTTAGAATACCCTTGCCACCTTGGGGGAGGAACCATTGCAATGCCATTAACCTTTCCTTTCTGGGTACTTCATACATTTCTTGAGGCCCTACTGTTTGCCAGGCCCAGGGTTGGAAGTTGCAGTGGCCACAGTGATAACTGGACAGCTGGAACTGGTAGAGGGCAACCCCTGGGCCTGACCCACACACTGTTGCTCAGGCTGGGGTGCAGTGGCATAATCACAGCTTACCATTGACTCGACCTCCTGGGCTTAGGTGATCCTTCCATCTAACCTCCCAGGTAGCTGAGACTACAAGTTCATGCCACCGTGCTTGTCTTCTTTTTTTGTAAAGACGAGGTTTCACTATGTTGCCCAAGCTGATCTTGAACTCCTGGGGTCAAGCAGTACTCCCACCTTGGCCTCCTGAGGTGCTGGAATTATAGGCGTGAGCCTCTATGCCCAGCAGGACAAGCTTCTTGAATTGCAAATTGCATCTTTACACTTAAAATGAAGCCCCATAATTTTACATGTCCACTGATGAGTGTTGCTTTTAGATTTGAGCAGAATGGTTTAATTAGCCCATCTGTTCTGGGCTGGTGCACAGCTGTGCTAGGCTGACAGCTGTCTATGGAGGTGAGATATGTAAACAGGTGGGAGAGGAAGGGACTTGCCTCAGGTAGCTGTCATACCTGTCCAAATAGTTCCCCCAGAGATTCCAACTGTGTAGTCCGTGGTGACCAGTGGGCATGGGTTGGCCAAGATGCCCTCACTGAGTCCTTTTAGGTCTGGGGAGATGGCCCTCAAGTAGCAAGCAGGGCTCTGTGGGGTGACTGGCTGAGTGCAGGGAGGATAGGGAAGTTGTGAGAGCAGATCAGGTCTCTGAGGGGCTGGTTAGGGTGCAGGGGGAGCCAAACCTCGTGGAGGTAGGGGGAGAAGAGGAAGAGCCAGCGCAGGAGGCTGGTCTAATGCAGTGAGTGGTTCCCAAACTTGAGCATGCATCAGAGTTACCAGGCCTTGTTCAAATGCAACTGCTCAGCTACCCCCAGGGTATTTGATTTAGCAGGCTTGGGATGGGACTGAGAATTGCATTTCTCACAGGTTCTTGCTGGACCAGGGATCATATTTTGGGATCCATTGGTCTTAATAGGAAGGACACCAAGATGAGATGAGATCGGGCAGGAGCGCTTTGTAAACAGGGAATGGCACTTGACAGACATTTGTTTTTGGAAGAGCTGCGAGAATGTATCATCTCAGATGCCAAGGAGGACTCCTGGAACCAAAGCTTTCCCCTTTTGGCTTTTGTCAATACCTGATCAGATTTTGTAACTGCTTCAACACAGTAGAATGTTTTCCTCTTGTCTTGGTCATTTGGTGCATAACAGGTGGTGTGTGTTAGAGCTTTAAAAACAAAAGTCTTGCTTGGCCTTGTGCCCACAAAGATTCGGAATTAATGATCTGGGGAGGTCCAGGGAATCAATATTTTTAAAACATCCCCAGGTGATTCTAAAGAGAGCCAGGATTTAAGATCATTTCTCTTATCACAGGGAGCTGTCCACCCCTTAAGCTTCTGGGGCACTTCCTGTGTCTGGACCTGTCTGTGTTGCCACTTAGGAGTCGTGGTACTTCCTCTCCTGTGCTTGTACCTGTCTTTCTTCATCAGCCCATCCCCTGTTGGTTAATCTCTCTCCTCCAGTTCTCTCAGAACCCGTGGATATAAGGTCCTCATCTGCTATTGAGAATTCCAAGCTACCTGGCTTATTTCTTAGGACACCAGCAGATTTTGCTGTCAACACCTTTGTGAGGACTTCAGGTAATAAATGGCTCCCGACATTTTTGTCTTTCAGTGATGCAGAGAGTAGAAAATTGTGCAAGAAGATGAAAGTTGACCTGAGCCCAAAGGACAAAAAAGTCGAATTATTCCATTACCAGTAAGTACACATGGGCATTTCCAATTTCCGAGTAAGTGCTGAAAGCTCTTGTTGGTATTCTCAGGGAACAGCAAGTTTTAGTTAGATTAATTTTATTTCAGAATGATGTTTTGTGTGTGTTTACAATTATTTCTTTAAAAAAAAATCCTGAACTATGTTCAAAAGCTGAATCTTATTAAGATGCTGCAGGAAACCAAAGTATGTATCTTTATAACATTCTTAAAGTTAACACCTTTTTCTCTCATTTGACAGGGATGGTGCATTTCATATTGAATATAACCGAGCTGTGACATTTAAGGTAAATTTACCTCCCTTGTTCTCAGCAGAGGTGGAGTCCAAATGGACACCCCAAGTCTAGCAGGTTCTCTCTGAGAGAAGGAAGAGCAGATTGCACAGATAGCTCTTCTGAATGACCTGAGAGATTCTTGTCTCTAGAGCATATGTCAGCAGAATGTCTGGAAAAGTTTGCAACTGTTAACACAGCAGGGATGACCCAGAATGGAGATAAGTTTGTGAATGTATCAGCAGTTGTCCAGTGAGGCAGGTGATGTCACCCCTCTCCCCTCCAAAGGCCTGAGTCTCTTTTTGCTATGGTTTCAAAGCCACCATCTCTGTGGTGGTGTCCACAGTGACCACCTCCAGGCTAAGGAGACTGAACGTTGCCCACGTTAGCACAGGGTATAGGACATGGGCAGGTTGGAACCTTTGGGGTTATATGGTTTGGTCCAGATGAGGTAGGGATGTTACTGACGTGCTCCCTGCTGTCAATCCAATTTAGGTGGAAAAGCATAAATGAAAAGAAATAGGAGATTCTGTAACCTGATGTCATCACAAAGCAGCTGCCTCATCCTGAGTCCTTCTGTTCTTGACTTTCCTCCTTCAACATCAGCACTCTCCTCTCTAGCCTGTCTTCTGCTTTCTTGTCCTGTCTTGGCTGGGACCACATGTTTCTTCTGGTCCCGACATGTCTGAACTCACTCCATTAACTCTCCACCTTCTCAGACTGAATTAGAGCTGGTGCTTCTGTCGCTTTAGCTGTCCCCATTTCTCCATCTGTATCTGTGTCTCCTGTCTGTCTGTCTGTGCAGCTGTCTGTCTGTCTGTGCAGCTGTCAGTGCTCCTCTTCCCCTGTCCAACTCCCTCTGTCTCTCCCCACCAACTGTCCAGGTCATTTCTTATGTATCCACTAACTCATTCTTTTTTTTTAAGTTACTGCAGCTTTTGCCTTATAAAGAGACTCAGCCTGATTACTCATCATCTTAACACCTACTCAGACACTTGGGAAGTTCTTCCACTTAGAATTGCTTAGCCCTTCTTATTCTGTGTTAAGACGTCAGCTGAAGTCGTCAGAGAGAACACATGCCCCCCAGGAGCAATGCTTAGTTGGGAGGGATGGGGGAAGGGCTTACATGATGATGGAAAAAGGGACTGGGCTTTTGCTTTGTTTTTGGAGGCTGTGTTTATTTTACATTTAACTAGGGCTTCTGAGGAATCTGTCCTGGGCTCATGGAACAGGAAGTAGAGGCTACTCAGAACTGTAGTAGCAGGAAAGTAGCAAGGAACCAGGGTGGCCCCAGCATGTCACTGAGTGTCTGAATGGGAGAGGCAGAATCCTGGCCTTGTCCCATTCCTTACAAAGACCAGGTGTGTGGAATCGGCTTTTTCTCAACCTTCCTTTAATTTCTGCCTCAATAGCTGAAGTAGTGGACTGAGCGTTGTACAGGATCAGAGTCTTCATCTTCAGATGGAGAGGGCGTTCTTAGTCCCAGGGTCCCCCAAACCTGCAGGTCTAAGAGGGATTGGGGCAGAGTTCCTGGAATTCTTCAGGGCTGGGGGAAGGTGATGCAGTGTTTCCCTGACTGCCTGTTGGCTTCTTCTGCCTTTTCAGCTTAAGACAGCTGAGATCAAGGCCTGCCTCAGTCATTGATTAACTTTTTATTCAGGGTTTCTCCTGGACCCTATCTCCCAGGAAATGGGAGAGCTCCTCTCTGGAACACAGGTTGGGCATACAATCTGCAGGCTCATGCTCTGGCTATTGTTGCTGTCATCCTGCATGGTTGGCAGGGGCCAGGTCACAGTGGCTGTGCCCTGGCCCTTAGAGAGGTCATAGACCAGATGAGTGAGACCTTATTACCACTCCCCATTTGCAAAGGGCAGGACACTCAAAGAGGGGAACCTCCTATATGCAGTGTGCTTGTCAGCGTGTGTCCCCCAATCCTTATTAAATAAGTGGTGAAGGCCAGAGGTGCCTGGAAGCCTAGATTCAGATGACCCTCTGATGACCTTCTTTCAAGGCCCAGTAGCTGTGAGCCATGCTCATAGCCATGAAAATGTTCCAAAGGCCAGGCAAAGTGTCTGGCAATTTCCCTGGGATTCAGAGAGCCCAGAACAGGATGACTGAGAGTGGGCTTCCAGTCACTGCTCCCTGTAGACTTTCCCACCCAAGGTCTTGTTCAATTAGATCAACTTAGAACCTATGGATGAGATTATTCAACTTCAGTTGCATGAGAGTAATCCCTGCCTGAAAAACAATGTTGTGAACGTGAATGTGTCCATTGTCACATTAAATAGACAATTTCTTTCCTTTTTTCATCCACATCCATCTTTTTCTCTTGATGCTAAGGTGAGAGTAGAGGACAGACAGCTGTGCTGACTCTCAAGCTCAACTTGTGCTGGGTGTGGGGACAGGAGCCCCCCAGAGCCGTGGTTCCCAACCTGTTTTGGGTCCTGATCCATGAGTATCTACTGAATATGGACCTTCTCGCCAAAATAGTGCATGTGCATATAATGAAGTAAATGTTTTCATGTGAGTCTGGGGTTTCACAGACACCTGAAGTCCCTTGTGCACCCTAGACTGAGAACCCCTGCACTAGGTATTTCTGGAGCCCCAGGCAGGTGGGCTCCTACCTTTCTCACATGGCCAAGTGGGCAGGTGCCTCTGCAACCGAGGGTGAATATGGGTTCTGGGAAGTCCCTGCCAATCCTGTATTTCTGTGTGTTGTCATGGTGAAGCTTTGATAAGGGATAGAGAAAGGGCAGATCTGCCGTGGCAGAAATGGCTGTTTTTTTGCCTAGGATACATTTCACAGCTTCACTTGGACAGGTAGGAAGCACTACCTGAATGAAAGCCTGTGAAGTCTTGGCTGTCTCCCATTCTCCCATAGTAGTTCTTTGTAGATGGAAGGTTCTGGAAATAATAAGCCTCACTGAAGCCCTCTCTGAGTGTGACCTGTGGATGGGTGGAATGCACAACTTTTCTAAAAGGGCATTTCCCTTACCTGTCTCCCAAAACACACACACCCCCCACACACACAAACATACACACACACCACACACACACACACAAACATACACAGACACCCGGGTCAACATCTGCTCACTGGAGCTTGGTCAAAGTTGACAGAGGTAGCAGAATCTTGCTTCATCAGAGTGGGAGACATGGGGGGTTCCATCTTTTGACACAGGGGCCAAGAACTCCCCTCCAGGGTTGGAAGGATGGAGGTTTTGCCAGTGTCTGGTATCTGTTTTTAGTTCTCACAGACTTTGAGTACCATCTCCCAGAGTGACTGAGGGGACAGGGAGTGCTGCTTCTGTCCTGGACAGTGAAGTGCAGCAGGTGGGGAGGGTGAATAAAGGACAATACCCTCTCTTCCCTGCCCCATGTGGCTCCCCCTAAGGGAGTGGAGCTTTGAGACATTGTCCACATAACAAAAGCCAGCTAGACCTTTTATCTTTAAGGTAAGTTATCAGATCTGTAGTTCAGATAGTCTAGAGGGAAGGGGCCTCAGAAAGAGAACAAGGGCCTGGCCACACTGGTGACCACCCTGCCCTGGAGGCTTCCTGGCCTGGACCCCACTGATTCACACCCAGCAGAGGATAATCAGGATTTAATCCATTCCAAAACTAGTTTAGATCATGAAATACCAAGCAGGTAATAAGTGGTGTGATTATCTGCTGATGAGATTGACAGTTTTAGTGGATGCAGGAATGTGAAAATGTCCCCTTTAGACAACACTGGAGGCCTTTATTCAGTTAGTCAGAAAAACTTCTTGGAGGAGATGAGATTTAATAGAAGCACTAGCGTGTCTTTGGTGTGAAGGAGACAACTCATTGTCTCAAGTTTCCTCTTCTTTGTCCATGAAGAAGCATAGTAGGTTTGAATCTGATGACCAAAGTGAGCAAGGTCTCATGTGATTGAAAAAGCCTGGTAGGAGTGGTGGAGGTGTATTTTTGGGGCACTTAGCAGTGATGTGGGTGGACAGTAGAAATAGCACATCCTCCAAGCTTTTGCTGCATGCCGTCTCATGCCCGGTGCTTGGTGTGCCTGGATGTTCTGGCAGGGGAACAGGGCAGGTTCCTGCCCCCCACCCCTCTTTTCCTGGCTGAAATACCATTTCTCTTCTCTTCCTCAGTCCATAGTGGCCTTTCTGAAGGATCCAAAAGGGCCCCCGCTGTGGGAAGAAGATCCTGGAGCCAAAGATGTTGTCCACATTGACAGTGAAAAGGTAATTTATTCCCTATCATTTCTGGTGTATGTGGAAGCTTCCCTGGTACCAGGGCCTCCCGAGGAACTAAGAAATGGGAATATTCCAGGACCACTTGACTTTCTTCCAAGGAAGCTAGGCAGGACCCTAATATTTGACTCTTCAGCCAAGCTCCATGATATACCAACAAGAGATCACAGACTGACTGAGAACTTTCTCCATTCTTTATCCTCCTTATTTAATGTATTGGAACATGTTTAGATTTTCCTTACATAAATGTAGATTTAAATATCCTCTTATCTGTTATGTAATCCAAATGTCACTGGAATTGGCTTCGCATTTTTTTGTTTATTTTATTTTGTTTTTTAGAAAAGAGTAATCTAAGAGATTTGGTTTGGATTTCTGAGTCGTTTTGTAACTTTGAACAAATTATTTACCCTCTTAAGCTTCAATTTCCAGGTTTGGCCAGGAGTTGAGTGTGGAAGGGAGGGTCTGGTTTATAGTCTCTTTTAGTTCTCAAGTATTTAACAAAAGCTGTGACAGGCTGGGCAGGGTGGCACATGCCTGTGGTCCCAGCTACTTGGGAGGCTAAAGTGGGAGGATCACTTGAGCTCAGGAGTTCAAGGCCAGCCTGGGCAACATAGCGAGACCCCCCCCCTTCTCTATAAAAATAAAATAAACAAGAGTTCAAATGGTGTCACACAACCCTGCCCCTCCTTCCATGGCTGCCCACCTGATCTGTGTGTGTTTGGTATCTTGCTTAATTGCGCCTTTTCCTCGGATGGGCAAGAACTCCTCTATGACGTTCCAAATAGTCTGTGAAGACAGCAGAGCTTTTTTGTAGGTGGAGCGAGACAGCTCATTTTTATCTTGATAAAATGAAACATGGCTTTTATCTTCCTTTGCTTCCTCTCACTTTTCATTTATAATTACTGACTTTTATGCTTGTTAGCCCCAAAGAAAATGATGCCTTTTTTACCTTCTGGAGGGGGATCATCCATGATCATCGTGGGCCAACCAGCTGGGTCAGTGGTTGGGCATCAACATTCCCTGGGATAGAAAGTACCAGTATTGTCGGCTCCAAGATAAAGTCTTTTTACAAAGCACATGGGGGCCAGGGAAGAGGGACAAGTGTCAGGAGAGGGTGGCACATGTGCCCGTGGCTACACAGAACAAGCAGCCTAACCTAAGTGCAGCTCTTGTGGTCATGTTTGTGGTTTCTCTGGAAACGAATTGCCTGGTGCCTCCCTCCCCCAGATATCATGTCTTGAATTTCCTAAGCTCGTTTTTCTGTGACTGTAGGAATGTTAACCAGAAATTCTTCATGCCTGTAGGTAATCCTCTTGTTACACTTTGTGCTCTTTTCTCTCATGTGGAAACATGAGGTATAGCTGCTTTTCTGCTAATAGAATTTCCACATAAAATAACTAAAAGTTCCAAACATAAGTTTGAATTGCTGATTTAATTCAGTAGGCTGGAATTCCATACTTTGTGAAGCTAGTTAAGCATTTTTGAGTGTAATAATCTGTTACTATTTAGGTTATGAAACCAAATTGTTACAGTCTCAAAAAAATCTTTTCTTCTCAGATCTTTTACTAGATTTTGTCTCCAGGAATCCTGGAAGAAAATTCTCCACCTCTAGTTAGGATCAGCTATCTTGGTTACTAATTCTGTATTATAAAATGAGCACTATAACCCTCTGGTTATATAAACAAGGGTAAACTTTTCCAGAATTTATTATAAAATGTTTTGGATATCCACAAAAATGTGTAATCTTTTTTACCTAACTGAAAAATGTTAAGTAACACTCAGTCGCTGTCGAAAATTTAGAAAAGACAGCTTAAGCATCAAAGAAAAAAACAAATCACTCCATGCCTTTCCATTGAGAGATACCCAGTGCTGATATTTTTGTAGCCTTCCAGGCTTTCAAGGTAATGCATACATAGTCTTTTTACTCACAAAGACATCATTACATTTTATATGCTGTTTTGTAACTTGCTTTTCCCTCTACTTAATGTAACAGGCGCATCTTATTGTGACATTAACTATTCTTCTTCATGGCTTTTAATGATGCAGTAATATTCCATTGTGCCGGGTGTGCCATCATTTATTTACCTAATGCCTTGCTGCTGCCAGAAAACTGCATTTTGAAATTTTCTTGTTTTCCTTATTATTCAAGAGAGAAAACCCTCTAATTTTATTCTGTAAAAACTGGTTAGAGCAGCTTATTTTAATCAAAATATGCTCTGTCATCGTGCTTCTTTGCAGTCTTTGATAGATTTGCCTTTTCCGACCATCTTCGGCTCTCACACTTAAGTCTTCACGTTAGCATAGTGTGACCATTTGTCTTTTTCTCTTTATTGTATTTATTTAACAAGATCATTATACATTGCTTAATAATATGCCAGGCAGTATTTTAAGGGTCTTACAAATGCGAACAGTGCATTTAGCTGGAACCCTCCTCCTTACGCCCTGTGGGCTCAGTGGACTCCTGGGGACATCAATGGAGGTAGTAGGGCCAGCGTCTGGGAAGAGATTAGCAAGAGATTAGTGGGCATGGGTTAACCCCCCTTTCCCACAACGGCAGATCCCCATCTGGCCAAGTCGGGCAGACAGGAAAACAACCACCTCGCCACAACAAAACCTCTCCATGAACCATGTGAAGAAGGGGCAGTCTATTCCACAGCCTCACGGGACACAAAGAGCTCTTTGCCATCTTTTAAGGGTCCAGGTGGAGCTGAAAGTAAAGCTAGTAGCCATGTCCTGACTTCATCCTCTCACCAGGTGGCCTTGGGAAAGTCACTTGTCACTTAGGGCTTCAGTTTTCCCATCTGTAACATATGAGGGCGGTCTGGAATAGAACCTCTCTGAGGTTCTTCCAACTCCTGATGTGCCATGGCTCTGTACCTACCCCCAAGTCAGATGCACATGCTTTCTGAAGTGCTCATTCCTACCCCACTCCCCTCCTTGTTTTCTGTTGTATATATCGCGAGTGGGCACAGGGGTGGGGGTTGCATCCTGTTCCCATTACCATGTTGTGTGTGACTTGCTGGTATTCTCTCATTGTGCCTCAGGACTTCAGACGGCTCCTGAAGAAGGAAGAGAAGCCACTTCTGATGATGTTTTATGCCCCCTGTGAGTGAACTTTCTCCTTCAGGCCAGTTAGTGGTCCAGTCTCTGTGAGTGGCAGGCAGCTGGGGCTTGCAAGGGGGTAACAAGCCTGGGTCGCTCCTTGCAACTCTGAATCATGGTTCTCCATCTATGCCTCTCTGCCTTCATCTTGGCCTTTTCATATGGATCCTCCGTTCCCACCTTCTTCGGCTTTCTCTTCACTAGAATCGCGTCCTTCTGCCCTCTTGACCCTGCACTCCACCATGTCTGGTTAGCTCCACCTTCCCCCACCCCCTGCCTTCTCTAGGCCTGAAGACCCTACCTGACATGTCCCCTTTCCTGCTGGTGCACCATGCCTTGGTGTTGAGTGTACTCTCTGAGGTGCTGCTGTGGTTCTGCTACCCCTGACTCACGCTACTCACACCATCCAGAACCTGGGTCTCCTCTGTGTGTTGCAGCTCATTCAGCTCTGGCTCCCGCATCCCTCTGCTGGTGCCACCAGGGAGAGGGGGGACCCAGGAGCAGAGAGAAAGGGGGCCCTGGGGTTTGGGCTCAGTCCCTGTATGAGGCAAGAGGCTCTGGGAAACTGCAGATCACTGAGATGACAGCCAGAAGACCTGGGCTCTAATTCTGCTGTGCCCCCCGTGAGCCGAGTGAGCGTGGCCAAGTCCATTACCTCTGTGGGTCTCAGTTTCCACATCTGTAAGAGAAGGGACTGGATCAGAGCAGTGGCTTGTAAACTTTTTCACTGCATTTCACAGAATTAAAAATACGTTATATTGCAGGCAAGTACTAGACGTATATATAAATTCTATGTAAATAAGCTGAAACAAATGTTTCACGAAATAATCCTTGCCTTCACTACTTGCCACCTACTCTTTACCAGATGTAGTGTACACTATTTTCTATTCTGTTTTATTTTAAAATTATCAGCTATTCCTACTTCTTCATGACCTTCTAACAGAAAGTCAGCAGACCATGGTCCATGGGCTGGCCACCTTTTTTTTGGTAAATAAAAGTTTATGGGAACCCAGCCAGGCCCGTACATGTATATATTGTCAGGGCTGCTTGCGAGCTATGCTACTAGAGTTGAATAGTTGTGACAGAGACAGTATGGCATCCCTCAAATAGCCACTGTCTGGTCATTCCTGCAGTCTAATGAGTCCCAGACCACAGACTGAAAATCCCCAGTTTCCATCCTGACAATGCCCTTTGGGAAGCCAGCAGTGTCAGTATCTGCTTGAAGGCTGGTGAGAGAGGGGCTATATGTGGTGTGAGCTGGGTGTGCCGAGGTGTGTGTGGCTCAGGCGGGTGTCACAGGCTGTGTGGCATCAGGGTTCCGTTGACTCTTAAAAGCCTGTCTCAAATCCCGCTTCCTAAGTTCTTTAAGCAAAGGCTCCTCTCATCCATACCCCGCTGACAACAGCCCCCACTTCCCCCCCAGCCAGATGCCCCTCTGTGGTATTGTGGTGATTCTGCCTGACCTGAGCCTTGTAGCTTATTTACCATGACAGCAGCTTCTCCCAGCTCTGTTTTGATTGCTGGGTGTCCTCCAGCCCTGGCCTCTTCCCCAGGACCCAGAGTGCCTGCCTGTGGGGAAAAGGCCCTGGTGTCCCACTTGCTATAGATCTGGCTCTGACCAGAATGGCCTGCACTTTAACCCCAGCTCATTCTCTGTATTAATGTTCATTAGTTGGTTTCACCCCTTTTTGTTTCTTGTCGGAGGAATCTTATTAACTACCCAGCCATGAATTGCTTCAGGAATTATCCTGCGCACATAGCCCCTTGGGGACGGGGGCAGCCTTTGGTTTATTTCAAAACCCTTCAGGACTCAACACATTGGTTAAATGAAGCTGTAAAATGGAGAGTATGTCAGTATGCAGCCTGTGTCACAAGGCAGGATCATGCTTTAACCACGCAGGTCTCGGTGTAATGACATTAATCATTTAAAAGAGCGGTGCTCTGGCAGTTTGCACCTGAGTGTTTGTGCTCTCTTCCCCCATGCACCTAGGCTGTCTGGCAGGGTGCCGATCTACTCATCACAGCAGACAAGGGAGCACGGTTATTATCTTTATATAATAGAAAGCTGGAATAGGGACGTTAGGTGCACTGCAGGTGTCACAGAGCATTTTGGCAGTGGGAGAGGGAGGAGAAAACTCAGAGATTGAGTTAAAGTTCTGGTGAGGTTCTGCTTGGATGGCCTCATTGGTCCCAGGGAACCCCAGGACTCTTGTTAGGCATGCATGTATTGAAATGAAACAAACCCGTGCTTTTTTTAATAGTAGTCTCATCAAGCCTTTGTGGCATCATAAGCCTGTTCCTGGGATACACAGCAGTGCCCCCACTGGGAAGTCTGTTAGGATTCTGTGATCTTTTGGTCACGTGTGGGATGAATGGGCCCAAAAGCAGTGGGAGCCTTTGGTGGTGACAAGAAATCGCTCCCAGGACCTAGCGCTTATTCAGTAAATGTTTGCTCACTGAATTAATGAGAAAATAAAAGGACTGACTGCCCTGACTTTTGGGGTTTGAGAGTGATAATTAGTCTTACCTCTTCCCCTGCCTCCCAGCAGAATCAGTTGGAGGATGAGCCCAGGTAGGAATTACAGTGCCAGCTCTATTTTTGGAAAAGTTAAATTGGAAACTGGCTTGGCCTGTAGCTTCTGATTACTCCTCCATCACCTCTTACCCCCCATAACTTCTCCATCTCCTTCCCTCTGTGGAAGTGTTTCCCCTCCCATGGACCGGGAAGCAGACTCTCAGGCCTTGCGTTGAACTAAGATGTCCCCTGCTGAGCATTAGGCTCTTTCGTGCAGGTGCTGTCTCCACTGCAGAGATAGGGGAGCTGAGACTCAGAGAGCCCGAGTCACTTGCCCAGGGTCACACAGCCAGCAAGAGTCAAGGGGAGATGAGACGGGGTCATTCTTCCTGGAGCTGAGCTCCTTCCTCTGTGCCACCTGCAGCCTCCTGTTTTCCCTACCATGTGGCTTCCACCAGTGTCTTCCCACTGGAGCACTGTTCCTGTTTCCGTTCTCCTCTCTGTGAATCCCCACAGTGGGAACAATGTTCCCTGACAGGTGTCACCTCCTTCCCTCATGCCATTGGTGGTATCTACACTGAGGTGCCAGCTTCTTAGGGGGTGCTTCTTGTCTTCCGGGGGCAGGTGCTGTGGGATCGAGCTGTGGGCTGGCCTCACAACGGTCATTCGCCCTCCTGGACTCATGGTAGTACTTTAGCCCAGGGCTAATATGCTGCAGTGTGTGTGTGAGTCCTCCTGTCTGTCAGACAGGAATGTCAGGAGGGGGCTGCAGGGCATTTTTGGAGTCTCAGGTCCAGATGTCCCGCATCTACGTTTATCCAGTAGGCTTGGTGCTGGGAGGTTCTGGTGCTCCAGGAGGAGTGTTAACCTTCTCCCACTTCTCCACTGTCACAGGTCAGAGTCCCCTGAGCTATGTGTATTCCTCTGCTCCCAGCCTGGCACAGCGTTAGCTAAACATAGATTAGAGCTGGTCAGCCTGCCACCACATGGCCCCCGTCCCCGCTGTGCCGAGCTGAGATGAGAACTAGCCTGACACATGGTTCTAGGCAGCTTTGGTTCCTGTGGCCTTCAGATGTGTCTGAGCAACAGTTTTGCAGCAAAGCAACTGTCAGGAAGGGTAACAGCCTGGCATGTTGGAAGTCCTGGTGAATGAGGAAACTGCTACACATGTCCCGTGGGGTCAGTGCTGAAACATTACCTGCTCTAGTTTAGGGGAAGGGGCTTAAACTAAGGTCATGCTGAAGTTGTAGTGGATGCTTAGGACCTGGTCATCCTGGTCCCGAGTCCCCCAGGGCTGGGGGTCTTCACCACCCCAGGAGAGGAGTGTGACCATGGGGGACTGCAGAGACCCAGAAGAGACTGAGCCAAAGCTGTCACAGAATCCTCTACTGTCAGAGCCAGAAGGGACCTGAGGTTGTCTGGTCCGAGCCCCTTTGTTTGCCAGAAGAAACTAACCCAGAGAGAGGAGGTGACTTGTCCAAGGCCACCAGCAAGTTGAGTGAGGTTAGAGCCCATATGGTGTCCTACATCCTGGCCCGGTGCTCTTCCTACGGGCCAAAGCCAGCACCATTCATGCTCTGCCTGCCTCCAGCCATTGCCTAATTATCCTTGTTAATGAAAGAGAAGGGAGGCATGGAAATTCCAAATGTCATTGTATTTGTGGTGACAAATTTTTCTTCCTAATGGCATTTGACTCTGGCTCATTTGCAGCCCCTGCCTGGGCAGTGAGGGCAGCTTTTAGCTGTGTGTGGAGAGGTTACTCTCCTGACACCTGTTCTGGTTCCCTGGATTTCTGTTGAGCTCATCATCAGCACTAAGGTATCCCAGGCTTTGCTCTTCTCCGGTTGTGTCACATCTTCTTATTCAGTCCAACTTTTACAGAGTGGCTGCCGAGTACTGCCTTGTTTGTGCCATCGAGACTGTAAGCTCTTTGGGGGCCAGGACCTCTGCCTTCTAGTCCTTTTGTGTTCCCAGGGTTTGGGAGCTTCTCAGGGCTAGATGAGTGTCTGTTGGGTAGAGGACAGCCAAGGGGAGGCAGACAGAACATGGGGGTGGAGTGCCCAGCCATCCCTGTAACCGGGTGTGGTTTTTCTCCTGCTTGTGACCAGGGTGCAGCATGTGCAAGAGGATGATGCCGCATTTCCAGAAGGCTGCGACCCAGCTGCGAGGCCACTCCGTAAGTGAGGCCCCATGTGCCAGGCAGCCCTGGGTCACTCTCGGGCTTGGTGGGGAAAGGGTGCTGGGGACAGGGTGGGGAGGGCAGGCTTTGAAATGATGAGGATGACTACCCTGCTGCCTGGACTGTTAATGGGTAGAAGCTTTGTCAGGGTGTGAGAGACCTAGTCTCTATGAAGGTTGAAAACGCCACTAACTTGCTGGGACCAAGAGAATTTGGCACTTGTCAAAGGCCATTGATGAAATAGGAAGCCAGCAAGACACATATATGATATTGTCAGGAGTTTAGCAACCAAGTGCAGAACATTAGGAGTCCAGAATTATTGGGGCCGGGCTCTAAAGTGGACCGAGGCAGTAGCAAAACAGAGGGCTTGGTGACACCAGAGTAGACAAGGAGCACGAAGCAGGCTCACAAAGGCAGTGTCTTGTCCAGGTTTCCCAGACCCTGCGGTTGCCGTGGGGCAGGAAGAATGGTGTATAGTGCGTGCAGGAAAGTAGGGGAGGAGACAGAACGGAAGCCAGTGTGTCCTAGGGATGTCCACCTTGACGGACAGCAGGAGGAAGAGGAGCCACTAAGGAAACGGGCCTTCAGGGAAGTAGGAGCAACCAGGATGGGGCAGAGGTATCGGGGAGCCTAGGGCCTAGGGTGTTTAGGAGGGAGAAGAGAGATGGGAAAGGCAACAGACCTCGCCCAGAAGAGCCAAGGGCCAGTCACTGAATGCTCCCTGGTATCTCTGGTCCCCCACCCTGCCAGGCTTTCTTGTTCTCTGCCATCCATATGTCTGTCCATTTAAAAAAATTATGGTTAAAGTCACACAACATTACATTGACCATCTTAATCATTTTTTTTCTTTTTGAGTTGGGGGTCTCACTCTGTTGCCCAGGCTAGAGTACAGTGGCACAATCATGGCTCACTGTAGCCTCTATCTCCTGGGCTAAAGTGATCCTTTTGCCTCAGCCTCCCAAGTACTGGGACTACAGGTACGTGCCATCATGCCCAGCTGATGTTTTTTATTTTTCGTAGAGGCAAGGTCTCACTATGTTGCCCAGGCTGGCCCCACCTCCTACCTCAGCCTCCCAAAGTGCTGGGATTACAGGTATGAGCTACAAACCAGTGACCATTTTAATCCTTTCTAAATGTATAGTTAGGGATTGTTGAGTGTGTTTACATTGTTGTGCAGCCATTCTCTAGAACTTTTTCGTCTCGTAGAATGGAAATTCTTACCCACTATGTACTAATTCTCCCTTCCCACTCTACCCCTGCCCTTGGAGACACCTTCCTACTTCTGTTTTTTTATATGTATGTAAAATACGTTTATTTATTTATAGAGGCAAGGTCTTGCTATGCTGCCCAAGCTGAAATCAAACTCCTGGCTCAGCAGTACTCAGCCTCAATACACAGTGTACTTGCTTGAGTAGTGTTGAGTAGTACTCAACCTCCTTAGTAGTTTGTACTTTTGCATCCAGCCTGTTTCTATGATTTTGACTATTTTAGATCCCTTGTATGAGTGGTGTCATACTGTATTGGTTCCTTTGTAACTGGCTTATTTTGCTTTAGCATCATATCCTCAAGGTTCAATCCATGTTGAACATGTCATAGGATTTCCTTTTTTAAGGCTGAATAATATTTCACTGTATGTATATACCACATTTTCCTTATCAATTCATTGGTCGATGGACATTTGGATTGCTTCCAGCTCTTGGCTATAGTGAATAATTTTGCTATAAATGTGTGTGTGCAAATATCTCTTTAAGATCTTGCTTTTAATTCTTTTTGGATATATGTTTGTTTTTGCACTTACTCCTGGATATGCGATAACAGAAAAACAGCTGCTGGCTCCTCTAGGGAGCTTGGAAAAAATCCACCCACCTTTCATGAAAGGTTATCGGAGGAGCCATCTCAGTGGGACTGGCCAGAATCCCAGTAACAGAGATCTGAGGTCTTGAAACTGCATCGTGATCTTTATGGATCAAGTTAAGTGGTGATTAGCTCAAAGTCAACTTAAAAAGCCTTCAGTGGCAGCACCTGGGCATGGAGGCAACCCTGCTAGCCAGCTGCAAGATTGGGCTGCAAAAAACCAAGCTTTCTCTTTTGACCTCATTCTGGGGCGACACTAAGTCCTGCTTGTTTCCCACTAACGAATTTTTAGTAACTTGCCTGGAGATGTTTGGCCTTGGGGCACATATATATCACTCCGGGGAAGTTTCACTTCACATTTTAGGGGCCTCGATAGATACCATATTTTAAGATTATTTAGCCTGGAGAAAAGACTTAATTACCCACCATGTTCTCCCTGGCTACACCTTGTGCTAGATTCTGTGGTGCTGTGGAAGGTACACAGCTCCAGCCCCAAATCAGATCACAAGTTGTCCTGGCCAGCCCCGCTGAAGCCGAAGAGGACTTGATGCCAGTTGCATGTATCTTATCGGCCATTGTCAGCCAATGCCATATCCACTGCCAAATTCAGTATTCCTCTGGGCCCCTTCCCACGCTGCCACAGAGCTTGTACCTGCCACGCATGGCCAGGTTCATCCATCTTTGCTTTTTTTTTCAGATCACCCTATTCACCATTTGATACAATTTATGATATGTGAGTTTCTTGGGCTCAGGAGCTGTGTTCGATTCATGTCTGTTTCTTCAGCACATAGCACAGGGCCAAGTTCATAGTAGGTACCCAATACATGCTACTGAAGGAATGAGTAAGTGTGTAACTTATCACTCCTGGATATGTCTTATTTTAAGCTCTATGTTTATATTAAGAATGATGTTTCTTCCTCTTAAAAGAATTCAGAGCATTTGTTATTAAGGACAGAGATGTAGTAGGAAGGGCGTTTTTGGGATGGGGATCTTCCCTTGGTTCTGGGCTCATAGCAGGTTTTTTTACAATGTTAACCCTGAAGATAACTTGTACTAATACCAGCTGCAGCCTGGGGCGGGGGGTGGGTGGGGGGGTGGTTCATGCCTGTAATCCCAGTGCTTTGGGAGGCCAAGGTGGGAGGATCACTTGAGACCAGCCTGGGCAACATAGCGAGACCTTGGCTTTACAAAAACTTAGCTGGGCATGGTGGTGTGCACCTGTAGTCCTAGCTACTTGGGAGGCTGAGAGAGGATAATCATTTGAGCCTAGGAGTTCGAGGTTAAAGTAGGCTGTGATTGTGCCACTGCATTCTAGCCCAGGTGACAGAGTAAGACATTATCTCTATAAAGAAAAAAAAAAAGAATAGTAGCTTCTCCTGCCTGGGCCCAGATTTAGAAATATAAAAGGTACCCCTTATAGTTCCTTCAGCAGCATTACAGAAAAGTTTGGGGCACTGTCCATGAACCTGGGCATGCCCAGCTATGGCCAAGTGTTAGTTACCTCAGCCTAAGACGTCTGGATTGTGTGAACTCATATCTTCTTGCTTGCGTATTTTCTTACTTAAGGCTTAATTTGTTCTGTTTTCCCTTAGTCTCCTAGAAAAGCATCTTTGGAAAAGTTCTAACCCTCTCCCAGCTACAAAAAGGGAGAAGCGCCCTAGCCACTGCAGGCATCACCTACATAGGAGACTGAAAGCTCAGACACTGGGATGGGCTGGAGAAGCTGGGTGGCCAGAGGTGTGGGTTGCTTCTGTCCTGACACACAGAGAAGAGATGGGACTAACAGATGGGCTGCTATTCCCCAGAAATCAAAGTTCACCCCCCCCACTGCTGAAATCCAACTGGATGCAGGCCTCTTGTCTCCTCTTCATCTCTGTCATCTTTGAGCCCTTTTTGGCTGGCTCTGTGGCAAGGGTCAAAAATCTTCCTCCTCTACAAAACTTCTTGGGTGGTATCCAACCTGATGATGTCATTAAGAAGAACACCAGGCCAGGTCAGGGATGCACAGACTTTGCCATTTTCCAAACTCAGACCTGCCTCTATTTTGCTGTCACTGACGTCTGGTGAATCATCAGCATCCATCCCATCCACTCCTGCTAATTGACATCATCATCAGCCATGCTGCCCCTGTCTCAGAGCAGCCATCAGAACGAGCCCTGTCCCCATCTGCCTCTTCTTCCCAACCTTGCCAGTTATCGACATTTACATTGAGCCTTTGAGCTTTGCCCAGGAGGGGCCCATCTGGGTGTAAATTCCGTACAGTGGAACCCTTGTAGTGATAGATTTGTGTAGACCAGGCTCTCCCACTCACTGGCTGGAAGATCTTAGGCAAGCTCTTAGCCTTGGAGCCTCTATTTCTCCACCTGTAAAATGGAGAAGATAATGCCAGCCCGGCCCACTTCGCTGGGTTGCTGTGAGGAGCATGGGCTGGTGTATAGAAACAGCTCTGTAACCTACAGATGACTCATGGATACAGACGACTGACCCCCCCACAGCTGCCCTGCACCCATGTTTATCATGCTTGCTAAATGGGGGTGCTCCCAAGGTTCTGCTTTCTTTCTTATTAACACGTTGGAGCAAGGTCTGTCCCTCAGCCATCTCGTCTTTGTCCATAGTGTCAACAAAATATAGCTCCATGGGGCCTGAGTCCTTCCCCTAAGCGTCAGTACCACACATCAGACAGCCTGCTTCACATCTTGGTCTGGGTTTTTTACCCCTGTGTCCTAAATGCAGGATGTCTAAAATAAAATTCAGTCTCTTTCCATCTGGCAGACTGCCAGCTTTCCATCAAGACCCTTCCCAAGTGGCCTGGCTCCTCCACCCACATCCCTTTGCTGGGGCATCATCAGACATCTCTTCCTCATGCTCCCTTCATCTTCTTCCTGCCCACCAGCCAGGTCCACGGTCTGGTGAGCTACGCTTGGCAGTTGCCGAAGACTGCTGACTCGCTCCCTTCCACAGCTTTTCCCTGACAATTTGTCCTTTCTACTTAAAAAAATGCAGCTTGGTCGGGCACTGTGGCTTATGCCTATAATTCTAGCGCTTTGGGAAGCTGAGGCAGGAGGATCACTTGAGGCCAGGAGTTTGAGACCAGTCTGGGTAACAGCAAGACCTTGCCTCTACAAAAATAAAAAATAAAAAGAATTAGTCAGGTGGGATGGCACACACGTGTAGTTCCAGTTACGCAGGAGGCTGAGGTTGGAGGATCACTTTGAGCCCAGGAATTTGAAGCTGCAGTGAGCTATGATTGCACCACTGCACTCCAGCCTGGGCAACGGAGCAAGAGTCTGACTCTAATGATAATAACAACAACAATAATAATAATACCAAAAAATGCAGCTGGGTGGCTGTTGCTTTCTTATTTAGAAACCCTCAGCAATTCTCCATCGCCTCTTGAATAAAGTCCCTATTTCTTAACATTTAAGCCTTTTCCAGAGTGAGCCCAGCTGACTCACTCTGCCTTCTCTCTTCTCCTTTCTGTGTATCCTACAGTCCAGTTAGATGGAGGTGTTTTCCGTTTCTTGGGCAACATCTTGCTTTGCCTTGCCTCCATTTCCTCCTCCTGAGATATCTACTGAAATCTTACCCTCCTTTGAGTACTAGCCCATGTGCTAAGTACATCATGAAGCCTCTGTGATTGTTCCCGGCAGCAAGGCTAAACAGGAAGAAAGAGCTTGTTGTGCCAGCTGAATGGCCCCAAGCACACCTGGCTCAGTTAGTGGTTGTGGCCTTATTTTCTCCTTAGATTGAGACCAAGTGTTTCACCTCCTTTGACTTCACAGACTTCAACTCTAAAAAGTATGTGTAGTTGTTCAAAAAATACTCGTCTCATTCGCTAAAAGATGCCCCCAAAGTGGCACAGAAGTGCTACAGAGAATTAAGAGCTCACTCCAAGCAAAGACAGCTTGGAAAGACATTCCAGAGGTGAGATTTGATTTGCTTTAAAGCATGAGTCTTTGGCGCTAGCCAGGAAAAGGGGAGCGAGCATCCTCAGCAAGGGGCCTGGAAACTACAAGTGAGGGCCAGGCCAGAACAGTGAGTCTTTTGGAAATGTGGGCAGAATTAGAGAACCTCTTACTGGTGTTAATAAAAATAGCTAATACGGCGAAGCACAGTGGCTCACTCCTGTAATTCCAGCACTTTGGGAGGTGGAGGCGAGGGGATTGCCTGAGCCCAGTGGTTTGAGACCAGCCTGGGTAACTTGGCAAGGCCTCGTCTCTACAATAAATAAATAAAAAATAGTTGGGTGTGGTGGTGTGCACCTGTAGTTCCAACTACTTAGAAGACTGAGGTGAAGGATCCCTGAGCCCAGAAGGTCAAAGCTGCTATGGCTATGAGACTGCCACTGCACTCCATCCTGGGTGACAGAGTGAGACTCTGACTCAAGAAAACAAAAAATAAGTTAAAAATAAAAATAGCTAATACATTTTGAATATTATAGATACTTATATGATCTGATTTAATCTTCACAACCACCACAGGAGGCAGCTGTAGATGAGGAAACTGAGCTAAAGAGAGGCAACTGTTACTTGTTCAGGGAAATGTACCTGCTGTGTGATAGCCGGGGCTCTAACCCAGGTGTTCTGAACCCTCGCTTCTAGCCACTGTGACATGGTGCTACTGTGCTCGGCAAGGTGTCTGAGAAGGCAGGTGGTCCAACTTCCTTCCTGTGCAGACATCTCAGACTGTCTCGTTCCTGGGAGAATAAAAATCTAGATCCTAGCAGGTGTACAATTAAGAGTTTTGAAAGAAAGATTCAAAAATGAAATAGGGACCATATGGGCTTTGAGTGTGGAGTTGGATTTTAGCCTGTATTCAATGGCATTGAAAGGTTTTGTGCAGGGAAGTGATGTAATGAAAGAGAAGGATGTGTAAGATTAATCTGTGCTGAGTGTGCACTGACAATGGGGAGATCAATTAGACAGAAAAAAATAATTTTGAAGTAGACAAATATTACGGGAACAGGCCACTGCAGCCGTCTGGGAAATGAGCAGAATGGCTTTTAGAGGGTTCCAGGGCTTCTAGTAAGTTCTGTTTCAGGTTTATTCTCCCTTTAGCATCCTAAAATGGGCTGAAAAAATAATTGATGACTTAGAAGATATTTATTG
Source organism: Cephalopachus bancanus (assembly GCA_027257055.1). Taxonomy (NCBI): domain Eukaryota; kingdom Metazoa; phylum Chordata; class Mammalia; order Primates; family Tarsiidae; genus Cephalopachus; species Cephalopachus bancanus. The sequence goes on along the minus strand of JAPVLO010000022.1, from coordinate 2,046,211 downwards.
CGTGCCTGCTGTATGCCAAGCATTGCACTAGATACTTAAGAAAAAAACAGTTAGAAGGACATGCTTAGATGCTTCTAGGGATGGAGTGGCCAGAGGCACAGGTGGCTCCTGTAACGAGGAAGACCTGGTGGGAAATACGGAACATGACAGTTAGCAGCAGCATGGATCACCTCATTCAGTTCTCCTAATAGCCCTGTGATGGTCTCATTGCCACATCTTCCAAATAAGGAACCGCAGTGAGCATAAGTGACTTGCCCAAGGTTACATGTGTGGAAGTAGTTTTCTGAATCAAGTTCATTGCCCACTGAAATATTATTTTCATGTTTCTCTTCCTGTGTGTTCTTATATATTGTTCAGTAAAATTCTGCTTCCTGGGCTTCTCTCTGCTTCTGTAGCTGCTGCTGGCCTTTTTGAACTTCCTTTCCCTTCACTTCTATGACCTCTACTTTGTGGAACAGCCTTCCTGTGTCTGACCATTCTAGCCGTATTCTCTTGTGAAAACAGATTCAAAGTCCTCCCTCTGGTCTCTCATCCAGCCCTGGAGAAGAAGATGCCTGCTTTAGGAAAGAAGGAATTTTAAGGGACTCTCTCTTGGGATTGTTATTAGTATTTCACTATGTCATCAGTAACACAGCTATTAAAATATTCCTCTCTAGTTCAGGGGTAGTGGATATGCAGACCCCTGGAGCCAAATCATGTTCAGAATTCTGAGGAGACAGTCAAACCAAACTGTAGGTGATGGTCACCAACAGGAGGAAAGAGCTGGGGAAGCATAGCAAGGTCCAGAGGGAGGAGAGTTAGGCAGGCATCGTGAGAGCCATGCAGTCTCCTTGGCCACATAAGAGCTGTGAGGTCTGAGAACATTGCACATCAAGCCTCGGTGGACAGATGCAGGCAGGCCATGAGGTATCCAGGAAGGTGTCCGAGGATGCTGTGCAGAGCCTGAGTGCTACATGAAAGCCACTTATTTCCATACTTTAGGAGAAGAATACAACCTGAGCAGACACGGGCAGAGCAAAAGGCATAGTATGTTCTTGTTTGGCAGTGGTCCCTCTAAGACTGCTTCCATGTTGGTAGCAAGGCCAAGTTTCTTCTGCAACCCTCAGAACTTTGGTTTTGCCTGGGGTGTTTCCTCCTGTAGGGAGGCAAAAGCAAGCATAGGTACTGAGTGCAGTTGCCTGGCCCAGCTGTCTGACTTCTCCAGAGCTGGGTCACGATGCTTGCTGGCTTAGCTGGCCTTGTCTTCCAGCGCCCCTGGTGCACATCAATCAGTGAGTCTTTGTCCTGTATGTCTTTCTGGTGGGATAGCTGTACAGGCAGCATGTAGACAAGATGAGGGTGTCAGGCAGTGAGGCTCTACATGTCTGTTCTTTCCTTCCTCCCAGGTGCTGGCAGGGATGAACATCTACCCCTCTGAATTTGAAAACATCAAGGAGGAGTATAATGTGCGTGGCTACCCAACCATCTGCTACTTTGAGTACGTCCCTCGCTTTCCTTCCAAAGTTCTTGTCCCTCCTGAAGGTTGACCATAATCTCATCAAGGCATATGCCTCCCCAGCTGAGTCTGCATTGTTTCTCCACGATTTACAGGAAAGGACGATTTCTGTTCCAGTACGACAACTATGGGTCCATGGCTGAGGACATCGTGGAGTGGATGAAGAAGTAAGTCGGGTGTTTGTGTTGGAGGTGTGTATCCACAGGGAGGGGCATCTGCTGGGCCCAGGGGTGGCGCCTTGGTCACAGGGCTGTGGTTGGAGGTTCGGGAAGAGAATATTATGCTGCCTGCATAGCTGTTTCTCGTTGAGTCTAGGTCAGTGTGGGCATCTACGTGAGTTTAGGTTGCAGGAGTCATGAGGGTTTGGTGTGACTTTGTCCTGTGATGCTCGAACCCTGCCTGATGTGTTGGTTGAGGGGTCTGTCTCCCCCACCTCCCTTCTCCACACTCTGGAGGTGGAGAGGGACCACCCAAGCCTTCTAGCTCTACTGGAATAGTCAGGGCTCTCTGAACTCTTCCCGTATTTCATGTCAAGTTTCCCTCCCCTGCATTATCTATCCGATGGATGGAGATATTTCTCACCTAGGATGTCGAGTTGGAGGGAGGTTCCGCTGCAAAATAGAAATGCCAATTGAACATTTATTTCAAACACAACACTGTATTAGGTGCTGAGAAACTAATAAGAAATATTCAAGTGCCTTAGATTTGCTGAGTGCTTTACTGTTCACTCCCTACAGACCCTGCTTTATAGCAGCCTGTGATCCTCATTTTATAACGTGATTGGATCCAAACCCCACCTCCCATTGGCACCTCCCTCACTTGGAGTTCCTACCGGGCTAGGCCTGCTGCCGTGTCATCCCCGTTTCTACCTGTCAGCACTTTTCCAGCACTTTCTTGGTGGGCTCATGATGTCTCCTTCCGGAAGCTACCCCAGGCCACCCCAGCTGAGCACGCAGCCTGCTTGCTGTACCCTGCTCGCACTGCGTTCTGTGTGTCACAAGTTTGGCACTTGCTAGGCACGGCTGGTTCATGGTTATTTGTGTACAGGTCTTGGAATAACAGCAGCTAACATTTCTGGGACTCTACTTTGTGGCTGATGCCATCCTAAGCACTTTACATGGATTCTCATTTAAATCTCACAACAGCGCTGTAAGGAAGATGTTCTTGTTCTCATCTTATGAATGAGGTCACTGAGGCACAGTGAGGAGGCTCATGCCACTGATAAGTGGTAGCAGGGCCAGGTGGATCCCAGCCACTGACCCCACTGCCCAGTAGCCCCCACAACCCAGCTCAGCTCCCTCGAGCTCTGCTCAGAGCCCTTTCCCTTCCCTTGGTTGCCAGCATGGTAGATCTTTATTGACGTCATTACCTTTAGGGACACAGTATGCCAGCTCCAAGGTTAAAGAATTGGTTATCCAAAGACATGGAGATGGAAAATGCGTATTTTCAGAATAGGCAAAAAGGGTGAATTTTGTACCCCCCAAAAAACCCCACAAGAAACTGTTATGATTTCTGAAGGTTGAAAATCTCAGCCTCCTGTTCGGCCCACTCCCAGAGGCCTAGGAGATAAGATACAAGCTAGTGCCACATCTGCATCACGTCTTTTGTTTCTTGGGAGCTTTCTCACATCTCCGTCCCCATCAACCCCTCATTTCCAGCCCCTGCCTGGGGAGGCTGCTACCCATTATCATGTGCTCATTGTCTTAACCTGGGCCTTTGCGTTCCTGTTTTCCTTTTTCATCTGATAATAAGCATGTGTTCTCTGTAGCCAGACACATCTCACTCTGCTTTGGGAGAAGATCTCAACAAATAGCAATCTCATTTGTCGCCAGAGCATAAAATCTGTCTGCTTCCCTCCCCTTCTCTAACCTTTTCTGATTTCAAAACACCCTCATATCTTTTTGGAAGGATGAGGTTTAGTATTTTTTCAGAAGTGTTCAGAATTGCCTGCTAACCCTAGACAAAGAGAGCACATCAATGGCATTTCTGAGACAGGCTATTATCTCCCTACTGGAGTCTGCCACCTTGTCCTCCCACCCCTCTTTTCTTATTGCACCCCACCCTGGCTCCCCTAACCACGCTGCTCTGGCTGACCTGCACTCCATGGCTGCCTCCAGATTCCTGCCCTAGACTGGCATCCCCCCGCCACTTACTACCCCCTTCTCTTACCTGTCCCACGCGCGGGAAAGAACCCTTATTAACAGCCTTAGCCTCTGCACAAGCTAACAGTGTCACTCTGCTACCAACTGTCTTAATTTTTAGCAATCTTTTCTGACTTTTAGGGTTATTCAAGTAAGACATGTTTATTATAGAGAAAAATAAAGGATGACCAGGCATGGCAGCTCACGCCTGTAATCCCAGTACTATGGGAGGCCAAGGCCCAAGAATCACTTGAGGTCAGGAGTTCAAGACCAGCCTGGGCAACATAGCAAGACCCTGTCTCTACAAAAAGTTTACAAAATTAGCCAGGGATGGTGGTGCATGCTTATAGTTCTAGCTATACAGGAAGCTGAGGAAAGAGGCTCACTTAAGCCCAGGAGTTTAAGGCTACAGTAAGGTATAATTGCACCATTGCACTCCAGCCTAGGCAACAGAGCGAGACACTATCTCTTTAAAAAAAAAGTATAGTTAAACATAAAGAAGAGCCATCCCCCCACCCTATTACTGAAAGATAACATATTGTGATATTTTGGTGAATTTCCTTCCAGATTTTTTCCCTGCATATATCCAGCTCTGTGTGTGGTTTTTCCCCGTCCCACGTGTCTTAAGCCATTACCAAAATCGTGGTGGACAGGAGTGACGTCACCTTTCCTGCTTCCCTGGGCCTTTCTCTATTGGCCCTTAGCTGCTCAAGTCTTCTGTGCAGCCAAATATAGAAGGATGAGGGTAAATCAATTTAGTGAATTCTCCCAATGACTCTCAAATGCCTAGGAGAGAAGAACCTGGATCCTGCCCTCCAACATGTGACTCTGGTGGGTAGATGTGCTGACCACAGAGGTTGTGCCCCTTGAGCTGCCAATGGCCATGTTTCTCACCTGCCCCTCACTGCTCTCTCACTGGTGAGCTGGGCTGGCAGGCAGGTAGAGGGGCACAATAGGTGCAGTCCATTTTGGCCCAGCTACCCATTTCTGCCCGTGTGGATTTTATGCCAACCAGAAACGAACTGAATTAACAAGCACCAAGCGTTCCCGACTCATGTTGCTAAGAGTTGCAACCTCTCATCTATTGCACATGCCTCTCCCTCAGATGAGGATCTGATGGTGTGACCCTCCCAATCCTAGAGAGCCTGGCTGGGACAGTTGCCCTCTCTAAGCTGCAGAGCACATGAAATCACTTTCAGGATTGGAAGGGAACGGAAAAGTCATCAGATCTGCCCCAGCAACCCTCTTTGAATGTCTGCATCTCCTTGGTCCCATTTGAATCATTTTGAGGTTGCCCATTATGTTTGATTCTTAGAATTTAGGTTATGAATGACATCAAGGAATATTTGTGTAGTACTTTATACATTTACAAAGCACCTCACATCTATTATCTGCCTACCCAAGCCTGTAGGTAGATAAAGGAAGGACTAAGAATGCACTATTTGTAGATGTTTTAAGTCGTTTGATGGCCTAAGCTCTGGGAGTGGATAGTGGGGGAAATAGGACTCAACCCCAGGTGTTTCAGCTCCCAGTCCAGCTCTCTTTCCCCGTCACCTGCTGTAGACAGAGTGTTCTTATTTATATTGAACTGAAGTTCCTTTCTTCGGAGCTTCCACTTGCTGGTGTTGGGTCTCCTCTTTGGGTCCATACATCTTAGTTTCTTTCCTTGATGCAGTCTGAAATATTTGAAGAGCCACTGTGCTCTTCTATGGCTTCTCTTCTCCAAATTAAACACCTCCAGTCCTCTGCTTTTCTCTCATTCAGTCATTTATTCAACAAGCATTCATTGGGTGTCTGTGTTAGGATAAGAGGTAGAGATAAGAGCCCAGTCTTCAAGGAGCTCGCAGTCAGGGGAGACAGGCAGTAAAAAGCACAATTCAGTGTTTTGGGCTCCGACTTCCACTCAGCCCCTCCCCTCTTTCCAGAACATCCTCTTACCAATGTGCCCATCTCTGCGGTCCTCTCCAGAAAAGAAACTCCTGGGCTCCCTAGCACCCAAAGTTCTGACTGCTCTAGTTTTCAACTAAACCTTCTGTGTTCAGCGCCCCAGGCTGTGGCCCTGCTTCAAGGAGTGGCAACCCCAGGCCCTTCGGAGCCTTTGTCTTTGGCCTGAGTGTGGTTCTTGGGTCCCAACCTGCTTTCCCACCTAGCACCTCAGGTTTCTGCCTTCTGTTTTGCTAAGTTGATTTTCTAAAATTGAACTGACCTCTTTTTCTCTCTTCTACTTTGTCTTTACTGCTCTTTTTGCTCCTGTGGGTTCATACTTTTTGTTTTAAACTCCTGAACTGTTATTTTAGTGGTGTTGGATTGTATCCTCCTTCCTATTTAACTAGAAGTTCCTCTGGTGCTTTCCTATGCTTGGACTCCTGCTAAGCCACAGCTTTTCCATTCCGTGTTTACGGTCTTGCTGGATTTTTTTACATTTAAATTTTGTATCACAGTTCAATTTTTTTTTAAGAGACCAGGTCTTGCTCTGTCTCCCAGACTAGAGTGCAGTGGCACAATCATAGCTCATTGCAGCCTCAGGACTCTGGGCTCAAATGATCCTCCCATCTCAGTTTCTGAATAGTTTCTGAATAGGCCTGTATCAGCACATCTGGCTAATTTTTTTAATTGTTTGTAAAGACGGGTTTTCCCATGGTGGCAAAAAATTTAGAGATGCTTAAAAAGTATACATTGGTAAGACCCACTTCCACCTATTTCTTCCTTCCTCTTCTTCCTCCCTTCAGAGGTAACAACTTTGACTAGCTTTTTGTATGCTCTTAAAGTATTTATTTATGCAGGTACAAACAAATATGAATAAGTACACTTTACCTTACCCTTTTGATGTAAAAATTGGCAAGTTCTAGACTGTTCTGTCCATGTCAGTTAATTCTTCACAGTGCTCAGCCCTCCCTAGTGTGTGTGGATGGATAGCAGTTTACCTAACCAGTCCTTCCAGCTTTGCTATGACAAATAACCCACAATGAATGCCTTTGAATGCACATAATTTTGTGTGTGTACAGATGTATTGTAAAGATAAATCTCCCTGAAGTAGAATTGGTGGTGTTTTGTGGGGTCACTGATTTGAGCCCAAGTATAGGAAAGTAGATTTCGTGATGTTCATCTGAGACCATGTCTGGCTGGTGACTCATTCTTCTGAAGCTTTATTTTGTCACCAGTTCCATCTGTCATTGGATATGCATGGGCTGAGATTGATTTGCCCTCTCTCTGCCACTTTCCATTTCTTGGGACCAGGGAGGCTGTGGCCACTAGTGGGGCTCAGTCAGAAGCTCCCAAGTCAAAAGCGCAATGTCAAAACCCAGGCTTCTGCAGAGGGCAAGAGGGTGGGAGTGTGTGTGTGTGTGTGTGTGTGTGTGTGTGTGTGCAGCAGATTCCATTGTGTTGGCCACATTGCTCTCCCTCATGCATTCTTTGACCCTGACCCTCTGATGCTGGAACTTTAAAATTTTTTCTCCTGTGGGCTCTGAAAGCCAGGAAACAATGGTTGGTTGTCTTTTCACATCTGTCATCCTCAAGGGTTTTTTCAAAGCTGCAATGAAGGCGCTTCAACAAAGTTGCTTGTGGCTGTGAAGCAGGAGGGCGTCTATGTCACTGGCCACCTTGTCCTGAACTCTGGAGCAAAGGAGCCTCCCTCTTCATAACAGCTGGTGACATAGATACCAGCATGTGGTCATGCTGCAGAAACAGGCTCCAGAGAGGTCAGGCAGTGAATGGCCTAAGGTTTTGCAGCTGACAAGTGGTAGAGTCGATTTGGCCTCTGGGAGAACCAGATAAGTTGTTTTTGGCCTCTGGGGAAGGATTAGTGGCTTAGCATAGGCACTGGCATAGTTAGGATACCCCCAACCTTGCGTCCCTCGCTAGACCTTCCTCCCAGGCTGCTCTGTGAACACTTCTGCACCCCCATGTGGCAACGTCCCCTTGCCTGGCCCAGATTTGGTCTTTCTCAAACATCTGGCCTCTCTCTGTCCTCCTTGCCCACTCCCCTCTCTCATCCCTTCCCTCCCTTCCCTGCCTCGTGAGCAGTTCTAAACATAACAGTGAGCTTTGCCAAAGGGCGCTCTTGAGTCTTTCCAGGTTGCTGAAATCCTGAAAGCTTGAGAAAGGTAACAAGCCCCCATACTCCAGGGAGGAGGTGAGGGTTCCTAAGCCACCTAGAGAGCTATAACTAAAAGCCACTATTTGTAACAGGATGCCAGCTAAGCTCTTCTCTGGGGCTTTGCAGGGAAGGTGGAGGTGGCAGGGCCATACCACTCACCCCACGACTCCTCCCCAGGGACAGTTTCCGGTTTGTCAAGGGCCAAGCCCCCGGAGTGGGTCATGCCAAGCCCAGGGGGACTTTGTGTCCAGGGGGCTGGATTTTGTAAGGGCTGCTCAGGCCTGAGGGCCTGCTCTGAGCTCTGCCTGTTTTTGGTCTTCTAGTCCACAGCCGCCACAGCCCCAGGTCCCCGAGACTCCCTGGGCAGATGAGGGTGGCTCCGTTTATCACCTGACCGATGAAGACTTTGACCAGTTTGTGAAGGAACACTCCTCTGTCCTCGTCATGTTCCACGCCCCATGTGAGTGGAACTCTGCTCCTCCCCTCCACACCCTCCCCTCTCAGAATAGGATGGGCCGCCGCTTTGCCACATAAGCCCAGCAAGCACTTACTTGTTAGATGCCAGGGGCTGTGCTAAGCCAGAGAATGCAGTGGTGACAGGTGAGGTCCCCACCCTCACAGTGCATTACCGTCAGCACAGCACAGAGGTCCTGATCAGGTTACACGTGTCCCTCAGCTGGAGCTCAGTGAGGCCCCATCGGTCGTGGGTCTGAGTGGCTTCCTCTAAGTCAGCTTGCATAGGAGAATTTAGACCGGAAGCACCCTTAGATATTACCTAGAACAGTGGTCACCCCTCGTCTTATAAGGAGTGGAGGGTCCACAGCCCTGAGAGGGCGGCCTGCACCTACCCCATAGCTGAGAGGGCATAATGAGGCCAGGCTGGAGCCGCAGATGTCCCAACATCTTGAATGGCTTCTTTTCTGCTTCACCTGCTTTCAGTCTCTGCCTGAAATGATCACGGTGAATCAGGGAAGTAAAATGCTATAAGTGCTATAAAATGTGATTGCAATAACGGCTGGATGGTCTGTAGCACAGAATTTTTCTGGGCCAGTGTCCCCTTCTACTCCCATAGAGAGTGGAAAATTGACCCTAGTTGGTTTCCAAGAGGTAGAGGCCTATTCCTGGAAAAGCCAGCAAGGGCCGTGTGAGAGCCAGGGACGGCCGCTCCAGGAAGAGACTGTGATGGGCAGGGAGAAAAAAAAGCCAGATGGATGTGCTTCATGGATCAGTGCCATAATCGCGATGTCACAGTGCGTGAGGACAGTCTAGTACAGAGAGACATCTTCCATGAGGAGCGAATGCTATTAATCCTCTTACTCATTGAGGGTCCTCATGCCAACAGTTGTGTCACCCTCTGGTGATGACCAAGTGGCTTCCTGAAGGATCCTCTTTCATTTTACCCACAGTGCCACAAAGTGAGTAGGATTAATCCTCTCTTACAGATACGGAGACTGTGGCACAGAGCAATGATGCTCTGTGAGTCCTGAACTGCTTCAGACTTGAAGAGCCTTAGGATCTGGGAGGAAAAGGGTCTAAGCCCGACCCCTGGTCACTTGCCTCTCTTCCCTTCCCCCACAGTGTCCATGGGTCTGCTTAGTCCAAGAATTGTTCATAAAGGTACCATTACTGTGGATTTAAACTCCTTTCTTACAGTGCTGAATTCTTAAGAGATTCCAAAAGAAAGGTATTTCCTATGTCCCTTGTCCTTCTAAATTTTTAGAAAACAGGCAAGTCCCCAGAACTAAGTGTCAGAGACCCTCCAGTCTTGTGGGGCTCTCCTGATTAAGGGCAGTGACAGATAAGGCCTTAGGAGCATGTCACCACCAGGCCTGCTATGGCCTTAATGAGGGTGCCCCCAAGGTTAGTGGTGCCTGAAAAACTGCCCACAGTTAGGTCAGCCAGGTGAAAGCATAACAGTCTCCTTAGCTAAAATACACTCTCCTGGCCAGTCTCAGAGTTGCTGTTGGAAGCAAGTCATGCAGAAAGTTATGATGTTGGCTCTAGAGCGGAAATCCTCCTGCTTGCATCCCTGTCCCCGCTGCAAAGGCAGGTAGTGGCTGGCTGTCTTCAGTCCCCCCTCCCCCTAGGAAGCTCTAGCATCTTCACCGTCACGTATCTCCTTCTAGTCTGAGTCAAGAGAGCCCACCAGCCCCTGACCACTCGTGGCTCTGCCTGTATGGGTTTATTTCTGCAGGGCTCTGCATGTGTGAGAAGGATCAGGGCAAGAGCATACAGTTAACATCCTGGGGAACTGCCTGTTAACGTTCCCATCAGATGGTAAAAGCTCTGCATTAAATCATCTTCCTACACATTTCTTCTTTATCTGGGAGCATGGTTTAGCCTGAGAAGAGATGGATTGTACGTGGTTTTAAAGGAGTTCAGAACTCAAGACAGGCGACCTGAGAACAGAGAGTTCTCAGCTGCCTGGCTTTGTAACTCGTGCAAGAGGGTTTTAGATAATTCCCAGTGGTCGGGAAACCACTTTTACAGTGTTTGAGGGACCCAGAGAAAAGAGCAAATGTCAGGACAGAGACCGGCAGTGCCATCCCAGGTTTCCCAAGTACAGAAAGGGCGAATTCTGGAAATCACAGATTATAGGTGTCAGTCCCAGGCTTGTGGTGGCTTGGAAACAAACAACTTTGGAGACTTAGAAAAACAAGTTGGGATCTGTCAACACAGTACACCACAGATTCTACCCAGGATGGCCAGATATGTTTGGTTTATCTTGTTATAGGATTACTAGCTTGATGAATTAGCATGTCATCCTTTTATCAAGACATTTGACAGAGTGAGTTGCTATTTTCCTGACTGTGATGAGGAGAATGGAACAGGATGGAACTGCCCTGGGGAAAGCATCCCCTCGGTGCATTGGGACTGTGAATCTGGCCTGGGTCTGTCTAGAGGATGTATACTTGCTTTTAATTGTAACTTTGTTGATGCTTTAAAAAAAAAGCATACTTTTACATTCGTAAGGGTTAGAGTTGGAAGAAGGAGAGCCAGTTAAAATATCAGACATTGTATTAAGATTTTAAAAATCCCAACAGACCAAAATAATAGGGCTCAAACTAAAAGCTGAATTTATTTTTATGACTCCTTGCTAATTATAAAAGTAATGCATGTACATTGTATCAAGGGATAATGTAGGAGAGTATAGAGGAGAAAATTAAAATGCTTTCTAATACCGACTCCCAGAGAGAACCCCAGTCTTTCTTTGTGTGTTATTTCTTTGCACACAGTACGTGCTCAGTGTTGGTTTCTCTCCCTGTACTGCTTAGAGTGGCCAGGAAGGGAAAGTGTCTTCAGCTTTCCTCCTGGCCTCTGCCTGCCCCAGGTGAGTGCTCCCTGGCACCTGTATGCTCCAGAGGCAAGTCACTTGCTTTTCTGCCTGGAAGTTTCACAAGATGTCTGCAGGGCCACCTTGCTGGACTCCTAGCAGGAAAGGCATGCAGCCCCGCCCCCACCCCATCCCCTTGGTTGTTGTATGTTACCCATCACCTAGAGTTGGACTGACCTTGAGATCTCCATGGGCTCCTTTACTCTCTTCTCACCTCAGCCTCTCTCACCGCTTCAGTCTTCTCTCTCTCTCAGCAGGAGCCCCCTGGAAGCCCTCCATAGATTCTTCAGTGACCCGTACACCTAAATAAATAAGACGGGCCAGAGGTAGTGCTAGGCCTTTCACATAGGTGAGCTCCAGTCCTGCCCCAGGCCCACTGAGATTTACAACCAGGTTTGCCCCCAGGCCTTGCCCTCCAGCAGCTTGGCTGGGCCTCTTGGGGAGGACAGGCTGAGTGTGAATGCAGGCTTCTGAAAGGGGCACGTACATGGCTCTGTGTGTGACAGACCTGGGCCTTACAGCCCGGAGCAGCCTCTCTCAGCACTCCCCCTTTGTCAGTGAGGCTTTGTGCCTGTCCGCCATCTGGCCCTCAGTGTGAGGCCTTGAGTGCAGCACCAGGCTCAGTTCTTCCATCCCGCAGGGGACAAAGACGGTGTCCACAAAGGGCGTGTCAGCAGGAGACTGACTGATGCTACCCCATGTTACCTTTTGCTTTTCTGCAGTGTTCTCTATGAGAAAAATCAGATTGTCCACCATCTCCGGTCTTTTCTTGTCACTGTTTACAGTTTGTTGTCTTTCCCCATGTGTCTCCAGGCCTGTGTAAGGCAGGGGAAGGACGCAGTGCTGTAATACCACCTGAGTAAGCATCATACATGTGGACATGTTCATGGAGCCAAGTGGGCAGTCCCAGGGAGGGTGTCTCTGAGGAGCAGCTTAACTCTCTGCTGGGCCCATTGACACCCATGTGGGTGCTGGGGCCTAAGAAAGAAGCTGCTGGGGTCCCAGAGCACCCCTCCCCTTTCCCTGCCTAGTGCTGCAGGGGCTTGGAGGGACCACTTGCCCCATTATCCCCTTTTCCTTGGCAGCAGGTGCCAGGTGAGATGTTTTCTTTACCACAGATCGCCACTAGGTGTGTGCTGGAGGCTGCAGCCTGGCCTGCCTTCCAGGAGCTGAGCTATCTCTGGGATTCCAGATTTTCTGCTATTATCTTTTTTGTTTTTCATCTTGTAACTTTATTTTTGTCTTATCCTGAAAGGGATATATAATCTTTGTAGAAAATTTAGAAGGTACAGAGAACACATAAATGATCAAGGGAAAACACCACTGATAATCCCATTATCCAGAGGCAGCAACTTGTTGTCATCATTCTTACTTGTCTTTTTTTTTCTTTTTGAGTTGGGGTCTCAATGTGTTGCCCTGGCTGGGTACAGGGACATGATCACCACTCACCACAGCCTAAACCTCCTGGGCTCAAGCCATCCTTCTGTCTCAGCCTTCCTAGTAACTGAGACTACAGGCGCATGCCACCACACCCAGCTAATTTTTTTTTGGTAGGGGTGAGGTCTTACTATGTTGTCCAGGCTGATCTCAAATTCTTGGGCTTAAGCAATCTTCCTGCCTCAGCTTCAGTGCTGGGATTACAGGTGTAAGCCACCACACCCAGCCTAGTCTTTCTTTTTGTTTATTTTTTCCCCTTGTTGTTAACCCTTATCCTTAAACTTAACATATAGTAAAACTGACCTTTTTTTGTCACATATATAGTTTGTATAACCATCATGCCATAAAATGTTTTCATGCTATCACTTTATTTTATTAATTGCACAGATGCTTTAAGAATAATATTAATAGCATTCTTGTAGTTAACACTGCAGAGTTCAAGGGACACCTGTGCGAACAGTGAGACTCCCTCGCTACTTCCCCCATTCCTTCCCAGGGCCAACCACTAACTAGCAGTTGGTAGATGATTTGCTTTTTTTCACTTACCAGTAGATCTTATAGATTTTTTTTTTTCATGTAAATGTTGGTGTTGACATATACATCTACCTCAATCTTTTTCACCACTTACTAGTATTTGATAATTTGAATTTGTCATACATCTTAAACCATTCCCCTATTGATAGGCTTTTGTTTCCAGCTTTTTACCCTTCAAATAATACAATGAGCATTTGTGAGTGTGTATGGATGGGAACATATCTAAACATTAGTGATTAATGCCTAACAGTGAAGTTGCTTGGCGGGGGCGGGTAGTAAGAGTGTGAGAGCTGTGGTAGATGCTGGCAGATTGCCCTCCAGAAGGGTTTTCCTGTGTGCAGCAGTGTGTGTCAGAGTCCGCGTCCCTGCAACCATGGGACTGTCAACCTTTTATATTTCTGCTAAGCTGGGCAAAAGAACAATGCGTCCGCATCTCTCTGGCCCCTAGGGAAGTTGAGCATCTTTTCATGTGATAATCAGCCTTTCATGTCTCTTGGGTGGATCACCAATTCGTACCCTTTGCTCATTTTTCTATTGGATTGTTTGTCTTTTTCTTTTTAACCTAGCACTCTATAATTATGGGTATTCATCTTTACTTGTTTTCTGTGCTTTCAATATTCCCTTTCTTAGGCTGTTGCTTGCTTTGTCTATGGTGCCAGTCATTGTACAAAGCTTTAAAGGCTTTGTAGCCAAGTAGTAGGTATAATATTTATTTGTTTGTTTGGTTTTGAGTTGGGGTCTCTTTTGCCCAGGCTGGTGTTTGTCTATTTGTTTTTAGTCTGTATCCCACTCTTTTGCCTAGGCTGGAGTGCAGTGGTACACATCGTGGCTCACAGCAGCCCTGACCTCCTGGTCTCAGGCAAACTGTTCTCCTCAGCCTCCTGAGTAGCTGGAAGTATTAGCACACGCCACCATGCCTGGCTAATTTTTTGATTTTTTGTACAGTCATGGTCTTGCTATGTTGCCTAGGCTAGTCTCAAGCTTCTAGGCTTGAGTAACCCTCTTGACATGGTCTCCTAAAGTGCTGGGCTTACAGGCATGAGCCACTATGCCCATCCTATAATATTTGTTGATCCCTAATCACAGTATGGATCAGGCATTGCTTTAGGAACTTTCCATATATTAGGTCATTTAATTTTCACAAGTCCTGTGAAATTGATGTCATCATTATTCCCATTTTATAGGTAAGGAAGGGGAGGCTACCAAGAGATTAAGAAACTTGCCAGAGGTCACACAGCCAAAAAGCACAGCCAAGTTTAAAACCCAGGCAGTCCTGGAGGCCACGGCCTAACCACTGAGCTATTCTACAAGTCTGTCTTTTCCCATCCTGATCTCTGGAATTTATGGGTTGCTTAGAAAATCCACCTCTAACATATGAAAAGAATTTTCCCTATATTTTGTTGTAATGTTGGTTTTTCATTTCTTTCTTTAGCTCATCTGAATTTTTTTCATTTGTTGGTTGTATCAGGTGGGAGGATGGGATTTAATTTGATTTCTGTAAGCCTTTTTTTCCCCATGCATCTTCTTCCTTTACATTTTCCTCTTAACACTATCTTGTAAGTATTTTCATGTTATTAAAAATGCTTTTTTACATGCTTTTTGTGGCCACATAATATTCCCTTGTATAATGGCACCATAAATTGCTTAACCAGCACCATAATGTTGAAGGCTTGAGTTGTTTACCGTATTTCCCGTTATAAATCATGCTGCAGAGAACATTTTCATGAATAAATATTTGTCTACATGTCAGATTATTTCCTCAGGATAGAAGCCTGGAAGTAAAATTTTAAAAGCTTGTTATCCACATTTTGCACTAACATAAAGGAAAAACCAAACCCTGTCTGCATAGGAAGAGGGGCTGCGTGATAAACGGCGGCATCCGCAGCGCGAGGCTGCTCGAAATGCCTGTGCTTGCCATGAGTCTGCTTTGGTGCCTTGAGAGAGCCCCAAGGTCTCCATGGGGTCCTTCACGATGTGAACACATCGACATTTCTGCACGCATTTTTAGAAAACCCACCCTCCCTGACATGCCCTAAGCCAAGTTCTAGCAAAGCAGGAACCAGGCTCATCCCGAGGCCCAGACATTACCCCATTACCGGACTACCAGGGAGCTTCATAGATTAATCTGGTTTCCCAGCATCCAGGAAAGCCCCATCACTGGTCTGTAATAAAATCATAAGTATGATTGACTGTAATGAAATCCAGAGGAATCTGAGGGCTTGGGGTTGACAGGAGGCCAGCATTCCCACAGCCAGAAAGGAGCATGATGGAGGGGTTGATGTGCAGACCTGTATGCCAGATCATGGAAATAAGAGTGAGTGCACTTACACAGATGATAAAAACCCAACAAGGAAGTTTGGCAATAAAACTTAATGGCCTATCAAATCACAATCAGGACACTAAATGCAGTGGGCCGGAATCCTGCTCCCCGTGTGTAACCCTCCTCCTCTGGCTATCCTGCTGCCCACACAGCCAGGGACATCCTGAAGGCCAAGGCCAGGCCCAGGAGGCTGGGGCTTGGGTTGGCCAGCTCCATCCCTCACCCACACCTCCCCCGGGCAGGCAGGTGTCAGGGAGGGATGCGTTTGCTCAGCCAGACCTGTCTTCTCCTCTAAGCCTGCTGAGCCTGGTCAGGCTCCTCATCCTGAACTCTGTTTGCAGAAGTTTATTGCTTAGCCTTAATGTCTTGTTCAAGGGACAGAGAGAATTGATGCTAGACTTGAAAACCTTAATGATACCAAGAGAACGCTGGGGTATGCATGGAAAAGTTTAGAGCAACATCCTTAGATGTTGGAGATCTCTGAAGACGTTTTCCAGACCTAGTGAGAAATAGGGGGAGTTGGGGGAGAGAGGAAGGGATGTGCACAGGAACAGACCTGGCTGCCAATTCTACTAACGAGTAGTGTTTAGTCAAATTAGCAACAATTTGGGTGCAAGCCATGGCCCTTGCCCATGACGCATTTGTTCCTGTTAAACCTTGTATGCATAGGTGTAAACCTAACTATCCAAGCATGAGGTTAATTCATTCAGAAAGCGCGTGGGGCAGTGTGGTCAGTATCAGGGATGCGGTGGTGACTTAGACAGGCAGCAGAGCCTCTACCTGTGCTTACGGAACATGCATTCCAGGTAAGGGGATGGGCAGGGAACAAGTGAGATTACACCAACTCTTTTGAGTACAATTCAGAAAATAAAACAAGATATGGGAGAGAGTGTGATGGGGTGAGGTGCCTTTGGACAAGGTGGTCAGGGAGGGTCCTGAGGAAGCAAAGGGTGAGGCAGGAGCCCAGCAGTCCCAGAGGAGATTTAGGAATACTTTTTAGGGCAGCCTTGCTCACCCTGGCAGCAGGATCCCACTGAATAGGGCTCAGGGACACCCTTGTTCCTCTAGGCTGCCTCCTCCAGGAGGTCTTCTCAAATCGATGATCACTCTAGTAGGTGTCTACCAACTATTTAATTAGGTCTGTTCTTTTCACTGCTGGCCAGTGAATATTTACCGTGTAACTATTAAATGGTGATCCTTTTGCTTCACCAATGAGGAGGCACAAGGTTTAAAAAAAAATCCCCCAGATCTCACCTTTAAGGAGTCACAATCTGGTGCTTAGAGCCCAGCATGATGAGCGTGCAGTGCAAGTACAAGGAAGGAGCTGCCAGCTCCCCAGGAGGCTGGGGGACAAAGAGTACTCCTTTTCAGTTCATCTCTGTAAGGCATTGTGTGTGCACCGCATTCCCCTGTGGACCAAAGACCACAGCCATCAGGCTGGAAGATCCCAAGGTCTGACACTATTTCTCTCTTTTCTTCTGCATCGTAGCCCAACAGGAGTAAGGCGCTCCTTACATAACAATAGCAGGGGTGCCTGTATGCCCAGCAGTTCCTCCTCTTCATGCCCACTGGGCACCTCCAAGTTCAGGGTTACCCACGTCCTTCTTCCTTATGCCCATTTGGGAAGACCCAACACTGTTGGTGCAGCTGAGAGCTGTAGCCACTCCCTGGGCTGCATTCCATCAGGGTCCATTTCCTTGTCTGCGTCATGCTCTGTCCAGAGGAGGAGCTTGACAACACTGCCTAGAAGCTTGATGATCAGTTAGGTTTTCTGTTATCAGTAAGTAGGGGTAGGAACTCTGGAGCCTCTTGTCCCTGGGAGGGGCAGGATGAGGATGGACTAAGAAAGTCAGATACAGGCAGGAATGGAATGAAGAGATTAAGAATGAGACATGTTCATGTCTCGGTACCACCTGGAGCTGTGCTCTGCAGGATCAACCTTGGAGCAGACAGGAGCATTCATCCCAGCCAAGTGCTCAGATGGAGGCAAGAAAGCTGATTCCATGGCTCAGATGGCTTTTGGGAGGGCGTGGGAGGATTCCTCTGATAATACTGGTTGACTTTCTGTCTTTCTTCTTTCTTTTCCATCCATCAGTAGTAGAATTGCAGTATTCTTAGCTCCTAAGACATCGCACACCCTCCTGTCAACCACTAAGCCTGGTTAACATGTAGCCCCTGCACAGCCAGGCTCATCTTTCCAGCAGCTTTAGCCTGATCTGGCACACTTATTTTTCTTTTCTCCAGGTATCCCCAGGTTCTCTCAGCTACTCCTGGAGTCTGGGAATGGGGAGCTACCTTCAGAGGTGGCCAGGGGAGCATCCCAGGCCCTCCACGCCATGGAAATGGTTTCTGGACCCCTCGCCCCCTAGCTCCTCCGGCATCAAAGTCCAGAAAGCACTCTTTCTATCAAAATGAAAACAGTTTACAAACTCCGGCATCCGTCATCTACACAAAGTGCTTATTTTCTGTTTAATGTATCAAAAATGTTTTATTCATGACACCTTACTGTATTCATGCGGTTGTAAGGAAAGGACAAAGCCTTCTGTCCCAAGAAGATCCCATCATATCATGTGGGGACAATTGGAACTTAATTTTCTCCCATACTTGTGCTTCTGGCAGTTTTTATTCCCAGCTCAAAGTACTCCATACTCCCTTCTGCCCAGAGAAGTTGATGATGGTGATAGTGGCTTGGTGCCAGGAAGCACATGCTGTCTGCGGCCAGGCCTCCAGCCAGATTGCTTGGGTTTTCGGCCCAGCTCTGTGTCTGTGTGCATAGTCTTGGGCAGTTGCTCGTCTTGCTGCCTCACTTTTCTCATCTGCAGAGTGGAGATAATATCAGGTCCTACTTTGTGGGGCTTTCATGAATATATAAGGCACTGATTAGTACCTTAGGCTACTAAGGCACACAAAGGCGTTGCTTATGTCATATTTTATTTTTGACTCCTGGATACCTCCGTCCTACCCCGCCCTACTCCTGGTGAATTTAGCAAAGATTTCTTTGATCTGGCGCATTTATTTTTCTTTTCTCCCAGGTATCCCCAGGTATTCTCTCAGCTACTCCCGAAGTCTGGGAATGGGGAGCTACCTTCAGAGGTGGCCAGGGGAGCATCCCAGGCCTTCCACGCCATGGAAATGGTTTCTCTTAATCTCTCCCTGCAGGGTGTGGACACTGTAAGAAAATGAAACCAGAGTTTGAGAAGGCAGCGGAAGTCCTCCATGGAGAAGTGGACGTAAGCTTCCTTTCCTTACCCCTCACCATTCTCTTGTAAAGAATCACTGACATGTGGAATTGCTACAGCGATTGTCTCCTAAAAACCTTGCTGTAGCTCTCCCAGTCTCTGGAGACCTGTGGTCCTTCTGAGTCCCCAAGTACGCATGTCCTAGTCACACAGGTGGGGTCCCTGCCAGGGACAGAGGGGTGATAAGGACTATGGGACCACAATTCCTGTGCCTGTCCAGGTGACATCTAATTACTCCCTTTTTTCTCTGGGACCCTGGCTAGTGGGAACAGGCCTCAGTCTACTCAACATGGTTGGTGGGGCAGATTTGAAAGCCTCACCTCAGCCCAGAAATGAGAAATGATGGACATGCCAACATTCAGTTGTTTCCTGGAATGTGGGCACCCATGGGGCCAGCCACCCCCAGTTAAATTCTGGCAGGGTCAGGATGGGTGGGAGGGCTAGCGTCTGGGCTCCTCTGTTCCACTAGTACCGCGTCTGAGGCTGTATTGCATGGTTGACCTTTCCCCCATCCCAGAGCTCTGGTGTCCTTGCAGCTGTTGATGCCACTGTCAACAAGGCCCTGGCAGAAAGATTCCACGTCTCAGAGTTTCCTACATTGAAATATTTTAAGAATGGAGAGAAATATGCAGTGCCTGTGCTCAGAACCAAGAAGAAGTTTATTGAGTGGATGCAAAAGTAAGTTTTATGATCTGGACAGCATATCTTGACTGCTGGCTGGCAGCCACTGGAGACCACCTTGAAGAGGTGAAATAAACTTTATAGTCTGCTGTCCTTGGCTTAGGGCCACAGGAGCCAAGATGGATTTGACTTCCTCAACCCTAAAGCTACCCCTGATGTGCTGACTACGTGTCCTATGCCAGCAGATCACTGGCGGCCCTTCTGGAAGCAGTTTCATCGGACCCACTAAGCTGTGTGTTTTTTTCTCAGTCCCTGTCTCAGCCCAAGGTTTCATCGTGTGTGTTTTGTTCCATCTCTTTGAACAAATGAAGGAGACAAATGGAGACTAATGATTGGCTGAGCCTCCTGTAGTGTCAGTGCAGGCTGTGGTATTTGGGGGCGAGGTTAAAGATTCCAAAGACCCCATCATCCTGTATATTAGTGCACTGGGATCATCATAACAAGGTTACATGGACTGGGTGGGTTAACAGTTTATTTTCTTACAGTTCTGGAGGCTAGAAGTCAGGATCAAGATGTTGGCAGGGCTGGTTTTTTTCTGAGGCTTCTCTTCTGGCCATCTTCTGCCTGTGATTTTGTATGGCTTTCCCACTGTGTATGTCTTATAAGGACACTGGTCATATTGCATTCCCCTCCCCTGTCATCTTGTATTAGTTTTTCTCATATATCTCTTTAAAAGTTCTGTGTTCAAATATAATTCCAACCTGAGGAAGTGAGTAGGATTTTAACATATGAATTTGAGGGAGACAGATTCAACCCATACAGTCTGAATTACTTTGTTAGGACACTGGTCCTCAAGCTTAGTTGTACATGAGCATCACCTGGTATGAAGTGCGTATTTAAAGTGCAGATTCTGAGAGTGCTGTCTGTGAAGCTTTGATTCAGGGGGTATGAATGGTTCCCATGGTGTTCTGAGAAGCGCCATCTTAGGAAATGGGAGCAGAGTTGCCATTCGGTTCAGGAGAGGCCTCAGGTAAAAGGTGAGTGGGGTAGTGAGGTCCTGGCCTCAGCTTCTCCCACTTTGTCCTGCTGGTCCACTGGGGGAAGATTCTAAGCGACAGGCCTTTGTCGTTGGGACCAGAGGAGAGTGGTGGTTTGCCCCTGAAAGAGCCGAGACGCTCACTCCTCGAAGCCGTCTGGTGTCTGAAGTAGGTGATTTGTTCATGGACTCTTTTCCAGCCTTGCTCTGGTGCTGGGGCTGGTTCACCGGAAGGGCCTGGGTATGATGAGGGATAAAGGCCAGGGCATCGTGATACTAACCCTTGTAGTTAGAGAGCCATTGATAGCGCTTATCAGTACTGGGGAGTCCTGGACACAAATAATGAGCCTGGAGAGCCTCTGTCCTTCCTGTGTGTAGTGGCTACTACTGAGTGCCTGAAAAGCCCTCGGGCTAACTGCTTTTAGGCGTAAGTGCTTTTGAGGCTAAGAGCATACATGGACTTTGGAGTCTGAGAGACTTGCGCACAGCTTGTGACCCTGAGCCATTTACTTGACCCCTCTAAGGCCCACTTTCCCATCTGTAAAATGGAGACAATTATTTCCCATAGGAAATAAAAGGAGACTGTTGTGAAAAGCACTTATGAGCACGGTGCATGATGTGGAAATACTCAGAAAAGTTGAAGCTGTTTTTATGTCTGATTCTAACCTTCACGTGGGGCTTTAACTGACAATGTCAATGCGTAACTGAAAAGACCACTTAGCCTCTCAGAATGCTTTCCTATCTCTTGCACCATTTTGTCCTCAAGTCCTACTAAGGCTTGAGTTTTTATTCCTGTTTCATTGGTGAAGAAACTTAGGTTCAGAGAGGTTAAGGGCCCTGCCTAGGGACACTTGGAAGGGATCCTTCAGGTGGAGCATGAACAACAGATGGTGCCAGGATGGAGAACTGAGTCTTGTCATCCAGAAGCAGGGCAAACAGACGGTGCCGGGTGAGGCGGATGGTGTTTTCATGGGCATGCACAGGTGGCAGGCTGTGGGTCACTGGGGAGGCAGCATTCGGGGAGTGGGCAAAGCTGAAAGGTCAGAAGCGTGGTGTCAACCATGGATCCAGGTACCTGGAGGGAGGAAGACAGGGAAGATGGGAGGGTCCAGTCTCAGTCATCAGCACAGGAGGAGTTGTCAGAGGAGAACTAATTGGGGAAGAGGAGGGAAGAGTCATGTCTTCTAAGTCATGGTAGGTTTGAGGTGACAGTGAGACCTTCAGCTGGAAATGCCTGAGAAACACCTGGAAAGGAGGGACTTGGAGGAGAGGTCAGGGTTCAGGTTATCCTCAGCCACAGGGATCGCTGGAGCCATGCAGGGAGAGGAGGTCTTTTGGGAATTGCAGGGGCACAGAGTAGAGTTAGGAGAAGAGAGAAGGCCACACTCAGGTGGGTGCCAGGCCTGGTCAGCAGAAGCCAGGTTGTGCTGGGGCTGTGGCTTGAGTGCAAGGGAAGGACGTGGGGTCCTCCTTCTCCACAGAGATGCCTCTGAAAAGGAAATGAGAGAGAGGGGTTTTGTAGGGTGGTGCCAGGCACCAAAGGCTTTCGAAAGACCATAAGGATCCATACCTGTTCAAGGCAGAGTGGAGGGACCCAGTGGACAGCAAGATACTGGAAATGGCAAACATCTGTTCAATGCCTGGCATTTATTAGAGCATCTAGGCTCTCAGTAAGAGAGCCTTGACTGACTAGGTGCTTTACATGCACTGTCTCTGCTCTTCAAAAAGATCCCGTAGGAAGGTACGATTGTGCTCATGTAACAGAAAAGAAAATGGAGGCTCAGAGGAGTTTAGTAAGTTACCTAAGGTCACACAGTTGGTAAGTAATCTGGATTTGAACCCAGGTCTGCTCCACTTCTCAGCCCATGCTCTGTCCACCAGAACAAAGATCTAGGAGCAGAAGATATTGAACAGTCACTTAGGGTCCCAGAGGAGGCAGGAAGGAGGGGCTGGGGAGCCCGGGTGGAGGAGGTTCTTGTTAGGGGATGGTAGCCCATGCTTAGAGAGGCTGCTCTGCCCTGAAATGAGATCAGGTCATTCACATCTTTACAAAATGCCTCCTTAACAGGCTCCTCAGAGGGAATCAGAGTATCGAGTATCTTTGCTGATGCTACAGATTTGTTCCTGTTTAAACTGAGGTTTCAAAATTTAGGAATTTTAGAAGGAATGCAGACTTCATCATGCGTGTTCCCTGAGTGGTTGGACGTGGGGGGTTGATTTGCTTGCCCTCCACAAGTCTCTCCTCATGGCTGCCCCCTCATCCCTGGCTTCTTGCAGCCCCGAGGCTCCCCCACCCCCAGAGCCCACTTGGGAAGAGCAGCAGACAAGTGTGTTGCATCTGGTGGGGGACAACTTCCGGGAGACCCTGAAGAAGAAGAAACACACCTTGGTCATGTTCTATGCCCCTTGTAAGTAGTTCGAATACTTGCTCATGGACGAGGTAAGCGGGGTTGGTCCCACTGAACCAAGAGACCCCCACCCCCACCCCAGGGACCATGGCAACCACTAGTCGGCTCCAGGATCATCTCCACTGTGAGCCTAGGCTCCCTGATTTCATTCCAGGCTGAGAGGTCTCTAAAACCCAAGTCCTCCTTTTGTTAACTCTGTCAGGTGCTCCCTCACGTGGGGAAACCTTTCTCATGTCTGTTCTAAAGCCTTCAACCTCAGTTTGTGGTGCACAACAGGCTCCTATAGTCCCTGGGTTCCATCATGCTGCCCGTCCCTTCCCCCCGACACTCCAGCTGCCTCCTCCTCCAGCTACTAACTTCACCTTCAGCACCTTGGAGCCCCCCTCTCTGACTTCCACCTTGGAGTCTGTCTCCTGACCATACACCTTGGAGCCCCTCTCCTGGCCTTCCCAGGTGGCCCCAGAGCTCTGGTACAGGCACAGGCACATTTGTCCCCCTGTGATCTCGTTTTAATCAAAGCTTAAGTTGAGGAAGTGACACGTCTGCTGGCATTGGTGTTTGTGACCTCGGGTTCTTGTGCATTCCCATTTGGAAGTTGTTAATTACTACTTAAAAGGAAAGGTTCTTAGACTTTCCCACTCTTCTGTTGCCCTTCTCTCTCTCCCCCAGGTTACAGCTCAGCTTAATGGAGTGAAGATAATAAAAGCTGCGGGTCTATAGAGAAGCCAGGCAGCTCCATCTAGTCATAAACCCACTCAGTTGTAGCAGGCCCTCCTGCTGGCGCGCCCGGCCCCCCCTTCAAGTGTCAGCAATCCGTGAAGTTTCCCTGGGCTCACCATGTCTGGGAGGGGCCTCCCACAGCCTCAGCCCCTCCATGAGGCAGCCTCCCTGCCCCTGTCTTTCTGTCTTCTCAGGGCAGGATTTGTTCTCTCTCAGTTTCTGAGAGAGCTTCCCGCGGTCCTCATCTGTCCGTAGAGTGTGCTCGGAAGCCTGAGTGGATTTTGAGATGTTGACATTGTCCTGGGCAGGGGAAGTGGAGGGCTGAGCTTTGCCCAAGGCTGTGTAGCAAGTTAGTGACAGGCCCCCTCCCACAGACTCTTCTCTCTCTGTCACAGGCAGGATTCAGCAAGTGAGAGTTTCCTCAGCATCACTGGCTACAGAAATGGGAATCCTTGACCTGCCCCAGGGTAGACTTTACAAAGTCCAGACTAAATACTGTCCCCTCTATCCCCCTTCAGCTCCTTTCTGACTAAATGGAATTTGTGGCAGACACAAAGGTCCCCCTGGCTGCTGGCGCAGGCAGGTTCCTGAATCCCCAGGGAATCTGGGATAGTGACACCTACCCTGCTGGGCTACTAAAGAGCTGTGACTGTCCTTCCTTGCTTCTTTTCTTCCTTCATCAGATAATAGCTCTGTGTTGAGCCATGTCTTGGGCCCAGGAGACAAAGGAAGGAGACTTGTCCCTGCCAGGCCTCAAGGGGCTCACAGTCCACCCTGACAAAATTCTCAAGGCAGCCTATTCAGAGCAGTGTCACCAAGTGACTCAACCTCTGGCAAAGGGCTTGGTCCTTAGAGTTCTTTCATCTCTCTTACTGCATTATTCTGTCCCTAAATCTTGCCCTAATACGTCTAGGGAGACACATCTTTATCAGCGGGTTAAAGGGGGGAGACTATCCGAGGACAAAAAAAAAACCTTTTAATTTTCTCAGTGAAAAAAAATGATACTTTTTTTTTTATAGCTATTTAGGTATAAAGAATCCAAACACTACAGAAAAGTCAGGCAGTAAAGAACCTGATGAAAGGTATATAACTTTTAAAAAAGCCAGCCCCCGTATTCTTGCTCCCCATATATCCACCCCCTTAACATTTCACCTCTCCCCACATCTCTTCACCCACCCCATCCCTGCTCCCACCATATCTGCCCTATACTTCCTGCCTCCCCAGCTTCAATGCAGATCTTCCTCCTGCTGTTTCATTGTTCCCTTTATTCTGAATGGTCTGGTCATGGTGACTGCCCTTCTTAAGCCAGCTCTGCTGAGTCTCTAGAATTGGAATTTTCCATCCTGTCCTCGGTCTTTGTTACTCTGTCCCAGTCTGGGAGGTTTCCTTGGTCTCCTGCTACAAAGAGGCAATGCCTTAAAAAAAAAAAAAAAAGGCCAAATTTTAAAAAATCGTGCCACTTCTGGTCCACCTGACACCTCTGGGAAACATCTTCTGGTCCACCTGACTCCTCTGGGAAACATCTTCTTGCATTTTCTAAAGCAGCCTTCCCTCCCATTATTTACTGGCCCTGCTCTTTCTTGTGGATAATCAGAAAATTAGATGCAACAGAAGGCCATTAATCTGAGGCCTAGATATTTTAAATTGATGGTAACAGGAATTTGTGCTAGGCTGACAGTTACCTTTAGACTTTCAGTAAGCAAAGAGGTTAAAAAGGAAAAATTAATAGTGAAACTAGATTTTGAGGAAGGGGGGGTAATTTTCATCCAGCCTAATGCTGTTATGGGCATATGCCCCTTGCGAGGGACCTGCCACTGCCTGCAGGATCTGGGACAAGCTGGTTAACCAGTAGACTGTGCTCTTTAAGTGTTCTGAAAATTAGATAACATCATTCCTTTATAGTGTGATATTTTCATGAATTTGAGCTATTTTCCTCTCTGTTAGGTCAAATTAGTGACGTATTACTTGTAATTACCGTTTTAGGCAATTTTAAAAATCATCTGTCCAGTGTCTGCCTTGAGTTAGGCTGTGCCTGGCACTTTGTTTCCTTTGGTTCTGTTATAATCCATCACCAGCCCAGGTCTCTTCTGCGACAGATGTTGGGAAAATCCCTCTAAACCCCTTCCCCACTGCCCCCTACGCTGCCCTGGGCCAGCTGGCCACTCCACCAGCCAGGCCATGTGGGTGGTCCTGCCCATCCTAGGAACCGGCTCAAGCACTAGATTCAGATTAAACTTGTAGCTTAGCCTTAATTTGGTTTCACAAAACCCTTTGAAACGCCAGTCATTCTTCTCTTATTTTTAAGAGGAGAAGGCAGATGAGCAAAGCCGTTTCTATTCCCACCACCATGTCATTTCTGTCTTTGGAGGCCTGTGTGCTCGCTGACGTCAGGAGATTGTGAGATGGAGCCAGGCCTCCCCACGATCATGGAAATCCTCCCCTCAGAGCCCTTCTGCCTTCTTGGCAGTTCTGTTCACCAGCACAGCCTGCAGTTTCCTGGGCTCACCTGAACAGGAGGAGAAAGTGGCCCCACACAGTTCCCTGCCCTGCTCCTGAGACATTGTGGTCAGAACTGAGGGGGCTCAGGATGATTCCGCTCAGAACAGGAGACAAGATGGGGGTGGGTGACAGGCCTTCTCCCTGGAACAGGAAGTGTCACGGACTATCCGTTGACTTCTTCTAGCTCATCTTCCTCTGACCTTGGCCCCCATTCCTGGCTTTGAAGGTCAGGTTGATTGTAGAGCAAAGGGTAGACAGAACCTGAGGATCAGGGGCCTCATTTGGCATAGCCTAGGGTTGGGGTGGAGGTGGGAGTACTAGGAATGTGGAAGCTAGCTGCAAAGCAAGAGCAGCAGGGGCTCTGGCACAGTAGGTACCCCTGCTCCCCCACCCCCACCCATCCCTCACCTTTCTCGGCACCACTTCCCCTCCATCATGAAATGGAGAGATTTGCCGTTGCCACTGGAGCAAGAGAAGATAGCTGACTTGGAGAATCCCAAGCCCATGTCTTTCTTTCCCAAACCCAAAGCTCCCTCTACGCCTTGCACCAGGCTCTTCCTCTGTCCTGAGGACAGCCTCTATGAAAGGAGCCAGCAGAACCAGACCACAGTGACCATCCCCCCAGCCCAGGCAGGAGCGCACTGACAGATCGATCACACACGGGTGGGGATGAGGGTGGTTAAGAGTGGCAGGGTTGACACATGGACCTTGCACTGGGGCAGGAAGGGTGGGGCTCCCAGAAAGACCTCTCGAGAGGGTCCAGGAAGCACCCCTGGCTCTGCAGCCTCCGTGCACATGTAACGCCATCCTGTGTGCTCTCACTCTCCCTCACGCAGGGTGTCCACACTGTAAGAAGGTCA
Source organism: Cephalopachus bancanus (assembly GCA_027257055.1). Lineage (NCBI taxonomy): Eukaryota > Metazoa > Chordata > Mammalia > Primates > Tarsiidae > Cephalopachus > Cephalopachus bancanus. Next base: position 2,019,468 of record JAPVLO010000022.1, on the reverse strand, counting down.
TTCCGCACTTTACCGCTACTGCTGACACCTTCAAAGATGACCGAAAGGTAAGGATACCTACGCCTCTTCATCTCTTGATCTGCCTCCAGCTGATCTTTGCGCCTTCCTCCTTGCCATTCAGGTCCCTTCCCTAACAGGTGAAGTTCTGCTGAAACCAGTAAGTAGGGATTCCTTGGGCACTGGGACTTTCTCTTCATAAGGCAAGCTAGAGCAGGCTGGATTTATGCTACAAGATCAACGCAAAGGGCTACACTGAACCGTTACAGCACTTACTTGGAGGGGAGGGATGGTAAAAAGGGTCAATCCATTTATTTTTTTAGCGCTTGAACATTTTTACGGTAGGATTATAGTCATGCATTTCTTATGTAATTAAAAATACAAATTAAAAAATCCAACAAAAGTCAACTGGAGGAGGCTACAGCGGAGGAGAGCAAGGCTGTGTCGTGGAGCCTCGTGCTGCCTAAGTGAAAGGCTCCTGCAGCTGCCGACTGATGAAGCATAAAATTAACAAGTTAGAGCTGCAGATTGAATTAGAGTGCCGGCCTACAGGTGCAACCCTCAGTTGCAGCCCCCGGGCAGCTCCAGCAGCCGGGGCAGTAGGGGCTGCTGCCAGGAGAGGGCTTGGGGCAGGGAAAGACCCCTGAACTCAGGGAAATGAGATCAACTCCCAGTCCTTGAGTTCCCTTCTCACATGCACCAGGTGGAGTGCTGGCACAGATGATCACAAAGATTCTTCCTTGCCTTGAGACCCTCTCTTAACAGACCCCAGGAGGCCATGGCTATGACATGTACTCATACACACCGAGACCCAGAGTCGTGTGTGGGGGTGTCTTGCTTTCCTAGGTGCAATCCTTAGGTGGGACCAGGGCGGGCTGGAAGGAACCAAAACCAGGTACACGCTAAGTAGAGAGTCCTGGATGATAAACAGACCAAGTAGGTGGAGATGGAGGTTCAGCTGAGGCAGAAAAGGTCAGCTGGTGTCGGAGAAGCAGCACTCATAAGCAGAGCTAGATGACCATCCAAAGGCTGAGTGGAGGGCAGGGCTTAGAGACTTTGATGAGGGCCAAAAGGCAGTCAGGCTTGAAGGTTTCCTCCAGGCCTGGTGGAGGCAGAGATAGAACTGCTAGGGCCACCTTGATGGGCCCAGAGGAAGTAGCAGAGATGGGATCATGAGAACTGTGCAGGGACAGGAAGTCAGAGGAAGCCAGCCTGGGGACAGACACATGTATGGAGGGACAACAACTAGGGACCAGATTCCCACTTTGCCCAGACCCCAGGACCCTGCCTAGACTCAGGGAGTCCTGTAGTTATCCAGCCCCCGGCTATGCCTCCAAGACACCCACCCCTGCTAGAAGGAGCACCAGGACCAGAAGCACTTTCTTCCTCTGCCTGCCACTTCTCTGCACTGAAATGGGTATGGCGGGAGGGGCTTCTGGTGTCCATGTCCTACACCATTCCTGTCCACTGGTACCACCCAGGACCTGTGCACACCATAGGGTGATTGCTTTTGCTCAGGGGGCTCTGGGATATCCAGCACAGCAGGGCTATCCATCCCCAGCACGGGAACAGCAGTCACCCCATGTCCACTTCCACCACCCCTCACCCAGACGCTGCATGCTCTGGGCAGCAAGAGAAAGGTTGTGGGCTCCAGAAGATCTGGGAAGGGATCCTGAGGTGTCACTGATACATGGAGCTTGTGCTTGCCACTCCCTGCCATGCTGGGGAGTGCTGAGTCAGGGAGCATGGTCCAGCTGAGGTTCCAGGTTGGCTAGGAAACTCTGAAGGGACAGCCCACACTGACATGGCGCCTCTGCTCACCAGACCACTGTTCAGGTTGTCCTGTGGCCTGACCCACGTCAGTCCAGGTGAGGCCAGGCTTGCCAGGCCCACAGTGGGCAGCCAAGAGCCAGCCCTTCTCTTCCCTGTTCACCTCACACCTCCCCTACCAATGCACAAGGGTCCCATTTCCTTGACACCTTTGCTTGATTGTCGTATCTTGGGCCAGTAATGTTACTGGCTTTTCTTGGGTTTATGTTCTCTGTCCCTCCTTCTAACTTCCTTTATTCTGAGCCAGGGATCACCCTTACTCGTTTTCAGGAACGCACTCCTTAACTTCTCTGTCCAAGGCAGCTGGCCTGCCTAGGGGTCCTGGAGTTGGGACTCATAACATCAGGGAAGCCAGCCATCTGGCCTGGGGGTGGGGGCGGGTAAAGTTAATGGTGATCACTGTACTCCAGGCATGGTGCTACAATTGCTGAGTGCCGTCCTACAACTCTTAGATCGAGTGTCTGGGGGATAGTTTCGGAAGCTTGTGGTTTTTAAGAGCTGGCTTTTGTGCTGCCACAGGCTGGTGTGTGGGGACTGCTGGGCTGGCCACCTCTTCCTTTATTCATGAGGTACCCAGGTCCAGAGGGGGAGCTGTGCCCCTTGCCCAGGAATGCCCAGCAGGTCATTGACAGCCAGAACTGGGTCTCCTGACTCCCACTTCTTCTGGCGCTCTGTGCTGCCACCTCTTCGCTGGAACTGTGTTTTTTTTCCACCCAGAAGCTGGTCCCTGTTTCTTCCCCAATCAATATGCAGTTGGTTTTTCACTTCCATTTTCATAGCCAAAGTCAATATTAGCTCCTGCAGAGATTTATTTTACTGAATCAATAAAGCTATGTGCGGCAGCCCATATTTTAGCTGGGGAGCCTCCACCCCCTCCTGGGAGCTTACTTGGGGACTTTGTCAGTTGACATGCTGGTGGGGAAAGGGCTGCAAACTATTAGTGTTGGGGTGGATGGTGTTATTGAAGGGGCAGGGAGGACAAGGACCCCTGGGGGGTTGGTGAAGTGGGGCTGACCTTTCACTGCACGTCCAGCAGTCTCCAGCCTGGGATGGGGTGGGGTGGGGTGGGGCTGGGACTCTGCTCTTTGCCTGGTTAAGGTCATCCCTGGAAGGAGGCCTGAGGCAGTGGGAGCCCTTCCTCTGTGGTCAGCCCACATCACTACTGGAATCTGGACATGTGGTTGTAGGTCCTCTGGCTTACAAGGTTGGCTACTGCCCATCACGAGTGAAAGCTCCCTGAGGAGCTTGAATTCCCTGTAGTCTGGATACCTTAGACCTCTGTTGACTGAATGAAGGAACAGTAACATAGTTGGTATTTACTGAGAACTCTTCTTTCTCTAAAAGCATTATGTCATGTCATCCTCACAGCAGCTTGCTCAACTAGGTCTTATTATACTCCTCATTTTGCAGATGAAGAGATTAAAGCTCATGTTAAATGACTAGCCCAAAGTTCCTCAGCTGGGAAGGAACTGAGGCAGAATTGAATCAATAGACATTGTTAGAGTGTGAGCGCTCCTAGAAACTGGCCCTGTTCCTGGGACGTGTATGCAAGGAATATATTTGGGAGGTGATCTCAGAAAGTACCAGAGGGGAATGAGGACATGAGACAGGAAAGGAAAGGAACCAAAGCAGGTGTGCTGTGGCAGGTAACTGGGTGACTGAGGCTCAGCCCCACAAGAGGCCTCACCAGGAACTGTTCCAGAGTTGTCCTACTTGAAGGTCGAGGAAGCCAGGGCACCTCAATTCCTGTCTGTCGTTGGCCTTACGTCCAGCTCCTTGTGGCTGGGAGGAAGCTCTCAGGCCGAATGTAGCAGGTGTGGTGACAAGTGCTGGGCCTAGGGCACGTTGCAGGGCACCGACAGCATGCGCCAGTCACCACAGAACAAATCTAGAAGTCATAGTTGTTCATTCTGTGCTGTGGGTGATCGATCTGTACAGATCTTGAGTTGGGTGCGAGGGACCGGCGTGTAGCCAGGTAGAATTGTGGCAGCTGGGAAGAGGCTTATCTGCTGCCTTCTTTCCAAAGAGTCTAAACGGCTGCCTTTGGGGAAGGCCGTGTTTGTCTCCTCTTCCATAGAAACTGAATGTGGATTAGCTGGACGTTGCTTTCCGTGTATGTGGCGGGCAGCTAGTTTAGGTGATTCAGAATAAGTACACATTTTTAATTTAGTAGACTTATAAAACCACACACTACATTTCCAACGACTCCAGGGCATGTATACAAATTAAATTCATTATTTAAAGTGGATGCCAGGAGCGCAGCAGCCCGGAGCAGTGTTCATCCAGCACTTTCACAGTGTGGCAGAGCATCAGCTCCTGGCCCCAGCTGGACACAGAGGCCTCTCAGTCGCTGGCTGTGCAGAGGGAGAGTGTGTGGATGCCTGTGTCCCTTGGGCTGGGCCCCACAGCGCCTGCCCCGTGGAATGGAACCCTGCAGACTGCCAGAGGAGTGTCCACCTCACGTGTCTAAATAATTCAGAAAGTGCTTCAGAGGGTGGGCTGGAGTTCTCAGAAAGAAACCTGGAGGAGCCAGCCAGGCAACCTGGGTGCACTGAGCTCCAGGTGGAGGTGGGTGCACATGTAGCCTGCCTGGAGGAGACAGCTGCCTCTCTGCTCCAGCTGGTTGTCACCTATGGGAATTCAGGGTAAGTGCCATCAAGTCTTCTGACTTTTAAAGAGGAGCTGGAAAGCCACATTTTTATATTAAATCTCCTGGCTCCTTTTCTGTGTTGGCAGCTAATTCAGATTTATTTTTTTTTGTTAAATCCTATGTGGGCCAAATAGAACAGGACTGAGAGCCAGATACGGATCGTGTGCAGCGAGTTTGCAAACTCTGCTCTAAGTCTTGCCACATAGAACGTTACGTAGCTGAAAAGTAGAAGGGCAGGGTGAGGGTGGCAGGGAGGGCGCACCTCGCTCCTCACTCTGGCTGCCCACCTGGACACCAGGTATCGGACCAGAAATATGGCTGTCGGTGGCCTGCAGGGCTCTCCTGCTTCTGTCCAAATGTGAATAACTAGCAGCCAAAGAACTGTGTGAATCATGGTTATTCAACACTTTTAAATTATCTCACTGAATCACCCTCTTTTCATTCCTTCCAAGCATTCATTGGGCTCTATCTGAAATGATCTCATTTGTTATGTGACTGTTCCTTGATGGCTGGGTTCTGTCAAGGTCACCGTGGCTCGCCCCACACCTAGAGCAGGCTTGGCACCCAACGGGGCTTCAGGCAGTGCTGCCTGGAGAGAGGACTCCCCTCTCATCAGAATCCACCCTAACCCTCTTCCCTGGTGCTTCTGTGTTGAATGGTGTCATTAATTGCCTTCCTTCTCCCCCTTCCCTGGTTTGTGACCCGCAAGAGGAAAAAAGTTGCCCATTTTGCTTTGTATCCTCTTATTTTGAAAAGAACAACACATGATGAGGAAAAGCTACCCAGCACATGGGATTTGTTGGGTGGGCAAGAAGAGACCAGTGGCCAATGGGGGAACCTCTTTCCAATCAAAAATGGATGGCTTGAGTTATGCTGTACTCCTCCCTAGTTTCTGAGTATGCTCCCTGGCTTCCTCCTCCTTCTTTGCCTCAGCTCAATGGCAAATCTGCCACGTGCCTTTGCTCTACTCACCTGGGTTCTCTTGGCACCTGGACTGCCTTCCTCAGACCTCACATCAAACCGTGTTGGAATTGTCTCTCTACTGAACTCTGTGCCCAGACGCCGAGCCTAGCAAGGACAGAGCTTGGGGGTGGGGCCGGAAGGAGTGGCTGTAATAGTAGTTGCCATTTCCTGACCACGAGTCCTGTGCCAGGTCCTGTGCTGATTGACCTCACTTGAATTCCCTTACTCAGTCTTCATAATATCCTGATATCGGGCAGAATATCTTCATAATACCCTGATAACCCAGGTATTGTTATTATATGTTATTTTACAGCCGGGAAAATTGAGGCACCAAGAGGCTAAGTGGTTTTCCTTAAGTCTTGATGTGCAGACAAGCCAAGAGTGTACTTGGGAAACCTAACTGCAGAGCTCCTGCTCCCAACCTTGCTATTAGACTCCCCTACCAAATAGCCGTTCGGGAAGTATTAGCTGATAAACGAATGAATCCCAGTGCCTCACAGAAAGCATCACAGAGCCTGTGGGGTTTGCAGATGCTTTCAAGTCATCATTCCCTTTATGGTCATTATACTCTCAATTTCAAAAGGTAGTGTGAAGACACTCCCCGCCAAGTCCCCTAGCCTTACTCATCTGCCTTGGAAATTGAAAACAAGCACCGTCAGTGTCAAGGGAGCTTTAAGCTGAGAAGCTTTGGTTCAGCTCATCCCTGCTACTGGGGAAAAAAAAAAATCACAGCAAGCCCGTGGCATGGGCCGGACATGTAGTCTATATGGAGAGGTCCAGGCTTCTTCTTAGAGATGTCCTGTGCTGACTGTGCCTCACTTTGCCCCCTAGATTGCCTGTGCTGCTGTCGACTGTGTCAAAGACAAGAACCAAGATCTGTGTCAGCAGGAGGCCGTCAAGGCCTACCCCACCTTCCACTACTACCACTATGGGAAGTTTGCAGAAAAGTATGACAACGACCGCACGGTGAGTGCCCGGAGCACGCTCTGCTGATGGGCAGAGAAACAGCCACTGGGGAGGGGCAGCTCAGGGTGGCTCCCAGAAACCACAGAAGTCAGCTGGAACACTCTGCACCCAGAGTCCAAGTGTGCCTGGGCCTGGAAGAGAGTCCTAAGGAGTTGTCCCACACGTCCTGCCCCCAGAGCCGGGGTGGACCCCAGGATGCCTTGGCCTGCTTCTCAGGCCTGGCCTCAGAAGCCAAGCTGGCCCTCCTGGCATTGCAGCGGTCTGCCTACCTTGCTCTGCTGCAGGATTGAGCACCTAGAGGGGAGGGGAGGGGAGGGGAGAGAGGAAGGGTGCACAATAGGCTCAGGGTTTGAGTTCCTTCTCTTTCTCTCCTCTTCCCTGCAGGAATTGGGATTTACCAATTTTATTCGAACCCTCCGGGAGGGAGACCATGAAAGACTAGGGAAAAGGAAGGAAGAGTTGTAATTTCTGCCTCAGAGAAAGCTTTTCCATTACACTGTGAATGATACCTGTTTTTGTTGTTCTTTCTGAATTTCCACATGTTCTAAAGACAAAGTTTTTTATAGCCGCTTATGGCCATTTTGTACAATTTTGAAATAAAATTAAGCCATTTATTTAGTGGTGTGGTTTATTCTCATGGTGCCTGTACTAACAAGATAGATACTCATGGTCTCGTCATTCCACGACCTCTTCTGGGAGGTGCAGAGCCACGCTGCAGTGCTGCGTGTGCACGGACTCCTGAGGGTGCTGGCCCTATCAGTCACTGCAGAGCAGAACAGGGAAATTGGGCCACAAAATATCCTGGTGGAAAATGACAGGCTATTGAGAGGAAACACATTAAGATGATCAGGGAAATTGAGCTGCTGAAGCAAATGGTAGCCAGGCGTTAGCTTCTCTGGCTCACTGTGGTTTCAATTTTGGTGTGTTTTCCTGGAACTCATTTACATGTTTCTCTTTCTCCAACAATTTCTGTCTTCTCTTCCCCTCTCCATTCCCTCTCTGTTCTCTCTTTAAGGAGAATTAAGTTGCCACTTCAGGGGCCTGGACGGTGTGGGGGAAGGGGGTTTCTGTGCTTGCTGGAAAGGATGATGTATTCTCAGTGCACAGATGTTACATCTGTTAGCCAGTCCCCACCACCCTGCCAGGATAACCTCACACCTTCATGCCACGATTTCCACGGATGGGTGCCTCACTCTGCGTCCTGCCTGTGTACATCTCTTTCCTGACCCACCTTTTCTGCAAGTCTTCCTGCTTTCTGCATCCCAGCATGAGTCACTCAGCCCTGTGCCCAGCGGTGCAGTCAGAGCCTGAGCACCCCGTGACATGTTTTATCTGCTCAGTGGCATTTCTCCACGGGTAGTAGAGCATCCTTGGTCTGGCTATTTTGACTTTAGTTATAAGTAGCGATCCTAGGCTTGGATTCCTCTAGTAGCACGTGCCTATGCTGTGGGACTTGGGAGCACGCCCTGGTGGCCTTGATGGGAAGTTGGCCTGCAGGAGCAGCACTCGTCTCTTGGACCCAGCCCCTCCCTTCCAACCTCAGTCCTTCCTGCTGATGGATCTGCCAAGAGGAGAACAGAGCCCCAGAGTGGTGCCACTTTGCTCAACTTCATTAAGGGACATCCAGGTTTTGAAAACCCTTGCTCTGTGCAGCTCTCCAACTTCCCAGTTTACCTTCCTGCCAGTTCAGCCCTCCTCTTTCCCCACTTCCATGGCAGTGGCCCCTGGACTTTCCCCAGGGTATGGATGTGAAAGAAAGAAGCATACACTTAAATGTCATTGAAACACACATTCACTGAGCTCCCTCCTGTTGGGTACCACATAGGATCATACAGGGAATCATTCAATCCTGACATTTGTGTGTATGTGAACATGGATATCCTTGATGATTACTTGGGAGTACTTGTGGCTCAAGACATACTTGCTTGTGTCTTCAAAAAAAATTGCTTGGTTTGTTCTACTGTACCTGTGAGATAATGCCTAACAAAGGCCATTTCCTGGCCAAGGACCACTGGTGCCCACTTTCAGGGTGCAAGGCTTTCTTTCTATTCCACAGCCTCAAAGTTCTGATTTTCCTGACGTAGTTTCTGTATAAGGACTTGAAATCATCATGAAACATCGTCAATTATAAATCAAAGAAATTTTTTAAAGCATGTTTTGAGATGGAATCCCCTTCATATTTATTGCTCTGTATTGACTTCGGGCATGACCTGAACAAGTTTATCCTAGCTTGGAGCAGATGCCTCAGCAGACAGAGCTTCCTTCCTCCACTCCACCCTTCCACCTCACACCTAATTCATGCCACACATGCATGCGCACGCACACACACACACACACAAATGGTGCCCCTGTCCTGGAGTTCTGTGCAGATCAAGCAGTGCCATGGCATTGGGGTTAGTTCTATTCCCAGTCACCACGCTTGGTTCCTCTGGGGTTCATTGACATTCAGTGCAGACACCCTCCACTACTGGAGGACCTGCCATCACCCCCCTCTTTTCCCCTGGGTCCTGCAGGCTGATTTATCTGTAGGAAGTAAGTATATGAGTTAGAAGAGAACCGGTCTCTGTCTTCCTTCTGGTGGCTTCTGTCTAACCTTAGCCTCTGTTTCTCTACTTTGGGCCACTGCCTCTCTGTTTCAGAGCCTGCTGCCAGCTTGGCTCTGCATCTTCCCGCCTCTTGCCCACCAGTCATTCCCCATCACCACCTAATGATCCTTCAGAGTGAGCTCCGCAACTCATCTCACCTTCACCCTGCTGTGTCATCTCTTTCTAGAGGTGTTTGGCTTCCAGAAACTGTGTCAGGCATGAGAATGTGGTGCTTCTGGGGTCAGAAACTGGTTTGTTCCACTTCAACATAAGAAGATGTGGAATCTCACTAGAAGACAGCAGGCATTCTTAGGAGGACAAAGCCTGTGGCTCAGAGGGATGACATGACCTACCCAAATTGCACAGAATGAGACGGGTGCCAGCCCTGCTCTCAGGAGCCTCCTACTTTGAGAATGACTGGGCATTGCTGGTCAGAACTAAGCTCTGTTCATGTATGCTCTTACTGTTTACCACTATTTTATTGTTAAAACTCAAACAATGAAGCTGATACCAGTACCACTGGATGGTATACTTAAAAGTAAAATGGTAAATGTCTGATTATGTATGTTTTACAAAACAATGAAGTTGATCCCTTACCTTACACCAGATATAAAAATTAACTCAAAATTGGTCAAAAACCTAAACTCAAGAACTAAAACTATAAAACTCTTAGAAGAAAATGGGGAAAGCTGTAAGACATTGAATTTGGCAGCAATTTCTTGAATATAACACCAAAGGCCCTGGCAACAAAAGAAAAAAATAAGTGGACTTTATCAACATTAAAGACTTTTGTACATCAAAGGACACCGTTAAGGGAGTGAAAAGACAACCCACAAAAGGGGAGAAAATATTTGCTAATCATATGTTAGATAAGGGATTAATATCCAGAACATATAAAGAACTCCCACAAGGGAACAACAAAACACCAAATAATCCAATTCAAAAATGGGCAAAGGACTTGAATAGACATTTCTCCAAAGCACATGAAAAGATGCTCAAAATCACAAATCATTAAGGAAATGCAAATCAAAACCGCAATGAGATGCCACTTCACACCTATCAGGATGGCTACTATTAAAAATAAAAAGCCAGGCTCGGTGGCTCAGCCTGTAATCCCGCGCTTTGGGAGACTGAGATGAGTGGATTGCCTGAGCCCTCGGGTTCAAGACCCGCCTGAGCAACTTGGCGAGACCTCATCTCTACAATAAATAAAAAATTAGCCAGAGTGGTAGCGCGCTCCTGTAGTTCCAATTACTTGGAAGGCTGAGGTAGAAGGATCGCCAGAGGCCAGCAAGTCGAGGCTGCGGTGACCGAGAGCGTGCCACTGCAATTCCAGTCTGGGTGACAGGGTGACAGAGTGAGACTCCAACTCAAAATAAATAAATAAATAAAAATAAAAAATATAAAAACAAAACTAGAAAATAGATGTTGGTAAGGATGTGGAGAAATTGTAACCCTTGTACATTGCTGGTAGGAACATGGAAGATGCCATAGCCGTTCCTTAAAAAATTAAAGATAGAATTGTTATATGATCTGGTAATTCCACTTTCAAAAGAATTGAAAGCAGGATGTCAAAGAGGTATTTTTTTGTACACCTATGTTCATAGCAACACAGTAGCCAAATGTCCACTGATGGATGAATCCATGAACAAAATATGATCTATGCACACAGTGGAATATTAGCCTTTTGTGCTATGCAATTCCAATACACACTACAACATGAATGAACCTTGCAAACAGTGTGCTAAGTAAAATATGCCAGATTCAAAAGAACAAATATTGTGTGGTTTCACTTATATGAGGTTCCTGAAATAGTAGAATTCAGACAAAGTGGAATAGTAGTTACTGGGTGCTAGGAGAGTGGGGAATGGAGAGTTGATGTTTAAGGGAGACAGAGGTTCAGTATGGGTTGGTGAAAAAGTTCTGGTGAGTTGGCCAGGTACAGTGGCCCAAGCCTATAATCCCAGCACTTTGGGAGGCCAAAGCAAGAGGACTATCTGAGCCCGCGGGTTCAAGACCCCTTGGAAACATGGTGAGACTTCAACTCTACAATAAATCAAAAAGTAGCCGGGCATGGTAGCGTGTGCCTATACTTGGAAGGCTGAGGCGGAGAGATCGCTGGGGCCCAGCAGATTGACACAGGAGTGGCTGTGAGCATGCCATTGCTCTCCAGCCTGGGCAATGGAGTAAGACTCCAACTCGGGGAAAAAAAAAGGGAAATAAAATGTTCTGGTGATGGATAGTGACGATGATGGTTGGACAGCAATGCAAACATATTTAGTGCCTCTGAATTGTACATTTATAATGATTAAAATGGTAAATTGAATGTTATGTATATTTTACCACAATTTTTTAAAAAATTCAATGTTATGTATACTTTACTACAATTTCTTTTAAAAAGTCATAGACACAATTCTCTCTCTCTCTCTCTTCTCTCTCTCTCTCTCTCTCTCTCTCTCTGTTGCAGTTGCCAAATTTCAAGTACTCAATAGCCATGTGTGGCTAATGGCTTCTGTATTGAACACTGTAGGCCTAAAATAAAGGATTTGAGGGTGTGGCATATATTTGGTGAGACCATGAAAAGAATTTGGTTTTGGCATGTAGCTTAAGGATATAGTTTCATTGCTTGAGTCTTAACACTAAAATAACGGCAAACAGTAAGAGCACACATGCACAGAGCTTAGGTTCTGACCAGCAATGCTCAGTCACTCTCAAAGTGAGAGGCTCCTGAGACAGGGCTGACACTGGTTTCATTTTGTGTATGTGGGCTGGTTACATCACCCCTCTGAGTCCCAGGCTTTGTCTTCCTCAAGGGCCTGCTGCTTTCGAGAAGAGATTCCACATCTTCTTATGTTGAAGTGGAGCAAACCAGTTTTGAAACCCAGAAGCACCACCTTCCCATGCCTGACACAAAAGAGTTTCTGAGCTAAACACCTCTAGACAAGCATAACATTTTATGTCGTGTATATTTTACAAAACAAAATTGATATCCCGTTTTCCCAGCATCATTTGTGGAAAAGGCTGTCCTTTCCTCTTTGAAAGGTCTTGGCACCCTAATTGAAAAACTTTGGCCTGGTGCTGTGGCTCAGCCTGTAATCCCAGCACTTTGGAAGGCCAAGGCAAGAGGATTGCCTGAGCCCAGGGGTTCGAGACCAGCCTGGACAACTTGATGAGCCCTCGTCTCTACAATAAATCACAAAAACTAGCCAGGTGTGGTTGTGTGCATCTGTAGTTCCAGCTACTTGGAAGGCTGAAGCAGAAGGATCGCCTGAGCCCAGCAGGTCAAGGCTGCGGTGGCCGTGAGCATGCCACTGCACTCCAGCCTGGGCGACGAGAGTGAGACTCCAACTCAAGAAAAAGAAAAAAACCTTTGATCACATGTGTAAGAATTTGCTTCTGAACTCTATTCTATTCCATTTGTCTATACATCTGCCAGTACCACACTGTTTTGATTACCGTAGGTTTACAGTAAGTTTTGAGATCAGGAAGTGTGAATCCTCCAACTTTATTCTTATTTTTTGAGATTGTTTTGGTTATTCATGGGGCCCTTGAAATTTCTTGTGCCTATGCCATCTATCACCTATGTAATTTGCATAACCACCACTGCACTCACAATACAGGACTAGCCCAACACCACAACGATGTCTCATGCTACCTCTTTAGATTCATACCCACTTCCCTCTCCCCTAAGCCCTGGCAGCCACTAACTTGTTCTCCATCTCTATAATTTTGCCATTTGGGGAATGGCATATAAATAGAACCCTATAATATGTAATCTCCAAGACTGACCTTTCTCACTCTGCCCAATGCCCTTGCAATCATCCAAGTTGTTGCATGAATCAATAGTTTGTTCCTTTTTATTGCTGTGTATATTCCATGATATGGATATACCACCGTTTATTTAACCATCTACCTACTAAAGGACATTTTGGTTGTTTCCAGTTTTTGGCCATTAGAAATAAAGCTGCCATGAGCATTCATGTATAGTCTTTGCGTGGACATAAATGTTCATTTCTCTGATATAAATGTCCAGGAGTACAATTGTGCTTAGCGTCTAAAGAAACTGCCAACTTGTTTTCCAGAGTGACTGTACCATTGACATCCTCACAAGTACTGTATGAATGATCCAGTTTCTCACTTGTATTTGCTGTTGTCATTATTATTATTATTATTTTAGTTGGAGTCTCACTCTGTCACCCAGACTGGAGTGCAGTGGCCACTCCCGGCCACCGCAGCCTCGACCTGTTGGGCTCCGGCGATCCTTCCGCCTCAGCCTTCCAAGTAGCTGGAACTACAGGTGCGCGGTGCCACGCCCGGCTAATTTTTGATGTAGTGTAGAAACGAGGTCTCGTCAAGTTGCCCGGGCGGGTCTCAAACCTGCATCCTCAGGCAATTCACTCCCCTCTGCCTCACAAAGTGCTGGGATTACAGGCTGAGCCTCCAAGCCCGGCCGTCACTATTTTTTTTTCCAAAAACTGTAGCTGTTTCAGTTGGTGCATAATAATAGCTCATGGTCTTCATTTACATTTCCCTGATGTTTAGTGATGTTGAATATTTTTTCATATGCTTATTTGCCATCTGTATATCATCTTCAGTGAAATGTCACTTCATGTCCTTTGCCCATTTTTAAATTAGATTATTTGTTTTATTCCCGTTGAGTTTTGAGACTTTATGTATTCTAGATACATTCTTGGTCAGACATGTGGTCTGCAAATATTTTCTCCCGGTCTGTAGCTTGTATTTTCGTATTCTTTATGTAGTCTTTCACAGAGCAAAATTTTTAAATTTTGATGAAGTTCAATATGTTAATTTTTTTCCTTCATGGATCATGCTTTTGATGTCTAAGAATTAGTCGCTAAGCCCTAGGTAGCAAAATTGTTCTTACTTTTTTTTCTGAAATGTTACATTTAAATGTATGATTCATTTTAAGGTAATTTTTGTATAAGGTGTGAAACTGAGATCAAGGTTCAGTTTTGGTGACATTTGTTGTAAAGATTATCTTTCCTCCACTGTGTTGCTTTTGCACTTCTGTCAAAAAATTAGTTGACTAGAAGCTGGGCACGGTGATGCATGCCTGTAGCCCCAACTTTAAGGAGGCTGAGGCAGGAGGATGGCTTGAGCTCAGAAACTGAAGACTGTAGTGCATAATATCCTGTGAATATCCACTGTACTCCACCTGAGTAATGTAGCAAGACCTTGTCTCTTTAAAAAGAATGATTCAAATGGTAAATTTAAAAAACATATCAGTTGACTGTAGTTATATGGGTCTATTTCTGAGTTCTCTGTTTTATTTCATTGATCTGTGTGCCTATCCCTCCAGCAACACCATATAGTCTTAATTACTCTGTGTGATAAGTATTGAAATCGGAACTGATTTCTCCACTATTGTTTTTTCAAAATTGTTTTAGCCATTCTAATTTATTAGGCTTTCCATAAAAAATTTGGAATACCTTTTTTTTTCTTTTTTGAGTTGGAGTCTTACTCTGTCACTCAGGCTCGTGGGCAGTAGCATGTTCACGGCCACCCCAACGTCGACCTGCTAGGCTCCGGCGATGCTTCCGCCTCAGCCTTCCAAGTAGCCAGAACTGCAGGCGTGTGCTACCACACCTGGCTAATTTTTTTGTTTTTATTTATTGTAGAGACGAGGTCTCACCCAGTTGCCCAGGCTGATTGAACCTATGGGCTCAGGCAATCCACTCACCTTGGCCTCCCAAAGGGCTGGGATTACAGGCTGAGCCACCGAGCCCGACTGGACTAATACTTTTTATATCAAAATTTTTCTGAGATTTGATGGGAATTACATTAAGCCTGTATATAAACATTCTCAAATGATTCAGAAAAAATATACATGTGTGCATGTATGTATGTAGATATACACTAGCTATACACACACACGCACAAACACAGAGAAAAAGCAAAAGAGACAAAGTGTAAACAGCTAGTGAATCTGGGCAAAGGGTAAATGCAACTTTTTATAAGTTTGAAATTACATCAAAACAAAAAGTCCTTCACCCCACCCCTCATAAGTTACACATGGAAAAAAGAGCACGCTATTAATAAGTAGATAAGTAAATAAATAATTTAGCAACCATTTTAGCAGACAGAGGACCTGAGTTGGACTCTGCCTTCTAGGCAAGGCTGTTCCTGTATGACCAGGACCCAAGAGTACTCGGGGGCCCCCATAGAAGCGTGCAGAAGTTGGCTGGGAGTCTGGCTGAGGAACTTACTAGAGGGTGTCACCCCAGGCAGATTACAGGCCCCTTAGGGTCCTTAGCACCAGCGGGAACGAGGTGAGGCCCAGTCAGCATGGAAGATCAAGGACCCCAGCCAGGACTAAGGTGCCCAAACCCCAGGCTTCCGTAGCAGATGACAGAATGCCCATAGGATTAGTGGCTTTTCTGCAGCCACCACGTCAGGTGCAGCATTGACCAGCAGAGGGAGCAAGGATCTACAGGACCTGGTATGGCCTCCTTGACCGCTTCTGGGACAGAGTGAAAGCTTGGTCCACACCTCATGAGGCAGGGAGAAGGGGACTCTGAAAGCCTGGGTATTCACCCAGAGAGTCATCCCAGAGTTCTCTAAAGAGGATACCAGTGTATCACACCAGACTGAGATCACCATTTCCCCCAAATCAATGAATATGAACACACACACACACACACACACACACACACACACACACACACACACACACCTTTCTCTGCACATAGGTACAATGAAATATGCAACTCCCCGTGCCTGATAAAATGTGGTGTCCACTCCTGATCACAAGAGTCCAGGTGAGACCTGACCCACGAAAAGGAGAGAGGGCGGTGAACCCCTCTTTCCAGATGTTCCGTATCTGTTAAATCTGATCTAAGACTCATTGTCAACACAATCCATCAAAGTTTTTTCACACTGCTCACAGAAAAAGACCAATCCTTGATAGTTCATTTTCACTGAATATTTTTCTTCACGGATTTTCTACATAATACATGCATTATGAGAAACCTGGAAAGGTCAGGCGTGGTAGCTCATGCCCGGAATCTCAGCATTTTGGCAGGCCGAGAGGATTGCTTGAACTCAAGAGTTAGAGATCAGCCTAGGCAACATAGTGAGAATTTATCTCTACAACAAATTAAAAAACTTAGCCAGGCACGGTGGCACACATCTCTAGTCCCAGCTACTTGGAAGGCTGAGGTGGGAGGATCAACTGATCCCAGGAGTTTGAGGCTGTGGTGAGCTGTGATCATGCCACTGACAGCCTGGGCACAGAGTGAGAACCCGACTCAAAAAAAGAAAAGAAAAAAATACCTGGAAAAATGCAGAATAGCACAAAAAAGAAAATTTAAATCACTCACAATCCCGCTACTCACTAATAATGACTAAATCTGTTTTCACACACAGGAATGAATTTTTTTTTTTTGGAGCTGGGGGTCTCATTCTTTCTCTTAGGCTGGAATGCAGTAGTGTGATCACAGCTCACCAGACTCGGCCCCCTGGACTCAGGCAATACTTCTGCCTCAGACTTTCAAGTAGCTGGACTACAGGCATGGGCCATCATGCTCAGCTAATTTTTTGATTTTTTTTTAATAGAGATGAGAACTTGTTATGTTGCCCAGGTTGATCTCAAACTCCTGGGCTCAAGCACTCCTCATACCTCAGCCTCCCAAAGTGCTGGTATTACAGGTGTGAGTCACTTCACCCAGCCAGGAATGAAACCTTATAATTTATAAACTTTTTAAAATTTTCACAAAACATTTTTTGAGTATTTTGCTATATCATTAGCTATTCTTTTCTATCATAATTTTAAAAGACGTTACAAGCAGTTTCTCAGTCTTGGCACTATGGACATTTGAGGTCAGCTACTTCTTTGTTGTTTGGGGACTTTCTGTACATTGTGGGATATTTAGCGGCATCTCTGGCCGCTACTTACTGGATGCCAGTATCACCTCCCCCTTCTACTACAGGTAACAACCAAAAATGTCTCCAGACCGAAGTTGGTCAAATGTCCCTTTGGGGGTAAAGTCACCCCCAGTTAAGAACTGTTACTATATAGTACTTCATCCTATGTAAACATCATTATTTACTTAGAAATCCATATTATTAGATATATGTGTTATTTATAGTTTTTTCCTACCATAAATAATGCTGGGATATACATCTCTGCTTGTGTCATTGTACACGTACGGATTTTCAGAAGTTGTTTTCTGGTCAAAGAATATGGTTGTTTTTAAGGACTATGATATATATTGTCCATTGTTCCTTCAGAAATTTACCCATATATGTTCTTATTAAGAGTATATAAAATCACCTGTTTCTCTTGTTAACTCTGGGAATTATAATTTTTACAGATCCTTGCAGATTTTATTTTTGATATAATTATAAGATACAATTATTCCAGTTACATTTTATCTTGAAAATTCATCTTTATTTTAGCCTGCCAGGGTGCTTTCAGTTCTGTTCTGTCTCTGACAAGTTTTCTATCTTTAACTTTATGTCACTTGCAAATTTGATAAGAATTAAAACATTGTAAAAAAAAAATAGGGTTTAGCCTACAATCCTACAGCAGGCCAATAAAAATGCCCCATGATTCCATCAGTTCAGCATCCCTAATCAGTCATTCAGCAGGTTCCTAACCCACTTAAATTATTCTAACATCTGACTTATATTTTCCAGCCTTACTAAAGGATACAATAAAAGACAATGTCACATGTTTGTTAAGGCCTGGATATACCATATCTATCACATTTATCGGGTGAGCCAATCTAATAACCCTGTGAAAGAATAATAACTCTTTGCCTGTGCGCAACCCTTTACAGTTTGTACACATTATTTAAAACCTCACCTTATTTAATGTTCTCATAACCCCCTGACATTGAAACAGGAGGCTGAAGCTCAGAGAGGTTATGTAACTTGTCCAGCGTCACAAAAGTGGTAAATGGCAAACTTTAGATGCAACACCGTGCTCTGACTCATTCAGGGCTTCCTCTTCCCTGTGACCAACAAGACTTTGTCTAGGTGATGCTTCCTTCTAGTCATGAGTGCTCCCACTAATCATTATTTTAATAGCCAGAATAATGCCTGCTCAGTAGAATCTTCCTTTCCTTGGCTATGATTTTAGTCATTTCTCACATTCCTTCAGGATGTTAGGTGAGATTTGTTTGGGCCAAAAAACTTGAAGTTAAGTGTTTTCCTTCAAATTCTTAACCAATCTTGATTTTTTTAAATGTATTTTTATTTCAAATATATTTTTTGTTTAAAAAATTAACAAATTCCTAAATGTATATTACATATTATACAGATGGTCCCTGACTTATAATTTTTGACTTTATGATGGGTCTGTTGGGGTATTAAATGCATTTTTGAGTTAATGATATTTTCATCCTACCATGGGTTTATCAGGATGTAGCCCCATCATGAGTCAAGGAGCAGCTGTATATGAAATATGTATGCAAATATAAAAATACATATTTTATATACAGCACACAGACATACAGTCATGTGTTACATAACAACATTTCAGTCAATGACAGACCACACACACAGCCAATGGTAATCCTATTAGATGATAATACAGTATTTTATTTTATTTTATTTTTGAGTTGGAGTCTCACTCTGTCGCCCAGACTGGAGTGCAGTGGCCACTGCCGGCCACCGCAGCCTCTACCTACCGGGCTCCGGCAATCCTTCCGCCTCAGCCTTCCGAGTAGCCGGAATTACAGGCATGCGCTACCACGCCCGGCTAATTTTTTGATTTATTGTAGAGGTGAGGTCTCGCTGCCCAGGCGGGTCTCAAACCCACGAGCTCAGGCAATCCACTCACCTCAGCCTCCCAAAGGCGCGGGATTACAGGCTGAGCCACCGAGCCCGGCTTAATACAGTATTTTAACTGTACTTTTTCTACATTTTGATATATTTAGAAATAGAAATACAATTATCTGCAGTATTCAGTGTGGTAATGTGCTATCCAGGTTTGTAGCCCAGGAACAATAGTCTCTACCATGTAGCCTAGGTGTGTAGAAAGATATACTGTCCAGGTTTGGATCAGTACACTCTTACGATGTTCACACGATGATGAAATTGCTTGTAACTTCTTTCTCGGGTTGTGTACCTGTCTTTCAGTGACTCATGACTGTGTATCTGTGGAAAGAAGGAGAGAGAAACTGTCTCTCTTTAGTATCTTCCAATTTTAAGCCCCAGAAATAACCACTGTCAAGTTTGGTGTATATCCTTCCAAACCTTTCAAAAATGTGTTTGTTTATAAACAAATATGTAGTATGTTTTTATGCATTTGTGTACATCTAGGTGTACATACATAGATTCAGAGAATGTTTTCATTTCAAGATCATATATAAATTTGTTTGTGGTTTTCCTGATATTTAAAACTACCTCTCAAATTTATTTTGATTTAAGGAATGAGCTTGAATGTCCAGTCTTTTGTTTTTTTTCAGAATGTCTGGCCACTTGCCCTAATACCACTTTTAATAATTTATCTTTCCCTGCTGAAATGCTACTTCTACCATATAGTAATTTCAAAATGTGTTTGGATGCTGTACTTTCTGCCCTGTCCCATAAATCTATTCCCTTTAATTTTTTTAAACTTTTAGAATTTTCTAGGCTGCTTTTGCATATTTTTTCATTTAAACTTTCTGTCTTGGATTTCGTTTTTTCTAACCAGAGGTCACTTTAGCCTTTTAGTACAATGATTATTCTTTCACAGAGAGAACAAAAACACAAGTTGTGGTGTTACACTTCCTTTTCTCATCCATCAGCATCACTTAGTTGGCTCCAAGCACAAAACCTCCCAGATCTCCTGTCTTCAGTCTCCTACTCTGGACTTCATGAAAGCTGTCCTCTGGATTGTCCTTTGCTTTTTGATGCAAGCCTCCATCTGCTGAGCTTTCCAAGACCTCTCCTTTGCAGTCTCCTATATGTACCCTCCTTTGTCCCTGTGCTTCATGATTTGAGTTCCTCTTCTACTGCAACTCCCACCGGATTGTTTAAGGTGTGTCTTCTTTTTCTTTTCATTGAGATAACTTCCAATTGCAAAGTCACAAGATGTATTTTTGAGAACTTCCTCATCCTCTTGAGCTGTATCTCATACTCTGGATATTTCAGCATAGAGGACATTCTTTCGATGACAGTCGTCTTCACAGCCTGAGCTGAGAATAATGCCACTCAGTTCACACTTGCCCTCCTATTTTAGCCCAAAGCCCCTTACAAGGAGGAAAAGGAAGAGATGCCACCGGCATCTTATCATTAGGAACTGAAAACCCCAGGTGCTGGATTCCCTCCAATCGCAGATGTATTTTTTGCCACTTCACACTCTGGAAAAAGAACAGATGGACATCTTTGCTAGGAAAAAGTCCCAGGTGCAACGGTTCTCAAACCTGGTTGCATGTTTAACCACCTGGGGAGCTTTAAAAACTGTCAGGACCAGGGCTCTATCCCAAAATAATTATAACAGAATCTCTGGGAATAAGAGGCAGGGATTGATTGATATGTTTCAAAAAGATCTCCTGGTTATTCTAGCAAGTAGCCAGCACTGAGAACCCATGGGTAGAGTGCTATGGGCCACACTGGTATACAAGGCTAAGCTTATATACTGTATGTACATTTATATGTATGGAGGCAAGGCTGGAAAAACTTGGAAAAATCAAGGGAAAGATGTTTTTCCTACAGCATTATTCACTAAAACTTTGGAAATGTTTCCTTGTGATCAAATAATTCAGTTGTGACTGGCACAATGGCTCATACCTATAATCCTAGTGCTTTGGGAAGTTGAAGCAGGAGGATTGTTTGAGGCCAGGAGTTTGAGACCAGCCTGGGCAACATCATGAGATCCTATCTCTACAAAAAAATAAAATAATTAACCAGGTGTAGCATACACTCCTGAAGGGACACTGAGGTGGGAGGATCACTTAAGTCCAGAAGTTCAAGGTTACAGTGAGCTATGATCAAGCTACCACACTCCAGCCTGGGCAACAGAGTGACAGCCTATTAATAATAATAATAATAATGGTCATGGCCTATTGCTATCTTTAACTCTCCTGAAAATTATTTCTAAAAAACATTCAACAGGCAGTTATTTATGTAAATCTGTCCACATTAGCAATGCAATAGAAGATCCATGCAGCTGCAGAGATCTTGGCTCTGAGGTTCAAAAGCAGCAAAACAAGTAATGGTCTCTCCACCACCATATTTGTCTGGACCACAGAGTGAGCAGCACGTGAAAAATTGGACGTTCCAAATGCTGCTGCATCATAGGGTGTTCAGTTTGGCATCTCGTCTGGGAGTCTGCCAAGAAAATGTCTCCTCTAACAGGATGCTAAAGCTTCAGGAGGATCCAGAATTTAATTCCTGTCCTCTCCTGACTGCCTTCCAATCTTCCACTTTCTGCAGAAATTGGCCCGAGTTTCAAAATTCTATAAATCAAGACATAAACTAACATGTGAAAGCATAGAGGGACTTATCTGAATGCAAGCAGACATTTCGTTTTCAGAAGTCTTTGACTTGTTGGAAAACAAACAAACAAAAATGTCTGAAGAAGGGAAATTGCTGATACTGATAGCTATAGCATGAGTTTGAGTAAACCAAGTTTCATCTGTCAGGATGGGGAAGGGGCTTGTCCAGCTGCACTGGCTGGCAGCCAGAATCTGAGATATGACTTTTTGTTATACATACATTCAACCATCTTTCTAATTTCAGCCTCACTTGTACGTAGGGCCTCCAAATCCTAAGCCTGCCTAGAGTTCTGCAATATGAATCAATTTCTGCACTTTTCTACTGCCAGGTTGAGTTTCTGTTCAGCTGAGCCAGTGACCACCCCAAGGACTGCCCCCCAACAGTCCTTGTTCTTAAGAGTTATATCTTCTATGAACTGGACACAGTGGCATGCACCTGTAGTTCCAGCTACTTGGGAGGCTAAGGCAGAAGGATTGCTTGAGCCCAGGAATTTGAGGTTGTAGTGCTGTGATCATGCCTGTGAATAGCCACTGCACTCCAGCCTGGGCAACATGGAGAGATCCCATCTCTCAAAAAAAAAAAAAAAAAGAGTTACATTTCTTAGTTGCCTGCATAGCCAGTGCTGCCAAGAATAGATCTGTGATTTCTGAGGATTGAAGCTGATATCACTTAAAAAGCTGAAATATACCACAAATAACACAAAATCCAGGAAAAAATTACATTTCTAATTTATATTTATTTTTCTTTAGGGTTCTGGTCTGTTCAAGTACCTCCTCAGGGAGCTCTCCTTGTCTGACCATCCTGTACAAAGGAGTCCACCCTTTCTTCATCAGCTTCCATCTACCCCCTACCCTGCTTTCTTGTATTCCATGGCACTCATCCCAATGGCTGTCATTTCAATCTTATTTGTTTGCTGACTGCCTTTCTTCCCCACAAGAATATAAGCACTAGAGGGCAAAAGTTTTTCTGTCTAGTTTCCCATTTTGCCCCCAAACCCAGAAAATGGCAAGTAGTCACTAAGTGTTTGTGGAGTAAGTGTTGGAAAATTTCACACCAAATTCCATATTTCTTTTTTTTTTTTTTTTGAGTTGGAGTCTAACTCTGTTGCCCAGACTGGAGTGTAGTGGCTGCTCCCGGCCACAACAGCCTTGACCCACTAGGCTCTGGCGAGCCTTCCACCTCAGCCTTCCAAGTAGCCGGAATTACAGGCACCCGCTACCATGTCCGGCTGATTTTTTATTTTATTGTAGAGATGAGGTCTCGTTGCCTAGGTGGGTCTCGAACCTGCGGGCTCAGGTAATCCACTCACCTCAGCCTCCTAAAGGCGCAGGATTACAGGCTGAGCCACTGAGCCTGGCTCCAAGTTCCATATTTCACACAGAATTCCACAAAATGTATATACAGTATGATCCAGTTTTTGCTTTAAAAAGAATGATATACATAGAATAATATTCATAAAAGAATAATATACATAGAAAAAAAGACCAGAAATAGATCAAAATACTAAATCATCATGAATGATTTTCATTCTTTATCCTGCATGTCTAGATATTCCATTTGCTTTTCAATGATGTATTTAAAATTTCACATACGTTAGAGGTGAAATGCTCATGATGAAATGTGAGGTTAGAAAACTAGATATATAAAAAAGAATAGGAGACTGAGGAAACAGAAGTAAAAGCTATCCCCCCCTCACTGAACAGCAGAATTAAAGAAGAGATTTTAAAAGCGGGGGGGAACCTATACAAATGAAGAAAAACCAAAGGAAGACTGTGGGTCTCATACAGACATCTGGGAGAACAACTGAGAAAAAAGACTTCAGAACTTAAACAATGAAGAGCCCTCAGAATGACTGGTCTCAAACCACAAACCCAGATGTCAAGATATTAATAGAGAGAATAAATAGAAATGAGGAGAGACAAGAGGAGAGGATGAAGGAGTTGATAACTGAGATAATAGCAATAAAGAATATAGTGAATGAAATAAATAACAAAGTGATAAGCATGGAAAGCAGAATTAATCAAGCAGAAGAAAGAATCTCAGAGGTTGAGGACCAAAGTATGGAACTAACCCAAACTGTTAAAAACATAGAAAAGAAGCTTTAAAAGACAGAACAAAGCCTCCAAGAGGTGAGCGATTATATCAAGAGGCCAAGACTATCTCTGAGGCAGATAGAGAGACAGAGACCACCCTGGAACACACATTCCATGAAATTATCTAAGAAAACTTCCCTCATCTCATCAGAGACGCAGCCATTCAAACACAAGAGAGTCAGAGAACCCCTGCAAGACAACAAATGAGAAGACTAACTCCTAGGCACATAGTAATTCACTTACACAAAGTAGGCATAAAATAAAAAAGCCTAAAGGCAGCAAGAGAGAAAGGTCAGACTACCTACTGGGGAAGACCAAGTCGAATAGCAGTAAACTTATCTTCAGAACCACTTCAGGCTAGGAGAGATTGGAGTCCAATCTTCAAAGTTCTCAAAGATAAACAATTTCAACCAAGAACTACCTATCCAGCTAAGTTTCATCAGTGATGGAGAATTAAAGTCCTTTCCAGACATTCAATCACCATCTCTAGACCAGCTCTACAAGAAACACTTGAGAAAGTATTAAACACTAAAGAAAGAAAAAAAGAGAAAGAATGACAACACCCTTCCCAAGAATGCAGAAAAAGATTGAAAACATACACAAATCAACTCAAAAATCAAAAGAAAGACAACAAGCAAATAAACAAGCAAACAGCAGTAGCAGCAACAAATTCTATAAGAACCTCATGACAGGGATAAACTCTCACATCTCAATAATTAACCTGAATGTGAATGGAATAAATGCACTACTGAAAAGACATAGAATGGCAAATTGGATAAAATATCATGATGTAATAATACGTTGTCTCCAAAAGACTCACCTCACCAGAAAGGACACTCATAGATGCAAAGTAAGAGAATGGAAAACAAATTTTCAGGCTAATGGGACAAAAAAGAAAGTAGGAGTTGCCATTTTAATACCATTTAAGCTATCAAAAATTTAAAAAGATATGGACGGTCACTACATAATGATAAAAGGCTCAATCCGTCAACAAGAAATATAAACATCCTCAACATATATGCACCCAACATAGGAGCACCAACTTTCATAAGCAGCTTCTAGGTAAAAAAAGATATTGACTCTAACACTATCATAGCTGGGGACTTAAAAACCCTACTCACAACCCTAGATAGATAAAAAGACAAAAATCAACAAGGAGATCCAGAACCTCAACATGATGCTTGATCAAATGAACTTAATTGATACCTACAGAATACTCTACCCAACAACCACGGAATATACATTCTACTCATCACCACATGGAATGTACTCTAAGATCAATCACATCCTCAGCCATAAATCAAGCATAAACAAATTTCATAAGATTGAAATACTACCATCCTTCTTGGATCACAGTGGAATAAAAATAAATATCAACACCAACAAAGTTCCCCCAAAACCCACATAGACATGGACACTAAACAGCATAATGCTGAACAAATCCTGGGTCAACATGGAAATCAAAACAGAAATTAAAAGATTCCTGGAAACAAGGAAAACAAGGAAGCATCTTACCAAAATCTCTGGGATACCATGAAATCAGTACTAAGATGGGAATTCATCTCTCTACAAACACACAGGAAGGAAATGGAAAGAATACAAGTTAACACCCTAAAAAATCACCTTTAGGAAGCTGGAAAAGCAAGACCACCAAAACTCAACAGAAGAATTCAGATCACGAAATATAAGCCCAAATTCGGGACATAGAAGACAAAAATATAATACACACACACACAAAAAATCAATGGAACGAAAGGCTGGTTCTTTGAAAGGATAAACAAGATCGATGGACCCCTAGCTAGGCTGACCAAGAAAAAGAGAGAAAAAGCCCAAATAAACACAATCAGAAATGCAAAATATCAAGTCACATCTGACCCCAAAGAAATACAAAAGATTATCAGAGATTACTATGTACACTTGTACGGAAACAAACTTGAAAACCTAAATGAAATGGAGATCTTTCTGACATCACACAACCTCCCCAGGTTGAAACAAGAAGAAATCAACACCCTAAACAGACCAATAATAACCCAGGAAATCGACTATGTCATAAGAAAATGACCTACAAAAAAAAAAAAAGCCCTGGACCAGATGGCTTTCCAGCAGAATTCTACAAAACATACAAGAAGGAGATGATACCAATCCTACTGAAAGCATTCCAGGCAATCGAGAAAGATGGAACTCTCCCTAAATCGTTTTATGTAGCCAACATCGCATTGATACCCAAACCAGGTAAAGATCCTACAAAGAAAGAGAACTGCAGGCCAATATCCTTGATAAACATAGATACTAAAATTCTCAACAAGATTCTAGCAAACTGGATCCAACAACACATCTCAAAAATCATCCACCATGACCAAGTAGGCTTCATCCCTGGAGTGCAGGGCTGGTTCAACATCCACAAGACCACAAACGTAATTAAATACACCAACAGATGTGAAAACAAAAACCACATGATTATATCATTAGATGCAGAAAAAGCTTTCGATAAAATCCAGCACCTCTTCTTGATAAAAATCCTCGAACATCTAAGCATAGATGGAACATACCTCAAAATAGTAGAGAAACCCACAGTCCACATACTGCTAAACAGACAGAATTTGCAACCATTTCCCCTGAAAACCGGAAAAGACAAGGATGCTCACTCTTACCCCTCCTGTTCAACATAGTATTGGAAGTCCTGACTAAAGCAATCAGATAAGAGAAGGAAATCAGGGGTATCCAAACAGGAAAAGAGGAAGTAAGTTATCCCTCTTTGCAGACAACATGATTCTATATCTCGAAAACACAAGAGAACCTGTCAAAAACCTCCTTGAACTGATAAAGGACTTTAGCAAAGTCTTAGGGTATAAAATAAATGTGCAAAAACAGTTGCATTCTTTTTTTTTTTTTGAGTTGGAGTCTCAATCTGTTGCCCAGACTGGAGTGCAGTGGCCGCTCCCGGCCACCGCAGCCTTGACCTGCTGGGCTCCAGCGATCCTTCCGCCTCAGCCTTCCAAGTAGCCGGAATTACAGGCATGCGCTACCACACCCGGCTGATTTTTTGATTTTTGATTTATTGTAGAGATGAGGTCTCGCTGCCCAGGCGGGTCTCGAACCCGCGGGCTCAGTCAATCCACTCACCTCAGCCTCCCAAAGGCGCGGGAGCGGCCATTGCACTCCAGTCTGGGTGACAGAGTGAGACTCCAACTCATAAATAAATAAATAAATAAATAAATAAATAAATAAATAAATAAATAAATAAATAAATAAAACAAGACCCCTATCTATCACCATACACAAAAATCAACTCTAAATGAATCAAAGATCTAAAAGTAAAATCTCAAACTATAAGAACCTTAGAAAACTCAGGAGACACCCTTATGGAAATTGGGACTGGCAACCAATTCCTGATCAAAACCCCAAGTGCCCACACTAAGAGATAAGATAGACAAATGGGACCTCATCAAACTGACAAGCTTCTGCAAAGGCAAGGAAACCATCAAGAGAGCGGGGAGACAGCCCACAGTCTGAGAAAAAAGATTTGCCAACTGTATATCTGACAAAGGTCTAACATCTAAGATCTACAAGGAACTCAATTGTTCTGAAAGGAAAAAATCAAACAGCTCTATTACAAAGTGGGTAAAAGATATGAATAGACACTTCTCAAAAGAAGACATATGGGCAGCCAACAGATACATGAAAAAATGCTCAGTCTCACTAGTCATCAAAGAAATGTAAATTTAAGCCTGGCTCGGTGGCTCAGCCTGTAATCCCGCACCTTGGGAGGCTGAGGTAAGTGGATTGCCTGAGCCCGCGGGTTCGAGACCCGCCTGGGCAACTTGGTGAGACCTCATCTCTACAATAAATCAAAAAATCAGCCGGGCATGGTAGCGCGCGCCTGTAGTTCCAGCGACTTGGAAGGCTGAGGCGGAAGGATCGCCGGAGCCCAGCAGGTCGAGGCTGCGGTGGCCGGGACGGCCACTGCACTCCAATCTGGGCGACAGAGTGAGACTCCAACTCAAAAAAAAAGAAGAAAGAAAGAAATGTAAATTAAAACCACACTGAGATACCACCTAACTCTTGTCAGTATGGCCATCATCAATAACTCAAAAACAACAGATGCTGGAAAGGATGTGGCAAAGAGGGAACACTTCTACACTGTTGGTGGGAGTGTAAACTAGTACAACTTCTATGGAAAACAGTTTGGTGATTCCTAAGAGGTCTAAACATTAATCTTCCATATGACCCCACAATCCTTCTACTGGGAATAATCTGGAGGAACTCAAATCACTCTATGAAAAAGATACCTGCACATGCATGTTTATTGCAGCATTGTTCACAGTAGCAAAAACATGGAACCAACCATGCTGTCCATCAAAAGAGAACTGGATTTTTAAAATGTGGTACATGTACACGATGGAATATTACACAGCCATAAAGAAGGTCAAAATTATGAACTCCACAGCAGCTTAGATGGACATAGAGGCTGTAATACTGATCGATCTATCACAGAAACAAATTGAGTACCCATGTTATCACTCATAAGTAGACCTTGAACAATTATAAACTATAAGAAAGGGATTGTCTGTAGTTGGAAACTGCCAGGGGAGGGGGGACACACCTCATCAACAAGGGTACCTGCATAATGAACATTTGTATACCTAACCCTGAATTGTACCCCACATCTTCAAAATTAAAAATTTTTTAAAAAGCTAGATATACCAGCCTGGGCAACATAGCAAGACCTCGTCTCTACAGAAAAATTAAAAAATTAGCCAGGCATGGTGGCACACAGCTGTAGTTCCAGCAACTCAGAAGACTGAGGCAGAAGGATTGTCTGGACCCAGGAGGTGGAAACTGTGGCAAGCCATGATGATGCCACTGCACTCCAACCTGGGTGACAGAATGAGACCCAGGCAAAAAAAAAAAAAAAAAGCTAGATATAAAATGTCTCTAGTATAATTTTGATTTGATAATTTTTTTAATTATAAAAGACAATGGAAATGCAACAACAAATTGACAGTGATTACCTTTGGAAGCTGGAATAAGAGTATTATCTCTTTCTACTTGTTTATGTTTTTGCAGATTTTATCATGAGCATGATTTACTTTGATAATGCATGATAATAAAATCAACTAATGCTACTATGAAGACAAGAATAGAGGTTGAGAAAAATGGGGTTCCATTAAACTAGAGATGTGGTTAGATATTTTGTAATGTTCAAAGAAAGGGCAGAAAAGGGAAAAAAAGGGTACCAAGAAGGAGAGAATAAGATGAGAATGAGGAGCCGGACTTGGTGGCTAGCCTGTAATGCCAGCACTTTGGGAGGCTGAGGTGAGTGGATTGCCTGAGCCCGTGGGTTCAAAACCCACCTGGGCAACTTGGCAAGACCTCATCTCTACAATAAATAAAAAAAATTAGCCGGGCATGGTAGCGCACGCCTGTAGTTCCAGTTACTTGGAAGGCTGAGGCGGAAGGATCGCTGGAGCCCAGCAGGTCGAGACTCCAACTCACAAAAAAAAAGATGGGAATGAGGGCCCTTGATGAGATTAAAGTGGGGTGGTCGTAGGGAAAGAAAAAAGACACAGGGAAGGATGGGTGTAATCGTGGAGAAGTGGAGCAGAGGAAGTAAGGTGGGCTTTCCCTCATTGTGACTGAAATAAGAGCCCACCCTTAGAGCTTTCCAAATAAGTCCCAGAATAATAAACTAATGAGAATGTGAGGGGGGGAGAAAAGTCAAAGCTGAGTAGTAAGTGGATATCATTTTGTAAACTTCTGCTGGGCTCTTTTTAAGAGCAATGAAGAGATATATTCTGAAATGGCTCCAAATGCCTTCTTAATGCCAGTATCTCAAGAGAGGCACCTGAATTAGGCATATTCATGACTTAGCCTGTGTATTAATGCAGGTGGTGATGATTGACCATAACTGTAAATAACAGGACACATTCTTGTGGTCTCCTAAGGACTACCTGGTAATGGAATAATCATGACGATTAGGATGTGGTGAATTCACCCTCTCACTGTGAAGTAGAATGCCAAATAGAAGTAGTTAGTATTCATTGAAAGCAGCATGTGAATAATCAGATAAAAGAAAAGTACTTAGTGACAGCAAAAAAAAAAAAACACAAAACACTTAGTGAAAAGTCCTTTAACATTTATTTTTGTAGCACAATAAAATAAAAATGTAGGTTAGTTTTAAAATTCGTAGCTTATCTAAAGGAACTCCTTGGGACTTACTGCCTACATGTGAAATTACTTGAAAGAGAGAAATAGAGGCTGTATTATAAAGTAGAAGGAATTCAAAGTTCTTTTTTGCTAGAATACACATTGGTATGTGAAAGTGCTTTTAATTAGAGATAATTAAAATAATAGGCTATATTTAAAATAATTACATATTAAAAGATGTCTACAAAATGATGGGATCTTGGCTATAAAATGTTAACATGAGCAATATCGAGGCATAATAATACCTTTTCTACATGATTTTTTTTTACTAATCTATCTTTTCATCCCACTTGCCCTTCTTCTGCTAAGAAGAGGGGGGAAAGAACTTCAATAATTTATAGACATTGATTCAGTCAGTACAGAAGAAATTTACTGGAGTTATATCTTTATGACAAAGTTATAAACATAAATTTCTCACTGAAATAAAACTTAAAAGTACTGGATCCCTTATATGGAGAGAGAGAGAGAGAGAGAGAGAGAGAGAGAGCAAGAGAGAGACAGTGAGAGAAAGAGAGAAATAGATAACTACATATTTTATATGTGACAGATCTGACTGTTACTTACATTAATAGTTAACTTAAAAGGAAATAAAACTAGATAGTCCTAAGAAGAGATGTTTTGCTTGTAACCTAAAGTAATAAAATGAAATGCAAATAAAAACATAGAGCTTTTCCCGCTTAAATTAACAAAGCATTTTAAAATGATGGTACCCAAAGCATCAATAATCACCAATAGCATTTTTAAGTGGATACATTTTGGAATGTAATCTGGCAATATACATTGAAAGGTACAAAAAAGGCTATAACTTTCAATTTAGCAATTCCAGCTGCAGGAATGTGTCTTAAGGAAATAATCTAAAACATGGAAACAGCTACAAGCAAAAAAAAAAATTATTTATCTATTATTTATAATAGAAAATAAAGGAGAGAGGAGAGGACCCTGAAAAAATTAAAATCTCTAATAAAAGAATATATAAATTATAGTACAATCATTTGATATATTCTGCAGGTGGTAAAAAATGATAGTTGTGAAAACTGGAGAAAATATGGAAGAATTTTTACAGTGTAATGTAAATTTGAAATACTGTATGATTACAATTCTTCAAAGATATGCTTTTTAAAAGCACAGTGCCAGGTGCTGTGGCTCAACCCTGTAATTCCAGCACTTTGGGAGGCCAAGGTAAGGAGATTGCCCTAAGTCCATGAGTTCCAGCACAGCCTGGGCAACCTCGCGAGACCTCATCTCTACAATAAATCAAAAAAATTAGCTGGGCGTTGTACGCACACCTGTAGTTTCAGCTACTTGTAAAGCTGAGGTGGAAGGATCAACTGAACCTAGTAGGTTGACCCTGGGGTGGCCATGAGCATGACACTGCACTCCAACCTGAGCTACGAGTGAGACTCCAGCTCCAAAAAAAAAAAAAAAAAGCACAGAAGAAAATACATGAAAAAGAGATAGGGCTGTTAAGGTGATGAGAATATGGGTGCTTTTGTTCTTTTTCTATACTTTCTACATTTTTTGTGATGTGAAAGAACTAGAAATTGTACAGTGTGATTATAACACTTTTAAAATAGAAATGTCATTAAATTTTTAGACTGGAGAGTTGGTTTTGTTTTTTTTCCCAATGTTTTTCCAGTTTCTCTAATGCCATTGAATCTCTGAAGCCTTCATAAAAACTAGATAGCATAAATGTAAGACTCATTTTCAGGGTTTTTTTTTTTCAGAGACAGAGTCTTGCTCTGTCACCCAGGTGGGAGTGCAGTGGTATGATCACAGCTCACTACTGCCTTGAAATCCTGGGCTAAAGCAATTCTCTCACCTCAGTCTCCTGAGTAGCTAGGACTACAGGTGCATGCTTTTGGGGGGGTGGGGGAGGATTAGAGACAGAGTCTTGCTATGGTGTATGGGGCTGACCTCAAATACCTGGCTTCAAGGGATCCTCTTACCTCAGCCTCCCAAAGTGCTAGGATTACAGGTGTGAGCTACTGAACCCAGGCTAGAGGAAAATGTTTAGGCAAGTTATAGGTGAAAATGTCTACAATGAAATATGTGAAAAGAAAGTGAATACAAAATGTCTTATATGATTCTGATTTTGATTTGCTTAAAGATTTTTTTAAAAATAAGGCTTGATCTTCTTAGATATTACAAAAAGCGCAAGCAACAAAGAAAAAAAGATAAATTAGACTTCAGCAATTTGAAAACCTTTCGGGATTCAGACACAAAGTAGGTGTACTTTATACCCGCTAGGATGGTTATAATAAAAAAGATACAATAAACAGCTAGTGCTGATGAAGATGTGAAGAAATCAGAACCCTCATACATTGCTGGTGGGAATGTAAAATGATGCAGTCGCTTTGGAAAATGATTTGGAAATTCCTCAAAAAGTTTAACATAGAGTTACCATATGAGCCAACAATTGCTTTTCTAGGAGAAATGTCCACAGAAAAATTTACACATAAGTGAATGTTCACAACAGCATTATAAATGGCCCCAAAATGGAAACATCTCAAATGTCCATCAACAGAAGAATGGGTAAACAAAATGTGATATATACATACAGTGGAATATTACTTAATGGAATGAAATTCTAATACATTCTGCAACATGGATTAACTTTGAAAGCATGTTGAGCGAAAGAAGCTGGTTTCAAAAGACCACATATTGTATGATTGCATTTGGCTCGATGTCTAGAATAGGCAAATCTGTAGGGACAGATAGTTGGTTAGTAGTTTCCCAGAGTTGGGAGTAAATGATGGTGGGAGAATGAACATGAGGCTTCTTTCTGGATTGATGAAAATATTCTAAAATTAGATTATGGTGATGATTGTACAGCTTTGTGATGGTATTAAAAATCATTGAATTCATATGCTGTAAGTAGGTGAATTAGATGATATGTGAATTGTATTTCAATAAAGCAGTTAAAAAATAAAAATAATGACACTTCTATTTTGACCCAAGGGTGTAGAAAACAAAAAGGATTGAAGGAAAGACTACAATAAATTTACAGTGGTAACCTCTTGGGTTATAAATGACAGGTGATTTTACTTTTATTTTTTGGTGTTAAGCAGTGTTCATAACAGGTATTATCTAATCAGTGCATCAGTAATTATGGTTATGTATTATCAAAGAGCCAGTGAAGCGGAGCTGCTAAGTGCCTGAGTAAACTTGGCAGACCACAATTATTGCTGTAGGCTGTGACAAACTATTAGTTGTATGATCTTGGACAAGTCACCTTACTTCTCTGTTCCTCAGTTTCTTTGCCCAAAGGACATCATGATGATTTCACCATACTGGGTTGTTTTGAACATTAACTTAGAGTTTGTGGAAATGCAGACAAATGCACGGTATATGGCAATGCATGCAGGGGAACAGCAGGAGAGGGGAATAGCAGTGGTGTTAGGGCTTAGTGGTGGCAGTAATAGGGGATTAATAACCACCACTGTAGGCCACATCATGGTTGCAAGGCCCTCTCTCTGCAGGTTGGTTGGTTGTTACAAGTGAGCAGGGTGGGAGGACAACTTCCCAAATCCTGGGCTTTTGCAGAAAAGGTTGAAAGAAGCATTTTGCAGAAAAGGTTGAAAGAAGCAGTGCTCTGGGGAGCCCAGAGGGAGGTCTTCCTCTGAGATTTGTAGAGGCCAATAGGTAGAGTATTTCTTTCCCTTTTTGCTGCTATGTACAATTAGCTTTTTAAAAAACTTTCTTCTTTTTAAAATTCACTCCAAAATAAATTGTTGAATTTAGGGATTTTTTCCAACTTAATGAAATCACCCTGGGTTCAAAAAGTATATTTGAGAGATATAAAGTAATAGACCTTAATGGACTATAAGGTTTGTTTATCCCTGTCAGATCTATCCCATGGAGAACATCATAGAGTCTACGGTTTTAACAGGGTTCTTACACAATTAAGAGAAAATTAGGCTGAATTTTTAAACTTAGATTTGCTGTCTATAAATAAGCAGTCATATATTCTAGAGAAATTTCCTCATATGTACAAAAGAGGATGTGTTTACCAAATGTTTACAAAAACCCAAAATACCAAAACTAAATGTTAGTTATGCAATAAAACAGATGGCAGTGGAATTTGAATGAATTAAGCCACAAATATTAACAAGAGAAAAAAACTCTAAAAATTAAAAAGTTGCAGAAAGATACTGAGAGTAGGGTATCATTTAAATAAAGTTAAAATCTGCAAATACTATTATTTGGGATGCCTGCATAAGTAGTAAAAGCAATAAAGACGGCAGGCTCGGTGGCTCAGCCTGTAATCCCAGAGCTTTGGGAGGCCGAGGTGAGTGGATTGCCTGAGCCCGCGGGTTTGAGACCTGCCTGGGCAACTTGGCAAGACCTCATCTCTACAATAAATCAAAAATTAGCCAGGCATGGTAGTGCGCGCCTGTAGTTCCAGCTACTTGGAAGGCTGAGACGGAAGTATCGCTGGAGTCCAGCAGGTTGAGGCTGCAGTGGCCGGAAGCGGCCACTGCACACCAGTCTGGGTGACAGAATGAGACTCCAACTCAAAAAGAAAAAAAAAAGCATAAAGATTTCCATGGGAGTGACAAACATGAAATTCAGGATAGTGGTGATGTGGAAGGATGGGAGGGAAACAGAGTCAGGGAAATGTTTTCAATTGTATTTGTAAGGTTTGAAACTGACGGATGGACACACTGATATTCTTTATATCATTTTCATTGCTTTTCATACATTATTTCTTGTTTCATAAATTATTTTCAAGGAAAAATTTGGAGGAAGGCAGTTTGTTATATTGTTCTCTTTACTTTTCTGAGTTTTAAAGTTTTTTAAATTAATAAAATACTGTATTTTCTTGTAAACTTTACATGTATAACTTTCTTTTGTCACCTATATTTCAAGCTCAAATGAATTGATGGAAAGATGGAATGAGGTAGTGGTATTATTTCAGAAGTAGTGAACCAAGGCCTTTCTACTGAGAAACAGAACTTGAAATAAATTAGGTTTGGTTCAGTCTGTAGTACTAATTGGATTTAATTATTTATGAGCTAAGTGTCATAAGTGTCCATGATCCTTAAAAGAATTAATCACATTTCAAAGGGCATTGGAAACCATATAAATGCAATAAAGCTGCATAGTCTAATCATCAGCACATTACCTTAAAGTCCTGTGGAAGAGGCAATGTATTTAACATGCTAGAAACTAGTCCAGACTTTTGCATCAGACTTTGTACAATGTCATTTATTACCCATGGAGAAGAAACAACAATCGCATACATACAACACTTGTTTTGTAAAGATACATGCATATTTAACAACATATATGTTAGCTACATTGGCAGATGACTAACTGGAGGATAAAGGAGAATGGATAAAAAAATAAAATAAAATAAAATGACTTCTGACAGCTCAGGCCTGCTTCTGGCCAGATGAACCTACTTCCGAAGGGTGAGGATGACCTCAAGCAGTTGAGCCTTGGGTCTTGGTCACTTAAATGACTGATAGGGAAAGGCAAACCTGTGAGGTTTTAGACTTCTCCCACCTTGGCCAACAGAAGAGGCGGGGGAAAGATGAGGACCTGTATTCTTGTCCAGCTTAGTTGAGAGCAGGGAGGGGCCAACCCACTGTACCCCAACATTGTCTTCACTTGGCTAGAGCCAGGAGGAAGAGGTAGAGGCCCAGGCATTGTAGCTGGGTCTTTCAGTTCTTGCTGCTACTGCTATTGCTGTGGTTCTACTCCTACTCATTGTATTGCTTCTATATCTGTATGACTACACCATATTTGAGGCCCTACTATGTGCCGAACACGTAGGAAGACATTTGGAATTCTTACTTAATCCTCCCATCAACTTTAAGGGATGTAGGTATTGTCAAAACCATTTTACAGTTCAAGAAATTGAGATACAGACAAGCCAGGTACCTTAACCAAGACCTCATAATTAGTTATGTAACACAGCTGGTTTGAGCTTTTTAAAAAACCTGTGGGGTCATACCTTTCAGCTGCTATCATAAAATAGGGCAGTCATGTTTTTGTCAGCTATAGAATTCCACGCTCTTGGGGGAGAAACCAACTCCAAACCCAGTCTCACTGGGAGAAGAAAACACAAAATTTTAGATAGCATAGAGCACATACAAATTTGTGAAGGTACTTAGGAACCTGTATTGATAATCAGGAAAATTACAAATTCTGTGACACAACTACTACTAGAAATATATCCCAAGGAAATCATCAGAGACACAAGAACACATTTGTTCACAAGGATGCACACTGGAATATTATATAAGTGAAATAGTGAAAACCACCCTCAAGTCCAAGAATAGGGACTGATTATGTTATACATATAGCTTATGTACGTATGTATATTATAATAATTGCTACGATGTGTTGAGTGCTTACTGTGTGCCACTCACTGTTTTAAGAACTATACATATATTAACTCATTTAGTCTATATGCTAGATTACAGTGTGATCCTCAAAAAAGTTTGTATAAGAGTCAAACACAGTGGCTTACCTCTGTAATCTCAGCACTTTGGGAGGCTGAGGTGGGAGCATCGCTTGATCCCAGGAGTTTGAGACCAACCTGGGCAACATAGTGAGACCTTGTCTCTTTAGAAAATTATACAAAAATTAGCCAGGCATAACGGCACGTGACTATAGTCCCAGTTACTCAGGAGGCTAAAGCTGAAGGATCGTCTGAGTCCAGGAGGTCGAGGCTGAGGTGGGCCGTGATCATGCCATTGCACTCAAGCTGGGTAACAGAGTAAGACCCCAACTCAAAAAAGAAAAAAAAATGATTGTATAGGAATATTTACAACTTGAGAAAATGTTCATGATCTATCACTGAATGAACAAAGCATATTTAAAAACTGTTTTAAAACTACATAGATCTATATAAAAGGGAAATAATTAGGGCTAAGACATGAAATTAATGTTGCTGTTTTCTTCTATAAGATTTGGAGAATTTTCCAAGTTTTCCACAATAATAATCATCCATCGCTTTTTAAAAAACAGATTTTAAAAGAATTTCGAACCTCTGTGGAAAGCAGTGTGGCGACTCCTAAAAGCTCTAAATATCAACCTCCCATATGACCCCGCAATCCCCCTACTGGGAATATACCCTGAAGAACTCAAATCACTCTGTAAAAAAGATACCTGCACACGTATGTTTATCGCAGCATTGTTCACAATAGCAAGAACCTGGAAACAACCATGCTGCCCATCAAAAGAGGACTGGATTAAAAAAAATGTGGTAGATATACACAATGGAATTCTACGCAGCCATAAAAAAGAACAAGATCATGAATTCTGCAGCAACCTGGATGGAACTGGAGTCTATAATACTGAGTGACCTCTCACAGAAACAAAGATCTGAGTATCACATGTTCTCACTCATATAATGGACCTTGAACATCCAATGTAATACTATAAGAAAATGACT
Organism: Cephalopachus bancanus; assembly: GCA_027257055.1. NCBI lineage: Eukaryota > Metazoa > Chordata > Mammalia > Primates > Tarsiidae > Cephalopachus > Cephalopachus bancanus. The sequence continues at coordinate 1,982,325 of JAPVLO010000022.1, read as the reverse complement.
GACGGTACTGGGAAACTATGGGGGGGGAGGGAGATGGGATTAACAGTAGCAAATATCTGTCTGGGGATGGGGAAACACCTCTTATCAACAGGGTGCCTGAATGAAACGTAATTGTACACCTAACCCTTAACTGTACCCCACAAAACCATAATAAAAAATATTGAAAAAAAAAAGAATTCCGTAACAAGATACCAGGGCACGCCTGAGAGCCTGATGCCCCAGTAGTGTCAGCGCTCCCCAGGAGGTGGAATCACTGATAAACAGGGGAGTGAGCCCAGCTAGCTCCATGACCAGGGAGCCAATAAGCCCAGGGAATGACCTTGAGAGACCTTGGCAACGTAAGGGAACCCGATTGGGGCCCCTCTCTACCGTGGGCCACCGCCCTGTTTGCTCAGAAACTCTACTGTGAGGCCCTGGCATCAGAGCCTGGGTCACCAGGCAGGAATCCAGTCATTCTGGCCAGTGCTAAAAACAGTTACAGAGACTGACACTCTCAGAACTAAGTTCATAGGTCTCATTCCAGCTCTAAGAGGTATTCACTGTCTGGCTCCTCCTGACTTCTTGGACCCAGTTTTCCATAACTCTCCAAAACCCTTTTCTCCAGAAAGGCCATTTTCTTCTAACTTTCCTTTTTACACGTAATGCATTTTCCTCCGTCTCCACATTTTCCAAACTTTCCTTTCCCATGCTCTGTTCCAAAAATGTCTTTGTTCAAAGCCTATGTATGATGCTGACAAAACTGATGGTAGTGTTGATGCAACAACTATAAACTTAGGTGTATAGCAGCTGTAGTAGTAGCAGTAGTAGCAATAATAATAGCTACCACTAATTAACTAATAAATGTTTTTAGATGAGGTCTCACTCTGTTGCCCAGGCTCAAGTGCAGTAGAGCAATCATAGCTCACTATTGCCTCCAATTCCTGGGCACAAGTGATCCTCCTGAGTAGCTAGGACTACAGTTGGGCCACACCTCCCCTGGAAAATTTTTGTTTGTTTTTGAGTTGGAGTCTCACTCTGTCATCTGGACTGGAGTGCAGTCCTGCGGGGCTCCGGCGATCCTTCCGCCTCAGCCTTTCAAGTAGCCAGAACTACAGGTGCGCGCTACCATGCCCAGCTAATTTTTTATTTATTGCAGAGACAAGGTCTTGCCAACTTGCCCAGGCTGGTGTCGAACCTGCAGGTTCAGGCAATCCACTTGCCTCAACCTTCCAAAGTGCTGGGATTACAGGCTGAGTCACTGAACCCAGCTGGCAAATTTTTAAACATATTTTATAGAGACGGTATATCACTTAATTGCCCAGGTTGGTCTCAGACTCCTAGCTTCAAGTGATCATCTCAAGTTGGCCTCTCAAAGTACTGGAATTACAGGTGTGAGTCATGACCCTGGCCAGCTGCCATTTAGTTAGCACTTACTATATATTATTTAAATACATTGAATCCCATTTTATCTGTATAGCTCTTCTGTAGGCAGATACAGAATGACCTTCTTTACAGATAAAAGATCTAAGTCTTAGTGAGGTGAAGTAAATTTTCCTAGGTTCCATCATCAATAGATGGTAGAAATAAACTTCAAACCCAAGTCTGTGCAACTCACAAAGCACGTCCATAACCATTGCCTCCCAAAATTTGTGAGGATGGCGGGGCAGGTATAATCATCCCTGTTTTACAGCTGTAGTATCTGAGTCTGGCTGATGGTAAACGTGTTTGGGGGAGAGAGTCTAAGAATATAGGTCTCCTGTATCATAGTTGCAGAAAACATTGATTTCTATGGGGAGTCAGAGTCTCACTGCCTCCCAGGCTCACAGCTACTCCAGTCTCGACCTGCTGGGCTCAGGTGATCCTTCCAAGTGGCTGGGACTACAGGTGCTCATGACCATGCTCAGCTAATTTTTTTATTTATTGTAGAGATGAAGTCTCGCCATGGTGTCCAGGCTGGTCTTGAACTCCTGGGCTCAAACAATCCTCTGTCTTGTCTTCCCAAAGTGCTGGGATTACAGGCGTGAGCCACTGTACCTGGCCGAAAACATCGATTTTGCTCACACACTTGTCATGGCTGCCTTAATGTGAATTCAGCTCAATCTGGGTTTCAGAATTCATCTATTATCTAAGTACAATTCCGAATTCATCAGTTCCCAGGAAAGGCACTGATGGAAAAAGTAACTCTGTGAATGGAATATCAGATATGTGTATATATCTATATGATATATATGAATATATAGAACAGTCTTCTGAAAAAGTATCCACCAACAAACTGGGTATTGAGAGATTTAAGGTTAAATTTAAGGAAAAATAAACAATTTACTCCTTTTTCTAAAAATACAAACAAGTAAAACCCACTCAGGTTCTTTGAATAGGGAGTAGAAGTCTCCCCAGTGTAAAGGTGTGACCTTTGACCCTTGTTATAGAGAACTAAAACTATATCCTTGCCGGGCTCGGTGGCTCAGCCTGTAATCCCGCGCCTTTGGGAGGCTGAGGTGAGTGGATTGCCTGAGCCCGCGGGTTCGAGACCCGCCTGGGCAGCGAGACCTCATCTCTACAATAAATTAAAAAATCAGCCGGGCGTGGTAGCACACGCCTGTAATTCCAGCTACTTGGAAGGCTGAGGTGGAAGGATTGCCAGAGCCTAGCAGGTCGAGGCTGCGGTGGCCGGGAGCGGCCCTGGCACTCCAGTCTGGGCGACAGAGTGAGACTCCAACTCAAAAAAAAAAAAGAATAAATGTCAGATAATTAAAAAAACAAACAAACAAGCTATATCCTTGAGGAGTCCTGTGTTCCAGAGTGAATATGCTGATAAAGCAATTTACACTGCAATTCTAGTCTGTCATATGTAATGGACTCCCAAGGCAGGCCCTGCCCTGTGGTTCAGCTATTCCCTTCATTTTTATTCAAATATATTTGGTTCATTATTTACTTAAACTTGGCAACTTCTAGTCAATGTCCCAGGAGAGGTATAAAGCAGGCCACAAGTGGAATGCATTTTCTGGAAACCCTCAAGCTAAATTCTTTGTTTCATTTCACCTGTCACCAGGACTGGTGTCTCAGTGGCCCTGAGCTCAGCCAGGCACCTGTGTCCTGCTCAAGGCTTGGCAGGGAAGAAGAGTTCTCCAAGGTTATGGATACAACTTGAGAAGCTACAGTGAAAAAATCGCTACAATGTATGCTTCACACACACACACACACACACACACACACACACACACACAGCTTTAGAGGATGTGAGATTCTTCTTGGGACATGGCGTTAATGAAAGAGTATATGACAAATCTTTTGTTTTAATATTTAGATAATTAAAGACTGAATTAAAGAATTGACATCTTTTCACAGGTATTCTACATAGCACGTGAATGAATTTGATCCACACGTGTATCCCATAATTCTTATAGCAATTCATGCATTAAATATGTAAAAACTGAACTGTATTTTTTAAATGCACATATTAAGTTTGATAGTTAAGGGAATTCTTTTGTGAATTATTTAAAAGTAAGGACTCTTTTTAAAGTAATTAGCCCCTAAATTTTTTTGTGACAGCTTTATTGTGATATCATGCACTTTACAATTCATCCCGTTAAAATGTGCTATTCAATAATTTTGAGTATATTCACAGAGTTGTGTGACCATCACTACAACTAATTTTAGAACATTTTCATCACTCCCAAAAGAAGCCCTCTTCCCTTCAGCTATCACTCCCCATTCTCCTCACCCCAACTTCTGATCCTCAGGAACCTAATCTTCTGTCCGCCTTTATAGATTTGCCTGTTCTGGACATTTCATGTAGGAATCACACAATATGTGGTCTTTTGCGACTGACTTCTTTCATTGAGCGTAATGTTTTCAAGGTTGATCCATGGTGTAGCGTGCATCAGTTCTTACTCCTTTTTATGACAAATAATGTCTCATTGTATTGATAGAGTGCATTTTGTTTATCCATCAGCTGGTCATTGGGTTCATTCTACCTTTTGGCTATTATGAATAGTGCTGATATAAACATTCGTAGACAGCTTTTTGTGTGAACACATGTTTTCATTCTCTTGGGTAAATGAGGGGGAATCCAAAAAACCTGGAATTTATTTATTAAAAATTGTGTTACTCATTCTTATTTGTTTACACTTCAGTCACCTTCAAAGTATTCTCCATTTGATGCAATGCACCTACCGAGACGCTTTTTTCCACTACTCACAACAGTTTTTTGTTTTGTTTTAGTCGGGTCTCACTCTGTTGCCCAGGCTGGAGTGCAGTGGCACACTCACAGCTACCACAACCTCGACCTTCTGGGCTCAGGTGATCCTTCCACCTCAGCCTCTAAAGTAGCTGGAACTACAGGCGAGTACCACCACACCCGGCTAAATTTTTTAAAATATTTATTGTAGAAACAAGGTCTCACCAAGTTGTCCAGTCTGATCTCAAACCTTGGGCTCAGGCAATCCTCTTGTCTCAGTCTCCCAAAGTGCTGGGATTACAGGTGTGAGCCATTGCACCTGGTGAGGTCACAATATTTTTTTGAACTCATCAATTTTGATACCTTTTAGTGCTTCTGCCGTTTTTGTTTCACCTCTTTCACATTGGTAAAATGTTTCCCTTTGAGGACTTTTTTCATCTTGGAAACCAAAAAAAAAGTTACTCAAGGTGAGATCTGGTGAATAGGGAGGTTGGGGGATAGGGGTCATGCCATTTTGGTCAAAAACTGCTGAATACTCAGCGTAGTATGAGCAGTTGCACTGTAAATCACCCATCATGAAATGGAGAAACACAATGAAAGACTTTCCAAAAAAATCCACTAAAACTGAACTCAGCCTGTCACAAGAATGCTAGCTGGTACACTGATGCTGATGATTTCCTGGAACACTTACCTTGTGGGGTGGGGGGAAGCCTATATGACAATGGGCCCACCTTCCAAAAGATAATTCTGGGTTTTTTTGGGAGGTCCCCCCTCTAAACCTAGAACTGTGTCAAAATAATTAATTGGGAAGTCATTAGGCTGATATAGCTCTAGCATGTTGGGTTTCTATACAAGCAAACCAAAACTCAACTCGAAATAAACAGTAAAAGGAAACTTAAGCTTAATCAATCAGAAACCACCAACTAACCTAAGGAGGAACTTTCTAACTTTAACCAATCAAATATTTCCTTTGTCTTGCTTCCACAAACACCTTATAAAAGTTTCCCCTCACATCCCCTCGATGAACTGTTGGCAATCTGATGCTGCCAATTTCATGAGTCACTGAATGCTCAATAATAAACTCATCAACGTTTTAATGTGCCTCGGTTTATTTTTTAACAAGTGAAATTTACTGAGTCAAATGGTAACTCTATGTTAACCTTTTGGAGGAGCTACCAGATTTCTTTCCAATGCAGATGCACCATTTTACATTCCCACCAGCAGTGTATGGGTGTTTTCCTTCCTCCGCATTCTCACTAACACTTGTTATTATTTGGCTTTTTAAAAAATTAAATCCATCATAGTGGGTGTGAAATAGAGTCTCATTGTGGTTTTGATTTGCATTTTCTTGATGGTTAGTTATGTTGAACATCTTTTCATGTGCTTGTATATTTGTATATCTTTTTTGAACAAGTGTCTATTGAGATTCTTTGCTTCCTTTTAAGCTGAATTATTTATCTTACTGAGTTGTAAGAGTTATTTGTATATTCAAAACAAGTCTCTTATTAAATCTATGATTTGCAAGTACTTTTTTCCATTCTGTGTGTTGTCTTTTCACTTTCTGGATAGTGTCCTTTGAAGTACAAAAGGTTTTAATTGTGCTGAAGTGCAATTTATTTTTCTTTTGGTGTCAGAAACCATTGCCAAAACCAAGGTCATGAAGATTTACCCCTATGTTTTCTTCTAAGAGTTTTCTAGTTTTAGCTCATAAATGTAGGTCTTTGATCTATTTTTAGCAAATTAGAGTCCAAGTTCATTCTTTTGTATGTGGGTATCTAGTTTTCCAGCACTATTTGTTAAAAAGACTGTTTATTCTTTCTCTTACTGAGCTGTTTTGGCACTCTTGTTGAAAATTAATTGACTGTGAGGATTTCTGGATTCTCAGTTCCATTGATCTATACATGTCTATCTTAGAGCCAGTGCAACAACCTTGATTACAGTAGATTTATAGATTTTGAAATCAGAAGTTTGAGTCCTCCACCTCTGTTCTTTTTAAATATCATTTTATTATTCAAGGTTCCTTGAGTTTTCATGTGAATATTAGGGCTAGCTTGCCAATTTTGCAAAGAAGCCAGCCAAGGGGGTTGACAGGGACTGCATTAAATCTGTAGATCAATTAGGGGAGTATTACTGTCTTAACAATATTTAGTCTTCTGATCCATGAACATGAGATGTCTGTCCATCTATTGAAATCTTCTAACATTTTCCAACAATGTTTAATAGTTTATAGAGTATAAATTTTGCACTGCTTTTATTTTATCCTAAGTATTTAATTCTTTTTTATTATATTGCAAATTGAATTGTTTTTCTAATTTCATTTGTGGATTGTTCAATTGTATAGAAATATAGTTGATTTTTGTATATTGTTCTTGTATCCTGTAACTTTGCTGAACACTAAAAATTTTTAGTTCTGGTAATTTTTTAGTGGATTCCTTAGGATTTTCTATATGAGGAGTTACCCCTAAAAAATCCAGAATTTATTTGCAAAAAATTGTATATTTGCTGGGTGTGGTGGCTCACACCTGTAATCCTAGCACTTTGGGAGGCAGAGGTGAGAGGATTGGCTGAGCCCAGGGGTTTGAGACCAGCCTAGGCAATACGGTAAGACTTCATCTCCACAATAAATCAAATAGTTAGCCAGACATGGTGCCACACACCTGTATTCTAGTTACTTGGAAGACTAAGGCAGAAGGATCATCTGAGCCCAGCAAGTCGAGGCTGTGGTAGCTGTGAGCATGCCACTGCTGGGCAACAGAGTGAGATCCAACTAAAAAAATAAAATAAATTGGGTATTAATTCTTACATGTTTAAACTTCAGTCACCTTCAAAGTACTCTCCATTTGATGCAGTACACCTATTGAGATGCTTTTTCCACCTCCAACAGTTTTTGAACTCGTCAATTTTGATGCCTTTTAGTCCTTCTGCCTTTTTGGTTTCACCTCTTCCACATCAGCAAGATGTTTCCCTTTGAGGACTTTTTTTCATCTGGGGAAACAAACAAAAAAAGTCCTCTGGGTGAGATAGGGTCAATAGGGAGGGTGACACAAGGGTCATGCTGTTTTTGGTCAAAAGCTTCTGAATACGCGGCATGGTGTGGGCAAGTGTGCTCATAAATCACCCATCATGAAATGGGAAAATGGGTTGAAAGAATCTCCAAAAAAAATTCAATGAAGCCAAATGCAGCCTCTCACAAGAACACTAGCTGGTACACTGTTCTCACGGGTTCTTAAAATGCTTACCTAGCAGAGGAAGCCTGTACTACAAGGGGGCCTGCCCTCCAAAATATTGGTAATTCTGGGTTTTTTGGGTTGCCCCTCATAAGAGATCATATTATCTACAAATAGAGATAGTTTTTCTTCTTTCCAATTTAACAAATGCCTTTTATTTCGTTTTCTTACACCTCTAAATTTTAAAAAGTAAATCCTAATGTTCATTTTTTGATTTGCTTAAGACAAAATTCAATGTCAATTATATCTCAATAAAGTTGTTTTAAAGGAAACATTTTAACTTTCCTGGAAACCATCACGTGGGCGGAGGAGGGAGGTAGCACTGTTAATATATTGGCCTATTTCCTTCCAAGTTTTTTTTTTTTTGGTATATTTGGATGCTTAAATATAAATATAATTGGACACATACTGTATTGATATTTTACCATCCCTTTCTCAGTGGCTCAGTGAACAGTTAAACTCTTCTCAGGATTAAGAGATTTTCTGATTAAAAGAAAAAAAAACCAAACCCTAGCCCTATCAGGTAAGGGTGGAATAGGAGCTAATGGAGGATCTGTGGGTCCAGCAGCATACATTGGGTACCCACCCCTGTGGGCGAGCTTCAGAGAAAACACAGCCCCCATCCCTACATCCCTCCCTTAGAGTGAAAATGAGAGTCCCACAGGCTGCATGGACTTCTTGGGCTCTTTTAAATGCCCAAATACTCCAAATGTCTGGCTTTTCTGTTACTCTTTAATCCATAGATAGGGTCTAGAGTGCGCACTTTCAGAATGACCTTGGAACCTGCGGGCATGAGGAGGTGGGAAACCTTGGCCCTTGCACAAAGCCTGACTGGGAAATGTGACAGCGATCACCTCCCTAATCACCATATCAAACACTGAGCAGGTTGTGAGGACTGAGACTTTCACACGGTGTGATGCAGGCATGACCTCCTCTGGCTCATAGAGTCTGAGAAGCAAAGTAAGCAGCTGTGGTGTGGAAAACAGCTTTTATTGCCAGAGTTCTTTTCAGTAGCTTCTTATATGCCTTGTTTTTGCTTCTGCTGGGCTCTAATCAGTTAGTGTCTTGTGCAAAGACACTCATTAAATATAATAATATTTGAATGAATGTGACATTAACATTTTCCCACGTCACTAAAAATGCTTCAAAAGTAGGATTTCCCATAGGTGCAAAATACTACATTGTCTGATTATCTCATGATTGTCTTAACCAGTTCCTCCAGAAAGTGATTGGAATCTCTTTGGGGGACACAAACATTTAAAAAAAATTTTTATTTTAAAGATGTGGGGTACAATTTAGGGTTAAGTAAACAAATGTTCATTATGCAGGTACCCTTGTGATGAGGTGTGTCCTCCTCCCCCTGGGAGAATCCCACTACTGCCAATCCTGTCCCCCTCCCAGGAAAATTTCCCACTACTGACAATCATTTTCGTATAGTATTATGATAATTGTTCAAGGTTCACTTATAAATGACAATATGTTATACTCAGTTCTTTGTTTCTGTGATAGATTGGTCAGTATTATAGACTCTAAGTCCATCCAAGTTGCTGCAAAGTTCATAATTTTGTCCTCATTAATGGCTGTGTAATATTTCATTATGTATATGTACCACATTTTTTAAATCCAGTCCTCTTTCTATGGACAGCATAGTTGGTTCTATGTTTTTGCTGTTGTTAATAATACTGCAACAAACATGCATGTGCAGGTATCTTTTTCATAGAGCGATTTGAGTTCTTCTGGATATATTCCCAGTAGGCGGATTGTGGGGTTGTATGGAAGGCCAATTTTTGGACCTTTTAGGAATTGCCACACTGTTTTCCACAGAGGCTGTATTAGTTTACACTCCCACCAACAACATTAAGTTTTTAATGTATCTCTTTTGTTAAGGCTGTTTGTCACCAGCACTACATTACAACCCATTTTCCCAACAAGGACAATTCACAGACATAAGCTTCATCACTCAGAGATGTAGCCAGGACTGCCTAGGGTGTGGCCTGGTCTTAAGCTCTGGTTCTCCTATAAAATCTGCAAAGTCGGATAGTGTTCAGCCATAGAAAATGAGAGTTTACCCAATGGAGCATGCTAGGTTTCAACACTATAAGAAGAACAATTTACTTTTCATATTAACCCTGAAAGAAATCAGTGAGGAAATTTGTCAGCCCCAGACTGTTCATGTTTACAGGAACCTGAGAAATTGCCAGGTGAGCCCACACAAGTGCCAGGGTCCCAATGTATCCACATCGGGCACTCAGAATGGACAGAAGAGTCACACAGGCCCAGAAAGCTCTCTTTGCACCCAACAAATTTCCTGTGGCCTCAAGGTGTTGCTTGTAGGTTTGACGGCAGCTGGACCAGATCCTCTGTGATTTCTGCCCATCATTTTTGCCTGGCTCTCACCTCTGTGGGTCACCCCTGCAGAGAGCTGCCCTTGTCATCCTCCTAGCCTTTAGGACACTGTCATTACTGCCAGTGCAGGTGGCTCCTCTCTTGGCTTATTTTTTTTACTTAAGGATTCCCTTTGTCCCCATGCCCATCTCTCTCATCAGTGTGTTTGAGATGTATCCTTGAATGTAACGGTATCCTTATGAATATATGGTGTCATTGTGTATTTTAATTAATATGATATGTATTTTAATTAATATAGATGTATTGGACTTTAAATAAGATAAATAAATTATATGATTTTATTTAAATAAAATAAGATATAGTGATATAAAGCAAGAGCAGCTTTAATGAATTGGTAAAGATAATTTGCTACGAATTGAGGAATATTATTAACTCTCAGCACTTAAGGTTAAATAAAAAAAAAAAAAAAGGTCCCTTCTTCCTGGAGCAAAGGAAAGTGATAAGTGCCACATCTGGCAGCTATCCAGCAGGCTTTAAGGGCCAGAGTGGCTCTAGCATAAATAATGTCACCAGTTAAAAGACATCTTGATGTGAAGTATATCTTTTGTGTAGGATGCATTGAGAATGACCAAACACAGTATTCTTGCAAAAAAAAAAAAAATGCATAATGTCAATCTAATCATAAGAAAACACCAGACAAACTCAAATGAGGGCCATTTTACAAAATAATTTACCAGTACTTTTCAAAAGTATCAGGGTCATAAAAAACAAGAAAAGACCAAAGAAATGTTACAGACTGAAGGAGACTAAGGAGCTATGATAATTAAATGTAATCTCAGATCTTGAATTGAAACCCCAAACAGAAAAAAAGGACATTAATGGGAAAACTTGTAAAATTCTATAAATTTGTAGTATTGTGTTTAAACGTTAATTTACAGGTTTTGATAATTGTACTGCAGTTATGTAAGTTATTAACAGGAGGGGAAGCTGAATGAAAAATGCATAGGAACTATTAGTACTATTTTTGCAACTTTTCTCTAAATCAGAAATTATTTCAAAATTAAATTTTTTTTTAAAAAATCTAGGCCTGATGCCTTTTTTGGGAGTCAATTTTTGACCATTGTTTCAATTTCTTTGGTTAGTTATTGGTCTGAGTTTTCTATTCCTTCCCTAGATAATTTTGGTGATTTATACTTTTCTCAAAACTTTTTCATTTCAACTATTCCATTTTCAGAATTTGGCATGATATTCATTTATATTATCCTCCAATAAATTTTGAGATCTCTGCTGGATTTAGAGTTACATCACCCTTTTTATTACTACTATTATTCATTTGTGCTTCTCATACTATTTTTCCCTAAAATTTTATTAAGACTTTGAGAGGTTTGTCCTTTTTATTAACCTTTCAAATAATCTGCTTTAGTTTTGTTAATCATTCTAATATGTGCTTCCTATTCAGTAATTTCTGGTTTAATTTTCATTTTTTTCTTCCTTCTGTTATTTTTAAGTTCACTCTTTCTAACCTTGAATTGAATGTGTTTTTTCTTGTTAATTTGCCATTTTTTATGTTTTCTAATGTAGGCAGTGATAAGGATATATATATATATATATATATATATATATTTCTTCTAGTTCTATTTGACATCACTCAAGTTAAGTAGGCAGTGTTTTCATTATTGTACAATTTCAAGGGTTCTTATTCTTTTAACCACAGATTATTTCTAAGTATGCCTTTTTATTTCAAACTACATGGAACTTTCTGTTATTTTATGATTACTACTAATTTTATTTTATTAAAACATGGATATTCTTGTGGTCTAAATAGTATTCTTGTCATTGGCATAAAATTCACAATATAATTTTAGTAAATACTCTCCATTTGTTCTTCACGCTTTCCTCCAAAATAATTATTAGTTGAAATAAAATATTTCAAAATAGAAATATGAATAATTGACAGAATGATCTGAGGTTTCTTTTTTAAAATTTATTTATTTATTATAAATATGTGGGGTACAATTAAGGGTTAGGTATATAAACGTCAATCATGCAGATGATCTGAGGTTTCATCCTTGACTCACCCTCCCCAAATTTTTCCAACAACTTATATACTAATGAAGAGTATTAAAGCACACCTTTAGCTTGATTTGTGATTCAGTTCACCACCTTCAGACAAATTACAGTCAATAAAATTTTTCAAATTAGCATCTCCTCTCTGGCACTTGCAAGTATCAATGACATTTGTGTGTGGCTAGAGGTTATGGAGATTTGTGACTGTGCTGAAGAATATAGGTCCAGAATCAGTACTTATTTTTGCTGGTGTTAAAGTATGACAAGCAATATCCTAGTTAGTTTATAAATTCCCACTACTTGAAGCACTGAGTTAAGCTGGAATCTGAAGACAAGGTTGGGAAAGTCACTCTCTAAAATGGAATCTAATGAAATTTAATATACAAGGGAAGGGAGTTTTTGTAACATGTACATCCTACTTTGAGGTTTGAATGTGGGTTGAAGTGTCTGAAGTAACGGCCCTAACTCATACAGACTAAAAAAGAAGTGGTAATAGTAATTATTCATCACTGCCTTTATTAGTCAAGGTTCTCCAGGCAAACAGAACCATTTGCATGTGTGTGTCAACAGAGAGATTTATTTTAAGGAATTTAGCTCATGAGACTATAGAGGCTGGCAAATCCAAAATCTGCAGTGTGTGCTGTGAAACCCAGGGACGCATGGCTGCTGCAGTTCCAGTCTGAAGGCCATCTGCAGACAGAATTCCTTCCTGCTTTGGGAAGGTCTAATTTTGCTCTATTCAGACCTTCAACTGATTGGATGAGGCTCTGCTACATTATGGAGAGGAATCTGCTTTACTCAAAGTCCACCAATTTAAATGTTAATCTCATCCAAAAAACACACTCACAGAAACATGCAGTATATTGTTGACCAAATATCTGGGCACCATGGTCCATCCAAGTTGTCACATAAAATTAACCATCACACTGCCCAAGGGAACAAGAGTATAGTGGGTGGCTGCTAGTGTTTTAGTCCCTGGGAGGCAGAGTGCCTGAGAGGAAACCGGCCTTTTATTCCCAGCTGTGCTTCTTCTAGTTTTGTGACCTCTAGTTTTAGTTCACCTCCTGTAGCCTCAGAGTCTTTCTACAACAAAATATTAGGTTTACAATAATTAAGTGATATAATTCATATACACCATCCAAGGATCTCTGTAGGTAATCATTGTTCTTTGCCCTGTACTTTCTCAGGGAAGAGTATTCTCCAGCTGCTGCCTCCCTCTGAAGTCAAACTTCTTGTGAGATGATCTAACATCCTGGGCTCTGACACTCTGCTCACAAAGTGACATTTGAATTACTAATTCCATTTTCCATAGATATGAACCTAAGAGTTCTCACTGGAGAGGACAATCCCATTGTACATAAATACAACAGGATTCTTATTCATTAAGTCATGGCTTGGTCAGAAATTGTTGGTAAGAAAAGAAATTCACTCTAAGAAACACAAATAAAAAGATTTGTTATTAAGACTAGGGGGAATTTCACAGAGACCTAATTGTAGGAAATAGCCTATCAGCATTGGAAACCATAACATGAGATACTTGTTTCTTTCTTTCTCTCTCTCTGTGGATGCATAATTTTATTCATTTCTCTTGGGCTTCATTTGCTGTGTCCTAAATGTCTGTTCCCTTGTAATGTGGGCCACAAATGGCACTTCACGGGCTCTCTGGCCTACCCTCTACATGACCTTGCATCCCCACGCAGATGCCATCTGACCAACTCATTCTGTGTATTTCTTAGGTCAAACTCTTGAGAGAATCTGATTGAGTTTTGGCCATCTTTGGTCAGATGGCCCAATCAGCAGTGGCTAAGCAGAATAGATCATGTCACTGACTCTTTAGGAATGTGAAGCAAAACTTAAACTAAAAGCATAAGTTGACTATGGCAGACAAACTAACCTACAACTTAGTTTCTACTACAGTTGCTCAGGTGGGTCAGTCAGTACACCTCCAAGAGCTGTGCCTGCTTCTGCTCCTGCATTCCCAGCCCAAAGCTTGTCCTTATCTCCCAGCAAGTCTTCATATTTGCAAAGGCTGTTCTCTCCCCAGGTGAGAGGAGCCAAGGTTCCCATAGACCTTTCTATCTTTTTAGTTCCTGGGACTCCTGGTTGTCATTTGGCTGCCACTGGAGAACCTTGACCACTTCATGATGTGACTTCCAGTTGACTGCTGTTATCTTTGTAATAGACCGGACATCAGCTGTCATCCTGCTCTTTGTATTTCTGGTCTTCCTATCTCTGTGGCTTCTCTGGTCTTTGAATCCTCATCCCTCCACAAACTTGTGGATCTTTTCTGTATTAGATCTCCCTGGGGATCCTCCTGGCCTAGTGCTTTACCTTTTCAGGGTGGACCAACTCAGAACATTGACTTTTCTGAAACTGCAAAGCCAAGAGACAGACTCAGGCAGGGCTGGATAGCTAAGACACACGAGGTGCATTGAGAAGACAAGCCTAAAACAGCCAGGCTGTCCTTACCACTATGGAATCCCCACACAGAAGTGGCAACAAAGCACTATGGAAAAAAGAACTTGGGTCAGTAGGCCTGGATTTTAATCCTGCCTCTTACACTTACTAGCTGTGGGAAACTGGCCAAGTTTTCTGAGGCTTAGTCCTATAAAATAAAAATAATAATACTTAAGGTATAAATTGATAGAAAAATTAAATGAATGCTAAGCAACCAACACATAATAAACACACAGTAGCATTTATTTATAACTTATTTTTATCAGTGTTAATAATGACATTTCCCAGTCCCCCAAAAAACAGCGAAAGACAAGGTATTACTCTACCACATAGCCAACTCCTCATTTCTGAGAAATAGGCTTTTGTCTCCACACTATCTATCCTACAAGGTCATTGTCATATGGGGGTGGTGAAGAAGTGACAGATATATTTATAGCTGATAGGGAAGCCATATTTTGGATATGGAGAACGTCCCCCACCTCAAACCTTCTCCTGTAATAAAAGTTTAAAGTCCTTTCCTTGTAGCTTACTATTTTTTTTTCTTAAGCTACAGCAGCAATGTCACATTGAGGTCTCTCCCTCTCTCTGTGCAAACACCACTGTACTAAAACATATTTCTTACTAAATTTTAGTTGGAGGGAAAATGATTCCTAAGTCATTTTTCCCATGGCCAAGAAGTATACAGTAGTTAAAACATTATTTGTAAACAGGAACAAGAAATAATTTATAGCCTATGGGCAATCATTTCACTCTTTCATGAACTTACATATTTATGTGTCTGAATAAGACCTATGAATACTAACTGGTTCTTTATTCCAGTAAATGAGACTGTGGTGAAGAGTGAATTGAAGGAGGAAAGTGTGGGGCCCATAATTGAAAAATGAGATGGAGCGATGGATTTTGGATGTGCGTCTGCTGCTGAATCATTTTGTGACTCTAAGTACAACACTTTGTGCTCTGATTCCCCACCTGGAAAATTATGATAATATATATCTGGAAAGTACAAAACAAGATTCTATTTTTTAAAAAGAAGAGAACATCAACAAAATTTGGGGGCTTTTGGATCCAAACAGTCAAGCATTCAAAATAAGAGTCCGGTGGCCAGGAGCGGCCACTGCACTCCAATCCGGGCGGCAGAGTGAGACTCCAACTCAAAAACAAAAACAAACAAACAAAAAATAAAAACAAAAACAAAAAAACAAGAGTCAAGAAAATAGAATCTCTCTTAAGATATTTCAATTTAAGCCTGAAATATTTTGTCCTTAGTTAACAGAATTTGTAATATTTGAAGAAGACACTTTAAATCTAGGGTTTTAGCAGATTAATAGTACTCATATATTGTTTAGGCAGAGGGACAAATGAATAGGTAATTTACAAAAGATTAAACACATTTGGCCAAGGATCACATAAAAATTACCAATCTGAATAATATAAAAGTTGCAAGCAAAACAAGATAACATTTTTATATTTTTCAAATTGGAAAAGAAAAATAAAGCAGTAATGATGTAATGATGGTCTGAGCCCAGCAATGATGATCTGAGTCCAGTGTTGGCAGGAGTATGGGGAAATGGAACACATTATTGATGAGATTACAGTATAGGATTTTGGAGAGAAATCTGGCAGTAATTCTAAAAGTTTTAAACCTGCATTCCCTTTGACCAAAGAATTCCACTCCAAGGAATCTGCCCTACCTAAATACACTACAAGAAGATGCACATAAGAGTGTTTGTGACAGCAATGTTTGTAATGGCATGAAAAGAACACCCCAATATCTACTAATAAAAAGAGATTCAATAACTTATGGTACATCCATTTTACCATCTGCCACTGTTAAAAAGAATGAAGTAAACCCACATGTACTGGCAGATGGGGTAGGAAGGAGGGACTGTCCATAAAATATTGTTAGGTCATAAAAACAAGTTATGGAACATTACATAGAATACAGTCTCATTTTTAAAAAATACTGTGTGTGAAAGAATACTCACTAAACTAGTAAGAGGCAGGTTGCAGAAAAGTTAAGGGGTGACTTTTCTTTTTTTACTTTATATACTTCCACATTATAATCTTTATAGCAAGTATAAATTGCTTTTGTTGTTAAATAGCTTAGATTAGCTTGCAATTTTATATAGACAGGCTTTTATACCTCTCTTCCTCAGCCCATTCTCCCACACCACATCAGACTAGTCTTTTCTTTGTGGTTTCTCTTCTTGTTTTGGAAGGTATATTTTTTTCATCAAATTTTTATTTTTTAATTTTAGAGTTGTGGGTACAAGTGAGAATTTGCTACATAAGAAAGTTGCATGAAGGTGAAGTTTGAGCTTCCAACTGGCTCTCTTCCCCTGGTACCTGGTGTGTTGCCACATGCCCTGCTTCCTCCCCGAGTGGTGTCCAGTATCTGCTGATCCCATCACTGTGCTCGTGTGCCCCAGTGGTCAGGGCCCACATATAAGCGATAATATGTAGTATTCAGCTCTCTGTTTCCTGTGACAGTTCACTTAGTATGGTGATCTCCAGCTTCATTCATGGTGCCGTGAAGGCCACGATTTTGTTCTTCTTTATGGCTGCATAATATTCCATTGTGCATATATGTACCACATTTTCTTTATCCAGCCCACTTATGGTGGGCCTCTCTGTGTTGGTTCCATGTTTTTGCTATTGTGAAAAGTGCTGCAATAAACATGGGCATGCGGGTGTCTTTTTTGTAGAGTGCTTTATGTTCCTCTGGGTATAGTCCCCAAAAAGGGATTGCTGGATCATGTGGAAGCTCAATTTTTAGTCCTTTGATAAATCACCATACTATTTTCCACAAAGGCTGAACTATTGGAAGGTATTTTTGTATAAACAATCTTTCCCTCTAATTATAAAGGAATATCTATTTACTATTGAAAATTTGCAAATACAGACAAGTCAAAGAAAATAAACACAACACTAATCTCACTCCCTAGAGATAAATTGTATATATATTTTGCTGTATTGTCTTCCAGTCTTTTTTCTATAGTTTGAAAAATGTTAAAATTATGGGCATAGTATTACGTACTGACTTTTCACTTAACATTTCATTATAAACATTTCTCTTGTTATGAACCACTTTCTGACATAATGGTATGTGGTTTTAGAGTATACCATATTAAGACGTACCATCAGTTATTTAATATCTAATACTTTGGTAGTTTCTAATTTTTTGCTATTATAAACTACAGGTGTATATATGTAGGTAGAGAGATATTTCATTATATATCTGATTATTTCCTCAAGATAAATTTCTAGAAAAGGAAGATGTGTAATATTACCATGAATATTTTATTTTTTGACTTGAGGGCTCACTCTGTTGGCCAGGCTGGAGTGCATGGTATCATCACAGCTCACTGCAGCCTTGACTCCTGGGTTCAGGCAATTCTTCCACCTAAGCCCCCAAGTAGCTGAGACTTCAGGCACGTGCCACCACACCTGGCTGATTTTTTGTAGAGACGAGGCCTAGGCTGATCTCAAACTCCTGGGTTTAAACAATCCTCCTGCCTCGACCTCCCTAAGTGCTGGGATTCCAGGCATGAGCCATTGCAACTGGCAGAGTCATGAATATTTTAAGGATTCTCAATATATATTGCAAAACTGGTTCCTAGAAAGGCTAAATTTATTTGCATTTTTACCAGAAAAGGATCAGACTGAATGAAGCTTTGGTCATCTTACTCTCAGCAATGGTGTTATCTTTAATTGAAATAAATAATAAAAGGAAAATTTAGTCTATTTCTTAGGCAAAATGTTTTTCTTTTTAAAACTTGTATTTTTTGATTGTTAGTATAGTAAAAACAATTTATATGTTTTTATTTCTGTTTATAATTTATAAAATAATATTTTCCTCCATAATAAAAATCATTAATAGTTAAAAACATTACTAATAATTTCTTAATATTATCTAGTCGAGTTAAATTGCATTAATTGTCTCAAAAATGTTTTTTTCTAGAATGTTCAGAACAAAATCCAACTATGCATTTATCCAAAACTATGCATTCATTGCACCTGATCATTGTCTCTTGAGATTCTTTTAATTTACAGTTTCTTTCTTTTTTTCATGCACTGACCTACAGTAGTTGCCTGCAGAAGTTGCCTGCAGAATGTTTGATTTTTCAGAATTTGTCTAGTTGCTCCTTGTAATCCTGCTCACCTTTATCTTCTATTCCCTGTAATTTTTGCAAATGGGGAGCTAGCTGTAAAGACGTGATAGGTTCAAGTTAAACATTTTTTTGGAAAAACACATCATAGACAATGTCATATACTTGTTATTGTGTCACATCAAGAGAGACTGACCCACGGTACCTCACTGGTCAATTATTAGGGATGCTAAGGCTGGCCCCTGAATTATGGTTGTGACAACCTTTTTCCATGCAGATGGGTTTTTCCTTCTAACTAGACAGGAATCTTTGTGATATATTTTGGCACTATCAGAATGGCATTTGTCCATCTGTTATTCACCAAGTGACTTTATAGTTAATTTCTATCTAAATCACTGTTTTCATTCAGAGTTGAAAATGATAATTTTCTAATTCTATAATTTCTTCTTTACATAATTTCCTGTGATTCTGCTAAGGAGAACTTTCCCGTCTCAACTGGGACTACTTGTTTACTCTGAAATACAGCTCCTACTAGAAAGGTAAGATATTTCATTTTTCCCTTTAATTATCATTTAAAATATTTGTTGGCCACTTGTAATTCTTTTTTTTTTTTTTTTTGATGTTGAGAAAATGGGTTAGATTTATTTTTATTTTAAAGATCTGGAGTACAATTCAGGGTTAGGTAAACAAATTTTCTTTTTGCAGTTACCCTTGTGAATGAGGTTTGGCCCCACTACCCTGACAGTTTCCCACTACCGTCCATCCCTTTTTTTATAGTATTATAATTGTTCAAGGTCCACTTATGAGTGAGAATGTGAGGTACTCAGTTCTTTGTTTGTGTGATAGATCACCCAGTGTTATAGACTCTAAGTCCATCCAAGTTGCTGCGAAGTTCATATTTTGCCCTTCTTATGGCTGCATAATCTTCCATTGTGTATATGTACCACCTTTTTTAATATTATTATTTTTTTTATTGTGAAGTTGTGTGGTACAGTTAAGGTATACAATTGCGTTTCATTCAGGCACCCTGTTGATATAGGATGCTTCCCCGTACCCAGACAGATATTTGCTACTGTTAATCCCATCTCCCTCCCCCCGTAATTCTTTTATAAGTTGCCTTTTCAGGTCCCTTGCCTATTTGCAATAGGAGTGTTCCTCATTCTCTTATTAATATGCTGGCATTCTTTGTCACATATGGCATTTATTTCTTTCAATTTGTTGTTTGAATATTAATTTTGTTCATTTTTTCTCCATGTATATATGTTTTATACTTTTATTTAATCTGGTCTATTATCTTTTTATTTGTGATTTCTTCATTGCTTTCATGCTTAGAAACCCTTCTTTGTTCAAAAGCCAGAGCCACCTTTTTTGTCTTCTGGCTGTCTTATAATTGTTTCATTGTTGAATTTTTTTTACAATTATAGGTACGATTATTTTAGAAACATCAGTCTGATATTGCTTCTCTGCTGAAACTCCTTTGGTGTCTTCCCATCACCTGTAGGATAAAGTCAAACTTGGTGGCTTGGCATGTCAGTTCTTCAGAGTCTGGCTTTCTTCTGGCTTCACTTCCCATCTACACTCCTAGCAATAGCTGACCACTTGCAATTCCTTGAATAGTTAGTGCTGTTCCATCTGCTTATGCCTTTACCACTATAGGGTCTCCTTCCATGATCTGCGTCATCTGCCTGATAACCTTTTAGTCCTGCAGTAACTCTCAAATATTACCTTTTTTTGTAAAAAGTGTTCCACGTTTCTCTCCAACTCAGTCTTTTGTAAAACTCCAAGAGACTTTTAGTCAGATTTTTACTGATATTTGTTTGACTTAGCTATTGTCTTAGTCTATTTGTGCTGCTATAACAAAATACCTTATACCTTAGACTGGGTAGCTAATAACAATACAAATGTATTTCTCATGTTCTGGGGGCTAGCAAGTCCAAGATGAAGGCACCAGCAGGTTCGGTGTCTGGTGAGGGGCTGGTTTCTGCTTCCAAGATGGTGCCTTGTTGCTTTATCCTCTGGAGGGCACAAACGCTATGTCCTTACATGGTGGAAGAGTGGAAGAGAGCAAAAACATTCCCTCAAACCCTTTATTGAGGGCTTTCATGATCTAATCACCTTCTAAAGGCCCCACTTCTTAATACTATTACATTGGCAACTGACTTTCTGCATATAAATTTGTGGTACACATTCATATCATAGCAATTGTTATTGTCTTTATACATGTTTCTCTCCCTATCCTGTGAGTGCCTTAAAGGAAGGGACCATATCATATTTACTGTTGTCACTGCCCAGCACAGGGAGGATACATGGTTGTTGAATGTGTGAAGGGTGAATTAAAATGCAGTTTTAGATTGTAAATCATTTACCATCTGAAATGTTATTTCAGAATTTTCAAGATATAGATAAGAAGCTTTTACTTCCCTGATTTTTAAGAAATACAGCTGTCAAAAATGGTGTGAAAGATAAATGACATCATATAAATATGACACCTATGTGTTAAGGACAGTTTTAGATATATAGTGTTGGAGACAAAGAAATGATGCCACAGTGGCAAAGATATTGATGCAAATGTAACACTGAGCAATCCCTGCCCCCATACCACGTCCAGCCTCTCCAGTCCCTCCTGACAACAGCTTTTTTCTCCTGGTTCTGCTGTGCTACTTTCCAAGACCTAGACACATTCCTCACCCAAATGCAAATCTGTACCTCCCTCCCCCAGCAAATCTACTGGGAGGCTGGAGGTGTAATGGGCTCCCTCAGACTGGCTGCACAGAGGTGACTATGCAGTGGCTAAACCCTATTTATCCCTTGTCACAGTTTAAAAGCCTGGACCTTCCACAGAACTGGTTCACAGACCATTAGTGCAATCTCAACATAGTTTAAAAAAAAAAAAGGGTGCAGGGGGATAGTGAGAGTGCTAGAAATAGTCTTGATTCTATATCATGAAAAAGTAATAACGTAATGGTATACAACAGTGCTGTCCAATAGAAACAATGCAAGTCACGTAAGTTATTTTAGATTTTCCAGATTTTCATTTTTTCTACCTCAAAAAAGTAAAATGAAATGGGTAAATTTGATCATAATGTATTGTAACCCACACATCAAAATATTATCATTTCAACGCATATAATCAATATTTTAAAATTTTACATTCCTTCAATTTTAAAATTTAAACTTAACTAAAATTAAAATGATCAAAATTAGGACATTTAGTATTGATATAACACTACTATCTAATCTACTGTCTGTATTCAGATGTCATCATTTGTTCAAATAATGTTCTTTATGACTCTTTCTTCCCCTAGTACAGGATCTAATTCAGGATCATATAATTGCATTTAGTTGTTATGCCTCTTTAGTCTTCTTTAATCTAGGAAATACTATCAGCTTTTCTTTATCTTTCTTGTCATTGACATTTTTGAAGAGTATGGACCATTTGTTATGAAGAATGTCCTTCAATGCGGGTAAGTTTGATGTTTCTGTGAGATTATTCTCTGGTTTTACATTTTTGGCAAGAATCTCACAGAAACAATGTATGGGGGGGACCCCAAAAAACTGGAATTTATTTATTAAAAATTGTATATTTATTCTTACATGTTTAAATTTCAGTCACCTTCAGAGTACTCTTTGTTTGATGAAACACACCAAGAAAGACGCTTTCTTCACTGCTCAAAACTAAAAGTGTTTCTGTCGGTTTTTGTTTCACCTCTTTCACATCGGCAAAAAGTTTCCCTTTAAGGACTTTTTTCATTCGGGGAAACAAACAAAAAAAGTCTCTCAGGTTACAATCGGGCGAATAGGGAGGGTGAGGAACAGGGACCATGCCATTTTTGATCGAAAACGACTGAACACTCAGCAGTATGAGTAGGTGTGCTCATAAATCACCCATCATGAAATAGGAAAACATGCTGAAAGAATCTCACTGAAATTCACTGAAAAAAAAATTCACTGAAGCCAAATGCATTCTTTCTTTTTCTTTTTTTTTTTTCATGAACTGACTTATTGAAGTTGTCTGAAGAATGTTTTATTTTTCAGGATTTATCTAGTTGCTCTTTATAGTGTTGCCCACTTTTGTCCTCCACTCCCTGAAATTTTTGTAAAGGCTAGCTGGTGCACTGATGCTGATGGGTTCCTAGAACACTCACCTGGCAGCAGAAGCCTATACTACAAGAGGCCCACCATTCAAAAACTAATTCCAGTTTTTTGCGGGGGGAGTATCCCCTTGAAAAAGAAAGAAGTTCTGCGGGTTCGAGACTAGCCCGGGCAACTTGGCAAGACCTCGTCTCTACAATAAATTAAAAATTAGCCGGGTGTGCTAGCGTGTGCCTGTAGTTCTGGCTACTTGGAAGGCTAAGGTGGAAGGATCACCAGAGCCCAGCAGGTCGACACTGGGGTGGCCGTGAGTGTGCCACTGCACTCCAGTCTGGGCGACAGAGTGGGAGACTCCAACTGAAAGCAAGGAAGGAAGGAAGGAAGGAAGGAAGGAAGGAAGGAAGGAAGGAAGGAAGGAAGGAAGAAAGAAAGAAAGCTCTTACCTCTAGTGGGAGGGCAAAAAAAAGCCTAGGACAAAACCCAGAACTGGAGAGATTAAAAGACAATCAAGGCAGCATTTTAGTAAGCTCAGAGTGCTGATTGGGAAACATTGGTCAGGAAACAGAACAAATGGGAAGGGGTCATATGGGTAGGTGTCCCTGAAATTTTGACACCCTTACCTCATTCCAGTCTCCTTTGAACCTTCTGAAACTGCAGAAGTGACCATGCTCAACCCACCATATTCAAGGTCGGTAACTGCCCCTCATAAGGTAAATCTGTCCCTGTCCTCACCTCCCCTTTTGGTCTTCAGGTTTATAGTGAGAGCTAAGGTGCAACGTAACCCAGTCGAGGATTTCCTTATAAGAAAGGAAAGGAGTTAAAGAAGCTGCAAGACCTAATCCATATATACCAGGAGTTGGAGGAGTGCACCCGTGACTGAATTCTAAGGATGCTTAATACAAGGAATCAGAGCATAAAACTGGTCAGGGAAGAATTTGACTTGGGAGCACTCTTCAGAGAAGCAGGATTTGACATCTATCATGAACCCAGGTCCCCAGGAGATAATGTGAAGTCACTACTAGGATGATTCCTTCCAGGGTAGGAAGAAAAGTGATGGCCTACATAGTAAAGTTGAAATGTCAGAGATATTGGCAGGCAGGGAAGGAAGGGATTAAAAGTGGAAGGAGCATACTGAATGGTTACACATATGGTGGGAAGACTTGTCAGATGATGATTATGTTCAAGGGAAGGCCCAGAGGAATGAGGTGTGATGAGGTAGGTATCACTAAGAAGTTCAGCAGGGGCTCTCTCTGACAGCCAGGGCTAATGGTAGCAGAGGATATTCCAGGACTTGGCTCACTGATATCACAGGACCCTGAACAAACACAGGCAAAGGGCAGTGCTTAACCGCCAAAAGGTCAGGTGGGGCTGTGATTATCGTAATGACCAGCAAAGTCAGAAAGGCAAGCCTGACGGCAGAAAATTATGGAGATGGTTAACAGAACCAGATCTCCTGGGAAAAAAATAGATGAACAACTGACAAGAATACTACTCAGCTTGCACTAGCAGAAGAAATCAAGGATGAGTGAATGGGAGCACTTACCTCACCCAAAAGTCATCATTGCTTGTATCCCCAACAGAAACAACACATAGGGCGGGGTACAAGGGATGGAAGCAGAGTGGCATCTCTTACTAGAACTCTCAGTGATCTGTTGGTGGACTTTGTATTTCTTGTCTCTGCAATTCTGGGCTCTGAGGGGTTTGAGCTCCTCCTGGTCTCCAAAAGTGGCACATTTTCACCAGGGGAGTCAACAAGAGTTCCATTGGCTTGGGGGCTATGTCTTCTGACTGAGCACTTTTGGCTCCTTGTGTCCAAGGCTCAGGCAAGAAGAAAGAAGAGGGTCACTGCCTTGGCAGGGGTTACTGATCATGAGGAGGATGTAGGGCTGCTTTTGTTCAATGGGGGCAGGGAGGATTGTGTGTGGAACCCAACTGATCCACTTGGGAGCTCATAGTAACCCCCAACCCAACAGTGACTGTAAAAATAGGAACATCAAGCACAATTTGAGAAATGATGATCGGGGCTCAGCTGCCTTGGGGATGAGAGTCTGGATCATGTCACTACATAAGACACTGGGGTCAGCAGAGTAGGTAACTGAAGATGAGGGTTAGCCAGCATGGATGGTGAAGGAGGTTTTCTTAGTCAACTCAGAATGCTAAGGTTAGGTGGCTTAAACAAGAGACATTTATTTCTCATGAGTCTGGGGGCTAGGAAGTCAAAAATCAGAGTGCCAGCATGGTCAGTTCTGGTGAGGGCCTTTCTCCTGGCTGGCAGACAGTTGCTTTCTGGTTGCATTGTCAAGTGGTAGATTATCTATCTATCTATCAATCAAGATATATATACATATACAAACTGGAATTATTTGTTGGAGGGCAAACCCCTTGTAGAAGAGGTTTCCCCCTGCTAGATAAGTGTTCTAGAAACCCATCAGATTCAGTATACCAGCTAATGTTCTTGTGTCTCTTTCTCTTTTTATAAAGGCATTAATCTCATTCTACCCTCATGATCTCCCAAAGGCACCATCTCCAAATACCATCACACTGGGAATCAGGGCTTCAACATATGAATATGGGCAAGACATAAACATTCCATCCATGGCAGTATCAATTGTAGCCTTCAGACCAGCTGTGTCAGCTGTGGTTTGTCTCACTACCTTCCCTCTGCTAACTGCTCCTTCAGGAAGAGAGGTTCACAAGATTCCTAGAGAAATGGTTCAGTCAACATAAGAAATCGACTGTGGTACATATGGAGATTATTTCACTCAATTAAATGTTATAAAACATTACAATTATTATTTAGTGAGAGGCTAATATTGTCCAAAATCAGAGTTCCTTCAAGCTGGCTACTTTTTTTTTTTGAAAGCGGGATTTATTGAGAGGACAGAAAAGCTCCCTTTTATTGAGAGGACAGTGGGAGGGGACTTGAGAGAGTTGCCTCCTATGTCCTTTTGATATATCCTTGTCATTGTTTGGCACTTCCCTGCTTTCTGATACAAGATGATTCAAAGTCACATTGTATTTCTGTGATACAGTCAACCTTTTCCCCAAAGATCTCAGGTTCATTTTAGTGGAAATGGCATTTTACTCCCTTATTTTCAATTTTTAGGAAATTCCCTTATTTTTAACTCTCTAACATTAGAAATCTGGCCCCCATTGTCTCAATGTACTTATCCATTTGCTAAAGACTAGAAAACACAGAAAGTAGTTTCAGAATTGCTAATTAGAGTTCAACATTTGTATGCCATTTTTCAATTTCAAGGTAAAAAATTTATATCCAGTGAAATGCAAGGATCTTAAGTGTATCGTTTAATGAGCTCTAAAAAACACATACACCTGTGCAGCCCAAACCTCCATCAGGTTACAGAACATTATCATCACCCTAGAAAGTTCCTTCATAGTACTTTCTAGTCAATTCAACCATTAGAGACAAACATTTTATGATTTTCTTTTCGCCACATACTAGTTGTACTTGTTTAGAACTTCATATACATGAAAATACAGAAGGTATGAATATACTTTTTAGTGTTTTGTTTTCTTTTTTTTTTTTTCAGTTGGAGTCTCATTCTGTTGCCCAGACTGGAGTGCAGTGGCCGCTCCCGGCCACCACAACCTCTACCTGCTGGGCTCCGGCAACCCTTCCGCCTCAGCCTTCCAAGTAGCCGGAATTACAGGCCTGCGCTACCACGCCTGGCTGATTTTTTTGCTTTATTGTAGAGATGAGGTCTCGCTGCCCAGGCGGGTCTCGAACCCGTGGGCTCAGGCAATCCACTCACCTCAGTCTCCCAAAGGCGCGGGATTACAGGCTGAGCCACCGAGCCTGGCTAGTGTCTGGTTTTCTTTGGTTTATATAATGTTTTTTTAAAATTATTTTTGTGGCCCAGAATATGGTCTACCTTGGTAAATATTCTATGTGCACTAAAAAATAACGGGTGTTCTGCTGTTGTTTGGTGAAGTGTTTTTGTGTTTTGTGTTTTATTTTTTATTTTTGAGACAGGGGCTTACCCTGTCACCTAGGCTAGAGGGCAGTGGTACAATCACAAATCACTGCAACCTCAAACTCCTAAGTTCAAGT
This sequence comes from Cephalopachus bancanus, assembly GCA_027257055.1. Classification (NCBI taxonomy): domain Eukaryota; kingdom Metazoa; phylum Chordata; class Mammalia; order Primates; family Tarsiidae; genus Cephalopachus; species Cephalopachus bancanus. The sequence goes on along the minus strand of JAPVLO010000022.1, from coordinate 1,955,799 downwards.
GGTTTTCCAGCTTCTCAAGTAGCGAGAACTCCAGGCATGTGCCACCATGCCTAGCTAATTTTTATTTTTATTTTTATTTTTTTTTGAGTTGGAGTCATACTGTTGCCCAGACTGGAGTGCAGTGGCCGCTCCCGGCCACCGCAGCCTCGACCTGCTGGGCTCCGGCGATTCTTCCGCCTCAGCCTTCCAAGTAGCTGGAACTACAGGCGCACGCTACCGTACCCGGCTAATTTTTTTGATTTATTTTAGAGATGAGGTCTCGCCTGCCCAGGTGGGTCTCGAACCTGCGGGCTCAGGCAATCCACTCACTTCAGCCTCCCAAAGACGTGGGATTACAGGCTGAGCCACCGAGCCCGGCTAATTTTTAAATTTTTTTCTTTTGTGTAAAGATAGGGACTTGCTATGTTGGCTAGACTGGTCTGAACTCCTGGCCTCAAGCAATCCTCTCACCTTGCTCTTCCAAAGCACTGAGATTACATACAGGTGTGAGCTACCATGCCCAGCTTTGGTGAAATGTTTTATAAATATCATTGTGAGCCGGGCTTGGTGGCTCAGCCTGTAATCCCGCGCCTTTGGGAGGCTGAGGTGAGTGGATTGCCTGAGCCCGCGGGTTCGAGACCTGCCTGGGCAGCAAGACCTCATCTCTACAATAAATCAAAAAAAAAATCAACTGGGTGTGGTAGTGCATGTCTGTAATTCCAGCTACTTGGAAGGCTGAGGCAGAAGGATCGCCGGAGCCCGGCAGGTTGAGGCTGCGGTGGCCGGGAGCAGCCACTGCACTCCAGTCTGGGCGACAGAGTGAGACTCCAACTCAAAATAAATAAATAAATAAATAAATAAATAAATAAATAAATATCATTGTGTTAAGTTAGTTGATAGCATTATTCATATCTTCAGTATTCTTATTGATCCTTTTGTCCATTTGCTCTATCACTTAAGAAAAGAGTACTGAAATGGTCAATTATAATTGTGAACCAGTTTCTTTATTTATTTTGATCAGTATTTGCCTCACGTACTTTGAAACTCTATTATTAGATGCATATCTATTTAGGATTGTTATACATTTTTGTTGGAAAAAATTCTTTGTCATAAAACATCCCAGTTTAACCTTTTAACCTTTGATAATAATACAAAGCTTATTTTGTCTGATATTAATATAGCTTTTTTACCTTTTTGCTTAATGATTAAGTTTTTCTTTTCTATCCTGTTATTTTTAACCCTGCTATGTCTTTATTTTATGTATTTATTTTTTAAATTTTTTTTTTTTTTGAGTCAGAGTCTCACTCTGTTGCCCAGACTGGAGTGCAGTGGCACACTCCCGGCCACTACAGCCTCGACCTGCTGGGCTCTGGTGATCCTTCCGCCTCAGCTTTCCAAGTAGCTGGAACTACAGGTGTGCACTACCACGCCTAGCTGATTTTTGATTTATTGTAGAGATGAGGTCTTGCCAAGTTGCCCGGTGCGGGTCTTGAACCCGCGGACTCAGGCAATCCACTCACCTTGGCCTCTCAAAGCGCAGGATTACAGGCTGAGCCACCGAGCCCTGCCTATTTTTTAAATTTCAGAGACAGGGTCTTGCTATGTTGCACAGACTGGTCTTGAACTCCTGGACCCAGGCTGTCTCCTCCTCCGACAACCCAAAGTGCTGGGATTGCAGATGTGGGCCACCAAACCTGACCGCATGTATCTATCTTTATAGTGGGTTTTTTGTAGATAGCATACAGTTGGCACTTGACTTTAAAAAAATTTCAGTAAGAATTGTTGCCTTTTACTTACAGTGTTTAGACCATTTACATTTAATATAATTATCACTATGGTTAGGTTTTAATCTATCATATTGGTTATTTTTAAAAATTTTCCCATTTATTCTTTTTTTCCATTTTTCTTTCTTACCTTCTTTTGGGTTAATTATTTTATAGTATTGTAATTTTAATTCCTCTCTTGGCTTATTAACTTTTAGTAGCTTATTTCTGTTAGCCATTCCTCTTCTGATATATATCTTTAACTTATCATATTCTACCTCCAAATACAGTTGTACCACTTCATATACGGTATAAAACCATGTAACAATATATTTCCATTTTCCCTTCCTTTATGATATTAACATATGTTTTACATCTTCATTTACTATGAACTTCATAAAACATTATTACTATTTTTGCTTTAAATGGTTAATTATATTAGAGAAATTTTGAAAAGAAAAAAATCTTTGTATAATTTATATATTTATCATTTTTGGTACTTTTTGTTCTTTTTGTGTGAATTTGAGTTTCCATCAGAATTATTTTCATTTAATCTGAAGACCTTTCTTTAACATTTACTATAATTCACATATGCTAGTAACAAAGTCTCTCATTTTTTGTTTACCTGAAAATGTCTTTATTTCATTTTCATTTTTGAAAAAAAATTGCTAGAGATAGAATTCAAGGTTGATAGAGTTTTTACTTTCGGAACTTTAACAATTTTATTCCATTCTGGCTTGCATTCTTTCTGACGTGAAATGTTAAGTCAGTAGTACTTCTTATAATTGTTCCCTATATGCAGAGTAGCTTCAATGTTTCTCTGGTTGTTTCTAATATTTTCCATAGTTTGAGTGTAATATGCCTTTGTTGTGGCCTTGTGTTTATCCTATTTGGGGTTAGTTTACTTTCTTGAGTCTGTAGGTTTATATTTTTCATCAAATTCAGAAAACTTTTGGCCATTATTATATCAAATGTTTTTTGTCCCTACTCCTCTGTTTTTGAGACTCTGATTACACATGTGTGTATCATGTGTAACAAGTTTGTATTAACCCATAGGTTACCAAGGTTCTGTTCATTTTCTTTTCAACTTTTTTCTCTCTGTGCTTTAGTGTAGAAAATTCTTTTTTTCTTTTTTTTAGTTGGAGTCTCACTCTGTTGCCCAGACTGGAGTGCAGTGGCCGCTCCCGGCCACTGCAGCCTTGATCTGCTGGGCTCCAGTGATCCTTCTACCTCAGCCTTCCAAGTAGCTGAAACTACAGGCACACGCTACCACACCTGGCTAATTTTTTGATTTATTGTAGAGATGAGGTTTCACCAAGTTGCCCAGTGCGAGTCTTGAACCCACTGGCTCAGGCAATCCACTCACCTCGGCCTCCCAAGGTGCTGGGATTACAGGCTGAGCCACCGAGCCTGGCCAGTGTAGAAAATTCTTTTGCACTATTTCTTCAGCTGATCTTTTCTTCGGCAGTGTCTAATCTGCTATTGATACATCAAAATTTCCATTTCCAATATTGTTTTTTTCTGCTTTAGAAGTTGGGGATTTGGTTCTTTTTATGGTTTATATTTCTCACATTATTATGTATGTTTCCTTAAGTTCTTGACCATATTTATAATATCTGCTTTAAAGTTATCTGATTTAAAGTCTAATTTCGTCATCTTTGTCATTTCTGGGTTTGTTTCTTTTTTCTTTTTTTTTTTGAGTTGGAGTCTCATTCCGTTGCCCAGACTGGAGTGCAGTAGCATTCTCCTGGTCACTGCAGCCTCGACCTGCTGGACTCTGGTGATCCTTCTGCCTCAGCCTTCCAAGTAGCCAGAACTACAGGCGCGCTCTGCCACGCCTGGCAAGTTTTTTTTATTTATTGCAGAGACGAGGTCTCGCCAAGTTGCCCAGCCGAGTCTCGAACCCCCGGGTTCAGGCAATCCACTCGCCTCGGCCTCCCAAAGTGCTGGGATTACAGGCTGAGCCACCGAGCCCGGCCTGTTTCTTTTTTTTTTTTTTTAATTTTAATTTTTTTATTTTAAAGATGTGGGGTACAATTAAGGGTTAGGTATGCAAATGTTCATTATGCAAGTACCCTCTTGATGAGGTGCCCCCCCAGGCAGATTCCTACTACTGCAAATTCTGCCTCCCCACCCCCCTGCCCTCCCGCATTTTCCTACTACTGCCAATCCTTTTCTTATAGTAGTTCAAGGTTGGCTTATGAGTGAGAACATATGATATTCAGTTCTTTGTTTCTGTGAAAGATCACTTTTTAGCCATCCCCACCAGCATCTGTTGTTTTTTGTTATTGATGATGGTCATTCTTACAGGAGTTAGGTGGTATCTCAGTGCAGTTTTAATTTGCATTTCTTTGATGACTAGTGAGGTTGAGCACTTTTTCATGTATTTGTTGGCTGCTCATATGTCTTCTTTTGAGAAGTGTCTATTCATATCTTTTGCCCACTTTGTAATGGGGCTGTTTGTTTTTTCTTTTCAGCCCGTTTGAGTTCCTTGTAGATCCTAGATGTTAGGCCTTTGTCAGACATACAGTTGGCAAATATTTTTTTCCCAGTCTATGGGCTGTCTCCCTACTCTCTTGATGGTTTCTTTGGCTTGAAGAAGCTTGTCTGTTTGATGAGGTCCCATGGGTCTGTTTCTGTTGACTGATTGTTCTCCTGTTTATGGTTCACATGTCCCTGCTTCTTCACATGTATAGTACTTTTTAAATGAATATTAGGTATTGTGAGTGTTACATGGTTAGATGCCTGGATTCTCTTGTCTTTCTTTAAAGACTGTTAAGTTTCATTCAAGCAAGAAGTTAATTTACTTGCAGATCAGCTTTTTCAGCTTTGTTTGAGTGGGTCTAGAATTGTCTTTGGGCTAATTTAGTCTAATTATCTATTGTACTAATTTAGCCTAATTTTTAAAGTTTGAAACTTGAATGTTTAAAAACTTTACTCAAGCTCTAATAGTTGTTCAGCTTAAATTTTCCCAGAAGTTGTTATGTACCAGCTTTATAAAGTTTATCCTTAAACTTACCTCAAAGATTCAAGGTAGCCCCTTATGCACATTTCTGTAGCTTTTTCTATGGTATTCTGCCTTGCATATATCAAATGTCAGTTTCTCTTAATTCTAATTTCTGTATCCTCAGCAAGAGTACTGCAATCTGCTTGGCTTTCTTCTATCCTGTGCTTAGAAAAATACCTCCAGGAAGAAGTCTAAGGAAGTCTTTGAGCTCATCTTGTTTGTTTTCCTTCTTTCCAGAATCACAATTTTACTATGTTACTTGTCCAATGCCTGAAAATACTTGTTTGATAGATTTGGTCCAGTCTTACATTGTCTGTGGTAAGAGGTTTAATTTGGTACCAGTTACTTAATCATGGCTGGATCACCCTGACATTTGTAAAATGTAAACTTTCTATTAAGTGTAAAATACATATTGAAAAATTGCATAAATCATAAGTGTGCAGCTTGATAACTTTTCATTAATTGAACACATCATGTAACCAACCAGATTAAGTAGAACATTACTAGAACACCAGAAACCCTCTACTGCTCCTTTCCAAATGGTAATGCTACCTAAGGGTAACCAATATCCTGACTTCTATTACCATATATTATTTTTGTTTTTGAGCATTGTGTAAATTAAATAATGAATTATTCATTTTTTGTGTCTATCTTATTTCACTTAATTTTGTGATTGTCAGATTTATCCACACTTTGTGTGTAATTGTAGATTGTTCATTCTCTTTCCTGTGTAATATTGTATTATGTGAATATTCTAAAATTTATTCATCCTATGAACATTATTATCTATATATATGTCTTTTGGTGAACCTATGAATACATTTCTACTGAGTATATATCTAGGAGTAGAGTTGCTGTTTTAAGTCATTCCAACAACCACTAAATTTATATAATTAGTCCAGATCTTTCTTCTGAACTCTAGACTTAAATATTCAAATCTGCCGAACATCTCCATTTATAAGTGTCTCAAATTTAACATATCCCAAACCATTGCTCCTCCTTCTATGTTTCCTGAATCAGTAAATGGTTTCTTAATCCTCCTAGTTACTTAGGGAGTCATCTTTAATACTCCTGTTTCTTGACCCTTCCCGGCAAACCAATCCATTATTAAGTTCCTTGAATTCCACCTCTGATTTATACATATCTTGAAATTATTCACCTCTTTTTATCTCAACTGCCATTACCCTAGTTAAAGCTACCATCATTTCTGGCCTTACTGCCTCTTACTGGCCTTCAAGCAACACTTCTTGCCCTCTTCCAATCTATTCCTCACAAACAGCCCCAGTGAGCTCTTAAATATGTAAATCAGCTCCTACTTAACAGTCTTTATTGGCTGCCCTTTGACCTTAGGGTACCTTCTAAAATGCAGTCTGAAATCTATGATGTGGCCAGTAAGAGCCAGCTTGGTCTGGCCCTTGCCCCATTTCAGCTCCAGCCACATTGACTTCCCTTTAGTTCCTAGAACACACAATGTTCTTTCATGCCCCAACAGTCTCACACATAATGTTCCTTTGGCCTGGAACATTCTTTAAGGCTCTTTAATACGCCTGGAGCTTAAAAAGGCGTTTATTCAGAAGGCTCTTCCCCGACAGTCCAAAATTAATCTTTCATTTCACCCACTGATTTTCCTTCACAGTACTGATCACAATTTATAATTATGTAAGATTTATGCTTTAATATCTCTTACTCTTATTACATTTTAAATTGCATCAGGTGTTATGTTCACCCCCGTAACCCAACACCTAACACGGTGTTTGGCACATGGTAACCACTCAGTAAATGCCTATTTATTAATGCAAGACCGATGCGAAGGCTGGGAGCGGCCGTAGGGCCAGTAACTGGCATTTCTATACCAGGGTTAGTTTCCTTCCTTTGTGCGGTGGTAGATGGGGCCAAGTCCTTAATTTGCTTAGTGCTTTTCTCCCTGTCATACGTTTATTATTTAGTTACTGTAGGGCCGCGTGTAAGAGACAAACTACCTCCCGATACAAGGCGACAGGCCGGGAATATTAGCCTTATTTCGGAGGGACAGCCTAGAATCCGTCAGCAGAGGACTGTGCAATCTCCTGGCGCAGGTGCGGGGTTAGCTGCCAATCTCTCCTGGAGGGGGCGGGACCAAGGGGTAACCCGGAAGGGGGAGGGCCATTGGGTCCTTCCCACAGGACCCGATTGGTCTGAGCGAGCCGAGGAAACGGGGGCGGGGTTTGATCCCGCGGGCGCGAGCCACGTTGGGCGCAGGGCAGCCTCGCCGAAAGGCCACGCCCAGGTCCCCACAATGCACTGCGGGGCGCGTCACTTGGAGCGGCGGTCCCGTCTCGACAGGTACTCCCCGGCCCCTCCCAGTCCTCTTTCTCCCTTCTTGGGGTCGCCAGAACCTCTGCCGGCCATTTCCCTCGCTCTTCCCGCCTCCTACCACAGCCCCAACCCTCGCCCTCGGGACTGCATACCTACTCCTTGGCAGGAACAAGCCCGAGTCATTGAGAGCCGGGCGTCATGGGGGCCACGGAGCCATTGAGAGGTGGACAGGGGGGAACCTCGTCCCTTTCGGCCTGAGGGGCCTGTGGGACCGCGTGGGAGGCGGTTGCCCCTCGGCTGAAATGCCCTGGTCATGGGGCAGCCCCCGAAAGGGTGAATGAAGGGGAGGGACAGTAGCCCTGGGCTGCCAGCATGGTGGTGGGAATTCCCAGACGCGCAGATGTCGGAAACACTGTAACCCACCTAGGCTGTTTAAGTGACCCTAGAGAGCTTGAGGTGGCATTTCATGTTTCTTTTAGGCGGAGCAGGACTTGAGCTGGTGGCTTATTGTACATCTTGTGGGGATGGGGAATGAGCATTGTGCCCACAGATTTGCCCGCGTTGACTCACAGAAACATCTTGAGGCCCCGTTCATGGGGCACTTTGGGAACCATGTGGCACAAAGAGACGAGCGATTGACTCGACAAGTGGAGGAGGTCTCCGAAAGAGAAGACTGAGACTGAGCTTGCTTGAATCTCTCTGCTAGTGAAACAGCTGTGACTTTTTCTCCTGCTGCTTAGTTTCCTGCCTCATCCTGGGGCAGGTGGAGAGCTTGAGAACCAGTCCCTCCCAAGCCTGTTCAGCCAAGGCAAAGCCCAACCCAGCCCAGAGCTAAAGTGTCAGCCAGCAGCCTAGAGTTGATGGGATCCCAGATGACAGGGGAACTGCCACTTTTTAAAACTCCGAATCACATTCCATGTTACTGGTTTTTGCTCACATGCTTAGATTGTAAGGATTGAGGCAATACCTTAAATACTTAAATAGTACCTACAGTTTCTGGTATATTAAGGTTCAGTATTTGAACCTGACACCTATGACCAGGCCCTAAGTTGATGAGGCATTTGGGTATTTCCTATGTTGAGAACCATCACATCTGTTTAGTGCTTTTTTTTTTTTTTAATGTGTGGACTGATTAAAATCTGAGTATATTTTATGTTGATGTATGAAAGTGACCTGTGTCCTATCAAAGGGATGCCTGTGATCTTCCTTTCCATGTGTTTGAATAAGAAGTTTCTATATGTTAGGCAGTGTCTCATACAATCATTAGAGTTACATCTGAGTTTAAATCTGTACTTTGTTGCTTACTGGTTTAGGGATTGAATAAACTACTTAAACTTTCTGGACTTGAATTTCCAATGATAAAATGGAACATTATAATAATACCTACCTCACAGGTTTGGAAGGCTTTAATGAGGTAATGTGTATGAAGTGTCTGGCCCAAAGAGGATAATCAACAAGCAATAAGAATGGCATAGAAGATATTTAATAGACTACTTTTAGCATAATACAAAGCAGTGTTTCAAGTGCTTTTATATGATCATATGAGATAGATGCTATTAACATCTTTAAAACAACCCTGTGAGATAGATACTATTAGTACAATTTACAGGTGTGGAAATTGAGGTGTAGAAAGGCAAAACTTGCCCAGACTTACATGGCTGGTACATGGTGGAGCCACAATTAGAGCCTGGGCAGGCTGGCCCCAGAGTCTGTCCGCTTAACTACCATAATGTCCTGGCTCTTAAAGAAATGTAAGCTTTTAGCTGGGTGCAGTGGCTCACCCTGTAATACCAGCACTTTGGGAGGCAGAGTCGAGAGGATTGCTTGAGCGGTTCGAGACCAGCTTGGGCAACATGGCAAGACCTCATCTCTACCATAAATGAAGAAATTAGCCAGGCTTTGGGGCACATGCCAGTAGTTCCAGCTACTTGCAAGGCTGAGGCGGAAGGATCTCCTGAGCCCTGCAGGTCGAGGCTGCAGTGGCCATGTGGCACTGTACTGCAGCCTGAGACTCCAACTCAAAAAAAAAAAAAGAAAAAAATTTAAACTTTTAAAAATTATTATTTCAAAATGAGTAGCTACATAGTTTTGTATCACTAGTTTCTTACCTCTTGTTGGTTTTGGGACACTGATGTAGCACAGTAATGTAGAGATACAAAAGACTTAGGCTTAAGTACCAGTTCTGCCATATACTAGTGTGACATGAGAAAGTGAATCTCAGTTTCCTCATCTGTCAAATGGAGGTTATACCCACCTGTGAGCTATGTGGCACTACACAAATGTTGGAGATTGATGCGTTTGAGTATTATTAGGGGTCCTGGTCTTAGATGTGAGTATAATCTGTTGTGTAGCCTGAGGTCTTAATGTGCTGGATATTAGGAATGTCAAAGACTGCTAGGGGGTAGGGGTATGGGCAGAGTGGCAAAATAGAATCTGACTGCCCTTGGCACCTTTTTCCATTTCTCCCTTCATGCTCTGTCTTCCAAATATCTTTCTGCTAACCTATTGCCATGTAAAGTCCTTCCCGTTTTTTACTCAATCAGCCTCCCTCTTCCTGTACATCCCAGTTAGTATAGCTTTCTCTTCAAATTAACCCCTTCCAATTTTCACAGATCTCAGGTAGCACTTTCAATAAAATAATAAGTTCCAAGTTAGTGTTTCCCAAACTTTTGGTACTAACACGTATGCAAAATTATAAGCAGATGACACTTTAAAAATTATCCAAAACTTTTACACCTAAGCACATTTGAGTGAAACAAAAGATTATTTTAATTTAAATAAGGAGAAAAGCCTAATAACTCAAAATTGGTTTCACAGATATTATTGCTAAAAAATATAGAACAAAAAGTAAGTCAATTCAAAGATTGATAATAAGTAAATAATAGTACTGGTAAGATAAAGACCAAGTAAGAATTCTAAAAGTGGTGCTTGGATGACTGAAGTTAGGGAAATGATGGACTAAAATAAAATATGAGTGCTTGGCTCCCGTATAAAATGTTTTATTTTAAAAGAAGCATTTATGAAAGCATTTGGCTAGAAAATAGATACAAAACCTACTTATGTGTTGGGGTTTATTCATTATCTTTTGAGAGGTGCCTTCCTGATACCTTTGCTCACAGCCATTACCCCACAAAGTTTATGAAGAGAGGTCAGCATCTTGTTATCTTGGCCTGAGAACTTACTACCTCTCTATAGAGTTTGGTGTTGTGTGAGTTTATTTTCCTCGGCCTTTGCATAAAGTTTACCTAGTTTTTCTTTGATTCTAATTTGGGTTTTTTCATCCAACAGTTGCTGTTGGGGAGAGAAAAAACAGGCCAGTACTCAGATTCCCTATGAGTTACCTGCTGCTGTCTAAAGACAGATGTAAAATTTTCTCTGTGTTAAAGGTGAAAAACATTGACCAGTGGTCTAAAAATATATCTATGGTCTTGATAAGATAAAAACTCCTAAGTCTTCCTATGCAATTGTGGTAATCTCTTGCTTTCCGCAATTCCACTAGTTCTTTCTTGGGGTTTTCCAAATCACAACCCAGCTTAAACCCTAGCTTGAAGTGATATGGACAGATATCTTTTTCTACTAGCATAGTCCAGATGCAATTATTATTTTTAAACTATTTATGAATTCAAGATTAAAAAGAAGGAAAATGGGAGTATGTTTATTTATTGAGTTGGTAGAAAGACTACTTATCCAAAGGTGATAGGAATATGCTGCAAATTAGTTAGACCTGACAGTGTTCATTGGACATTCATCCTAGTTTCTTTTGCTTTCTTATGTTCAACTGGTTTGGATGCTAAATCAGATTACTCCGCGAGAAAGAGTTTTAACTTTTTCTCCTCAGAAAAACATATCTACTGATAAATAGAAACAATTCACTGACAACCTTTTTTTTTTTTTGAGTTGGAGTCTCACTCTGTCGCCCAGACTGGAGTGCAGTGGCTGCTCCTGGCCACCACAGTCTCGACCTGCTGGGCTCCAGCAATCCTTCCACCTCAGCCTTCCAAGTAGCCGGAATTATAGGCATGCGCTACCATGCCTGGCTGGTTTTTTGATTTATTGTAGAGATGAGGTCTCACTGCCCAGGCTGGTCTCGAACCCGTGGGCTCAGGCAATCCACTCACCTCAGCCTCCCAAAGGCGCGGGATTACAGGCTGAGCCACTGAGCCCGGCTCACTGACAACCTTTTAAGAATTTTGACAGGGAATATAACTGTTGTGTTGTGCTTTTGGTTAAAGCCTAAAGTGTGTATTAGGAATATATGAAATGCAAATTGTCTAACTCTAGTTTTCCAGTTTAAAGTGGTGAGCAATACAGTCTGTGTTGTGTTTGCTCTTTTCATTTGGATTTCTCTAATATCTGGCATAATCCAGGGCATACAGTAGATAGTAAGTAAATGTTTGTTAAACAAATGGAACTTACAAGTGGTATTTTCTCAGTATATGTTTTAGGAAGTATGAATCATGTCTTTATATATTACAGGTCATTAAAGAGTAACTTTGGGCCAGGCTTGGTGGCTCAGCCTGTAATCCCTGCACTTTGGGAGGCCGAGGCGAGAGGATTGCCTGAACCCGCGGGTTCGAGACCTGCCTGGGCAACTTGGCGAGACCTCGTCTCTACAATAAATCAAAAACTAGCCGGGCATGCTAGTGCGTGTCCGTAGTTCCAGCTACTTGGAAAACTGAGGCGGAAGGATCGCTGGAGCCCAGCAGGTTGAGGCTGCAGTGGCTGGGAGCGTGCCACTGCACTCCAGTCTGGGCAACACAGTGAGACTCCAACTCAAAAAAAAAAAAAAGAGTAACTTTGAAGATTACATGAAAGTTGGCAACCTATTAATAAAGACTATTTGTAATATTTCTGTTAGGATCCTACAAAGGTCAGGCATAAAAGAATGCAAGCTACTGTTAAATACTAAAATACTAAAATATAGATGTTTGGAACTATAAGTCACAGCCAAGTTAATTCCCAGAACGGTCATTGTGTTGTAGTGTACTTCTGGAAAAACAACAGTTTAATATTTAAGTGATACATGTTTAAGAGTATGAAGTAAGACATTTCCCTTCTTTTTACCCTTAGGCTAAATGTTTCAATTGTGATTTAATAAATGAAATATGGTAAAAGTTTTAAAGAGGGTTTTAGAGTACAGATGTCATTCTCTTCAGGGATCTTAGGCTACTGCTTTCAGGAGAGAGAGAAACTGGTTGAATGGAAGAAAATGCTGATTTGAATGTGTCACACTAGGATTTTAGTATGAGAATTCCACTGTAGAAAAAAGGCTAATTTGCTTCTGTTTTTTTTTTTTCTCTTTAAGTAAATGGAAGAGAAAAATATTAGGGGTAATGACATATTAATACCTTGAAATTCCACCCCTTTTCTCATGAAAAGAGGAGAGTAAATTTAATGCATTAACTTTATTAGTTGGGCTAATTTTTATTGTCAGACCAGTTACCACCATGAATGGTCAGATTTTAACTTAACACAACAATAAAAACTATTCACTCCTAATTTCCAAATTCTGTACCAATTGGTTTTCTGTGGCATTTTTTTGGCATATATTATTTAGTTTTTCATTTTTAGAATGAATGTGCTAATATTGACCTAGCTGAAGAGGGCAGGTAAAGATTAATTTAGTCTCTAAGATACAATATCTTTGAAAAAAGCCCATGAAATTGTTAATGAAATTTGTATATTTTCACCAGTTGCCCCTACTGCTAGTGAAGAAGCATTTATTTAGTGGCACTATGCTCTGATGACTTGACAGAGAAGAGTTGTCACTTAATCTCAGATGGTGAACATGTTGTAATTCGATGTTTTTAAAGTAAAGTCCTTGGACAGTAAGCAAAATAATCTCCTTAGGAATTTGTTAAATTTGAAGATTCTCAAGCTCTATCCCAATCGATGGGTCAGAATTTTTGTGGGGTTCAGAACTCTGTGTTTCTTTTCTTTTCTTTTTTTTTTTTTTGATTCAGAGTCTCACTCCATCTCCCAGGCTGGAGAGCAGCAGTATGCTTACCACCACCCCAGCATCAACCTGCTGCGCTCAGGTGATCTTCTGACTTAGCCTTACAAGTAGCCAGAACTACAGGTGTGTGCTACCACGCCCAGCTTATTTTTTGATATATTGTAGAGATGAAGTCTCACTAAGTTGTCCAGACTGGTCTTGAACCCCTGGGCTCAGGCAATCCTCTCGCCTCGGCCTCCCAAAGTGCTGGGATTACAGGCTTGAGCCACTGTGCTTAGCCCAGAGCTCTGCATTTCTAACCAAACTTTCAACTTCCTATGCAAACTAAAGTTTGAGAACTACTGTGTATTTTATAAAAATTTGACTGCTGACCTGGTTTCTTTCAGACTTAGGCCTATGAAGTTTTTTTATCTGTTTTTGTAAAGCAAGACCAGAATCCAATAAGAGAGGCTAGTGTGATTTCCTTTCTGGTAAAAAGATCGAGAACAACATGAAAACCAGTATTATTTTAGCTTTAGGGTTTATGATAAATAAAAATAAAAATTTTGATTATAAAAGTAATATGTGCCCATTGTGGATATTGAGAACACCTAGGAAATTATAAAACAATAATCACCCATAATACTACTTCCTGGGGATGAGCACTATTCTTAATTTGACATCTTTCCTATGTCCATTTCCCCATTTTTCCCTTCCTTTTTCCTTCTCCTTTATCTTTGTAGAAAATAACATTTGCAACTTTTATCCTGCTTTTTTCTCCTTAACATATAAGTACTTTACCACATTATTAAACTTTTTTCCACAAGCATTACTTTTAGTTGCTGTGTTTTATACACACACATACACACACACACACACACACACACACACACACACACACACATGTTGCTGCATTATATGTTATATGAATGTACTGTAATTTACTGAACCATCATCCTATTATAGGATATTTAGGTTGCTTTCAGTTATTTGAGTGGAAGAGTGTCTTTCTGTTTAAAATCTTTTCTGGATCTCTAAATATTTTCCTCAGGATAGGGTTATATATTTAAGTTTATTGAGGTCAAAGGGTACAAATGCTTTTAAACTCTTGTTGAAATTGCCAAATTGTTTTGAGAATGATGTTTATACCAGTTTTTACTTTTACCTATACTTATGAGAATGATGGACAGAAGCAAGTATTATATTTTTAAAAGCTAATTTGTTAAGTGAAGCATGGTATGTCATTGTTGTAATTAGTAATCTTTTATTACCTGCAAGTTGAACATTTTTACATGTGTTTATTATGTTTGGCTCTAATTTCTATCTAACTCAAATTGTTCATTTTGTGTTGTAGGTCTTCTCTATCGGTTGAAATGTCTGTGATTTTGTCTGCCTCAGTCATTCGTGTTAGAGATGGACTGCCACTTTCTGCTTCTACCGACTATGAACAAGGCACAGGAATGCAGGAGTGCAGAAAGTATTTTAAAATGCTCTCGAGAAAACTTGCTCAACTTCCTGATAGATGTACACTGAAAACTGGACGTTATAACATTAAGTAAGGCTTTGGTTTGCTTCATTTGAATCACTTGCCTGGTGGCTACAATAGAAATAGTGTTTGATTTGTTTAGGAAAACTTGTTCAAGTCAAGAATCATGTTGTTCTGAACTTGTACTAAATAGTGGTCATCATGCCATCAACCTTATTGCAGTTTCTCTTCATTTATATCTGGCTTTAGGGAATTGTATAATTTTACAGATCACAGACATTATTTCCTATAAGTTGGTCACTAGGTATTTATTGGTGTTCTTATAGGCTCAGGATTATACTAGGTAAACTGTAATAGGAAATTTTAAAAAATTTGCCTGATACCTGCCCTCAGAGAACTAAGGAAGCTTAAATTCTATTGAGAGGGGATAGCACTTATCATTATATTGTGTATAAATAAAGTAAAACTGGGTGATGGGTTCGGGAGTAACTTTATCTGTGGGGGTCAAGAGCCTCTCTGAGAGGGTGACATTTGAGCAGAGACCTAAAAGATGAAAGAGGAGGCAGTTATACAAAGGATGCTGTGGATGAAGAGCAAGGCAGGGGTAGCAGTCAGCGGGGAAGTCCTTTGAGATGGAAAGAAGACCAGACACTGAAGCACTATCGACAAATAATAGAGAGCTGAAGATGAGGTTGGAAAGGTAGGAACGGGGCAGGTTGTAAAGGGCCTTCTAGACCATGAAGGGTTTAGAGTCTGTTAGTCTATTGAAGTCTAATGAGATAGAAAGCCTTTGGGGAATTTTAAACTGAGAATTATGTGATCTGATTTTAGATTCGAGTACATCATCCTGGCCACTCTGTAAAGAATGAGCTGTAAAGGAGAAAGTGTTCAGATAGGAGAAAGAGTTCAGATAGGAGACTAGAGAAGTTTAGGTAGATGTGATGATTGTAACTTGAACTAGGATGGCAGTGAAGAGAAATGGTTGGATTTGGGCTATATTTTGGGATTAACACCAACACATCTTACTTATGGATTGAAGTAGGTTATAATGAAATAGAAGAATCAAGGATAACCTATAGCTTTTTCGTCTCAAGAACTGGATGGATAATGGGACTGACATGAGTAACATTGAAGGATAAGTGTGTTTCATTGTCAAAAATCAGGAGTTCTGTTTGGATATGTTAAATCTGAGATGCCCATTAGACATCCAAGGGGCACTGCCAGGTAGGTAGTTGGATGTATGAGTCTGAAGTTTAGTGTGGGAGATAATATGGGGATTTAGGGGGAGTCAGCTTACAGTTTGTGATTAAAATCTTGAGACCACCTTGGAAAGCATGTATGTGAAACAATAAGAGAACAATTAACTTCTAAGAAGTCTGATAATGACGATGCATACAGAAGAAAATCAGAAAAGAAGGAGCTCCATATAGGATATAATAAGCAGAGGGCTTCATTATTGAGATAAGATATGAGCCATGTCCTGAGGAACTAATAAGATTTAACTAAGGCAGAAAGGAGGATGTTCTAGGTATAGGGAAGAGAAGCAAAATAAGCAAATAATGTGACTTAGCACAGTAGGTTTATTAACCCATTTAGCCTGGTGTAGTGGATGGTGATTTGGAGATAGTTATGAGACATGTACGATAATCAGTGTGGTCTAGATCCTGGATTGCCCTGAAAATTCAGATTGAAGGATGTTACTTTGATGTAACTGGTTATAGGAAGCTCTGCCACAGGTTTGAGGGAAATGACTTGATAAAAAATAATTCGGAGACAGTGGAACATACAGTGAAATGGAAAATTTGAGAGGAGAGAGATGAGGCAGAGAGATTAACTTATTATTATGGCCTAAAGTAGGAAAATAAAAATGCAAATGAAAAAGAAAATGCTAGACAGAAAGATTCTTCAAAAGAAGTGATCAAGCCTGATAGGGTGGAATACCAGAGATGAAGAGAAGGAATGGACAGAGATGACTGAAGCCTTGGAATTGACCAGAATGATGGTCATTGTCAGAAATGAAGTCTTTGAAAAGCATTGTTTATGAATGGTGAGGAAGAAGAGAAAAATATTAAAGCTCCATTTTGATCATTTAAATTCAGGTTTTGACAAGGCAGTCTAGTGGGATAGAAATTTTGGAATCATTCTCATAGATATGGTTGAAATTGTGAGAGTAGAAATGTCCACTGATTTTAGATAAAGATCCAGGATAGATCCCAAGAGAATGTCTACAGTTTCTTGGATCACCTGGGTAATGGTAAGATGATAAAATGTTGCTGGGCACAGTGGCTAACGCCCATAATCTCAGCACTTTGGGAGACCAAGACAGGAGGATTCCTTGAGCCTAGCAATCTCTTTATTCCTTTAGACATATCTGAATTATATTCTTGGATCAGACCACTTTATACCTCTGCTGATTTATTCCATTCCTAAACTCTTTCATAAAATTGCTTCTAGCCTTATGCCATTTGCTGACACTAAGAAATATAAGACAAATCACAAAAATTTAGTGATTATGGCTGCTGAAAGAATGCTATCCAAATGCTGTCCCTCTTATGTATAGCTGGTCTCAGTAATAGGAAAAACAATGTTTTTATCCAATGGATTCTCATTCCTATTGATTATTTTCCTTTGTTTTGGCCACAAAGAAGCTCTGAATAATATCTGCACCCTTTTTCTAACATATATAATTGGACTTTGTAGTTTACGTCTCCAAAAGGAAATGTTACCTCAGTTTATTATTCTCCTACCTCTATTTTTTATTTGATTCTTTTACTTGTCCTCTTGAGGTTTTTTTAAAATAAACTGCCTCAAATCCTTTATGTAGAATAAGATGGAGTACAAATAAATAATGCAAAATCTGAAATGAAAACTTCTATGCATGTTATTTTGTAGCCAAACTTTCAGAAATAACTGAAACAGAGTTTTTAGTTCTAGTTCCTAACAAGAATGTGAATTTCATATATTTTCTAAAATTGATAAAGAGATCTTGTTGATTGGTTTTGGTTTATTGAGGTTTTTATAGCATATAACAGTGAACTTAGACTGAATTACAAAGGGTACCAAAAAAAGTATATGTATTTTAAGAAAGGAAAAAACTGTATTAAAATTGTAGTACTCAATATGTGCTTGCTTGTTGCATGGTGACACTAACATTTGAGCGACCATCATAATATACATTGCTACCGTAATTCAATTCAACTTTGAAAAGTAATACATAGGTAGCGTCTCTTAAAATGTATATACATATTTTTGGCACTCTGGTATATAAAATTGGGAATTTGTGTTACCTGACTTAAAATTCTTATGTCACAGTTAGGTGCAGTGGCTCATGCCTGTAATCCCAGCACTTTGGGAGGCTGAGGTGAGAGGATTGCTTGAGCCCAGGGGTTTGAGACCAGCCTGGAAAGCATAGTGAGACATTGTCTCTACAAAACATTAAAAAAATTAGCTGGGTGTGGTGGCATGACCCTGTAGTGCCACCTCCTCGAGAAGCTGAACAGAAGGATTGCCTGAGCCTTGGAGTTTGAGGCTGTGGTGAGTTGGGATTGTGCCAATACACTCCAGCCTGGGTGACAAAGTAAGATCTCAACTCAAAAATTAAAAAAAAGAAAAAATTCTTCACAACTCTTTTTCTTTTCTTTCTTTTTTTTTTTTTTTTTGAGTTGGAGTCTCACTCTGTCGTCCAGACTGGAGTGCTGTGGCCGCTCCCGGCTACTACAGCCTTGCCTGCTGGGCTCCGGCGATCCTTCTGCCTCAGCTTTCCAAGTAGCTGGAACTACAGGCACGCGCTACCACGCCCGGCTAATTTTTGATTTATTGTAGAGATGAGGTCTCGCCAAGTTGCCCAGGTGGGTCTCGAACCCGTGGACTCAGGCAATCCACTCACCTCAGTCTCCCAAAGGCGTGGGATTGCAGGCTGAGCCACTGAGGCCGGCTTCTTTCTTTTTTTTTTAATACAACTCTTTTTCTAACCACCATGAGTTTGCCAGATAAAACGCACAGATCTGCATTAGCAACATCGTAGTACAGCCTGAAACTGCTACCATGCTGCTCCTTTTTTTTTACCATGTTAAATGATTCTCTTTCCTTCAAAGCCCAGCTTGTAGCCTACTTTTTTTGAATCACCTTCTCTCATTACCATTTCATTTCCCTAATGATCTCACTTCCTTCACAGATCCCCTGTAGAACTTCCTTGACCATCTGTTTTATCATTTATAAAACTTATTTTTAATTTATTTATTTATTTTTTTATTTTTATTTTTATTTTTTTTGGTTTTTTTTTTTTTTGAGTTGGAGTCTCACTCTGTCGCCCAGACTGGAGTGCAGTGGCCGCTCCCAGCCACCGCAGCCTCGACCTGCTGGGCTCCGGCGATCCTTCCGCCTCAGCCTTCCGAGTAGCTGGAATTACAGGCATGCGCTACCACGCCCGGCTGATTTTTTGATTTATTGTAGAGATGAGGTCTCGCTGCCCAGGCGGGTCTCGAACCCGCGGGCTCAGGCAATCCACTCACCTCAGCCTCCCGAAGGCGCGGGATTACAGGCTGAGCCACCGAGCCCGGCTTTAATTTATTTTTTTATTTCTCTATCCTCTCTCTATAACTGGTTTGTAACTCATTGAAGAAATTGATCTGTTCTGGCTTATACTATTTTGATTCCTCATCTATTTGCATCGTGGTTTTCAAATTTGTATAGAAATTGAAGTACCCTTTCTTTGTAGAGTGCCTAAGTAAGTAAGTATATTATTGTGTGCCAAATCAGTTGGTACTTCACATTAGATTCTAGTTGAATAGGCAGGAGAAGACCCAAGTTTGAAAAAAAAAATTAGTGGAATAACATTTAAAATTGAGAAAATTCCTTTAGTTTTCTCTCCCTGTGTATTGAGAAAATGACGAATTTCATCTGGATATAGTGGCTAGATGCTTCAGTTTAGCTAATGGAGCACATTTTGTGGCACATGACTTGTGGTAACACAATGCCTTGTACATGCCATAGTAGCTTCTAAATGAGGAATGGCTGTTTTGGATTATGGCAGTGCTCAGAGTGCCAAGGAGGTAATCTTTCATTTTCTCCAAAAAGGCTCAACTTTGGAGAAACCTTATTGACTGGGCAGGGTGGAGTGAAGTATGGAGGTTATTCAGTTTTGTGATTTCTTGTCACATTCCACAGTGATAAGATGATTCTCTCTATATAAAATTTTAAGTAATTCATCTGTTTTATAAGTTGAAAGAATACTTTCCTTAAACTGTAATAAACTAATGAATAAACTTATATCACTACTTAAGAAAAAACAATGACTCAAGTATTAATTTTGAACCACATGAAAATTACGTTGGGTCATCTAGGATCTTAAAACTTTGCAATTGACTTTGGGCGCTTAGAAAATCATAATTGTACATTTTGAGTTATCTTTAAACATTGAGACACTGATCTTGTGAAAAGACAAGTACCCTTTGGGAGGCCAGTCATAACCCTATCGTGAGTTTTAGTTCTTTCATTGTGAATTGATTTGAAGTCTGATAATGGTTATGAGCTTCCTAGGTTCTCCCCTTTCCTGAGGGTTCACTTTCTCCCCAAACTGCTTCCCCCAGCTAGGAATGCTATTTTAGGCCTATTTGCCTTTTGTTTTTAGTCTCTAGCAGTGCTTGCCTTTCACTTTTTGGTGATATTTCCTAATTACTAGAGTAACAACTTCCGACAGCAACCCATTTATTGAGAACTTGCAATTGCCAGGCATTTAACGTTATCATTAAACTTGGCAGCAGCTCTGTGATTTGTTATTAAGTCTAGCTCTTTCCCATTGCTGCTGATGACAGACACTAAACTCACACCAGCTTAAGGAAAAAAGGTATTGTGAAGGATAGGAGTGGAGGGTTGGCATTATAGATGTTATCAAGAATCTTTATTTCTTTTCTACAGTTGCTTGCATTTTGCAGATAGGTATTCTCCACCGTCTGGAAAACACTACACAGGCAACTTCAGGCTTACGTGAGTCCAGCTGAGCAATTCTTCTCCATGTTTCAAGAACAGGACTTTATTTGGCTTTGCTGCATCATGGCGCATTTGTGGACTAATCATTGTGGTCAGAAGGGATGAATACTCTTAGTTGGCCAAACCTGGATTACATCCCCCACCCCTTTGATGGACAGCTTTTATCAAAGCCATCTAGAATAGGTAGTTGAGGTGGAGGTAATTCCCCAAAGGGAAAGAGGGAAGACATGCTGGGCGTCTGTTATAGTACCATCACCCCTATTTTACAAATTAGGTAAATGAGACTTGGGGATGTAAAGTAACTCCTTCAAAGTCACAATGGTGTATCTGTATCTTTTGACTTCAGGATTCAAGTTCTCTGGTTTAAGAGAGAGCTGCTGCCCTTTACCCTTTGCCCCTCATGTTTTCCTAATTATCCTGATTCTTTTCACTTGTTATGGAGAGAGAAACTAACTAGGGAAGATAATTGAGTTAAATACTACCCCTTCCCCTTTTTTTGGTTGACAATAATGAGAAACTGAGTATGTGTGAATCCTTCAATTGATAGCCCAGCATTATCTCATTGCAGACTAGGTGAGTGATAGGGAGAGGATGTGTCAGGAGAATGCAACCCACCAATAACCACCAAACCACTTTGTATCCTACTTTCCTGTTTGTCTCATTGCTAGCATCACATTACTTTTCTACTGTTTATTATGGCAAAATGTATAGCATTTCAGCACCATGTGTGTTTTATAGCCTCTTGTGAACTGGCCTAAGAACCTAATTACTGTTAGAGTACAGTTTCTGTGGGAAAATGAGATCTAGGTGCAACTTTGGGAATATGACCAATAGATAAGTTAGGGATTATTTGAGATAAATTATTAATATGTAAAAATGTCAGGATCTTCATTCTCTGGAGTGTAGATGTATTAGGTTAGTGAGAAAGAGTGAATCAGGAGAAGGTAAGCTCTCAGAAAAAGAGATGAAGATGTCAAAGGCAAACTTTACTTTCCATGTGTTTTATCCACTGGTCTGATGGTATAATCATCTTTGGCTTCTTAAAATCATCTCAGATTCTCCTTTAGCTTACTATTATAAGACTATCACCTGGCATATTGGATATTAATAAATGTTTTCTTATTTAATGAGGTTAAATTAGTGGCAAAAATGACTCTTTTACTCATGGGATACTTTATTCATTATTTGACTCTTCACCATTGAAGGGGAGTTGACAGTTGTCCATATAAGAGAAGAATGAGTGAGAAAGTATGAAGTTCTGGTAGATTGCTGTATATGGTAGACACACTGTTACTGAGCCCTCTTTCTGGCTCTTATCTCCTTACTGTGCCACTGATGGCAAAGTCTTTTGTTTTCACCTTGTTTTCTATTAGACATATTTGGTGATAATAAAATCCATAAGGTATGCTTACTTTGTCATGTTGAACCTTTCTATGTGATATTTCAAAACTTAAACACATTTTTTTAGTGTGGAAGATTATGTTTCAAAAATAAAATTTTTCTTATACTTAGCAAATTTAACAGTAGATTAGAGATGGTATGTCCTGTTGGAGAATTTTTCTGCACCAAGGAAAACTATTCACTGGGCAAATGTGGCTACAGAGGATAGCAGATTTTCTGCATATGGTGGTACATTTGTAGCATGAAAGTTATATATTATATGTAATACAAATATTATGATATCAACGTAAAAATAGTTTGCTGTGTATCTTGTCATTTAGCATGCTGCAAAATGCAGTTTTGTATATTTATCTTGTTTTGTTTATCAATGTTTCAAGTATATCCCCAGTAATTGTATTGCAGACTCCTGGCAGGCAGGGACTTTGTTTTGACATAGGAGCCAATAGAGTGCAAGGCCTATGCTAGGTGTTGTACTGTCTACTGAGGGGAGGATTATTGCTTTTACTATTTGTTTAGTTTTATACAACAGACCAGAATTGTCCTAATAATGTCAGTGTTTAATTGGTGATATGAAACATTTGTCGGACAGTTTGTAAATAAAAATAGATACTAGGAAAAGTTTAATGTCTAAAACCGTTTTTAAAAAAATTTTGTTAGAAGTGTAGAAATCACTTGTAAGATGGCTTGAACACATGATAGAATTAGCTTTTTAACAAAGCGATTAGAAGGAGTAAATTCCCCTTATCTGGTGTTCAGACTTCTGCCAGTCTTGCCTGTTGGGTTACACTCGATCCTAAAGAAGTTCCTAGTGGGTATGCCGGGGGGGGACCCAAGGATGTAATGAAATTGGATAGATTCTTTGAACAAAAGAAAGGCAGTGGCAATAATGACCAAACCCTATAATCATCTTTGGCGTCTTAAAATCATCTCAGATTCTCCTTTAGCTTACTGTTATAAGTCACTATTATCTGGCATATTTGATATTAATAAATGTTTTCTTATTTGATGAGGTTAAATTAGTGGCAAAAATGAGTCTTTTACTCATGGGATACTTTATTCATGATTTGACTCTTCACCATTGGAGGGGAGTTGACAGTTGCTCATATAAGAAAAGAATGAGTGAGAAAGTATGAAGTTCTGGCACCAAAGCCCATAAATTGAATGGAAATAAAAAATAAGTTAGAGTGAAGTCGGAAAAAAAACATGGCAATTTAAAAATTGTGCTCCAGATGGAACAAAGAGGTGAAGGGTGTGTGTGTGTGTGTGTGTGTGTGTGTGTGTATGTATGTGGGTATGTAATAACAGTGACTGGGAGAGCAGACATGTGTGTTAGACCTGCATAGTCATTCCGGGGGTAATTCTACATAGGCCCTGAGAGCTGCCTTCTTTTTAAAGTAGTGACGTGTTGTAGACTCACTGACCTGAACCCTCAGGCCTTATGGGGAACAGTGACTGGAAGAGTAGATGTCTCTTCTTTTGTCATGTAGTCAGGTATTTGTTGAGCTTCTTCATTGTGTAGCTACTACTGAGCTATACAATTACCTGTGCTTGATAAAGATACACTCAACAAATTAGTACATAAATGAGTAAATGAATGATGCCATCTTTTACTTATTTATTTACTTTTTAGCTGAGCATTTATTGTATACTAGACACAAAATATTCTAGGTGCTGAGAATACAATGGTGAGCAATACAGAAATCATTCTTGCTCTCATGGAGCATATGTACTAGTGAGGGGGACATTGCAACACAAAATGAAAATATATGATTGCAAATTGGATTGGTTCATGAAAAAACTAACAGCTTCTATGGTATAATCATGGGAGTGGGATTGGTTTAGGTCATGTGCTCTGGGAGGGACTCTAAGCCTAAGAACTGCAGGATGTTTAGGAATTAACCAGGTCAGAATTGTAGCATGGTGGAGAGTGGGTTAGGAGCATTGCAAGTGGGGAAAACAAAACCATGAAGTTTCTTAGGTTGGAAGGGGGAGGTTGGGAGTGGATTGGTATCCTTGACAAGACTAGTATGACTGGAATGCAGAGGGGGAGAAGATTGCACAAGATGAAGTGGAGAAGTTGGCGGGGCTTCCGGAATATACCTATAGTACTGTTTCCAAAAATCTCAAGTTGCATTACTCTTAATTTAGGGGGAAAAGTAGAGATTGATTTGTGGCTTGGAAAAAGTGAAAAAGTGTTGTGAATTAGGACATAGCTGGTTAATCTATACTGTACTGAAGTTGGTGTTGTGTTGTGGAGAGATTGTGAGCTTTAGATTCAGCATTAAGTTTATCCCAGCTCTGCTTCTTTTTTTTGTTTTTGAGTTGGAGTCTCACTCTGTCACCCAGACTGGAGTGCAGTGGCCGCTTCCGGCCACTGCATCCTCGACCTGCTGGGCTCCGGTGATCCTTCCGCCTCAGCCTTCCAAGTAGCTGGAACTACAGGTGCGTGCTACCACACCTGGCTAATTTTTTGATTTATTGTAGAGATGAGGTTTCACCAAGTTCCCCGGGCGGGTCTCGAACCCGTGGGCTCAGGCAATCTACTCACCTCAGCCTCCCAAAGCGCGAGATTGCAGACTAAGCCACCGAGCCGGCTCCAGCTCTGCTTCTTTTTTTTTGGCTGTTTTTTTTGAGTTGGAGTCTCACTCTGTTGCCCAGACTGGAGTGCAGTGGCCACTCTCGGCCACCGCAGCCTCGACCTGCTGGGCTCCGGCGATCCTTCCGCCTCAGCCTTCCGAGTAGCCGGAATTACAGGCGCGCGCTACCACGCCCGGCTAATTTTTTGATTTATTGTAGAGATGAGGTCTCGCCTGCCCAGGCGGGTCTCGAACCCGCGGGCTCAGGCAATCCACTCACCTCAGCCTCCCAAAGGGGCAGGATTACAGGCTGAGCCACCGACTCTGCTTCTTAATTGTGTATGGCCTTGGGTAGGTTACTAAGCCTCCCTGAACTTCTATTCCTTCATTTGTAAAATGGAGATAATAGTGCCCTTTTATTGTGATAATGAAACTAAATATGTAAAGTACTTAGTAGAAGTCCTGGCTCACACTAAGTGTTCAGTATACTGTTCATGCAGCTGTCACTCTTACTGTTTTTCTTCTTCAGTCTCAAGGCAGAAGGACAACTGCCAGATTGTCTGTAAAATATTAACTAAGTGAACCTGATGATGACGCCTAACACATGCATACACTGGCATGCTTGTGACTTTAGATTATTTCATAAGTAGTCCTCAGTGAAATCACAGGAGTCTTTTAATCTGTCCCAGTGATAGTTGCAAAAGCAGAATTTGTTTCGTTACAAACATAAATCTATTGAGCTGTAATGTACTTTTGGAAAACTGGCTTTGCATTTGAAATAAAGCATTCTAAGGCTAAATTCATTATGAAAAGCCATAATATTATAGAGCACTTTATAGCCTTTTTAAAGAGTGTCATGCAATTACAGTAAAATAACGACTCCCTGAAAATGCTAACATACAATCTTAAAACATAGGGTTTCCTTTATTTTGCATACAGTTACTCAGCTAAATTTAGCATAAACAAGATAAACAAATTGTGATAAACTGTCAAATAGATGTCTATGGTACATTCTGTTATTGATCTGAAATATAAAATCCAGGCATAACACAAAAAGGTCCAAAAACTTCAGTCATATTATTGGAGGATAATGAAATGACTCCTGACTGGCCAGTTGGGAGTTCTGAGGATGTGAAAGGCCATTGTCAGTTGTGTTCAAACTATTCAAGTGATTATGAGGAATATGTAAATACTAATGATATGTCAACAAATTTTGTTAATGACATGAAGTTTTTTTGGAAAGAGAAAGTTATTTAGGAAAACATATTTTGGCTTTTGATTCAGATGTTTTTTAGAAAAGTGCAATGTGCTATTGCTAAATTTTTTTGATGTTTGTGATCCTCAGAAAAGGTACATTTTGCTTTATGAACACTCTATACACAAACACCCAGGAAACTAAAACAAAAGTTTTGTGTTTTTTTTGAGTTGGAGTCTCACTCTGTTGCCCAGACTGGAGTGCAGTGGCCGCTCCCAGCCACTGCAGCCTCAACCTGCTGGTCTCTGGCGATCCTTCCACCTCAGCCTTCCAAGTAGCTGGAACTACAGGCGCGCGCTACCATGCCCGGCTAATTTTTTTGATTTATTGTAGAGATAAGGTCTCACCAAGTTGCCCAGGCAGGTCTCGAACCTGTGGGCTCAGGCAATCCACTCACCTTAGCCTCCCAAGGCGCGGGATTACAGGCTGAGCCACTGAGCCCGGCTAACAAAGTTTTATGAAACAGTATGCATTCCAATATTTTCTGTTTTATTTTATTTCAATTTTTTGAACATGCTGTAATTCATGAAACTAATTTTATGACCTAATGGATCACAACTTGCACTTTGAAAAACATTGCACTGTATGACTGTGTATTAAGTGGAACTTCAGAAGGCAATTCGGGGTTACTCTAGAAGCATAAGATCACCTCTGGTATACCCCACACCATTAGTAATAGATGATTAATAGGTGCCAACCTGCATCATTCGACTGCCTGGTATGGTCTTTTAAAAAGGGTTCATATATATATATGCACATATATATGTATATATACATATATGCACTTATCTGTATATACGTATACATATTTACTTACGTATGCACAAGCTGTCAATGGAAGGATACATAAGCAATTAATAATAACATGGAAGCTGGGCTCGGTGGCTCAGCCTGTAATCCCGCGCCTTTGGGAGGCTGAGGTGAGTGGATTGCCTGAGCCCGCGGGTTCGAGACCCGCCTGGGCAGCGAGACCTCATCTCTACAGTAAATCAAAAAATCAGCCGGGCGTGGTAGCGCGCGCCTGTAATTCCGGCTACTCGGAAGGCTGAGGCGGAAGGACCACCGGAGCCTAGCAGGTCGAGGCTGCGGTGGCCGGGAGCGGCCACTGCACTCCAGTCTGGGCGACAGAGTGAGACTCCAACTCAAAAAAAAGAAAAATAATAATAATAATAATAATAACATGGATTTCCTGAGGGAAGGAAAACTGAGTTCTGGGCAGGGGTGGGTGGATAATACCCTTTCATTTTTCATTCTTTTAAACTTTGAATCATGTGAACATATTCTAAGCACTACATTTCTCTTATTAGAGGAAAAAAAGAGTGGTTGACTCTAGTATGGATCAGGGTTTGGTGGTAAAGACTGCTATGATAGATAGCAGAGTATGGCATAGGAGTAGGGAGTTACATTGTGTGTACTCTGTTTACTGCCACTGATCTAGACCAGCTTGCTGACAGTACTGTGCAAGGATGTTTAAGTAATATATTTAAAAGGGTTAATTTGGGTTCCATGCTCTGCTTATTTATTATACGGCAGGTGGTACATACTATATTCTAGAAAGCTTTTTGTCATAGAAACATGATTAAGTGTTTCAGTGCTTAAAGTAGGTTTTTTGTTTTTAATTTTTCACTTGTTTAGAAGTAACTTGAAACTTAAAGAAAAATTGTCTGAATAAGAAAAGTTCAAATAATACCTCTTCCCATATTCACCTTTTGTTAGCATTTTGCCCCATTTGTTTTATCATTTTATCTTACCTACCTGTTTATCTTTTTGATTTATTTGTATTTTTCTGAGCCATTTGAGAGAAACTTATAAATACCATGCCCTTCTAACTACTTCAGAGGGTGTTTTCTAAGAGTAGGGATATTTTCTTACTTAACTACAGTATAGTTATCAACTTCAGTAAATTCAGTATTGATGCCATACTTTAATCTGTTACCTGCTTTCTTTTTTTATCAATTGATGTGTGAATGTCCTTTATATTATAGCATTTTGCCCCTCTCTGCAACAGGATTCTGACTAGGGTTAGGTATTGCATTTGGTTGTCACAGCTCTTTGATCTCCTTTGACTGGAAACATTTCCACAGCCTTTGTTTCTTTCTTATGACATTGAGATTTTTTAAATACACCTTCCCCTTTTTAAAAATAGGATGTTGATCATCCTGATGTTTCTTTATAATTATGTTCTGGTTATGTGTTCTCAGCCAGAATACTATGAAGCTCATGTATCTTTCTCAGGATATCACATTTGGAAACACATAATGCCCATCTGCCCATTATTAATGATGTTAGAGTACTTGGTCAAGGTGTTTTCTGGTTTCTACTGTATAATATTTTCCCTTTGCAACTAGTAAGCAATCAGTGGGAAAACATTTTAAAGTCATGCAAATATACTGCTCTATTAAAATTTTCCTCTAGTTTTAGCATACATGATTGCCCTTGCCTGATCCAATCTTTACTATGTTGGCTGCAAAATGCTGATTTTTCCAATGTTAGCACTATCTTCACATTTACCATCAGCATACAGCATTCTTTTCTAAGCAGGAGTCATCATTTCTTCCTTTTTTATTTTATTTATTTGTTGTTGTTATAAACTCAAATTCCTCCTTCATCCTTCTCTAGTGGCTCATTCATTACTGTGTGAAGTAGAGGATTTGATTCTGGGGTCAGTAATGACTTCAAGAAGTCAGTGACCATACTGAAGTCGTGTGCAGAGTTCTCTGTTGTTTGGGCATCTTTCTAGGGAGAGTGTTCATAACTTTCATTAGAATCTCTAAAGGGTTCTTGACTCAAAAGTAGATAAGTTCCATTATGCTGAAGGATTAGATTTTAAGCTGTTTATAATGCTTCTGTATTTCTATACTTTCCCCTCTGCTTTCTAACCCAAGTGATAAGTAACTAAAATGTTAGAACCATAGTGTATGTTTTTGTCTGTTTTTAAACTGAAATTTAAAGTAGTACTATAAATTGGTTTCTTTAAATTTTCCTAGAATGTATAATAAATGTTAATATCTTCGTTACTAGCGGTAGTTTATGGTATATAGAACCAGTCTTGTAAAGCAAAGAATTACCTTGATTTAATTTGAAATTTTAAAACTAATGTTTTTTGCACTATAGTTTTATTAGCTCTCTGGGAGTGAGCTACATGATGTTGTGCACTGAGAATTACCCAAATGTTCTCGCCTTCTCTTTCCTGGATGAGCTTCAGAAGGAGTTCATTACTACTTATAACATGATGAAGACAAATACTGCTATCAGACCATACTGTTTCATTGAATTTGGTAAGGACCTGCTTTTTTTTCCTTTTTATTTTCCTGGTCTCCAATTAGTTATAGTAATTTTTAAATCTAATACTGGGGGGCAGAGAGAAAACTTCTGCTACCTTGCTTTTGATAGTATAATTTGGTAAATGATGTATAAATTATGGTAACTTCTTACTTAATTTAGATGCCTGTTAGGAAAAATTGTTTGAGCTATGAAGGGGACTGTGATTATTGGCCCAAAGAGATAATGCCAGAGGACAGTTTCTCAATGAGAAATTTATAAGCCAGAAGTTCAGACTTTCGTGTTTATGTGATAATCTTTTATAGTCTGCTTAGTGTAGAACAGGAGTTGGAAAACACTTGCTAGAAAGGACCAGATAGTACATATTTTAGGTTTTAAAAGCCATATAGTCTCTGTTACAACTACTCAGCCCTGGCATTATAGCTTAAAAGCAGCCGTAGGCAGTACATAAATGAATGAGAGTAGCTATGTTCTAATAAAACTTTACAAAAACAGTTAGCAGGCTTCATTTGGCCTGTGGGTGGTAGTTTGCTCAACTTCTGATCAAAAAAAGGGGGGGGGAGTAAAACCATGTTGTAAGTGATAAAAATACGATTTTACTTGAAGATATTTAGGGAATGTCTTTTATTGGTTTCGTTTAACTTGCTCTTTAAAACGTACATTCTGATGATGTAGGCAATAAAAAGAAAACATTTATAAAAACATATAACTTACAATGTGTTCTTATGTAATTGCAACTGGTAAATCTAACAGATTTAATCTTTCATAAGATAATCTCTATAAAAATCAAGACTTTGGTTTAAAGTTAAAGCTGTTTTTTGTTTCTGTAATTTCTTGAAGAGAATGTAATATACTCAGATAATGTTAAACCCTGAGTTAATTTACAGTTATTCTGTACTCTAATTTCTAGAGTGTAAAACTGATGACTATGATATGTGAACAATTACACGCAAATAATATTGGAACATTCCATGACAAATTGAACAGCTTTGAATAACAAACTCTATCTGCAAAATTTACTGCCCATAAACAACACACTGTCAAATGATTTAATTAACAAATGACTGCAAGGAAATTTATTTTTTATTTTACATAGATAACTTCATTCAGAGGACCAAGCAGCGGTATAATAATCCCAGGTCTCTTTCAACAAAGATAAGTCTGTCTGACATGCAGACAGAAATCAAACTGAGGCCCCCTTATCAAATTTCAATGTGTGAACTGGGGTCAGCCAATGGAGTCACATCTGCATTTTCTGTTGACTATAAAGGTGCTGGTAAGATTTCTTCTGGTGAGTTCTGGATCTCAATTATTCTATTCTTAAAAATCTTTTGTAAGAACTGAGGAACTCTTAAAAATAAGTTACTTTATTTTAATATTTTAAATCAAGTACATGAGAGAATATAGAAGTTCAAAGCAGCCCTTTCTTCCAGTGGTTTATAAAGTAAGTTACCAGATAGGTGGCTAGTCAGGAACATATTTTCAAATAGCAAACTCAGAGAATCTTTTTACTAGGAAAACATTTAAGAAGGTTTCTTTGTAAACATTTTTCTAGAAATGAAAAATAGTTTCTTTGTACTGTATGTTTATAGGTATGTAAAGTGCTTTGTATTATGTCAGAGTGGCTACATTCAAGACCAGGATTATTGACTGTCACAGAAAGTGTAAAGATCTTAGTGATCATCTACTGAAACCTTCCCTCCCATGGAAGGAATACTATCCTCAACAGCTGTGAGAGGGTGTAAACTTTTGCTTAAAAAGGGACACCTTATTTTATAAGGTAGCATAGGCCATTGTTGGGCTGCTTGTTTTTTTTTTTTTTTTCTCTGAGTTGAAGTCTTGGTCTGTGTCCCAGACTGGAGTTCAGTGGCGCATGCTCACAGCCACCACAGCCTCTACCTGCTTGGCTCAGGAGATCTTCCGCTTCAGCCTTCCAGGTAGCTGGAACTACAGGCACGCGCCACCACGCATGGCTAATTTTTTGATTTATTGTAGAGATGAGATCTTACCAAGTTGAGTAATATCTCTCTCTTTTTTTTCTGGGTCAATCTAGCTAAGGGTTTGTCAATTTTGTCAGTCTTTTCAAAGAACCAGTTTTTGGTTTTACTGATTTTTCACTATTGTTTTTCTATTCTCCATTTCATTTTTTTCTGTTCTAATCTTTATTATATCCGTCCTTCAGTTTTTTTAGGTTTAATTTTCCTTTCTTTTTTCCAATGTCTTTAGGTGGAATGTTATCTTCAAATCTTTTCTTTTTTTTTGAGTCGGAGGTCTCACTCTGTCACCTAGGGTAGAGTGCAGTGGCCTGATCCTGGCTCACACCAGGCTCGACCTCCTGGGCTCAGACAATCCTTCTATCTCAATCTCCTGAGTAGCTGTAACTACAGACATGTGACATCACTCCTGTCTAATGTTATTTTTACTTTTTTGTAGCAACAAGGTCTTATTACATTTCTTAGGCTGGTGTCAAACTCCTGGGCTCAAGTAATCCTCCTGCCTTGGCCTCACAGAATGCTGGGATTGCAGGTGTGTGCCACCACACCTGGCCTCATTTGGTTCTTTTAAAATAATTTATATATCTTTATTGATATAGTCTATTTGGTGCAGCATTATCATCATACCCTCCTTTACTTTTTAAATCATGGTTTCCTTTAGTTTTTCTTTTTTAGACACAATTACGATGGCTACTTTGAAGTTATATTAATCAAAGCAAATGTAAAGAGTCATATGCCATCCACAATTAAAAGACTACTAACAAACCAAAGAATACCTAGAGTAAGCTTCTAGGATGCCATAGACCAAAAGGCTGAGGGAACTGAAGATATTTTATATGAAGTAGATTAGACTAAATGAATGGAAAGGACATGTAATTACTGACTTAACTGTTATTCTGGTTCAGCTGAAGAGAGGAAAAGGGCATAGTACTGAGACAAACTGGTAGATATTGTAGAGAAGCAAACTTTAGCTCAACATATAAAGAAGAATTTTTTTAAACAAGCAGTCCAGGCTGGGCGTGGTGGCTCATGCCTATAATCCCAGCCAAGGTGAGAGGACTGCCTGAGCCTATGTGTTCAAGACCAGCCTGGGCAACTTGGTGAGACCTCATCTCTACAATAAATAAATAAATAAATAAAAGATTAGCCGGGCATGGTAGCATGCACCTGCAATTCCAGCTGCTTGGGAGTCTGAGGTGGAAGCATCGCCTGAGCATACCATACCACTGCACTCCAGCCTGGGCAAAGAGTGAGACTCAAAAAAAAAAAGATAAAAAGGATTACAAATGGGTACCATGAGCAGTTGTATTTTATAAATTAGATAACTGTGAGGAAACGGATAAGTTCCTAGAAAGCCAAACTTAAGAATACTAAGAAGAAATTGATAACCTGAATAGCTTTATAAAAGTAACAAGACTTACTATCATATGGAGGATTGTGTAAGAAAAGAAAAAGCTAAAGTGATTGACTTAGTAATAAAAACTACAAAGAAAACCCCAGGCCCAGTTAGTTTCATTGGTGATTTTTATCAGTTAGTGAAGAATTAATAACCATTTCTTTATAAACTGTTTCAAAAAGCAGAAGAGAGAGAAAACTTCTTGATTTACCCCATGAGGCCAGTATTATCCTAATATCAAAATCAGACAAAGTCGTCACAATAAAAGTAAACTGCAGACCAATATATTTTAAGAATATGGACACAAAAAACAAAATATAAGCAAACCAAATCCAGCAATATATAATTATAGTCATATACTGCCTAACAACATTTGGTCCATGATAGACTATATATATGATTATGGTCATGATATAATACTGTAAGATTATAATATTGTATTTTTACTCTACCTTTCCTATGTTTATATACACAAATACCGTTGTGTTACAGTTGCCTACAGTATTCAGCACAGTAACATGCTGCACAGGTTTGCAGCCTAGGAGCAATAGGCTATGCCATATAGTCTATAGTTTAATAGGCTATATCATCTAGGTTTGTTTGAGTATACTCTATGATGTTCAGACAATGACAGAATTACCTAATGATGCATTTCTCAGGATGTATCCCTGTTGTGTGATACATGACTGTATATACCCTGACCAAGTGGAATTTATCCCAGGAATGCAAGGTTGAGTTAACATCCAAAAATTGATTATGTAATACATCATATTGATAGAATAAAAAAACGCATGGTCATCTCAGTAGAAAC
Organism: Cephalopachus bancanus; assembly: GCA_027257055.1. Classification (NCBI taxonomy): domain Eukaryota; kingdom Metazoa; phylum Chordata; class Mammalia; order Primates; family Tarsiidae; genus Cephalopachus; species Cephalopachus bancanus. The sequence continues at coordinate 1,922,631 of JAPVLO010000022.1, read as the reverse complement.
AGGCAAAGTATTTCACAAAATTCAACAGCCTTTCATGATAACAAACAAGCAACAAACTAGGGATAGAGGGGAACTTCCTCAATCTGATAAAGATACCTACAAAAACCCTACATCTAGCATCATACCTAATGGTGAAAGACTGGGTGCTTTTTCCTGAGATCCAGGAGCAAGAAAGAATGTCTGCTTATACTGCTTCTCAACATTGTACTGGAGTTTTAGCCATGGCAGTTGGGCAAGGACAGTAAATTAAAAGGTATCTAGATTGCAAAGGAGGAAGTAATATAACTCTATTCACATATGACATAATCTTTTATATAGAAAATTCTAAGGAATCTGCTGAAAAACTACTAGAACTACTGAGTTCAGTGAGATTGCAGGTTACAAGATTAATATACAAAAATCAATTGTATCCTATACATTAGCAATGAACAATCAGGAAATTAAGAGATTCCTATGCACTGAAATCTATTAAACATGATTGAAGGCAATTAAATAAGTACTAAATGAATAAAAAATAGTCTCATATACATGGATTGGTTAATTTTTATAATGATTGTACCCCCCAAATTGATAAACAGATCCAGTACATTCGCTATGAAAATCCTGGATATCTTTTTTGCAGATTGATGAGATGATCCTGAAATTCATTTGGACATATAAGGGATGGAGAATAGCAAAAATAACCCTGGAAAATCTTGGAAAAGAACAAAACTGGAAGATCACATTTCCAAACTTACTGCCAAGCTATAGTAATCACGGCTATGTAGTTCTGACTTAAGTATAAACTTATAGATCAACAGAATAGAACTTAGAGTGCCAAATAAAACTTTCATTATGGTCAACTAATTTTTGACAATGATGCCAAGACAATGGTGAAAGAATAGTCCTTTCAACAAATGGTATGGGGACAACTGGATATTCACATGCAAAAGAATGAAGTGGATTGAAGACCTAAATTTAACAGCTAAAACTATAAAAGTCTTAGGATAAAACATAGTTGTAAATCTTTGTGATCTTCTATTAGGGTTTTTTAGATTTCATACCAATAGCACAGTGAAAAAAGAAAAAATAGATAAGGTAGACTTCAACAAAATTTAAAACTTTTTTTTTTCGAGATGGAGTCTTGCTGTGATGCCTGATTGGTCTTGAGTGCCCAGCCTTAAGCAATCTTCTCACCTTAGCCTCTCAAGTAGTTGGGACTACAGGCATATGCCATTGCACTTAGCTCAAAACTAAAAGCTTTGTTCTTTAAAAGACATTATCAAGAAAGTGAAAATACAATGCACAGAATGGGAGAAAATATTTGGAAATCATATATATCTGATAAGGGACTAGTATCCAGTGTATTTAAGATGTCAAAGCAACAAAAATACAGAATAAAAAGATGCAATTGGCTGGGCTTGGTGGCTCAGCCTGTAATCCAGCACTTTGGGAGGCTGCAGGTTCAAGACCAGCCCAGGCAACTTGGCTAGAGACCTCATCTCTACAATAAATCAAAAAAATTCCCCGGGCGTGCCATTGCACTCCAGCCTGGGCAACAGAGTGAGACTCCGACTAAAAAAACAAACAAACAAAAAAAAAGTAATTAATATACACTAATATCACAAGATAGAGCATTTCCATCTCCCTCAAAAAGTTCCTTTGTGTCTCTTCCTAGTCAATCTCCACCTCCCTCTAGGCCAATGATCCCTAATCTTTTTGGCATCAGAGACTGGTTTTGTGGAAGACAGTTTTTCCATTGGCCAAGTTTTGGGGGGATGGTTTCAAGATGAGTCAAGCACATTGCATTTATTGTGCACTTTATTTCCATTATTATTACATTGTTTTATATATATATATATATATATATATGTATACATATATATATATATATATATATATAAAAATCATCACCACCTCAGCTCTACCTCAGATCATCAGACACTAGAATCTCCTAAGGAGAGCACAACCTAGATCCCTCACATGCGCAGTTGACAATAGGTTTTGCTCTCCTATGAGAATCTAATGCTGCTGCTGCCCTGACTTTTGTAAGTCCCTACTCTGACTTGTTAGATGACAGTTGTATCCTGGACCATCAAACATCAGATACTTGGAAAATGGGGAATATTTGTTGTAGAATTGGAGGCAGAATCTGGCGGTAACACAAGTGATGGGGAGTGGCAGTAAATACAGACGAAGCTTTGCTTGCTGGTGTGCCGCTCACTTCCTGCTGTGTGGCCTAGTTCCTAACAGTCCACAGACTGGTCTGTAACCCAGGAGTTGGGAACCCCTACTCCAGACAACCACAGACTTTTTTTACACTTTAAGTTTTGTTCCAGAATTTCATATAAACAAGACTATATTGTATGGCTTTTGTGTTCAGTTTCATTAGCTTAGCATAATGCCATGCTTTCATGTTGCCCATCTCATTAGTTTGTTCTTCTTTGTTGCTGAGCAGTATTCCATCATATAAACATATCACAATTTGTTTATTCTCCTAATGATGGACATAACTTGTTTCTAGTTTTTGTGATTGTAAATAAAGCTACTATGAACATTTAACTCATTGTTGACATATATTTTCATTTCCTATGAATAAACATTAGGAGTAGAATTGATGGGTCAAAAGGTTGCATATATGAGTGTTTGTTTTCTTTTTTTTTTTTTTTTTTGAGTTGGAGTCTCACTCTGTCGCCCAGACTGGAGTGCAGTGGCACGCTTCTGGCCACTGCAGCCTTGACCTGCTGAGCTCCGGCGATCCTTCTGCCTCAGCCTTCCCAGTAGCTGGAACTACAGACGCGTACTACCACACCCGGCTAGTTTTTGATTTATTGTAGAGACGAGGTCTCGCCAAGTTGCCAGGGCGGGTCTCGAACCCATGGACTCAGGCAATCCACTTGCCTTGGCCTCCCAAAGTGCTGGGATTACAGGCTGAACCACCGAGCCCGGCCATGAGTGTTTTGATTATTCAACATCCTCATCAATATTTAATGTAGTTAGTCTTTTTAATTTTATGTTGTGCTCTTATTTTTTAAAAAAGAAAAATTTTACAAAACCCTAAATTGAATACACTTCTCTCAGTTTCGCTGACAATTGTATTTTTTCATCTATTTTGTCATTTTCTAGACAATTTGTCAGTTGCCTGAAAATGCTACTCTGTTTTGGCTGGTGCCCACAATCCAGATAGATTTACTGCTCTCTTTTTCACATTCATATTCACACACCTCATAGCCAAACTATTACTCTTTTCCTCTAAAGTAATTTTCTAAATTTTGTGGGGCATTTTTAATAAAGATAACACATTAACTGCTCTCAAGATAGGAAAAGGAAATAGCATCCAATAGGTACAACATAAGGTAGAATATGTTACATGTTCCAAAAGAGGTAAGACGGAACTACCACATTCAGGTATTGGGGCCTTGAAGGACATGCATGCTTTTTACAGGTGGTGATAAAGAAGGGCCTCGTTGATGAAAAGAATAGTGTGCTCTGCCGGACTGCTAGACTCATTCAATCATACTTTAGCAATAAACTATGTCTTTTAGATGGAACTGACCTGAAATTTCACTCTTAATTTATGCAGCCTGTTTCTCCAGACACTTTAGGCATCTTTGAATGACTGTATTTTCTAAACTTTGTCTTTGAATGGCAGGTTTGGCACTGTGATATTATTACAAAGTTTGAGGCTTAGAATGGTACCATCTTTCTGAGTTCTCATAATGACTGTTCAGCACTCTGCTTCATCCATTATTTTTCCTTTTTCTTGGCTCTATTTTATCTTTACTCAATTATTTCATTCCACCTGTATACATATTCAAGTTTTCCTCCCTCCCCCAAATATTGTGGGGGGGAGAATTATTTTCTGAATCCTGTTATCTCTATTCAGCTTTCATTCTGGCTTTTTCTTTCTTGACTTTAGTAGTAGTCACTTATGCTTCCATCTCTTACTATCACCAGTTATTCAGCCTCTTGCAGTCTGAGTTTTGTCTTCAGTCACTTTTTTGAAGCTATTTTATAAAAAGTGTCAATAAGCATCTCCTAGCAATAAATCTAATACTTTGTTTTTTCTTTTTGAGGTTCAGAATTTCTTTGGCCTGTCTCTAGGCACTGTTAGTCACATCTTGATGATCTCTCCTTCCTAGGTTTCTATATCTTTACTCTTTTGGTTCTCCTGAATCTGTCTTCCCTAACTCCTCTTTATTTACTTAGTGTTTACCACAACTTTGCCCTTGGCCTGCCTCTTTCCTTGCTAAATCTCATTTAAGCTCTTCCCTTCTATTGCAGACCTCATCTGTTTCTCCAGCTCTCCTACTGTTCCATTCTTCAGTTGCTTGTTAAACATGCCTCACTCACCATCACCTCAAATTTGGTATGTTTAAAGTGTCCCCTTTCTTGAACAAGCCTGAGTTTCTTCCTGTGGGTCTATTGCTAGCACCCTCATCTTCTTAGTCACCCAGAGGTAAAACTAACATTTTCTTTAAATTTTTTTCCCTTTTGCATTCCACATATAATTAGTTGTCAAGTCTAATAGTTTTAATACTAATAATAGCTTACTTATTTCTTTTCCCCCATAACTATCCTAGTTCAGGCCCCGATTTCAGTCAGTATTTTATAGTGACTTTCTCACAAACTCCCTGTTGTAGAATTGTAGAAAGAGCATGAACTCAGTAGTCAAACAAACCCAAGTACTAATCGTGAAGAGCACCCTTTAAGTATAGCCATAATCATTTTAGTATGTTGCTTTTCTTTAATAGTTCCCCATTGTCTAATTGCCTATAATTTCTTAGCTTAGAATTTCAGACTATTAATTTGCATTGAACTCCTTTTCTGCAGTGCATTGAACTCCCTTATTTCTCCATTTCTTTACAAGCATCCATTTGCGCCCAACAAAACCACTAGCAGTGCCCTATAGTGGAGTGGTTAAGAGCATGAGTTCTAGAGTCAGGCTGCCTGCACCCAAATCCCAGTTCACTTACTTTGTGTTTGTGGGCAAATTATTTAATCTCCCTAAACCTTAGTTTCCTCTTCTGAAAAAACAGGATAATTATAGTGCCTACTACATTGGATTCTTGGAAGGATGAAGTGAGACCATGTATTTAAAGCACTTGGAGCCGGGCTCGGTGGCTCAGCCTGTAATCCCGCACCTTTGGGAGGCTGAGGTGAGTGGATTGCCTGAGCCCGCGGGTTCGAGACCCACCTGGGCAGCGAGACCTCATCTCTACAATAAATCCAAAAAATCAGCCGGGAGTGGTAGCACGCGCCTGTAATTCCAGCTACTCGGAAGGCTGAGGCGGAAGGATCGTCGGAGCCCAGGAGGTCGAGGCTGCGGTGGCCAGGAGCGGCCACTGCACTCCAGTCTGGGTGACAGAGTGAGACTCCAACTCAAAAAAAAAAAAAAAAAAAAGCACTTGGTGCCTGAAGCATTGAGAACAGTCACTCTTGATAGGTGTAGTCATTGTTGATGCTGTTATTGCTTGTTTCTCCCACTTTCATCCCCATGCTCATGTTCTTTTCTTTTCTAGAATGCATTTCTTCCCCTTTCTACTGACTACATTTATCCATCTTCAATACTCTTCCATAGTTCTAGTCACCCACCTTCCCCCTGCTTTCCACTTCATCATTCTTTACCTCTTTTAGCTTAGAATGCTTATTACTTTCATATGTTCATTTGTCTATCTCCTTTTAAAAAGACTAGAAGTAGCAGGGCATAGGTGGCTCACACCTGTAATCCCAGCACTTTAGGAGGCTAAAGAAGGAGGATTTCTTGAGCCTGGGAGTTCGAGACCAGCCTGAGCAACATAGCAAGACCTTGGCGCTACAAAAAAAAATTAACCAGGCCTGGTGGTATGTACCTTTTGTTCTGGCAACTAAAGAGGCTGAGGTGGAAGGATTGCCTGAGCTCAAAATGTCAAGGCTGCGGTGAGCCAAGATTGTGCCACTGTAGTCTAGCATGGGCAACAGAGTGAGACCTTGACTCAAAAAGAAAAAAAAAAGACTAGAAATGCATTGAAGACAGATCATGTAATTCGTTTTTGTGTCTTCTAAAGCATAGCATATTACACAGGATCATACCAAAAAGTATTTGCTGGATAAATATCTTACTTTACTGTAACCAGCAGCCCTTTGGTTCCCAGGGTCTTATTATGACTTCTTTAGGAACTTTTGTAAACTCTTCATAAGCCATTGGTACATTTTGAGAAAAATTTAATTTTGTTTTAAGTCTGCCATTTTGAGGTTCAAAGAGACTAGAGAAAAGACATTGTAGCAGAAGACAATAATAGGAAAACAAAACTGATCAGGTGACACTTTTTTGGATTCAGCAAAATTGCTGGTTTTTTCTATACTGCCTCTCATTTATTATTGTTTCAAATGTACTCTACACCTGATAGTGTCTAAGAATGGTGCCAAATTGAAGTGTACAGTAGGCATTTTTGGATAGCAGTGGATCTAAAATCTGTTTTATTGAAATAAAAAATGCCTATATAGCATAATACATTAAAATGTGGTTAAATATCTAGTTCAGTTTGTTAAGATGAGAAATTATCTGTAAGGAGTATCACCTTCTGATATTATGTGCAGATTGAGTTTTCTCTGGATAACTGTTCTCAAGATGCAAGCCACAGGGCCAGGGAAGGTAGTGGGGTGGACATGGGTGAATCTCTGCTATAAAATTTCTTTCCTACAGTGACTTGACACATCAGCCTATCCTGCAGCATAGCACATACCTTATTAAAGGAAGTTCATTGTATGCTTTCATGAGTTAAAAAAATGTTTTTGGTCATTTTGAAATAATTTATAAATGGTATACTATCATAAAGAAAATGTTTTTGATGACCACTTGTGTACCTAATCCTGAATTGTACTTCACATCTTTAAAATAGAAATAAATAAAGTGTTTTAAGGCCAATAGGCAAATATTAGAAACTTAATATTTGACTTATGTAAACTTATTGTTTCTAAAATAGGTATTGATTAACACATCAAAATGGTAATATTTTCCACTGATAATGACCACACTTTACTTGACTGTAAAAAGCTAAGTTTTTAAAGTTATAATGCAAAATATTATTTGGATTTTATTGGTAAGGTAAACCTGTTTTGTATACTTTAAAAGTGTGATTTACATAACCTACTCATTCGTAAAACAGGTAGTTTTGGCCGGGTGCCATGGCTCATGCCTATAATCTAGCACTTTGAGAGGCTGAGGTGAGAAGATTGCCTGAGTCCATGGGCTTGAGACCAGCCGGGGCAACCTGGTGAGACCTCATTTCGATGGTAAATCAAAAAAGTAGCTGGGTGTGGTGGCGCATGCCTGTAATTCTAGCTACTTGGAAGGCTGAGCCATGCAGGTAGAGACTGCAGTGGCCGTGAGCGTGCCACTGCATTCCATCCTGGGCGACAGAGTGATACTCCCACTCCAAAAAAAAAAAGGTAGTTTTGTTGTTGAGACCCATATTAAGACTTTCCTTTTTTATTAGAGATCAGATATCTTTCTTACTACTGAGGAGGGGTGGGAAGAGAGGCTGCAAAACGTGACTAATTGATAGACCAATTGAAAAGATATTTAAATTATGATTTTTTTCTTTACTAATATAAAATTTGGTAACAATGCTTGATAAAGACATCTAATTTTCTATTTTTTATATTAAAATCTCAAGAAAATTGAATGAGAGACCAGACAGCTTGAGCAAAGAAATTTAAGAAAACATCTCATATTAGCATTTTCTTTTTTTAAAATTTAATTTATTTTATTTTAAAGATGTGGGGTACAATTCAGGATTAGGTATACAAGAGGTCATCGTACAGGTAAAGTTTGGGCTTCCCTTGGTCCTCACTTTGCCTGGTTTGAGATCAGGTACTCTTATTAATTTTATGTTCCCTTTGCCCCCCAACCTTCCCCACCTCCCCACCCCGCTTACCCCGCCTACAGATTCAGCTACTGCCAATCCCCTTTTTATAGTATTATGGTAAATGTTCAGCATATTAGCATTTTATACTGAACTTGAGGAATAAATGCTTTTTGGTAATATGTGGGTTTTTGTGTTTTTATAAACAGTTTAGGGAAGGTTTTCTGCTGTAACTGCTGAATGTAAGTTGCAAAGATTTAAACCCTTCCTTATATTAATGTTCCACCTCATTAACTGCATTGTTAGGGCTTTTACACTTCAGTGACTTAAATAAAATAATCTAAATGTGATTCTGTTGTTCCCTCTTTCCTCCTGTCTCCCTTCTGAGGTCTAGATGGGTATTTGGTTTTGTGTTTTCATTTAACTCCGTTGTTAATTCTATTAAGTGCAAGATAATGATGAAGGGAAGCTATTGTATCATTCTTATGCTGCTGAAGCACTGAAAGATAGGGGAATGTATTTGTTAAGATAAAATGGTCACTTCTTCAACTGGTGTTTTATCATTTTTAACCTTCAAGTGGTATTCAGAGGACCAGGAACTTCATAGCTATAAGACTCCATTCTGTTGTGGAGTTCAGATTACTGATTATATATGAGCTTTTATATATCCAGTAGTATTTATAGCCCTGAAACCCAAATAAGGGAGAGTTCTGCTTAAAAGCAAGCTATGTTTGTCCTTTAAAATGTTTTCTAAGCATTTTTAGAAAAAGCAGGAATTATGCAGTGAATTTTGAAGCAAAGTCACCTTTACAAATATTTGCACTTGCTTGCAAATAGTAGATATACTTAGTAAGGTTTTTGTCTAAATGATTTACTGCTAGTTGTGAGTATTCCTTAGCACTGTCAATCCCAAGTGCAAGTTATATGTCTTTGTTAAAAATGTAGAAAAAAAGAAGTTGATTTAAGTTCAGAGAAATGAAGCTTTTATGTAGTTAGTTTGCATTTTAAAAGAATATTTAGTTATGAAGATATACTGTTAAGTAATTTTATGAAGATTAATCTTTGGCTCATTTAAATTGAACAGTGAATTTCCGTTTTACATAAGCTCAACTACGTGACTCATTGGTGTTAATTCTAATCATTTATTTTATTTTCCAGCTCACCAGCGACTGGAACCAGCAAGTCTGTCAGGGATTGTGGCATTTATCCTTAGTCTTTTATGTGGAGCTCTGAATTTAATTCGAGGCTTTCATGCCATAGAAAGTCTCCTGCAGGTACTGTGCTATTTTTTGCAATTTCAGATGACTGTGCCTATTCATTCTATTTGTTACGTAATTGATTTAAATTGGATTGAGTGTTAGTACAACTTACAATGCATGCTCAAAATCTGTGTTTTTTTTTTTATACCTTCCCTACTCTCCTTTCTTCTGAAAATACTGATATCTGATTGGCTTCTTTGACTCCATCAGAACATGTTTATTTATTTATTTTTAATTATTATTTTTTTTTTTTGGGTTGGAGTCTCACTCTGTCGCCCAGACTGGACTGCAGTGGCCGCTCCCGGCCACCGCAGCCTCGACCTGCTGGGCTCCGGCAATCCTTCCACCTCAGCCTTCCAAGTAGCTGGAACTACAGGCGTGCGCTACCATGCCCGGCTAATTTTTTTGATTTATTGTAGAGATGAGGTCTCACCAAGTTGCCCAGGTGGGGCTCGAACCCACGGGCTCAGGCAATCCACTCACCTTGGCCTCCCAAATCGCTGGGATTACAGGCTGAGCCACCGAGCCCGGCCAATTTTTTTTGTTGTTGTTGTTGGAGTTTCAGTCTTGTTGTCCAGGCTGGAGTGCGGTGGCACTCTCACGACCACTGCAGCCTTGACCTGCTGGGTTCAGGTGATCTTTCTGTCTCAGCCTTCCAAGTAGCTGGAACTACAGATGCATGCCACCATACCTGGCTAGTTTTTGTGATTTACTGTAGAGACAAGGTCTCACCAGATTGCCCAGGCTGGTCTCGAGCCCCCAGGCTCAGGCAATCCTCTCATCTTGGTTTCCCAAAGTGCTGGGATTACAGGCTGAGCCACCGCACCTGACCAGCACGTGTTTATTTATCATCTACTCTTTTGGGGGCACTATTTACAGGCCTGGGGACACCAACATATATGTGGGATAGGCCTTCCAGTCTTACAACTGAAAGTTCAAATGGGGAAGCAAAAACCCCACAAGTGACATCCAGATACCCAGATGGGAAGAAAAGAGGTCAGTGTGAGTCAGGATTGAAGAAGGAGGTTTTGTGGAGGAGGATAGAGCTGTCCTAGGAACGATCTGAGCTGACAGAGAGCAGTGGAAGAATGATGAGGGCACATGTGGGCAGTGTTTTGTCCCATTTCTGTGTATTCCTACTTAGTTTTTTGCTCCTTTTCCTTTTTGTTAGTGGCCTTTTAAAACTTGAGCTACCTGGGAAACCATTAATTTTTTCAAATATTGCCAAATATTTCATTTTCTAGTGGAGTTTCCTCCAAAAACTATGCCATCAGAATATGCTGATTTTTTTCTCTTACACTTTTTAAACTTTTCAAATTTTCCTTTCTTAAAGTTTAGCACATTTGATACTGTATAGCTTTCCTTTCCCTTGTTTCTACTTACTTTCTCTGAAAAGTTTTGACACCTCAACATTATGAATTAGTTCTCTCTCTCTTTTTTTGTCATCATTAAGCACAGAATACCATTTGTAAAAACCCACTCAACACACTTTATATTCTGTTTTAAATTTGTTGTTAGTTTGGGGAATACTCAGGGGGTACTTCTGCATGTCTTCAGCTGTGTAAAAATAGTAGCAGGTGACGCCTCAGGTTCCAGCTGTAGAGCTGTCTCTCAAGATGGACGGGACTTCTCATGACTTCTCATTTTCTCTTCCAACTACCCTTTGACCGCAGCTAAAGTTTCTCTTCCCTTTTAGACATAGCACAGCTAACTTCTGTTCCTCAGCATTCCTATACCTATCCCCCTGCCAAGTCCGATTTATTCCTTCAGAAAGAGTTCAGTTTTGAGCCATTTAAACAACCTGCCAGAAAGAATCAGTCAGTTTGGAGACTGCTGACTGAAGAAACTGATAAATAAGATACTCTTTTGCTTTTTTTATTTTTATTTATTTATTTATTTTTTGAGTCGGAGTCTCACTCTGTCGCTCAGACTGGAGTGCAGTGGCCGCTCCCGGCCACCGCAGCCTCGACCTGCTGGTCTCCAGCAATCCTTCCCCTCAGGCTTCCGAGTAGCCGGAATTACAGGCATGCGCTACCACGCCCGGCCGATTTTTTGATTTACTGTAGAGATGAGGTCTCGCCTGCCCAGGCGGGTCTCGAACCCACAGGCTCAGGCAATCCACTCACCTCAGCCTCCCAAAGGCGCGGGATTACAGGCTGAGCCACCGAGCCCGGCTTTTTTTATTTTTTAACTTGATGTAGTAGAAATAATAGTAGTGAAGCTGGGCTCGGTGGCTCAGCCTGTAATCCCGCGCCTTGGGAGGCTGAGGTGAGTGGATTGCCTGAGCCCGTGGGTTCGAGACCCGCCTGGGCAACTTGGTGAGCCCTCATCTCTACAATAAACCAAAAAATTAGCCAGGTGTGGTAGCGCGTGCCTGTAGTTCCAGCTACTTGGAAGGGTGAGGTGGAAGGATCGCCGGAGCCCAGCAGGTCGAGGCTATGGTGGCCGGGAGCAGCCACTGCACTCCAGTCTGGACGACAGAGTGAAACTTCAACTCAAATAAAAAAAAACAGAAATAATAGTAGTGTAGTTGTATGAAGTGTTAATTTTTGTGGGTAGAGTAGGCTTGGGTAGAGAAAATTTTTTTTTTTTGAGTTGGAGTCTCACTCTGTCGCCCAGACTGGAGTGCAGTGGCCGCTTCCGGCCACTGCAGCCTCGACCTGCTGGGCTCCGGCGATCCTTCCGCCTCAGCCTACCAAGTAGCCGGAATTACAGGCACGCGCTACCACGCCCGGCTGATTTTTTGATTTATTGTAGAGATGAGGTCTCGCTGCCCAGGCGGGTCTCGAACCTGCGGGCTCAGGCAATCCATTCACCTCAGCCTCCCAAAGGCGCGGGATTACAAGCTGAGCCACCGAGCCCGGCGGTTAGAGAAAATTTTAACACCACAGAGCCTTACCATCCCTGACCTATAAGACAATGTAAATTGTGGAACCCGGGTCTAGACCATTTTCTTTACGACAGGGCTGTTGTATCTCACAAAACCTTTTAAAAGGAACAATTTTTTCAGACAGTAAGATATCCTCTCTCTCCTCTTCTTGATTGATTCTTTTTCCTTTTCTGATTTAAAACTTAAAAATTAAGGAAAAAGTAATATAAACTACAACTGTCATGCTTGAGATGCTAGAACTGGCTAAAGGCCACCTTGATTTCTGTTTGTTCCATATTGTCCCTCTGATCAATGTCTTTGTCTCATTGCAGTTGATAAAATTTTAGATTTCAGAAGAACAATAATCTGATTAAATTAATTACCACTTATGTGTAATTGACTGATAGCTCTGAGATTTTTCAGATTTTTATATTTTATTTTATTTTTTGAGTTGGAGTCTCATTCTGTCACCCAGACTGGAGTGCAGTGGGCACTCCCAGTCACTGCAACTCGACCTGCTGGGCTCCTGCGATCCTTCCGCCTCAGCCTTCCAAGTAGCTGGAACTACAGGTACACACTATCACACCCGGCTAAATTTTGATTTATTGTAGAGATGAGGTCTCGCCAAGTTGCCCAGGCAGGTCTCGAACCCGTGGGCTCAGGCAATCCACTCACCTCGGTCTCTCAAAGTGCTGGGATTACAGGCTGAGCCACCGAGCCCGGCCAGATTTCTATATTTTAAAAAGACAACTTTACAGAACATTATCTCATGAATATAAGTAAAAATCCTCAGCAAAATATTAGCAAATAGTATCTGACAATATACAAAAAGAATGACACTCCAACCAAGGGGAATTTATCCCAGATATATAAGGCTGGCTCAACATAGAAGTCAATGAATGTAATTTATCACATCAATAGGCTAAATAAGAAAACAATCACATGATTAGATGCAGCAAAAGCATTTGACAAAATTCAGCCTCTATTCATAATTTAAAAAAAAACTTGCAACAAACTAGAAATCGAGGGGAACTTCTATTTGATAAGAACATCTATAAAAAGACTACAACTAACATAATTCTTCATGATGAGAAACTAGAGGCTTTCCCCCTAAGATCAGGAACAAAACAAGGATGTCCCCTCTTGTCACTTCTATTCAACATCGTACTGGAAATTCTAGTTAATGCAACTAGACAAGAAAAGGAAATAAAAGATCTAGAGATTAAGAAGAAAGAAATAAAATTGTCTTTGTTCATAGATGGCATGATTGTCTGTAGAGACTATCCCAAGAATCGCCAAAAAAACCTCCTGGAATTAATAAGTGATCATAGGTTGCAGAATACGAGATTAATATACAAAAGTCAAATGCTTTTCTGTATACCTATAAGGAATAATTAAAACTTGAAATTAAAGCATAATACCATTTATATTGGCACCATAAAAGCAGATATTTCAGAATAAATAAATCCAGCAAAACATATATAAGATCTGTGTGAGGAAAACAATGTAACTCTGATGAAAGAATGAACATCTAAATAAATGGAGAGATAGTTCATGCTCATGGATAGGAAGACTCAGTATTGTTTAGGTGTTAGTTCTTTTTCAACTTGGTCTATTGATTCAGTACAATTCTAATCAAAATTCCGGCAGGTTATTTTGTGGATATTGACATAGTGATTCTTAAGTTTATATAGAACAGCAAAAGACCTGGTGTATAGGGACAAATAAACTTTCCTTCTGTTCACTCACAACTCTCAATACTTCCAGAACTTCATTTTTTGACACTAGATGGGTGTGGAGTTTTCCCACACCAGCTAAGTATCCATCCATCACCAGCTGGGTGTCCTTCAGTCAGTTCAGTGTAATTCTAACACCTTACTTGAAGTTAGCACAGACCTCCCAGGTAACAGGTTCATCCCACAAGACTGCTTTATACTTATATGGTAGTTGCAAGTACAGGTTGTCACCAGTGCTTCTGACCAACTAGTTGTAAATTAGAGGTTCCCACAACCCTTAACTTGGGTTAAATTATTTGCTAGAATAGTTCACAGAACTCAGGGAAACATGTTTACTGGTTTATTATAAAGGATATTACATAGGATAAAGGTGAATAGCCATGAAGAAGTACATAGAGAGAGGTCTGGAAGGGTCTTGAGCATTGGAACTTCTGGTCCTGTGAAGTTGTAGTTTGCCACCCTCCTGACACGTGGATATGTTTATCCACCCAGAGGCTCTGTGACCCTTATCTTTTAGGGACTTTTATGGAGGCTTCAACATATAACTCAGTCTCTAGTTCCTCTCCCCTCCCCAGAGGATGGGGGTGGAACTAAAAGTACCAGGCTTCTAATCATGGCTTGGTCTTTCTGGTAACCAGCCCCCATCCAGGATCCCACCAAGAATTGCCTCATTAAAACAAAAGATGCTCCTATTCCCCAGGAAATTCCAAGGGATTTAAGAGTTCTCTGTTAGATGCTCCTGTTACTCAGGAAATTACAAAAGTCTCAGTAGCTCGTCAGGACTGGTGTTAAAGACCAAATATTGGAATGAAAGAATCTCTTAGCACCTTTATTTACAAGAGCTTTAGGAACTCTGTGTCAGGAATCAGGGACAGATTTTATATAGAGTCATATGTCACTTGGGACGTATGAGAAATGTGTCATTAGGTGATTTCATGGTTGCTTAAGTATCATAGTGTTACACAAACCTAAATGGTACAGGCTACTACACACTTAGGCTATATGATATGGCATGTTGCTCCTAGGCTTTGAACCTGGACAGCATGTTAATGTTCTGAATTCTATAGGCAGTTGTAACACAATGGTATGCATTTGTGTATCTAAACATATCTAATCATAGAAAAGGTACAGTAGAAATAGGGTATGATCTTCTGGGACTACTGTAATATACCCATTGACTGAAGCATCATTATGTGGCACATATGTTTCTTATTATTTCATTCCTGGAATAGCCAACACAGAAGAAAAAAGAACAAAGTTGGAAGACTCACATTACTTGACTTCAAGACTTACTATACTACAATAATTAAGATGGTGTGATATTGGTAAAAGAATATACAAATAGATCCATGGAACAAAATAGCCCATTAATATACTGATATAGCATATATTCACTGATCTTTGACAAAGGAGCAAAAGCAATTCCAAGAAGAAAGTATAGTCATTTCAACAAATCAGGCTGGAATAACTGGACATCCAGTGCAAAAGAATGAATATAGACACAAATTTTACACCTTTCATAAAAATTAACTCAAAATGGATCATAGATCTAAATGTAAAGTGTTAAACTATATAATTTCTAAAAGATAACATGGGAGAAAACCCAGCTGACTTTGGGTTTGGTGATGAATTTTTAGATAACACCAAAAGCATAATCTTCGAAAAAGATTGATAGTTGGGCTTCATTAATTTAAAAATTTCTGCTCCATGCAAGGTCCTGTTAAAACAATGAAAAGAAAGCCACAGACTACGAGAAAATATTTGCAAAACACATCTGACAAAGGGATGTGTATGTAAAAAAAAATTTTTTTGAGTTGGAGTCTCACTCTGTCGCCCAGACTGGAGTGCAGTGGCACGCTCCCCACCACCACAGCCTCGACCTGCTGGGCTCCCACGATCCTTCCACCTCAGCCTTCCGAGTAGCTGGAACTACAGGAACGCGCTACCTCACTTGGCTAATTTTTTGATTTATTGTAGCGATGAGGTCTCGCCAAGTTGCCCAGGCAGGTCTCGAACCTGCAGGCTCAGGCAATCCACTCACCTCAGCCTCCCAAAGCGCAGGATTACAGGCTGAGCTACTGAACCCGGCTGTAAAATTTTTTTAATTAAAAAAGAAATCAAACCCAACTAAAAAATGGGCAAAAGATCTGAAAAGATACCTCACCAAAGAATATGCCCAGATGACAGAGGTGCCCACCATCATATGTTACGAGGGAGTTACAAATTAAAATAACAGTGAAATATCACTAAATACTGATTAGAATGGCAAAATAAAAAAAACTGACAAAACCCAAATGTTGATGAGGATATGTAACAACAGGAGCTTTTACTCATTGCCAAATGGTACAGCTACTCTGGAGTTAGGCTGTTTCTCACAAAGGTTATGTTCCAGCAATAGTGCTCCAACATATATTTACCCAAATGAGTAGAAAACACAAAATCTGTACGTCAGTGTTTACATCACATTTATTAATGATTTCAAAAAACTAGAAGCAACTAAGAAAGATGTCCTTAAAAAGGTAAATGGAAGCTGGGCTCAGTGGCTTAGCCTGTAATCCCGTGGCTTGGGAGGCTGAGGTGAGTGGATTGCCTGAGCCTGGTTCGAGACCCGCCTGGGCAACTTCGTGAGACCTCATCTCTATGATAAATAAAAAAAAAATTAGCCGGGTGTGGTAGCGTGTGCCTGTAATTCCAGCTATTTGGAAGGCTGAGGCGAAAGGCTGAGGTGGAAGGATTGCCAGAGCCCAGCAGGTGGAGGCTGCGGTGGCCGGGAGTGGCCACTGCACTCCAGTCTGGGTGACAGAGTGAGACTCCAACTCAAAAAAATAATAAATAAATAAATAAATAAAAAGGTAAATGGGTTACCAAACTGGCATTCCATACAATTGACTGTTAGTAAAAAAAGGAAACGTATATGTATATTGCTTAATGAAATAAGCCATTATGAAAAACTACATACTGTTTGGTTCCAGCTGTATGACATTCTGGAAATGGGTAATAAACTACAGAGAAAGTAAAAAGATCAGTGGTCGCTAGAGGTTGGAGGGAAGAGGGGAGGGGATGACTATCTGGAGGATGCAACTCTTCAGGCGGTGAAGCTATTCTGTATGTTACTGTAATATTTGATACATGTCATTATATATTTGTCAAAACCCATAGAATGTGCAGCACTAAGAATGAACCCCCAATGTAAACTATAGACTTTAATAATGTAATAGCCGGGCACGGTGGCTCAGCCTGTAATCCCATGCTTTGGGAGGCTGAGGTGAGTGGATTGCCTGAGCCTGTGGGTTTGAGACCCGCCTGGGCAACTTGGCGAGACCTCATCTCTACAATAAATCAAAAAATTAGCCGGGCGTGGTAGCATGCGCTTGTAGTTCCAGCTACTTGAAAGGCTGAGGCAGAAGGATCACCGGAGTCCAGCAGATCGAGGCTGCGGTGGCCGGGAGCGGCCACTGCACTCCAGTCTGAGCAACAGAGTGAGACTCCAACTCAAAAAAAAAAAAATAAATAATAATAATAATGTCTTGATATTGGCCTATCAGTTGTAACAAATGTACCACAGTAATGCAAGAAGTTAACAATAGGGGAAACCATAAGCAGGGGAGGCTGGAGTATATGGAAACTGCTCTAAAATAGTAAAGTCTATTTTAAAAAGCTGCCACTAAAACGAAGACTTTCTCCTTAATAACAAGTTGAAGGAAGACTAGAAAGGGAGGAGTGCTTTCATGCTAGTCCTTGAAGTTCTTTAATTAGGTATTGCTCCACTTAGCAACAGTTAAAGGACAGCCTGTTATGCCCAGCCCACTCTTAGGAGGTGCCAGATTAGGCCTTGCCTTCCTGTGGAGCGGCTGAGCCTTCCCTTTATATAAGCCAGGTGAGAACATCAGAACCCCAGGTTCAGAAATTTGACAATTTTATGCCTTCTCAGGACAGTGGCCATTTTGAGAAAGGTGATGACAGAGTATACCCACTAGTCCCTGCCAGCGTAGCCCCAGCTCTCCTACCTAGGATCGCCTGGTGGGATAACAATAAATTTTAATTTGAATAAAGAAGCTCTGGAAGGACCAGGTGTGGTGGCTTATGCTTGAAATCCCAACACTTTGGGAGGCTGAAGTGGGAGGAGTACCTGAGGCTGGAAGTTCAAGATCAGCCTGAGCAACATAGTGAGACCTCAACTCTCCAAAAAATAAAAACATTAGCTGAGTGTACAGGTGATGTGCACCTGTAGTCCCAGCTACTTGGTAGGCTGAGGTGGGAGGATCAGTTGAAATCAAGAGTTGGAGGCTACTCTGAAATGTGATTGGGCCATTACACTCCAACCTGGGCAACACAGTGAGACCCTTTAAAAAAAAAAAAACTCTGGAAGAATAAGAAACTAATAAACATGTTGGGAACTGGACAGATGGGAATGGAGTGGGAATGAGACTCTTCACAGTATGCATTTACATGTATCTTTTTATATGTTTTATATGTTGTTTTTACTTTTTGAACTACATGAATATATTCAAATTTTAAATAATAAATATTTATTATCACCTGTTCTGTAAGTAGGAAAAAAAGGACAACTTTTCTTAACCAAACTTAATTAGTAGACTTTTTTTCAGTGACAAAAATTCCAACTAGTGGAAATGTAAATATTTTTGTAGAGGTTAAGGGAAGCCTGGACATTTGGTTGTTGGGGTTGGGAGGAGGTTGTAGCTTCTTTGTGCCCCTGTCTTAGATTCCACCATTTCTGTAGAAACTTCAAGGGATTTTTGTTTGTTTGTTTTAAACAGCTCATTGTAATTATGGTACAAAGAAGCATGGGTAACTCATGATAGGGAAATGGTTAGAGTGGTCTTTTTTAGTAGTAAGTTATTTATAATTTGTGAATTCAATGTAGATGCTTGTATCTCTGATCTTTCTCACTGTTGTCCTAGATTAAATTTATTCCAATAACATTTCTTACTTACCTGATCCAGAAGACTGTAAATTGGTTCGTATGGGATTCTTAGCTATCTGGAAAATAAGGACATTTGCACCTGCTGTTGTGTTCCCTTAACTTTACATTGTTTTAAATTCTTTTTCTGTCACAACCCATCTGACATATTTCAAATACACTCATTAGTAGTTGAGGTTCCTAAGACAGTGATTCTCAGAAGAGCGAGGAAACAACAGAATACAAAGTTGGGATAATGTATTCTCTAAGGAGTTTGTCACCCATGGGTTGTTTTAAACAATTTCCAGCAAATTCTGATCTTCTCACCTAAATGAGAATCACTGACTGCCTTTGAAAATTCACTAAACCAAAAGTAGAGACTCCAGTTCCCATTATTGGGAATTTTTACATATGATAAAGAAAAATATGTGGTGTTTGGAAACATTTCTTCTTGTCCTACTGTGAAGATAAATGAAGGAGTACTATATAGTGTTGGAATTATCTGCCTTGTAAAGATTCTGTGTCCTAAAGGATGGAATGGATAATAGGCAAACAAAAGGTGAAGATAAAATGTTGTAATGCAAATGGACACAATGATAAACTTAGAGTTTTAAACCGGTAGCTTCAGGAGAACAAACTAGAATGATTTATTTTTCTTTTTTTTTTTTTGAGTTGGAGTCTCACTCTGTTGCCCAGACTGGAGTGCAGTGGCCGCTCCCGGCCACCGCAGCCTCGACCTGCTGGGCTCCAGCGATCCTTCCACCTCAGCCTACCAAGTAGCCGGAATTACAGGCATGCGCTACCACGCCCGGCTGATTTTTTGATTTATTGTAGAGATGAGGTCTCGCTGCCCAGGCAGGTCTCGAACCCGCAAGCTCAGGCAATCCACTCACCTCAGCCTCCCAAAGGCGCGGAATTACAGGCTGAGCCACCGAGCCCGGCTTATTTTTCTTTTATATTCAAAGGTACAAGTGCATGTTTGAACCTGTTGTGTACTGGTGGGGATTGGGCTTCGGGTGACCCATTCCCCAGGGAGTGAACATTGTACATAGTAGGTAACTTCTGAACCCTACCCTAGACTAATTTGAACAAGTACATCCTTAGCCCAACTTAACCTGAAAGAAAATATTCACTGAATGGTGATCTAAGTTCTCTTACTTTAATTTTCCCTAATTAGAATCTGTTTTATTATTGTTCACAACTTATATTAAATAAAAGATCCTTTTTATTTTCAGTAAAACCATTAGTCTTAAAATATGCTCTTAGCCTTCTCTCTGGTTTTTCATTGTATTGGTGTTAGGAATAATCTCTAGAATCGCTTTAGATAATTTTTGGCCAGGAAAAATAGATCTTTCTGAAGTTGTCTGCTCTGTATACTTGAGTGCAAATCTCAGAACAGAGGACTTAGACCTTCATCTGTTTTGAAGTTACCTGCAGTGGAGTTATTTCGATCACAGTGGTGATACAGGAAGGGGAAATGCAGTAGATTAAGTGGCCTCACCATTTCTCTAATACTTGATTTAAGAGCAGAGGATTTATTTGGGGATCATAATTTTAGTTCTAGGTGAAAATATGTGTGTATTTTCTGAGTGTGGGTAATATATAGATATTAATTTGAAGTTTACTTTTTAAAGGCCATGAATTCTAAATATTCTTTTTGGGTGCTAGCCACGATTGCTACACTTATCTCTACTATGTAACTATACCTGAGGCACATTTAAATTTGAGGACCCCGCCTGGGCAACTTGGCGAGACCTCATCTCTACAATAAATCAAAAAAATTAGCCGGGTGTGGTAGCACGCACCTGTTGTTCCAGCTACTTGGAAGGCTGAGGCAGAAGGATCGCCGGAGCCCTGGGAGCGGCCACTGCACTCCAGTCTGGGTGACAGAGTGAGACTCCAACTCAAAAAAAAAATAAAAAAATTTGAGGGCCCACATGAATCAACATTCTTGTGTATTGTTAATGATATTTGAAGATTCAGCACGTTTGTTTCTTCCAGATTAATAATTGCCTCATAGGGTAGTAGTGAGGGATTTATTCAAATATGTAGCATTGAAGTTTTTCTTTGGTATCTAAGTTTAGATTTGGGGAAGTTTAGGGTGAGTATAGTTTTTTTTTTAAGTTGGTATATTTGATTTGGTGTTCACAGTAATGTGTAAATTAGATTATTTTCACTCCTTCTTAACTTTGTTCTGAATTTAGAGATGTTAATAAGTTTATTGTGAATCGATGCCTCATGAAGGCCTAAGTTTTTATCACATTGGCCTATGTTGCATGTGTTTCTTTAACGATCAGCCTTGAATATAAATGATATTAATTAGACCGATGCCAACCTAGAAGTAACGTGTATATGGTACATTAGAAAAAAATGGAGTCTTCTGTTACAGCAGTAGAAATGCTGGCCTGGAAGTCAGGATACCTGGTCCCATCTGACAGTAGCTAACTTTGTGACCTTAGGTGGGCTTATTCACCTTCTTGGATCTCATCTTCCAGTTCTGCAAGATGTAGGTTTTAGACTACATAAGCCCAAGGAGTACCTAGGCATGAACATTCTAAGACTCTTTGATTCTAAAATTGTTTGTAATAGCTTATACAAAGCAAAAGTAATCAACTTGCTTTTATTTTTTACCTTCTTTGTTTTTCATAGACTTGTTAATAGTTTTTAAAGAAATAGAAGTCTTTTTAAAATTTATTTAGATATATCTGTGCTGAGATATGGTGCTTACTTTCATAAGTTCTTCATAAGTAACTACCACATCTGATCACATTCAGAAGAAAGTAAGCACCACATCTGATTACATACAAGTTCATTGTTATGGGGGGAAATGTACAAAGAGGAAAATAAAAATCATCCCAAATTTTCTGATATATGTGTGTATGCACACACATACATATACATGCATATGTCTATTATTTTGTGTCCCTTTTTCACTTAATATTAAAAAGTGAGACTGAGCTGGCTAAGATGTTTGTTTTTGAGTTGGGGTCTCACTCAGTTGCCCAGGATGGAGTGCAATGGCAAGATCACAGCTTACTGCAACCTCGACCTCTTGGGCTCAGGAAATTTTTCCTCCTCAGTTTACAGGCACGCACCACCACACCAGGCCAATTTCTTATTTTTTTTCTAGAGATAAGGTCTCACTATATTGCCCAGGCTGCTCTGGAATTTCTAGGCTCAAGCAGTTCTCCACTCGGCCTCCCAAAGTGCTGGGATTGCAGGCGTGAGGCACTGTGCTTGGCCTGGCAAGGTTTTTAAATTTTTTGTAGAAACATGGTCTCACTATGTTTCCCAGGTTGGTCTCAATCTCCTGGCCTCAAGCAGTCCTCCCACCTTGGCCTCTCAAAGCGCTGGTATTACAGGTGTGAGCCACTGTACCCATTCCCTGCTGTTCTTTAAAAAACAAAACCAAAAAAAACCTCTTGACCTATGTCCCCTTCTAATTTTTTGACAAAATAGGCTATGTTTGTTGTCCCACTCCTTTGCCCTCCATTTTCTTAGTCTAATGTGATTTCTGCCCACGTAATTATTTCAGAATCCCACCAGTACCCTTCTGACTGACAAATACTGCAGCCACTCTTTAGTGCCTTATCTTATGTGCTGTCTCTGCCTCATATATTATTCAGTTATTTTCAAAAATAGCTTCTTGTTTTATTTCAATTTTTTTAATTTTAGGAAATGTAGATACAAGTTACACTAATAGTTTGAAGTATTTACATTCTTCTTGGCAATCTCTCATCTCTTTATTTCCATGAAACCATTTTCTCCACTTTTATTTCCTCTTTCTCTTCCTATTCCCCAGTTTATTTGATATACTTTCTTCCCTCACCTGTTTTTTATGTAGTGGCATTCTCCAGTATTCTGTCCTTGGCTTTATGTTCTTCTGACTCTACACCTTTCTTTGGGATAATTTCATAACGTCTTTTTTGAAAAGTTGATACACACATGCATACATAGGGTAAAATATGCACATGGTAAATTTTAAAGCCTATAAAATTTGATATTTTTATGAAAGCATAATTCTCTTCCCATTTATCTTCATCATAGTCAACCACTGATGCATCCTTCTAGGGAAATTATATGCATATTCTAGTATATATGTATTTGTATATTTGTAGTAAGTTCCCTACATATGAACGAGTTAGTTCCAAGAACATGCTTGTGAGTCCAATTTGTTCATAAGTCCAATTAGGTTAGCCTGGGTACCCAACTAGCACAATCAGCAATATTGTACTGTAATGTAATAGTTTTATAATACTTTTCACACAAATAATACATAAATATTACTGTACAGTAAAGTACACAAAAGCACAACCACTTGTAGAGAATGCCTGTGTGTGACAACATGCACCAGACTTGTGAACTAACTTATGTGATTGGACATGTGAACGCACATTCACATCTTTGAAAGTTTGCTACTTAAAGTTTCATATGTAGGGGACTTACTGTACTTATGTAATTATTCTTTTAAAATTATTCTTATACAAATGGTAGTATAATCTTAATACTGATTTGCATCTTTTAAAATTTAATATGTAGGAGATTATTTCACATCAATACATAGAGATCTATTTCATCCTTTTTAGTGGCTGCATGGCATTTTATATTTGTATTTTTCTTTCCCTCTCACTACATAACATCCTATTTTGAAAGAATTCACACTTATAGAAAAGTTTAAAGAGCAATACATTAACGTTCGCTTATTTACCTGTCTTTCTTTTTTTTCTTTCTCACTTTCCTTTTTTTGCTGAATCACTTGAAAGTAAAAGTGTATTTATCATTACATTTATTCCAAAATTATTACGTATATATGTCTTAAGGGCTAAGACATTCTCTAACATAATCACAGTACATTTATTATACTACCAAAATTTAAGGTACAGTATTATCTAATATAAAATCTATCTTCACATTTCCAGAGTTGTTCCCAAAATGTTTTTCATAGTATTTTATTTCTCTAATCCAGGACTAGTCAAGAATTAGGACTTGTACTTGGTTGCCATAGACCTTTTATTTACCTACTATTTAAATAAATATCTGCCAAAGTAGCTCTCTAGATCAAACTTTTTCCTGAAGCAGACTTAAATATCTGCTAAATATAATCATTTGAATGTCCCACTAACAACTTTAAGATAGCATGTCCACAGTGAGCGCTATATCTTCTGCTCTTGAATTACTTTTCCTCTGATACTTCCAACATAGCAACATAACCACGAAACCTGAGAGTCATCTTTGCCTTCTCCGTCTTTGAGACAGCATGTGTTACTCCCTTTGTCTATAATTCTCTTGCTGCTTTGTCTACCTGTTCATCCTTCAAGACCCAGGTTAAGGTTTACTTCCCCTGGGAAACTTTCTGAGACTCTTTTTTTCTCCAGGCAGAATTAGATGTTTTCCAGTGGGCTCCCTTAATGTTTTGTATAGACACTTATCCCATCAGGTAACCACTTTGGGTGAGAATTGTTGATTTATGTATCTGTCTTCTTAATTAGAGAGTGAGTTCCCTTAATTGGTGTGGACTTAACTGTTTTCTTTTCTAAGTCTAGTAACACAGTACCTGGCTCGTAAATGCTTAATGGATGTTTATGGGATGGAAGAATATTTTAATAGACAATCTTTATCAAGTAGCATTAAAGCTTTTTCAAAGTTCAATTCACTGTGCATTTGTGGAATTCCTACTATGTGCACTGTTTCATCCAAGTAGTAATATTTATTTTCTGCCTTACAAGAAAGATTAGGATCTAATTGAGAAGTTAACACCAATATAGAAGAGGTTTAAATAATAGTGAAAGGTAATCTAATTATTAGATGAATGATGCAGACAGTAACCCCAAGGAAGAGAGGAGTTAGTGAATGTTTTTGAGTACTCACTGTGTGCTAGTTACTCTTCTTTAGTATCTGCAAATGTTATTTCATTTAATCTCTACAGCTGTTATTTTTCAAAAAAGGAAATTAAAGTTAAATAAATGGTTTAAGATTATAAGTAAAGATTTGAACCTAGGTCTGATTGACTCCAGAAACATACTGTCAAGTGTTTTAAAGGCAGTTAAGAGAGTTATAAAGTGATAGTATAAATTTAGAGAAAGAATAATACAGTTTCCAATTGTAGGACAATAGATTATAGTATATCCCCACAGTTAAAGATTATACAGTCATTACACATTGTGTGGTTAAGGAATATTTATTATCTTGGGAAAGCGTTTATGATGTAATTTAAAATGCTAAAAAGCAGTATATAAAAATATTATTCCATGTAAATATATATATAGGAAATACATGAAAAGGTTAGCAGTAATTTTCCCAGAGTTGTGGTATTTATGAACTATATAAATTTCTCTTTTGTATAATTTGTATTTTTCAGATTCTCTACAATGAACATGAGCTTTTATAATTAAAATAAAGGGCATTTAAAAAATAAAGGACTAGAGACAAATAATCAAATAGAACTTACTTAAAGTCTCAGAATTATTAAAGAGGAAAGGTTTCATGCTGACCTTCCCTGCCTCTTGGGTACAACCTGCCTAACTTCCCAGACAGATTAATGGTTCCTATTTTAAGATCTTCTCACTAGGATAAAGCCACTCTTCCTCTGTCTTATAGTCAGTTCCATTGCCCAATAGCAGTGCAAAAGGAATTTTCCCTTTATACTATCTTGTGAATCCATCCTTCTCATAGTGATGAGAGACATTCCTATATCTTGTGGAAGTTTTCATTATATAAATAATTTTTTTTCTAAAACAAGAAAAGGGCCAAATTTAATGTTCCTGTCTGGAAGAAAAAAAACGTAATGTTCCTGCCTGGACTTTATGTTCTACTTCATAAAAACATTGAAAGAAGTTCATTAGTGTAGACATTTTAAAGGAACCAAAAAGGAATAGGAAAGCATCAGTTGTTACATGTCTTCATTGGTTTTCTTTCCAAATTATTCTGTCATGATTTATCTCTGTTTTTCCTCTGGGTGGCTGTTTTCTAGCATAGTATGTGTGACTGACTAGTCCAAGTTTTTCTCATTGGGATTTAGCACACTCTAGTGGACAGAAGCTTTTTGGTTTTCACAGTTTTAAAAAATCATGCCAGATACTTTATTGGACAATTCCAAGATGTGCTTACTAGATAGTAAAACGTGTCAATATTAATTTGAATCAAGTAGTGACCCAAATGAGCAGAAGTAATTTTGTTGGCTGCTGGAGTGTTGTGAATTTTTATATGGTTTCTTTAGTAGGAAGAAGAAAGGCTTTTTATATTATGTGGGAACTTTTCCCTAGTGGTTTTCATCTTCTCTTGGGTGGGATGAAATTGATGGAAGAGACCAAGACATAGAGGAACATTTGTGCCTCTGCCTCATACTCCGTGAGTCTTATGATATATTTTATGTTTCCATTTGAGGGCTATTGAGGATTTTTATACACTAGTTTGTGACAATTCTTACTATGCATTATATATAAGTATATATATATATATATAGAGAGAGAGAGAGAGAGAGAGAGAGAGGAGGGAAAAGAAAAGAAATGGGCTCCCACTAGAAAAAAAGTAATCTTTTATTTTGTTTTTGCAGAGTGATGGTGAAGATTTTAATTACATCATTGCATTTTTTCTTGGAACTGCAGCCTGCCTTTACCAGGTAGATTTTCTTCCATTTTTAAGAAACACTTTTTCATTATCGTTTGTTTCAGGTACCAATTCTAATAATTGCTTGTACATTTTAAATACATTTTTGAAAGTCTGAGTTCTTTGCCTGTTTTTTAATTTGAGCTCTGTTAACTTTGTGACCTACATCTCCATTTTGAGTGGACATAGATCCCAGTGAACTTAATATTCTTCTTTCTGTGCCAGGGCTTCAGTGGTGATGTGTCATCTGCCTATGGCAGAAAAAGCTTCTGATTTTCTTCAAAAAAAAAAAAAAAAAACCTTTTAGATTTTCTGGTGACTGGTTATCCAGCTTCCAGGTTCTGCTTATTCTCCAGGCTGAGGATTTTGTACTTTTGGGGAAGTCTTTGAATAGGGAGCGGCACAGCAAAAGCAGTATTTTAGGATATTTAGTTTAGCAGTGATGAGAAGGATGGATTAAGAGCGGAGACACTGGAAGCAAGGAAATTAATTTGAAGGTGATTCTATTACTACAGACAGAAAGTAATGAAAGCCTAAACTGTGGTAATGAGAGTAGGGATTGAAAAGAAAGAAAAGGACATTGAGAAAAAAGACTCACTGAAACTTGAAGATATAATAGATACGAGACTTAAGGAGGGAAGAGATTTTACGCATGGGTGATTTGGAGACTAGTACTCACATTTCCAAGACCAGAGGAGGCACAGATTTATAGGGAAGAGAGGGGTAACTGAGCCGTTACCCAAACTCAAGAATGTCTTTGTTTTGCTGCTCTATGGGATATGTTTTTTTTAAAAAGTCTTTGTTAAAACAAGTTATAGCAGGCAAGGCCTTTTGACCTAACTTTTAAAAGCGACACATTTTTCTGACTTGTGTAGAAAAAAAATGTGAGAAAGATTCAGAACTGCAAATATAAAGCTACCTAGAATTCAGTAGAAGTCTTTAGGGAAATATTTTGAATATATGTACTTGATTTTTATGTAAGGACATTAGAAATTTTAGTTTCAGTGGCCTCATTTTTTAAAGTCCTCAATTTTCTTAGCCATTTATATTATCTTTAGAAATGTTCTGTCAAATTTGACAGATTTAATTATAATGAATAACATTTCATGTAGGAAATGTTAAATGTGAAAACTTGTGTTTGTTAATGTCACATAGTGATTTAATTTTATGAAATATTCTTGTATGTATTTTCTATTTTAATTTCTACAGTCCTGTCACACAAGGAATATTATCTCATTTTTGAAAATTAGAAAGCTGAGGAAGTTTCAGTACTGTCCTAGATCACATGGCCAAAAAGTGGTAGAGTCAAGACTTAACTCTGAGTCTTCTGATTTTTTTTTTCTCTTTTAATTTTTATTTTGAAATTGTGGGGTACAATTTAGGGGTCTTCTGATTTTAAATGTTACATACTTTCTACTGTATCATGTCTCTAGGCAAAATTTCTAATTATAATTTTTATAATGTTACAAAGTTAAACTCATATATATAATTGTATATACATGATCTCATTTGATTCTAAAACAATGTGAGGTTAAGTATTAACTTTAAAATTATTTTATGAATAATCATGTAACATATAAGTTTTGATGGCTTTGTCTTAAGTAATTTTAAATGCTTAATAATAATGGTACAGTGTATTAAGCTCTTACTTTGTGCTAAGCCCTTTGCATTCATTGTACCAACACAATGAACTAATTTGACTGTTCTTATAGATAGTGATTTCAGCCCAGATCTCTGTGACTGCAGAGCCAGTGCTCCTGCCCATGAGACTGTAGGTAGGCACACCTCTGCTAAATTTCTCAGAACAGCCTGAAGTAGTTCTGAGAGTTGCCTCATGGTGGAGCAGTGTCACTCAGGTGTTCTTTTTTTTCTTTAACTTGAGAGAAGTGAACAAATTCATGCTTTTAAAAAGAAAAGCAAAAAAGCAATTTCCTTCACATTGACAGGCATGAAACTGTCTGCTTTCTAGATATACCGAGAAGAGTGATAATAATGCTTTTTTTTTTCCTACAGTAAAACCTAAGTGTTTTACCAAATAACATGCTTTATCTTCAGTTGTCAGGGTATTTTTTAATCCCCTTTAGATCAGACCTGAAAGGCCACTACTACGTGGTTTGTCACCTTTTTCTCTAGGTTGAGGGAGGTTATAGAAGCACAGTGCTCTGCCAGATAGAATTAATCTTGATATGGAACATTTCAAATAGGAAAGCAGAGGATCAGTGAAAAAAACTAGAAACTGCTCCTTTTGCCTCAATTTTTTTTTTTTTTTTTTTAGTTGGAGTCTCACTCTGTCACCCAGACTGGAGTGCAGTGGCCGCTCCCGGCCACTGCAGCGTCGACCTGCTGGGCTCTGGAGATCCTTCCACCTCAGCCTTCCAGGTAGCCGCATTTACAGGCATGCGCTACCACGCCTGGCTGATTTTTTGATTTATTGTAGAGATGAGGTCTCGCCGCCCAGGCAGGTCTCAAACCCGCGGGCTCAGGCAATCCACTCACCTCAGCCTCCCAAAGGCGCGGGATTACAGGCTGAGCCACCGAGCCCGGCTGCCTCAACGTTTTATTTGGAAAACTTTTGAACTTAAAAAAAGTTGAAAGACTACTATACCTAGAGTCATCAGTTATTAAAATTTTTGCAACACCTCCCTTATCTCACTCTCTTCATATGTGTGTATGCATATACAGATGATCCCTGGCTTAGAATTTTATGTTGATGCAACAGTGATACGCATTCAGTAGAAACTGTATTTCAAGTATACACACAACCATTATTTTTTACTTCAGTACAGTATTCAATAAATTACATGAAACATTGAACATGTTATTATAAAATAGGCTTTGTGTTAGGTGATTTTGCCCAACTGTAGACTAAAGTTAGTGTTTTAAGTATGTTTAAGGTAGGCTAGGCTAAGCTCTGATGTTCAGTAGGTTAGTTGTATTAAATGCATTTTCAACTTAGAGTTTTCAGTTTACATTGGGTATATTAGGACGTAACTCCATGTGTCAAGGAGCATCTGTCGTTATTTATAAAGTAAGTTTCAGACAAATATACTTCTATGTAAAGTTGTTTTTCTTACTAAATTTTTAATCTTAAGATAATTGTAGATTCACACGGAGTTATCAGAGACATTTTATGTACCGTTTTCCTGGTTTACCTCAATGTTAATGCAAGATAACAGCCAGAGTATCGATACTGATGAGGTCAAGATGCAGAACATTCCTCTCACCTCAAGGATCCCTTTGCCTTTTTATAGCTGCATCTACTTCCTTCCGGCTCTAACCCCTCTTAAATCTCTAGCAATTACTAACATTCTCCATTTCTATGATTTTCTCATTTTAAGTATATTATATAAATGAAATCATATGGTATATAACTGTCTTAGTTAGGGTGCTACAACAAATATTATAGACTGAGTGGCTTAAACAACAGACATTTATTTCTCATAGTTCTGGAGACTGAAATCCAAGATAAAGGTGCTGGCAGATTCAGTTATGGGTGAGGGCCCTCTTCCTGACCTGCTGAAGCCTGCCTTCTATGTATCTTCATATAGCTGAGAGAAAAAGCACTGATACTCTTTCTCTCCTTACAAGGTCACTGATCCCATTGTGGGGGCTCTACCCTCATGACCTTATCTAAATCTAAGCACCTCCTAAAGGCCACACTGCCCAATACTATCACATTGGGGGTTAAGGGCTTCAACATATGAATTTGGAGGGGACACAAACATTAAGACTATAACAGTAACCTTTTGTGATGGTCATTTTCTTTTTTTTTTTGCTCTGGATATTTGGCCAACTTGTTGCATAATCAATGATTTTTTTCCTTTTATTGCTGAGTAGTAATCCATGCTATAGATGTACCACAGTTTTTAAAATCATTTATTCCTCCCCCTGCCCCACTCTCTTTTTTCTAAAGACAGGGTCTGATTCTGTTGCCCAAGTTGGAGTGCAGTGGTGTAATTGAACTGCTGGGTCAAGACTCCCAAGTAGTTAGGACTACAGATGGGAACTAGCTAAATTTTAAATTTATTTTTGTAGAGAAAGGGTCTTGCTTTATTTCCCAGGCTGGTCTTGAATTCTTGGCCTCAAGTGACGCTCCCAAAGCTCTGGAATTACAGGCATGAGCCAGAGTTGTTCTTGGCTATTGTTAATAAAGCTGCTGTAAACATTTATGTACTGGTTTCTCTGTGAACATAAGTCCTCATTTATCTGAGATAAATGCTTAAGAGTACAACTGCCAGATCATGTGGTTGTTTTTTTGTTTTTGTCTTTGTGTTGGAGTCTCACTCTGTAACCCAGGCTGGAGTGCAGTGGCACGCTCACGGCTACCGCAGCCTCAACCTGTTGGGCTCAGGCGATCCTTCCGCCTCAGTCTTCTAAGTAGCTGGAACTACAAGGCGCACGCTACCATACCCAGCTTATTTTTTGATTTACTGTAGGCACGAGGTCTCGCCAAGTTGCCCAGGCTGGTCTCGAACCTCCCAGGGCTCAGGCAGTCCTCTTGCCTCGGGCTCCCAAAGTGCTGGGATTACATGCTGAGCCACCACAACTAGACTGTATAGTAGTTTTATTAAGAAACTGAAACAGTTTTCCAGAGTGACTGTACTGTTTCACATTCTCTCCAGCAGTGTGCGAGTGATCTACTTTCTCTGTATCCTCACCAGCATTTGGTGTTGTCACTGCTTTTTATTTTATCCGTTCTGATAAGTGTGTCGTGGTAGCTCATTGTGGTTTTAATTTGCATTTCCTTAATTGCTAATGATGTTAAACATCATTGCGTATGTTTATCTGTATATATTCTCTTTAGTGAAATGTCTGTGTCTTTTGCTTATTTTCTAATTGAATTCTTTTTTACTTTTTTTTGAGAGTTCTTTATATAGCTAGCTCTCTGTATCCATGGGTTCTGTATCAGTGGATTAAACCAACCATGGATTGAAAATATTTGGAAAAGCCGGGCTCGGTGGCTCAGCCTGTAATTCTAGCACTTTGGGAGGCTGAGGCGAGTGGATTGCCTGAGCCCGTGGGTTCAAGACCAGCCCAGGCAACTTGGCGAGACTTTGTCTCTACAATAAATAAAAAATTAGCCGTGTGTGGTAGCACATGTTTGCAGTTCCGTCTACTTGGAAGACTGAGGCAGAAGGATCACTGGAGCCCAGCAGGTCGATGCTGGCGTGGCCATGAGTGTCCCACTGCACTCTAGCTGGGGCTACGCAGTGAGACTCCAACTCAAAAATAGAAAACATTTGGAAAGAAATTGCTTGTGTATTGAACATTTATAGACTTTGATTTTGTGTCATAATTGCCTAAACAATATAGTATAGCAACTGTTTACATAGCTTTTACATTGTATTAGGTATTATAGTTAATCTAGAAATGATTTAAAGTATATAGGAAGATATGCATAGGCTATATGCAAATATTGTACCATTTTATATCGGGAAATTGAGCATCCACGGGTTTCGGTGTCCAAAGGGAATCCTCAAACCAATTCCCCATGTATACTGAGGAACAACTGTATATTCTAGATACTAGTCCTTTGTCAGATATGTAGTTTGCAGACATCCTTTCCAAATCTTACATCTTGTGTTTTCATCCTCTTTACAAGGTCTTTCACAGAGCAAAAGTTTTCAATTTTGACAAAGTTCATTTGATCAATTTTTCCTTTTATGGATCATGCTTGTGGTATCAAGTCTAAGAGCTCTTTGTCTAGTCTCAATTTCTGAAGGTTTTCTTCTGTTTTTTAAAGTTTTATATTGTACATTTAAGTTTATGATCCATTTTTAGGTAATTTTTATATAAGATATGAGACTTAGCTTAGATCAAGATTCTTTTTCTTTTTTATGGCCTATGTGTGGCCAACACCATTTATTTAAAAGGTTATTTTTTTCTTCACTGAATTACTTTTGCACCTTTATCAAAAATCAGTTGGGCTTATTTGGGTGTGATTATTTCTATGTTTTGTAATCTATTCCATTGGTCTGTGTGTCTTTTCCTCTACCCGTACCAGCTTGTTTTGATTGCTGTAGCTATATAATAAGCCTCAAGTTCAATTTTTTTAATATTTATAGGGCTATTCAAATTATCTGTTTCGTGTTGAGTGGATTATGGTAGTTTTTCGTTTTTTGAGGAAGTAGTCCATGTCATCTAATTTATCAGATTCATGTGTTTAGAGTTGGTTGTATTCTCTTACTGACCTTTTGATGTCTGTAGTGATAGCCCGTTTCACTCCTAATATTGTGGTAATTTGTATCTTCTCTTCCATTTTTTTTCCTTTTTTTTGATTTGGAGTCTTACTCTGTCACTCAGCCATGCCCAAGGCCACCGCAGCCTCAACTTGCTGGGCTTGGATGATCCTTCTGCCTCAGCCCAGCTAATTTTTCTGATTTATTGTAGAGATGAGCTCTAGCCAAGTTGCCTAGGCTGGTCTAGAACCCTTGGACTCAGGCAAACCTCTTGCCTCTGCATCCCAGAGTGCTGGGACTATAGATGTGAACCACCTTACCAGGCCTCTTCCATTTTCTTTGTCAATCTTACTTGCCAGTTTTATGGATCTTTTCAAGAACCAGACCTCTCGTTTTAATGGATTTCTAAAATGATTTTTCTGTTTTCAATTTTATTAATTTTTCAATTTTTCCTTCCTGTTGCTTGCTTTCAGTTTATTTTCTAGGTTTTTCATGTAGGAGCTAACATGATTAATATGAGAATTTTTTTTTTGAGTTGGAGTCTCACTCTGACACCCAGACTGGAGTGCAGTGGCACACTCCCGGCCACCACAACCTCGACCTGCTGAGCTCTGGCGATCCTTCCGCCTCAGCCTTCCAAGTAGCCGGAACTACAGGCACACGCTACCATACAGGCACACGCTACCATGCCCAGCTAATTTTTGATTTATTGTAGAGACCAGGTCTTGTCAAGTTGCCCGAGTGGGTCTCAAACCCCTGGTCTCAAGCAATCCACTTGCCTCGGCCTCCCAAAGTGCTGGGGTTATAGGCTGAGCCACTGAGCCCAGCCGAGAATTTTCTTTTTTATAATGTATCCATTTGGTGTTATAAATTTCCCTCTCTTAGCACTTATTTAGCTGTATTCCATAAATTTTGATATGCTGTGTTTTCATTTAGTTCACTTTTAAAAATTTCCTTCATCTTTGACCTATGGATTATTCAGAATTGTATTGCTTAGCTTTCAAGTGTATGGAAATATTCTTATTATTGTTCTGTTATTGACTTCTAGTTTGATTCCATTGTGTTCAGAGAACACACTCTGTGTTACGTCACTTCTTTTAAATTTGTTGAGATTTGTTATATGGCCCAAAATATGGTCTCTCTTGATATATGTTCCATAGACACTTGAACAAAATGTATATTCTGCTGTTGTTGGGTGAGTGGTTTTTAATGTTTAGATCATATTGCTTAATGGTCTTATTGAATTGTCATATTCTTGCTGATTTTCTGTCTGGTGTTATGCCAGTTGATTAGAGAAGAGTATTGGATTGTAGATTTTTCTTTTATTAATTTCAGTTCTATTTTTTCTTTACATATTTTACAACTATTATTGTTTGATTAGCACTTATTTGGGATTACTGTATACATACATATCACAGTCTTCTGGTGTTAACATTTTATTAGTTCTTCTTCATGGATAGACCATTTATCATTATGTAATGTTCCTCTCTGTCCCTGGTCATCTTTTTTGTTTGTGTGATATATACTTACTTACAACTTGACACTTGACAATTCCAAGTGAGTTTGTTTTTTAATCCACTCTGCCACCCTCTGTCTTTTCATTGCTGTATTTAAGCCATTTGCATTTATTGTAGTTATAGACATGTTAGGGCTTGTTTTTTGTTTTTTGTTTCATTTTGCTGTTTTTTAATCTTCCTGTAAACTTAAACATTTTTAAGAATTCAATTTCAATGTATCTACAGTATTTTTGAGTATATCTCTTTGTATAGCTTTTTAAATGATTGCTCTAGGTAGTACATTATACATACTTATCAGTCTTCTGGTGTCAACATTTTATTAATTTAAGTGGAATGTACACACTGTAACTCCCTAGACATCTTTTATCCTCCAATATAAAAGATTTTGGTAACCCCCCCAAAAAGCTTGAATAATGTTTTGGAAGGTGAGCCTCTTATAGGACAGGCTTCCCCCACTAGGAACCCATAGGCATTAGTGTACCAGCTAGCATTGTTGTGAGAGACTGCGTTTGGCTTCAGTGAATTTTTCTGTGGCAAACAGGTGACTGGTTCTTCCACCATGACACCTGTCCACACCGTGCTGAGTGTCCAGCAGTTTTTGACCAAAAATGGCATGATCCTGTGCCCCACCTTCCCTGTTTACCCAATCTTGCCCCAACCAGTTTTTTTTATTATTGTTGTTTCCCCAGTTGAAAGATTCCTCAAACAGAAAATTTTGCCATTGTGAAAGAGGTGAAACGAAAATGGCAGAAACACTAAAAGGCATCAAAGTTGATGTATTCAAATACCGTTTGTAGCTGTGGAAAAAGCATCTTGATAGGTGTATTGCGTCAAATGGAGATTACTTTGAAGTGATTGAAGTGTAAATATGTAAGAATAAATACACCATTTTTTATAAATTCCAGGTGTTTTTAGATACCTGTCATATAATTGGCTCAAATATTTCCTCTACATATATTTAGAACCACATCAGACATTGTTATAATACTTTTTGTTTCAACCATCAGACATCATTTAGAAAACTCGAGGAAAAGGAAAACTTATTGTATTTGCACATATTTTTGCATACCATGTTTTTTTTCTTTCCTGATGTTTCAGTGTTCCTTCTTTATTGTTTTCTTTCTGTTCAGAGAACTTTCTCTAGCCATTATTTGATGGTATATCTGCTGGTGACAAATTCTCTTAGTCTTCTTTCATCTGAGAATGTTTTGATTCCTAAATGAGGCTTTTTGTTGGATATAGAATTCTGGATTGACAGCTTTTTTCTTTCAGCATTTGAAAAATGTTATTCTGCTTTTTTCTTGCCTCTGTGGCTTCTCAATTCTGGTGAGAATTCTACTATCTTGTTACTGATAAGAAATTCATTGTCTCATTACTATCAGATGAAGTTGGATGTCCAGAGTCCCACATGGTCTCCAGTGAGATCACAATAAGAGGTGAAGGAGGGACTTAGTACCATCTAGTGGGAATGAAAGTCCTAGCTTCCTACTTGCCCTCTCTGAAGCCATGCTGCAGAGTTGGTTGGAACATCTGCTTACGGTCTTCTAGGCTCCCCACATGCCCTTTGGTGTGGGTACAGGTGGGTTACGTGGTCTTTTTGGTGGAGTGTTTGACTGGAATATAACCGTTATTGTTTAACAGTTTTGCTACCTAAGCTTGCCCCTTTCCTGTATTTTGCTAGAGAGAGCAAGATACTCTTATTGAGTTTTTGGGTCTGCATCCATTGGCATTTCTAGTTGGCCAGCTTCTCCAGCTCCAAGTCTGAGATATATGAGGCAAGAAAGAAAACTCAGGAAAGTTACCAGTGTCATTCCTTAGGTCTCAAGGTCCTTTGCTTGTCTGCCTTCTTGCTGCAATTCAGTCTTTTTATGCTTGTTTTATATATGATGCCCAGTATTTTTAGTTATGCTTGGAGAAAAGCAAGTTTCTACTCTGTTCCATCTTCCCTGAAATAGAAGTCCCTGTGCAGTTTTCATGTAAGTTACAGACATCATGATATTTTACCTCAAAATACCTCAGCATGTATCTTCTAAGAAGATAGACATCCTTTTAATCCTTCTGCATAGCCATAACATCACATCCAAGAATTTCACACTGATACAATATTATCTAATAGAGGATTAATCTATAATAGTCTCCTAGCCTTTTATTGTTGCTCTGTTTTATTTTATTTTTGTCTTTTATAACATTGACTTTTTTTTTAAGAGTTCAGGCAGGTACCCTATAGAATGCCCCACAATCTGGATTAATCTGTTACTTTTCCTTTATTTATTTATTTAATTTTTTTTGAGTCAGAGTCTGACTCTGTCACTCAGGTTAGAGTGCAGTGGCACGATTATGGCCACTGCAGCCTAGACTTGCTGAGCTCAGGTGATCCTGATCCTTCTACCTTAGCCTTCCAAATAGCTGGGACTACAGGTACACACCACCATGCCCAGCTCTTTTTTTTTTGGTAGAGATGAGGCCTCACCGTGCTGCCCAGGCTGGTCTTGGACTCCTGGGCTCAAACAGTCCTCTTGCCTCAGCCTTCCAAAGTGCTGAATTATAGGCATAAGCCACCATGCCTGGCCTAATCTATTTCTTATTATTAGATTTAGGTTAAATGCTTTGGTGACAGTGCTATATAGTAGAATATGTTGTGTATCGCTCATTACATCAGTCAGGAAATGTAATAAGTTTGATTATTTAAGGTGGTGTCCATCAGGTCTTTTCATTTCTTTTTCTTCTTTGTAATCAATAAGCAATCTGCCAGGTGTGGTGGCTCATACCTGTAATCCCAGTAGTCCAATTAATAAATGTAGATAAAATTATAGAAATACAAAATCACCATTAAGGAAACACTACAGTAATTAATGTTGCAGGCAAGAATCATCAGTGAATGTCAAAATTAGTGGACAAAAGTATGATAAGGTTTTCACATAGTCTCAACCCCACCCCCAAGACACTTAATAATTGCACAGAGAATAATAGTAACTTCACAGTAGAGAAACCTGGCAGACACCATCTTATTAAGTGATACAATTTAACATTACCAGTACTAGCACATATTGCATATCACCTCTGTGGTATTCTTGTCAGAATTGCATATCCTCATTTCAGTCTCAACAAGACATCATACATATCCAAGTTGAGTGACAGTCTATAACATAACTGACTAATATTCTTCAAGACCATCAAAATCATGAAAAAATTTTAAAAGACAAAGGAACTGTTACAGATTGGATTCAACATGACAACTAAATGCAATATAGAATCCTGGATTTGATTCTGAAACAGAAAAAGGACCCTAGGGGGACAACTGGCCAAATTTGAATAAAGTCTGTAGATTAGCTGGGCTCGGTGGCTCAGCCTGTAATCCCGTGCCTTGGGAGGCTGAGGTGTGTGGATTGCCTGAGTCTGTGGGCTCGAGACCCCGCCTGGGCAACTTGGCGAGACCTCATCTCTACAATAAATCAAAAATTAGCCGGGCATGGTAACGCGCACCTGTAGTTTCAGCTACTTGGAAGGCTGAGGCGGAAGAATCGCCGGAGCCCAGCAGGTTGAGGCTCTGAGTGTGCCACTGCACTCCAGTCTGGGCGACAGAGTGAGACTCCAACTCAAAAAAAAAAAGTCTGTAGATTAGTTAAAAGTATTGAATTAATGTTAATTTTTTGGTTTGATTATTGTACCAAATTCATTTAAGAGGATAACATTAGGGAGAACAAGGTAAAGAGTATACAGGCACTCTCTATTTTTGCATCTTTTCTCTAAGTCCAAAATTATTTCAAAAGAAAAGCTGATTTTTTTGTTTTTTTTAACCTTCTATTCCATGATAAAAATCAATCAGATAAAAAATAAATGCTTCTAATTCATTTTGCTTGGATAGCAATATTTTTACGTAAACAAAGTCCTAATTTGTATAAAAACTAAACATGTTTAATGGAATATTTCCTCATTATTTGTGTATTGTAATAAACACCCTAATGTTCTCCCCATTTAGAAGCCTGGATACAACTTCACACAGAGACCTGTGCTGCTCTCATTAGACTTTGTGATCACATGTAATTCCTATACTTACCAGGTTGTGAATTTTAGACGTCTTCTAGAAAGCACTTCATTCATTCAACTCATTTTATTGAGCACTTATGTCCCAGGCTCTGTTCTGGGCACTGGAGGTAAATGAATGAGCAAAACAGTCAAAAATGACACCCCTCATGAAACTTAGATTCTATTGAAAGCTTATAGACGACAAAATAAGCACATTTTTTAGGTATATGGATTTGTAGTATGCCGTGGAGAAAAATAAAGCAATAAAGGGTGAATGCCAAGATGGGGTGGGGAGCATTTTCTTTACAGTCTCATCTAAAATAGCACTCACTAACATTCTCTATTCCCCTTTTTCTGCCTTATCTTTTTCAAGATATGTCTATTTGATATTATATATTAAAATATGTTTATAATCCTCCCCACTAAAATTTAAACTCTGTATGAGAAAGGTCTTTGTTTTACTCACAACTGAAGAACAATACCTGACTTGTAGCAGGCCCTCAATAAATATTTGTTGAATTAATTCTCCCTCAAATGTTTAGTCAGATGCTGTATATAGATCCTTGCATTTAATGGGCACTGGTAGAATTTTGTGGATTTCATTGATACTCAGACTCAGGTTATATAAGAGTCCATGCTATGAAGTAGCTTGTGTGAGCTTTTTGTACTTTTCTGGGTGAGAATGGAACTCCCTCAGACCCTGTGATGCTTCTTGTCCATCACAGGGAATTTGCCCAGCCTGTTTGCAAGGGAGTAG
Source organism: Cephalopachus bancanus (assembly GCA_027257055.1). Taxonomy (NCBI): domain Eukaryota; kingdom Metazoa; phylum Chordata; class Mammalia; order Primates; family Tarsiidae; genus Cephalopachus; species Cephalopachus bancanus. Next base: position 1,883,936 of record JAPVLO010000022.1, on the reverse strand, counting down.
TCCAGTTATACTTCCACTTAAAATATGATTCAAAATAATTTTTTTTTTTTGAAAAATGAAAAACATAAAAGGAAAAATGTCTTTCAAGCTGTGGAACTTTCATAGCTGAATGTCTTCAATGTGCTACATTATCTTATCTTTAGATAAGAAATACCCTTATTCCATTCTCATATTTTACTCTCTGGCTGTAACAGTTTTATATTAGGAACCTCTATTTATTTTCCTGTAACTCTAATCATCTTTCATTTTTATATTTTGAACAGTGTTATTTACTTGTCTACTACACCGGCTGGCGGAATGTCAAATCTTTTTTGACTTTTGGCTTAATCTGTCTATGCAACATGTATCTCTATGAACTGCGCAACCTCTGGCAGCTCTTCTTTCATGTGACTGTGGGAGCGTTTGTTACACTACAGATCTGGCTAAGGCAAGCCCAGGGCAAGGCCCCTGATTATGATGTCTGACACTATCCTTCATACGCATTGCCTTGCCTTCAGGAGGAAAAGGAAAGAACCTATCTTAACTGCCACTGTGATGAAGAAACTGTTCACTATAAATGAGAAGCTCTGCTTTCTTTCTCTCCAACTTTCCTTTTCAAAATCAGCATGGCATGCCTGTGAGCATACAAGACCTGCTAGGAAAACTCCTCTCAGAACAAAGTTGGCCATGAGATTGTCATTCAGAGGAGGCAGAGGAAAAGGAGACCTCTCTTCATGGCTGTAACAGTGAAAGAGCAGTCAGATATCATTGGAAGACTTGACCAGCAGTCCTGAATCAAAAAAAAAAAAGTTCAATTAAAAAAAATGTGGTACTTGCTCTGAGGACCAAGCAGGAGCTCTACAACCTGAGTTTGCCTTTGTGAGGCATTAGTATAGACCAAATTAAAAGATGCTGCAGAAATTGGAAAGTTTATGTTTTAAACAAATGACTGTGCTAAATAACAGATTATTTGCACATTTATGGTACCTTAGTACCATAGTTCAGGATGGTGTGGAATCGGTTCTTTTTACTTTTGTATTTTTGCGTGATTCTTAAACCTGGAAATCACTTTATGTAAAAGAAGGCTGTGTTAAGCTCAACTTTGGAACATCACAAGTATTGAAAATACAGTAATGTATGTTTCTTTTCTAAACCATGCTTGTCCTTTCTTTTGAGATCACTTTTTAAAAATGTGATTCATTAGACTATAGCTGTTGTTTCCCAGACTTCAGTTTCTTGAGTACTACTTATATTATTATTTATTTAATATTTGTCTTTTAAATTTTTAAGTATTTTAAAAAGAAACAGGTCCTACTCCCAAGTGGAAAACCAGTATGAGTTTGCCATAAATAAAAAGTAACCATAAATAAATAAGATTAACACACAAAAAAAGTTTTTAAGTTCTAGTTACATACAAATGCCTGCCAAGGCTCTGAATCTAAAAGTCTGCTCTTTGTAGCAGTGAGAGAGACAGAGATGTTACTTAGCGCCAAAACCAGGCTCTCTCTCATAATCAGAGGATGAAAGACAATTGTAAAGGGAATGACATTCTCACTGTGACTCAGCATTATTCTGTGTGCGTGCCACCTAAAACCATCTTGTTTGCCACCTGTGGCATGGATCCTGCACTGTGGAAACACTCAACTATACTAAGAATCAGAAGATTTTATGGTTTTGATGAATTGAGCACCTATATATCTGAGAGAACTGACTTACATTTTGATAGCATTATAAAGATCATTTAAGCAGTTATGTATTAATAATATAGAAAGCACATTTGATTCCATTAGTAAAATCTGAAACTCTCTTGGTTTTGGAAGTCATCTTCATGAGTGATTTTCCTTAAGGAAAAGATTCCAAACAAGAAATTAATAGGATACTGAAATTTGATGTCATTTAGAAAAAACAATAGACTCCATTACATTGTCATTCTTGTTACTGGGCAGATTTATTAGGTAGCTAATAGTCCAAAGGCCGAAGTCATTGAGCTACCTTGTTCACCTGAACCATTGTATGTGGAGACATCCAGAACTGTGAAATCTTTCTTTGTTTTTTTTTTTTTTGAGTTGGAGTCTCTGTCACCCAGACTGGAGTGCGGTGGCTGCTCCCGGCCACCGCAGCCTTGACCTGCTGGACTCCGGCTATCCTTCCGCCTCAGCCTTCCAAGTAACTGGAACTACAGGCACGATGAGGTCTCGCCAAGTTGCCCAGGCGGGTCTCGAACCCGTGGGCTCAGACAATTCACTCACCTCGGCTTCCCAAGGCGCGGGCTTACAGGCTGAGCCACCGAGCCCCGCTTTCTTAACTGGAAACTTTCTTAACTGGAATCTTTCTTAACTGAAATCTTTCTTAACTGGAAACTTTGCACTCTCGTTTTAGGAGAATGAGGTAAAAGGAAGACAGTTAGCTTATGATATCAGGGATTTATTTAAAACAAGAAACTGTAGCTCACTCCAGTTTTTGCCTCTAACAAGTCTGCATAGAAATTAAGTGTATTCCCAAGGTATCACATGATCCTAAATCATCAAAACAACACTGAATTGTGTTTGGCATTTTGCACTGACTGAACCAGGGAAGTGAGGTGGTTCGATTTAGAAAGGTTTTCTAAACTAATAGTTAAAACAAAGAGTTTTTTTGTAAATAGTCAATTAACTGGGAAGTTGGAGCATTCTGGTTAATTGTGATTTTGCTATGTATTGATATTTTATAGCTGTATCCAGTTTGGTTCAGGAGCTTTCTCCTTATCAGTGAATTGAGTTATAATGTTTGGTATTTGGATCCATTTAGAAAGAACACTTGAAAACGCCTCACCAGCCATTTTTAGAAGCTTGATTTTTTTGTTTTGTTTTTTACCAGCTATTTTACATAAGAGAATGTTTACATCTTAATGTAAAAAATGAAAACAAGTATAAATAATGTTTTATGTATAGAAATGCTTGCTTTCATTATTTGGTGCCTGCATTTCTGAGTGTTTGTAGCTTCTCTGCTTGCATCATGTTGCCAAAGAGACTGCATTGGAAAGAGACATTGGTGTGAAAAAATCCTTAGGCTCTTGAGAGTCACTTAGGCCTCTGAGGTGTATGCCCTTATGTTTACATTGCGTGTTTACTTTAAGAGCAAGCCTGAATTTACCTCATCACGTGAGTCTTATAGCACAGCAGTAGTAGCTGCCCTCATGTTAAGGGGGAGGACAAGGTGAGTAGATATATTTTATCTTGGTTAATTCTGAAATACTGCTTTTTGACTAAGGTATGCCAGGAGAGCAAAGATACCCTCTTTTATATGCTTAAAGTCATTGCAATATTTGCTTGCTTTTGTGGCCTGTATCTGAAATGTATTTATACTTTGCCTCTGTCCCAAAAGAATTAGAAACAGCATAGCAAGAAAAGACATACAACAATGTTTTTTTAAAAAGAACAGAAAGAGAAGAAAAGATACATGAAAATGGAAAGAAGGGTTAATACATTTTATGTGTAAAATTTGACTCTGGAACTCTCTGAAAATTAAGGCTAAAAGAAGGGAAACAAGTTATGCGTTACTCTATCAGTAGTTTAAAAGCATATCAGTTCCTTTGGGGAGAATCTTTCTTGATGAATTTTGGTAAAAATGTTCTCACTTGGGGGTCCTGAGAAGTGCTAAAATGAATAGAATTCTCAATTGTCACGTATTTGCATTTTATGATTGTGTTTTAGGTCCTCAACTTGTACCAGCTTTCGGAGGCTTCCATTTCAGGGTTTTGGGGTGTGTGTGTGTGTGTGTGTGTGTGTGTGTGTGTGTGTGTGTGTGTGTGTAGTAAAGGAGTTTGTTTTCATAAGTAAGAATTCTTTCTATTTTTATTTATTTATTGTAGAAATGTCTTGCTATGTTGCCTAGGCTGGTTTCAAACTCCTGGGCTCAAGTGATCATTATGCCTCGGCCATCAAAAGTGCTGGGATTAACAGGTGTGAGCCACCACGCCCAGCTGATAAGTAAGAATTCTTATCCTAACCTAAAAACAAGTAATAAAATTCTTTGAGAATCCATTTGAGACAAATGCCTTGAATCATGGAGAACATTTACCGAATTTATAATTCTGTAGCATATAAAGTGAACGTGCTATCCCTGGCTTAGCACATTTACTTTGCATTAAATGTGGTCTTTTTCACAGTGGAATCTACTCTGGAGAAGTGTATGACTCCCTTTCTGTTAGGCATATGTGAAGTCCCATTAGACTTCAGCTTTGTCAAGTCTGCACACAGACCAGAGATTTGTCATAAGGGACATAAGCTCCATGTCACAGAAGAGACAAGTCCTCTGTGCTCCCCCAAAAGGCAGCAGTTGGCCTTTGTTTCAGAAGGTTTATTGAGGAAACCAGGAATGTACTCTGAGTGTTGAATTTCCAAAGGCACTCAATAAAATGTGTGTACTTTTCCTGTTATTATTTTAACAGACTTTTGGTTCATTTTAAGAGTTAGAACTACTGTGGAGTGTGTGGTAAAAGAGCTAATAAATTATTTCAAGCACAGCCACCACTCACACCAAATTGAACACTTAGCCCTACCACAAATTATAGGTCACTCTTCAGGGCTGCATTCTTTGTCTGTGGTCAAGGCTTTTTAGTACTTTTCTGCCTTATTATCTCTAAGGAAATGAAGTACTTTTACCTAAAATGCTGTGGTAAAATAAAACCTGATTTGGGCGTTAAGTTGCCTTTGGTAATATTCTGGCTAAAAGTTAATAAAAGAAATCCTTCCAGCTCCCAGGGTTCTGAATGAGTATGTGTGAAAGCTGAGTCAGCTGAGAATGTAACTCTGAACATTATTCATCAGGTGAGCAGGGTCTCGTCATCAACATCAGTGTCCTGGGGCTGCTGTTGAATGCTGGTGGATTGCAGCTCCTGTGGAAGCATTGAGTTTTTCAGAGAGAAGGAGAATCTGCAGCTGCCACTCTTTCAAGGTCTCTTTTTCAGTGGCCGGGCTCTCCAGGTTATATTATTTAGCAGATGAAATCACAGTGAACTTGGAAATACTGAACGGTTGGAAGCCTTGTGGTGTGCCCCCTTGTGCTTGTTCATGGTGAGTGGTGGTGATGCGTGGGCACGTAAGTTTCTTCTGCATTGGCAGTGCTTGTGTGTCATCAGTTATCTCGGCACACTTGGGTTGTAGGGACCTCGGGAGAACAGGCTTAATTCTCAGAGTTCCTGAAATCAGTGCCCTGGCTTTACAAATCGTTCCCTGTGTCTCCTTGGCAACAAATAGTCTTTTCACCCCAGTCTCACCCCCAGTTCACATTTGCCCTTTTCTCCTGCATCCCACGGCACAGCAGTGCAGGCATCACCCACAGAACGCACATGCCGGCTCCATCTGACAGTAGGAACCAGGATGCACATTCCATTTCCCATTTGGTCCTGGCATCTTTCCCCAGCTCTGCCTTGGTCGCCTGCCTCCTTTGTGTCTATGCTTTTCTTCAAAGCTGTGTTGCAAAGGATCTTGCCTAAAGGTGAAACCTTGCAGTGCCTAGAATTAATGAACAGAATGCTGTCTAGAGCATTTTGTGGGCCAGTGCTAGGTCTTCCTACATAGTCAATCCCTATGGCAGCCTGGGATGGACTGTCTCATTTTCAGTTGAGGAAGCTAAGACTTAGGTCAATAACTTGTCCTTTGTGCGGTGGGTGTGGAGTTTAAACCTGGGATTCAGGTTTAAGTGATTTAAAAGTTGGTGCTTGGTTTTCTATGCATCTCAGAAAGAAAATTCTTAGAGAATGTATGTTCCTGGCAACAGTTACAGCAGCAGTGAGGACGGATGAAGCAAACAGGGGGAATCCCCCCCAAAATGGAATTATCTTTTGGAGGGCAAGTTCCTTGTAGTCCAGGCTTCCCCTGCTAGGTAAGTGTTCTAGAAACCCATCAGCATCAGTGTACCAGCTAGTGGTGGTGTGAGAGGCTGTGTTTGGCTTCAGTGAATTTTTTTTTTTAAGATTCTTTCAACACATTGCCTATTTCATGGTGGGTGATTTACACTAACAACCTGCCCACACTGTGCTGAGTGTTTAGCAGTTTTTGACCAAAAATGACATGACCCCCATGCCAATCCTCCCTTTCACCCAATCTCGCCTGAGCATTTTTTGTTTGTTTCCCTGGATGAAAAAAAAGTCCTCAAAGGGAAACATTCTGCCAGTGGAAAGAGGTGAAACAATAAATGGCAGAAGCACTGAAATACATCAAAATTGACGAGTTCAAAAACTATTTTGAGCAGTGGAAAAAGCATCTCGATAGAGGTATTGCATCAACCAGAGAGTATGTCAAAGGTGACTGAAGTTTAAACATATAAGAATAAATATACAATTTTGTATAAATAAGTTCCATTTGGGGGGGGGTCCTCCCGCACACTATGCAATAGGCACTGTGTCTGCTAAGCATGTCACCCTCACATAATGCATTTATGAAGGCTTTCTATTTTATAGACAAGTCAACTGAGTCCGAAGAAGTTAAGCAACTTGACCACAGTCTAGCCTGTGTGGTTGTACCAGGATTTCAATCCAGATCTCTCCCACTCAGAATTCATGCACTTAACCACTGTGTAGTTTTAAGCTAGATAACATGGAAGTTTGTTTAAATATATGAGTATAAATGCAGGTATTATAAATCCTTAAATAAAAGAGGTCAGGTTAATGCCAACTCCTACTATGTAGATGTCCTAGACTGAATAAAGCAGTTTTCTAAAATCCTGCATTTACAACAGTGAAATAGGTCAGGTGGCTGCAAGAGCTATGGTGAACCTTAAAGGTACTTTAACTATTAGGGCCAGGGAGTATACATTTTAGTATTTGTACTAAAACTAACTCATGAATTAATGATTCTTGGTATAGAATGTTAAAACATTATTGGTGATTCATGTTACAAAATTTTGCTTTTTCTAGCGGAATGCCAGAATAGGTTGGCTCTTTGACTAGAAGAAATTTCATGGGAATTCTGCTTTAAGTGGTCTCTGAAAACATTCATCGGAAAATAGAAATAGAAAATAACTTTTTACAATACAGCATAGTGATTAAAGGTTTGGAGCCAGACCCCTTGGCTCTCCTTCTACTAGTGTTGTGACCTCAGCAAATTCCTTAACCTTTCTGCCTTGGTTTCCTCATATGCAAAGTGGGAATAACAGTAGTACCTTTGGCAAAGCAGTGTTGTGAAGACTGAGTCAATAAACATAAAGCACTTAGAGCCTGGCACAGCAAGTGCTGTGAACACATTGGCCACCACATTGTGGTCTTGTTGCTGTTACCATCACTTCAGAGGTAGTGAGAGTCTTTTAAATTGTAAATACCTCCAGATGTGATAAATCATTGCACAGAGCTTTTCAGAAACTGCCACTTAAGTGAGGGCCCGTTGAAATATCTAGCAGGCGGATGCTGTGTGCAGACTTCTGGGCAGGGCACTGGGGACCCATCCAAAGAGAAGAGGGAATTAAGGAACTCTTACTTGCCAGATGCCTGCTGTACACCAGGTACTTTATGCACAGAAGGTTACACACCTAAAAATCCTCCTGAGGCAAGAGAGCAGGATGAAGCTGCCTTGTGTCACACCTGGGATGGCAGGCTGTGCTTTCCAGGACTTCCACAGTTTCCAAGGCAATGGGGCGCTGCCCAGTGAGGGAGGCGCCCCATCTGTGTGGAACCAGCATTTTGGCCCCAACACACTTAACTTTGCACATCGGAATCTGATCTGCAGGGTGCTCATGGAGGCAGCTTCTCCCATGCCCCACTCCTTAAGGGCCCCCACGAAAAGGCAGGGGTTGGAATCAGCAGCCTTCAACCCACAATATCATACAGGCGTTGGGGATGTGAGAGCTGAAAGGCACTCTCAAACAGCACAAATGCAACGTGGCTGTAAAGAGATCAATTTGAAGAAAAATACACTCAGAAAACAAACAAAAAAGCCCTCCCGTATGAGCCAGGAGGGGAAGACCCCTGTGGACTAAGTGACAAAATGGGGGAGCACATTTTGCAAAATAGGAAAGCTAGTCTCCATGAAGCTAACCAAAGACGTTGACAAGCCCAAGATTCCAGGTAGGTCTAAATTAGAAAACGGCCGAGGGAGAAACAGTGATGAAGGCCCCCAATGGATTCTAGTGAGAATTCTTTTAAATTCATGGCCCAGCAGAGCAGCAATAGAAGAGGGTCTTCACTGAGCATGGGGATGGCTCAGCTCTGCTTACTAGAAACGAGCTGGTAAGGTTGGGGGCTGGGAATCCCTTGGGGACAGAATGCCTGCCTACTTGACCTCAACCCTTGATGACTCTTGCTTCCATCTCTTGACCATCTTTCTCCCCTTTCCTTTGTCTTCCTGGACCCTCAGCAGCTCTGTGAACCTGGGCTGATCTCCACTCACCCTACCCACCCCATGAACCAGGACCTCAAGAGGAAAGGCTCCTGGCGGTACTGCTGTCATGCTCCTGCTGGTTGTCTGGAGGAAAGAGCCAGGCCTGCTTGCGGCTTTGGTTGAAGGTCATTTTCCCACAGATCCCCCTTGGCATGATGCTTTTGCCTCATTTGTCTCTGTGCCTTTGGCTCTCAAATCTCAAAGTCTTAATTAGATTGTGTTTACATTTGCGCCATGCACGTGGCTTGGCGCTTGAAGACTGGGTAAAGAGTTACGCAAATATTTAGAGAATGCCGGAGGGGGAAGAGTGCTTGGAGACCAGCTGCACCAGGATCCTCACTTGACTTTGCTCTTGCATCCGTCTTAGGAAGCCGCGGCCCTGCAAGTGGGAGAGACAGGCAAAAGGACTGCTAATGTCACGTTTTCCCTCCCGGGACAGAGGGGCGAGAAACCACCAAAGGGCTGTTGTGGAAATACCAGGATGGATGAGAAAAGCACGCTTCCGTCATTGGGTCTCATTTCATCTGTTAACCTGGAGGAGCGGCAAGCCCTCTTTCTGCCAAGCTCCTCAGCAGCCAGGTGGGCTGCCCAAACAGAATTGCCTCTGGGCTAGAGCCGCCGCTGCTGGTCTCTGAGTACCACGCTGGCCTCAGGGATGTACCAGGCCTTTCTTGAACTGCCTCCTAGGCCCAGGGTGTCACAATTGAGAAAATGTATGTGGAAGCCCTTTACACTGAAGTTCACCCAAACGAAGGGGGATGCTACCGCATCGTGTCTCCTGTGGCCCCCAACCCATCAGTAACACCAGACCTTTCTCCTCTCCACCCGGTACTTGTGCCAAGTGACAGGGGCCTGTGGCAGAGCAGCCATGGCCAGCATGGCCCAGCTGTGCCAGTTCCCTTCCCTCTGAAGGTGACCTGTGCAGTGCTTGTCCTCTTTAGCATTGTTTTAAGTTGCTGGTGTTCAGAGTGAGTTTGTCCCTGCCATGTCGTTCTCTTGTTTGGAAACAATGAGGGTCTGCTCAGCACTACCTCTGAGCATTAAACGCCGCAGTGCCTGCTGAGCATGCTTCCCTGCCCTGCAGTGACCCAGGCTCAGCATCTTTTTCAGGCTCTGGGAAGCTCATATTCTGCTGATTAACAACTCGTGGCCACTATAGCACCATGGAAAACACCTACATCCTACCACATAAAATCACAGCTTTGGGCTTCCTTGAACTACATGCCACTCAGGTGTTTTTGCTTTTGGAAAGGTTCTGTAAATGTAATACTGAATGTCTTAAAGCGCCATGGTTACCTGGCGAATGTTTAGCTTCAGCTTCTCCAGCACACCAAGATTCACAGTGCCTTCCCACCGATTTGTTGCTGGCATCACACTGCAATCATCACTCTGCTGGCTGAAGTCCGGAATTGGTTTTAGTGGTGTTTGCTGTCAGTGGGGGCATTAAAATGGTGTTGGAAACTCACCCCACATAGCAATGGCATCTTGTCACATAAGTTTTGCTAATTGGCGTTCTAGATATGGATGTGCTTTTGGAAACAGAGCCTCATAAGGAAAAACAAATGCGTCCTCTGGGACCAGCTCACGGGGGACGGGGATGGAGGGACTTAGGAAGGTTTGACTTGCATTCCTCTGGTGTCTGTGTGGTTTTGTGGGGCCTGCCCGCGGGACTAGTCTCTAAGCCGCAGGAGGTGGTGGTTCTTAAGGAGTCACTTAGGCCGGTCAGGCCCTATGGTTTGAGCTTTCTTATTTCATCTCCTTTCTAACAGATGACCCCAGCCTGAAAACTTCCCAGAGTTCAACTCCTGTCTCTGTAACCGTGGGACCAGCTCCAACTGATGAAGCGTTGCTTCAGCTATTACAGGTGGCAAAGCCAATGCTGCCAGGCGAGCATCAGTCATGGAAAAAGCTTCAGCCTTCTGTGTGTGAACACCACCAGCCTGGCACACCAGCTGTAATGGCACCACCTGGGACTAGTTAGGAATGCCATGAAAGCTTGACACACCCTCGGCTCGGGAAGACAGATTTGAGTGCTGTCTCCTGTCTCCTTACCAGTCGACTCACGATAAAGCTTTCTTTTTTCTTTTGTCAAAGTCAGTGCTATGACATTGACCTCTGTGCACATCGAGCAGCAAGCTCTGGTAACATCTCTATGAAGTGATATCTTTCACCATGTACATGTGAAGTCCTAATGGTGTCCGTCTTCTTTGGAACAGGAGACTGCATGCCCAGGATGGCTACAGCTCTGTCCCCTTGCAGCTATGGTGCTGCGAAGCCTGGGAACTCTTTCACTGCTTCCTTCACTTACACCTGTGTTAAACTTGACCTATCCCCTCTGGATACTTCCTGAACTCAAATATGATCCTGAGTTTGATGGGTATAGCAGGTGGGAGCTGCTGGCGAGGGCCCTCTGCCTCCCCCACCAGCTCTCCCTCTTGGGGAAGAGGAGTCCTGGGACCTGCATGAAGTTACCTACATGGGCTTTGAGAGCAGATAGGCTTGCTCTGAAACTCAGTTAGTTGCTAGTTGTGTGGCCATAGGCAAATAACCTCTCTGTGCCTCAGTTTCTTCAGTGAAATGAGGCCAGGAGGATTAAATGAAATGCTGATTGTAGGTGCTTGCCCCAGCGTGGCACACGGCGTGCCAGCACTGTTGGTTGTGCATGTCAGATCAGTTCACCTCTGCAGCTCGTCTCTTCTCACTCCATGGGCCCTTTGACCTGTCTGTTCTACTGTATGTCCTCCTTCCTTGCCTTGACATGTAAACATGATGTTTGGCTCACCCATTTGGAACATCCCTCCCTTGGCCTGGGCCTTTTCTGCTTGCGTCCTTGATCTTGTTTCCCCCTCTCTCCTGATTCTGCCTCGGTCCTCAGCCTCCTTACCAGTCTTCTGGCACCTTCTCCTGAGTTCAGTGCACAGACTCGGGCCCAGGCACCAGGGTTTTCCCACCTGGCCACCACAAAGACCGTAGTCTTCAGCTGCCATGATCTCTCCAGCAGTGAGCTGCCCTCCACAGTCCCCTCCCCGGCACCCTACCCAGGGCCGAGTGCACTGTTCTTCAGACCAGGACCAGGGCACCCAGCCCAAGCTGCAAATCAGACCAGGACACATTACCAGTGAAAGTGTTTAATAGTTAAATTATTTAAATAGACTTTTCCATTTCCATGGGAAATCATAATCGTATCCGTTTTGCAAGAGCAGGAATAAAAAGAGTGCACACCCCTTAGAGGGAACCAAGAGCTAGCACTGCACGCGGCCACCAGTCACTGCTGGGATGGGGAGGGGCCCCCAGGAGGCCAGGAGGCCACAACCCACAGGGGAACATGGGGTGAACTCAGCACGCACACTTTACTCGGGCTGGAAGCAGAACAGAAACCCAACACCATGGCGGATAATGTGGAGGGCAGGGAACTCGAGAATGACACCCAGGAGCAGCCAGCCCCCGGCAGCGGGCAGCAGGAAGGGCAGTGCGGAACTCAAAGGATGGAGCGGTAAGAGCTGGACACTCAGGCTTGGCAGTTTTGGGTTCTCACGCTTTGCTTCTCAGAGCTGTGTTCTCACTGGGGTGGGAGTCGGCACATGGGGAGGGAAGGGTGGCGCAGGGGGACACCAGAGTGACATTCCGGCAGCTGTCACAGAGCTGCCACCTCACCGCCTTCAAGCCGGTCTTGGAGGCGAGGGAAATTCTGCCCTGAGAAGCAATGAAAAGAGCTGGGCATGGGCCCTAAGGGTCTGTTTGAAATTCTGTGATTGTATATGCTTTTCAAACGCTTCCCTCACAGCTTATTTAAAAAATCGTCTTTTCTTTCTCAGTATCTTTAACTGTTCCCTCCCCTCAATTCTGTTAGCTTTTCTCTGGGGACTCTAGGGGGGGTGCTACCCATCCCTCTGTCTGGTTTGCAGGTGGAGGGCAAAGCCACCCCTCCCCCAAACCTGGGGGCTGCACATTGCATCCCCACGTCTGAGGGATCATCTCTGGGGAGAACCGCCTGTACCTGGAGTGACTGAGAAGGCAGGCAGGCTAGGCTTCTTCACCACCCACCCCACCCAGCAGAGCACCCAGCCAGCGGCCAGCTCTCGAGTCCACGGGAGCTGCCTCTGCAGGCAGCAAACGTCGAAATGTCAGCAGTCGAAGGGTGGACGGTGCCACCTGCCTGCTGCAAGCTGAGGCTTGGCTTGGCTTCCCGTGGTTCCAGCTCAGCCTGAGATGGGAAAGAAGATTTCTGTCTTCTTATCATTCCTTTTACATTTTACTTAAGGGAAGTGGTATGTGTGTGTCAAAGAAAGATGGGGTGATGTGTCCACCCATCTTCCTCCTCCATCTGAGCATATGATACCCCAAAAGAACACACCCCCTGCCCTGGCTGTGCTTGGGAAAACCAAAAACTGCCAAATCTGAAACGAGGGGAAGGCATCCTGTGTGAGACCAGTCCCACGGCATGAACATGCACATATACACCAGCATATACACCAACACACGTACAGTACAAATGAGCACAAACGCCCTGCTGTGCACAGCTGTTTTCTAATATAGAGAATTTACAAAATATAGAATTTGGCATATCTGTTAGATCTCCAAGGTTTTCAATAATACAAAATAAAAAATACAAAAAAGACAAGTTGGGATCCCTACCCCCCCTCCCCAGTGACATCTTCATTTGCTGTGTGTCTCTTACACGCATACAACTAGCATAGTCTAAAGAAGGGCACAGAGAATGTGTTTTGTTTTATTTAATAAATACTTCCTTTTTCTCAGAACCACTACTCCTTGCTTGGCGTCCTCTCGCCTCCCCCTTGTAATTAGTTCTGTTTCCCTCCCGTGTGCGTGGAGGTGTGGGCACGAGACTGTGATGAAGGCCACTGTCCTTCCAAAGCCGGCACGCCTGCCAGAAAGCCCCTCCATGGCACAGGGTCACGGCCTCTGTCTGCAGTCTAAAGGCTCGCATAGAAAAGCAGACCCCTCAGAGTCCCTAGGATTCCCCAGGCCAGAGTGGAGCCTGCCTACCCCCAGCCGAGGCTGAGGCCTCTCCCTCAGCCTGTCCTGGTGCCCCCGGGCCACACCACACTGACAGACACTCCTGTGGCTCCTTTCCACCCGTGCAGCAGCACCTGTTAGAAAACTCAAGATTCAGACTGAGTCTAGCGGAGTCTTCTACAGAGGGAAACATCTTTGGTCAGCTTGGTGCTTGCAGGACGCTGGCACCCTGGGGCCTGGGACAGAGGCCGCTGCCCACCAGCAAAGGCAAAAGCTGCTTCTGGAGTCAAAGTGGAAAATCTCACCAGTGTGGCCGTGTGGGCTGGAGCGCGGGGCTTCCCACTGCCCCGGGCACACAGAGAAGCCGTTTCCATTCTTCTGGAGGCCAGGCTGCCTGGCACTGCTGGCCAGCAGCTGCTAGCTGAGCGGGGGCCCTCCATTGAGGAAGTAGGTCATCATCTCGCCTTTGCCCTTGACCTTGACTACGCCCCGGCACTCCAGCTGGTATGTGTTGGCAGCCAGCACCTGGTACATGTCTGTGGTGACCTGCAAAGGCAAAGGAGGAGTTCAGGCCATGGATGACTACATCCAGGAACAGCTGTGGGGCAGAGCCACCTCTGATTGCCCAGCCCTGCTTGCCACCCCTGACACAAGAGGAGGGGGGCAGCTCCTCCACCGTGAGGCTCTTGGGGACCAACAGCTGCTCACCCGTGGAAAGGCCCCTATGAAAAGAGAGTGATGCCAGCTGCCTCTCTCTGCACCTGCTCCGTGCCAGGCACTGTGACGGGCACTCCGTGTGCTGCTTCAGTGCTACTCAGGGTGGCCTGCAGTCCATGGACTCCCTGTCCTCAGCCCAGGAGCAGAGAATGAGTGCGGAGAAACGTTCACAGCACTCTGACTCAGCCCATCCCCATGCATGTCACCAGGGCATTTTACAAAACGATCCCTCCATAACAGATCAGAAGGATTTCTTGAAAGCTGGTTTCTCACCACAGGTAGTTGAGAAGCACTGCTTAGCCCACTTCATCTTTCTATGAGGTAACTACTATAATTATTCTCAGGCTCAGAGATTCGAAGCCACTTGCCTGAGGTTACACAGTCAGTGACTGGCAGGGCCTGGATTCTGTTCCAGCTCTTGTTGCCTGGCTGTGTTTTAGCTTTAGGAACAAAGAGGGGAGCTCACCAGTGGCTTCATTAATCACACCATTGCTGGGTGAAGGAAAGAAGCAGTGAGGATGGGCACAGGGAGTGGCAGGACGGCCACATGCCTCCCAGGATGAGCCCAGAGCCATTTCTGAGCGTGGCCAGAGTGTCCCACACCAGCCAAGCCACAACCCAGCTGGGGAGTGTGAGAGCCAGGAAGGAGAGACAGGGTGCTGGGTGGGCTGCTGGGAGGTGACCTGCTTTGCTATTAGCTGCATTTCCTTTGTGGTGAAGCCCCATGCGAAGGCGAGGTGCTGGGTCATTGTGGTGGCTGCTGACAGACTCCCCCACGCCTGTCTCTGGATGGGACACACATGGCCCTGTCTCCTATCTATTCTCAAGACCCTGCTTCCCATCTTGCCATCCCTTCTCTCCCTGGCGCTGCGATGAAGGTGAGAAAAGACTGTTTGGCCAGGCCCCTTGGCTAGCATCCACAAGCCAACCAGGACAAGTTGATCTGATCAGGCTGTGCTTGGAGACAGCCCTCTGTTCAGAGGCCCTGAAGGGGAAGAAGTTAGGGGACATTTAAGTGGCATCGGTGCTGGCCAGAGGCCTTAAAAACAGCACAGTCAGCACTTGGGGAAACCTGGGGCCAGGGAAGCTGACTTCCTACAGCCTCACACAGAACTTGAGAGGGCGGCAGTGCAGGACTACAGCGCAGTGCAGAGCCTCTACTGTCAGACTGGAGCACGGAGAATCGAGGGAGCCCGGAGCAAAACAAAGAAAAGCAGCTGAAGAGCAGAGGGCCCCGGAATCCCAAGCACCAGCCTGCAAGGGAGGGAGCGAGGGGGAAATGTCTCTGGGTGTCTGGCCAGGCCCTGGCCTGTTGAGGCTGGAGGAAGCCCTGTCCTGGGGCCAGCAACCTTCTCTGGCTCTCCTGCACCAGGCCTTGTGTGCTGTGCGGCCTAGTGGGTTAGACCCTGCTCCCTGCAGGCGTTTTTATGTCCTCTCGGTCCTCTGTGTCCTGGGTGCAGGAGGTGCTGCGGCCCCCCATTAACTTAGCTTAGTGTCAGCAACGGGATCCACCCCCCACCTCCTGCAATTTCATCTGTGCCCAGTAGAGGGCTCGCACAGTACTGAAGATCTGTCCAAGGTACTGAGGGCCTGAAACACGTTCGTGCTCTCCAGGCTTCCAAAACATCAGTGCAACTGCCCCATCACCCTCGAATCTGGCCGCAGATATTCTGACAGTGACCTGTGGGTGGCCGCCCTAAAGATCTCTTAGCATCAGACGGAGCTCCCGCTATGGGCGAGGGGGTGGCAGGTGCTTCCGCACTCACCTGGATGCGGTCGGGCACACCCGTGCTGTCCATGCGGCTGGCCACGTTCACCGTGTTGCCCCAGATGTCGTACTGAGGCTTGCGAGCCCCAATCACGCCGGCTACCACGGGGCCAATGTTGAGCCCTGCAGGGAACAGGAGTCAGCCACACTCATGAGGTTAATAAACCCAACGCTTGCCTCACTTGCACTCGCTGTCATCTATCTCTCCACACACGGCTAGTTCTCCCCTGACTCTTGGCCCAGAGACACCCAGGGTCCTCCAGGCCTGAGACTGTGCTTAAGCCGGCAGCCCCCTGCCCCCACCTGCTCTGCTGATTCAAGACGCCAGGGGCTGTTCACACATCCACGGCTCCTGTGTCATCGCCATCCAATCAGTGTTCAGCTCTGCCAGCCCATCACCAAGGGTGCCCTCTTTAAGGTCACCAGAGACTTCTCCTGTAACCCAACTGCCTTTTCCTAATTCTTCTTCTCTCAGTGGCATTTGGGCTTAACATGCAAAGACACACTATCTCCCTCTTCCTCGCTCCGCTGTTTCTCCATCGTGCTTTCTTACAGCCTAGCTCTTAACCCATCACCTTGTGCCAGTCTCTTCTCTGAGTCATCCTGCTCCCAGGCCTCTGAGTTAGGGCAGGGACAGAGTAGTGGCCAAGCTCCATCCCATTTGCTCCCTATCTCTCTTCTAGCACATCAGCCCTTATCTCTCCCTCCCTCTGCCCTGCCCAAGGTGGCGCTGAGCACCTGTCTCTGAGCCTTTGCTGTGCTGCTCCTCCCTCCTAAGTGTCCTCCTTCCTTCCCTCCAGGCTAAATCCTGCCCTCGTGTTTATCTGGCTCCACCGCCGTTCTCTTGACATTTTCTATCCTGTCTCTATTCCAGGGTGTTCCCTCCTGCTGTGTCAACCATGTCTCATACTGGTCCTCAGGAAGCCTCCCTGTTGCCTCACTGTTTCTTGTGTGAGAGGCAGGACTCAAAACACAGTAGAAGTCCCAAAAGAGGTCCGAGGTCAGCACCATCATCGGTCCTCAGACCTTCCCTTCGCAACCCTCCTCTCTAGTCCTGCCAAGCTTCAGGCAGCTTTTTATCCCACCTGCAGTTACCAGGCTGGACTGTCCATTGCGCTGACCAGATTGAGTTTTGATGACTTCTGACTGTTTCCCAAAGCCAAGCCCACCAGGGAAGACAGTCCCAAATCTGTAGGAGGGGATCTGCCACACAGGCTCCCAACTGCCTGCCCAGAAACTCATCTACCTCTTGGTAGGCTCTACCTGCAGTCTCCAGTCCCAGTCCAATAACGGAGTTGAGGCAGTTTACAAAAACATATGCTGGGAGAAAAACACACAAACCAATGCAGGTGGGCAAGACAGGGTGAGAGGAAAACAAGAGTGGCAACATTCCACAAGATCAAGAATGATGTTAACGCAGAGACATAGCTGCACATCAGTGGAAGCAGGCTCCCAGCCGGCTCCGCCCTGAGCCTCCAGCAGCCAGTGCCAGATGAAAACCAGGTCGAGCCCACAGGATAAAACAAGCCAGCTCGTTCAGGGAAAGCCCAATTCCTGACACTCGAGCCAGAGCGAAACGTCTCCTGAGGATGTTAATGGACACAATATTGGTTTGTAGGAATCCAATATTTCGGTTTAATGTGCTAATTTTGAGAATTGAAATGCCAGTGTTTTTGTTAGTGAATTAGTATCACTTCTTACAACCTGAAGTCTGACTCATTTGTGGCTGGAAACATACCCAGGGGGTGGAGAATGCACAAAAACCTTGAAAAGAACAAAGATCTGCTCTTTCCGAAAGCATTCTATACCTCCGCAAGCCTCAAGAGGAGGAAGAGAACAGCACTCGCCCAAGCGAAGCTTCTAGTGCACAAGCAGCTCCCGCTGTGAGGCTGCACATCCTTGGTGCTAAGGACCAATGAGCTGCAGAAATACCCAGAGCTTCATGGAAAAACAGTTCAGAGCTGTCATTCAGCAATCGCTTTGTGGGCACAGTAGCAGGGAGCAAATGGAGGAGTGTATGCCTGGGTTTTCACTTTACTATTCTTTTGGCTCTTCTGTAGAATTGAAACTTGCCAAAGTAAAACAGCAAAATTAAATACAAAAAAAAGAAAAATACACATGTTTTTGGTTCAAAGATTTTTCTGAACAAGTAGCATATGACTCCCCACACCCCATTTTTTTTTCTCTTTGAGTCAGGGTCTCACCCTGTTGCCCAGGCTAGAATACAATGGCACCTCAAGGCTCACTGCAGCCTCCACCTCCTGGGCTCAGGTGATCTTTCTGCCTCAGCCTCCTGAGTAGCTGGGACTTCAGTGCACGCCACCACATCCAGCTTATTTTTTGAGTTGTTGTAGAGACAAAGTTTCACTATGTTTCTCAGGCTGGTCTCAAACTCCCAGGCTCAAGTGATCCTCTTGCCTTGGCCTCCCAAAGTGCTGGGATTACAGGTGTGAGCCACTGTGCCCAGCCAAATTGACTCTATTTTGAAGTCAATCAGAGGCCTCTACTCAGAATCCCCCCTGCTGGACACCACAGAGATGTTTGCACAGCTCTCTCCAGCGAAGGCAAGGCATTTGACAAAGAAGGAGTCCAGGAAGACACATGGCCTTCAAATCTCACCACATCCTCCTCACTTTTTCCCCAGTGTGTGTGGACTAGACAAGCCTTCACAGCAGCTAGATTTTGCCACCGCTTGGAACTCAGCAATCACCCCACTGACCCCCTTTGTTTTTTAAGATTACTCTTTTAAAAAAGTTGGAATATAATCATCTCATTGTCACTAATTTTTTTTGCGGGGGGGGGGAGTTGGGAGTCTCATGCTGTCACCCAGGTTGGAGTACAGTGGCATGATCATCTCATGCCGATCACAGCTTACAGCAGCCTCGACCTCCTGGGCTCAGGCCATCCTTCCACCTCAGCCTCCCAAGCAGCTACAACTACAGGTGTACCTAATTTTTTTAATGACTAATTTTTTAATTTTTGTAGAGATGTGGTTTTGCTTTGTTGCCTAGGCTGGTCTCAAACTCTTGGACTCAAGCAAAGTGCTGGGATTACAGGTGTGAGCCACCTTGCCCGGCCTCAATGTCACTATTAAATGGTTCTTTTCATGTTTAGTTTTTTTAAAAATTTCACTTTATTTTCCTAACAATTTTGCAGAATGTGTTCAATTTTTTAAATAAATTTGCAAGTTTAAGACTTGTAACATGTATTTAAAATGTGTCAAGTATATGATTTTATTGCTTTCAATTTTACTGAATGAATTTGGAATGTGTATTACTTGAAATAAACGGTGCTGTCATCTGCCCATGTGGCGGCCATCAGGAGGCCCTTAGACCCTGGCACAGAGCACCCTTCCCAAAGCCTTTTGGGCAGGCACAACCTGGGTCCAACCAGGCCTCTCCAATGCATGGGCAAGGTGGAAAAGCAGAAGGAGGCATGCTAACAGGCAGAGGAGACATTGCCAGGCACCAGGCAGGTTCTGCTATGAATGGTTGGTGACTGCCCCCACCCCCTGGGTCAGGAAGACACACTATAACTTCAGCCTCTGCTGCCTTCTTGCTTCCTGCCATTGGACCTCAAGACCTGATGTGGAACGGGAAAGCCCCATCAAGCCCTCTGCCGACTGCACCCTGGGCTCGGCACTGCCTGCTCACCGATCTTCATCTGGAAGTTGTTGAAGGAGTGCTCATTGATGTACTTCATCTGGTCCATCAGCTTCATGGCAAAGTCGGCCAGAGCCTTGATGTGGGTCTTGCCCGCCTTGTCATAGGTGGAGTCGTTGAGGCCTGAGGCGGCCATGTAGGTGCTGCCGATGGTCTTGATCTTTTCCAGCTGCCTGAATCGATCCTCACTGATAATCTGAATGGAAGGGGGACATTTGGAGGCCAAACCTGGGTCACCCTCCAGTCTGGCATACGGAGGATGTCCAGGGAAGTGCAACAGGATGTCCCCTCACGTGTCCCCTCTTCACACAGTGGGGCCTCTCCGTATCCTCATCAGTGTGATGCTTGTGATGCTTAAGACAAAGCCAGGCCTCCTCCACACTCACCTACCTGCTGGACAGTGACTTGTCACCTCTGGGTCTCCTGCCGCCAACAGGGGCTGGATGGCTATCTCCCCTTCACAGGTGCACATCCCCATCCTATGCAGGGAAACCTTATCTTTGTCCAGCGGGATGCCCTTTTCCCGTCTCCCGACTCATTTCAGCCAACTCCAGGCCCCCCACTTCCCCAGGAGTCTTGTGTGTCATTCCTGACACTGCACTGTCCCAGCTCCATTAACCCACTCCTCCCTGCACTCTGAGCCCAGGCAATGCACTCCTGCTGGGGTGGCCCCTCTCTTGCTTATTACTCAGTGAGCTCTGGGGTCGAGACCACCCACACAGTGGGTGTTCAACAAGGGTACAGAAAAGAAATGAAGACATCTCGCTTCTGCCTCCGCTGCTCAGGGTCTTGCATCGTTGCCCTGCCTCCTCCCTTAGCCTGGGGATGCCTTCCTTTGCTCTCTCAAAGCCCTAAGCACAGACATTGGGCTGTCCCAGGTCCTAGAGACACATCCACTCTAGATGGCATGAGAGGAGTGGTGGTTGGTGAGCCAGCCAGGCAGGGCCTGGAAGGTTCAAGTTCAAACAGCCTGGGTTGAAACCCCAGTGCTGTCACCTACTGGCAGCAACCTCAGGCCAGACACTTAAAGTCTGTGGGTCTCAGTTTCCTCATGTCACATGATGGAAGGCGCCTAATGCAGTGCCTGGGACCCAGGCTCTGGCCGCCAGGGCTCTCATCACCACTGTTCACATCTGGATAGTGGAAGGGGGCCCCCCGAGTCTCTTCACAACCTTCCCAAGCCTGGCCCCACCCCGCTGACACACACCTCGTCAAAGTCAGCGATGATTTCGTTGAGCAGGCGCAGGCACTCGACGCCCTCATTGTTGGCCTCCAGCTCCACATAGAACTCGGAGAAGTTGGCGATGGAGGCGAACATGACGGCCACGCACTCGCAGGACTGGTAGTAGAGCTCGTCGTTGCGCCGCTCACGGGCCAGGAAGTGGGCGGCCACGTCCTTGGGCAGGATGTTGTGCAGCAGCCGCCTGTTGTAGGCCTGCAGCTCTTCCATCTCCTCTTTCTCCTCTGTGGCCTGGGACGAAAAGACAGTGTGAGTCCCACAAACGCCAGCGCGAGCCCAGATGTCTGCACATGCTAGCCGTCTCCCCTCCTCTCTCTGCTGCCTCTGCTTCCAGGTTTTCTCTGAAGAGCATCACTTTGAAAATCAGTAAAGAGAGACATTGGGCCAGGAGTGTGGAGGCTCACGCCTATAACCTCAGCACTTTGGGAGGCCAAGGCAGAGGATTGCTTGAGCTCAGGAGTTTGATACCAGTCTGGCAACACAGTGAGACCTCGTCTCTACAAAAAAATAGGAAAATTCACCGGGTGTGGTGGCGCATATAGTCCCAGCTACTCATGAGGCTGAGGCGGAAGGATCCCTTGAGCCCAGGAGGTCAAGGCTACCATGAGCCTGGACTGAGGGACTTTACTCCAGCCTGGGTGACAGACCCTGTCTGAAAGGAAGGAAGAAACAAAAAGGAAGGAAGGGAGGGAGGAAGGGAAAGGAAGGGAAGGACGAAAAGAGAGACATTTAGAAGTGTCTAACTCTCCTGCCTGCCTCTTTGAGGGTGAGGCACTTGCGGGTGCTGCTCCTGGAGGGGAGCTCTGAGTAGGAGAGGCTGAGAGGGTCCTGTCTGCCCAAGACTAGAACTCAGCTGGAGACGGCAGGGATGGGCCAGGACACACCCAGTTAGCCTCCCTGCCCCATCCCCCCAGCTCCTCAAGCACTTCTTAACAGTTCATTTTCCTGAATCAGGAAATGTCATCAGAAAAGCAGTTTGGCAAGGATGACTTTAGTTGGCTGACCCCTCAGGGGAAAATGGCCCAGAGCCCTGCCCAGCCTCCACCTCCCATGAGGGCAGATTTGCCCCAGAGCCTGACGCAGCCAGAAGGGGCAGGTGCCATGAGGTGCCAGATGGAGATGGGACATCACTGTCAACTTTAAGGTTTTCTCCCCGTTTGGGGCCTGGGTCTGGGCAGCTGGACTTTGTGGTTACTTTCACCCCCCAAGTTAAAGGGACAGTGTATAGATAGCCCTTGAGTCAAGAGGCCAGCAGTGGCCTACAAGGGGCTGAAGTGAAGAGACAGTTGTGTATGTGGCAAGAAGCCACCTGACCAGAGTGTTCATGGGATGACAGGGCGGTCAGTTGGCTTCCCCACCCTTGGGAGCAGACAACATGACCCCCTTTAACCAGGAGTGACTGTGCTGGTGAAGCAAGCAAGGAGAGAGTCATGAGTGGGTTATCTGAAAGGTCTGTCCAGCCTGCTGGGCCCTTCCTAACCACATGCAGACACTTTCCATTGGGCTGCAACTGGACTTCAATAGGACCAGGACTTCCTCGCAGAGTCCTGGCTCTCTCCAGGAGCAGTGGCCGTCATGGGGAAGAAGCTGCCACCTCTTCCCAAGGCTATAGGACCTGGGTCCAGCAGGGAGAAACAGCTCCCAAGGCAGAAACTCCAGGACTCCAAGGCTCAGCCAAGCCTTACCCCTGAGCTGAAAGTTCTCCTGACTGTGCTGCCCATGGCCTGGTGGACACTTGGAGCCACTGGGAATGTGGCTGCAAGGACTGAGGTTATGCCTGAGGAAGCTCCTGGACTCTAAAGGACCTCACCTTCTACCTGCCACCTTCAGATGCCAGGTGGGCTCAACTGAAGTGTGCCATCTTCCTGCCCAGACTACCAGCCCAGGTGACCTACACTCCTGTGAGGCAGGACCCCTGACCATGCCCCCGCCATGAATAAGCCCACTGTGCCTAGCTCTGGAATAGGTGTGCCTGAGGGAGGAGGCTGGGGATTCCTGTACTTCTCTTCAAGGACTGTGCCATGGGGAGCCCCAGAAGTTGGTCCATCTGCCTCTGAAAATGCACCAGACTCAGCTCCTACCTCCGGCTGAGACACAAGCCTAGGAGCCCAGGAAGGCCCAGGAGACCCCAGCTCCTGCTCCTTCCATCTGTTCAGTGGGTAGTAGGTGCCTTTCCCAGAGAGCAGCTATCTAAAGTGTGGAGGGCAGAGTGGAGGTGGGGGGGCAGGGTTAATCCCCTGGCCAGCCAGGTGCTCCCAACACATCTGGAACTCTGCCCCAACACAGGTGGGAGGCTGCCAACATGACCAGATTGCTTCTTGGGCTGGGCCTTGCTGGGCAAGAAGGTTCAGAGCTCTGCAGCCTCCTGTTGGTCCTAATAAGGTCAGAGCTGGGGGAGGGGGAAACAGCAGGCTATCCAGAGAAGTGATGCTTGGCGGTTAGGCCAGGAGAGGGCCTGGCGGGTCCTGGGTGGCCTGTCTGTTGTGCAGACACTTCAGGAAAGCTGAGGAGGCTGCCCACCTCCCTATCTGCACCACACCTACTCACCTGCCCCACTGCACAGGGGCTGCTGGGAGGGCCTGGGGTGGGGCAGAGGCTATCACTCCTCCACCCCAAAAGCCTGCTTTCAGGTGTTTGTTTATTGATATTTACTTGATGTCTCCCCCCCTCCCAAAAGCCCAAGAGAAGGACGAGAGAATGAGGGGCCTGCTGGCACCATCAGCCTGCTAAAAGCTTCAGTGGAGACAGGTTGCCACAGGCTGGCAGGTAGAGACAGTCTCACCTCCACACTTATACACACACACACACACACACACACACACACACACACACACACACTCATACACTCATGTGCATGTGTGTACACACAGGCGGGGACGGGGCAGTGCTGGTCAGTCACTTTCCCTTCCGGTCCTTCCCCTTCCCTCCCTGTGTGGAACCCAGAAGAAGCAACGTGGTGAGGAGAGGTGGCCCGGTGTGCAAGGAAGCAGGGTGGAAGGAGGGGAGAGGACAGGGGAGGGGGTTGGAAGTGTTGGGTGATCAGTGAGCAAATAAATAAACATATGAAAGTAATAGGAGGTGTTTCCCACTCCCAGAGATAAAGCTTGCAAGCACGGTGAAGGGGTGGCAAGGAAGATGCCTGCAGTATTAGTTAAAAAGGAATGAACTCATGATTCAGACATATATACAGAGGGTGCCAAAAAATGTATACACAATTACAGTTGTAAGACTCAATATATACCTGCCTGTCGCATGGTGACGCTAGTATTCATCTGATTAATGCCATTTTTTGAGCAGGCATCATACTACACATTGCTACTGTAATTCAATTCAACTTCAAAAAGTAATACATAGATAATATCTCTTAAAATGTGTATACATTTTTTGACACCCCTGATATATACAGATATAGATATACACACACATATATGTATACACAGATAGAAGTAGCAAAGACGCCGGGCTCGGTGGCTCAGCCTGTAATCCCGCGCCTTTGGGAGGCTGAGGTGAGTGGATTGCCTGTGCCCGTGGGTTCGAGACCCGCCTGGGCAGCGAGACCTCATCTCTACAATAAAATAAAAAAAATCAGCCGGGCGTGGTAGCGCATGCCTGTAATTCCGGCTACTCTGAAGGCTGAGGCGGAAGGATGGCCGGAGCCCAGTAGGTCGAGGCTGCGGTGGCTGGAAGCGGCCACTGCACTCCAGTCTGGGCGACAGAGTGAGACTCCAACTCAAAAAAAAAAGAAGTAGCAAAGACACATGTACATGTTCTTCTAGGTATGTTGCACACACATCCGTTCCCTAGCTTTGTCCGTGGAGAGGCCCAAGCAGCAGCTAGCACTCCAAGCACTCTTGTATCTAAATACCACTCTCCACTAAGAAGAATGAAAGCTCTTTGCAAAAATCACCAGTTCCTGGGCTGGAGTGAGCAAGCACAAAATGTAGGGTGATGGGCATCATGTTGGAAAATATATGTGGGGGGTGATAAAGCAAGAGCAGAAAAACGGGTTGGGGAGTTGATGCTCTTCTTGGAACTTTTCTGTAGGTTTAAAACTATTTTTTAAAAGCTTAAAAAAAAAAAGGTTAAAACGAAGGGAGCAGGGACATGGGGAGAATGGAAGTCAGAGAGTAAAGGTAAAAAAAGTGGAAATACGACACTTTTGGGGCCACAGGAGGAGAAAAACACTGCGAACACCAGCGTCCCTCGAGGAGGCTGAAGGTGGGCCAGGGAGCCACGCAGCTGAGTGAAAAAGAGTGAGGTTTGGAGCTGTACGGCTGGAGGGCATAGGGATGATTTGGGCCTCAGACCAAACAGATGGAGGCTCTTTGCAAAGAGACTCCATGAAAAATACTCAACAAAAGGGGCAACCTGACGTCCCCAGCTTCACTTAGTGTCTAAGCCCCAAGGCCCTCATCCCACTGTTAATAAGAAGTCTGGGATGGAGGAGGTCTAAACACATTGTAGAAGAACTGACGTGGGCTGAAGACAGAGGCTGGGCCAGGCTAAGCCTTGCAAGGGGCTGAGTTGAAATAGAAGGTCCGAGGCAGGCCCTGTGAAGGTGGGGCTTCCTCCTGCCTAGTGCCCTTGGGGACACCCTCCTGCCAGTGCATGGGACGCCCTCAGCCTGGCCCCTCAGCATCCCTTCCTCTGGACAGACACAATGCACAGGGCGCAGGGGATGCAGCCCAGAGAGCGGAGCCCTGGAGGATTTCTGCCCCACCTGTGCACCCAGCATGGTCAGAACTCTGCCCTCCCCCACCCCTGAACACCCCGCTGCCTGGGCCGGGCTTGGCTGGCTTCCTGTTGACAGTCTTTGACAGTCTTTGATGTTCCTTCGATCTATCCCCTCTGGGGAGACTCTTCAAGCCCAGTTCTGGCCAGGTCAAGCCCTGCTCGGATGCCTTTGGGACTCACTGTGGCCATGATCCTGCCACCTCTACTCCTCCCTCACCCTCCTGGACTCCTTGCTGCCCCCACCACAAAGGACCTGCCCACACCTGCCCTCTGTCCCAGCCTGGGGACACACACAGTAAGTGCCCAGCCAGTATTTGTTGACTCCAAAGCACACACCCTGAGCCCATGAGAGTCCCAGCATTGTCAAGGGTGGGTATGGCTGCAATATGCCTCCAGACTTTGCCTCTTGGCCCGAGAGAGTAGGGAGCAGACCCACTGGGACATGGGTTCCCAGTCCACTTCGCTGAGGCATGAGCAGGACTCCTCATTGGTGCAAGATGAAGCCCCAGCCCAGCCCAGACGAAGAGCTTGTTCACCTGAACACTTGCTCCACGTGCCTCCCCCACCCAGCTCCAATCCAGGGCCACCCACCTGCAGTTTCCAGAGGAAGTCGAGGCGGGCGGTGGACTCCACCTGCTGGGCATGCAGGTACAGGGCCAGCACAAAGACTGAGATGATGATGGGCGTCACCACCTTCAACGCCACCTTGGTCGCGTGCTCAGGGCTGCAGGTGGGAAGGAGACAGGCCTTAGGCCACCCTGCCATTTCACAGCAGGCTCTGAGGTTCCTCCACCCCAGATCATTTTTCTTCCTCCCACTACAGCTTCTCCTCCTCACCCTCCTGCTCAAATCCAGGGTGTGCCTCCTCCAGGAAGTCTTCTTGGCTGACAGCCCCATTTTAGCCCCTGCCTACACTGGCAGTATGGGCAGCCATTACTCTCCTCCTGATGCCTTATTCTCCCTCATCAGTCAGGATCTCCCCTCTGGTCACATCAGGAGATAAACTCAGCCCTTCTCAGAGGCGGTATGTACATCCCAGATCTTTCTCAGTGGGTAATATGGGGGCAGTGGGTGCAGAACAAAGGAGCAAGGCCAGCCATAGCCACCCTGTCTCTGGGCAATCCTGGAAAAGCCTTTTAACCTCTCTGAACTTTAGTTAGCTTATCTGTAAAATGGGACAATATCCACGTTTCAAGATGGTCGCAAGGATTAAAGATACTGTATACAAAATGCTTAGTGCCGCACTTGACAAACAGTACACTCCAAAACTGGTAGCTATTACTATCTAATTATATTTTGCTAGCATTACTAATAAACACTCTTCACAAAAGCATCCATTCTAAACCCTGTGCCTTGAACCAGTAGAGCCCAAACCTTGAAGGCTACATAGTGACTCCCTGCCCAGGCAGCAGTTTGTGGAACTGGCCCCAAGACCCTGCAGACCTCGCCTTCTTTCTCTCCTCCGGATGGAAAGTGTGCACAATTCCTGTTATCCTGGGGGAGAGCTTGAGGCTAAATGCTTTAAAACAGAGGTCCCCAGTCCCAGGCTGTGGGCCAGTACTGGTCCATGGCCTGTTAGGAACTGGGCCCAACAGCAGGAGGTGAGTGGTGGGTGAGCAGAGCTCTGCCTTCTGTCAGATCAATGGCAGCATTCGATTCTCATAGGAGCGGGTACACTATTGTGAACTGTGCATGCGAGGGATCTAGGGGCCCTGATGACCCTGTCGCTGATCACCATGGTGGGACACAGAAGTAAACAAGGGTATCTCTCCCACTGGGATGCCTTGCTACCCCAGAAGGGGTGGGCCTCTTTGTTCCCTCTAGCTTCCTCCTTCACCACCCACCTTGCCGCCAAGGTCCCTCCCACCTGGGCACTGGCTGCCCTCTCTGTGCTGAGGGCAGGAACATGCCATATCAAAGCATCAACTCACCACTGGGAGGTCCCGTTGTTGTTGAAGTCTCTGTGAACAGAGTTGAGGAAGACTGGTCAGCGCAACTCTTCGGCATAAGGCAGCCTCCATTCCTGCTCTGCTCTCTGCCCCAGCTCTGCCCCCTCATGCCCTGCTCTGCTGTCCCCACTACTGTTGCTCCTTGTTTCTCTACCCCCAGCGCCCCTCTGCACCCCCAGGGTTACTTTCAGGATGGGAAGCTTGCAGACAGCCCAGCCCCAACCAGCCGCAGTGGTCACCACAACCACAGTCGTCCAGCTCCTACCTGGGATCCTGCCCTCCCACCTCCCAGCATGTCCACCTTGGTGAAGCCTGCCCTCCTCTCCCATCCCAGCCCTTTGCTTCCATCCGGAGGGAGTGAAGGAGAAACCCTACGCCTGCTCTGTCCGTGGGGCAGCCGCTGGCCACGTGTGGCCACAAAGTCTTAAAATGTGGTAGGTGCAAGTCAAAATGTCCTTTAAGTGTAAAATATGCACTGGGTTTTGAGTGTGAAAAAAGGTAAAGCATTTCATTAAGACTTTTATATTAATTACATATTTAAAATAACCATATCCGGATATACAGTACTGGTTAAAAGTCAAATTAATTACACGCATTGCCTTTTTAATATGTCTACTAGACAATTGAAAATTATGTAGGTGGCTTGCATTATTTACCTGCTGGACAGTGCTGATATAGAGCCAAATCAGGGTCTCCCACCCAGAAATGACCCCCATTCTCTGCTGCCGACTTCAGTGGGGGAGGTGAGAAGCTGTGGGTGGGAAAAGGGCAAAACTCTCTACTCCAGCCCTGATCCTAGGTAGAAAGGCCCCAGGCCGCTTCCTCCTCACAGGACTGCAGTCTGTACTGTTCTCAGTGGTACAGTGTCTTCCCAGTCACCTGCCCATACAACCTCCAAGAAGTTCTTCCTGGAATCTGACTTAGAGCCTTCATTACACTTTCACTTTTTCAAGTGACACTCCCTTCACAAGAATGGAACATTCCTAATGGTTTTCTGTCCTATCCACCACCTAGTTCAGTGGCTGGCACATAGTAGGCCCTCAACAAACATTTTTAAATTAATGAATGAACGAACACGTGGATGGATGGATGGATGGCTCTTTTCCTTCGCCTCAGAGAAAGTGCAGTCTGCTGCATTTTCTCAGGGTCACAGACTTGCTACTCACGTTTTTGTACTTCTTGGTGTGTGTGTCAGGGATAGTGATGGGAGGAAAAGGGTATTACATGAATCTTACTACTAGGGTATCACTTCCATTTTACTGGAAAATAATAACGAGGTTCAGAGGAATAAACAAATGTGTGTCTGACATTAAGATTCAAACTCAATTTAACCCAAAGCCTCTTTCACCTCATGGAGCCACCTCCCTTGGATCCACTCTGTCACTGGATGATCAGGCTGACTGTGGGGTAAGCCTTGGGCACAACCTTCATGCCCACCACCTCTGGGAACTGGGACCTAACCTCCACCATCATGGCCAGGAGTTTTTGGGCTGTGCACAAATACCCAATCAGATGTGGTAGGTCTGCATACTTTGCTGGATTGCTAGGAGGATGAAAGGGATAATATATATCCAAGTGCCTGGCTGGTGGCAAGACACAGAGCCTGCAAACAACAAAGATTGTCCCTCTGCTCCCACAGACCTTGTGACTCAGCTCTGTTGAACCTTGACCCCTATGGGTCAGAGGTTCCACAGGCAGCTGGAGTTGAGAGAAAACAGCCTATCCCAGGCTGCCCCGGGCAAGCGAGGAACATGAGGTCAGGAGTGAGCGGCAAACTCATGCTTTGCCCTGGTGGTCAGGGCTGGAAAGGAAGAAGACGCTCTCCTTGCAAGTTCCCTGAAGAGCCAGGATCTGGAGTCCCCTGCTCTTCCTGCCTCCTCACAATGCCCTGCACCCAGTGGGGGACGGGAGGAACATGCCACGTACATGGCGTTAGCTGTGACCAGCAGGTCGGCGTTGTTGAAGAGTGTGACACCGGGCACCTCCACGACGAGCACGTAGATGAGCTCGATGGCCAGCATGAGCACCAGCTTCCCGATGCAGCTGATCTGCAGGAACACGGAGCAGGCCAGGAGGCTGAGCAGCACACTGTAGGTGAAGTACTGCGGACAGAAAGCGGTGGTGTCAGCTCCTGGGGACCCCGCCCTCCCCAGGCCCCCGCCCTCCAGACTGAACCAGCTTCAGGTGAAGCCTGGTCTGGGCATGCTCCTGCTGACATAAACTTGGCAAAGGATGTGATGTCTTGGGAAGGGCCCTGGTTAGGAACCAGGAGACGGGCTCCAGTTGGAGTTTGGCCAGTACATGCAATAGAGCCCCATGTTACTGCCGGGCTCCAGGCTCAGACTGGCCTGGGCTTCACCCTGATCCACTCAGGACTGGTTGTGTGCCTAGGGACATTTACTCAACCCTTCTAATCCTCAGTGTCCCCATCTGCAAAGCTTCCTATCTCATGGGCTCATTTGGCGCAGCAGCTGGTTCCCTCATTAACAGTGGGAACACAGGTGGAAGGTCTCTGATCTGCAACTTTAAAATCCAAAGCCTCCAAAATGAAAACTTTTTATAACTCTTGAGGGGGTAACGCCTGAACTCACCTTATTTGGTGACAGAACCTGATCTAATTAATGAGATGCTAGTCATCATCTTTATCCTGCTTCCTGGGACTATTCATACATTTTGCTGCAGAAATATTACTGTGTTTATTACCAGGAGCCACCCCAGACTCCACAGGGGGTGAGAGGCAGTCGTCCAGAATCTGAAAAAATCTGAAGCCCCATATGTGGCCCCAAATATTTCAGATGAGGGATTATGGTCCTGTACTATTTACTCTGGGGCAGTCCCTTCTGATCCCTGAAACTGTTTCCTTCTTAGACAACTGAGGGGCTGAACCAGGATATCAGAGGTCCCCTTCTCTTTGTTGTCCCTTGATGCTAATCCTAGACATGTTAGTGTCTATTATTTTGATCTTTCTTTTAAATTTAGTACCATCATTTTTGAGTCAGGCTTTCAGATTCTTACTATTTGCATACTGCCTCTGCTCTGGGTTAGGGGCCAATTGGAGTGGTTGGCAGTGGGTGCAGCCCCCACGTTGGACCCTCTTCCTCCCTTCTGGATCCAAGGAAAAGGCTGCTGAGGGTTCCTTGATGAATGGGTTGAGGGGACAGCCTCAAGTATCCCCAGGAATGGGACAGAAGAGGGAGCAAGGTGGACACACCCAAATAACTCAACCCCAGCTACTTGTACTTGGGAGAGGGGTAGGGACTGTCCAGAGCCAGCCTGGATTCCCA
This sequence comes from Cephalopachus bancanus, assembly GCA_027257055.1. NCBI lineage: Eukaryota > Metazoa > Chordata > Mammalia > Primates > Tarsiidae > Cephalopachus > Cephalopachus bancanus. Next base: position 1,853,272 of record JAPVLO010000022.1, on the reverse strand, counting down.
TGCAGATCCTGGGCCCAGATAGCCAGGAGGCCAAGGCTTGATGCAAGGGCCTCAGGTCTGTGAGGAGTTGCTGGATCAGAAATAACCCTTGTGGGTGTGGCCATCTGGAGAACTTTGTTGCCAGCAGGAGCTGGGATCAGCAGGCCTGAGAGTGGCCAGCTGGCGAGGGCTGAAGCCTGGGACCAAGCATCTCCCACAAATGAGGAGTCAGACCATGCCCACCACCATCCTCTTGCCCATGCCTCAGCTTCTCCTGGGATTGCTGAGGAGCAAATACAAGACCAAAAAGAGCCTCTGTTCCTCAGCAAACAGGAGGCAGAAGTGCTGCTCCTGTGGCTCTCAGTCAAATGTGAGGGAACAGAGGCAGGGGAGTATTGGATGGGGCCTGTGAGGCCGTGGCTGCCTGGAAAAGAGAGGGCCTAGAGACAGATAGGGGGCAAATGCTCGTCTAGGTGAGCATCCCTGCTCCTCACTGGCCTTTCTGTGCCCCACCAGTACAACCCAGAGCCAGATCAGGCTGCCACCCAGGTTGGGTGAGGGAGGCCAGTGCTGTGACAGCCCACGGTGCCCCTCAGGTGCAATCCTGAACCTTTGTCGTGAGTAATGGAAAGGACAGACACTGCCACCACCTTACAGGTTTCCTGTGAGTGCCTGCGGGAGCTGGGAGTATGGGAATGACCACATGGAGCAGATACCTGGGGCTGGAAGCCTGGCCCTGCAGCATGCCAGCAAACTGCTCCCTGACAAACGCAGTAACGTGAATGAGGCACCTTTCAGACCACAGGGGCTCAATGAAGGTCATTCCCCGCATAAGGATTCATGGCATTATTATTATTATTATTATTATTATTAGAATCAAGCTCTCACTCTGTCATCCAATCGGAGTGCAGTGGCATGACCATGATGATTACAGTTCATGGCAGCCTCAACCTCCTGGGCTCAGGCGATCCTTCCACCACAGCTTCCTGAGGAGCTGGGACTACGGGCACATGCCACCACACTAGGCTAATTTTTTTATTTGTTTGTAGAGACAGTGTTTCACTACGTTGCCCCGACTGGTCTTGAACTCCTAGACTCAGGCAATCAGCCTGCCTCAGCCTCCCAAAGCTCTGGGATTATAGGCATGAGCCACCGTGCCCGGCCAGCATTATTTTTTAAGCCCAAGTGGCTGAGGTTTGTCAGTACAAAATGTCTTTTTAGGGTGATGAAAGTGTTCTACAAGTTGATTATGATGATGACTGTACAATTTGTGAATATACTAAGCACTAGTGAAGTGTCCACTTTGAACAGGTTTCGTTTATGGTGGTGCTGGCTTGGGATTAGGTCCCCCTTGCTCCCCTCCCTGCTCTCTGACCCTAAGAGCTAAGGGGCTCAAGTGGGTTCCCCTGAGATAGGGTTGAGTCCGCTGCAGAAGCTGAGGATACTTGATTAGGAGCACAAACTCTGGAGCCAGACTACTTGAATGAGAGCCTAGGCTCTACTACTTCCTGGCTATGTCAGTTTGGGCAAGTAACTTAACCTCTCTGTACATCAGGTCCTTTATCTCTTTTTTTTTTTTTTGAGATGAAGTCACTCCATCACCCAGATTGGAGGGCAGTGGCAAGCTCCTGGCCACTGCAAGCCTCGACCTGCTGGGCTCTGGCGATCCTTCCGCCTCAGCCTTCCAAGTAGACAGAACTACAGGCGTGCGCTACCACGCCTGGCTAATTTTTTTTTTTTTTTTTTTATTATAGAGATGAGGTCTCACCAAGTTGCCCAGCGGGTCTCGAACCCATGGGCTCAGGCAATTCACTCACCTCAGCCTCGCAAAGCACAGGATTACAGGCTGAGCCACCAAGCCCGGCAGGTTCTTTATCTCTATAAAGGAGATAACATAGTACCTCCTCTCCCTAGGGTTGCCATGAGGATTTAATGAGTAAATGCATGTAAATAAAGCCTTTAGTTTGGCAGTATTGGGACACTGCCAGGGAAGGAGAAGGGAGCACATAACATAAATAAGGGTACCTGATCTCAAACTAGGCGAAGTGGGAACCAAAGGGAGGCCCAAACTTTATCTGAACGATGACCACTTATCCACTTATCCTGAATCGTACCCTACATCTTTAAATAATAAATAAATAAAGCCCTTAGCCAGGTAAGCACTACTGTTACACTGAAGAGGCCAGCCTTGTTCCCAGTGTCTGGCATATGGGAGTAAGCAACATTAGGGGAAGGAGGACTCTAGAAGGACAGTGAGGAGGTTGGCCCCTGACTGTCCTGAGCAGAGTTGGGGAGGGGCAGGGGGCTTGCCATCTGTTGCACTTCTGACCCCTGCAGCCCAGTACCTCGGGGAAGTTGCAGTTGGGCCAGGGGCTGCCACAGAAGCCCTGCTCCTCGCCCAGGCTGTAGTTGACGGCCGACTCCACCACATGGCACGCGTTGACCCGGCTCTCACTGATGTTGTGTTCCTCTGCCAGGCATCCCTGCAGGTCCTTGGAGTTGCACATGAACTGGGGGCAGGGAGGAGGGCATCGAGGAGCAGTCAGCCCCTGGGGACCATGCTGGGCAGCCCATCCCACCAGGCAGCGGGCGTGCACCCATCCTCTGCCTCAGATGCAGACTGACACTGAGGGACAAAACCTGGGAGAGGCTGAGGATTAGGTGAAGCTTGCCCGGCCACCCTGGCTGGAGGGGGTGTGGCCGGTGGACCCTCCTGGGCTATTAAACATGCCTTGGGCTCCTCATGGCTTGACCAGCCTTGAGAGTGAACTGCTAAAAACTTTTGTGAGGCATGTGAAGAGTCATACATCTGTTCCCAGGCCCGAGATGAGACAGGAATAGAATTTCCAGGGAAACTCTCTCCCAGCCCAGGCCCGTGGGGGACACGACTTTACTGGGTTTGACCCAATGGGGCTGGAGGGTGGGAGGACATGCAGCCACCCACCATGTTGACAAAAGCTGAGAGGAACACCAGGATAATGGTGAACACCCCCACCAGGGTGCTGTTCATCTTGGACCGCACAATCTTCCTGGAGAGGGTCTGCAGCGGAGAGGGAAAGAGCTGGGGGTGGAGAGGGAGGGAGAGACAGCAAGAGCCTTCGTCAGCGAGGACTCCACAAATGCCCAGAGCACAGTGGACCCACCTGTGTCTCTCCGGTACCACCCTAGGGGCCTTCCTGGCCACCCTCCCAGCCTGCCAGGCTCCAGCCTCGCACCACTGCTCTAGGCCAACTGCAGCACTGACTCTGCAACAGGCCAGGAGCAGGCCCACCTGGGGAGCTCACGGGCGAGAGAGACAGGATGAAAGGAAAGATGCTCTCCTGACCCAACAGGGAGACAGAAGAAAAGCACATTTACTCGCTGTGTGAATGCTGGGCTTGGGGGAGTTACCACCAGGGAGGGTTGGTGGGTGGTGGTTGAGGAGTCATGGAGGGGCCCAGAATTTTCCTGGGGAGGGTTGGTAAGGCTTTATGGAAGAAGTGGGGAGCTGTAGGTCTGAGGAGTCAGAGAGGACCTGGAGGAAGGGGCTGGGCTCATGAGAGGGCACAGAGCAGCAAGGAGCAAGAGGGAGGCGGGCCTGGACACGCACGCGAGCGAGCTCCTTCCTCAGCACAGAGCTCCATGGACCTGCTGTTTGCTCACCCAGCCCCTCTTATGTGTTATTCAGCTAGACAAACAATATGTCTACTCAAAGACCCACTGCAGTTTTAGAAATTAAGTGATCAGGCTCGCAAGTCCCATTTCTTTCTCTTTTTTTTTTTTTTTTGAGTCGGGGTCTCACTCTGTCGCCCAGGCTGGAATGCGGTGGCATGATCATGGCTCACTGCAGCTTTGACCTCCTGGACTCAGGCACCGTGCCCAGCTAATTTTTTAAAATTTTTGTAGAGACGAGGTCTCGCCACGTTACCCAGGCTGGTCTCGAACTCCTAGGCTCAAACAATCCTCCCACTTTGCCTCCCAAAGTTCTGGAATTGCAGGCGTGAACCACTATGTCCAGCCCTAAGTCCCATTTCTGCCACCCGATCTGATGTAGTTGGCCCTTGTACACCGTGTCCCCTTCATCTCCCACAAAACAGAGGTTAAAAAGGAAGTTGATGGCTCGGTGGTTCAGCCTGTAATCCTAGCACTTTGGGAGGCCGAGGCGAGTGGATTGCCTGAGCCCAGGGGTTTGAGACCAGCCCAGGCAACTTGGTGAGACCTCGTCTCTACAACAAATAAAAAATAAGCTGGGCATGGTAGTGCACACCTGTAGTTCCAGCTACTTGTAAGACTGAGGCAGAAGGATCACCTGAGCCCAGCAGGTCGACGCTAGGGTGGCCGTGAGCATGCCAATGCACTCCAGCCTGGGTGATGGAGTAAGACTCCAACTCAAAAAAACCCAAAAAACAAAAAGGAAGTTGGTGAACAGAAAAGCAAAGCAGTGGATACAGGCTGCCCGCCTCTGCCCGCCCACCTCTTCTTGGTGAGACCTACTGCCACAAACATTCCAGGTTTCCTATGAAATTCCCAAGGACAGAGAGGGGGTAGAAAAAGCACTGGACCAGGAGTTGGGAAGCCTGGGTTCTAGGCTTGGCCTTTCCTGTGTAATCCTGAGCAAGCCACATCCTCTCTCTGAAGGGTCTGTTAAACTGGGTTTGGCCTAAAACTGTCTCCCTATATATTTTAAGTTTGGCCTAAAGGTTTCTCTGTGCATGGTGAACTATAGCCTAGCTGGATGTATAAAACAGACTGTACCCTACTCTTGTGTCAATCACTGAGTTTCGGCCAATTAAAGGCAGCCAACTGTTCAAACTGGGTTCAAATAAGGCAAACACGAAGTTGTCACCAATCTGGCTGTCTCTGTACCTACTTCCATTTTCTGTAGGTCACTTTCCTTGTTCAATCCATAGACCATCTTCCACAACGTGGCTGCATGGGAGCCTCTCTGAACCAATTCTGGTTCAGATGCTGCTTGATATGCGAATCATTCTTTTTATAATTAAACTCTATTAAATTTGTCTAAGGTTTTTCTTTTAACTTCCCCGTCTATAGGGCTCTTAGGACCCTTGGGACACCCCTGACTTTTGTGGCAAGTGAAGCAGGAAGCAGGTGGAGGCCTCCACTCTGATTACGGGACCCTGAGCATCCCTGCATGTTCTTGCTTAGCGTGCTGGACCACAAGTTTTATCCATCCCCTGATTCTGAGTTTCTATGGTTGGTCACACAGACAACTAAGTAGGCCAAGGGGCATAGCATGACCACCATATAACCGTGTACTCCCAGTGGGGAGGAGAACTGGCTTGTGTGCAACAGAGCTTGCAGCCAGCACAAAAGTGCCAGGCCCTTGGTCCAATGTTCCTCAGCCACAACCCAAATCCACTGCATGCACAGCATCCATATGGGTCCATCACACACCCCCGGGATTTGGGGCAAAGGGAACTGACACAAACATGCTGATGCTCGTGCTGCTAGCTACGCCATGAGTAGTAACATTTTTTGTTTCTGACCCAGGAGTCTTGTGTCATCTGCCAGCATCCATGAAACACAACAAGCCAACTTATTAGCTTGTTAAGTAGGAGAGAATCAAACTTCAGACTCTTTAGAGTTCTTGACAAAAAGTAAGGGCTCTGTTCACCCCTCAGTCTTGGGCTGTGGGCTGGCTGTGTGTGTGGGGAAGGGAGGCAGTATATCTTTCCCACCCCATCCTCCTCCACCTTTCCAGCATGGCTGCTTCCTATTCAGTAGAGGGAAAGAGAGGACCACAGGGAAGGACAAACCACAGAAGGAGCTGCCACAGTGGCAGAGGGGCCTGGCAGTTGTACAGGCCACAGGCTGAGAAGGAGAAGACTTTGACTCCATCTCCCCAGCAGGGGAGCCTCTCAGGTGCATCCCCCCAGCATTAAGCCTGTGGCATTGTTCTGAAAAACCCTTCCCTCTGGGTGATGAAGGAGACACTCTATGACCTCTGGTGTGGCAGAAGGAAAAAAATATGTGATGTAGAGAGCACCAGCTTGTATTAGAATCCTGCTTAATAGAATAGAAATAAATCGAATAGAGTTAGAGTCTAGAAATAAACCCTCACATTGATGGTCAATTGATTTTGACAAGGATTTCAAGACAATTCAGTGGGGACAAGAATTGTCTTTACAACAAATGGTACTGGGACAAATGGATATCCACACGCAAAAGGATGAAGTCACCACTCTACACAAAATCAACTCAAAATGAGCCAGAGACCTAAATGGAAGAGCTAAAACTGCTACATAAAAACATACGAGTAGACCTTTGTGACTTTGGATTAGGCAATGGTTCCTAAGAAAAGGCACCAAAGGCACAAGCCAAAAATAAAAAATAGATAATTGGACTTCATCAAAATTAAGACTTTTTTCCCTTCAAATAAACACCATTAAGAAAATAAAAAAGGTATTGGTGCGGCTATAGAGAAATTGGAATCCCTGCGCATTGCTAGTGAGAATATAAAATGATGCAGCCACTGTGGAAAACAGCATGATGGTTCCTCAAAAAATTGAACATAGAATTATCATACAATCCAGCTGTTCCACCTCTGGGTATATACCCCAAAGAATTGAAATCAGAGACTTGTGCAAATATTGTGCATCCATGTTCATAGCAACATTATTCCTAATAGTCTGAAAGTGGAATCTATTCAAATTTCACTGATTGATGAATGGATAAACAGAACGTGATCTATCCACACAATGGCATATTATTCAGTCATTAAAAAAAAAAGTAAAGTGCTGTTACATGCTACAACATGAATGACCCTCAAAACTATTATGCCAGGTCAAAGAAACCAGTCTCAAAAAGCCATGTATCGTGTGCTTCCCTTTATGTGACATGCCTAGAACATGCAAATTCATAGAGACAAAGTAGGTTCGTGGTTGTGGGTAATCAGGGAATGAAGACCGAATGGGTTTCTTTTTGGGATGATGACAGTGTTCTGGAATCAGTGGCAAATGTTGCACAACTTCGTGAACACACTAAAACTAGTGAATGGCAAGTCCATTCACCTTTATAAAGGTAAATTTTATGGTAAATGAATTAAATCTCAATAATGCTCTTGTTTGAAAGAAGTCTGCTCAGCCTCTTACTAGCTGTGTGATTCTGGGGACATCATTATATGCTCTGAGCTTCAGCTTTCTTATTGGTAAATAAGGAGTATCTATCTCCCAGAGTGGCTATAAAGACTCAGTATATGCATTTGAAAGTGCTTTGTAAGCTGTTAAATGCATCAAAAAAGTTAGCTAATATTTGCATTTTAAGAGTTCCGTTGCCAATAAGAATGAAAGTCCTTATTTCCCATGTAAAGGAATTTTTGGCTTCACAGCTGGGGAAAGTGTTCTGGCACTAGCATGGGGATCTTAATCTGAAATGGTATGACAGATGGTTTCAAATCTTTGGCTACTTAAAGTTTTGCCATTCCATCCCTCCTCCCCCTCATTCTCCCTCAATGTTGCTTAAACTGTTTCAGTTCTGATCACCCCATCCACTGATTGAAGGGCTTCTTGCATCACTCTGCAACCACCAATACAATGGCTGATTTAGGCAACGGTTATCAGTACATGCTAAAACTTTCTCAATAAAAGGAAGTTGGGGAACAGGGGCTGCACATGGGCTTCCTGGCGAATATGGGCTCCGGAGCCCCAGTAGGGCCATCCGGGGGCCATGAGAACTGTAGGCTTTTTAAAAATTGATGTTAGAGGCAGCTCTGGCATCTAATGAAGGACTGAGTCTTCAAGCACTGGCTTGCTACAAGCCAACTTCCCTTGACACCCTTTAAAAAGACCTTCTCTTGACTTTAAAACTTCAGTGGGAACCCAGGAATTGCTGCTTTTTTGAAGTCTCCAGAAGATTTGATAATCTGCCTGATACGGGTTCACAGTGTCTTGCTTCCTTTAATCAGAATGCTCATCTGTATCTCGACCCTAAATCCTAATTTTACCAACCCAGCATGGATCTTTTCTTTTCTTTTTCCTGAGTTGGAGTCTCACTCTGACACTCAGGCTGGTACAGTGGCATGATCATATCTCACTGCAGCCTCTACCTTCTGGGTCAAACAATCCTTCCACCTCATCCTAAGTAGCTGGGACATGCTACCATACCCAGCTAATGTTTGCATTTTTTGTAGAGACGAGGTCGCACTATGTTGCCCAGTCTGTCTCGAACTCCTAGGCTCAAGTAATCCTCCCGCTTCAGCCTCCTAAAGTGCTAGGATTACAGGCATGAGCCTGCACCCAGCCCCAGTGTTGATCAGAAAACGCTTTGCCAAGGAAACATCTCTTCTTAAGGCTGCACCAGAGCTGCAATCAGATCCTGGAGAGCATTTTTCCAGCAGGATAATTGTGTCTGCACCAACCAATCTCGCAATGCCTGCTCACAATCAGAGCTCAGAAAAAGAATCAATTTTTAAAAAATAAATTCAGAGCCAGCACATTCCCAATCTGATTAATGCAAATCAATTCTTCATGAAAAACGGGAGTTGGGACATAGTTAATAAACCATGACTGGAGTGAGGAACAGTTTTGATCCTGGCTTCTGTGAGTTGCCTCCAGGCAAGTCAACGACCCCCCGGGGCCCTGTCTGTGATGTGGGCCAGGGTAGTGCAGAGATAAAAGGTGACGAAACTGGGTGGCAAAAAAGTTTAAGAAAACAGTTTCTTTGACTAGGAGCTAATAAAAGAAGAAGCAGCTTCTACTTCCGAAAAAGAAACAAATGTAAGAAAACCATGGAGGCCAAATATGGCAGGCCAAAGGGTTACACACCACTGCTTTCATCATCTGACCTCCAGGAGTCAACTGGACATATTAACAAAGGCAGTGTCCTGGAGAGGAAGGATCATGGGCTTTGAAGTCAAGAACCACCTGGATTTAAATCCTAGCTATAACCACTTCCTAGTTCTAGGACCTAGGGAAAGCTGCCTAACCTCTCTAAGCCTCAGTTTCCTCCTCTGCAAAGTAGATTCAACCAAAGCCACCAGAGAGGCTCAGGAAACACAGCTCAAAGTGGCAAAGCTTGGATGTGGCTCTTGTACAGTCTGACTCAAAAACCACAAGGGGAATCTTGGACATGCCTTGTGGAGTGAAGAGTTCTCCATCACCTAAATGAACATGTGTGTGGCAACAGCACATCTTTTCCCAAAGATATAAAATGTGCCCCTGAGAATGTAGGTGGAAAGATGAGTGCGGGAATCCTAATATCCTCACAGGATAGGAGATACCTAGGAAGTGAGGGTGTTGGCTGCACAGCAAGACCTTAGTTTAGAAATTGTGGGCCAGGTCAGGCGCAGGGGCTCAAGTCTGTAATCCCAGCACTTTGGGAGGCCGAGGTGAGTGGATTGTCTGAACCCGCGGGTTCAAGACCCGCCGGTGCAACTTGGCAAGACCTCATCTCTACCATAAAACAAAAAATCAGCTGGGCGTGGTAGCGTGCCCCTGTAGTTCCGGCTACTTGGAAGGCTGAGGCGGAAGGATCGCCGGAGCCCAGCAGGTCAAGGCTGCGGTGGCCGAAAGCATGCCACTGCACTCTAGTCTGGATGACAGTGAGACTCTGACTCAAAAAAAAAAAGAAAAAGAAAAAGAAAAATTAGCTGGGTGTGTAGCGCATGCCTATAGTTGTGGCTACTTGTAAGGCTGAGGCAGAAGGATCACCTGAGCCCAGCAGGTCAACACTGCGGTGGTCGTGAGCGTACCACTGCACTCCAGCCTGGGCGATGGAGTAAGACTCCGATTCAAAGAAAAAAAGAAAAGAAATTTTGGGCCAGGAGTCAGGTTGGAAGGTAGAAAGGAGAGCTGCAAGGAGGGAAATTTGGGCTGTGGAGTTGGGGCGGGGGGAAGAGGCTCTTCTGGTGACTGCACAGAGCAGACAGGGCCTAGAAGAGGCTTTGATGAACAGTCCCGGGGGGTCAGTGGGATGCAGACCAAGAGGGAGCCAGGAGGCAGAAGGACGAGGATTCACACACACACACACACACACACACACACACACACACACACACACTCCCCTGGTATATAGCTAAGTACTTCCAAAGAGTCCATCTGTACCCAAGACCCAAACTGCTACAAAGCAGAGTCTGGCCTCCTGAGTAAGGATGAGACATAGACAGTAAAGGCAGGGGGCTGAGATCCGAGTGTGGGGAAAGGAAAGAGCCACCCTCTTCTATTCAGTTGGGTGATGGCAGCAAAAGTATCAGCATTGTCAGGTATAGGCCTGTGCTACTTCACAGGATGAGGCAGGAGCTCCAGGGAGCCCACAGGACAGTGGAGCTGACCAAAGAGGGAAGGGACTGCAGCCGGGAGATGTGAGTGAGCTCACCATCCTGGAAGTGATCAAGCACAGGCCGGCCCTCTTCTTGCGGGGTTATTATTGGGATTCCAGTCTCAGGTGGGCGGCTGGGCTCCCTCACTGCATGGGCCCCTCCAACCTAAAATACTCTGAGTCTGTGGACAATGTGTGATAGTGAGGAGGGATTTAACATGGTTTGTTTGTTTTCTTTAAGAAAAGCAGCTCTGGGCCCCTAGTCAGCACAGATGCCAAGGGAAGGAAGAAGTAACGTGTGCAGAGGTACAGACTTGCCTCTAAGTCAGCATCCCCAGAAGGAAGCCTCAGGGGAATGATTCTTAAGACAAGGCATCTGAGAGGCAGCGGGGGCTCCAGAAGGAGGCTGATGCTTTAAGACGTGAGAGCAGGACTTGGGGACAAGATGAAGGCACCAAATTAGCCCCACCGAGAAATCTAGGTGTGTGTGGGAACTGTACCAAGCTGTGTTGGGAAAAGATTCAACAGGCACAAGATTAAAGGGCCATCAGAACACTCTGTAAGAAGGAAAATCCAGAAAGGACCAGGGAAACCTGACAGACAGGGAAGACTAACTCAGCCCACACCTTCTTGACTTTTCTCTCTTCAAAAAGGTTAAAATGTGGGCAATTTAAGGAAGGAAGTCCAAGTTGTTTGGGGAAACAGAAATGTAAATGAAAGCGAAAGAGACTGGCACTGCCTGGCTTGGGACCCATAGAGTCTGCACCGAGGAGTAATTTAGGAACTGTCACATCTCATCAAAAAGCTGCTCACCATTACTTCTGAGAGATGGAAAATAAGATGAAATATTTCTAAGTTCTGGTAAACGGCAATTATTATCATTATTATTTTTGTTGTTTTGAGACAGGGTCTCACTCTGTCACTGGGCTGGAGTGGCACGATCATAGGTCACTGCAGCCTTGGTTGCCTAAATTCAGGCAATCCTCCTACCTCAGCCTCCCAAGTAGCAGAGATTACAGGCATGCATTACCATGTCTAGATAATTTTTTTTATTTTTTAAACTTTTTCTGGTAGAGACGAGACCTCACTATATTGGCTGGTCTCAAACTTCTGGGCCCAAGCAATCCCCTTGTCTCAGCCTCCCAAAGTGCTGGGATTATAGGCATAAGCCACCACGTCTGGCCAAGGACAGATTTTTTTTTTCAAAGGGAAAACAAAATGACACTGAAAACTACAGTCCAGTCAGCTTTGTGTCATACCTAAAAAGGTGATAAAATAAACTCCGTTTGATCAATCCCCTCAGTTAGTATGTGATGGTGCCTAGTGACAGGCACCCGAATATGTCCTGCCTCAGAGAAGAGGGCAGGTTAACATTCCCCTGCTGTGCACATGCCAGGAGGTCTAATAAGGTAGAATCCCCCCTTTGGGTCTTAATGTGCAAACCATCTAACCCACAACATGAAGGAGGAAAGAAGAATAATTAAATGGAAAAGAAGTTCATATTACAACAACAGAGGTGGATCATTCTGAGAAGACAGGTCGGGAGAGAAGGCGGCAGTGAGGATCTGAGGGTGAGAATTAGAGTCTATTCAATGCGTCCACCACTGGCCCATGGCAGCAGGCTGCAGACTTGATAAGAAATGGAGTGTTTCTTTTCTAAACAAAGCTTTCTATCTGTAAGCAGGGAAAAGCAGGCTTCCTTGGCTGAAGGGTGTGTTTGGGGACAGTGTTTTTGTGGTCCGGGGGCAGGGAAGTGAATGTTCCATCCACCAACCTCCCGCTGAGAGACCTGAAGCTTCCTCAGAACAGAGGCAGGAAAAATCACTGGACTAGATAAAGGAACTGAAAACGAGCTCACTGAGCTCGGCATTGATGACAAAATTGGTAAATTCAACAATACAAAAGGAGACAGAGATGATTTTCATAACTGGTCTTGAACAGTGGGGAAAATAATTCACTAAACCAAAGTACTAACTCAAAATGGCCAGTGCAGGTGGCTGCAGGCAGAACAATGGGCCTGTCCTCTCCTTCTTCCCCAACTGACTGCCAGACACATGTGCACATCGGGAAATTTAGCCAGAATGAAATCAGCATAGCTCAGGTCTACCTAAGCCAATAACAGAAAAGAGAAGACATTTAGGTTCCAGTTAAAAAACAGTAGACTACATATGGCTTTGATTCTGACTGGAAAGGGCTCCTTAAATGCTTGAAACAATGACTTTGTCTCAGTTCATAACTTAATTTTTTTGTATGGAACGCTTCACAAATTTGGCGTGCCATCCTTGCACAGGAGCTATGCCACTTCTCTGCAGCGTTCCAATTTTAGTATATGTGCTGCCGAGGTGAGCACCTTCACTTAATTTTTAAAAGAAATATTATTTGGGGGGTTCAGCAAAAGAACGTTTAAGAAGATATCTTAGCTATGGTGTACTCTTTTTTTGTTTGTTTTTTTGTTTCTTGACTTTATTACTGTGGCAAAACATATATAATACAAAATTAGCTATTTTAACACTTCTTAAGTGTGCCATTCAGTGGCATTAATTCCACTTAAAATGCTGTGCAACCATCATTGCTATCTATTTCTAAAACTCTTTTATCACCCCAAACAGAAGCTCTGTACCCATTAAATAATGACTCTCCATTCTGCCTTCTGTCGGCTACTGGTAACCTCTACGCTATTTTCTGTATCTATGGATTTGCCTATTCTAGGTATTTCATATAATGGAATCATGTAATATGTGTGCCCTTTTGTGTCTGGCTTCTTTCACTCAGCATAATGTTTTCAAAGTTCATCTGTGTTGTGGCGTGTAACAGCACTTCATTCCTTGTTATGGTTGAATAATCTTCTGCTACAGTTACATACCATATTTTGTGTATTCATTCATCTGCTGATAGACACTTGGGTTGTTTTCATCTTGTGGCTAGACCCAGTCCCCAAGCCATCCGAGGAGAAGAGACTACATGATATCCTTTCACAACTGCAGAATGAAGAAAGTGGAACTGCCCACTCTGGATAAAGCAGGCTGGTGGGCCAGCCTTCACAACAGCAAGGCCAACAGCAAGGGGGTGGCTGAACACAGGACAGGAGGGAGACTGTGGCCTTGAGGAAGGGGTGTCGGTGGAAAGGCAGTGTCCAGGGTTAACCCCTGCGATGCAGCCCAGCAACTGGCGGAACACATGGCCCAACTTGCCACGCTTCTCACACAGACTTCCCTGTGGCCTTGGCCAGCCCCACCCTCTCTGCGTGCCCACCACTGTACTTGCCTGGGGAAGGGCTGAACCACACCAGATAATTCCTGAGGTTCCTTCCAGTTCTGACAATTAGTCCACCAAGACCTTGACCATAAGGTGACTATGCAGCTAACTAATAAAGGGCTCTGTTTGGAGGAGGAGAAAGAAAGGGGAATCTGGAGGTGGCAAAGTCCAATTCTTCCAGAAGGAGAGTGTGGTGTTCACTGCGGGGTAGGCAGGGAGTGACGGCAGGGCCCACCTCCCAGTGAGGGTCAGGGAGGAACTGAAAGACGCTCAGCAGATGTTAGAGATGTATCTGCCCTAGGGATGAGTGATTCCTGGGGGCCAGGCTGGCCCTGTCAGGGAATTCTTAAACCACTGGTGAAGGAAATGAGGGAAAGGCTTGGTGGGCAAGGCTAACAGGAATCTGAGTGATTTCTACAAGAGACCAGAATGGCCTGGGGTCAGGTTCCATTGAGGGACACAGTCCAGACAGGGCACACGGCATGCCTAAAAGAAGATGCAGGAGAAAACCAGAACAGGGAGCCACCTTCCTGTTCCTGGACTCATGTTCCTCCGACATTAGCCAGCTGTATGTCCCTGTAGGAAACACTGAACCACGCTGGGGCCTCACTCCTCATCCATATGATGGGTGGCTCAGAATCCATAATCTCTGTGGTCTAAAAATTTCAGGGCACATGGAACACTGAAGGGGGTGTCAGGAGAGAGATCTCTTCCACACTCGTTCTCTTAGTAAATGTCTACTGACCACTGCTCTGTGCCAGGCATCCCTCCTTCATCCCACCTGACTCCAAGGGGACACACAGGAGTGGTGTCGTCAGTATCTTCCAGTTGCAAAGATTTTCAAGGGTGAATTAAGGCAGCCAGGAAGAACAAGCTACCCTTGACAAGCTCCTCCAGGCGAGCCTGCAGTCAATGCCAATCAAGGGATGTGGCTAGCATCATGCACCATGTGAAAACAGTTTATTCCTATGCTTTAATTTTCTCCACTTACTGAATATGACACTCCTGGATATCTGGAGGGGCCCCTGTGGGCTGTGGGACTTGGAAGTCAGCTGGACTCACCTTTACACAGGAGTAGATCACGGATACAAACACCACCAAGGTCAGCAACAGGAAACAGGTCAGGTAGAAGCTCAGCATGAACACGGAGCTGGAGGAAAAGAGGAGGTGAGGGAGCAGCCAGGACCAGATGGCAAGGCTGCAGCTTCCTCGGGGCCTACTCGGCAAGCGGGCTGCAGGTCCCCAGTGCCTGTCCTCACGCCTCCAGAGGGCCTGGGCTTCGGAAGCCCCCAAGAGGCGACCAGAAGTTGCTCCATCTCCCCTGAACCCACTGCCAGGTCTTCTGCACTGATCCATAGAGCAGGGCTCATCAGTCTGTAGATAGATCTGGAGGCCCTCCCCACGATGGTCTGGCTCCTGCTCTGCCCACTTTCCTGTCACCTTCCTTGGAGACAGCAGCCCACAGGAAGCCAAATGGAAAACCAGGTGACACCTGATCAATACTTGGCATAATTCTTAGCTATCCACAGACATGCTTCATTTAGCCTGGAAGAACCCATTTAAAAACTGCCTGATTTTTCCCTTCAAGTCGTCACTCATGACTTGGTGAGTAACTTCAGAGGCTGAAATCTTGATAAATGGCCTTCATTAATGAAATGCCTTTATCAGCAGTCCAGCTAGACACGCCTTGAGAAACAGGAGTGAAGTGTCTTTTCAGAAGAGCAGAGTCCCTGAACCCTGTCCCCTTCCCACTGTCAGGCCACACAGCAAGTCCTGTTCCATTTTTGCTCCCCTATTCCTAGCCAGTTACACACACACACACACACACACACACACACACACACACACACACACACACACACATTTCCCTCTGCCCCTTTTTTCACATGCAGATCACAGGTGACCATATGCCACCATGGGTGGGAACTCTCAGACAAAGGAGCCGCAGGACTTTCCATACAGAACTTGCCATTGGCCCTCCCGGGGCAGAGGCTGGCCCAAGTACAGCATGCCCCACCATACCACCAGGTGGCCTTTCAAGGGAGGAAAAGTGATCTGAAGACGCCAGGTATTGTTAGCAGGTTAAACACCAGTAGGAGACTTGAGAGGCAGGTGAACACCTCTAGGGAGGACTCGAATGGCGTCTTTAATCCAGGCTTCCACAGAAGCCAGCACTCAGCTGCCTTCAACAGATGGAACAAGGAAAAAAACAGAAGAAAAGAAAGACCTTCAAAGTGGCTTTTAAGGCTTCCCTAATGAGGGGGCAGTTAGAGAACAACCTGTCAGTGTCTATGCCACTGGAAGCTCTGGCCAGCGAAGGGAAGAAGGCCGCTGCAGACAGAGCAGGTAGCTGGGATGACCCAGCCCCCAAGCCATGCTGCCGAGAAGGAAAAGTAGCCAAGAGGCAGGATGGTGCCCTCACGCTACATGGTTGCCAGTCGCAATGGGACCAAAAACCCAGGTTGCTTATTGACACCTGTGGTCCATATTAGTACAGGTAGGGTTCTATGCTCATAAGGACCCCCAATCAGTGCAGGGGGTGATGGTCTAGGCTGCACAATCAGGGTGGAACTGGCTATCAGTCTGACGGAGTCACATCAGGCACAAATCTCTTCATCCTTTTAAAAATGGCATTAAAAATGAAAGGCGTTAAGTAGTAAGACATGTCGACATCACGCACCTTCTGATATGGTACACTGAGAAGGACACATCATCACGTCTGTGGGAGCCTTGTCAAAATGCATAACCCCAATCTAGTCGTGAGAAAACATCAGACACACCCAAGTTGAAACATTCTACCAGTTAACTGTCCAGTACTCATCAAAAGTGCCAAGGTCATGAAAGACAAGCAAAGGCTGAGGAACTAGCCCAGACTGGAGGGGACTAAGGAGATACATCAACCAAATGCAACATGGGATCCTAGACTGGCTCAAGGATCCTGGGGGAAACTGACAAATTAGAATAAGGTCTGTAGATTAGTTAACAGTATCATTCCAGTTTTAATTTCCTAGTTTTGATCATTGTACTGCAGTTATGAAAATTGTTAACATCAGGGGAAACTGAATGAAAGATGTAAAGAAACCCTACGACTTTTGTAACTTCTCAGTCACAAACATTTCAAGATGAAAAACAGAAGATGTCAGGTGCAGGGACTCTCTGGGTTAGGCAAGACTTACAAAATATGATCAAATGCAACCAGTGGATTTCACGCATATGCGGGCTATGAATAAACTAAGAGTAGAAGACGTTTGGGGGGACAAGTTGGAACTTTGAACATGGAATGGTGTTAGGTGATAGAAGGAGATTGATGTTAATTTTGTTTGGTGTATAATGTATTGTGGTTAAGGAGGAAAATGTCCTTAAAATAAGTGTCTACTGAGGTTTTAGATACAAAAACCAGATGTCTTTGTATCTAAATTTACTTTTAAAAAATCAGAATAAAAATAGATGAAATAAACACTGCAAAATATTAGCAATTGTTGTATCCAGGAAATGAGTGTTGATTATATTAATTACTTTACATTTCTGTATGTTTGATGAATTGCATAATAAATAGTAAAAATATGTATTTATACACATGGCTGTATGTATATGTATATGTACATATACATACACACATATATATACATATATCCATACATAAGGAAATTATGTTTGTTTCCTAGGTGTGACTCTCATGTGGATGATGATTTAACAAACCCTTCACTTCCAAAAGTCCACTGTACACTTCAAAGTGGCCCACAGAAGCCACAGGCTCCCTCAGGGACACAGCCAGTCCTCAGAAGAGTTCAGAAGCATCTCTTTGTGAAACATCTTCAGAGCATACAATCTATTCTACGAAATATCCAGAGTAGTGGAAAACCCTTATCTTTTGAAGATGTATTCATTTTTTGCAAAAACCAAACATTATGCAGAAACCATCTTGTGAATACTTTGGGTGACTCAAACGTCAGTGATGGTGTGGGTCAAATGGAACAAGATGACAAAGTGATGAAAAGGATCTCTCGTGCAGCTGAGCAGCATCCAGGGAGGCATCTTCCTCCCTGGAACGAGCCATTGCCTCCCCTGGCCAGACAGGTCAGACGCCTCAGGCTTCCTAGTCCCAACCGAGGACATGTTCGGAAACTTCACTCCCTGCCTGAGCAAGTGCAGTCCAGACTCCCTGCTCTGCTCTCCTAAATGATCACCCCCTCCCGCCCCTGGGAGAAGCCCAAGAGGGATGGGGATACTCACTGGGGCACGATGGTGATCTGGACAAAGCAGATGAAGAGGAAGACGAGTGAGGCACATGCCACGTAGGCACCAAATCGGTCATCCACCTGCTTGGAGTACTGAGAGGAGATGGGCAGGGTGAGGGGGTGGAGGCACCTGACCTGCTCTGCTCCAGCTGGTCAAGCCCAGACACACGTGGGGCAGCCCTGGTCCTCCGTGCAGCCCAGGATAAGGAAGACCTCAGAATCAGGGCCAGACTTAGAACACAAGAAACCAGTGCCTGTGGGGAGGCAGTTGAGAGGGACTAGGAATTGCGTCAAACCAGAAACTTTCTGCAGGCTGGCCACCATCACAGTAACCATGATCACGGCTGTAAATTACTGGGCACCGTTTATGTGCCAGGAAACGTGCCAGGTGTCTACAGGTATCACCAGGCACCCTCACAACACCCCAGGAAATCGGCACAGGACGGCTGTTATTTCTCCTTCAGGGATGAGCAAGCTGGGGCTCACAGGGGTCTCAAGACTCATGCAAAGTCATCTCGTACCAGCTTTCCCCATGACACCAACCAACTGTGCTAAGGAGGTTGGGCTGGGACAGTCACTCGGAGAGTAACATCTAAGTTAGGTCTATTTCCTGCTGGTCCCTTTCCATAGTTGTACCCTGCTAACTAGGTTTGTTTATTTATTTATTTTTATTTGTTTTTGAGTTGGATCTTACTCTGTCGCCCAGGCTGATGTGCAGTGGCATGATCATGGCTCAACACAGCCTCAATTTCCTGGGCATAGGTGATCCTTCCACCTACATTCCCTGAGTAACTGGGGCTATAGGCATGCGCCACCAGACCCGGCTAAATTTTTTTTTTTTTTTTCCTTAGAGACAACGTCTTGCTATGTTGCCTAAGCTGGTCTGGAACTCCTGGACTCAAGCCATCCTCCCATTGCGGCCTCCCAAAGTGCTGGGATTATAGACATGAGTCACGATGCCCAGCAAGGTTTGCCAGTTTAATGCAAACATGAGTTCACATGAGCCCATTTTAACTGAATGCTGGGGAAACCCTGCTACATAGTGCAAAGAGAACTGCCCGGACCAGAGTCTGGCTCTGGCTCTGTTGCTGCTTCACTGAGTGGCCAGGGCAAATCCCCAACCACTCTGGGCTTCAGCTTTCTCATTCACAATTTAAGGTGATGTGACAGAGAGATCCTGACTGCCCCTTCCCACTTTAACACCTTGAGGTTCCAGTGTGCTGTCCATTGGCAATGATAATGACAATAACAATAATACAAACAGCATTTAACATGTACTGAATACCTACTGTGTAGCAGATACTGTTTCATGTTTTATACATATGCAAGGGGAGAACTCCAAACATTTATTTATTTAAAAATTGTATATTTATTCGTACATGTTTGCACTTCAGTCACTGTCAATGCAATGCACCTATCAAGATGCTTTTTCCACTGCTCAAAACAGTTTTTGAACTCATCTATGTTGATGCCTGTTAGTGCTTCTGCCATTTTTTGTTTCACTTCTTCCACACTGGCAAAACATATCCCTTTGAGGGCTTTTTTTCATCCAGAGAAACAAAAATAAGTTGCTTGGGGGCAATATCAGGTGAATAGGGAGAGTGGAGTACCAGGCTTATGCCATTTCTCGTCAAAACTGCTGGACTCACAGTGCGGTTTACTCATTGTTCATGTAAATGAAATGGGGAAACACACTGAAAGAATCTCCAAAAAAAATTCACTGAAGCCAAATGCAGCCTCTCGTAACAACGCTAGCTGGTACAGTGATGCTGATGGGTTCCTAGGACACTCATCTAGCAGGAGAGGCCTGTACTACAAGAGGCTCAACCTCCAAAAGATAATTCTGGGTTTTGAGCCCCCCACTCCCCATAAACTCATTTGATTCTATGATCCTCAAGCAAGACAGGGATTTTAAACATCCCCATTTTCCGGATAAGGACACTGAGTCACAGAAAGATTAAGACTGATTCCTTCCAACCAAGGAAGCTTCACTAGAATACCCATCTCCCTATGTAGAGTAGCATCAGAGCTGGGGAAACTGAGGTAATAGGAGGAGGCTCCTTCACAGTGCTGGAGACAGAGGAGACAGCACCACTGTTTCCTTGCCCTTCTACCTGGTTCTTCCTGGGGTCCCCTTCCCACCCCCGGTGCTGTACCTTCTTCTCTAAGTCAGGTTCCCTGAAGGTCAAGAGGAACTTGCGGACGTGCTCAGATCGCAGCCTGTCGATGCTCCTGGCGTCGATGGCGCGGCCCAGAAACTCATCCACTTCATCCTCAGGGTTCGCACTTTCCTGGGCATTCCTGGGTAGCAGGAGGTATAGACACAAAGCTGATCACCAGAGGCACCGACAGAGGCCTAGTGCTCCTTCCTTCCACCTGGGGTATCAGAGAGGCCTGGTAGCTGCCCACCATCAGCCCAAATCAGTGCTAGGGAAGCTGGCATTGAGACCAGGGTAGTCAAAAGGCCAACATCATGCTCTTAAGTGCCCACATAGTAGAAAACTGCCCAAGTCTCAGACCCACTGGCTGGAGGCCCTCATGGAAAATAGGCCTTTCTGACTCTCTTAATATGTTATAATAACAATCTGCAAGTCATTGACAGTTTGTTTTTTCCCTACAGCTAACAACCTGGGCTCTTTACTCTCCAGCTGTGCCAACATCCTCAAAAGAAGGTCAGGATTGCATGGCGTGACTTCTGCCACAGGGACTGTGGTCCACCCAGTCTCTTTAACCTGGCTCAGGGCACTCTTGGGAAGCAGGTTTCATGGTTTGGGAGGCTGAACTTAAAAACCCTATTTCTCAGGGTGAAGCCCAGCCCCGGAGTGGAATTTCTGACAGTCCTGAGGACTGGGAAATGAAAAAGGAAGAGGAAGGCATTGCCGCAGGGATGTGGTCGGGTGCTGCTGCCCAGCGTGCAAGGTCTGCATTCTCCTGAGGGAGCCACACACACATGCACACATGTGCACGTGTGTGTGGTGGAGAGCAAATGGGCAGTGCTGAGGCCCAGCCCTTCTGCCCAGTAGCCTGGGATTCTGGCCACTGTGGCCTCTCTGGGCAGCTGCTGACTGCCTGTCTGCTAGGTTGGGCTCTGTGCATGCTCAGATGCATGTGGGATCACTTTCCATGGGATGGGGAACCTGGGTGATATCCCCAGACTGAGGGAAACAGGAGTAAAGACAGGCATATTACTCACTTGTCCTTGGGGTCTTCAAAGCCCTAAAGGAGAAGAATAGAGAGAGAAACAGAGGAGTATGAGAACAGAGGACAAAGCACAGAAGCTTCAAGAGGTGGGAGCTTCTAGAAGGCTGCAGCTCATCTTCTCTCTACAGCCTCCCAAGGGCTTGGACATAGAGGACTGCCACTCAGCAGTTCCTCCCTTCCTTCGTTGGGTTCTCTTCAAGAGATGGGCTCTGTGCAAGATTTTGGAATGCACTGTGACTTTACTTTGTCCACGGGCACAATTCATGTGTCTAAGCTCTTCCTGAACCCATACATGGCTCCTTCCTGTACTCCCCAAATCTCTCCTCCCACTTCTCCAGCACCCTGGCCTCAGAGGGTCCCTTCCCAATTCTGCTACTTACTCAGAGAGAAATAAGGAATTACTAAGCTGTTCCATCCCATACATACTCATGTACACACTCAGGCACACCCACTCCACACACACTGAGCACACACACAATCTATAGGAGTTCACACATTTTGCACTTGAAAGAATTAAACACCAACGGCCTGCAACAGCCTTTTTGGTATCTGAGAACAAATGTATTCTTGTAAGGCCAGTGCTGCTTGGGGACTTAGAGGATAGGAACCCGCCTGCCCCGGTTTGACTTCTGTTCTATCGTTCATTTCCACAGGGAGGAGGTGAGAGAGGGAAGGGCCTTTCCTGATTGTCAAGCTCAAAGTTCCACTTAGAGTTAACCTATGAACAAAAGGAGGGATGTGTGTCAGGGTCTGACCAGTGGCAGAATGGAGGGCTCCCCACGGTGGGGAGGGGTAGGATTGGGGAGGCAGTGCAGGATGTGACAAACAGCCCCATGACAAGCCCTTTCAAATAAGGCTCAGGTTGCCAGGACAAGGACAGAGGACGCTCCCTCATGTCTGTGGTCCAACATGGAACACTCTGCTGGGCAAACAGGGAGTTCAGACAATGCTGAGTGAACCAAAAATTCAAATGAACAAACCTCTCATCCTTCTCAGTGAGGTCACAGCATGAAAATACAAAAAGTCTTCTCCACAAGCCAGAACTGCCAGGCACCAAAACGCACATGGGGTTCCAGGGGCCTTGAGGGGCTGTGTCTCTGCTCTACCCCCCGCTGAGAGCTCCTGGGAGCCTCGGAGTCTCCAGAGGCACCTCCAAGGGATGGGCTCTGAGTTCTGCGCTCCTCCCAGGCTGCCCGCACCCAGCCCAGGAGGGAGGCAAGCTGGACCCTTCTCCCTGTTCTCTGAGAATCCCCAGACCCTCCCTCCAGGCTGCAGACCAGTCCCACTTCACTACCCCAGCCCTGGCCTAGATGAGTGGAGTCACTTTGGTGAGTGCTCCCTCGGGTCCATGCCTGATGTTCTCAGGATCCCCTGGAGCACAAGCACAGTCGGGCAGCAGACAGCTGGACAGGTGGGCTCTCTACAGAAGACCCACTGAGGGGCGGGCCGGCTGAATTCCATCCCAGGAGCCGGCAACAATTTTACCAGGGAACTAGGAGCAGCTGAGTGGCAGTACAGGCTTGCTGGTCTCTACAGCTCAAAAGTGTAGCTGAAACGTTTTAAATAAGTCCATGTCTAACTTTTTCCAATGCTCCTTTCGTCATCTGCTGAGGTTGGTGCAAGGGACCCAATTTTTCCTCCTGTGATGAGCAGGGAGCTGGGTCCATTCCAACCTCCCTGCTTGCCATGTTAGTGTGCAGAGTTCAGCATCAGTTGGGATAGGGATTGACAACAGGTCAGAAACACTTTGGTCCACAATCCATGGCAGCCAGGGGGTCACTAAGAACACAGCTCAGCAGACTGGGCTCAAATCCCACCTCCCACTCACTAGTGCTGGGACAACGAGGATGACATCAACTTCACCCCTGGCAGCCTGCCTGTGTTCCCTCCTCTGACACTCCACCCCATCCTGCTGGCCGTTCCTGCACTTAGTTAGATGACCTCAAGTCCACACGTGTTTATTTCCACAGGCAGCACTGTTATAAATAATAATCGTAAAGACTTTACAATCGTAAAGACCTTACAACAGACCTAAGCATCAGCCAGCAGAGCTCATCACCGCATTTTAAAAGACAAGTAAGGCTGGGCGTGGTGGCTCATGCCTGTAATCCCAGCACTTTGAGAGGCCGAGACAGGAGGATTGCTTGAGTCCACGAGTTCAAGACCAGCCTGGACAACATAGTGAGACCTCATCTCTACAAAAAAAAAAAGTTTAAATAAATAAATAAGTGGAGTAAAAGCTGGCAAAAGATTTTAAAGGAACTGCTGACTCCCAGTTTGTACCTTTCCAACTGTTGTCAGTCACTACTGCACTGAATTCCCAGCCTTCCATCCCACCCTCAGTGGGCTGCTTTTCATAAGACTCACCAAGTGTTGGCAAGTCAGGGTGGATGCTCTCCTTCTGCATCTCTTTCTCAAAGGTTTCAGACAAGTTTAACACCACAAACCAATGGTCTCTGTAGCAGCTGCTGAAACCAGTCTCCATCCCTGACCTAGAGACTCCAGCTGGCTGGGGTGGGGCCGGGAGGCTGTGCCTTGATGCCAGGCCCCTCAGGAGATGCTCTGCTCCCACAGACCATTGCAGAGACTGTCCTGGTCTGGCCTTTTCTGTCCTGGCCCTGCTCTTGGGCAAGCTTCTTACCCTCTCCTGTTGGGTGAAGCAATTAACACCACAGAGGAGCTTCCTGGCAGCCTCCTTTCCCCCTAAGACTGCCCTTTCCCCATTATAGCTATGACTGCTAATTCTTCCAGAGTTCCTCATCCTAACAATGATTAATATATCTGCCAAACCAGTGCTTATAGTCCCACCTGCCTCCTTTCAGACGCCAATATAACTAAAGATGCACCTTAAACTAGGTATCACTAAAAAGTAACTTTCCAAGGGGTTTAAAGAGAAAATGGTTCTCCACTGGGCCCTTTTCTGCTTGCTGGTTGCTCCCTGCCCCTTCCTGCACCCACTGAAAGGCTAGGGTTCAGGGGGGAGTCTCTCAGCACAGAGAGCATAGTGGACCATCATTAGCACTTTCCAGAAAGCCCTAGGATGGTTTCTGAGCAACTGAGCCAACAGATGTGGTTTCAGTTGCCTGGGAAATGTAGTCAGTGCTGGAAGGTGGTCTGACAAACTGGGGCCCACCCAAATCTCCAGGGTCTCGCCAGACAGCTAGAGGCTCTGGGCTGGACCGAGTCTAGCCAGATGGGCCTGCTTCCAGACCACACTGCAGAGCTCTGCTGAGAGGGAGGAGGAAGGGGCATCACCACTCTGTTCCAGAACCAAACCAGGCATGCCATGAGACAGTGGGGGGAGCCTGGGCCAGAAGCCAGGTGCTCTGGCTGCTAGCCCACAGGTGGGGTGAACCCCACATCTGTTTCCTTCTGTGGCTCCCCAGATTCATGAGGTACCTGGTGCAGCCCTCACACCCATGGAAGGCCCTGACCCTGGACGGTGTTGCCCTGCCAGTCAC
Source organism: Cephalopachus bancanus (assembly GCA_027257055.1). Classification (NCBI taxonomy): domain Eukaryota; kingdom Metazoa; phylum Chordata; class Mammalia; order Primates; family Tarsiidae; genus Cephalopachus; species Cephalopachus bancanus. The sequence goes on along the minus strand of JAPVLO010000022.1, from coordinate 1,828,884 downwards.
TTACCATCCGTTTCATCTCCTTGGACACCTGGTTGCCGCCCAGGTGGTTGTAGAAGGGGCGCTCGGCCCCCCAGTGTGGCGGGTTGTGCCCGATGGAGTTGGTTCTCTGGCGGTTCATCTTGGCGATCATGGCCTTCTCTTCTTTCTGGGAGACCAACACAGATGCGTCAGCCTGCAGGCAGGGCTATCAAAGGAGCCCAAGTGGAAAGCTCCTCTCCTCATTCCTTCCAGGAACACGGCACCTGGCCAGGTGAGTGGCCATGGCAGCTGCCTTCTCCTCTCTGCATAACCCTGGAGCCCAGAGGTCTGCCGAGCTCCCCCAGGCAACCATCCTGGGTCCCTCCACACTCCCTAACACCAGCCCTAGTGGGCCTAGGCAGGAGCAGCTAAAGATGACAAGAGATGGTCTTGTGAGAAGGCAAAGGGTGTAGGAACATCTGTTGTCTGCAAGGAGCTCTCCACAAGAAACTTGACCAAAATATTCTATCCCTAGTGCCTCTCAAAACCGATGCTCATGCTCTTCTTCTGACAGGTGTGAGCCGATGCACCCAGCTGCCTACCCTGTGCTTCCTCTCCTCCCCTACTGGGAGCTGGCGGGGGAGGGTTTAGAGAAGGCTGAGACTCACCTCTGGTCTCCCGAAGAGCCCGGCCACTCATGCCTGAGCCTCCCAACTCGGTCCCTGGCAAGCTGTGGTGTCACTCTGGGCTCTGCTCACGTGGATGCAGGGGCTCAGGGCAGGATAAGGCTCTACCCACAGCCTGAGCGTGGGCAGAGTCTGAGTCTCAAGGTGACCAAGAACTGCTGTGGGGAGGGGAGACCTAGGATTCCAGCCTCTGCTCAACTTCTCCAAAACAGGCATGTTCTAGCAAAGGACAAGGCCCAGTGCCTGGAAGGCAGCTTCCAAAGAGGTTTGGGTGAAGTTATGAGGCTCAAGGGCTAACATACAGTGTACAAAAATACAAATGGAGATTCAGACCGCTACCCACAGGACAGCACACTCCCCAGCATCTACATCTGTCTGTCTATCTATCCAAATGCAAGAGGTAGAGTATGGGGGGGTGCTGGGAGACCCCAGTTGGCCTTCTTTCACCTCCCTTCCTCATGATGGGGGTGCACTCAGCCTGTCTCAGTGGACGCTGCTGGGGGGACAGTGTCATTCTCTGTCTCCATTTCATATTTCTGGGCCACCTGGTAAGCTGGAGGAGCCAAGAGCCAGTAAACTCAGGCTAGAGGACTGAACTAGCTCACAAGGTGCTGGAGGCCTTATGAACCAGGGCCAAGAAGAAGGACGTGAGCAAGATCCAAGAGAGGACTTCAGTTCTTCGATCCTCCAATCGAATAGCCGGGATATGTTTACAAATGTGACAAGTAAGTCAGGAGGGGCTCTCCCCACAGCGCCCTGAATCCTCTGCCCCGGTTCCTGGCATCTGCACGTGGGTCTGACACAGCTCCCTCAACAGGCCCTCGCAGCCAGACTCCATCTCCTGGGTGTGCAGGACAAGTGTCCCCCTTGGGGTGGGCACTGGCCCTAAACGGTCCCGCTGCCCTTTAAAGGTCTACTTTTGCTGTCGTCCTAGACTTTCTTTGAACCCTCCTCACAGCTTAATTCTGTCTCTTGTCTCACTTCTTAGGAAGAGAAATGGGGAAGCTTTTCTCTGTCAAAGGGCACTGACCAACAGAGGAATTCAATGGTAGGGCTCATACATAAAAGGCATTTTAATTTAGGGAGAAATAGAAAATGTTCTCTTCATTCAGTTTTAAAAATTAAGATCATGGAACATGACACTATTAAAAATAGAACACTGAAGTCTGCTAATAATTCAGTTTTATATTTTGGCAAGTGTGGGCCGAGACAAAGGAGGAAGAAGAAAAGAGACTAGAAAAGGGAAGCTGGGAAAAGGCTGGGCCCAGTGGCTCATGCCTGCAATCCCAGCACTTTGAGAGGCAGAGACACGAGAATTGCTTGAGGCCAGGAGTTCAAGACCAACCTGGGCAACATAGTGAGATATTGCCGCTACAAAAATAATTTTAAAAAATTAGCTGGGCATGGTGGCACGTGCCTGTAATCCCAGTTACTCAGGAGGCCGAGGCAGGAGGATCACTTGAGCCCAGGAGTTGGAGGTTATAGTAGAGTTATGATTGTGCCACTGCATTCCAGCCTAGGCAACAGAGCAAGACACTGACTCAAAAAATAAAAAGTACGAATAAAGATATATAAGTAAATTCAGATTTAGACACTGATACATATATACATATATATATGTGTGTGTGTGTGTGTATCAGAGATAGAGAAATAAGGACAAATATCTAGCTAGTAAAAGGCAAAAGGAAAGGAGAGATAGAGAGAAAATATATGGTATCCCCAGATTTCCTTGATGCTTCATTTCCATTTTTTTTTTTTTTTTGTAAAGAAGGAGTCTTGCTCTGTTGCCCAGGCTGGAGTACAGTGGCAGGATCATAGCTCACTGTAGCCTTGAACTCCTAGGCTCAAGCAATCCTTCTGTCTCAGTCTCCCAGGTAGCTGGGACTACAGGCATGTGCCACCACACCTGATTAATTTTTAAAATTTTTTTAGAGAGGGGTCTTGCTATGTTGCCAGGCTGGTCTCAAACTCCTGGCCTCAAGCAGTTCTCTCGCCTCACCCTCCCAAATTGCAGGGATTACAGGCCTGAGCTACTGTGCCCAGTCTTTCATTTCCATCTTGTGGCCTTCTGATATTACTATAATTGATGAGAGGCCTGTTGCATTTTTGCAACAGAAGCAAAATGAAAATATTTCCTCTCTGCCATCAGCCTTTGCAAGGCCTAACTCTCGAGTCCTTTCTAAGATGCAGGAACCACGAATGCATAGGGAATTCATTACTTTACTCAAGCAAAGAGGACGGGAAGGAAGCAGCAGGCCAAGAAAATGTCCCTCCCCCAAAGAAGGAAGCCCCTCAGCCCCCTGGGCCCCAGGTCCCCCAGCCACGAACCCGCTTCTGGGTGCAGCGCAGAATGAGGAAGGTCTCAATACTGTGCTCCTTGAGGTAGGCGTTGCGCTCGCCCCCGCAGCCCGGCTCCACCTCGTAGTCCCCGTTCAGGTAGTTGAGTGTAGCCTTGGTGATGTGGATGCGCCTAAAGATGGGGAGGGCAGAAAGTGGGAAGTCAGGATTCCAGCTCCCACACATACCCAGTGCACCCCTGGACCCACCACAGTTCAAACAGAGGGTCCCAAGCTCTGGCTCCAAAGCTGACCCAATCTTGTCCTGCATCCTTCCTATGTTACCAAGAAGGCTCTCGTAGGGAGCCTTCCTGGGGACCTAGGGCCCCCTGGGGACCTGGGGCCCAGGGGGCTGAGGGGCTTCCTTCTTTGAGGGAGGGACATTCCCGCTCATGTCCCCCACAACCATGCCATCTCACACCCAACATCCTGGCATGGACCATTGCATTAGCCTGCCTGGGAGGACACAGCCTCCAGCCTTGCGAACTGCAAACCTCTCGCTCCTGCTCAGAAGCCAGCAATGGCTCCTGCTGACTGCAGGACAGAGTCCAAATTCCCCAGCCTGGCACTCATGCCTTCTAACACAGGTACTGTCTCTCCTAGTCATTCCTAAAAGGCCATCTGCTCTCCTTCCATTCCTTGGAAATACTGTCTTTTCCCGCATCTGTGCCTTTCTTCACCGTGCTCCCACAGCCCAGAGGGGTCTTCCCACCCCCACCTTCCTCACCCATCCCAGTTCTGCCTCCTGTATGCCCTGGCCACCCCGGGAGATTATTCGGGCTTCGTCCTGCCTCTAGAACTCTCTACCTATCACATCTCATGAGCCACCAAGTTTTGTGAAAACATCTTCTGGGCCAAGTCTTGGGGAAGATTAGGAGGATGGTCCTTACACCTTGCCCATGGTGTGGTTTAAGTGACTTAGCAAGAAGAGGAATTTCTAACTTCACCCTGCCCACCCCGGCCCCCAAGATGCCTGCAACCCCAACCTGCCCACCCCACCCCGTCTCCTCAGGATGGCCACCCGGGGTGGGCTCGAGAGAAAAGTCCAAGTCTGCCCCCCCCCCGCACGCCACCACAGTCCTCACTCACCCTGCCTTGCCGCCAGCCTCCATGTGGTTGGCCAGCGTGACATCGTTAGACCAGACGTCGAATTGCCACTTCCTGAGACCAAGGACACCGCAGTGTACTCGCCCACTGTGAATTCCCACGCGCATGTTCACGTTCACCCCTGTCACCTCCCGGACCAACCTGGGGATGGAGCAGGGGTAAGGCTGGAAGAGGGTTGGGGGCCAAGCACACACAGGGTGAGGCTGCAGGTGCAGGGTAGGCGAAGGTGCAGGGGTCAAAGAAGCATGTCTCTACAGTCCAGCCCCAACACAGCTTGAGAATGTGCAACCTGAAGGGGACTGGACCCAGACTGCAGGTGCTGGCACCATGGCCAGGTGCAGCCAGCCAAGAGGGGCTCTTCCAGGCTTGGCCACAAGGTGGCGCGGTGCCACACTAAAACCCTGCGTCCCGCGGCTTCCCCTCCAGGAGGTTACCTCTGGCCAGCGCTACCCTCGATCAATTAAAGAGATCAGAAAAATGCAATGCACTTTAGTGCCGACTTGAACCAAACAGAGAAGTTACAGCCACTCCAAACCCTATTCGTATAATGCTCTTGTGGGTAAGACAAATGGCCTTTGGATTATCTGTTGATTGGATTTATCGACACTGTTGCATCCTCGATGTTAGTAGCGTGATGGAGAAAAGTGGTTAACTGGGTCTCAAGGGCAGAGATATACCCTGCTCGGGAGAAAAGGGGTGCCTGGGCAGGTGTGGGGGTCTTGGGTGCTCCATGCCTTAGAGGACAGCTCAGTCCCCACCACGTGCACTGCGTATCTGTACCCAGGGATCCCCAGAAGATGGGGTGGGCCCTCTGTGTGCACTTCCCCTTATGTGGGGACGTGGTAGGGGGCGAGTGGCAAGGGAGCTACACATCTCCAGGTACATGGGGCCCACAGGAACCCAGGGACTGCAGGAGAGGGTGCAGGTGCTGGGGGAGGGGATATGCATGTTTTGCACTTTTGGGGAACCTAGATCCTCCCAGACACCCTGGACATGGACCTCCTCAGCCGTCTGTGGGACCCAAAGCCTGACTTGGCCCACCAGGCAGGACGACCACTCAGACTCCCTGCCCCCACCCCATCACAAGAGGCTGACACCCAGCACAGGGAAGATTAATGTCAGCCATCATTTCTCTTGTCTTGAATCAGCTTAGTAAATACCTTTACCAGAGCTGGCCTTCCATTCACAGAGCCTTTGGACACTTGCTTGGGTTGATGTTATCTCATTCTGTCTTTCTGGCTTAACTCCAGGGTTATCTCCTTCATGAAAACTCTCTCTATCCCCTCAGTGGGCTCAACCGACCCCTCCTGGGCCTTCCACAGTAGTTGGCCTTTCTCACCTTGCAGTGTCTGCCTGACAGTCCTCATATCTGAGCCCTGGGAGTCACGGCCTCTCTCCCTCAAGACTCTGTGCTTCTGGGGAGAGACTGACTATCTAGCCTAGGCATGCAAGGGATGCTTGGCGAATGCTACAGGGCAGAAATGAGCCAAACCAACGGATCCAGCTGCCTCCCTGACCTCTGACCTTGCCCAGGTTATATCTAATGTCCAAAGTTACTGAGCCTGGATAAAATCTCCAACATGATACCTTGGCTGACATGCAAGCTTGGACTGTCCATGTTTTTCAATGGCCAGGGCTCCTTTCATGCCAGTGATGACTAAAAATTGGCCAAAGAGCCTTTTTGCTATTGCTCACGTGAAGGATGGATCCTCTCAAAGCAAAAACAACTGCATCTGAATCCACCTGCATCGTAATGTTACCGGGGAATTGTGTAACCCCCATGAGCCCACTCTTTCCCACCTGGGGAGAAGTGGAACTAGCGGGCTCTACCCCTAGCTGGGTATTTATAGGAGACATAAAGCACCGAAGCGGGGCCCTCACATGGCCCAGGGCTTGGCCGTGGTTGCAGCCTCTCCTCCTCTCCTGGAGTTTGAGAAGCCCTTCCTTCCTACGCGCTTCCTCTGGGAAAAGCTTCCCAGGCTGCTGTGGGGAAAAGGAGCCCTTGGAGAAGACACAAAGTCCAGAGGTGCAAGTCAAGGCTCCAACTTGGCTGGGTGGTCCTTGGAAGACAGTTTTGACTCCCGTTTCCCTGTTCCCACAAGTCCAACCAGGCGGCCAGGGGTCAGTCAGTGACTTGGGCTGTGGGATGCACCCTGGAGGTGGACAGTTCTGGGAGTGGGCACTTACGAGATGGCCTCAATCATGTCCATGCCCATCTCCACGCAGCAGTGGGCGTGGTCAGCCCTGGCTTCAGGCAGCCCCGAGACGCAATAATAACAATCCCCCAGGATCTTAATACGCAAACAGTGATTCTCCTGGAAAGCAAATTAATTTTACAAATTAAAAATAGTAGGAAAGAGAAGTGGGAGGGAAAGAAATGGGAAGCAAACAGATTCACCCCGTGCCTGGAATAACTTGCCTTTTAGGGCAGTGAGAACAGCCCCATGTCGGAACTTGGCCTGTCCCAGGACAAGCTTATCAGGAGAAGTGGGGGAGGGCAGGTTGGATGGTGGGGATGGAGGGACAGGCTGGACAGCTCTGAGAGGCATGCCAGCCTCCCCAGGCTCAGGAATTCACTTTTTTTTTTGGAGTTGCTGTCTCCCTCTGTCACCCAGACTGGAGTGCAGTGGCCGCTCCCGGCCACTGCAGCCTTGACCTGCTGGGCTCCGGTGATCCTTCCGCCTCTGCCTTCCAAGTAACTGGAACTATAGGCATGCGCTACCACGCCCAGCTAATTTTTGATTTATTGTAGAGATGAGGTCTCGCCAAGTTGCCCAAGTGGGTCTCGAACCTGTGGGCTCAGGCAGTCCACTCACCTCGGCCTCCCAAAGCTCTGGGATTACAGGCTGAGCCACTGAGCCACTTTTAATGAGCCACTGCTGAGGCCCAAGAAGTTAGCTGGCCCACTGAGGCTCAGCAGGCAAGGCAGCTTTGTCGGCTTAAGGAAGGCCAGCATTGTCGGCTTAAGGGGAGAGTGTCTCTGGTCCCTCTCCATGCCCTAGGAGTCACTCTGACTGTTGGCCTGAGAGTCTATTGTTTTCTGATTCTTCTTTTGCAAAAAGACTAAAGCTGGCAGAAATGAGCCTGAACCCAAAGCTTGCCTGACCCAGCAAGCACATGAGTGCCAAGAAACAAACAGCTGAAGCAACTGCCCACTGCTGTTGCTGAGTGGTGGGTGCCGTGGAGTCACCCCCGGCCACCATCCATCCATGACTGGGATTGAGAAGGACTGTCACTAATCATCAACGAAGAGCTGTTTTGTCTGGCTCCAAGAAGTAGCTGGGATGCTAGGACTCAAGTTCCTGTGTGGCCTGGAGTCATGTGAACCCCATCCAGTGCCCAGAGCCAAGCACGTACCCTTCAAGTTCAGTGCTAAAACCCATCAGCAAGAGTGAGACCCACCACCTAAGGCCCCAGCACCCGCCCCAATGGCATCAGCCTCTCATCAACAACCTGGCCTGGCATCCTGTGTGGGCAGAAGAGAACATATCCACATGTTGGTAGAAACTGCATGACGTGGCCACTTACACATAATGACTTTACAAAGGCCCAGAGCATCCCCGAAAGCCACAAAAGCTGGAAAAGTATAATAGAAGGGTACATGGGGCCTAATAAATGAAGGTGTCATTCAGCACTCCCTGCCATCATGTGGCTTTCATACTTGTCCACACTTGACAAGTCCTCTTTCTGGAAATTTCCCGTAGCTGCCTGCAGGACAGTTGGGGATTCAGACTCATTCTCTTATCACTCTTGCCAACCTCAACAGGAAAGTGGCCCAATGGCACCTAATTAATCCCAAACAGAAATTCTGCTAGGGGCTTGGCAGCATAGACTGCACGCCTCACCACCTACTTCCACAGATAGGGCCATAGAGGGCTCCCTGCACTCTCCCACCTGGCCGGTGATACTGCTAAAAGCATCTCCAACTGAGTGTGTTGCCAGGGCCCACATGGGATGTGAGGACCCAACCACAGCCTGAGTGGCCCCTCTGCCTGTTACTGGCTCCCACCAGTGGGCTCTGCCCAGCAGGGCACACCCGGGCACATGACCATCCCTGGGGTTCAGCAGGTCCTAGACCTCAGCAGCCCCAGTCAAGTCACCCCCAGCCCGGGCTCAGGGCAACTCACCGCAGCCAGCTTGTCGAAGCGGGCGAAGAGCTCGTTGAGGGTCATGACCAGTTCCTGGGCGGTGCACTGGGATGCCAGGCTGGTGAAGCCCTCGATGTCAGCAAACAGGATGCTAGGGGGACAGGCAGAGGAGGAAGACCCTGCTGTAGACTGAACATCTGTGCCCCTCAAATTCATACGTTAAATCTTAATACCCAAGGCGATGGTATTAGAAGACAGGCCTTCAAATGTGATCAGGTCATGAGAGTGGAGCCCTCATGAATGGGATTAGTGCCCTTACATGAAGAGAGCTCCCTGCTCTCTGCGATCCAGAAGAGGCCCTCACCAGAACCTGACCATGCTGACCGTCTGATCTTGGACTCTCATGTACTGAGATGCTCTTAGTAGCCAGGTGCTCAGCTGGGAGCTTCCGACATGCCATCTCACTGAGTCCTGCAAACAGCCCTGAAACCAAGGGGTTGATGTGTCCATTTCATAGATGAGAGGGCTGAGTCTCAAAGTAGCCAGAGACAATAGCATAGCGGGACTCTCCTTCAAGGACTGCACTCTGTCCACCATGACAACGGACTCCCAAGGCTCCAGAACTAATGGTCTCAGTTTTAAAATTAAGAATGTAGAACTAAATATATTTTGTCATTTTATTCCAAAAATGTGTGGCATATTAAGCATGTATTTTTTATTGAATATTGACAAATGATAATTTAATATGAGGTCCAAAGTGAGGTTAGAATACATGCATACATATGTATGATTGATTGTATGATTGTACACATGATCATATGATTGTATGCATATGAATGACTGAATCAAGCTAATTAGCATATCCATCACCTCAAATATGTGACTAACTAAAACACTATACTCTTTGATTAAGATTTTTTTCTCTTCCTTTTTATCTTGCTACAAGTACATACCACCACACCTGGCTAATTTTTAAAAATTAATTACTTTTTAAATTATGTTTATTTTTGAGTCAGAGTCTCACTTTGTCACCCAGGCTGGAGTGTAGTGGCAGCATCACAGCTACCATAGCCTCGACCTTCTGGGCTCAAGCTATCCTTCTGCCTCAGCCTTCCAAGTAGCTGGAACTACAGGCATGTGCCACCATGCCAAGCTTATTTTTTTTTAAATTTATTGTAGAGACGAGGTCTCGCCAAGTTGTCCAGGCTGGTCTCAAACCCCTGGGCTCAAACAATTCTTTTGCCTCTGCCTCCCAAAGTGCTGGGATTACAGATGTGAGTCACTGTGCCTGACTTTTTTTTTTGAAAGACAGTCTCTCTCTCTCTCTGGAGTGCAGTGGCTTGATCACAGCTCACTGTGCAGCCCAAACTCCAGGCCTCAAGTGATCCTCCTGCCACAGCCCACCATGCCCAGCTGTCCTCATTCTAATGCTTTAACATCTGCAGGCAGACTGAGCATGGAGAAACTATGCCTCCAGGGGCTAGCCTATTCCAAGAAACAATAAACAACTTGCCTCAGAGTGTGCCTTTCACATGCAAACCAACCAATCCAGATACCAGGGCTAACCAATCATCCCCAGCCTTAACCATCCCAGGGATAGCACCAGGAAACCTGGCATAACATCTACACCCTGGAGCTCAGTGAAACTATTCAAACTAGCCAATCAGCAACCTCCTGGCCCTGCCCTCTTTCAGTGAGAACCACAATAAAAGCGCTTGTCCACGTTTGTTTCTTGCTCCGTCTGCCTTCTGACTGACCCTGGTGCTCCCTGTGTGGTGTGCCCCCTCCTCTTGAGAACTGTAACAAACTTCTCAATGGCAATCCTCTCCTCATTCGTTGGCCTCACCATGCCAGAATCAACATACAGCCTACATTTTAGAACAGACACTGTTTTAAGCTCATTTGTGCATTAACTCATTCACATCTTACAACCACCCCATGAGGTTAGACTCCTCCTTTTACAGGTGGGAAATCCGAGGCACAGAACAGCTGAGTCACCTGCCAAGGTCACACAGGCAACCTGGCTCCACACTCCAGAAGGTGAACCTATACATCTTATGCCACCCATGGGCCCTGCAGACATCTTAAGTGAATAAAGGCATATTTCAACACTTTGGAAGAGGGAGATGGGAGCAGAGAGAGGTGGGAGGCCCCTGTGTGAGTGCTGTAGGTGGGTTTGTGCTGGGCTGCTGTGGCCCTGGGCGGGTGTGGGACTCCACTGAGAGGGGACATTCTCAGCAGCTGCTCAGAAGCTCACACGAGGAAAACCACAAGGGAACCTGGAAACAGGCTGGGCCACCAGGAAGCATGTCCCAGGGCTTAAGTCAGGCTGCCCCCGCTCTTTGGAAAGCACAGGAGAGCAGTCCCCAGCCCCAGCCCAGCGCTGTTTCCCTGTATCCTGGCTCCTTCAACTACTCCGAGCCCAGCCCGGATCAGCCAAGGCAAATGTAGGAAGAACGTCATAAGGAGTGCAAGAAGCAGGAACAGGGACAAGAAACGAAACAAGTGAGGAAGGGAAGAGAAGAAAAGGCAAGGAGGAAGAGGAGCAGAAGAGAGACACTGCCCTGTATGCCATGGGACTCATCCCATGGCAGCCATGGGCAGGAGTCAGAAGATGAAAGGGAGTGTAGGTTCTCCACAAGGTTTGGTGCCTGGTGTCTGGCGTGGCTGAGGAGTCCACTGCCCCCCCAAGAGGGAGGCCACAAGGCGCCTGCAGACTAGGGTGAGACCCCCATCCTGGCCCACTTTCCACCTCCCTGTCGCTCAGGCAGCTGTTCCACTCAGCCCAGGGAGAAGAAGGTCTTTCCCAGTCTCTATAAAAGCACCCATCCCAACAATTGTTCTGGAATTCTTCTTTCTCTCTCAGGAAATCAAAACCAAGGGAAGGGTCCAGATCAGTTGCACAAGAGTCAACAAACATGCTCAGCCAGAGTCCCCTTGGTTAATGTCAGATTTCCAAAGCAAAGCTGGCAGACACCACGACCAGCGGCTGGTCCACTGCAGCTCTGAGGCTACACAGCAAAAGCTTGGCTTTGGGGTTTGGTGAGATACCCAGGGTAGGAAAAAGAAAGCCCCCAACCCGGGAGAGGCAGGACTGCTACTGGGCAAGGTAACCCACAGCACTATGAAGAGGAAAAGAGGTGAGTAAGAGGAGGATGGGCCACCCCAGACACATGAGGCAGATGCCCAGGGACCCAGGGGTCCCACTGAGCTCAGACCTCCAGCGCCTGCTGGGGCTCACCCAGCCACCCTGGTGGGCCAGGCCTCTGTCCGCCCGTACACTGAGATGGTCAGGCCTGTGGTCATCTCCTCTACAGATGACCTTGCTGAACCTTAGTGAGCACCTTCCTCCACTGCAGCTCCTATCACACTAGATCAGTGGTCCCTGGGTGGGGTGTCTGTTAGAACTGCCCAGGAGATTTCACATGGAGAAATCCCAGAGCTCCAGCCCCAGACTCTGCCTTAATTAGTCTAAGGTAGAGCCCAGCTGTTGATTGTTTTTGTTCTGTTTTGTTTTAATTTAAGCTTTCCTGGTGACTTGAATATGCAGCCAGGGTTGAAAAGACTGCACTAGTTTAAACGTCACTTTCTCAAGGAGGCCTCTACCACCCTATTTGAATTTACAACAAGCTAGGCTCATGCTTATAATCCCAGCACTTTGGGAGACTGAGGTGGGAGTACTGCTTGAACCCAAGAGCTCAAGACGAGTCTGGACAACAGAGTGAGACCTCATCTCTACCAAAAATCAAAAAATTAGCTGGGCGTGGTGGTGTGTACCTACAGTCCCAGCTACTCAGGAGGCTGAGGCAGAAGAATTGCTTGTCCCAGGAGGTCGAGGCTTCAGTGAACCATAATGATGGTGGTGACAGAGTGAGACCCCAACTTTAAAAAATCTACAACCCCTCCCATATGTCTCTCTCCTTTCCCTGCCAGTTTTCTTCATTGCACATTTCACCACTTAATATGCTATGTCTCATTGTTATTATTTATTATTATGCTCCTTCTTTCTCCCCTCATTATAATGTAAACTGAGGAAAAGTTTTATCTATATTCGTGACTATGTCCCCAGGCCTGTATAATCTGCAACTGAATGGCTGCCTCACAGTTCTGGAGGCAGGATGTCTGAAATCAAGATGTCGGCAGAGCCATGCTCCCTGAGACTCTGAGTAGAACCCTTGCTTGCCTCCTTCTAGCTTCTGGTGGCAGCCTATAAGACTTGACATGCCTTGGCTCACATCTGCACCACTCCAGTCTCTGCCTCTGTCCTCCCCTGGCGTTCTCCCTGCGTGTCTGTGTTGTCACTTTCTGTTCTCTTATTAGGACACCACTCACATCAGATGAATAGCCCACCCTACTCCAGAACCTCCTTGTCTTTACTTAATTTCATCTACAAAGACCCTGTTCCAAATACAGTCACATTCACAGGTACCAGGGGTTCCATGTATCTTCTAGAGGGACTGGGCACAGTGGCTCGCACCTGTAATCCCAGAACTTTGGGAGGCCAAGAAAGGAGGATCACTTGAGTCCAGGAGTTCAGGGCCAGCCTGGGCAACATAGCGAGACCTCATCTCTATGAAAAATTAAAAAAAAAAAAAAAAAAGAAAGAAAAGAAAAAGCCCAGCTAGTTGGGAGACTGAGGTGGAAGGATCACCTGAGCTCAGGAAGTCAGGCTGCAGTGAAAAATCATATCTTCTAGGGGGATACAATCCAACACACGATAGTGCCTGATACTTATTGGTTGAAAGGAAGAGAATTTTTATGGTTTCAAAGCCAAGTGAGAGGCAGGAGTAGTAACTTCAAATCGTGAGCTCTTCCTTCCGCCCCACGGACTCTCAAGCAATGCTCACGAACGGAACTAGTAGTTGAATGGTTACCCGGGACGTGGGTGGCTTCCTGGCTCTGTGCCAGGAGACATGGGAAGCAACACTGGTGTGTGAGGAGCCTCTGGGTGGCTTAGAAAACCCAAGCCTCCCTTCAATCTCCCGGGAATCTACCCTTCCTGGCTCCTCCCGAGGCTTTCACCTGATGCTGAGGAATCAGGGAGGGGCAGGTCGCCAACCCAAAGCCAGGAGGAGGTCACTCAAAGCAAGGCTTCTAAATCGGAGCGAGCAGAAGCTCAGACAAGGTCTCTGAAGCCCCCACTCTGAAGCACCCGTGGCCTCCCCCACAATTTATGGAAACTGCCACCTTCACATTCCCCCACCTCCTGTCAGAGGCAAAGTCACATTTCTCTGCCGCTTTCTGGGAGGATTCTGCTGAGTGACTGTCACTTCTGGAGGCTCCTCTGTTTTACGAGGTTTACCCAACAGCAGACTGTCTGTTCTGCCGGCCAAGATTTCCTGATCTGCTCCTGGGTAATTCTGAAGGCCACTTCCTAACTCCATGCTGGCCCAGACGTGCAGGAAGGCGCTAATTCATCGATTAGCTCCCACTTGAGAGTTCCTCTTGGTAATAGGCTCCAGCCCTAAGGCGGGCACCCAGGAGCTGGAGCAGGGTTGTGCTGGCTGCGTGCGCCTCCCTAATTTTAGCCTGCTATCCGTCACTCACGATCGTCTGCGTTCTATTCCAGGGGCAGGGGCGGGAGGCATCCCAATGGTTCTTCAGCAGCTCCAACCCAGCCTTCCCTGCATACACTTGAAGCACATTTCCTCTTGACTATTCCCTCTCTCTGTCAACAGGCCCAGGGTTTTATGAAGTTGTCAGTGCCTGGCCCTGCTCCTGTGCAGAGAGCCACATCCTGCGGCATCTCGGGACAGCCAGGAGCTGACTTCTTCTGGTCGTCTGGGTGAGTCTGAGGTGCTGACGATGGGCTCCTCTGATCTCTGGCAGCCACATCCAGGACTGTGCCAGGGTCATGGGTGGGGATGGGAAGTCTCAGCCTAGCTCCTCCCAGGAGGTCGAGGGCTGAAGGTGCTGGGGAACAGGGCCTCACAGGGCAGGAAGTGCCCCGGGTGGCTTGACCATCAAGACCAGGTCCAGAGCATCTGGGATCAAGGTATGTTCTGGAATCCACTTTACTAGCCTCAGGGTCTCTCATAGGCCCCTCCCACCCACCCAATTCCCTCTCTTTTTGACCTAGAAGGCTGCCCCCTGCAGTGTGCCCCCTCCCCTTGTTCCCAATCACCCAACCTGGAGAGTCCCTTGGGTGCACAACCTCAGTAAGGTAAAGCAGGGGCAAGGAGTCACTATCATCCACAAGGGGAGTCAGCACAACCAGGGATGGTCTTGTTAACGCTGGGCAGAATAAATACCAGAGAGCTGTGGGATAGGCACCAAGGAGTGGCAGAAAGAAGTTTCAAGAGAGGGGCGTAGGAACTGGCAGCAGCCACAGAGCCATCTGAGCACAAAGATTGGGAAAGGATGGGGGAAAGGCCCATGATAGCCTGCTGAACACTGGTATCTGCACAAATCCCATCAACAGGGAGAATTCGCCCTGGCACAGCTGTGTCCCCTGCACTTTTGCAAGGATGGAACATCTTCCTTCGGCAACTGGAGACCAAGAGGAGGGTACCAGTGACTGGCTTGACTGCCAGGACTGGGCCCGGGGTCAAGATATGTCCTAGAATCCACTTTGCAATCCTGGAGGCCTCCTGCAGACCCTTCCCACCCACTCAACAACGCCCCCTCCTTGTTCCTGCCCACCTGAATCCTATTCCGCCATCCATACAGTGGGACACTCCCTCACCCCCCACAAGCACCTGCAGACATTCTGTTTAAAGAGTCTGAGAGATCTAGGGAGAGGAATCCCAAAGCAGAGCACACAAAAGGAGGGAGGAACTGTACCAAGACCCAGCAATAGTCAGTGACCTCTGAGTGGCGAGACTATGAGAGTTTTTATTTTCTTCTCTGTGCTGCTCTTATTTTCCAATGTTCTACAAAGAACATAATCCTTTCTATAATTAAAATGTTTATTTTTATTTTCAAGAACAAATCACATTCTTCTTTTGGGACCTGATTCTAACCCTTCCACTTCATGGTGTCTTCCTTGATTCACACCAGCCCAGAATAATCCTTCTTATGTCTGGATTATTATAAGAATCAGAATAAGAAATCACAACTGATTCCAGTTGTTTGAAAGATATCAGTGAACATGTCCAATTGGCCAGCAACCTCTCTGCTCTGTCTTCTCTCCCTTCCTACTCCCAGGGTCCCCATTTTAAGTCCAGAGAGCTAAAATCATAAGTCCTAGGTAGTTGCTGGCTCCATTTCCCACCCATCCCCATTCTGTGTCCCAGGACAAATTCAGGCCTTTTGCCAGAACCCTAGGTAAGAGTATGGAGAAGGTGGAGGCAAGGGTGTGCACTGCTGGGAGGAAGGTCAAACAGTGTAGCCCCTCTGGAAAACAGTATGGCAGTCACTCAAAAAGCTAAAAGCAGAGTCACCATATGATCCAGCAATTCCATTCTGGGAATATAACCCAAAGAACAGAAAGCAGAGCTATGAACAGATATTCATACACCTATGCTCATAGCAGCATTATTCACAATAGACAAAAGGTAGAAGCAACCCAAGTGTCCAACAGACACATGGATAAACAAAATGTGGTATGTACATACAATGGAATATTATTCAGCCTTAAAAAAGGAAGGAAATTCTGACACATGAGGAACCTTGAAGACATTACGTTAAGTGAAATAAACCAGTCCCAAAAGAACAAATACTGTAGGATACTACTAATATGAGGTACCTAGGGTAATCAAATCCATAGAGACAGAAAGTGGAATTGTGGTTCCCAAGGGCCTGGGGGAGGCAGGAATGGGGAATTTTTGTTTAATAGGTACGCAGCTTCAGTTTGGGAAGATTAAAAAGTTCTAGAGACAGATGGTGGTGATGGCTGCACAACAAAGTGAATGTATTTAATGACACAGAAATGTACATATAAAAATGGCTCAGAGGTGAGTTTTATTATATATATATATATTTTTTTTTTTTTTTTTTTTTTGAGTTGGAGTCTCACTCTGTCGCCCAGACTGGAGTTCAGTGGCATGCTCCTGGCCACTGCAGCCTTGACCTGCTGGGCTCCGGCGATCCTTCCACCTCAGCTTCCAAGTAGCTAGAACTACAGGTGCATGCTACCACGCCCGGCTAATTTTTTTGATTTATTGTAGAGATGAGGTCTCGCCAAGTTGCCCAGGCAGGTCTTGAACCTGTGGGCTCAGGCAATTCACTCACCTCAGCCTCCCAAAGCGTGGGATTACAGACTGAGTCACCAAGCACAGCTTATGCTAAATAATTTTATCACAACTAAAATAATCTTTTTTTTTAAAGACTCAACCCCAGTGGCTCCCCAGCTGAAGCAACTGGGTTGTCAGACTTGGCTCAGCCCTTATCTCATGGTGAGGGCTGGATATTCCCTAAGGAGTTAGGACTGTGTCTTTGTTATATGGCTGGCAGGCGCATAGTAGCAGCTCAGCAAATGTTTGTGGAATAAAATAATAACATAAAGACCATGCATATCTATAACTGGCCTAGGAGTAGAGTTCGGAATACTTTACTTCTTATCAGGTTTGAGGTAGAAATGTAGGATGTTCGTGGCCCCTCCCTCATGTGGTCTGCTGGTTGAGGACATGAGCCAAGGTGAACATTTTCCACCCTTGGCCTAAAGGGTACACGATCTGCCCACGGGTATCTGAGCATCTTGGACATTGTTGCGTGGTCATTATAATTCAGAACCATGCTGCTGCTGAGCCAGACGCCAGAGCAACCTGGGGAATGCAGCCAAGTCCTTGAAGAAGACAGGAGAGGAGATAATAACCTTAAAAGGGGGAGGCTGGGGAGAGGTTGAGGAGAGAAGGGATCTGAGGAGGAAGGAATCCAGGCAGGGTATCCTCTCCAGACCCTGCCACACCCCCAATGTGTGAGGAGGGAGCTGGTTACCCTCATTTCCACACTGAGTTCAGCAACCTGTCTGCCAGGACCCCTGCTGTGGTCCCACAGGGCCCCTGGGTATCTGGGAAAGAAGGCCTGATCAATACCCTTCATCCTGAATCCTGGAGGTGGGGGCATGTGTGTGCGCAACACACACACACACACACACACACACACACACGGGAGCCCTGTAGGGAATATGCTTCTTAGGCAGACGGCCCCTAGAGGAGGTGGCCTTCTCCCCTTTTACACAAAGAAGACTCTAGAATGAATCTTGCCCATCCCACTACCTATGACTTTTAAAGCTCAAGGGCTCCAGCTCAAGGCCAATTGGGTACGGGGTCATCCTCATTCAGAAGGGACCCTTGAGGAAGTGGAGGATCCTTCAGTGCCCTTTCAGGCCTGGCTGAGGTATTTTCTGTCCCCCCCGCAAACCTTCGGGGTACTGAATTACTTGATCTTGACTCTCCCCTTGTAGTCTGCCCCACCTCAAGGACACTCAATCTACAGCCTCCCAGGCAGGCTCAGGACTGGGAGCTTTTCATACACTAGCCCTGCAAGAAGCCCTGAGCCAGGTTGCCTCCCACCCCCTGCCCCCCATTACAGACTCTGCTCCTTGGCACCTTTTGTCACAAGTGTAACAGAGTAACTGAGCAGTAAACTGTCTAACATTTATACCCTGCAAAGTCCTTGTCTCCTGGTTACTACTCTTGTTCCTCACAGAGTGCCTAGTATATAGGCAATTATATGATAGACTCAATTTACTAATTATTTATTCTTTAGTGTCTTCTCTAACAGAAGGTGAGCTTCATGATGTCAGAGACCTTGACTCTCAACCTTAATCCACATTGTACTTCCTGCCTCTAGCTGAGTGTCCTGGAGTATGGCTGGTGGTCCCCACCCTTGAGGCAGAGGTATAGCATAAGTTGAACGAATGAGTGAATGAACACGATGACCCATGTTACAAATGAGGAAACTAAGGCACAGATTAGGTGTCTTGCCCAAATTCCCAAAGCCACTAAGTGGCAGAGTTGGGTGTGGACCAGTCTGCTCGACACAGATACTAATCTTTCTCCATTCCACAACAGCTGACCACTTAGTAAGGGTGACCTGGTGGCATGGAGATCTGTCCTCTGGCCTCTGGCCTGTCTACTGTGACCATTGTGGTACCTGCTCCAGCCAACTGTTTCCTCCAACCCTGTGGAGGTTGACTGACCTCTCTCCTCCCTAGGCAGAGCTCCAGGAGCCCTCCTTCCTCCAGAGCAGCCTCTGTTGGCATGTCCTGGAGGACCTCGTCCCTCCCAGAAGTGGGGACAGCAAAGTCTCGCTGACCCTGGAGTTGCTGGCTGCAGATATCTGGCATGGAGGAGGATAAGCGGGAGGGCTTGCAAGTCACAGGCCTGACATCCTGGCAGTGGGAAGTCCCAGCTGACCTGTCCAGCCAGAAGGGCTAGAACATTCCCATTTGTCACCATACATCAGACAGGAGAGGTATCCTATCTTGGGGTGGGGGTGTCTCTTGGGATCTTGTGGCCTCTGGCCTGCCTCCATCTGTGGTCAGCAGTGGCTCAGCACCAAAGCATCCTAGAGGTTCCTGGGCCAGTCCCTGACTGATACCCCAGGAAGTGTAGGCTATACAACTATTCCTTTCAGGGCCAGGGCAGGAGGAATGAGGCCAAAGAGAGTGGTGGCCCCTGCCTGTCACCCCTCTCACCCCAATCTAACTCTTCTCTCCATCCTTCCTTAGATCCAGGCTCTTTTTCACTGTGGAGTTGATTTCTTTTTCTTGTGGCCTTGTTCTTGGTGGGGCCAGAGAACAGCATGTCGTCACCCTCTCTAAATATTATATCTCTGCAGAGAATTGATGAATGTGACTCATCACCCTTCCATTCTCAGCTAGAGAATCCCCAGGCCCTTCCTTGTTGATAGGAGTGTGATCATAATTATAAAAATAACAGTAAGCCGGGCTCGGTGGCTCAGCCTGTAATCCCGCGCCTTTGGGAGGCTGAGGTGAGTGGATTGCCCAAGCCCGTGGGTTTGAGACCTGCCTGGGCAGCGAGACCTCATCTCTACAATAAATCAAAAAATCAGCCGGGCATGGTAGCGCGTGCCTGTAATTCCGGCTACTCGGAAGGCTGAGGCGGAAGGATCGCTGGAGCCCAGCAGGCGAGGCTGCGGTGGCCGGGAGTGGCCACTGCACTCCAGTCTGGGTGACAGAGTGAGACTCCAACTCAAAAAAAAATAAAATAAAATAACAGTAACAGCAATAATAGCAGCTTACAATTACTGAACACTTGCTATGTGCCCAATATTGTGCTAAGCACTTTCCCTATATCATTCCATCTACTCTTTGCCAGCCTGTTAAGTAGGTACTCTTCCTATTCTGTTATGCAGTTGAGGAAACTGAGGTTCAGAGTAGCTCAATGCCTATAACTTGTCCTGGTCACATAGCTAGGATACAACAGAGCGGCAACATGCAGGGATGCTTAACCCAGACCCCAGGCCTAACCACTGTGCCCCCTGGCTCTCCACAAGTCCAGCTTCAAGGTGTGTTTTCAAACTGTGACGTCACCCTCCACCTCCTACTCAACCCCAACCCAAGCCAAATGTTCAACCCAAAACAGAGACCAAAGCAAGAGCAACCAGTGCTGCTAATGGACCCTGGAAAGAAGCCACAGCAGGATATTTGCATATGATTGCCTGTGCTGGCCTCTGATGTGTACCAGCCACCTCTCTCTCTGGCAGTGTTAGAGTCAGAATTACCTCCGTCCCCATGAAAATTACAGTGTCTTGATTTTTCTCTCCTTTCATCTCTTTCTTTCCTGATTGCTGTCATTGATCCTGGCACATTTGAGACAGATGCCCCCACTATGACTGGGGGCTGATGAGCTGGCCACTCTGTGATTAGAGCACTATTCTTTTATTGACCAAAGTCACTGCCTCCACGGGAGTGGGGAGAGAGGCGTCACCCAAGGGTAATTACCATGGAAGAGGCCCAAATCAGACCCTCTGACCCAGACCCCTTGCTGCAGGGCTGGGGGCCCAAGAACCAGCAACTGTGGGACAGATGGGGAGTCAGATGATGCCTGATGTGTGGGAGGGGAGAAGGGAAGAGAGGACAAGGAACTGGGCAGAAGTGCAGGGGTGGCCAGGTGAGCCAGCTGCATTAGCCAAGCTAGGCTGAGAACCTCTATGCTTGAAGTGCCAGGCTGTTTCTGAGCAGAGAATTTTCTGGATTTCCTTCATGTTCTGTATGAGTGAAACATGTAGAAGGTTCTGCTGAGCTAAGAATAATCAAGGAAAGCGCCTTTTGTCCATGCTGTACCAGGGACAATGCCTGGGCCAGAGAGGTGGTTATAATAGGACCAAGAGAGAAAATGCCAGAAGTGGGGAGCTCAAGGGCTCAGCTCCTATGTGTTGGGAACATTTGGTGGGCCATCCCTCCCCACCTGCAACTCAAGCCTCTGGAATTTGTTCTGCTAGGGAAAGCTGTTTCTTTACATGTCCTAAGGTGAAGACCTCCAAATTTAAAGAGCTACCATTAGACAGGAAAATTCCTCAGTGGCTCTTCAGTCACATAGACACACACACACACACACACACACACACACATACTGGAAGCCAAACCTCTCTCCTTCCTCTCCTCAGGTCCCCTGTTGGCCCAAGGGCTCCCTAAGTCTCCTTCCTGGGTATATAAAAACATCTCTTCAGTATTCAAGCTAGGTAAAACCTGATATTAGAAAGCTTTCTGGGAGCAATTTCCCCACTTAACAAGCTATAGTATTCTGGACAAGTTTCTTAATTTCTGTGCCTCAGTTTCCTTACCTGTAAAAAGGAGATAATCACAGTACAGACCTCTCATATTTGGTGTGAGGATTAAGCGAGTACACAAAAGCGCTTAGGGCAGTGGATCAGTTCAAGCAAGTGCTGCATAAGTGTGAACTGTTACTGCCAGTGATTACTCTGCTGTGGGAGGACAGAGGCCGGCGTGAGAACAAGGAGCAAGGAAATTAGCACATCCACACATCTAAAAGGGCCTAAGCCCAGAGCCCGCAGCACCCTCAGACACCCCTGGACATGGAGATTCAGTCAGGGGAGCTTTCTTCCTGAGAGACTGAGGCAGCCGCTGCTGAATACAACAGTTCCTTGCTGGCAGAGGAGCATGGGTGGGGGTTGAGAGATTCTGAAAACTGAGGATAAATGTGTTGTGCAGATACATTTTTTTCTCCCAAGGGTTTAAAGTCTCAGTCTTGGGAGACAGATGGAGGAAAAAAGCAGAATTGAAAATCTTGGATCCCAGGGAACACTTGGGGACTGGGCAGTTCTGCCTGCTCTGCATGAAAAAACCTGCCATCAGCCTCACCTACAGTGTGCGTGCACGTGTGTGCATGTGTGTGTTTGTGTGTAATAATTTGCATGAATCCATTTAATCCCTTTACTGAAAATTCAGCCCAAGTTTCCAAAGGGTTCTCTTTACACCAACTACAGAGGACTCATGAGTTCTAAGAAAACTTGCCTGGGCAGAAAGAACTCTCTCGAAGACAAACCCAGCAGCTCCTTTTCTGGGCATATGGGAGGATTACAGGGCTCTCCAGGAAGTCATGCTGGATGAAGGCCACTGTATCGCTTCGTGTCCCCATGGAACTCATAAGCAGATTTTGCACTCTATTAATCTACATCTGTTTGCACATCCCTGCTGTCAGCAGCTTCTGTCTAGGGAGGCAGCAAACACACAGTGGAAGGACCGTGGGCTCTGGAGCAGCCCACCTGGGTGTACTGCTCCCGGCTGGGACCCTTGACTCTCTTTTCTTTCTTTCTTTTTTTTTTTTTTTTTTTTGAGTTGGAGTCTCACTCGGTCGCCCAGACTGGAGTGCAATGGCTGCTCCTGGCCACCGCAGCCTCGACCTGCTGGGCTCCGGCGACCCTTCCGCCTCAGCCTTCTGAGTAGCCGGAATTACAGGCATGCGCTACCACGCCCGGCTGATTTTTTTTATTTATTGCAGAGATGAGATCTCGCTGCCCAGGTGGGTCTCGAACCGCGGGCTCAGGCAATCCACTCACCTCAGCATCCCAAAGGCGCGGGATTACAGGCTTAGCCACCGAGCCCGGCGACTCTCTTTTCATCTAGAGCAATCCCCATGGTTTTTTCTTCCTCCATGATTAACTTTTTTAAAAGTTCAGAATGTAGACTGTCCCACATTCTGGGTTTGTCCAATTGTTTCCTCGTGGTACTTTTTTTTTTCTTTAAACTTTGTATGACGGAAAATCTCAAATACAGTATATACAAAGTAAACAGAATAGGAGTTCGGTCTATAAATTGGGATGCTGGTAAAATTAGTCACCAGCTTACAGGGCTGTCAGGAGGACTGGTAACAAGGTGGGCAATGCTGGGCACAGTGTCCGGCACATAGGTGTGGACACTGCCAGATGATGGTGAAGATGTGATGATGGTGGTAACATCTGGGTCCCCAGTCTATGCTTTCTGTCTCCCTTGTTAAGTTAGATGTTCCCCTCAGAAGTTGGTGGTATGGCTTCCTCCTTTCTCTCTCCTCTCCTTGCAGTCTCACCGCCCCCTCCCACCTCTTAGGAGAGTTACCTAGGGCACAGTGACAACTCACTCCACAGGCCTTGGGGTGCGGGGCTGACGTGTTCCAGGCAACACACTTTCCAAAGCCACCAGGCCACTCTGTTGGGCTGTGCCCACTTGAAAGGAAGGAAGTGGGATGTCTCCCTTGGGGTCCAGTTCTTCCATGTGGCCCTCACCCCCCAGCCTCACCCCTACCTCACGTTGTCATGTTTCTGGATGTAAATCTTATGGAACATCATATCCTCCTGCTTGGCGTTGATGTCTGCTTTCATCTCCATGGCAACATGACGGGGAAGGACAGACAGCAGGAGCCGCTCCTGCAGAGGGAAGTAGATGCTTTCGTCACTGCTCCTTCCTCCTGGCTGGCAAGGGCCCCCTGCTCCACATCTGTGCCTTGCCTGCAGGGCCTTGGAAAACCTTCCAGGCTTTCTTGAGACTCATAAGGCTAACACTTGTGTGTGTATGTGAGCAGTCACGCCCCTGGGACTATCAGGTCCCATCTGCCTGGGACACCTCTTGGTTCTTCGGCATAGCTTGCCACATGGCACAAGGAACTCCTGGTGAGCCTACAAGTACTAAGTACCTGGGGTTAGAATCCTGGCTGTCACCTGAGGCTCTGTGTGACCTTGGAAAAATTACTGAACTTCTCTGAGCCTCAGGTTCCCCATCTATAAAACAGGGAAGGGGTTGTTGAAAGCATTAAATGAGAGTCACTCAATCATCATCAAATATTTATCGAGCACCTACCACGTTCTGGGCACCACGCTGGGGGTCAGGAGTTATAACCAAGAGGGATTCAGGCAAGGATCCTCCCTCACAAGGCTCCCAGTCCCATGGGGGTCTGGGGTACTAAGGGGGCACTTGCAGGGATACCTGACCGAGGCTGGGAGAGGAGGGGCAGTCAGAGAGGGCTTTGTGGAGACCAGAAGGATAGGGTGGGGAGGACTCTCTAGTTCCCCTGGAGGACAGTGGCCCAGGAGAGAGGGAAGCAAGTCGACTCCGAGAAACCAAGAGAAGCAAGACCAGCTGCAGGGGAGGTGGGAGAGAAGTAGGGAAAAGGACAGGCCACCCCATGGAGGGCCATATTAGCTCATTACAGGGTCCAGATGTCATCCCTTTCCCAGTTCTCCCCCCCAACTCCAAGGTACCCGGCTGCCTCCCATGCCAGGCTTCCTGCCAACATAATTCTCTCATCTCTTGCGTTTCGTTCTAGCTGCCTCCAGCCCTAGACATTCTCTTGTCCCTTATTCCACATCAGATGCTGGGGTCACCCATGCAGCCCTTTTCCTGC
This sequence comes from Cephalopachus bancanus, assembly GCA_027257055.1. NCBI lineage: Eukaryota > Metazoa > Chordata > Mammalia > Primates > Tarsiidae > Cephalopachus > Cephalopachus bancanus. The sequence goes on along the minus strand of JAPVLO010000022.1, from coordinate 1,804,963 downwards.
TTCTGTGTCATCTCCGGCTCCTCTCGCTCCTTCTGGCCCCAAATATGGTGTGTCCCACCTCTGTCCTCATCTTCTTCATGCCTGCCCTCTGGAAGCAAGTCCATGACCAAGACTTCTACTGCCAAACAGCCGCCTCCCATGTCCCTACCTCCTGTCTAGGGCTCATCAGTCTCCAGCTAGGCACCTGAATGTCTTGCCGCTGCCACCTCGGCATCAGGCCCAAACCACACTCATTTTCCCTCACTGTCATTCCCCGCCTGCTCTTCTTTTCAAGTTCCCTGCCTTTGCCCGCAACACTCTCACTCTGCTGCACAAGGTCAAGACCCTGCTCATGTGAGGGGCTTTTGCCTTTCAGATCTTTCTCTCTGAGACGCATTCTTCTCCCTCAGCCTCAGGCCCTGTCTAGCACTGTTCAAGTCCCGCCGATTTGGAAATGGCTCTCACCTGTTTCCTTTCTGTTCTGTGTCCTCCTCCACTGTCCACAGGCGGTTCTCACCCAGCTCTAGGATTCTGGTACGCTGCACTAGCCAGGCAGCCTCCCTTCTGCCCTCCTTGCTGCCTGTGCTGCCCCAGTCTCTCCAGAACACTACCTGTGCCATGCCCCTCCCCTGCTCAACACCTTCATGGGTTCCCTGGTTCTACCAGCCACATGAAATATGGACCCGCTGAACCTACTCTTTCTTATTTCCCACTGTAGCCCAGTGCTCCGGTCCACCTGTACCCTTGCTGTGCCTCACCTATGCCCAGCCCACTTCCTACCACCCCAGCCTGCTGCTCTGCTCCTTGCTGAAGCAGCCTCTCCAGCCCAGGTCACCTTCAGGTCCAGCCTGGATGACCGGGTGGCCCCTGGATCTTTCTCCGTCTCCAAGCTTGCCACTCCTGGTCCATCCTCCCCACTGCAAGCAAGCGAGTGCCTTTTTGAAAACACATAGCAGACCACATCCTTCCTATGCCTCCTGAAACTTCCAGGATCAGCCCACACCCATAGCCTGCCCTCGAGGTTTCCATGGTCTCACTCTTTTCCTCCCTTTTACCTGCTGTCTCAGCACCCCTAAACTGAAATCCACACTCCACCCTGGACAGAGCAGACTACATAAGGTTCCCAAACCTCCTGGAATCTGTCTGGCCTTTGCACACAAGCTACCCAGCTGGTGTCACCATCCCCACTGCTGCTCCTGACCTTCCCGCAGGGTCTCCCCATTCCCAGGAGGAAGGCTGGCTCTGACCGCCAGCGACCCTCCCCAACTAGGCCTCTTGTATACAGCCCCTGATATGCTATAGGTCAGTGGCCCGTTCACTGTGTGTGAGGAGAGACCGCCTTGGGGGCCGCAGCTGCTACTCCTCCAGCATCACAGCCCAGAGCTGTATGCTGAGGAAACTAGTCAGTTACTGAAGGGTGGTATCTCCACAGGTCTGCCTGGTCTCCCCACACAGCAGTAAACTCGGCCATTGAAGGCCATCTCATATTTACTGAACTCTCAGGAAGTAGTTATTGGTGAGAGAAACTTGAATTAAAGGACAATTCTGTGAAAATATGACAATGGGGAGGAAGAATGCTACAAATTGTTTAGATTCATGAGAGGCCTTCCCATGTGTATAACTAACTCTGGGGCTGAGGGCCAGGAGGGGTGGGCAGGAGGCAGCCAGGGGAGCAATGAAATCTTTCATCAGATAGCACCTAGAAGCTTTCCCTGGGATAACAAGTCGTGCTTTCTGCGAGGCTTGTTGGCTCTAGCTGCTGAGGAGAAGTGCTTGTCCCCAGGAAGCAAGCTTCCCTTCTACAGAGGGTTGGCCCCTGAACATGGCCCTGTGGATCTGGTGAAAAGTTCAGCTTGGCCAGGGCCAGAGGAAGTAAACCGTGATGAGCTGTAAAATGGTCACTCTCCTAGAGAAGGGATGAGGCCCAGAAGTGAGAGGGGACAGGAAAGGAGCTGAGATCTCAGGTGAGAGACACTGGGGCCTGGAATGGGGAGGAGACAAGGGGCTTTTGAGGAAGGCTGGGCTTAGAGTGTGAGCACAGTGCAGTGTGCCAGAGGTGAGGCAGGTTTGTTGACAAAAGACAGTGGGAAGACCCCAGGAACACCGCCAAGCATGCACTTCCTTCAAGAGGCTGGACCAGGAGCCCAGACAGGGCCAAAGAGTAAATGAGGAAAGCCAGGCCTCAGACTGGTCTGCGTTGGTGGGAACATGACAATACTTGAAGGACACAGAGGCAGTGAGGGAGGGAAACAGGACCGTGGGCCTGGAGAGGCACTGATGAGCTTCACCCCCTGGCTCGGCTGTCCAGTGTCCCCGGCCGTGTTACTGTAACTCACCCAGGATGCATCCAGATGGAGTCAGGGACGCCCCCCCCCCATGGTAGTAATCCGCTCTGCATTCAGGGTGGCCATAGCACGCGCTCCACGCTGGCCAGGAGATGCAAGTGACTACTGCTGTCTGGGTCGTTTTCTCCCTGTCCCCACACTCCAAGGCAGAGACCTTCCATGTTCACATCAGCCAATGGACCTGACATAGCACTAGGCATGTGAGGGGCTCCACCAATGTTTGCTAGGGAAACCCTAACATAAAGGGGGAGTAGGCCTCTCTGGTTTGGAGTAACCTTGTTGCATAAGAGTCAGTGGGCACCCCATTGCCCCGCTGACCTACCCAATCTCTCCCCTGGGGTTGCCACGGCCCCCTCCGGGACTCCTGTCTGGAAGCTATGTCTCAGAGTCACCAGACCCCTACAGTTCACACACAGGAGAGGAGACCATGGTGATCCAGATCCAGACCTGTAACCCAAACAGGACTCTGCCTCCCATGGTGGGAATGGCTGAAACTCCCCCTCCCACCACACCCTTACCCAAGAGAGGTGCACATGGGGCAGGTCCCTCTCTGCTCCAAGGCTCACTGAGGGAACCCCCCATCCAAGTCTGTGGCCCTGGGACTGGCCTACCTTCCCCCACCCAGGAACGTCTAGGGAGAAACAGGACTGTCTTCCATCTCTGCACCAACCAAACCCCAGAACACAGCAGAGAGGAACAGTCAAGTGTGGGGTGCCACGGGGACTGCAGCCCCTGTCTCCTCCCCCTTCTCCATCATCCCTCCCCTGGAGAGCACTTTGGTGCCACTTGAGAATGCTGGAGGGGCATGCAGGGAGGGAGGAGCCTCTTGTTGCTGGGCTTGCTTACAGACCACAGTGACCCCATGAAGAGGCTGTGGGCGAGGACAGGGTAGAACTCTCTCTCCGGAGTCCCTCCAAGAGGATTCCCACAGAGTCAGGAATGCTGGACTCCCTCAAGGGAAAACAATCCCTGTGCCTCCTCCGGGGGAGCAGAGTGAGCAGCTGAAATGAGCACCGCCCATGGGGGAGGAGGCAGAGCCGCACCGAGGCAGGTCTGGAGTCTCTTTACTCCCTCCCGCTAAGCAAGGGCAGGAGGGCCTCACTCACCTGCTGCTGGTTCTCCCGCTGCGAGTGGAGCCGCGCCTGGATGCACTCCCGGGTCTCCTGGAAGGCCTGTCTCTGGGAGACCTCGGCCGGGTAGTGGGTGCAGACGCCCACGATGTTGGTGCAAGAGAAAATGAGGACATTGGAGACAAGCTGCAGAAGGAGAGAGGACCACACCAAGCTCAGACCTCGATCCTCTTGGTCCCAAAGTGTGGGGCCCCCAGCCCCATCTTAGCAAACACACACCTAGTGCTAATAAACAAATTCGGAGGACACCAGCAGCTGACCTCTGGGAGCAGCCAGGCATAATCAGTCAGACTGTCTGATATCTGCCAAACCCAAAGCTTAGGCTGGCCTGTGACGGGGTATGGCCCCCTAGGGACACCCAATCACCTAATAATCATACTCATAACATCCAAAATTACAAGGTTAAGTGTACTGATGGTGCTATAACAAAGTTGAGTGTACTGGGGGCGGCAGGGGCTGCATGGAAGGTGCAACCACCACCCTTGGTGGGGTTTCACTTTTGACAGCACGATATAGTCCAACATAGGACAAGGGGCTGCCTTCCCTAGAGATCACCTGCAATGAACCAAGGCCTCACAGGACCCATCAGGTCCCCAGTACTATGTTAAGTGCTCTAGGAAATGAAAGGACAAGGCGCTTGGCTGGCCAAGACCAGTGTCCACAGTGGATCTCCACTCCTTCCCTCCCTAGGCTTCCAGATTTTCTCCCACCAGCTCCGACAACCCACTCCTCCAGCTGGGGAGCATCTCACAGCTCTCTTGCTCCTTCCCGACTGGGATGTGTATGTGGAAAAATACCACTGACCCTCCAGGTCAGCAAAGTCAAGACTGGAATTCTTTTGAAAGGAATATTTACTGAAAGTCTAAGGGAAAACGAAACACAATACAATGCAACCCACACAAGCAAGTTTTTATGGCACATTTTAGATCCTAGTGAATGATGTTTAGGCAAAATTTCTATTGGCAGGTAACATTCCTGGGGTGTCTGAGTATTCTGATTCTGGTTGTGCCCTTGTCTTTCTGCACTTTAGAAATCTAATCTCTGGAAGACAGAGCCATGCCCAGATGCTCTGGCTTCCAGGTTTTGAGCCACACCTCAGTTACTCCCTCCAAAAACTTAATTCTTAGCCCCAGCTCCAGAAGACGAGCTCAAGTCAGCCCCCGCACCTTCCGCTGTGGCTCCTTCAACCCTTGGGAGCCCTGTGCTGGTCCCAAGTTCTGAAGAGAGGAAGGCACTTGTCCATTTACTGGGAGTGCCAAAAAAAAAGTGTATACATTTTAAGAGATGTTTGCTGTAATCAGAAATGTCTGGATGCTGATGGTAACCACTTTAAGCACCTCTTGTAATTGCAGAATTCAAGTGTGACTTGTATTCATCTTATTGAGTATAAAAATTTAATACAGTTTTCTCCTTTCTTAAAATATGTATACTTATTTGGGGGGGCACCCTTTGTATACCCCAGAGAGCCTTTCTCTTGGGACTGTAGCTGCCTGGCAGTGGCCTGGCAGATGACTCCTAGTCTATTCTGTAGGGGCCTCTTTGTCTCTGGAACCTAGAAGTACTGTCCTTGACTCCAGTCTGTTTTGCCTAAAGGCTTTCCCCACCACAGCTTCAAGATGGTCCCAACCTTCATCCGGAGTCCTCAGCCAGTCTAGGCCTGAGGTCACATGGGCTTCTTGCTGGATGTAGTACTATCTTTCCCTAAAGACATCCTACAGTGTGTCTGCCCATGAAGAAACTGTCTCTTTTCCATTTCAAAGTCTTACTCTCTCCTGGCTGAAGAATGCTCTGAGCTCCCCATGTGCCTTCTAGGAAGGGGCAAGCTCAGATTACTAGCTCTACCACCTCTGTTGGCTACTGTTGCTGACTCACGACTCCCACAGCCTTCTGCCCCAGCCCCATCCACCCCAGAATTCCATCACTGTCATTGTATGTAAAGCTACGGCATGAGAAATCTGACCTACTTCTCACAAGAAGGAAGACCCCTGTTCTTCAGAAACTTATAATCCAGTTGAAGAGTGTTAGAGATGGTATGTTTGTGTCCCCCAAAATATGTTAATATGTTAAAATCCTAGCCTCAATGTGAGGGTATTAGGAGGTGGGGTCTTTGAGAGTAATTAGGTCGTGACTCTCTGCTTTTCACCTGGTGAGGATATGAGGAGATGGCCATTTGTAACCCGAAAGAGGGTCCTCACCAGAACCCAACCATGATGGTATCCTAATCTTGAACTTCTACTCTCCAGACTGTGAGAAATAAATTTCTGTCTATGATATTCTCTTATAGAAGCCCAAACTATCTAGGACAAGGAGATGAGTGATAAAAACTGAAGCAGAACTTGCAATATGAAGCAGAAATTGATTCATACCAAGCAAGGGGTAAGGGGATTGCCTGGGTTAGGGAGGGGAGGGAGGATGATGAGAGAGACCTCTGGGCAGGCCTGGGGTACACTGGGGTCTCTATATTAGGCAGATGTCTGTTGAGGATGGCAGGCGTGGGAAAGAGCATTCTTTGAGAGAGCAGCCAAGAAAGCATGGGCATGGGAGGCCCATGTCCCCAGGGTACTCTGAGCCCTTGAATAAATAATCCATGTTCTCTGATTCTCCAGGAGAAATCCACAGAGAGAGGAAGGCACTGGGTGATAAAACAAATAGGAGCTACTTTCGGACAGGCTAATGTATCATGATAATACAACATGATCAAGTGGGGTTTATCCCAGTAATGAAGGCTGATTCAAGTTCAAAATCAATCATTGTAATTCTCCCTGTCAACAAACTAAAACAGAAAAACCGTATGATTACTTCAATGGTTACCAAAAAATCATTTGACAAAATATGACATATATCAATGATTTTTAAAATTCTTACCAAATTAGGAATGGAAGAAAAGTCCCTTAATCTTATCAATGGCATATACAAAAACCTACAGCTAAACATCATACTTAATGGTGAAAGACTGAATGTCTTCTCCTAAGACCGGGAACAAAGTAAGGCTGTCCTTCTCATTACTCCTATTCAACATCATACTGGAGATCCCAGGCCATGCAATAAGAGGAGAGAAAGAAACAAAAGGTATACAGATTAGAAAGGAAAAAATGAAACTGCCTCTATGTGCAGATGTCATGATTGTCTACATAGAAAAACTTCAAAAAATCTACAAAACAACTACCAGAATTATTATTCAAGTTTAGAAAAGTTATAGGACACAAGATCAATAAACAAAAAGCAACTGTCCCTCCAGCCCTTGGGAGAAGTTGTGGCTCCTCCAGCCCTTGGGAGCCCTGTGCTGGTCCCAACTGTATTTTTATATATGAGCAATGAATAATTAGAAGTAAAATTTTTAAATTTGACCTTTTGTATCTATAGTTTTTGCCTCTGTGGATTAATCCAACCATGTATCTAAATCCTCTGATTCAAAGAGTCAACTGTACATATTTTCCATCAATGGATAGTTGAATTGTGAATGTAAAACCCATGAATACAGAGGGTCAACTATACTATAAGGGACTTGAGCATCCAAGGATTAGGTATTCACAGAGGGATCCTGGAACCAATCCCCTGTGGATATGGGGGAACAAATGTACCATTTAAATAGCACCAAAACCATGAAACACTTAGACAGAAATGTAACACATATGTGCAAGAACTATTCACTGAAGGCTATAGAACACTGGCAAGAGAAATTTTAAAAGATCTAAACAAATGGAGATATGTACCATGTTCATATATTAAAAAATGTAATGCTCATATGTCAATTTTCCCCAAAACTGATGAATAGATACAACACAATTGCAATCAAAGCAATGAGAATAGCCAAAATACTTTTGGAAAAGATGAACCCAATTGGCAAACTCACACTATTCCATTTCAAGACTTATTATAAGGCTACAGTAATTAAGACTGTGTGGTACTAGCATAAGAATAGAAATATAGATCAATGGAAAAGAACTTAGAGTCCAGAAATAAACCTTTATATTTATTGTTAGTTAATTTTTGACAAGGGTATCAAGAAAATTCAACGGGGGAAAGAACAGTCATTTCAACTAGTGATGCTGACAAAACTGAATATCTACATGCAAAAGAATAAAGTTCGACTTCCTATCTCAAACTGCATACAAAAATTGACTCAAAGTGGATCAGAGACCTAAATGTGAGGACTGCAGCTAGAAAACTCTTAGAAGACAACATAAGAATAAATCTTCAGCCAGACATGGTGACTCAACCTGTAATCCCAGCACTGTGGGAGGCAGAGGTGAGAGGATTGCCTGAGCCCAGGAGTTCGAGACCAACCTGGGCAACTTAGTGAGACCTCATGTCTACAATAAATAAATTTTTAAAAATTAGCCAGGTGTGGCGGCACATGCCTGTAGTTCTGACTACTTGGAAGGCTAAGACAGAAGGATTGCCTAAGTCCAGCAGGTCAAGGCTGCAGTGGCTGTGAACATGCCACTGCACTCTCCAGCCTGGGTGATAAAGTGAGATTTACTTAAAAACAAACAAACAAAAAACTTCATGACCTTGGATTAGGTGATGAAGGTGATGATTTCTTACATATTATACCAAAAGCACAAACAACAAAAGAAAACGAAATAGATAAAATGGACTTCAAAATTTAAAACTTCTGTGCTTCAAAGGGCACCACCAAGAAAGTGAAAAGACAACCGACAGATTGGGAGAAAATATATGCAAATCATATATCACACCTTTATTTTTGACAAATGTAAAGGCAGTTGCATGGAGAAAGGATAGTCTTTTTAAAAACGGCATTAGATCCTCCTTTGTACATTGATGAGTTTAAAAAAAACAACAACAGTGCTAGAACAATTAGACATCCATATGATAAAAACAAACCTCACAAAATATACAAAATTAACTCGAAATGGTTCATAGGCCTAAATGCAAAACCTACAATGCAAATTTTAAAACACAATGAGATACTACCACACACTATTAGAATGGCACACAAAAATTTATACATATATGTTTATGGGCTACTACTCAGCTATAAAAAACGGAATGAAATACTGATCCACAACAACAACATGGGCCAATCTCAAATGCATCATGCTAGAATAAAAGAAGCCAGACTCAAAAGGCTACAGACCATGTGATTCCATTTACATGGCATTCTGCCAAAGCAAAACTGCAGAAAGTGAACATAGACCAGTGGTTTCCAGGGGGCAGTGGGTAGGGTTGACTACAAAGGGGCAGCATGAGGACATATTTTGGGGTGATGGAACTGTTCTATGTCTTGATTGTGTTAATGGTTACACAGCTATATGCGTCTGTCAGAACTGTACATTAATAAGAGTAAATTTGACTGTATAAATTACACCTTAATTTTTTTTTAAAATGACACAAGTCAGATCCAGGAGACTGGGAGAAAGAATGTGAGGGGTTTGCTGAACAGGGAAAAGGGTGGCCTTTCCTCTTTCTGAGGCCAGAAAGAGTGTTCAGCGTCTATTTTGAGACATGACCCCCAGGGTAATTAGCAACTGGCTGCTGTACATCTCTGTACTAATCCCCAGGGTCTCTCCTGCTGTAATGTGACTCCTCCCGCAGCCAGAAGGCCAATGGCAACGGACAGTGCAAATCCAGGTAAAACGATGCGCCGTAACCCAATAGGGGTCCAAATGGCTTTGCTAAGCTTAGTATGCCTCAGTGTTCATCTCTCTTTTGCGAAACACAAAACTGAGCAGATAGAAGGACACTGGGGTTTAAGAGCAGGGTCTTGAGCAAGGTTATAGAAAAGGGGATTTCAGCAAGTTGGACCTGAAAGTGAAAAAGAGATGAATACCTGCCTCACCACTCTCACCATCTGCCAAAAAGCAGGAGTTTGTGCAACAAGGCTTAACAGGAGCTAAGGCCCCTGTGCAGATGTTCAGTTCATGAATAGAGAGAAGGCATGGATAAAATCTGATGGAATTCTACTTACAGACTCCCGGGAAGGGATATGCAGTTGAAAAATGATCTCACACCTTGGGCACAAGAATGGCAGATCCAAATGCTGCCTGGCTCTTCTCTCCACTAAAACAGTGATCAAATATTGAGCTCCTTCCTATGCCCTCATGGAGGCAGACACAGGAAAAGTAAGTATAAACCTTATCCCTGTGTAAAGGACTTAATTAGTAAATAATAACAGGTATTAGTCACTGCTGAGACTTCACAACAGCAGGTAAACAGAGCCTAATTAAGAGTTTGCTGGTTTTCCCCGTGTTGGTCTCACAGGACACATCTAACAACATGGAACTTGTGTGTGTGTGTGTGTGTGTGTGTGTGTGTGTGTGTGTGTGTGTGTGTGTGGAGTCAGTGCTGTTGGGAGACATATGACATACACCCTCATTACACCCAGTGAAGCAAAAAAGAGACCCAACAATACAGCAGACCTCGGCCCTGGGAGAAGTCTCAGCATCTGCTTTGAAACAAGCCCTGCAGATGGCTGGGAGCCAGGCGGACCAGGTCCAGGGGATCCAAGGACCATACCAGGAGAAATCCCACTGGGAAGGGGGGATGTTTGAATTCTATTCTCAGCATCAAAACCCAGGGGAGAGACCTATGAATATTTTATATTTCTAAAACCCCAGCACTTCTGAAATGTAATCTCTGGCTGCCTGCAGGCTGCAGGTTTGATTTGGGCCAACAGTACTCAGTTTGCGCAGTATCTCCTTGGCAGAAGACTCAAAGAAATCCAAGAAGCCAGCTTCAGACGCTGCGGTCATTTCTGCCTCTCCTCTCTGAGTTTTCAGGGGGTTCCGTGGGCCCACTGCAATAGACTAGCTACTCTACAGTCTTGGGAAAGGTGCAAGGCAAAGGGGCATGGGGAATGCATGGGTCTGGAATAGAAGGAAAAGAGGTGAAGACTAGGGTTGGGGAAGATCCCTGATCAGTTTGTTCTCTGATGTGGCTCCTGTTCCCAATGAGTCTGCTTGCTCCTTGCAGTGTGGTTCACAGGCAGTGGGAATCTGAATTTCCCGGGGAACCAGATTTAGTGATTTGAAAGGGGGTGGGGGAAGCAGGGTGTCCAGTTAAATTTGAATTTCAGACAAAACAATGAGTAATTTTTAAATATGAGTAGGTCCCATGCAGGCCAAGCACAGTGGCTCATTCCTGTAACACCAGTGCTTTGGGAGGCTGAGGCGGGAAGATTGCATGATGTCAGGAGTTTGAGACAAGGCTGAGCAACATAGTGAGACCCCTGTCTCTACAACAAAAAAAAATTAAAATTAGCTGAGCGTGGCAGTAGGCCTGTGGTCCCAAGTACTGGGGAGGTTGAGGCAGGAAGATCACTTGAGCCCAGGAGTTCGAGGCTGCAGTGAGCTCTGATCGCACCACTGCACTCCAGCCTGGATAGGAGAGGGAGACCCCTACAAAAAACAAAATAAAAAATAAATCTCATGCAACATTTGGAAGCTACTTATACTAAAAACATTATTCACTGTTTATCCAAAATCAAATTTTAATTGGGTGATCCATATGTTACCTGGTAACCCTACCAGGTCCTTTTCAAACCATGCCTCCTCTCCCCCAGTTGTGACAATCCTCTCCTCCAGCTGCTGCCCACTCTACCCTACTCCCCCTTCCAGATCCTACTCCGTTCATAGTGAGGACAGAGCAGACGGACCACAGTATTTTCTCTTTGCATCAGAGTCTGAAATCAGCCCAACAAATTGCAAGTCAAAGAGATGCGATCTGATTTTCCAAATCCACCCATGGGCCACAAGAGATGAGACCACGTCAGGGACCTTGGGGGCTGAGGGCCAGCTTCCCCCATACTCTGGGCATGAGGAAGGGAGGGGAGGCCCTCTCTTGCAGGGTGTCCTCTGGGCCCTGACCCTAAAGACAGGCACAACTCCTTCCTTGTCTAGTCCTTTTTTCAGCTTACAAACACACAAAACTAACAACCAAATGAGTCCTAAATAAAAGAAGCTGACAAGCCTGACAAGAGTTCCTTCCTCCCACGCCGGATTTCATTTGTCTTACACAGTGGTGGTAGGAAGCTCAGGGGACCTCGGTGGAATCCCATTAAGATATAAAATAAAATAAGTCAAGGAAGAATAATCTTAAATTATATACTCTTAGAAGACATATCGGCATGGTTCCTTGTATACTGTACCATGCTCAATTAGGTGCCTAATGGTTTATTTAAATTATTACATGTTTTTTAACTTAAAAAAAATTATAGTGGCACCTCTAAAATTTTTCTTTTACAAAGACTCAAGACTGCTGTATGTGCTTTTGGTGATCAGAGCTGCATTATCTCTGCTTGGGGGCTTTTGTGATGAGGTCCTTATCCAAGGAGGTGGCTGGCTCTACCCAACTGGCTCTAGAAAGACAAGGCCAAGCCTGCCTCTCTGTTCACTTCATTCCCACTGGGGTCCTATGCAGACAACGTCCCCCTCCTCTTCCTTCCAGGTAGGATCAAGTTGCTTTGGGATTGTCACTCTCTCCTGCTCTGGAACCCCCCAAGAGCTCCAGCCTCTCTGGAATGACAGACACTCTTAACATCATGACACTATCCTACTCAAAAGCACACCAGAGCTCCCGATTACCAGCAAGACGAAGCCCAAACTCCTGCACTGACATTAACATCCCGTGGTCTCACAGATCACATTCCCCAATCCCAGCAAATCACTGTACCTGAAAAACATCAATCTACGCAATGATACTAAAAGTGTAATGTTTATTTAGTACAACTTTAACATTACTAAAATCAGAGCATGAAGTATTAACAAATCAACAATTAGCATCTGCTAATTGACAAGTACCTAGGAATGATTGGGTGCAACAATCTGCAGTTTTCAAAACACCTTCACATGCCATCATTAATTTTACCCTCATCACATCCCTGTAAGACAAGCAAGCTGAGCAGCATCATCCTATCCCAATAAGGAAACTGAGGCTGGAGGCAGAAGCTCTGCCTGGGGTTACACAGCAAGGCAACGGCAGGGCTGGGCCACAGCCTTCTCTTTCCGAGCTCAGAGCTTGTCCTACTCTACTGTACTATGCTGTTATTTATCTCAACTTAATTTAGGTCCAGTTTTGTTTTATTCTATTTAATAAAGAGACATTCAATTTTCTCTCACCCTTGTCCTAGGCGCCTCAGGCCTTCTTCATAGATCCTGGTCACATAAAGTACTGCTGATTAGGGCTCTACTCCCAGTCACTGCCAGACTCGATGAATGTCCTTCGGGGGCCACTCTCATCAGGGAACTCACTGCTGTGGGTGAGCAAAGCCCCCGCCTGTCTTGTGAGGCCAAGCTTTACCCTAGAATTGCTTTCCTTAATTATTCTGTCTGGAGCTGTAATGCACCTATCATAAAATTCACCCCTGTAAAGTGTACAATATATTAATTGCTAGTGTATTTACAAGGTAGTATAACCATCACTACTAATTTTAGAACATATTTAACGTCCCCCAAAGGAACTCCAGACCCATTAGTCGCTGCCTATTTCCCACCCCCATCTCCATCCCAGCTCCTGTCAACCACTAACCTACTTTCTGTCCCTATGGATTTGCCTAGTCTGGACATTTCATATAAATGGAAGCAGACAAGCTGGGTGCAGTGGCTCATGCCTGTAATACCAGCACATTGGGAGGCCGAGATGGGAGGACTGGGGTCAGTTGTTCAAGAAGAGCCAGGGCAACGTAGCAAGACCTCGTCTCTACAAAACATTTTTTTTAAATGTACCAAAAATGTACCGGGTGTGGTGGCCCATGCCTGTAGTCCCAGCTACACGAGAGGCTGAGGCAGATGGATCACCTGAGCCTGAGGCTGCAGTGAGCCATGATCATGCCACTGCAGTCCAGCTTGGGCGACAAAGGGAGACTCTGACAAATGAATGAATGAATGAATGAATGAATGAATGAATAGCAGCAGACAATAGATAAGCTTTCTAAGTCTGGCTTTTTTCACTTAGCATGGTATTTTCAAGATTCATCCAAGTGGTAGCACACCCAGGTTGAATATCTTTTAACCAAAATGCTTAATATTAGATTTTGGATTTTGGATTTTTTTCAGATTTTGGAATATTTGCATATACATCATGAGGTATCTTAGAGATGTGATACAGGCCTAAACAGGAAATTCATTTATGTTCCATATACACTTTATACACATAGACTTAAGGTAATTTTACACAATATTTTCAATCATTTTTTACATAAAACAAAGTTTGTGTTAAGTATTTATATAAGTACTTTCCACTTGTGTCATGTTAGAGCTCAAAGTTTCAGATTTTGGGGCATTTTGAATTTCACATTTTCAGATCAGGGATGCTCAACCTGTAGCAGTATTTTATTCCTTTTTACAGTTAAGTAATATTCATAGTACAGGTCTATGCTACATATTGTTTATCTACCGTCAGTTATAGACATTTGGGTTGTATCCACTTTTGGACACAAAATAAATAATGTTGCTATGGTGAACATTCAAGTACAAGTTTTTACATGGATGGCATCAGTTCTCATGGGTATACACCTAGGAGTGGAACTGCTGTGTAACACGGTAACTCTATGTTTAACATTTTGAGGAACTGTCCAACTGTTTTCCAAAGCAGTTGCACCATTTTACATGCCCACCAGCAATGTGTGAGGGTTTTGATTTCTCCATCCACTACCCACACTTGCTTTGTTGTCTTTTGTTTTTTGATGTTTATCCTAGTAGGAGTGAAGAGGTATCTCATTGTGGTTTTAATTCTCTTAAATTTATAAAGCAAATAACAACAATTACAAGTGACTTAATTTATTTTGTAACTTGCACAGCTGTGCTTTTAGAGAGAAGTGGCTACACTGTACACTTTATTTTTGTTATCTTTAACTTCTTATTCCTAGGAAGACCCCAGACCCTGTGTACACACACAGAAAGAAATAACAGTTTCCACATAATAGTACTTTAATGAGCAGGACATCCTCTTAATTCATTCAACAAACACTGACTGAGGGCCCAATGCTGAGCATCGTGCTGGGTGTCTGAGAAACTGACACTGGCCACCTGGCCCTGCTCTCCAGAGCTCAAGGTCTAGTGGGAGAGACACACATAGGCCTGGAAGCGGCTGGGAGGACATAAACTCCTCAGGCTTCACAGTCTCTGACCCTATCATCAAGCTAATTTCACAAACTCTAAGTGTGCAAAATACATGCCAGAGGAGATGATACCTTTAATATATAAAGTGTATTATAAATTAACAAGACATACGTAAATTTAACAACAACAAATGGGCAATGTAAGGCTGGGCGCAGTGGCTCATGCCTATAATCTCAACACTTTAGGAGGTCAAGCGGGGAGGATTGCTTGAGACCAAGAGTTCAAGACCAGCCTGACTAACAAAGTAAGACTTCTCTCTTACAAAAAATCAAAAGTAAATTTTAAAAAATAGAATTTTTAAAAATGGGTAATGTGATGAACAGTCTATTCAAAATAAAACTACAAATGACTTACAAGCATGTGACATAAAAAGATGTAAACCCTCACTAGTAAGCAAAGAAATACAAGTAAAAACAAAACTGAGCCTATGGAAATAGCATAGTAATTTTTCATAGTAATAATGTTGGCAAGAACGCAATGGAACAAGTACCCTCCTACATCATCAATGGAGATGCAAACTGGTATGACCTTTCTAGAAAGCAATTCAGCAATATGTGTGAAGTGCCTTCAAAATATTCATAGCCTTTGACCCAGTAAGTCCATCCCCTTCCAGGAATGTATGCTACAGAAACTTCAGGGGCTTGGACAGGACTTTATATCCAAGGATGATTCTAAAATTTAAAAATGAAGAACAGCTAAATGTTGAAAAATTGGAAAATGGTTAACTCGATTATGGTGTTCAATACCTGGGACTATCTCAAAGCCTTTAAAATGTTTCAGTTGAGAAAAATTGAACACCATGAGAAATTTTCCAAAATACAATGTCAAGTAGGGGAGAAAGAGAATATTAAATTGCTTATACAGCAGGATTCTAATTGTTCAAATGTACACATTTTAGATTTAAATTTTTAAATTTCAAAATATATAGCCATGAAATGTCTCTAGATGGTACTTTTAACTTTTTTCTTTGGACTATTGAATACTCTCCCACTTTTCTATCACATGGATTACTCTTCAAAAAGAGGAAATGCTAAACTTATACAAAAAAGGAAAAAAGTACATGCTTTTAATTTGAGCATGGCAGACTGAAGAAACTTCTAACAGAAGCGATAAAATGAAAGTTTGAATGTCTACAGAAATTTTCTTCTGACAGGATAAGTCAAGTGAGAAGAGAGATTCAAGCCAGAAAAAGGTATCCTGTCTGAGCAGCGGGGACTAGGAAAACTTCACGGAGAAATGTATGAAAGTGGGAAGGATCCGGCAGCCGGCGTCACAGCAGAGGGGCATCTGGGTGACAGAAACAGCACAAATGAAGGGGTGGAGGAAGAAGGGTCCAAGGCTGTCCCAGGAATGCCAGGCAGTCACAATTGACTGAGTGGAGCAAGCAAGGGAGGAACCACAGACAAGCAGTTCATGGTGAGATCACCAAGGCTTTTTCTATGACAGGGTAAAAAGCCGGCACATGACCAAAGAATCATGAAAAATTCCTGATGGTTGCATTTCCAAAAAATAAAGAGTACATTAATTTTTCAAATTATAAAATGCAAAATATTCATTATAGAAAATTTCAAAATCATAGAAAAGAAAAAAAAAATCAATTACCACCCAAAGACAACCAGTAGTAACCTTTTGCTTTATTCCTTTTCCTTTCTTTTTTCTTAATCTGCTCATGGCTTTTTGTTTTTGCCCTCATGAAGCTGTGATCTGACTGTTTACATAATTTGGCATCCTGCGTTTTTCACTTAATGTGATAACATAAGCATATTCCCCTGTTATGACAACTTCTAATGCTGCCAGCTTTCAAAAGGGAAATGTGATCAGAGCTGTACTTCGGGAAGATTAAATTGACAGCAGGAAAGAAGGTAGTGAAGGGGAAGATGCTAGAGGCAGAAAGATCAAAACGGGGTTGTAGACATGGCACAGATGAGAGGGAGTGGTCCTCAAGCAAGGCATCTGCGAGGAGTGTTTGAGCTGGGTGAAGTCTCTGTGGGAAAGGGAGAGCTTTGGCTCATAATTGTGAGGTAGTTTTCTGGATATTGACTCTTTTCCCCTCTAGCTGACTTCTTTCTGCCTCTCCCCCAGGGAACAGTCTCTGGCCAAGGCTATTATGCATATTCCCAATAATGAGTTGTGGAATGAGGTGGCCAAGCAAAGCTGAAAACAATGTAGTCCTCAGATGTAATCAATGTAATTGTAAACACCAGATAGAAATCTAATTGACTTGCTTGCCTATAAAACAGCTTGCTGTATTTCCCTGAGGCATGAATACTTTCTTCACCAACTGGTTGCCATGGGTGCCTCCCGATCTGATTCTTTCTTCTTCACTTACTGGCCGCCATCGTGCTTTCTGCAAGATCTAATAGACCAATGTCTTTCCCTGCTGGACCTCCAGGTGACTTCTTTGTAATAGATAAGGAACTTTATGTGCAAGCCCTCTCAGATTTGGGATTGCTGCATTACAATAAACCACATAGGGAAGTCCAGGGAAGCACTGGCTTTGGAGTGAGTGGAATATGAATAAGAGTGTCATGACAGCTAAATGGAAGAGAAAGAAAGTCAACAGAGTCAGGTGCTGTGGAAGAGGCTGAAAAGAGACAGATGAGCCAAAGCTTCAGGGCCCATACACAGGTGACCTCTGAGAGAGCGGGTACAGGAGTTAGACTGCAAGTGATAAGTCATGCTTTCTCAGATGATTGGCAGTAAAAGGAGAAAGCATGGTCACGGGAGGAGGACTTGATTTATCCAGAGGCAGAGAAAGGGAAGGGACCAAAGAGGAAAATGAGGACAGAACTCTATTGCAGAAC
The DNA here is from genome assembly GCA_027257055.1 of Cephalopachus bancanus. Taxonomy (NCBI): domain Eukaryota; kingdom Metazoa; phylum Chordata; class Mammalia; order Primates; family Tarsiidae; genus Cephalopachus; species Cephalopachus bancanus. Next base: position 1,787,624 of record JAPVLO010000022.1, on the reverse strand, counting down.
TGAACTGTCCACCACTAGAGCCACTAGCCAGCCACACATGGCTCTGAGCACCAGAAACGCAGGTGGTCTGAACCAAGATGTGCCATAAGTGTAATATACACAGCAGAGTTTGAAATAATTTTTTATATTACTTGCATGATGAAATCTCTGTATCTATTGGGTGAAATAAAACATATTATTTAAATCAATTTCACCTGTGGGCTCTTTTGTTTGTTTTTACTTTTTTTGTCCACCGGACAAAAAACACATGCGGCTCTCATTAGATTTCTGTTGGACAGCGCTGCTATCAAAGGGAGGCAAGATGGGAGGGACCCATCTTGGGCACTGTGGTCTAGGGGCAGATCACAGTTGACTTGCAGAATATCAAACTGCTGGGCAATTGATGGCCCACCTTAGGGCCCCAGAGAGACCTGCCTGCCTCCTGCCTTCTACTTCCAAGGGGCCATTTCCCAAGCACACAGATTTACCTGTCAGGCTCAGGACAACCTCTCTCTGTGGCTTTCAGGAGCATGAGATGTGGTGGCAGAAAGGGGAAGGTGGCCCAAGGGACAAGGGGGTCTCGGATGGGGGCTCAGGTGTGATGACTGAAGTAACTAGGACTGTCTAGATAGGAGTATCAAACTGAACACCCACTTCTCTAGCATGCCATGGGACTTCGGGGTGGATGAATTAAAAACTGCCTGAGCCCGCAGGTTCAAGACCCACCTGGGCAACTTGGCAAGACCTCATCTCCACAATAAATCAAAAATTAACCGGGCATGGTAGCACACGACTGTAGTTCCAGCTAGCTACTTGGAAGGCTGAGGCGGAAGAATCGCTGGAGCCCAGCAGGTCGAGGCTGCAGTGGCCGGGAGCGTGCCACTGCACTCCAGTCTGGGCGACAGAGTGAGACTCCAACTCAAATAATAATAATAATAATAAAAATAAAAACCATGAGGAGAAGGGCTTACCCAAGAGCAATGAATGACTGTCTGTAGAAAAAGTACTGGTAGCTTAGGGGCAGAATTCTTGCACTCTATTTGCAAACAGTGAGCATGTGGCTTGGTTCACCTACCCTCTGTGACTCTCAGCTTCCTCATCTATAAAACCCAAAGGCAGTGGGATGGCCAAGGTCTTTGCCACCTGGGCCATTCCATGGTTCTCTGGCTACTCAGGCAGGACAATCTGCATTCCCCACTAGATATAAATGCCACTTACAAGATTTTCAGATTTCAGAGAAATTCCTGATTTCAAATATTCTGCCTCCCACTCCTCATTCCATTCTCCTGAAATGCGATGGAATGCTCAGCATCACAGCATACAAGCTATAGCTTTAAAGACAGCCTATCACACCTGGAAGTTGTACAAAAGTCCCCCATCTGACCCTTGATGGATCTGTGGGGAATCCCAGAGGAAGTCAGAGTCCTTCATAGTCTATGGCAGGCAATGATCTCCATCCCTCACCCCCACCCAGGCGTGGGAATCCAAGCAGAGAAGACAAGCAGATACATTCCCACACAAACCAAGGACATGAGTTGGGGTGGGGGGATGGGGACAGGGTGAAGGAGAGGTTGGTGTAGCAGGGGTACCTTGCAAAGGCTTTCCAGAGAAGCTGATGATGTTTTGCCCACCCACCAACTGCTTCTCTGGCAGTTCTCTGACCTCTGGGGTAAGGAGGAGTTTGCTTTGTGGCCTGGCAAGAAGTTTTGTGGGCTAGAAGTTTATTTATACTCTGAGTGCAAGAAAGTTTCTCTCTTCCAAAAGTCTCATCTTGGAGAACAATTATCCCCCCTCCCCCAAGCTTCCCCACCCTCAGCTCCCTCATCACCTCCAGGAAAGTCAGACAAGACTTCATTGTTCTGTGTGAGTAGTGGTGACAGCTGAGGGCGGTGCCAGCCATGTAGGTGGAGGGAGGGGGCTGACAAAAAGCTGGAGTCAGAGTCAGGGGTGGGAAGAAAGCACCCCACCTGAATATGGAGTTCTGGCTTCCACCCTACACAGGTGAAGCATGCCTTCTCTCGTGCCTTCCTCATCCCCTAACCTTACCCACCCTTCCACCCACACCTCTTCCCTCCCTCCATTCCTCACCTCCCTGGGGCTCATTTTAGGTCAGTTGAATTTGGAAGAAAAAAACAGGAAAAAGAAAGCGAAACTGCCACTAAGCGCTTACCTAACCTCCAACTGAGTGCAAGACCTGGATGGGGCTCTGTCTGTGTGGTAGGCCTGCATCATCCAGCACGGCACAGGCTGCCCTTTGGGGACAGAGGGTACCCTGGGCACCTCAGCAGGGATTTGGGGCTATACTGGGAGTCAGCAGTTCTGGGTGCTCGCCTTGTGATGAGCGGCCGGTGATGTAATCTCAATGCCCTCATCTCTAAAACTGTACAAAAGACACCTGCTAATAAGACACCAAGGCAAACACATACAGGTATAAAGCAGTACAGGCTAGGGCTGGCGATACCATCAGAGGTCTGAAGGGGTGAGAAGTAGGTGAGAGCCAGGCCTCCTGTGCCCACTGTTGTGTTTCCATCATCCAAGACAGAGGCTGACACCAATAAATACCTGTTAAATGAATACATGGAGGAAAAGGAAATTGATGACTGTAGGGTACCTCCAAGGCCTCAAATATTTCAGTTCACATCAGGAGAGAGTCCCAGACCCTTAGTTGCTGTTGCCTCGGACACCAAGCTTCAAATACAAGGTGGGAAAGGGGGTTACAAGATCCCTGCTATGGTTTGGATATATCACCCAAATTTCATGTGTTGGAAACTTAATCCTCATTCATATGTTGATTGCAAGTGGGACCTGTGATGAGGATTAGATAATGTCTTCAGGGTGAGGCCCCCATGATTGTACTGGTGACTTTATAAGAAGAGGAAGAAGCCAGACTTGGTGGCTAAGCCTGTAATCCCGCACCTTTGGGAGTGGATTGCCTGAGGTGAGTGGATTGCCTGAGCCCGCGGGTTCGAGACCCGCCTGGGCAACTTGGCAAGACCTCATCTCTACAATAAATCAAAAAATTAGCTGGGCGTGGTAGCACGTGCCTGTAGTTCCAGTTACTTGGAAGGCTGAGGCGGAAGGATCACCGGAGCCCAGCAGGTCGAGACTGCGGTGGCCGGGAGTGGCCACTGTACTCCAGTCTGGGTGACAGAGTGAGACGCCAACTCAAAAAAAAAAAAAAGAAGAAGAAGAAGAAGAGAAAGAGAGACCTCAGCTGTCATGCACACTCTTGCCCTCCTGCCATGTGACACCATCCACCGTGTCATGACACAGCAGAAAGGCCCTTACCGGATGCCCACATCGTACTCTTGGACTTCACAACCAGAGCTAAATAAACCTCTATTCTTTATACATTCACTACCTGATCTGTGGTGTTTGGTTATAGCAACAGACAATGGACTAAGACAATCCTCATCCACATGAATGCTCAGACCCACATCAGTATTAAACAAAAGATGAGTACAGCACTAACTGCCATGGCCACCAAGGGTGTAGAGGTGGTTCCTACCGGAGACATGAGCCATGAGACAAGTCTGTATGTCCCTGTAAGTGGAGTGCACAGCTCCGTTGGTCTGGGAACTGGGAGACCTGGGTCTAGTGCTGGAGAGTCCCTTACTAGCAGGCTGACCTTGGGACTTTCACTGGGAAATCCCCAGAGGCAGAGCATGTAGGAGAAATGTGTTAATATGGAAATGAATCTTGTGAACAGGCTTGGAGAACAGCCAAAGACCCGATCTGCTGTAGTGCAGCCCTTTTCCTCACAGGCTGGGCCAGTTTGGCAAGTCCCTCTGCTCTCTGGGTCCCAGAGGGCTTCTTTCTATATAAAATGGGAGAACACAGCCACACAGTTCTCAGCTGCTTCCCAAGAACCCTGACATTCTAGAACTCTGGGGGTCTGCTCTTGATGTGATTCAGCCTCCCAGAGAAAGACCTGCCCTGGTTTCCACTCTCTCCTGACTGTGCTAACAAGGGGTAGGGAGGGTAACCAGGATTGGCACCAAGGCCGTGGGCAGCATCAACTGTCCCAATTCTAGAGACACGAGAAGTTAGTGTTGTCTTCTCCCCCATGACCTGGGTGCTGGGGGTTGAGGTGTTAAATTCTACCATAATGATGGATGTCTATAAAAACAGCTGGTAGGAAGAGTAGCAAATGTTCACTTGCAGACTGACCCTCCTGGCATACTCTCACCTGAGATCCCTCTGATGGACTAGATTATCAAACTACCACTTCTCACCACCCTCCTTAAGAATAGATCATTGAGATTTATAGCTTTTTATTTAAAAAATAATTTTTTACAAGGCTATGGCAGAGACTGTAGGTTGTCCACCTAAAATCATTGTCCACTTCTTCCAAAGCAATACACAGCCCTGAGCGCACAGCTGCCCAGTCAGATGGCATTTCCCAGCCTCCCTTGCAAGCATGGCCTTGTGACTATGCTCAGGTCAATGGGGTATGAATGGAAGTGCTATGTGCAACGTCCATGTAACCCCCACCTGGGCCAATACCCTTTTTCACTTTCTTCTGGGCTAGGGAATAGTTAGGCCCCCAATCTAGTTTTGGATCATACAGGTGAGGATAATGCCCTTAAGGGAGTAGAGCAACACTTTGGAACTGAGCTGGCCTACCACCCTGGACCCAGTCATTTTGGGACTATGATGTGAGAGAGAAATAAACTAGCATCTTCTTAAAGCCACTGTATTTTGGTGTCTCTTTGTTACAGAAGCTTTGCCTTGACTCTAAATAATATACCTGTAAACAGTAGAGGTTTCTAGATCTGAGCATCCAGATGGCAGCCCCAATCCCATCTCTCCTCCTCTCCCACTCTGAGCTCCAGGGCAGAAGGAAGAAACCAAGCATGCAGAGCACACAAAGCCGAGGGAAGGCAGGATGGGGCTGGAGGTGTGAAAACACGAAGGCTACTCCAAGAACCGTTGAAGGCTTCTGGGCAGTGCTCCTGACAAGACCTGGAATCAAGCCCAGAAACCAGATCAGAGACAAAGCAGACAGAGGGGCTGAATTCTCAAGATGGAAGGAAGTATAGTGCCTGGACCCTGCATGTCGGGAAACAGAGGCTCAAAGAAAAGAGGGAGTGGGTGCTGTAGTATCTCAAGGAGATGAAGCCTGGGTGGGGAAAGAACATGGGATCTGGTATCAAAGACCTGAGTTCAGGTCCTGTATCCCATGAATGGTGGTGACTGAGTAACTGAAACTTAGTGAGCCTCAGAATCTTCTCCCATAAAATAGGAATGATACAATCTACTTCTCAAAGACTGTGTAAAGATTAAGTGGTGGACTAAATAGGGCAATAATATAAAATGTCAGGAAAGCAATTATTCTTCCACTGCCTATCTAGGTTTAGATATAGTGAAAGCAAGAAACTGGGAGCTTCAACCAATCAATCCCAGTGCCCCAGGAGCGTGGGAAGATAAGAACAGCACTAATTTGTCAAGTATCTTGAAGTACCAAGCACAGGCCTGGATGACTTTCTGGGCATTATCTCCCAGGGAAAGTGGCACATGGCTGGATCCAAGCCAGGTTCTGGTCCAGAACCTCGGGGCATGGTGCACAGCAGTGGGAGCCTTTCAGCCAGGCCTGGAGGGCTGGGCAAGAGCTGGGGGCAAGGCTGCCATTCCCACACCCCTTATGGGCAATGCCCCAAAGGTCTCCCCAAGAGCACCAGAGGCCTCCAGAGATGGGAGCCACCCCTGCTCAAAACAGGGCTCTTCTGTTCTGTCCAGCGGTCTCTGCAGGCTCTTGCTTAGTGGTGACAGGCCTAAAGTGGGACCCTTTACCTAAAAGCAGGGAATTGGGAGGCACGTGGTAAGCCTCTGCCTCGGGAGTGAAAGCAAGGACCGCTGCCTCTGCAGGAGGCCCTCAGCAAGAGGAGGCCAGCCCTGGGCAGCATAGGAATCCGAACCTCAATTTCCTATCTGGTAGCCTAGCCATGTCCACACAGTGAAGATCAGAAAAGCGAATAGTACCAGGATCTCCCCTTTGGAAGAGTTGGGCCTCGGGCTGCCTCTCAGCCAGATTTGAAGCAGGGGTGGGGGGAGTGAGGGGCTTTTAAGAAGGCATGGCAGGCGAGGTCCCTGAGGCCTTTAGTGGGAACAGAAAGAGAGCTTGGGGGCTTGGGGCCTCTGCCTGACAATTCCTCATATTCCTTGGTTCCTTTTTCCCCCCTCACTTCTACAACCCAAGTTCCTTTCTTTCTTCAAAAACTTAATCATTTGAGGACATGGAGGAAGGTGACCTCAAAACTCAGGCTGCCCCACTCGGAGGCTGTCCCTGACAACCCCAGCCCCACCATCTGCCAGGGCCATCATGCAGAACCTTTGCTTCTCAACTCCTGGTCCAGCATTCCTCTGCACTTGTTGACACACTGCTGTGCTTGTCTAAGAGTCCTTGTTGTCTCCTGAAAGGTGAGTTTCCACGCTAGTCTGATGCTTCTTCTCCTGCTTCAATTTACCCCAGGTTCCCTGCTAGAGCATCAGTTGCTCTTAGTCCCAGTTGCTCACGACTCAGCTGTCAAAGGACAGACACCTACCCACCCCCACCCTAGATACCCCTTCTCACCTCCCTCCAAGGACTCAGGAGCAGACCACACTACTCTGACCCCACAAAACACAGGAAGAAGTTTCCCTGTGCCCCTATACCACATAAGCCCACCTGGGCTAGAGGCTGGCAATAGAACAATTCCTGAAATTCAGCTGTGAACCAAAATCTGCACCAAGGAAGCTGCTGTGGGGAGGAACCCTAGGGTGCATCCTTTGTACTCCCCTATCCTACGCAAATGACCACTTCCTTAATTAATCAGCTTTGGCAAGTCTGGATCAGGCACAAGGGCTCACTCCTGTAATACCAGCACGTTGAGAGACAGAGGTGGGAAGACTGCTTGAGTCCTGGAGTTCAAGACCAGGTAACACAATAAGATCTCTTCTTTACAAAAACAAGCTATATGTGGTGGTACATGCCTGTAGTTCCAGCTACTCAGGAAGATGAAGCAAATGGATTGTCAGAGCCCAGGAGGTCAAGGCTGCTGTGATCATGCCACTGTTCTCGTCTGGGCAACAGAGTGAAACCCTGACTCAAAAAAGCCACCTTTGCACCTGGACAACCTAAACCTTGACCAGCAAGGCAGAGATGTCAGAAGAGTTGGCCAGTACAACACTCAACCACCAGTTTTCTCCTGTCCAGTTGAGGTCCTCATCCACCCTGGGAATTATAGCAAACTATTCCTCCAGAGCAAGCCAGGCAGGGGCCACAGCTCACGAAGCTGCCAGCATCTCTACAGCACCTAGCATGCAGAAACTATTCATTAAATGTTTACTGAGTAGGAGCATGGGCAACACATCAAGTAATAACTGGTTTGTCCCAACCACAGCCATTTCCAGGCAGCCTCTATGTACACAAGGAATACAGACTGATCTGACTTCAGCATGAGCCAAAAATAATTAAAAGAGGAAGTCTGCTACAAATCATCCAGTACATTTAGAAGTCCTCTGCTGTTGGGTATCATCCCTGCTATTGGCTTTACTGCTTAATGCAGCAAATTGGATTGACACCCAGAGGGATGGAGAACTCCTCTTGGAGCCTATGAGTCTCAGCTGGGCTGCCTCAAGAGCAGAACAGGACTGGGAGAGTGAAGGCCAGGGAAGAAACAAATTCTCACACCCGTACCCACAGAAATGACCCCTTGCCCTGAAGGGCATAGGGGTGTTAGGGCAGAGGTCCTTGACAGAGAAGTGAGCCAGGTCCCTGCTAGGAGCACCCAGATTGCTAGCACAAGTCACTTAAACTAAATTGCCCTTGTCAAAACAAACCCTCTGCCGGCACTCATGAGGCTGGTTCCGGCTTTCATCACTGACACTTGCAGAGCTGTGGAATCTGGCCAAGAGACCAGGAGCCCCTCAGGTAGCAAAGGATCAGGCCTGGAGGAACGCAGGCCCTCGGCTGGAACTCCCCTCCCACTTCTACAACAGGTCCACTTGGTGACCCCAGGATACATCTCTTGATCTTTTGGTTCCTATAAAATCAAGACAGAGCTTCCTCATATTTGACAGAGAAGTTTCTGCTGATCATGTGTGGGCAACTCTCAAATCTCTACACTAAAGGAGCCATTAGTATGTGGATGGCACAATGGGACATGCTAAGAAGTTTTCAGGATGTGGTCCCTGCCTTCAAAGTACTCGTGGTTAAGGTAGAAAACAGGAGAAACCGCACAAGTAGATGATGAGGAGTGAAATGACTGGGTTCAGATTGCAAATTCCTCCACTGGCCATAGAGGTCAAGACAGGTGTCAGGGAGGAGGCGAGGTTTGGGCCAGGAGCACAGTAGTATTTGGATGGGAAGGGGAAACTTTCAAATGAGAGCAACAGTCCTTGAAACTAATGGCACAGGTAGGGCAGTGAAGAGACCACCAAGCAGGATCAGAGAGAGACCATTCAAGTGGCTGAAATGGTGAACCCTGGCTGCCAGGATGGGAAGCTTGGCTTGGTCCCACAGACAACAAGGAGCCACTGCAGGCTGGTGGGGGGGAGGAGTTTTGTAACATTTAAGAACAGCTATAGTAAGTCCCTACATACAAATGAATTCCGTTCTGAGAGCACATTCGTAAATCTAATTTGTTCGTTAAGTCCAGCAAAATTGGTCTAGGTACCCAACGAATACAATCTAAGTATCCAACTAATACAGGCTATACAGTACCTACTACATTACTACTGTCTTTATGCCTGCTTCCAGACATCCTGAGTTTGAAATAAAGATAAAGATATTTATTTTATTTTATCTTTATTGTAAAGTAAAGTTCACAAAAGCACAACCACTTGTAGAGGATGCATGCATGTGGCAATGTATGCCAGCCATGTGAACTAACTTATGTGCTTGGACATGCAAACGCACATTTGCATCTTTGAGACTTTGCAACTTGAAGGTTTGTAGGTAGGGGGCTTACTGTACTGTCTACTGAATGTTTACAGTGTCCTGTGTATCATCTCATCTAATACTCGGGACAGTCCTATGAACTGGGTGAAATTAGAATTCCCATTTTACAGACAAGGAAAATGAGGCAGAGAGAAGCTAAGCAACTTGCTCAGGTCACACAGCTAGGAAGTGGTGGAGCTGGAACTTGAACCAGGGCCAGCTGACTCTGAAACCTATGGTCTTAGCCTTATGCTACGTGGCCTCACCTAGCCCAAGAGGGAAGAAACATTTGCGTGCAGTTGCAAAGGGGGATGGAGATGGCAAAAGAGAGGAACAATAGCCTCTGTCAGGAGGCAGTGTCTGCAGACCAGGAATCCTGTTGCATGAAGGAGGGATGAGTCCAAGAGATTCTATGAAGAAAGAATTTAAAATTTGGGACTGACCTGCCCAAGCCTGGGGAGACACGGATGCTTATGGGATCCTTGACAGAGAAAAGTTGAGAAGGGCACCACTTTTGGGGAAGACGATGAGCTCTGCCTAAAGGGCTGGGTGTAGATGCTGCCATATCTCTCTTGTGAAGTTCTTCTCCCTTCTACCCTAGACTTCACCTGTAGCCCAAGTCTTCACAAGTTACCCTCCAGAGGAATAAATCCTCCTGCTGCCTGTCACTCCTCTGGTGACACTTCTACCCCTTCCCCCAGCCCCTTTTCCAGGGCAGCACATCTGTTCTAACGGGAAAAGGCTGGGATCTGTTTAGTGTTCACTCGCTGCCGAGGAGCCCATCATGGGGGACTCATTCATCTTCCAGTCTGTGCTTGTGAAAGCATGCACACGTGTGTCAAGATCCTGTAGAAATAAACATCTCTGCCTCTGAGAAGGAAGCACACTCTCATTTTTCCTCAGTGGACGACAAACAGAGATAAACCAGGCACTGAGTTTTCCCAGGTTCTGCTGCCAGTAATCTCAGCCAAGAGGGCTCTCAGCAGGGCGTCCTTCCTGGAGACACTCTGGGTCCCAACTGTCCAAAAGGCATCACCCCAACAGCCTAGCATGCCCTGTCTCTGGGCTCACCACCCATCTGAGACAGGCTCCCCATTCCTAGTTCTCAAAGCAGTCTGGGAAATGAGGAATATTTACAACCCAAGGTCAGCTGGCGCCATCTTGCTTCTTGAGAAAGAAGTCTGCAGTAAGGAGTTTGCCCCAAGAATGCTGGAGGGGTCAGAGGGACGAGAGGTCTGTACACGCCAGTCATTCTAAGGGTTGATTTCATCCTTCAGTGTTTCCTGAGGGCCAACTGCGTGCTGGGCACTCTGGCATCCAAGGATGCTGGACAGGGCACGCGTATAGCAAGTGGGTAGCTGGGATGCTGGACAGAGTGACCCTGAAGGCCTCATTGAGCCCTGAGAAGCAAGGGCCTTGTTCACCTGTCCACAGCAGTATTAGGCACTCACCATGAAGAAGGGAGCACAAAGTCCCACCGCGGGGGCACCATGTAGGCCTTTGAAACATCAGTAGGAGTCCTGGTGGTGACAGCAATATGCAGTTTTAACACAAAAGAGCTTATTTTATGGCTGTCAGAGTCTGCATGCAGCAGACCTGGAAGTCCTCAATCTGCCCTCCGGGGTAAGGGCTGTGGGGGGGTGTGGTACAGGGGACACTGCTGGGAAGTCCTTATTTCAGTAGGACTGTGACTAAGGTGGGACTCAATTTGGGGGCCCACAGGACTAAAGAGCAAGGAAATGACAAGAGTATAGCTGAGGTGGTCATAGCTAAGTTAAGGGGTACATGGATGGGCTCTGAACCTTAGTGCTTCTATAGGAGAAATCCAAATTTCTTCCAAGAACTCTAAGTTATTTTTGCCTGAGGCCCAGGGTCTTCCTTTCCAGACCTGTATATTTTTTAGAAAAGTGTTATTAGAAGAAGGGGATACCTATTCCTAGAGGCCCCTCCCATCCTTAAGGCCTCAGGACACAGTCTGCCAAGTAGAAATCTCCATCAGCCAGTGGTTACCATTCTACTATGTTCATGTCCAGTAAGGCCTAGAATAAATAGCAACGAGTCCCTCAACCTTAGCCCCAGGTACTCCCAGAGCAGAGTGGGGCTAGGTGAGCAAAGAGGATGAACTGGTCAGAAGGAGGATGAGGTTGGAGAACAAAAGTATGGGCGGGCAGGAGGAAACAAGGACAAGCCCTCATCAAGGAAGGGGCAGGAAGAATATGCTTCACTGAAATATTCCCAAGGCCTAATTTTAGACAATAGTTCCTTTCTCCACTAGCATTCTTCCCAGAACTAGGATTTGTATCCGGTGAATTACCATCATCCCTTGGAGAAGTTGCATCCTCTGGTGTTTCAAGCATGGAGTGTGTTTTCTCCATACTGAAGCAAACAACAAGGAGAAGAGGGAAGGCTCAGGCTGTGGCCTTTCTAAAATCATGTGCATGTTCACACACATGTACACACACACACACACACACACACACACACACACACACACACACACCTGTCCACCTCCAGCTGATACACATATAGCAGACAAGAGCTGGCACTCCACACAGCAGCCAAGATGATCTTCTCAAAACAAAATCTGATCATATAAACCACACTTCCTCTCCCAATTCAAATTTTGATAACATCCAAGTCTCTTGGAATAAAACCTGATCTCCTTAATTCGGCTTCATGGGCTTGAGTCATCCAGCTCCTGCTCTCCAGCCTCATCTCACACTCTCTCTCACTACCACTGATCCTGGCTGCAGTTCCTGCTCCATCCTGACAGGGCGTTGGCATGTGCCAGTCCCTCTCCTGAGAAAGCCCCACCCCACCCCTCTTTGCCTAGTTCCCTCCTACTGTTCTATGGACTGCTGCCAAATATTCACTTCTGCTGAAAAGGCTTTTCTGACCTCCCAGAGCGGTTCCCCACATGACAACCTCCATAGGCCCACACCTCCTTTGTGTACTGAGGACATTCCACGTGACCAGTGCGGTTTATCGTCAGTGTACAACTTCCCTGGTAGACTACGAGCTCCAAGAGGGCAAGGCCTGTTCTGTTCACCACTGAAATGTCAGTACCTACCACACTGTCTGACACATAATAAATGTTCAGAAATACCGCATGGATGAATAGATGGATAGATAAATAAATGGGAAAATCAAACCAGTTTTGAGCTTTAGGGTACTCTGCAAAGCTATTCACAGCTTTGAGAGAAGGCACTCAAAACTTTGAAGCAAAGCTAAGAAACAGCCCAGGTACAGGGATCACCTGCCCCCATTCTCCACCCTGAGCTCAGGAGCCATTCATTCCTCTCCACTGTATCAGCACCAGCCTGTTCACCCAACTCTCATCTTCACAGTCTCATCAAATCTCAGGCCCTGTGAGGGCTAGATGTCCTACTTTTTCAGACAAAGACAGAGATCCAGCATCCAAAATCATACTGTCAGGCAGTGACAGCAGGGACTTCCCCAGGCATCTTGATTCTAGCATGCTGTTCTACTAGTCAGGACATGCTAGGCTATGCTGTGGTAACGAAGAAATCCTGAAATCTCAGCAGCTTAACTCCACAAAAGTTTAGTTCTGGCTCATAAACAAATTGAATAGAGTTCAAGTGCTCTACTCTATCTTGTAGCTATGCCATCTGGACCTTATGGCCTCGGAAAGGGAGAAGAGAAGGTTGGAGGGACTGCACTGGGTGTTTTTATAGGCCAGGCCTAGAAGTGGTATATGTTGTGGTACACACGGCTTTCGCCCACATTCCACCAGCTAACACTTGGTCATACTGCTGCAAATTAACTGTGAGGAAGTCTCAGGAACACGGTCTTCCAAGTGCTCATAAAGAGGGAATGATGAGGAAAACAAATCTCCACCACTGTTGTGCTACTCCTAATTAGGGCTACTTTTCTTTGGAGTCCTGAAGCCACCTGAAGCTTCCAGAGGCCACGCAGGCCTCATCATCCTGCTGGGAAGGCAAAGCCTCTTGCCCCAAGTTAATCCTCTGGCCAGGAAGCCAAGTTGCCCAGAGAAGAGAGTACTCAAGGCAATGGCCAGGCTCTCCCAGAGACCAGCAAGTTGTCTCCTGGATGGTTGTAGAATTGGAAGAGAGGGGCAGATGGAGGGACGTGACAACTGAGCTCTGTGACCCCAGTGCTCTGGCCATCCCAATCTTGCTCTCAGGCTCCAGATGGCCTAACTGCTCCCAGCCCACAGGAGGGCAACTTCCCACTGTCCAGGTAAGTCCCACTTCAGTGTGAAAACTCAAGGCCTGTATCCTGGTCATCAGTCAGAAATGTCATAGGACTGACAAAAAAAGAGCCTTGGCATAGGGAATCAGCCTTGGGCCCAGGTCCCCGCCCCTGCTCTGACAGGCCAAGTGTCTTTAATGTGTCTCTTCATGCCTTTGTTTCCCCAAAGGTAAATGGGAATGCCCAGCACCTACTTCTCCCTATCACCAGGGTCAGTGTATGGATCAAAAGAGAGGTGAGAAATGATGTTCAGATGCAAGTGACATTAATTATTACAAATGGAGAACATCACCTAGAGCTCCAAGGGGATCTTTCCCTTCGGCTGTGCTTGACACTATGAGAAAGGCCTGTTTTGCCAGTACCCTGTCCCACACTCTCGCTCTCAGAGCATCCTACCCCCGTTTCCAGGCACTTAGGCTGAAATTCCCCAAGCTCAAGGATGTCCTGGGTCCTGGCCACTGTACTATGGGACTGGGCCAGGGTAGCAGAGGCAGACGTTTACTGCATGCCCATCGTGGGGCTTGTTCTTCACTCACCCACTCACATATAGGCTCCGCCATCTCCAGAAAGGGACACAGGCCACTAGGAGCCACTTTTCCATTCTTGCCTTGTCTTTTGCTAATGAAGGTCTGGGAATGGGTTGATAAAAGGGGTGGTATACAGGACCTCAGAGTGGGACCAAGGGAGGTGAGGGGATATGCTTTGGCCTTCCTGGGTCATGACCTTCCATCAGCACCTCTCAAGTAGGGCTTCTGAAGCAATCCTCTCGCTTTTCTGAAATGACACTCAGTCTCTGGCTCTGGGGAGGTGGAACCTTCTGAAGTAAGAAAGAAACAGGTGCCGGGCTCGGTGGCTCAGCGTGTAATCCCGCGCCTTTGGAAGGCTGAGGTGAGTGGATTGCCTGAGCCCACGGGTTCGAGACCCGCCTGGGCAGCGAGACCTCATCTCTACAATAAATCAAAAAATCAGTCGGGTGTGGTAGCGCATGCCTGTAATTCCGGCTACTCGGAAGGCTGAGGTGGAAGGATCGCCGGAGCCCAGCAGGTCGAGACCACAGTGGCCAGGAGCGGCCACTGCACTCCAGTCTGGGCGACAGAGTGAGACTCCAACTCAAAAAAAAAAAAAAGAAAGAAAGAAACAGGTAAGGAGGTGAGAGGCTTCAGGTCCACAGAGAGATGGGTTTGCAAGAACTTTAAGGGAACCCAGAACGGCAATCCAGCAGCCCCTGTTGTTGTGGGGAGGGGGCAGGAAACAGGGAGAGGAGGTATGGAGAAGAGAGTGGGTGAGGCGAACAATGGAGGCTGTCAGGAGAGGCTCTGTGACAGCAGAGCATGGGCGGGCATGTGGGTAAGGGTGGGGAGGCCTCACGGGGCTCAGACACTCGGGATTTCAGAAAGGAAGGGCTTGACAACTGCAAAGGTAAGAAACCTAACGGACGCCCCCAGGGCTCAGCCAACTTCTGACCAGACTTTCTGTGACTCCGGAGATGCTGATCTCTGGAGTGGCATTTCTTTTTCTTTTTTAACTATCACACCACAGATTTCTACATCAAATCTGTGCTTATGGATTATTCTCATTTTTAGAGAAGGAACTGAGACTCAAAGGAGAATCCAACTTAACCCAAGGATACGCTGATGAAATAATTCACATAGGGTCAGAATTCAAATTCATGCCTTTCTAGCCCCAAAGGACACAACCAGACTTCGGCTCTGAATTTCCTCCTCGCAATAACAGATGAGATTCTCCTAATCAGAATTACTTCCCTAATTAGAAGTAATGAGGGAACTTCCCTCCTGTTTTCTTAGAAACATTGAGTGCAAGTTTGAACACAGTTTGGTCTCTTAGGGAAAAATAAGCCAGAAAAATACCTGCTGCAATTACCTACACCATCAGTGTGATTATCAACTGCAAACACTTACAGGGAGCCAGCTATGGTGAACAAGTGGAAGTAGGTGAGTGGGAGAGTGACCACACTGCCCCCTGCCTTCAGGTGGATTCTGTGCCATCAAGCAGAGCCAAGCCCTGACCGCTGGCGTTTGGAGGCTTGTGGGCCCGGGGCCTCCTGAGAGGAGGTGCAGAGAGAAGAGGTGTGTGAGCCGATGACCTAAACCCCATCCTACAACACTGCCCACTGCCTGGCCTCTAAACACAGGCACTGTTGGCTTCCTCTCCCAGAGACAGAAAGCCCAGCAGGAATACCCTCCCTAAAATCAGGGCAGGCATACACCACAATGCCAGAGCCTAGTCACCCTCACCGACCCTCCTCAGATCCCATCCTTCTCCCACGAGAAGTGTAAACAGCATGATGGCCCCTCCATCCCTCACCAAGCTGCTTCACTTCTACCCATGGCTAGTATTTGTGCCTCAAGTCTCCTCTGCTGTGAAATGGTAATCACCCTCTAGGTTGGCTCAAGGATTCAATAAGTTATTAGGTGTAAAGCATGAACTGTGCTCAATAAACACATTACTAACACCATTACTCTGAGAAAAGGATGGACAGCGATGACTTCTAAGGAGGAGTGACCCGACCTGGGCAATAACCCCCAGGAGAGGGAAGGGAACGAGAGCTCACACTTATCAGTGTTGGTGAAGGGTCAGGAGCTTGTGCTGTGGCGACAGCAAAGCCAGGTCCCATTTCTGGCCTCTCTACTTCATATGGTGAGACTCTGAGCAAGCTACTTAACCTGACTGGGCCTCAGTTTCCCCACAGAGTAGCTGAAGTGTTCTAGCCAATAATATGTGCACAGTGCTAACATATTTTTTAAAAGAATTCAATACTATTTTTCAGTTTTCCTATTATTGGAGGGCAGCAGCCTCCTTGCTCCCCCTCTTCTAGTAAATGCTGGGGATTTTCACAGTTCCTTTTTCTTCAGGGCCAAGAAGTCTCAATTATATTGCACCAGAATGCCAGGATGGGGCTCAGTGTCTGCTGCAGCCACAAGCCTCTGTCTCTTCTCTGGGAGTCTTTACTGTGGCCTATGCCATGTTCTGGATGGAAGATATCCCTCTACCTATATCCTTCTCACAAAAGCCAATCCCAGAATCCTCTCCCTGAAGACAGACCTGGGAATCAAATTGGTGGCGGATGCCAATGCTACACTTGCATAACCCTGAGAGCAAGTGTCTCCTAGGTCTAACCCTGCTTATCGGCCTGGGAGAAGTTGGATCACTTTGCAACAGGGCTGGCTCCATGCATGAGTTACATGTGCAGCTGCTCAGGGCCCCACGCTGGGTAGAATGCACTGTTGTTTCTGTCCTGAAATTCTTAGTACTTTTTGTACAAGGGGCCATACATTTTCATTCTGCATTGGGTTCCACAAATCATTTCACCAGTTTAGCAGGCATATCCACACGTCTCCCATGGCTTTTCCTATTGCTCCCGAGAGCTGCTGCCATCACCAGACCCAGGCTATATATCCAGATCTTTCCTCCATATCAGCTCTCACTAGGTGCCTGATTGCTCTCTCACTTCTACCCCTGGCCCTACACTCTCTTTTCAACAGAGCAACCAGATGATCCTTTAAAAAAACGAGTCGGAGGCTGGGCTCAGTGGCTCAGCCTGCAATTCCAGCACTTTGGGAGGCCAAGGCGAGTGAACTGTCTCAGTCCACGTGTTCGAGACCAGTCCAGGCAACTTGGCAAGACCTCATCTCTACAATAAAACAAAAATTAGCCAGGCATGGTAGTGTGCACCTGTAGTTCTGGCTACTCGGAAGGCTGAGGCAGAAGGATCACCAGAGCGCCTAGCAAGTTGACGCTGGAGTGGCTGAGAGTGTGCCACTGTACTCCAACCTGGGTGACAGAGTAAGACTCCAACTCAAAAAAAAAAAAAGATGAGTCAGAATTGCATCACCCCTCTGCTCAAACCCTGCAATGGCTCCCATTTCACCCAAAGTAAAAGGAAGGCCCAAGTCCTGCTGGTGGCAGATGAGGCTCTTCATGGTCTATGTCCCTCCCTTAACTTGCTGACCTTATCTCCTGGGGTCCCCTTCTCTGCTCCCCCTGCTCCAATCATACCAGCCTCCTTGCTCTTCTGCAAATAGGCTGCAGGCACATTCCCACCTCTGGGTCTTTGCTCTGGCTGTTTCCTCTGCATGGGACATTCTTAGGCCAGACAGCCATCTCCAAACAAAGGACGAGTCCTCTGAGATCATCTCATCTAAAAAGGTTGAATTAATCTAGCCTTTTAAAAAATACATGGGCTTTTGGTGAGAATGTAGAGAAATTGAAACTTTTGCAAATTATTGGTGGGAAGATAAACTGAAGATGCTGTGGAAAACAATATGGTGGTTCCTCAAAATATTAAACATAAAATTATCACAGGATGCAGCTATTCTACTTCTGACTATATACTCAAAAGAACTGAAAGTACACCCATGTTCATAGCAGCATTATTCACAACAGTCAAAAGATGGAAACAACTCAAGTGTCCATCAACAGATGAATGGATAAATAAAAAGGACGTCTATCTACAATGGAACATTATCCAGCCTTAAAAAGGAATGAAATTCTAACACATGCTACAACATGAATGAACTTGGAAATGTTACACTGAGTGAAATAAGTCAGACACAAAAGGACAAATATTGTATGATTCTACTTATCTGAGGTAGGTAGAGTTGTCAAATTTATGGACACAGAAAGTAGAATAGAGGTGACCAGGGCCCGGAAGGAGGGAGGAATGGAAAGTTATTGTATAATGGGTAGAGTTTCTGTTTGGGGTGATGAAAAGTTCTGGAAATGGATATAGTACTGGTAACAGCTGCCCAATATGCTGAACGTACTTAAGGTCACTGACTGGTACACTTAAAAATGGTTAAAGTAGCCGGGCTCGGTGGCTCAGCCTGTAATCCCGCGCCATTGGGAGGCTGAGGTGAGTGGATTGCCTGAGCCCGCGGGTTTGAGACCCGCCTGGGCAGCGAGACCGCATCTCTACAATAAATCAAAAAATCAGCTGGGTGTGATAGCGCATGCCTGTAATTCCGGCTGCTCGGAAGGCTGAGGCGGAAGGATCGCCGGAGCCCAGCAGGTCAAGGCTGCAGTGGCCGGAAGCGGCCACTGCACTCCAGTCTGGGCGACAGAGTGAGACTCCAACTCAAAAAAAAAAAAAAAAAAAAAGGTTAAAGTGGTAAATTTTATGTTATGTATATTTTACCACAATTCAAAAAAAGAGAAAATAAAACAGCACAGGTGGAAGACTCCATCTAATATGAAATCCACTCTGGCCCTTGTTCTCCTTCCAGGCCCATGTCTCCTGCTAGTTCCCCTCAACCTCTGCCTCATCTAACCCACGGTCTGGAGCCCCATTCATAGGTGATCCCCAACCACTATGCACAAAGGATGACCAAGTCCTGGTCTTGTCCTGGTGGGAGGGCGGGCACACACATACATACACACACAGAGAGAGAGAGAGAGATAGCCTAGACCATGTGAAGGAGTTGTCTTCTGAGAACCTGAGCCCTGCCTCCAGGAGTAGGGTTTCCAGTGAAGCCAAGTCAGTGGTTGCTGTGAGTGGCAGGAAGGGAGGAAGGGAAGCATCAGCCCCCATGCAGTCTGGCCCAGAAGCTGCCCTGTCACCTTGGGGAATGTGAAGTGGGTCTCCATGACCTTGTACTTGGGACAAGCACAAAAACCCACTCTCTCCATTTGTGGTTTTTACCTGGCAATTGTCAATGCTAGGCGGGGAGTAGAAGCCTCTCTTGACCTCCTGGGAGGTTTGAAGATGTTCACAGCTTGACCCCAATGCCAGGGTGGGTTGAGGCAGGGCTACCCCAGTGCTCCAGGCTCCCACCTCCCCTGAGATGGACAAGCTCTTCAGGGAGAGGAATGCCAGATGGAAAAGTGTCCGCCCACGGGGCTAATTTTAGGTTCTGCAGGCAGCTCCCTGCACAAAGCCCCCTGCACAACTCAGCTAAAGAGGTTTAAACTAATGTACGCATGCCTAAGTCCACATCTACACATGCAGCAGATACACACTCACATCTGCATACAATCACACATGAGTATGCACACACGTACATGCATGTATGTGCATGAACTTTCTTGTAAAGAGGGAGTCTGTTCATGCTCACGGGACAGGGCCGACAGATCCTTAGCCCCTGCAGCTCTGAACCCAGGAAGGAACCCCCAAATGTTTTTACCACGTGACTCTTAAGAGTCTCCAGAGGGCCTGAGGTCACAAGGCCCGGAGAAAAGACCCTGAGGGAGATTTAAAAATAAACAGTCTCTGGCACACAAGTGCAGATGGGACCAGCTGTCTCCTCTGAGAACAGGACGGCTGACAGTACATATTATCGAGGAATTGGGTTAGACTGAGGATGAACCTTCCAACTAAAGGGAGCCAAAGACACAGAGCTACAGAGGTTCCTCTGGCACGGGGCTGAATCACAGACAGGTGTCTCTTCCCCTGAGCTGGGTTGAGTGTGGCCCACCCACGGACAAACCTGCGGTGGCTTAAACGGCCCTAGAAGTCCTGCTAGTATCTGTGCCACCACTTGCTGTGCCTTTGTATACCGCAGGCTCCTGCCTAGGTGACAAGGGCCAGAGTTAGGAGGTGAAGCCAGGTGCGTCAACAGACGCTGCTCTTCCCTGGCCCCAGAACCAAGCTCCAGGGGTGAAAAGACCATCGAAAATTCCCTGCACTAACAGATTATTCCTTTATCACCTGCTCCCCACAAAAGCCATAGGAAATGGCTTTAAGCTCCAGGACACCTCCTCTCTTTCATCCTTCCACTCTGAAGTTCAGCTCTGTAGATAGTCTCTGAACCCTGGTTTCCTAACCCAAGAAACACAAAGAGGCCACTAGTACCACCCTGGTTTCCTTGCTGCTCCTAGAGCCACACCTCTTAGGAACCCCTTGGCCTAGAGAAGGAAGGGAATAACCGGACTGTGGGGGGTACAGGCACCAAAGAGGACCAGTCCTTAGGCCTCCTTAAAGTCCCTGGCACCCCGCCCTGGTCCTCAAAGTCATAATATTTATAGGGAACACTGCAAAGCCACCACCCAGCAGCTCTGCCTGACTGGCAAGTTATTGCAAACAGCAGATGGCTCTGAACAATCTGAACATGGTCCCCTTCTCCTTACACCCGGCACCCCAGCCCACCCCAGTAGGAAAATAAACAAGCAAGAAGCTCCAGAACCAGGCAGGAGCGCAGCTCTGGGAAGGCTCAATCCCTGAGAGCTGCCCTTCCTGCAGAGGCCACCCTGGAGCCAGAATTACACATTCACACTGCACAGGAAAGTTTGGCGCACATCCTTCTAGGGGCAAAGAATGTCCACTGCAGACACACACACACACACACACACACACACACACACAGTGGGTGCTAGAATAGTGTGATTGTGAGTGTGTGGGAGCAGGCAGGGCAAGCAGAGGCAATGGAGAAACAAGAAAGAAGGAATGTCAATAAAGCCAAAATGCTTATTTTATTAACATGTTTGTGAATAAGCCCCACTTAGCCCCAGTCAGACATGCAGACTTGGTGTGGAAGATCACAACTCCTCTGCTTTCTAGAGCCCTAGATGGTGAGACATGGGTGTGTACAGGGTGGAAGGGCAGACATTTCCCCATGGTTTGTACTCCCCAGCTCCTAGATCTCCTCAGTGGAGCGCCATCCTTCCCTAAGTAAGCCAGAAAAGCTGGAGTCCAGGTGCTACCACACCACATACTGACTGTGTGATCTTGGACAACTTACCTAATTTCTCTGTGCCTCAGTTTCTCATCTGTACAATGGAAATAATAATATCCACATTCAAGAGTTGTGGGCATTAAATGAGATATTATCTATCAGGATAACTCTCCCATTCTTCATTTTTATTTTATTTTATTTTATTTTTTGAGTCAGTCTGTCATCCAAGATGGAATTCAGTGGCATGATCAAGGCTACCCACAGCCTCGACCTCTGGACTCAAATGATCCTCCTGCCACAGACTCCCGTGTAGTTGGGACTACAGGTGCACACTGCCATACCGGGCTAATTTTTTGTAGGGACAGGGTCTCACTGTGTTGCCCAGGTTGGGCTCAAACTCCTGGCCTCGAGTGACCCTCCTGCCTCAGCCTCCCAAAATGCTGGGATTATAGGCACAAGCCACCATGCCCAGACCCATTCTTCATTTTTCTTACCTATCTCCCTCTAGTCTACAAAAAAAGACTTCTTTTGTGGACTGGCAGAGAACCACCATCATCTCCGTCACCCTCTGTCCAATCCCAAGACAGTCCTCCAAGATAAATGCTTATCCCCATCTTATTGATGAGGACAGAGAGACTCTGACACCGGCCTGAGATCAAAGCCCAATTGACAGAGACAGGGTACGACCATCATAGAAATGGGCAGAGCATGACAGCCCAGTCAAGCCCATGGAAAGGCTTCTAGGAGACTCAGCCTTCTCAGAACTCTAGGCCAGGAGGAGGTGAGAAAGGGCTCAAAGGCTTAGGTGAATCCAGAGTGGCTCAGCTCTGGGTGGACAGGAGGGCACATGGCTAGCTGCCAAGCTGGGTGACTCAGTCCTGACATCCCACGATTTCTGGGGCCTAGACACTGAGCCCTGGTTCTCCCAGGTCCCCAGCAGGGACTACTATCATTTACGGTTAGCCAGCAGTCCTGAGGCCCAGGGAGAGGGACCCCACAGGATGCTAGTGGCCTCAGGGGTCTTACCTCCTAGACTGACGGTCTCTCAACTTCTCAGAACACTGTCCATGATGCTTCGACTCCCAACCTATGGCACCCCCAGAACAGGCTTTTCCTTCACTAAGCAGATACATGTTCCATTCACCAAGCACAGTCCCATTATGCCTACTGTTCTGGAACATTTATTAAATAGTGCCCTCTCTCCTTTCATTCTCAAAAGTGTCCTGGTTTTGATGTTAAGTTATATGGTCATCACCCCCGATCCTCCCTCAAGACTGTCTCAGCCCTGGATGCAAATGTATCAGTCAAAGAGGGGCATCCCACCCTCCTTGGGCAGTTCCAGACCTTCAGGAAACACCCCTGACCTGCCTCTCTGACTTTCCAGGCTGCAGAAACTTTCTTCCCACACTGCCTGCCAACCCCTCTTCCTATGCCTGTAACTTCTCCTAGGAGCAGCCCAGCTGGGTCATCTCAACACAATGCAAGTAACCAAAGGTCATGAGCCTGTCAGTGTGGAAGGCCACCTTCAGCAGAAACTGGCTACTCAAAAACAGAGAAGGAGGACAGCCAGACCCATCCCCCCACACACTCATGGACACGTCAGGATCCAGAAGAATGGCTATCTCTTCAAGGATAAG
The DNA here is from genome assembly GCA_027257055.1 of Cephalopachus bancanus. Lineage (NCBI taxonomy): Eukaryota > Metazoa > Chordata > Mammalia > Primates > Tarsiidae > Cephalopachus > Cephalopachus bancanus. The sequence goes on along the minus strand of JAPVLO010000022.1, from coordinate 1,765,227 downwards.
AGAAACAGGTACTCCCTCAAACTCAAGTCCATTTGTTCTTTCATTCATTCATGCATGCATTCAACAAAACTCATTAAACATCAACCAGATTCAAGGTCATGTCCTACAATCATTGGTACAAATACAAAAAAAATTTACAGAATTAGGATGTAGAGGCACATAAACACACATATGTATATACATAGATTTAGTTAGTCATGCTTGTGGGTTCTAACTTATTCCAGAAATGATCTGAAAATTGCTGGCATCAGGCTTTGAAATGCATTCGATGATTTTTTTTTTTCCAATACGTTTACCCCCTTGGTGATGTTTGGACCCATGTGATATTTACTACATTGTTATTTGAATGAGCCTAGACTGTGAGACCTTTTCTACTTTCATAGAAAATGCCAGGCAGGCTCAGTGGCTCAGCCTGTAATCCCAGTGCTTTGGGAGGCCAAGGTGAGTGGATTGCCTGAGCCCACGGGTTTGAGACTCGCCCGGGAAACTTGGCAAGACCTCATCTCTACAATAAATAAAAAATTAACCAGGCGTGGTAGCGCGCGCCTGTAGTTCCAGCTACTTAGAAGGCTGAGGTGGAAAGATCACCGGATCCCAGCAGGATGAGGCTGCGGTGGCCGAGAGTGTGCCACTGCACTCCAGTCTGGGCGATGGAGTGAGACTCCAAATCAAAAAAACAAAAAACAAAATGCCAGAGGTTGAATAGGAAGCTAGCCAGGGGGGAAATAAATCAATCCAACCAAATCCATTGATCTGATAGTATGTATTAATTGCCAGGATCAGACCAGCCCAACAGGAGGCCAGGGATAAACCACAGAGTGCAAACTAGGTGAGAGTAACAGAAAAATGCAAATTTACAAGTCTGCAGACAAGCCCATCTTGCCATTCATCTTGTCTAGTCCAGCCCTGTCATAGACAAACATGAGACACTCAAACCAAGTGAAATACTAGCTTCCCTTAAAACACCCATTAGCAGACGCAAGGAAGAATGTATCTTCATACAAAATTAGGCAAACTTGCACGAAGGCCAATAGCAGCACAGGCACTCTGCTAGGAATGGAGAAGTCAGCACTAAATAAGACCTATTTCAGACCTTGAGACACCCCAGTCTAGGAAGAGAAAGACAAAACTAAAGGAGTATAACAGCTGGTGGCAGCCTGTGGTCACAGAGGGTCACCAAGGAAAGAAAGGAAAGAGTTCATTCCTGAATACTGGAGATGGCCCAGAAAGGCTTCCCAGAGGAGGTGATGTTTGACTTGGGCTCTAGAATGCAGATGAGTAGCAAAAGGAGGGGACAGGATAGTAGAGGAAGAGAAAGGGTTCTGGGGAAGCCTGTGTGCAGACAGCTGTGCAGAAGTGGAGGGCAGATTGGGGAAGCCAGTATTCAGGGCCAGAATGGCAAGGAGGTGAAGCGCTAGGACCTGAGTTTTGGAAACATAGCATGACAGCGGTGTGGCAGGTGGCCCAAAGACGGACAAAGCGAAGTCAAGTAGACCAGTTAAAAGGCTGCTACAATGGTCCAGATGAGAGATGATGAGGGTTCAACCAGGGAAGGCTGTGAGGGGATGCAGAGGCTGGAGGAACGGAGAGGACATCTCAGTCAAGACCACCAGCACTGCATGCCTGACTGGATGGGGGGGGCGAGGAGCGGAAGTCCGTCCAGACAACTTCAGGCTCCAAGTGGGCAGCAGGGAAAGCGGCAGAAAGCAAGACAAAAGGGAGGCGGTGGAGGAGCTGGTGAGGACAGCGAGGTGGACGGGTGAGGGGACACACACACAGGGCTCAAGGTGTCACAGGGAACAACAGCTGATGGTGGCTGGAAATCTGCAAATGGATTTCCAGAGAGGTCGAGTCAGAGGGACAGAGACACAGAAATGGACAAGGTTAGTCAGAGGAAAGGAGCCAAGACAGAGCCCCGGGAAAAACAAATACTCGAGGAGAAAAGACAGGAAGGGAGGCCAAGACAAGAGGCAGAGGGGGACAGCCAGAGAGTTGAAAACTGAGAGTGTCAGGAAGCTGGAGGTGCCAGGCAGAAACGTCTGTGTCGATGTCCAACCTCTGCCCTGGTGGGACCCTAATCATCTCTCATCTGGATGTGGCAGGCAGAGGGGCCTGACAGGAGCTACAGGGCTGCCTTCATCCTGGGGGGACCTGTGGGTTTAGGGAGACATGTACACTGAGAACAGCCCAGTCAAGAGGGCTGCTGGTGAACTACATGGGCAAAGGAGGCCGGCCTGGGAGAAAAGGAGGTGTTTGTTTGCTAAGGAACCTGTGTCCCCATTCAGCATCTGAGGGAGGAACCCAGGGAGGGAGGAGGGCTGAAGGCTAATAGCAATACAGGGAGGGAAGGAGGAAGGTGGCCAAAGGACAAAATGGAGGGCAGGAGGGACATGCAGGAAGTCGGCTGAGATGGGGAGGGATGAGGCAGACAGTTCATCTGCAAAGAAGTAAAAGTTTGTGGAGACACAGGACTGGAAGCCACAGGGAGGACAGCAGTGAGGGTGAGCGCTGGCCACTCTGGGGAGGAGCATATGAATAAGATGGTGAATAGCATTAGAAGGCGCTTGTGGGGAATTCCAGCCTGGGAGGGGAACTGATGCTGAAGAGTTAGAGATGCAACTCCAAGTCTTTCCTCTGTAGTCCTAAACATTCCCTTTCATATTCAAATCACTTTTCTGTAATACCAGTAGGGTTCATTTGCAAGTGAAGAGCTTTCACAAAAGAAAGCTTAACACTCCACCCCTCCCGTGAACACACACACACACACACACACACACACACACACACACACACACACACACCATCATGCTGGGAACTCCTGCTCCAACTCAGGACCACATCTGTTTCTTGCTCTTGGTGAAGCCCCCAGCAGAGCGGCACATGCAGAGAGGCATGTGACAAGCAGATGAGAGGGACACTAACCCCGAGGTTAGAAAAACCTATAACTTTCCCCCTCGCTGACCACAGGGTCAATCAACTCTAGCAGAATTAAGTGCTTCTCTGTCCATGACTCCTAATAGGACAAACTCCAGAGTGAAGTGAATACCACCAGAGACTCATTTAATGGAGAGTATACAGATGTCCCAGCAGGTCTTCTTAGCTGCACCCAGAAAAACAAAGGGTGCCATGCTTGCTGGGGAGCTTATCTCTATGGGGAACTGCAAATGGCCCCCAGGCCTTCCTCAAGAGGGACCCAAGGAGGCACAATGAGTGCACAGCTATACAAAGAGACTGGTGTGGTCCTGCACGGGGCTGGGTGCACCAGAACAGAGCGGGCATCCCTGGGTGATGGGGTGAGGATGACTGCCAATTCTGGGCCATAAAGACACCAGCTTCAGTCTCAGGCCAGGAAGTTGGACAGACACTTTGAGCCATCAGCTCAGAGGCCAGAGCTTGTCCCCTATGTCCCAGCAGATGCAGCTGGCAGCCAAGTCTGACTTTTCCTGCTGCTTGTGGAAAAAAGGGAGAAAGAAGGGGGAGCTGGCCGTGCTTGAATGCTACACCAGTGGCAGGTGTCAGAGCAGCCTTCAAAATCCCCTTGATCACCCAGTGTGGGGTCCATCTTTTGCCTACCCTAGATGCCTCCACTGTGTCTTCCAGCCCATTTCCTCCCTGTGCACTCTTGCAGAGTGTGCCTTACGTGAGACCTGCCAAACGGGCTCTAGCTGCTGTGCACACTGGTGAGCTTGGATCTTCCTCAAGTGGTTTTGAGCTTTTCTGCATGCACAGAAGTGCCTCTCTCTGAAAGGAGGGGTGATATTTTTTCAGAGGTCCAAAGGAGGATAAAAAGTTGCTTTGGGGGATTAAAAAGCACCATGGAGTAAGGACAGAGGGCTGGGCTTGGCCTCCATCTGGGCATGGCGGATATGAGTGAAATAACTTCCTCACAAGCCCAGCAATCCTAGGCCATCAAGGCTGCAGGTGTGGCGTGGTCTGGGCTGGGGCCACCCAGTCACATCCTGGGAATGGCTCATCCTGGGCTGGCTCCTTTCCCCAACGTCACCTACTCAGGATAGCAAATTGAAGTCCACCTCCATCTGCCTTCATCTCTGAGATTTGTCTCTCAAGTTGTCACCTGTTCAGTCTGTACATGCATGCTACAAACAGACCTGTGGGGTGTGAGGTGGGCATTTCAAGGTCTCCCTCCTCCCTGTAATGAGGTACCCGAAGCTGACTTTGGAAAACCAGAAGCCAAACACTACAAGGACACTGTGCTAATCCAGCCTTGGGCAGGGGCCAACTCACATCTCATCAGCTTGGGGCTTGGGGGCCGCCCAGTGCACCTGCACATGAGGACCAGCTGCCCAAACAGACTGGTCAGGGGTTCCCGGAAGCTCAAAGGATGCACAGAGCATGCGGATCCCTCCAGGTGGGTGGGATGGGAAAGGAAGCAAATCTGTGCGGGTCGGGGATGAGGCGAGTGAGCTACATTCTGAGAATTTCAAAGCACGTGCCACCCCTGAGGCTGTCCGGTCACTAAACGAGGCCAAACCCACCCTTCCCAGCCTGATGACCACAGACTGTCTAAACAATTCCAGATGTCCTTGAGGGCTGTGCAGGGGATGGCAAGTGCAGCTTGGACAAAACAGAGTGAAAGATCACCTCTTGGGAAAGAGAAGCTATAAATTATAATTATGACTTTCCACCCAAAAGAAGAAAGAGACCCTGGGGCTGAGGACTGAGGGCAGGCCATGGGGATGTCCTTCCCAGGAGGACACCTAGTCACCAAGGACACTGCCTGGGCTTTCTCTGGTCTCCGTGCTCCAGCCCAGCTTCCACTGTCACCCCTTCCCAAGATCCAAACACCACAGGATGGAAATATTAGCAAAATACCTCACCCCAAGAAACAGGCTTAGCCATTTCCAAGGCCCAGTGCTCTTGTGAGGTGAGAGGGGTAGCACTGGCAGTCCCTATGGCATCAGCCCAACCTCCCATGCATGACTCCAGGGAGTGCAATTCACAGGCAGGCTACATCTGAATGGCTGCCCTGCAGGTCTAGGACACTATGCCATAATCCTGGAGGCTAACCAGTCCTCCTGGGGTGGCCTGTGACTCTACAACCAGCTCTCCTCTGCCACACTCTCAGAGCCTCATCCACCCAACAGCTTCATCTCCATCCTCAGGGGCACCTGCAGTTCCTGCCATGGCATGCTGGAGCCCTTAGAGCCACTGGGACTCTGGGGGTAGGGGCAGAGCCAGCGGCTGCTACAAGTCTGCCTGCTCCGGACGAGCACCTCCTCCTCACATCTAAAACATTTGTCTTAATTTACTTTATGTAATTAAGAAAAATCCACTACTGTTGTGGCAGAAGTGGGGGAAGCAAGTTACACAACAGTAGATCCTCTGTTATACTAATTTGTTTTAAATGATTTCTAGAAGGAGATCACAAAATGTGATAGAGTTAAGGGGGATTTTATCTTTTATCCCTTATACTTTTTTTTTACTTTTCAGATTTTTTTTTTTTTTACTTTCCAGATTGTTCAAGTGATGTCTATGGCTTTATGATCAGATAAAGAGGGCTACAAATGCAATAAAGTCCTCTCCCGCCTGAGAAATCTTGGATGAAAACTTTGGGATCTCCTGAGGGGCTATAAAAGCTGCAGGGGGTTCAGTAAGTTCAAGGAATGGTTTAGATGGGCTGGATCTGCAGGCAACACAGGTTAGGCAGTGATCCTTAAGGTGCTCATAAACCACAAGCCTAGAGAGACCAAAGGGCCTTCTCCACCTCTCTCTTTTCATGGTTGGCCACTGAGGCCCAGAGGACACAGGACTGCCTAAGGCCAGTCAGCCAGTGGATGGTGCCAGGAAGGAATCTGAACTTAGGCCCAGGTAAAGGACAGTGTTGTTCCCTTTCTCTGCATCTCTCTCTGTGTCTGTCTCTCTCTCAAGCTCTGTCTCTCACTGTCTTTCTCAGTCTCTGTCTCTCCATCTGTCTCCCTCTCACTGTCTCTTTCTCAGTGTCTGTCCTTCTGTCTCCTTCTCTCTTACACACATAGCATACACACACAGTACCTCTAAGTCTCACTAAAAACTCTAATTCCACCCCTTATCCATCCCCGGCATAGAACAAGCACTTTTTTTTGTTGGGGAGATACCACCATCCTCAGGGCCTGTCTCCTCACTCCCAAGTGTCTATAAATACATTGGGCCAAGGTAATGGCACGTACTAGGAAGATTGGGAATTTCAGTCCTGTAATCAGACCACAAGCAAGGCACACGGGTTAGCAACCAGGCACAGAAGCCCGTGCTTCCGCCACCTGCAGCCCCTGCCCTCCACATACCAACGGCCTTCCCCTGACTTCCCCAAGTGACGCAAAGGAGCCCCGGGGATGGGAGCAAGGCAGACCTTGGTCCAAGCCCTTTCGCTTTGGGCTCTGCAAACTTGGACTCGTCATTCCTTCTCTGAATCTCTGTGTCCTCATCTACAGAAAGAAGGTGCTAACCCTTAGGGGTGTGGTACCATGTGCAAAGGAGGGAACATGTGCAAAGTGTTTATACTGCCAGGCAGGTGTCCACTACATGGAGGTTATTGCAGTTATGAACACAGGCCTTCTGCAGACCAGTCTCCTCTCCATCCAGTCTCCCAGCCTCCCAGCCTCGGCTGGCCCAGGCCAGGCTTCCCCTCTTTCCCAAGTTACTGAGGACCTCTCAGGGACTATGTACAACAACAACAACTTTTAAGATGGGGAGATTTTACATTAATTTTCCTTACTTTAAAGAGATACACAGATTTTTCTTTCTTTCTTAATTCGATTTGATTTTAAAGTATTTCTTCTCACCCAAATCAGAAATAATAAAAGGTAGTGCCTCCAATTCTACCACCTTAACAAATAAACTGTTTTCATGTTTCCTTCTGGGGATATCAGAATGTTTTTGAATGAACAAAATTATGTGTGCCTGTAGTAGCACCTCATCCATCTATAGCATGGCTGAGAACTGGGAAAGAGCCAAAAGTATGCCTGGTGGGACAAAAAAAGCTGTCACTTAGACTATGCACTGACATTCATGACTTTACCCATAAGCGACCATCTCAGGATATCACTAAGTACCTGATAGCCATTAGTTTCCACAGTTTCTAATAATACACTTGTCACGCTCATGCAGCTTAGAAATAGTTGGGGAGGGGAGACAGGGAGGGCGAAGAGTCACTTGGGCTGGCACTGTGACAACACTGAAAAGTGACAAGGCACCCAGTCTATTAATGAGGAAGAAGACAGAAAACGAGTATCTTAAAGTATGCCTAAGTTATCAAAACAACCAGTCGGGGCTGTTCGGTATAGGAGCAAACACCCTCCGACCCTTAACAGGCCTGCCCTGTATTATAGCAGAGGACAATAATTAACTTCCACAATGGCAGCCTGAGGCATCCAGAAAAGGCTATATTATATCAACAACTGCTTACAGAGGTGGACAAAGTACATATTTTAGGAAGACTTCCATCAGAAAGAGTAACAATAATAAATGCTGGCATAAATGTTTCATTATCCAGAAAAGCAGGCTGCACAGAATAGCTCATCCCCAAGAGTTCTGGAGAGAAGACTGTCACTGTACCCACTTATTCATTCATTCATTCATTCATTTTGAGTTGGAGTCTCACTTACTCGCCCAGGCTGGAGTACAATGGGACACTCAAAGCCACCCCAGCATTGACCTGCCAGGCTCACATGATCCTTCTGCCTCAGTCTTCAAAGTAGCCAGAACTACAGGTGTGTGCCACCATGCCCAGCTAATTTTTTAATTTATCATAGAGATGAGGTCTCGCCAAGTTGCCCAGGCTGGTCTCGAACCCCGTGGGCTTAGGCAATCTTCCCACCTTGGTCTCTCAAAATGCTGGGATTACAGGCTTGGGCCATTTTTTGAGTTGGAGTCTCACTCTGTTGCCCAGACTGGAGTGCAGTGGCACACTCCTGGCCACCGCAGCTTTGACCAGCTGGGCTCCAGTAATCCTTCCGCCTCAGCCTTCCAAGCAGCTGGAACTACAGGCATGCACTACCACACCTGGCTAATTTTTGATTTATTGTAGAGATGAGGTCTTGCCAAGTTGCCCAGGTGGGTCTCGAACCCGCGGGCTCAGACAATCCACTCGCCTTAGCCTCCCCCCACTTTTTTAAGTGAAAATGGTCCTTTGGATAGTCCCCACCTTCAGTGGGTCTTGTGTGGTGTGCACAGGGACTTCCTGACTCAAGGAAGTAGACTTCTTCCTACTCAGAGGGCTAAGCCCTTCAGGCCATTGCCTGGCATCCAGAGGGGAATGTCAATGCCAGTGTACCCTGGTCCACCCATCTGAGAAACAGGCAATCCATGGTCTCTACCATGGCCCCACAATGGCTTATCTCCCTATAAATAGTGAAGCTCCAACCTCATTCTTCCTCGTCTCCCCTAAGATAGTCCCCAACTTCACTGTGCCTGGCCTCATCCACCCTCAGCCCACCTCACATGTCCTGCCACTTCCCTCCCTATCAAAATCCCACTCTGTCCCTTAAAACCCTCCTCACCCTCACAGGTGTCTTTCCATGCTGGGTTGATGGCGTCACCTGCATACCCTCCTCCCGGCTCTGCTCAACTCTAAGCTTCATGTAGGCGCTGGGCCTGTTTGGTTCCCTATGGGAACAGCACTGTCTCAACAACTAATGAATATTCAGCAAACTTTTGCTGGGTCTGAAAACCCATGTTCACACCACAGCTGCTTTCTCCAGTACTGGGGCATACGTGCCTGTAGGTACCTCACACACAGGTCTCTAATAATAAAATTCTAATAACATACTTGTCAAGTGACTAAAAAAAATTGGGGGTCTTACTCTGTCACCCAGGCTAGAGTGCAGTGGCATGATCACTGCTCACCACAGCCTAGACCTCCTGGGCTCAGGAGATCCTTCCACCTCAGCCTCCGGAATAGTTACACTACAGGCTAAAGGCACACGTCACCATGCCCAGCTAACATTTTTATCTTTTGTAGAGACAAGGTCTCACTATATTGCCCAGGCTGGTCTCGAACTCCTGGGCTCAAGGAAGCCTCTCATCTCAGCCTCTCAAAGTGCTTGAATAACAGGTGTGAGCCACCACACCCAGCTCTTCCCATGACTTGGGGAAACTTAAGCACAATTTGAGCTCCCAGAATTGGGAAAGGAACAAAGTTCCACCAAGAAGGAATTCCCCCTTGCCCAATAAGGATTTATGGTATTTTTTTTTCCTCCACAAACCCCCGATAAGTAGAAGAGCTAAATTTGTCTCTGTCCTGATGTTCTTGAGAATGGGTGGAACTAGGTGGAAGGGAAGGGGGCCCTGCCAACACTTGCGTCTGTGCCTCGGCTAGCTGGCTTTTTCCTTATTCCTTGCTGTGGCACAACAGGGGTGTGGGAGCACAGAAATATCCAGAATCACTTGCTCGTCTCTTGTCCCTCTTTGAACAGGAGTCTCCCCTGTGCTCAAAAACTGCCAAGGAGAAGAATGACAGATTCATCCATCCTAGCACTTAATCTTCATGGCTGGAAGTTCTTCTCAGTGTCTGCCTTTAAATCCCTTGTTTCATCCGGCAGGGAGGCTCTTCTTTCTCACTCTAGGCTATTTTTTTTCTCCTCTGATATACAGTCAAGTGGACTTTTTCAAACCAGAGGGGAGGAGACTGAGGAAAAGGGGCCTCTCATAAGCATATCCCTGGCTCAAACCCTGGCAAGACAGATGAAGAAATGATAGGGATAAAACAGAGAATGAAGGAGACCATGTGGGATACACGCAGCACAGAGAGGCCACTGGGAGAAAAGAACAAGAAGAATTTAAGGGTTAACGCTTCTGCTGAAAAGTCCAGCTGGCTATTGAATCCTGACAAAGCTGTTCACAGGTGTTTTGGGGTTCAGGCCCCGGTCTCTGGAGTGCTTTGCCCTCTCAGCCCTGCAGCACCAAAGCAGCCATCTATTGCCCTCCTGCACAGGACAATGGCAACGTGTGCCCATTGTCATGGCAACCAGCTCTCACAGCACCTGGAAAGTGGGTCTCACCAGTAATATGGTGCCCAAGTGGTTTCTAACAAAGTCCCCAAACCTCCAAACCAAGGGCTCCACCTGCCCCTTCACTGGGACCCACACACTCCAGCTGTAGAGTGAGGGAGGGGCCCTCAGTCCAGTCACACAGCCATCACATGATCTGCAGGGTCTGCCTCGGGGTCCCTTGGGCTGAGACAACACAGGATCCTGGAAGGGGCTCAGTACTCTGCCGTTTCGCAAGGATGGATCTGATTAATGCCTGACCATTCATTATCACTGCACCCCCAGTCCCTCGTTGCTGCCAAACCATCGAGCACACAGGGCTACCACCACTGGGATAATCTTCTTCAAATACCATTTTTATCCAATCACTCCCCAGCTCAAATGCCTAAAATAGCAGCCCCAGCTTATCAGATCAAATATAAATGTTTGTGGTATTTACACCCCTACACACATGCTCCAACCCCAACCCTAAGTCCTTGCCATTCAAGTCACGCACAACTCCTCTCTGTCCCAATTTACTTGTCCCTGCCACATTTTCTTCACTCATATCATGACCTAGCCCCTGCCCGCCATCCCCCACAATGCCCTTGCTTTTTGGTTCTTGCCTTTCAGGCCACATCCCCCAGCTTCAGCAAACCACGCTGTAGTCTATCACTATAACTACTTGCATCTACCACAATGTTGATCAGTAAAGCTATAAATGACCATCCTGCTTTTGGATTCCAAATTTCACTGCAAGCTCATCAAGGGGAGAACTTTCCTCTCATTAGGTTTGAGAATCCCCAACTGGACTGGGAGTTCCCACAGGGCCCACCCTGCAGCTCAGAATCTCCCAGGGGCTAGACTGGGAGAGCTATCTCCACACCCTTCCCATGCCTCAACCCCACACTGCCTTCCCTAGGCCATAGCCAAGCCTTCCAAGACAAGCTGGAGGTCAAAAGCTAGAGCAGCACTGCCCAGTGGATCTTTCTGCAACGCTGGGAATGTCTTAGAGATACCAGATTTCAAAGACTTGGTATTAAAAGATAAAACATAGCTCATTGATTTTTTTTGCATATTGGTTATATGTTAAAATGATAATACCTTAGATATGTTGGGTCATATAAAATGTATTGCTAAGACTGAGTTTAATTGTTTCACTTTTTTTTTTTTTGAGACAGGGTCTCACTTTTTTGTCTGTCACCCAGGTTGAAGTGCAGTGGCACAATCACAGCACACTGCAGCTTTGAACTTCTGGGCTCAAGCAATTCTCCCACCTCAGCCTTTGAGTGACTAGGATGACAGGCATGCACCACCAAACCTGGCTAACTTTTATTTTTATTTTTATTTTCTAGAGATGTGTTCTCACTATGTTGCCCAAGCTTGTCTTGAACTACTGGCCTCAAGCAATTCTCCACCTCGGCCTCCCAAAGTGCTGGAATTACACCTGACCTCTTTTTACTTTTTCAAACATGTGGCTATAGAAAAATCTTAAATTATACATATGGTTCACATTATGTTTCTATTGGACTGTTGTAGTCTAGAGTAGTGGTCCCCAGCCCCTGGGTTACAGACCAGTACTAGTCCATAGTCTGTTAAGAACCAGGCTGCACAGCAGGAGATGAACAGTGGGTGAGCAAGTGAAACTTCATCTGTATTTATAGTCACTCCTCATTGCTCACCCGCATTACCACCTGAGCACCACCTCGTGTCAGATCAGCAGTGGCATTAGATTCTCATAGGAGTGTGAACCCTACAACCACACATGCGAGGGATCTAGGTTGCACACTCCTTATGAGACTCTAATGCCTGACAACCTGAGGTAGAGTTGAGGTGGTGATGCTAGGGAGCAGCTGCAAATACAGATGACGTTAGCAATGAAATTTGACTGCACATCTGCTCCCGCCCCCCAGCCCGTAGAAAAACTGTCTTCTAAAAAACCAGTCCCTGATGCTAAAAAGGCTGGGGACCACTGGTCTGGAGAAATTTGAGTATGTTTACTGGCTTGTACTTTTTATGTTAAAAAAGTCTCTCTTTGCCCTATGAGTGTCTCATCTGAATTGTTCCCATGTCTTGCTTTTATCCTCCCTCCAGTCTGCTTTGTTTTCTTAAGTTTGTTATTTTTTATTGTAATAAAAAACACATAACATGAAATCCACCCTCTTAACACATTTTGAAGTGGACAGTACAGTACTGTTAACTAAATGCACATTATTATACAGCATCAGTTTTCTTATATTTTATTTTTTTTTTAAATCTTATTAGCCAGGTGTGGTAGCGCACACCTGTAGTTCCAGCTACTTGGAAGGCTGAGGCGGAAGGATCACCAGAACCCAGCAGGTCGAGACGGCAGTGGCCGGCAGCGGCCACTGCACTCCAGTCTGGGTAACTGAGTGAGACTCCAACTCAAAAAAAAAAAAAAAGAAAATCTTGATATATGCATCTTTGACAGATGCCTCAATTCTCTCTGGAACAGACTGGTGTTACAAGTTAGTTAATTGATTTAAACCTTAGTGCTCTAATGCTGAATCTCCCATCCCACAAACACTTTAGGAATAACCATAATCATAAACAGCACATTTCATTTGTACTGCTTCTTCCTGTATGAGGGTGCTTCTGGCATGAGCTAGTTCACATAATGACCCTGTGGAACAGGCAGGTCGAGCATTAATATCCCCAGTCAACAGGTAAGAAACAGAAGGTCAGGAGTTAAGTGCCGTGTGCAAAGGCAATGGCAAGACTAGAACCCAAACCCTTGGCCCTCGGCCAGTTTGCATTCCAAACATGCAGTAAGGGCAGAGGACATGAATTCAGAAGCAGCAGAGTTATATGCGCTCCTTACCCCATAAGGCATTGATTGACTCAACAATAGGAGGGACGGAGACACTGCTCAAAAAACTGGAAATGTGGCCAGGTGCAGTTACTTGCACCTGTAATCCCAGCACTTTGGGAGGCCAAGGCAAGAGGACTGCTTGAGCTCAGGAGTTTGAGACTAGCCTGGGCAGCATAACGAGACCTCTACAAAAAAAAATTTTTAAATAGCCGGGCATGGTGGTACACACCTGTAGTCCCAACTACTTGGAAGGCTGATGCAGAAGGATTGCCTGAGTCCAGGAGTTCAAGACTACAGTGAACTATGATTATGCCAGGGCTCCTGCTTGAGCAACAGAGTGAGACCCTGACTCAAAAAGAGAGAGAGAGAGAGAAGTTATTAAAAGAGAAGTAGGTGGGCAGGTGGTGAAGATAGTTAAGAGATCTAAAATGAGTCTGGGTTCCAGAATCACCTTGGCTGCCAAGTAACTGTGGCAGTTGCTTGGATCACTACTTTTACATCCCTGAGCTTCAGTTTCCTCATCTGCAGTACACGGAGTTGGGTACTTCAAGATGTAGCTAGACCAGCACCCAGTCACCCTGCCAGTGGGAATGTAAACCAGCTCGATCCTTTTGTACAGCAATTTGGCAATATGTGTCAAGAGCCTTAGAAATGTTCAAACTCTTTGACCCAGTAATTCCACTTCTGAGAATCCTAAGGAAATAATTCTAAATAAGGAAAAAGCTTTATGTGCAAAGACCTTCATCTTAGCACTATTTATAACACTAAAAAACTGGAAATGAGCTAAAGTCTAATAATAGGAGAATGGTTAAACTATGATGTGGTAAATCCATTTAATGAAATATTATGCAGTTATTTAGAAAACACAACATCAACACAGAATGCACTTTTGGCCAGTGAAAAAAGCAGGGTATTAAAGAGCGGGTACTGTATAACTGCAGTTAAATTTTTAAAAAGAAAAGAAACTCTGCACTCCTATGGGGGCACACATGTCCATGCCCACAAAAGGCCAGAAGCAACTTCACCATAATGCTAATAATAGTGACTATTTAGAGTGATAGAACTAGAGGGTGTTTGTTTTTTCTTCTTTTCTCAATGTCCAAGTATGCATAAATAATTTTGAAAAATACATACAATGAGGGTCCTAGAGTTGAAGTTCCCCAAGAGCACCCTTGGCTCTCACAGGTCTGGGTGGATCAGACAAGCAGTAAGTGAGGTCGCGCACTAAGTCCAGGGCCCTGGCTGTGTGGTCAGGGAGATGCTGAGCACCTGAGGGCTCCTTCTTAGCTGAAGGGAAATCCAGGTTCCAGGGGTCAGCATAACTCACATCCCGATGGGGACCCCTGTCGCTTTGTCTAAGAGTGGAGACAGGCCAAAGATGCAACTGGCTCAGGGAAGGTTCTGACATGTTAAGAGAAGGGAGAGCCACCGCCCCATCCTTCTACTCACTCCCCCCGAAAAGTAAAGGGGGAATAAAAGATAATTTTTGCAGTTATTAGCACTTAGGATGAAAAACAAGCCTATGTCTGACCATCCTACACCCTAGAGTAATTGATGTTTTAACCTGTGCTCCTTGGAGCCCACTTAGGGGCTGGGGTCAGGTATAGAAGCTGGGCAGGAAAAGGAGAGATGTCCATCTAAGCCGTTATTAACGGATTTGCCCAGGGCACCTATGCAAGATTTTGTAGGGACAAATGACGGAAAGACCAAGGCAACTTTTCTTGGGGGATAGGGAAGATAAGCTGAAATCACCCCTAGTTTTGAACTCCCTTCCTGGTCAGCATTCTCCATGGCAGGAACAACTTTCCCCCAAACTTTCTAGCCCCTTCCAGCTGTTCTTGGAGGCCTCTGTTGTGGCATGGAGCTATTACCAAACCCAACTAGAAAACCTGGCCTATCTCAGAAAGAGCCTTAGAAACAAATCAAGAGATTCAGATGTGCCCCTAGACAACCCCACAGTGCCTGTTCCCACAGAATCCACAGGCAATGAGTGGTTCCCAGGTCACACCTCAGACAGGGTCTGGCCAGACTGGAGTATATCCAGAGAGGAGATCCCAAGGACAAAGCCTGTGAAGAGGCAGGCTGGGTACCCCGAGAGCTTAAGGTGGCACAATTAAGACACAAAAGGAAAGTTGTAATGCCAAGCTTGATGGGAACCCCCAGCCCTCATCTCTCTAAGATCCCAGACAGGTTGAGGACACAAAAGGCTTGGAGAGGGCTCTAACACATTAAGAGAAGGCAGAACCACAACTGGCTATCAAGGGACTGAGGGGGGCTGGACCACAAGCAGGACCTTTTAAGGTCGACGGCGAGGAGGACAATCCTCCACTCTCCAAGCACACTGCTTGGAGCAGGCCCAGAGTTGGAGTGCTGAGGATGCAGAGCATGGCTCTAACCCAGAGTTACTATTCTTGGGATCAAATCTGGCTGCCTGACAGCAGTGGACTGAGGGTGAGCCTGGTGGCCGCGTGCTGACAATGCTGGCAGGATGCTGGAAGCAAAGAGGGCCCTGGGACGCAAGCAAGGGCTTCTTTTGTGTTTCTTCATCCGAAGAAGAGCAGCTCATAGGACCAAGGTTGGGGGAGTGTTTAAAGGGGTTGCAGGCCCTGTCTGCAATGTCTTCGTTTTTGGCAGGGAGGATGTATTCACATTATATTTATTATATAATTAAAGATTGGCTATTTTAAAAAAGAAGAAAAGGAACCCATGAAAGCAATTCTCAACCCCAATGTGATGGACAAGGACATCAAAAGGTGTCTTTAGTGTCTCCCCACTGCCCTCCACATCTTGCAGTCTCCAATACCACTAAGAGTGCAGATCTAGAGCCAGAAAGACCCTGGATCATGGCTCCACCACCTATGGCCTATGTCACCTGGGCTCAGTTTCCTCACCAGTGAGATGGGGTTGATAATAACAGTCACCTAACAGGATTGTTATGAGGAAAAACTCAGGCAGCACTGTCAAGTGACCAAGTGAGGGCAGAATCAGTTCCTAGGTCCATCCTCTCAAGAATGCTGCCTTCTCCTCTTTCCAATCCATGCCACACCACTATCATGGAAATCAATCAACCACAGCCCTCAAAAACTCCCAGAGGGTCCCTGCATCCATGAAATTCAGAACAAACTCTGAGTTGGGTTTTCCCAGCCCACAGGGGGCTTCTCCTCACAAAGCTGCCCTGCATGGCCTCTGGGGCCCTCCTTGATGTATGTCCATATCACACTCTCCTATCCCTTTGGCTTTCAGCCCCATCCCCCCCTCTGGAAGTCACACCATCCACTGGGCCTCCTCTGATCTCTCCAGCCAAAAGGAAATTCTCACCCTCGCCCACAGCCTTCCTTCCACACTATTTTGATTATAGTCAGCTACATACAGGTGTTCATCTTCCTGACTTTAGCAAATATTATGTGTTCCAAGGTGTTAGTTTACAAGAAAGGAATAAAACTCAGTTCTCTTCTCTCAAAGAACTTGAAATCCAGTGAGAAGAACAGAGAGATGCCTGCCCAGGAAACACTGAACGAGGCAGAACGGCCGATGATGAAGCACCAGCAAAGGTCGCTACAGTCTGTGTCTGAGTTACAATGTCTGAGTTACAATGACTGAGTTATAGTCTGTGTCTGAGTTACAATGTCACAACACTACCTGGAGGCTTTGGAAGGTGACTTTCAAATGCAGGCGTTTGGTTAACAAGCACTAACCGAGCAACCCAAGTGCTGAGAACACAAGACCCAAAACAGACGCAGTTCTCTCTTCCCTTAGCTTCCAGCCCTTGGATAAACACTATCCCTGCCAGATACCAGGGGTGGACAAGGTTACCCCTCAGGCTGCTGGCCTGTTCAAGATATCAAGCAGAGGCCCTCCTAACAGCACCTTCGGCCCCTGCCTTATCATCACCCGTCCCCCTCACCCCAGCCTCCCACTCCACTGTGGTCAGGAGGCGGAGGCCAGAAGGTGGGCAGTGGGCCCATGTCCCCTGCCTGTGTCCAGGGCCTGGCTTCTGCCTTTCCCCAACTCTCCAGCTGTGTTCCGGAGAGAAGAATGTGCACTATGCCCAGAACAAACACCCGCACCGGCCTCCTGCCTGGGGAGGCCGCTGCAGAAAGAAGCGGGAGCCTCCATCTCCTCAGACAAGGGCTCCTGTGGCAGGGACTCCACCATGTGTGTTGTGAGCCACTGTGAGTTCAGCACTAGGGAGTTTTCAGATCAGATGGAGCACGATGGGAAAAGCTCAAGGCTGGGGCTCATGACCCCAGCCAGCAAGGAAGACAGGCAACCCCGGCAGAGTCAAGCTGATCACGGACACAATCTGGGCAGAAGATCCCTCAGCTGACACACAGATTTCTTTCTCACCCCATCTTTTAGACCCCAGCTTCAAGCAGCTCTGAAAGAAAAACCCTGTCAGTGTGGTCTGATCAGTGTGTTCATCTCAGGGTCTCAGCACCTAACTCTGGGCCTCGGTTTTCCTGCATACCACAGAGAATTGCTACCCCTCGCTGTGCTCTGCAGTGGTCACCGGAGCAGCCTTGAGAGCAGAGTGGCTTGGCAAAGGCCTGCGGAGCCAACAAGCACAGGCTCCCTAAGCCTGTCCTCCCTAGAGCTGTGGCTTTGGTTTTCATGCCAAGAGACTCAGGCCTCCCACCAGCCTGCAGCAGCCTCGCCCTGTGTGCTCCCTCAGCTGCTTGGCAAGGATCTGGGTGTCAGTCTAGAGCTCACAGAACGGAGAAGCAGTGACAAGGCGTCTCGGGCCCCAGGATGTCCATCTTCAGAGTCTTTCCCCTGCAAATGTTTCCAGGCCCAGTGTACACCACACAGAGAAGACGGAACTCCAACCTTGTTTTCCCCCTCAGGACCTGAGGGATCTATGAGGGGTGAAGAGGGAGCAGGGCGAAAGGAGAGAGGCTCCCATGCCAGGCCTGAGCTGGGCCAAGCTGAACGCAAGGCCTGAGTCTTCCCCACTGGACCATCACACCTTCGTATTTTTCTGCATTTCTGACGCTTTGACATCTGGGACTTTGCTGACCCTGGAGGGATGGACTACCCCTCCAGAACTATCCTAGAGACAGTAAATGATTACCTGTGAGTGTACCTTTCATATGCAAACCAACCAATACAGAGGCCATACTCCCAACCGCCTCCTTTAATGGGTTCTTATACCCTCTACTTCTGGGTCTCTACTTCTCTACCCTAATCACCTCAGGGCCAGGTACTCAGGACTCTGTGCCCCAGAGCCCCATGCAGTGATGCAAACTGCATCTTAAACCCTACCTCACTGTGGTTCCTTCCCATGGAAGCCACAATAAAGGCTCTCGCCCACATCTCCCCTCCCTCCCTCTGCCTCCTGACTGACCCTGGTGCTTCCCATGATGCCCCTGCATGGCATGGCATGTGCCCTCCCCTTGGGAGCAGGGAGTAATGATCTTTTCCATGGTAGCTATTTGCTGATCTGTCAGCCTCACCATACCCGAACAATAATAAAACGTACGTTTTATTTATTTATTTTTTTGAGTTGGAGTCTCACTCTGTCACCCAGACTGGAGTGCAGTGACTGCTCCCAGCCACCGCAGCCTCGACCTGCTGGGCTCCAGAGATCCTTCTGCCTCAGCCTTCCATGTAGCCAGAATTACAGGCATGTGCTACCACGCCCAGCTGATTTTTTTTAAATTTATGGTAGAGATGAGGTCTTGCTGCCCAGGCGGGTCTCGAACCCGTGGGCTCAGGCAATCCACTCACCTCCCAAAGGCACGGGATTACAGGCTGAGCCACCAAGCCCGGCTAAAACGTACGTTTTAAAACACCACACCCAGAGATCCCTGTTGGTTACAAAGATAACCAGTTACCATTGACCAGCAAAGCAGTGTTTTCATTTGGGTAAGAGGGAATAAGGAGGAGAGAAAAGGGATCTTTTTTCCTCCTGAAATTGAGCTCTTGGGACTCAGGGCTGTTCTCTTTCCATTTCTCCCATATTCACTCAAAATGGCACAAATAATGGTTTAACGAGCACTGGCTCTGTTGTAATGTTGGGAGGGACAAGAGCACTTGGGCGACCCAGGGTTGAGCAAGTCTGTGCTCTCATGACTCCACCCAGCTGGACTCCTAGTAAGGCTCTCTCAAAAGTGCCTGGGCCCTTTCCACTTGGGTTGACGCCTCTTCAGAACACGCCGGCTACCATCCATGGCCAGCCTGCCACTAGCACATCCCTCCTGCAGGCCAGGTCACAGCTCCTGTTCCTGCTCCTCTGAGAATCCAGGTCATTTTCCATCTGGGTGCCAGGTCACTCGTTGGTTTTGTATCAAAATCCCTTAACCTGCAGCCATCCACACCCAGACCTGGGAACCTCTTTGGAGTTCAGCCACCACATTTCTCCAAACAGGCTGCTCCTCTGTCCTGGAACTGGGACACTCCTCAGCTACCCCTCCAAGCCAAGCTTCATCCTCCTGCTCTGCCCGCTGGATACCTCAAGACCATATGCCGTCTCACCTCTCACTATCAACTCTCCCTTCCCCAGACACCTTACCACTCTCACCTCCCCATAGGTAATGCAGTCCCCATTGATACACCCTCTCCTGATATGTCCTTTCTTCTTAAACATGGTGTCACACTTTAGTACCCAACAATAGCACTTGGATTTCTCTGGTCACCAAAAAGAATGAGATCAGGTAAGCAAAATGTGTTCTATCTATAGAATAGAATATTAGCTGGGAGTCGTGGCATGTATCTGTAGTTCTAGCTACTTGGAAGGCTGAGGTGGAAGGATTGCCTAAGTCCAGAAGGTTGAGGCTGCGGTGGCCGTGAGCATGTCACTGCACTTCAGCCTGGGTGACAAGAGTGAGATTCCAATTCAAAAAATATATATACTATTCATCCATAAAAAAAGGAACAAAGTACTGATTCATGCTGCAATACAGATGAACTTCAAAAATACTTGAAGTGAAAGAAGACAGACACATACATGACATATATGACATATCCGGAATAGGTAAATCCATAGAGACAGAAAGCAGACCAATGGTTGTCGGGAGCTGGAGAGGAGGAAACTGGGAGTCACTACCAATGGATAGGAGACAGCCTCTGTGCCCCAGAGCCCCATGCAATTATGCAAACTGCCAGTTCTAAACCTCCTTACTCTACCTCGCTGCGGTTCCTTCCCATGGAAACCACCTGCATTCCCCCTCACTCCCTCTGCCTTCTGACTGACCCTGGCACTTGCTATGTGGCCTCTGCATGGTGTGGCATGTGCCCTACTCTTGGGTTTTCTTTGGGGGTGACGAAGTTTAGTGTGGGACTAGACAGAGGTAGTGGTTATGCAACACTGTGAATGTACTAAACGCTACCGATTTATGTACTTTAAAAATGGTTAATCTTGTGTTATATTTCACTTTAATTTTAAAAAGAATGGTATTGGATAACACATCAATTTCATACCCTGTACAGTGGGCACATAAAAAGAAATATAAGAGGTGGCCTGGGATGATAGAAAGAGCCCCGGCCCCATAGTAAAACATCCAGACACTAAATTCCATGTTCAAGACCTGGGAAACATTCAGTTAATCATGGAACATCACCTCCATGGGATGCTCTACCACGTGAACAGTCATAACACGCATCTTCAGTGTCACTGTGAGAGTTGAATGGAATCATGCGGGAACATCACACAAAAGATACTTATTTGTACAGAAAACGCATATACAAAATATTTTCTAGCTATACAAACTACATTTACATATATAACAATGTATCTCTGTAGATAAAGTATAGAAAAGATTGAGAAAGCTATCTGGTGTTTTAAGCTTATGAATTTTTTTTTCCTGAAAATTGTCTATATAGACAGCAATGGATAAGGAGTCTGAGAAGCCAGGGTCTAGAGCTGGCTCTGCCTATCACCAGCCTGGGAAGTCTTTGTGAAATCCCCTGCCCATCTGACCCTCAATATCCTGGTTTCTAGAGTGGTTTAGCCACACCCACTCAGCCCCTTGCTCCTCTAGTGTTGGGAGCTGTGCTAGTTCCCATGCCCTCCCCACCACTTGGCAAGAATGCATCTCAGTATTCCAGGTGTGTGCAATGGAGTCCTATAAAACCAGGCAGAATGTCAGCAAGAGAACAGATGGCCTGGCAAATGCTGATTCTCAGAGTGGTCACTGGGGAAGGTGTCCAAGGTCTCAAGGCAGCATGTGGTTTTTTCAGTGAAAAGGATGTGTTCCTGCTAATAGTTCTGTCCAGGCAGCAAAGATGGACAAGAGAAGAATCACCCAAAATTCTCAGTGGATGCTCTAGCACAATGGTTCTCAAACTGGGATACCCAGAGCAGCAGCAGCTCATGTAGAAACTAACTACAAATCCAAGTTCTCGGGTTCTACCTCCAACCTTGGGAATCAGAAGCTCTGGGGGGGTTGTGGGGGAGGGAGAAGGGCCAGCAAGTACTCTGAGTGGTTAAGATGCTCACTCAAATCCAGCAAGAAGGAAGTAAAAACTGCCCCAGGAAGACATTCCCTCACTGGCCACTCCACCAGCCCCTCCTGCACACCAGGTCCCAGTCAGATGAGGTGAGAAAGTTCCCTGTGATCAGAGGAGCTAATCTATCATCTGGATACAAATTAACTTTCCTTCTCTCTTCACCAGCCCACTGGCCTGGGAAAGACAAACACCCAGCGGGGAAGAGCAGCAATAAATCTGTCTTTTTCTGTGGGCCCTCCCACACCCATTTCCCCACCTGAGACCTGGCTTCCCTGGGGGAAAATAGCTCTAAGGTCCCTCTGCTCTTCCCACATGGCCCCTGGATTGCCAACCCAGCAAGAATCCCCACTTCTGCCCACAGGGACCTCTCCAGAACTGGGAGGATGAAGGAGGGAGGATGGGGGCTGGAACACAGCTCATCACTCTCAAAGGTGGCGGAGTGACTGGGAGTTTCCTTTCTAGAACTCCCCAGGAAACAGCTCACAAAGACTGCCTCCTGGGCAGCCCGCCCCAAAGGAGTTGTCTCTCCTCCCACCTCATCCTCCTGCTCTCCTCTTCCTTCTCCTCCTTCTCCTCCTCCTCCCGTTCCTTCTCCCCTTCCTCCTCCTCCTCCCCCTGCTTCTTCTCTTCTTCCTTCTTCTCCTCCTCCACCCTCTCCTCTCCCTTCTTCTTCTTCTCCATCTCCCCTTCCTTCTCCTCCTCCCCCTGGAGGGAGCAGCCTGGGGCTACCCCCACCTTCCAGACATCAGCAGGAATGGCAGGGCTGCATCCCAGGGTAAAGCTGCCTGTTTGGGAAAGTGCTCACGTCCTATTATTCCAAGTCCCACGGCTACATACTGCTCTCAGTCTGGCTTTGGAACTACCTGGTGAAAACCAGCATAGCACCCACCTTAGAGAGCTGCAGTGAGGATGAAATCAAAGGAAAGGGCACGTGTAAGACAGAGAAAGTCTCAACAATGGCAGTGCCTAGATACAGCACCATCATGTCCATCCTTAGTCAAACAACTTCAGTGGCCAATTATCACCTACTGGATTCAGCCCAAATTCCTTAGCACTAGCCATTGTGGTGCCCACTCATGTCCAAGCCAGCAGCTACAACAAAACACTCTAGCTTGTCAAATATGCCCTCCAATACCAAGCCCGACCTGCTCCCTCCATGACCTTCCTGTTTCTGTTTGCAAGAAAGTTCTTTCTCCTTGCCCTGCCTCCTCTTGCCTGGGTAAGGAGAGGAGGTGGGCACTGGGAATCTGTGCCAGGCTTAGGCCTTTGTCCTGGGTATATTAGTGCCTGCTTTGAGAAGAGCCTACCATCCACCATGAGGTCCTCTAGCAGAGGACCAAGGAAGCATAACAGCAAAACAAACATTTGGAAAATTGAATGGAATCCTTTCAGTTCAGAAGAGAAAACAGAGCCTCAAATGAGGCTCAAATGAGGGATAAGTGGACCCCTGCCAGCCATCACCCATCACTGTCCGAGGAGTCAGAAAATCTCCCTGGGGGCCTGTTCTAGGCACCTAGGGGAGGTGCCACTCTTAGAGGCTGTGTCTCCAGAACTCCTGGTCTAAGAAAGAAACCTTCTAAGGCAACTGACACTGACCCCGCCCTGGGGACAAAGGACAAAGACCTAAGCCTGGCCCAGTATCTCAGTGCCCACCTCCTCTCCTTACCCTGCCTCCCACCCATGGGCTGGGACCTACCAACCAGCAACGGAGACCCACCAACTGGCAACATGCTTCCAGCCCAGGATCCCACAGAGTGCCAGCCCAGTACTACAAGTCTTCTCCACGAGGACTCAGCCCACATCCCAAGGCAAGGCAGTATGGGGTGAATGCTGCTCCTGACCTCCCACCCTAATGGCCAGGGCGGCCCTGGAACTCAAGCCTGTGGGCTCACAGCTTAACTTCATGGAACAGCTAGGCTGACATGTCAATACAGGTGAGCAGGCCCATGCAGGGCTTTTCACCATGTTGACTACACAACAGAGGCCCAGGTGAATGGACTGCAGCCTTATCAACCTTCCCCGTGCACAGCCCAGTGTCCAGCCCTGCAGTCTGTGGGCCCAGCTACCAAACCTGCCCAAAAGAACTTCCTATCTTTGGAACATAGCCTCTCCCCTGACAGGCCATCAGAGCATCCCAGCCCTAAGCCTTGCTGTAGCACCTAAGAGCTCAGGATGCCTGCCCTCTCCTCTCTGGAAGGTGCTTCCACATAAGGAAGGATGAGAGGAGACAACAGGAGGGAACAAAGCCAGATCTCAGAGAGGCTTCCTGACCACAAGGGGCACACCACAGCGGGAGAGAAGGCCCTTGCCCTATGGGTCTCACTGGGCATGGCCTGGGCCCTGTCTTAGCTTGGATTCCTGCTGTCAGACTGCCCTTGGAGAGGGCATTCTCCCCACCAGGAGATGGGTGAGATGGGAGGAACAGAACAGAGAGTGACAGAGAACAAACCCGGTAGAACGTTCCCATGGGCTCTCCCTCTGACTCTGAATGAATGCCAAATAATGCAACCACAGTGTCCCCCAAAAGTTCAAGTGCCACATACACTGGGGTTCCCAAAGAGGCCAGGGCTCCAGGAACAGTTTGGAGATGAGGTTTTAAAGGTATGAAGACTGCAGTTCCAGTGCCACTGTATTACGGTGTCAGACAGCTCTGAGAAGCTAAAAGCAAAATTCTCAGAGGCGGTGTGCTGGAAAGCTGGTGAGGCTTCCTGGGAGGTTTGGCACAGAAGGAATCTGAGCCCCCACTGAGGGTCATCTGGTGATGTAGAAGGTTCTGAGACCCGTCTCCTCCTCATTCCTCATTTCCTATCTGTTTTTCAGCTTTACCACAGAAAAAAATCTGCAGAACTAGAAACATCTGGATCCTTCCTCAGGGTAAAAACAAAACAAACAAATAAACAACGACAAAAAAAAAAAGGGCAGTTACGGTTATATGCTTGTTCAATGATTGTCCTAAATAGCCCGGTCCACGAACATGCCTGTCAGAACAGCTAGTGACCTGTCACTCTCCCAGCACGGATGCCCAGTACAGCCTCACCAAGCGGGCATAATAGCCCAGCCTGGGCTTCATTTCCTGGTTAAACCTAGATCTTTAAGAAGTAATGGAGCCCCCCAGGAGACATCCTCAAGCCGACGCAGGCCCCTCCAGGACAGGACTAGCCTCTCTCCCCCTTGTTCTGTTTTCTCATTTTCATCCTGGAAATTCTGCCAGTTTGTGGGAGAGGAGCTGCAGCCGTCTCACAGCAGATGGGCCAAGCCGAGGACCAGGCTGCTTTCTTAAGCAGTGACCTTTCCAAAGGCAGGCGCTGAGCGTGCCTAAAACACAGAACATGTAACATTTCCCCAAACCTTAATCTAAGGCAGGCAGGAGGACTTCCCGTCCCTGACCAGAGAGATATGAGCTCAGGCCCCTGGGTGGGCTGGGCCCGCAGAAGGATGGTCCATTTCTGGGAGGCCTCTGATCTCAGCCTGAGCTGGGAGGGAGCCGTCCCTTCCCAGACAGAATTTCCACAGTGAAATCACAGAAAACTGGATTGGTGGAGGGCATCCCTCAGAAATCTGAGGCCTGAGATAGGAAGGCTAGGTCAGGGCTGGACTCTGTATCCAGAGCTGTATAGGATCCCACCTAACAAATCCCTCACCAGAAGAGGCTACTGATTACACAGCCTCCTTGCTACCATCAGAGCTGATCTGCCTGCCCACTGTCAGTCTAACATGAATCCCTTAGGCTGCAACTTGAGGCATTCTTGCTCTCTCCTCTGTGAGGGCAGAGAAAGCAGTTCACCTGCCCTTTGTTTTCCATATAAACCTGACTGTGCTAGGTGTGAGAGACATAAACCCCAATGTCTGTCCCTGGAGGAGCACACAGCAGTGAAGACCAATACCCACTAAGAAAAAAGGAGGGCTGTGCAGTGGACAGAGTGAGGCCCAGGAGACACAGTCCAGCCTCTCCATGGACTGTGTGACCCTGGGCAGGTCCTTTCACCTCTGTGCCTCACTCTCAGATGAATGATGTAGATGGAGCATGGGGAGACGACCTTGAAGGTCTCTGCCAGCCCTGATTCAAATGAAACTCAGATGGGACAGGAGAGGGAAAGAGGCTGAGAAAGTGGTCTGGACAGCATGTCGGGGCTAAAGGCATATATGCTGCCAGGGCATCCACCTGGGATAGGTAAATGAAGAATGACCTTGGAGGACACTGAATCTTCAGGGACCCGCCACCAGTCCTCAGTCCACCCCAGTCTTCTCTGCACCCAGATGGACAACCCCAGCCAACTCTTGTGCCGACCACCGTACACCCACCTCACCCACTAGCTCAACCACACCCAAGCCCCACCTGCACACTTATGACCCTCTTATCCTCTCTGAGGCTCTCTTTCCTAAACTGTAAGATGGGGATGATACTAATTCCTACTTCCCTGACACTCTGACAAGCTAATGGACAGCAAATGCTCCTTGGAAACTGGACTGATGTTCCTCTGCCCAGTGATTAATTCCCTGTGTCCAGCAGTGAACATCAGAGGGACAGGGAGCTCTAACTCAGGGGAGAGAAGAGCAGCACTCCTGAGCACCACTTCTGAGCTAGGGCTTGACCTGACCCACTCATCTTTAAAGTAACCCTTCCGAAGATCTACAGGTGAGGAAACTGAGGCTCTGAGGGGTTGAGTAACTTGCCCAAAATCACCCAGGGAGTCATGGCTGGAAGCAGGATTTGATCGTGGGGCTGACTCCGAAGCATCCACCACTCCAGCCTCTCGGGTCCCCAGAGAGAAGATCCTTGAGATGACAGAGAGCAGGGTCCGTGGCCATCCCCCATCACCAGGAAGGAGACCCACCAGTTTTCCCACAATGCCTGCTGGCCCTCGGGTTTGATAGGAACTGTTTATTCTAGACTGATATTTTCTGTAAACATGGCTTAGGTTGCCAAGGGAAGGAGAGAAATGCATTTGTTAGAGAGGAATGAGATGGAATCATAAAACTCCCTTTGGCTCAGCTGGGACCAGGGGACAGGGTGGAACCATCCACAGAGCCTGGACAGAGTCTTACCCCGGCCACTCCTCCAGTCCTTCAGTACTCTGGTACCACTTCCAAGCTATGGCCAGGGTGGGCCTGCCAGGTGTCAGTGTGCCTGTGGTCTCAGCTGATCAGAGCACATCTCACCAGAGCCCTAGGGAGGGCTTTGTGGCACAAAAGAAAATGACCCAGATTCTTTCTGAGCTGGGCCACTTGTCCTCCCGGGGGTGACAGCGGCCCCTGGGAGAACTAATGAGCCTCTCTTCAGCGTCTGCGGGACCGTTTAGAAAATGATTACTTTTCCTGCGACCAGAGAGAGGGGGTAGCATGTCCCACAGTGCCTCTGTGGCCTTGGGGAGGAGCTCCAACCAGGAAGAACACAGTTAATTATAAAACCCAGGCCTCCGGGTTTCATCTGGTGCACCTTCTTACTACATTGTTTTTCTTTTTAAGCTCTCCTTTATTTCACCCAAACACCACACCCTTGGGAGAAATTCAAAGCGAAGAAAAAGCAGCAAGGGCATCGCTGATGGGCCTGGGACCGCAGAGAGGCAGAATTCAAATCCAGGTGTAGAATTTTTTTTTTTCAGAAATACATCCTAATTATACAGAGGGTAAATAGACATGGTGGCTGCAATTTGCTTTAATATACTTCAATGAGAAGGAAAAAAGAATAATAAATGAAATCAATGTGAAAGTTGTGACAACTGTGGAATGGTGGGTAGACGGTAGTTCCTTATTCTCTCTTCTTTGAAATGTTTCATATCAAAACAATCCGAGACATCGCCCCCACCCCCACCCCAGGGCAGAAGTTATCATACAGGACCCAGGTGAGGTGCCCAGGAAGGGAACAAGGAAGGGGAGCATACAGAAGTGGCCAGAGGCAGCCATGATGGCTGTTCTTCCCTGGGCCTCATTCTCCTCAGGACCTGCTGTCAGGCTGGACAGGTCACCTCTGCCCCAAAAGACCTCTTTCTGATACTTCATTCCTCAGGGTTTACTTCCAGATGCTTCCCCAAAAGGGACTAAAAGCAAGAATCTCCTTCCTTGAAACTTTGATAGCAAGGATATTTTGTCTTGTTGAGTTGAGGGCACAACTGCACAACAGAGGGATGGTGTGAGTAATCTCCCAAGCCCCCCTTCCATCCTGCCCTGACTTCATTGGGAAGAAGAGAGGAAGTTCTAAGGCACTGAGGGTCACCAGATAATTCTCACAGAACTTGTAGACACTTCAAGATTTTAAGCAAACTCTTATTATATAGGCCTTTCACACTCAGGAACAGGACTCACTGGCACTGAGGAAAATGCCAGCCCGTGGCTCTTATTTGCAAGCTTTTTGTGCTATGGACTGAAGTATGACCCTCAAAATTCCTACGTTGAAGCCTTACCCTTCAGTGTAACTGAATTTGGAGATAAGGCTTTTAGGGCGATAATTAGAGTTAAATTAGGTCATAAGATTGGGGCCCTCTTCCCATAAGGCTAGCTAGTTCCCTTTTAGGAAGAGAATTAGACTCCAGTGATATCTCTCTCTGTGCACAAAGAGAAAAGAGCATGTAAGGACCCAGTGAAAGGCAGCTATCTGCAACCCAAAGGGAGAAGCCTCATCAGGCACCAATCCCAATGGCCCCTTGATGTTGGACTCCAGAATCCAGGCTCCAGAACTGTGAGAAAATACATTTCTGTTGTCTAAGCCACTATTTTTTTTTTTTGAGTTGGAGTCTCACTCTGTCGCCCAGACTGGAGTGCAGTGGCCACTCCCAGCCACTGCAGCCTTGACCTGCTGGGCTCCGGCGATCCTTCCGCCTCAGCCTTCCAAGTAGCTGGAACTACAGGCTCACAATACCACGCCTGGCTAATTTTTTTGATTTATTGTAGAGATGAGGTCTCGCCAAGTTGCCCAGGCAGGTCTCGAACCCGCGGGCTCAGGCAATCCACTCACCTCAGCCTCCCAAAGCGTGGGATTACAGGCTGAGCCACCGAACCCGGCTACTATTTTGTTATATGGCAGTCTGAACAGACTAATATTCTCCTTCCCCCTAGAGAGCTGAAACCCAAAGTTACATTGTAGTTTCATCTGTCCCAATAGAAGACCCATCCTGACCAGGCATGGTGGCTCACACCTGTATAGCAGGCCGAGACAAGAGGATTGCTTGAACCTAGAAGTTCAAGACCAGTCAGGGCAACATAGCAAGACTTCATCTCTTCAAAAATGAAAAAATTAGCTGGGTGTGGTGGTGTGCACCTGTAGTCCCAGCTGCTTGGAAAGCTAAGGAGGAGGGATCCCCCGAGTCCAGGAGGTCGAGACTTTGGTGAGCTGTGATTATGCCACTGCCCTCCAGCCTAGACAACAGAGTGAGACCGAAACAAAAAACAAAAACCTGCCCAGCTCAAGAGCCTCTGATTTCCTAGTACCCTTAAAGGTACAAGGTCTGCCCCTCATCCCACCTACCACATATGACCCAGGGCAGGAGATATGAAAAGGCAGGTGGGACTGCCTTTTCAGGAGAAAAAAAAAAAAGGCAGTTGGTTTCAATGAGAGGCTCCCACTCCTTTCCTCATTCCTCTTCCTGGGCTCCCCAACAAGACAGCAAGGGAAATAACTGCCCACAGGCCAGGGAGCCATCCTTTTCCCACAAGCCCTGGACAGCCAAGATATCAGAGAGAACATTTCCTTAAGCCCCTGCCCCCTGCCACTCGATAACTGAACAGAAATTTGTATGTGGTAGGCACTGTCCTGCTTCCATTCCAGCAACAAATCTTCACTACAAGGAGGGACCCAAAAAAGCCAGAATTATCTTTTGGAGGGCAGTCCTCTTGTAGTACACTCAGAATTTGTTCCTCCGGATCAGTCAACTAAAGTTTTTATCTGGAAGTTTTGAGAAGGTTACATAACAATTTGTGGAAGAAACATCCTGAGTTGTGGCAAACAGGTGACTGATTCTTCCACCATGACAATGCACTTGCCCACACTGTGCTGTGTGCTCAGCTGTTTTTGACCAAAAACAGTATGACTCCCATGCCCCACTCTCCCTATTCACCTGAACTTGCCCCAGAAACTTTTTGTTTGTTTGTTTCCCCGGATGAAAAACGTCCTCAAAGGGAAACATTTTGCCGATGTGGAAGAGGTGAAACAAAAATGGCAGAAACACCAAAAGACATCAACATTGACAAGTTCAAAAACTGAGCAATGGAAAGAGTTTCAATAGGTATATTGTATCAAACAGAGAGTTCTTAGAAGGTGACTGAAGTTTACACATGTAAGAATACAAATTTTTTATAAATAAATTCCGGGGTTTTGGAGTACCCCTTCTTAAATGTCCACTTTGCTGAGTGTGGGAGTTGGACATGTAGCTCCTGACTTCGAAGAGGACAGAAATCTACAAATAAAGAAAGTGACACAGGAAGAACATGAACCATGAGATAGTATCTCAAGTTAGAAGACGGGTCTAAATCCCAACCAATTTAGATGGGTCTAAATCAGTCATGGACTAGCCTGTGACTATGGGTGGTCACCTCACCTCTCTGGGTCTCCATTCGTTCCACTGAAAATGAGAGGGCTGAAGATGATGGCTATAGTTCTTTCTAGCTCTGACATCCTAGAACCCTATGAAGTGAAATTTTAAAAAATGATATAAATGAACACTTGCAGGGGCCAGGCATGGTGGCTCATGCCTGTAATCCCAACAGTTTGGGAGGCTGAAGTGAGAGGACTGCTTGAGCCCAGGAGTTTGAGACCAGCCTGGGCAACACAGTAAGACCTTGTCTCTACAAAAATTTTTTTAAAAAAATTAGGTGTGGTGATGTGCACCTGTAGTTCTAGCTACACAAGAGGCTGAGGCAGAAGGATAGTCTGAACCCAGGTCAAGGCTGCAGTGAGCTATGATTGTACCACTGCACTCCAGTCTGGGTGACAGAGTGAAATCCTCTACTCAAAAAAATAAATAAATAAAAGGCTGGGTGTGTGGCTCATGCCTATAATCCCAGGACTTTAGGAGGCTGAGGTCAGAGGATCACTTGTGCCCAGGAGTTCAAGAGCAGCTTAGGCAATATAGCAAGATCTCGTCTCTACAAAAAAAAAATGAAAAAATTAGCCAGGTGTGGTGGCATGCACCTATAGTCCCAGTCATGTGCAAGGCTAAGAAGGGAGGATTGCTTGAGCTCAGGAGTTCAGGGCTACTGTGAGCTGTGATCATTGTGACCACGCCACTGTACTCCAACATGGGCAACAGAATGATACTCTGACTCAAAAGAGAGAGAGAGAGAGAGAGAGTAAATTCACCCTTTCTCAACCTTTTTGTTCCATTCAAGCCTTCAGTGGATTTGATCATGCCCATTTGAATTTGGTGAAGGTGACTGCTATGATTTGAGTTTGTTCCCACCAAAACTTGCATTAAAATTTGATCCCTGATGTGGTGGTGTGGGGAGTTGGGACCTGATGGGAAGTGTCTGGCTCATGGGAGTGGATCTCTCATGAGTGACTTGATACCATTCTTGCCACAGTGAGTGAGTTCTCCTTCTGGATTAGTTCCACAAGGGTGGGTTGTTACAAAGTCGGAATGCCCCTAGGTTTTGTGTCTTCACACATTCTGTTTCCCCTTTGATCTTTGCCATGTTGTGGCACGGCATGAAAAGCCTTCACCAGAAGCTGAGCAGATGCCAGCTCCATGCTTCTTGAACTTCCCAGCCTGTAGAACCCTGGGCTAAATAAGCCTCTTTTCCTTATAAATAAATTAACTAGTCTCAGGTATTCTGTTTAGCAACACAAAATGAAGCAAGGCAGTGATCTTCTTTACTCAGTCTGATGATTCAAATGCTAATGTCTTCTGGAAGCACCCTCACACATACCCAGACATAATGGTTTACTGGCTACCTGGGCATTGCTTAGTCCATCCAAGTTGACATATATAATTACCTCTCACACCAGGGATGTTGGGAACATGAACCAGGTGGTGAGGTGGGATACTTGGGGGAGCATGTGCCGCTGGCCTTTCCAGGAGCCAGTGACTATTGAGGTTCTCAGTTCTTGAGGTCTGTGTGCTCTGTAGCTCAGGCCTGCCAATGAGCACAAGTGGTCAAAGTTAACCAGGAAAATGAGCCCACTCTTATTCCTGCGAGGGGCTATCTTCTTGCCCACAGAATTGTTGGTAGTCATGGCTGGTTTGGGGTCTTGCCCTGTTGGAGGGCCAGACATATTGCATTTTCCTCCAGCACATGGCAAACATGACAGGCCTTCTTACCCTGCAAAGCAAGTCTTTTTTTTTTGAGTCAATATCTCACTCATTCTGTCACCCAGACGAACACAGTGGCATGTTCACAGCTCACAGCCTTGAACTCCTGGGCTCAAGCAATACTCCCTTCTCATTAGTCTTCTTGGTGTCCATAATTGCACGAGCCAATCCCTCATAATAAATCTTTCTATATGTCTAGATACAGACTAATGAGTCTGTATCTCTGGAGAACCTGATAATACACCCAGTACCCCAGCGAAAGCCCTGCATGTCCTTCACCCCCCGTGATTCCTCTCCACCCATCTGAGGAGTGCACAGTCAGGCGGCACTCAAGCCCCTCCCTTCCACACGCCCCCACAGGCCTGAGGGGCACCGCCCACCCACTTCTCTTTGAATGGCAGCACTATATTCCATCGCTCTGGCTCATCTTCCACGCCTCCTCTTCCTCGCTTGCCAAATCCTGTCACTTTTCCAAGAGAAATGTCTCTCCCTTCACCCTTTCCTTCCCACTCTCACGAGGCTCAGTCTGCCTCAGTCTTCACGCCTGCTCTGCCAGATCCGCAGCGGCCTGTCCCATCCCGTAAATGCTCCCTGCCCAACTGACCCTTCTAGAATGCAGCATGCACTCCTGCCCGCAGACCTCAGTGGATCCCTTCTATGGCCTCATTCTGTAGACACTCCTCATCCTGGCAGCTATTACATTTACAACCTTGACTCTTGCCTGCTCCAGGGAGGACCCTGCACTTGGGTCGCCAAGGAAGACTCTGTGTGTCCAGACATCCCCTGCACACACCCCAGCTTCCAAGCCTTTACTTCTGCCCCTGCCCCCGCCAGCAATGCTGGTGCTGCGCAGTCACCTTCTTCATTAAGACTTCCCTGGCTGCTCCCCCATCCAACCCTCTCCTCCTCTGAGTCCCTGTCCCCACCCTGACTTTTAACTTGCACTTTCCCATGCTATTTATTTTATACTACCTTCCATTAAGAGTTATTTGTGTACCTGAAGACGTCCTCCCCTACACCCCACCTAAGCATCAAGCTCTCTGTGGGCAAGGCCTGCGCCAACCTCATCACCCTATCCCCAGGCCATGCATACAGAGACACTCAAGACATATCTGTTCCCTTGGATGAAACTGAACAACCCGTTCTTTGGAGGGAGCAGGCAGGGGCAGGCTGCCAAGGTGCGCTGCAGAGGGCCTTGGCACTGGCTGCTGCATTGGGAGCCGGCATCACCCACCCTGGGGACAGGTCTCCTCTGTCCAGCACAGCCTGATTGTAAGTTTATGAGTCATGGTCACGAGGTCACAGTCGCTTAATGAGGGACACTCTCCATCCACACTCACATGCACACACACACAGACACACCCTAGACAAGCACACCATTTCCCACTTAGAGACCACAGTGATGGATCCAGGAGACAGGCGAGAAGAGGGGCAGAGATATTCAGGTTAAAACTCTGCTTTGGCTTGTCCTCTCAAGAGATGTATTTTCTGATTTCTCCATCTCCTCCTGCCTGGAGAAGGGATGAGGTGGGGTTTGCTCTAAGAAACAGAGGCAAGGGGTGGGAAGGGGCCGGATGGGAGGTGAGGGCTGGGTGATCTGCATCCCAAGCTCTACAGATGGCCCCATCTCCACTTACCTACATGGCCAAGAACCTGGGTCATCTGAGACAGCTGCCAGAGGCTCAAGGCCAGCCAAAGCCTAGCTGCAGACCCCTGACCCTGGCCTGCTCAGTCCTACCACTGCTCTTCCCTGGAACTGTAGGCAGCTCAGGGCGGCAGCGGGAAGCAGGGACCCCATCCTCACTGGACCCTGCAATATTCTGCTAGGGCTACTGCACAAAACTCCACAAGCCGTGTAGCTTAAACAACAGACATGTATCGTCTCACAGTTCTGGAGGCCAGACGTCCAAAACCAAAGCGTTGGCAGAGCTGGCTCCTTCCGAGGGCTGTTCCCTCAGAAGGAAGAATCTGTTCCCTGCTTCTCTCCTGGCTCCTGCCAGCCTCAGGTGTTCCTTGGCTTGTAGATGGCATCCTCCCTGTGTCTTCAGTTCATCTTCCCTCTGTGTATGTCCCTGTGTCCAACTTTCCTCTTTTTATAAGGACAGCAGTCATACTGGATTAGGGCCCACTCTAATGGCCTCATCTTAACATGATCATCTACAGAGACCCTTTTTTCCAAATAAGGTCACAGGTATTGTGGCTTAGAACTCCAAAATCTTTTTTGGGAGACACAATTCAACACATAATAGACCCCAAGAGAAGGAATCTCTGTAGGTACTGTTGAAATAATAACTATAAAAGAGCAAACCCTTGTAGGGCTTACCGTGTGCCATACACTATTACAAGAATATTTAACAACATAATGAGGTAGGTTACATTTATTATTTCTATTTGCTACTGAGAAACCTGAGACCCAGAGAGGTTAGGTCACTTACCCAAGTTCACACAGTTTATGAATGACAAAACCAGGATTCAAACTCAGGTGGTCCTTAACCACTGCACTATAATAATCACATCACACTACGTTAGCATCTGTGCCAGTTCTGGGCAGCACAGACATGATGTCATTATGACACCTAGTCCTAAATTCAGTGTCTGGGTGTGGTCTACTCTGGCCATCAGATTAAGCCATGGAGAGTTCTCACAGGGCAATTGTTCCTTGCATCCTGGTTCAAACTGCTACCCAAGGGTAGGTAGCGGGCAATGCCTGGGTGGGAGGAATAGCGGGCAAGTGAAAGTAGGGGATGGGGGGCATGCAGGACAGATGGAGCCCACAGTCCCCCTTCTGAGACTTCCCCTGCCAGCCCTAGATGAACCCAGGACCATACTGGATCAAACCCAACAGCTATGCTATGGTAGAAGGACTTACTGATTTGTCCTGTAGGCTTTTTACTTAATGGGGGAGGGCTGTGAGAGAGAGAGCTGAGCACCAAAAGCCTGAAACCCACTGCCTTGGAGTGCCACAGCTATCCCTGGTACACTAACCACAACCCTGGCAGGGAGCCAGCCTCGACTTGTGGCATTCTGCATAAGTGTGTGTGCTTGTCAGTGTGTTGCTATTGTTACTGTTACTGTTGTAATAATCACATTACCCGGCATTTCTTCCCTGGCCACTCCAGGGACAGCATAGGCATTACCTCATGATAATGTGGTCTTTACTGGGAGGCAGAAAGCTGTGCAGGCACTGGGACTGCCAGCTTCCTCTTGGGCAGAGGGGCCCCTGAAGGGTTCTGCACAGTTCCTAATATTGCCAGGCTTTCTCCCCTTTCTCTCGGCAAAGTGGCACCAAAGTGGAGACTACATTTGGATGAGCAGTTCAAGTGGCCAGAAGCTACGACGCACAAGGTCATGAAAAAATGAGGGCGATTACAGTGGCCAGGACTAGACAATCAGTAGACTTACCTTCTTCTCCTGGCCTGCCTGTGGAGTTCCCTGGGCAGTGGGGAAGGTCAGGATGTCTTATACAGATTACTACGCATTCTCATGACAGCCCCAGGAGGTGTCTGACACTGAGGGTCAGACAGTTGAGGTCACCCCTGTATACAGGCAGGTGACAGAGTTGGGTTTCCAACTTAAAACTGCCTGACTGTAAAGCCCCAGCACCTGCCATTAAACCATGCAGTCACTGGGTCATGACTGCAGGGCAGAGGTACCAACCTCAGTTCATGTCTGGAGGAGGGACTTCAAATCCCCCCCTCTGCCCCTGCTGTGAGGACCCATCTCTCCCCAGACCATGTGAAAGTGACTTCTAGTCTGTGCCACCAGCAGCAGGCTTGTCTCCCTCCTCTTTGAGTCCCTCCTCATGCTGCTGGGAGCCCTTAGAGGCCATGGGCTCTCAAAGAGTCCAAGAGTCATGGGCATTCCAGGGGCAGGAGAGAGTACACAAATCAATTTCTTAAGTAGGGGAGATACAGACACATATTACAGCCTGACAGGAGCCTAGAATTTTGTACAGCATAATCTGGATGTACAGTGCAGAGGAGATTTCCCTTCTGTTCCTCCTGGAAAGGAGCTTCAGGGCTGACCTCACAGACAGGAAGTGACACTTCCCTGTACCTTGCAATTAGGCAGGCCAAAAGTTACTGGATCCACTCTGGCCCCGGAGTCAGGAGTGGGTCAGACGAGGCAGCCCCCCAAGAGGGCCCAGAAAGCCTGGTATTAAGTCTTGAGCCTACGCAGAGGTACCAGCCCAGCCTTCCCTGACTGCCCACTCATCCCACACCCACACCCACCCCCTCCCCTTACTCACACCCTAGTTGGGCACAAGCCCTGAGTACTCAACTGGCTATCAGGCTTGTGAAATCCTGACCCCCGGCTATAAAACCAATCCCTACCCCACCCTAGGGAGAAGGGGAAGTGGAGAGAAGCCAATAACTAAGGGGATGTGATTCTTGGCTCTATCTGCCCTGTGGGAGGTGGAAAGTGTCTCCCCTTCATGCGTTTCCAGCTACAGCCTTGGGGACTCAGCATTCCACAGTCTTTTTCCCAACTCTGCAGCACCCCAGGACTGGGTACCTTCTGTGTCCCACAACCAGAAACTGTGTCCAGAGGGACACATTCTCACAGATTGGTAACTGTCTCTGTCCTTAGAGTTCCCAATCTGTTGGGCACAGACTGCCTCTGCCAGCCCTCAGCGAACCCCTAGTCTGATAAGGAAGACATAGTGCTTGCCCTCAGGAGTTACTAGTCTGAAGGAAGAGAGGCAGCCCCTACCCTCAGTGAGCTCCCTGACACCATTCCGAGAAGGGCTGTCACCAAGCCCCAAGGCAGAAACATCCCCCAGGACTGCATAAGTACCCAGTCCCAGGAGTGTGGTGATTACCTGAGGCAGAGGAGAAAGGTCCTCGGGGATCAGGAAAGCCGGGGACACATTCCTTAAGGAGGGAAGGAGAGGCTGGCCAACTGAGCAGAAGAGCAAAAGTTGCTGCCCCAGGATGCAGGCCTGGTCACCACCTGTTGTGGGAAGTATCCACCCAGCCCCTGACATCCCCACTCACTGCCTTGGAGGTGGCAGGAGCATCATTCCCATTTCTCACACACAGGCCAAGTTCCAGGGAAAGGCCTTGGGCAGTTACTCAGAAGGTCCTCGCACCTCACTCTGTTCTCCCTGCAGTTCCATGCTGGCCTTTGAGAGCCTTGGTGTCAGGTGTGAAGGGGACATGGCGAAGCCCTGGCCCTAGAGCAGATGGGTTGGCCCTGAGACAAGGAGATAGAAGCCAGTGTGGGGATTATCCCAGGGCACCCAAGTGTCTGCAGCATGCATACACACTGTGCCATGCACACACACGGTGCCCTGTACCCAGCTAGGATCACAGGTCTGTGCGGGCCAAGGGGTAGACATCTGCCCTGAGACTGAATGGTGGGCAGGGCTATGAGCATGCTTCCCCTCAGCTCAGGCCTGTGTGTTCCAGTGCCCTCTACTCTCAGACATGAGACAGACCAAGGACTGGTCATCTCACAAGCAGAGACCAGGCTGTCCCCACTAGGCTGGGGGCTCTCTGAAGGCAGGATCCAAGTCTCCCTCCTCCAGGAATGGGGGCTTGGTGGAGTCAGGCAGAGAAGCAGGCTTTGGAGCCTCCCCAAGAGATAAGCGAGTGCTCCCTACATCCCAGGAGGAGACCCTTAGAGATCCTAGGTCCTTCTGCTGATTCCTCTGGAAAGATGATTCAGACAGGATCCACAATCCTCTGACACACGGGCCTTTCTGAGGGTGAGGAGAACAAGGACAGGAAGGCCTTGGGGCTGGGGGCATTTCTGGGGAGGCGGCTGCCTTCCGCAGCCCTTCCTCCTGCCTGACTCAGGATGGCCATCCTTAAAATCATTTCTCCTTCTTCTCCACCCCACATCCAATCTGGTGGGTACAGACTGGCTCCAGGTTTGAATGGTGTGCGTGTGTGTGTGTGTGTGTGTGTGTGTGTGTGTGTGTGTGTGTGTGTGTGTGCCCATCTGTCCTGGGGAGCAATAATAGTTAATAAATAAGTGAATGGCAAAAATAGCCTCAAAGGAGCTGACAGGCAGAAGGCCAGAGCAGCCGGGCGTGGGGCCAGCGCCCTGAAATGCCAAATGTTAATTTAGCCAAAAAGAAAAAAGGTCCATTTTGGAACTGCCTCCATGAGCCAGGGTCGGGGTCTGTTGTGGTTTCTGACACTGGCACAGCCCCTCCCCAGGTGTCCCAAATGCAGCACAGTCATGAGGGGTCCCTCTCAGTGTTGGGGTAACTGAGTGCGAGAGAGAGGGGGCCCGGCCTGGTGCACACAAGGTTATGGACAGGCAGGAAGCTGGCAGGCCACTTCCCAGCAGTCCTCCAACCATCCACCCAGTTGGCCTGCCCTGCGTCCAGCCCCAAAGGTCCAACCAGCCAGAAGAACATTCTGGACATCATCACATCCCAGGCATGGGTCCTGCCCCACCTAGACCCTCACACGGGGTAGGGGATTTGACTCATTGTCCTGGTTGTCTCTCACCTTCACCAGATCCCTCAGTGTCTCATCTGACTTCTCAGGCCTTTGCCACACATGGCCCTCTCAAGGGCTCAGAGTCCTCTTGGTACCGAGGCCTCTGGTGGGCCTTGGGGGGTTTTTGCTGTTCCTCCATTGCTTATGTGCATGTCTTGATGAAGCTACAGAAGCATGTCTGGGAGAAGTAGAAGATGTCTCCTCTCTCTTACCCAGTGGCCCCAACTCTTTCAAAACCATGCACAGCTTAATTCCCAGCCCCTCTGGACTGGTCCTCAGAGGGGATGCTGCTGGTCACAGGGCTGACCTCACCCCAGCCTCCATCGGCAGCAGCCACCTCCAGATTCAGAACCTGGCCTGGCCCACACCCCAGTTCATGCTAATCTGGGGCAGTTCTGGCCCCAGCTCATAGGCTGGTCCCAGTTGGGTTCTGTGCTGCTCACTTAGTAGCCAAGAGTCAGAATAAAGACAGGGCCAGTGTCAGGGGGATCCCAGGACCTGGCCCTGCTTCCACTTCTTCTTAGAGGGAATGCATTTTCTTCTAGTTTGTTTACTGCCATTCAAACATAGTGGAAGTCAAGAGAAACACTGAGCTCTCCTGTAATGTGTGGGAATTTAAAAGTGCAAACTGGCCAGGCATGGTGGCTCATGCATGCACTTTGGGAGGCCAAGGTGGGAGGATTGCTTGAGGCTAGCAGTTTGAGGCCAGCCTGCGTAACATAGCAAGACCTCATCTCTTCAGAAATAAAAATTAAAAATTAGCCAGGCGTGGTGGCATGTGCCTGTAGTCCTAGCTATTCGGGAAGCTGAGGTAGGAAGATCACTTGAGCCAAAGAGGTTGAGGCTGCAGCGAACCATCTTCAGTCTATCTCAAATACAAACAGATAAAAGTATAAACTATCTGTAGCCAGGTCAGACACCAGGTCATTTACCAAGAGCTTTTTACTTGGCAGTCCTTGTGCTAAGTGCTTTGCATACATCATCACATCTTATGGTCTACACAGCTGGGTATCAGTTATATATATATACTTTATATCCAATTCTACAGAGAAGAACATCAAGGCTCAGAAAAGGCAGGGTACTTGCCAAGGAGGGACACCTGGTAGACCCAGGGGAATACAGCAGTGAACAGGATGAAGTTCCTGCCTGACATTCTAAAGCAGGGAGGAGGCACAAAAGCAATAAAAAATAAAAATAAATAAATAAAAGTTCATATACTTCACCAAATGGCCTCTGGGAAAGGACAGTGTGTAGAGGTTAGAGCATGGGAGATGTAGGAGTGTTAGGAAATCTGCCGGGAGTCAGGACGGCCAGGACACCAGGGGCCCAGTGAGGAATGAGGTCCCAATGGTACCAGGTGTGAGCTGGCAGGAGTGGAGGCTCCTGGGCCCAGAGAGGGGAGAAACTAGGAGGTTGAATCTTCAAGTGTTAACACCTGGATAGAGGCAGAGCCCGGGAAATTTGAAGGAAGGAGGTGGATATGGGATATTTAAAGCTCAAGAAAAGGTACGGAGGAAGGTGTTTGGGAGCCATCCAGGTCCCCTGGAGGAAAGGTGGTATTCTCTCCCCAGAGGCTGGGGAGGGTCTTCTAGTTAGGGGGCATGCAAGAGGGGGGTTAGCACCATTGGTAACCAAGGTAGGAAGGAGCAAATAAGCCAATGCCCAGGGCTCCCTGAGACCCTGGTCCTCCTACTCCCCCAGTGGGCCTCCTCCAGACTCCACAATGGCAGCAGCCTCCTGGCCCATTGCCAACCTCCAGGCTTTCCCTCCTTGACTCACTCCATGCAATGACACAAGAGCCATCTTTCTAAATGCAGATGGCACCACATCAACTCACTCTCCTGCACTCAGCCTTTCAGAGATTCCCCACGGCCTCCAAAAGACCAAACGCCTTGGTGCAGAATCAGTCCCACCTCCCAGCCAGCCTTGCCTCTGCCACCACAGTCCTTTCCATTCTCCCAAGCCCCTGGTGTAGTTTCTTGCCCCTGTGCCTTCACTCCTGCTGCTCCCTATGCTGGGGTTGCTCTTTCCCATGTCTTTGCCCATGAAAACTCCTATTCATTCTCTGAGCTAGCTCAAAGAACATTTCTTTTTCCTTTTTTTTTTTGAGTTAGAGTCTCACTCTGTCACCCAGGCTCAAGCGTGCAGTGGCACAGTCATGGCTCACCACAGCGTCAACCTCCTGGGATCAGGAGATTCTTCTACCTCAGCCTTTTGAGTAGCTGGGACTACAGGCATACCACTGTATCCAGCTAATTTTTTTGATTTTTTTTTTTTTTTTTTGTAGAGACAAGGTCTTGCTATGCTGATCAGGCTGGTCTCAAACTTCTGGGTTCAAGTGACCCTCTCACCTCCCAAAGTGCTGGGATTACAGGCGTGAGTCATCGCATCTGACCTCAAAGAACATTTCATTTGGGAGGCCTCCTAAGACCTCCTCCTGAAACCAGACAAGCTAAACCACCCCTCCCTGACACAGTCAACATGCTTTGTCTCTGCTGCCAAAACCATACACATCACTGGGCCAGAGTGTATACATGCTGGTCCCTCCACTGCACTTGGGAGGTAGCAACACATAGAGGTAAGAGACCAGAACCTGGAACCAGGCTGCCACATTCATTGTGTGAGCCCAGGCAAATTACTCAACTAGTCATTCCTCGATGTACTCATCTGCAAGATGGGGGCGACGGTAACAGTG
Organism: Cephalopachus bancanus; assembly: GCA_027257055.1. Lineage (NCBI taxonomy): Eukaryota > Metazoa > Chordata > Mammalia > Primates > Tarsiidae > Cephalopachus > Cephalopachus bancanus. The sequence goes on along the minus strand of JAPVLO010000022.1, from coordinate 1,724,593 downwards.
TTTACCTCATAGGACTATTGTGAGGATTAAATGAGTTAATATATTCTCACTCATAGGTGGACCTTGAACAACTATCATAATACTATAAGAAAAGGATTGACAGTGGTGGGAAACTATGGGGGGTAGGCAGGGAGGGGAAGGGAGGTGGGATTAATGGTAGTCAATATCTGTTTGGGGACGGGGGGGCACACCTCAATCAGCAAGGGTACCTGCACAATGCATATTTGTATACCTAACCCTTAACTATACCCCACAATTTTAAAATTAAAAATATATATAAAAAGATAAATAAATGAGTTAATATAAGTACTTAGAATACTCAGGCAGTACTAGTTACAGGTTTGCTGTTGACAGCAAGGTCTGTGGCTTATTCATTATGGTTTCCCAGCACCTAACACTGGATAGATATTTGTTAAATAATTCAGTCCACAAACATTTAACACCAGAACCTAGGCAAAGAGAGAATTGACACTAACAAAAATAAAGTCAAGGCTAGGCATGATGGCTCAAACCTGTAATCCAGAAGGATTGTTTAAGGCCAGGAGTTCAAGACCAGCCTCAGGAACACAGTAAGACCCTGACACTATAAAAAAAACTACAAAAAATTAACCAGGCATAGTAGTGCTCACCTGTAGTTCCAGTTACTTGGGAGGCTGAGGATGGAGGATCACTTGAGCCCTGGAGTTTGAGGTTACAGTGAGTTATGATCACACCACTGTACTCTAGCCTGGGTGAGAGAGAAAGACCCTATCTCTATAAAAACAAATAAAGATAGTGATGATGACAAATTTTGTTTTGGGAAATGTTAAGTTCAAGCAGGCAGAAAGACACTAACCAGGAGGATCAATGGACAGAGACACATGATTGAGGTCAAGGCTAGAAAGAAATATTTGAGAATTGTGTAATCATGACTCTCTGTCCCCCCAGTTTGTAGTATTTTCATCGCCACAGCACTGCCTATCCAGGCTTTTGGAGTTGTAGTCCCTTCTTATTTGACTCCAGTGTACCCTTTAATGTACACACAGGCAGGACCTTCAGAAACCAACTGGTCTTTATTGTACAGATGGGGGAACTGAGGCAGAAGCGGACATCTTCCTGGCAGGACTGCCACGCCTGCAGTCAGTCACTACAGTATCACAGCTGGTGTCCCTTCAGTCATCTGAAAATCCCTATGCCTGCCCCCCCCGGCTGTTGACATATGTTCTGCTACCAGGCTACTTCCCAGTTCCTGCTCTCTGGATGCGAATGTCTCTGTCTCTCCCTCTCTTTTCTCCCTTGCTTTCTCCAAAGGCTCCTCCAGCTCTGTCCCTTGAGAAACACGAGGCACGGGCTGAACAGGAAGTTCCCTCCCATCCTCAATCTAACTATCATATTCTGCCTTCCCAAGCGTACCTCCCGGTGCAAAGAACATAGAAACCTCTGTCTCTCAGAGAGGCCTGGCGCTCCCTGGCACTCCTCATCACTTCAGGGAAGGGGGAACCAGACAACCTCAAACCTTTCTCCACCTGGGAAGGACACTGCAGGGTGGAACTGCATCCCCAGGGCATCTACCTCAAATGTGCAGGGTGCCTACTTAGGATGCAGATTTCTGGACTTGACTTCAAGATTTACTGGATCAGACTCTCTTGACAAGGGGCCTAGGAATCGAATTTTAAAACAGACTCTCCGGGGAATTCTTGCACACACAAGTTTGGGAGCTACTGGAGCAGGCTCAGAGTATGAACACTGGAGCCCCACCATGTCACTTTCTAACCGTGCAATCTTAAGCAATCGCTGTGCTGCTCTGGGCCTCAATTTCCTTATCTATAAAAGAAAAAAATAAAAACAACGATACCTACCTAACAGGAGATCATGAGGGTCAATAAGCTACCAAGTGCTCAGCACTGTGTCTGGTACAGGGAAAGTGTGTGATAAATGGGAGGAACTGGCACTGTTGTCCTATCTTTAGACTGGGCATCTCCCAAAGGTAGATTTCATAAGACTGAATATTTCCCATGGATAGGGACAATGCCTCCTCTTTTCTGTCCATGTCCAAAGCCCTAGGGGCTGGTCGGGACGGTAGCCAGGCTAACGCATGAAAAAGAACACAAAATGTTATTCTCAAAGACCCAGGATGCCACAGCCCACTCCACACCTGGCAAGCTATTAGGACCCTTCCAAATCCAGAGGCAACCGCAAAGAAAAGAAGGGGTCCCCTCCCCCAGCGAGCGCCTGCATTCCACCCTCTCATCTGAGATCACAAAGCCCTCATCTCCTCAGAGCAGAAGGCAAAGAAAGTTCCCTCATCTCGGGAGCATCCCCCACCACCACCCCCACCTGCCAATCAGGCAGCTTCCTGAAGGCTTCTTCATACCAGGGGCCTGGAGATGTGGAGTTCACATAAACACAGAGACCGCCACGTTCACTAACAACAGAGAGAGGCACCTTCCTTGAAGACCACCTGAGGATCCATCCTCAATGAAGGCTGGTGGGAAAGTGTAGGCCACACCTGCACCATTGGGATGGCACATCTCACCTGTGTGGTCAGCTCAGGCTTCTCAGCTTCTGGAAAATCCAAGGCTCTGGGCCACTGCACTCTGCCAGGGAAGAGGATGCCCCACTCCACACCCACAACTAACTGCATCTGTCCCCGCCAAGCTCACCTGGCCCAGTTACTTCCCGGGAGCTGGGCTGTGGAGACCCCACGGGAGCCTCAGAGGTGGCAGCTTGGTCTGGGCAGTGAGTGAATACTGGCATCAGCCCTTCTCCCCACCTTCTCCATTCTCCCACCTTCTCAGCATAGCCTCCCACCTCTGCCCACAGAAAACACACGGAGATCCTCTTCCTGTTCCACAAAGGAACACAGTGAGGACCTGGGGAACACACGGCAGGCATTCCATGTCTTTTAGTTTCCTTAAGAGACATCAGGTCTGTTCTTTTAGTCTTGAAGGTGACTTTCCTTTTACTTCCAGGAGAAGATACAGACCAAAAGTAAGTACAGACCAAAAAGACCATGGGTCATGTAGCCTAGACTCAGCCTCAGCCCTGGACTTGGCAGGGAAAGGCCTTGCCTAGTGCCATTGCACCCTCCACCCCACAAGCTCTTCCTGGCTCCCCAGACACCCCAGGATTGAAGCAGAGGATGACACCACTTCAGACCCAGCAGGAGTTACCAACAGCCCTGACTGATAATGATATCACCCCCGAGGCCTCCAAGGGGAAAGACTGAAATCAGCCCCATAGGCATCAGGTAGGAAAGAAGCAAAGGCAGCAACACCCCATACGGGAAGATGTCAGATGGTGACTAACGGGTTTTTCTAGGCCATTGTCACCAATGCTGGAGAAATATTCCACTTTAAAAATAAGTGTAAAGCAAAATCCAAAATTAACTCTCCCCAGATAACCCCTCTCCAAAGAAAGACCACATCGCAATCCACATGTGGCCATTCGTGGAGGATTTAACCCGAGGACATCTCCCTGTCCTGGATAGGGATGCTTCCCGGGCCCAGCCCCATAGCTGGTGCCTGCCAACATTTTCAGTTTGCACACGGACGCCCACATCCTCTGCCTCTCTGTCCTCCCAGAGTATAAGGCTGCAGCAAGGGGTTCTTTGTCCTTCTTACCCTGATCCAGAGGTGCCAGAAAAGAACTGACCTCAGAGTGGACAGGAAGGAAAACACTTTTGAGGCACAAGCCCCATGTCTTCTTCATCCTGCCCATCAACTTGTCTTGCCAATGTCTTGGCCCCACATGCTGAATACATATACACATGGGGGTTGCCAGCTGTTGAATTTTTAGCTTTTCGTGAGCTGTAGGGGTAAAGAAAAAGCAATAGTGCTGGACTAATATTGCTATCTACCTGCTGGGTAACTTTGAGCAAATTCATTCATCCAGTCAGCAGGTATTTATTGAGCATCTACTACAGACACTTGTAGTTTATACTGGAGTCAGAGAGAGACTCACAAAGACTAAATAACACTGCTGAAGGTAGTAAGGCCACAGGTGTTTATATAATGTCTCCCTACTCAAAAGCAAAAAAATCATATCCCTTCTACTCAGAAGGCTGAGGCAAGAAGACTGCTTGAGTCCAGGAGTTCGAGGCTAGGTATGCTATGATAGTGCCTGTGAATAGCCACTGCACTCCAGCCTAGGCAACATAGTGAGACTATTTTTCTGAAAACAAACTAACAAAAAAGGATAAGGCTTGAAAATTTACCTGTTGGGTACAGTGTTTGCTATTTGAAGGACAAGTACATTAGAAACCCAAATCTCACCACTGTGCAACATATCCATGTAACCTACCTGCATATGTACCCACAGAATCTATTAAAATAAGCAAACAGGCCAGGCTCGGTGGTTCAGACTGTAATTCCAGCACTTTGGGAGGCTGAGTAAAGTAGATTACCTGAGCCTGCTGGTTTAAGACCAGTCCAAGCAACTTGGCAAGACATTGTCTCTACAATAAATAAAAAATTAGCCGGGCTCGGTGGCTCAGCCTGTAATCCCGCGCTTTGGGAGGCTGACGTGAGTGGATTGCCTGAGCCCGCGGGTTCAAGACCCGCCTGGGCAACTTGGCGAGACCTCATCTCTACAATAAATCAAAAATCAGCCGGGCGTGGTAGTGTGTGCCTGTAATTCCGGCTACTCGGAAGGCTGAGGCAGAAGGATTGCCGGAGCCCAGCAGGTCGAGGCTGCGGTGGCCAGGAGTGGCCACTGCACTCCAGTCTGGGCGACAAAGTGAGACTTCAACTCAAAAAAAAAAAAAAAATTAGCCGAGCGCAGTAGCGCACGCCTGTAGTTCTGGCTACTTGGAAGGCTGAGGCAGAAGGATCGCCTGAGCCCAGCAGGTCGACGGTGGGGTGGCTGTGAGTATGCCACTGTACTCCAGCCTGGGCGATAGAGTGAGACTCCAACTCAAAAAATAATAATAACTTTTAAAAATAAACAAACAAATAAAAGGTGAAAATGTGGAATAGCATATAACAATAAGAGGAGGGAAGAGTTAATATGATCGTTGGGCATTTGTTTATAGCTAACAGGCCTTCAGGAATGTCAAGTGAGGTTTGCTGCTCTGCTAAGAGGGTCAGCCTAGTAGTCATGTGTAGCAGTCCTTTCCCAAATATTCTTGAAGTTATTAAAGCACTGCACTAAGCCACTTATCCAGTCACATCTGGGGTTAATTGCTGGTGATAAGAGCAACATAAATATACCAAGTCACAGCCTTGCCTGACAAGGTTTTATACAACAACCAAGTGTTCTTTATGTCTTATATACCTGTAATCATTTTTAGTGGCCATCGCTTTTCACTGAATCACCACAATAAACCCTTAATATATAAAGAACTTGCCTTTCAATACAGACATAAATCAGATTCGGTGTCATCACGTGACCCCTCTGCTGATGAGAGAAAGCTCAGGATGGCAGTTCACAATCCTGGAGCACACTGGAGCCACTGGGAACATTACAAAACGCTGGTGTCCAGTCACCCAGGATACACCTGGACCCCAGGATTAGGTGAAAGCACTTCAATGTGTCTTCGCTTCCTCCACCTTAAGCTCTGCCAGGGTTCCTTGAGGTTAACCCACCCAGAAAGCCTAAGTCTCAGGCCTGGACATGTGAGGTGAAAAACTGAGGCTGATACACACACTGCAACACAAAGCAATAAACTGTGAGGTAGTTTATAACGCACTGCGGGAACTGCTATTTCCTGGGATTGCTTTGAAAAGAATGAAGAATACTTTTTGGAATTTGAGTAGTGATCTATACTCATATTTACTGTCCTTCAATAAGCCCAGGGACTCGCCTAATGTCACGCTTTAAGATCCTCTCCCCATATTACAGCTGCAAAGAGGGAGGTAGGGAAGAGACAGCAAGCAGGAAAAGACACCAGAAGAAAGATGGGAAGAGGATGAGGGACAGAAGTGGAAGGAGAGACAAATGGGTGCAACACAGCCATTCTTGATACCACCTGGCCATGCAGTGGGGAGGGTTCCAGAGAGGGAGAGGGCATGAAAACCAGCTTTCTAAGGCTGGGGTCCAGACACAGGGCCAAGAGGTAGGGCTCTGGCAGGGGAGATGTCAGCCCAGGGAGGAAGCACCCACAGGGACCACTTTCTGCTGAAGTCTGATCTCCTTGTGGAACCTGAGAATATCTACTATCTGCCTTCCTCCCACAGAGCTGGGCAAGGGTAGGGGTCTAAAAGTCAAAAACATTCAGCAAATATCGGGATATTAAACAGACAAGGGCCCAGCCCTCAGACAGCCAACAGATGAGTGGAAAGACATATAAACAAACCCACAAAGAAAAATTACAAACCAGCATGTGCTACAGACAAATAGAAGAGGATGTTTCTAATTTAGATTCTCAGTGTCAGATGCTGCAAAGGCAAGCAAGGCCCCAGGAGGGGTGCAAGCCCGCACCGCTCACCCGGGACTCAGCCCTGGCCCCTCTCCCTCCGTGGGATGCTCAGCTGAGATGCCAGGGCCAAGACACTTCCCAGCTGGCATTACCTACTGGGAGCCAGTCAGGGGGGAGGATGGACTCCTTCCATACAGAGTGGTGAAATGCTTACCGGAAAGGGACCTGGCCAGAGGAAAACTGAGGATTAGGGCATGTTAAGTGAAAAAATAAACAGACTTTCCATCCCCAAAAGAAAATGTGAGAATAAAATTTCGAAAATCCACTTAGTAAGGGTTTCATTTTCTTCTAGTTTTCTTGAGAAGAGCAACAGGGACAGAAGTGGATTTGAAGCGGAGCTAAAGGATGCCAGGGGTACTTCTTAGGGTGGTAATGATTCTGGGTAGCTGGGCTTTAAAGACACCCTAGAAACACTCTAGTAAGCACTAAACGGTATATCTACTGAAGGCTACTCTGCAGAGACCCTGGGTCAGGCCTCCAGGGCTTACCAAGAAGCAATTCTGATGTGTCCCCAGCAGCCAACCCTCTTCCCTCCTCATCCTACTTATGCTACCAGAAGACTGGCTGCAAGGCAGCATTGCCCAGAGGTGAGCAACTGTCGCATCACTTCTGACCCCTCTTCTAGGTCTCAGTCCCTACTCACTCATTCATAAAGCCACTGAGGTACTCTTCACAGGCAAACAGTTGGTTCCAGGGGCCTCCTGAATACTTCAGCACAGAAGCACTGCAGGCTTGGGAAATGACAACTCATTTAAAGCCCATCTGAGCCAGACACCATGAGGGAAGGAAGGCCCTCACTAATAAAAAGTCATGCATTCCAAAATCAAATGAGACGACTGCCTGAGTGCATCTGGGCCTTCTACAGCTCCCGAAGGTAACATGGGGCAGACCAAGCACTGACCTCACTGTGAAAAGAACACTGGTTTGGAGTCAGAGATCCAGATTTGTATGGTAGCTCCTAAGCGAACTAACCAGTGGTCACTGGACCTCTCTGAACCTCTGTTTCCTCTTCTCAAAAACGACATCAGTAGCCGGGCTTGGGGGCTCAGCCTGTAATCCCACGCTTTGGGAGGCTGACGTGAGTGGATTGCCTGAGCCCATGGGTTTGAGACCCACCTGGGCAACTTGGCGAGACCTCATCTCTACAATAAATCAAAAAATTAGCTGGGTGTGGTAGCACGCACCTGTAATTCCAGCTACTTGGAAGGCTGAGGCGGAAGGGTCACTGGAGCCCAGCAGGTCGAGGCTGCAGTGGCCAGGAGCGGCCACTGCACTCCAGTCTGGGCGACAGAGTGAGACTCCAACTCAAAAACAACAACAACAACAAAAAAAAACATCAGATCACAGGACTGTGATACATCTCTCAGCTTAGAGAGTGCTCTGACATGTATGAACTTGTTTGGGTCACTTAGCAACAGATCCTGTCAGTCAGGAATCTGTGATCCCAGTTTACAGGAGAGAAAATGGACTGAAGAGATGCCAAGGTAACTCAGCAGGATCACACACAGCCGGGGTTGTCTCGGTCTCCAGGTCCCAAAGTCAATGTTTTCCCCTTTTTAACCCACCACCTCCTCAGAGCTGTCATGAGAAGCAAAGGAGATCACCACAGAAAAGTCCTGTGTCACCTATAAAACACTAAGCACATATAAAGATATTTGAGCCTTTTGAGTGGTATTTGAGCGTGTCTAGTCTAGATCTCAACCCTAGAGTTGTACAAGCCTCATCCCTAGAGAGTTTATCATAAATGATCTGGGGTGGACTTTAGCATAAGTATTTTTTTCAAAGCTCCCCAGGAGATTCAAAGGTACATTCAGGTTAGAAAACCCCTGGTTTACTGCTTTTCCTTCTCCTGTCCCCCTCTACCACCTATATGACAGCCCAGAGGTAACAGACCATGCAGAGTAACACAGGGACCCTCAAAAAGACCTGGGTCAGGATCTCCCATTAATATGTGAGAAACCCCTCTGACAAGGGCCCAAAGGTCTCACTTCCTTGGGTATAAGCTACATCACAGCAGGTGCTCAATAAGTGAGCACTGAGTTGAACTAAATTTTAGATGTTTGAGCGTGGTGATCTGGCACACTCCATCAGAGTAGGTAGGCTGAGTGTCAAAACTAGAGAAACTCTGAGGAGGGACCACCTCAACAGACTAGGTCCCTGCAGAGAAGGAGATCTGTCTGATAACTGAGTCCTCCCCTGACCAAGTGATATCACAGCCTTGCCAAGAAGCTGGCAGGCCCTTTAGTCAGTCCTTTCTTTCAGACCTGCATTACAGCAAAAAATGCCCCAAATCGATCCTTTTGTAGTTCTTAGCATGGTGATTGGGTCTTCGTGTGCATGTGTGAGATGTGCCTCCCTCAAACCTTGTTATAACAAATCAAAGGTCCTCATTTCTCATCCTAAGAAAATCTTCTTTTTTTAGGTCACAAGTTCTACTGTCACCTTGTAACATTAGTATAGAAATCGGAAGACCTATCAGAGTACAAATAAGAAAGGGTACAGAAGCTGGGCTTGGTGACTCAGCCTGTAATCCCAGCACTTTGGGAGGCTGAGGTGAGTGGATTGCCTAGCCCGCGGGTTCGATACGCGCCTGGGCAACTTGGTGAGACCTCATCTCTACAATAAATAAATAAAAAAAAAATTAGCCAGGCATGGTAGCGCATGCCTGTAGTTCCGGCTACTTGGAAGGCTGAGGCGGAAGGATTGCAAGAGCCCAGCAGGTTGAGGCTGCAGTGGCCAGGAGCAGCCACTGCACTCCAGTCGGGGCGACAGAGTGAGACTCCAACTCAAAAAAAAAAAAAAAAAAAGAAAGTGTACAGAAAGTCATTCCTTTTTAAAAAGTAAAAATTCAAAAAATAATATATCTTTTAAACAACTGTCTTTCAAATGTCACATTATTCCTCTAGCCCAGCAACCAATCTGCCAGTGACAAACATGATATCAGATGGAATTGAGGGGCCCAAGGCAGGACTGGGGTTCTAAGTTGGCCACAGAGGTCTGCACCTGATGTGTTTCTGTCCCCAGTAAACAGCCCTTCTCCACTCCCTAGGGTTCAAGTCGGCTTCTCCACTTACTTCAATTACTGTCTGGATTCCCCTAGAAAAACATTCAGACAAAGATTTGAGTGCATGTGATTTTTCCGGGAGGTGACCCCAGGAAACACTAGAAGGGGAGTAAGAGAGTGTAGAAATGAGACAAGAAAGGGGAAAAAGAGTCAAAAATTTAAAAAAGAAGAAGGAAGAGAAGGAGGAAGAAAAAGGAAGAAGGAAGAAGAAGAAGGAGGAGGAGGAGAAGAAGAAAAATGCGTTATCAATCCTGCTACCACTGCAAGTCACTAGAGTTTAATTCTTCCAGAGAACTTAAACTGTTAGTGGGAATGTAAACTAGTTTAACCTCTGTGGAAAACAGTGTGGTGATTTCTAAAAGAACTAGAAATTGACCTTCCATATGATCCAGCAATCACCCTTCTGGGAATATACCCAGAGGAACTTAAATCACTCTACAAAAAAGATACGTGCACACACATGTTTACTGTAGCACTATTTACAATAGCAAAAACATGGAACCATTGAAACTGCACTGGATTTTTTAAAATGTGGTACACGATGGAATATTACACAGTCATAAAGAAGAACAAAATTATGGACTTTGCAACTACTTGGATAGATTTAGAGTCTATAATACTCAGTGATTTTTCGCAGAAACAAAGAGCTGAGTACCACACGTTCTCACTCATATGCAGACCCTGAACATTTACCATAATACTATAAGAAAGGGATTGGCAGTAGCCAGAAACTGCCAGGGGAGGGAGGAAGCACATAACATTAATAAGGGTACCTGATCTCAAACCAGGTAAAGTGGGAACCAAAGATTGGCCCAAATTTTACCTGTATGATGACCATTTGTATACCTAATCCTGGACTGTCCTACATCTTTAAAATAAAATAAATTTAAAAAAAACAAAAATTAAAAAAAGTATCATTCCAGAGAACTCTGGGAAATGATGCAAAACAAAAGCTTCAGAATTAGATTTTCCCCAATTCCAGGGCCAAGGGACCTGGATATTCATCCACCAGTACCCAAGAGTGATTGGTTGAGAGCTGCTCTCAGGGTGGTAACATCCTGGTACTTCTGGCCTGTCAGCAGGTCCCCAGGCTCATAGCCAGAGAAAGCCCTCAGGCACTAGGAGCTAGAAGTCTGGCTGATATGAGTGAAAGATACATGCTCTGGGGATATGGTTACGGCACTAAACCAGCTGTCATATGCCTGCTGTGTGACCTTGGGGAAGTTACTTACCTTCTCTTATCCCAGTTCCTGCAGTGATATAATGAGGATAAGAATGTCCTTCTCAGCTGGGCTTGATGGCTCAGCCTGTAATCCTACACCTTGGGAGGCTGAGGTGAGTGGATTGCCTGAGCCCGCGGGTTCGAGACCTGCCTGGGCAACTTGGTGAGACCTCAGCTCTACAATAAATCAAAGAATTAGCTGGGTGTGGTAGTGCGGGCCTGTAGTTCCAGTTGAGGAAGGCTGAGGCGGAAGGATCGCTGGAGCCCAGGTCGAGGCAGCGGTGAGACTCCAACTCAAAAAAAAAAAAAAAAAGACTGTCCTCATAGAGTTGATATTAAGATTAAATGAGGTCAGTTTGGCACAGTGGTTCACGCCTGTAATCTGAGCACTTTGGGAGGCCGAGGTGAGAGGACTGCCTGAGCTCAGGAGTGTGAGACCAGCCTGGGCAACGTGGCGAGAGCTGGTCTCTAAGAATTAAAAAATAAGCTGGGCATGGTGGTGTGCACCTGTAGTCTCAGCTACTTGAGAAGCTGAGGCAGAAGGATCGCCTGAGCCCAGCAGGTCAAGGCTGCAGTAGTCATGATCATGCCACTGCACTCCAGCTTGGGCAACAGAGTGGGACTCCAACTTAAAAAGAAATTTTTAAAAAATTAAATGAGGTCATGCATGTAAGGGATTAGCCCAGTGCCAGGTTTGTAGTAAAGACTCAATAAATATACATTGCTTATAATCAATATTCTTTATAAACTTCCTCCTTTTGGAGAGTGGGGATGGGAAAGAAACATTTGAGGAGGGATGATCTGGGATTGCCTGTCACTGCTTCCCCACGGGCAGCCACACACTCAGAGCCTGAGCAAAAGTTCTAGGAAGACATTCAAGAGACCCCAGGCCCATCAAGGGTTGGTGGGCAGAAGCCTAACCTGTTCTACTATCTATAGATAGTAGAAAATTCCTAAAAGAAACTGAAGCTAGGAAAGGGAGGCACTCCCTGGTCCCTGCCAGCCCCCTCAATTTATTTTATAAAGGATTTCTGACCCAGATGGAGAATGAGACTTGAAAACAGGCAGCCAGCCAATGCAGTCTGGGCAATCTCCTTCCTGAGGGAGGAAAGCCACCCAACAAATACCCCTGTCTAGATTCCTTTGGGTAGGCCTACCCCTGCAGAGGCAAGGGGCTGGCTCTTGAGAAACGTCAAGGCTTCTCCCAGCCCAGGGGTCTTAAGCAGTGTCTTAAAGTGTGCTCTCACATACGCTAATGTCTTCCCTCCCAATGTGTTTCTTGAAAGCATGGTTCTAGAGTCAAATGTGACTGATAAAGGCTTCACGCAAGATGCCCCTGTTGGCAAATTTTAGTGCACATTATATATTAAAAGCTTTAACATCTAAGAATTCCGTTTAACCCAGTATTTTCTAAACTTATTTGACATAGAACATGTGTGTGTATAATAGTCCCTCTCTGTCCTTGGTTTTGCTTTCCACGGTTTCAGTTACCTGTGGTCAGTTGTGGTCTGAAAATATTCAAAGGAAAATTCCAGAAACAAGCAATTTGTAAATTTTAGATCATGTACCGTTCTGAGCAGCATGATGAAATCTTCCTGTCCTGCTCCATCCTGCCCAGGACATCAATCATCCCTTTGTCCAGTGGCTCCACCCTGTACATGCTACCCACCCACTAGCAGCCAGTTCTGTATTCAGATTGTCATAGTACCACAGTGCTTGTGTTCAAGGAACCTTTCTTTAACTTAATGATGGGCTCAAAGTGTAAGAGTAGTGATGCTAGTAATTCAGATAACCCATAGAGAAGCCCTAAAGTGCTTGCTTGCTTGCTTCCTTCCTTCCTTCCTTCCTTCCTTCCTTCCTTCCTTCCTTTCTTTGTCAGAGTCTCACTCTGTCATCCAGGCTGGAGTACAGTGGCACACCCACCGCAGCCTCAACCTGCTGGGCTCAGGTGATCCTTCCACTTCAACCTTCCAAGTAGCCAGAACCACAGGCACACACCACCATGCCCAGCTAATTTTTTGATTTATTGTAGAGATGAGGTCTCACCATGTTGCTCAGGCTTGTCTCAAACCCATGAAGCTCAGGCAATCTTCTCACCTCCACCTCCTAAAGTGCTGGAATTTAGCCACCGTTCCTGGCTAAAGTGCTTTCTTTAAGGGAAAGTATGAAGTTTTCAACTTAGAGAAAAAAAGTATGCTGAGGTTGCTAAGAGCTATGGTAAGAACAAGTCCTCTATCAGGAAACTGTGAACAGTACATTACCATAATTGTTCTATTTTATTATTAGTTATTGTTCATCTCTTACTATGACTGATTTATTAATTAAAATTTATCATAGGTATGGAAATATAGGAAAAAACATAGTGCATATAGGCTTTGGTATTATCCAGGGTTTCAGGCATCCACTAGGGATCTTGGAACATATACCCCAGGATGAGAGGGAACTGCCGTGTGTGAAACATCTCTTAACATCTCTCCAAGGGACACATTTAGTGGTAGAGCCTGGACCAAAGGCAGATCTGGGAGCCATGACCCAGCCTGAATTATCTTTGCAACCCCATGGCCTAGCACAGTACCTGGTACACAGTAGGCACCTAATAAATGACTATTATCTGAACAAACAGGCAGGCTAAAGGAATGACTTGACGATGGTTTTCAAATCTGTGAAGTGATATAGTATCGGCAGTGCCAGGCAACAGCTCTGTTTCTAAGAAGGCACACATTTTAAATTGCAGCAGGAGGGATTTTGGAAGCCCTGCTCAGAGTTTAGGATTACAAGCCACCAAAATAGGCTTCCAAGCCGAGCTGCGTCGCTTCCTTCTGTGGAGGTGTTGGTCTAGCACTTCGACAGAGTCTAGAGTCTGCATGCAGACGTCCACCCACCCCATCACCCATTCATTCATTCGCTCATTCATTCAAATCCTCACTGAGAACCTACTATGTGCTGAGCACTGAGGGAGGCTTCTAAAAGCCAAGGACTGCAGTGAGCTCTGGGATAAACCCCAGGGAGCCCCTAAGGGGAAAGGAGAGGGGACCCTGAAAGTGTGAAGTCAGGAGGCCTCATGCCTAGAAGCAGCAGCTCATAAACCCTCCCAGAGCAAGAGGCAGTGGGTGGGCTAGGGGTGCCTGTTACAATTTCACATTGACACATGAGGCTGGCCTAAAGAATAAAGCCTCCACTGTCTCTTTGTGTTTGTTTGTCTACCCCCCCTTCTCTTGTGACCATATCTCATTGTTCCCACAGAGCACCCCAGCCCCCACTTCCAAGTTCTTCCCCTCCCCATACTCACAGCTCCAATCTCTTCTTCCTCTCCTTAAGACTTACTCCCCCCTCCTTCACATCAATCTCCCAATTATCTAATTCCTCCCTATCTCCTCCCTCTACCCCCTGACCTCCTCAATTTTCCAAACTCCATACCAACCCTTCTGGACCTGGAGTGTCCTCAGGGGCTTTCATATCCGTTTCCCAGACAAGAAACGAATAAACCAGGAGCCAAACCTAGGTCCATCTTTCAACTAACCCCTGCCACTGATGAGCCACATTGTTTTGCCTTAAACAGGAAGGTGAGGGGACTGGAACAGTTGTGGGAAGGGACAAGAGGAGAGCAAGTCCAGGGCTGGGCATCTCTCCCATCCCATTTCACCAACACCACCATCACCCAATCGCCTTCCAGATCTGCACCAGTATACATTCACCAACCTCAGCTGGACAACTCCCAATGGGACTGCATGGACGCACTGATTTTGCTTCTTTTAAACAGAGACCGAGACGACCATGATAAGAGGATGCCCCCACAGACTTTAGGAGGCAGCCACACTGTTGCAAGACACTGAACCACAGAAACAATCCCAGGGTTAGGTGTAATCTGAGTGGTCACCTTGGTCAATGATCCGAAGAGAGTTTAGCATCAGGATCACCTGGGAAGCTTTGAAAACAAGATCTGAACTGTTTTAAAAACAGATCTAGGCTGGGCTCAGTGGCTCAGTGTGTAATCCCAGCACTTTGGGAGGCCGAGGCAAGTGGATTGCCTGAGCCCATGGGTTTGAGACCAGCCCGGGCAACCTGGCGAGACATCGTCTCTACAATAAATAAAAAAACAAAAACAGATCCAGGCCAGGTGCAGTGACTCATGACTGTAATCCTAGCACTTTGGGAGGTTCAGGTAGGAGGATTGCCTGAGGCCCAGAGTTTGAGACCAGCCTAGGCAACCTGGCAAGACCTCGTCTTTACCAAAAAAAAAAAAAAATCAAGAAATTCCCAGGCATGGGGGTGCATGCCTGTGGTTCCAGCTACTCAGAAGGCTGAGGCAGAAGCATCACCAGAGCCTAGGAGACTAAGGCTTTGGTGAGCCATGAGTGTGCCCCTGCACTCCAACCTGGGTGACAGAGTGAGACTGTGACTCGAAAAATAAATGAATAAAAATTTAAAATAAAATAAAATAAAAAAATAGATCCAATTCCTAGGTCCCACCTCAGACCTTTAGGAGTTGCACCTTCCAGTGGGGCCTGGAAGTAAGCATTTTTCAAAAACTTTCCAGGTGATAATGATAAGCCAAGGTTACTAATCAATGATACAGTGACCCATCCAAACTTCTACCAAGCAAGCACTTTCCTCAGTAACAAACTTGGCAGACAGCCATCCGGTCTCCACCTGAAACCCTGACAGAGTGCTGGCTACCCCAAGAGGCATCCCGTTTAACTGCTACAACCCCTGGCTAGAAAGGTATCTCCTACCTGGAGCTGAAATCTGAATACTGTTCTCACCCATCTGCCCCAAACCTGCCCTTGGGAGCAACAGAAAATAATTCAGTCCTTCTTCTACTATCTAAAAACAGGGGTCCCAGCAGTAATACCTTGCCCATCTCATTAGATTTTCTTTTTTTTTTTTCTTTTTGAGTTAGAGTCTCACTCTGTCACCCAGACTGGAGTGCAGTGGCCGCTCCCGGCCACCGCAGCCTTGACCTGCTGGGCTCCGGCGATCCTTCCACCTCAGCCTTCCAAGTAGTCATTAGATTTTCTTACTTGAGATGGTCTGCTCCTCTCCCTGCTAACTATCCTTCATTCTTTCAAATGTTCTCTCAGTAGTCAAGGTTTCTAGTCCCCTTACCAAACTGGTCACTCTCCTCTGAATTCTAGAATAAACACTGTATTTCAGACGAGGCTTCACTCCTCCTGTGAAATGGATACAACTATAAACCTAAGCAAGAGCCTGTTGGCCTTTTCTAACAGCCAACCCAAAACATGGGCTCACATCGTGCTCACTGTCTATTAACTAGAAACGCCCAGGTTTTGTTCACAATGCTGTAAAGAGAGATCGCCCCTGTCCTATATCAGGACATTGCCTTGAGGAAAAAAATTAAAAGTAGGGCTTTCCAATTATCTCCATGGAGTTTTGTGTTTGGGAAAGAAAAATGAATGCTGGTCCTGCCCTCCTGGAGCACCAAGCCTCATCTGATAAGCATGGATGAGAGAAGGACATGCTAGAACATCACTTATGTAAGTGAACCTGAAGGATTTACAGGCATAGTCATGTTGGAGACTCCAGAGCAAACTTTTCATCCTCAGCATGGGCTATACTCCTGGGAAGCATACCATCCTGAGCTGGACCCACCACAAGGTGAGTAAAGTTAACTAAGAAACCAAGCAGATAGTCATGGGTTGAAGTCACCCAGCAAGAGTCATCCAGCTGGCACTATCAAGGGAAGCTGTCTCCTCGGGTCCCCCTTTGGACCAAGGTAGTAGTTCCATTCACACCTCTCAGGAAGAGAGAAGGCCTGGCCCAAGCACAGGCCACAGCCCTGCATGTGCTCCAGTATATCCCGACAGAGGGAAGTGTGGCCAGAGCCTGTCTGCACAGGATAGCTTCTGTTCAAGCCTTTCGCACTGACTTTTAAAACCCTTCTGCTAAGCCAGGTGTGGTGACTCACGCCTGTAACCCCAGCACTCTGGGAGGCTGAGGCAGAAAGATTTCTTGAGCCCAGGCATTGGAGATCAGCCTGGGCAATGTAGCAAGACCTTGTCTCTACAAAAAAATACAAAAATTAGTCAGGCATGATGGTGTGTGCCTATAGTCCCAACTACTGGAGAGACTGAGGCAGAGGGATCACCTGAGTCCAGCAGGGCAATGCTGCGATGAGCTGTGATCATGCCACTGCACTCCAGCCTGGGTGACAAAGTGAAACCTCAACTCAAAAAATAAAAATAAATAAATAAAACTCTTCTGGGAGATAAGGTATGTTTCTGTGATGGGGTTCAACACATCACATGTGTCCTCTTTACAGACAAGCATGAGCACACTGTTCTGTGTTCCACAGTACACAGACCTCATGCTCCTGCTCACAGCTCAAAACTTAGATTGAATTAACAGTGAACATTCTTGCAAATACAGCAGTTGTGCATTCTGCTCAAGGCTAAGTCTCCACCATTCCTCAAGTCCTCTCCCAGGATCTAGAAGATGACCCCCACCCCAGTTATTTCTGCTCCCCTTAAACACTCCCCTCCTAGCTCCTAGGGAAGAAGGTAATATGATCCAAAACAATCACCAAGTATAACCAACAAATACAGCCAGCCTTGAGGCAAGACAAGCAGACTCTCATCCACTCCAAACTCCAAGCCAGCCCCATACCCCAGCCTGCTGAAATTCACTGTGGCCAGATGTCTCCTGTCCAAAAATGGAGGTGCTAGGGAAAGTATTTGGTGGCAGATAATGCCCTGGTCACTGTGGTGGAAGTGTGTCTTCTTCCACAGTACTCAGCGGCATACATAGGGTGACCACAGTGACCCAAAGACAGGCCAGTAGGCCAAGTTCCACAGCAAGGTGGCAGCTCTTCAGCAGGGCTCATCAGGCTGCTAAGTGGGTAGGCAATAGGAAAGGTTTTTGAAAGGGAAGGGGAGCACTCCATGGGTCAGTGGAGTCCAGGGTACTCCCTTGAGGACCCAAAAGTCAAGGTCAGAAGAGTGATTGAGGTCCAGAATCAGAAAGGCAAACAGCTACGGGAAGCCAACTACCAACCAAGAATAAACAGGACAGAGCTGCAATGATCTCCTTTCAAAGTTAACACAAAGGCTTCCCTGGGCCCACCTCCACCATCCAGGCCAGCCTACATGCCAGACATACAGACAGACACATGCACATGCATGCTCACACACATGTGCACACCCCTGGGCAGCCACAGCAGTCGATTCTTGGTCCACATCCCTACCCCCATCCATCCCTTGCCTCCTCGCTACAGACACTCACATGTGCTCACAGTCACAGAACTTCACCCACACAGCGCCTGTGCCTTTCTGATCATTGGAACAACTGGTGACAGTTGTAGGTTCTAACAGGCACAAAGGAAGAAATGCAGGAAATCACTAAGCTTCTCCAAAAGGGGGCAGAGGAAGGGCGTAAAGGAGCTGGAGAAAAGATAGGGTAGGATGGAGGACGGGTTGTCCCATACTGCAAGAACCACCCCAACGGCTCCCTCGAGCTCACAGGGACCCACACGAGGTCAGAATCTTCTCCTCAGAGACCACAACAGGCAGGTTTATTGTGGTTGTGTAATAATAATACCCCACATCTGAACAGGATTCTCTACTTTTCAAAGAGCTCTTCCATTCATTATCACCTCCTAGATTAACACCAGACCGTAGAGATGCTCATCTCCTTGGGCTCAAATGACCACTCTGTTCCTGCAGGGCCAAAGACATTTTCTCCAAAATAATTTTTAAGAACTAAGCATATGTAATAGTTGTGTGAGCATGCTTGTTTTGTGTGAGTGCGTGCAGAAGCTTTATGTAGCAGAGTGGGATACAGTCAAACAAAAATGAGGTTGCCACGGCAACAGGCTCCAGCATCATTGCAGCCTATTAACACAAGTGAGGAATGTGTTTGGCAGATGCTCGAGTGTTATTTATGGTATGGGTGTAGCAGAGGGACTTCTAACAGGCAAAGGAGGAGGAAAAAAACAACCCCGTGACACTCCTACTATATCCCAGTGAGGAGACAGGAGACGACAGAGAGACTAGAGCACAGGAGTAGAGGCTGAGAGGCTGTGAGTGGGGAGTCAGACACGGAAAAGCAGAACAAGCAAGAAGGCAGAGGAGAGGTGGGCAGACAGCAACAGGGGACTGCAGGGGGAGGGAAGAGGAAGGAAGTCAGAGAGGAAAGGGTCAGGCAGAGAGAGAGAGAAGGAGCAGGGGGTAGGGTGACAAACACCAGGGACAGATCCAGAGACACAAAGAAGGGAAGAAACAGCATCCCACAAAGAGGGGCCATGGCACCTTGCCTCTTGTTCCTCCCCTGAGTAAAAGCCATCAGGAGGCACCAGTTAAGAAGCCAAATGCTTCTCATTGGAGCCAAGGGCAGAGCCCCAAACATAAGAGGAGCTAGAGAAGAGTAAAAGACATAGGTCAGATCACAACGCTGAGAACCTGAGCCATGGGAGGGGGGAGCACCAGTCTTGCATAAGGTGAAGTGGGGAGATGCCAATACAGTTTACTAAGGACCTACTATGTGCCCAAGTCAACACAGGGGGGATTCTCAAAGTCCCAACGTTAGAAGCTGCTGGCTGGGCGGGGTGGCTCAAGCCTGTAATTCCAGCACTTTGGGAGCCCGAGGTGAAAAGACCAGCCTGGGCAACTTGGTGAGACCTCATCTCCACAATAAATTAAAAAATCGGTGGGCATGACAGCGTACACCTGTAGTTCCAGCTACTTGGAGGGCTGAGGCAGAAGGATCACCAAAGCCTAACAGGTCAAAGCTGGGCAGCTGTGAGCATGCCGCTGCACTCCAGCCTGAGCAACAGAGTGAGACTCCAATTCAAAAAAAAAAAAAGGAAAGAAAGAAACTGCTCACTGCCACCCCATTTCCCTAGACATGTGTCTTCATCAAAAAAAGAACAAGGAAGAAGGATAAAGGGCACACAGCAATATGCTGGGTACCAGGTCTACTATCAGGGGGGTGAGGGCCCGTTAGCAGTCCAAACCTCATCTACACATAATTTACTTTTTTCTTTTTTTCTTTTTGAGTTGGAGTCTCACTCAGTCACCCAGACTGGAGTGCAGTGGCCGCTTCCAGCCACCACAGCCTCACCTGCTGGGCTCCTGCGATCCTTCCGCCTCAGCCTTCCGAGGAGCTGGAATTACAGGCGTGTGCTACCACGCCCAGCTAATTTTTTGATTTATTGTAGAGATGAGGTCTTGCTACCCAGGCGGGTCTCAAACCCGTGGGCTCAGGCAATCCACTCACCTCAGCCTCCCAAAGGCGCGGGATTACAAGCTCAGCCACCGAGTCCGGCTATAATTTACTTTATATAGTAAATCCTCACATGTACCCCAGGACTCTAAAATAAAATAAAAAAGAAAAGAACAAGGCATCTAACCCAAACCACTCTCATACGCCGGCCACTCTAGGGTAACCTGAGGTAGAGGTTAATGCTGGACTGTCTCACTAATATTCTCCCACCTTTCAGCAGGGTTTGCTCAAAAAAGATAAATTTTATATCAGGCATAATCAGAAGGGTAAATCAAGTACAAACAAAAAAGATACAGTTTCCTCTGAAGCCAAATAGAGGGAATGTTTGCATTCCCTTGTCTGGGACCATTCCTAACAAGCTCTGCTGTACTCAGAGCAGACTAGGAAAAGTTATGTATAAATTTACCCCAAATCCTACAGCCAAGCAAAGGTCTAAAGACTACAGTTGGTAAAAGATGCTGAGGGTGGAGATGACCCAGAAGGGGAAATCGGTGAGACACTCTGTTGTTGCAGTGGTATTTTCATGCAAAGATGGAGATGGAGCACCCTAGATTCAGAACCCCTTTCCTGGGACCTGACTCCACTCTTCCCAAATCATACCCGCAGTATTGCCCACGGCTATAAATAAGAACCTAGGTCCCAAGTCTGGTTCACAAAATACCCTGAACTATACTGGAAATCTCTGCTGCTCCACACAGATGACAAGCCCTGCCCTCTGCAGAAAAGCCATATCCACCCAAGCTAGAAGTAACTCCCCAAAGATATAACATCCATCTGAGAGCACAGGTCCTCGGGTCAAAAAAGTTGGAGGCTTTATAAGAATTAACAATAGTAGTAACTTTTTAAAGCCACCACCTATTAAAAGGTTTCTCTCTCAAGTTCAAAGCTAATCTCTAAAGATTTTTTTCCTTCTGATCCCAGATCAGAAAAACTTTAACTCAGCATCAACATCCCCATCTACTCCACTCATTGGACCCCAGCCAAATTGGCAAGCAGCTATTAAATCCCTATTAAGTACTCTGCACTGTGCTAGACAAGGGAAAGAGGACAGAGGAGGCAAAACACATATACCTCAGGATTCATACATCCAAGGAGTTTACATTGGACAGAAAGCAAAACCAATGGGCACTGGATAATAAATAAGTGCTCCACTCTGTGGCATTGGCTCTATTGTCAACTGTGCAGAAGATGGAGGGACCTGTGGCTGGAATAGAAGGAGAAGGTTCCTTACAAGAGGTGGGAGGTGGGGCTTGGGGCAGAGATGTTGGAAGTGAAAGAGGCATAAACAATCCTCTCATTCTCTAGAAGAGGAAGCTGGTGCCAGAGGGGTTGCATGTCCCCTTCCTCCCAGTCATAGAGCACTTTGCAGGTTCAGCTAGAGCCCAGTGCCTTGAAACCCCTACCAGGGCTATTTCCTATGGGAGAATGCTGTGTCCTGGAAGCTAGGCGACACAAGAGAGCACCTCAAGAAAGATGCAGTACTCAACAGTATCAAAGTCTGAGGGAAAGTATTAGAAGTGGGGAGAAGGAGGAAGGCAATGACAATGGTATACCATTAAGAGGTTCTGTTAGAAAGCAGACACCAGGAGAGGGATGGGGGTGTGCAGTGGGGACCAAGGTCAAGAGACTTGCCTGCAGCAAGGGCCCAGTTGACTCCCTCACAGCGGAGCAGCATGCAAACAAGCAGGCTCAGGAGGGTTAACAGATGAGGACTATGAAACCAGACAACAGGATGCCAAAAGGAGAAGGCATGGATGTTAAGAGGATCTCCTCTCAGATCAAGATAGCAAGCATGCCCCTCTTCCAGAAGGCTTCAGGAAAGTCACCGGTTAAGCAGGCAGAAGTTTTGTTTCATCTGGAACCCTCAGTTCTAGGCTAGCCCAACAAGTCCCAGTAGGGAAAAATGTCCCCACCACAGGCGATGACCAGGAGCACCCACTTGAAGAGGTCACAAAGCTCAACATCAACTTTTTGCTCTGGCCAGAAGGGTAACTGCCACTACACACATCTCAGAAATTCCTTCTCACTTTTGTTAAAGGCAGCTTTTTGGCTTGGGGCACTTTGGTAACTGAAACAAACTTGTCAGTCCTCCTTCAAGTTCAGGGTTATCTCCAGCTCCCAAACACCCAGCCTCCCACAGGTGGCAGGTTTATCCTATCTCCTCCTTATAATCAGTCAAGGGGTGTCCAAGGTCTCCCCTCCCCGACCCTATTCCATGACAGGTTAACAAACCAGCAGTGGCTCTCAGGAAGAAATAGAAGGTCCAGCCACTTTTCTCAGGAGCCTTCTGTATATAGGGATGGAAGCTCAGGAAGAGATGGGGACCACTCCATATAATTTTCTTCCTCACTGCATCTCCACAGTAATGGCTACAGTATAGTGCATGTCATCTAAGGGGCCAGGAACATTACAAATACAACAAGGGCACTCTTTTTGTAAATAAAGCTGCTGGGGCTCAGAGCGGGTTAAGAAGCTTGAAGATGGCCTGCATGGCAGAGACCTGTCTCTCTGGCTCTTTTCACCACTGGAAAGGACGAGGGTGAGATCCCTTCTTTGAGTCAGGCCGAGGCCTGCCAGCCCCCACAATCCAGTCCCTGTGGCCAGGTGGGCCCCTACCTGCTTGAGCAGAAACTGGTCCTGGGCGTTGGTGCGAAGGGCAATGGCCAGGTGGAGGGCGGACAGGAGCACCCCGCTGAGCACCGCGGCCCGCATGCGGACAGGCAGCAGCGTGTAGATGGTGTAGATGAAGAACACGGTCCACCAGATGCCCTCGGAGGCGCTGCGCGGCTGGGGCAGCAGCAGGCCCACCACCTGGACTGCCAGCACCACGGCGATGAGCGCATAGCAGGCCAGGCCCATGTGGTCCTGGTGGAAGGCGGCACGGTTGCAGAGCACAGCCATGATGAGGATCACGCCCACGGCGGCCGCCAGCACGGCCAGGTAGGGCAGCTGGAGCGGGGGCCGCGCCGCGTGGAAGGCCAGCATGACGAGGCACACGAGCACAAGCACGGCCATGAGCATGGTCAGGCTGCTCTGGTTCAGGCGGAAGAAGTAGCGCTGATACAGCCGCTCCAGTTTGTCCGACGGGAACTTCTTGGAGCGGAAGATCTGCAGCAATGCCAGGCAACAGGCGCCCAGGGACAGCACCGCGCCTGGCCCCGCACCCGAGCCCGCCGAGCTGCCGCCATCCCCGGGCCCCTCTCCGCTCTCGACGACGCCGGCCTCCAGCTCGTCCGCCGCGCGGCCCTTGCCCCGCCGCTCCTCCAGGCCCACCTCCACCGAGCGGGGGCGCACCTCTGTCCCGCCGGCCGCGGCCGCCGCGGTCGCCGAGCCGCCGCCGCCGCCCGCAGGGGGCGCCCGGGTGCTGCCCCCGCCGGCCGCGCCCCGCCGCTGCCTGCGGCTGCCGCGACCGCAGTCGTCGCCGCCGCGCTCCTGCCAGGCGGACTTGGAGCGGAAGCTGAAGCCGAAGCCCCCGGCCAGGGGGTCGTCGCCGCCGCTTAACGGAGGATCGTCGTCGTCGTCGCCGCGCCAGCGGCCGGCCAGGCGCTGCTGCTGTTGCGGGGTCACCGCCCCCCTGGGTTTCTTGGTGGAGCCGCGGGTCGAACCCCCGGGGCCGTGGGGGTAGCCGTTGGCGCGGGAATCGGCCTCCCCCCACGCCGAGCGGTGCTCCGGGCCCCCCCGGGGCGCCGGCGCTGCAGCTGTCTGCGCCGCGTAGCCCGGGGGGCTCACGCTTTTGGGGCCGGACATCCCCCCCTCGGCCTCGTCGTCTTCTTCCTCCTCCCCCGGGGGCTGGGCCGGGGGTCTCCAAGGGGAGGGCGGACGGCCGAGCAGGGGGACCAGGCTGGGGTCACACGTCGGGGGCGGCCCGGGGCCCTGCGCAGCAGCGGGGCATCTTGGCACCCCCGTCCTGAGCGGCGGTGGAGGGCGCAGCCCCGAGGTGAGAAGTGGCTGGGGATCCGCGTCGGGAGTCCCAGGTCCGAGATGGAGTTGCCTCCGAGCTGGCGCGGCGGGGACTGGTCGGGCTGCTGCGCCGCTCGCCCAGAGGCGTCGGGACTCCTGGCTCGCGTCGAGCTCGACCAGGGCCGGAGTCGCGGACGAGGCGGGACGGAGAGGTGTCCTTGCGGGCGGCGCCTCCCTGGGGCTGACAGTGCCCGGGCGCGGCGCTCGAAGATCCTGCCTAAGCGGAGCCCAGCTGCTCTCGGGGCGAGGCGGCGGCGCGGGCGGCTCGGCGGGGGTCCCAGCGCGGAGACACAGCGGGCGCCCTTTCCTCGCAGCGGACTGGGAGCGATTGGGAGGTGCGGGCGCCAGCCAGCATTATTTTCTTACGAGGGGTGGGGAGGTGGGATGGGAGGTGGAGAGGACGGGGGAGGGGGCGGCGGGCGGAGCAACAGCTCCGGACCCCCGGGGGGGGAGGGTCCTGGAGCCTGGGGGGGCCGTCGCCCGCATCCCCCACCTCCCGTGGCGAGAGTGGGAGCGTGGCCCCGGCCCGAGCCGAGCCGAGCCTTCGGCGCGTCCGCGCAGGGGGCGGGGTCGAAGACCGGCTCCCGCGGTGCGGCCCTTCCCCTCTCGCCTCCCCTTGTCCCCCAAACGGAACGGGGCTGCCTGGGACCCGCCGGCCAGGAGAGCTGTCGCGCCTGCCCCGCGAGCCACGAGCTCCTCGCCGCCGGCTGCGGGCCCACCGAGGCCGGCACCGAACGATTAGGCGGAGGGCGGAATCCGGCGCAGCGCCGCCGCCGTTCTGCCCCAACGCAGGCAGGCTTCTCCGGGGAGTAAGGCATCCAGGGATCCAGGGCCGGCGTTCAGAAGCGGCCGACCCGGAGGGGCCCGCCAAGGAGCCGCGGCGCCCGGGGGGCGCTCCGAGGGGGCCCGCGGGAGCCAGGCTCCGGGCGCGCCATGCACGCCTCGGGCCCTGCGCCGCTCCGGCCGCTCGCGCCGCTCCTCCCTCGCCCGCTCGCCGCCGCCGCCGCCGCCGCCGGAGAGCCCTCCGCATCCCCTCCTCCCGCTGCCTCCCCGCCCCCCGCGCCGCCCGGGCCTCGGCTCACAGCGGCGCGCGGCCGCCCCCGTCCCCGGCCTGGCCGCGGCCCGGGTCTCCGCGGCCCGAGGGCATCCTCAGGCCTGGCCACGGGGACCCCAGCGCCCCTTCCTCACCTAAAATGCTCGCCGCGCCCCTCCCTCCCTGGCGCCTGGAGCCGCATCCAGCTCGCGGTCCCGTCGCCAGACCTGGAAGGCGTGCGGTCCTCCCCCGCCCCCGGCTTGGGTTCCTGCGCCCCCAGTCCTAGCTCCCCTCTTTTGTATACCCCTTTAGTCCCCCTCCCCCCATTCAACCCAACTTCAGCCTCGGCGCTGCGCCCCCCTTTCCTGGCCGGGCTGGATTGGCCGCTTCCGGAGCTGTCAGACTTGAGTCCGGCGCTCTTATTGGGCGATTCTCTGACCGGGCGGCTGTGCCAAAGGAGGGCGCACCGGGCGGGGGACGCCTGGGCAGCGACTGCCGCAAGGAGAAGGAGACCAGAGTCCCAGAGGAGTCGGAAGGGCCCGGGAGCCAGACCCGGAAATGGACAGGGGAGATGCAGAGACAGAACCTCTGAGGCGCAGGAAGACAGTGATGGAAAAGATGGAGATGCAGTGGGTGAGGCCGATGCAGCCAGGGCGGGGCGGACAGGAACGATTTGGTGGGCAGTTACCGAAAGGAAGCCTCACAGACACTATGGGGAGCACCTGGCTTTCATAAGGAGCTCTTCGCCTGTTCATAAAATCTAATTTGAGTCCCCTCAATAACCATGGGATGTGTCAGGGATCAGGGCCTGTGTGGTTAGTTCCAGTTTATGGATGCAGGAGCTGAGGCTCTGAGAGCTTAGCCAACTTGCCATAGGTCACACAGGTCTCATAACTTGAAACCCAAAGATTTTTCATCAGCGCCAGGCGCCTCCCGAGCCTAGCAAGGTGCTAGAAGAAGGATGGGCACCCGAGCAAGGCAGAGCTCTACGGGAATGACTAGATACTCCTGCACAGCGCCGGCTACAAAAGGCAGGAGTGGAGAGGACTTTAGTGTGGTCGAAAAGGATCTAGGCCTGAGGAATATGCCTACCCAACTCCCTTTGCCCTAAGCTGTCCTGCTGGAGGCTCTGGCAAGCTAAAGCCTGGGGGGGGGCACGCCCCTACCCAGGGTGGGGGTTAACTGCTTTTACTTTACCCTTCAAGGATCCTGAGTGCGCTTCTCTCTCTCTCTCTCTCTCTATCTCTCTCTCTCTCTCTCTCTCTCTCTCTCTCTCTCTCTGTCTCTCTTTTCATCACCCCCCCCATCTCTGTAGATTAGAAAGGAAACTACAGAGTTACAAATTGGAAGGAGAAAAGTTCCAAGGGATAGGAATAAACTAACCCTTGAGTAATCCAGCCTTTCTAGAGCACCCTCAAGGTGCAAAGCACTGTGCTAGTTTCTACCACCACCACAGAGAGAGAGCAAACTCTGGATCAGCAACTTACAGTCAGGAAGGGAGAAGAGCTAGCCACTACCTCTAGATCAAAGCAGAGTTCAGTATTCAACAGAGGTCCAACACACCTTGCCTGGCATTCGGAGAGAGGAAGCATCACTTCCTACTAGAAGGCAAAAAAAAAAACCCTGGAGGTCAAATCTATGTCCAGCAGGGAAGGATGAGTATGAAGAAAGGGGGAGGATGGACTAATATTTATTAAGCAACTGCTATGTGTCTGTAAATATTTTATTGTCAGAAAATCGTTTTGAGGAAGGTGTTGCTCTCCCTACTCTACAGATGAGAAAACTGAGACTTAGAGAATCAAAATTTGTCCAAGGCCCACAGTTTGTAGCAGTCTTCTCCCTGTACTCTGCCATGCAGCCATGTAGCAAATATGACTTGAGAGGGAGACTCAAGACATAGGCAACTTCTTAGACAGAGGCCAGATGGCCAGAGGGACCAGAGTTATTGATCAAGCTTCCATCCTTGATCCTCTTCACATTCCCATAGCTCTCTCTAGTCATTCCTTTTAATTTTATTCCGTTTTTAAAAAGTAATTATCTGACAACAAAAGCCATTTATGATTGGTGTAGAAAAAAAACAAAACAGAAAAGAAAACCACACTCATAATCATATCACCTAGAAAGAAACAGTGTTAGGATCTTGATTTTTTTTTTCTTAAACAATAACTGGATCTTTTACTCTGTAATTCATTTTAGAGTCTGCCTTTTTCTACTTAACAAAATTTTATGGATTTTGTTTATGTCAATAAGCATTCATCTACAATAGCCATTTTACTATCTGAATAGAATTCCATTGCATGGGTATGGTATAATTTATTTAACCAGTCCCCTGCTGTTAGACATTTTTCACTGTCATAGCAGTTTATAAAAACTTTCCACTCCTTTACTGTTATAAACAATGAGCACTTTTGTAGATAAATTTTCACACACGAGTCGGGCATTATGGTGTGTGTCTATATTCCCATCTACTCAAGAGGCTGAGGCAGGAGGATCACTTGAGCTTGTGAGTTTGAGGTCACCTGGCAACATAGCAAGACCTCCCCCCTCCACCAACTAAAAAAAAAAAAAAAACTTCACATACATCCTTAATTATATCCTTAGCAGAAATTCCCATAAGTAGAATCACTGGATCAAAGTTTTCTTCCTTAAGATATTTCTGAAAGCTGTACCTTCTGTCCTTGCCTCCCTTCTTAGTTCCTAGCTTTTCCTCCTGTTCACTGGAGAGTTCCCCATGGATACTCTTTGTGACCCACCAGTTCCCCAAATTCAGTTAATCTGGAACTAAGGTCATCTCCCAAGTAACTTGTTCCTCTCCCCCTTTTCCTGCCACTGATGGAATTACCCTCCCTCAGACTCCCTGATCTTAGAGTGGCAGTCTCTCCACTGCCCTTGTCTTTTTTGCATCTGTCTCCCACACTCTTTAACTAGTATCTCCAACCAGATTGTCCCTCCTTGCCTGCACAATTATTAACTCTCTCTCTCCTTGCTTTCAAGTCTGTCCTCCACTTTGTCCTCACCTGATCTCACCTCTACTGAAAACTGTCCATGAAACAGCCTCTTCCTACCTGCCAGCTGTCACTCTCCACACTCCCCACATCATCCAACCGTCTGAACTGTTCTTTCCACCCCTGCAGAGATTACCCTTTTGCCACTACAAATCGAAACTCATAAAACCTGGATGAAGTCCTCCCAAATGCCCCCTTCTCTCCCCACCCTCCCTCTAGGCTCTCCTTCCTCTCCTCCCAGCACACCTTGCTCATATCTTTTAGAGCCCCTGTCACTTTGTATTACCTTGACTTGTTTACAGAACTGCCTCCACAGCCTGCTACATTCCTTGAGGGCAGAGTTGTTATCTTCTGTGCCCAGGGCTTAGCCTGGTACATCTGGGGAGTAGTGAGCAGGATGGAGTCTCAGGTGTGTGGGGGGAGGGGAAGTTGCAGCAGCTGCAGATGAAGATGAACAGGTGGGTTGAACTCTTGAACACAGGGCAGAGGAAGTTGGCCTTTGATTTAAAGACAATGAGGAGCCCCTGACTTTAAGATCAGGGGTGTCCTGGACCATTCTGTTTTAGAAGGCAAACTCTGGCAGTGGTCACTACAATGAAGAAGCTAGACCCAAGAATAGTAGACCAGTCAGGAAGTCAGATGTAGATTGGGCCCAAAAGTGACCTGGTGATGGGAATGGTACCATTGGCTGGAGCAGACCTGTGGAGAGCTGAGAAGGAACCCCAGGGGCCAACCCCTAGGTAGAGGAGGAGTCCTCAAGATCAGAAAAAAAAAAAAAAACAAACAAACCTGAGAATCACAGAAATGAAAGGCAGAGATTTTAAGGACAAACTCCAGGAAGTGCACCTGGTGTAGAAAGGAAAGGCTGCTGCCATCAGATAGGGTGCTGACATAAAGACCATCTCACGCCTCTCTCTGAAATGAGTGCTTGGTTTGTGGCGGAAAGGTGACTACAAACCCCAGAGCACAGCGGGTCCTTTGGGAGGCCTGCAGATACACTCCCCTGCCCCTGTAGCCATCTTCCCCTCGTGCCTCAGTTACCCTTCAGGACTTAATTCATCACTCGCACAGACTGCTTTTTAGAAGAATATTTCTACTTTAGAAATTAGAATATTCAAGCCGGGCTCGGTGGCTCAACCTGTAATCCTGCGCCTTTGGGAGGCTGAGGTGAGTGGATTGCCTGAGCCCGCGGGTTCGAAACCCACCTGGGCAGCGAGACCTCATCTCTACAATAAAGCAAAAAATCAGCCGGGCGTGGTAGCGCATGCCTGTAATTCCGGCTACTGGGAAGGCTGAGGCGGAATGATCACCGGAGCCCAGCATGCGAGGCTGCGGTGGCCGGGAGCGGCCACTGCACTCCAGTCTGGGTGACAAAGTGAGACTCCAACTCAAAAAAAAAAAAAAGGAATTTAGAATATTCAAATATTATTTTTTTAGAATAATCAGAAATACTTGAAGTAGGTAGCAGTAATATACTCCTACCTAAAGATGACTTCCCCCGCTCTGCTTAAAACACCACTGTTAGATAGTCATACTTTGGAATAACACTCATTTGCTAAAAATCAGTGTAGAAAATTGAGAGGCCATAGCTTTACTAAACTCTGGTGTGGCCATGTCCTCTTTGAGCTATGGCCACTGCCAGGTTTTCTAAGCTTTGTTTCCCTCCCCTACCTTGGGGAAGTGAATCTCTCTCTCTATCTCCTCTCTTTTCTCGCTAATTTACTTTATAAAATAAACTATATTTTTTCAATCTAAAAAAAAGAAAATTGAGAGATAGGAAGATGAGTGGTTGCGTAGGCCTGGGGAAGAAGAGGAATGGGGAGTGACAGCTAACAGGTACAAGATTTCTTTGGAGGTGATGTAAATGTCCTAGAATTAGATTATGATAATGATTGGACAATTCTGTAAATGCAGTTGACCCTTGAATAGTACAGGTTTGAACTGTGTAGGGCCACTTTTATATGGATTTTTTTCACCTCTATCACCCCTGAAACAGCAAGACCAACCTCTTCCTCCTCCTCCTCAGCCTACTCGGTGTGAAGATGACAAGGATGAAGACCTTTATGATGATCCACTTCTACTTAATGAATAGTAAATATATTTCCACTTCTTTATGATTTTTTTTTAAGAGACATGGTCTTGCTCTGTCACCCAGGCTGGAGTGCATAGCACATAGCTTGCTGCAATCTCGAACTCATAGGATCAAGCAATCCTCCCACCTCAGCCTTTTGAGTAGCTGGAGCTATAGGCACACACTACCACACCCAACTAATTTTTTTAATTTTTTTTGTAGATATGGGGTCTTACTATGTTGCCCAGACTGGTCTGGAATTCCTAGCCTCAAGTGATCTTCCTCGCTCACCCTCCCAAAGCGCTGGGATTACAGGCATGAGCCACTGCATCCAGCCTTCCTTATGAGTTTCTTAATAACGTTTTCTTTTCTGTAGCTTATTGTAAGAATACAATATATAGTATATATAACATATGAAATATGTGTTAATTGACTGTTAATGTTATAGGTAAGGTCAACAGTATGCTATTAGTAGTTAAGTTTTGGAGGTGTCAAAAATTATGTAGATTTTAAAAAATTTTTAATTTTAAAGATGTGGGGTACAATTTAGGGTTAGATATGCAAGTGTTCATTATGCAGGTACCCTTGTTGATGAGGTGTCTGACTGCATGGGACATGGCACCTAATTCCTGTGTTATTCAAGGGTCGACTGTATACTAATGGAATTGCACACTTTAACCAGGTGAGCTTTATGGTATGTAAGCTATATCCCAATAAAGTGGTTGGAAAAATGAATGCAGATAACCCTGGAGGCTGAGGGATTTGTGACAGTCATTAACTAGCAAGTGTGAATTTAATCAGCCCCCACTAATACCTGGCCAAGATTGAGGGCACTAGGAAAATGAATGCTTGCTGTTTCCAGATAGGGATGAGTTAGTAAGAGGAAGGAGAGAACGCTTGGGACTACAGAGCACTTTCTGAAGCAAATGAAACCACTGAAGGGGAGACACTGGGTGGAAGAGGGATCAGTGCCTGGGAGCAAAAAGGAGGGCAGAAGCGAAAGCCAGTTAGGAACTGGGGGTAAAAAGTAAGCTTTGCCCTCTGCACAATGTTGCCCAGGAGAGCCTTTCACTGTCACGAGTTCTTCAAAAGGAGTTAAGGAACTCTAAGAACCCGAGGCTCTCTTGAGGCTGAAAAGGATCTTAAAAGCCAGGCACGGTGGCTCATGCCTGTAGTCTCAGCACTTTGGGAGGTGGAGGTGAGAGGATTGCCTGAGTCCAGGGGTACGAGACCAGCCTGGGCAACTTGATGAGGCCCTGCCTCTACAATATATCAAAAAATTAGCCAGGTGTGGTGGTACATGCCTGTGTTTCCAGCCTTCGAAGGTGGAAAGATCACCTGAACCCAGCAGGACAAGTCTGCAGTGGCTGTGAGCCTGCACTGCACTCCAGCCTGGGTGACAGAGTAGGACTCCAACTCAAAAAAAAAAAAAAAAAGCCCCCCCCAGAAAAGCCCAGTACGGTGGCTCACGTCTTTAATCCCAGCACTTTGGGAGACAGAGGCAAGAGGATTGCCTGAGCCCAGGGGTTCAAGACCAGCCTGGGCAACATGGCAAGACCTCATCTCTACATAAAATCAGCTGGACATGGTGGTGCATGCCTGTAGTTCCAGCTACTTGGAAGGCTGAAGCAGAAGGATCGCCTGAACCCAGCAGGTGGAGGCTGCAGTGGCTGTGAGTGTATCACTGCACTCCAGCCTGGGTGGACAGAGTGAGACTCTGACTCAAAAAAAAAAAGAAAGAAAGAAAAGGATCTTAAAGATATATCATCTCCTCCCACAATCAAGTAGAAATGACTCCACAAGGTATGTCCACCTCCTCTGGATATTTGCATTTTGAGAGCAAGCCCCATGCTTCAAACTTTCTCACAGAGAACTAACTAATTGCTATTTTCCCTAAGTCAGAGTAGCTGACAGGATAGATCATTGGACAGCTCGAGAGTGGGTCATCCGTAGGGACTTGGGGCCCAGTGTCTTCACCCCTGGAAGCCATCCCACATTGCAGCACGGCTCCCACTATGAGCTCTAGACATCAGCCTCCCTACCCTTGACCTCTGGCTTCTTTGGCTTGGAAATAAGAATGATACATTTGCAATTAGTCATCTGGGGAAAGGGCCCTAGGTTTTTCCAGACCCCAGCCTCACCTCTAAAACTTGGGGCCTCCAGGAACAGGAAATATTCAAAGAGCTCAGATTGGAGCTGAGGTGGAAACAGCTGATAATAGCGCGATCTGCCACTCTCCCAGGTGTTGACATTTGCATTTTAATGGAGGCGGTTAATGCCTTCAGCAAAAGGAGTGACTAATATGTTCTTTCAGTTGCTCCTGGAGGTAGGTGGGAGACCCTTTGTGGCCCAGGGCCTTTAGAAGTCCCTCTAGTCACATCACAATGACTGCACCTGATTGGTAGCTGCTGACCCTTTGGAGTCTAATGCCCACATCTAGGCTTTATCTTTGTTCCTGTTCTTGATTTTGCTTTCTTTATTGCACTTTCTCCTGAATCTTTTTTTTTTTCTTCACTAAAAGTCTAGGAACATCCCCATGAGTCATTTATTCTTTCAACACACATAAACTGATTACCCATTTCAAGCAGAAAACTATGCTGGGCTCCGCTGAGGGTGGGGCGGGAGCCAGAGAGATATGCTAGCAAGATTCACCCCCAAGAAGCCAGAGGTGAGGAATCTTGGAGAGAGCTAGAGAACAAACAGCACAGTGGCAGCAGATATGGGCTATGCAGCCTATGCCGAGTGCTTCCTGAACACTCCAAGCAAAAGGCAGTGAATTAATAGGAAAAAAATTCCTATAGGTTGGGGTGAGCAAGAAAGTTTCCAGAGGGTGGAGAGCAGGGGTAAAAAGGGGCCTTAAAGTTTGCATAGGAGCTGGACATATAGAGGCTGGATTCAAAACATCCCCCTAGTCACAAAAGACCACATATTATATGATTCTGTTTATGTGTAATGTCTAAAAGCGGTAAATCTATAGAATGTAGATCAGTGGTTGCCTGGGGCTGAGGGAGGGAAATTCAGAGTAATTGCTAAGAGTAAATTGGGGTGGTAAAAAAAATGCTCTGAGAGTGTGGTGATGGTTCTATAACTCTGTAGATATACAAAAAAAAACATTGAATTGCTTGCCTAAAATTTATGGCATGTAAATTATATCACAATAAAGCTGTTTTTTAAGATGGAGAAGCCGGGCTCGGTGGCTCAGCCTGTAATCCCAACGCTTTGGGAGGCCAAGGTGAGTGGATTGCCTGAGCCTGCAGGTTCAAGACCTGCCTGGGCAACTTGGCGAGACCTCATCTCTACAATAAACCAAAAATTAGCCGGGCATGGTAGCACGTGCCTGTAGTTCCAGCTCTTGGAAGGCTGAGGCGGAAAGACCACCAGAGCCCAGCAGGTCTAGGCTGCAGTAGCCGGGAGTGGCTACTGCACTCCAGTCTGGGCGACTCCAACTCAAAAAAAAAAAAAAAAAGATGGAGGAAAGAAAGTGAGGTCCAAAAAGACCATTCGTTCAATAACTCTGCTTCACAATTGTAGAGGGAATATCTTAGTTTTAAGTTCCTCATCTTTTCCTGTATAAAACCCCATTTTAAGGTAAAAATTTTTCAAGAACCCTGATGTGATGTATATGTACTTAAGAAAATGCACAGTGGTGAAAAGCTACCATAAAATTAGTAATTTAGGCCGGGCTCGGTGACTCAGCCTGTAATCCCAGCACTTTGGGAGGCCAAGGGGAGTAGATTACCTGTGCCCGTGGGTTCGAGACCAGCCCCAGCAACTTGGCGAGACCTCGCCTCTACAATAAATCAAAAAATTATTCAGGCATGGTAGCACATGCCTATAGTTCCGGCTACTTGGAAGGCTGAGGTGGAAGGATCATGGAGCCTAGCAGGTTGACGCTGGTTGGTGCCATGAGTGTGCCACTGTACTACAGCCTGGGCGATGGAGACTCCAACTAAAAAAAAAAAAATTAGTAATTTAAATGACTTAATAATTTATCAATCCCAATAGTATCTACACATGTTAGAAAAATGGTGCTGTGTTTGTGGGTGAAGCATGTTTATTATGCCTGCAGACAGGGCTTGGTGACCTCTTTCAAGATCTCCTTGGTCCTTCAGGGTCCTCAGCCCATTGGGTTAGAATCCTGGTCCATGCTCCGTCAAGGTGTGTTTCATTCAGCTTCATGGTCAGGCTGATGGTGGAGATCCTTTAGCAGAAAATCGGATACCACCTCCACGCCAGGATATTTCTATCTCTTCAAGCTGCTCAGTCAAGATGGTGGCCTTTCTCCTCCTAAACCAAATGGGTTTTGCTGAGAGCAGACCAAGCACAGAAGCCAGCCAGAGCCATGCCATTGGCAGACACTCATCTCCAGCAAATGTAATTAAAGGCAGCAGCAAGTGCCTATTAATTTTTCATTAGAAAAGTCAAAGCCAACCTTCTTAGAAGGCAGCATCATTGAACTTCAGGTTTGGTAGTGAAAGTCGAGTTTTCCACCACTATGTTTTCCCTTCCGAGGGCACCATACTCACACAGTGAGTCCACAACCTCATTATTGAGCATAGGAGAGGAGGAGTCAGGGGCCAGCACCCCTGTGCACTTCAGAGGTCATTTTGTCCCATCTCAGCTCCAGTTCCCACAATGCCTAGCTACACATGTAACTGACTATATGGACCTCATAGCACATGTCATGGCTCCCCAGCTGTGTCCCCAACTGTGTTTACACACCATTTTTGTAGCTTTAATCCTATTTTAAATGCTCTTGGGGAGATTACTATCCGAAGCTCTTTATAGTGAATCCGTTTGAAAAGAAAATACAGTGTCTACTCCCCAGAGTGTTTTATAAGCTGGTGTCAAAGTCATGAGGTAGGCAGAGGGAAGCGGGTGCTGAGGGAGATCTGGCCCTAAGAGCTGTCTCCCTATTGGCCGGCAGGGCCAATTCAACTGGTATCTTTCATCAGTAAGCTTGTCTCCTTCCTTTCCTCCTTGGGCCTCCTTCCTGATGAGAAAAACCATCATTCCACCTGACACAGAGGATGATTAAGGGGAAGAGCTTGGAGTCAGAACACCTGAAGGCTCTACACTGACTCTTCCACTTTCTAGCTGTGTAATCTCTAACAAGACACTTCACCTCTCTGAACTGCAGTCTCCAGCAAGAATAATAATGCTCTCCTACCTCCCATGATGGCTTGTTATGAGGAAAAGGATAATGATGTGAAAGTACTTTTCAAATTATTCACTGTATGTAAAATGGGAGGCATTCTTAATAATAGTACATTAATAAATTTGTGCTTCATAAATCTGATGTTATTTTATGAGGTTAGCACAGAATGAGGTATGTCTCTGGATCTCAAGCTCTTGCATACACTTATAGATGACTGTGATAAACATTTTTTATGTCTGTACTGTATGTGTACTGGCTCCTCTAGTAGTCTAGGAGATCTGCTCTTTCATCTCTGCTGTGTTCAAAGGCGGCCCCGAGGGCCATGCAGATGAGGTCTCTGTTCTCAAAGACATTCCCTCTTTCAGGATTCTGACAGACTGCAGCCTGCCTGCCACGCAGACTGGAGAGCTGCGTCCTCCTGCGGGCGTGGGTGGTGATTAGAGTGGCCTGGGGGAGCTGGAGTGGTGCTGAGTGTTATTTCTCCTCTCAGTGGCCGTTCTGGCCTTGGAGTGGTCTTGTGTCGCTGACTCTGAATCTGTGACTGGGGATAGCAAACCAAGCTGTGTTAGAGATCGTGCTGGGGCTGGCTGACCTTCCCCAAACCCGGATAATCTCTCTCCTTGGCAACAGGCTGGGGCACCGAGGGACAGTGACAGATTGTGAAATCCTGGGGCTGGGCTTTCTAGAATTACTTAAAAAGAGAAAATCGTAACAATACCTTGCATTTGTACAGTGCTTTTAGAAAGAAAGCAGTCTTTAAAAACTGTTCAAGGAGAAGGCAGCTTTGGAGTTGTCTAGTAGAGAGCGACTCAGGTGGATAAGAAATGTGTTTTCTTATTTTTATCCACTCAATAACATTAAGAGTGTTCGAACAAATCCATTCCCCCCCCCCAGATGAGCATACAGAGAAAGAGAGAAGGGGAGTGACTTGATCAAGATTCACACGGCATTAGGGGCAGAATTTGACCTAACCTTCCTGACTTTTTCACCCAAAGCAGGCAGAAAGGATGAGGTTGGATAACATAACGGTTCACTTTGTCTACCTGAGATTCAGGCACATGGATATAGCTCTTTTGAGTCAGATTGTGTACTTAGTCCTCTAGGGCACATGGGAATATTCTCTACTTATAGATCTGAAAGCAATGAGGAAGAATAGGGCTGGGCATGAAAAAAATTGGCATCCTCTTACAAAGTTCTTTGCACTAAGGATCTTTTTAAATCAGACGAGGTGGCTCATGCCTAAAATCCCAGCATTTTGGGAGGCTGAAGCAGGAGGATTGTTTGAGCCCAGGAGTAAAAGACGAGCCTGGGCAACAT
The DNA here is from genome assembly GCA_027257055.1 of Cephalopachus bancanus. Classification (NCBI taxonomy): domain Eukaryota; kingdom Metazoa; phylum Chordata; class Mammalia; order Primates; family Tarsiidae; genus Cephalopachus; species Cephalopachus bancanus. The sequence continues at coordinate 1,688,129 of JAPVLO010000022.1, read as the reverse complement.
AATGAGACCATGTCTCTGCAAAAACTAAAAAAAAAAAAAAAAAAAAAAACTGGGCGCGGTGGCAAGCACCTCTAGTTCCAGCTACTCAGCCCAAAGCAGGGGACTTGAGGCAGAAGGATCTCCTGAGCCCAGGAGGTTGAGGCGATGGTGAGCTATGATCATGCCACTGCACTCCAGTCTAGGTGACAGAGTGAAACCTGGACTCAAAAAAAAAAAAAAAAAAAAAAGAATCTTTTTAAGCAAGGCAGGACCAGACTCAACAGATAGTGATAGGTGGAGCTGCTTCTACGGTCTAGGGAGTTTTCAGAGGGGTTTGGAGATTTTAAAAAAAGGTCAACAATTCTGGCCAGTGGGCCCAGTGAGGCCCACTACCTATTTGTGTAAATAAAGTTTTATTGAAACACTGCAACACCATTCATTAATTGACTCAGCCTTCTTGCTGACTCTTGCTTCACATCATACACATAAAAAATTAGCTTAAAACTTATTGTAGACATAAATGAAAAACCTAAAACTATAACAATTCTAGAAGATAACACAGAAGGAAAATCCTTGTGAACTTGGGTTAGACAATACAACACCAAAAGCAATTTATTATTTTTCCTAATGAATAAAAAATTTTTGATAAACTGGACTTCATTAAAATTAAGAACAGTTCTTCAAAACAAATTATTAAGTGAATTAAAAGATAAGTCACAGACTGTGCACAACTGTGTAGATCACATATTTAATAAAGAATTTATATGCAGCATCTATAAAGAATGCCCCAAACTCATGAATGAGAAGAAAGCCCATTAAAAACAGGCAAAAGACTTGAACAGCTGCTTCACTCAAAGTGGGTAAAGATGTGAAGGGGGACCAAAATAAAATGAATTATTATTATTTTTTTTTTTTTTTGAGTTGGAGTCTCACTCTGTCACCCAGACTGGAGTGCAGTGGCCGCTCCCGGCCACCGTAGCCTCAACCTGCTGGGCTCCGGTGATCCTTCCGCCTCAACCTTCCAAGTGGCCAGAATTACAGGCAAGCGCTACCACGCCCGGCTGATTTTTTTATTTATTGTAGAGATGAGGTCTTGCTGCCCAGGCGGGTCTTGAACCCGCAGGCTCAGGCAATCCACTCACCTCAGCCTCCCAAAGGCACGGGATTACAGGCTGAGCCACCGAGCCCGGTTAAAATGAATTATTTTATTGGAGGACGGGCCTCTTGTAGTAAAGGCTTCCCTCACTGGGTAAGTGTTCTAGAAACCCATTGGCATCAGTGTACCAGCTAGCATTGTTTTGAGAGGCTAAGTTTGACTTCAGTGAATTTTTTTTGGAGATTCTTTCAAGGCATTTGCCCATTTCATGACCGGTGATTTACAAGGAAACCTGCCCACACCGCATTGAGTGTTCAGCAGTTTTTAAACAAACAAACAAACAAAAGGTATGTCTCTTGTGCCCTGCCCTCCCTATTTACCTGCTATCCCCCCAGCAACTTTTTTTTGTTGTTGTTTCCCTGGATGAAAAAGTCCTCAAAGGAAAACGTTTTGCCAATGTGGAAGAGGAGAAACAAAAAACAGCAGATGCACTAAAAGGTATCAAAATGAGCTACTTCAAAAACTGTTTTGAGCACTGGAAAAAGTGCTTCAATAGGTGTATTGCATTAAACAGAGAGTATTTTGAAAGTGACTGAAGTTTAAACATGTAAGAATAAATACACAATTTTATAAATAAACTCCAGGGTTTTTTGGGGTCCCTCTTCATATAGGATTAATACATAAAGACATAAAAGGATGTCATTAGGAAAAAGCGAATTAAAATCACAATGAGATGCCACTATGCATCTATCAGAATGGTTAAAATTAAAGAGTGAACTTATCAAGTGTTATACAGGATACGGAGCAACTTGAGCTCTCATACACTGCTGGTGGGAATGTAAAATGGTACAATCACTTTGGGAAACAGTTTGACAATTTCTTAAAAAGTGAAGCACACACATGCCATATCACTCCTAGCTGAGAAATATAAAAGCATATAAGCATATGTCCACAAAAAGACCTATGTGCTAGTATTTTTAGCAGTTTTATTCACAACTGGCCAGGCTCAGTGGTTCATGACTGTAATCCCAGCACTTTGAGAAGCTGAGTCAGGAGGATCACTTAAAGCCAGGTGTTACCAGTCTGAGCAACATAGCAAGATGCTGCCTCTACAAAAAATTTAAAAATCAGCTGGGCATGGGGGCATGCATCCATGGTCCCAGCTATTCGAGAAGCTGAGGTGAGAGAATGGCTTGAGCCCAGGAATTCAAGACAGCAATCAGCTATGATTGTGTCTGGGTGTCTCTAAAAAATAAAAATTAAAAATATAGCAGTTTTATTCACAACTGGAAACAATCCAAATATCCATCAAGTGAACAGAAAAACACTGGTGGTATATTCATGTAATGGAATCATATTCAGCAACAAAAAGGGATGAACTATTGATAAATTTAACAACATGAATGGATCACAAAATAATTATAATTATCCTGAGTGGAAGAAACCTAACAAAAAAGAATACGTACTGTATGATTCTATTTACAAAAGAATTCTAGAAAATGCAAACTAATCTATAGTAATAGAAAGCAAATCTGTGGTTGTCTGGGATAGCAAGGGGCAAGGAAGAGTGGAGGACAAAGGGACACAAGGAAATTTTGGGGGTGATGAATGTTCACTAATTTCATAGTAGTAATTTAATTTCATGGGTGTGCATGTGTAATATGTTGAAAGTTGTCAAATTATATATGTTGAATATGTGCATTTTATTGTATGTCAATTATGCCTTAATAAAGCTTTTTCTTTTTAAGGAAAAATCCTGACTGTTTTTTTCTTCTTTAAGCACACTGTGTAGTTTAAGGCAGCCAGCTCACTTATATTCCTTATTCTCACCACAGTGCCTAGCTCAGTGGCCACTGTGTCCTCTAAAGCCTTCCCAGAATTCTAGGTGACTACAGGTGATGACTCTATTGCCACAGTGTGACATGGGCCACCAGAATGCCATCGCTTCATGGTTATAGAAGGGTCATTGTTGCCTTCCGATCCACTGAGGCTAGATATCCAATCTGAGATTCTCATTTCCTTGAGAGGCTCTTGCTTTCCACCATTCTGGTATCAACCACTCCATTGGGAAGGGTTAGTTGCAAAGAACAGCATCCAATCTAGGTGAAGCAGAAGGTATTAAAAGATCTGGAGACAAGGTCAAGGAGGAAGGGCTCAGCCATTTCTGCATAAGGGAATTACCTAAGTATGTGGGGAACAATCTGACAGTAGAATAATGAAGTCTACATTATAGAAGTACTATTTTATGGTACTGCCCCCTAACACATCATAACCTCCCAAATCCTCTTCTTGTCAAACTCTTGCTAAAACTAAACTTAGAGCCTTTAATAAATGGATTATTCCAGGTCTGGAATAAGGAAAGGACAAAGAGGACCTGGAACACATCATTGGGCTAGAAAGCAAAGCTCCATTCAAAGATTGAGGGGCACACGCCAATAGAATATAGGATGATACACATCTCTTAAAACAGCTAAAGTGAGGTGAGTGGATTGCCTGAGACTGCAGGTTCGAGACCCACCCGGGCAACTTGGTGAGATCTCGTCTCTACAATAAATCAAAAACTAGCCGGGCGTGGTAGCATGCGCCTGTAATTCCAGCTACTTGGAAGGCTGAGGCGGAAGGATCACCAGAGCCCAGCAGGTCGAGGCTGCGGTGGCCGGGAGCATGCCTCTGCACTCCAGTCTGGGCGATGGAGTAAGACTCCAACTCAAAAAAAATAAAAAAATAAAAAAACAGCTGAAGCAAAACAACAACAGCAATAACAAAAACCCAACAAGATCTCAAGAAGTGATTAAACACCAGGACGATTCGGGGAACCAGCTGTCTGGTGTGCAGTGACATACCTCCCCATAAGACCTGGATGTCTAATAGCAAAAATACAGCACCAGCCTCCCCTCCCATGGGAATCTTTGAGGAAGCCACCAGGAGATCAGGAGTCCTGAGTTCTGGGCTGGCCCTGCGGTTGCCTGCCAAAGGCAAGTCTTTTCCTCTTCTGAGCCTCTGGCGTATTTCTGTATTAATAAGCGGGGTGGGGTGGGGTGGGCCCCAGGTGTTTTCAAACTGAGTTCCCTGGAACCTAGGACTCCTGGGTATTCCCTTGGGGTGCTGCAAGGGCTAGGGAGAAATGGTTGGAGGTGAGCTCCACCCAAAACAGTCCTGTTTTTATCTGTTTTATGTTAGGCAGGTATAAGTCTCAGTTGACAAACTGAGAGAGTGCAGAAAATACCAATTCCTTTATTTCTTAAATTTCTAATTTAATTTATGTCTCCTGGGATCTGTCCCAGAAGTCCGATGAAGTGCTCATCCCAAATATTCTTGGGATTCTCCTCACAGGTAGTGCCTCACTTTTGGGACAAGAGTGCCCACTAACAAGCCACATCTTGTGGGCCCAGTTGTCTCTGCTGATGCTGTGTCACTCCTGGGCCATGGGTGCCTTTTGGAAGCTGACCAATGTTCCCTCTGCCTTTCTTTCCTCATCTGACAGACCCTTCACTCCAGCCCACTCTCCAACCTGGGAAAGTCCTTCCTGGTCTGGGGAAATCTTTTCGCTTTGTGTTTCTTCAAGACATTCATTTAGTCTTTGCCAGCGAGTCCCTGTTCTGGGATAAATTGAGTCCCTCCAAAATTTATGTTCAAATTCTAACTTCCAGTACCTCAGAGTATGACCTTCTTTGGATAGGGTCTTTACAGAGATAATCAAGTTAAAATGAGGTCATTAGGGTTGAACCTAATCAATATAACTGTTGTCCTTATAAGAAGAGGAAATTTGGTCAAAGACATGGATAGGGCTAAGACAATGTGAAGAGACACCACGCTGGGAATGAACAGACTCGTCCTCACAGTTCTCAGAAGGAACTGGCCCTAATGACACTTTGATCTCAGATTTATAGGCCTCAGAACCATGAGCCCATAAGTCTGTTGTTTAAGCCACCCAGTCTGTGGTATATTGCTGTGACAGTCCTAGTAAACTAACATAGATAATATAGATTCCTTTCCCCTCTTTACCTTCCTCGCGAATCCTCTAAGTTCCTCTAGGCATTCTCCTAATGTCTTACTGAAGGGAGAAAGTGATGGGAAAAAACTTGTTAATGTTTCATAATCTCCACCCGCCCCTGACTCCACTGCTACCAGAGCCTGTGGGCTTCCACTTCCAGCCAGGCTCAGCCCGAAGTCCCTGCAGCCCTGGAACAGCCACAGCTGAGCAGAGCAGGGATGGCAACAAACCCATCTGGATGCAAGTGCCGAGCAAACCTGCCCAGGCAAACTTAATCGCATCCTGGCTTGCATTGCTGCAACCTCCTGTGTGACTTCTTAACCCAGCTCTCCTTTTCTTTCTTTCTTTCTTTTTTTTTACTTTCTTTCCTCCTCCTCCTCCTCCTCCTCCTCCTCTCACTTTGTCATCCGGGTGGAGTGCAATGGCACTATCACAGCTCACCAAAGCCTCCTCGACCTCCTGGATTCAGGAGATCCTTCTGTCTCAGTCTCCTGAGTAGCTGGGACTACAGCACCACCACAACCAGATACATTTTTTAATTTTTTGTAGAGACGAGGTCTCACTATTGTTCCTGAGATCTCCTGGGCCCAAGCAATCTTTCCACCTTGGCCTCCCAAAGTGCTGGGATTATAGGGATAAGCCACTGCATCTAGTCTTTTTTCCCTCTTTGCTTCAGAAACAGGGTCTTCCTCTGTTGCCCAGGCTGGAGTGCAGTGGTGTAATTAAAGCTCACGGCAGCCTTGAATTTCTAGGCTCAAGCAATCCTTCCACCTTAGCCTCCCAAGCAGTTAGACAGGCATGCACCACCATACCCAGCTGACTTTTTAAATTTTAATTTTAGAGACAGGGTCTTGCTATGTTGCCCAGGTTGGTTTTAAACTTCTGGCCTCAAGCGATCCTCTCTCCTCAGTCTCTCCAAGCTCTGGGATTATAGGCATGAGCCACTGCACCTGGCCTCCCAGCTCCTCTCTCTCTTCTCAGGAGTTATTTTCCCTAAATCCTATCTTACCATTTAAAATACCAAACCACAACTCCAATGTTATTAATGACCACTCAAATCATTTTTCCGGAACAGCACTTCGAGAGGCCAAGGTGGAAAGATTGCTTGGGGCCAGGAGATCTCAGCAACATAGCGAGACTTCGTCTCTACAAAAAATTAAAAATTTAGCTGGTTGTGGTGGTATGCACCTGTAGTCCCAGCTACTTGGGAGGCTGAGACAGAAGGCTTTCTTGAACCCAGGAGGTTGAGGCTTTGGTGAACTGTGATAGTGCCACTGTACTCCACCAAGGAGGCTCTTGCCTAGCACTTCTCCTTATCAAAAGCCCTTATTGACCCCTGACTGTGGGTCAGGGCAAAAGAACCCACAGAAACAATAGTATTTGTGGTGTTTAAATGAGTTCTGGATACTATTAATACTAGGGTGGCATTTTTCTGGCACTATGGTTAAATAGTTAATAAACGGCGGACTCTTTTCAACTTCCTCGTGTCCCATTTCAGGGACCCCCTCTTTAAGTTTTTCTTTTTAATTCCTCCTCCAAACTCACTTCTGTTAGAGCCAGCACTAATGTTGAAATTTCCACTGGCAAAATGAAAGAAGAAAAATTGACTCTACATGGACTAATTTCATAAAGTTTAAGAAACTCATTTTTTGTTGTTGTTGGAGTCTCACTCTGTTGCCCAGGCTGGAGTACAGTGGCACGCTCATGGCCACCTCAGGCTCTGGCGATCCTGCTGCCTCAGCCTTCTGAGTAGCCAGAACTACAGGTGCGCACTACCACGCCTGGCTAATTTTTTGATTTATTGTAGAGACGAAGTCTCTCCAAGTTGCCCAGGCTGGTCTCGAACACCCAGGCTCAGGCAATCCACTCGCCTTGGCCTCCCAAAGGACTGGGATTACAGGCTGAGCCACCGATCCCGGCCAAATTTCTGTCTTTGATGAGGCTGCTTTAGGGGTTTGATGTCCCCACACCAGGATCTTGCATTTCACAAGTGAATAAAATGTGGTGGATCAGCCACAGGATTGACAAGGAAAACACACTGCCATCAGTGATGGATACTGCAGATGGGTTCACACAACGCCACCCATCCCTGCAGCGGGCCTTACAGCTCCAGGTCTGCACACGACCAGCCCTCTGCCAGTCAGGTGCATTGGCGTGAGATTTGCAAGGCAGCAATGTAACCAAGCCTGTGCTTTTGCTGCGTCTGCTTTTCTCCGGGAAAGCTCAAGAATAAGATGATTGGTTTTCCTGGGGTAGAGGGAGCAAAGCGCCTCAGCCCAGTCTCTAGTTTTGCGAGCGTCAAGAGGCAGAGCCTGCAGCATCCTTTTGCTGATGGGGATCCTAGCAGAAGTGATGTGGTCCTGGAGTCAGCAGATGAGGCCAGTGGCTTCCCGACCCTCCAGATTCCTGATCCCGGAGGCCATGGCAGAGCCCTTGGCAGGCCGATCCTACTGTGTTTGGGAGGCATCCCTGCAAGTCTGACCTGATCCTGCACCACTGGCCCTTCCCTTGATGTTGTAAAGTCCTACAACCCTGTATTACTTTCTGTTCTGCTGAATATAGCTAGAGTGATAGCTGTACCTGCAATCAAACCCTGACTGCTATATTGTGATACACTGATACCACCATGTCGTGAAAGAAAAGATATTTTAAGACCAAAGAATAAGAACAATCCTTATAAAGTGAGTCTGGGCAATGGAGTTAGACTCCAACTCAAAAAAAAAAAAGACAGAAATTAACAATTTTTTTTTTTTTTTGAGTTGGAGTCTCACTCTGTCACCCAGACTGGAGTGCAGTGGCTGTTTCCGGCCACCGCAGCCTCAACCAGCTGGGCTCCAGTGATCCTTCCGCCTCAGCCTTCCAAGTAGCTGGAACTACAGGTGCACGCTACCACACCTGGCTATGTTTTTGATTTATTGTAGAGATGAGGTCTCACCAAGTTGCCCAGGTGGGTCTCGAACCTGCGGGCTCAGGCAATCCACTCACGTCAGCTTCCCAAAGCGTGGGATTACAGGCTGAGCCACCGAACCCGGCTTAAACTATTTATATTCATACCAGATAAACATAAAAAACAGTGCTTCTCTTCACTGAGAGCCAAGGGAATGCCAATTAAAATCACCCCTGGGGCCAGGCACAGTGGCTCACGCCTGTAATCTCAGCACTTTGGGAAGCTGAGATGGGAGGATTGCTTGAGCCCAGGAGTTTGAGATTAGCCTGAGCAACATAGTGAGACTTCATCTCTATAAAAACTAATAATTAAAAAAAATTAGCTGGGCGTGGTGGCACATGCCTGTAGTCCCAGTTACTTGGGAAACTGAGGCACAAGGATCATCTGAGCACAGGAGATCAAGGCTGTGGTGAGCCGTGATCATGCCGCTGTACTCTAGTCTGGGCAACAAAGTGAGACACCAACTATAATGACTAAAATAAAAAAGAGTGACAGTGCCAAGTGCATGGGGTATACAGCAACAAGTATATATCATACAAACGCCTTGGGAAACAGAGTGACAGGACCTAAAAAAGCTGCGAGTGTGGTTGACCTCTGGCTCAGTGATCCCATTCTGAACTCATCAAAAAACCTGTATGATAATGTTCGTGTCACCACTCTTTTTAAGAGGCAAACACTAAACAACCCAGATGTCTCTCAATGGCAGAACAAATAAATACATTGGGGTATAAAAGCTGGGCTAGGTGACTCACGCCTGTAATTCCAACAATTTGGGAGATCAAGGAAGGAGGATTGCTTGAGTTCAAGACCAGCCTGAGCAACATAACAAGACCTCTCATCTCTACAAAAATAAAAATAAAAATTAGAAAAAATTAGTCATGTCAGCATTCACCTGTAGTCCCAACTACTGGGGAGGCTGAGGCAGCAGGAGGTCTAAGCTAGGAGGCTAAGCCTAGGAGGTCAAGTCTGCAGTGAGCCGTGATCACACCACTGTACTCCAGCCTGGGCAACAGAGTGAGATTCCAACTCAAAAAAAAAAAAAAAAAGGAAAACAAGAGCCAAAAAACTCCAATATCAACAACAACATGGATGAATAATCCAAACATGATGTCGAACCAAAAAAGACAAACACAAAGAGAACCTACATTTGCTTCCATTTATAAACCACAAGAACAGAAGAGTCAGCACAGAACAGAGGCTGCCCTTGCAGGTGGACAGGAACTGGAGGGCTCAAGGGGGCTTCTTGGGCATTGATCACGTTCTGTTTCCTGATCTGAATGCTGGTGCATTCATTCTGTGAAATTTCATCCTTCTGTACATTTATGACACAGTTACTTTTTTTTTTTTTTTTTTGAGTCAGAGTCTCACTCTCTTACCCAGACTGGAGTGCAGTGTCATGATCACAGCACACCACAGTCTTGACCTCCTGGGCTCAGGTGAGTCTTCTGTCTTAACCTTCTGAATAGCTGGGGTTACAGGCGCACGTCACCACGCCCAGTTTATTTTTTTTATTTTTTGTATAGATGAGGTCTTGCTAAGTTGCCCAGGTTGGTCTCCAACTCCTGGCCTCAAGGAATGCTCCACCTTGGCCTCCCAAAGAGCTGGAGTTATAGGCGTGAGCCACTGCACCCGGCCTAGGTATGTCTTAACATGTATATATTCAATAAAGTTGACGAAACGAAACAACCACTTAGCATCAATCTTTCTTTCTCTAAGCACCGTCCCAGCCACTCCAGGCTGATGATCACGATGGTTGCATGTATGGAGCACTTGCTGTGTACCAGGTGCTGCTGATTCTCATGACCTCAGGGCAAGCCGGCAGGACACTTACCTCATTTTACCGATGAGGTGCCAGAGATGAAGAGAGGTGAAACAGCCTGTGCACAGCCTTCCAGAGGCCCACGGTTGAGCCATGAGCATCCCCAGGCGTGTGCCCTTCCAGTACAGTCACTGCTTCTCCACTGGGCTCGGCCTCTTCACTGGTCTGCAGCCTGAGTAGGTGGTCCTTTGCCAAGGATTTGACGCTTCCCTGTCCCCTCCCTGCTGCTTCTCTCCTCGAGCTCCAGGTCGGTAATACCAACCAGCTGCCACCATGGCCAAGCTCCCCAGAGGGCAACATGTTGTTCCTTGATGATAAGCTTCAGGGAGCCATGCGGTTACTGTTGACACAGGCGGGTGGTCTGGTATTCTGGAACTTGTCCTTGCCCTCGTGCCAGCCTCTCCTGGGAGTGCTATGGGCAGTGTTTGGGGGAGCTGCCAAGCCAGGGCCCCCGGGAGCAGGATGGAAGGACTCACGTCCACGGCCAGCCCCCTGTGGTTACCTGCATTGCTGGACCCTCTGGGTGAAGCTGGCTCAGAGGCCCTGGATGCTCTCAGACGTGGATGGTTTGTAGAGGATATTCCTGGCGTCCTTGGGGAGGCCCGTTCTGCAGGCCTTGGGAATGTTGTGAGTGTGCATGTGTTTAGCTTATGAGCTCCCTGAAGGCAGGTCCTGCCACATTCTTCCTCACTCCCAGCCTGACACTGACAGTGCCAGACATGAGTGGATCGAAAGGAAGTGCCAGGTATGGAGTTAGGCAGGTATGGAAGGGTCAGATGCCCTCAAGAAAGACAAAGTGTCCCTGCCCTCGAGTAGTTTATAGCCTTGGTGATGACAGCAACTAACATTTATTGAGCACCCACTATTGACTGGGCACCGATTTATTTTTATTTTTATTTATTTGTTTCTTTTCAGAGACGGGGTCTCAGTCTATCACCTAGGCTGGTGTGCAGTGGCACAATCATAGTTCACACTATCCTCAAACTCCTGGGCTCAAACAATCCTCTTGCCTCCGCCTCCCAAGTAACTGGGACTACAGGTGTGCACCTCCATGCCCGAATAATTTTTCTGTAGAGATAGGGTCTTGCTATGTTGCCCAGGTCTCAAGTGATCCTGGCCTGGCTCAAGTGATTCTCCCCCCTTAGCCTCTGAAAGTGCTGGGATTATAGACATGAACCACTGCCTGGCCATTCGCTGGGCACTGTTCTAAATTTTTAAAAATATAAACATTGTTTCACTGAGGTCTTAAAACAACTTTCTGAGACAGGTTCTAGTATGATTCCCATTTTCTAAGCAAGGAAACTGAGGCTCAGAGGTTTCAGGGATGGCCAGGCATGGCGGCTCAAGCCTATAATCCCAGCACTTTGGGAAGCCGAGGTGAGGGGATCACCTGAGCCCAGGGATTCGAGACCAGCCTGGGCAACTTGGCGAGACCCCATCTCTACAATAAATCCAAAAATTAGCCAAGCATGGTAGCGTGTACCTATAGTTCCAGCTACTTGGAAGGCTGAGGCGGAAGGATCCCCTGAGCCCAGCAGATTGACACTGGGGTGGCCATGAGCCTGATACTGCACTCCAACCTGGGCAACAAGAGTGAGACTGCAACTAAAAAAAAAAAGGAAGTTGAAGGGGCTTGTGGCACGCAAACTCTAAGGTGGTCCAATCAGTGTAGACTCACTTCTATTGAATAGAATAGGGCAGAAGTCATAGAATGTTGCTTCTGAGACTGCTCTCACTCTCTCTCCTCTTGGGTCATCGCTCTGGGGAGCCAGCTGCGGGGCTGTGAGGTGGTCTTGTGGAAAGGCCTTTGTGAGGGAGCATGGTCACAGTTCCTCCCCCAATTGAGCCTTGAGATCGCTGCAGCCTCTGCTGACATCTCAGCTAGAACCTCCTGAGATGCCCTGAGCCAGAACCATCCAGCTAAGCTGCTCTCAGATGCCTGACTCACAGAAACATGCAACAGCTAGTGGTGGTTGTTGGAAGTAGCCAAACGCTGGGGTGATTTGTTACACGGCAGTAGATGGCTAACACACTTTCCCATCCTCAAACAGCCTGCCTTTCACTGGACTGGGATTTGAAGCCATTTATGTCTGACTTCAGCATCCATACTCTTAACTATGCCAGTACACTGCTTTCCCTGCATCATAGAAGAAACACAATGAATGCTGGAACTGAATTGAAACTACCCTGAACTGATGATAAAGCTAGCTGAGTAGCTCTGAGAGATTCTTAACCATTCTGTGCCTCAGTTTTCTCATATGTAGAATAGGAATGATCATAATACCCAAGTTCATAGGGTTGTTGTAAAGGATAAGCAAGTTCACATGTGTGAAGTCCTTAGAACATAGTGAACGCCCAATAAGAGTTAATCTTTATTATTATTATTATCATCATTATTATTTTGAGTTAGGATTTTTTTTTTTTTTTTTTTTTTTTTTTTTTGAGTTGGAGTCCCACTCTGTCACCCAGACTGGAGTGCAGTGGCCGCTCTGGGCTCCGGCGATCCTTCCGCCTCAGCCTCAGCCTCAGCCTTCCAAGTAGCTGGAACTACAGGCGCGCGCTACCACACCCAGATCATTTTTGATTTATTGTAGAGATGAGGTCTCACCAAGTTGCCCAGGCAGGTCTAGAACCTGCGGGCTCAGGCAATTCACTCACCTCAGCCTCCCAAGCGCTGGGATTACAGGCTGAGCCACCGAGCCCGGCCAAGTTAGGATCTTACTCTGTTGCCCAGGGTGGAATGTAAAGGTACTATCACAGCTTACCACAGCTTTGACTTCCTGGGCTCAGGCGAGCCTTCTGCCTCAGCCTCCCAAGTAGCTGGGACTACAGGCACACGCCGCCTTGCCTGCCTAATTTTAAAAAGTTTTTTGTAAAGATGAGTTCTCACTATGTTGCTCAAGCTGGTCTCAAACTCCTGGCCTCAAAGCACTCTTCCTGTCTCAGCCTCCCAAAGTGCTGGGCTCACAGGAGTGAGCCACTGCACCCGGCCCTTATTTGTATTAGGTGAGATAATGTGTGTTAAGTGAAATAATATTTGACTCAAGCTTCTCTGAAAATCAATGTTCTCGTTTGCAAAATGGAGATGACAACATTGTCATTTTGTGTTGTCAAGATTTGGGGCACAGGCCCTGACACATACTAGAAGCTTAATAAATGATATCCACAGAATGATACATTGTCTCATGTTCAAAGGGGGGCACGTGGAAGATGGGTGATGCTTGAGTGCTGCTCCAGTGCACCTCTGTGAACCCTCCTCATCAGAGACACCCCACATCTTCCTGCCCTGCGGCCTGGGAGTAGCTGACGGTGGAGAACAGGGTGAGGGGGCAGGGTGAAGAATTTGGGGCTTGTGGGAAATCTAAGAAGAGGCCAGGGTCTTCCTCCTGGGGCTTGGAAATGTGTCCTTACAGAGGCCTGAAGCAGGCCCACTGCGCCGGACACTGGCAGGATCCTAGTGCCCCAGTGAGGGGATTATGTTCACAATCCCAAGAAGGAAATTGGTTCCATGCAAATCCCCGCTCCCTGGGGCTGGGAGGCTTAATGAGTCCCAGCACACATGGGTCCCCGCCATTTCTCATTCCAGCAGATCTTCTTGCCATCTCATGGTTTGTGCTCAAAATGCACTCCAAGAGAAATAAATGAGCAAATAATATGAAAAAGATGGGTCTTACTCCGCAGCCCTGTGTGGAAATGTTTGGGAAAATGTGATGACCATCTTTGTTCAAAGATTTGGAGATTTGTGGAACATGTTTGGACAACATCCTTTGCCAACTTCTTGTTGATTTTTTTGGCATATTGAAGTACCAGATATCATAAAGGAGAAAACAAAAGCACACAGCCCCCAAACAATACTGAGACTTGTAAAAAAAGTGCATCTGTAGGCCAGGCGCAGTGGCTCACACTTGTAATCCCAGTACCTTGGGGGCCAAGGCAAGAGGATTGCCTGAGCCCATGGGTTCGAGACTAGCCTGGACAACATGGCGAGACCTCGTCTTTACAATAAATAAAAAATTTAGCTGGGTGAGGTGGCGGCACATGCTATAGTTCCAGTTACTTGGAAGTCTGAGGCAGAAGGATCTATGCCACTGCACTCTCTCTGGGAGAGAGAGTGAGACTCCAACTCAAAAAAAAAGTGCATCTGAGGAGTATCCCAAACTTTACCTTTTTTTTTTGGAACTGGAGTCTCACACTGTTTCCCAAACTGGAGTACAGTGGCATGCTCCCGGCCACCGTGGCCTCGCCCTGCTGGGCTCTGGCGATCCTTCCGCCTCAGCCTTCTAAGTAGCTGGAACTACAGGGCGGTGCTACCACACCCGGCTAATTTTTGATTTATTGTAGAGATGAGATCTCGCCAAGTTGCCTGGGCGGGTCTTGAACCCGCAGGCTCAGGCAATTCACTCACCTCGGCCTCCCAAAGTGCTGGGATTACAGGCTGAGCCACCAAGCCTGGCCAACTTTATCATTTTCACTGAGATTGATGTAGGCTGTGAACCTCAGGACAGGAAACACTTGGGCTGTGATCCTGGCTGGACAGGTCATTTCCCTTCTCTGGGTTTTCTCATATGAAAATCTTGGATCTGACCAGTAGTTCTCAGCAGCTTGCTTGGGTTCCTTGGAGCTCCTGGGGGTTCCCTGGAAGAGCTCCCACCTGCTGTATCAATCAGAGCCGTTTCCCTTTTGTCAGGCTCACATGCTACAATTCAGGTTCTCTAACTGAGAAAGGGGATGTTTCTGTTTCGGAGGAAAGAAGTGAAAGTCACTCTCTTAGATCATCTCTATGCTCTTGTCTAGTTCTGATATTGTTGGTTCAAGAGGAGAGGGAAAGGGGGTTAAAAATGGCATAGAAATATAGGAGTTGGACTCAAAGAACTTTCTAACAGCAAAGAGCATAAATCCCCGTCACAAGTAACACAGAAGGAAAGCTGAGGAATTTTTATTTGCTGGGATCTTTGAGAAGAGCAGCAGAGAGTTTGGATGTAGTGAGACACTGCCCAGTCCAGGGCTGGGCCGTATGAGATGATCCCATGGCTGGAGGATTCCACGGCCCTGTGAAATTCCTATGTGGTCTGAGCAATTCCTAAATGGGGAAAGGCCTTGCAAACCACAAGGCAGTCTATTTTCTACATTTCTTTCCTTCCACCTGAACTGACTTTTCCCAGCTCTGCAATCTGAGTTATACACTTGGCAAAAGCTTGCTCTGTGCCTACTGTGTGCCAAGCACAGTGAACATGCTGGGGACACAGCTGTGAGCTGAATCCCTGCCCTCTCAGAGCTTAGATTCTGAGGGAGGGAGATGCAGGAGCTGACCTACAAGGTTATTTAGTGACCTTGTACTCTGAAGGAGAAATACAGAGCAACAGGACACTTGCAGAGGAAATCGGACCCAGAGAGGTAAGGGGTGGGCTTCCTTGGGAAGTGGTGTTTGAGAGAAAACCTGAAAGACAGGTGAGTATTAACCAGATGGAGAGGGAAGGATCCCTGCAGTGAGTAAGGAGCTCTCTCTCCAATGGGGGGATATGCCAGGGACACCCAGGAGATAGCCTTGTCCTCTGACGCACACACACGCTCATCTTGCCACGGGTTTTAGCTCATTTCCAAGTTCGATGTCAATAAACTCACTCCCTTGGTCTCTCTGTCTGGATTAACTCTGCCCCCCACCTCCTCTAAGCCTCAGCATGCATTACACTCACCTGGGGTACTTGTTATAATACAGATTACGGGGAACGCCCCCCCAACTACCGATTCAGTGGTATTGACCCTGAGGCCACTGACCCCAAGCCACACTGGAGAAACGCTGCTCTGGTGGCCTGCATGACCTTGTGCCTCTTAGAGCCATGCTGAACACACACCTGTCGCAGGAGCCCTGGTCATTGAGGCAGGTGTCCCGGCCATCCTGGGACTGTGGTTTGAGAGGAGGGGAATGCCTGGAGAGCAGAGAAGCACCCCATCATGGAGCTTAGGGGGTGGGGCCATGGGGGGTGTGTCATGAGTTCCCTCTGCCTCCTGGGGCTCGTCCTGCATGAGGGTATGTGCGAGGAAGGAAGACTAGTGCAGGGCAGCTAGGAGTAGCAGAGTACTGCTGTGTAGTGATTGTGCATACAGAAACCCCACCATACATATTGGGATTTTTGTTTGTTTTTTCATTTCCCTTTTCTCTGAGGTGCAGGGAGGCCTCTGAAAACTGTGTTCTCTGGTCCTGGCTTCTAAAGGAGGTTATGTAGTATAATGGGAAGGGCAGTGACTTTGAAGTTAGACAGAACTGTCATTTGCTTGCTATGTGACCTTAACAGAATCACTTAACCTCTCTGAGATTCAAAATCCTCAGTGGAATGAAGATATCTCTTCTCTCAGGATGTGAACACAGTTGTTGCTCAAGGAAGGGTAGTCCCTTCCTTTTTTATTAAAGTTTTTTTTTAAATTTTAAAGATGTGGGATACAATTCAGGGTTAAGTACATAGTTGGTCCATGTACAGGTGAAATTTGGGCCTCTCATTGGTCCTCACATCACCTGGTTTGGGATCAGGTACCCTTTTTAGTGTTATGTGTACCCCCGCCTCCCCTGGCAGTGACCCACTACTGCCAATCCCTTTCATGTAGTGCTATGATAAATGTTCAGGGTCCATTTATGAGTGAGAACATGTATTCATTTCTTTGTTTCTGTGCTAGATCACTGAGTGTAATGGGCTCTAAATCCATCCAAATTGCTGTAAAGTTCATAATTTTGTCCAGTAGTCCTTTCCTTAGCAAAGTCCCTGCCTAGGACTGGGCTGGGGTCCCTCTGGGGTGGGTGAGAAAATGATTGTACTATACGGGAAGATGGATGAGGAAGAACTTCCACAGCGAAGGTGCACTGAAAGGGCTGGGCTGGACCCCACAGAGGTCCCGCAGGGGTCCCGTGGGGGTCCCACAACAGTCCTGCAGGGGTCCTTTCTGTCTCTGGGAAACGACAGGGTCATAGCATTGCTGCAGATCTTGCCTGGTTTTTCTCTCTGTGGCTTCTGCCTCCTCCCAACTCCTCACTCTGGCTGGAACCTGAGGAGTCCATCAACATCTCCACGGTGCTTGTCACTGTAGAAACCAAGGACAGGAGAGACAGAGAAAGAACCAGAGACGTGGGAAAGATGGGGTGGAACAATGGCCAAGCCACTAGCCTGGGTGGAGATAGGCTGGACCCCACTGGAGTGAACTCAGAGGTATAGAGGGGCTTTGAGGTCATTCGGCCTCTCCCAGCTTTGGAGTCAGAGGACCCTGTTCCATCCCAGGGGATTTGAGGGGAGGATCCCATCAAGGGCTTTGAGAGGTACCTGTGCAGAGTGGGCATGTTCAGTGGGTATTAGCAGATTTGCTGTGTGTGAGCATGTGAGACACTTAGCCCAGCACAGCAAACACTCAGTACAACCTAGTTCTTTTTTTTTTTGAGTTGGAGTCTGTCGCCCAGGCTGGAGTGCAGTGGCACACCCACGGACACCCCAGCGTTGACCTGCTGGGCTCCAGCGATCCTTCCGCCTCAGCCTTCCAAGTAGATGGAACTATAGGTGCAAGCTACCACACCCAGCTAATTTTTAAATTTTATTTTATTTTACAGACGAGGTTTTGCCAAGTTGCCCGGGCCAGTCTCAAACCTGTAGGTTGGGTTTACAGGCTGAGTCACCGAGCCCGGACACAACCTAGTTCTTAACATCAGCCACAGTGACTCTGGCTGAGTAACCGGTCCCACTGTGGTGGCTGAGACAGGATCCTACTTACCTTATCCAGTGGTAAAACCAGAGGTGAACAGAGGGACCTCTATTTTTTGGTTGTCTGTTTTGTTTTGTTTGGGGGGGGTGTGGAGAAGATGTAGCAAACAGAGATCAGCAATATAATTAAGTGGAGTTAATAACAAAATTAATTTACCTTGTAATTATATACATAGCTGCTCTTATACTGTATGGTAATTAGCCAGAAATAGTCCACAGTCCACAAAAAGGTAACCGATTTGCCTGTCACACAGCCCAGCCATGGTCATAGCGTTCCTCTTTTTGTCTTGTTAGCTCTCCAGGACCGGTTGTGGATCTGGGCTGAGAGTTCACCTCAATGCCAATAGGCATTTACTCAATGCTGAAACTCAATTCACCTGTTGTGCCTCAGTTTCCTCTCTACCTTAAAGCCTCCCTTTCATCCTTCCATCAACCCCAGGACCTGCCCACATCCCCCAGCTGGGGTCCTAGGGTAGTATATTCAGTCGCTTGGACCTCAGGCTGCCTTCCTCCTTCAAGCACCAGCTACGCTGTGTGCCCCTCCCCCATGTGGCGGGCCCCATACCAGGTGCCGGAGGGACAGAGAAAGAGCCCAGTTAGATTGTCAGGAGAAAGCTGTGCAACATTCAGGCTTATGATGATGAAATATTTTTGCTCTATGAAGTCTCTATATACGTATTATTGCTCGTGACCAAGATATTTTTGTAGGACTCAAAAAGGGTTATTTAAAAAAAAGAGAAAGAGAGAGATGAATAGGATCCAGTTCTTGATGTGAAGGAGCCAATAGGCTGGCAGAGGAAACAGACTCTACTCAGCTCATTCTGACGCCCATGCTGGGGGGCGTCAACAAAGGCCGCGGAAGCAGATGTGCAGGCAACATGTTTGCTTGGGTGAAAGGAAGAGTCTCCCCAGTCGGGGAGAGATAGCTCAGAGCAAGTTTCATTAAGCTGCATCTTAAAGGGTGAGGAGGAGTTTGGCAGGTGGCAAAGGAATGATAATCATAGCTAACATTTATCGAGCACCTTGGATATGCCAGACTATTCTAAGTGCTGTATGGATGTTAACCCAGGTCATCCTCACGACCACCTTGTGAGGCAGGTGTTATTGTCCTCATTTTATAGAGGAGAACACTGAGTGTAGTGTATTGACTTGTGTTCCCCCTAAAAGATATGTCCACATCCTAACGCCTGGTACCTGGTATCGCTCTTTTCCTGCTTTCCTCCCCTTCCCCCGCTAGAGGTCCTTCAGAACCGCATCAAGGAATGGTAAGTCTCCTTATCCCCTTCACCAGGGTGGCAATCAGCTGACCCAGGGAACTTGGTTCCAGATTTGCCTTAATGTCCCATAAGCAAGAAACTCATGAGACGATGACCTTTCCCTGAAACTCAGGCTGTTCCCACTGGCATGGGCCTCGTCCACCAAGGACAATCTTGCTTCAAGAGTGAACAGAGACTGTGGTCACAGTGCAGTGAGTTCTGGAGCCAAGGGAGCCCCCTAAGTGGAAAGACTGAGAGAGCCCGGGGTTCCTGCCTTGGGAAGGAGTCTTAGTGCCTTGCCACTGGTTCCGTGGGGGAGGAGGGAGATTTACTGGGTAAGCTGGCCCAAACTGCCAATGTCACGGGACCACTCATATGGACGGGCTTCTGGTGGGGCAGGCAGAGTTTTCCAGGGGCAAGGGGCACAGTTCTTGTGTCTACTGTGCTTTGTGCTTTTGTTCCTTTATCCTGATTCTTAGAGAGGGCTAGGGATAAGCTCTCCTCCGGAGCTCCTGGGAGTGAGGTCAAGTCTTTCTGCAATAGGAAAGGAACTTGGTGCTATCCCAGGAGATAAGGGCAGCAGCCAACATGCAGGGAACCCAAAGGATAAAGAAGGACAAGGTTTGGGGGAGCCTGTGGAAAAGAAATCACATTGCATTTCCCTGGGTCCCTGAGCACTTGGGCTCGGAATCTAACCAAGGCCACAGGAACACACTGGTCAAGAAGTCCAAGAGTGCCCTGGGCAGTCCCACCAAGCTCTTGATGGGAATTACTCCCAGGGAGTGCCGACTGGCAAACCTCAGGCCTCTGGAGCACCGAGAAGGATAGGACTCCTGTCAGGGCAGGATCCAAGCAGATTTTTGTTCCTGTTCTTCATCTACTGACCCCTGTCTGGGATGATGTTTTCCCCTCCCAGTGTAACTACTCAATTTCTGCCAGGATCTAAGCAAGAAAGAAATGTGGCACCACTGTGTTAGGTTCTGAGAATGTTCTTTTGGTGAGTGTCAGGCTGGTTGGTATCAGTGCCCCTGGAGGGGCAGAAGGAGCCCGGCAGTCCCAAGGGAAGGGGACCCAGCTGCAGGTACAGGGGGAGCTGCCTTCGGCACCTGAGTGAAGTCCTTTTGCCTATGACTAGCAGGGTGACAAAAGCAGGGAAGAGAGACGTGAGGACTTTGTCCTTTTGTGGGCACTTGAATGGATTACTTCATATTTGTCTGTGGCAACAAAGGAAAGAGGATTTCATTGTTGAGCTGTGACTTTCTCCGTGTGATCGAGAGATTGACTTGAAAATGAGGAGGGATGCTTCACGATGTTCAAACCCCAGGCATTTGCCCACTGCTGGCGTCGTCTGGACTGTGCTCCCACGTGCTGCTCATTGGTAACCAGCTTGGGGGGCCAGGCTGGGCTGCCACAGCTGGAGATGATTCAAAATGGCAAGTGTGGGGCTGAGTACTCAGTACGGGACAGCTCGTGGCCTTAGAGCTAGAGTAAAAGCAGTATAACCAGTGCAGTCATGAAGGGTGTGGGTTCTGGAATTCCACTGTCTCCATTTATACCCAGGCTCCACCCTGCTGGGTGATCTTGGGCCAGCTATTTAACTTTTTCCTCTACCATTCCTCAGTTTCCTCATCTGTAAAATGGAAACCTAACAGTATTGACTTTGTAGAATTGTTGGGAGACTTACAAGAGTTAATCTACTTGAAAAATATGAACAGTGCTTGGCACATAAGTGCTAAACAGTATTAGCTTCTATTATTCTTCATAGATCATCTTTGCTTTAGGGGCCTGTGCATGGGGGTGTCACTTTGCATTTGGATGACACGCCCGTGAGTGAAGCTTTCTGCTCACATTGCTTTTGTTCCAGGCCTTTTTCTCTCACCCTCAAGCCTCTGATCAGCCTTGCTTGATTCATATCTATTATTCACACTGTTGCCTTTACTTGTGCATCTGCGGGTTTGATGGCCCGTGAGCATTCTCAAAGCCATGCTCACACCTCTCAAGCAAGGGGGTTGCCTGAGAGGTCCCAGAATTCACCACCCTCACTGTTCAGGGGAAGAAACCAGAACCTAGTGAATGGCAGGGAGGGAGTGGGTGACACAGGAGGCTTTTTGCGACAGGGTCCTTTACAAAGCTCAGTGTTTTTTCTCCATGTCGGTGCCTCCTGGTGGGAGGAGAGGAGGTTACTGTCACCCCTGGTCCTGGGGTGCAGAAAATCAGGATTCCTTCAGACACCATGGCTGGGCTCCAATTGGAATACTGGTACATCTGTGCCTGTGGACCTGGGCTGAGGCAGGCGACCTGGCTTTGGGAATTTGGAGGAAGGATTGGTGAGCATGCCCTGAGATCCTGGGTGGCTCCTGGGTGGAGTCCAGCCTGGGCCTGACCAGTGTATATCAACCCAACTTGTCACCTAAGGGAGCTCTTGCTTTCAAGGGTCAGAGGTACAGCCCCACAGGGGGCAGCCTGTGCACACGTGCTGTGCTATTTCCTGGAGTCATAGAGTGAGCAAGTGGTTCCTGCAGGACCTGGAGAGAAGGCCACAGTCTCAGCTCTGTCTCCACTGAAACCACAAGTGCCTCCGGCCATTTCATGAACCGGACGGCAGCTCATTGAATCCTCAGGGCGACCCCGCACATTAGCTATTATTTTGTCCCTATTTTATATGCAAAAGAGGCTCAGGAAAGTGATGAAGGTAGAAAGTGGAACGGGAGTCAAACTCAGGCCTGTCTCCAAAGCATCGCGATGCTCTGTCTCCAAGGAGCCAGGCAGGGGTTGGTAGGTTGGTGCTGGGCAGGAATAGAACTGCCCAAGCCAATAACAAAGGGTACTAAAAGCCGGGCTCAGTGGCTCAGCCTGTAATCCCAGCACTTTGGGAGGCTGAGATGAGTGGATTGCCTGAGCCCGTGGGTTTGGGACCCGCCTGGGCAACTTGGCGAGACTTCATCTCTACAATAAATCAAAAATTAGCTGGGTGTGGTAGTGCGCGCCTGTAGTTCCAGTTACTTGGAAGGCTGAGGCGGAAGGATTGCCGGAGCCCAGCAGGTCGAGGCTGCGGTGGCCGGAAGTGGCCACTGCACTCCAGTCTGGGCGACAAAGTAAGACTCCAACTCAAAAAAAAAAAAAAAAAAAAAGGGTACTAAAGCAGGACATGAGAAGAAGATGTAATTCAACTCAGAAGACTGAGGCACGCAGAGAATGAGAAATTGAGGGAGAAAAGGAGCAATCAGGCTCTGCTTCGTGCCCCTGTGGCACTGGGTATGTCCTCGCCTGAGACCTGCTGGATAGGAGTCCTTAGACACGGAGGACTCTAAATTCAAAATCTCCAGGGCCCAGCAGGAACACAGATGCATACACAGGCCTGGCACGGTGACCTGTGGAAGGAGGGCGCCTCCACCCAGCCCCGTGATGCACTGAGGCATGCAGGAACTGGGCCTGGGCTTGCTGGAGTGCCACATCTTTTTTCAAGAGAAGCAGGAAATTAATTTTTTTAAATGTGAACTCTCATAATTTTGAAATGCTAGTAACCAAAACAGACTAAAATATCATTTTAGTAAAAAAAAAAAAGCCTGCCGCTAGGTTACAACCTCTGCTCTGTTGCAGTTATTTACGTGAGGGGTCTTGCAACTAGACTATGAGTCAATCTGAGGCTTCTAAGGACCACAGGAGGAGCAGAGTGCGTGTGTCAGGCTGGGGTGGTGGTGAGAATTGAGGGCTGCGAGGAAGAGAGCATCCAGATTTCCAGAGAGAAAGGAAGCAAGGTAATACTGACACATTGCTGCCAAGACGGGCAACAGGGACATTTTGCCTTTGATCACGGAGGTGCCTTCTACCAGCCCCACCCCACTGTCACAATGTGGCCAGAGCCCTCAGTCACCACCGCAGGGGATAGGAGAATGCAGGCACTGAGAGGGCTGAGGGAGGGAGGAGGGGAGGGATGCTTGGAGGCGGTGGGAAGCTGCTCAGCCTGGCTGCTGAGAAGTGAATCACATTTCCATGTGATAGGTGCAGTTCACACTTTGGAAGGGAGCAGGGAGCAGCCGGAGCAGCCGGAGCCTGACTCTTCTAAATATACCAGGCAAGCCAAACAGACTCCTGGTTTGGAATTGACACTCCTGATAGGAGACTGGGCAAACTCTTGGGGTCCAGGTTAGTGGGCTGCACCTCAGTCTACGCTTCTCTGATTGGAGAAGAAGGGCTGAGGCCAGGAGTGGGGGCTTCTGGAAGGTGCCCACAGATCCATTTCCTGAGTAGATACCTGTGGGAATTTTGGGAAACCCTCAAGGCTCGGGTTAAGCTGTGCAACCACGGGACTTCCAGAGGGGCTGTTTGAAGCCCACGGCATACTTGCCCCTCCTGATGCCCTCAGCCCTCCCAGGGCTGCCTGGCACAGAGACCCCTGGCTGTGTTCTCCATGCTTCCAGGCACAGGCTGTATTCATGACACCCTCCCCAGGGATCTGGGAGGGTCTCCCCCAAGTCTACAGTCTCTTCCAAGGACCCCACCTGAGATCACAGTGTGGGCAATCAAGGCTCTACCTGTCTTGATAGGAAGCTCAGGTTTCTGGAGAAGTAGAAATATC
This sequence comes from Cephalopachus bancanus, assembly GCA_027257055.1. Taxonomy (NCBI): domain Eukaryota; kingdom Metazoa; phylum Chordata; class Mammalia; order Primates; family Tarsiidae; genus Cephalopachus; species Cephalopachus bancanus. Next base: position 1,664,720 of record JAPVLO010000022.1, on the reverse strand, counting down.
CTAATTGGCTTGCCCCAGAAGTGCCCTGCATGCCATCCTGCAGGCTGGACCCTCTTCCTCCTTGGGATCCGTTTCCAGCTCTGTTCAAAGAGAGATGGGTCTGAGGCCCCTTTCAGTTCTGCCATGGCAGGGTTCCCTTAGGGACGATGTGGGCTAGGGGCTTGGGGAGGTATGGGGGCAGTAGTGGCCATCTTCCATGGGACATGAGGGACTGCTCTCCTCATTTTGGTGTGAGGTGAAGCAGCCCGAGCCACTGGCAGGCAGTGATCAGAGCCTATGGCGGGGCCAGAAGAGCTTTCAGGGAGAGCTGAGACTTGACTAGCTGCCTAAGACCAAAAGAAATGTAGGCTTTAGACTGTGGTCAGAATGTCCCTGACCTGTAGCCACGGGCACTCAGCCTGACCTGGCCCAGCCCAGCCGTGCGGAGGAGGCTTGGGTCCTGGGCCACCGTGGATAAGCAACTTGCAGGCCTTGGAGGATCTTGCAAGCAGACTCCCAGCTGTCAGCGGGTACCTCAAGAGAATGCTGAGTCCTGGGGAAAGTTCTGAGCTCAGACCCTCAGTGCTCAGACTGGAGGCAGCCACATAGAGGGCTGCAGCCTGGGTTCCAGGAGGAGGGGTCCTCCCAGGACCTCGACTTCTTGTCACATCCACTATCCATCTTGGCAAACCCCAAGGGCTCAGGCAGGACTACGGGTCTCTAAGAAGCCAGCTTCTGCAACTTTTGAGAGGCTACCTTGGTGGGTTACCCACTCTACATCATCCAAAATGAGGCTTAGCGCCCTTGTGGAGGGAAACAATTGTGGGCTTTGGGGTCTGTGGGATCTGGTTCAAATCCTCCTCTCTCACTCCTCAGAGGCTTTGCCTGACCGCCTTCCTAACGCATTGCCTAAGTTTCTTCACAGAACTTGGTACCTGAAACAACCCCAATCACTTGTTTTTAAGTTTCCCGCCAGCTTCCCAAACTTCAGTGGAATGTTAGACATTGTGAACAAGCCTGGAAGAGCCCCTACCCTCATGGAGCTTACAGTCTCGATGGGTGGACGGTAAGAGGAGATGGCCATGAGGTCTATGATGGAGAAACATGCACCTTGTCATGGAGCAAGTGCCTGAGATGCACTTATGCCAAGCAAATGCTTCACTGTTACCTGAAATCCAAATTTACTTGGGCTTCTTGTTTGTTTTGGGGGCAACTCTGGCACTGTGGGAGCATCTAGGAGAAGGAGCACCAGAGCCAATCCTAGGGCCTGCAGGTATTTCCTGGGGGTGAGGCTGCAGTCGCATCTGAAGGATAAGAAGGAATTAGCCGGGTGGAGATGGAATGAGAGTCTCCCAGGCAGAGGGAATGTGGTGTACAAAGCCAGGTGAAAGCCAAGTGCCCTGAAAACCTGATAGGCTTTCACAGAGTGTGGGGAGCTGGACACAAGTAGACACAGCTCAAGGAAGGTCTCGGGTCATGTTCAGGCGTCTGGACTTTACCCCAAAAGCAGCAGACTTCCTGAAGGCTGTTAACGGGAACAACATGATAATCTTGCATTTTAATTGGTTATTCTAGCTGCTCTATGGAGAATGGATTTAGGGGGGCAGTGGCAAGAGTAGAAGCTGAGAGACTGCTGTCAGTTGAGATATGGTGGCGGCTTGGATGAGACAGGACTCAGCGGAGGAGGAAATTTGATAGGATCAGTTCATCTTCAGGAGACAATCAACAGGATTTAGCAACTGACTAAAAGTGAAGGGGTAGGTGGGTGTGATGGCTCACTCCTGTAATCTCAGCACTTTGGGAGGCTAAGGCAGGAGGAGCTTCTGAGGTCAGAAGTTCATGACTAGCCTGGGCAACATAGCAAGACCATCTCTATAAAAAATAAACAAAAGAGCTAGTGGGGTATGGTGACTTAAGCCTGTAGTCTCAGCTGCTTGAGAGGCTGAAGTGGGAGGATTTCTTGAGCCCAGAGTTTGAGCCTGCAGTGAGTTATAATCACACCACTGCACTCCAACCTGGGCAACATTGTCTCTTTAAAAAAAAAAAAAGTGAAGGGACACAGTGAGGGAGCAGAATAGTAAAACTGACCCCAGGTTCTAGGCCTGAGTAACTGGCAGATGGCATGCCATTCATCAAGGAGAAAGAGAAGAAAGAGAATGGTGACAGGGAGGGAGGATGATGAGTTCATGTTTTTTTGTTTGGAGTTGGGGGTCTCACTCTGTCACCCGGGCTGGAATGCCGTGGCGTGATCACGGCTCACCACAACGTTGACCTCCTGGGCTCGGGTCATCCTCCCACCTCAGCTTCCTGAGTAGCTGGAACTACAGGAGCATGCCACCAGGCCCGGCTAATTTTTTAAATTTTTATTTGTGTGTGTGTGTGTGTTCACTATGTTGCCCAGGCTGGTCTTGAACCCCTAGGCTCAAGCAATCCTCTCACCTCAGCCTCTCAGAGTGCTAAGATTACAGTGTGAGCCACTGCGCTCAGTCACGAGTTTCGTTTTGGGTAGTCTGATCATTTGGTGCTCATCAAATACCTTCGTGTGAACGGCAGGCAGAGCTCATGAGGCAGGCTCAAGAGAAAGGCCTGATCCATCAGTGTAGAGATGAAACTCGAAGTCACAGGAGCCTTGCTTCTCTCCAGCTCCTGGTCAGATGCTTGTAGGGCTGGTTGGACAGGGACGGGGATAAACCAGATTTTTAAAAATTTTTTGCAGCAACGAGGTTCACTATGTTGCCCAGGCTGGTCTCAAACTCCTGGGCTCAAGCAGTCCATCTGTCTCGGCTTCCCAAAGTGCTGGGATTACAGGTGTGAGCTACCATGCCCAGCCTTGCAACCAATTCAGTTTAAAAAGCAATATGTGGGCCAAACAGAATATTGTCTATCCACAAGTCGGATCTGCTCTGGGAACCGTTGGTCAGGGACCTTGGGTTTGAAGTGAGAAGATACACTGAGACAGAAGGCTCAGGCAAGGCGCTCCAGAACTGTCCCGTAAGCTGCTGCAACAGAATCACCCACGGGATGTGCCTAAAATGGACGCCCCTCAACTAGCTCTGTCTCTGGCGATTCAGATTCAGAAGGCCTGGAGAAAGCCCAGGAATCAGATTTTAACAAGCACCATGGAAAATTCCTGATACACACTCAAGTTTGAGAACCTGCATTGGGGGGTAGACAGAGGAGACAGAGAAAGGCTGGCTTAGGAGGTAGGAGAAAAACAGAGCAGGCCATCGGGAGAAAAAAATCGCTTTGGGAAAGGTGGGGGGCTGATGGGAAAGAGAGACGTTGGCTTCCTGGGAAGGAGTCCAAGGTCCATCTTCATTCTTCTCCAGCAAGTCTCTACTCCTCCCTGAGGAAGAGGAATGCTGATGCTAATGTTCAGTCTTGAGATTTGGATGGAGCCGCATTTGCTAGTGAGACAGAGCGGAGTCAATGGGCATTAAGAGGTCTGTGTACGTGGGTGTGGCTCTCTCTTGACTCTGCCTGTCCTAAGTGGTAGGCAGAATGGGGTCCGCTCTCTCTCCCTGGATGCTTTTTCCTTCCCAACCTAGGCTCCAGCCAAGCATGGCAGCACACGCACTGTCTGGGGGTGTTTCTGTTCTGGAGCTGGTGGTTGGATCAGCACTTCTCCCCATCACAGTGGCTAAGAACTAAGTGCTGGGATGGAGGAGAATGGGATAGGGTGTGGAGGAGGTGAATTGAACAGGCCTCACAATTTCCTTTAGCCTTTGCTCCTGTCTCTTACTGGTATAGGAAGCAGGAATGTTCTGTGAGGTTCTGCCCAGTCTCCCAGAACGCTACCCTGGGGCCCAAGACACAGTTAACTGTAACACTTATTTGCTTGTTTTCCACGGATTCTTTTGCATACACTTTCCTTTTTTTTTTTTTGAGTTGGAGTCTCACTCTGTTGCCCAGACTGGAGTGCAGTGGCACGCTCCCGGCCACCGCAGCCTCGACCTGCAGGGCTCTGGAGATCCTTCTGCCTCAGCCTTCCAAGTAGCTGGAACTATAGGCATGCACTACCACGCCCGGCTAATTTTTGATTTATTGTAGAGATGAGGTCTCGCCAAGTTGCCCAGGTGGGCCTTGAACCCATGGGCTCAGGCAATCCATACGCCTCGGTCTCCCAAAGTGCTGGGATTACAGGCTGAGCCACTGAACCTGGCCTGCATACACTTTCACTGGGGATACATCAAGGAGAAAAGGGAGTTCTGGGCCAGGATTGGTTATTGCGGGGTGCCCAGTCTACTCCAAAACCATACCAAGATTTCTAACATACAGCAGGACTGCACCCCAATGTCAACCGTAAGACAAAGACTTAAAAGTGTCACTGGATTTCATGACAAGGAGGTCACTAGTGACCTGGAACAGAGCTGAGTCATGATAGGAAGAGCCAGGCTGGAGCGAGACAGAAAGAGTGGCGGATGAGAAAGAGAGAAGTGGTTGCAATAAGCTCTTCCGAGAACAGGAGGAGACAGGTGAAAATTGTGCGGAGGGCAAGGGCTCAAGGCTGAGATGGGAAGAGCTAGCAAAAAGGAAGTGCAGAGAGAGAATCAGATTGACAGAGTGAGGTCCCCGAGGAGGGAAGACAGAAATGTCTAGAGCACAAGGTGGGAATTGGCTTTGGATGATGGGTCACCTCTTCCATTCCAACAAGAGGAGAAGAAAAGGGTCCGCCAGCACAGGCACGTGTATAGATTTGGTGGCAAAAAGATGAAGGAATTGCTCCCTGATGGCTCTGTTTTCTCTGCAAAATCGGGGGTGATATCCCGGGCTGAAAGCGAGGCAGACTGAAGAAGCATAAAGTCGAAAGGAATCAGGGACAGTGTGCCAGGCAGGCAACCCCAGGAGGGAGGCCCAGGGGACTGCTTCCCAGCTTAGGACTTTGCACTGCAAGGGCTACTGGTCCCAGCCAGGTCTGCCCATCCACTGCAGCCAATGGAAGACTCCAGCCAGGGATACTGACAGCATGTTCTCAACCTAACATTTTTGATTATGGTGATTTGTTTATTTAAATAAATAAATCACTTTGGGATGCCGAGGTGAGAGGATTGCCTGAGCCCCGGGGTCCGAGACAGCCAGGGCAACTTGGCGAGACTTCATCTCTTGCAATAAATAAAAAATTAGTTGAGTGTGGTAGCACACACCCGTAGTTCCAGCTACTTGGAAGGCTGAGGCAGATGGATCACCTGAATCCAGAAGGTCGAGGCTGCAGTAGCTGTGAGTGTGCCACTGCACTCCAGCTTGGGCGACAGAGTGAGACTTCAACTCAGAAAAAATAAAGTCCTTAGAGGCTGGGACATGGTGACTCACTCCTGTAATCCTAGCACTTTGAGAGGTCAAGGCAGGAGGATTGCTTGAGCTCAGGAGTTTGAGATCAGCCTGGGCAACATAGCAAGACCTTGTTTCAAAAAAAAAGAGAGAGAGAAAAAAAATTAGCCGGGCACGGTGGTGCATGCCTATAGTCCCAGCTACTTGGGCGACTGAAGTAGGACTGCCTGAACCCAGGAGGTTGAGGCTAGAGTGAGCCGAGATTGTGCCACTACACTCCAGTCTGGGCAGCAGAGTGAGACTCCAACGAAAAAAAAAAACACCCCCACCAAAATCATGAAAGCCCTTAGAAACAACAGAGCAGAAACAAGGATCCCAGGCTAAGCCTCCAACTCTCGTTTCCCCCCTGGATGGAACGATATTCCCTGATGGGGAAAGCTGCCACCAACTGATTAATATTGTTCAAGGTGTGTTCAAAGAGCCTCAGCCCTGAAGATGCTTCAAGGATAAAGGTGAAAAATAGGTTTGGAAAAATCCTGCATTAGCACCCCGCCTCTTGGAGGCTGCATTCACATACAAAAAGATCTGAACATTCTGCAGGAGAGAAAACTTTACTTGTGCAAATCGCAGACCCCTCTCCCTAACCTGCCCATTCTCCCCTTGCCACTCAGAACAAGGGTTTGACTTTAACATATATTAGTTAAATAACCAAATCACCTGCAGCAGAGCATGACTGTGAGCCCCAGCACAATCAACTAGCTGTGTTTATTGATGGCCCTTACCCTGTTTACATAGCCCCTCGGTTCTCTATCTGGTATGTCTGAAATGGTTGTCATTTAAACAGCTATCTCTTGAGGAAGATATTCGGCCTGCTAAAAGAGGGAGAGTAATCTATGGCATGAACAGAAGCATTTTAAATCTGTGAGAAAACCCGCAGTTCAAGAGTCAAGTTCACTCAAATCCACAGAGTGTACGGAACAGGCTGCAGACAGGCATTCTTGGTCCAGACACCGCCTTATAAGGTGGCCTGACATTTTCTCATGGCCCAGGCCACCCTCCAAAAATATCCAGAGACAGAAGGAGAGTGGGAACTGACCTCCCTGAACGTTTCAAATATGAACAAGCAGGCTCTTCATCAACTCAGAGGGCTGACACCTGCGTTGTGACCCGAGTTCAAAAGTTCTCAGCTTTTCAAAACCAAGGAGTCTGCAGGGTCCCTGATGGGGACAAAACAATAGATTGAGACTCAAAGCATGCACCAGGCTGGTTTCTTAGCTCTAAAAAAAAAAAAAAGCGTGATTCCATGTACTCCTCCAGAATATGCTTTAAAAACAGACCGTCTTTGCTTTATATGGACAATAAAGATCCGTGGCTAATTTCCATTGGAGTTTTTCTCTGTCCCTTCTGCGTCCTTGGGCTGAAGCTGTTTTCCAAACTCCTTCGGCACCTGAGGCCCTGAATCGCTTGTGAGGTGCTGCCCCCCAGTGGAGAAGTTCAGCTACTACAACACGGAGGCGGAAATGGCGTTCCGGGCTTTAGCCAAACGCATCTGGAAACACATCTGGATCGCATCCACTCAAAGCCAAAGATAGATGCAAAAGAACTGCCGTGGTAATGTCTATGCTCTGGAATTAGGAGCATAAAACCATCCTTTCCAAACATACTAAGATTTATAAAATGGGCCCTAGGTACTTAAATACGCTGCCTCTCACATTCTTATTTTTGCTCATAAATGAGGGATTTTAGGGTGAATCGCCTTTTGTGGGGAAGATTATTTTTGGTAATGAAACTAAGGGTATATCTTTAAATAAAAAAGATTTAATAGTCTCTCACATGTTGAAGTGTTGGTCAAAAAACCACACTGCTCTCTCTTCTAACTCTGGTTCCCAGTTGTAGGCAGAGGAATGTTAATAGGTACGGCTATTTTTGGTAATAGTTACTTAGAACAGTTTCTTCACCACTAAACTGTATGACAATGAGCCAGGCTATTTGTGAGGCTGGGATTTTTTTCTTTTAAATAATAAAAGGAATTGCAAAGCTAGTCTTCATTCTTGTTAAAGAGAACAGAACAGCACAGCAGTATTTTTGGAATGCTGTGTGTAACAGTAGGTCTCTTAATTATACCAATGGTAATTCCTTCAGGCTAAGGCTTATGTTAACGTGGTACACATAATTGCCACAAAATATGACAATGACAAATTAGAAAGCCCTGGTTTCCCATTACCATCCTAAGATGGCAAAGGTTGTTTTCTGGGTAGCCTGTATTATTAACTTTACCATCTGTTCCTTTCAGTTGCAATAATTCTCTCTCTTCATAAATGAAAAGCCTGCCTCTGAAACAAAGCAGGCTCTGTTTGAGGAGAGGGGTAGTCTAACCACTGTGCTGGGAACGTCTAGGCCATAATCGGATGGCCCTTAGGAACAACGACCATGCTCTTGAGCAATGGGGACAGTTAGGTGAGCACGACCTGCGGACTCAGGTGGGGAGCACATCACCGCTACAAGCACCGTGAGCAAACGATCACCCAGGCAGTACCTGGAACTTGCCAGCACATGAGATCAGCGCTTTCAACTTGAGGTGAAGTGAGTGGGGACCAGGGCTAGGCCAGCAGTGACCCGGCTGAGGACACTCTAAGGCGGAGTCCTTCCCCTCACCTCTCACTGGGAGTTTGAGTGAGGGGAGCAGGTCCAAGGACTGAGCTATGTTTGGAGGTATTTTCAGGATGAGGTTCTTGAGCTTGTTTAATATACGAGGGGAATCCCTCAAAAGACCTGGAATTTATCAATTAAAAAATTGTGTATTTACTTACATGTTTAAACTCCAGTCACCTTCAAAGTACTCTGTTGGATGCAATACACCTATCGAGATGCTTTTTTCACTGCTAAAAAGTTTTTTAACTCATCAGTTTTGATGCCTTCTAGTGCTTCATTTTCCATATCAACAAAACATTTCCCTTGGAGGACTTTTTTCATCCAAGTAAACCAAAAAAGTCACTCGGGGAGAGATCAGGTAAATAGGAAGGGTGGGGGCATGGGGTCATCTCATTTTTCAGTCAAAAACTGCTGAACACTCAGCGTGGTGTGGGCAGGCATGCTCATAAAACACCCATCATAAAATGGGCACATGCGTTGAAAGAATCTCTTAAAAAAAATTCACTGAAGCTGAATGCAGCCTCTCACAACGCTAGCCACTGATGCTGATGGGTTCCTAGAACACTTACCTAGTGGGGGAAGCATGTCCTACAAGGAGCCTTCCCTCCAAAAATAATTCCCTTTTTGGGGGGTCCCCTTGCAAGATGAACAGTGTTGGGCAACAGGATCTCCCCTCTCGACTTTTATAGAAAAGTTACACTAAATCCCCACCTCACTATAAGTCAGGGGTTCTCAACCTCTTGCTGATTAATTTCTTAGACTTCCTGATCACCTACATGAGGAAGCCCTCTGATCGATCCCTCTGCAGCCTGCTTGCAGCCTGGCCTGGTAAGCCTGAGACCTACTGGCGACGAGGAATGACTTTGGAAATCTGACTATAATCTATCCTTCACTATAAGCATAGAACCAGTGTGAATAGCAGAAATAGATTTTAAAATTGTCAGAGAGAGAGAGAGAGAGAGAGAGAGAGGAGAGAGAGAGAGAGAGAGCCGAGTCCATAACAGAACTGAAATGCTCCCACATTCCTGCAACCCCACATCCAGGCCTACTGAATATGAAAAATCATTATGCTCACGGGTCCATATTTCAAATCCAGGCAGAGCACACACCAGTTTATTTTGAAATGCAACACAGATCAGTATTTTATGAATAAGACTTATGACTACATTGACATTATCAGGTAAAAACAGCTTTCAAATGCATGCATAGAAAGTTAAGCATAGTCTTTGAACTTCTTATTTCTAAATATACAAAAAATACATTTAAATTATATAATTTTAGTGAATCAAAGACTTATAAAATTACAATTTTGGCTTTCACAACATAGAAAAAATACAAAAATGACTATATATACGGTTGTATAATTTTTTACCCAAATTTCAAAGGAGAAGTATGTATTGAATTGGATGTTTTTAAATGCTTTATCTGAAACCCAGAACTGAAAGTAATTTGCAGGTTGGATCACATCAATGCCAACCTTTTATTATAAATGAATAGTTAAAAAAAGTGAAAAATGAGGGCATGATCTCTTCATACACCTCTTTAACTCTCCATCGTCTAAACATTTCCTGTCAGAAGTTTGCTGTGGAGGAACTTTTAACTGCAAGAACGGAGCTTTATCCCATGACTAACTCTCCACGGTGCCTTTGATAATGGTTGGAACATGTTAAATGAATGATCCCAACCTTAGCAAACAGAACACAGCAAGATGCAGATTAGCAGCTTGTGTCTACAAAGCACCACTGCGTACCTCAAAGAATTCTCTCTGTCAGAAGAAGGCCCCACGGGAGGATCTGAAACACACAATCAAGTGGGTAGCCAGGAAGACGATGCCTTTGACTGTGTCCTGAAATGAAGCCACAAAGTCTCACAAAATACCCACCAAAACACTACATTCCTCGTTCACACTTTATAAGAAGATGTTCTCAATTTGTAAAAGAACACCAGGACTTCAAAGGAGAAATGAACTCATGTTAGGAAGAAAGAAACCAGTTACTGAAAGAGGTTACTGAGGGACTCGGTGACATGCCTTACTTATCTGCCATAAGTATTCTAAATGTTGATGTACAAAACTACAAACTGGGGTTGAGACTTTTTTTTGAAAAGGGAGTCGTTTGCTGTGTTCTCATTACCAAGGTTCAATTCGATGCAATACCACTGTTTGCAACACAATGTCTGTCATAAGAGGCCTGAATAAAACCCCCAGTCCAGCAATCCTGGAAAAGCAACATCTTTTATCCTATCTACTAGAACTTTTCCAAAAACAGTTTTTAAAAAATCTTACTGAATAAAATAATAAGACAAATATAATCCAAGGTGATTTTATCTTACAGTAGAAATACATTTTGGAAGAAAAAAGAGAAAAAGCATGGAGAAACTTTCCCACATATTTTGTCTATGAAATACAAGAACAGATTCTAATCTTAACATGCCCAAGTTGTGTGTGCTAACTTTAAGAAGCAGAATTTTAATGTTCAATTCAAAAATAATTTATTACACACCTGCTTGCATTAAATTTTCAAGCTTCCATAAAAATATGCATTTAAAGTTTAGTTTTGCATGACAGTCTTTTGATATTAGCAATTATGTTTCAAATGACAACTCCTCAGAAAGCTAGACTTTCAAAGTCTTAAAGATCAACCAAAAAAAGGAAGGGGCTCTGTAAAGATACTGTGTTGTTTAAAATTTAGCACACATCTAAACTTGGGCTTTCACATTTTCACCCAACCCTTTCTTGAAGAATTTTAAGTGCACAGTTGAGCACCTAAACGGTATGAAGATATGACGTGAACTACACATGTTCATAGGACCAAACTGCTTCTTGGCTGCTCCAACACACGGAGATGATTCTTCTTTTCGCTCGTGACTGTCCAACTAGGATGCTTCACTGCCCTGGACTTATACCGTGGTGGGAATTAACATAGGGCCATGATTAGGAAAAGGATCTGAAGAGTGAATGACAATTTAAAAATACAAAAATAATGGAGTAAAATCTATTCCTGAATGTTCTTCTGGACTACCTTTCCATAGCAACACCTTCCATGTGCTTTTGGTAACAGACTTCCTACTCCTGTATGACTGGACTGGCTTTAGAGCTGTAAGTGGGACTCACTACTGGCAAATACATTACTCAGAGGTGTTCTGAGAAACCTACATGAAAGGTACTTGTCATTTACTAGCTATTAAACTTTCCCTCTCTGAAAACTGTCACTCTGTTAAGATACGTTTGAGGCTGAGCTCCAGATAAGGTAGGTTCTTTACAATACATACATACTTATTAAATTCAAGCACGTTTCTTAGTGGCAGGCAGTAATGACTCAATTGAAAACAAACAAAAGGGTTCTAGCTGTCTTCAGATGATGGGCACTACCCCAAAGCTCCACAGGCATATACATTTTATAATTCATTCATTAGATATGAGGGGGATGGGTCCCAGCCATAACTTCAGAGCATTCCAGAGAACAAAGTTTGCCGCTTCAAAAATACAAATAGTTTCCAGCATGCAGTCAAGCACTTTGAAAAGGGAATGCCAAACACACTGCAGACTGAAACAGAACTCTACTGCGAGCTGGGCATTCAGTTGGTACAACTTCGTGACTCAGACTGTAACTCTCAAGGATTTAGTGTTACAGATCTTTATTTATCGGATACGTGAAGGACACAGGAGGATAAAAAAATGCCAAATCCCTTTCTAGTGCCATCATAAATATTGGGAACTTTGGATTGAAGGAGCATGCTGAAATGGACTGGCTAGGATGTTTTATGTAACAGCCTTTTTAAAATAAAATCTCAGGCCCATGTGACACTGGATTTTGGTTTCTGTTTTGTTTCAATATTTTAAAAATAGTTCTCACTTATTTTCTATGAAACGTATTGGGAACTCAAAAAGTCTGCAGCATTTTTTGACCACTGAAAAGTTTGTTGGAGGGGGTTGCAGAAAGCAGGAACTATTCAAATTTCTTGTGTTCTTCAGTATGAGAAAGGACCTTTCTTCTCTGGTGTATCATGTGGAAGTATAACTGGGGAAAAACTGAAAAGAAAAGAAATAAAAACTGGTTAAGACGATCATTTAAGATTAACTGTCTGTTCTAGTTGAAGGGTATGGACTTGAAGTTCTCTCTGGCCCTCTGATTTTCTCTTCCAGCAACCAAGGAAGGTACAAAGTGGGCTTGGGGGAGGGGAGGAAAAACACAGAGAGACTTACCTTTCTTTTCCTACCTTAGCTTATGGGAAGGAGTGGTGTGGAGTGAGTGACATTAAGGTCCCTAGTATCTATCAAGATGTCACGGAGCCACCAAATAATATTTTTCACACTCTTTCATATTATCTTCACATTTATTCTGATTAATTTCACAACAACCAGGTGAAGAACTCTAGTGAGGAAGTTATTATTCCCATTTCAAAGAGGAGGAATTCAAGCCCCAGAGAGGAAAAGCAACTTGCCTGGAAAAGCAACATTACCCAGCAAACCACTGGGTCATGACCAGGCTATGGGCAGGGTAGTAGGAAAACTTCCAAGACTACTTCCAGAGAGAAGTTATTCTTTGTATGGGAACCTGAGGAGGGGAGGGACGCTACAACATTGATCTGAACACAGGAAAGCCAGGTTTGGTGTAGAAGAAGCCCTATGAAAAGCAAGCCAGTGTCTTAGGCACTGAGAGTTCTGTTCTTGGTCATTTCACAGAACACTAAGTACTGGTTCTCAAGTGAACAGGGTGGTACTGCCTCCCTAGGGAGTTCTGGAAATAAGTGGGGAAAGGGAAAGCATACTGACATGTAGCATATGGGGCCAGGGATGTTAAAACATCCCACAATGCACCCTCATCTCCACAACTAAGAACGGTCCCACCCCAAATACCTACAGTGTCCCTGTGAGGAAATGCCCGTTTGAGCTACCTGGCCTTCACAAGGTCACTGCATGCCAACAACTCCGGGTGAGATGGCCTTTGGTGAACAACGCTTTCTCCCCGCCCCTCCCCAGCAGCTTCAATCTCTATTTTTCAGACAGTAACTGATATTTTTGAGGAGGCAATTTCTGCTATTGCCAACCCTCCCCGACAGTTTCTTCCTTTTTAAATGGGCTCCAAGTTGGCCAAATTTCGAATGTTCCTCCCAAAGGACTCCAGGACACCAGTGGGTGTGCACACGGATCTGCTAAGCTGCAGAGGAGGCCGTGTGGAAAGAGCTGCCGTCCACCCCATCGCTATTTCCAGGCAGGAAGCTATTCCCAGAAAAGACCCCGCTCCTGCATATACTTCAACAGGGAGAGAACTATTTTGGTATGAAAGCCAGAAAATTTGACAAGCTCTATAATCTAAAAGCTGGAAGTAAAGACATAATTAAGCCATAAGGAATGCTAATTGTAATCATTTAAAAATGTGGGGCCAGACACATTTCTATAGATTTACTTTAGTAAAGGAAAGTTTAGTAAAGGAAACTTTGCGAGCTAAGCACGCTGAGGACCTTCCCGCTGGCTGCAGTCGTGCTTACACTAGCCCACAGCTAGCTCAGAGGGCGCGAGGAAGGAGGATGGCTTAGAAGCCATGCATTCGTCCCTAGTGGCAGTTAAAGCAAGAATTTGGCCACGTGGACCTTCACTTTGATGGGTGGGGCTTGCAGGCTACCAGAAGGGTCAGGTGCCAAATATGGGGGCAGATGCAGCCCTTGCATTCCTTCTCCCAGCAGTTCCAGAGAATGGAATATGGGTGGGAGGCCAGGAGTCTGTGGTGCTTGGGGCTCTTCTCCACAGCTCCAGCAGTGACTTCTGGGCAGCCAGAACTTTGATACTGTCTCCATCTGAATGAATACCTACATGTTCAGATCGAACCCAGCCTGAGACAATTCCAGGTGCATGGCTACTATTTTTAACCACATGAGCTACACTGAGGAGAAACACTAAAAATAAATTTCAACCTGATTCACAATAGGCTATTGAGAATTCTACCTTCTGCTCCCCCAGTTCAGGACACACAGAATGGAGCCATTGCTGGGCACGTGTGTGCGTCCATCCCTGTGTCAGGGAAGAGGCTGTGGGTGCTGCTGGGCCCTCCTTTCATTAGGATAGTCAATTCCTTTGGGGCACTCTTCCCTTCTGGGGAGTGGAAGGTTTGTGAGGGTGAGATGATGGAAATGCTCTACCTGTGCCAATCCCCTTCAGTGTCTCTAAAAACCAGCGGTGTGGGTAGTTACTGACACTCTGGAGAGTGCCACCTTCCCGGGTCCTCATCCCACATCAGAGCTTATCATCTTTTTTGCCCCTTCCTTGTAACTAATTTTTGCCAGTTTTGGGGGGTGGGGAGTGAGATGAGAATGGAACCTAGACAGCTACTGAGTTCTGCAGATACTGCATTGTACTGATACTGCAGATTGCAGAGCAGAGAAGGAGCACCTGGCTAGGGATGCCCAAGCACCCCAACATGAGACACTCGCGGGCCAAAGCTTGTGAGCCACAATGTGGGCTACATGTGCAACAGCGGATCAGGACCATACAAAGTTACTTTATATAACACACGTGTATCATCAGCTTCCCACTAAAGATGATGAAAAGAATGCGATGCTGTAGAAAGAACCAAGTTTGGTAAAAGAGACTGCATGTCAGCAGTAACCTCTGCTAATTTTCTTCTGATAAATACAAAGCTTTGGAAAGTTGGAAATGTGCAGTTGGCTGGAAGGAACTGTACAAGCTGGCCTCAATGTGAACAACCTGAACTTCTGAAAACATCCAGGGCTGCTGGCTCAGGCCAGAGCACAGTGAGTGCCAGCAGAAAGGAGGGTGACCTGTAGCAGGAGAGGTGGTATAGGCACCACCTTGAATCTGGGTGGAGAATCAGCAGTTTGCAGGGAATATTTTAATTTTTATGTGAGATTCATTCTTTTCTCTGGTCTATGAGATAAGCTGCTTTAGAAAAAGAAATGATATTAGACTTTAACCAAGCCAAGTTCTCTTACCAAAAGGAGACTGAGGCTGGAAGGGGAAGGAAATGGAGGCAAAGAAAGCACACTTCTATTGGGAGAGTCCTGCCCTACTCTCTGAAAAACAACTGGCAACACTGTTTCCTGTGTCTCTTCCAAGGCCAAGAAGAAAAGCCCACAGAACTGAGTTTCTCCTTCAGGAATCCTGGGAGGGCTGCCTATGTTTGACCAGGCCATCAAGAAGTCAGAAATTAGCTGGGCGTGGTGGTGCACGCCTTAGTCTCAGTTGCTTGGGGTGTTGAAGTAGAGGGAGTGCCTGAGCCAGGAGTTGGAGGTTGCTGTGAGCTGTGATAGTTGTGATGGTGCTACTGGACTCCAGGCTGGGTGACAGAGTGAGACTCCGACTCAAAAAAAAAGAAAAGAAAAAAAGAAATCAGCAGGAAGAGGCAAAAGGCTTGGTACTGGTTGGCCATGCCACCAGAACACAAAAAGACTAGTAGGTGCACAGACTGGGTCTGCCCTGGACAGCTGTTTCTGGAAGGAAGCCCCTCCTTCTTACATAGACTGGAAATCTTGCAGGAACTCTGAGGTAGGAACCCCTAGATTTTTATCAGTGTGGAAGCACCCTGCTATGGGCTTGATTTCATAATGCTTCCCTGACTCTTTTCCATTTACCCTGTATAGTACGTATCTCTAATTCATTCAAAAACTGTGTTGAGTTTAAATAAATCATGGTGCCCACTGGGATAATATGTGTTACTTTGGGTGTGATCAAGTTGCAACTGCAAATTGTTGCTCTAGAGACTGGAAAGTGAAATTCTAAGAAAACAAAATTAGAAAGGTAAAGAACTATTAGCTAAATTTTATTACTTAAGCTTTTAGATTTTTTCACATTTAAGTTTTGATTGAAAATCAACGACCTTTTGCATTTGAAGAGGGATGGCCTGTAGCCACCATAGTTCCAGCACTAAAGAGGAGGAGTTGATAAAGAATAAAGAGTGGAAAATGAATCATGAAGCAGAACTGCTCCACTAATTTCTCCAAGATAAATGTTCACATGAAACCTGGATGTAGTTTTTTTCTCACAAGGCATGAAATGCAATTTCCCACAGAGGGACACATACATGTCACTTTGTTAGGATGATTCATTCAGGTAATGCCGTGGGCTGAAAAAAATCCAACCATGTCTGAATTTAACCTGGGGTTTAGAAAAGAATATAGCATCTGTTATGGATTAAAATAGGACTCAGAGTTACAATGGTTACAGAAATAGCCAAATGAAAAGAAACACTAACTTTATACATCCCTGGATATAACAGATCCTTTTGGTATGTAGAAATCAATCAAGGATTTACAATTAAATGGCAGAATTCAAGCAAAGGACTAAACTTTTCATCCTCAGCAAACAGGACCCTCCTCTCAGAGATATAAAACATGAGCTTTCCTCTCTGTCTTTGGGTGTGCAGATAGGCACATTTGATTATCCAGATATTTAAACTTTCAGCAGGACTGTCAAAATGACTGGAAACCATTCTGAGGAGAACGCTATGTCCCTTTTGGATGGCTTTAGTGCCCAGCAAGGAAATGAGAAATATAGAAAAAAAAAATGTTATTTTTGTTATTTGTTTCTAGTTAAGTACCAATCCTCCCTTCAAAATGAAGTTAACTGTCTATTTTGATATAGTAACCAATATAAAAATCTTTTTACCATGTTTTTCAAATACTATAATAAGCAGCTCTCAAGAGACAGAAAAATAAAATCAAGGTGAGGTCTTCAATGGCTTTTTTGTTTTCCACTCAGTACTTTCCCCTAATATGTAGTTAACCTATCCTGGTATTCACTGTTTCAAACCCACACACTGAGAAGGCTGCATTTTGGCAGCTGTACTGAGAAGAGCTCATCTTTATTTGATTATTCAAAAATTCCCTTTGACAGTAGGCATTCAATAAAAGCCAAGTGTTTCCAATAAATTAGATTTACATTTACTTGGATATAGTGCAAAAACAATCAAAGATATTTCACTCTAGTTACAGCAGAACCAAATTTTAAAACATAATTAAATATATGCACAACTGTGTACTTAC
This sequence comes from Cephalopachus bancanus, assembly GCA_027257055.1. Lineage (NCBI taxonomy): Eukaryota > Metazoa > Chordata > Mammalia > Primates > Tarsiidae > Cephalopachus > Cephalopachus bancanus. The sequence continues at coordinate 1,647,824 of JAPVLO010000022.1, read as the reverse complement.
GTGGAATGTAGGAGATCATTATTAGAATTAGGAATGCATAGTAGTCAAAGGAGAAGTTGTATTTGTTAGGTAAGCTGATGGAGTACAGGCCAGCCTGTCTGACAAAGGGCAGAGCTGCGTATATCGTGAGCAATTCTCCCGACACTCCCATTGGGTACAGCACAATGAAAAGTGTATATCTAAAACAAAACAAAACATTCATTACTAAGGCTTGAAGCCAGCTTTAGAAGAAAGCTGCCCTTCCACCCCTCTAATCAGTACTGGTCTTTTAGAAAGCCACTGTTTATATTTTCCTGTTTACCTAGTATTTAAATTCAGGTTTTACAAGCCAGTTTTTGAAAAGGGCCTGTAGCAGGTATATGTTTCTGAATGTTCTAAAACAAAACAAATGTGTTCAGTCAGTCTAAAAATTTGGCCTGCTTAAATAAACAACTCATCAAAATCTCTCTCTAAAATAACTAAGGTGACATCAAATACTGGTAAAGTAGGGGCACTGAGTCATGGTTTATACTGGAGGTTCCTGCCCTGTGGACTAAGAGCTGAAACTGGAGAATTTAGAGGAGGTTGGATGGTGGGGGGAGGCATTGGCACATGTTGTCTAGGAATTCCTACAACACACACCAAGTCTGGTTTATGGACTGGAAAAAAAAATAGCACAAAGTGTATACTGCTACTACTTGTAAGTGTCTGTATACACTACTATGAAAACTAAATATAGTCAATTAAAAAAAAATTTAAAAATTCATAATAGCTTTTGGTCATTATGTAATGTTAAAAAAAAAAAAAGTTACAATTATCATCACATGGGAGGGGATCTACACTTTTTTCCCCTCCACTTTAAAAAGGAGTTCTCTGCTTCAAAAAAGAATTCCAACAGCAGTTACCACCTTATGGAACTAGGTGGAAGCCATCTCGAGGTATTTGAGTATTGCTAAAGGAACTATCAGCTCAGACTTTAAAAAGCCTTTGGCTGTTTGTGGCTTACAAGGATCAAGGGCTACAAACTTCCAGGCACAGGAATTGTGCTGAAAAGTCTAAGAAGTTGAAGGGAAGATATCTTCCCCACTGCCAAATTCAGCCATGCTAAGGCAGATGGTGGCAAAGGAAGAATCATTCAGAGGCCACAGACAACAGTGGACAAAACAATCTTTGTCCGATAGGAAAATCAGTGCTTGGTCTATAAACTTCCCCTACAAGCAGGGTAGCCAGATTCCACCACGGCTGTCCAGACTGGCTAGTTTCCTAATAAGAATATATTTATAGCAACCAAAAATAATAAGAAGAATGAAGGAGTTCCCATACTCAAAATGTTGGAAGCAATTGGATTATGTCCCTAATTTCATCACTGAACTCATAAACTGTCTAGGAACCACTGTTTTCCTTCTGTGAAATAAGGCATTTTGGCTCCAAGGACAATTTGGACCCCTGTGCTTAGTCATTCCCTCTCTGTCTTTCCTAACTCGGAAAACTGCTCACAACTGTCTCATGGATTAGTTAAGATAAACATATAGACTATCAGCCTTTTACTCAATACAATGAATACTATTGGTAAAAATAATCAAAGCAAAAAAACCCCGATAAGCTAAAACTGCCATGTAACATTTGTTATTAACTAAAAAATAATTTAAGAGCCACAGCTTCTTTGTAAAATTGAGACTAGGAGAATTGGACTTGGTCCAAAAAAATGTCACAGTGGCAGAAGCTCATCAGTAAAATTTGATATGGACAAAAAAGGGATGTTATATCAAATCTCTACTGAATAATTTAATTGAAAAGAATCAATCCCAACAAAATAGACAAGTAACTATAAATATTTTAGAAACAGTATTTCTATTAATCAATGTTAAGTAGAGACCCTTATCCTGATGAAATCTACAGACCAGATTTCTACCCAATCCCTGTCTCATACAATTTTATTTTTAGAAACTTGAAGGCAATATTTAGGCAAGAAAAGGCAGATGCAATGATGGATAATTTCAAAAGTTAGTCTTATTTACCTGGCCCATTTGATGAGGTAAGGCAGATGGTTTAATAGACTGAAGGTATAAAAGGAGTAACGGATAATTTCCGTGATTGTCCAGGCGATAACAAACAGGAGGACGCTGTCTTCACTCTGTACCTGAAGGAAAAGGGAAACGAAAGCAAACACATGGAAAAAATGTTAACGAAGAAGCACTCACAGGGTGCAGAACCCCACAGAGCTGTGTCCTCAGGGGCCAGGACAACACAGAAAGCGCTTCGCTTGTGAGTGAAGGAGCTTGGCCTAGGCCCACAGTTGTGTGAGCCAAGTGAAAAGGGGCGGTGGGAAAGCCCTCGGTTACCAGGAGTGAGAGCCATAGGGCAGGAGGGAAAAACACCACGGATGGGTGAGTTTCTGCACGTTCCTTAGCCAGCCCGATGTGGGAGTTGGAGTCCAGAGTAGTTAGATAGGGTGGGTGGAGAGCTTGGATCCATTAGCAAGAATTTTCATTTGATTTGCATGACAGCTGGGAACCTGAGGAAATTTCAAAGAAGGGGACTGTAATGATTCGGCTAATTAATGGGTGGGATGAACTTGAGGGAAGAGCTGGGGCCCATCCACAGGCAGGCCACTGGTGACTTCTTCCTTGGGGTGAAGCCTGCTTTAACTATCCATCAGAGAAGCTTCCATGCTGATCTCAGGAGTCAGCTAGAGCCAAAAGAGCTTTGAAATTCCCAGCTTCCCTGAAGCTTTTTATGCTGCAAAAACAATAAACATTTAAAGAGTCCTGTCGGTTGTCTTTTTTTTTTTTAAAGGAAATATTCTCTTGCATTGAAATTATTGCTGTGGCATTAACTTTCAGCACCTCCCCCATCCCACCCCAGCAATGATCTTTTGTGCTTGAAAACCAATAATAAGAACAACTTTGTACCCAATTCACTTTAGTTTTCACACATCCAAAACAGTCCAAGAGTCAAATGTGAAGAACAAGCCCCACGTGGTAAATCTAATAAATCTCAACTACCAGATGGACTTTGTTTCACTCCTAATTCCTAATACAGCAAAAAATGGCATTCTAGCCTTAACTTTTGCTTCTTTCCATTTGCAATGTGAATAGTTTTTAGCACTTATATTCTTCCTCAGAAAGTGTACATGGAATGATCCACCTACACAATGAAATAAGTAGTCATTTACATACCTATTAACTAAATTGCTCTGACAAAGAATTTCATAAATGCATAGTTACTAGTCTCTAAAAATAATAAGAATTTTATACTGTCAAGAGCAAGAGCAAGAACACTTTTTGTTTTCCTGGTGCTCTTACATTAGCCAAAGTAAAGCAAAAGCTAAACACCTCTAAAGCTTTCATGTCAAGTTTTTCAGTCTATGCCCAAATCCTTACTGAAAGCCCACCTATACTAAAATATAATTTCCCAGCACACTTTGCTTTTTGATGTATTTTGTAATCCTCCTCATCTTAAGGAGATATGTTTTTACACCTATGAGCTGAAGCTTTGTCTAAAGATCTCTGGGTTATAAGAAGAAGTTCCTCTGATATTTTGCACTGTAAAAATCTTGAAAGCATGGAGGGTGTTTTATTCATCTTTTGTTTTCCAAAAGTACTCTGTGTTTTTTCACAAGTAGGAGCTCATATAAATATTTGTGGAGCAAACTAATTCAATTCTAATCAGGTCACTGCAAGACTCAGTGATCTTCTTTTTGGTGCCTATTAGTGTCTATGTAGTCTTAGTGGCCTTCAAATAGACAGATAAACCAACAGACAAATGAAAACCCCCAAATCTCATGACCCAGCTTGGAGGTTGATTGTTTGATTCACTACCCATCCACGCAAGTTAGATCTTAACCAAAGAACGATGACAAACTCAGACTCTGGGTAAATATGAAACCAGCCTGCTCCTAGAGTCCAGCCGCGAAGACCATGTCATGGGGCTTTTAAAAAAAAACTGGGGATTCAAGAAATGACCATTTTGTACAAATTGATATATTCAGATAATAGGAAATACAACACTGTTATCAAGAAGGCATTTGGACAAAGTCAGAGATCAACCTTATCTGATTTGCAGATGCTTTAGGAAAACTTTTTCCCCCCCGCTGCTTTTATACCACAACAATCAACACTGAAGAAGACTTCTGTGGCCAGATGTGGGGGTTTCTCCCCACTGCCAAGCAGAGGATATTAGCTGGGTGTCCTCCAATTCAATTCTAATACCATCTACCTGGAGAAAGTGTCAGATCCCACAGGGTGAGGGTCACTCCATAAGACTGCTTTCCTTACAGACACCAGTCTCAAGTCTGGGTCTCCTGAACTCCTGATAGACCTGCTTCAAGTTGGGGTTCCCACAACCCCCTCTTTGAGTTGGATTAAATTGCAGGAGTGGCTCACAGAACTCAGGGAAACATGTTTACTAGTTTATTATAAAGGATACAGCTGTGTAGGGTGAGATGTGGGGGGTGGGGTTGTGTGGAGCTTCCATGCCCTCCCTAGGGGCCACCCTCCAGGAACCTCCATGCACCCAGCAGTCTGGAAGCTACCCGAACCTATTTCTCTTGGGTTTTTATGGAAGTTTTGTGATGTCAGCATTCCTTCCTCCAGTACATAGGGCAGGAACCTCTCTGGTGAGGGTCTTAAGACCTATAAACAGAAGGTGAGGAACTATCAGCTGCCTTGGAGCAGGTGAAAAGAGGGCAGGAGAAGGTGGGAGAGATTGTTTCCTGAGGAGGAACACACAACATTGTAACAAAAGACTGTAACAAGGACTATGGCAGTTCTGAAGCAAGAACTGTGGGTGAAAACCATTATCTACAGTATAACACCACAGTAGATCATTATCAAGTAACACAAAATGGGGACAACATGTAATGAAAGAGTTAAAATAATTAAGATGGGGGAAGGTGGGGGGAAGGCGGATCACGCCTGAAATCCCAGCACTTTGAGAGGTGGAGGCAAGAGTATTGCCTGAGCCCAGGGGGTTCAAGACTATCCTGGGCAATAAGGAGAGACCTCATATCTGCAATAAATTAAAAAAAGAAAAATTAGCTGGGCATGGTGGCACAGGCCTGTAGTTCCAGCTACTTGGAAGGCTGAGGCAGAAGGATTTCCTGAACCCAGAAAGTCAAGGCTGTGGTGGTCATGACCGTGCCACTGCACTTCAGTCTGGGCAACAGAATGAGATTCCACCTCAAAACAAAAAACAAAAAACAAAAAACCACCAGTAAGATTAATGAGACCAACAGATATTTGTAAACTCATGTTTATAGCAGTATTACCAACAGTTAAAAGGTAAAGCAACCAGGTGTCTACTAAAGGATGAATGGATAAACAAAATGTAGTACATACACGTAATAGAATAGTATTCAGCTTTAAAAAGGAAATTCTTGGCCAGGTTCGGTGGCTCAGCCTGTAATCACAACACTTTGGGAGGCCAAGGCAAGTGGATTGCCTGAGCCCGTGTGTTTGAGACCAGCCCGGGCAACTTGGCAAGACCTAGTCTCTACAATAAATAAAATATTAGCTGGGCGTAGCAGCGCTCACCTGTAGTTCCAGCTTCTTGGAAGGCTCAGGCGGAAGGTTCGCCAGAGCCCAGCAGGTCAAGGCTTTGATGGCCGGGAGCATGCCACTGCACTCCAGCCTGGGTGACAGAGTAAGATTTCAACTCAAAAAAAAAAAAAAAAAGGAAATTCTTACACATGCTCCAACATAAATAAACCTTGAAGATACCAAGCTAAGATAAATAAGATAGTCACAAAAGGACAAATATTGTATGACTCTATTCATATGCAGAACCTAGAGTACTTCAGAGACAGAAAGTAGAGACACAGCATCTCTGGAGCTGGAGTGGGGGGAGATAGGGAATTATTGTTTATCGGAATGGAGTTTCTGTTTGAGAAGATGAAAATAGTTCTGGAAATGATGGTGTTGATGGTTGCACAATAGGAAAGTACTTAATGCAACTAAATTGTACACTTAAACATGGCTACAATGGTAAATTTTATGTTATATATGTGTGTGTGTGTATAAAACCACAATAAAAAAAGAAAAAAAAATAAGATCAAATTTAAATTTTACTAATTTCCTTGAACGTAAAGTTACATGACTCCGCGACAACAAAACAACTCCATAATACAGTGGAGAAGACTTGGCTTATGAAACCAAGGGATTTGGAGTTTCTGGTGAACCACAAGCTTCGCAGGGGCCACCAGGGTGTGAAGTGGCTGTTAAATCCCAATATTCAGTCACATGAACAGTCTCATCTTGATTACTACATTATAAATAGATTAGACCCCACCTAGGGACCAGAGTCTGTTACAAGAACCCCAGAACTAGCAGAGCTTACTTTGAAAAATGAAAGAGGGGAGGTAGTTTAAAACACGTAAAAGAATACCATGTGCAAGAGGCATATGGACAAGAGACTGATGGATAAAATTAACAGGGAGTAAAATGTCTGGTTCAAAATAAGAAAAACTACATATCAAACCAAGTGACTGGTAAAACAGGCCACTTCATGAAACTGTGAGCTCCCAAGTCTTAGACATACAGGAGAGTCCTATAGAAGGAAGAAGGTTGAGCTGGATGGCAGCTGGTGAGGGCTCCCAGCAGCTGTTCTTTGGAAAGTAACTATTACCTGTACAGGGACAAGGCACGAAACTCTGGTTAAAACTAACTTCCTTGCATGAGCTAAATTATTTTAGTTGCCGGGGGAAAAAAGAGTAAAAACTTTGATAATACTTCTTAAAATAACTTTTCCTTTATCAAAGAAGGCAGGAGAGGATAATTTAAAAGCTCTCCTGTCATTCCCTATTGCTGAGTGTGTGTAATGGGAATAGTTCTCTGGCTTCTGACCCTCTCATCATTTGGCTTTCTTTTTTTTTTCTTGAGTCAGAACCTCACTCTATCGCCCAGGCTGGAGTTCAGTGGCATGCTCACGGCCATCCTTCTGCCTCAGTCTCCCAAGTAGCCAGAATTATAGACATGCGCTACCATGCCTGGCTAATTTTTTCACTTATTGCAGAGAGGAGGTCTCACCAAGTTGTCCAGGTTGGTCTCAAACCCCTGGGCTCAGGCAGTCTTCTCACCTCAGCCTCCCAAAGTGCTGGGATTACAGGCTTGAGCCATCGTGCAAGGTGGGAACATTCTTCTAACAAGTGGGGAGCCTCCTTTCTATTAATGACCAGTGACTCAGAGAAAAAGAATTAACAGCCTCAGAGAAGTTAAAAAAAAAAAAGAGCTACTTTAGCTTAAGAGGGCTTTTTGCGGGGCAAAGGATTTAGGTTATAAAAGTTCAACTCAGCTGCTTTTTGAATTAAGAACTAGAAACATACAATTTTATTAATGATCAAGAATAAGAGGTTTAATATGTCTGCACAAGGATTTGCATGCAAATATTCACAGCAATATTATTCATAACTGAAAAGTAAAAACAACCCAAATATCTGTCAACTGGTAAACGGATAGACTAAATGTGATATATATCTATACAACAGAATGCTATTCAGCAACACAAGGAAATAGTGACACAAGGTAAAACACAAACTCCTAAAACACTATGCTAAGTGAAATAGGCCAAATACAAATGACCATATATTATATGATCCTATTTATATGAAATATCCAGAAAAGCAAACCTAGTATATCAGTGGTTGCCAGGATCTGGGAGTAGGGATTCACTACAAAAGGGCACGGGGAATCATGCTGTGGTGATGGAAACATTCTAAAAATCAGATTAACGCAATGGTTGCACAACTTGGTAAATTTACTAAAACTGACCGAATTGTACACTTAAAATGGATGAATTTTATAAATCATAGCGCTGTAAAGTTGTTTCATAGCAAAGTATAAGTTTGCTTTAAATACATATTATTGCCTTTTAAGTGAAAAGGTTTGGGGCAAAGGAGGACATGGGAGAGAATAAAGATTTATCAAGGCTTGCAAAGGAGAAGAGGGAACCAAAAGGCCGGATTTAGGACAGGTGGCCAAATATGTCTTAAAGCCATGTTTCGTTTTGTTCTTTTTGAGTCGGAGTCTCACTCTGTTGCACAGACTGGAGTGCAGTGGCACATTTTCAGGTGATCCTTCCGCCTCAGCCTTCCAAATAGCTGGAACTACAGGCACACACTGCTACACCTGGCTATTTTTTTCTTTTTTTTTTTGAGTTGGAGTTTCACCCAGACTAGCGTGCAGTGGCACATTCCCGGCCATCACAGCCTCGACCCGCTGAGCCCCGGCGATCCTTCCGCCTCAGCCTTCTGAGTAGCTGGAATTACAGGCACGCGCTACCACGCCCAGCTGATTTTTTTTTATTTATCGTAGAGATGAGATCTCGCCAAGTTGTCTGGGCAGGTCTCGAACTCACAGGCTTACACAATCCACTCACCTTGGCCTTCCTAAGTGTGGGATTACAGGTTGAGCCACCGAGTCCGGCTCACCCGGCTAATTTTTAAATTTACAGTAGAGATGAGGTCTCGCCAAGTTGCCCAGGCTGGTCTCCAATCCATGGGCTCAGGCAATCCTCTCACCTCAGCCTCCCAAAGTGCTGGGATTATAAGCATGAGCCTCCGCGAACGTTATGTTTCAAAGCTGTGTATTCACAACAACGGGCACAAATGGGGGAATGGAAACTGGGCAGCCCTTCCTTCTTTCGCTTGGTACAGTGTGCTGCGTACTGGATACTCTACACTGCAGACGGAAGGTTTCCAGCCCCTGCTCTAAAGCCAGGGAGGAGGCGGCTGGGTGTAGGCGGCTTGTGTAATTTAGCCAAGGGAGTTTACATAGAAATTCAAGCTGGAGAAACAAATGGGTGCAAGAGAAAAACCTTTACACACAAATAGCATCATATGTTTGACTTTAAAAGGCACAGGGAATATCAGTACATGAAAAGCTGTCATTTTTATTACATTCAAAGAAAAACAGATGGTGCCACATAAGAAAATCACTATTGTAGAAACTCTATTCTTCTTAGCATTCTGGAACCTGCTGCTTACCACTTTGGTGATTTCAGAGAAATTCCCTGACCAAGCTTTACAGCAAGCATTCTTTCCTTTTGCTAAAACTACTTTCATTTGTGAAGAAATTTTTAGTAAAACCTAAGAGGGTATGACGAAAGTCTGCACTTGGAAAAACTTCATGTTTGTTTTAGTTTGTTCAGGCTGCCGTAAGGAAATGCCACAGAGTGGGGGGTTTCGGCAACAGAAAGGAATTTTCTCACAGTTCTGCGGCTGCAAGTCTGAGCTCAGAGTGGCAGCATGGTTGGTTTCTCACGAGGGCTTTCTTCCTGACTTGCAGGTGACCACCTTCTTGATGTATCCTCACACGGTGTCTTTTCTTACAAGGGCGCTAATCCCATTATGAGGACCCCATCTTCATGATCGCATCTAAATTCCCCAAGGCCTTGTTCCCAAATATCACCACACTGGGGCTTAGAGCTTCAATGTATGAATATTTTGTCAGGGAGCAGGGTGGGGAGAGACAATTCAGTTCATAACAATGTTCTAGATCATGTGTTGGCAAACTTTTTCTGTAAAGGCTGTGTAGTAAGTAGTTTAGGCTCTGGGTCACATGAGGCCTTTATCACATATTCATCTGTGTTGTTTTTTTATATACTTTAAACCTATAAAATGGATCATAAATTGTAGGCTAGATCTGGCCCATAGGCAAACTCCTGTTCTATTCATTGACCCTCCAACTTTCCCTTCCTGTGACTTCTTTATCACACAAAGGCCATTCTTCAGCCTTCCTCTGACAGACTGTGTGTGTGTGAGGGGCAGTCAATATGTCTATAACCAAGGGTCATTATGGAAAAAGGAAATATCCTTGTAAGAATGCATACAGGCAGGTTTTGCATATCATATCTTAAAATATTAATAATCTCTTTGTGTTTATGTGTGGTAAAATACATGTAACCTGAAATTTACCATTTTAATGTATATAATTCATTGGCAGTAAGTATATCCACCATATTGTACAGTTGTCACTATCCATTTCCGGAGCTATTTTCTCATCCCAAACAGAAAGTGTGTACCCATTAAACAATTCCTCCCGCTGGGCTCGGTGGCTCAGCCTGTAATCCCGCGCCTTTGGGAGGCTGAGGTGAGTGGATTGCCTGAGCCGGCGGGTTCGAGACCCGCCTGGGCAGCGAGACCTCACCTCTACAATAAATCCCAAAATCAGCCGGGCGTGGTAGCACATGCCTGTAATTCTGGCTACTTGGAAGGCTGAGGCGGAAGGATCGCTGGAGCCCTGCAGGTCGAGGCTGCGGTGGCCGGGAGCGGCCACTGCACTCCAGTCTGGGCGACAGAGTGAGACTCCAACTCAAAAAAACAAAAAAACAAAAAACCAATTCCTCCACTGCCAAGGTGCTACTATTCTTTGTTTATTCTAGGTTCCTCATATAAATGGAATCATACAGTATGTGTCTTTCTATGTTGGGCTTATTTAATTTAGCATATGCTTTCAAGCTTCATCCATGTGGCAGTATGTATCAGAATTTCCTTCCTTCTTAAGGCTGAAAGTATTTGATCATATGTATATACCACATTTTGTTTATCGATTCATTTGTTGATGAACATTTGGGCTGTTTCCACCTTTTTGGCTATTATGAATAATGCTGCTATGAACACTAGTGTACAAGTATGTTTGAGAAAGAATCTATAATCAGTTCTTTTGAGTATATTCTCAGTAAGCAAATCATTAGATCATATAGTAATTTTATGTTTAACTTTTTGAGGAACTGCCACACTGTTTTCCACTGTCTTATACCATTTTACACTCCTACCAACAGAACACAAGAGTTCCAGTTTTTCCACTGGTTATTCACTCCTTTTTTTTTTGTATTTAAAAATAACAGCCATCCTAATGAATGCAGAGTGATATTTCACTGTAGGGTTGATTTGCACTTCCCTAATGATTGGCAATGTTGAGCTTCTTTTTATGTGCTTATTGGCCGTTGTATATCTTTTTTGGAAAACTATACAAGTCCTTCACCTATTTTAAGAGACAAGGTCTTGATCTGTTACCCAGACTGGAATACAGTGGCATGATCATAGCTCACTGCAGCCTCGAACTCTTGGAATCAAGTGATCCTCTCACCACAGCCTCCCTAACAGCTGGGACTATAGGCACACGCTTCCATGTACTGTTAATTTTTTTATTTTTTTGTAGAGACGAGTTCTCGCTATGTTGCACAAACTGGTCTTAAACTCCTGGCCTCAAGCTATCTTCCTCCCTCAGCCTCCCAAAATGCTAGGATTATAGGTATGAGCCAGCATGCCGTGCTCCTTCACCCATTTAAAATTTTTTTCCCTCAGTAATCTTAAAAAAAAATTATGAAGATGATAGCAGTACAAATAATTACTGAGCTCTTACTATATGCCAAGTACTTTTTAAAAAAAAAACATATATTACCTCATTGAGTCTCTATTTTACAGTTAAGGACAGTGAGGTTTACAGAATTTGAACCCAGGCATGCGCCTCTAGACCCCGAACAGTTCTAAATTGTTTCTGGGGTTTTAGGCCTCACATGCAGGTACGCACAAGCACACACATACACACCCACATACTCGTTATGGGGAGAAAAACTCTCAAAATCTAAAACATTTGGAAGGAACTCTATGCAAGAAGTACCTGGAGAACAGAGAGATAAATGTGACAGTTATCAAGTGTCAAGAAAACCATTTGTTCTCCAACAACTGTAGGCCTCCTCTGAAAAGGGAATACACAAATGCGATTTGAACATTAAAGGGACTGACAGGAAGAGGCTCACTGAAAGGAATGAGTAAAGGAGAAAAAAAATTACAAGTCACTGGTGTCCCAAGGTATCTTTAATATGTGCATGAAATAACTTCTTGTAGCTCGTCAACTGACTCAAGATGGAATACAACATAAAAACTTAAATCAAACCCAAATGAATTCCACAAAGTTAATGGGCATCTTCTTCGCTGAGCTCTGTTTCACCAGTAATCTTCATTTCATTTTTGTCTTAGCCCTGTAGTTTGGATATCTGACCCTCTAAACCTTATGTTATAATTTGATCCCCAGTGTTGGAGCCAAGGCCTAGTGGGAGGTATTTGGGTCATGGGGGATAGATCCCTCATGAACCGAGTAATGCCCTCCCTGCAGGAAGGTGAGAGTTTTAAAAAAGCCTGATACCTCCCCAGCCCTCAGCCTCCCTCTTCTCTCTTACCACATGATCTGCACACACTGGCTCTAGATCCCCTTCACCTTTTGTCATGAGTGGAAGTAGCCTGAGGCGCTCACCAGAAGCAGATGCTGGTGCCATGTTTCTTATAGTCTGCAGAACCGTGAGCCAAATAAACCTCTTTTCTTTATAAATTACCTAATGTAGGGTATTCCTTTACATCAGCACAAATAGACTAAGACAAACCTTGTTTTACTTCCTGGATTTAACTTACTGTCAAGACCCCTACAAATCTATCTCAAAAGCTTGTTTCTCTTTTCTCTCTTTGTTATGCAGAAATTAAAATATAAAATATTATTTTAATTATTTCAAAATGAAAATAAACTCATAAACACAAAGATAAAAAGAAAACAAAATACTTTACTGGGCAAGCTTCTGAGTTTCCAGGGAATAAATCACCCCAAGAATCTCAAATGTGTCTTTGGGTAGGTATTAAGATTTACTTCTTTACCTTTTCCGCGTGGAGGAGTCAGTATGCTGGCTGAAAACTTGAGGTGGTGAGGGCCTGGAGGCCAAAGATGTGAGAGGTGAGGGAAGGGAAGGGGTGTGCTCCACACAGGTCTGACCCAGAGGCTTGGGAGTTGAGGATGGAGGAGGTAAGAGAGGGACACAGAGGTGATAGGTGGAAGATGTGGCCAGTGTGGTTGAGAAATCAGTTACATGGAGTAACTAAGTAAGCTGAGCAAATAAATCAAAATGTTAAGAAAAATGAGCTTCTTGCTGTTGGAAGGAATATTTACAAAAATGGAAGGTAGAATGCTAGAAAGAACACTGAGGAATTAGACTGCAATTGAAGGAATCAGTATAAACATAATTTATACACATGCACGCACATATTTATATAGCACTATAAATACTTGTAGGTGTGTGTGTGTGTGTGTGTGCGCGCGCGCGTGCGCGCGCACATACCCACGCACGCACACCCTAATTCCTTATACTGAGGGGGCCTAGAAGCAATGATACCTCAGTAGCAATGAACACCTCAATCACCCAGATCTTGAATTCTTAATTATTATCTTTCAGTAAAAATGGCTGGCAAAACGGCTGCTTCTAGGGCTGGGGTAGGGGAAGTACAAGATAAGTCTGGAAATCTTCTTGTGTCAGAAAGTAAAGAAATAATGAATGATTAAAGTAAGTCAAAAGGCCCAGGAGAAAGAGCTTCCACTGGCCAGATCATAATTTTAGCACCAAAATAGTAAATAATAGATTATAATCCATTGAACTATATAGGAATTAATGAGTCCAAACTGATATAAATAAAATAAATAAATAGGAGAAAAGGTAAAGCTATTCCTTATAGTAGAATGCCAACTCGTATTTGTAAAAGAAAAGACAGAAACAGACAATCACCATTTGGTAATCATCACAGAGGTGGCTGATACAAGCAAGAGTCATTCTCACAAAATACTGAGGTACAGAAACCTGGCAGATACAAACAGGAACAGGTGATTGAGGTCAACATCACCAGGTAGGATGGGTAGTCATGGCATCTGAGAAGATGCCTGAGAAGAGTGAACCTCATATCTGTGGTATTCCTGCCAAGAATGCACAGCTTGAAGAGGTTATAAGGGGATGCTTGATGATCTAGGTTGAGCTGCCCTTACAGAATTTACAGCCTATATCACAGGGACATAAGCAACAGGGCAAGACCTCTGAGGAGACTGTCCAGACAGGAGGAGTCTGGAGAGGCCTGACAATGAAACATCACACAGAGGCAGCAGGAATACCACAGCAACCGTGTGACTACTTTTCCCATGAATCCCAGTGCTCAGTCCAACACCTGGACCACAGAAGATACTATTAAAGATTTGTCACTCCAGAAAGAAAAAAGAAGAAAACACAGTTTGGACTGTTAGTAGAATCTGAATGGGGCCTGTGGATTAGATGGTAGTGTTGTATCAAGGCTGATTTCCTGATTTGGAGGGTTCTGTGCTGGTGATATAGAAGAGTGCCTTGAACACATACTTAAGTTCTTTTTTTTTTTTGAGTTGGAGTCTCACTCTGTCGCCCAGACTGGAGTGCAATGTCCGCTCCTGGCCACCGCAGCCTGGACCTGCTGGGCTCTGGTGATCCTTCCGCCTCAGCCTTCCGAGTAGCCGGAATTACAGGCATGCGCTACCACACCCGGCTGATTTTTTTTTATTTACTGTAGAGATGAGGTCTCGCTGCCCAGGCGGGTCTCGAACCCACGGGCTCAGGCAATCCACTCACCTCAGCCTCCCAAAGGCGTGGGATTACAGGCTGAGTCACCGAGCCCAGCTCATACTGAAGTTCTTATGGATGACAGCACAGTTTGCTCTCAAGACAGATCTGTGTATCTTTTTGCTTCAGAAAAAAACCAGCCAATAATGTGCATATAGACACAGAGAGAATAGACAACAGAACAAATGCAATGAAATACCAACAGATGGGAAATCTGAGTGAAGGGAATATGAAAAAAGTTCTTTGTACTGTTTGGGCAACTTTTCTGTCAGTTTTAAATTATTTAAAAATAAATTGTTTTTTGGTTTGAGACCCAACTGGGCAACTTGGCGAGACCTCATCTCTAAAATAAATCAAAATGAGCCAGGAATGGTAGCACGCGCCTGTAGTTCCAGCTACTCGGAAGGCTGAAGTGGAAGGATTGCCAGAGCCCAGCAGGTCGAGGCTGTGGTGGCCGGGAGCGGCCACTGCACTCCAGTCTGGGTGACAGAGTGAGACTCCAACTCAAAAAAACCCAACCAAACAAACAAAAAAAACCCCAAAAAACAAACAAACAAAAATCACAAATATACTAAGCAATCACTCTGAAGATACAATTAGAAGCAAAAGCAAACATAACTATTATCTGGTTTCTAGACATTGTTTTGGACATGAGGCCACGGAATCTGCAGGAAGAGGTGGGCTTTATAACCATAAGAAAGATACAACATTTACAACAAAACACAGTAACAAGGGCACACTAATAGAGGATAACTTGAGAAGGAATAAAAGATTGAACAATGACCCTCAGTTTATATTTGCATTATTATTGTCTTAGACTATAAAAACCCTGAAGGCAAGGGCCACAAACTTGCATTGACCAAGGGCTAGCTTAGTTATAAGGCAACATAGAATTCTTAATAAATGCTTTAGATTAGGATAATGATGATGAAGATAATGATAGTTCCCATTAACAAGGCTAATTATTCCTTAAGACAGATAAAAGTAATTATGCGTACATTTTTACCAGCTGTGAAACTATTTTAGTAGGTATAAAGAACATATTCATTTCTACATGAAAAGTCTATTATATCTCTGTTAGAAATCTCAGGACATAGAAAAGAATTCAAAACAGTTGTACAGAAATTTGTCACTAAACTTTTGGAAAAGATTAGGTTACATTACAGCTAATATGTAGCTAACATTTATTGAGCACTTACTAAATGCCACTGCTTTAAGTGCTTTGTATGTGTAAACTCACAGACCACCCCATGAGGAAAAAACCAGGCATGGGAGAATGGCACTGTGCCTTAGGGACCAAAACAGCCCACTACAGCTCCCAATCGGGGCAACTGAGGGATAATAAGCAGTCATAGCACTCTGTCCTCCCTCTGTTTCATCAGTTATCCCACTCTATGGTGTCTGCTGTCTGCTTGATTCTGCTAGCCTCACATTAGGCTGGAAACCCTGTGAGGGCAGCAGCTAAGCCTCTTCTTTTCCATGTGTCCTAGTGCTCAGCACAATACCTGAAGCACAAAAGATACTGAATAAACATTTGATGAATGAACAAGAATAAAGAAACAATAGATGGCAACCCATCTTGCATTCTGAGCCCATGTGCTCCCTTCACTTGGTTGGGACAGCTTTGGGTGGGAGGGCGGCTCCTAGTCAGGGCAGGGCTGAGGGCCACAGTGCTGGTGGCTGGTTGGTGACGTCAGCTGAGGGCTTGGGCTGGAGAACAGGACAATTCTGACCGCGATCTTGGTCTTCTCTCTAGTCTGATTAACCTTTCGTTTCTTTTTGAGTTGAAGTCTCACTTTGTCACCCAGGCTGGAGTGCAGTGGCACACTCATGGCCACCCCAGTGTCGACCTGCTAGGCTCTGGCGATCCGTCTGCCTCAGCTTTCCAAGTAGCCAAAACTACAGGCATGTGCTACCATGCCTGGCTAATTTTTTATTTATTGTAGAGATGAGGTCTCGCCAAGTTGCCCAGACGGGTCTCGAACCCGTGGGCTCGGGTAATCCACTTGACTTGGCTTCCCAAAGTGCCAGGATTATAGGCTGAGCCACCAAGCCCGGCCTGATTAACTTTTCTTGAACAAAAATGTAATTAGTTTAGTTATCTATTCAAAAGGAATTTCATCCCTGATATGAAAGGCATTAAAATATAATAAATACTGACATGGTAGCTTTATAAAAAAAGATGTTTGGATTAGCATTTTTTTTTCCATGACTATTAATGTATAAACTATCCTTTATGATTAAGTATTTATCAAAAATCCATGATAGGGTACCTGGTAAACAAACTAGAAAATATGATTCCTTTTTTATGAAAAAATGTGAGTTATAAGAATATTAACATTTTTCTCCTCTAAAGGAGACAAAAGGGTGCAACTATCTACATAGATTTTCTCTTTTAAATCTAGTGACAAAAGAAACTGTTTACAAAGTTCTTACCATTAAAGTAACTAAGGACTATTTTTGATGTGAATAATGGCCTAGTTAAATGTTCTGGCCTATCAAAACAACTCTTGGTCATGAAATCAACTTTTCTGAACATGCAATGAGAAAAATGTATAAGCATGCAGTCAACAAGCAATGCACGATCAACTCTGCCTTCACGATAAAGTTAGACATGCAGATCTGAACGCCAAAATGTTCCCATTAGTCCAGCATTAATGCTGACTATGTGCTCAGCCCATTTTCTGGAAAAACTGAAGGAAGGGAAAAAGTATCTCAACTAGCCTGGCTAGTCAAAACTGACCTCTTCAATCAAGTGCAACTTTGGAATCAAACAGACTTCCAGACTTCCTGGCTGCATGTCCTGGGGCAAGTTACTTAGGTTCTCTAAGCCTCCACTTTCTCATTTGTAAACCTGAGATATGTGCCTTTGCATGGTTACCGTAGGATTAGAAAAACATATTAAGTGCTTAGCAAAGTGCTTGCCATTTTAGCAGTTACTATTATTATTCCCTGAAAAGAAAATTCAACTCAACCCATATTTACTGAGTTCCTACTGTCTATGCTAGTCACTGCTGAGGCTTAATACAATCAGGTGGCTGCCTCCTAGGCTTAATTACCAAGAAAACCTTTTGTGTTATTGTTTTGCTTTTTGTTACTTAAGTATTACTTAAGAGATGGCACCTCTACTTGAAGGTTAAGACACACCTACCAACTCTGGGAGGTCTAAGGATCTCCCCAGCTCATCTTTCCTACTATTCTTCCTTAGTCCTGTTTGATTCTTTCACCTCCAAAGAGCATGTTATTAACTGAAAAGCTTTCATGCAATTATTACCTGCAATCCAACTCAGGTACGGGGGCTGCATCAGAATGGGGTCATAGTTAATCCCAATCTTGACTTTCTCTCTCTCTCTCTCTATATATATATCCCAGTCTAAGTATTCCATGAAGTGACAGTCCTTCAACTATAGCAGTGATGATAGCCCAGAGAACAATATTCCCAGAAACTGATTGCTGTGGCCCCAGAAGAAAAGCTGGGCAGACCCATCCCATAATCTACCTCCAAATCTCCAAATGCAGTATCCTAATGTGCCTACCCAACACTCCAGGGAAAGGATTTACCACTGTCAGAAATGTAGCTAAAATGTCAAAAGAACATGAAACTGGCAATATATTTTGTGAAATGTCATGGTGCTTTCTATTTTATGACAGTGTAATCATTGCAAAAATTTCAAAAGACAGGAAAAAAAAAAGTTACAAGCACCATCTCTTGGAGCACAAATATCAAAACAGTGATCCATGGTCCCATACCACAGATATAATATTTGGGCTTGTAGAGTATTTTAAAATTATTTGAACTTGTTTTTTAAAAATTGGGAAATTTCACAATTTAAAAATTAAGAGTTCTTGAAAAATTTAGACTTCATAACACTGGCTTGATCTTGCAATCTTTAGCTGAGGTGCATACTAACTGCTTGTGGGAGATAGTGTATACCCTCCAGTCACCATGTTTTTCTTGAATTTTCTTTTTAAATCCGCCTGTGGGACAGGCTTCAGCCATCAGTTGATAACTTCTGATACAGATGGTAAAGTGTCACACAAATGTCACATAATGTATTTGAAAACGCTGAAGTTTTAAAAACCATAAAGTGGTTTTCAAAAATTTGATTAGTTTTTACACTTGAGGCTCTGAACATACTTTTCTTTGAGGCAATGGCCTTGACAAATGATTCCTTAAACCTAACTTAACAAGAAAACACCAATGCAGAAAGCAAAAAGAAATGCACCATTTTCAAGTTTTGGGTTATTCTGTAATAAGACAGAGCAAAATGACATAAAGGGGAGAAGATACCAGCACATGTCCTGTTAAAAACAAACACTTATGGTGGCAATCTGAAGAAAACAAAAATTAGAGCTCTTTAATATAGCAAACCTAATAATTAGTTTTTCTGAAGAAAACAGAAGTTAAAACTCTTTAATGTATCAAGCCTGACAATTAGTTTTTCTTCTCCTCTGAAATGCAAAGCATGCTTTCAGCATGCACACACACACCCACACATGTATGCCAAGTCGTATCTTACAAATTCCAGAAGTGCACCAGGGTTCTACTCCAGACTTGAAAAGGATCCTCTCTCTGGAAAATGCAGACAGCTTAGTAATGTGCTTTTATTTTTTGTGTGATGTGCTGCAGCTTGTAGTGAGAGCTTCTGACTATAGAGTTTCTTGATATGGGTAAGTAAAAAAAGGTTTTTGCATCCTCTTGCCTGAAGACATGGAAATACACTGTACATATATTTCATAGGAGCACAGAGGGATGATATTTTCAGGTTCCTCTGTGATCTTTAAAATTCCCATGAGATCAGTTACCTGACTGCAGTCACTGTAGGACAACTATCAGGAGTTTGAAGGTACTGGTATTCTTGTCAAATTTACGTATTTTTAATTAAACTCTCTGATATCCCATAGTCATATTTCAAAATAAATTTATTTTGAAAAAACTACAGCATATAAAAGACCACTGCTTTGACAAAGAAGCAGGTAATAAGAGATGGTTCCTCCTCCCACATATTAAAAGTTTTCAAATGAATATTAATCAATGCTTTAAAAATGTCACTTATTGTACTGTGGAGCACACCTGCTTGAAAGTAGTTTACAGGTAATAATTTTTTTAAACATTTCTTGGCTTTGCTGACATCTTTTAACAATGCTCACAATGCATGCCAATCACCTTACTTTTACAGCGTGAAATAAGACTCTTCCAACTCAGTGGGATAATACTGCTAACTGTACTCCTATGGCATCTTTTAACTCAACAGGAAGAAAAGGCAGGTAAAGTGGTTTTCAACAAGCGCGAACCTGGGATGTGCTACCATGATGAGTTCACTGCAGAGGCCAAGTTCAGGCCCCTAATAGACGAGGCCTCCACTGCCTGCTACTCTCCTGACTCACCATCTGATCACCTGCTACCTCTGCCATGGAGGAGGAGAATAATATCAACCACAGTTCCCACATCCACAATCAGGATCTTTATGACAATTTAATCTAGAGCACTAGAAAAAAAATCCCTTGATTTAAAAAACACAGCATACCAAGTATACCTGATAAATTCGCTTTGACACCTTCTTTTTTTTAAAGAAAAATTATGCAATCATTCACACACATGAGATAAGTATATGAAAACCTAATTGACTAAAATCAAGAGAATGGTAAATAATGTCACATTGAATAGCTACAGCTGCACTGTCCAATGGAGTAACTTCCAGTCACATGTAGCTATTTAAAATAAAATAAAATTAAAATTCAGCTACTCAGTCACACTGACAACACTGCAAGTGTTCAGTGTGTTCACATTTAGCCAGGAGAAACTGTATCGAAGAACACAGATATACAGAATATTTCCATCATTGTAGAAAATTCTTTTGGACAGTGCTGGGATAGAGGAAATAACCAAAAGAAATCCAGAAGAATAATGTTGGTAACCAACATCTTTGCATCGCTGTATAGTACTAAAAAGACACTTTTTTTGGTACTGAAATAGACAATGGAAATAAGCATCTTAATTAATTTTACTTTGAGATGATAGATAAAAGCTGGCTTGAATGTCAGAATTCACTTATTAGTGACTCTCCATAATACAACTTGACAGCATAGTTCAGATACAGAACTTTGTTTCTCCGTGTTATTCATTAATTCAAGCTGATGACATATAACTAAAGCTGAAACTACTCAGGGTCCTCGCCCTATAAATCTCATGTGCTTATTTGGAAACTACTATTTTAAGCCCAAGGTAATATTTTTTTCTTCCTTCACTCTCATTCCTTTTCTGACAGTTTCCTAAAGTCAAAAGTCAAGCATCTTTGTTAATTCCAGGACTGCAAGTAACCAGATTCAGCTCTAAACAGGCCTCCTACTATTAAAGTAGCAGCAATATATATATGTGTATATATTTAGATGCCACCCAATAGTATAGACATGACTTATACTTGAAGAGGATGCGTTCCAACAACAAGCTTCTTTGTGAAATTTCATTCAAAACTAGGAGCAATGTAGGAGACCCCACTGATGCATCCAGAGACATAAATTAAATGAAAGGAGGTTAGTATAGTATTTCTGAAGGCTATTTAAGATGCAAAATGTACTGAAAAACCTAAAATCTGGAAGTCTAGGGTAGAGGGAAAGGAGTGCTCAAGCCTGAAGGGACCAGGCATCTGCCAGGACAACCTGGAACGGGGCAGGCTGGGGCAGAAATGGCTCTGGGTCCCAGGAAAATCTCAGGACAGTGGGACACTTTCCTCTGGGGCCAGTAAGTCAGGACCTGGCCCTTCCTTTCCTGAGTGAGATGTCCCAAAATGAAACTGTGCTCTGGGGAGTTTGTCTGGGGTAAGTGTCCCTTCTCATGCCAGAATTGACAATGGGAATGATGCATGTCAAATTTTAGCTTTGGGCTAAGAAAGCAAAAGAAAAGGCCCCGAAAAGCTTCAAATTCAAGTGTTTGTGAGGGCAGAGTCACCATGGGTAGGAAGGTGCAGGGTGTGGTGGTGGAGAACACTGAGCAGAAAAAGATGACATTAGAGACAAATTAAAACATTTTCCTGATTTTGCTGAACTTGGAACCTATTCAACAAGGAATTGAAAAAGAGGGGCTACACTCTGTATGAAGAGGTGGTAATGTTGGCATTCATGATTCAGAAAGATGATTTATTAATCTTTTTGCACATACCTGACTTGATTCTCAATCAGAGGATATCATTCATATTTTAAACAACAAATGAGTAGAGTTTTTCAAGGGCTACAAATGAACTAAGACAGTGGGAGAAAGACAGATACAACATGGGATGGCAAGAATGAACCTACACCGAACCTAAGGGATCTAAATATTTTTCAATATTTTGAAATAAAATCTTTATACAAAGTACAAGAAAATGTTGGAAAGGGACAGGCAGAAAAACACTGAGAGAAAAATAGACATCCTGATTTTGCCAAAACCATCTATGCTAAATATAGGGGATGGCAAAAGGAACCATCTAGCTATGAGATAAGTAGCAGAATCTGTAAGTAGAAATGGCACAAAAGTACGGCTGCGTTTGTCTAGGAGCTGTCTAAAGTTTGACAGTGTCTGATTAACAATCAAATAATGAGGTGTGTGGTTTTTTACCTTTAAGAGAGGTTCTAATTTTAAAAGTGAAGGTGATGTAAATCCACCTACAGAAATATTTAAAATAGAAAGTAAGCGAAGAGATGGAGTAGAGCGAAGAATTTTAGACACTCAGCTTTCAGAGGAACTGAAGGATACTAAATGTATCTCAATGGCCTTTGCTAGTTGAGCAGCAATGTCACTGAGGAATGGGCACTGGGCAAGAGGACAGGGTAGCATGGCTTCTAGTTCAAGCATAGGCCTGGGAGGAAATGATGTGCCCCCAGACACAGCAGCTCGCCTCCTCATCTGAATCATGGGGTAGGAAGGTATCCTTCTGCCTCACCACACACCAAGATCATGGATGGTGCATGCTGGGTAACCCACCACAGGGCCACTGGAGACAATAAGGAGTGTGTATAGCCATGGGACATAAGCCAACAAGAGAAGTAACCTAAGAGGTAGGAAGGAACAAGAGGTAGGAAGGAACATGAACACACTGCGAACCCCCAAAATCAGAATATTAGCTGGCCATGGTGGCATGCGCCTGTAGTCCCAGCTACTCAGGAGGCTGAGGTAGAAGGGTCACCTGAGCCCAGGATGTTGACACTGTGATAAGCTGTGATTGTATCACTGCACATTGGCCTAAGGGACAGAGTGAGACCCGGAGGAAAAAAAAGAAAATAAAAGAATTACCATTTTACAGATAAGAAAAAAAAAGGCTCAGAAAGTTGAAGTGCTTTGTCCTAATTCACAGGGTAAACTTATCCATGCTTACCTAAGTTACGGGTGATAAGCCTCCATGTTCTGGAATACAGAGTTCTAAATACCTAAAACATAATAAAACTATCTAGGAGAGGTGACATTTCTTGAGAGATCCCAGGAAGACATGTAGGTACCGTGTTTCCTCAGGTGGAAGCGATCCCCTAAGCACTCTCCCTGGCAGCTCTGACAGGCAACATGAAGCACATGCCTATTCTGGAGCCTCCCTGGCAACCCGCCCCAGTTCAAAGTCCTTGCCTCCTTAGGTTTTTCTCTTAAAAACAAACAAAAGTCAGTCTTACTTCTTCAGTGTGGTGATTTCAGATCCGTCTCTGCCTTAGCCTTAGGAAAGTCTTCCTCAAGCTTCCTCTTTCCTAGTCACCAGCAAAGACAGTGGATTTTGGGAAAAGTATCAGAAACTCCATAGTAACTTTACTTAGCAGTTTAAGGGAATTCTAAAGCTTTAGAATAATTACTAACTAATGAACTAACGAACTAACTAAATAAATGGAGGCTACAACCTATCTCTAGGGATGGCTGTTAAGAAAGAATCATCATAGCATAGTTTAAAACAAAGCCCTCTGTAAACTACAGCACATCAAACAAACAAACTCACTACAATTATAAGAAACTGGAGGCTACTAACTTTCTTGAACACTAATTACAAGATTTTTTTGTAGGCATCTTGCTGAAAAACTGGTAAGAATGGTATACAGTGTCACAAAGTCCAAAAGGAGTGGGAAACAGTTGACTGGTTTTGTTAGAGCTTCTCTTTGTTCATATATATGGTTTCTTTGAAAGGATAAAAGTAGGAGGGCTACTTGCTATATTAAGCCACACACACAAAAAAAAGCTTTTGAGCACAGCGACAATTTTTTCTTTAATGTCCTGATGATCAAGGTGTCATACTAGCAGATGGGTGGATCCTTACATGTCATAAAGGAAAACCACCTAATCACTGTTTAGTTTCCGAAGTTACATGATGACATTTATGTGACCAGCATTCCACGGGGTAGAGAATTAAAATGACAAGTGAGGATGTATGTCCTATTGGGCCTCTTATAAGGAAGTATACCTAACGTGAAAAAAGTAGAGTCTAGTCTTAAAAGGTATGTAAGCTACATTTTAGTACATCATGTACAATTAGGAAAAAAAACAGGGAAATGAGCACAGAAAACAAGAACAGGCCAGAGTGGTGAAGCAGGAGTCCAAATCCAAACTTAATATGATGAAAATGAAGAATTCCTGTCCACTTTAGAAGGGAATATGATAGGAAAAGAAAGTGAGAAATGAAAGTATAGTAGAATGAAAAGAAACTTAACATTACTCAAGACAATGAAATATATTTTATTAAGCAGTTATTTCTGAGGTCAATTCCCTTATACATTAGTTATATGGCTTCTACCATTAAAGTAAGCAGAGCGGAATAAAAGGAGAATAAAGATATTCTTAAGATGCTCTAGGAAATAGAAGAATGGAAGTCATGTGTAATGTTGCACAGAATCAATAGAATTATAGCTAATATGAAACTCTTAAGGCTAGACAAACAGCATTTGGCCAAGAGAAGGGCTGAGGAACAGGTGACAGACAGCAAGCACTGGCCTCTGAGGTGCCAGGGCAGCAGACATTTCAAGTTAGCTGCAAAAGACTTGGGGCAGGGCCTGAGAAGAAATCTACTGCTCTAAGTAAAAGCATGAATGAGGAGTTCTGTTCAAAGCAAAGGGGATGAGGTGAAGAGAACCCTGATTCTACAACAGCAGAAACACTGAAACCCACTTGCAGGAGAAAAGAGTCAACTAATCAATAGAGTATATGTAAAAACAAGAGAATCCAAGGTGACAGAAAGACAAAAAAGTGTACTGCTACATTCTTCAGAAAACGTTATGTTAATGTTAGCAGAAATTGGGTCGCTTCGGTTGTAGAGAAACAACTTTGAATATGCAAATGTAATGAGTATATAACTTAAATGACTGCAAAGCTCAAATGTGTTAATATATGGGAAACCATCTGTTATACGTTAAGTCTATATATCTGGCAGCAGTGCAGTTACAGAGGATGACGACACCAGGTCTATGTACCTGTAATCCACAAAGATGTTCAGTAGTTTTTTAAGCCAACCAGTCTCAATGATCTGCCCACGAAATCCTGGCAAATGTTGCTAATAGTAATTTGACTAATAGAACTGCTTAAACTGTAAGTATTTTTGAAGTACCTGTCTACCCCTTTGGCAAGTGTGCTAACAAGCCAAGGAGTAGTCACTAAGCAGAAGGAAGGAGGAGCAGGGGCCATGAATAATCTGTCCACTGGAGTATCAGCACCTGGACAATTAATATCTGACTATATTGGCAAAGTGACTGAACACTCCATAGTGGGTAACAGCACTTTGGCTTCATGTACCTAGCATTTAATTACTGCAAGTACATAATTACCTATTTAAGAATGCAAATGAGTTACTACAAGGAAGAAGTTTTAGGTCACTGGAGACTACTGCAAGATAAATTTACATGAGTTGATGGTTAAAATGAAAAGGAAATACTATATACACAAAAGCATGAGAGGAAGAAATACAGTCATATACCCCCTTATCTGGGGTTTTGCTTTTTGTAGTTTCTGTTACCCCCTGGTTAACACCTCGGTGTGAAAAATTAAATGGAAATTCTAGAAATAAACAATTCATCAGTTTTAAAC
Source organism: Cephalopachus bancanus (assembly GCA_027257055.1). Classification (NCBI taxonomy): domain Eukaryota; kingdom Metazoa; phylum Chordata; class Mammalia; order Primates; family Tarsiidae; genus Cephalopachus; species Cephalopachus bancanus. Next base: position 1,622,428 of record JAPVLO010000022.1, on the reverse strand, counting down.
TGTGTGCTCTTCTGAATAGTGTGATGAAACTTTGCACCATCCTGCTCCACTCTGCCTGGGATGTGACTTTGCCCATTGTCCAGTGTATCCACACTGTATACACTACCCAGTCTACCCCCGCCTGTTAATCACTTAGTAGCTGTGTCCATTATCAGTGCTTATATTCAAGTAATCCTTATTTTACTTAATAATAACCCCAAAATGCAAGAGTAGTGATGTTGGCAACTAGTCAGCAGGGAAGCCACAAAGGGCTTCCTTTAAGTGAAAAGGTAAAAGGTCTTGACTTAATAAAGAAATAATACCAATTGTACGCTGTAGTTGCCAAGATACAGAGCAAGAATGAATCTTCTATTCATACAATTGTAGTTAAGGAAAAATAAATGCACACTAGGGTTTTTTTTCTTCTCTTTTTTAAGAAACAGGGCCTTGCTCTGTCGCCCAGGTTGGAATGCAGTGGTATAATCATAGCTCACTGCAACCTCAAACCCCTAGGCTCAAGTGATCCTTCAATTTCAGCCTCCTGAGTAGCTAGGACCACAGGCATGTGCCACCACACCCAACAAATTTTTCAATTATTTTTTTGGAGAGATGTGGTGTCACAGAAACACTGATACCCATTTACAAGAGAAAAGAGTAGGTCAACTAATCAAAAGGGCACATGTAAAAACAAGAGGGTCCAAGGTGAAAGTTATTTTACACTAAGTCATGCCTTTGTTCATTTAAAAGTTCTTACTACAGATAATCATTTTTTTAACCTATACGGTAGATCTCCTTATTCAATGGGGATATGTTCCAAAACCCCCAGCAGGTGCCTGAAACCTGACTGCCATCAATCAGAACATGTTTCTGTTCATGTCTTCCACCTATACATGTAGTGTCATTTCCATCTTAACTAAGCACTTATTATGCACTGTGGCTTTAACTTTTGCAGTTTGAGGATTGACAACAAAACTAGCATGAGGCTGGGTGCAGTGGCTCATAAATGTAATCTCAGCACTTGGGGAGGCCAAGGCTGGATTGTTTGAGCACAAAAGTTCAAGGCCAGCCTGGACAACACAGGAAGACCCCATCTCTAAAAAAAAAAACCAAACAAACCAAAACAAACAAAACCTTTCCTAACTCCATAAACAATAAGAGTGAGAAAAAGAGCAAGATGCTATATTGGGATTTATACTCCTGTTTTTCTTTAACTTTTTTTTTTAGAGAAATGTGTAGGGGGACACAACATCAATTAGGGTAACTGATCGCAAACCAGGGGAAGTGAGGATCAGCGGGAGGCCCAAACTTCACTTGTATGAAGACCTCTTATGTACCTAATCCTAAATTGTGCACCCCACACCTTTTAAAATTAAAATTCCAAAAATTTAAAAAAGAAATGTAATCACTAAAAAAAAAGAACACAATTATTTTATATTCTTTCTGCCTGGGAACTTTAGACATCTTCAAGGAGTGAGAAAGAGCTTTAAAAAAGCTGGTGGATCTGCAAATTCCATGTGAAAGTAACAAAAATAATAGTTTATTAACCAAGTTGATTAAACTCTGGCTAAAAACTCATTAGCTATGTGTATTTTCCTGGATGTATATAACAAACCAATAAAAAAGTAAAAAAAAAAAAAAGAAGGGTGAACTTGTGAGATTCTCCAAATGCGAGTTCCCAAAAAGACTCTAACTTTCCTTCCCCACCCCCCAGCCCACCACCAGCTGTGCTGGTCCGAGGCCCGGAGACCTTCGGTCCCACACAGGGCCGGATGTTGCAGCCCCCTGCTGTGGCTGTTCCACCATACGCACGGGAGTCTCAGGCCTCAGATCCCTCCCTGGCTACATCGTCTCTCGCACAGCACCCAGCACCAAGCCACCGGTCACTCAGGAAGGCTCTGGGCGCCTGCCCCTCAGAGACACCGGTCCCATTCCTGGCTGAAGTACCCTGTGGGGGGGCCAGGGCCACTCTCACCGCTCACCGCATGCCCGTTGGAGCCTTGGAGCTCTGGAGCTCTGGGCCCACCCTGGCTGAGGTACTCAGCGCGTGATCCCAAGCTTGGGGACCCAGACAAGTGGAGAGAAATGGATCTACGAAAGAGAATCTGCCTCCGCCATTTTCCAGGCAGAGATTTCCATTGCCCCGCCTACTATCAACAACCCCCACCTACCCGGCCAAGCTAAGTTTCATCAGTGAGGGAGAATTAATATCTTTCCCAGATATCCAATCCCTAAGAACTTATGCTGCCACCAAACCACCTCTACATGAAACACTTAAGAAAGTCCTAAACACAGAAGAAAAGGAAAAAGAACAATGTTCTTCACAAGAGTACAGAGAAAAGAATAAAGTATATATGAACCAACCCCCAAACCAAAAGAAAGACAAAAAAAAAACAAGTGGAAGAACAACAACTATATAAGAACTCTATGATAAGGATGAACTCTCACATTTCAATAATTAGGCTGAATGTGAATGGACTAAACGCACCACTGAAAAGACATAGAATGGCAAAATGGATAAAATATCACCAGGCAACAATATACTGCCTTCAAGAGACCCATCTCACTAGAAAGGACATACACAGACTCAAAGTAAGAAGATGGGAAACAAATTTTCAGGCAAATGGAACACAAAAGAAAGGAGGAGTCGCGATTCTAATTTCAGACAAAATACCACTTAAGCTATCAAAAATTAAAAAAGATACAGAGGGCCACTACATAATGATAAAAGGTTCACTCCATCAACAAGAAATGTCTATCCTAAACATATATGCACCCAACATAGGTGGGCCAACTTTCATAAAGTAACTTCTAGGAAAACTAAAGAAAGATACTGACTCTAACACCATCATAACTGGGGACTTTAATACCCCACTCACAACCCTAGACAGATCATCAGGACAAAAAATCAGAAAGGAGATCTGGAACCTCAATGTGACTTTGGACCAAATGGACTTAATTGATACCTACAGAACACTCCATCCAAAGACCACAGAATACATATTCTACTCATCACCGCATGGAACTTATTGTAAGATCGACCACATAATTGGCCATAAATCAAGCATAAGCAAATTTAAAAGGACCGAAATTCTACCATGCACCTTCTCGGACCACAGTGGAATAAAAATAAACATTAACACCAACAAGGTCCCCCCAAAACCCACAAAGACATGGACACTAAACAGCATGATGCTAAACAACTCCTGGGTCAATGATGAAATCAAAACAGAGATCAAAAGATACCTGGAAACAAATGAAAATGAAGAAACATCTTACCAAAATCTCTGCGACACCTTAAAAGCTGTAGTAAGAGGGGAGTTTATATCCCTGCAAACACACATGAAGAAAATGGAAGGAATACAAATTAACAGCCTAACAAGCCACCTAAGGAAGCTGGAAAAGCAAGACCACAAAAACCCTAATTTCAGCAGAAGAATCCAGATCACCAAAATAAAAGCCCAAATCCAGGACATAGAAGACAAAAAGATAATACAAAAAATCAATGAAACAAAAAGCTGGTTCTTCGAAAGGATAAACAACATCAATGGTCCCCTAGCTAGACTGACCAAGAAAAAAAGAGAAAAAACCCAAATAAGCACAATCAGAAACACAAAAGATGAAGTCACATCTGACCCTGAAGAAATACAAAAGATCATTAGAGACTACTACGTACACTTGTATGGAAACAAACTTGAAAACCTTAAGGAAATGGAGGACTTTCTGACATCACACCACCTACCTAGGTTGGAACAAGAAGAAATTGAGACCCTATATAGACCAATAACAATCAAGGAAATCGACTACATAATAAGAAAACTACCTACAAAAAAAGAGCCCTGGTCCAGATGGCTTTCCAGCAGAATTCTATAAGACATTTAAGGAGGAGCTGATATCAATCCTACTGAAGGTACTCCAGGCAATTGAAAAAGATGGAACTCTCCCCAAATCATTTTACGAAGCCAACATCACATTGATACCCAAGCAGGTAAAGATCCAACAAAGAAAGAGAACTACAGGCCAATATCTTTGACGAACATAGATGCTAAAATTCTCAACAAGATCCTAGCAAACCAGATTCAACAATACATCTCAGAAATCATCCATCATGACCAAGTAGGCTTCATATCTGGGATGCAAGGCTGGTTCAACATTCATAAAACCATAAATGTAATTAAATATATCAACAGATGCCCAAACAAAAACCACATGATTATATCATTAGATGCAGAAAAAACTTTTGATAATATCCAGCACCACTTCTTGATAAAAACCCTCAAACATCTAGGCATACGGGGAACATACCTCAAAATAGTAAAAGCCATCTACGAGAAACCCACAGCCAGCATACTCCTAAATGGACAAAAATTGAACCATTTGCCCTGAAAACTGGAACAAGACAAGGATGCCCACTCTCACCCCTCCTGTTCAACATAGTATTGGAAGTCCTGGCTCGAGCAATCAGAGAAGAGAAGGCAATCAGGAGTATCCAAATAGGAAAAGAGGAAGTCAAGTTATCTCTCTTTGCAGACGATATGATTGTGTACCTTGAAAACCCAAGAGAATCTGTCAAAAACCTCCTTACACTGATAAAGGCCTTTGGCAAAATCTCAGCATACAAAATAAATGTGCAAAAGACAATCGCATTTCTTTACACCAATAATAAACAAACAGAAACCCAAATAAAAACCACAATTCCATTCACAATAGCCACACACACAAAAAAGAAATACCTTGGCATCTTCCTAACCGGAGATGTGAAAGACCTTTACAATGAAAACTACAAAACACTGCTCAAAGAAATCAAACATGACAACAAGTGGAAAAATATCCCATGCTCATGGATTGGAAGAATCACGGATTGGAAGAATCAACAGAATATCCCATGTTCATGGATTGGAAGAATCAACATTTTCTTCATGTCCATCTTACCTAAGGTAATCTACAAATTCAATGCAATACCCATCAAATTACCAGCAATATTCTTCTCAGACCTAGAAAAAACAACAGAGGAATTCATATGGAAACACAAATGACCAAGAATAGCCAGAAAAATCCTCAGCAAAAAAACAAAGCAGGAGGTATCACATTACCAGACTTCAAACTTTACTATAAAGCTACAATCATCAAAACAGCTTGATATTGGTACAGGAACAGGCATATAGACCAATGGAATAGAATTGAGATTCCAGAAGCAAAATCTCAATCTCTCACCCAACTCATCTTTGACAAAGCCTCCACCACCTACCACTGGGGAGAGGAGAACGTATTCAGTAAATGGTGCTGGGAAAACTGGCTGACCACATGCAGAAGATTGAAACAGGACCCCTATCTATCCCTATACACAAAAATTAACTCCAAATGGATCAGAGACCTAAATGTAAAACCTCAAACCATAAGAACCTTAGAAAATGAAGGACATACCCTCATGGAAATCGGAACTGGCATCCAATTCCTGAACAAAACCTGAAACCCACAGGTCATAAGAGAGAAGATAGACAAGTGGGACCTTATTAAACTGACAAGCTTCTGCAAAGCCAAAGAAACCATCAAGAGAGAAGGGAGACAGCCTACAGACTGGGAAAAAGTATTTGCCAACACCAGGTCTGACAAAGGCTTAACATCTTGGATCTACAAGGAACTCTTTTGTGCTGAAAAGAAAAAAACAAACAGCCCCATTATAAAATGGGCAAAAGATATGAACAGACACTTCACAAAGGAAGACATATGAGCAGCCAACAGACACATGAAGAAATGTTCAACCTCACTAATCATCAGGGAGATGCAAATCAAAACCACACTGAGATACCACCTAACTCCAGTCAGAATGGCAATTATCAACAACTCAAAAAATAACAGCAGCTGGAGAGGGTGTGGTGAAAAGAGAACACTTCTACACTGTTGGTGGGAGTGTAAACTAGTGCAACCTCTGTGGAAAGCAGTGTGGCGATTCCTAAAAGCTCTAAATATCAACCTCCCATATGACCCCGCAATCCCCCTACTGGGAATATATCCTGAAGAACTCAAATCACTCTATAAAAAAGATACCTGCACACGTATGTTTATCGCAGCATTGTTCACAATAGCAAGAACCTGGAAGCAAACATGCTGCCCATCAAAAGAGGACTGGATTAAAAAAATGTGGTACATATACACGACGGAATACTACGTAGCCATAAAAAAGAACAAAATCATGAATTTCGCAGCAAACTGGATGGAACTAGAGTCTATAATACTGAGTGACCTCTCACAGAAACAAAGATCCGAGTATCACATGTTCTCACTCATATAGTTGACCTTGAATATCCAATGTAATACTATAAGAAAATGGCTGACAGTAGTGGGAAACTATGGGGGGGGAAGGAGAGGGGATTAACGGTAGTAAATATCTGTCTGGGGACAGGGAAACACCTCTTAACAATGGTGCCTGAACGAAACAAACTTGTATACCTAACCCTTAACTGTACCCCAAAATATTGATTATTAAAAAAAAAGAAAACCCTCATTAGTTAAAATAAATACAAATGAAACTGTCAAAATAAACCCTGAAAACCAAAATGTTCTGACAAGGATTTCAGAAGAATGGAGGACAAAGAACGCTAGAATAATGCTAATGGATAAGCAATTCCATGAACCCCAAAGAATCTGATAATGCTGGTGACAGGCCAAAAAAAACAAAACACCAAAAAAGGAAAAGTAAATTTTTCTTGTGGCTATAAGTACTCTACCTCAAGGTGACATTGGCAAGAAAAACTGACTCTGAAAGAGGAAAAAAAAACCCCATCCCCTCTCCAAAAATGAAAGTTTAGTTGCAGATTCACATCCATGGTGATGATGGCTTTGTCCCCCCAATTCTTGCAGTGAATATCCCTGGGCCTGCCAGGGCACCTACCACCCAGGGCCCCTAACAGAGCACTGGTCTGTCAGATCCCCTAGACTTAGCACATTTGGCAATTTCATTAGACCCGACAGGCTGGGCAGAAACAAGGCTGTTTCTCCTACTCCCATAAAAATCAAATTGCTCTACGAATAAATCTGTCTCCCACTCCCAGTACAAGGATACAGATGCCTAAAGTTTAGTGTGCTGGATACAAACAAGATACCAGAAATAGATAACTTGAATTGTAGACCACATCGGTACCTTTAAACTTTCATGGGTACTAAGTTTGTAAAACTTTACCATTTAATCAGTCTTCTCAACACTGCATATTTTATGTTTCCACTATTAACCCAACTCTTATAGGGAATGTGAACTTTACCTTGGCTATATTGATATGACCTGGAGTTCCATTTTTCATCATAACAAATATGTGGAAAAGAAAAGTTGACTAGTGTTTGGTAGTGCTGGTACTATTTTATTTTACTCTATATAAATACTTACCTCTTTGACGCTGTGTGTTACTGCCCATATTAGAAAAACTCTTGACATCACCTGGAAAGAAGTCAGCACAACAGAAGATGGAACAATTCCTGAAAAAGATTTTAGGATGGATAAATAAATGGACTGTACTAAGTTTTGGCATATAATAAATTTCCTAAAACATTTCGATTTAAATATTTAGAGCCAAAACCATCTTGGGCAACTGAAATGTACTTATGTTGCTAGACAAAAGTTTTTCAATGTAGTCAATATTAAGAACTTTTTCCTCCTTCAAAACAATAATATTGTTAATGGCACTACCAAACAATGGAATCTGAGCAGCTTTCATAAGTCATTCAAAACCACTGACTGAGTACAGTATTTTTTAGACTTATCCTACAGATAGGGAAACTAAGACCACCACCTAACCTTTAGACAATAAAAGGTTCTTTACAATTCGGGTTTCAAACAAATAGGCAACAAAAGGTGGGAAATCAATCCTATTTGTGTCTAATGAATGTTAATAGCTCCTGGAGATCAGACTTGATATACTATCTAATAGTTACCAGGTATTTTTTATTATCTACTTGAATATTTTGCCAAAGCATAGCAAAAACAAAGATTATGTTTAAAACTGTTTCCTCACTTTGTTCATTACAGGCACTGGTACAATTACCCTTCCAATATCCTCAAGTTGTAACACTGAAATAATCTTTAATATTTTAGATAATCATCAAATTCTGCTAAGTTTACATTTCTTTGGCCTGTCCCAGGGGTGAGCTAACACTCCTGATTAATTATCCCCTCCTGACCACTAGCAATAATATAATTTATCTCAACACTAGCAGAAACCAACCAAGCATCTTTTGACCTGACAGAAGGTGAATCAGAACTAGTTTCAGGGTTTAACGTTGAATACACTGCAGGGCCCTTTGCATTGTTGCTTTCTTCAACTCATCTTTTTTTTTTTTAACTTTGAATTTTTTTATTTTAAAGATATGGAGTACAGTTCAGGGTTAGGTATACAAATGTTCATTATGTTAATGAGGTGTACCCCCCTTCCCCAGGCAGATTCCCACTACTGCCAATCCCGCCTCTCCCCCGCCACTCCACCCCCCACCCCCCGTTTCCTGCTATTGCCAATCCCTCTCTTTTAGTATTATGATAGTTGTTCAAGGTCCACTTAAGAGTGAGAACATGTGATACTCAGTTCTTTGTTTTCATGAAAGATCACTCAGTATTATAGTCTAAGTCCATCCAGGCTCTGCGAAGTTCATGATTATGTTCTTCTTTATGACTGCATAACATTCCATTGTGTATATGTACCACTTTTTTTATATACAGTTCTCTTTTGATGGGCAACACGGTTGGTTCCATGTTCTTGCTATTGTGAACAATGTTGTGATAAACATATGTGTGCAGGTATCTTTTTTATAGAGTGATTTGAGTTCTTCTGGGTATATTCTGAATAGGGAGATTGTGGGGTGATATGGAAGGTCGAGTTTTAGAACTTTTAGGAATCGCCACACTGTTTTCCATAAAGCTATACTAGTTTACACTCCCACCAACAGTGTAGAAGTGTTCTCTTCTTGCCACATCCTCTCTAGCATCTGTTATTTTTTGAGTTATTGATGATGGCCTTCCTGACTAGAGTAGGTGGTATCTCAGTGTAGTTTTAATTTGCATTTCTTTGATGACTAGTGAGGCTGAGCATTTTTTCAATTATTTGTTGGCTGCTCCTATATCTTCTTTTGAGAAGTGTCTATTCATATCTTTTGCCCACTTTTAATGGGGCTGTTTTTTTCTTTTCAGCACATTTGAGTTCCTTGTAGATCCTAGATGTTGGGCCTTTGTCAGACGTACAGCTGGCAAATATTTTTTCCCAGTCTGTGGACTGTCTCCCTGCTCTCTTGTTGGTTTCTCTGGCTTTGCAGAAGCTTGTCAGTTTGATGAGGTCCCACTTGTCTATCTTACCTCTTATGGCATAGGCACTTGGGATTTTGATCAGGAGTTGGTTGCTAGTTCCAATTTCCATAAGGGTGTCTCCTGCATTTTCTAAGGTTCTTACAGTTTGAGGTTTTACGTTTAGGTCTTTGATCCATTTAGAGTTGACTTTTGTGTATGGGGACAGGTAGGGGTCTTGCTTTAATTTTCTGCATGTGATCAGCCAGTTTTCCCAGCACCATTTACTGAATAGGTTCTCCTCTCTCCAGTGGTAGGTGGTAGAGTCTTTGTCAAAGATGAGTTGGTTGAGAACTTGAGGTTTTGCTTCTGGAATCTCAATCCTGTTCCGTTGGTCTATATGCCTGTTCTTGTACCAATACCAGGCTGTTTTGATTACTGTAGCTTTATAATAAAGTTTAAAGTCTAGGAGTGTGATACTTTCCGCTTGTTTTTTTTTTTTTTTTTTTTGCTGAGGATTGTTTTGGCTATTCGTGGTCGCTTACGTTTCTGTATGAATTCCTGTATTGTTGTTTCCAGGTCTGAGAAGAAAGCTGCTGGTAATTTAATGGGTATTGCATTAAATCTGGAGATTGCTTCAACTCATCTTAAACCCAGCAATAAGCCATTATGTGTAAACATTTTCTCTTTGTAACTTTATCTGGCAAGGAACTGCTATGAAAATAAAAATTGGAAGCTTAATTGCTTAATTATGTATATTCAATTCAGCAACTTCCTTCCACTTCTTTCTGGCCTTACTGCTGCGGGCAACTAGACTTCCCACCTTTCTGTACCTCTCAAGTTGCACATGTGCCATGCCACAATTGCCAGGACTCTCTCTTTATGGTCGCAGATCCTTTTTCCACTTTAAAACTAACCTCGTAGCTTGAGCCCAGGAGTTCGAGACCAGCCTGGGCAACATAGCAAGACCTCATCTCTACAAAAAATAAAAAAATTGCTGGGCATGGCAGCAAGTACCTGTAGTCCCAGTTACTCAGGAGGTTGAGGCTGTGATGAGCTGTGGTCATGCCACTGCACTCAAGCCTGGGTGGACAGAGTGAGACCCTCAACTTATAAAATAAAATATAAAATAAAAATAAATCAAACTAACCTCAGTTTCAAAAGTCACGAGCCCAGATCAATTTTCATTCTTCCAAGTCCTCTAAAATACTTTCAGAATTCTGAACATTCATATGGTTAGACAAACTACAACTTGTCAAAAGCTTACATACAAATCAGGTAAATCTACAGTTGTTTCTACAGGTTTGGCTATGAGAGGAAATCACTATGTATCTCATTAAGAAAAAAAGATGCTATATTCTGTTAGAATGGGTTCCATAAAAGAAAATGTGAACTTTGGAGGGGAATGGTTTGCCTCCCAAAAGCAAGTAACATGAATATGTCAAGCACAATGCTTGGCATTTAGAGGTATCAAATAAATCTTTGAAGAATCAATGAAAGAATGAAAGAAAAATATAAATTTATGGACATATAGATCAATGGAATACACTGAGAGTCCAGAAATGAAATCTCAGATTTATGGTCAAATGATTTTCAACAAGAGTGCCAAGACAATTCAGTGGAAAAATAATTGTCTTTTCAACGAACGATGCCAGGACAATTGAATAGCCACATACAAAAGAATGAAGTTAGACGACTTCCTGACACCATATATGAAAATTAGTTTAAAATGGATCAAAGAACTAAATATAAGAGCTAAAACTATACAACTCTTAGGAAAAAACAAGGGTGAATCTTGTGACCCTGAACCAGGCAATGGCTTGTTAGATATGACACCAGGAAAAATAAATTTGACTTCATCAAATTTAAAAACATTTGAGTTCCAAAGGATACCAACAAGAAACTGAGAAGAAAACCCATAGATAAGAGAATATATTTGCAAATCATATATGATATGGGACTATATCCAAAATAAAGGCCTTGTACAACTCAACAATAAAAAGACAAATCAATTTAAAAATGGGCTAAGAATTTAAATAGGCATTTCTTCTATGGCCAATAAACACACCAAAAGATGCTTTTAACATTATCAATCATCAGGGAATTATAAATCAAAACCAAAATGAGATAGACTCCACATCCACTAGGATGGCTTTAATTAAAAAGATTAATAACAGTGTTGACAAGGATGTAGAAAAATTGTATCCCACCTCATAGGACTGCAAAATGTACAGTACAGTTATACTGGAAAACAGTTCGGCAATGGTTCAAGAGTTTGAATGACCTAGCAGTGTGTGCGTGTGCGTGTGTGTGTGTGTGCGTGGTGTGTGTGTGTGTGTGTGCGTGTGTGTGTGTGTGTGTGTGTGTGTGTCTCCATAAGAAATGAAAGCACATGTCTACATAAAAATTTGTAGCCGGACTTGGGAAGCTGAGATGAGTGGACTGCCTGAGCCGTGGGTTGTGTGTGTGTGTGTGTGTGTGTGTGTGTGTGTGTGTGTGTGTGTGTGTGTCTCCATAAGAAATGAAAGCACATGTCTACATAAAAATTTGTAGCCGGACTTGGGAAGCTGAGATGAGTGGACTGCCTGAGCCCATGGGTTCGAGACCCGCCTGGGCAACTTGGTGAGACCCCATCTCTACAATAAATCAAAAAACTAGCCGGGCGTGGTAGTGCGCGCCTATAGTTCCAGCTACTTGGAAAGCTGAGGCGGAAGGATAGCCGGAGCCCAGCAGGTCGAGGCTGTGGTGGCCGGGAGCAGCCACTGCACTCCAGTCTGGCCAACAGAGTGAGACTCCAACTCAAAAAAAAAAAAAAAAAATTTGTACATGTATGTTTACAGCAGTATTCACATTAGCCAAAAAGTGGAAAAATCAAAGTATCTATCAATAAAATAACAGACAAATAAAATGTGATATATCTGTAAAGTCGAAGACTAGAATAAAAAGAATAGAATAGAAAAGAATAAAATAGAATAGAATAAAAAGTCACAAATTCTTAAATTCAATTTAAAACTGAAGTATAGATGCATGATACAATATTGATAAACCTTGAACATGCTGAGTAAAAGAAGCCAGCAATAAAAGAATTCTTGTATGATTCAATTTATAGAAAATGTCCAGTATAAGTAAATCTATAGACAGAAAGTAGATTAGTGGTTACCTGGGCTGAGAGGTCTGGAGAAAATGCTGATAGGTATGGAATTTCTTTATGGGGTTATGAAAATGGTCTAAAATTTATTGGGGTAAATGTTGTACAACTCTAAGTGTGTGAATTATATGGCATGTGAATTATATCTGAATAAAGCTGTTATTTAAAAGAAAATGTATGAGTGAAATATAAAACCTAGTTATATAATTATGCAATACAGCTAAAGAAGATAATTAATGAGTCAAACATTTAGTGACTTAGCCAGATAACACTTCAAATAAGAAAAGTTAAAAACAAAATAAGGAACTGAGAATTAAAAAATTTCTTAAGGCCAGGCTCAGTGGCTCAGCCTATAATCCCAGCACTCTGGGAGACTGAGGCAAGAGGGTGGCCTAAGCCTGCGGGTTTGAGACCAGCCTGGGCAACTTACTGAGACCTAGTCTCTATAATAAAAATCAAAAATCATCCAGGCATGGTAGCATGCACCTGTAGTTCCAGCTATTTGGAAGGCTGAGGAGGAAGGATCACCAGAGCTCAGCAGGTCAACGCTGGGGTGGCCATGAGCATGCCACTGCACTCCAGCCTGGATGACAGAATGAGACTTCAACTCAAAAAAAAATTTTTTTCTTAAATGAATTGTTAAACATTTGCTGTTTAAAGCAAGACCATCATTATTTCTAGCATCTTTTTTTTTTTTTTTTTTTTGCTCAAAAAACAGTTCATTGCATAAAAAATATGATTTTTTTCCTTTCAGTTTTACTCTTCTTTGACCACTGAACCTGTGTGCTAGACTACTACTGTTTCTAGCAATGTTCTGGAACTGCTGCTTAACTTGGGGTAGATTGCAAAGTCCACGATCAGACTTCCAATTCATAAATTAAAAAACCTGATTCTATCCCATTCGCCAGTAAGAGTCAGGCTCTGGGAGACTGACTTATACTAATCAAAACCACAGGTTTTGAGTAGTAGGTCATAAACCAAAATGTCAATCTGTTCATTTATAATATGGGCACCGCCTTTCTAATAAGTAAATGACAGGGATTTTGAAGACTCTTATCTGGGGTATTGTTTTTCTGGTGTTGAAAATCAGAAATTTTAACATCTAGAAGGTATGGGGAAAGAACCATAATTCAGCTGACTGTAGGTTTGTTAAATATCCCTTCTCTATTATAAAGTACCCATGTCTAAAGAATGTAAATATTTGTATTTGTCTTCCTCTCAAAAATGTTAAATAAAAATGATCAGAGTGTCTTTCTTTCTTTCCTTCCTCCTTCCTGTCCCTTCTACCACACCTAGCTAATTTTTTTGTATTTTTGTAGAGATGAAGTCTCACTATTTCACCCAGGCTAGTCTTGAACTCCTAGTCTCAAGTGATTCTCCCACCTTGGCCTCCCAATGTGTTGGCATTGCAGCATGTACCACTGTGGCTGGCCAAGCGTGTTTTTCTTAAAAATGTTTTAGTATCCCAAAACAATTATTTATTCTTTTGGTATATTTCCCACCAATCTTTTCTTCCGAGCATATTTTTAAACATAGTTCAACTTCTATTGCTTATATTATTTGTATTTTGTTTTTCTCATTTTAATGTTTTAAGAATTTTCTATCTTATATTCTTCAAAACATTTTAGCTTGAGTCATGATACTCCTTTGAATGAATATATTTGTTTATTCTCCTTTTGTGGGATGGTCAAATTGCCTCCAATTTCTTGATACTATAAGTGAAGTAATGAAGTATTTAAAATAACACATTTTTTGAGGCTTAGACTTTTAAAAAAAATTATTTCCTTGGGACATTTTCCCAGAAGTAGAAGTACTAGGTCAGATGGTATGAATGTTTTTAAGGCTCTTAAAATATATTGCCAAGTTGCTATCCAAATAGTTTGTTATTAATTTATATTCCCACCAGCAATATATAAGAGTGCATGCTTTAGCACACCCTTGGCAGCAAATTTAAGTCTTAATAATTAATGAACAAAAAGCTGATCAATACTTTCTAATCTGATACAGACATCAAGATGTTTCTGGCCTTGCCTGCAGGAGCTCCTGCAGTTCCTATCCAGAATCTATCTGCCCACGTAGACACCTCCATTTCTCCCAGTGATATCACTCAGAACAACTCTCGTTTGTTTCTATAGGATACACACCTACCTCAACCAGTTATCCAGCAAACAGCAGTTCAGGCCCTAGCTGCTAATGTCTCCTCTACTGGACCAGACAAAAGGCCAGCAGGAGCAAGGGACCCTGATACAAGAAGGACCACAGGAGGGGCAGGAGCTCTCAGTCCATCCGTGGATTCAAGCCAGACAAACGACAGAAGGCCACATAGATGCACCATATTATCTTAGTTCTGAACGGAACTGGCATCACTGAGTTGGGCTTACTGTTATAATGAGGTGGATTTAATAAGAAACTTTAGGCCGGGCATGGTGGCTCATGCCTGCAATCCCAGCACTTTGGGAGGCTGAGGTGAGAGGATTGCCTGAGCCCACGGGATCAAGACCAGCCTGGGCAACTTGGAGAGACCTCATCTCTACAAAAAATAAAATAAATAAGCCGGGAATGGTGGTGCATGTTTATGTTTCCTGCTACTTGGTAGGCTAAGGTGGAAGTGTTGCCTGAGCCTAGCAGGTTGAGGCTGTGGTGGTCATGAACGTGCCACTGCACTCCAACCTGGGCAACAGAGTGAGACTCTGACTCAAAAAAAAAAAAAAAAATTATCTTATTTGCTATAAGAATAGTGCATGATATAATGTCCACCCTATCATTTAATGCCTCTTACAAAAAGCCCCAGGTGGGCAATTTGTTTTAGAACTTAATATTGAGAAAAGTTCGCTCCTATCCAATGATAAGAATAATATAACTCAACCTGGCAGGCAGAAAGCTTTAAGCCAAATCTGAAGCATACTACATTATGATGTTTTGTGTATGAGTTACCACAAATCCTTGGGGAATAAGGAGTGTAGGCAGGTAGGACAGACTAGATCCTGCCTCTTCTCCACACTTCTTGCAGTCAGTCCCACTGTGTTTGCATTTATATGCCATTACTAATCTGAACACAACATCATAGCATGTTAAAATCCAAACTGCAACCTTTCTACTGTTGTTGATTACTTAAATTGGTTGTTTTCAAGATGACAAAGAGTCTGCAATCTTATCAGTAAACTCCCACCAGATAAAAATTCATTAAAAAAAGATTTACTATGCATCTATTACTTGTTACTTTCTTCAACAAATAGATTAGGAGTACCTATTCTAAGCCAGGTACTGTTCTCCATGCTGGGGATGTGACAGTGAAGGAGAATAAGTCCCTCGTGAGCTTTCACTCTCAGGCTGTAACTGATTTGCTTTAGCTTAGCTCTTATTTTTAGGACTTTTTCCTGAAGGTGAGGCGAGGCTACCAAACATTTGTAAAAGGAAGAATGGCATGATCACATCTTGGTTTCAGATGTCAGCAGTGCAAACCTTGGCAAGGCAAAGTTATAACTTGAGAAATAGTTATGGGAATTTATGTTGAAAGGGCAATGAACTTTCTGTTTGTTTTCAATCAGTTTTCTCAGATTAAAAGCAATGAACTTTTGAAGCAAAACACTGGCAGATAAAAGAAACTTAGCCGTGTGTGTGTGTGTGTGTGTGTGTGTGTGTGTGTGTGTGTTAAGCAAAAGCTGTATAAAGGGACCTGGCAATTGGTTTCTTGCTTCCCCAAACTGGGGAAGATCACCTCAGAATCAGGGTGATCTGAGGACTCCCCAAACTGCTGAGCCCTGTAAAATTGGGCCCACTGGAAATCCAATCTGCCCAGTGCAGCCTTCAGATAGGGTAGGTTGGATGGGGCTGGGAGACTGACAATATATGACCAAGACCAGATTGAAAGTTAAGTACAGTCACGTGCAGCATAAGAACGTTTTGGTCAATAATGAATAATGTACCACATCCATGACAGTGGTCCCTTAAGACTATAATGGAGCTGAAAAATTCCTACTACCTAGTAACATTGTAGCTATTGTTAACATTCTAGCACAATACATCACTCATGTTTTGTGGTGATGCTGGTGTAAATAAATCTCCTGTGCTGCCAGTCATATACAAATATAGTACATAGAACTATGTACAGTTCATAATACTTGATAATGATAATAAACAACTATGTTACTGGCTTATGTATTTGCTATACATATAGTTTTCATCATTTGAGTGTAATCTACTTACAAAAAAAAAAATGAACTGTAAGACAGCCTTAGGCAAGTCCTTCAGAAGGTATTCCAGAAGAAGACATTGTTATCATAAGAGATGACAGCTCCATGCGTGTTATTCCCCTGAAGACCTCCCGGTAGGACAAGATATGGAGGTGGAAGACAGAAGACGGTGATATTGATGAATCTGACCCAGTGTAGGCCTAGGTCTGAGTGTGTCTTAGTTTTTAACAAAATAGTTTTTAAAAAGCAAATAAATAAATAAAAATAGAAAAAAGACTTATGGAATAAGGACATGAAGATAGAAAACATTTCTGTATAGCTGTACCATGTGTTTGTGTTTTAGGCTGTGTCTTTACTGCAGGTGAGGTGAGGCTACCAAACTTAAAAAAATTAAGTTTATAAAGTAAAAAAGTACATACAGTGATGTCCTGGGCCTGCTCGTTCACTCCCCACTCAATCTCTGACTCCCCCAGAGCAGCTTCCAGTCCTGCAAGTCTCATTCATGGTAAGTGCCCTATACATGTGTATTGTTTTAAATCTTTTTTTAAATTGAGTTGGAGTCTCACTCTGTCACCCAGACTAGAGTGCAGTGGCCGTTCCCGGCCACCGCAGCCTCGACCTGCTGGGCTCCGGCAATCCTTCCGCCTCAGTCTTCCGAGTAGCCGGAATTACAGGCATGCGCTACCACGCCTTGCTGATTTTTTGATTTATTGTAGAGATGAGGTCTTGCCTGCCCAGGCGGGTCTCGAACCCGCGGGCTCAGGCAATCCACTCACCTCAGCCTCCCAAAGGCGCGGGATTACAGGTTGAGCCACCGAGCCCGGCTTGTTTTAAATCTTTTATACCATATTTCTACTATGCCTTTTCTATGTTTAGATACACAAACACGTGCCATTGTGTTACAACTGCCTACAGTATTCTGTACAGTAACATGCTGTACAGGTTTATAGCTTCGGGGCAACAGGTTACACCAAATAGCCTAGGTAGGTGTGTAGTAGGCTATACCATCTATATTTGTGTAAGTGCACTCTATGTTTGCACCAAATACCAAATATACTAAATAAAAAGTACTACCATTAAATAACAACAACAAAAATCACCAAAGGGAATACATATAACTTAATGCAATATATTTTAAAATGCACTGGCATAGAAAAGAAAGAGATTATGGCACAGTTTCTACCCTGTCCCCTTCCCCAAAAAGCATTATTAGTAAATCAACAAACTCCTGAGAATATTCACCAACAAGCCCAGATTTGGAGAGAAACACACATTTCTGGCTTGAGTGTGATAGAAATGGAGACTGAAAGGAAACAGTGACATGGGGAAGTGACTAACTTGGGCTACCTCATCCAGGCTCAGCCTCTCAGGTCCCACTGGGTTGCGGACTCACAGGAAGTTCTCAACGAGAACAACAGTTACCTCCAGTAGGGCTGAATCCTGGAACATGGCAATTAAATCTCAAAACAAAGAAAGCTCACAGATATATAGCTCATCCATACTGCGTAACATTCAAAAAATATAAAAAGATATACAGAGAAGTCTCCCTTCCAATCCCATACTACCACCCAGGTCACTTTTCCATAGGCAACCAATTTTGCTCATCTAGAATTCCAGATATATATTTTAAATGCATAAAGCAAATATATAGGTGAATATATGAAGATATATTTATATACATTTTTTCCAATTATTTTGCATAGTGACAACATTTAATATACATTTGTCTATACTCTGCTTTTCTTCCCTTAAATATATCTGGAAGATCCTTTATATCAATACATAAATGTTCATTACTGAGGTTTTATAATGTTCTAACATCTATGTACTCTTCTAAGTTCTATCCCATGTCCTTAGAAAAATGTGTAAAACAGGAAAACTCCAATCCTTAAACTCAGAGTAGCTCAGGGAGGGAAAACAACTGAATCTAAATATTATGGAAATGCAGGCAGGGATAATTCAGTAATACCTGTATCACAGCAAATACAATTGTTGGACAGGGCTACTAACACCTTAGCAAGATGGAAAGGTGTGACAATAATATAAATCTAAAACAAGAAAAAAAGAAATAAAAGTAAAGCATGCATTGTATCTGGGGGGAAAAGTCAATGATTAAGGCAACTGGATGATAACAACTATGGATGATAAAGACAAGCCAACATAGGGAAAACTGTCATCCCCAAAGTAGAAAACTCAATATATGGAACAGAAAGAATATTAAGGGTATGATCCAAGAAATTTCCCTGAAATGAAAGAACTAAATCTGTACTGAAAGAATACACTGTGTTCCAAACAGCAATAGTGAATGACTAAAACTGAGAAATTTCTTGGTTACAAAAATAATACTTCAGAGATCCAGAGAAAAAAAATATTACCTACACAGTGGTAAGAAAATCAGCCTGGCTTCAGACTTCTCCTCAGCAACATCCAATGTCAGAAGACAATGAAGCAACACTACAAAGTTCTGAGGGAAAGAAAGTATGTTCAAGAATATTATACCCACCCAAGATGTCATTCTAGTGTAACAAGGCAAAAGGTCGACACACTAAATATGAATTTGGCATACAATGCCTTTATTACTTTCTTGTGAAACACATGTGGTCAGAAATTCAACCAAATAAGAGATAAATCAAAATAACAAACTCAGGAATGGAGAAATCATGGTAAAAGACCCAAGGTAGGCACTGAATCTATTCAAATAAACACTAAGACTGAACAATTATGGTAATTACTGTCACATACTATAATATACATTCTATGAAAAAAAAATCACATTTAAAAACAGGAGTCAGGGAAGAAGAGATGGAAGGAATCATGGCAATACTGATCTTCTTAATAAAATTAAGAGGTATCCGTTAAATATCCTTAATAAAGAGATTGTATAAAACTGAAAAATAACTAAACATAATCTAATCTAAAATTTTCATAACTGTTTTCTTAGGGGGATCTTTTAGTAACTAATATCTATCTTATGGTGAAAAATGTTTATTACTTCTTTATTTTTGATAAACATGTTTATAATGAAAAATATATCTTTTTCATGATAGTATTAGCTCTCTCTCTTGACTTCTCCTCCATCTACTTGTTCTTCCTTGTATTAATATATATGTAAAGAGAATCCTCTCTGGAATGGCATTTACCTAATATTAATGAAGATTAGGTCTACTGCTGGAATTTACGATAATTTTAAACGACTCTTTGCACTCTTCCATAGTGCAATCATGCCTTTTAAAAAACATGATTTAAATTTTCAAAATTAAAAAATAACTATTAAACATTTAACACTAGCAAAAAGATAATTCTGAAACTGAGTCAATTCCAATCTTAAAGAGGAATTTTCTTTTTTTTTTTTTTGAGTTGGAGTCCCACTCTGTCGCCCAGACTGGAGTGCAGTGGCCGCTCCCGGCCACCGCAGCCTCGCCTGCTAGGCTCCAGCAATCCTTCCGCCTCAGCCTTCCGAGTAGCCGGAATTACAGGCGCGCGCTGCCATGCCCGGTTAATTTTTTTTGATTTATTGTAGAGGTGAGGTCTCGTTGCCCAGGCGGGTCACAAACCCACGGACTCAGGCAATCCACTCACCTCAGCCTTCCAAAGGCACGGGATTACAGGCTGAGCCACCGAGCCCGGCAAGGAATTTTCTTAAATATTTTATTTGTTAGAGTACAAGCTAATCTTAGGAAAATAAAAAATATGAAGAGAAAGGTGGGAGTACCAAACAGGAGACAAAATCTAACACCATGAGACTCAAGGAAGAAGATGACTGGCTTTTTCAAAAGCAGGATTGAGAGAAAAGCAATTCTCTTTTCTATTTTCCCAGAACAAAGAAAACTGGCCGTGCCTCTTAAGGTTACAGCACCTGACCACCCCCAGAAAGCAATTTTCAATATATTTCACATAACCATACTTACGCTGTTGAGCTCTGACAAAAGAAATTTGTCTTAGACTGAAATCAATAGCAAAATTATGGTATTTATACGATAAGCTCTGTGGATTTACTTGAGGGTGGCATTTCTAAAATATGTTCTAAACTGTAAGAGTATTAAATTTTCCTTGTGCTAAAAGGATAGTGTGGCCAGGCACAGTGACTCAAGGCTGTAGTACCAGCACTTGGGGAGGCCGAGGCGAGAGGACTGCCTGAGCTCAGGGGTTTGAGACCAACCTGGGCAACCTCATCTCTACAATAAACCAAATTGGTGCGACCTCATCTCTACAATAAACCAAAAAATAAGTCAGGTGTGGTAGCGCGTGCCTGTAGTTCCGGCTACCTGGAAGGCTGAGGCGGAAGGATCGCCTGAGCCCAAGCCCCGTTGGTTGAGGCTGTGGTGGTGGCCATAAGCATGCCACTGCACTCCAGCCTGGGCTACAGAGTGAGACTCCCAACTCAAAAAAAAAAAAGATAGTGTTACTAAGTGTATTTAGGCTGAATTGTTATGGAAGCAAAATGAATATAAAAGGAAAAACACAAGAAATCAACTGCATTGATGTGTTATCATTGGTAAGAAATGTGCAGTTAGAATTAAATCATTCTCTGGTTTGGTCCGGGGCTCATGCCTATAATCCCAGGGAGGCTAAGGCAGGAGCATCGCTTGAGTCCAGGAATTCAAGACCAGCCTAGCCTGGGCAACACAGTGAGACCTTATCTCCACAAAAAAATGAAAAAATTAGCTGGACATGGTGGTACATATCTGTAGTCCCAGCTACTCAGGGGGCTGAGGTTGAAGGATTGCCTGAGCCCAGAAGGTCAAGGCTGTGGTGAGTCATGATCCATGCCACTGTGCTCCAGCCTGGGTGACAGAAATCCCAACTCAAAAAAAAAAAAAAAAAGAATTAAATCTTTTCCCTTTAAGTGAAAAGATAATATTTATTTATTTTGAGTTGGACTCTCACTCTGTCGCACAGGCTGGGATGCAGTGGCATGCTCACAGCTGCCGCCGCTGTCTCAACCTTCTGAGTTCAGGCAATCCTTCTGCCTCAGCCTCCCAAGTAGCTGGGACTACAGGCGCACATCACTAAGTCCGGCTAATTTTTTGATTTATTGTAGACGTGAAGTCTCACCATGATGCACAGGCTGGTCTCGAATCCCTGGGTTCAGGCAATCCTCTCACTTTCACCTCCCAAAGTGCGGGATTATAGGCATGAGCCACTGAGCCACGCCAGCAAAACTGGGGCATATATATCTTCAAGATGTAATAGCACGGTCCAATCTGGTGACCTCGCTAGTAGTCAAATAACTCAAACTCAACTATATAAACACAACCAAAAGAAGTCAGACAGAAAACTAACAGTGTGGGCAACTTTACTCAGTATTTCATGATGTGTATGTGTAAACTAGAGGAGTGGGGCAGTCTTAGGTTCCCTGGTTTCTCACCATTATTGTGATTTTACAGTTTAAAGATAATATCACTTTCATACAACAAAGCCCCTAAATGCAAACCAACTATATCACATGACATTCAATAAAGGAAAAATAAACACTTTCAACTGGAGGAAACAGCAGTTGTGCTGGACTTACTAGGTAATGGTACTAAGTTGCATTGTGATGCATGAGTGATTTAAATTTAAGGCATTTTTCATGGGAATTTTACCCCTACATAAGCAATTCTACTTCAGGAGATAGAGCTACAGGATAGATACAGTTCATCTTTATTAGATATTGATTTTCCCTGAAATTTTGGGAAGAAAACCAACTTTTACATTACAATACAGAAAAGGGGACTTTAAAGGTATTTCAGTGGGGCAAGATGGCTCACTCCTGTAATCCCAGCATTTTGGGAGGTTGAGATGAGAGGACTTTTTGAGCCCAGGAGTTTGAGACCAGCCTGGGCAACAGAGCAAGATCTCGTCTTAATAAAACATAAAAAAAAATTAGCCAGGTGTGGTGGTGCATACCTGTAGCCCCACCTACTTGGGAGGGTGAGGCAGAAGGATTGCCCAAGCCCAGGAGGTGGAGGCTACGATGAACCGTTATTGTGCCACTGCACTCCAGCCTGGGCGACAGAGTGAGACTCTGACTCCAAAAAAAAGTGTTTCCCATTTATGGCAAGCTCTTTCAAGCATTCTGAGGTGAAACTATATTCAACATTGCTATTAGATAAATTTGGGAAGAAAACGTGGAAAAGCACTATAATATATTTTTTTAAAAAGGTAGGAAGTCTGACTTAGGGAAAATAAGGGTAAAACAATATCTTGAACCCATGAGAGAAATTACTAGGTGAATGTAGAGAGGGCCCATGCACTTGTTTGGAGTGGACCGCCAACTTGGTTCTGAGCTCCTTTATAAGCACCAGGAAAGAGAAGACAATCCAGCTGTGTAATTCATAGTGTCCATGAAAGAAATAAAGCCAGGTGCTTGGTTTTTTGAGCCATGTCCCTATATATTAAACAGCTCTGACTGTTGTACTCTTTTCTAGTTTACTGGATGCACTCTACATTTTTTTCCCCTATTTCTTCCCTGCTTTATTCAGATGTCAGTTATCAAAGTACCTGCCACTAGGAGCTTATTCTACTTATTGAGGTTTTTACATGTAAGAAAATATTGGCAAGGGTACCGGCACAATGAATATTTGTATACCTAACCCTGAATTGTACCCCACAATTTTAAAATAAAAAATTTAAAAGTTAAAAAAAAAAGAAAACATCAGTTAACATTTTAAACCAAGTCATTGGTTGCAAGAGAAGGCCCAGAGGCCTCTGAAGGCCCCTTTCTGAGGACTTTATCAAAACTCCAGAGGCTCTTCACTTGCTTGTTTACTTTTGGGGTCTCCATTTTGAAAGTCTAGTCTCTAAATGACAGCAAAATAGAGACATGAAATAAATTTTTTCTAACCTTTCTGAAAACAACAGGTGCTACATTTGGAAAAAGATGAAAATGTACAACTACTAGATGCTATCCTCTAAGAAGACACAGTGAGGCAATTATTCACTTATTCAAATCTCTGCATTATGGTTAGCATTCCAATAGCAAATTCCGATTCTATTTTTATCATTTATAGAATGCTAGGTGTTTTAGTCCAGATTGTTAATGACAGCCTTGAAATATGAACAGCTCACATATATTTGATCAGCCAGATCACATAAGCTTTTAAAAAAACTACTAAAACTGTAAGGGTCAAACAAAATCAACAGTTGAACTATTAAATGTATCATCACCTTTTGCTAACTTATGCTAACAATCCATAAGTACCTTCAACACTGGATTTAAAAAAACCAGTTTTATTACTATCTCTGTTTTAAAAAGTTATTAAATATTTTTCAATATACTTATGAGAATTATTTTATGTAAAGCTTTTCAAAAGGTTGAGCCAATCCAATGGCCAATTACTTGAAGCAGCACACAAGCGAATGAACAACAAGATTAGACTCCCTCCCTTTTGACTTGAATGAACCAACAATCATGGGATTTCACTTAAGTGAATATATTTCCACTGGCAATGTTCTTTCTTCAGAGTTCTACTGAACCATGTGGGCGGGGAAGGAAGACAGAAGAAGATGAAGTTTAACTTTACCAGAAGGTTGTGAAAGAAGGCCTGGTGGGAAAGATTCTCTATTTAAGAGCAAGGAACTGCAAGGGTTATTTAAATATGATGCTTTTTTAACTAAGAAAATCTTGGCTACAGAATTGGAAAGAATCTAAGAGATAAAGCTCAATTCAACACTTGATGGATGTCAGGTTGGGAGAAAGTACAGTGACTTGCCAAGCTTATATAAGTTGTTCACTACAGCAAATTGATATTTATTTTTAAGATGTGTTGGTCACTCTCTAAGAAGGCTAATTAATGATCTCTATATAACTAGAGCAGAATTAATACTTGCATCCAATGTTTGAAATGCTGGCAATATAAAATGTTTGCAACCAACATGACAACAGATTAACATTTTTTTTTTTTTTTTTGAGTTGGAGTCTTACTCTGTCGCCCAGACTGGAGTGCAGTGGCTGCTCCCGGCCACCGCAGCCTCGACCTGCTGGGCTCCGGCGATCCTTCCGCCTCAGCCTTCCAAGTAACCGGAATTACGGGCATGCGCTACCACGCCCGGCTGATTTTTTTATTTATTGTAGAGATGAGGTCTCGATGCCCAGGCGGGTCTCGAACCCGCGGGCGCAGGCAATCCACTCACCTCAGCCTCCCAAAGGCGCGGGATTACAGGCTGAGCCACCGAGCCCGGCTAACATTTAAAATATACAAAGAACACAAATTGTTTTACTCTTTTAAAAAAAAAAAGACCCTAATAGGTAAATGAGCAAAGGGTATAAATAGATAACTCACATTAAAATGGACATAATTAGTAAACAAATTATATATAATTATATTCAACCTCATAGCAAAAAAGCAAATAAAATATCTAATATTTTATACGATTAACTTAGTGAATATGAAACAAGAATCATAAAACCCAAATGTTAGTACTGTGTTGAAAGTACCATACTCACATTTTGCAAATGAGCACAATCCTTTGGCAATTCAATCTGGCAATATTTTTAAGAGTTAAAAGAATATCATATACTTTGAATTAGTAATTACACATGAACATGTACACTTAAGGCATAAGACTAAAAAGTCTATCAACAGAGATACTAAGGGCATACATCAATGACAAAAAGTATATAAATCAAGAGATACTGGTTGAAAATTATTCATAATATTTTAAATATGAGAACAATCTAACCATTCTCCACTAAGAGGAACATGATGATATATCTGATTACACGAGATATTTTGTAGTAATGTAGAAGTACTAGTGAACACAAGATAAGCCTGAAACAGTGTCACACCAGAAAATAGACAATTATTAAAGATGACTGAGGTTCGCACAAAAAGGATTCAGAAGATAATGTGAAGATCCTCCCACTGGCCAAAGATGGGCCAATGTGACCA
This sequence comes from Cephalopachus bancanus, assembly GCA_027257055.1. Lineage (NCBI taxonomy): Eukaryota > Metazoa > Chordata > Mammalia > Primates > Tarsiidae > Cephalopachus > Cephalopachus bancanus. Next base: position 1,596,976 of record JAPVLO010000022.1, on the reverse strand, counting down.
TCAAAAAGAATAGAACAAAGGACTGAATTACATCAAATGTGTTAGCATCCATGAGTTCATGATGATAAAGTAAAAAATAAAATCCAGTCAGGTGCAGTGGTGTTCATGCCTGTAATCCCAGCACTTTGGGAGGTGGAGGCGAGAGGATTGCCTGAGCCCACGGATTTGAGATCACAGCCTGGGCAACATGGTGAGACCTCATCTCTACAATAAATCAAAAAATTAGCTGGGCGTGGTAGTACATGCCTGTAGTTTCAGCTACTTGGAAGGCTGAAGCAGAAGGATCACCTGAGCCCAGCAGGTCAAGTCTGTGGTGGTTGTGAGCATGCCACTGCACTCCAGCCTGGATGACAGAGTCTCTGACTCAAAAAACAAACAAAACTAAAACCCTTCATGGTCCCTTTGACATGCTCTGATGTTTGCTGTTTGTGGAGAGGGTATGTGTGTGTGCCAGTATTAGTGCCCGCCTGAGGTAGGAATATTGCATTCCTGTTCCTGTATAAAGAGAAAGGTGTATAAAGCAACATGAAACACTAGCCCTCATTTTGCTTTAAATTACAGACTACTGACAATTGTTCTTAAAACTGGATTTTTTTTCCTCTCAAAATGTAAAGTTTTTCTTCTAGATTTAAGGAAGAATTGCTAGCTGAAGCCATTTTGACATGGTGAGAGAGATGTCAACTGATGAGAGGTATTGCTGCCTGATTTAAAACTAAACCCTGAACTTTTAAAAAAGAATAATAAAATATATTTTATATGGAAAAATAAACCCTACACACTTTCATTGGTCTTCATGAGAGGATTCTGGGAAACCCACACAATATTCTCAAAACTAATAAACCAAAGGAAAGAATCAAAATTTTAAAAAATAAAATATTGCTATGTAACAAGAAACAAGAGAAAACAGCTATCTCTGGGAAAGAGACAGGATACTAGATGGCATGGGAGCTGGGGTAGAAGAGAGACTGACTTTCTGCTGTAGATCCTTTTATAGCATTTGAATTTTGTACCACGTGAATGAATTAGCTATTGAAAAAATAAACTCATTTAAGTATCACTCATTTAAGATTATGCAAAAAAAAAAGGGAAAATAATTTTATTAAATTTATGAGAAAATCCTTCTAAATCCAAATGATAGCGACTCTAATTACAACAGTGCAGATATTACACACAGACCAGGTCTAGAAGGAAGCAAAAAAGGATAAAATCATTGACTAGAATTGCAGAATGGTTAGGGGAATTTTTCAAAATCAAAATGCATTCAACTTTTCAGCCGGGCTTGGTGGCTCAGCCTGTAATCCTGCGCCTTTGGGAGGCTGAGGTGAGTGGACTGCCTGAGCCCACGGGTTTGAGACCCGCCTGGGCAGCGAGACCTCATCTCTACAATAAATCAAAAAATCAGCTGGGCGTGGTAGCGCATGCCTGTAATTCCGGCTACTTGGAAAGCTGAGGCGGAAGGATCGCCGGAGCCCAGCAGGTCGAGGCTGCGGTGGCCAGGAGCGGCCGCTGCACTCCAGTCTGGGCGACAGAGTGAGACTCCAACTCAACAACAACAACAACAAAAAACACAAATTCCACTTTTATACTTATAATGTTATCTGCCCAATAAATAATGTTAAAGTAGCACTGAAATGGAAAACATAGTTATTTTCTCTCTCTCTGATCTGTACTTGGAGGAAAGACTAGCTTTTTGAATCTTGAGCCCATGATCAAGGCACCAAGAACCTTGGGGTACCTGACTCTGACTGCAGGCAAAAGATAAGAGCTGTTCACACAGTAGATGTTAAAAGTACAAATGACTTTGCCCAGCTGTTTTCATATCCCTGTACTAACATGGGGGCGGCAGCGGTGGTGGTGTTCACGAGTAGGAGGCCAGCAGAACATGGAAAGAGCCTGTCGACAGCACATAAAAGACACACACTGAAAACACTGCTTGCAGGAGGAGTGAAGCTTGTCAAAGTACTGCAGAGGCTGGGAAAGTGAAGAGAAGAGAAAGAGCAATTATAACCTGAACCTAACAATTCCTCAGCTAAATTTAACTAGAGAGGTGGAATATATCTGCAGCTGAAAACGATAGGCAAGTGAATGTTCAGGTACAAAAAGACCCAACCCACACAGAACTTTAAATGGTCACTGCAAATATATATATATTTTCATATCAATCATCTGTCATTTTCTAATATTTCAATTTTGTTCCCCAAAACAAATAAATGGCCTCAGGGATGAATAAGGAAATCCTAGGCTCTGAGCAAAAGCTCTTAATTTTTGTTACAAGATAAATAAAAAATCAGTAAGAATGTATTAATGTCAAGTTTTTTCAGAAATGCTACTTTAAAACTTTTCAGCTGTGAATAATGAAAACCAAATATTAACTTCTACTTGCTTTTATTATGTCAAGAGATCTCAGCTAATATGTTTATTCATACTGAACTATGTTCACAAATAATTCCAAAATATATTCTCTAAATTCCTGAAATACATAACTCTAAAACACAAATATTTTATGTGCATAGAAATGTATCTCAAAATGATAAAAGAATTATTGCTGGGTAATGGGATCAAGGGTGATTTTTTGACCTTCTTTATGTTTTTCAGTACTAGCTGATTTTTTTAAAGTATGTAGGTGTTATTTTTATATTAGAAATAAAGTCTTATAGCTAAAATAGCATGGCTTTATTTAATAGCCATTGGATTACAAATTCTGTTTTTAAAAAAGAGTATAATTTTTATCGAAACAATGTGTAATTGTTTTCACACACAGCTGCTTTATAATCATTTTAGCAAAAACAAAGTTCCATATAATAAAAAATCTAAATTGAAAACAACTTTTGGAAGAGTTTATTCAAGCATCCCTTATTCTAATGAGGACTTTGCTGGGAGGAAAACAAGATTGTGTACAAGGTCATTACTGAGATTTATGACCATGTATATTACCTAGGGGTAAACCAATCTATGTTTTTTGCTTAATTCCAATATGAAAATAAAAAGCAGATTAATTATTTATATCAAGTACCATAATATCACTCAATTCTGCTGCCATGTGAATGGACTCATGGATTGCTTTATTGGCTCAGGACTTGAGCAAGCATCCAAGCTCTGTGGTAGACACTAGTTCTTAGCCACCCACTGTGTAATCTCCCTCTATTCCTCACTACAGAACACTCATCTTATCTGGGATAGCAATGTGCCCTGCTAAACCATTCCCTGCAAACTCGAGGAAGCAAGAAGCCACATAGAACAGTTCTGACCAATGAAAAATAAATTGAGTTTCGGGAAAGCCTTGCTTGTGTGGCCACTTTCTGCCTGGAATGTAAACATGACTCCACATAACTAATCATACATGTCTTATACCTATGGGACTATAAGCACAAAGACAGAAGTCACATACTAAGGACAGTAGAGTAGAAAGACAGATTTCTTGTTAGATAGAAAAAATAAATCCCTATTTGATTAAAGTCGCAGGAGTCAGGACTCTGGCATGTATAGCCAAATGCAATCCTACTTATCCTTTTATAGTTGACAAAATGAACCCAAATCTGAAGAGGATCTGGGTGGATTTAAGAGGTCAAACTAAAACAGTGTAGAATTAGGCAACACTTTTAAAGGAAGTCATTTCTATCATCTTTTCCAGCCATGAAAATGAATAGCATCAATAAGAAAGATGGTGGAAATCTGGTATAATATTTTTTCTAGAGAACATTTTTCTGAATCAGCTACAAAATGGTATTCATATCTAAAAAAAAAAATCATTAGTGTTTTATGTTCAAAAATTTTAAAAATCTGCTTTCTTTTACAATGTTGACATGTGGTATTCATGAGCATCTTTTAAAAACATCTTTCTGGAGCCAAGAATGTGGCAACTTAATGCCAGGTCAAGATCTACCAGATATAAATGCAGTATTTAGTGAAAACATTTAACGATTATAAATAGTTGGCTGTCCTTTAATAAATAATTTTCCTTTTAAAGTGTTGGAATTGTGATTACCCCTTCTCCCACACAGATTATTTTAAGGAAAAAATTTCTACCCATAAGCACTATACTTCAACTTTAAGCAAATCAGTTTGAGATCTAAGATGAAAATGTTGCATGAATAGAGATAAACTTCAGAGAGCTAGCAAATATGCTATTTCTCTTGATTCTCCATAGTAGATGAAGTACTGTGAAGAATTACTTTGCTGTGAACTCCAAAGAGGTTTAATAAATATGCATGGACTGACCACGTGAATGAACTGTAAGAATACTGAGCAGAGATCACAGGTCCCAGTGCAGGATCCTGTCAAGCTGAGGAGAAAACTCTTTCCAGGTTAGAGTTTCGGAGTGGAAAGGATACTTTCTTAAGGTGTGTCAACAGCAAGCTCAAAGCCCTCACACTACATGAAGGATCTGCAATGAGAGCTGTCAGCTCACATGGCTCCTACCATGTGTTCATGTACTCCTAGGGACTTTACAAGATGACCAGAAACTGTACCAAGTGTGTCTGTTAGACCAGGCATTGCTTTAGATTATACATAAATAAAGGGACAAACTGAGCTACATTATTGCCCAAACAACAATAACAATACTAACAGCTAACATTTATTAAGAGCATTCTATGTATCAGGCCTAGTTCTACATCTGTTAGTGACACTAACCAATTTATTTCTCACACACTCTTATGAGGGAGGTGCTATTTTTCTAATTGTACACATGAGGGAGCAGAGGTCCAGAGAAGGTACGTAACTCACACTATGTCACACAATGTAAGTGGTAGAACCAGAATCAACTCGGGTAATCTGGCTTCAGAACCATTCTCTTAACTACTAAACTATACTACCTGCAACCCAGGAAGAAAAAAATCAGGCAAAGCAAGCCTGTGGTGGTGTTAAAATATGGTCACAAGTTCTTTGACACTTCTCCCTTTGAGAGGTAGAGCCTAATTCTCCTCCACTTGAGTGTGGTGTGGACTTAGTTACTTGTGTCTAACAAATAGAAAACAAGCAGAAGTAATGGTATGTGACTTGGAGACTGGATCCAAAAACGTACTGCAGTGTCCTCTTTGTCCCTCCCTTCAACCCCTCACTCTGGGGGAAGCCAGTCACCATGTCATGAGGGACATTCCAGCAGACCATGTGATGCTGGGACTCCCTGCCAACAACCATCCCCGAGTTGAAGTCCAGTCTGCAGATTATTGCAGCCCTAGCCAACATTTTGACAGCAATGGCATGAGAGACTGAGCCACTACTACCCAAGTAAGCTGCTCCTGAATTCCCGATGCAGAGAAACTGAGATTGTAAACTTAAGCAACTCAGTTTTGGAGTAATTTTTAAATATATAAATAGATAACTACTACTGCCCCCCTCCCCCTCAAAAAAGGTTACTACAGGCCCTTTCGCCAGAACCAGGGTTTTTTGTTTTTTCAGTCAAAATCTCACTTCTCTGTCACCCAGGCCAGGGTGCGGTGGCATGCTCATGGCCACTGCAGTCTCGACCTGCTGGGCTGAGGCGATCCTTCCACCTCAGCCTTCCAAGTAGTTGGAACTACAGGCATGCCCCATCGCCCCCCATGCCTGGCTAATGCTTTGTTTTATTGTAGAGACAAGGTATCACCATGTTGTCCAGGCAGGTCTCGAACCCTGGGCCCAGGTAATCCTCTGGCCTCCACTTCCCAAAGTGCTGGGATTACAGGTGTGAGGCACCGCTCTCAACTCATATTTTTACTATCAAGGCAAATTTAGGTAAGCTATACACTGTGATTACTTCATGATTTTGTATTTGTTCATTCCCATTTTGATCACTGCAGAATGGCGAAACATATCCCCTATGTCCCTTTAAACGCATAAAAAATTGAACTAATTAATTTCTGAAATTCTACCTTACTTACTTTACCAAAATTAAACAAGGAGTATGTAAAAAAGGCTGAAGATTATTCCTGCCTTAAATTGTCACATACTCTTTGCTCTTCTTCTTTTAAGTCAATAAAGAAACACTATATTCCACCTCCAAAAATCTTTAAGAACCAGCTGTCTATTTGATTCCCGACAGTCTATTCAAGGTGCTAATCTGCCATTATTTATAGCCCCTTGATTCCTTTCTCAGCAGCTGTCGTTAAGAGAACAACTTAGAAGTTCAAAACACTCCTTAGCGAACTCAACTGCCTCCCGGAACTATCAGTCAAGCTTCTTAAGGTTACAAGTGTGACAAGTGCTAAAGATGAACCATGTCTCAAGAAAGCTGTGAAGAGCCACCATCACAAACACCAAGACTAGCTACTGTTCTCTGACTGATATTCCTTTAAAGTCCTCATTCATGATCATTCAGTCATCTTTTATGAGATCTGAGGTTTTCCGGGTGTTTTCTGTTCCAATATTTTAACTGTATGTGGTCCTCAAGACGCCCCAGAGTTGTCATTTGGGACCTATGTATGTTCAGAAGACAAATTCTGACCTACTTATTAGTGTAGAAGGAAAAGAAAGAAAACAATGAGTTGGGTGCTTTATTTTTATTTTTTTAGTCAGGGATCTCACTCTGTTGCCTAGGCTAGAATGCAGTGGTATGATCACAGCTCAGCTTCAACCTCCTGGGCTCAGGCAATCCTTCCACCTCATCCTTCAGAGTAGCTGGGACTACAGGCACACGCCACCACACCCAGCTAATTTTTTCTTTTTTTTTTTTGTTATGTTGCCTAGGTTGGCCTTGAAATCCTGGGCTCAAGCAATCCTTCTGCCTCAGTCTCCCAAAGTGCCGGTATTACAGGCGTAAGCCACCATATCCAGTGTGGTTTTTAATTTAAAAGTATTTGATACTTTTAGAAATGGTACAGACTTTAGAAATGACCAGCCTCAAGTTGTCCCATCCAAACTCAAATTCTCTAAAGGAAAAGGAAAAGGGGTACAACAAAGACTGGTACCTGGGCAGTGAGGACTGAGAAAAGTCTGAAAATAGAGAATGAGAGGGAACCACTGTGGAAGCAGGTGACAGAGAGGGATCTTTTATTCGAAGACAGAGGTGACTCTGTTGATAATGAAAAAGGGTTTCAAAAAGCACTGTAACCTCCCCTCCTATGTTCCTATACCTCTTTGAACTTGCCCTTTGGGCAAGACATTTGCCACCTTGCCTCTCTGTGCTCCATGTCTACCTCCTGGGCTCAAGAGCAGGCCTGGGGCTGGCTGATTTTTGTATCCTCAGTGCTTTGTTGGTGCAGTGCCTGTCACCCAGCAGAAACTCAACAAATACTTGCAGGTTTTTGGGAGGGCAACAGGGAAGTATTAGTAAAAACTTAAAAATGCTACTATCTTTGACCTGTTTCAAGGAATTTACGCAGAGGGACTAATCACAGCTGTGCAAAAATTAAGCTATAGGTATAGTTATAATTTGCATACTTTAAAACCACATACATCTCCAACAAACAGTTGGTTAAAATCACTATATATCTATATAATTTATTATTAGAAATCCTCCAAAAATCTATACAGATCAACAATAATAGATAAAATCATTCAAAGCCCACACTCTAAGCACAACCAAAAGACACAGACTACCACAGTTTCAATAAATCTGTAAGTAAAAACAAAAACAAAACAAAACAAAAAACACCAAATTCCAGCACACTTCTCTCTTGAGTGCCTACCGCAAACCTCTGGGAAGTGAGGAGAATTTGGAAAAATGGCATGAAAGAGAGAAGAACTAAGCAGAGCACTGAAATTTGAGTGAAAACCATCCAGCAAGAGAGAGTCTACCCTAAATACAAAAACACTGAAAAACACCTTACCAATTGGAGCACTAACTACAGGGAAAAACAGTCTGTGGGCACTCTGAAAAAGTCATAGCTTCTACAGAATAAATGGGTAAAAAAGAAGGGAGAGGAGCCCTCTAGTGACTAAATGAGAAAGAAAAGAGGCAGGAGGAATTTAGAATCCTGCAACCAAAGGAGAGCTAAAACAATCAGTGGCATACAATTCCTGCCCCCACCCCAACCCCAATGACCTCTTCAAACAAAAAGCTATCCACTAAAGAGATGAGACTTTACCACATTTACAGATACGTGTTTCCAAATTAGGAATATTGTAAACCAACCCAAACTTCCAACCCTGTCCACAAAATGAACAGATGAAAGCAATTTACAGCTATACAAAACTACTTTCAGAAGAAAACAGAAAAAGAAGGTCAAAACATTTCAGCTAATGAAAATGTCCTTCAAAAAACAACCACAAGAAAAACGTTAACACGATTTAAACTGAACTAAATAAATAACTTATTTTTTGAGTCGGAGTCTGATTTGGCACCCAGGCTAGAATGCAGTGGCACTTTGTGGCTATCGCAGCCTCGGCCTGCTGACCTCAGGCAATCCTTCTGCCTCAGCCTTCCAAGCAGCTGAAACTACAGGTGTCCGGCTAATTTTTTGATGTATTGTAGAGACGAGGTCTCATCATATTGCTCAGGCTGGTCTTGAATTCCTGGGCTCAGGCAATCCTCTCACCTCCGCCTCCCAAAGTGCTGGGATGTGTGAGTCACCATGTCTGGCTTACACTGAACTAGATAACCTTAAATAGGCATGTGAGATCTGAAAAAAAAATATGTAATCATTCAAAAACTGCGAATAGAAACAGACAAAAAGGAGGCAAAAATGAAACAAAAATTGATGGAAATGGGTAAAAAAAAAAAAGACAGAATTATATTTGCAACGAAGACTAAATTCCAAGGTACCCAAAGAAGAACAGATTTAAATGAAAATTTAATAAAAGACAGTGAAGAATGAAAGCAAAATAACGCAGAGAATAATAATGGTATAAATAAAGAAGTGAAAAGGGATCAAGGAGAAAGTAGTTAGAAGAAAAAGAAGCAAAACAACAACAACAAAAAAAAAAAAACAACATACATGTATTTGGGATCTCTAGAAAGAAAAACAGAGTAATAAAACAGAATTAAAATTTAAAACTCTAATCCAACTACACTTTCCATAAATAAAAGAAGGTCCAAATTCACATATTGAAAAGGCTTAATGGGTACCTGAAAAACTGCCCTGTAGTGCATATTCTAGTATATGCTATATAGACTATATATATTAGACCACACACACACACACACACACACACACACACACACACACACACACACACAATTTTTTTTCCCAGACCTTTCAGATAAAAATACTAAATGTCTCCCCTGATCAAAACCCTATGCCCATGTCATAAGAGATAAGATAGACAAGTGGGACCTCATCAAACTGACAAGCTTCTGCAAAGCCAAAGAAACCATCATGAGAGCAGGGAGACAGCCCACCGACTGGGAAAAAATATTTGCCAACTGTATATCAGACAAAGGCCTTCTAGGATCTACAAGGAACTCAAATGTGCCAAAAAGGAAAAAAAACCAAACAAACAGCCCCATTACAAAGTGGGCACAAGACATGAATAGACACTACTCAAAAAAAGACACATGAGCAGCCAACAGATACATGAAAAAATGCTCATCCTAGTCATTAAAGAAATGCTTAGTCATTAAAGAAATGCAAATTAAAACTACATTGAGATACCACCTAACTCCAGTCAGGATGACCATCATCAATAACTCAAAAAACAACAGGTGCTGGAGAGGATGCAGGAAAAAGGAGTACTTCTACACTGTTGGGAGACTATAAACTAGTATAGCCTCTGTGAAAAATGGTGTGTAGTGATTCCCAAGAGATCTAAAAATTGACCTCCCATATGACCCCACAATCCTCCTAGGAATATACCCGGAGGAACTCAAATCACTCTGAAAAAGATACCTGCACACGGATATTTACCGCAGCATTATTCACAATAGCAAAAACATGGAACTAACAATGCTGCCCACTGAAAAAGAACTGGATAAAAAATGTGGTATATATACATGATGGAACATTATGCAGCCATAAAGAAGGACAAAATTATAAACTCTGCAGCAACTTGGATCAACTTAGAGGCTGTAAAACTGAGTGATTTATCACAGAAACAATGAACCAAGAATCACATGTTCTCACTCATAAGTGGACCTTGAACAACTATGGTAATACAGTAAGAAAGGGATTGGTAGTAGTGGGAAACTGCCAGGGGAGGGGGGCATACCTCACCAACAAGGATACCTGCATAATGAACATTTGTATACCTTACCATGAATTGTACCCTACATATTTAAAATTAAAAATTAAAAAAACCAAAAACACAAATGTCTCAAAAGGGCAAGATAATTAGGTTGGCATCAAACTTTCCAAAGAGAAACATAAAAACAAGCCAATAATGGAGCAGCATTTTCTTTTTTTTTTTGAGTTGGAGTCTCACTCTGTCGCCCAGACTGGAGTGCAGTGGCCACTCCCGGCCACCGCAGCCTCGACCTGCTGGGCTCCGGTGATCCTTCCGCCTCAGCCTTCCAAGTAGCCGGAATTACAGGCATGCGCTACCACGCCCGGCTGATTTTTTTTGATTTATTGTAGAGATGAGGTCTCGCTGCCCAGGCGGGTCTCGAACCCGCGGGCTCAGGCAATCCACACACCTCAGCCTCCCAAAGGCGCGGGATTACAGGCTGAGCCACCGAGCCCGGCTAGCAAAGAATTTTTTTATTTTTTTTTGAGTTGGTGTCTCACTCTGTTGCCCAGACTGGAGTGCAGTGGCCGCTCCCGGCCACCGCAGCCTCGACCTGCTGGGCTCCGGTGATCCTTCCGCCTCAGCCTTCCAAGTAGCCGGAATTACAGGCACGTGCTACCAACCCGGCTAATTTTTTGATTTTATTGTAGAGATGAGGTCTCCCCTGCCCAGGCGGGTCTCGAACCCGCGGTCACAGGCAATCCACTCACCTCAGCCTCCCAAAGGCGTGGGATTACAGGCTGAGTCACCGATCCCGGCTTCAGCATTTTCAAGAAATTCAAAGGAAGAAAGCATCAACCAAGAATTTTATATCTAGCAAATCAGTCCTTCAAATATCAAGGCTACAGAAAGTGTCTTAAAGATGTATGACCTCAGAGAATACTATGCCTGCAAGCCCTTCTTGGGAATTTACTTTGTGGCAGAGACAATCTGCCATGGTTGTGGGAATTCCTTGCATATTCTGGCTAGGTATGCCAAAAGGGCAAAGTTCTGACTGTTCTTTACCCAATCATTTCTTAGGCTTTGGTTTTCAAGGAGCAACCCTGAGGGATAAAGTAGTATCTACCCCCAAACAAAGACCTTTCATTTCTTATGAAAGCTGTAGAATCCTCAAATTCTGTATTTCTCTTCTGTTCTCTTCTGTTCTGTGTTCTCTTCTCCACAACCACTGGATGTATAGACATTCACCTTGACTTACCTGTGTAAGTCTGGGAAATGTAGGAGATAGGGAACCGAGACAAATGAATAGTGAGCTCTGGCTACTGCTTTTGTCATGAGTACAAAGTTCTTTGTTTCTAAGACAAGAATCTTGTGTTTTTCTGCCAGAATTCATAAAACAGTTATAAGCTAACTTATTAGTTGGGTAAACTCTCTGACTCCTGACAGTTCCTAACACTAATAGAGGGTGAGCTTCACCCAAGTGGAAGGAAGGTCATGAGAAACTTAGGTAAAAGGACTGATGGTGAACATTTAATGTATTTAGGTGTAGATTTAAGACTAAAGCAAAGACTGGGACAGGGCAAAAGAATAATATATGTTGTATGTTCTGACAAGGAAGAAATCATGAAAATAAAAAGGAGAAGGGAAAAGGAAGAGGAAAGTAGAATAAATTAACTGACTGTTGTACAGGCAATAGGTGGGAGTTAAAAGATAACTTTAAAACTTGGCAAGCTAGATAGTAAATATAAATAACAGATATAAATATTTTTGTAAAAGAGCAAAGAAAACACATAGCAGTCAGGTGTGGTGGCTCATGTCTGTAGTCCCAGTTACTTAGGAGGCTAAGGCTGGAGGATGACTTCAGCCCAAGAGTTTGAGGCTACAGTGAGCCGTGAGCATGTCACTGTATTCCAGCCTGAGTGACAGAGTAAGACCCTCACTCAAAATAATAATTCTACTCTGCAAAAGACACTGTCAAGAGAATGAAAAGGCGACCCTCGCCGGGCTCGGTGGCTCAGTCTGTAATCCTGTACCTTAGGAGGCTGAGGTGAGTGAATTGCCTGAGTCTGTGGGTTCGAGACCCGCTGGGCAACTTGGCGAGACCTCATCTCTACAATAAATACAAAAATTAGCCAGGCGTGGTAGCTCGCGCCTGTAGTTCTGGCTATTTGGAAGGCTGAGGTGGAAGGATTGCCAGAGCCCAGCAGGTCGAGGCTGCGGTGGCCGGGAGCAGCCACTGCACTCCAGTCTGGGCGACGGAGTGAGACTCCAACTCAAAAAAAAAAAAGAAAAAGAAAAGAAAAGGAGACCCTCAGACTGGGATAAAAGACATATCTGACAAAGGACTATTATCCCAAATATAAAAAGAGGTCTTAAAACTCAAATTTAAAGGAAAAACAAAAGCCTGATTAAAAAATGGGTCAAAGAACTTAAAAGATACCTCATCAAGGATATACAAAGCGCAAATAAACATCTCAAAAGATTCTCTATATCATATGACAGCAGAGAAATGCAAATTAAAATAATCTGAGATATCATTGCTTACCTATTAGAATGGCCAAAATCCAGAACCCTGACAACACTAACTACTGGGAAGGATGTGGAGCAACAAGAACACGCCTTCATTGCTGGTAGGAAGGCAAAATGGTATAGCTACTTTGGAAGACTGTGTGGCAGTTTCGCCAAAACTTGGGAGCAACCAAGATGTCCTTTGGTAGGTAAATGGACAAATTGTGGTACATCCAGATGATGGAATATTATTCAGTGCTAAAAAGAAATGAGGTATCAAACCATGAAAAGACATGGAAGAAACTTAAATTTATATTATTAAGTGAAAGAAGTCAATCTGAAAAGGCTAAATACTATGAAGTCAGTTTGAAAAAGGCAGAACTATGGAGGAAGTAAAAAGATTCATGGTTTTCAGGGATTGGGGTCATGAACAGATGGACCACAGAGGGTTTTCAGGACAGTAAAAATATTCTGCAAGATAGTATAATGACAGAAACATGTTATTATGCATATGTCTAAACCCAAAAAAGTACGATACCAAGAGTATACCTTAATGCAACCTATGAACTCTGTGAAAGTATGATATAGCAAACTATATTGATCAGCCGTAACAAATGTAACAAATGCTGGGGGCTGCCAATAATGGGAGAAGAATATGAATGTGTGGGGGAAGGGGGCTGTAGGGGACATCTCTTGTGCCTTCCTCTCAATTTTTCTATGAACCTAAAACTGCTCTTTTAAAAAATAGGTTTAAATAAATTAATGGAAAGATGTTTACTATGAATGAAGAACAAAAAATCCTCTCTCAGGAAAGCTATATAGAACTATAATAGACATGTCAATAGCATATAAATATTCCTATGCTTTCTTGCTTCCTTTACTAACACATTATTTAAGCATTCAACTCCTGTACAGCATCATAAATCAAATCATTATTTGGCTAAATGAGGACTTCCACTTTCACCTTTTGGCTCAACAAAATGTACTCAACTCGGTCACTAGAAGGTGCTTCCAGCATCATGGGACCAACCCTGCCTTTGAAGTTTAGACTGTAAGTGGAAGTTTATTGACTTGTGACTGTCACAAACCCATCTTACTAAAGAACGTCTGAAATATATCACCCTTTTTCATTAAGCAAATTAAGCTCATTTAAAATTTTAAAGATACCTTATACTTTATTTTTTTTATTTTTATTTTTATTTTTTTTTGAGTTGGAGTCTCACTCGGTCGCCCAGACTGGAGTGCAGTGGCCGCTCCCGGCCACCGCAGCCTCGACCTGCTGGGCTCCGGCGATCCTTCCACCTCAGCCTTCCGAGTGGCCGGAATTACAGGCATGTGCTATCACGCCCGGCTGATTTTTTGATTTATTGTAGAGATGAGGTCTCCCTGCCCAGGCGGGTCTCGAACTCATGGGCTCAGGCAATCCACTCACCTCAGCCTCCCAAAGGCGCGGGATTACAGGCTGAGCCACCGAGCCCGGCTGATACCTTATACTTTATAAGAGAAATATTTGTAAGATAATCTCCTTCAGGGCAATGTAGAAAGTTTGCAGCTTTTCATTACCTCAAATCTTAATGATCAAGTCATCAAATAATAATAGAAAAACATTCATTTCTATTTTATCTGGTTAACTTGCTCATTCCTTAATTTCAACTATTGATTCGTTACTATCTACTTTCATTAAAAGTCCTCCAGAAGCCCTGTAACATCTAAGAGAAAGATCTCCTTAGTAAGACAAGGTTGCCATCTAGTGGTGACCATGGTAAATGTAAGTTATAGAATGTGAGAGTGTGTGTGCCTGTGTGTGTGCGTGTGTGTGTGTTCCGTCCCAATTCTGCTTTCTGATATGACTTTCAAAATGTATCAAGAGGAAAAAAGAATACTTACTTGAAAGGAGTTTCCTAACACTCATATACATGCACATTTAAACAGCTAGTATATCCTCCTTTTACATTACTGCTCAGACCACTGACATTCATCTGTGAAGTGAAACCACAGTTTAACAGATTCATGGAACTTCAGATCATCCAGTTGTAAGGAGGTCATCAAGTACCTAATCCAATACCCTAGTTTCTCAGATGTGAAAACTAGGCCCAGAGCGAAGATGCCTGATCTGTCACACAACTAGTAATGTTTTCAGTAGGGTCTCCCTTAGGTTGGATTGATAGACTGGATAGCAAGCCAATATTACCTCATAGAGAAGATACCTGAATGTCTTGATAACAGGTTTCCATTGAAAACAACCCCTAGCTGTTCCTGCAAGGACAGCAGAGGGTCAAATTCCCTGCTCTGGGCTCTCTTCATAGCTTTCCCTTCTTAACTCCAATGAGGCACTAACCCCCCCCCCGGGATTATGTTTTGCCCACACTTGGGTACTGCTCACTAAGGGCCTGCCAGGTGCCAGGTGGTATACACGAGCACTGGGGAAGTCTTCTACCTCCCTGCTCAGGCACCTTGGGCTCCTCATGAGCTTGTTGTTTCTCCCTTCCCTTATCTCCGCACATTCACACAACTCAGAGCTGTGTTCCAGGCAGGGGAAATGGTATGTTCACAATTATGAAGATGTGAAAAGACTCAGTGAATAGGGGCTGAAGCTTTGTGTACGAGGAGTGCTAAGACTCTCTCTCCTTTCTCTTCTCTCCCAGTCTGGAGGGGAGGAGGGAACATTTGATCAGGAGGCAACACAATGAAGCAGCGCCAAGGCAGAGAGAGGCTAAGCTGGGCTAAGCTGGCCTGGTCTGCAGGGCTTAACTGATTTGGGAAAGATTAAGCTTTGAATATGGTCAATATGGTCTTGATATAGAGCTTTGGTGTGAGGATGCTGGAAAACCTCTGTACTCGAATAAATGACAAAGGCAGAACTGTAAAGGATGGGAAGGTTGGTTTTCCAACCTTCCCTGCACCAAGGCAGCTCTCCGGGTCCAAGTGTCAGACACCTGGAGGCAGGGGAGACAGGCGAGGTGGTGTCCACTTCTCTACCTTCCCAGTTCCCACCATAACCACCTCTAAACATGCAGGGCAGGAAGGATGAAGCAGTGTTTGGATCTGAATAAATGTTTTTTTATCACATTTATGAGAGGGCCAAAAAGGGGGGGGGGACTCGGGTAGGGGAGTCCCTGCAGAGAACGAAGAGAGCCAGCCAGGGACGGGCAGGAAGCTGTGCCAGTTCCCAGCAACTAAAAGAGTGTCAGGTCTTAGGATCAGAAACTTGTTCTTTGGGAATATGATGAATTTTATACTATAACGTTTCTATTTTAGATAATTATTCCTTTTTTTCTTCCTTACAATGTGGTAGAGTTCATTTTTAAAATATCAACTAAGCTAACTGGAACCAAAGAAAGCAATTTTTGGAGCCCAGCCATACCACTGAAGGCCCAGTACAGCTGTGAAAGTTGGATTCCAGGTGAGAGAAATGTGGAGGCATTAACCCCTTCCCTCCCATGTGCTCTCCTTTCAGGGTTCTCTTTTGCTAAAATTTGGAAGTTTCTACAGCTCGTTTCAGAAATAAGCGATGGAAGTTTCTTTACAATACTGTATTAGAAGTGACTAACAAAAGCTTAGCCCTCACAAAATGGGGAGCCAGAGGAGAGGGGATTGCAGTTCAAGAGAGGATCTAGTTAGCTTTAATTAGTGGGAGGGAAAATATTTTTGGTTGGAGGAAACAAGGGTGTTCCCAGTAGCGACCCTACTTCTTCACTGGCACCATTTGTTACCTGATAAAACCAGTCTGGAGTCATACACTGCCAACTGATATTAAGGTGGTTGTGACTTTTTCGGAATTCACTTAATAATTTTGATAAAAGTGTCATCAGTGTGAGAGTGGACTACAAGCTGGCAAACACAGCAAATATCTGAAACTGCAAATCCAGGATATCTAAGTGAAAGGTCTGTTGAAATCAAAGTGTTAATATTCAACTTAGACCTAATATACTCTGGGCTATGACTGAGCTCCTATTTGCTCCCCAGTTTTCAACCCAAAGACAACTTCTGAAGTTATTTACACTGGCAGCATAATTTCCACCATGAAGTTCACTGAATGTACAACGTCACATCTTATCAATAGTATCTTCAGCTCCAATTCCTCTCCCACTAGTTTCCACCCTAAAAAGAGAAGGAACCACACTGCAGAGTTCGCTGAGACCTCGCCATATCCCATGAGCCTCTTTCACAATCTCATCTTGGAGACAACACAGAGAAGAGACAAGACTACTACTTTCAATACAAACCGTACCTCCTAGAAAAAGATACCATAAATCTTCTTTGCAGTCTTGTGAAAACCTATCTCAGAGTGGGTTTTGATTTTTTTTTTTTAATTCACATTTCTAAAAGGAAAAAGTACTGAGTAAACAGAAAAGCACTACTGATCTTAGGTTTAGGGCTACAACCATGGCATTTGAGAAATTCTCTCCCTCCATTATTGAATATAGAACAACCTACTTTGGAAAAGTTGAGGCACGAGAACTCATTTACAAGGACAAAAGGCTCCACTTCCTTGCAGAAATGAGCCCCTCATACGGAATTTCAGTTTATTGTTTCCAGAGCCATTTTTGCCAAGTTGCTCTGTCACAACCACGACAGCTGCAACTCCAACCCACACTAAGAATGAATGACCCTGAAGTGCTCACTTACAAATAAATTATAATTTAAGAAAATTAAGACTATGAAAGAGTTACATTTATGTAGATCTAAATTTTGAACATTACATTACAATAAAGCCTTTAACATTCTACAACACTATATTGCTTTAGTTAATAATACAGGCAGGCATGGTGACTCACGCCTGTAATCCCAGCACTCTGGAAGGCTGAGGCAGGAGGATAGCTTGAGCCCAGGAGTTCGAGACTAGCCTGGGCAACACAGTAAAACCTCATCTCTACTACTACTACTGCTACTACTACTACTAATAACAACAACAACAATAAAATTAGCCGGGTATGGTGGCATGCACCTGTAGTCCCAGCTACTTAGGATGCTGAGGTGGAAGAATCACCTGAGTCCAGGAGGTCGAGGCTGCCGTGAGCCGTGATCATGATCATGCCACCGAACTCCATCCTGGGTGACAGAGTGAGACCTCAACACAGATAACAGTAACAACAGCTACTACTTTATTGGGCAATTTTCAACATAACCATGTTTCAGACATCACACTAAATGTTTGTATACACTGTTTCATTTAATTTTCACAATAACCGTATGAGGTAGGTATTATTATCCCCCTTTTATTGATAAGAAATGAAGGTGCACAAAAGCTGAGTTACTTCCTAGAAGTCACACAGCTAGTAAGTAACCCAAGTCTGACTGAAGTCTATACTCTTCATCAACAGTAGGTAAACTCAAGATATCTCAAGGCTCTAAACTAAGTTTCTGGCTAGGCACAGTAATCCTCATGCCTATAATCCCAACACTTTGAGAGGTCAAGGAGAGAGGACTGCTTAGCCCAGGGGTTTGAGAAGCACCTAAAGAAGAGAGCAAAGAGCTACCGAGGACAAGAAAAACCAGGAGGGCTCAGTTCAATGAAAGCTAGAGGGACAGGAGCTCAAGAAGGGAGTCATCAGTGGTGCCCCACATAGTTGAGAAGTCCGGCAAACTCCAAATGTGTTCTTGGAATTCAGCAGAACTATGCTGACGTTAAACCAGGGAGTAACTTTCGTAGGGCAAGGGGGATAAAAGAAAACTTCAAGGTATCAGTGGGCATTGGGAAGTGGAAAAGCTTACCATAAATCTTGTGAAAGGGATGGAGAGGAGTTACTAGTAACAAGAGCAGAATGCAGGGCCAAAGTTAAGTTAAACATTATTTTTAAGATGGAGTGCTCTGAACATTTTGTGAACTGAGAAGGAAAAGGTAGACAGCAAAGCGTGATGATGCAAAACAGAGAAAATCGCTGATGAAACAAAGTCCTTGAGGAAATAAGAAGGGTTTTGTAAGGATCTGCGTGCGGTGTGCCAGGCAGATGTTAGACCATGGCGATGCAGAGATTAATCTAACAGAATCTGCCCTTGAGGAGCTCAGGATCTGACGGGGAAGCATACCTGCCAACAGACCCTCAGAGCAGAGTGTGCTGTGAACACCAGAACTCAGGTTGCATTATGCCAGAGGAGCTCGGAGGGTGCCCCTTCAACTGTGGGTTTCCTGAACCGCAGTCTGAACCTGCTCATCTCTCGGCTCCCACCATCCAACACAATGTCTGGTACCCAAGTCTGAAGGACATTAAATAATTTGGGGGTATAAATAAAAAAAAAAACTTGTCAGAAACTTTATTTCCAGGGGTAGAAATTTTATAAAGAGTTATAAAATGATCTTCTAGGACAGATAAAGGGATTTGGAGTACTAAGCACAATTAAATATGAATTAAAATAATATTATACATGCTCAGTGCTATAGTCTGAATGTTTGTGTCCCCCTAAAATTCAAATGTTGAAGCCTAATCCGCAATGCCACAGTATTAAGTGGCAGCAGGGTCTTCAGCAGGTGATTAGGTCATGAGGATTCTCATGAATGTGATCAGTGCCCTCATAGAGGAGACCCGAGGGAGCATGCTTGCCCTTCTACCATGTGAAGACAATGAGAAGGTACCAACTATGAGGAATAAGCCCTCAACAGACACCAAGTCTGCTGCTTCTTGATCTTGGAATTTCAACTTCCAGAACTGTGAGAAACACATTTATTATTTATAAGTTGCCAGTTTATGGTATTTTGTTATAGCAGTCTGAACAGACTAAGATACCTGGAAAACATGCATCTTAAGAGTCTTATAAAGGCACCTGAAGGAGAATGAGACGAGGTTCAGTCATGTGAAGAAGCCTGAGTGGTTCCAGAACTCACTCTGGCTAATGCTTAAAATTTAATCATTTAAGAAGGGATCAAAATTTTCATTTCAAAACTGTAAATAAAGGACTAAAAAGGAAAGGTGTATAAGACTGCACATAAGTTAAAACCCACTCATCATAAAATGAGGTCAAGCCGGCAAAGCCCTGGAGTTGGAGTCAAACTGGCCCGGCTCCAAACGAGGCTCTGCCATGTGCCAGCTGTGGGGCTTGGGCAAGGTCACTGAACTCTCCCTGGGAAAGCAGATCCCATGACAGATGCATCCCCAAGCCCTTTCAAATCTATAGTTCAAAGTTTCTAAGGCAGTATATCTTAGCCTTTGGGGATCACAAACTCTTCTGAGAATCTAATGAAAACTATGAATTCCCCCCCACTCCCCAAATAAACAGAGAAACATGTATGCAAAATTCTGCAAATCATTTGAGGGGTCCCTGAACTCCATCCACGACTCCAGGTAAGAAAGGAAGATAGTGGAGGAGCAACTCTTCATAGTGAAGATGCTTTGTCTTCTTTAAAAGGCATGGAGCCAAGTATCACAGTGACCTCTGCAAGACCCACAGTGGACAGTGTGCTGTGCTTCCACCTGTGGGTCCTTCTGAACTATAAGTCTCCTCATCTTTGAATTCCCTGGTGCCAAGTCCAGTGCCCTGGATACTGTAAGCACCAGCTTTAGCTGGGACTTAAATTTATCAGGACCAAAATGTAGATTTGTAGTTCTCAAGAGACAAATCTGGACTACACAGCAACCATTATGAGCTTGCTCTGGGGGGGGGCAAGGGGGACTTTAACTTTTCAAAATTGATTTTTATGTAATTAGAGGGTTTTAGCCATTCCAGACTAAGCTATGCCTCAATTTCAAAGCAAATCTGATTTCTCTCGCCTCCTCACTAAAGTTAAAAACCACATGTAGCTGACTTCCATAGAAGTTCTCTATATTTGTAGAATCCTTTATACTTAATTACTTTTCCAATATCTCTCACATACACGTACTACTCATCTGGGAGGTAGGCAATACATGTAGTCCTCCCATTTTAAAGGTCAGGAGAGAGAATATACCACTTAAGTGATCATAGACAGGGTTTTTCAACACAGCCCAGCACCAGGACTCCAGCCACATTTTTATAAATGTGCTAGTGTTTCTCTATTATCCTTTAACCAAGAAGGTGGAACACATCTCTTTTTCAACCGACATTTAATAAAGTGTTCAGTGATAACATCTAAATAGTATGCATGATTTCAGAGGCCAAAAGTCATTTCAATTTGAGGAATTTTATATGTAATGATTAAATGGTTTTTCAAAATTCAGTAGGAATCAAATCAAGCCTATCGTCTATGACTTAAAAAGCAGAATCCATTGTGTGTAGGAGGGGGGAAAATCCATACTTACCTATAGCACAATGTAAAATCTAAAGGAAAAAAGGGGGGAAAAGAAGAGAATTAGTAAGATAAATAGTATTAAAGTTTTATTTCATATAAAGTAGTCTTTCCATAAGAATAGAACAGTGCCTGCTAGTAGTATTAAATCTGAAAAAACAAACATTTCATTTTTAAACTTGGCTATAGGCTATTTAACAAAATGTAAATTCTTGCTCAGTTTTTTTGTTTGTTCATAGTTTGTATATCTTTGGAAGATTTCCTAAGGAAGATTTAATCTTCACTCAGTGATTTATCAGAGGTCAGGGACCTATTTTATAATGCACAAACTTGTAAGAGCCATGATGTACAGCATCTCCCATGTCCTCTGCACTAGAGAACAGAGCTGCCAGGGACTCGAGAACACAAGTCAGAAGAGCCTCTATTGTCTCTAAGGGTCAATGCAGACATTCATCCTACAAAGCTCCACCCTCAGTCCCCATGTTGCCTCATTCAATGATCTCATTGCAGAGGTGTTCCCTAGTCCAATTCTAACCCTGTCTCTTTGAGCTCCAGATCCACATTCCAAGCTGCCTCTGGGCACCTCCAACTTGGAGTTGCAGCAGCAGCTCAAACATGGCCAGTCTCAATGGGAAGCACACCTTTTCCTTCCTTCACACCTACTATGTCTCTTAATAACCAGCCTCCCAGTTCTCAGGTTCAGTGCCCTTCCCTCCCCCCCGCCCAAGTCCAACTGTTTTCCAAGTCCTGCTGTTGCTTCTGGGATCTGTTTCCCCATTTTTATTTCCAGTGGCTTGAGTGAGATTATCATTTCATTTTAATGGCTATCTAATTGGCCTTATAAGCCCCCTCCAACTCATTTTTTATATAGCAGTGCTTGACCCTGGTGGTGGTGGCAAAAACATAATTTGAAGCTATCTACAAGATTGATTTAATGACCAAAGCTTTACTAGATAAGACCTAACAGCTGTTGTAAGACCTTTTAGAATGTTTCCAACATTTCTCTAGCAGTCATTATATTGTTTGATCCTAACAATTATCCTAGCAGATAGGCAGGGCAGATATCTCTATATGAAAATGAGAAAACCAACGCTGGGAGTGGTGGCTCACACCTGTAATCCTAGCACTTTGGGAGGCTGAGGCAGGAGAATTGCTTGAGCCCAGGAGTTTGAGACCAGCCTAGGTAACAGAGTAAGACCTCATCTTCCCCCCCCCCAAAAAAAATCAGCTGGGTGTGGTAGTGTACACCCTTAGTCCCAGCTACTCGAGAGGCTGAGGCTTGAGCCCAGCAGCTTGAGCCTGCAGTGAGCAGTGATTGTACCACTGCACTCAGCAGTGTGTACCGGCAACAGAGTGAGAGCCAACTCCAAAAAACAAAATTAAAAAACAACAACAACAAAACCACCAAGGCTCAAAGAGGCTATACAACTTGCCCAAGTAGTAAACAATGGCCAGAATCAAGAACCTAGGTTTTATTTCTATGCTGCTGCTTTTCTATCACTTTATTTCACTGTACATTACTTATGAGGAAAAAACAAAGGCCAGAATTTGACAGGAACTTGACAGGACTTAGCTTATCTAAAACACACATGACAAAACTGTGCTCAGAAACTATTATTTTACTAAGTTTTTGGGGGAGGGCAGGGGAACTGAATTAAAAAACCAAGCTGCAAAATTTGTTGGTAACTGGCAAGAGGGAAAAAAAACCCATCATATTGCAAATCTTAAAATACTTTTCAAAAGAAAACACTGTTAAAACCTCAGTAGTGTGAATATTACAAAATAAAGTATACCTCCTGATGCAAAGTTGAAGAAAAATAAAAGGTATATCTAGAAGAAAATGAGGAATGAAAGACAAGAATGAAGAGCATCTGTCTTCTTTGAAACAAGAAGACAGATGACAGTGCCTAGACAGAAAACCTGTTCTTTTGCTGTATGTGATTAGATATCCAGGCTGCTAACAACAGGACACTATAGGAAAGAACACACAGCAGTAAAAGGCAAGCATGTTTTTTTTGCATGACAGAATAGTAGGTCTCAGTCCTATCAGACACACTCTCCCCTTTGCAATCACATGTATTTAATACCTTCCCTTCCATTCCAAAATGGAATTCATAGATGACATGACCCAAGTACACACAATTTTCAAAACCAAATAAATACAATGCCCTAACTGATGCCTTATTATCATATGTTTGGATTGAAAAATAAAAATATCAGAAACCATTCTGGATAAGTACAGGAAAGTAAAAGAGCAGAGGTATAGACCAACACTTGAAAAAAATTATTAAGATAAGTAATAATGAAAATGAAGAAGTAACCTTATCTGAAGTTGGAACCATATGCCAAGGTAAGTAACAGTCAAAGCAGAGAAACTGAAGAAGTACATTACTCTGTCAAATGAGCTAGGGCTTATTTATTTATAAAGGGTGGCGTCAAAATAATCCCCTAGGTCATGTTATAGAATGAGATAGGAAAAAACCAATCCTTCTGCCTTGAAATCGTTGAGACATATAATCAGTGTTCAGTCTGTAAAAAGTCCTCGGAAACTATATTCTTTAAATGATACAATAAAGAAGGGAAGATGGATTAGAAAAAAAAAACAAAAAACAGTAATGCAAGAGGCAACAAAGCAGCTGCGTAATAGATTAGGGATACTTTTAAGATAAAATGGAAAATGACAGCTATCCCAAAATAAAATTTCCATCTCACAACCTAGATTTCTTATCATTACATATACACACGGGCAATATTATAAAATGTTAAAGTAGTCTACATTAAAGAAATGCAGTGCAATTCCTGCATTCCATGTGTCTCAATTTAATAACTGAAGCCTGAACAGGAATCTCAAAACCAATTTTCAATCAGTTTTGTTGCTTTTGCAGTAATAACACCACTGCACTGAAATCCCTTTCAACTAAATATGCAAGCTGGAAATTCTGTAATACTTAGAGAACAGAATGTGCAGAGTGAATAGATGACTTAATTATTTTAAGCAATATCTTTATTTCACTTAAGCTTCCCTTTTCATACCAATGATAATAGTAGGACAGAATGCTAAAGCCAATACCCCAAGATGACTGTTCCTTATCTATTCAGTCAGTCAAACACTAATCTAGGTACTGCTGTCAAATCAATTGATTTTAAGGTATAGATATTATGTAGGTGGACCTGATGCAACCAGGAGAGCTCTTTAAAAGCAAGGTTTTCTCTGGCTGTTGGCAGAAGAGGAAGTCAGAGATATTAAAAAATGAGAAGCCTCTGGCATGCCATTGCTGACTCTTAAGCTGGAGGGGTCAGTACAAGACCTAGATCCAGAGTAGCCCCTAGAAGCTGGGAGTGCCCTCCTGCTGACAGCTAGCAAGAAAATGTGGACCTCAGACGTTAAGCTACAAGAAAACGAATTCTGCCAATAAACCAATTAGTTTGAAAGTGGATTATTTCCCTGGAACCTCCAGATAAGAAACCAGCCAGCCTGGCTGACACCTTGATTTCAATCTTGTGAGACCCTGAGCAGAGAATCCAGTCAAGCCCAGCTTCTGACTTACTGTGAGCTAGTCAAGTGTTTCTGTAAGCTGTTAAGTGTGCGATAACTTGTTATGCAGCAACAGAAAACTAAGACCACAACCTTCTTCGAATTTAACAAGCTATCTGTTTAATTTCTCATGAAGCTTTTTCAGTTTTAACATGTACTACAAAATGATCAATGTGTATTTGTAGAGGGGTTAGCCTGAGGGAACATATAGAAGTCAAGGAAGATGCAGAACAAATCTTCATTGATTTGGACTGTCTCGCACATTGTAGGACATCTAGCATACCTGGTCACTGTGGCAATCAGAATACCCTCATAATTTTCCAAAATGCACTGTAAGGAGGTGGCACTGCTTTACTGAGATCCACTGCACTAGAATAAGCATATCTGATCAGAAAAAATTTAGAGGATTTGCCATAATCAAAACTCCCTTGAAAATATGTGTTGTAAACTTCTCTCTTCTCTTGAGCCCTTTCTATTTCAACCGGCAATAAACTGATTTTAGTTTTAAGGTGTTAACCTCAATGTCAAATGCCATTTTGCACAATAGGTTACTAGGAAATATCTCTTTTGAAAAAGTTTCTAAAATCTGAAGTAAGGCAATTATTTTTGTAAGTTACCAACAAAGCTATTCAATTTCATTTTTAATACAAGGTAAAACAATAACAGCAATGTCCAAAAAAAGAGTTTAACAAGTCTCAAGAGAAACAGAAGCCCAAGTAGTGTTCAAAAGACCTCAGTTAAATCCTCACATGGATTTAATGTGATTCGACTACAGTGATTCCCCATCTCTGCCTTTCAATTCAAAGTTCCAAATTCTTGGAAGAAAAAAACCTGACCAGCCCAGTTTGGGGTAGGTATGGACCCCTGGATCAGCCAGCTATTGCCATAAGTGGCAGAGTCAGGGAGTAGAAACATAGTTATTAGGAGTCCAGCTATTGCCATAAGTGGCAGAGTCAGGGAGTAGAAACATAGTTATTAGGAGTCCAGCTATTGCCATAAGTGGCAGAGTCAGGGAGTAGAAACATAGTTATTAGGAGTCCAGCCTTGAGAACGGGAAAACTTCCAGAGAGGATACACTAAGCTGGGCAGCTCCACAAGACATGTCTAATACACTCATTTTTACTATGCAGAGGTGCATAACTCATTTGAGTTATATTTATGGTCTTTGAAGTGTTTTAGAAATTATCATACTATATGCATATATTATTGCATTGTTGCTTAAAACTTATCTATATGATAATATATAGTCTTCAAAGACAGACATCAAAATCTTAACAGTGCTTATCTTTAGGATGTAAGCTTAAACTGCTATGCATTTTCTTCATTTGCATTTTTTTCTACAATGAATATATAGTACTTATTATTGGTGGAAAACACCTTTCCCTCTCTCCTGGTTTCTAAGAGGAATTTCTACCAAATATTGCTGGTCTCTGCACCCTTTAATTACTTTACCTCAGGAAAGGATGACTCATTTGAGTGGTAAATCTGGGAAGGATAAATAGGGTGTGCTCAATCCAGCACCACCCTAGGGGTTCCATAAGGAGCCTCAAGTTCTCACGGTTTCTTCCAGGCCACCCTGGCTGCTGCTGGGTGGGACAGGGTGGATGGTGAGTCTTATTCTGGAGTTTAGTCGGCAAACTCATTTGACTCGCACACGAAAGCAAGTCCTCCAACTTAGCCCTTATCACAAAAAGAAGTGATTTTTAGGATCCTTATGTAAATCCTTTATGTCTCAATATTCAGAACATAAGCAAGAAAAAGAGGGCTTTCATTAGGCTTTCCTCGATACACCAGACATGTTTACAAAATCCTTTCACATCCATTTTTAAAGAAGGAAATAGGTTAAACTTTCCTTAATTACCATTACTTTCCCTTTGTCATTTAATTTCAGCTTTCTTGGTATATTCAGTTCTATAATTTGCTAATTCATTATCTGCTTAATTTTCATATTCTGATAATGAAATGTTGAAGTCTCACAGAATTTAAAACTGGGGAAAAAAACTTAAGGTCCAGTATAGTCATTGCACATATATCCAGTATATTCATTGTACATAATGAATTTATGGCCAGAGAGATTAAGACCAAGGTCACAGGATGAATTAATGTCAAAACCAAGTTTTAGTAATCAAATTTCTTGTCTCTAGTTTTTTACATACACTATGACACCCGTTAAGCACAATTCTATTTTTATCTCTGGAGCATTTCTGCTAGCTTTCCTATGTATTTTGTTTCTCTGTTCAGATAATCATTCATTCATCAACTGATTCTACCAACATGTGTCTCCCATGTTCTTGGTACATGACAAACTGAATTCTACTTCTCTTTGGCTTCTGCTCTGACATCAACTTTATCTTATCCTGTAACTGGGCAGTCCTGCTTTCCTTAATGTCTCGTCATGGTAGGCTGGTTTGTCTCTTAGTAAACTTAAGCAAGTCTCTCTCCCTCTTTTTTATTTGAGTTGGAGTCTCACTCCATTGCCCAGGCTGGAGTGCAGTGGCACGCTCCCGGCCACCGCAGCCTCAACCTGCTGGGCTCTAGTAATTCTTCCGCCTCAGCCTTCCAAGTAGCTGGAACTACAGGCGTGCACAATCACACCTGGCTAATTTTTGATTTATTGAGAGACGAGGTCTCACCAAGTTGCCCAGGTGGGTCTCGAACCCGCAGGCTCAGGTAATCCACTTGCCTCGGCCTCCCAAAGTGCTGGGATTACAGGCTGAGCCACCAAGTCCGGCCAGCAAGTCTCTTATAAGCAAGAGATTGTTCTTTTTTTTCTTCTTTTTTTCACATTTCATGGATTTATTTTTGTAGTGATGGGGCCTTACTATGTTGCCCAGGCTGGTCTTGAACTCCTGGATTCAAGCCAATTCTCCTGTCTTGGCCTCCCAAAATGCTGGCATAACAGGTGTGAGCCACCACACCTGATCAGATATTTAGCCAGTAACCACCATCACTCCTTTTAATTTTGATGAATCTTATCAGTCCAGTGGCATAAACATTAGAAATGATGCATTTGTGCTATACTCTATCATCTTATAGATTTGTTATTTTCCTGTCATTTTCTTTTTCAATTTAACAGGATTTGTATAGGTGTAAAACTATTTTCTCTTTAAATAAAAGATAAATTATTCAAGCTGCCTACTGTCTTCCTTTTTCAAAAAAACTTTCAAATCTTATTTTCCTCATTTATCTTTTGTTTTCTATTATATTTTATCATTTTAAATTATACAATTCATGTAAGTGATATATAAATACGTACTAAAGCATACAGAGTACAAGTAGAAATCCTTTACTCTTCTGCCCACCCCCTAAAATGCCACTCCCCTCCACAGAGGTAAGCACTAGTAGCAGTTTGATATATACTCTTCCAAACTTTTTCCAATATCTACAATTTTGCTTTTTTTCTGTTGACGCTCCTAATCTGAAAACAACATATAATAACTATTCTCATTATTTTCAACTTAAGAATTAATAAGTTTATAAACTCTAGAGTAATATAAAATTTACATTGTTATGTTTGCTTTCTTCCCACTTCACTCTATCCTGGTAAAATTTGTACTATCTTATGAGAATCCCTGTGGGCATGCTACAGTCTGTAAAAAGGCTTACACTGTGCAGTGCAGTAACCACTAGCAATATGAGTCTATTTAAATTTAAATAAAGACTAAATAAAATTTAAAGCTCAGCTTCTCAAATCCACTATCCACATTTTAAGGGTTCAAAAGCCACATGTGATTGGTGGCTACTGTTTTGGACAGCACAGAGTCATTCTCCAACATTAACACTTCAGAAAGTTTTATTGGACAGTGCCAGTCTAAAAACTTGGTCAACTTTATTTATTTAACAGTTAAATACCCTTTAGTAAAATTCTTTAAAAGCTCCATTACTTTTTGTAGCCATTTTCAGAATGTCTCCATCCACAGGAAATGTTCCCTGGTCTGTTACCTGGGCACCTAATGTTTTCTCCTAGTTTCATGAGGATATTGTTCTTCTTCAAAGTCTAAAGTCTCAAGGTGTTTTTGCTATGATATTTTAAAATCTTTTTTTTTTCTGCTGAAAGTTGTTTATCTTTGTTTTAAATTTTAAAACTTAGCAAGTGTCCAAGAAGGGAAGAAATTTTTTTTGTTGTGGAACTCTATAAACTCTCAATAACCATATTGAGACAGGCTTTCAGTTCAGAAGTTTTCTATAATTTTTGGCTGGGGGTGGTGACTCACGCCTGTAATCCCAGCACTGTGGGAGGCCAAGGTGGGTGGACTGCTTGAGCCTAGGAGTTTGAGACCAGCCTAGGTAATAGAGTCAACTTTGAGTGTACAAAAAAAATTTTTTTTTAAATTAGCAGAGCATGGTGATGCATGCCTGTAATCCCAGCTACTCAGGAGGCTGATACAAGAGAATCGTTTGAGCCCAAGAGTTCGAGGCTGTGGTAAGCCATGATTATGCCATTCCAGTTCCTGATTATTTAAGAGTAATATATTCCAACCTTTTCTACTTCTGCAAGTTTACTTTTTGAAAGCTTGTATACACTCAACAGGTTTTCTAGATACATTGGTTCTGCTGTGTTGTTATTATTAGCCTGCTGAATTTCACTACTTTTATGTATATTTTGATTTTCTGTTGTTCACTTAATTTTGTACCCGTTTGCTAGTTCACTAATACATAATTGGTCTGATGTGGCCTGGCACTCCATATTTTGCAATATTCTTTTTGCATTTCAAATGGTGAACACTGAAAATTTCCCAATAGTTTCTGTTCTGTAATCTACTTTATTTGAGACTATAACTCCTGCCTTTCTCCAAATCTTCAGTATTACCTATTTCTCTGCACTGTGGCCTCCTTCCTGCCCTGTACTGCCACCATTGATATATTTAGTTATTTTTTTTCCCCAACACATTGCTTTCTTCAGACGTTAGCTATTGTGCCTCTTCGAATACTCTATCAGTTTGCTTCTATTTGCTTGAGTCGTCAAGCAGTGAGGCCTGTGTGGGTGGGTTCCTCTTTCTTTCTAATGTTGTGACACTTATTAATTATACCCGAGTTAGCATCTCTCTCCAGTTTTCACATTATTTTAGAAGCCGGTTTTTCTGGGATTCAATGTCATTCCTATTTGTGTAAGATATCTCCACTATGACTTGCTCTGCTAGCTTTTCAGAAGTCTCTTTTAGAGGTCTGTTTTTTAAAAACAAGTCTTCAAAATAAAAATAGCCTAACATGGGCATGCAGCATATGTTCCAAAAGTTCCTTTTTAAGACTATTATTACTGGGAAATCAGCATGTTTCCACAAGGAGGAAAAATATTATAGACAATAGTTATGGTCCCACACCAGTTCACAAAAGCAGCCTTAAACTATAATGTTCCTGAAGCATCTCCATGGCAAAAACTCATCCAGTATTTGTGCTATAAAGACAGAAAAACTGGCAGGTAGATAAGATGAGACTGTTCTTCCTCTTAAGGATACTACAAATTCTTAAGATGTTGCTATATTTTAGAGAAATATCCAAAATCATTTTCCTGACTGATGCATTAAAGAATTTGAAGAATGTTGTAGGTGAGGCCTGAAAAGTCCGAACAAAATAACAGAGAGTGGCTAGGAAAGTGTGGCAGGGTTAGAAGACATAACGAAAGCTGTTGATCTTCCTGACCACTTCTCCAGAACTAGTTCTGCCATTTTAGACCCAGCCCTACACCAACTCAAGGAAAAGATCAGAAATGATACTGGGTTGCTTGCTCACTTTTGTAGGCAAGGGGAGTTCTAAGCAGCAGAAGGATCTGGAAGAGAATGGAAAGAAAAGGGAGTTCCTGTGGTCCATCCATTAGGTATTCCCAGATGGATGGGGTAGATAAATGATGCATACAGCAATATATGTATGTTGAAGATAGTCTAAGTCTCAACAGCTAAAGTCTTTGCAGAGCAATCCTTAACCCATTAGAATTCTCACTGTCAATCACAGAGGCTTATCCAATCATGAGTATCTGAAAGTGTTCTTGGTATAATTACAGTCTTATGTTAACCAAAGACATTTAGAAATTCAAATTCTTTCAGCAATAACTTTAAACTGCCATTAACTGCATCAATCTATAATTTTTCATCTTTAACTCTACTCAAGAAATCTGCAAAGATATGATCTGCCTTATCAATGAATATCATTGAATGATATGATCTGCCTTATCAATGAATATCAATGAATATCAAGGCAACTCAAAAAAAAAGAATGTGGAAAACAGAAAACATCCACAGCTCATATAAACGAAGAGCATTTTTAAAAAACTGAGATATAATTCACATACCACAAAATCTACACTTGTGAAGTATACAATTCAATGGTCTTAATATGTTCACAAGGTTGTCAGCTAATGCCACTATCTACTTCGAGAGCAATACCATCACCCTAAAAAGAAACCCTGTGCTCATCAGCAGTCTCTCCCCATTCTCTTCCTGCCATGGCCCTGGCAGCCACTAATCTACTTTCTGTCTCTATGAATTTGCTTATTCTGGCCATTTCATATACATGAAATACATACTATTTGTGACTTTTTGATCTGTCTTCTTTCACATGGTATTTTTTCAAGATTCATTCTCACATGTGTCAGTAATTCATTTATTTTTATAAATATTTCTTATGCATTTATCACCTTTTATTTATTCACGAGTAGCATTTTTAAAATGTGTTTTTGCTATCTATATTAGCTCTCATGATTACTCATGATTCAACTCAAGACACATACTTATTATTCATACACTAATCTCTTGGTCCACAACGCTGATCACCAGCATTTTACACTGTGTCAATTTATAAATCGTCTCATATATTATAATCTTCATTATTTTGGGTGTCTTGTATTTTAGTAAATACATCACTTCTTGGGCTTTCCATCTATCACCTCTTCTTCTAGAAATGCCCCTTCCCTCTAGCCCTTCAATATGGTCAATGTGACTCTGCTCCTGTCTACAAGTCCAAGAAGGAGCACCTGATTCAAGCTGAACCAAGGAGGTCCTTCACTGGAAATGTGAAATCGGGAGTAAGATTGTTTCCAACTAGCTGCTTTCACAATTGCAGGAGCTGCAATCTCAGGAGCTTTTGGATGTTACCATTATCTGCCATATAGACCAAGAAACTGAGAAAGCTAGTCTGCAAGATGAGACGAATGAATTAGAGACAAAGAAAAGGAGAATAACAGAGATAAGAGACGGTGCAGGAACTCCTGGATTCCTTCTGGTGCACTAGTGCCTGATTCCAGACCATTCCTAAGGCCAGCTACAGTTCTGCCTTAGATTCTAAGGGACATTCTACATGTTATAATAAATCCCTCTTGCTGCTTCAAGTTAGTTGAAGAGGTTTCCATTATCTCTAGCCAATAGTCCTGATATAATTATATAATTATCTACCCAGTAAGATTTTAAGCTTCTTATTAGCGAGAGCTCAACCTCTATAGCACCTGTTACCCGAACCCATACTTATTTAAATAACAAACTCAACACTAAGGGTATCTGGCCCTATACCGGGGAAGTGATAGCCAGTTCAGAGGACCAAACTTCACCTGAATGCAGCCTATTTGTGAAGTTATTCCTTACTTGTACCCTACATCTCTATAATAAAATAAAATTTAACTAAAAAAATAACACATATTTATTTACCACCTGTGCTAAATAATCTACCTGTGGTAGATAATCTGGAAAATTCCCTAAAAAAATACCCAAGACTGCTTGGATGGCGAGTAAAGAAAAGTTAGAATTTGTGTCCATTTTATTTGTTTATTTATTTATTTATAGAGTTGGAGTCTCACTCTGTTGCCCTGGCTGGAGTGCAGTGGCACGCTCATGGCCACCCAGCCTCGACCTGCTGGGTTCAGGTGATCCTTCTGCCTCAGCCTTCCAAGTAGCTGGAAGCCACTGTGCCCAGCTTATGTTCATTTTATTAAAAGGCTTTATCACTGTATCACCAACTCAATATATCTTTACACCCATGTTGTAAAAAATCATTTAATTTCCTCAGAAAGTAAGCTGTTTTTTGTATTTCACTATTGCGTGCCCATTTGTACTTGTTTGGTAAATGTTTTAAGTTTTTTAAAAAGCAAAGTGTTGGCTGGGTGCGGTGGTTCACGTTTGTAATCCCAGCACTTTGGTAGGTGGAGGTGAGAGGACTGCCTGAGACATGGGTTAGAGACCAGCCTGGACAACATGGTGAGACCTCATCTCCACAATAAATAAAAAAAAGTAGCCGGGCATGGTGGTGCACGCCTGTAGTTCCAGCTACTTGGAAGGCTGAAGCAGAAGGATCGCCTGAACCCAGCAGGTCAGGGCTACAGTAACCATGAGCATGTCACTACACTCCAGCCAGGGCAACAGAATGAGATTCCAACTCAAAAAAACAAACTCAAAAGCAAAATGTTAATATTCTTCTAAGGATTTGAAATTTTTTAAGAACAAGTACCTTCTATTTCCCTTTTAAGTAAGCTTCCACAGACCTAATAAAGAATAATACTCAGCCGGGCTCGGTGGCTCAGCCTGTAATCCCGTGCCTTTGGGAGGCTGAGGTGAGTGGATTGCCTGAGCCCGCGGGTTCGAGACCCGCCTGGGCAGCAAGATCTCATCTCTACAATAAATCAAAAAATTAGCCGGGCGTGGTAGCGCGCACCTGTAATTCTAGCTACGTGGAAGGCTGAGGCGGAAGGATTGCCGGAGCCCAGCAGGTCAAGGCTGCGGTGGCCAGGAGCGGCCACTGCACTCCAGTCTGGGCGACAGAGTGAGACTCCAACTCAAAAAAAGAATAATACTCAGTCTACAGAGATATAAATGAGTAGCTCCCTTCCTTGGATTTATTTTCTCCTCCTATAAACAGGATATATTAAGCACCAATAATTCCCATAAAGATAACATACATGTAATTAAACAATACCACATACATCTGATTATTACACAATGTAGACTGAGAAGGCAACGAAACACTCTTGAACTGACTGCACAGGAAATGCACTTTAGCAAGCTTGCTCTCTCACCCAGATGAAGGGGTTACTGCCATCACTGACCTCTGCACAGTCCATTCCCTGCGTGTTCCTGGGAGTCTTTACTTCCTTATGCACGGTTCTTTTCCCAAAAGCAAATCCAGGATTTGTCACCTAATTGGTTCTTAGGGGGGATAACAGAGATAAAACCAAAAATCCAAAATATTTTCTTAAATCCCTATAAAAAATTCTATAGGGATAGACAGGCTAATCCTTCAAAGTCTAAGACTTGGTTCCTGAGTGGATTTTGTGTCACACTGTTTAATGCCCCTACCTTCCCTAAGATATACTTAAATTTTTAAAATTATACTTCTAATATTACAAGGACTTAAAGAGGTGGAATCACCTCTAAATTACTGAAGAATTTCAACTGAATATAAGCACTGGGGAAGTTTCTGATGGTCTTGACCATAAACTGGCTTCTCTGTAGCTTGAGGGAACTGTGTTGGTCAAAGCTCTGAGAGACAAAGTGCTACTTATTTATCACAGTCTCCTTGCAAAAAAATTCAATCCTTTAACTTTAAAAAATGGCTCACACTAGGAACTGCTAAAGTTTCCTTTGACTCAAACTATTAGGGCAGGAAGGGACTTTAGAAATCTACTTTATTTCACAAATGAGAAAATGAGGTAGATAAGAGATAAAAGATATGACCAAATCCACAGAGTAATTTGTTAAAACCACCATACTTTGGATACGAAAACTCAGACTTCCAATTGGAAGCTCATTTCATTACACCACCTACTTAAAATATATAAGTAATGACACTATTGAAATTCTGCTGTTTTCTAAGAGGAAAAAATCCAAAAGTCAAAAGGTACAACCTTCTGATTTTCAAAGTGAGAGGTAGAGGTAGAGATGTCACATCTCATTTCATGGAAGTAAATGACTTTTCCTTAAATATCACTCCACGGTTCAGTTTTTAAAAATTGTCACTGGAGTATAAATGTCACGATGGGCTTGCCCTGGAGGCCGAGTGAAAGGAAACCAAGTACCAGATCTTCCCTGCAATCTGTAGGTTTTTCACCATAATGAACTATGGTAGCTATTGATTTTGTGTACACAAAGTTATCCCTATTCCCCCTATTCCATTAATAAAGTCTATAGTTCCTTGGACAGAAGGATGGGCATGTGTCCCAAGCCTGGCTAATCAAGTATCTCACATTACTGGCAAGAGTCTAAGGTGTTCTAACACCTCAGGCCCTGCTCTCCAGAGGCTGGAACTCCGCAGTCAACCAGAATCCTTCCCTGGAACCCCGTGTTCAACACAAATGCTAATAAAGTAAACTGCCTCCTGTTTCCCACAATGTGGAGAATGCTGTCTGCAGCAGGAGAACCTATGAGCAACAATCGAAGAGAAACAGAGATAGGCAGAGATGAGAGACAGTCTGGCAGTGTCAAATAATCCTTGGTTCTCATTCCTGAGCTGGTTCCTTTGATCTTGTAAATTAATCCTGTATCTTTGTCAACTACAGAAGCAAGAATTTTTTTTGAGGGGGGGAGGATTTAAAATAGTTTGAATTGGGTTTCTGTCACTTGCAACTCAAAAATCCTAATCTGTGGCTGGGCACAGCGGCTCAAACCTGTAATCCCAGCACTTTGAGAGGCCAAGGAGAGGGGATTCCCTGAGTTCATGGGTTTGAGAACAGCCTGGGCAACTTGGCGAGACCTCATCTCTACAATAAATCAAAAAATTAGCTGGGCGTGGTAGTGCATGCCTGTAATTCTGGCTACTTGGAAGGCTGAGGTAGAAGGGTCACCTAAGCCCAGTAGGTCGACATTGGGGTGGCCATGAGCATGCATGCCACTGCACTCCAGCCTGGGCGACAGAGTGAGACTCAACTCAGAAAAAAAAAAAAATCCTAATCTATATTTACCACAGGAGAGAGGACTGAATACACACTGCCCTTAATACATGGAAATCAATAAATTTTTGTTAAAAAAAATTTTTTTTTTACTTTAGATGCCTTTAGACAGGCTCCATTGTCACTTCTATCTACGCTCCTAATATCCTACACCCACCAAGTTTACTGATTCCACTATCTGACCCCTGAAAGTATCAGAGTTTGCCAACACTTCCCCAGGATGTCCCTAGAATTAAAAAAATCTTAATATAAGCTTACTTCAATTGATTTTCAATAAGGTTAGAATATAAAACATATTCCAGATAATACAAATTAAATGAGATTTTACCTAATCTAAAACATCAAAAAGATAAATCTGGTTGTCAACATTATAGTATGCAAGGAGGTAAAATTTAAAAATTTAAAGCAAATCCAACAGATGGATGGCTACTTCAATATAATTTAGTAGCATGTTTTTTACCTTATAAAAGCAGAAATCAATAACAACAAATCTCAGGACCTACCTCCAATAAGGCTCCAGTTTGGAAGAATTTCAAAGGCTTTTCAATTGAATAATAAAGGCTGTGGTAGCTACCCTTAGCCAGGTAGGCTCGGACCAGACCAACTGCTATAACAAGCCACCTAATAAAAGAAAAAAGAGAAATCAGAAAAAAAAAAAAAAGGCAAGGATTTAGGGTAATTGAAAGATGTAGCAATAACAGATATTGCTAAAGGTGACCTCAATAATCAGTATCCTGGATTTATGGGTGGTAGTTTTTAAATGCCAAGTTGTAGGACAAGGAAATGCTGCACCAAGAGCACCCTACCTAGAGTGCTCAGCAAAAGCTCAGCGACACCTCACCCATCTGGAACTTGGCTTTTTTGGCAACATTATCTGTTAAGAACAAGGCCAAAATGAAGGGAATAAGCTAAATTGGTCCTGGTGCCGCTAAATTAGGTGCCAGAAAGTCTAAGTCAAGAGAAAAAAACTGGTTAAAGGAAAATTTTAAATGGCCTATATAATTAAAGAGTCTTTCATGCTAATAGGGTAGAGAGAAGATGCTTTAAACTATTTTTATAAGTGTCTCACTGGAATATTCCCATATCTTAAAATCTATCCTTTTAAAAATGCAAATGAAATAAGAATAAAAGGGTTTTTTTTTAAAGAATAAAAAGTTTTTTAGTTGAATTTTCCATAATCAACTCAGAAAAGAAAGCCAGATCAATACAAACCACGAAACAGGGAAGCACTTAGGCATACAACTGTGAATGTTACACTTCTGTTTCACTATCCTTCTCAAAAACAAATGTCAGGTCCTGTAATTTTTTATTTAAGTTCCATAATGAAACAAATGACCTTTAATTTTAAGGTATGTCTCTTGGAAGGCAGTAATAGATTTACATAAATGTACAATCTCGATGTGATCTGTGTTATCTCTAATGACTTATCATACAAGGACATCAAATAAGAGTTCATAAAAGAAAAAATTAATTCCTTAATGTGTAACTGTTTCGGCATCAGAAGCCTAGAAAAAAAACTTCCTCTTACTTTGCTCTCACAATTCCAATTTTCTCCATTTAAGACACCACTCCATACTCTCCACCCCATTCTATATGTTTCTCACTTAGGAATAGACATCTTCTTACCAATATACCTTAAAATCCCTCTCCGGTCCAATGGTCTCATCAATGCCCTTGCTAAGACAATAAGAATTTTATATAAATAAATAAATACACACACACACACACACACACACACACACACACACACACACTCCTGAATGTTCCTTGAATGGTCAATCTGTGTGAGCATTTATGTGACAAAGCTTATTATCTGTACTAGTTCTTCACTGGCCTGTGAGTCAAGATAAATGATTTCTAGATCCAGAACTTCTAACAAGTTCTATGATCTCAAGCAAGTCACAAATTGTCTGAGCCTGGGTTTCCACACCTATCATTTCTAATACTAGCAATAAACCTAGGGTCCTCCCAGGATATATTTATTTTTGTGGGAAAAAGCAAGGTGCTGAACTATAAATATACATTTACATTTGGGTTTTTTCTTTTTTTAAAAAAAGGGTGGAGAGAACATATATATTTGCTGGTATCAGCATGCTAAGGATACACAGAACTAGTTGCCTCAAAGGAGGGGATCTGAGTAGAAGGGAAGGTGGGAGGAAAGATTTTCACTTTACGCTCTTGTGTATATTTTGAATTTTGGACCCTGCCAATGTATTACCAACTTTTAAAATAAATAAAACTGGATGCTCACTATAGTTTTTTCAACTTTTCAGCATGTTTAAAATTTTTCATAATAAAATGTTAGAGAAATTTTTTTTCACAAATGATTGTAACTTCAAAACACATAACACATAGTCCGATCTGTGATCCTCCTCACCAAAACCCCGGGGATAAAGAATTGCAGAGCTGAAGGAACCATCAAGATCACCCAGCCAACTAGTTTCACTTATGAAAAACGGAGGCCCAGAGAAATAAAGCGATTTAGTCAAAATCACACAGCTAGTGTCAGAACTAAAAACCTGCCGTGATAAGAGATGGACTGATATGAGGGAGACAGGAAATGGGTGAAACCTGTTCCTAGGGTGTATACTTCTCCCTTCGCAGTAACTCTGCCTTCCACTCCCCAGTTTCTTCCCTACCCCAACACATCCTAAAAAGTCTGAACTCATTCAAAGCACAGTTCTTCTCATGTCACTGGCCAAAAACTTTGAACGCTTTCTCCAATACCTTTCAGACGAAAGCGCAGCCCGGATTTTGAAAACAGCCGCCTAAATGAATGGTCACTCTGCAGCCACTGCTGCCTCCACTCCCCCTGCTTGGAGCAGTTCTCCGTTCGTGACTCGCCGCCCGGGCTGTCCTCGGCGCTGCAGGACCGCCCGGCACACCGCCCCCCAGTCCTGCACCTGTGGCCGGCCCACCCTTCCTCCCACGGCCCTCCCGAGCCAGCGCCTGGGCAGCCTTCCCCGCGCCCCCGTGCCTAGGAACTTGGCTCGGCCCCCCAGCGCAGGCGGGAGCTCGCGGGCAGGCACCACCCGGGCCGATCCGGCGCTCGGCCGTCCTCGCGCCCGGGTGCCGGGTCCCGGACACCCACCGCCCGGACTGCGCCGCGCGCGGCGGGCCGCAGAGCTCCCTCCCCGGCCAGGCTGGCTCCCCGCCTCCCCGAGACCCAGCCTCACCCCGCCGTCATCACCACATTGTAGATGACCAGGTACGCCGTGGCCAGAGGCCCGGGGCCCTTCTTCTTCCGTGAGCCGCTGGCTTCGCCAGCCCCGGCCCGGCCACCGCCGCCCCCGTTCCCTTTCGCCGCCGCAGTGGCCGCCGCCGCCGCCATGTCAAGTGCCGGGAGCCCGCTCTCCCTGCGCGAGCACCTCAGGCTGCACTCGGCGAGGCGAGGGGGCGGAGGGAGGGGCGAGGGAGAGGCGGGGCCGGGGCTGCGGGGCGGAGCCGGGGACAGCGCCCACGGCGGCCGCCATCTTGGGTGAGGGCAAAGTCGCTCCTGGCGCTCTCGTCTCCCGGCTCGCCTCAGTCGTCGCTGCCATCTTGGATCAGGGTAGTTCCCGCCTCTTGTGTGCTCCCGATAACAACCTCCGGCGCCATCTTGGGTTAGGGCAATGTGGCCGTGGGGCACCCCCACGAGGCCCTGTGCTTCTGCCAGTTGGATGCTTCGTTGTCCCTGGCCACTCGCTCTCCTGTAACCACCGCCTCCATATTGGATAGAAACCATTACGCTTTTGTTCTCCCTTTTCCAATGGTCCAATCTTCACCTCTAAACACACTCGCCCGAGTATCCGGCCATGTTGGATCGGGGAGATTGACGTCGACTTCGCTTCCCATCAACCCCCGAGGCCATAGGGACCAGCCCTCTGCTGGGTGCGCTTCGCTCCTTAGTGGGCATCCCGGTTGTAGATCCAGTCTCCAAAGGTTTCTTCCCTGACTTTTGATTGTAAGTTACTACTACAGTGGGGAAGCCCGTGTGGCCTAGAATCCAGCGTGGTCCTTTAGGGCTAGGAGGGCATCCGAAGTGCATCTTCCAGCCTGAAGCCGCGCGTGGGGCCCGCCTGTCTCGAGGGCGGGAGGAGGACTAGGCCATCAGGCTTTCCGGTGCGAGTGAAGTGCAAGGCAAGGAGCAGATTTATTCCCACAGTGGCCAGTAGTAGAAGGATGTTGGCTTAGGTGGGAAACCTGCCTGCTGAGGAAAACTGAAACAGCTTCTGGGAACTGCCTCAACCCGCTGACCTCACTTTCCATTCATTGCTTTGGTCTGGGGGTTCTTTGTAACAAAGTCCCCTAGCCTCAGTTTTCACACACCCAAGCATCTCCTTAAATAAACTACTGTGTATGTGGTGGTACAAAATGTTCATGTATTCCCTCCAACAGGTATTTAAGGATCATCTACAAAGTTGCCCTGGGGTTCACAGCACTAAATGAAAGAGACAAAGTCTTCGGTCTTCCAGAGATTAAATAGAGGGAAGCAGATGAAAATGTGGATGAGTTGCTGAAAAGGGATATCAGGAAGTTGTTACAATAATTCAGGCCATGGTCACAGTGCTTGGGGCCAGAGTGATAGCAACTAAAGTGATGAAAACTGAATTGAATTCTGGACATATTCTACAAGTAGAACTCATAAGATTGTGGATGTGTTACATATGGAATGTGAGGTAAAAGAAGCATGTGAACAACTTGGAAGCACTGAGTTACATAAGAAGCCATTTTTAGGGTGGAAGTCAAGAATTTCGTTTTTTACAATGAAGACTAAACTGACCTTTTCCACCCTCTTTTAACAAAGTTCTAACTCAGGGACCTGGGGAGTCTCATCAGATGGTGGGTTTTGTTGTTGTTGTTGTTTGTTTTTGTTTTTGTTTTTTTATTAGCCCTACTAATTTGTTTACTTTACAACCTAACTGTGGCATAGCATCTTGTAACAGATAAAGAAGGAACTCAAAAAATATTCTAACCATCTCTTGGGGAAATTTACATTTGTATAGAATCTTCTTCTGGGGGATCTGCAGAGGAGGTAGACATTTGACATCTATCTATTCTTTCTGGGAGTTGCCACCTATGAGGCTTTATCTACATATCAAGAAGCTTGACTTTCCTAAACCACCCCTTATCTCAACGCAGCATTTCATTTACTGATTTCAAAATTCCTGAGACAAAGCCTAACTCTTGCTATTACTTGCCAATCAGGAAATTTTTGAATCCACCTGTGACCTGCTTGGAGCTGTCTTACCTTCCCAGGGCAAACCAATGTAAATATTACACATAATGATTTATGTTTTTTTGTAACTTCTGTCTTCCCAAGATGCATATAATCATTCAGTTCAACCACCTTGGGTATATAGTCTCAGGACCTCTTGGGATAGTGCTACTGGCCTATTTCACTCACATTTGGCTCAGAATAAACCTTAAATATTTTACAGAGTTTGGCATCTTTCATCAACAACTTGTTTGATATCCTTGGTAGATATCCAAGTGGGAGGTTGAAGTTCAGGGAATAAGGTTAAAGTTCAGGAGTAAATTTGAGAGTTGTCAACCTAAAATTTAAAAAGGTCATTCTAAACTGGGCATGGTGGCTCTAGCCTGTAATCCCAGCACTTTGGGAGGCCGAGGCGAGAGGATTGCCTGAGACCAGAGGTTCGAGACCAGCCTAGGCAAATTCGTGAGACTTTGTCTCTACAATAAATCAAAAAATTAACTGGGTGTGGTGGCATGCGCCTGTGGTTCCAGCTACTTGGAGGGCTGAGGCAGAGGGATCGCCTGAACCCAGCAGGTCAAGGCTGCAGTGGCTATGAGCATGCTACTGCACTCCAGACTGGGTGACAGAGTGAGACTCCAACTCAAAAAAAAAAAAAAAGTCATCTTAGTTTAAAAAGAGTTTATTCAAGCACAAAGGTTGAGGGCAGCCACCAGGAGTGTAGATTCAAGTTGCCTGAATATACACTCCCAACTAGCAGCAGTTACAAGTAGGGTTTTAAAGAAAATAAGAAGAATCCGTTTCCAGGTTGTTTACCAAGAAATTACACTAAAATAACATAAGTTATTGATTGGCTACATGTTGTTCTTTGTATCACAAATTCCATGAACATGAAGAGGCAGCTACCCAGGAACAAAATATATAAACAACTCACTGCATGGGTGAATGAAGGAGTAGTGACAGAAGTCCTATATTCTGGTCTCTCGGGGCCCAATACATTTTGCTTACCTTATATATCTCTGACAGCTTCGAATTATTTTTCTTTTCTCATGAAGTCATGAGAGTGGTGATGGCATTTAAATCTGTGAGAGATGAAGTGAGAGGTAGGAACGAAACAATTGCCAGGCCCCATCCTTTCCTGCCTTGTTGTAGCCTTGTTTTCTTGACCTCTTTGTTTTGTTTGTTTTTTTAGAAGGAAGTAAAGTTTATTATTTACTTTTCACAGATGGAAAGGGGACCAGCACTCAGGTGAGTGTGGCATGGAAGGCTGGAAACTAGGTGTATTTAAGGGCCTGCTTTCTTGACCTTTTAAAAGAACTAGTTGGATCTAAATTGTAGACTCTGATCAGAGGAAAAGAAAAAAAAAATTTTTTTTAACAAAAGAACTAAATAAGTGAACCATTTTACAAAACCAAATAATCATTCATCTAAAAGCTTGTTTCGTTCAACTGATTTTTTTTTTTAAATCTACTTAATGGAAAAGTGGGAGGAGGCAGGAATACCTAAAGCTTGGTTAGTTGGAAATCAACTTAAAGTTAATTGTATCTTCTTACTGTCACTCAGGTCCAGCTCCAATCTGTTCTCCACAGCAGCGTTCCCTAACGTTTATGGCATCGGGGACCGGTTTCATGGAAGACAATTTTTCCATGGTTGGAGGTGGGGGGGATTATCAGGCATTAGATTCTAAGAGCACACAACCTAGATCCCTCACATGTGCAGTTCATAATAGGGTTCACACTCCTGTGAGAATCTAATGCGACTGCTGTTCTGACAGAGGTAGAGCTCCACTAGCCTGCCACTCACTTCCGCTGTGTGGCCCAGTTCCCAACAAGCCATGGGTGGGGGGGAGGTCGGGGACCCTTGCTCCACAGCATGGTCAGTGTGATCTTTCCCAAATGCAACTTTGTCCATGTTTACTACCTTCTCCCACCCCAGCCCCTTCAGACGTTTAAATGACTTTTAATGGCATTTATGAAAAAATATAAAATATTAAATGTGATCTCCAATTATCTGCACAGGCTGGTCCCTGCCTGCCTTCTCTGTTGTTTCACACCATGCTTTCTCCCTAGTCACGCTGGGTTCACCTTAGGGCTTCCAGCGAGCAGTGCTCCTTTCTGCCACAAGGATTTTGTATAAGCTGTTTTGCCTGTCTAGGACAATCTTGATCCATACCTTCTTCTTCCTGATCTAAATTCTACAGCTACTTTCTCTAGGGTAGTTTTTCCAAACTTGTAGAATGAATCATTCTCCCTGCTGCAGTCTCCATGTACTTCTCATGGCATATACCAGTAATTTTATATTTATTTCTCTCCTCTACTATC
The DNA here is from genome assembly GCA_027257055.1 of Cephalopachus bancanus. Taxonomy (NCBI): domain Eukaryota; kingdom Metazoa; phylum Chordata; class Mammalia; order Primates; family Tarsiidae; genus Cephalopachus; species Cephalopachus bancanus. Next base: position 1,554,334 of record JAPVLO010000022.1, on the reverse strand, counting down.
CCACAAGTTTTACGAGACAGGAACAGTGGTGGTTTGATTGACTTGTTTGTGTTTGTGTTTCTCCCTCATTGCCTGACATACCACCTGGATCCGTGACATAGTCTGGATCAATCATGGCCCCACCAGGGAAAGTAATTATTTTAAGACTTAAGACTCTGATGACACAAGCAGAGCTTATCAGATTCTGTCTGTGAAACTGATGTATGAATACTGGGATATAGTGTTTGTCTTTTTTCTGGGATTGTTAAAGATAAAAAAATGTAGTCCGAAGACTCTTGGCAACCATCTTCCCTTCCACGTGGAGAGAGATTGTTGATAAAAAGAAGCCAAGCAGGGAGTCTCTCTGAACAAAAAAGAAAAGAAAGAAAGAATGCAAACATGAAAGGGAGTGTGTGTCTTGGGCACATTGAGTTCAGTCCCTAAGGCCTGCTACCTGCTACTCTGTCTTCAGTTTTGTGAGTTATCTCATTATTCTTTCCAGTTAGTGAGTCAGTACATTCGTTTTGCTTAATCCATCATTTCCAGAACAAAGACAGTGTCTCTTTTCCACTTGTTCCAACAAAAGTTCTAGAAATTAATCTCCTTATTTTGGCTTGAGTCACATGCCCATCACTGAGCCAATTATTGTGGCCACAGAGGATAAAATATGCTGATTGGCTAGGTCTTTGTTATAGACCCATAGTGGGAGGAGGGGTGGCTTCACCCAAACTGTATGAATTTAGTTTGGGTGATATGTAGTTCCTCCTTTTAATAGAAGGAGTTTGTTACTAGAAGAAGAGGATGGATGCTGGGCAGATGTGGTAGGTTGAAAAACGGCTCCCCAAAATGCATTAATATCAAATACATGGAACCTGTAAATGTTACCATAGTTGGAAAAAGGGTCTTGGCAGATGTATTTAAACTAAGGATCTTGTGATGAGAAGATAATACTGTATTATCTAAGTGGGCCCTAAATGCAATCTTGTACAGTTGGCTTTTGTATCTGCAGGTTCTGCACCTGTGGTTTCAGCCAACTGAAGACTGATGGTGTAGTTAGGTTGCATTTGTACTGAACATGCACAAATTTTTATTCTTCTCCTTATTCCCTAAGCAATACAGTATAACAACTGTTTATATAGCATTTACATTGTAGTAGGTAATATAAGCAATTCAGAGATGATTTAAAGTATGCAGGAGGCTGTGCATTAGTTATATGCAAAATACGATGCCATTTTATATCAGGGACTTGAGCATCCTGGAATTTTGGTATCCTTGGGGGGTCAGGGGAGTACTGGAACCAATTCCCTCCAGATACTGAGGGATGACTGTACATCTTAATAAAAAAGACACAGAGGAGAAAGAGACGCATAGACAAAGAGGCAGAGATTGGAATGATACAGTCACTAGTCAAGGAATGCTAACAGCCACTAGAATCTAGTAGAATCTCCCTTAGAGCTTCCAGAGAGAGTGAGGCTCTGCTGATACCCTGATTTCAGAACTCTGAGAATTGTGAGATAACTTATTTGTTTAAGCCACCCAGTTTGCGATAACTTGTTACAGCAGCCATAGAAAATTAATATAAAACAATAGGTAAAAACAGCAGGTAAAGACATCAAATGCTGGATGCATTCTGTCTCCCTCCAAGTATCTTACAGCCTACTATGAGGGGAAAGCTACATTCAAAGAACATTAAGCATGTTAGTGATGTCTAAGTAAACAGGGACTTCTCTAAGGACTCAGAACATCCCTCAGAACATTTTTTGAGGCCATACAGCAGTTATTACTGTGAGCGGAGATAAGTCAGGAAAAATCTTCTTGAAGAAGTGTTGAACAAAATCATACAGAGTGTGATTAGAGTTATGAAAAGGTAGAAAGTCATTATAGGGAAAGGAGATAAAAGATAAGAAATGTGTCTACAGATATTTAGCTAGAGTGAGGTGATAAAAATGGATTCAAATGAATACAATTGACCCTTGAACAATATGGGTTCAAACTGTGTGGTTCACTTATATGTGGATTTTCTCCCACATCTGCCACCTCTGAGACAGCAAGATCAACCCCTCTTCCTCCTCTTCCTCTTCAGCCGACTCAACATGAAGACGATGAGAATGAAGACCTTTATGATGATCCACTTAGTGAATGAATCTTCTCTTTCTTATGATTTTATTAATCACCTTTTCTCTAGTTTACTATATTGCAAGAATACAGCATACAAAACACAATGGGAGACCCCCCAAAAGACCAGCATTATCTTTTGGAGGGTGGGTCCCTTGTAGTACAGGCTTCCCCCACTAGATAAGTGTTCTAGGAACCCATTGGTATCAGCGTACCCGCTAGCATTGCTGTGAGAGGCTGCATTCGGCTTTAGTTGATTTTTTGGTTTTGGAGATTCTTTCAACACATTTGCCCAGTTCATGATGGGTGACTTGTGAGCACACCTGCCCACACCTCACTGAGTGTTTAGCAGTTTTTGACCAAAAATGGCATAACTCCTATGCCCCACCCTCCCTATTCATCTGATCTCACCGAGTGAATTTTTTTTTTCCCAAATGAAAAAGTTCTCAAAGGAAAATGTTTTGCCAATATGGAAGAGGTGAAATAAAAGCAGAAGCACTAAAAGGCATCAAAATTGATGAGTTTGAGCAGTGGAAAAAGCGTCTTGATAGGTGTATTGCATTGAATGGAGAGCACTTTGAAGGTGACTGAAGTCTAAAAATGTAAGAATAAATACACAATGTGTGTGTGTGTGTGTGTGTGTGTGTGTGTGTGTGTGTGTGTGTGTGTGTTCCTGGGGGCCCTTGGAGGAACTGACATTCTGCAGATGCCAGGAGCCTGGCTGCACAATTTTTTTTTTTTTTTTTGAGTTGGAGTCTCACTCTGTCGCCCAGACTGGAGTGCAGTGGCCGCTCCCGGCCACCACAGCCTCGACCTGCTGGGCTCCGGCGATCCTTCCACCTCAGCCTTCGAAGCAGCTGGAATTACAGGCATGTGCTACCACGCCCAGCTAATTTTTTTTATTTACTGTAGAGATGAGGTCTCGCTGCCCAGGCAGGTCTCGAACCTGTGGGCTCAGGCAATCCACTCACCTCAGCCTCCCAAAGACGCGGGATTACAGGCTGAGCCACCGAGCCCTGCTTGCACAATTTTTTAATAAATAAATTCTAGGGTTTCTTGGGTCCCCTTGGTGTGTGTTATCAACTGTTTATATTATCAGCAAGGCTTTCAATCAACAGAAGACTATTAGTAGTTAAGTTCTGAAGAAGTCTGAAGTTATATGTGAATTTTCAGCTGTATAGGGGGTGGGAGGATTGGCACCCAAACGCTTTTGTTTTTTGAGGGCCAGCTGCAGTTGAGCTTTGAGTGCTAGACTGGGGAATTTAAATAAGAACTAAGATACCATAGGTTCTTACATAGTTACAGGTTGAAAATATCTGAAAAGAAAGATGAGCTTCCATGTGTTACTTTCCTATTGCCTCTGTAACAAATTACCACAAATGTAGTGGCTTAAAACAATATGAATTTATTCTCTTCTAAGAGTTCTGGAGGTCAGAAGTCCAAAATGATTCTTACAAAGATAAAGTCAAGGTGTCAGCAGGGCTGGTTCCTTCCGTAGGCTCCAGCTTCTAGAAACAGCCAGCATTCCTTGGCTCATGGCTACCTCACTCCAATCTCTGCTTCTGTTGTTGGGTTACCTTTTCTGACTTTGATACTCCAGCCGCTCTTATAACCTTTGTGATTATTACACTGGGCCCACATGGGTAATCCGGGAGAATCTCCCCATATCAGAATCCTTAATTTAATCAGAGCTGTGCAGTCTTTACTGCCATATGAGTAACATTCTTGGGATTAGGACATGGACATACTTGGGGGGTAGGGGAGACATTATTAAGCCTACCACATTTCATTACCAGTAAAACAAAACAAAACCCTACAAAAAAAACCCACAAAGGCTTAAAAAAACAACAAACATTTAAAAAAAAACAAAACTTTCAGGAAAGTGAAGGATCTTTCCAAGCTGGGAGCCAGAAGTGGGGAGCGGGCTTGTGGTGGTGATGGTAAAGAACAGCAACAGAAACTGGAATAATGATCAGTCAGGATTGCTCTGAGGGCAAATGCTAATAGCAATGCTGGGACTGAGAAACTAAGCCTGGAGTCATGGCAACATGAGGAAAAGGAACCTCCAGGATTCTTGAAGGGGGCACTAAAGTTGTCCAGATGCTGCGAATGAAGCTGGTAGTTAAATAATAATAATAATAACAAATAAAGTGGTCCAGATGCCATCTGGCTTTTACCAGAGGCATATAAAAATCCTTCTGAAGAATAGCAACCCAAATGTAGGTCCTTGAAATTTTCATTAAGCTCAATAAAATATAAACCCACAATAAAAAATATTACCAGCCAGGCACGGTGGCTCATGCCTGTAATCCCCACACTTTGGGAGACAGAGGCGAGAGAATTGCCTTCAGCTCAGGGGTTGAAGGCCAGCCTGGGTAACTTGCCAAGTCCTCATCTCTACAATAAATTTTTTTAAAATAGCTGGCATGGTAGTGCACACCTATAGTTCCAGCTACTTGGAAGGCTGAGGCAGAAGGATTGCATGAGCCCAGCAAGTCAAGGCTGAGGTAGCTGTGAGTGTGCCATTGCACTCCAACCTGGGTGGCAGAGTGAGACTTTGATTCAGAAAAAATAAATTACCAAATATACAGGCAGATAAGCCACCATAAGTCAGTCAGTAGGAACAACAACAAAAAATGTTTCAGTCCCTCAGGAGCTTCAAAGATTGAAACACAATATTGAGTGAAAGAAATAAGACATAAAAGAATAGATGTGGCATGATTCATTCATCTACAGTTGAAAATCAGGCTAAACACAATTCTGTTGTTTAGGAATACATACACAGGCGGTAAAACTATATAGAAATGCAAAGAATTGATTATCCCAAAAGTCAGGACAGTGGATACCTCCAGTAGGGAGGAAGTTAATGACCAAGACAGGACATGTAGCCAGAATTGGGAGAGGGAGAAGGACGGCTGCTGAGAGTGATGGAAATGTTTTCTTTCCTTGCGTGGGTCGTGATTATGTAGGGTTTCCCTTCGTGATGATTCATTAAGGTCTCTATTTGTGTTTATGTGACATATTTCATAATAAAATTCCTAAACACAAGGAGAGGCAGGGGTGAGACAGCTGGAAGTGCACACGTAGCATCTCTATTCCTGTGATGCTCTGAAGTCAGGTCCACAAGTGCTGACTTCATTTTTTTTTTTTTTTTTGAGTTGGAGTCTCACTCCTTCGCCCAGGCTGGAGTACAGTGGCACACACGCTCATGGCCACCCAAAGTGTCAACCTGCTGGGCTTCGGCGATCCTTCCACCTCAGCCTTCCAGGTAGCCGGAACTACAGATGTGCACTACCACGCCTGGCTATTTTTTATTTTATTGTAGAGACGAGGTCTTGCCAAGTTGCCTGGGCTAGTCTCCAACCAGCGGGCTCAGGCAATCCAAACACTTTGGCCTCCCAAAGTGCTGGCATTACAGGATGTGAGCCTGGCCCTGACTTTTTTTATGCTCAGAAGTTACATATGCAGTACATGTTTTATTTTTCATTTCGAGTCAGAGCCTCACCCTGTCTCCCAGGCTGGAGTGCAGTGACACGCTCATGGCCACCACAGCCTCGACCTGTTGAACTCAGGCAATCCTTCCACTTCAATCTTCCAAGTAGCTGGAACTACAGGCGTGTGCCACCACACACAGCTAATTTTTTTATTTATTGTAGAGACAAGGTCTTGCCATGTTGCTCAGGCTGGTCTCAAACCCGTGGGCTCAGGCAATCCTCTCGCCTCGGCCTCCCAAAGTGCATGAGCCACCATGCCAGCTACTGTACATGTTAGAGATACTTTGTATATTAAGAATACATGTGTTAGCCGGGCTTGGTGGCTCAGCCTGTAATCCTGCACTTTGGGAGGCTGAGGTGAGTGGATTGCCTGAGCCCGCAGGTTCATGACCCGCCCGGGCAACTTGGCGAGACCTCATCTCTACAATAAATCCAAAAATTAGCCGGGTGTGGTAGCGTGCACCTGTAGTTCCAGCTACTTGAAGGTGGGGCGGAAGGATCGCCGGAGCCCAGCAGGTCAAGGTTGCGGTGGCCGGGAGCAGCCACTGCACTCCAGTCTGGGTGACAGAGTGAGACTCCAACTCAAAAAAAAAAAAAAAAAGAGAGAATACGTGTTCCATTATAAATTAGAAGGAAAGAGGATCCTGATAGCAGGAAATTGGACAGGTTGCATCAGGATAATCTCTAGGAAGTTATTGTAGAGTTAATCTGGATATCAGAAAGATGTTAGGAACTGAAGTCACTAGCACCTCTTTTTTTTTTTTTTGAGTTGGAGTCTCACTCTGTCACCCAGACTGGAGTGCAATGACCGCTCCCAGCCACCGCAGCCTTGACCTGCTGGGCTCTGGCGATCCTTGTGCCCCCGCCTTCCAAGTAGCTGGAACTACATGTGCACGCTACCACACCCGGCTAGTTTTTTATTTATTGTAGAGATGAGGTCTCACCAAGTTGCCCAGGTGGGTCTCAAACCCGCGGGCTCAGGCAATCCACTCACCTCAGCCTCCCAAAGCACTGGGATTACAGGCTGAGCCACCAAGCCCCGCTGGCACTCTTCTTAAGGGAAGAGCTATGTGTGTGTGTGTGTGTGTGTGTGTATGTGTGTGTGTGTGTGTGTATTTTTTTTTTCTTTTTGAACAGGGGCCATATTTTGTCCCATGTGATTCTCATTCCCCTGATTACATACATAGATGGTAAGACTACACAGCAAAGCCATGAAGTGTTTATCACAAAAGCCAGGATAGTGGATAGTTCTGGACTAGAGATGGGAACCCCTCTTTTTTGTTTTTGTGTTTGAGTCTCACTCTGTCGCCCAGACTGAAGTGCAGTGGCACACTATCAGCCACCGCAGCCTCGACCTGCTGGGCTCCAATGACCCTTCTGCCTCAGCCTTCCAAGTAGCCGGAACTACAGGCGCGCACTACCACGCCTGGTTAATTTTTTGATTTATTGTAGAGAGGAGGTCTCGCCAAGTTGCCCAGGTGGGTCTCAAACCCGCAGGCTCAGGCAATCCACTTGCCTCGGCCTCCCAAAGTGCTGGGATTACATGCTGAGCCACCAAACCTGGCCTCTTTTTTTTTTTAATGTCTCCATGGAAAAGGCACTTGTACACAAAAGATGTATCTAGTAATCAGCTCTCCAGGGTCCTAATAACTGGAGACTAACTCTGGTTAGTTAGAGAGATAAGGAATTTATCAAAAAGACATTGGATAGCTCACAAAAATGATGGAAACGCTGAAGAATGAGGTTTGGAACATGGACAGGAGCCAAGGGAAATGAGTTAACCAGAAATAGAGACCAACTCGATATGCAGGAAGAATCTGGTTAGTATCCAACCACTTCTGCAATTGGCACAGCCACCTCTGGGCATTAGATGCTACCCTGACTGCGTCCTCTTCCGCTCCTGGAAAGATTCTAAGCACCATTTACTTCTCTGTATTACTCCAGAGTCAGAGTCGTAGGTAGGAGTGTCTGATTGGATGGACCCATGTCCAAATTCTAGAGACAAGGGAAAAGGGGCTATTTGCCCACACTTGAGCTTCTCTGTGGGAACTCTCTCCTAATAGAAAGTGTATTTAGATACTGGGAGGCCAAAAATGAAAAACATTGATCACAGGGAATATCAGAAATGAACATATCTGGACTCTGCCTATCCACAGGGAAGAGGAAAATGTAATATGATTAGTTAAGATCTGTGAATTTCACTGGGCCATGCTTTTACTTGGCAATGAGACTGTGCACAGAGTCACTGGACTGAGAGGTGGCCAGACTTTCTCTCCTGCCTTGCAGTGCTCCATTCTTTCTCTTTTCTAGTTTCTCCGCCTGTGATTAGGAATGGGGAGGGGCACGGAATTCTGATCAGCCATGCCAGGTAGGCAGTGATCTTCCATTCAGAAAGGTGGAGAGAGTGACCCCACTGCTGTCCCCACCCGGTCATCATCAGAGAGCCTTACAATGGTATGTTTTGAGATGCCTGACCAAGACACCTGACATTTGGATTCCCATTTGGCTGGTGACCTGGCTTCTCTATCATATTACACTCTGGAGGTTAGGAGGGGTGGGTGATAGGATTCAGACTATAGATTCTACCTGAAACTTCCAGTTAGTTATCCCTTACACTGCCTAAGTGATATAACCTGATGAGAAAAGTCTGTATCAGATCCTCCCTTTGAGAACCTGAACTTGGAGAAACTAAGACTTGAGCAGATGTGGAGAGAGAAGAGACACCTTGTGAGAGACTGAGAGGCAGCTGCTTTAGTACTTGATGACATTCTACAATCAGCTTCCCGCCATGTGTCTCCCTACAAGTGATTGATGAACATACCCACAAAGTTGAATCACATTCATGAACAAATTTGTTGTTTAAAACAATGAGATAGCCAGGCTCGGTGGCTCAGTCTGTAATCCCGTGCCTTTGGGAGGCTGAGGTGAGTGGATTGCCTGAGCCCGCGGGTTCGAGACCCGCCCGGGCAACTTGGCGAGACCTCATCTCTACAGTAAATCAAAAAATTAGCCGGGTGTGGTAGCGCACGCCTGTAGTTCCAGTTACTTGGAAGGCTGAGGCAGAAGGATCGCCGGAGCCCAGCAGGTCGAGGCTGCGGTGGCCGGGAGCAGCCACTGCACTCCAGTCTGGGTGACAGAGTGAGACTGCAGCTCAAAAAAAAAAAAAAACAAAAATACAAAAAAACCCCCCAAAACAACAATGAGATAGATGCCCCCCTTTTTCCTTTGCTTATTCAAAATGTCAGGGATAATAATAATACTGTTGGCAGGGGGGATGAGAACAGGGTATTTTTAAACTTTTCTACTGAAAGTATAGGTTGATTCACTTTCTGAAAGGCAGCTTGGAAATACATATCAAAACATTAAAGTTATGCATGTCCTTTAGCTCAACAATTACACTTCTTGGAATCATTATCGTTAGTTATTATGATTATTATTATGATTATTTTAGTCAGAGTCTCGCTCACTTTGTTGCCCAGGCTGGAGTGCAGTGGCATAATCATGGCTCACCACAGCCTTGAACTCCTGGGGCTCAGGAGAGCCATCTGCCTCAACATCCTGAGTCGCTGGGACTATAGGCACATGCCACCATTCCCCAGCTAATTTTTTGATTTTTTGTAGACATGAGGTCTTGCTATACTGCTCAGGCTGGTCTTGAACTCCTGGGCTCAAGTGATCCTTCCACCTCAGCTTCCCAAAGTGCTGGGATTATAGGCATGAGCCACTACACCCAGCCTAGAATGTATCTTAAAGAAAAAAATGTAGACTGTGAAAAAAGATTTAGTTATAAAATCTCATCAAAATGCTATTTATAACATAAATATTTCCAAACTGTTGGAGACAATCTAAATGTCTGGCAGTACAGACTGGTTAAGTTATGATAGAGGCTTAAAATAGTATGTTCAGCCATTAAAACTTGTTTTGCAGAAACGTTTTTCAAGTAAAATTCTTTATTTAAAGTACATTTTTTTGGTGGGGAAATTATTTTCTTTAAAGCACATTTAAAAGTACACTGTATTCTTTCTGTAAAATATTTCCGTTTTACAAGTAGCAAAACTAAAAGACTATTTCTCTTTACACATTAATTTTTCTTTTACAAAAAAAGTCCCCTGATGTTATAAAATTGATTTTAATCATTATCAAGCCTAACTTTGCTTCTGTGGAGACACAGCTACAAACATGAATTAAAAACAGAGTTAATTTTAAATCATAAAATTTCATTTATAACCAATTGTGTACTGCTAGCTGACAAAAACCAAATCTGTAGGACAGCTGTCATCTACTTAACTGCAGATGATCATGCCTTTCTCATTTAAGATTATCTGGACTTGTGAAATACAATTAAAAGATCCAGGCCCACAGACTCAGTACTCTCTTATTTTTTCTTTTGAAGACCTATTTAAAATATTGACTATTTTTGTGCCTGATCAAAGTATAAAGTTTAGCCAGAAGACAATGTAGCCCTCTAAGAAGGCAGCTGGCAGCTATCAGCACTGTTAAAAACTCTAGCAGGCTTCATACCCTATTCATTAATCTTGAATTCTGAGGACACAATCACAAAATAAAATTATAGTTGGTTTTGTCTGTTACAGTGATCTAGTATATGAATTCCTCCATATTAAACCTACCTTTTCTTTTTTTTTGAGTTGGAGTTTCACTCCGTTGCCCAGGAGGAAGTGCAGTGGCACACCCAGGCCACTGCAGCCTCGACCTGCTGGGCTCAGGTGATCCTTTTGCCTCAGTCTTCCATGTAGCCAGAACAACAGGTGTATGCTACCACACCCGGCTAATTTTTTGATTTATTGTAGAGACGAGGTCTCAACAAATTGCCCTGGCGTTCTCGAACTCACGGGCTCAGGCAATCCCCCCACCTCAGCCTACCAAAGTGCTGGGATTACAGGCTTAAGCCACCATGCCCGGCCTTAAACCTACCTTTTAAGAAGGTAGAATTTATATCTGCAACAAACCCAGAATATTTAAAACTCATATTTGAAGCCAGGTGTGGTGGCTCACACCTGTAATCCCAGCACTTTCAGAGGGAGAGGTGAGAGGATCACTTGAGCCCAGGAGTTCGAGACCAGCCTGGGCAACATAGCGAGACCTCATCTCTACAAAGTCAAACAAACAAACAAAACAACAAGCCAAGTGCGCTGATATGAGAGGATCACTTGAGCCCAGAAGTTGGAGGCTGCAGTGAGCATGACTGTGCTATTGTACCCTAGTTTGGGCAACAGAGCAAGACTCTGGACTCAAAAAAACAAAAACAAAACAAAACAAAACTCATATCTGAAAAACATTTCACAATATTATATCTACACAGAAGACTTCAGTGATCACTAGATACACAAAAAAGGCTTCTTGTCATTTTGGTACTTGGAAAAGGAATAATCTCTTGTTTTTTAATTTCACTCTTGATTTCTTCAACCTTACAGCTGTGAAATATCCTTCTTCACAACCTGTAATAATCCCATACTTACTTGCTCTCTTCTTTAGGAAGCTATAATATGGGGGAATAATGTCCTTAGAAATATCATATCTGGGCCAGGTGTGGTGGTTCAAGCCTGTAATCCCAGCACTTTAGGAGGCCGAGGTGAGAGGATTGCCTGAGCCCAGGGGTTCAAGACCAGCCTGGGCAACTTGGTGAGACCTCGTCTCCACAATATATCAAAAAAATTAGCCAGGCGTAGTAGTAGCATGTGTCTGTAGTTCCGGCTACTTGGAAGGCTGAGGTGGAAAGATCGCCTGAGCCCAGCAGGTTGACACTGGAGTGGCTGTGAGCGTGCCACTGCACTCCAGCCTGGGCGATGGAGTGAGACTCCAACTCAAAAAAAAAAAAAAAAAAAAAAGAAATATCATATCTGGGTGTCCAAAATTGAGTAGGGACACATCTTTCCTGTCCTTTCTTGCAGATGGTTTAGAGCCAATACATCAGTATTCCAGGAAATGAAAGAGAACATGCTGCCATCTTTTTGCTGAGTAATTTCAGAGGGCTGGTTTTAGAACTGGTGGAATCAGTTGTTTCTTTACTGGTTAGGTCAACATAGATCTTGGGCCCTGAGGCAGTCTCAAGGCGTTGTCCTTCACCAGTGGCTCAAAGTAGTTCAGCACTCTTTGTCCCCAGTCGTTCTTGGCCAGGTAGCACTGAGCCATTGGCCACCTCAGGCTCGCCCTCTTCCCTCTCTGCCTCTGCCTGCTCCATCATTGACTCACTGCCTCCTCACGTAGGATATTCTTCCTTTTTTTTTTTTGATACAAGGTCTTCCTCTGTCATCCAGGCTGGAGTGCGGTGACACGATCATAGCTCATGGCAGTCTCAAACTCCTGGGCCCAAGCAATCTTCCCGCTTCAGCCTCCCGAGCAGCTGGAACTACAGGCACACACCACTTGCCTAGCTAATTAAAACATTTTTTTTTTCATAGAGATAGGAGTCTCGTTATGTTGCCCAGGCTGCTCTCGAACTCCTGAGCTTAAGGTATCCTCCCGCTTTGGCCCCTCAAAGTGCTGGGATTATAGGTGTGAGCCACCATACTTGGCCCTCTTTCTTTTTCTTAAGCTTAGTGGCAAGAACAGAAATCTTCAAATGATTTAGCACAAATAAAGTGTGTGTATAATAGAGAGCTCAAGCACAACCGTGAGCAAAGAGCAAATGGGGCAAAACAATGTAACTGATAAGTCAGAAACTATGAAGAGTCTGAGATTTTTACTCTAGCTTTAATTTAGGTAAGTTTGCCACATACATATGCACACACATACACTCACACATACATATATATGCATACATACACGCAGAAAAAATTAGGCTTCTGAGTCAGAAACAGAAACAGTTAATCATTCATGGCAAAAGCAGCAGCCAGAGCAACATCTTGTGTTGGTTCCCAAGCCCCATCCACACAGGAAGACGCAGTGAGGACCAGATGGAACCTGCACACACGGTGGGGTGCGTTACAGGAAAGGAACCCGAAATTGGGAGACTCCAATCCCGTATGTAACTGCTGGCAACCTGCCCATTCTTCCCTCCAGAGAGAGAGAAGCCTTCTTTATTCTGGAACGTAAGCGTGTCCTCTCCAGGAGGGGAGGAAGGGTTCTTATTTTTACTATCCTGGACCATCCCCAAAGAGGAAAACATGTCTAAGCTTTGCTACTCTGGGATATCTCCTTAAACAAACACTGCTGTATTGATTGTGCATTCCTTTGATCAGAGGACCTGATTTATGCAGGAAAATGTAAGAGTTCAGGGTAAATTTTCCAACAGTGATTCTATGTGAGGGGAATGAGGGTGTTTATTACAAGTTTTGAAAAAGTTTTAAGTAAAAACCTTGGGGAAATAATATAGCAGAGATGTATTTGACATGGAAGTTGTTAGAATATATTAAGTTTAAAAAGTGGATTATACATGGCATGTAGTAATATTTTGTTTTTATAACAATTAGGCACAGGTACATAGATATATATCTATGGAGAGAAAACTTTTGGAAGGGGTTATACCAATATGTTAGTAATGTTTATCTTTGGGTGGGTAAGAGCATCAATTGTTTTAAAATGTTTGTTCATATGTGTTTTGCTTTTTCTCCAATGAAGGTAGTGGTTTTATGATTAAAATTTTTTATTTAACTGAGCAGTGTTTACTTGTGTCTGTAATCCCAGTACTTTGGGAGGCTGCAGCAAGAAGATCACTTAAGACCAGGAGTTTGAGACTAGTCTGAGCAACATAGCGAAACCCTGTTTCTAAAATAAAAATAAAAATGAAAAAAATTAACGAGTGGAACTTGTATTCCAGCTAGGAGGTTAAGGCAGGAGGACTGCTTGAGTCCAGGAGTACAAGTTTGCAGTAAGCTATGATTGCACCACTGCACTCCAGTCTGGGCACAAGGCAAGATCCCATTTATTAAAAAAAAAAAAAAAAAAAGATAAAATAATGTATATATAAATTGTTCTCTTTAGCTGTATCAAAAACTATAATCTACCTTTGTCTTTCTGTCTTCTAATGAGGGTAGAGATCAGTGATGTGGGGTTTTTGATTTCTAGTTTAGTGAAATTTTGTACTTAAACTGCTCTACAAAAACGTGGGGGAAAAGAGTGAGAGGAAAATAAAAATATTAAGAGGCAGCTTGGGGAAAAGTAAAAAGAAGGGAAACTTAGGAGAAGAGACAGGTCGTGGGAGGTTTTTCAAGTGAAAAGCTGATCTATATAAGCTCTCTTCTCTACCTCCCTTACAAAGTCAGGACATTCTCTGATGTTTTTGTATGAGTGGAAGTTTTGGTGGGAAGCTCAAAGCAAAGGAAGAAAACAGGAATATGGGTTACCTTTTGGGTGCTGTCTAGGATCAAACTAATGTGCCTAGCTGTGTTTAGGATTACATCATTACCCAGAATAGTGGTTCTCAAACTCTTAAAAATTACCAAAGATCCTAAACAGCTTTCATTTACGTGGCTTATGACTATTTTATATTTGCCAGGTTAGAGATTAGACTAAGAACATTTTAAATCACAAGAAAATAGAAGCCCTCAGAATGATGACATCATTACACATTGGGTAGCCTGTGAAAAACTCCCATCTACATTTGTGGGTGAAAGAGAGTGAAGAGGCATGTAGCAAGTTAGTATTATTATTAAAATAGTATTGACTTCATGTCTCCCCTGAGGTGGTCTTGGGGAGCCCCAAGAGACCCAAACTGCACTTTGAGAACCACTGAGCTGGAAAATCAATCCTTTGTGAGGTGGGATATTGACTTCCATTTCCACTCTGTTTTCTCTGTTCTCTCTAGTTTCCTGCTGTTTGCACACGGAACCTCTTCTAATCCTCTTATCTTTTCTCTCCTATTGTTCATTGTATTCCTGGTCTCTCTGGGAAATTACTATAATTGTGTCTACTGACCTAATTCTCTGAATGCTTCTTTATTTTATTTATTTTATTTTTTGAGTCAGGGTCTCACTCTGTCGCCCAGGCGGGAGTGCAGTGGCACAATCACGGCTCACCACAATCACAGCCTCGACCTTCTGGGCTCAGGTGATCCTTCCCCATTAGTCTCCCGAGTAGCTGGGATTAGTTCATGCGCCATCACACCTGGATAATTTTTTTAAATCTTATTTTTGTAGAGACAAGATCTCGCTATGTTGTCTAGGCTGGTTTCAAACTCCAGGGCTCAAGCAATCCTCTTGCCTCGGCCTCCCAATATGCTGGGATCACAGGTGGGAGCCACCATGCCCAGTCTAACTCTTCTTTAATAATTAATTTTTATTTTTTGTAAATAGTATTCTGTTTTTGTTTTTTGGGTGTAGCATTATCTTACTTCTCTTTGAGGATATTGATGATGGTTTTCTTATCCTCCCTACATGGTCTCTGTTTCTTCCAAGTTCTTTTGAATGCTTGTTGTCCTCTTTATCTTTTGTGTTAAACAATTTCCTCAAATATCTGAGGGTATTTAGTTGTTCACCTATATTTAAGAGTGAGTTACTAAAAACAAACTCTGTGGCTAGGCGAGGCCCAGTTGACTATGGACCTTGCTGTAAAGTGTTCAGAGTCATTAGCATGGCCTTAGCACTATCAGACAAATTTATGATTTGCAGAATTCAGTTGTTTGTGTCATTTTAATGTCTGCAGGGATATGGCCCTCCCAGAAAGAAGGAAGTGAAAACATTCTGGGGTTCTACCAAGTCCAAAAAGATTTCAACAGACTTATATAAGAATCCTAAGGATTGAATGGTATGGTCATAGTATCCTTAGAGGTAGATGGGAAACATATATCTGAGGAGAACTAAACAAATGGAAACCAATGAAGTGATGGAAGACGTTAGCTACACTGTTATTTAGAATTACAGACCTCTAGGTAAAAGGAACATTTAGGACTGAAACCCAAGGACTAGATTTTAGAGTCCAAAACATGGTGACCACAGAAAGGAACTTCACTTGGCAGTCAGAGTCACAAGAAATGCCACCAGAGTGTCATAGCACCATGTTTCTGGCTTAGTTGAAGTCTCTGGTTAAAGAGCAGTCAGCCAGCTGAGAAGGCCATGTTTCTTTAAGTGGGAAGGTAATGTTTCTTCAGGTGAACACATTTCTTTAACCTTGTGAAGTTTAGAATTTAGTAAAGTTATGAAGTAAATGAAACTATTAGTTTGTAAAATGTTAGTAAAATTGTTATTTTAGGGTTTTTTTTTTTTTTTTAGCTGGATTCTCACTCTGTCACCCAGGCTGGAGTGCAGTGGCTGGCACATTCAGGCCACCTCAGCCTTGACCTGCTGGGCTCCGGCAATCCTTCCTCCTCAGCCTTCCAAGTAGCTGGAACGACAGTTGCGCGTTACCACACCCGGCTGCTTTTTTGGTATTTGTAGAGATGAGGTCTCACCAAGTTGCCCAGGCTGGTCTCGAACCCCTAGGCTCAGGCAATCCTCTCACCTTGGCCTCCCAAAGTGCTGGGATTACAGGCTTGAGCTACTGCGCCCAGCTATTTTAAATATTTCCAATGTTTAAAAGATTTAGGTGGCCGGGCACGGTGGCTCAAGCCTGTAATCCCAGCACTTTGGGAGACCGAGATGAGGGGATTGCCTCAGCCCACGGGTTCAAGAACAGCCTGGGTACTTGGGACACCTCATCTCTGCACTAAATCAAAAAATTAGCCGGGCGTGATAGCATGTGCCTGTAGTTCCGGCTACTTGGAAGGCTGAGGCAGAAGGATCTCCGGAGCCCAGCAGGTCGAGGCTGCGGTGGCCTGAGTGTGCCAGCTACTACACTCCAGCCTGGGCGACAGAGTGAGACTCCAACTCAAAAGAAAAAAAAAAAAGATTGAGGCAGGTTAGAGAAATAGGTTAGCCTGTGATTCCAATTTAACATATAAATTGTATAAGTGATTTAGATTTGGGATTCAAAGGTTAACTCTTACCAAATTTATAACAGTATTAGACCATTTAAGATAAATTGTCTCACTGTATTTATAAATTTATTTATGAGACTTATTTTACTTGAGAAGATGTTTGCTAGGGGCTTTTCTTGGGAAGTTTTGTTATAAGCCACAAATTGAAGAATTTAAATGAAAATGAAATGTGTTACATTACATTTATGAAGGCAATTTTAAAACGTTTAAGGGAATTAGCTAATTAGATGTTAAAGCCCCCCTGTAAGTATTATAGTTTGGTAGATTTATAAATCTATACCAAAGCAGATATGAACATTGAATTTAAGAGCTTAAGGAAGAACTAGGCTTTAACATATACAATAGGAAAAATATTCATTAAGAAGAACAGAATGGTCTCTGGATAATTTTTGTGTGTATACAAAAATTACCCTCAAATGCATAAAATACATTGGCAGTTTGATGAGAATTAGACTGTTTTATTGATAAATTCCCATGTGACAGTGTATGCGGACACCGTATGTGACAACTTCCTAGTTTTCTAGGAAATATCCTCTCATTTCTGGCCTGTGCAAGAGTAACCTGCAGCAGGGCTTGCTTCATGAGCATGCACCCTATGCGGTCGTACGGGGTCCCACTTCCTGCTCTTAGAAGGCTTTCATATTTGTTTTAATGCTCTGCTGTTGCAGCCTTGAAATTCTTTTTTTTTCCCAACAAGGGCCCCATGTTTCAGTTTGCACTGGGTGCTGCAAATTCTGTGACCAGTGTTGCCCAGCACTCAGAGTTCTAGCAGCCATGGGAGAGGGCTGGAGTTTCAAGGTTCTAAGCAGCCTTTTCCCTGTGTTTTCTGAGTTGCTTCCTTCCCACCCCACCCTCAGTTGTGCTTATTGTCCACCAGTCCATGGCCTCTCCAACCCCACTTTAACTATCCCCCTTTTCTGTTACTTGAACCCAGAAGTTGAATACCAGTTTGGGCAACAGACTGAGATCCTATATCTAAAAATATATTTTAAAATATATCAAAAAATTAGCTGGGTACGCCGGGCACGGTGGCTCACACACACCTGTAGTCCCAGCACTTCGGGAAGTGTAGGTGAGAGGATTGTCTGAGCCCAGAGGTTCAAGACCAGCCTGGGCAACTTGGCAAGACCTTGTCTCTACAATAAATCCCAAAATAAAAAAAACTAGCCTGGTGTGGTGGCATGCACCTGTAGTTCCAGCTACTAGGAAAGCTGAGACAAAAGGATCGCCTGAGCCCAGCAGGCTGAGGCTGTGGTGGCAGTGAATGTGCCACTGCACTCCAGCCTGGGAGACAGAGTGAGACTCCGACTCAAAAAAAAAAAAATCAGCCAGGTGTGGTGGCAGGTCCCTGTAGTCCCAGCAACTCTGGAGGCTGAGGTGGGAGGATTACCTGAGCCCAGGAGTTCGAGGTTAGAGTGAGCTACGATCACATCACTGCACTTCAGCCTGGGTGACAGAGTAAGACTCTGTCTCTAAAAATAAAATGAAAGATCCCCTTTTCTACCAGAATTGATGAAGAAACTGTCAGCTGACCATGTGGATCAGAGGAGGAGATGAGGGGGAAGTCCAGTTTCCCTTGTTTGCAGAATCACCTTGCTCTTTGATGCTTTCTCTCTTGCAGACACTTGCAAAGTGTAAAAAAACTAAAACTTAAAATTCATTGCCAATTAGTCTACCTCAAAAAAATTTTTGTTTTGTTGTTTTTTTTTTTAGTCAAAATTTCACTCTGTCACCCAGGCTAGAGTGCAGTGGCACTCTTTTTCACTCTGTCACCCAGGCTAGAGTGCAGTGGCACTCTCACCCTAACACAGCCTCATCCTGCTGGGCTCATGCAAGCCTTACACCTCAGCTTCCTGAGTAGCTGAGATTATAGGTGCGTGCCACCACGCCAGGCTAATTTTTTGATTTATTGTAGAGATGAGGTCTCACTAAATTTCCCAGGCTGCTCTGAAACCCCTGGGCTCAAGCAATTCTCTTGCCTCAGCCTCCCAAAGTGTTGGGTTTACAGGCGTGAGCCACCGTGCCCAGTCTTCAAAATTTTGTGGACAACTCAAGTCTAATGTATCCCCCTCTCATTCTTTGCTTTGGTGAGTTTATGCCTTTTGTTCCTTGCGTTTTCATGAGGATTTGGGAAAGATGGGAGATAATGCAGGTGTTCAATCTGCCTCGCATAACCAGTTGTCTCAACAGCTAACATAGAAACAGCCACTCTTCTTCTTAGTACTCAATTTTGTGGCTTTATGTAATACCTATTCAAATTATGTAATTACAGTGACAAGTACAACAGACATAAATAAGTTTAAGAACAAATCTGTTTTGACTCTTGGTAAATATGCAACTCAGTGGGAACAGAAGTACGTGGGCATTAGTTAATTTATTTTACAGAAAGAATGAAAATTGTGGTTGAGTTGGGCAAGTTGGATTAAACGGAGATTAGTCAACTGAGCTTCTATTTTAAATAAATGAATATAAAGTATGCATTAAGAGAGTGCATTATTGGAAGTTTAAGTGATTTGGCTTCTTGAACAATCAACTTAACTTTAAAGAAGCTAATCTAGCTTTAAAAATGCCTTGAGCAAGCAAATGCCTTCCTGGGATTGGGCTGTTTTCTGCACTTTGACATGAGTAGTATCGACGTGTTCAGACTGACCTCCTGGATCCTAGATCACTCTGGCAATCCCTGCCTCTGCCTTCATCTTCTTGTTGGGCTTTTGGGCTGCTTTGACCTTAAAGACCTCTGTTTGTGCGCATGAGTTGATATCTTACATTCCCCCAAGGCTCACTTTCAGAGGTACCTGGTACCTCCAGCACCCAGCCTTTTGGAAAAATCTTCAGGCCAAACCTACTTGTCTAATGACTTCTTCCTCTGTAAATAGTTGGTTTCAGTTTCTCTGCTGTAAATCAGTTACCTACTCTTTGCTTTCCATCTTCCAAAATTCTAATATTTTCCATCTGTCTTATATTTGAAAGGTTTATAGCTAAAAAACAAAACAAAACTATTATCCTTTTACTATCAGTGTCATGGAAGTTCCAAGGAGTACAGAAACACTGCTTGCCTTTAGTAATTTGTGTTTGGCCTTCTCTTTACTGTAGTAGTTTCTTACTCCCTGAAGCCTGATCTCCTGATTCCCCTTGAAAGTAGGAGCCTCAGTTCAGAGCTTTTGAGACAATCAAGAAAGATATTACTCAACCTTTTCCTGGGACTGTTTAGCAGAGCCCTGTTTGTTCTGTGGTTAATATGCAGTAGAAACAAGTCCATTTGGGTCAGGTGTGGTGACTCATGCCTATACTCCAGCACTGTAGGAGGCTGAGAAGGGAGGCTTGCTTGAGCCCAGAAGTTTAAGACCAGCCTGGGTAACATAGCAAAACCTTATCTCTACAAAAAAAAAAAAAAAATTAAAAAAAAGAAGCTGGGTGTGGTGGCACATGCCTGTAGTCCCAGGTACTCCGGAGGCTGGGTTGGAAGGATTGCTTGAGCCCAGGAGGTTGAGGCTGCAGTGAGCCATGAGTATGCCACTGTACTCCAGCCTGGGTGACATGGGGAGACCTTGATGCAAAAAAACCAAAACCAAAAACAAGTCAATGTGAATCAGCTTTTGCAAATATCAATTAAAGCTTAAGAAACTTTTGGGGATAAAGGTTAAGTGTGACTAGTTTAAAGGCAAGCAAGCTAACTCTGGGAAATTTCCTCTTGATTGGAAAATAAGACTCATGAGGTCAGATGAGCTTTTCTCTTTTGACTATGAAGAAGAGTATTTAGTGGCTGGGAGTTAAATCTTTTCATTAGAACAAGAGGGCAATTGTAACATTTCTTAAATTTACAGCAATCGATTTTGTTTAATTGTATGGCACTTTCAGTTTCAAAGATCCTTTTTTGAGAAGTGGGTGGAACTTAAAATAATTCTGACCATCATTAGTGCAATCGTTGGTGCTGGTGCAGGATTGGTTCCAGGACTCCCCTGTGGATACCAAAAGCTGCGGATGCTCAAGTCCTTGCTGTAAAACGGCATATGTAGTCATTTGTGTGTAACCTATGCACATCCTCCCATACACTTTAAGCCATCTCTAGATTACTTATAATACCTAATGCCTACACATCATTCTTTCCATGTATTTAACATAATACCAGGTACACAGCAAATTCAAGTTTACTTCTTGGAACTTTGTGGGAATTTTTTCCCTAATATTTTTGATCAGCTGTTGTTTGAGTTGCCCTGGATTTGGAACCTGCAGATACAGAGGCCAACTGTTTACAAGGTCTATAATTAAGTTTGTTAACTCATACCAGAAAACGTGCTAGACATCTCATTGCTGAATATCATTATAGTCACCTTCAAAGTACTCCCCTTGGGAAGCTGTGCACTGATGCCAGTGCCTAGTCCACCCATCAAAGCAATTTTGGAACTCTTTTTCTGGAATGGCCATCAGAGTTGCTATCGCAAGGATGTCGGAGTTTGAGTTAGAGCAATAAACAAACATTAAATTTCTTGTTAAACTTGGCAAGAGCAGATGTGAAATCAGGCACATGTTAGTTCAAGTTTATGGGGATAATGCCATGATGAAAACAGCAGTGTACAAATGGATTAGATGTTTTTCTGAGGGGAGAGAAATCATTATAGTCACCTTCAAAGTACTCCCTTTGGGAAGCTGTGCACTGATGCCAGTGCCTAGTCCACCCATCAAAGCAATTTTGGAACTCTTTTTCTGGAATGGCCATCAGAGTTGCTATCGCAAGGATGATTAAGAGAGGTCAGGACAGCCAGTAACAGAACTGATGAAAACATTGCAAAAATTCATCTAATCGTGTATCAACATCATTAGCTGACAGTGAGCAGCATAGCAGTCCAAATAAACATTGATAGAGAAACAGGAACATCTTAACTGAAAATCTTGGCATGAGAAGGGTGTGTGCAAAACTGGTCCCAAAGGGGCTGGACTCAGTGGCTCAGCCTGTAATCCAAGCACTTTGGGAGGCTGAGGCAAGTGAATTGCCTGAGCCCGCAGGTTCCAGACCAGCCTGGGCAACTTGGTGAGACCTCGTCTCTACAATAAATAAAAAATTAGCTGAACATGGTAGTGTGAGCCTGTAGTTCTGACTACTCGGAAGCTGACACGGAAGGATCATTAGAGCCCAGCAGGTCGACACTGGAGTGGCTATGAGTGTGCCACAGCACTCCAGCCTGGGCAATGGAGTGAGACTGCAACTCAGAAGGAAAAAAAAAAAAAAGGTCCTGAAGGAGCTCTTGCATCACATCAATGCACTAGCTCACACAGACCTGTCTGTATTGGAACACCCTCCCCAGTGATTTTTTTTCTTTACCCAAAGATAATGGAAATACTGAAAGGAAGACATTTTGATGATAATCGTGACATCAAGAGTAATACGATGGCCATTCCAGAAGAAGAGTTCCAAAATTGCTTTGATGGGTGGACTAGGTGCTGGCATCTGTGCATAGATACCCAAGAGAAGTACTTCAAAGGTGAC
Source organism: Cephalopachus bancanus (assembly GCA_027257055.1). NCBI lineage: Eukaryota > Metazoa > Chordata > Mammalia > Primates > Tarsiidae > Cephalopachus > Cephalopachus bancanus. The sequence goes on along the minus strand of JAPVLO010000022.1, from coordinate 1,532,391 downwards.
CGTAGTGATATTAAGCACTTTTTTTTTTTTTGAGTTGGAGTCTAACTCCGTCATCCAGACTGGAGTGCAGTGGCCGCTCTCGGCCACCGCAGCCTCGACCTGCTGGGCTCTGGCGATCCTTCCGCCTCAGCCTTCAAAGTAGCCGGAATTACAGGCATGCGCTACCACGCCCGGCTGATTTTTTGATTTATTGTAGAGATGAGGTCTCGCTGCCCAGGCGGGTCTCAAACCCGCGGGCTCAGGCAATCCACTCACCTCAGCCTCCCAAAGGCGCGGGATTACAGGCTGAGCCACCGAGCCCGGCGATACTCAGCACTTTTTAAAGGATGAGTTCACGAATATCTCCAACTGTGAGAGATCTAGCCCGAGATAGTCAAATCAGGTCTTGTGAAAACTTATCGTAGGCCTCACACAGAGATTCCTGGGGCTGAATTCTCTGACAAGAAGCCCTTCTTGCAGTGTGAGTATTGGGAACAAAGGTAAAGGCCTATGGGCTAAAACTCCAAACAACCAATAGTTAGAAATGTAATGTTTTCTCCAAGCATTTATAGATCTTCTGAGTGTTTTGAATTCCAATGGGAAGGCAACTGTGATCAAAGCCAACTGAGGTTGAAAATGACTGTGGCTGTCAGAATGGCTCCTCCCCCTTCCTTTTGGTTCACTGTTGAGGAAATCCTGCCTCAGCAACCCTGTCTCCCTCTCTGCATCCATCTCATATGACCCTGTTGGATACTCTGAAGAAGCTCCTAGTTCCAAAGATATTGGAGAATTTTGGCCTTGTTGGTTGTCTCATATTACAAGTAGTCTGATAGTTGCTTGTGAATTGTAAGAATATTTAGGTTTTGAGGTCAGAAGCACAGAACTGGTACTTTTTAAAGTCTTAAAAAAGTGAAAAATTATATATGAATATACATAATGAATTAAAAACAATACCTGAGTATTGAGTCTATATTATCTAATACAATTGATGAAACTATAGGCCATATTCTTCAGATTTTCACACAAACTTTTAAGTTTTACTTTTATAATAATTTGAAAAGTGATGTTTATTGTTAAGATAAAATTTGGTTTCTCTTTTCTGTCTAGTTCATCCAGGATAGTGCTAATAGTGCTTTACAGAAAGTTCTAATCCATTAGAACTGTCCAAAGTGCTGTCCATCCAGTAGAGTAACCACCAGTCACTGTGACTGTCGGGCATTTGAAATGTGACTCATGCAACTGAGGAACTGAATTTTTAATTTTATTTAATTAATTTAAGTAGCCACTTGTGACGAGTAGCTACCATACTGGTCCTCACAGATCTAGAACACAGTGATAAGCTTGTATCAGGATAGTCTCGTTCAGCTGCAGTGACAAAGAACGCTAAATCTTGGTGGTTCATAAGAACAAAGGTTTATTTCTTGTTTGTGTTGTGTCCCTTTTTGGTTGACTGGGGACCCAGATTGATAGAGCAGCCACCATCTCACACGCTGCCAGTCATTAATTATGGGGAACCTGGCACCCGTACGTAAATGCTCTGGCCCGTCTTCCAAAAATACAGAGAAGGAGGTCCCAAGGGATAAAGTAGGATTACTTGTGTTTTCCTGAAAAGTGGAGAGTTGAATTTCTTCAGAATTCTATTATCCATTACTCCCTTGGGACTCATTAGCACAGATGTATCAAAAGCAGGTGAGGTGTGGAGTGGAAAGCAGTTTTCAAACATTTTAATAAAAAGAAAAAGACAGACATATATAAATCTACAGCTAACAACAGTCAGTATAGTATGTCTTGTTAGTTACACAAAAGAAATATCTTTTAATAAGAAGATCTGCAATGTAAGGGAAAAATCAGTGGATTGTTTTTTATATGTTGGGCTAAAATGAATGAAAGAAAGTATTGTTATTTTTCCTAGTAAAACATATATTGTACATTTTTCACTAGCAAGGAATACAAATAGCCCTTTTCTTCAAAAATAATAAATTGCTCACTAGAACATTTGTGGATTGTGGTTGCCTTAAAAAATGAAGAAAATTAAATATTTATTAACTGAACAATGGATTGTTTCTTTCCAGACTACACCACAGAATCATAAAATAATCTAACCCAACATTTAACAGCGCGTCTTAAATTCTTTCTAGACTATCCACATGTTTGAACATCTCAAGACATGGGAGACTCACCATCTGACATGTGCTAAGACCTCCTATAAAGCAAGAGTGACAGTTTCCTAATAACAAATTCTTCAATATCAAGACATGGATAAAGTACTTGGCTGCCCATAACAAATTGTACCAAAGACCAATTCAAACCAAACCCTGGTTAATAACATTAGCGATGATGATGATGGTTTTGTCACATATTTTTAAAAAGTCATAAATTTTAACATTTATGAGAACCAGATGCTATCTTTCTAGAATGTTATGGTTCTAAACTGATGCTTGAGAGAAATTTTGAAGCAAATGTGTAAATTACGCTACCTATATAAACAAGAACTACCAAAGTCATTCTGTTTTGTAATAAAACAACTACATAAGCTAATTTGTCACATTTATGCAGCACAGCATTTGTTTTTTGTTTCCCAAATGTACTCTACAACTGGGAGCATGGAAAGAAAGAGAAGTCTGAAAAGACTGAGCAAACAGCATGCATTGTGGTATCCTTTATTTAAAAACTGTGAGCTAACTACAGTTGTAGTGTTCTCATTTACCATTCTGATGGCATAATAAACCAAGAGAACATTAACACAATTTCAAGAAGGCATTAACCTGTAAACACACAAATATACCACACATGCACACACGCACAGACACAACATACATACACATAAACATTATAGTCTAAATACAATTAAAGTGAAGAAAAAAGACTTTGAATGCTCTAAATCAAATAAAAACCCTTTATTATAATAAACTGTGACAATACTGTGGCTATTAAGAAAAATGTTGTAACTGTTTAAAAAGCAAAAAGGAAAAAATACTGGCAATTTGGAACTAGCAGCAAAAAGCAGATAAAAATAGAATGGAAGATAACATAAGACTAATTAAAATTCTAATATTGATACTGTGTAGGATTGCACTGAAGTAATTTTAAATTGGTTCTTAAGGAACTATTAAAAAGTCCCTTGAAATATTAAATTGTTGCACTTTACAAACAGTGGAAAAGGAAAAAAAAGTATTTGGAATGTTACACACACACACAAACATAGGAAATGTATTAGGCATATCAATTATGGTCTTTGCTCATAACCTTCAAAAAGTTGTATAAAGAAAGTATTTAAGTGCCAATGTAGTGAAAGAAAGTTAAAAATTCCTAAAGATGCAAGTCTGAGTGCATTTGTCAGATCTAAGAATGTATTTCAAGGTTGGGGGCAAGGTTGATGCACATTCAAGAAGAAAACTATGAAACCTGTAAGGTAGACCAAGTCCTTATGGAGAGCGTTGAGAAGGAAGATATATTAAACTCAGACTATCTAAAGAGATTCCAAAGTACATAGAGTTCTATAGCTCTTCATCAGTTGAAATCTGTTTCATAGTAGCCAATAAATAATTAAGACTAACTTTTCGGCAAACTGGTTTTTCCTACATTCAAACACAAAAAATCTTTACCACACGCGCAGAGCTGATATTCGATTACAGCACAAATAGGAATCCTGGTTTACGAAGAAAAGCACATTAGCAAGGAAATTTTTTCATGGGTTCTTAAACAAATATCTGAAGCTGCTAAACATTTGCAGAGAGGAGATAAGTGTAGATTGCCTACTGATTTTGGAAGGAGAATTTTTTTTTTCCTAAGGAAGCCAGAGTCATCCATGAGCAGGAGACCTGTCTGTCTTCAGAATCTAAGAAGCGTAATGTCCTTAAAACTGTCCAGAAAAACTGACCGGTAGAATGGGGAAGAGAAATGGAAAGTTTGAACGTCTGCAGCATACGTTGGAATAAAGTATGCCTTGTAAGTTAGAATGGCTCAACTGCTTTCATAATGAAGTGCTGCAGTATTACAGAAGACCTAGTTCTCTGGAGTCGGCCTGGGAGAGCAAGGCCTCCCGCCTTCAGGGACCCTCTGGGCTAAGCTGTGCCTGCAGGCCCTGGAGCCCTTGTCTGGGCCTTGTTTTTTATGAGTGCATTCAGCTAGGGAATTTATGACTGTGCCCAGATTAATATTTCTTTTGGCTACTTTCTCTCTAAAATCAATTGGCCAGGCAAGTTATTGGTGATGTCCCTAAGTGAAATCTAGCCGCACTAGTATCTTAAGGTGCCAGCTAATTCAAATTAATGCCCATCAGTAACGCTGCTAGGTATCAACTGCTGTTGCTGAAGAATCAACCCCCAAATGACCTAACTAGATAATCTATCTCACTAGGTGTTTTTACTACCTTGAGTTTTTGGAGCTTTAGAGAAATAGTTCTTTTAATGTTACTTAGAAACAACTTTCTCTGGCTTTGTTTCACTCTTCCTCTTCGCCTTCCCCTTCTCCTTCCTCCATGGTTTCCACAATGAGCTCCGCTGTGCAGGTGGCTTCTCCAAGACTGTTGACAGCTTTGCAGGTGTACTTGGCATCGTCATCCCCACAGACATCGCTAATAATTAGAGAGCAGTTCCCATCTTCATCATAGTCTATCTGGAAGTGGCGGGACTCCCTGATTGACTGGTCATCTTTGAACCAGACGACCTCAGGGTCTGGGTAGCCTGCATCACAAGGAGAGGACAAGTTGCAGAAACAATTGTTTAAAATTTCTTATCAGTTCATGCAAGTAACTCCTAAGCTACCTCGATTGATCAAGGGGGTCAAGTAAAAAAATTATGATGTTGGCTTTTATCATCTGTTATCTATGTTAGAATATGAGCAAGTATTGTAATCTGAGATACCAAATAGAGGATTTTAAAGTTGTCCCACTTCCTACCCATGTTGGACTAACACCACATCTTAGTTTATTTTTTTTAATAGACAAGGGCTATTGATCAGGATGGAAAGCAGTGGTGAAATCATAGCTCACTGCAGCCTTGAACTCCTGGACTCAAGTGATCGTCCCTCCTCAGCCTCCCAAGTAGCTAGGACTACAGTTGTGTACCACCATACCTGGCTAAACATCCCACCTTTAAACAGCTAGAGAGTACTGCCCCAACTGCAACTACAGTAAGTCCCCTACATACAGACAAGTTCCATTCCAAGAGCATATTTGTAAGTCCAATTATTCATAAGTTCAACAAAATTAGCCTAGGTACCCAACTAACACAATCAGCTATACCAGCTACATCACCACGGCTTTTATGCTTACTTCTGGATATCCTGGGCTTAAAATAGAGATACTGTACTACTGTATTGTACAGTAAAGTATACGAAAGTAGAATCACTTGCAAAGGATGCATGCAACATGACAATGTATGCCAGACACATGAACTAACTTATGTGATTAGACATGTGAATGTACATTTGCAACTTTGAAAGTTTGCAACCTAAAGGTTTGTATGTAGGGGACTTACTGTACAAACCTAGAGCAAAATATCTTCTTAGATGAAAATAAAATTTTTTATTGTGTGCAATAATTTAAGTTAAATCAATTTAAATTACAAATAAGAGTCAGAACAAATGGGAACAAGGGATCTTTTTGGGGTGACAGAAATATTCTAAAATTGGATTGCTGTAGTGGTTGTATGACTAAATATATTAAACAATAATTGAACTGTACATATAAAATGAGTGAATTTCATGGCACATAAGTTGTAACTCAATAAGACTGATAATAACTATATAAAATGTAAGTTAGAGGATCTGATAATATTGCTAAGAAAAAGAAAGCAATATTTGTCTTAATCTAATCCAAAGCAGGTAATCTGCCTGTAGATAACTGGAAATGGACCTCACCAATTAGCCTTACTTTATGTTAGTCATGTTTATGCAAAGTTCAGCATTAAAAAATAGCAAATATACACACCCATAAAATGCACACATATTATGGGGTTTTTTTTGAGTTGGAGTCTCACTCTGTCACCCAGACTGGAGTGCAGTGGCTGCTCCCGGCCACCACAGCCTCGACCTGCTGGGCTCCAGCGATCCTTCTGCCTTAGCCTTCCAAGAAGCTGAAACTACAGGTGTGCACTACCACACCCGGCTAATTTTGGATTTATTGTAGAGATGAGGTCTCGCCAAGTTGCCCAGGCGGGTCACGAACCCATGGGCTCAGGCAATCTACTCACCTCGGCCTCCCAAAGCGCTGGGATTACAGGCTGAGCCACCGAGCCCGGCCACATATTATGTATTTTTAAAAGTGTGCACACATATACACATGTGTCACCAACTTATACACATATATATTTAAAATATACAATATATTCCAACTAACTTGTTCTTAAATTTTGGAGCAATATTTTTACAGGAAAAAAAATTGTAGCCACAACCAGAATAAAAATTACACATAAGAAATGAAAAATTCTAACTTTTTTTCAAGTAGAATTTTGTTTTTATCAAAATAGCATCCACATGCTTTAGTTTCTTATCAGAGCTCCCGTCAAATGGAATACACATACTAAGGAAATAATTCCAAGGAGAAAATTAAGTACAAAGATGAAAAACACTATGTTATTTTTAAAAATTAAAGAGGAAAAGGAGAGACCTTCAGAAGGCCCAAATGCAACAGTGATGGTGACAGTGACAAGCATGGCTCCTACGTGTTCAGCAGAATTTCCAATCTAAGAACTTGCACATGATCAAAGGCAGCATAGCCACTTTTTAAAAAATGAATTGAAAAAAAGAAAAATATTATGGTAGGCAAAGCATTTACAAGGCACTTTGATAGTATAAAGATGCAGGAGAAATTTTCTTTTTCCATCCCTAACTTTGGGTTATTTTACTCAAAGGACATTGTATAGTCACATTTCTGGACAATCACACAAAGCAAGAGGCACTGTGTGTTCCAACTGCTGCACTGTGTGTTGTGGCCTTCAGAAAGTTGCCTAAAAGACTGTGCTTTATTTGGTCAGACCAAAATGGGAGATAACCCTGCACCCTGGTTGGCAGGTGAAAGTCACAAACTGGAGGAAAAAGAGCCCTGTCTTATCTTGTTCCTTCTCTTTCTAGAATGTTGCCATCTGTGGAAACTGAAACGTTTTGTGTCATCAACTTTGCTCATTTCTCAGGTGCCATGCCAAGATCCCGTTAGGACCCCGGAGCTCTGACCTCTCACAGTCTTCTGGCTGCTTATTTCCTGGCAGGCAGAGAAGCAGCATGGGAAAGATGGCACAAACTGAGTGCTTTGTCCCAGGTGCTGGGATCCCAGCTGGCCTCGGTTGAAAGTCTCACTGCATTCTCTGTTTGCACTTGCCAGTTCCACAACTTCCCCTTTATTCTATGACATCTCTAAAAGACTGTAAAAAGTTCCCTCTTCTCACAGTTGTCACCTCACAGAATCCCCAGAGGCACTCGGTCTGATAGATGTCATCTTACAGATGAATTCCAGAGAGTTAGGCCACTGCCTGAGGTCACACGGCCTGTGGACTTCACAGCCTATGCCCTTTGTGCCTGCCTTGAGAGTCTCTTGTGGGCAATTCACCAACTTGCACAGCTCATTTCACTAAGCACATTCCATAGCCAGGTAAATCCATGAATAAGCCATTTTTAAACTTAAGTCTGGTGGCTGGTATACGTGGGTGAAATATCAAATGTGCCCCTGGGTAAGTCACAGAAAGGCACTTACATTCTGAAGGTGGGAGTGGTGGCCATGGCCCTTTATGGCTAGCTCCTCCAAACCCAGTTTTCCTTACACCTGGCTATTCCCAGTTGCTCCAGGCTGCACATAACTGACAGCTTGCCCAGGGCGCACACACAGTAGGGGCCCCGCCATCCAGCCTCATCCCATTGGTGATGAAGAGAAGGATAGCCACCACTTACCTTCAATTTTGCAGTCAAATCTAGCAGCACTTCCCTCCACAACTTCTAAATCGCGAATGGTCTTGGAGAAATAGGGTTTTACATGGGGCTTTTCCTCAGCGACAGCCTCAAGGAAAGCTTGGGACACATCTTCTATAAGGCAGAGAAGAGGACCAGGTCGTTTCTTCATTTCTTGTTTTCCTCTCTTCTAGTTTTAAAAATACTAACTTTTTTTAAAAGTTGCTATAATTTGGCAAATAATGCAGTTTAGAGAACTAAATTATAAGCATGCCTTTCTCCTGGGGACAGGCTGGCTGGTTGCCAGATGGTTTTTGGCAGAGGAGAGAATTGTGCTCAAACTGAGGAAATGTTCAGCTTCCCCCCTTCCCTTATGCTGACACATTGAGAAAGGAAATCATCTTTAAAAAGGATTTTTGGCTGCATTTCATGCTGTTTTCAGGATTCTGTTGAAGGGATCTGAGAGGGACAGAACCTCCTCAGCCATCCTGACCTTGGTGCCCCTGCCCCCCTCCCTCAGCAGGTGCTCCCAGGAAAGGAGAAGCCAGGTCCTCGTGGCATCTTCGACTTGCCAGGAGTTCTGCTCTCCACTCTCATGCTGTCCTCATGTTGTATGTCCGTGGACCAGGCCGTGGGATTGGTCCAGGGAAAAGCTGTTAATTTGGAGGGACTTCTATATCCCCTCCCTTCCCTTCGGACTATTTCTAGGTCATCTGGGGAATGGCAGGAGTGGCTCAGGAGGGACCAGGCCCATGTGCTTCAGATTCTGTCCCCGGCTGCAAGGAAGCTCCAGAGCAGCCAGCTACTGGCCTTGCCAATGACCCTGCCCTTGTGCATCAAAGGGATGTAGACAGCTTCTCACCTGTGGATACAAAAAAAACCAAGCAGGGAGGGACGGAGGGTGTCTCTGGCCACATAGGGCCCCTCAAGAAGAAAAGGGACTGGCCCTGTGTGCACCTGAAGCAGGTAGAGGCTGAGGCCTGTGTGCACCTGAAGCAGGTAGAGGCTGAGGCCTTCACTGAGGAGATGGATGGGGTAGCATCTCAAAGATGGCAGGCAAGTCACTAACCCTATTGGTCTCCAGGGCTCCACGAGGGGCCCTGCCTATCACTGTCTGCCAGTTCAAATGACATGATTCAGCAGCTTGAACAATGCCAAAAGAATGTGGACTGCATGAGTTAATTTTTGTTTAAAACAAAAACAAAAACAGAAAAGAGAAGACTATTTAAAAATGTTACACAACAATATGTAATTTTTATTTTATTTTGCCTATCAATATACAACTATCACGTTTGTAATAAGAAAAAAGGAAGCTTTAATACAGTCATTATTCATTTAAAAACTATATGGGAAAGAATAGCTGAGGTCATCTAGTTCTATTAGACAAATAAAAACTTTCCCTCTGAAAAGAGTTAAACTTAGGGTTAAGCAATTAAAGAATAATCACTAGACTTGGCAACTGTTGTCAGGGCAACCCAAAAGTATGTCTGAATTTATCCTTGTAGGACACATTAAAAAAAATGAAACAAAACCAAAACCTCCAAATGCCCCTCTGTCCCCTTAGCCCCTCCTTTCTCACCAGTGGCTGGAGAGGTTCCTCCTTACCTTCAGATTCTAGTTTTTCTGCATTGAGCGGGCTGGTTGGTGACCCTGTTGAGGATTTCCTGCCACTGAGCCCTGAGATCATTGCCATAGAGGACAGTCTTCCAATGGCTCTCACAGCATTGCCCGTTTTCTGGAAAATAGACACTGGGGTTGGACTCTGGTGGTGTTCCTGGTTCCAGCTGGGCAGTACTGGGGCCTTGGAGGAGCAGAGCCTGGCCCAGGGGGTGGCAGCTGTTCCCTGGAAGCAGTGCCTCCCGCGCACTGAGGTTCCGCCGGAGGAGTGAGCCCAACCTTGCTCTGCTCAGCACTATCAGCGTGTCAGAAGATGTTCAGAGAATGGAATGGGGCCTGGAACTGATGTGTGCGTTAATGTGACTAAACAAGGTCAACATGAGACAAAAACTCTTCATACTGTGCTTCAACTCCCATAAAAGGGATAGTTTATATAAAGCAACTGCAGGCTGAGACAGCTCCAAAGACTTATTGCTGTCTGGACCTAGTGGGGCTGTTTCTCGTAAAACAATGCCAGTGATATGGTTTTAATTGGTCAAGAGAATAGTTACTACAGATCCCACAAGTTCTGATGCAAAAAGAAGGGGGGAAATGCGGCATTCTGTTGCCCTTGGGCAAGTCACTTAACCTCTCTGAGCTTCAGTTTCCTGCTCTGTATAAGGAGGGTTTGGACAAGATGATCTCCAGGGTTCCAGTTAGTGCTGTTTATAATTCAGATACTTAAGAGATTTCCAGAAACACTCTAGCTGGCCCCAGCACAAGCCTTTGACTGGGCAGTGAAGTTCCAGAGGGGTGTTCTTCCCTGGTGTACATTCAGGCATCAGAAAGATGCATCCGATGGGGGAAAAAAAAAAGTAACAGCATTTTGCTTTTCTGAGAATAAACTTTGGAGAGGACAGAATTTCTGCAGAAAAGGTTCAGATCTTAATGTAATTTCTTTGCATTGTGAAAATTCCATCAAGTATAGGAATTAGGTTGGGAAATTCCCAATAATGTACAATTTGTGTCTCTATTTCTTATCTTTCAATAAAGTTTTCACTCTTTTTCTAAGGTCAATGGGAATGACTAAGAAAACTAAGGGAACCAAGTCCTTCTACCACTGCACCCAAAGCATCTTTTAGGCATCCAAATGCTATACATCTAGACAGCAGATGTCACCACAGACTGGTTACTTGTCCCTTCTGAGAGAGGAAGGAAATAGCCTCTTCTTAGGCAAATGGCTTGTACTCACTCACTAGACCTCAAACTGTGCCAACAGAGATGTTTTCCTCCTGAATTACCACACATGCTCAAGCATTTCAGCAAAGTCTCACAATTTTGGACTATCTGGAAAGCCAGTATATTTCAGCACAAAGGTTATTTTAAAGGTAAACAACTTCAGGGTGCTAAGGAATCATGCAGAAAATTATGTGTTGGCTGGGCTCGGTGGCTCAGCCGAGGCGGGTGGATTGCCTGAGTCCATGGGTTCAAGACCAGCCTGGGCAACTTCGCGAGACTTCGTCTCTACAATAAATAAAAAATTAGCCAGGTGTGGTAGCACGTGCCTGTAGTTCTGGCTACTTGGAAGGCTGAGGCGGAAGGATCGCCGGAGCCCAGCAGGTCAACACTGGGGTGGCCGTGAGCATGCCATTGCATTCCAGCCTGGGCGACGGAGTGAGACTCCAACTCAAAGAAGAAAAAAAAAAGAAAAGAAAATTATATGTCTTTTTGCGTGCACACATGTGTGTTTGTGCAAAGTTAAAGCGTAAATCTACTGCTGCAACTACATTACTTCAATGTCTGGCCCCTCCCCTTCTTGTCACAGACTATTTTCGTGCACTTTGGACAGACATCCCACATTCCACCTTGTTCTGTCCCATGGTCACCCATCCTCCCACACATAACTGTGTGATATGGGTATGCCTCTGGCTTCTGCTGCCTCAGTGAGGCTGGGTCACTTAACAGAACCCAGGAAGCCCCAGCTGGAGGTGATGAGGAGGAGGAGATGGTGAGAGATGACAACTGACCAGCTTAACTGTGCAGAGGCACCATGGCCATACAGAGTATGTCCCTGCAGACTGAGGCTGCTTGGCTGCCCTTCATGCTCATCTGGGAGAGGCTGTCACTGATAGCATCATTGATCTGTTTATTATGCTAGGTGGTGGGAGAGACCCAGCTCTTCCCATGGAACAGGTAACAGTACCAGCCAAACAGTAGCCCTCCCTACAGAGTCAAAGGCAGACCAGCCCACTTCCTAATCAGCCCAGCTCTCAGCATCTACCCTTCTCAGCTCTCTATTTCCTTATCCAGATTGGTTTGCCCTGGGCTGGGCCTCTCTAAACTCAGAGGGTTCATTCCCAACAAGGGACAAGTTAGTTCTCTAACCACTGATTGCTGGGTAACCTTGTGCAAATCAGTTTCCCTCTCTGAGCCTCTATTTCCTTGGACTGGAAGCTCATTTTGTAGCTCCAGTTTTCTACAGAAAGGCTATGATTCATACACATGAATGTGTAACAGGGAATAACCATCCCACTGAACCCATGGGCTCCCTAATTCTGACATCTGGATCAGGACTGATAGGACTGTTTTCACTTGGGTTGTGTGGAGAGAGGATGACTTTTCTCTTCTTGGTTTTATTTGATAACAAAATGACTATTATGAAATTATCAGAATGAGGCAAACAAATGAGTTATAATAGTTCAGAGGAAGTAGCAAATATATTAACAAATAAATAGATCTCACATGGAGAAATCTTCCAGTAGATGGAAATATCCAGCATACAATTTTTAAAATAGAAATATAAAAAGTGCTTTAAAAGGGAAATTTTAAAACAGTTTACATCAGAATTCCATTTTTGGAAACTAATTTGTAAAAAAAACATTGGTAAGGAAGTTATTTGTCAGAACTAGAAAAGAATATATCTATATCTAATCTTCCAGTTCCATGCTTTTGCAAAAATTGGTTGCTGTTTTACTGACCAAGACCTTTGGAAATTTTTAGAACATCAAAAGAGCAAAGTTTCAGTGTTCTAATTCCATCCATTTCTCATTTTGAGAAAGGCCTTTTCTTATTTGAGGGCCATTGCCAAAGCTGGTTTCCTGTGTCCCTGGCAGGCAGTTTCTGTACCAACCTCCTTAATGCGGTGCCAACTTCCTGGCCCTCGGAGAGCTAGGATGGCCAGCCACCCGGTTTGCACAGGACTGTGGAGCTTCCCAGGATTAGGATCTTTTGCTGCTAATACCAAGACAGTCCCTTGCAAATCAAGGTAAGCTGGTTATCTTTGCACCAGCCAGCCATCAAAACCCCCCTCATGTATACCAACAGTCTCAAAACTACAATTTCCCCTGAGCAGTGCATACCATCCAAACGGGATGGCCTAGAATACTCCATGCTATGCTGAGTCTAATGTTTTCTCTCCTATTTCCTTTTGGTCCATACTGCTGGAGTCTTTGTGGTTCCCAGAAAATAAAGATGGTTGTCTGTCGGCCTCCAATGCCTAGTCCTCTGCTTCTAGTTTGTGTGCAGAAGCCCTGTTACTCTCTTCAACTTAACTTATCCCCGTTGCTATGCCTCACCAACATGTCTTTGTAAGATTCCTTTGATATAAATTTAAAATATGCCTTCTTTCAGAATAACTTCATTCTAAGATGAATAATATGATTAGTCATATATACCTAGCTTAGCATTGATTGTAGGGATTAGTTTTCATGCCTCTTCCTTCCTTCTAGGGCTTTTTTTGAAAAGCACATCAGAACAATGAGAAAGTGCCTTCTCTGGGACAGCTGTAGGGAGTTCTGGGCCACCTGTGCCACCCTGCTCCTCTCCCTCCCCCACCCCACCTCACCCCCCTCTGCTCCACCACACAGAACCTTAGCTTCTGCCAGGAGGAACCCCCTATTCCAGAGGGAGCTAAGGTCCTGGTGACTGGAGTTAAGATGTGGAAAACATTTTCCTAAGGAAGCAACATCACACAAGATGGTCAGAGAGAGCTGTACTATTACTGGAGAAATTGCGCTTTGGGGACATTACTTGTTAAATGGAATTTTGTGGGCTAGTTTTATGTGTAGTTTTGTGAAACCTGACCACTGATTGTGTAGAAAAATCATTTCCAAATGCTGCCACCTATATTAAAATATATGAAATTAAGGCTTCTTCTCTGAATTCTACCCTTTTCTTTTCCCCCTCACTTCCAGAAAACCCTAGGTCTACTAATACTATGAACAGGAAAAAAAATTTATGTGACAAAAATGTCAGCACAAGTTGGTTCTCTGACTGAAAAATCTCATTTACTCCCTCTCTCATTTCCTTATCTCTTCTCTGTGCCTGTGCCCTGGGCTTAGGTGTCCTCCTGACTTTGGTCCACCTGCAGATGTTCTAAGGTGATAAGGCTGCCCTTAACCCACAGCCTCATCCAAGCAAAAACCAGTTAGACTCACTGCTCTGAACACTGCTCCACTCTGACATCAGTTGCCCTATCTTTCCAAAAATATCTCATAGGATCATGAATCCAGTCAGCCTTTGATTTTGCAGACTCCTTTTTGCTTTTGTTTTTGTTTTGTAAAGAATATTTGCTACTCTGATCCTAATGGCACCAGAAGGTAAGCAGTTACAGGTGTGCAATTCACCTTGCACTTGAGGGAGGCCAGAAGGCCTATCTAAACCTTCACATTAAGGGACCCCACCAAGAACCGACTTCCACTGCAGAGCAGCTGAGGCTGAGATGAGTCTGGGATGGTTGTCCCTTAACCCTACACCTGTGGCCCCTCATCCATCTTTGCTCTCTCTCTTAATCTATGTGCAACATTGTACTTTTTGAAAAAACTATGGCTTAGTTATCCTGCGTGGCAAATGACCAGTGTTCCAGTTGTCCCCCTAACAATGACTTTCTTTTTCTATGCCACACAGGCAAGGTCTTGATGCCTCTTAGTCCCCTGAGTTTCCAGCTAAAAGACTCTGTTCCTGTCCAGCTCAGCCCAGTCCAGCCAAGCCAGAGTGGGGTCCAGTTCCCACTGCAGTGCCTTCTCCCCTACCCGTGCTCTCACCTTCCCTCTTCTCTGTGCCCTACCTCAGGTTCCATACCTAACTTCAAACTCCTGCCCTGCGAGCATTTCCTCATAACCACAGCCAACTCAGGGTGTGGCCATCCCCATTCTCCAGGCCTCATGCACATATATGGTTATGGAGAGCTATACTGTTCTTTCATAATTCTTAGTGTGTGTTATGCCCTCCATGTCTAGTTGTGCCAGGTCCCCCATTGCACTCCATACTCCCTGAGCAGAGAAACCATGTCCTCTCCAGCAGCCCAAGACTTTTATAATACTAGTTGTGATAATAAAAATAATTTAGATGCTGATGGTGATAAGCACTTTATGGTTTTGGTAATAATTTTATCCATCCTGTTATCAGAGGCAGTTTTGTGTTGTGTGATGGCTGTGTACTTTGCAGTCAGGCCTTTTCACTTATTAGCTGTGCGGTCCTGGGTGACTTTCCTAGTCTTTTCTCTGCCTCAGTTTATCTGTAAAGTGGGAATAATAATTGCATCTGCCTCCTAGGATTAAAAGACTTAATGCATAGAAAGTGTTTTGAATGGTCCCTGACCCATGACCAGCCTCAATGCATATTAGCCACGGTATCATTTTTGGATGTTCACTATGTGCCAGGTATTGCGCTAAAGGCCATGTGAAGATCTCTCATATAATTATCACAACAGTGCTGTGAAGTTGGTGCCACTATTATCCCTGCTTTACAGATGAGAAAACAAATCCACAGCAAGCTCAAGTCATTTGCTAAGGACATATAACATAGCTATATATGTCCCTAGAGGGTGGGGACCATGTCGCTTGCTTTAGATCTTGTGCCCTCCTCTTTCATTGTAAAGAAACACAAGACTTCCACACTGCTTTAAAGGAGATCGTGTTTTCCAAGGTTGCCAAGTAGACCTTGAGGTGACATAGCTCATCTCTAGCCATGAAGACATGAAACGTCAGTGTCTTAACCTGACTAGGGGCCAAGCTGCACAAAGCCTCCCTTCCTGGTTCCTTGGACAAAGATGAATAAAATTGGAGACACAGCTGTAGTTAAGAACCCGATTTCTCCTGAGAAAGAGACTCAATGCAACACTGGACCTTGATCAGTTGACTGAATTGGTCCCAGGCTATTTCAGAAACAATTTTAAACTTTTTTGGAGTGAGGCCAGGGCAAGCTGGGAAGGAAAGTGACTTGAATAAAGCAAATATAAGGGGCAATAATCCAGTCCAAAGCATGGCCCGCATTACCTGCCATTTCCTTCTTGCCATGTACTTCTTCATCCGGTCCTTGGAGAGCTTCTTGGCCTCCATGTTCTTGGTGTCTTTCATTAGCCATGGATGCTGAAGGCATTGGGTGCAGTCCAGGCGGTTTCTGATGGAGGCAGAGATCAGAGGATTTTTGAACAGCAGGAAACCTCAGAAACCACCGGTTAGATCAGAAAATGAGATCACAAGGCAGAGCCTAGAGGCCAGGATTCCCAGACCATTCACCATTATCAGGGCCATGGTGCTCTTTACCTTTCTCCTTACTTGGTCTGGGTCACACTGACTAGATCCAGCCCAGGTCAGTGTTAAGAAGGTCTAACCACCAAGAAGGCAACTGGGGTCCTATGGTCTTGGGGTCTAGGAAGAGCAAATGCTGTTGGGTAGACACATCTGAGTTTGGTTGGTACTGTATTCCAGGGTGGACTAATTCCACTGGTCACATGAGGGCTGGAGCCCACAAAGGTCTAATCCTTCTGCCTCCGCCTGGAGGAGGGGAGAGTGAAACCCTAGGATAAAACCTCTGAGAATCACTGAACTTTCATGCCTTATGGTGTGACTGAGTATCAGGTTTTTCCTGTTCCAATTGAAAGTATGTCCTACATATAACCTATGAATTATGACAACTTTAGAACTGCACTGAAACTCAGTTAATCTTTCCTAAAGCTCTAGAGATCTAGAAAGATCTTAGGGCCATTGCCTTAATTGTAACAAGTCTAATAAAGCCTAGAGAGTCAAATGCTAACATACATAGAAAAATGACTGGAAAGAAGAATAACAAAATGGAGCAATATTTAATCATGGATTATTTAAAATGTACTATATTTTTCAAATCTTCTACAATTTACATGTATTACTTTTACAGAGAAAAGGATTTTTTAAAGTGCTGATAGGTGGAGATTTCCCGTTGAAGAGATGTTGGGCATAAGAGTTTATGAGAATTTAGTATCTCCATCTATCTGAATAAGATCAGCTCTTTGGTGAGTACATTTTAGGAGCACAGAAGGGCCCAATACAGCCCGTTACTGAATTAACTCAAGGTCAATGAGAAAATGAGGTGTATACACACGGTACCTCATTTACCAAATCTTCAGTGAACAAAGCTTGATTGACAAAAGCCATCTTCGGACCAGAGTTACTGGGGGAGGTTTCCTTTTCCAGAGGCACCTTGGGTGTAGGGATCCCTCACATTGGAAGGGAATGTAGACCCCCCACAACATTCCGATTCTCCTTGGGTCATGTTCATTTCTGATCTGGGCTGTAACAGCAAAAGGCTAAAAGATCCCACTGCCAAGGAGTGTGGAATGGGGCCTCTGGGGAAGCTTGGCCTTGAGAAGCTAAAAATGACTGAGAGGGGAGTGGGTAACAGGAAAACCAGACAGAGTTATGGAAGACACTGTCCAACGCTGCTCCTTTAGCCGCAGCATTCCCCCCAGCGGGGAGCCAGCTGCAGCCTCACAAGGCTGCAAAGTCACCTAGGAACGCAGAGCCTCTGCTGCCCTGGAGGGGCCACCCCTCCCCTTCTCCACTAGCATGCCACCCAAGTCAGTGTCACCCCTCTGGGGCACGGCTGCAGATGCTCTCCAGGATTGCCAAATATGGCTCCAAGCTCATCCACGCCCCCAGAGTCAGGCCCTGTCTTTTCTGGTCACCTATTTACAGAGTAGGTGAGGTGCCCAATAGGTGGGCAGGTGTTCTCACCTGAGACCCACTGCTCTCTTTCCCTGGGCAGCTCTCCCTCTCACCAGGACAGTCCTCTCACTGTTCTGCCACTCTCACTGTCCTGCCACTCTCATTGTCCACCTCCAGTCCCACCTCCCCACTCTAGTCTCTGCAACTCCAGTCTCCATTTTTCCACTGAAACCCTGAGGGTCTGTGGGCCTAACCCTTTCCCATAGCCTGAGGCCCACACACTGGCCTCCCACTATCCATGCCTGTCCCATATGCTCACCCACTGACCATGTGGGCAGCTCCAGGCAGCCCCAGGGGCCAGAGGTAGAGAACCTCACACTCTGTATTTTTGTAGGGACAGAGATGGAGAAAGGAGAGGGCTGAGCCCCGTGGTCTGGTATCATAGACTCCCTTTGGTCAGTGTCGGAAGGTGCCTGGCCATATTCAGGCAGAATATGAAAACAAGGGAGATGGATATTAGTCATGCAGAACAGCTGCCCCTCTCCCTGCAATTTGGTCAAGTGTTGCTTTTTGAGTCAGGTGTCTGTTTCTAAAGATGAGTTTAGTGTTTAGCAACAGGGGTCTAGGAAGACATCTCCTCTCCGTGCACACTTGGGCTGGGTCCCTCACTTGGCCTACCCTCCCCTCCTCAGGCAATACCAGGATTAACCCAGAGCTGGGATGGTAAGGAAGGAACCCCAACAGACAAAGGAAATCCCTGCCTCCTGACACCAGTGCAGGGAGTAGGGGAGTTGCAAAGACTGAAATCTCAACTCATTACTTCATATCTTTCTTCAGTAAGTTGCTGATGAAATCCTTGGCATCGTCAGAGATCTCATCAAATGCCTCATCGTCGAAGTCCCAGGTGGCTGAGGTGACATTGGCTAAGGTTTCATTATCGTTGTCACCCATGAAGGGGGAAAGGCCACTGACCCTGGGGAGACAAGAACAGAAGAACAGAGGATGGGACCACCCCCCCGTCGCCAAGTTAATGCCGAGGTCAAAGGTGAGAGCAGGCAAGCTCCCCACACCCCCAAACTCATGCTCTGCTGGCTTTGCACCTGCCTTTCCTTCACCTGTGGAAAGAAAGAGGGTGTGGCTTCCCAGAGGCTTCTGTGGCCCTGTCTTTTCTCAGTCACTCATTGTACCTTGTTGCCTCTTGACACCACCTGCCTATGAAACTGAGGTGGAGGGAATTTGGTTATGTTTACAGATTTTCAAGTGGGCTAATAAACCCCTCTGTCCTGGTCTTCTGTTCTTCCCCATATCCAGGCTAGAACTTTCTCCCAGGCTCCTGCCCCTTCCCCATGGACCAGTCATGTGCTACAGTGATCATCACTGCACCCTTCTATCCCCTCTCCCACTTCCCTCTTCATACACCTTCCGTTCCAAGAAGAGCGCCCAGCACACAGGTGAGGCTCAACAAGTGTAGAGAAATTTTGAATCAGTCATGTTTGGGGCACCTGAGACATCTATGCCAAACTAGAAAGCTTCCCTGCGTGGTACCAGGGCAGAAGAAAGAGCACAGCCTCTTTATTTGTCTCGTGCACAAATTATTAATCTCTGTGTCACAGTTTCCTCCTCTAAACCGGAGACTCTGCTACTTAACTATAGAGTGGTTACCCCTTCAGCATCATCAGTATCACCATGATAACAGCAGATAATTATTAAACATGTATTACGTGCCAGGCACTGGGTCCAGAGCTTAAAGCAGATGAACACATTGGATTCTAACACTGCCTTGTCACACAGGTGACTCTTACAACTTTGTTTTGCAAATGAAGAAACAGGCACTGCATAGGGTAAGTCACCAGACCAAGGATTCACAGACAGTGAGATCTGAACCCAGGCACCTGTCTCTTAGCTGCCACACTATCCTAACATTTCTATGGAGATTAAGCCAATTGCAGCGTTTGGCACTGTCACCAGGCCTGGTCCATGGTAAGGTGCCAGTCTGTGCCCAGAGATGTCACCCAGTTCTTCAGCATCACCTCTGCTGCCTCACCAGCCTGCGACTGCAGGAATGACTGTTACTAGTAGCTTAAGCCAAATACACTTTGGAAGGTCAAGAATCTCAAAGCCAAACAGACCAGATTTATGGCTTCTTGGCCTCACCTCTGACCTCTGTGCACCTCACCTTCATACCAACGATCCACCCACTGTTCACGTTGACTGAGGGCTGGTCTCATGGGTATTCAACCTGTGGAGTTGCCCAGAGTCCCACCCTTACATGGGCCCCACATTTGGGTTAGTGCTCTGCTGCCATTATCTAGAAATTCTTAGTAAGGTTCAAATGTTATCCAGCTTTCTTCCTACAAAGAGCACATCTCTGGGATAAACACATGGAAAGTACACACAGCTTGTTTCAAGGACAGTGCTCGACTTTTCAGTAATGCCGTTTCTGGGTGGGGGGGTTGTGACATTTAAAAAAATTATTTTGGGAGATTTTTTCTTTATTGCTAGAATTTGCATAAGGGATCACATGTCTTTTTATTAAAACAATAGTCTTTTTTTTAAAAAAATAAATCAGTCAACAAATACAATAATAACATTAGCATTAAAACACAACTCTTTACCTCCCTTCCTAGCCTTATCTAGTTTTTAACCAATGAATGTATGTGGTTTTCACAAACCTGTAATCAATCTGAACAAGTTCTTGGATGCTTGACCTTTTTATTTGAAAATGATGAAGCTGGTCCTGCTCTGACCCCACCTGAGCTTTGTGAGAAGGGTCTGGGCTCTCGTCCCATCAAATTCTCAAGTTAGAACTTTACTAATGTCCCTTTTCCCCAATCCTTATGAATCCATCATCATAAACAGTGTACTGACAGTTTCAGGAGCAGATATTTGGCATTTAAGGGACCTCAGCTTATGAAATACACTCACATACGAACACTGAGCTTGGAAATACAAAACCCACTTGAAATATTGGGAGAAAGCTAGCCACAGGAGGAACCCTCTGGTGAAACATTTTATAAAGAGAATAACATTTTTGCAATGTGAATTATCTCACCCTAATCAGCATATTTTTGTTTTTGAATAATAGATTTTTGAGGATGACATTTTCTTAAAGAGAGAAACTGGTTTATGGTTTAAGAAGGCAAAGAGATATCACTGACATATCAAATATATATGGTCAAGTATACTCAGTCATGTCCCCATGAAGGAAGGGTGGGAGTTTACCAGTCTCTGAATCTGCATAGTTACATGCTACTACTTTCCCCTCTGTGGGCCTCAGTTTCCCCTTTTATACACCACGGGTATTTGGCTAGATTTCCTAGGGGTCTCCCAGTTCTTCCCGTCTCTGTGACCCTGGTGACCTATGCAAGCCCCATCAAGAGCAACCTGTCTTCTTGCCTGTCAGCTACCTGCTTCTTCTCGTCTTTACATTTTCCATTTGATACAGAGGGGGGATGTCCTGCAACACTCCAAAAGATGGCAGGAAAAGCAAACAACCCTGCTGTGGAATGCTGAAATGTCCTCTTCTGCAAACCTCCTTTCCTAATTAGGAGCTGTAATCCTGCACAGATAGGTCTTAATCTCTGGAACGTTTGCAGTCGGGGAGAGCCTCTGGCCTCTGGCCTCTGGCGCTCCTCCTTTCTGGCAGCCCATCCATCTGAAATGCCCCTCACATCCTGGCTGGCTCCTTACCTGCCACGCCCCTGGTCCCCCCTGCCCCTGCCCCCTTCTCCCTACAAAGGGCATACCTCTTGGATCGAACATGGGAAATAAGCACAACTTGCTGTCAAAAGCATTGTTCAAATTTTCAATAGTGCTATTTCTGGGTGGGGAGACTTTGAAGGATTTTTTAAAAACTTTCTCTTTATTACTAGAATTTGCATAAGGAATCGAACATTTTTAATTTTTAAAAAATTTTTTAAAAAAGTCATTATTTGTTAAAAAAAAACCAGTCAATAAATATAATAACATTAGCATTAAAACACAACTTTCTACCTCCCTTCCTATTCTTATCTAGTTTTTAGTTTTTAACCAATGGATTTATCTGGTTTTCACAAAATTATAATCAATCTGGTTAAGTTCTTGGATGCTTTACTTTTTCTTGACATATCATATACAGGGTCTTTATGTTCATTTTTAGTGGTCAGATATTAGTCCCTGTGCTGATGAGTCACAAAGGTCATAACTGAAGGGCATTCTAATTTCTTAATTCTCAATCTCCGTGCAGGAAACTTCACCAAGGGAATCTGATGCTCTCAGTGTAGAAGGTTAGGTGAGCAGAGGGTTCAGAAATGCCTCTTGAACTATGCTTTCTCTACTTTTTTTTTGAGTTGGAGTCTCACTCTGTCACCCAGACTAGAGTGCAGTGGCACGCTCCCGGCCACCGCAGCCTCGAAGTGCTGGGCTCCGGTGATCCTTCCACCTCAGCCTTCTAAGTAGCTGGAACTACTGGCATGTGCTACTATGCCTGGCTAGTTTTTGATTTATTGTAGAGACAAGGTCTCGCCAAGTTGTCCGGACTGGTCTTGAACCCGTGGGCTCAGGCAATCCCCTAGCCTCGGCCACCCAAAGTGCTGGGATTACAGGCTGAGCCACCGAGCCTGGTCTACATTTTTTTTTTTTTAAGAGATGGGGTCTCACTATCTTGCTCAGGCTGATCTCAAACTCCTGGCCTCAAAAGATCCTCCTGCCTCCGCCTCCCAAAGTGCTGGTACTACAGTCAGAAGCCACTGCACATAGCATCTGTGTGGTTTTCAAGTGGTAGATAGACGACCCTGCTGTATGAGTGGCCAGCTAAAGGGATCACACATATGCCAACAGAACTATTGAATGCTTAAGAAGGAGTTTGTCTTTTTAGCCATCTGTTGGGAGAGTTGTGAGGCCTGGGATGGCCAAGAAAGCAGAGACCTGGGCTTTTGTCATGTTAACCAAGCCCAAGTCCCCAGAGAGCAAGTCCTGAAGTTGGTAATTAGATTTGGCAGGGAAACTGCGAGGTTGGAGATTGCAGGGCTGGAATCAGAGAGCATTTCTGGGCTCAGCAACAGGGAGGGGAGAGGCACCCCTAGGCAGGGAAGGCAGAGGCTACTAGATCCTAAAGAACCCTACCTACATCCAGACCCTGGTCTGAGGAGGCCCCCCCTTGCTCTGGCACAGGGGGTCCTCCCCAGCACCTAACCCTAACCCTAACCCCAGAAGAGCTCACCTGCCTCCCCACCACACACACGTCTTGTCCGTCCTGGCATTCCCTTGACCATACACCAGGGTAGGGATGGATGCTAGCTCTCTGGACCATGACAGGTGCTCAACAAACCAGCCGAAATGGGAAGTATATGTTGTTGAGTCCAGTCAGGATGATGGCAAGGTGGAAAAAGCAGAACTGTAATTGCCGATTTGCTTTGGTTTGGGGGATGGGTGGGAGTGGAGAGAGTTTGGAGTAGGGATGAGATCAGGGCACAGAGAAGAATTGTTTTGGTCTTCCCATAGGCAGTTAGGGAACACCAAGTCCAGGAGATAAGGGAGAGCGAGGTAGCAGGAGGAAGGTCTCATAAGAGGAGACGGCTTGGCTGGGCACGGTGACTCAAGCTTGTAATCCCAGCACTTTGGGAGGCCGAGGTGAGGGGATTGCCTCAGCCCATGGGTTTGAGAGCAGCCTGGGTAACTTGGCGAGACCTCATCTCTACAATAAAAAAAAAAAAAAATAGCTGGGTGTAGTAGCATGCGCCTGTAGTTCCAGCTACTTGGAAGGCTGAGGCAGAAAGATAACCGGAGCCCAGCAGATCGATGCTGGGTTGGCTGTGAGCATGCCAGTACGCTCTAGTCTGGGCGACAGAGTGAGACGCCAACTCAAAAAAAAAAAAGAGGAGGTGGCTTTATGATTTCTTCCATATGGAAGCATGGTTCCAGCTCCACTGTACTCTCTTCCTGCAGAGACCGCATTGGTACTGCTAACTTCAGAAGGTCTCCAGGTACTCAAGTCATCTGAGATCCCTCTTCAGGACCCCACCCGTTCCTTCCCTACCCGGCCTGGAAACCCAGGCGGGCCAGTGCCTCCAGTGCCAAAAAGGAACTGCCCTGATCTCTGGCTGAGTGTGAGTGAATGAAGTAGGGTCACCCTATGGTGACAGGGCTCATCACTCTCCCTCCCACTCCCTGGCCTCTCCATCTCTCGCAGGCCTCAGCAGAGATGGAGATCAGGAGGGTTCTCTGGTGCAAAGGTGGAAGTGGCGCTGACAGAGGCTGCCAGTCAGACAGTCAAGCACCAAAGAGAATGGGGCAGAGGGTGCCATGAGGGCCACCAAGAGCCTCTTCTGGGTGCCTCTAGCAGAGGCCCAAGGGTTCTTTATAGCAGGGCTTTAAAGGAAGCCGTCTTGCTGACTCCAACTTTTGTTTTTGGCACCAGTCTCTTCCTGGGGCCCTAGCTTGGGAAACTCCCAGACTTCCATCCGCACTGTAAGAGCCAACCTGGAAAAGCCCCAGAGAAGGGTGACTCACAGTGGGGGCCCAGGAGCCAGGACACTGCAGGGCTGACCCTGGCTCCTCGTCTGCCTCCTGGTCACACACTTTTCTCCCTCCCGACACCCCTGCCCAAACACCTGCAGCATCAAAATGATTTTCTCCCCACATTACAAACACCCCCCTATTTCTTGGTCTTAGCTTTAAAAGTAATTTAGACAAAGTAGCACAGTACCCAAATTACAGTGCTCTTATACACACACGTACACATACACATAAAGTTTTGTTTTACAATCAAGTTCTCTTATTACCCTGTAATTCTAGTTCTAGATTATATGCCCAAAAGAAATATATAAATCTGTTCACTGAAACACATGTACCAGAGTGCATGTAATGCTGAAACAGTAGACACTACTCAAAAGCCCATCAACGTAGAATGGATAAAACAATTAGATGATATTCACACAACGGAATACACCACATAACACTGAGAGTAACCTCCAACAACACGTAATAGTATAAATGAGTCCCACAAACAATGTTGAACAAAAAAAGCCAGTGCACTTTTTTTTGTTTGCTTTAGCTCAAGAACACATAAAATTAACCCATGACATTAGCTGCAAGATTAACGGCTACACTAAGGACAGTAACCAGGAGGGGGTACCAGAGGACTCTGGGGTCCAGGCAGTGTCTGGTTTCTTGACCTGGGTAGAGGTTACTCGAGTGTTCACTGCAAAAACTGTGTTGGGTGTGGTGGCTCACGCCTGTCATCCCAGCACTTTTGGAGGCTGAGGTGGGAGGAGCCCAGGAGTTTGAGACCAGCTTGGAGCAACATAGAGAGACTTCACCTGTATTAAAAAAAAAAATCAAAAAAATTTAGCCAGGTGTGGTGGCGTGTGCCCATGGTCCCAGCTACCCAAGAGGCTAAGGCGGAAGGATTGCCTGAGCCCAGGAAGCCCAGGTTGTGGTGAGTTGTGATTGCGTCACTGCACTCCACCAGCCTAGGTGACAGAGAAAGCAGCTCGAACACACACACACAGACACACAAACACACATGTGGGCTTCCTTGGCCCCAGTTACCTCATCCCAAACGAAGATCAACTCCCTGCTATGACCCATCCCAGGTTTTTTCTGAGGCTCCAACAAGATCTCATGTGAAAATCTGTGGCTGCAAATGACCCCTAAGCCGCAGTGGTAGGAAAACCAGCTGAAGAGCAAACAGTAAGGCAAGTCTCCTTGATGACTGGTAAGGGACCCTGGGACCAAGCTGGGCCGCGAGGCAGCTGGGTCTACACAGAGTGAGCTGACCAAGGACTGTGTCTACAGGGCCAGGTGTTTCCCCAGGGGTCAGAGATCAGTGTGAGCACAGTCCAGGCCTGGGCACCCCTGGAAGGAGTGGGCTGGGCCACCGCCCTGCTGTTCCGTACTCAGCACAGGAGGCAAAAATGAAGCATCAGGTGCAGTTGTCATCTTTACTGGTCTGCTCCCTTCTCTGGAGAGGGGGCTGAGGTGGGAATAGGCAGGGAGATGCACACCTGGCCAGGAGTCTCTCCACTGATCTTGGGGAGGCTGTGGTGGTGGGGCAGGGAAGAAGATGACTGCCTGGGGTCAGAATCCATGGGGCAGGTTCCACTGAGGGGCTGTCCCAACAAGCCACAAAACTGAGCATGTGCAAAAGCCACATTGCCCAAAAGTCACCCCATTTCTGCTAAAGCTGTGCATCAGAATCACCTAGAGCCTTTTCTGACACTGGTGTCTGAGGACCCCAGGGGTCCGAGAAAGTATTCTAAGAGGTTCCCCTCAAGTTGTCCGTGAAAATGTTAAAGGTTTCCTTTTGTTTTGACAACAAAAATGTTCTGATGAGCACATACACATCTGAACCTCCGGGAGACCACCCCATCACTGCATGTGGCCACACAAACTCAGGGGCTGCCTCTGAGGCTAATGGCTACCTGTAGGCTGAGGCTCTGGGGACTCCATCAGCAGCAAGACCCCATCAGAGAGTGTCCTTGAGCCTTGTTACTCAAAGTGTGGTCTTCAGGCCAGTACTGTTGGCTCCTTGGGAACTATTAGAAACTTGGAATCTCAGGTCCCCCAACCTGAATCAAAACCCACAATTTAAGGAGACACTTGGGTGATTCATGCATGCCAGCATTTGCAAAATCCTGGCCAGATCACCAGCCTCCCTGCTCTTTCTGCAGCATTACTTATTGAAATGCCTTTCTATTTTCCACCTCATTTCCCAATTCTAATTACTATATTGCTTCCTGTTGGTCCCAATGAAGGCTTTATCATCAAAAATCAAAAGTGCTTTTTTCCTTTTTTAGGGTCTCACTCTGTAGCCTAGGCTGGAGTGCAGTGGTACAATCATGGCTCACTGCAGTCTCGACCTCCTGGGCTCAAGCAATCCTCCCTCCTCAGCCTCCCAAATAGCTTGGATTATAGACGTGCACCACCATGCCTGGCTATTTTTATTTTTATTTTTTTGTAGAAACAAGTACTTGCTATGTTGCCTAGGCTGTCTCAAACTCCTGGGCTCAAACAATCCTACTGCTGCAGCCTCCCAAAGCGCTGGGATTACAGGCATGAGCCACTTTGCCCAGTGAAAGTGCGCAATAAGCAGCCCGTATACTGGACTTGGAGACAAGGCTAGCAGTTTGGAATCCCCATACCCCCATCCCATGAGGATGGGGTGCTCTCCTCTGAAGACAATGAAGATGCCCTGAGATCTGCCCCTGGGTTCCCGTCCTCCTTCTTTGTGGACCCACCTACTGCGTGAGGATATATTACATGGTGCCAGTCACATTACCCATCCTCCTGATCAAAGGCTCCAGGATGGCCAGGTTTGGGGACAGTGCAGGCCCAAAGTTGGGATGTCAGCATGGAGCAGTCTACTGACTTGTCGGGAGCCCAGAGCAGGGTGGGCTGATGGGGCTGAGTCTAGGAGCTGTCCTCCTGACTTGGGGCAGCTTGGGGATCTTCTTATCAGAGCAACTTGAGGACCCTCCTGATTCAGGGACCCTTCCATGGGACTCACGGCCCCCACCCTGTGTGCCCCAGGACTCACAGGATGTAGCAGATGACCCCAATGCTCCACATGTCTGTGGCGTAGCCAATAGGCTCGTAGTTGATCACCTCAGGAGCCACAAACTCCGGAGTGCCAAAGAGGACCTTCAGGGAGCCTGCGTTCTCTGAAACGAGGATGGAGAGTGATTAGTCGCCAGCACATTGCAGAGCCAGTTCGTGGGGAGCAGCTGTCTGCATCTGTGTGTTGGCCCCAACCTGGGAGAGGCACAGGCCCAGGCTCAGCCCTTGGGGCTCTCTCCTTGGATGAGACACAGCCTCCTTATGACACAGGTGCATCAGCAGCCAGTGAAACCAACCAGCCGCTTACTCGCTCCAATGTCCTGAGCGGGGCAGGGAGGGGGAGATGAGGTTAGTAAATCACCTGCCCCAAACAGTCTTTCTGTGCATCTGTCTCTCTCATGAGTTAGCTCCCTGATGCAGGGACTGTGACTCTTGCTTAATAACAATCTAACGTTTACAGACTCTGGCATTCACTACATCCTATGTGCTCTGTTCCCCGCGTTACTAGGATTTTCCTGTTTGATATTCTCACCAGGCCTAAGAGGTATGTACGATGCCCGCACTACCGAGGACAAGCGTGAGGCCCAGGGAAGTAGTGATTTCCCCACCCAGTTAGTTCGTGGTGGTCAGGACTCCAACTAGGCTGTCAACTCCTTTCCTACTTAGCCTCACAGTTGCACGGCTCTCTTCCATGGGCTGCCGGGAGGGAATGGGAGGAGGCCTCAACTCATGGTGGGGCTTCTCAGCCATAAAGGACCAGAGATACCTGTTAGTATGACCTAACTGCAGGCACCTTGTGTAGGTGCCAGCTTCTGGGAAATATTATCATCAGGGCAGGTGATAAACCCTTGGCCTTGGGCTGCACCTAACCTTGTCT
The DNA here is from genome assembly GCA_027257055.1 of Cephalopachus bancanus. NCBI lineage: Eukaryota > Metazoa > Chordata > Mammalia > Primates > Tarsiidae > Cephalopachus > Cephalopachus bancanus. The sequence continues at coordinate 1,504,599 of JAPVLO010000022.1, read as the reverse complement.
AACTTCGCAGAGCCCATGTCCTCAAAGCATTTAACAGACCTCAGGCTCCAACTCCTGCTCCTAAAAACCCTTCCTACTACATTTTAACCCCTTCCCAGTTCCCTCCATTCTGGTCCTTGGTGGACATTGCTGTTCTCACAATATCCCTCACTGAAGGAACCTGGGCGCTGTGTTCCTGGGCTCTGACACTGCTGGCTCCTGAGGTCAGATCCTCCTTATTCGTTTAATTTATTAGTGGTTACTGTTCAAAGTCCTGTGTGCCAGCCATGCCACCACTCTGTCCCTTTAGTAGGACAGAGCAGAGTAGGCTCATCTGCCCAGCATGGGGTGTGTTCTCATCGACTGTGCTGTCACCAGGCCGGTCATGGCCTGTGAGGACCTCACCCCCTCACTCTCCTCTTCAAAAGCAATAAAGCCCCACCAGAACTGGGCACCCTGGGAGAAGATTTCCTGGGTGGCATTAGCTTGGCCCGCTCCTTCCTGCGTCTCCAGGGGGATGAGGTAAAGGCAGGCTCACCCCAGGCCTGGGGTTTCTTCTGGGGACAGCAAAGCTGCTGTGACATCTAAGGGCTACAGAGGCTGGGTGGCCATGGGCAGAGTGTGAGGCAGACAGCCACTGACCAACATACCGTTGGGTGTGAGTTTGAGGCCCTGACCGCCTCCCCCATGACACCCCTCCTGCTTAGTGCGGGAATAGCAGAGGCCCTACCAAGCACACTGCGTGGGGCCCAGGGGCCTTATGCCAAGCCCAGCCCTTCTGCTGGCTCACAGTGGGTCCTCCTAGGCTAAGCTGCCATGAACCTCATTTCCTAATCTACACACGGAGACTCATAAAATCTGCCCGGGCTACCTCACAGTGAGAATCAATGGGATTTTTAAAATGTGAAAATGCTCTGGAAACTGTATAGTATGCTGTAGGTTGTAGAGCCGTCATCATCAAAATGAGTTTTGCTGCTAATGGCACCAGAGCAAAAACAAAAGGGGCTTACCATCATCATCGTTATCATCATCCAATAAACAGCTAACACCGACGTAGTGCTTATTATGTGCAAGGCACTGTTCCTGTCACTGTAGGTTTATAAACACATTTGCTCCTGCCAACAAATCTTTGAGGTAGGTACTCTATGATCCTACTTTATAGATAGGGAGTTTGAGGCTTACAGTCACACAGCTAGGAAGTGGCAGGGGCAGGGTTTGAACCTGAGCAGGCTTTGTGGTTTCTGACTTAACTCTGATACTGCACGCTGCCTCTAACACCCAGTGTGTGGGACGCAAACAACCACTGCAATACATGGTGGTCATAACAGGAGTGGCGCATCGGCCTTACCTAGCCTTCTGGCCAGACCGAAGTCAATGAGCTTGATCTTGGTGCCTGTCTTGTTGACACACATGATGTTCTCGGGCTTGAGGTCCAGGTGCACGATGCCCTGCTTGTGGATGTACTCCACTCCCTCCGAGATCTGCCGCATGTACTTGATGCACTCGCGCTCTGTCAGCTCAAAGTCCTCGTCGATGATGCGCTCAAACAGCTCACCCCCTGACACGCTGCGGGAACAGGAGGTGGGAAGAGTACAGGGGTGGTCAGACCGCAGGCTCACGGAGGCCAGGCTGGCAGGGAGTCGGGCCAGGGGAGGCTGGGCACTGGGGGAACTGGCAGGAAAGCACAGGGAATGAGAGTAATTGGCGCTTCCTGAGTCCCAGTCTTCCATCATGGAAGGAGGGTTGGGCCTCCTGGTTTCCTACTTGGGGGACCCTGCCCTGCACCCACAAAGCTGCTAAGGACTCAGGGAAGCATCTAGGCCAGGTGGTTTCAGGTAGGCATGAGCGGAGAGCTCCAGACATGATCTCCTTAGCAACAAGGGTGACTGCTGAGCAGTCTCTATCCCCAAATGACCATAGATGCCCAAGGGAACATTCTTGTATCTTAGCCATGACTTTTAGTCACAGGGAACTTACATTTAAAATATAGCTCCCATAAATATTTATTTGAACAGCTAGGAACAGAAAAATATCTTCAATAATAAGGAGCCCCTAGAATTAGTTGGCTATAGCCCATCATACCTATGGTTGTGATAAGCATGCACACTCTGGCTAAGCCTAGAGTATCAGTTACTTCTCCAGTCACAACTAACTTGCCTCCTAGACCCCTTCTTTGCCCAGACTGAAAGAAGAATCCTTTCTACCTGGTTAGACTTTGGATCTTGGCCATGTCCAATCAATTCCAAGTTTCTGGAGCCCACAGCCCTGTATCCTCTGCTAAGGACTGCCCAGGGCCTCAGTCAGTCAGCATACTGCCCTTCAGTGAAAACGCAGGGCCCCCTGCCTTAGTTACACGGGTTCTTTCTGTTCTCCTGTGCCAGCCCTCTGACTCACCTTCCTTGCTCACTGTTTAGCAAGTTAACTCCTTGGTAACTCACACAGCCCCCAGATATCTAGGCCCACCAATTGAACAAGGCTGGCTGGGCTTTGTTCTGGGCCTGTTCTCTTAGAACGGTGTTCCCTCTCCTAGGGCAGTGAAGAGGGGAAGAAGCTGAGTTTCAATCTTGTCTCTGCCTTTTATGAGCTGTGTGACTTCGGGCAAGTTACTTAACCTTCTGAGCCCCAGTTTCCTTATCTGTCCCTTCCTCATAGAGTTGTGAGGAATGTAAGAACCTTTTGTGAAGTATCTTGCCTAACACACTGTAGGTACTCAGGCTATATTTAATTATTGTTTGACAACCTGTGGTGGGCCCAGGTGAATCTTGTCACTGACCCCTGTGGGAAGGAGGACACAGGGAGCGCTACAAGCCTAGCATCCCACAGCCTGTCAGCCACATGATAAATCTGGAAGGGCTGAGCTGGGAAGGGGCAGTTGTGCCAGTGATAGGTGGGGGGAGCTAGAGCTGATACTTTAGAACCAACCTAAGAAGAAGGTCCCTGCACGGCCAGCAGGTGGCGCCTCTTGTTCTAAGCCCTCCACGCCTATAGCTCCCCATTCAGGCTCCAAGTCAAACTCTGATCCACATTCTTAGGTCTCAGCCAATTCTTACATCTCTGTGCCTCAATTTTTTCATCTGTATGACTCAGATAAAAACAGCACCACCTCATGAGGTAGCTGCAAAGCCTGAATGAGTTAACACAGGTAAAGTGCTTAGAAGAGGGTCGTGCACATAGTAAATGCTCAATGTTAATTATCAATTCCTATTTTAAAGAATTACTTGGGTGCTCTTGTTAAAGATATAGATTCCCAAGATCTTCCTCTGTAGATTATCACTGAGATAATCTTGGGAGGGATTTGAGGATCCATATTTTTAATAAGTATGTCAGGCCATTCTTATGGTCAGACAAGTTTGGGAAATACTGGCTTACTACCATTCCTGCGAGGCCTGCTGAAATTTATGTCCTCTGAGAAATCAACCCATTTCCCCATACGAAATGATCTTTCCCTCCCTAGGCGTCTACCGCCTTGCCTCTGCATTTTTTGTATCGAGTCTGCCCTGTCTTAAAGTTGTTTGTGAAATGTCTACAGAAGGTCTGGCTTCTGTCTAGACTCGTATTTGCATCTGACGATATCTGGCACAGACAAGGTGGGCCAAAAGGTTTGCTTTTAAATTTAAAAAATGATGAAAAAACAAGCAACCATGATTTCCAGTGCCTGTGGGAACATCCAAGGCAATGTGTGGTTGAAATCTGAGCCATGGAGATAATTACTGCTGCATTTCTAGAGGTAACTTTTTCAGTGTAAATTTTAATAGGTTCAATTCTATTCAAACATATTTAATATATTTTGAAAATTGTTCCTATGGTCCACTTCCCAGGATGGAAGGGGTTAAGCAAGCAGGGTGAATGGTTCTGCAGGTTTCTTTCCAAAATGCTCAATGCTATGGGTGGGAAGTATTGGTTTAATAGTAATAAGTCTCCACCTACAGAGATGGGACAATGCCAAGGGCCAAGATTGGACCAGAGGATATGTGAATGAGTAAATGTGAATAAGTAAATGAATGAATACCTACTGTTCCCAGGGCTACCTGATCCCAAGGGATCAAATTTATCCCCAAACTCTAGACATTGGCCAGCCCTCATGGGCAGCCAGAAGGAATGGTGCTATCAGGGGACTTGACACCTGGACTCCTTGTCTCATGTCAGTCAGCTGGATGTCCTTTAATTAATTGTGCTAACAGTAGTACAAAGGTGAGATCAGTCATGGATGACTCAGCCTAAACTTCACATCCTCTTCAGTGCTCAGAGTCCCACCACCACCTGGAACATCCCGAGCACTTCCAAAAGGACAAGCCCAGGCTCCCAGCACAAAGGATCACCTGTCTCAGGACAACAGTTGTATGATGGGGACTTGTCAAGTAACCGGAAGTCAGAAAAGCTGAAGACACATTCATTCTTATTTCTTACTATATCTGAGGCAACTGAATTGAGGGCTGAGACCCTGGAATACACTTTCATTCTTCCACAGCACCAGGCATCATCCTTCTCTTAATCTCAGCTTCTCCATCAAACAAGGAGAATAGCAAAGTACTCTGGTGGAAATCACCCTTTCCCCTCTCAGTGGTCGAGTCTCACAATGTCCAAGCTGGAAGGGATACACAGATGAAGTAGAAACCTGCTCCCTTTGTCTTCAGTTGACTGAGTTCCTATCAAGAGGCAAGCTTCTTACCCCGAGTGCAGAAAAATCTTGTGGCATCTGGGCATGAAGACCTGCTCCTTTCCACGGGGGAGGCGCGGGGTGGAGGGATGAAAGCCAGACCAGCTGAAGCCTTGTTACGTTTTCTCTTGACTTTTTCCATCCAGCTTGCCAACTCCCAATTCCTAGCTAAGTATGGTATTCTGCCCACTGGTGCTGCTGCCGGGCCTCACCCAGGAGGCCCTGTTCCCTCCTGCCCCTCCCCACACCCTCTCACGAACTTGCTCAAGGTTTAACTTCTAAAGATAAGACATTTTTGCACATGTCCTCACATGCCCACACTGCCTGGACTAAGCAACCCATTGTAGAATAAATGTGAAAAGATGTAGCCCACAGGGCCATTGTGAGGGTGGAATGAATGAGGGCACAGACATGGTTAGATACTTCCTGAAAGTGGAGAGGAAAGTTTGAATTGGGAACTGAAAACAGATCATAAGATACAAATAGAAATTTTCTATTACTCTTTTATGTTCCATAAAATTGTAGAATTTTATAGTCAAAGGGGGGTCTTGAGATTGAGTATTCTCAACCAAATACCTCTTCCTGCTGGTAGGATTTAACAATTACAAACTCATGACTCAATAGTAGCAGAAACTGAAGCCAGGCTTCCAGAATACCAGGAAGGATAGATTTGTTTTGCAACAGCTAGTTGGATGTTAAATGCTCAAAGAGTATTTTTAAGTGGAAAAAAGACCAGGATATAGAAAAAGTCAATGTGTCCAACCACTCACAATAGGTTCCCATTTTAAAGAACTGTGCCTTACACGCATTATTCCATTTAATACCCACAGATTCATGAGGAGGTGTTAATATCCTCTTTTATGGATAATAAGACACAACTGATCACTTATTTAAGGGCAAATAGCAAGTAAGAGACAGAGCTGGGATGTGAAGTAAGGTTCATCTGACTCAAGTCTTCGCTCTTAACCACTATTGCCTTTCCTAAGGAACACAATGGAAGAAAATATCTGCAGGCCAGAATGTTAATGGGATGAGGGGAGAGAAAAGACTAATATTGCATCCACACCTAAAGCCTGAGGATGTCTTAGTGGCCTCACAAGAATGCCAAGATGCTGATAGAGTCCTCTCCAAAGGACTGGGATCTCCAGGATTCAGGATGAGCAGTTCAAAGATGCTGAAGGCAATTTCACAATCTCTCTAAAAATTTCAAGTGTACATACACATTACTCCAGCATTCCCTCACTTGTGAAATTTATCCTATAGATATACACGGGCACAAGTGAAAAGATGTGTGTACAAGATTACAAACAGTGCTTGTTTGTAAAAGCAAAAGACTGGAAATCACCCAACCTCTGTCAAAAGAAGACTGCTTAACTAAATTGTGACATATTCACATAACAAAACCTTGTGGAGCTATGAGAATGAGGAAGCTCACTGGGTCTCAGTACGGGGCTACTCCCATAGCAATTTGCTGAAAAAAGCAAAGTATAGAATAGCGAGTACAATAAGATATCTTTTGTGTTAAAAGGCAGGAAAATAAGAATATATGTTTATATTTTCCTAAGGAAACTCTGGAAGGATACAGGCAAAACAAATAAATCCATTTACCTTTGGTGGTGGAAACAGGGTAGAAATGAGACTTTTCACTCTGTATTTCCTTATATGTTTTGATGTGATTATATCAAATATTCAAAAAAATCAGAGTAATGAAACTCTTTAAAAAATATAGGTGCTGTGGAGGATGCTTGGCTTACTGATGCCAATGTGTATGTTTAGATGTGTATTTGTGTGTGTGTGTGTATCTACACACGTGTACCATCAGCTCAGAGATAAGGGAGGTAGAGGAAAGGGATATAGAAGAAACAGGGATTCTGGAATAGCCTTGGGTGGAGGTCATCTGCTCCATCCCCCTGCCTTTGGACAATCAGCAGGGAAAGCGCTACTCTTTAGTGAGTGAGAAGTCAAGAGTACAAAGCAGGGTGGAACGGGCATGCGGAGGCACAGGAGACCACCAGGCAAGGGTTCCATGCTGGATTCTGAGTCCCTAGCTCTGGGCCCCCTTGTTTTTCACAGGGAAGTCAGGAAGCTGCCCTGTCCCCCCTTGGACTCTAAGCCAGCCACAGGTGAGAATGCCCCTGACCAAACCAAGGAGCCTAGGAAATAGCTCTGGCCCTTTCATTGGGAGATGAAGGTGAAAAGGGTCAAGGGTCCTCAAAGATCTGCTGGTTTGTTATGGAAAGGAGCACGGGACTGACCAGGCTGGGATTCAGTGGGTCAGGGCCAGCACTGTTGCAGACCTTCTGGTCCTGACTGGTTATCCCTGGCCGTAGGACTGGTATCACACCCTTGCATATCACACCCCTGTCTGCAGGAATTCCCATCTTGGGGCAGAGTTGGCTAGGGTGGAGCAGGGGGAGACACATTTGGGGGCTCATGGGTCCACAATGTCTGGGCTGCTGGCAGCCGGCCACTCACATCTCCAGGACCATGACGATGTTGGCCTTCTCTTCGAAGGCATCCACACACTGGACCAGCTTAGGGTGGTGGAGGCAGTTCATGATGCTGATCTCCTGCCGGATATTCTCTTTCTCTTTTGCTGAATATGCCTTGAAGAATTTCCCAGCCCAGATTTTTCTAGTTTTCTTTTCTACAAGTCGAAAGACCTGTCCAAATTTCCCACTGCAAGTGAAAGGAGGAGGAGACAAAAGCCAAATTTAGTTTAGCTACATTATGGGTTGTGGGACAAATCTGGCCCATCTCTTTGTTTTTTTTAATTTTTTTGCGTCAGAGTCTCACTCTGTTGCCCAGGCTGAAGTGCAGTGGCACACCCACGGCCACCCTTCTGCTTCAGCCTTCCAAGAAGCCAGAACTACAGATGCGCGCTACCATGTCTGGCTAATTTCTTGATGTATTGTAGAGACGAGGTCTCACCAAGTTGCCCAGGTTGGTCTTGAACCCGTGGGATCAGGCAATCCCCTCACCTCAGCCTCCCAAAGTGCTGGGATTACAGGCTTGAGCCCCCACGCCTGGTCTCACCTCTTTTTATAAGTCAGGTTTTATTGGCACATGGCTCCACCCGCCTGCTTACATATTGTCTGTGGCTGCTTTTGTGCTACAGTAGCAGAGCTGAGTGGTTGTGATGCAGCCCTATGGCCCACAAAGCCTAAGACATTGACTATCTGGTCCTTTATGAGAAAGGTTTGCTGACCCCTGTTGATCAATGAAACTGATGTCTAATATTGACAAACCTACTCCCTATCTTGACTGGCAGCCCTTTCTTTCCCTCCTTGCAGGACCCATGAAGTTGGGTGGAGGTAACCCTTCCTCAGCACAGAGAATTACTGAGTGGTTGCCTTCCTAGCACTGATGCCCTGGCAATAGCCCAGGCAGGCTCCTGCTTCCCAACGTGGGAGAGGGTAGTGGGGGGGTTCCTTGACGGTGCGGACTCCTTTTACAGAGCTTCTACCAGGTTTGCATTGCTCCTTCATTTTCCAGAAACCACTGGAAATGCAAGCTGAGTCCCGCTCTTTTTTTTTCACCTCCTGTACTCCTTCAGGGATGGAGGGTTGGGGGGAAATGCGCAGCTTGGCTGTGACTGGGTCTGGGGTTGGAGTCTGAACCCACGGGTGTCCTCCACACCCCAGGGAGGATCCAGAGTAAACAGTGAGGGACATGCTCATAAAGGGGGCTTCATGACCTCTGTGAATTTCAGTGGAGCACTAGGAGGGCATTGCTGGACAGTAAGCACTGATCAGGCTCCACTGACTTCCGTGGATCAAATGGAAGGGATTCCAGAGATGATCTGGTCCTGATCCAGTCCCACTTTAATCTTGGGCTGAGAACGGAGGCATGAAAAAGGAAGGACTACCCACAGTTTTTGCAGAGCCTGGCAAGTGCAGAACCACATATACAGCCTCACAAAGAGCCCTGAGTGAGGGATGCTTTCATGGGTCAGTTCCTCGTGAGTCTGCAGGAATCTTTTTGAGCAGGAGCAGAACCCAGGAAAGACAAGATGGCAAGGCACTGAATTTAACTGTGGGGACTGTGCCACCCTCACCCTGGGGGCCGGAAGGCAGCTTCCCATTCCACTTACGATCCTAGTCTCTCTTCGATGTCGTAGAAGTCAGATACTTTTTGTTCCGTATTGACTGTCACCGTCCGGTAATCGACTTCGGCCTCCTTCTCATCTATGGGTATACGTCAGGGTGAGTGTGAGTCATCAGATGCTCTCGCTCAGTCCCTTCCTCCCCGAGAGCCTGACCCAAGCACAGATGGCCAGCACTTACCATCATCTGACACCTCCACTTCATCCTTCGGCTCTGGGGGGAGAAGAGGAAGGACAGATAGGACATAGGTGAATAGTACCAAGGCCCATGGAGAGCAAGATGTGCTGGGGGCCTTGCTAGGCCTCAGCCTTCCCGGGCACAAGACCACCAGGCCCAGAGTGCTGGGCATCCCCTGGGGCTGGTCAGCCCTTCCTGCAAACAGGGCCAGGTGAAGACTGGCAGGCACTGGCCTCCTCTCCCTATGCAGCCCCCGTTCTCTATCTGGTCTCCTCTCCATCCTTTCCCTTCTAACCTCGTGGTCCCCAGATAAACCCTTCTCCACATGTCATCCAGTCCCTCTTGACTTTCAGACCCTACACACAACTGTGACAGTTCCTTCCTGCCCTGGCTCAAAAACCAGCAACTTATAACTGCTTTGAGTGTCAAAGCTATTTGTTGAAATCTTTTGTAGAATTCCAGCCATGTACCAAGTCTCTTGCCAGTTATGGTGAGAAGTCAAAACAAGACACACAGAAGTCATGATCTCTTTTCCCTTGAAGCTTATGATTTAGTTGGAGAAGTAAAAGCATATGTACATGAAATACCAATGACAAAGTGCTCTATAATCAAGCATCTATCATCATGGTACAAACTGATATACCATGGAGGAAGGTGACACAAAGTGGGGCATTCACAGCATCAGAGCAATTATTCTTGGGAGAAACAGCTCCTGAGCTGTGTGTTAAATGAAATGATGGACTATGATGAGGGGCAGGTGATCTCACACACATGAAGTCAGCAGGTGCTCGTGAGGCAGGGCCAGGAGGGACACAGCAGCCATGCTAGCTGCTCACGTGACTGTGTCAGGAGTGCCACTGGGGTGTCCAGCAGAGCACATTCCACTCCAGAGCTCCAGGCCTTCCTTTGTGCCTCAATACAGGGTTGTCTCTTGACAACAGTACTGCTCTGGCCTTCTTGACTATGGTTAAATGCCTTTCCCTTTCTGGCCTCAGTTTCCTCATCTGTAAGAGGAAGGAGTTGTACCAGATGATTTTTAGGCCTAGAAGCAGGCTAGCACTAGATGCAATGCTCTGCAGTGTGCTTGGTGCTCTTTGGCCACGATCTGGGCAGTGTTCTGGCTGAGAGGTGGATGAAGGGAGGTTTCCTGAGGGAACTGAACAAAGACACGAGAGAAATCATAGAGTGAGAACACGATTTCTGAAGTGTGTGTGAGAGTGAGTGTGTGTGAGTGAGTGTGTGTAGGATAGTGTGTGTCTGAGAGTTGGGTGTGTAAGTGTGAGAGTGTGGGATAGTGTGTGTGTGTGTGTGTGTGTGTGTGTGTGTGTGAATATGAATGTGAGATAGCATAGGTGAGGATGTGTGAGTGTGTAAGTATGAGTGTGGGATTGTGTGTGAGGATGTGTGGGTGTGTGAGAGTGTGAGTTGTATGAGTGGGGGACAGTGAGTATGGGGTAGTGTGAGTGAGAGATAGTGTGAATGTGTAAGAGTATATAAGACTTGGGGGAAAGAGCATGACTTACTGAAGTCCCAGAGAGCAAGGCCGAGGAGAGGAGGGGAAGCACGTGTGGATGAGTCTCTGTGAGAGAGGAGCAGAATGGCCTAGTCAGACTCTGCCCCGTGGGAGAGGCTGTGAGCGAGCTGGGCTGTGCAGGGTTTGTGATGAAGTGTGGGCCAGGAAGAAGGTGCACTAGGCCCTGTAGACAGTGAAGCTCTCTACTAGGCTGAGGGCCGAACACATGACTGGAACCTAAGCAAACATTCTGAGGAAAAATAACATGGTTCCCATACAGGATAAGAACCTCTTGCTGAAAGAGTTTAGAGCCAGTTTATAAGCATGGGATCGGGAGCAGGGGAAGCTGTGATTTGTTTAGAGTTCTTAAAATGCTGCTGACAAAGTTTAGTTTTAAAAAACTAAACATGAGTGGGATTGGGAAGAATATTTTATCATAGCAAGGAAATTACCATGGAAAAATAAAAAAGGATGAGATAGACAAAGACTAAGACAAAGATAGAGTCTAGCTTATGATGTGTTAGTGGCGGGTTTCACAGACACTGCTGGACGTGGACCTAACTGATCAATTTTTGTACATACATATTTATGAGTCAGGAGTGACATTGAGCCAGGCTCGGTGGCTCAGCCTGTAATCCCGTGCCTTGGGAGGCTGAGGTGAGTGGATTGCCTGAGCCCGTGGGTTCGGGACCCGCCTGGGCAACTTGGTGAGACCTCATCTCTACAATAAATCAAAAAATGAGCCCGGCGTGGTAGCGCACGCCTGTAATTCCAGCTACTTGGAAAGCTGAGGCGGAAGGATCGCCGGAGCCCCAGCAGGTCGAGGCTGCGGTGGCCGGGAGCAGCCACTGCACTCCAGTCTGGGCGACAGAGTGAGACTCCAACTCAAAAAAGAAAAAGAAAAGAAAAAAAAAGAGTGACATTGTCCAACTCATGGATGACAGGGATGACCTGAGAATCCTGCACCTGGAAGCCAATAATGGAATCAACATTTAGGGAGAGTTTAATCATACTACCTTCTAGAGTGATGAACCCTCAGGTACGTAGTTAACACCCAAGAGAGAGAGCACAGTTCTTCAACCTACTGCTCTGGCCAACAGAATGCTCTCATGTGGGACCATGACCACTGGCTACAAGCAGGTATTATTACTTGATAGCACCTTGGGCATCTGGCTGGAAACCTGGTTGTTAGAGAGCCATGATGGAGCTGGTGCAGGTATGGACAGCCATAAAAGGGAAGGGTGCCACAATGAGACAATCAGAAATGTGAGACCTCTCTTGTTGGAAAAGAAGTCAAAAGCAGACATGATTTAAAAGGAAATCATGCTGGACACTGTGGCTTATGCCTGTAATCCCAACATTTTGGGAGGCTGGGCGGGAGAATCGCTTGAGCCCAGGAATTCAAGACCAGCCTGGGCAGCATAGTGAAACCTCATCTCCACAAAAAATACAAAAATTAGACAGGCTTGGTGGCATGTGCCTGTAATCCCAGCTACTTGAGAGGCTGAGGAGAAAGGGTTGCCTGAACCTAGGAAGTTGAGGCTGTGGTGAGTCGTGATGGTACTATTGCACTCCAGGTTGGGTGACAGAGTGAGACCCTGACTCAATAAACAAACAAACAGACAAATAAACAAACAAAAAGAAATCACACAATTTCAAGGGTGAGATTTTAGGGTGATGAACTTTTTATCAGCTCATAAATACTGTACCGTGAGGGAACCATTTATTGTTCTGCGTTGCATAGGAGGAAGGCTATAAGTATATGGAACACACATATTGAGAGGTACCATAAGAATAGGAAATAAGTTTGATAGATGTTTAGGTTAGTTCAATGATGATAGGGTTTTCAAGGAAGTGAGAGATTCAAGTCAGTCAGTAACTGAACACCTGGCAGATGCCAGTCACTGCACTAGGTCCTAGAGACAAAAATCATCATATTTTCTGTTGGGGAGACAAGACCCTCTGTCTTGAGCCCCCGTCTGAGGCAGTGGTTCTGACCTGTTGGGGCTTCCTTTATTTCTTGTTTCTGTGCCACATTTTCTCCATGGAGCATGGAGACCAGAGTGTTCTGAGTGGTGGGTGAAAGACAGAGAGGAGAAGGCAGGTTTTCTCTGCCAGGAGTCAAGAGAACATTCTGTACTCTGCTAGTGAAGGGGCAGTGTGGTGCTATGAGCCAGGAGGGCTTTTCCAATGACCCAGCAGCAGGGGGCCTTCCCCGAGGGCCTTGAAGAGGGCATCCAATTCTAGACCTGGCATCTCCTTGTCACTCTGAGCCCAGCCAGGTTTCTGGCCTCACTCATGAGCCCATACCTGCCTCTCACCTCTGCCTTTCTCCCTGGCAGTCAGTGCAACCGTTCTGCTCCTCCGGCTGATGCTCTGGGCGGGGGACTGAGATAATTTTTAGGAAAGTTCAGTCCCTCTTTCTAGTGCACTGTGTTGCAATGCAACCTTTCCTCTGCAGGCAACTCGGATCAAGACTCTAGGCTAAACTGGGCATGGTGGTGCATGCCTGGAGTCCCAGCTACTCAGGAAGCTGAAGTGAAAGGATCACTAGAGCCTGGGAGTTCAAGTCCAGCCTGGGCAACACAGTGAGACCTCATCTTAAAAAAAAAAAAAAAGGTTCTAGGCTGCTATGTCCCCTTCTGCCTTTCCCTTCTTGTCCTGTCTCCCATGTATTTGAGGTGTAAAATGATCACAGAGAAAGGGTGAGAGACAAGTGGAGGAAGGACCACAGTTCAGTGAGTTGAGCTGTTGGTGAATAAAGAGCTGTAATAATGAGAAAGGTGACCACTGGTTTCCGTCTTTCCACTAAAGAAGGAGCTAAAAGTGCAATGGGGGACTTCAACTAAACTTTAAAAAAATCTATTCAGAAGGTTAAGTGATCCAAGAGCTATGTGGAAAACCATTTGGAAGATGGTTCTGACCTGTATCTGCATATAGATGAGTGTCTCGCCATCCTGGAGTGATGTTTGGGAGAACTGAGGGCTCAGGACCCTCACTCAGCACAAGTATCGTCTGTGCCCTGGTCAGAGCTGTCCCATCCCGTGGCCAAGGGCTGTTGCATGCCCAGTGGGCACTAGAGGGCACCCCAGACCTGGAGATGACCTCTTCAAGGTGCAGCATAGCTGTAGCCTGGGCAAAGGCTCTGCATCTCTAATGGTCCTGTGGGTTGCAAGGAGGTCCCAATTCTGCAAGAAGCCTCCATCACTGTTGTTTTGTAGCAACCGTACAGAACAAATTAGGATTAGGAGCAAGGATGGAGTGGATTTAAGAGTGAAAGCAGGATTGGAGTGGGACTGGAGTTCAAGATCTGGCTGGGTTGGGAGGTACAGGGCTGTGTCAAGGTGATGGTTCTGTGCACTTGGTCTTGGGAGCTGTCAGTTTAGGGATCCTTGTCTTAGGGGTGGCTCTGCCATAGAGGAGCCACTAGAGCTGCATGGGGACCCCATGCTTTGTCCCCCACTGTATCCCCAGTGCCCACAACAGCACCTGGAACACAGGAGGGATGCAGGACACATGGTGAATGAATGTGGGGCTGGGGAGACACACAGGGATAGCACTATGAGATCAGGATGAAGCAGAAAACGAACACTGCCAAGGCCCAGGGCAGAAGCGGTGGCGATGGTGAGGGTCAGAGTCAATATCAGCTGGGCTTTGTGGAGCGAGGGTTAAGCAGCACTACCTTTTTGATAAGACCCCACACCCCACTGTATCCACAGAAATTACCTACCAAGACTTGCTACTTGATCTCACCTAACTGCCAACACACACACACACACACACACACACACACACACACGCACGCACGCACACACACACACACACACATCACTTCTCTGAGAGCCATTTCCCTTTTCAGTATAGAGATGACCTACCTAGACTTATAACTAACAAACTTCTTTTTAAAATATTTTAAAAATTTATTTTATTGCTTAACAGTAATAATTATTATTTAGAGACAAGGCCAGAGATCAGTGGCATGATCATAGCTTATTACAAACCCCAAATCCTGGGCTCAGAGGCTCCCTCTGACTCATCCCCTGAGTAGCTAGGACTACAGGCGTATGCCATCATGCTTGGCTAAGTTTTTTTTTTTGAGTCAGAGTCTCACTCTGTGTCCAGGCTGGAGTGCAGTGGCATGCTCACGGCTACCACAGCCTTGACCTGGTGGGCTCAGACAATCATTTCACCTCAGCCTTCCAAGCAGCTGGAACTACAGGTGTGTGCCACTACACCCAGTTAATTTTTTGATTTTTATTGTAGAGATGAGGTCTCGTCAAGTTGTTCCAGGCTGGTCTCGAACCCATGGGCACAGGCAATCCTCTCATCTAGGCCTCCCAAAGTTCTGGGATTATAGGCATGAGCCACTGTGCCCAGCCTCGGCTAAATTTCTTAAATAATTCATAGAGATGGCCTCTCTATGTTGCCTAGGCTGTTTTGAACTCCTGCACTCAAGTATTCCTTCCACCTCAGCCTGGGATCACAGGAGTGAGCCACTGTGCCTGGCCTACTAACTGGCCCACTAATAAGTACTTGAGCGGTAGTCCACAGAGGACTTTTGCTTGGGGCTTCCTTTTGCTTCCAACGTCCTTTGCCCTGAGGTCTAATGCTTGCTGACTGTTCTGCCCACCCCCCAACCTCCACCCCCGCCCTTAGAAAGTTCAGCAGTGAGTACCAGCTTCCTGTCTGGAAGCCCTGGGTGGCCTGGACCCATTCTCTAGATTTCAAGCAATTTCAACATTTCCCTTTGTCTACTCCCAGCTGGGAGGGGCACAAGAGGAGAGAGAGGTCATTTGGTTTCCCCCAACAAACATTTGGGCGTCACTAGTGGTTGGGAGCCCTGTGAATGCTGCGAAGAGGCCTAGGCCAGCCCAGACTGTCCCAGAGCTGGCAACCACGCCTCTGGGACTTGCACTATAGCTCTCAAGGACACCTGCTATTCATGGGGCTCAGTGGGTAAGGGCCACCGAGCACACAGCTGCTCTCATGCAATTGTCAAGTTTGTTTTCTGCTGGTATTCCCCTAACTTTCATTCTGGAGCCCTCATTTAATTGAAAGTAAAGTTTTAATACCAGTTTTATATCTAATTTTCAAAATGAAAGAGGGTCCTCAAATTGGATGACAGATTCCCTGTGCTGAAGCCTCCAGTTGCCTGGAGACTCCTGGTCTGCTTCCTCTCTGTCTCCTTTGGTCCTGAGTCTCCCACAATCTGCCTCTCCCCTTTAAACTCTCCTCTCTCCAAGGGCTCTCTTCCCTTGGACTTCCTCCACCTTCTCCCAGTCTTTTTTCTATCCTAAATTCACAACATCCTCTTCCTGTTCTTCCCATGAAACTTCCATGCTACCGGTCTCTCCTTCTTCCATTTAATCCTTAGCCAGGGCAACCATTTTCCCACCCAGTTGAAATGCTAAGGACTTTGATCTCAAAGATCCTGTGAAGCAAAGGGCTAAATCCAAAGACCCTTCTGAGTCCTTCTCTCTTTCATCTTTATTTGGCATTGGATGCAATTCCCTCTTTGCAACTTGCTCCCTCCCTTGTTTCTACGGGACTCCAGCCTGCTCTTGGGTCTCTCTCCCTTCTCAGGCCTTTCTCCTGGTCTCACAGGCTCCTTCATGATGGCATTGGTGTTGACCTTCTCTCCTACCCTCTTCTTAGCATGACTTCAATGATCAATTAAATAGGGAAGAATCCCAAATCTATAGCACTAGCTTCCACCTTTCTCCTGGGTTCTAGACTCAACAGTCTGAAGATACTTCCCCTTGGATATACCTCGGATACTTCAACTCAATAGGGCTGAAACCAGACCTCCCATTTCCTCCCAGACTCTATTATCTAACCTCCAAGACCCTGAAGTCAGGAACCTGGAAGGTAGCCTGACCTCTTCCTCAGTCTAACCAAAGAAACATAGGCTTCGGGTCAGACAGCTCTGAGTTCAAGCATCAACTCGCATTTATAATTCTGTGATCTTGGGCAAGTAGTTTCTCTGCTCTAAATCTCATTTCCCCTATTGTAAAATGGGGGTAATAACAGTATCTACTTCATTAGGTTATTAGAATTTATGAAATGATGCTTGTAAAGTGATTAACATGTTGGCATAGAGCAAGTGCTCAAAATGTTAGCCCAGATGAATCATAACAATAAACATCTAATGGCTCTTGAAGTTGTGTTCAGTTACCCTAGCCAGGAACAGAAATCATCTTAGACTCTTCTAATGTTCTCCCTCAATTCTCTACACAAAAAGTTCTCACAAATGGTTAATTCTACCTCCTGAAGGTTTAGTTTGTGCTCTTCCCATCACAGAGGCCCATTGGCATCCAAGCTCTGGCCTACCTTGCACACTAGTGCTTCTCAAGCATTCGAGTCAGGGGCTGAAAGTCTGCATTTCCAACACGCTCTCGGGATGCCAAGGCTGCTGGTTCACAACCACACTTTGAATAGCAAATCTCTGCGCCTTCCCTAGTTCTGTTCTTTAAAAAACAGAGCTAGAGCCGGGCTTGGTGGCTCAGCCTGTAATCCTGCGCCTTTGGGAGGCTGAGGTGAGTGGATTGCCTGAGCCCGCGGGTTCGAGATCCGCCTGGGCAGCGAGACCTCATCTCTACAATATATCAAAAATTAGCCGGGTGTGGTAGCGCATGCCTATAATTCAGGCTACTGGGAAGGCTGAGGTGGAAGGATCGCCGGAGCGACAGAGTGAGACTCCAACTCAAAAAACAAACAAACAAACAGAGCTAGGCTGGGCTCAATGGCTCAGCCTGTAATCCCAGCATTTTGGGAGGCTGAGGCAAGTGGATTGCCTGAGTCCATGGGTTTGAGACCAGTCTGGTCAACTTGGCAAGACCTCATCTCTACAATAAAATAAAAAATTAGCCAGGAGTGGTAGTGTGCACCTGTAGTTCTGACTACTTGGAAGGCTAAGGCAGAAGGATTGCCGGAGCACAGCAGTTCAACATTGGGGTGACTGAGAGCATGACACTGCATTCCAGTCTGGAAGATAGAGTTAGACTCCAACTCAAAACAACAACAATCCTCTCACTCAATCCCCTGCCTGAGAATCTCTGATGAGTTTCACAATTTTACTTAACTTCCCTTTTAGTCTTATTTCCTCCTGTTCTATCTTATACAACATATGCCCTGGCCATACACAAGTGTCTCAAATGTCATATGTTTCCATCACTTTCTATTTTTGCTCATGCTATTTCCTCTGCATGGAACGCCTTTCCTTATCTTCCTGGTCTCTTAAAATTCTATCCCTTTTCCCAAGACCCAGCTTAAGTGTCATCTCTTCCAGGAAGGCTTCCTCAGTCTCCATGGCAAAATTCTCCATGTTTTCTGCTGTGTCCTCTTGGCTCTTTGTTTACACCACTATAATAGGATGCATCCCTTCTCATTACAGTTAGCTGTATACACATTTATTCCTTGTTTTGATTTTAAGTTCCTTGTTTTATCTTATGTCCCAAGTATCTGACACTGAGTAGACTTCAAATATGAATGCTAGAGAAGGAGGGAGGAGGTGGAGGGTGGGTGTAGGAATTTGAGGTCTACCAGAGCACCTCCTGATTAACACACTATCGACCCCTGGTGGCAGTGTGCCAAATTGCCGGTTCAATGCTTTTTGAATGTTCGTATGTACTTATTTTAAGTGGAACAGCATCATTACCTTGGAAATCAAGACCCCAAAAGTCTCTGCCAGTCATCGCTGATGTTTTCTCAATTCCTCTGTATCCCTCTCAGGACAGTTTCTACATACACAAGGTCAGTCACACACATTTCGAGTCAGTGATGAAGCAAAGGCAGCCTACCTTCAGGTTTCTCTCCCACCACTGTGAGTTCAGACTCCTGGCTTGGTTCACTGGTTCCATAAACATTGATTGCGCGAACACGGAATTTATACTCTTGGTCAGGCAGCAGGTCCTGGACATTAAAAGAGGTGCTGCGGCATGTGGCTAGTTCCTTCCACGTCTTGTCGGCAGAGTCCCAGATCTCGATGCTGTAGGACTGTACAGCACTGCCCCCGTCATACGAGGAGCCATACCAGGACAGGGTCAGGGAGGAGCTCCGAATATCAGAAGCACAAGGTGTGCCAGCTGGGGGGTCTGGTTTATCTGAGGACAGAGAAGCACAATGTCACCCAACCTCTCCAGAAGTGCAGGGAAAGAAAGTTTCTGAATAAGCTCTGCCGTGGAGGAGAAGTGGTCTAGAGAACCCATGCTAAGGTCCCTGGTCCTGGCTCTTTCCTTTGTCCACACACCACAGTTGGAGCTATGCACAAACCCACCTGTACAGAAAGCTCATGTGTAGTTATTTGCTCAAAATAACTTTTTTTTCTGACTAGTTTTCTGGTCTATAAGTCATGATTTCCTTACTTTGCCCAAGTCATAAACATATTTCTCAGTGTAAACAGATCTAGGAAGCTGCCTAGCAGACGTAGACTGTTTCCCATCCAAAAATGTTTTGAGAGAGCGTTCAGTGTGTGTGTATCCTTCAGGCCCTAGGCCAAGGACCTATGACATAACTGGGGGTCTGCCTCCACTTTCTCTGGGACTTGGGAAATGCCTGCCCTGTTAAGGGGCAGCGTAGTGCAGTGGTTGAGCTTAGAAGTCAGACAGATTCAGGTTTGTACACATATCTGCCCTCACTCAGTAGCTAGCTGTTAATTGCTCTGTGCCTCAGTTTCCTCAGCCTTTAAATGTGGATTCTAATAGCACTTGGATCACAAGGTTATTCTGAGACGTTCTTAGAAAAGCAGCCAACTTGACTAGTCATCATTATTGCAAGAGTTTATTTCTAACTTTATGCCACATAGAAAATTACTCCTCCTCTACCTCTTTTATTCTCACAGGACTGGTATAAAATGAGATATACAGAATTTCAAAAGTAAACCATGATAGCAAATCACAACCATCCCTGTGTAAGGGACAGAAAACGAGCTGAAGACACAAATAGGAAGTGACTCTTTTGACTAATATTCTTCCAATTCAGATGACCTGGGCTCAGAAAACAGTGGTGCTGCCAACTTTAACTCAAGTTATGGTGGCCAGTGCTTTAATGAGGTTCTTGAGTTTTGCTGATTTTGTTGGTTGCTTATCTGAGTAAAACTCCCATTTTCAGATTTAGTTTCTGTAGATGGTTGGTTGCAGATATCTGTGTTCTGTAACCCTTCATCTCCCCCAATGCAGTTTGAGTTCAGGAAACCTTACAAATTAGCAATTAAAACCATGCTTTTAACGTTTGTAACTTCAAGGTACCAAGAAGAGTGGAGAATTGGGCCAGTATGTTTATAGCTATGCTTCCCAATTCTGCCTATTACAGATTAGGAGTAGTAAACAAAGGAAACATGAATTTAAAAAATAAAGTAAAATAAAAAACAAAACCATGCTTTTAAGCTACGTGAACTGCAGCGTATTCGAATCCAGTTTGCTTGCCTGTCTTGCTAATTTGGAAAATGGTGCTAATAGGTACCTACCTCTGGGGCTGTTTGCAAGCATCAAGTAAGCACGCACAGAGCAGGTAAAATACTTGATTCCTACTATCCTACCCTCAGGAAAGAAGAAAGGTTAAAAGGAATTCCTGCAAGTGGTCCTGTGTATATGGGGTAGGAAAAAATCTGTAGGCATGTATCTATATACATAAATATATTCATGTTCATATGCATATTCATTCTCACTCCCTCCCCCAGCCTTGCTGATCCACATTCCAGCCCAGAATGCAGAGCCCAGAAATTGTCTATCCCCAACAACACAAGTCTAGACCTGACCCTGCGAATGATTCTGGGATTGTGACACAGCCACTTCACAGTGTCGGCAGTCATGCCGGAGGCCTCCTGTGATGGAACCACTTTCACTGGTTGTTTAATATGTTCTCTTAGAAAAACTGTTTGTTCTGAGATATATTGGTCTTTTTAGAAACATTTCTGGTGTTGGCTAAGATGTTTATTACTCCAGACTCTCTTAGAGACAAGTGGGTCCTCAAGACCCAGCTAAGGAAGTAAAAAAGCCTAAAGAGGGATGAAAGACAGACTCACTGCTCCCCTCCAGAGAAGGCTGCCTGGGAAACACGTGATTGAACGCATTTGGAGTCATGTAGGCTTATGCACAAATGTAGACACCTCCACTGAGGGATCTCACTTCTGCTTTGGTCAAGAAAAGAAAACTGAGAAATGAGTATCATAAAAGAGAGACTATCGTACCCTGTCACTGAAAGTTTGTAAGTGATATGTAAGTCCTACAGCACATGAAAAAATGCAAAATTTGGGGAGGGGACTTTAATTCTAAGTGAAATTTTAATACTAACAAGGAATTTGATACCAAATTAAGGAGTTCAGAAAAGACCCATGTCTGAAGCCTTACAAGATTGGAGCTTCTCCCCACCCCCACCTCCACCCTTAGAGCCACTTGATGCTTTTTCTTCTTCCCAACCTACAGAGCGCCACATGGGGTCTGAACTAGCAAGGACTGAAAATCCTTAGAAAAGAACAGACATCCTCAGACAAGAGGGCTCCCATGAGCCTCTCCTCCACATTAAAGACACTTAGACTAGTGGAGAGACCCTGGGCACTGCCTGGCAAAGGAGACACTTTCTCGGAATTCTCCCAGGCCTCCCTGGAGACCTGACTAACAGAATGGGAAACTCTGCTGAGTCTGAGAGAAGGGTCTCTGATGGCATCAGCTCCAGGATTTTCTGCTCAGTAAATGTTCTCATTCCTGGGAAAATGGAGGATCTCATCTGCCAGCTTTCCACTAGAGTAACTGCCCTTGTGGTCTCTGTGCTTGCATGTTTGGAGAAGACCTGTGGCTGCGTCTAGGCTGGTCCAGATGTCCCTTCCCTGGGACAGTAGCAGCTGCTGGGAGGGTCCCCAGAGGTCATCTACCTGGATCAGCCTAACCCTCAGTGGCTAAGGCACTTTGCTTAAGAATACCCCACCAGACCGGGCTCGGTGGCTCAGCCTGTAATCCCGTGCCTTTGGGAGGCTGAGGTGAGTGGATTGCCTGAGCCCGCAGGTTTGAGAACCGCCTGGGCAGCGAGACCTCATCTCTACAATAAATCAAAAAATCAGCCGGGCGTGGTAGCGCATGCCTGTAATTCTGACTACTTGGAAGGCTGAGGTGGAAGGATCGCTGGAGCCCAGCAGGTCGAGGCTGCGGTGGCCGAGAGTGGCCACTGCACTCCAGTCTGGGTGACTGAGTGAGACTCCAACTCAAAAAAAAAAAAGAATGCCCCACCAGTCAGCGGCAGAGCCAAAAGGAGATTCCAAAAAGTCTCCCGACCCCCGCTCCAGGGCTCAGTACTTTCCAGGCTATCAGGCAGAATGAGATCAAGAAGGTATCTTGCTTAAGCCTGAGCCAAGCATTTTGAAGGAAAATCTTCTGCCTTTAAAAATCATGCAAATTCCAAACTCAGGTAGTGTTTGGGGATTGTTGGATATTTGGAGTTCTCTCTACTTTGTTTTTCTCCTTTAAAGATATGCGAGGAGCCCTGTTTTTCTCGTGCTGGGTGAGTGATGTTAAGGAATCCATCTGGTGTGCTGCTCTCCCCCTCTCCTGGAGCAAGTAGCCCTCCCTCACTCCCCTCAGGGGCAGGAGCAGGAAGAGGCTCCAAGCACTGCAAATTCCTATGCTGCCTTTTAAAATATAATAATAATAATAAGTCTCTAAAATAGCTAAACATCACTCACTTATGCTAACTTAGGGAAAGACTGGTTTTTACTGTTTAAAAAATAAGAGTCAAAGACTATCTGGAAACAAAGTGGTCCTTTAAAGAAATTCAATAAGGGAAGTTTACTGCTAACAAGTAGAAGTTGTGTTAGTCTGACCTTATTTAGCTGACCTGTGAATGGATGCTTCTAAAATACTTGAAAACTGTCCGGAGCAGTCCAAACGATTCCTGTTTTCTCTCATTCATGTTGTACATCTACTTAATAAACCCTGATCAGACAATACACAGATGTCCCTGGAGAGGCACAGGTAAGTCTGCACTTAATCCGGTTTTACTTTGGACTGACTTTAAATTCACCAGCTCTGAATGAATGTGGCTTTGCTGTGTCCATCAATGCAAGTCCTCATTTTATTGAGCAATTCTATTCTTAGCTCTGTGAGGGGGAGGCAGACAGAAAGCCCCGCTCTCCTCCATTCCATTCCCCTCCCAGGACAGCATTTAACATGCTGCTCCTGCCAGCTGGCGGGCAGCCATGCTGATGGCCCTGTCAGCACTGGCTGCAGAGAATAAGAAACTAAACCATAAAAGGCCAGAACTGCAGCCCGTGCGGTGGTGCTGGGGGAGGGGAGTGGGTGGCACCGGGAGTGCGTGGCACTGTGCGGGAGCTGGCAGTTGTGGGGGCAGGGCGTAGGGACTGGTTACAGAAAAGCCACTCAAAGGATCTGACTTCACAGTTACCCAAGCAGGAGCAATGAGAGAGGACACCAAGGAGAAGTGGAAACTGATGCTTGTTGACAGGACAAGAGTGTGGGGCCAAGTTAGTGCTTCAGGTACGGGTCTAAGTGTACTGGCAAACTAGATCAGCACCAAGCCCTCACAGGTTCATGACTCAGTGGGGGGAAATGTATTATTATTATTATTATTTGAGTCAGAGTCTCACTCCGTTGCCCAGGCCAGAGTGCAGTGGCACGTTCAACGGTTACCATAGTCTCAATCTGGGCTCAGGTGCTCCTTTGGCCTCAGTCTTCCAAGTAGCTGGAGTGACAGGCACGCGCACTACAACACCCAGATAGTTTTTTGATCTATTGTAAAGGTCTTGCCAGTTTGCCCAGGCTCGTCTCAAACCCCTGGACTCAGGTTGAGGGGAAATTATTGAAATTAGCACCCAGAGTCACCAAAGAGAGAAAGAGTGGGAAAAGGGTCCCTCTTTTCCTTTATAGACGAAAAACACTTTCCCTGACCACTTAGCACCAGGCCTTCCCAGATCTAAAACTCCCAGCCTGAGAAAACAAGAAAAAAGGGGTCAGAGGAAGAAAAAGGGAAAAGAGGGGAAATGGCACAGGATGAGGGACACTGAGACATAGCAGAAATGGAATATGGGATGAAGAGACAAGGCGGCAAGATGAACAAAGCAGGAGAGAAGGCAGGCGGAGAGAAATACTGGCCGTTGGGAGTGGGGAGTGGATATTGGAGTGCAGTCCTCTGTGAATTTCCTCTCCCAGGTCCCCTGTGTCCAGTGACAACACTCCAGGGGGCCTTACAGTACTTCCTGTCCAGGGAGTCAGGCCAAAGCCCGAGACTCTTCGTCGGCTCTGGTGACTGGTATGAGCATGGCTCACTGGTCACCTCACATGGCTTCCCACTTCTGCTTTACCCTGACCTTTGTCCTCACATCTTCCCTATTCACCTTGTTAGACAAGGACTTCCTCTTCCCCAACTGCTTAGGGGCTGGAGGGAGATGCTGCAGGGCTTCTCAAAGTTCAGCATGAGAAAACTTGGGGGTAGACATCGACAACTCTCTGGCATGTGGACAGCTGCCCAAAAGGCCTGCATGTCCCCCTCAAGATGAATTTTTCAGCCGGGTTCCTTTACCTTTTGGGACATTCCACACTCACTTCACATTCCTGTGAGTGGCATCTGGAGGACAGGCGTTTGGCAGCCCAAGAGCTAGTTCCCACTTGGACCCTGGTGTACTGTTACTTTGCTCACACCAGTTCTCAATTTCCCCTTGGTAAGGCTGAAGCATCAGCTCTGTCCATCCTAATGCTAAGGTGAGGATACCAGATGAAGATAGGGGAAGAAAACTGCTTGGGAACAATGTCATGGGATTATAGAATGACAGAGAACAGAGTCAGGGAATCAGAATGTCAGAGCTACAAGAGACCTTGAGAGTTTTCCCCAACTTGCAACGTCATGCCTAGCTACCTACACAAGACAGATTCAGGGGAAGACTCCAGCCACTATAGCCACATGAGCCCTGTCATTAACAGATCCCTTGGTTCTGTGTGCCCAAGGTTGCGTATTAGGAACACACAGAGAAAAGTCTAGCAAGCAGGGAGTCAAGGTCAGGCTGGCACACATAGTTGAAAGATGTGTGCACTGCATAAAAAGGTGTAGTCCTTTCACTCTGCCCAGTGGGGCCCCTTTTTCTAATTTTCACAAGGTACTTATAAGCTTGAAATCCAAGGTCAATTGGAATACCTACCCTGGTCTCGTGCACATGTTGAAAACACCACATCAAAGGCTTCTATGTGCACAACACAGAAAGGCCCACAAATGCACAAGACACAGTCTACTCTCCATCTGTCTACTCCTCTGCCTGTTTGCTCCTCCCTGTCCCAAGTACCTGCCACATGAGGAAACAACTTGCATCTGGGCATGACCAACAGCAGGAGACCAGCTATTTTGATGTTCCAGGAGACAGTGGACCAGGGCATGAGAACAGTGATTAGGAAAGAGGGGAAAAAGTAAACTTGAGAATCAGTCTGGAGATGGACTCAACTGAATCCTGAATGTAGGTGAGAAGGACGAGGGAGTGGGGTCAGGATTAGGAAGTGACGTCAGAAGAGCAGTCCCAGCAGACTACTGGATGTTGGGGGTGAGGCCATAGGAACTGGCAGGTGTCAGGGTGGGTGAAGAAGCAGAATCAGAGTACAGACTTTCCCACTGGAGGGTCTGACCATGATAAGAGAGAGAAAGAGAGAAGGTAGGTGGCCAGAGTGAGACAAAACATTGCAGATGCTATACACGTCTGTGCATTTGGCTAAGATGGTGACATTTATAGGTTGCTGGGAGGAAGCAGGAGAGAAAAAGAGGTTGAGGTCCTGGGATTGAGAGTATAGGAGAAGGAAGCAGCCACAGTGGGAAAAAGGCAGGCCATCCCCAAGAGCCTGGAGGGTGGAGTCAGGATGGGGACAGACACAGACACAGGTGTGGGGGCCAGGAGGCTGAGCAAATTCATGCCTCATGTCTCATGTTTGTCACAGAGGCTACAGGCTAAGGCCTGTGGGCAGGGGAACTTAAGGAGCAGCTACCACAGAGAATTGGAGAGGGTGCTGGCCAGAGGCAAGGAAAAGGCTTTCTGACCAGCACTGACCCCCAGTTTAGCCTGGAGGTCAGCAGGGCCTAGCGGTGAGCCTGGAGGTTGATGTGATTTTTCGGTGATGCCCTAACAATCAGGCATAGTAGCAGCGAGAGAGATCAGGTGATGAGGCCTTGAGGCTCACACGTACTGCGTGGGGCCTTGCTGCCTTCCCGGTACCCCAACCTCCATGCCATCTGACCCCAGACTCACCCACGACAGTGAGATTGACCTGGGCCTGTCTGCTGCCCAGCTTGTTTTCCACCACCAGTGTGTAGCAGCCGCAGTGCTCCTGCCGCGCGGCCAGGATGGTGAGCTTGCTCCCGTTCTCACTGTTCTCCACCTTGATGTGCTCGCTCTCCTGGATCTGGGGATGCAGGGTGGAGCAGATGCTGCAGCCTTGGGCCAGGAAAGGGGGGGTCCTCCCCACTCCCTACTGCCTGAAGGATGCAGCTGACAAGCTGTGGGGGGCTTGGTCTCATCTGGACGCTGTGCGCCCCCCTAAGGCCCCTCCTCTCCTGCATCCAGAGCTAAGCCTCCCTGAGGGTGCCCAGAGATCAAGGGTGGGCAGGGAGGGTGCTAAGCAGGGGCAGGGAGGATGAACGGTCTCAGTTTAGGAGCATTCCAATCTCCCCTCATCCCTCTGGGATGGGTTAATAAGAGAACACATCTGAGTAAGGTCATTCACAACGCCCATCCCAGTGGGTTCTAACTCTTCTGGGCAGTCCAGAGCATAGCCACTTGCCACATGTCGCTATTTAAATTTTAATTAAGTGGAAACCATCCAAATGTCCATCAACTCATGGACAAATAAACAAAATGTGGTCTATCCAGACAATGGAATATTATTCAACCATAAAAAGGAATTAAGTATCAATTCATGCTACAACATGGATGAGCCCTGGAAACATTATGCTAAGTGATTTTTTAAAAGCCATATGCAGAAGATGACATACTGTATGATCCCATTTATATGAAATGTCCAGAACAGGCAAATTCATGGAGGCAGAAAGTAGGTTAGTGGTTGTCAGGGGTTGGGGGAAGGGAAGGAATGACTGCTAATGGGTCTGGGGTTTCTTACTGGGGCAGTGAAGATATTCTAGAATTAGATAATGGTGAAACTTGCACAATCTCAAGAGCATATCAAAAACCTCCGAGATGTACACTTAAAAAGGGTAAATTTTATGGCATTTGAATTATATCTCAACACAAAACTGTTATAACAATTAAATTAAAAATTGAAATCCAGTTCCTCAGTTGTATTAGCCACATGTCAAGTACTTGGTAGCCCCATATAGCTAGTGGCTACTATACTGGACAGTATGGACACAGATTATTTCTACACTGCAAGCATTCTGATGGAGCTGTGACTTGGCTAAATGTCTCTGAAAATGAGGAGATTTCATTTTATTTCAGACAATAGTAGCCCATACACAGGTCACAAATGTGCTCTGGGGTGCTAACATCTCACCTCCATCTTTTGAGACCAATCCTACTTTCCTCCCTGGTAATACTAGCTTCTCATCTTTGGTCCTAGGATAATTGGAATGACTTGGAAACAGAACAACAGGGAACTCAGAATACCTTTACACCTTCTGCAGAGTGCCAGCCCACCATGCCAGGGTCTCTGCTGCTCATGCATACAAGTACATGCTACCAACATGAGGCTAGTGGAACCACCAGGCACTTGAAGGTCCTTTCAAAGCTGGTTATTTAGAAATTCAAGCACTTCCCCAGAGGAACCATTAATATGAACCATAGCTAGCTAGATTTCTGGGTCAGTAAACCAAAATTCTATTTGCTATGCAATTTATCTGTCCAAACACTCAGATTCTCTTTAGTCCCTTCAGCCCATGGCAAGTTTAAGCTGTTATCACAGACAGGACTCAGTGGAGTGGCACAGAATCACAGAAAGCTCATGTAGTCTGAGAGGTCATCTTAGGTCATTGGTTCAATCCTCTTGGTATCTAAACCAGATGGGGGCTATGAATGGTTTTGAGTTTTTCCTTCATGCTGTTCTCTACTAGAAAAATTGTCTATAAAGCAGGGGTGATATCCAGAAGAAAAGGCAAGTGAGAATTCAGGTTTGGTGGGTGGATGATGGATGGGTTTCTAAAGTGATGCAGGGTGAGGCCATTTCCATTTGAGCATTTCTCATCCCTTTTGGCCCTGGGGCTGTGTGGGTTGCTCTTGGGCCACTTCCATCCACCACTGACCTGCTTTCGGAACTTCATCCAGGTACAGGTGATAGGCTGGGTGCCTGTCACTTTTCCAAACAGCTCCACGGACTCTCCTGCGCGCACCTTTTGGTCCTCAGGAAACTGGATGATCTGAGGGGGCATCATTGCTGAGGGAGGAGGGGAAGAAAGTAAACAAGGAAGACGGAGCCTCAGATATTCTGATCTCATTTCCGTCCACAGTCCATCCACAGTGATCTGTCGGCTTCTCTCTGACTTCCAGAACCTTTGGCTCAGACTGAGGGCAGTGATCCTTGCTCTAAAACATCTGAGCTTATGTACCTGCTAGGTTTGTTCACCTCTTTGTTCTGTTTTCCCTCAGAAGTGACCCACACAATTTACATGGCATAATTCTCCACTTATTGGTTGTCTTGCCATTTTTTTTCAGTCGATGTCCTAACTTATTATTAATTAAGCAGCACCTTGCCTTCTTTTTTTTTTTTTTTTGAGTTGGAGTCTCACTCTGTCGCCCAGACTGGAGTGCAGTGGCCGCTTCCGGCCACCGCAGCCTCGACCTGCTGGGCTCTGGCGATCCTTCCGCCTTAGCCTTCCAAGTAGCTGGAACTACAGGCACACGCTACCATGCCCAGCTAATTTTTTATTTATTGTAGAGATGAGGTCTCGCCAAGTTGCCCAGGCGGGTCTCGAACCCGCGGGCTCAGGCAATCCACTCACCTCAGCCTCCCAAAAGTGCGGGATTACAGGCTGAGCCACCGAGCCTGGCTGCACCTTGCCTTCTAACCTCCAGGTTAACCTCCTGGCTGACAGGCTTGATATCACATCCTCAAGTGTCTCAATGGAAAACAGACAATGGCTGAACATAGAGACAGAGTGCAGAAACAGCACCCAGAGGGTCATCTACACAGACATAGCAGTGGGAGAGGGGGAGGGACCAGGCTGTGTAGAATCACATCATGGAGCAAATTCATGCAGAGCTTGAATCAGGGTTAGAGTGGGGTGCCTCCTGGGACCACATACCCAGGTGGTCAATCCAGAAGGTAACGCAAAAACCCTTAGTGGCAGATGATTCTTTTGTCCCCAGATATTGATGTAGTCAATTACCTGCCTTTGGAGGTGTCTTGGGGGCAGGTTTCTTCTTCACAGTAGCATCACCTGAAACCAAGAAGTTCACAAGTTATTTTCTGTAGTTCTGTTTTTCACAAAGCTCCTGATCCCAGGAGGATGCAGTCTTGCCCATTGGCCCCTCATCAGAGAGAGCCCTTACTTGAATATGTCTTTCCAGCAATCTCCTTGCCCTTCCACAAAGACAGCCTCACAATCAAATGAGTATCAGTTCTCAGGGGACTTTGGAGAGGTCCCTGGAGCCTTTAATGAGATATACACTCTCAAAATTGCTTAAACTCCCATAGCCCTATTCGAAGACGATAATCTCAAACTCACTAACTACTCGCTCACCCTAACTTTCAGGAAACTTGGAAAGGAAATTATGTCAGATAAACCAACTAAAATTAGCCTTTGGTGTGGATCCAAGGGTCTCAGGCTTTCTTTGGGTCACATACTGTGGACTAGTGGCTTTCATTTTAAAAAAATAACCATTTTTTAAAATGGATGAATGAATGAAAGAATGAATGGCCTTCTCCCTACCCTCATTTCCTCCAAATAACTCAAATAAAAAAAATGACCCAAACAAGAAAGTTTTGCAGCACAAACCTAATCATTTGGCTAAATAACAATATGATGCACGTGCAAAAATATCCTCTACTATCTTCATGACTTGTTTTCCTATTTCTTTGGGTCTTTGCTCCAAAGTCATCTAACCTATTTATCCCAGTGAAATCAAAACCTACATGCACACAAACACCTGTATGCACATATTTAGAGTGGCTTTATTTATAATTGTCAAAAACTAGAAGGTATCTAAATGTCTCTCAGCTGGCCAATGGATGAACTGTGGTACCTTGATACCATAAGGAACAAACTACCGATACACATAACGTGAACAAATTTCAATGACTTATCCTTCTTTCCTGCTCAGAGAAGCCAGACTCAAAAGGCTACGTGTTGTATAATTCTAGAAAAGACAAAACCCTAGAGATTGGAGAACAAATTAATGGTTGCGAGAGGTATAGTGGGGGAGTAGCTGACTACACAGGGTCACAGGGGGATGTTTTGAGGCATTGGGGTCATATCTTGGCTGTGATGCTAATAACTTGATTGTGTGAGTTTGCCAAGACTCACAGAATCATGTACACTAAAGGGGGTGAAGTTTACTGCAGAGAAATTATACTTGAATACAAAAAATAGGAAAAGTCACTTCACCCATGAGGTCTTCCCTAATTACCCTATACAAATAGCAGCCCCACCCCAAGTAACCCTTATCACCCTTACTCCGCTTTATTATCTCTCCCATGGCATTTGTCCCCATGTGACAACAAACTATATATTTACTTTCTGCTCTTCTCCTCCCCCTAAACTGTAAGTTTTTGGAGGGCAGGGGAACTTTCTTTGGCTCACTGCTGCATACCCAGTGTGTCTGGCACATAGTAGGCACTCAATAACATTGGTTGAATGAATAAGTGGATTAGTATTAATCATTATTCATCCACATAGTTCACCTCTGCAGATTAGAGAGAAGCAGTGCTATGTCCTGGCTAGGATGTGGAGTTGCTCTGTGACCACAGGCATGTTCACTAACTTCTGTATTATGGGTTGCACATTTCAACAATGGGAGGAGTGGTGCTACCCAGCTGAATGCCCCAGGGGGACTGCTGTGAGGCAGTCATCCCTGACAGGAACTTCTGAGATCACAGAGCTCATGACTGCTGGGTAAGTCTGGGGTAAGGCCTGCTTCCACCAAGTTCACCCTGGCATTATTGTTCCATCTATCCATTTCCATCTCTAAAAATTGACTGAAAGCCTACTATGTGCCAGGCAAATATCAATCAGTACACACTACTAACTGGGAACTGAGGGGAGGAAACACAACAAATGTAAGACATCAAGGCTCAAGGTCTTAAATGTCAAGATGTGTGGTCCAAAGGACATGTTTATGACAACTGGCAACAAATGAATAAAGTCAATAAATTAGATGATAGTGTTGTATCAGTGTTAATTTCCTGTTTTGTGGCTTTATAAGTGATTATTCTTGCTGGGTGCAGTGGTTCACACCTGTAATCCCAGCACTTTAGGAGGTAGAGGTGAAGAGGATTGCCTGAGTTCAAGGGTTCGAGACCAGACTGGGCAACTTGGCAAGCCCTCATCTTTACAATAAATAAAAAAAAGTTAGGCTAGGCATGGTGGCTCACACCTATAATCCCAGCACTTTGGGAGGCCGAGTTGAGAAGACTGCCTGAGCCCACAGGTTCAAAACAAGCCTAGGCAACTTTGCAAGACCTTATCTCTACAATAAATAAAAAAATTAGCCAGGTGTAGTGGCGCATGCCTATAGTTCCAGCTACTTGGAAGGCTGAGGTGGAAGGATCGCCTGAACCCAGCAAGTTGAGGCTGCAGTGGCCGTGAGCGTGTCATTGCACTACAGCCTGGGCAACAGAGTGAGACTTCCACTTAAGAAAAAAAAAAAAAGATTATTCTTGTTTTTAGGAAATACATATGGAAGCATTTAGGTGTAGAGGGTATCATATGTGCAACTTATTTTCAAACTGTCCATATAATGTGTGTGTGTGTGTGTGTGTGTGTGTGTGTGTGTGTGTGTGTGTGTTTGTGTTAGAGGTAGGGGGAAGAGAGAGAGAGACACAGAGAGGAAGAGAGAAAATGTGTGCAAAAGCAAACATGATAAAATGTTAACATTTGAAAAATCTGGATGATAGGTATATAAGAATTATTTAAACTATTTTGGCAATTTTTCTGTAAGTCTGAAATTAGTTCAAAATAAAAGTTAAATAGAAATTTAGTAAAAAGGATGTGCTATCGACAATATGATGTGGCTATTCAAATGAAGGAGAAACAGAAAACACTTCAGGTTGAGATGGTTAGTGGCAAAGAGGTGGGGCATGGGATGGACCTGAAGGCCAGAGAAGGGAGAAGAGCCCACAGGTAAGAAACAGTGACCAAAAGCTGAGGATCTAGGTGATGTTTAGCAGAGGTTGGTCAGAACATAAGGCTGATATTAGAGAGTAGTGGTGTAAAGATGGTTTGCAACTTTAAAGAAAATTTAAAATTCACTTCCTCATTCATACTAGTCACATTTCAAGTGCTCAGTAGCCATATGTGGCTAGTAGCTATCATGTTGTGCAGACATAGGACATTTTCATCATCCCAGAAAGTTCTGTTGAACAGTGCCAATCTTGAATGTTCAGTCTGAGAGCTAGGCTTTTGTCCTGAGTGAACAGTGAGTCCTCATACAAACAGCAGCTAGAGGCCCCAACAGGTCTTCCCAGTTCTTGAGGGACAGATATCCAATTATGAGGCAATTGCCGTATCTTGGAAGGTACTGGTCAAGATCCACGCAGAAAAGAAGACACAAATAGAGACAGAGAAAAAGTTAAAAGAATGTTGTGCCAAACAAGAGGTAGGTACAAAGAATACTTTGAGATTTATTGCTTAGATGCCTGGGAAAAATCATATTGGAGGAAGATGGATTTGGGAGCAAAATATGAGAATCTTGGCTTGCATCTATTTGTAGGTTAGAAGCCCAGGATCAGAATTCTAGAGAGAGACTGATAGAGACTGCAAGCAGAAGATCTCAGAATAAAAAATGCAATTATAAAGGAAACTGTGAGGATGAGTCAATTTTGGGGGGAAAGAGATTGTGATGAAAGATGAGAAGGGACCAGGGCCTGATCCCAGGCGATGCCCATGTAGGGAGCTAAGATGAAGGAGAGGGCTGTGGAGGAACCCTGAGAGCAAGAGGAATGTCACCACAAACAAGGGTGGAGGAGGATGGATGCTGGGAAGAGCTCCAGGTGTGACCAGTATGGAGTGATGGTGATACTGGAGAGGCCAGGCTCAGTGCGACAGCCTGGTCCAAAGTCACTCCAGAGGAGATTTTCAAGGAAATGGGGAAGGGGGGTCAACCAGTTAGTCAAGAATTCTGGAGGTGAAAGGACTAAGATAAACAGGGTAACAGAAGAGGATGTCAAGCTAAAATTTCTTTTGAAGTGAGAGACAAGAGAGAAGAGGACAGGCTTGTAAGCAGAGGGCTAGGATTTAATGGGAGAGCAGTATGCTAGAGGGGAGAGCTCAGAGAGCAGAATCCCTTGGAAGGGAGACCAGATGGTAATGGGATGCCAAGTCCTGCCCCTCTTTGTCCATGAATGCTGGGAAGACAGAGGCTCTCAAGGGAAGAGGAAAGGGCTTCTACAAGAGGTCAAATTGATCTCTGGAGAGAGAAGACCATCTATTCAGAGGAGCTACGTGGAGGGAGGGCTGCTGTAATGGGCCAAACTGTGTCTCCTCAAATTCGTATGTTGAAGCCTTAACCCCTAGTACCCCAGAAAATGACTGTACTTGGAAATAGGGCCTTAAAAGAAGGAATTAAGTTAAAGTGAGGCTATTAGGGTGGGCCCTAATCCAATCTAAGACACTAAGGTGACCTTATAAGAAGAGATTAGGACACACACACATACACACATGGGGGTTGGGAGGCGCAGAAGGAGATAGGGACAGAGAGAGAGAGGGAGGGAGCGACACCAGACAAGCACACACAGAGGGAAGACCATGTGAAGACACAGGGAAAAGACACCATTTACAAGTAGCCTCAGAAACTTTGATTTTGGACTTCTAGCCTCCAGAACTGTGAGACAATAAATTTCTGTTGTTTAAGCCACCTAGTCCATGGTGCTTTGTTAAGGCAGCCCTAGCCAACTAATGTAGCTGTGGGTGGGCCCCAGTGGGGGTGGCAGTGGGTAGAAAGGAGGTTGACAGTCCCCAGGGTGATGAGCCAGGAGTTAATAAGGAGGTGGAAGCAGCACAGCATGAAGTCAGGGGACCCCAAGCCCCATCCTACACTTGGCAGTTCTGGATAAACCTATGAGGCTAGATGCAGCATCCTAACTAGTATCTATCCTTCAGTGTTACAGTTACATAGAATTGAAGGCCAAATGTTTATTTTTGTGCTATAAACTTGGAGCTACTGCTGTTTAAATTGTTAGCATTGAAGCTGGTTTGGTTCCTCCCAGTAAAAACAATTTTAAATGTTAACAATGTTCTGCATCCTATTCTATACATATTTTATAGGACCATCTGCTGAAGTCCATTAATTGTGTTCTGGGCTTACACTGAAAAGCAGAGTCACCTGATTCTGACACCCGGCTTCTCAGAGGGAGTTTCTCACTTGGTTCTTATCCCAACCAAACACAAGCAGGGCATCTCACAATGTTTCCAAATTGTGAAAAAGGAGATGGAATCTCATAAAAGTCAGCTGACTTGTTGAGTTCATAAAACCAGATGTGGTCAAGCTAGAAATAGGAGCTGGGCCTCCTGCTGGCTGGGGTACAGCTGCTTTCTCTTGTTTCCTCCTTCCTCCAGATGCCACTCTGCTCCATACCCAATCCAGGCTTCTGAGACCCTTTTTGGGACCCTTCTTGGTCCTTTGCAGCACTGCAGAGGTGGCACAGGCGCTGGAGCTGGACTTGGGTTCAAATACTGCCCTGTCATGCCCTAATCTGTGTGACATAAAGCATATGATGCTTCAGTTTCCTCATTTAAAGAACGTGGGAGGGATAATACAATTTGTTGTAAAGAGTCAAGCTACATTGTAAAGAGAACATAGTATGCGGTGCACACTCTAATTCCAGTACCTCCCCCACTCACCCCTCTTCCCAAACAAACAGACTCCCAGAGAACTCTTCTGGGAGAAATTTGGTTCCTTCAACTATTTAGTGTGCCACACTGTTGATCAGTTCAGCTTCACACCCATGTGGAATCTCTCATGCTGTGCCTTGTGTTCCTTCTTCCCAATTCAGGCCCTCGGTAGAGATAACAGTCTGCTGGCCTAGGTGCCCAAACTCTTACTTCTCCTTGGCTCACTAACTGGTTTCCACTCCTCTGGATACGCCCTTCTTATTGTCTTATCATTCTTGTCGGTCCTTTGTCTGCTATCCCCTTCTCTGACACCCCAAACTGTTGGGAGCCAACATCTGTGGCTACATGGCTGAGGCCTGTGAAGGCCCATCTGGAGGATCGCCTCTGACATAGGATATCAGTTATACCTATAATGTTGGTGTGTGATTGGTGACCAGCGTGCATACATAGCAGTAAAACTTATAAATAAAATCTCTATACGCCTGATGAAAGGTTATACAGCAGAATGACCTTGTCCTTTCTAAATCTTACTTCTTTCTAGATATTCTTTAACTTCTATTCCTGGTAGGCTGGTGAGTCAGCTCTTGTTCCCAAAGGCAGTTCCTCCTAGGATTAGGATTAGAAACTAAATTATCATAATAGTTTTATTGCCCCGCCTTTTAGCTGGGCAGGGCATTTTTCTTCAGCTCTTGTTCCCAAAGGTAGTTCCTCCTAGGATTAAGATTAGAAACTAAATTATAATAGTTTTATTGCCCTGCCTTTTAGCCGGGCAGGGCGTTTTTCTTCAGGACGTTTTTTCTAGTTTCGTTACATGCCGAAACTGCTTGCTTCAGCCCGTGGCCATTTCCATAGTAACCGTGTAGTCCATTATCCAAGAGTGTGACAGACACTATTTGATTTTTAGAATAGACTTGTTCGGATAAAACATTCATTTAAGACGATATAATTTCCATCGGAAAGATTTAAACAGTAATAAGCATTCGTAGAAAACTTTTAGGTTTTGTTTAAGCTTTTTAAGTTTCCTTTTTTCAGATTATGACTTTAGTTCCTGTTCCTGTAGGCCAATTTTAAGATCCTTTGATTAGTATACCGAAACTTTCCCAATGCTGTAGTTTTTGCTTCTAATATGACAATAGGAAATTTTACACGAAGCCATGTATTAATATACTAGGAAAAAGGATTTAAGTTTTGGGTTAAAGTCGTAGTTTTATTAGAATAGAATAAGAATTATAGTGTTATGATTCTAAAATCATACGTCAATGATAATTATAAGATTTAATGATAAGGTATTAGCTTAATGAGATATAGCATAGTATTAAAGTCCAAACACTAGATCACGAAACTCATATAAGTCATGGTAAGGAATAAGTTTTGAATTAATTGTTATAGAATTACAGGCCACTATGTTGAATCGTAATAGGTTAATGGAATAAATAAAAATTAAGTCATTTAGGTAAACTAATAGATTATAGTATAATGTTAAGTTGATAATATCAGTCGTTAAAAAATATTGGGAGTCAGTGAACTTGGATTGAACCTAGAGTTAACTAAGAAAGTTTTTGTATTAATCAGGGTTTAGAACAAAGAGTATAATATGAATGATTTGTTGAACACTATGGAAGACACTTTTAAACGAACTGTATTTGTGCACCTGTGACCTTGATGTGAGATTTGTAAGGCACGCCTGCTTGGAGCTTGCAAGTCTCGTGATAATCTTGTGATGCATAGTTTGTAAATCGCAATATACATCATGGAGTTTGTACGCCCCCAACAAGTGATTATCACACTGCTGGAGGGTATGAAAAATGGTATATAAGTTGGAAGGTGTCCGAATAAAATTTGGCTTCAGTCCTGATCAGACTGTTCCCAGAAGAAACTGCCTCTGAGTGGTCTCTTCTCGCCATCTGGATTCTCCGTTGCGGTCCTTACCCACCCTCCGTCAGGGCTGGTCCCCGACACCAAACGTTCTTCACCAGCCATTGTCAGAAAGGGATATCCTAGAAGGGAAATAAAACCCAGCCACCTTTGCAAACCCACGATGGCTACCAGCTGCAGGGGTGGGCAGGGAAGGCAGAGCACCCTGCCCTCTACTCGAACTGCCCCTCTGAGGAGGGACCCGATCACCTCTCCCAGGCAGTCAGCCCCAGGCAGTATACCTCTCCTGGCATAGCACAGCTCCCATGCCCCAGAAAATATCACTTGCTGCAGCTCTTAGAGTTTCTCTATTCATTCACCTCTCTCCTTCCTGCATCTTCCCTGGAGCCAGACCTCTCTCCTGAGCCCACCACCACACATCGTCTCCCGGGAGATATCAAGCACATATGGCCAGCCCAACATGTCTGAAACCAAATCCAGGATCTTCTCCTCAAACCCAATCTTTGTCCTCGTTTCTCCCAAGGTCCCCCTCCCTGCCCACATCCACTCACTGATGCTGTTGAGCCCATCAACTAAGCACCTTCTCAGTCTGCCACTTTGCATGTTCCCATCATCACCATTTGAGTCCAAACCTCACCACCTCCTACGCCTCTGGTCCTCTGTCTCCCATCACATCTGTCACCCTCTGGCCCAAATGATCTCTCTCCAATGCCAATCTGATGCCACTCCACTGTCTAAACTTCTCTAATGGCTGCCCTGTGTCACTCAGGATCAAGTTTGACTCATTTTGCATGGTCTTTGGGATCTGTCCCTGCCTTTCACCTCCAGCCTTCTTTCTTGCTGTTCTCTCTTGGGGAACACCCTTTGTCATGCCCTCAATACTCGATATTAGTGTTTCTCAAAATTTAGTGTAAATTACCATTGCCTGGAAAACTTGCTATACACACAGGTTCTGGGCTGCCAGGTTCTGCTGTTGCTGCTGGTCCTGCCCCATCTTTACACTCTACATGGAACGTCTTTCAGTTTCTGCAACACTAGGCTCTTGTCTTCGACTCTTTGCACATGCAACTCCCTCTTCCTTTGATTGACTCTTGTACATTTTTCAAGCAAGTCCTAGCTCATGCATCACTACTGCCAGGCTGGGTTTGTACCACTCAGAGGTGGTTCCCTCATAGCATTGCCATTGCAGAAACTTGCCCTCAACACTCACATGCCACAGCAAGCTCCTGAAGACAGAAACAGAGTCCACCTTCTGTGACCCTGTTGCCTAGTACAGTACCTGGCACATGACTGATAAATAGCTGTTAAAGGAATGAGCTGAACCCCTAGAGATCTCTGTTAACCTGAGAACTCCCAAGGAGCATTCCACTCCAGCCCCAGGCTCTGATGCTGAGAGGTACAGCCCTGGGGCTTCAATTCTTGAAAAGAAGTCTCTGCTCTGTCACCTCTTGGGTCAAACCTCCAGATGCTGAGTCTTCTACTCTTGAAGGAGACTGAGGTTAAAAGAAGGGAAGCAGCCCAATAAAAACATCACAGACCAAGGCATCACATTAGGAAGTCTCCTGGGAAACCTGGAGCAGGGCTGGGGAAGCCAGTCACCCAATCATCTGGGCAGTTCATTTCTTGTTTCTGCTCCAGCCAGCCGAAGCCCTAATCCAGTCCTCGCCTCAGGTACCTTCCCTCTGCCCTGGGAATACCCTCACAGAAGTTTCTAGGCTGTTCAATCTGAAGGCACCTGAGTGCTTCTCTCTCAAACACAGAAAATCAGCATGGCAGAGACCAGAGTACATGTTTGTAAGACATGTGCAGAGTCTGAAGGGAAGTCTCACAGAGTCCACAGGGTCTGAGACAGTGGAAAGTCAAGGAGAATTAGGGAGCTAGCCTCACCAGCCTTGGGTACAGGGAGGTCCCTGGATCTCTGCCTCTCTGGGGACATTTCCCTTTTTAGGTAGTTAACTAAAAATAGACATTAAATCCTTCACAATTCCCAAAATCAGCATTAACTTTCTGCCAAAGACTCCTGAAAGGGACTCAGGCTGGGTTAAGCATGGAGTGAGCACTCACCCCCCTGAGGCTGTATTGGAGCAGGAGGGTGGCAGGGCACCTGGGGATGGAAGGTTGAACCTCACTGCTCCATGCCCCATGCAGGTTCAGGGCCCTGCTCCCCTCCTGCACACACTTGCCCCCTTCAGTATGTCTTTACAGACTTGTAGAAAAACAATGGTCATTTTCCCAGAATTCACATCTTTGGGCCAATTTCTTGTTCACCTCCCTCAAAGCAAGGGCTGTCATACAAGAAGATTCCAGAGGAACATCACTCCTCTTGTTATTGCAAACATCTACTCCCAAGCCTCCAGGACACAGAACGTCAGGGTGGTTGTGAAAGAGGCCTCCCAGCAAGTCTGGGCCAGCAGTGCTGGTGTTGCTTGATGGGTGCCATCCAGGTCCTCCTGGTCCTGGGGAGGACCCCTCCAGCCATTTAATTGGGTTATAGGAGACACTGGGCTGGATTAGGGGGTGATGGGGTGCTAGGCACTATTCCCCCTCCCAGACCCATACTTTGGTTGGGAGTAACTGGGAGTTGGTGCCAACTTCCAGAAACTCCTCTGTAAATACCCCAGTTTCTCTCCCAGAGCCCCACATCTTCCACGGTCAGGCCAATCTTGACACCAAATCCCAATCTCCCCAGTCTTTTCTTCCGGCTTTTGGAATCCTATCAGTATTTCACATTCCCCATGATCTGCAGAGGATGGTCAAGAAGAAAGATCTGATCATGCGGAAACCCTGCAACTGTTTTTGAAAGCATCCAGAGATGCTTTCAGGTTGACACAACTTTCAGTTTTAGAAAGAGACACATACAGGAGGCCGAGGCAGAGATATCTAAAAGTATCGTAATCTGGGATGGTCCAAAACAACCAGTGTCAGAGATGAAGCTTAGGCCAAGGCCAGGCACGAAATGTAAAGCGATGTTCTACCTGCATCATCCCTAAATCATGGAACCATGGTGGAGGCAGGGACCCTTGAAGCATAGGAAGTCATAAACTGGTTTGAAAAATCAAATATTTTATATAGACCTACTCAAGGATCAGCTACTGATGTTTCAGAGATAGACAGGATTTGGTTCCCGGCCACAAGCTGTAAAAGTCCCCCCATGGGTATTCGTTTATCTCTTTTCTTATACAGACTTACAGAGTCTGATAGGAGACATCCCTAAATCTGTTATCAAACTGGCATCACCTCATCTGTATGTCTTAAAGCCTTTTCTTAATTCCTTCATGCAGGTAGCATGCTTGTCTCCCTTACACAAAATTCCCAAGAGGCCCACTGGCCATTCAGATCACTTCCAGCTAGAATCCCCTAGACCTGGTCCTTATGCTGAAGGCCTTCTTCCTTCAGGACATTTTTTTGCTGCTGTGTGACCTACACTGTTCTTGCTGTAGCTCTGGACTCCCTCACACGTCAGATGGATACCCAGGAAAGTGAGCTGGCTTCACCTGAGCTGTAGCACTGTCAGAGAGGGGAAAGGCCGGGGGTCAACTGGAGAAACTCCCCATCTGACAGATGAGGAAGCCAAGGTCCAGAGGGACACAGGCCTTTGACCAAGGTCAAGTTTAATTAGTGGGGAAACCGAGACCATCTCCTGCTCTCTAGCCCAGGAGCTTTCCTGCTATGTCTTGCACCTGAGAACTATTTCAGAGCCGATCCCAGCAAATTGGCATCTGTAGGTCCAACTGGGGTGTCCCTGCCTCCCTAAGCCCTGTCAGTTCAGACAGAAGAGTCCTGGGCGTTTCTGCCTGGCTCTGTACACTTCTTTTCTGTTCTGTCTTCGAGGGAAGGAGAAGAACCACTGGGGGCTGGAGGGGTAGATGAAGAGTGTTGGGTGTGGTTTTAAATTCCCATCAAGAGGAGGAGAAGATAGCCATAAAGAACACTACTGAGACAATTGACAAAATTTGAATGTCAACTCTGCATTGATTAAATAACAGTATTGGTTCAATGTCAGAGTTCTTGATTTCAGTAAGTACATTGTGGCTATGTTCTGAGGAGACACACAATAAGACAGAGGTCAAGGGCATGATGTCTCCAATTTGGTTTAAAAAAGTAGGTATCTATCCAAATAAATGAATGTATATATACACGTAGAGACTGATAAAACAATAGAACAAAATGTAAACAATTGGTGAGCTTAAGTAAAGAGGAAACAAGAGCTCCTTGTACTATTCTTGCAACTTTTCTGTAAATTTGGAATTATATCAAAATAGGTAAAAAAAAAAATTCCCTTCGAGAGGCCTACAAGAAACAAACACCCGACAGTTCTCGAGATCCAGGGAAGCATGCCAGCTGCTGCCCTCCTTCTCCCTCAGTTCTAATGTCAGGCAGACCTCTGCAGTCCTGCCAGCCAGTCCCCCCTCATCCTACTGCCCTCTGTGAGCCAGGAGGTGCAATGCCCAGCCTTGTGTGGACATCACCAAGCTAGCCATAAGACTATGGTGAACACAGGGTGTAGCAGCAGAACATAGACCAAGGTTAGCATCACAGTTCCATACTTCCATATCACTAGCAGTGATAACATGCACAGGACAATTTAATTTTCTTTTTTTTTTTTTTAGTTGGAGTCTCACTCGGTCACCCAGACTGGAGTGCAGTGGCTGCTCCTGGCCACTGCAGCCTCGACCTGCTGGGCTCTGGCAATCCTTCTGCCTCAGCCTTCCAAGTAGCTGGAACTACAGACGCGTGCTACCACGCCCGGCTAGTTTTTGATTTATTGTAGAGACGAGGTCTCACCAAGTTACCCAGGTGGGTCTCGAACCCGCGGGCTCAGGCAATCCACTCACCTCAGCCTCCCAAAGGCACGGGATTACAGGCTGAGCCACCGAGCCCAGCGGCAATTTAATTTTCTAAGGCTCCGTTTGCTCATCTTTAAAATGGGAACAACAACTATATGTAGCATTGTTGAGTGACTCAGTTGAAGTGACATAGGTTGAGCACCTCAGACGCTGCCTGCTGCCCAGGCACTTAGTAACCTCTGGTTTTGGTTAGCAACTGACCTGATTCAGGGACCCTCACAATTTCCACTTTAACATCTGTGCAGTTTCTCCCCTTATCCCCTGTTTGCCTCCCCTCCCTGTCAAACGTTATCATTCCTCGTCTATCAAACAACTTAAACTATATTCCTCTCCTCCTTCATAACCTGGCTCAGAGTTTTCCTCAGTCTGAAATCTTCCCAGAGTACCCCCACCTCCCTCCTCTATTTGTGCATTGGTTCCTGGAAGTTTTGTCTCATCCTGCCCCTTGCTTGGTTTGGGGCAGATAAACTGGGCTTTCCCTTGTGCTCCTTGGTGCTCTGCAGCGGCAGGGCTCCCATGGCACAGTATAGGTGAGTGCTGTCCACTCTCAAGCTGGCAGCTCATTCATAGGACTGAACATTCTATCTGCAGAGGAAAGGGGAAGGGAGGGTGCACTGAGAGGGATCTGACCGCATTCTGTTTGATGAGAAAACCACTCGACCTTCTCTCAGGAAAGGTGGATTTCCGCCTTAGATTAGGCCCTTTTCAGTCCTTGACAAAAACAAACACACACAGAGGCAGATCACTCATGGAATCAGAAGTGACTGGGGCTGGGGATGGCAATGCTAAGAGAAAAAGGCAAGTTGTGGAGGTGCACAGACCACGATTCCATCTCTGTGGTGAAAAAAATTCAACCAATGCATTTGCAAATATATATAAATGCACATGAAAAAGTACCTGTGGATATATTTGAGGGTGAGTGGATTGGGGGTAGATGAAAGACGACTTTCACATTGTACTTGGTATAATTCTTATTGTTTTATTTTTATTTTTTTGAGTCAGGCTGGAGTGCAGTGGCACAATCACAGCTCATGCAGCCTCGACCTCCTGGGTTCAGGCGATCCTTCTGCCGCAGACTATCTAGTAGCTGGGACTACAGGTATGTGCCACCAAGCCTGGCTAATTTTTTAAAAATTTTGTACAGTTGAAGTCTTGCTATGTCACCTAGACTGGTCTCAGACTCCTGGCCTCAAGCAATCCTTCCGCCTTGGCCTCCCAAAGTTCTGGGATGATAGGCATGAGCCACTATGACTGGCCATACCTGGTATATTTCTATACTGTTTAAAACAAATAAGAATGTGTGCATGTATAATGTATGTAATTAATAAACGACAAAAATTATCCCCAAAAGGGAGAAAAAAACTGGGGGTGCAGACCTAAAAGACATCTTCATTTCCCATCTCTGGGCAGCCGCCTTATTAGGAGGCTCCAGACATAAAGCCCAGGGCATCCCTTAGGCTCCCAAGGTGTGGATTTCTGAAAGACAAGAGTGCCAGGGTATAAGCAAGTGGAGAGACATATGGAACCAGCCTGCTCTGCCCTCAGTCTCCCGGTAACAGGTCTGGGATGATGGGGGCTGGGCGGATGGTCCGGCACAGGGATATGGAATGGGCATTACATACACGGAGACACATGCTCCTGTTCTTCTGAGGACAAGAGGTCTGTAACTCCAACATGGAGGATCTCCACAGAGTGAAATCCCCTTCCAAAGACCAGCATAGCCTACTGGAGTTAGTCCAGTTGTGAGTGTGGGTGTGAACTTTTTCTGGGGAGATGAAGCCCTTGCTGCCAGCCCCACTCCTCCCCAACTAAATCCGACTGTGCCCCGTTCTCTGCTTCCTGCCTCCCCACCACAGAGTGTGTTGCTCTCCTCCTTAAGGTGGCCGAGATACCCTGAAAATGTTGATACGAAGGATTCCCCCTGCCCACTCAGGTCAGTTCCACACTTAACAGAGGCAACAGGGGAGACTGCTTTCTGTTTCTCAAGCCCCACAGGGCAGGCACCAGGCTTCTCTCTGGAACAGCTGGTGTCCAGCGTGACTGCACACAGGATGACCTGGGAGCTTAAACAAATACTGAAGTCTGCCTCCCACCCCTGAGATTCTGATGTAATTAGTCTGGAGTGCAGCCCTGGGGGCAGTGGCTTAAATGTTCCCCAGGTGAGTTTAATATCTAGCCAGAGGTGTGAGCAGCTGCTCCAGACTCTTGCCTAGGGT
Source organism: Cephalopachus bancanus (assembly GCA_027257055.1). NCBI lineage: Eukaryota > Metazoa > Chordata > Mammalia > Primates > Tarsiidae > Cephalopachus > Cephalopachus bancanus. The sequence goes on along the minus strand of JAPVLO010000022.1, from coordinate 1,461,256 downwards.
TTCCACAGCCTTCTGTCTCCAGGGCAAAGAGCCCAGCTCCCGCTCTGCTCATGGTCTCCAGCATGTTTTTCTCTCCACAGCTCAGTTCCGACCCCACTCACCTCCCTCAGGATCTCACTGGAGTGGCCATTGACTTCCGGCCCTACACCTGCACTGCAGCTCGTCCTCCTCCTCCATTTCTTCTGCTCATGTTTCCCTGCAACTAGTACAGCATGGGTCCAAGGAATACTTTTGGAAAATAAAATGACTAACCCATTTTACTAGGCTTTTCTTAGTATTATTTATGCATTTCCCACAATGTATTAAATGTCCACACTTGATTCTCTGAAGTTCCCCATTCTGATTAAATATCCATGAGAAATTATAACTCCAATTTGGTTGCCCCAACATACTGAAAACTGAGTGCCCCAGAGGGCCTGGTTGGTGTAGGTTCAAGGAACTCAAGCTCATCATTAGAAAGATAAATATGTTGCTTTAAAAAGAAGAGGCCAAGCGTGGTGCTCATGCCTGTAATCCCAATACTTTGGGAGGCTGAGGCAGAAGGATGGCTTAAGCCTAGGACTTTGAGACCAGCATGGGCAACAGAGTGAGACCTCATCTCTACAAAAAATTTAAAAAGTAGCTGGGCATGGTGGTGCATGCCTGTGGTCCCAGCTACTTGAGGCGGAAGGCAGAAGGATTGTCCGTGCCAAAGAGGTTGAGGCTGCCATGAGCTGTGACTGTGCCACTGCACTCCAGTCTGGGTGACAGAATGAGACCCTGACTCAAAAAAAAAAAAAAAAAAAGAAAGAAAGAAAAAAAGAAAAAGAAAAGGAAAGGAAAGAATAAAACTAAGTCACAAAACACTGCCTTGTAATGGAAAGAGAGAAGCAGTCTTTGAATCAATCAGGCTCAATTACTTTCCTCTGCTAATACATGTAATAGAGGCTTGTCCTTTGTTTTAAAACATAGGGTGTGTTGAGGATGTCCAAGAAACTCTACACCCTCTGTTAAAATTGGAGGTTTCAAAGGATAGTTCTGCTAACAAAATTAGATTAAAAATTGTAGGGGATGACTGGGCTGCATTGTGACTTTTGAGGATTCTAGGCACTTCTGCCTTCATGGGCTTTCCTCCATTTAAAAAAATATCTATATATCTATATTTATACTTATGCATATAAGTAATTGTATGTATTATATTTGAATTGTATAAGTTATACTTTACAGCTAAGTTGGCAAAAAGATGAATATATTAAATAATGAATTAAAACACTGACTTCCACCTAAAAGTTCATTTGTCTCCTCTGACTTTAAAGTTATCACAGTATTTGGCAGGGCTATAAAGCACCATGGACCCTAGCTCTGTGCCTGATGGATAAGAGGGCTCTGGGGCAGCTAAGATCCCAAAAGAGGGAGGTGTCAGTCTGTGGTCACAGAGAAGCTCCTTTCTCCCTTGACTATGTACACTCTAAGTTTACTCTAAGAGACTCTAGAAAGAGCCGTCATGAGCAAGGCACATGCAGCTCACATATTCTGAAAGGCACCTGCTGAAACAGACCTAGTCTGGGCCCTCAGGGAATATACATCACCATGACATGGGGAAGAAGACAGCCAACAGGGACGAGAGTTGACACCCTGGGAGCTCACAGGAGAGAAAAGTGACTCTGAGCTGAAGTGAAGAAGAACTCAGGGAGGAGGGACCTTTCAGTGGACTTGGCAGGAAAGGTGTCCCATGGAGAGAGGTGCCAGAGTGAAGGCATGAAGGAAACCACCCAGGAACTTGGATAAGGTGAGGCTGTACCATTGAAGAGCTCAGTTTGGTCAAAGTATAAAATAGGAGAAAAGGAGCTGGGTGCAGTTCTGGGCAAGGAAGGTAGGAGCTAGGCCACATGTGGGACCACATGTGCACATGTGAGCAAGGTATATTCCAGGACTATCATGCAGAGGTTAGTCATATGGATTTTATATGCTCTGGGGGCTACTGCATATTTCAACCAGGAATGATAAGATCAGAGTTACAATCTAGAAGGGCCTCCCTGGCAGGGCAGTCAACTGGGGAGAGATGAGGAGACCTCTCCCGAGGGATCTTGGTAAGAAGCAAAGGGTGTGAGTGAATTGACAGGGATGTAGGTAGGAGGACAAACAAGAGATGTGCATCACCACCCAGGCTGGAGAGACAGGGTGGGAAGAGGATGGGGAAGGTGGGGAGGGGTGAGAAAGGCCACTGGCTCGGTCATTAGGCACTCAAGGGGCATCCTGGGGTGAGGGCAGATGCCAGACTTTGAGGAGCTCAGACAAGAGTGAGTGGTCAGAAAGCAAGGGCACTGAGGCTACCCTCAGTCCTGGAGGTGCCTGCTCCCGCTTCTGCCTGGTCAAGTTGAACGAGTACTCACTCTCTGTTCCTAGCACGGGAGGAAGAGAGCTCTTGGGCCTCCGGGATTTCATCTCCGGGGCCTTGGTGTTCTCATTGACTGGAGCATCTAGAATAAAACAGGTAACAACAAGGTTTAGTCAATAGCTGCTGAGGAAATGAGCAGAGGAGTCGTCTCTGTCAAAATCCCACCCCAATGAAAATGATAGCGTGCTTCCCACCCCTCACCCAGCTCTGAGGGCCCCCCATGCTAATGCAGAATGGCACCTGTGGCCAGGCACTCCCCTCCACCCTCCACGAAAGCACCAAATAAAGAGAGTCTGCTGCACTGGGCCTGATACTTCAGGTGGAGGGAGCACATACGCCCTGGCCTGATGAATGGACTGGTTGCCCTGGGAGCTAATGACACTCCTCTCTGCAGCAGCACACGCCCCAGGAATGACATTGTCAGCAGAGCTGGGGCAGTCACCCCCTTGCTTGCCTCTCCCAGCATTCTCCTTCATCAATCCTTGTCTCACTCGGGCTGTCTCCTGTACAAAGGAGTGAGGGGATAGCCTCCCTGCCCTTGGGCTTACAGGTTAGAGGTAGCTCACTGACTCTGATTTCTTAGACTTCATTCCACAGGCCAAACTTTGCACTGACAGACCACACAAAGGCCCCTGAGCAGGCAGCTGGCATGCCTCACCCCTCTGCAACCCAGTCTAGGCCCCACCATGGGGATTTCTGCCAGTTCTCCCCAGAGCAGGCCTGGTAAAACCCTGCTGCCCACCTGCTGCGCAGAATGGAAAACGCTGGGCAGGTAAGTGCGTGGTTCCTCAGCTTCTACTCCACACTCTGCCAGAGAAACCCTCCTTTGTTGGGGCAGCAGGGAAATGTCACTCTGGGCTGGGGGGGAAAGGCCCTAACTGGGCCCCCAGGAGGCCGAACTTTAAGATGTTGTGAGGAAACCACCCAGGAACTTGGATAAGGTGAGGCTGGTTGAGTGGCTATCACTGAGCCCCAGCATTGTCACTGGTCTTCCTTTCGCAACAAGTTGCACTCTTTGGGGACAGTGCTGGAGAGAGCCTCCCCCTTGGACTCCCTTTCCTGTCCATCCTTTTCCTGCTCCCGAGGAGAGGAAGCTGGGGGCGGGGGCGGGGAGGAGGCTGGGACTTTCCAGCTGAGGCTTCCTCAGCATTCCTGTGGCTTGGTTGGAGAGGAAGGGCCATCTCACAGTCCCGCCTCCAGGACAGGCAGTCTTGCCTCGACTGGGCTCCTGGGGCTTTGAGGGGTGGGCCCAGAGAGCAGAGAAGGGGGGGTGGGGGGGGCTGAGGACATCCTCTTCCCTGGGGAGGGACTGTCTGAGCTCCCATCTGGGTGCATTTCTTCAATGGCATTTGGGTACTTGCCCGCTCCAGAACATGGATCTGCCCATATGAATTCCTCCACTCATCATCGTTTCCAAGGCCTAAACTCCAGGCAGGTTTCCTTCCTAGCCTACTGCCTGCCCCTTCTCCATTAGTGGTAATCCAGGGACAGAGGCCCCTCACTGGCATCGCAGGTTCACTGGCAGCTCAGAAGCAGGACAGGCCTCCGGGCTGTAGGGGCAACCTCCCACTGAAGACAGCCAAAAGCCAAATACACACAGCTTAAGGACTTCTTAGCAGTACATGATGGGGGGGGTGTCATAGGGGTTGGTGAGGACACAAAGCTGAAGAAACCCTTTATAGTGCTTGATTATCACCCCCCACCTTTACTCCCCACTCTGCACCTGACTCTTGCCACCTTTCCTATGGGAAAAGGAACCCCCAGATGGTGAGTCAGGTGTCCCCGACAAGCTCCTTAAGGGGGATGTCCATGTCCCAGAGTGCCAGTTCCTTGTGGACAGGGATGGAGGAGCAGAAAGTCCCATGGTACGGGAATGTTTGCATTCTCTTACACTAGGTGTTTTCCCCAAGGATCAAGGCCATTCTCAGCTACAGGAAAGTCATCTGTACATGTTTATCTATCAGCCTTGGTGGATCACAGCCTCAATTGTACATTGCAAACACTTGCACTGGGGTATCTCACCCCCAGATCCTGGCTTAGTTGGTCTGGGCTGGGGTCTGGGCAGAAATATTACCCAGAAATGCTACAGATGATGCTAATACCTTGCCAGTTGAAAACTCCTAGTCTTTCCTCAGGCTCTGTGTGCATGAGTACCCATGGACGAGGGGTGGAGGAGAGGGCACAGGATGGGACTAAGGGACAATTCAGGAAAACCTGGCAGTGCTTCCTCCTGATATTTGGGGATCAGGGTGCCATAAACCAGTAGCATGCAGTCAGCCTAACATTCCCTTGTCCTGGGCCCACCCCTTTCCTTTTTTCTTTTTCCCTGTTTTTGAGTTTGGGTCTCACTCTGTTGCCCAGCTTGGAGAGCAGTGGCATGTTCAAGGCTTACTAGTAGCCTCAACCTGTGGGTTCAGGAGATCCTTCCACCTCAACCTGGCTAATTTTTTTATTTGTTAGACAGACGAGTTCTTGCTATGTCGCCCAGGCTGGTCTCAAACTCCTGGGTTCAGACGGTCTTCTCGTCTCAGCCTCCCAAAGTGCTGGGATTACAGGTGTGAACCACGGTGCCTGGTCCTTCTTCCCTTCTAAGATCAGCACTTCTAAAAATCACTGATGACAATTTAAAGAAAGGTGCCTCCCAAAATTTGTTTGTTTGGCCCTTCAGCACTCTTTTTCTCCTGGTGAGTTCCTGAGCATTGAGGAGGGAGAAAAAGAAAGATCCACCCATCTTTTAAAATTTATGGATAATCTGAGGCACAAGCAAAGGCTAAGAGGCCCAGTTTTCCAGGGTTCCTGAAACAAGGGCTGCAGAAACAGATTCTTTCTCTTCTTGTGGGGCTGCGCTGGGCTTTACTTCCCAGCATCACCACAGTAGGGACTGAGAGAGGAAGGTTCCAGCAATCCTGGGAACTTGGGTGAATAACATAAACTGCCCTGTGTCTCTGTCATGTCTGTACAAAGAGAATGACTCTTATTTTCTCTGCTTCTTGGTGTTCTGAGGCCCAAAGGAAAGAATGCATGAAACAGCGCTTTGAAGAGCAGACAGTGGTCATATACCTACAAATTCATTCCTCTTGTTAGTCACACCCCCCCCATTCCCTTCTGAATGGGGTTTAAAATTCTCCACCTTCAAAGGCACTCCCTGACCAGCCCATCTGCCTCTGCATCTGTCCAAGGCTCTCCGGTGCTGGGTTTTCCCTGGACGTGTGAATACACTACCCTGTGATGTGCAGCGAGCCTTGTTTGTAGAAGTTCCTGTGTGCCTTATCTTCCCATCGGGCTATGAGGAAAGGGGCTTTCAAACCAGGCACACCCCAGACTTGGAGCCCCACAGGGTGGCCCCGCCCAACCTAGAGTGCCAACACTGGGGGGCCGTGCCTTCACTGTGGGGCCCTGCCAGGGCTGCTGAGCCACCAGACCTCCGTGTGAACTACAGCAAGGAGTGGGCTGGAAGGACTGCATGCTTAATCAAAACCAGCTCTGCGCTCACACAGCTGCCCAGGGGATAAAAATAATAGTAATATAAGTTTAAGAGCAGCTTGTATTTTCTGTCTATTTTAATCATTCTGTGATGAAATTGAACTCCATTTCTAGATCTGGGGCCCAGGGCTGAAGTCCTTTGCAGGCCTGCTTGTGCCCCCAAAGAGGCATGGGGGAGGGAGATGGAGGTGTGGGGAAGTGGGGGGCCTCTACACAGAGAGGAAAATGTGTCCTTATATGGACAATGCCTCACCCCTTCCACTCCTGGGCTGCTCCGGACTCAAGCCTTCTGGGCACCATTTTTTTTCTTGTCTCCCCTCAAGAGGTTGGTTCCCTGAGCTCTGACCCAAGCAGGAGGAATGAGGTCTTGGGAAGCCTCTGAGGGGGGATTCAGCTTCTAGGAGCCCCCGACTGGGGGCAGGGCAGAGGGGCTGGGCTCCAGCCTGTCCCTGGGATAACCGGAGCCTCTTTGCTGGCCTCTCTCTGCCTGAGAGAAAGCAGCACAAAAACATAAGAAGGAGAAAGAGATTTCTGGTCAGGAAACTGGAGCTCCTCCCTAGCTCTGCTGTTTAGGGGCTGTGTGACCTTAGACAAATACCTGAACTTTTCTGAGTCTGACCTTCCTCACTGAGAAAATGGGAATAACAACACCTCAATAGAAGACTGAGGGAGGAGTGAGCAAGTTGTAAAATGATAGCTGACGTTTATTGGGTGCTGATTCAGTGTATGCACTATGCTAAGTGCTTTGTATACTCATATCAGGTTGAACATATCATTTGCCGGTATTTAAGGGTTTTTGACTGACAGAAATAGCAGTTTTATTTAGTTCAACCTGACACCCATTAGCTGCCTGTGACGATTGAAAGAACAAATGTGGAAGTGGGAGCAGACTTGGGAATATGGCAGGGCCAAGGCTAACAAACCAAGGGCGGGTCAAAACCAGCTCAGAGACAATCAGAAGTGCTGGCCACCACAGTGGCAGGGGACCACAGTGGTTAGGAACCAAGGTTAACCATGGGTTTAAATTCCCACTCTGCTAATTAGTGTGACCTTGAGCCTCACATGAGGCTGTCATTACTATCACTCCCCTCAAGGCCTCTCTCAAGGTCACCAATGACCTCCATGTTGTCAAATCTAATGGCCAATGCTCAGGGAGTCTTACCTAAGAAGGGCTTTGTTTTCTCACTTCTCATCTGGGTCTGAGTGAGAGAAAATGGATTACTCCTTTCTTCTTGAAATTCTCACCATTTGGCTTCTGGGACACTCCCCTTCCTGATTTCTTCCTATCTCGCTGTGGCCACTCCTTCCCAGTCTCCTTCGCAGGCCCCTGCCTTGCCCTGTCTTTCAGTGTCGGACTCTACCTCCCTCCATCTTTCCATCTCCACCACACATGCTCCTAGGGACCTTATTCAATCCCAGGGCATTAAATGGCCTCTAGATGTGAATGGCTCTCCGTATCCTCCCTCCAATTCTGATCTCCCTCCCCAGATTTGTCTAAACACATAATGATGAGACATACTTATTTGGGGTGTCAAGTGGACGACTTACACCTCACATGCATTCAACTCTTGATTGTCCCCACAACCCCCAACATAGATCTTTGGCTCCCCCATGAAAACCAAGAGTCACCTTTGACTCCCCACTCACTTCTGCCCAGTTCATCAGCAAATCCTATGAGCGCTCCATCAGAATAGATTATGGGTCTGCTCACCTCCTTCTCTTCCACCCAACCTAAGCTGCCATCACCTTCTGCCTGGGCTATGGCAGCAACCTCCCATCACTCCCCCGTTCTCCTCTTAGCCATCCTGGGCCTGGTCACCACAAGGACCTGAGGGGTCCTTCATGGATATCCAGTTTTATCCCATCATACTTAGAGTAAAATCTGGTTTCCTTGTCATAGCTGATGCTGCCTGGGTCTGTCCTGCCGTCTTTCTCAACCCCAGTTCCTACCTCCTTGTCCCGTGTGCAAGGCTCCCAACACTCTGGCCTCCTGCCTCATCCTGGGATGCCTCAAGCACAGTCTCATTAGCTCAGGGCTGTGCTCTCGCGGTCACCTCTTCCCTATTCCTTCCCTCACTTCCTTCAGGTCTCTGTTCAAATGTCCCTTTCTCAGAGAGGCCTCAACAGCCACCCCCTCCAAAAGCAGTATTCCTTCCCCCACTGGCCTTCTTTACCTTCTTCCAGGCACATGATGTTATTACCTGAGAATGCGACATGCTGTTTGTCTGTATTGTTGCCTCTCCCCCACTAGAATGTGAAGTTCCAAGGGCAGCTTTTTCTCTTTTGTTTACTGTTTTTTAACCCAGTCCTTAAAGCAGTACCTGACACAGAATAGGCACTCAAGTACTTGTTGAATGACTGAATGTTAGCATGAGTTACACTGGAGCAGCCCTCATCCACCACAACCACACATGATCCTCCATGATCATGAAGCCTTGGTCTCACTGGTAACTAAGGTTGGGTGCCCTGGCCAGGGTAGCTGCGGGATGAGCCGAGAGGAGGCTAAGGTATCTTCTGACTCTTATCTTGGGATTCTTGACTAAAAAGGGCTTTGTTTTCTCACTGCTTATCTGGGTCCCACGTGAGGAAATAGGTAACTCAGGCCCATATGCAGAAGGACTTCCCAATAGGGAGGTCTGGCTCACTTGAAGAGTGGGCCCTAGCTGGGCTCGGTGGTTCAGCCTGTAATCCCGTGCCTTTGGGAGGCTGGGGTGAGTGGATTGCCTGAGCCCGTGGGTTCGAGACCCGCCTTGGCAACTTGGCGAGACCTCATCTCTACAATAAATCAAAAAATCAGCTGGGCATGGTAGCGCATGCCTGTAATTCTGGCTGCTCGGAAGGCTGAGGTGGAAGGATCGCCGGAGCCCAGCAGGTCGAGGCTGCGGTGGCCAGGAGCGGCCACTGCACTCCAGTCTGGGCGACAGAGTGAGACTCCAGCTCAAAAAAACAAAACAAAAAAAAAGAGTGGGGCCTGCTGTGATAGTTCACTACCGGGAGGTCACACCAGGCCATAGAAAGATTCAGACCTCCAAGTCAGACATGAGTGCTACCGGGGTAATTAGCATTGTATTCACAGTGCAGGGTAGGACCCCAACACTGCATCTACTGCCTATTGTCTGTGGGATCTCAGAAGGCCGTTGACCCTCGCTGGGCCTCAGTTTGCTTACTGAGAAAGACACCATGCTCAACTCTTGTATAAACTAAAAATAAATGAACTAAAAATGCAAAATGCCCAAGTCTCTGGAGATGGCAGGCACTGAAGGTCAGCATTTCCTCCTCCTGGGTGAGTTTTCTACTCTAGGTTTCAGCTCCCTTCTGTGGGCCTTCTGCTGAGTTTAGAAGGGTAATATGATCATAATCAAGAAAGTATACAAAACACCCCTTTTCTTAGGAAAAAGACCCAAACAGTATAATTAAAATGGCCAGATGTGCTGCATTATAAATGTTCCCTCCCTTCCCTTTACGATGTGAGATGAACAGTTGTGTGGCTCATACAGAACAGCCAATGAGCTCTTTTTGCCTCATTTTTATGAAGTCTTCAAAGACATCATTATGTTGGCCTCAGATGTTTAGTCTTAATGGTGTCTGGTACAGGCTGAGTGAGTGATAGAGAGTGACCTTCAGGGGCCAGCCCAGCCCTATGAGTGGCAGGGGAAACAGCCTGATGTCAGCATCAGCTGCGGTCATCACACCTAGTAGAGAAGGACTGCACTGCTCCTTGAGAGGGATGCAGGACTGGTTCTATCCAGAGATTGGGCAAAGAGGTACAGATGGAGAGAGATCAGAAGAACCCACACAATGACCAGGCTTGAAAATGCGTTATAGTCACTCCTTAGGGCAAGTCATTCTTTAATGTATTTTGATCCATGACTCCTTTTGAGGCTCTAACTAAAAACTATGGACCCCTCTCTTCAGAAAGATATTCCAACCCACAAACACACAAAATTTTGCCTCCTGTAAGTTCAAAGGATGCCCAAACCCACTGGGATCACCAAGTCAAGTATTACGCCTTGGGGCGTAGGGAGAGCTGAGGGGCTGAGGGGTCAGAATGAGGACAGGAGACATCCAGCTGGGTGCAGCACCAGCCAAGAAAAGGTGAAAAGTGCAGAAAGGTGACAGGGGAGCAGTCAAGGAGATCACAGTCCTTTACTATTTGCCAGGAAGTGGCTCTTGATGGAAAAATAAAGCGAACATGACCACAAGCCCAGCTGGCATTTAGGACACTAATATATCTTCAAGTACAGCAATGGGGAAAGAAGTAGGGAGAAGGAGTTGTACTTTTTCTCTCTGAAAATAAAACCAAACAAAACCCAACGGACTGAGGGCAGTCCTGTTATCTCAACTGGTCCCTTCTATCACTTTTCTAGCTCTTCTTCCAATTTGGAGCCTGCCTTTGAAGGAACTAGAGATGAATAATGAAGGTCATCAAGATTACTAGAGAGAGCAAGAGAATCTTTCAGCAGACCTCTGGGCAAATAAAGCCTTTTAAGTTGCAGAACAAATTCCCCAAACCTTAAAAAAAATTCCCAAATGTATTCGGTGGGGAAAAAAGGAAATAACTTGAAAACAAATCTGGAAAAGATGCTGACATTTTGCAGATAAGGGAAATGAATTGGTCTCCTGCCTTGGGGTGGCCATGTAAATAGGCTTGTAAAGAGGCTGGGGCATCCTCAAAGCAGATAACCTCATTAGCTGGCTGGGCTTCCCCACAGCTTGGTGGGAATCAGCTTGAGTTCCAAATCAGCAGAGGGGCTGGGAGAGAGTCTTCCGGGGTCAAGTTCCTAGAAATACTATCTTTTCAAGTGCTGCACCTGTACAGAAAGAAGCAGAACTCTGACCTGGGTGTGTGACAGCCCAGTGAGGAGAGACTCACACAGGCATAGGCAGACGTAGCAGCTCCAGAGCCTCAAAATATGGCCCCAAGGCCTTCTTCACTGACCATAAACTTGAACCCATCAAATCTGCTTCCTTAGATTCTGAGCCCCCGTGGCACGCACAGTCACAGAACTCCAAGGAGATGTACACAATGTTGAATGATTTCAGCTTTATTTTTAGCTACTCACAATTTAATGTGCTGCCATTGTATGTATGCGTGTGTGTGTGTGTGTGTGTGTGTGTGTGTGTGTGTGTGTGTGTTTTAAAGATGTCTTTTCCCACTGTCGCCCATTCATTACGTGGCATAGATTTCAGCTTTGAGATCAGGAAATGGAATTATAAAATACAGAATTGGGACAAAGAGCCCACATCTTGTGGAAAGGCAGTAAAACAGGTTAGGATTTTAGAACTTGAGTGATCACATTTGGGTGTGAGAAGACAAAGCTGGTCTTCAAGGTGCCTTATTTGGACACTGGTTTTTGACGTGTCACTAATGGTTATTAACCAGGTATTTCAAGGACAAGAAACTGCTTTCCCAAAACTACCTCTTTAGACACTTTCAGGCAAGCACAAAATACAGAGAAAAGGCACTGGATTGTGAGTCCCAGGATGGGACTCTCGACCTGGCTCAGTCCTAAAAGAGCCAGGGAGTCCACGCAGTATGCTTTTCCGCTCTGAACGCCCTCAGTTTCCTCATCTGTAAAATGATTCCTCATCTAGACCATCACGAGTTTCCTTCAACTTATGAGTCTCCAGCTCTACACTCCTCAGGGAGGTGAGAAAAAACAAGTCACAAATGAACTTCCTACATTTCTTTAGGACATATCCTGATTCCTCACAGCTTGGCATTGCTTCTCCCTAACATGGAAACTCCGCTGAGACCTGGCAGGCCGGCTCCTTCTCCCACCCATCTCCTCCCCTCCCTCTGATATATTATTATCACTGTTATTTCTTGGCAGAGGTGGTCCTGTCCTCTCTACCCCAAAACTCGGCCCCAACTCACCTCCTCGAGGAAGAAGTCTCCTCACATGGGCCCCACTCTGCTCCCTCCTCCTCACCGTCCAGACCCAAGATGGGTCTGTTGGTCTGCTGTGCCAGCACTGACACTTGTTTATTGCAGCTTGTAAAATACTTTGTAGTCATTTTCCTGTGGGTGTGTCTTTTCTCCTGCTCTGTGCCCCAGTTGCCCTGCTCAGAAGGTTCTGGGTGTGGAGGGGCAGGACTGGAGGGGGATGAGAAGGTGAGCAGCAGCTCCTCCAGGGCAGGGGTGGGGTGCAGAAAGAGGCCATGAAGGTGCTCAAGTAGACCTGCCACTTTCTATCCTGTCTCTTTTTTTTTTTTTTTTTTTTTTGCAAAAGATAAGTTGACTTCCAAAATGAATGCCTCAGATAGGGAGTGCAGTGTTGGGACAGTTTCTTTCAAATATGGTGGACAAGGAAGGGGCTGAGAAATGGGACCTTAAGGTATGGGTGGTGGTGACGGTGGGCATGACCTACCATCCACAGTGACTTGGCAGGAGCACTCAGCCTGGCCAGCGGCATTCTTGGCTACACACTTGTATAAGCCTCTGTCCTCAGGCAATGCCTTCTCGATGGAGACGGAGCAGAGTGAACCTGGGGAGGAAGAGGAAGAGCCGATGAGTGGACTGAATATGGTCCCAGTACCTGCCCTGGCATCTGGAGCATGGCAGGTAAATATTACTCACATAGGCAGCCTCTGGTAGCCCAGAAGCCAGAGGCCCTGTGGAAACCAACCTCTTCTCCTCATGGGAACTAGGGTACTCTCTGCTGACAACCCACGTCCAAAATAACTGACCTCTTAATATGCTCCCTCCCGGCACACCCTCCCCCGCTCCAAAGAGTCTTCTCATAATAGAAAGATGTAGGAGGGAGAGAAATAGCCTCTGCCTTTGGAGAGCATCCAATACAACAGAAGAAGTCAATGGATGTAGGTCCTGTACACAGGGGCTTCATCAAGAGAGAAAAGGAGTCAGGCACAGGGTTATAGACCCGTATTAGGAATGGTGGCAGGTGAGAAGGGCTCCGCCCAGCTGATAGTTGTGCTTCTGGGAATGCATCTCGGAAAAGGGACCTTTCAGTAAGGATTGAGCCCTTGTCCAGGAGGGGCACTGGTCTGCAGGAAGATCTGTGGGAAGAGAAGGTGACTGCAGCCAGGAACTTAGGAGCTGAATTTTTCGGGATGGTGTCTGAGCTGGGAACCGTGGTCAATGAGGGGCACTGGGCCAGTGGAGGGGCCCTTTGGAGCTGCCTTCCTTCAGTGCTGGGTCTCCTGGTTGATTCAGAGAGGATTGGAGATAGCCTTCTTTCCCCAGGGACTCTCACCTGGGGCTGCCTTTACCCCAAGCACATCTCTTCTGGCCCGGCTGGGGGAAAGAGAAGTCTTGCTGGGCACAAACGGGAATCTGGAGTTTTATCTTTCTTTGCCTGTCCCAGCACTCACACCTTAGGGCTGGCAACTTCTCCTTGGGGAGACCTCCTTGGGGAGGTTTCCTCAGGGTATGGGGAGAGGCCAGCTGAGGACTGGGCCAACCAGGCCAGGAAGAAGGGCGGCAGTCCCTAGTTTAGACACACAGACAAGCTGACAGCATGGTGTCCTGCCCAAGGCTGTCCATATTGTCAGGACAGGAGCTGTCACACAGTAGCACAGAGCCAGGGCCATCCTGCCTAGAGCCACAGCCATTGGCACTGGGAGGGCAGAGCTAGGTGCATTCTGTGGCCAGGTGTGGGGGCAGCATGTGCAGAAGGGAGATCAACAGGTACTGTTCCCAAAAGTGCTCTCTGATCTCAAAGAGCAAACCCACTATCCCCATCGCCTTAGATAGATGCACAGACTTGATCAATGACTACAAGGAGGTTCAGAAAGAGGAAGGAGGACATCAGTTCTGCCCAAGGAACCTCAGTATAGCTGCACAAGGTAAAGGCGTAATAGTCCTCTTTCCTCTTTGCCACCTGGGTAATGTTTTAAACAGAGAAACTTCGTCTTACAAACCACCTGGGGCAGTTTGGCTGTTCTACACCCAATCTCAAACCATTATACAGACCCTGTCTCTCGGGGAAGGCCTCACTTGTTCTCTCACAGGGGTGGGGATAATGGGCCACTATGGTTAGGAAACAGAATTTGCCGAAACTGCAACAGAAAGGATTCCAGGCAAGATTTTTAGAAAGTCTGTCATAAGAGTTGGGCACAGGAATGGGGGGGGGTGAGAATAACTATCTTCTAGAGAGAGAAATTTCTACTCATCTGGGTGGGCAGGAGGATGCTGAGATGACCTCTGGCTCCAACTTGAAGCTTAGAGGAAATTGGCCCCACATGAAAATTTTCTCTCAGTCCGGGTGGGGCTAAGGAGCAGATATCTCACCCCCAAGGAACATCCTGCTCAAATCCTTGATTTTCTTTCAGTTTCAATCCCTCAGCTGCCTTCAGCCTCAAGTCAAAAGGATATAAGCTGAAAAGACAGTAGTGAGACTACCAGCAGAGCACAGGGGCATTTGGATCACAGTCCCTGCTCCCTCTGCCAGGGAAGGCACGGAGCAGGCAGCTTTTCCAAGCCACCCAGAGCCCAGACCCCCAGCCACATGCATGAGCTGGGGGAGGCCTCCCTGGTAGACTTGAAGGCTCGGCTACCCCAGATGAAGAATCTGGTATTTCCTGTGGGACAGTTCATTCCTGACTTCCAGAAGAAAAACTGTTTCCCAGCGCTTTTTTTTTTAAGAAGTCTCAGCCTGGTGGGGAATTTTGAGAGGGAGGTGAAGGGGATGGGAGAAGTCAGAAACAGGAATCCATTCATGGCTCATTGAACTTGGCCTGGAAGAGACACTCGTGGCTGTGGAGTTAAGTGCTCCAGAGTCCTGAAGCTCCCCCGGCTCTCTCTTCTTCTGAGTGGGTAGGGAGAGGGAGGAAAGCCATATGGATGGAGAGAGGGAGTAGTCTGAGGCCCGGGAGGATCTGCTTAGGGGGCTCCTCAGTCAGCAGGGCCTCCCTGACCCAGCCCATCTGGCAAGTCTAGACCACAGCGTGACTCACCTCCAGGTCACCCCTACAGGCACGGTGCCCTCCTTGTATGCTCGCCATCCTAGGTGGACCTCCTCTGTGTCCCTAAGTCTCTGAGCTCACCCATGTCAAAGCACGGCTCACAAGGCCATCGCTGAACTACATGCCTGTCTCCCACACCAGCTCTCTGAGGACAGTGACCCTGTGTATCACCAGTTTTTCCTGAGCCTGGAATGCAGTCACAGTAAAACATATCTGCAGTTCTGAGAATAACAAAGGCATATTTCTGTAGCAGGTGATCTGGTAGGATCTATATAAGACAAGGTCATGAACATATAATCAAATATAGCCTACTGTTGAAAAATATAGTTTCTTCTATGAAAAAGATACCTGTACATGCATGTTTATTGCAGCATTATTCACAATAGCAAAAACATGGAAACAATCATGCTGCCCATTGGAAGTGAACTGGATTAAAAAAAATTTGTACATATACACAATGGAATATTATGCAGCCATAAAGAAGGACAAAATTATGAACTCCTCAGCAACTTGGATGCACTTAGAGTCTATAATACTCAGTGATCTATCACAGAAACAAAGAACTGAGTACCACATGTTCTCACTCATAAGCAGACCCTGAACAATTATCATAATACTATAAAAAATGAATTGGCAGTAGTGCAAACCTGCTGGAGTGGGGAATGGGCACACTTCATCAATAAGAGTACCTGGTCTCAAACCAGGTGAAGTGGGGACCAAAGTGAGGCCCAAACTTTACCTGTACAATGACCATTTGTATTCCTAACCCTGAATTGTATCCCACATCTTTAAAATAAAATTTTTTTAAAAAGAAGAAAAATATAGTTTCTAACAAGAAAAGACATTCCTAATTTGGAGTTCAAGTGGATTATGCATACAACAAAAAGGTCAAGAATAATGCCTTGCTCATCGAAAGTGTTGTAAATACATTTTTTTGTAGGGTGAACTTACATAAGTTTTGGAAAAGACTTTGCAAGATTCTACCCTGAGTGCAATTAAAAATGAATTATCTGTTGACAACAGCAACAAAAATTAATCCTCATTATTCAACTAGGAGGAAAATTTTTTTGTAGTGGGGAGAAGCCTGGCCTGGAGACAAGAAACAAAGCACAAAGATAAAAAACTCCATAGGAGTGCCACAGAGCTCCCCTCAGCTCACAGAGCCATCCGCCTCCCAACTCTCAGCCAAGGTAGGTCCAGAAAGGGCTGCAGAGCAACCTGGGAGGCCTAGGTGCCTGTCCCAGAGGACAGGCCCAGCTGGTGGTACTCTGAACCCCATCAGCCCTGCAACTCTAGGGGTGCGAAAAGGGGGAAGGTCAGATACCTCCATGTGTCTGTGTCTCTCCAATAATTAACTAAGGGTCAACTCCAACCAATGGCTGTCATATCTCTTTTCAGCACTAAAAGGGTGAACTAAATGGGGTGACATATCCTGTTTGGGAGGGGCCTGTGGGCTATGAGCCCTATCTAAGCTATAGACATCAGAGAAGCCCCCTGAAACCTATAAACAGAGTGTCCACTGGCAGTCAGTGCACACAGATATGCATGTTGATGAGGAGGGGAGAGGACAAGAGTCTCTTGTAGCCAAGGTGGGTGACAACGATCTCTGAAGGTATTCTGGAGAAAGCAGATCTTGACTGGAAAACAGCTGACAGGATGGGGATCAGGGCAGTGGAGCAAGAAGGGTCCCGAGGCAGGGGGGCAGGGCAGGCAGGTACTGAGCTGAGTGTGAAGAACAGGAGACCAGCACAGCCAATCCCTCACCTTCCCCTACAAACACCTCCACACCAGCTTCCTTATCCCCATGGACACCATCACTGTGACCACAGCTCCCAGACACCCCTATCCAGGGGTCTTCCACTCCTTCCTCTTCTTTACTTCCTCGCACCCACGCTGCCTTCCAAGCCAGGCAACAGGCTCTATTACTTCTGTCCCTGCTTCTCAAATGGATTATTTCCTCTCTGTGGCCATGGCTACTGTGCTAGTCCAGGTCTCATCACCTTTCTCCCTGATCTCTTCAGTTGGTTCTATACTTGTCTTTGGGGCACAATCAAAACCCCTAAAACCCAGCTTTGTGTACAGCGCTCCTCACTCCAAAATCCTGCCTGGCTCCTGACTGCCTTTAGGCTGGAGTTCCTTGTTATGATAAAGAAGAAAATTGAGGCCATGCTGTCCTCTCTAGCCCAGCACAGGCTGTGAGCAGGCCTGTCTCTGCTGCTGCTGGAGCTCCCTGTCTGCAAAGCCATTGGGCTCCTTCAGGGCTCAGGTCAAGGCCCAGTACCTTTACACCAGCCTTTCCCTAGAGTCCAGCAATCAGCTCCCTGTCCTTCCAGCAGCCCCTCCTGACACACTCATCAGCACTTGTCAGCACTTGGCTCCAACAGTTTTATCACTGTGTGTGTGTGTTCTCTCTTTCCAGAGCTATTGAGAGAAGATCCACTTCACCTCTCAGAAGGCCCTACTCCCTGCAGAGGGCCCCGCTGAAGTGGTAACTGATAGACAAGGCCTTAAGATAAGCTTTCTTCTTAACAAAACACGGGGCTCTTGAAGGCTTGGTGAGTGAAGGGACAGAAAGTAGGGCTGATATTTAAGACAAGGCACTCTCCCCTACTGGGCAAGATAGGACCATTTCAAAGTCTGCTTCCTCTGCTGCAGGGAAAATACTGGCTAAGTGGCAAGCCCAGGGGGCACCATCAGTCTTTCAATCTTTTGACAACTGTTAAGAGTAAATAGTCATTAGTGATTTTTAAAATTTTTATAGTGGGGAGGTCTCACTATGCTGCCCAGGCTGGTCTTAAACTCTTGGGCTCAAGCAATCCTCTCACCTCAGCCTCCCAAAGTGTTGGAATTACAGGTGTGAGTAACTGCACCTGGCCATCATTAGTATTTTCTGTTGATAGACAAATTCTCAGCGACCACCAGTATTCTGCCAAACTCATAGGAATTAACGAAGAGGTCATATAACATAGGGGTCTAGGAATGGAAACTCAACCACCTGAGTTCAAATCCCAACTCTGTTTCTCATGAGCTGTGCAGCCTTGGGCAAGGTACTTAACTTCTCTGTTAGATGGACATTATAGCTGACACTGTGAGGATTAAATGGATGCAAAGTATAAGATGCCTAGAACAGTGTCTGGCGCATGGTGTTCAACAGAGGCAAGCTATTCTCATTCTTAAACAAAATGTTTAAATATTTAGAATATTTTTTACAGTTTGACTCGGGACTCTCTCCGGAACTCCCTCCCATGTCCCTCCTAGGCTCCCTCTACCCTCTCCTTGTGTGACTTCTTTTAACCGATTTTTCTGCTGCTGCTCTGGATCTGAATATTCCATTTGGGACAGTTTCCATGGGAGGTGGTGCTGGAGTGACTGGGGTCCCTATGCTCTCTACCACTCAGGAACCAGTAGATAAAACACACTCCAGGCACTCAGGGTGTGAGAAGTGGCTAATGGCTCAGCATGGTTTCTGAGATCAGGCCTGAAGGTGCCTTACATGGTTTAGTCGAGAGGATTGTTTATGAGCAGCCGGTGCCTCTGGGTTTAAACCAGCAGCTGCCTGGCTTTAGGCACTTCACTTCACCCAGGGGTCTGAACTTCAGTTTCCCTGAGGTTGGAGCATCCAGGGACCTCCTGTTGTGCAGGCCTGTGTGGCCACACATGTTCCAAGGATGGTGACGGCCCACCCTCCATCCTGTCCAGAGACAGGGTTACCTAGGAAATGACCCACAGGGGTGATGGGAAGGCTGTGGCATCTACTCCCTGGACATCTTGTCCCAGCCTAGTAATCCCTCATGCCTTGGGAATGGAGGAGGCTGAACCAGCAGAGGCAGGGGGATGGAGAAGACAGCTCCTGGAGAGCTTTACCAATCTTTTTCACATGGGGACAGTCATGTGAAAAAGTTACCATCTCAACACACTAGTGGAAAATAGCACATTTTTCTCCCTGCTGGCCAATTTCCCCTTTACTCCTTCAGCACTTAGATTCAACATGCTCAGCTGTTCCAGATTTACTGTCCACGATGCAGAGAGAAGAGAGAAACTTCACCAGGAGCTGAGAGGGATCTTGCTAGTTTCATGCTTCATTCCAGCTTTGAAGGGAAAGACAGGCAGCAGATGAGGGTGAGGGAGGGAGAGGGGAGGATACAGCCAGGGGACGGCAAGGGGAGCAGCCCACAGGAGCAGCCCATGGGGAACAGCATTTCTGACGTCTCAGCTGACTGGGATTTGACAGGACCTGTCCACTCCAGCCTCTGATGTGGCCACCCTCTGCACCTCAAGGGTGCAACACTACTTCCCAGGGAACTTTTTTGTACCCTGCCCTGGCCAGAGGCATCAGCCTCCAATCCAGGCATGACTCTATTCTGCACTGGTAAACCTGTCCCCACAGCTGGCCACCAGAGAGGGGTGTGGATGTCTGCTGGCCTCAGAGCTCTCGCCCAGCTTGGGATTCATAAAAGCACTTTAAATCAAATTGAGGGTCCAGGGAACATACTCCTCTCACTCCTATCTCTTCCCCAGGTATAAACTGACCTGTCTGAAACCTCCAGACCCCAAAAGGCCACAGATGGCAAGATTTGGTGCCCCCCTCCTCTCCCCACCACCCAAGAATGTGAAATACCAGCAAACAAGTCTCATCCAAATTAGGAAGCAAGCAGCTGTGTCTGCCCGTGAGTGTGTGCCATAGGGGCTGTTTTGGGTTTTGGCTTTCCCCACAGGTCCCTTCAGATTCACAGTGCTATTGAGACTTTAGTTGCTGTTGACCCCAACTCAGAGCTCTGTGCCATCCCATCACTGCACACCCTTCCCCAAACTTACGATGTTGCTGCTAACTAAGCCACTCTTCACTCAGGACTCCTAGCTGGCTCCAGCCTCAGTGCCCCCATCTCCAGGCCTGCGAACAGAGCCATCTCCATGCCAGAGGTGTTGGGCACTGGCTCAGGCCCAGGTCTACTCTGGGAAGCCACGGTGGGGGGTGCACGAAAGGGCTCTGTCAGACAGACACTGAGACACGAGCATGTGCCACCAGGATCAGAATCCTAGCCCTCACCCCCACCATCAGGGCAGGTGCCTAAAGCCCCTGAGTGGGGAACAGGGCATTCCAGCCCTGACTATAGGCCACGAGCAGGGGTCAATAAGACCAAGGCTCCATGAACTGACAGTGTTTCTAATACAGGGGCCCCTTCTTTCCCAACCCCCACCCTCACTTACCTTCTTGGGAGAGGATGATGAACTTGGTGGTCTTGAGGGTCTTTCCGTTCAGTGTCCAGGTGATGGTAGCCTGGGGGTCAGAGGACACCTGGCACTGAAGTAGCAGCTTTTCGCCCTCTGCCACATGAACATCTTGTAGCTTCTCCTTGAAGGTTGGGGCTGTCCCTTGGCTCTCTGGATTTTTTTCATGATCTGTGGTCCCTGCATGCCCTTTCTTGCAGTTCACATCATTCTTAACCTCCTTCTTGAGTTCTTCTTTCCTAGTTGATTTTAGGGGCTCATCAGGCTTGGCATTGGCCACAGGTTGCAGGGTCTCGGCTGACTTGGCGTTGGTCACAGGTTTTGGAGTCTCAGCAGGTTTGGTGTTGGCCACAGTTTTCAAGAACTCAGAAGGTTTGGCGTTGCCCATGGGTTTCAAGGACTCTGAAGGCTGTGCATTGCTCTCGGGCTTGGAACTTTCCACTGCCTTGGCATTCAAGGCCTCAGCACTGCTGCTACCATTCTCTGCTGGTAATTTCTTCTTGCTGCCCAGCACTGAGCGAAAATCTGGGGTAGCAGGTTTAGGAGGTGGCAACTTCTCAGGCACTGGAGTCTTGGGAGTCCCCTTCTTAGCGAGGACGGAGCGGAAGTCAACCTGCTGGGGGCTATGCACCTTCCTCTCTTCCTCGGACACAGTCTTTGGCTTCACTTGCCGCTGCAGGTTGGCGCGGAAATCCATCTGCTCGGCCGGGATCTCCTTCAGGTCTTCTTCCGACACGGTCTTGGTACTCACCTTCTTCCCTAGGAGATCACGGAAGTCCAGCTGCTCCACCTCTTGCTGGCGGATCGCCTCCTCGGTGTGCTGCCTCGTCTCCACGCGCCTCTTCAGCACCCCTCGCACGTCCTCGCCGTCTTCCTCCTCTGGCCAACCCTGCCCTCTTGCTGGCCAGCCGGGCCTCAAGGTACCATAGCGGTCACCGCCACTACCATCGGCACCAACTCCTCCACCACAGAGGCCCTCACAGCTGGCAGGCTCCCTCCCCCTGCAACCAGTGAAGGGAAAGAGGAGAGTAGCAGAAGGAAAAGGGGCTGGGTAAGAAAGAAACGTCAGGGGAGAGCAAATCCCCCAGGGCGGGGTAGAAGGGAGGGAGGAGGGAAGTGGGGGCCCGGCCAGGCTGTGTTTATAGAAGGGAACATTGGTGAGAGGCACTGCATGCTTAGTTGGTTTATTACATCGGTAATGACTTCAGTAGCCTTATAAGGGTGTGTGCAAAAAAAAAAAAAAAAAATCACCCCCTCCTTTCCTCTACTCTCCCTCCCTCACTTGCCTTCCAATCTCTCCCTTTGGCTTTGGCAGCCTCAGCTGGAGGATACAAACAATCTGCTGGGCTGGGGCTGGGGCTGCAGGGACCAGTGGGGAAGGTGAGGTGGTGGCATAGGGCCTGGCCAGGGCTGCTCTAGGGGGCACTCACCGCGGGGGCGCTCTGGCAGGGCTGTTGTGCAGCATCAGTGACACCTGGCAACTGCACTCACCAACCCGGTTCCTGAAGAATTCAAAAGATCAATAAAGATCAAGAGGCTTTCTGGGCAAAGGACCTGCTTAGCGTCGACCTGGTCACAGACTGCTGGCCACCAGGGAGGAGGTCACTGGCTTAGCTGTGACCTCCACCCCAGACTTAGCAGGGCTCTCTCACCCTATAATCACCCTTTATTTTCCCAGCTCTTGTTTAAAAAGAAGAAAAAAGAATCTCTGGACAATAATTGAGGTAGGCATCTAGAAATAGGAATATTTTTCTGTAATATTTATATAATACAATCAATCAGCCACTTAACCAATAAAAGGGGAAGAAGACAGGCTAACCCTGCTGGGTACCATGATGGAGCTGCTCAGTCTAGATAGGCCCTGGCGAGCCTGCCCAGTGACCTTGACTCGGACTTCAAACCCCTTTCATGCCCACCTTCATGCACAGAGGTGGTTACTTCCCCTCTCCTGCTCAGGAATGGAGGCACCTCCCCAAACTCCACTCATCAATAGTGCTCTCAGGCGGGAACTGTTTGTGTTAATAACAGGGGTTTTCAGCCGGGATCGGTGGCTCAGCCTGTAATCCCGAGCCTTTGGGAGGCTGAGGTGAGTGGATTGCCTGAGCCCGCGGGTTCGAGACCTGCCTGGGCAGCAAGACCTCATTTCTACAATAAATCAAAAAATCAGCCGGGCGTGGTAGCGCATGCCTGTAATTCCGGCTACTTGGAAGGCTGAGGCGGAAGGATCGCCAGAGCCCAGCAGGTCGAGGCTGCAGTGGCCGGGAGCGGCCACTGCACTCCAGTCTGGGCGACAGAGTGAGAATCCAACTCAAAAAAAATAAAATAAAATAACAGGGGTTTTCCTACATGGGTGGCCCTTTCTCTTCTCCCTTCAGGTGGGGAGGGCTCCAGATTCTTCAAGTCCATAAAACTGTTCAGTCTCCCTGTGATGCAGGGCGAGCTGAGGCCCCTCGGTCTCTGCTGGGTGCCTTGCTGTCTGGTGGATCATCGCTCCAGCCCCACAAGGCTGCCATCTGCTGGCGTTTCTGAGCTCTGGCCAGCAAAGTTTCTGCTCAGGCTGGGGAGAAGGGGTCTGAGAAGGGGGAGGCAGGTCTGAGAGCCAGAGTTGACTCTTGATGGTCATAACGACTACATAAAATCAATCATTCCATTAAATTAATTAATTTAGAGACCAGGTCTCACTCCGTCCCAAGCTGGAGTGCAGTGTCATCACCATACCTCACTGCAACCTCAAACTCCTGGGCTCAAGCGATCCTCCTGCCTCAGCCTTCCGAGTAGCTGGGACTACAGGTGTGCACCACCATGCCTGGCTCACGACTGCACTTTATACAGCTCCCTCCAGCTTTCATGACATCCACACTCAGGGTCTTTCTTGTTCCTTACAACATGCCAGTGAGGTGTAGAACACTGACATGCCTATTTTAAAGATAAGGACAGGAGGCTTAGGAATGGGATCCTCCTTATCCCTCTCCCCAGTGTCCTTATTTTGTCCCAGGCTGTGCCAATGCAGGTGCCTTGGCAGATCCCTTAGCTCTTTCACCTCTCTCTCCTCCCCAGTCACCCATCCCATAGCCCATCCTCTCCTGGCCCCACTCCTCACAGATTCAGGGTTCAGGGATCCCTCATGTCCGGGGAATTTTAAGGTCCAGGGTGCTCCTTTGCTCAACAAACAGCACGTCTTGTTAGTGTCAGGCCCTGGGAAACTTAAGAGGCCCTCAGAGCACCCTGAGCTCTCAACACTCAGAAAGACTTATAGGGTTGGGTCAGCTTGTAGAAAAAACTCATGAGGTCACATTGGGGATGGGGCCAGGCTGCTGACTGGTGTTGGGGCTCTCTTTCCCTAATTTTCTTTCAAGCACAGCATTGTGGTGCCTGGGGTTGTCATGGAGCAGAAAGACCAGATGCCCAAGGGCTGTGATTGCCCAGAAGCCCTTTCAACATTGGCTCAGTTGAGTTTCCTCCTATCACAAGTAGAACACAGCCCAGATGCAGACATCAGGAGAAGACACTGCGCAAATGGCCCTGCTTTACCTCAGCCAGACCCTTGAAAGCATTGAATGGGGGGCCCATCCCCTGATCTGGAGTAAGCTGCTTCTCCCTGTGGGGGACGCAGGTAAGGGTTTCTGTCATTTTCCATGACCTATGCTCCAGGTGGGGAACACAGACTCAAGAAAACTTCTCAAGGTCCCCTGGTCAATCCATCCCCAGGCCTCACGCTGTTGCACCTGGGCAGTCTGAGGGGGTCAGAGGAAGGTGGAGAACTTGGGATATCAAGGCTGGCCCACTAAGCAGGTCATCCCTTAGGAGGTAATCAAAGGGTAACTGTTTCTATGACCATAAATGGACGTCTCTGCTGGGTCTTTAAGGCAAATCGGGTAAGTTTGCAGCCTAAAAAGTTCAGAGTGGCCTCTTGCCTGAGACCCACATGGCAGACAACCTGACCAGCTGGAACAAAGTCTTGGGGCCATCTTTGACATTTGCACATGCCCAGTTACAAAGTCAGGTCTGGGGCTTAAGAAGAGGCTCCTCCTAGGTGCTGCCACAGAGGTCTGGGGCTACCAATCCTATATACTGCACCTTTCACCAACTAACAGAGCCCTTTTGCTCCTGCTTCCCAAGCTGCAAATAAGAAGCCCATTCCTTGGTTACAAAGTCTTGGATCCTGTCCCTCTCTGTTCATCCAGTGACTTTTATATGCAAAATCAGTTTAAAGAACTAACTTCCTGGCAAGAATAAATTTTTCAAACATTTCAACTAGAATTGGGAACTGACTTTTTGACATCTCCCCTTTTGGTACAGGAGGCAAGAGCTAGGCAGGGGAAGGGAGGTAGAAACCATTCATCCATATCTGCCTCACAGTTTCAGCAGGAATAGACAGGACTTGCCCCCACCCACACCCCTGCACACCAGACCCCTGGCTTCCTATCTGCCATCCAGTCATCCCCCTCAAAAGGCACCCAGCTCTGCGTCTATGTCTGACTTCTGTCAGAATGAGACAAGCTCGGGGAGTAAGGCCCCCAGCAGGCCTGGCGCACACTCCTCAGGGGATCCCTCCACTGACTTGCTCCTTCTGAGCTGGGGACAAAGCCAAGGCCAGGGCAGCAGCCTCCCAGAGGAATGAAGAGGCTGGACTTTTGGGAGGAAGAAGAGGCAAGAGCTGCCTGGGTAGAGACTCCACTGTGGTTTCCCAGGTCCTCCAAACTCTCTCTGTGTACTTGAGAGAAACACCTTGTGCAGGGCCATAAGGAATGGAAGAGCCTCTGATTTGAGTAAAAAGATAAAGGTCTGGGCTGGGTGCGGTGGCTCACACCTCATTCCAGTACTTTGGGAGGCCGAGGTGAGAGGATTGCCTGAGCCCACGGGTTCAAGACCAGCCTGGGTAACTTGGTGAGACCTCATCTCTACAATAAATAAAAAAATTAGCTGGGCATGGTGGTGTGTGCCTGTAGCTCCAGTTACTTGGAAGGCTGAGGTGGAGGGATCACCTAAGCCCAGCAGGTCGAGGCTGCAGTGGCCGTGAGCGTGTCACTGCACTCCAGTCTGGGTGACAGAGTGAGACTGAGACTCTAAAAAAAAAAAAAAAAAGATGAAGGTTTGAACTTGGGCTCTGCTACTTACCTTTGGGTGGCCAAGAGCAAGTTATGACCCTGAAACCTCAGTTTCCCCCATTATTAAATGAGGAAAAGGCTAGATAACGTCTGAAGTCCCTTCCAGCTGGGACAGTCTAAGTTTTATGGCTGTCCTTAGCTGACCCCAGTCTGCCTGCCGCCCTCCCAATACAACCCTCCTCTCTGGCCTGGCAGACTTCCCATGGCCCTCTGCTTTGCTCTGCCCTCCTCCTGCACCCTTTCTTGCTCAGCTCATCCAACGACCAAGCCTTTTCTCATTTGCCAAGACTTAGATTTTCCTTTTTCCTCAAAATCCTACATAAAGTTCAGCTCCTCTAGGATGTCTGACTGGAGTAACGTAAGTATTGTCTCAAAGTACTATTCCTTCTGTACAGACAAGCGTTTTTACATATCATCGGTTTCCATTCTTTATATTGACCTAAGGAGTAAGAGTGTACCTTCTCCCCATTTTGGAGACAGATTTGCCTTCCTGGTAATAACTAGTTCAGACACCAGGCAAAGGCAGTTGATGTGTTCTGAGCATACTGCTAATAATAGTAGGGTGACCAGCAGCCCACAGCCATCCCAGCAGCTGACCACAGGCATCCCACCAGCTGACCACAGGCATGACACTAAGCTCAGCTGAGATTCTTTGAGCCTTGCCCGGATCAGCAGAACATCCTAACAGACCCAAAGACTCCTAAGAAACAATAAATGGATTTTTAAAAAAAGTTATTTTAATTTAAAGGCCACTAAGTATTGGGGTAGTTTGTTATGCAGCAAAAGCTAACTGATACAAGTATAAAGCACATGCCCAGAAAAGACCCAAGGGGATGGGGTACATACTGGGTTTTGCAGTAGCCTTGGCAGTTAGCTATAGCGCCTGTGTGTAGCTCAGAGCTGTGAACATGATGGGTTACATATGGAGAAATGATAAAATGCAGGAGAGAAAGTCCCATGCAAAGCTATCAGGTACTTGAACCAGGGCAGGTCTAACCACCCTCAGATGTGGCACAACTGCCTATTTGTAGATCAGGTGCAGATACGTACTCTTCCTCATTGCTTATACCAACTCCAGGGCCCAGGGCAGGCATTCTATCTCCATTAATCCTGAGTTGGCATAGAATTTGAAGAGTTGGTGCATTTTAAAGGTAAAGGGGGGGGTGGGATTGGCAGTTGAGGGAAATTCCTAGGGGAGGGAGGGGCATACCTCATCAACAAGGGTACCTGCATGATCAATGTTTATATACCTAACCCTGAATTGTACCCCACATTGTTATAATACAAATTTTTTAAAAAGGTAAAAGAACATTTCTGAATCACATTCACTGAACAAATAGCCACCGAGTGCTGACTATGGTTTAGACACTGTCCTAGGCCTGGAAACATAGCAGCGTGCTTCATGGGGCTGACCTTTCCATATAACCTAGAGGTATGGAGAAAGTTAACCTCCCTGTAGTGGTTTTGAAATGTCTACACATCCTTTGACACGCCTCTCGCTAAGAGGTAGAACTTAGTTCCCTCCCTGTGTGTGAGCTGTACTTTTGAACTCACTTCTAACTAATATAAAGTTGGGAGTGATGGTGTGTGGCTTCTGAGGGTAAGTCATAAAAGATATTACAAGCTCCAACTTGTGTTCTCTCTCAGATCACTAGAGAGGCCAGCTGCCATGCAAGCAAGACACTCAAGCATTCCTATGGAGAGGTCCACAAGGCAAGGAGTTGAGGCCTCCCACCAACAGCCAATGAGGAGCTGGGACCTCAGACCAACAGTCAAGTGAGTGAGACATCTTAGAAGTGGGTCCTCCAGTGTTAGTCAAGCCTTCAGAGACTGCAGCCCCTGCTGACATATTGCCTGCAACTCCAAAATCATCCAGCTAAACTGCTTCCAAATTCCCAGCCCACAGCAACTGTGAGATAATAAATGGTTTGTTGTTTCAAGCTGCTACATTTTGGGGTAGTTTGTTATACAGCAATAGATGACAAATACATTCCATCTATCCTCTTTCTTTTTCAACTTCAGTCCACTCCTCCCTCCTTCATATTCTTCATACAACACATCATGGGGCAACAAAATCTAGGATTTAACAAGACAGAGGATTCTGAGGATCTGAGTTCAGAAGAGAAGGTTCTCAGTGAACATCTGCCGTACTGAAGTGGAAGAAACAAAAGCTTGTCAATAGCACCAAGCCTGCGCATGCTTTATCTTCATGTCCAAGCCCCACATCAGCTTGTGCTTCCCTTGGCTTCCCAGGCCCAGGTTAGGGAAGCTAGGAATTTGGAGGGAAGGGGTTGTGGAGGCTGGCAGGACATGCAGACTCACTTGAGCAGGATCTCATACTGGCCGGCGTGCCAGGGCTGCACGTTCTTTAGAACCAGGGTGAACACGTCCTCATTCTGAAGCACCTCGAAGTGGCCAGTGTCTTTGGAGAGGGCTTTGCCATCTCGGAGCCAGTGCACGGTAGGAAAGGGGTCACCAGCTATGGCGCAGGAGATGAGGACACTCTGGCCCAGGGAGGCCGTCACTGAGCGAGGCTTGCTGATGAACCAGGGCTGGGTGCCATCATGAGGCTCTGGAAGTTGGCAAAGGGTTAGGGTTAGGGAGGGAGGCCCACACAATTCTCCATGGTGTGAAGGATGGGAGGACAGTGTGACACCAAGTAACAGCTTGTCCAGGAATTGCTTTGATTAGAAACACAAATACAGCATATCCTTTTCATTGCAAATCCATCTTGGTTAACTTCTCAGAGGATAATATTAACATGAATTTGTGTATTCAAAGCAAAGAAAGCACAGGGCACTGGGGTAGGTGCTAAACTAAACCCGATGTTTATGATTATGAGTTCTCACTGGCTTCACGTGTACTGAACTTTTCTCTCCTCTTAAATATAAATTCTCGAAGGGCAAGCATCCTGATGAGCCCATAACTTAAAGCTATCACTGCCAAATTGTTGGGTGTATTACAGATTTCCCCGTTAGCACTTTATGCAGCTTGTCACCAGTAACTCAGAGAGGAAAGGGACTTCAAAAAGCTGGGAAGGCCAGCCCTACCCAGCCAGAGCTTGTGATGCAGGATAGGGAGCTGTCCTCTGGGGTTGGGGTGGAACCAAGGGAGCAGAGGGTGCATGGTTGGAACAAAGCAGGTGGTTTTCTCACCTCCAAATCACTTCTGGAGAGGTCATGGCAGCACCTCCTCCCCACCCACTCTGCGTGGGCCAGCCTCACCTTGCACCGTGAGCACGGCCTGGGTACGGACCTCTCCAGCGCTGTTCCAAGCCTCGCAGGTGTATGTGCCCGTGTCCTCTGGGAACACCTCCTGGATACAAAGGCTGTGCTGAGTGCCTCTCTGTTCAAAGTGGAAGTCTTCTGACTCCTGGATCTCATTCCCGTTGTGAAGCCAGATGACTTCAGGGGGTGGATTCCCTGAACCAGGAAGAGAGGCAGGGGATCTTGTCAGGGAGGACCTTCCCTGGCCACAGGGCAACTCTGCACTTAATACTGTGATATTGTACTATGCATTCCAACACTCTACACTTCAGTTTCCCCATCTGTAAAATAGATTCTTCTTCTTTTTTTTTAGAGACAGGTCTTGATCATAGTTCACTGCAGTCTCAACCTCCTGGGCTCAAGGGATCCTTCTGCCTCAGTCTCCTAAGTAGTTAGGACTACAGGCATACACCACCCAGCCAAGCTAATTTTAATTTTAATTTTTTTTTTGTAGAGATAGCGTCTTGCCCAGGTTGGTCTCAAACTCCTGCCCTCAAGAGATCCTCCCACCTTGGCCTCTCATCAGCATTAGCCACTGAGACCAGACCTTAAAATAGGGATTCTAGTAGCATCTACCTTGTAGGTTTGTTGGGGGTCTAAATGAGTTACTCAAACCTGGTAGTCTGTTAGGACAACAGGTAAGAACAGCATCTGGCATAAAGAAAACACCCCATACATGTTCAGAGAATTATTTAACAACAGACTTGGGGGAACAGGAAGAACTCAGGAGTGAAAACATAATTTGAGAGATGAAAAAGAAAACCCAGGAAGAAAGGTTTTTAAAATTAGAATTTAGGTTGAGTGTGGAGGCTCACACCTGTCATTCCAGCACTTTGGGAAGCCGAGGCAGGGGGATGGCTTGAGCCCAGGAGTTCAAGACCAGCCTGGGTAACATAACAAGCCTCATCTGTACAAAAAATAAAAAAATTTGCTGGGCATGGTGGCACATACCTACAGTCCCAGCTACTCAGGAGGCTAAGGTGGGAGGATCACCGGAGCCCAGGAGGCCAAGGCTGTGGTGAGTTGTGATTGTGCCTCTGAGCTCCATACTGGGCAACAGAGTGACACCCTGACTCAAAAAAACAAAAGAACAACAACAAAAAGCAAAACAAAAAACAGACAAGTAAAATTAGAATTCAAACTGCTTGATGATAATCCTAAGTGTAACTGGACTCCTGATTGAAGTGGAATGTGTTTTCTGCTCTGCATGGCCTCACATGGTGCACCTGTATCCAGGCAATGGTAACTTCCCAGTAACTCCTTTGCATATTTTCACCAGAAAGAGGGCTCATTTTGTTACCATACAAACGTCATTCCAGGGTAAAGATGGGCACTGGCTTGCACAGGTGGATGGCATTTTCAGTTTTTACTAGGCTACTTTTCTGGACGGTTTCTAGGGATTTGTTGGGGGCATAAAAAAACAGCCATCTGTGAGGTTTTCCTCTGATGCAAGAGCTGAGCCAGCAGCTCTGTTTCCAGAGGAGCAAGGCCCTAGAGTGGGCAGCTGAGGCAGGCTGTATAGTGCCAGGCCTTAGAGAGGCTCCGGAGAGAGTAGACGGGCCTTCTGTTTGCTATGCCTGGAGGCCAGACAGCATATGCCTGGAGGCAGGTGCAGAGCGCCTCCCATCACTTCCAACTCAAGGATTCAGAATGTAGCACGGTGAGTGTGGACAGGGCAGGGGACTCAGCCCTATGCCTGGGACTGTCACAGGATGGCCTCCAGCCTGGAGGAGCAGGAAGACCATCTGAGCCCTTGGGTTCTCTCACAGCTTATCTTTATTGGTTCTGCAGCTCAAGAGGAACTAAGAAACCAAACCAGAAAGTGACCTCCAGGCTGTGAGAGGCACTGATCAGTGGCCAACAGCTATTCATGCACTCAGTGGCCAACTATGGCTGCTCCTGGGCTCGGGCACTGTGCCAGGAGCTTTCCCAGGGTTCTCTTGCTCACCTCTGGCAAGGACCATGATATCTCAGACCAGGATGCTAGTCACACGCTCTCATTTCCCTGCACCTGTTTTAGAAGGACTGCTGTTCCATCCTCTCACCTTAAAACCTGAATAGAGCAAATGAGAATATCTTCTGAGAGTTGGGAAGTCCTCACATAGTTGAGTTTTATTTTTATATCAGTTTTCAAAACCTTCCAGCTCCATTGGTCACACTGTGTTTTCAAATGAATCCCTTACTGCTCTAGCTATGGCCATCTTTAACCCCTGTACCATTTAACCCAGAGAAGACAGGAAAGAGAGGCCAAGAGTTGCAACTTCTTTGGGTCCATCTCTTTATGGTCTCATCTGATTTTCTGATGGATCAATGGTCTGAGCAGGCCCTGGGAGCAAAATCCATTGCAACCATGACATTTTCACATAAACCCCTGAGAGAGAGCTGCAGGGACAGACCTGACACCTGGACTGTCATGGTGACCTGGCTTCCATCCATGACTTTGAGATCAGAGAGGCCCTGCAGGAAGATGGGCGCGATGGGCTTGCTGGGAGTCACGGGCAGAAGGTACTCACTCTTCCTGTCATTCTTCTTCTCTGTGTGGTAGACAATGGAACATGCAGTGAATGTTCATTCATTCAACAAACACAGACTAAAAGACCACTCTGTTCATGACTGTGTTGATGCTCACGTTCCTACCAGAAACTGACAGCTAACAGACAAAGGGTGTCTGGAGGCTCTGGAGACCACGAGGAACAAAATGTGCCCAGTTTCTCTGCTTGGTATGATAGTGCTCTTTTTTTTTTTTTTGAGTCAATGTTTCATTCTGTCGCTCATCCTGGAGTGCAGTGGCATGTTCCTGGCCACTGCAGCGTCGACCTGCTGGGCTTCGGCGATCCTTCCGCCTCAGCCTTCCAAGAAGCTGGAGCTACAGGTGTGCGCTACCACACCCGGCTAGTTTTTGATTTATTGTAGAGACAAGGTCTCGCCAAGTTGCCCAGGTGAGTCTCCAACCCGCAGGCTCAGGCAATCCACTCACCTCGGCCTCCCAAAGTGCTGGGATTACAGGCTGAGCCACCGAGCCCGACCGATAGTGCTCTTGCCTGATAGCAGAGAACAACGAGATCTCTAGGGCCATGCCCCATTCAGGCTCTGTTTCCTCCAGAGAACTTCAAGGCAGGAGGCTAACACTTGGCATCTTGTGGTTTTTAAAAATACTTTTAGTTACTCTTTTGAATAAGTGATACACTCCCATGGCACACAATTCAAAAGGCACCAAAGAGTGTGTATAAAGTCTCCTCCCAGCCCTGTCCTCCTGCCACCATCTCTCCTTGGAGGCCACCAGTTTTCAGTTTCTTGTTCATCTTGCCAAAGAGGACATATGTGTATAACATACAAAAGGAAATATGTATATATTTTAAAATTTTTTTCCTCAGAAAATAATTTAAAGCACACTATACACAATGGTTGACATCTTGTTTATTTCTTTTTTTGTGGTTTTTTGAGACAGGGTCTTCCTCTGTTACTGGGCTTAGATGATTCTCCTGTCTTATCCCCCTGAGTAGCTGGGAAGACAGGCACACACCACCATGCCCGACTAATTTTTATTTTTTATAGGGAGGAGGTCTCTCTGTGTTGCCCAGGCTGATCTCAAACTCCTGGGCTCAAGGCATCGTTTTTTAACTTAATAATATATCTTGGTGACCTTCCTAAAACAGAATTGAAGAGCTTCCTTATCATTTTCTATAATTGTGTGGTGCTCCATTGCCATCCTAGGAGATTTTAAGCACATTCCAAAGACACCACACCCTTTAGAATGGCTACAATTAAAAAGACATCACATGGTAAGGATTGGTATTGGTGAGGATGTAGAGTAACTTGAAACTCTCATGTACTGCTGGTGGGAGTACAAAAAGGCACAGAATCTTCTGAAAACAGTTTGGTAGTTCCTTAAAAAGTTCAACACACTTCCCTTATGATCCAGTAATTCTACTCCTGGGTATTTACCCAAGAGAAATGTAAGCACATATCCAGATAAAGGCTTGTACATAAACGTTCACAGCAGCTTTATTCACAAAAGCCCACAATGGAAAGAACTCAAAGGTGAATATAAACAAACTGTTATATGTCCAGACAATGGAATATTACTCAACAATGAAAAGAATGAACTATTGAGAAACACCACAACAGAGATGATGACTTGCACAATAATTATGTTGAATGAGAAAAGCTGAACAAAGAAAGATTACATATTGGATGATTTCATTTATACAAAATTCTAGAAAATGCAAAGTTTGGTGATGGAAAGTATATCAGTGGTGGTGTGGGGCAGGGATGGGGCCAGACTCTAAAGCAAACGGCATGAGGAAACATTTGGGGGTGATGAAGCAGTTCATATTTTAAAATCATGGTGAAGGTTTCGTAGATGTGACATATATCAAAACTTACCCAATTAAACACTTAAACAAATACACTTGATTGTACATCCGTAATACCTTAGTAAGAACTGGGAGAAGAAAAAATCAGTGTTTCTGAGAGAGGGAGGGAGGCAGTACCAGCAAAGTCAAGGACAGGGATAAAAGGGCTGGCCTCCTCACCCCTATTCAGTCCCCTGTGGAGAAGGATTGGGAAACAAGCCTTTCCTCCTTCTTGGAATCCTCCCCCACTGGGCTCTGACCCAGCTCCTAGGAGCTGTAGAGGAGGGGCCACAGGGTGGTGGTGGCTGGCGGTCTAGTCCCACACAGGATAGCCCAGGTGTAGGATGGGCCCAGCCTCTCGACTTTCCCTGGGTCCTGTGAGCCAGGCAGCTCTGACTTTCAGTAGTTCCCTTTTAGCTGTTTTGGCTTTTGTTTTTATCAGGTATAGCAGTTGAGAAGGGGAGGGCTAACATATCTATCTAATGTATCTTTAACTTCAACTCTAAGTTTTGGGGAAAGGGCTTCTGGTGTTTTGGAGTCTTATCAGCACAGAGCCACAAATGCCAGACCTCCTCCAGGAAGCAGAGCCATGGGAGTATGTTTCTAGGGTGTGCTACAAATTTGGGCAAGTCCTAACTGCAAACGTGCTACTGAAAACAGAATCAGGCATGCGGTAGAGCTCTCTAGTCCAGTCTCTGCGGATGGGGAGTGACTGGGGAGGCCCAGGAAGCCAGAGAAAAACTTCCCCCAAAGAAGGTGCAGTCTGAAGGACATGGGGTCTGAGTGAAAAGGCAGGTAACCCCCGCGGTCCCCATGGGAGCTGGGGCGCTCAGGCCCCTGCTGTTTTCCTGTGCCCCTGACACAGGCATAGTAGCACTCGACAGAAGGCAGCCAGGGGGCCTTGGCAGAAGGTCCTTGGAGTGGGCTTAGGAGGCCCAGCACTGGAAACACAGAGATCCATCTTGGTTCTTTGACTGGGCTGCAACAGCCAGAAAAGTTGGAGGCCTCGGGAGAGTTGAGGAATTTCCTGTCTTGCACAGACTGAGAAGGCTCCAGGACAAAATGTTTTCGCCTCTTCGGAGCACTCCCTGTCCCCGCCTCTCTGAGGTCTCAGCAGAGTCCTCAGCCTCACGAAGCCCTGTGCAGTGCTGGTGGGCTCAAATTCCTAGGTGCTAGGACTCCAACTTGCTCTCCTTCAAGTCAGCGGCAGTCTCCTCCTTGACCCCACCCTCTCTGGGTTCTTCCCACAGCCTCTGTTTCCTGGCCTGGGACTTTGAGAAAGTCAAGTCACTCTATGGGTCACAGCTATTGGGGACTAAAAACCTATCTGCACCTCTCTCCCCTGGGAGCTCAGAAGCACGCACAAGAGGGTGACCTGGGAGCTGCCTCCCCACCTGGGGCTCACTGGGCCTCTGAAAGCTCGTAGTCCACCTGCAGCCATGGAGGAGACAGTGGTGGTCCACTGGGACTCTAGGATCAGGATCCAAACCCTTTGCCACTATCTGAAGCTCAGCTTCCTCATCTGACTCTAGTCATGGTATCCTCACAGGACTTTGAGGAGTTTTAAAGAGATAATAGGTGAAAATACTTTGTACGACCATTCATTATCCGTAAGAACATTTGTACGAGGCTGGCTTGAGAATCATCTCACACTTACCCATGTGGGCTCAATTACTCGGTGGGTTTATCAGCAGTGAAAGAATCAACAGAGGCCAGGCCCTCGCCCAAGGATTACAGACTTGTTTAAATATGACCTGAAGCAAATGCTATTAGGAATACAAATGTGTTGCTTTAAAACATCAGGGAATGTATCTCCAAATCAACTGAGAACAAGTTGTCACTGCACATACAGACATCCCCTGCCCCAGGAAATGAGTGGCAGGGACTGAACAGGAGGAAACTGGCCCACAGCGAGAATTCATTCCAGTGTCACCCATCCCCTCTGACCCTGTTCTTGTTCCCCATGGTCCTACGGCAAGGACAAAGGGAAGAAAAGACTGGAAGTAAATGTTCAGAATGAACCTGTTCTCAGACCTGCAGGCTGGGGTGTGTTTGCAACCCTCCCCATAGCAGGTGCAGGGTGAATCACATGGGCTAGGGTGAGAGTGATCTAGACCAGCAAATGGCCGAGTCATCCAAGTACTCAACTGCCTCAAGTTCTTCACAGGATGAGAAAATCAACCAAGCCTCCCTGCAATTGCACATTGCATTGAGATTCGGAGCCAGTGAGGTTCTGGGTGACTGGGTTTCTTTAGGCAGTCCAAGAGAAGCAACTCCATCTAGAATCCTGAAACCCCGTCCCATCCCAACCACCCTGCTGTACTGATGGAGAGGCCAGGCGAGAGACTTCACTGAGGTGAAATGACTTGTCCCAGGTCACAGAGCCAGCACAGACAGACTTAGGACTCGTACCCAGGCCTTCTGATGAAGCCAGGATGTGATGTGGGCATCTCTTCATAGGGAATCTGCCTCCCTCTGAGAGTGCCCAGGGTGGCTCTCCAGGACATACTGTCAACTGACCCACACCCTAGACCCTTGACAACTGAGAAAAACTGAAGCAGAACAGAGACAAGCTAGATAAAAAGGGCAATGTGTATGTATGTGTGTGTGTGTGTGTGCGTGTATTTTAATTCATTCCAAAGCCAAACAAGTTATTCTGCTTATCTGTGGCTTATAGACTTTATTAGTTTGTGTTTACTCTTTTTTTTCCTTTTCTAAGAGAAAGGATCTCACTCTGTTGCTCAGGCTGGTGTGCAGTGGTGCCATTACAGCTTACTGCAGCCTTGACCTCCTGGACTCAGGCAATCTTTCTGCTTTAGCCTCCCGACTGGCTTGGACTACAGGTGCATCCACCATACCCTGCTAATTTTTTTTTTTTTTTTGAGTTGGAGTCTCACTCTGTCACCCAGACTGGAGTACAGTGGCCGCTCCCAGCCACCGCAGCCTTGACCTGCTGGGCTCTGGCAATCCTTCCGCCTCAGCCTTCCAAGTAGCGGAAACTACAGGTACGCGCTACCACGCCTGGCTGATTTTTGATTTATTGTAGAGATAAGGTCTCACCAAGTTGCCCAGGCGGGTCTCGAGCCCGCAGGCTCAGGCAATCCACTCACCTCAGCCTCCCAAAGCGCTGGGATTATAGGCTGAGCCACTGAGCCCGGCTACCCTGCTAATTTTAAAAGATTTTTTTAAAAAATAGGATTTATTGAGAGGACAGAAAATTCCCCAGAGTGGGAGGGGACCTGAGGGGGCTGCCCCTAAAAAACATTTTTATAGAGACGACATTTTGCTATGTTGCCCAGGCTGGTCTTAAACTATTGGGCTCAAACAATTCTCCCGCATCAGCCTCCCAAAGTGCTGGGATTACAGCTGTGAGCCACTGCACCTGGTCTAAGCTCACTCTTGTGTGAACTTAGGTAAAATAAGAAGAGACTGCTATGGCTAACTCATGGCTTTGGCTGTGTGAGCTGAAGCAAGCTTTCCAACCTCAGCCTTGTCTCCTCTAAACTGATGGTGATACAGGAATCAGCAGATATTGGTGATAACAATACTGATAAGTATGACGTATACATCATCAGTATAGTGCACAGTAATACTGCAGGGTTTAAGATGATAAAAAAATAACATATGTAAAACAGCTAGAACAATATCTGGCATATACAAAGTATACAAATCCATGTTTTTTGACTTTCCCAACCCAACTGACTTTCTTGGTTGTGCAAGAAATCCCCTTCATAATAACTACAATGAGGAAAGTGCCCCAAACCAGGACTTTCACATCTAATCGGGCAGAGAGAGAAAAACAGTCACCATTGAGAAAAAATTTTAACAAATCCTTACACAGCTCAGCATCCTAGGACTCTAAAGGATGCTCATGGCTCATTCAGGGTTATCTTCAACATCCTCGAACCATTGGACAGATTGTGTCCTCATTGGATTGCAGGGGAGCTGAGAAGCAGAGAAGGAAGCTTGCCTGTCCTAAGGTCCTGGGTTTGGAATGGGCCACAGGGATGAGGATGCAGCTGGCTGGGTCCTGGTCTGAGTGCTTTCCCTCGACTATCCTGAGAACAGAGGTGGGGCTCCTCAATCTGGGAGCTTTCTGACACTGCTTGTGTTCATGCCCAGAGACCCTAGTTATCCAGAGAGCAGCTTCCCTGTGGTTGTCTTCCAGCTTTCATCTAGCCCTGGTCTGGTTTGAGGCAGGAGTGGAGAGCCAGGATCTGGGGCAAGATGTTCCCAGTGGCAATGTTACCTCTGGGTGCCTGAGCCTTCTTTGTCTGGGAAGGGCTCGCACAGGCCATAGCATGCAAATAGCAAGGGATGGTTCACTGGGACCCAGGGACAGACTTGCTACCCAGCTCAGATGGGGCCAGACTAAATATACCCCAGGTTTTTCCCACAGCTGTGCTTCCTGCAGCTCTGCTGAGACCAAGCCAGGGAAAGCCTTCTTCCAGGAATCCAGAAAGGACTGAGTCTCTTGATTTCCTATCCTAGGATTAAAGGTCTAAAGCAAATTCATCTGTTGTTCGGGTCCTTGGTATTGGCCAATGACTCTCCACCACTCACTGACTTGGTCATTACACTGACTGCCACTGTTCTACTTCGAGAGAATGGAAAAGGACCAGGCCTGTCCTCTATTGGAAAGACAAGACAAGATCTAAGACTAAGAATAAGCTGCACTGACCTCCTCCTTTTTTGAGTCAGGGTCTCACCCAAGTTGGAGTGCAGTGGCTCACCGCAGCCTCCAACTCCTGGGTTCAAGTAGTCCTCCTGCCTCAGCCTATTGACTGTTTTCTATAGAGAAGTAAAATTTCTTCTTAAAAACACTGGCTGGTAGTGGTTTTAGTTTAAAAACACATTGATAACCAATATGATAACAAATTGATAACCAATATGACATTTTGGAAAGCTCTTACTTAGAGAAAGAGTGAAACACCCATACTAACAACAGGAACATATTTTTACATTTTGCACTAATTCTTATACAATAACCAGTAAAATCACTCCTCAAACTCAGTGCCATGAGTAAGGCCTTTAGCTCCTCTTGGACTTGACAATGGGAGCTCCCTGCAGTCTTAGTCCTAGTGTCTGGCCATGACCTCAGCATCTCTGTCTATACTACAGTAATTCTCCTTATTTTTCCCTTCATACTCTTCCCTTTTCTCTCAGTGAGTTTTGCAGGAAAAACAACTCAATTCTGAATTCCTCTTTGAAAGTGTTTTTTTTTTCCCTACCTGCTAACTTTTGCTGTTTTCTGAAGCCCCATGTTCATAGATCCAGGTTTGCCTTTATTGCGGATCTACTGAAGATTTTCTTTAGGTCTTGAACATGAGCTATTTTCCTTCATTATTAAAATGCAAAATGCCATTCTGACAGCAAGTCTGATTAGCTCCCAACCCTGCTATACTATGGAAGTTCAACGAATCACTAGCTGAGGGGGAGTTCTGGAAGCATGGTCCTCCCCTCTTCCTTTGTTTGGAGCTCAAGATTCAGCATGGTCCAGAGATCACAGATCGTCCTCCTCGCTCTCCCTGAATTCCAGGATTCACTCTAGAGGACTCGTCAAAGGAGGGTTCCTCTCTCCCAGCTGAAGGGCAGCCCAGCCTCCCCACACTCAGGGTACTTCTGGAAGCTGAGTCCCTGTGAGGGATCTGCATTTCCCTTCAACAAAAGTCCATCTCCTGACCTGACGGAACCTTTTTGGAGAGTCTGCAAAATGGCTACTTTGGTGGCATAAAAAAAGAATCTTCCTCCCATAGCCTCGCTCTCTTTTGGTCTTCCTTCCTCCCACCAACTTTTCCAGAACCTAAGAAGCAAAGAAGAAGAGAAACCAGCAAGGAAAAAAATGAAAGGATCGATGATGGATGACGCCTTCCAAAAGATCTCTGACTAGTAATGATGAGATCGCTGGCTGGGAAGCGGAGACCACTCCAACTAAAGCCTCCCAACTGTCTCAGAAGTTATAATCACACTCCAAAAATGAAGTGAGGGCATCCAATCCACCCCACGCTGCCTCCCAGAGAGGCCTGCAAACCATGTTCTCCATGACACTGTCATCACAGGGGTTGTATTTTGCCATTGGTAACACAATGCTGTGATTCTGGAGGGCATTCTTGACCAAGGATTCCAAGCAAGTAGATAGCGAGTATGCCCTACTGTGGGCTGTAGAAGCAGAGAGCGATAAATCTCTAGACTTGCCCAATGAGCAAAATGAGGGTCAAGTTCTAGGATATGGGCACAAATGTACACATATACACTCAGAAGTCTTCCTGTAACATGAAGCTCCCACAGGGTACAGCAATCCAATTCTCTAGTCAGCCTATAAAAAGTAAAAATGTTAGTTATAAATTGATTTCACATTTAGCCGATTGCTTGCCTTCTTAGAGTTTAAAAGCTTGGGGACAGATGTTTTGGATAGACTAAGACGGAGCTAAATACTGGGTACACACGGACATAAGAATGGGAACGGCAGACACTGGGGACTCCCAAAGTGGGGAGGGGAGTAGGTAGGGGGGTAAGGATTGAAAAACCACCCACTGGGTTCAGCAGAAGCCCAAACCTCACCATCACGCAATATACCTATGTTACAAACCTGCGTCTAAAATATAAGAAAGGACAAGTTAAAATGGATATTTATTCTTCAATAAATGTCTCTTTAGCCAATATCTGCATTGAAAAAGTTGTCAGTGTTTTTAAGCTCGTGGAGGGCAGGATCCACACCCTGCACCAATGGGACAGATTACGCAGTGTCAAAGTACCTGTGCATAGCCTGGGAAGGGAAGGGAGGCAGCTCAAAGCTGCCTCACTGAGTGTCTCATACTAATGCGTCTGATAACAAACTGTGTCTCTACCAGTGTTTTTGTTGTCAAGCAAATGGCTGCCTTCACTGGCTCCCGCTGTCTTCATTAGGGGCTCTGTATCAAAACAAATACTCCAATAAATATACTTATTAAATTTTATTTTTTATTCTAGAGATCAGCTTTTTTTTTCTTTTTAACTTATCCACATTTTATGTCCTTAGGTGCCTCTAATAGGTCCAGCAGGCCTTAAGTTAAGTAAACAAACCATTAGGCTGAGAAACTATGTCAAAATGAGCACCGTTAGCAGGATATTAATAAATCCAGTCACTTAAGAATTTCAGCCTTGACAAAGATACTCCAGGGGGAAATAAATTTAACATATTCCTGCCCAAGGAAGCCCCCCACCAATGACTCCGTCCAAATGCAGTGAAATATTGACTGTTTCAGATCTTCTGGGCTCTAGAGAAATTTGGGCTAATCATCCTTTGGACTCATCCCAGGTCAGGTGGGAAGACTTTCATTGCCTGCTTAGCTTTGGGAATTTTTTTCCCCTAGCCTGTGAGGAGGAAAGAGGAATATTTGTTGAAAGACCCTTGAAAGGTAATCTGAGATTACCTGTACACTCTAGTGAGCACAGAGCCCTCAGGCAGGCGAGGAAGTTGAGGGAATGATTCTCTGTACTGCAGGGGAGGTTCAACAACTCAGTGTGCTCTCTTGCTCATTCATGGAACACAGGCTCCCATGACAGACCCTGCTCTGCACAGGGTTGTAAGATGTGGTCTCTCCCTGCAAGGAGCTTACAGTCTAGAGGGGAAGACGACTAAATAAGCAATTAGAAAAAAACTGAGCAAATTTTCACAGAATAAAATGCTTTCTGCTTACCCCTAAAGGTCCCCCATGAAGTACCCTTGCCTCACTCTCTGAACTCATATTCTACCACCCTTTTTCCTTTGTTTCAGCCATAAGGGCCATCTTGCTGTTCCTTGAATAGGCCAACCTTGCTCCTGACTCAGGGCCTTGCATGCCTGGAGCACTCTCTCCCTATGTCTTTGTCACACAACTAAAAAGTACCCCATCCACCCTTCTCTATTCCTGTACCTTCTTTTCTTTCTTTCTTTTTTTTGAGTTGAAGTCTCACTCTGTTGCCCAGGTTCGAGTGCAGTGGCATGCTCACAGTCACCGCAACCTCAACGTGCTGGGTTCAGACAATCCTTCCACTTCAGCCTTCCAAGAAGCTGGAACTACAGGCACGCACGACCGTGTCTGGCTAATTTTTTTATTGATTGTAGAGACGAGGTCTTGCCAAGTTGCCCAGGCTGGTCTCGAACCCCTGGGTTCGGGCACTCATCTCGCCTTGTTCTCCCAAAGTGCTGGGATTACAGGCGTGAGTCACTGCCCGGCCCCCTATTTTCTTAATAGCACTTGTCAGTTTGAAATGGAACCAGGCATTGTTGATTACTGCCCACATCCCCAACAGAATGTAAACACCACACAGGCTGTTTACATTTTCCCCAGAGCAATGCCTGGCACCAATAAATAGAGGGTGCTCGCTAAGGATTTGTGGATAACCAAGTGTAATAAGGGAAGTGCACGGTGTTAAGAGAACTCATTCTGGGTGACTGGGGTAGGTGTCCCGGGAAAGTGGCATTTGTGAGAGTTAGCCAGGTTTTTTGGGAGAAAAGGGTGAGAAGGGGAGGCCGAGAAAGCACGGAAGAGTGACTCCAGAAATTGCGTCAGAGTGCGGGTCAGCACTATCGACGAAAAAAGAGATGAGAAAGAGTCCCCCCCATCTGGCCTTTGGCATGGCGTCGGCAGAACGCTCAGAGCTGGCTTCCATCAGAGCTGCCCCCGGAAACAGCTCCCCAGGAGAGAAGACAACCGGAGGGAGAAGTGTTACTGCATGGCGCCACCTTGTGGCCAGAGCCCTGGGAAGGAGGCGCACAAGTCTACGGCTTTAGGGATCTGGCCCCTCACCTCCCTCCTCTGATTCTCTGACGGCCTCTTTCCTGCGTCCAGCAAATAAACAACATCGTGGCCAAGTGGATCTTTTGG
The DNA here is from genome assembly GCA_027257055.1 of Cephalopachus bancanus. NCBI lineage: Eukaryota > Metazoa > Chordata > Mammalia > Primates > Tarsiidae > Cephalopachus > Cephalopachus bancanus. Next base: position 1,419,661 of record JAPVLO010000022.1, on the reverse strand, counting down.
TAAACTACACCTCAGTCGTGGCATTTTTAATGATTTTATCTTGTTTAAAGGTGGGCTATGTTGGGCAATCCTCATCATAACAGCACATACTTATGGAGCCCTTTTCTGTGTTCTGGGGACATCGCATGTATTCATTCATTTAATCCTCACAGTACTGTGAGTGACTATCAGTATTCCCGTTTCACACAAGAGAAAGGTGAGGCCTGGAATGTTAACGGACGCACAGACTGCAAGGATAGAAGTGGCGGAGCAGGACTCACACGTGGGCAGCCATGCTCCCACTGCAGCCTGGTGCCACAGGAAGGGTCACAGAAACCTGGGCCTGGGCAGCCAAGGGAGAGGCTGGAACAGCGAACAGTGCAGTAGGAACAAACACCTCCACCGCAGTCTTCCCAAACCTCAAGCTACCCTAGAGGCCCTTTACAGAGCCAAAGGAGCTGCCAATAAAGCAAGAAAAACTCTCCAGCTGAGGATAGTGCAGGAAGCCGACTCTAGCCTCCTGAGTGCCTTGGGGCCCGGTGCCAGGGTGTCACTGTGCCAGGCTCACCCTACCCCAAATCTTGTGCAGACACAGTCCAAATGCTGCCAGGTCTGAGCGCGTGGCTGCATCTCTCAGCCTTGTTCACCATTTATGGTATCTGAGCCTCTGTCTGGCCTTCACAGGCCAGTAAATCCTCACACTGGAAGGGGGTTCTCACTCACACAGGCCTGTTATTAGAGCAAATCCAAACCACCCTGGCAGAGTTTTTGCCTGGGACCTCTCTGTGTCCTTAAAACATACTCAGATGGGCGATCATTCAGGCCCCAACCCTGACAGGCCCAGTAGTAAGGAGGATGGCCCCTGGCCGGTCCTGATCCTTCATCTGAGACCCCCACCTCCAGGGAACTCTTAGCTCAGCTGGGTCAAGCTAATCCAATCTAAACACAGACAACCCAGGACAGGCCCTGGATTAGCTGGGCCCTTGGCTGAGGCTGTGAAGAGTCTCAGAAAACGGAAGCCTGAGATATGAGGCCCAGTGTGTGCCATTCTCCCTGTCTCTGCCCATTATTAGACTTTGGGGCAGGCCATGCTGACCTCCACAAAAAGTCCCCTGGGGAAAGGTGATTCCTGCTCCCCTAGCCCTAGGAGATAAGGCTCTGAGCAGCTCTTACTTTCTTTTAAGTAAGGAATTATTACAATGTCCTGAGTTCTCTCCCCTCCCCCAGTCCCACGAGCCATGAAATTAGAACTAAGAGGAGAAATGGGGCTAACAGTATAAACTAGAATACTGGCTGGCAAATTCCCAGGGGCCAGAGTTGGGTTCTGACCCGAGTAAGGAGGGCTTCCTGGAAAGAAGGGTAGATGCCAGTTCACCGATGTCGACTCTGTTTTTTCAGAGAAATCAAGAGTTCAGGGAGTGTGCTCACTCCCAGCAGAGGGCTTCATCGAGCCAGTGTCGGTACACATTCTCTGTTGTACCAGTTATTTCATCCCTAAGGGACTGACATTGCCCAGCCCACAGTGGCCAGCCTCCTGCTTTGGGCCAGGGAACAAGCACTCTGAAAAAGGGCAGGGCATAAAAATGACCATGGACTTGAAAGCCACAGGATCTGGTTTCAAAAGACCAGCTTGGCTTACTAGCTTGGCACACTTAGACAAGTTACGAGAACTTCTTGAGACTTCCAGACCCTTCTGTGTAAAATCGAGACAGCACCCCTGGCCCCAGGCTGTTGAGGTCTCAATGAGGGAATACAGGTGAGGTGAAAGCATTCAGCATGGGGGTAGGGAGGGGAACGGAGGTGGGACTAATGGTAGTGAATATCTATCTGGGGACAGGGAGACACACCTTATCAACAAGGGTGCCTGAATGATGCATATTTGTAAACCTAACCCTTAACCATACCCCACAATTTTAAAATTAAAAATTAAAAAAAAAAAGAAAGCAGTAAATGTTCTTTCCCTTTTCCTTTCCAATAAAACCAACTCCTGCAGTCTTCTGGAAGGTGGCTACTTACAATACAGGAAACTCTCCTTACAGTCTGAACCCTGGGGGACAGAGAGGAGGTGAAGTCTCCTGCTTGTCTGATGGGAAAAGCAGACACACTCTACCCAATCCAAGCGCCCAGAGGACCCAGTCATGTACATGAGCTAGGGGGCTGGGCCCGGGCCCAGGCCCAGGATGAGGATGCAATCAGGCTTACCTGAAGGCCCTGGACTCCAGACACACCTCCCTGGGAACTGTCACCATGCCTGCCGATATCACAGCCCAGACAGATTCGTCTTGAGCCTGCGGCTCCCTGCAATTCCTTGGGACTAAGTGCTTGGCTGATCAATGGATGGCCATGATAATCAGATTACTAGACACCAGGCTGGTAATGTGTAAAGACAAGCCTGGGGTGGTGGGAGGAGGAGGGGCAGGAGTGGGAGTGGGGACAACCTGTGAGCCTCCGGAAGCCTCAATAACCACACTGTCGTCACCCAGTGTCCCCCAGAGTGTAAGCAGTCATTTGCGAGACCCCGAACCACATTGGGAATCCATGATTACACCCCCTAAGTCTTCCCGTGGTGTGAGAGGTTTTCTTCCTATTAGACCTGGAGCTTCCAGAGCCCAGGCAGCCTTTGCTTCTGCCCCTTCATCTTCCCATGGCCCCAGTGGGGTGAGGGACTGGGGTAGTGGCCACCTCTCCTGCCAGACCCTTTTCTCTGTGAACTCCTGGAGGTTATCTCCTCTGTCAGCCCATCTTCAGGCGTAGTGCTTTTAAGGAAATCTCTCCACTGTCCCTAAGAGGTTTCAGCAACTCCTCCTCTGTGACAGAAACTGCCTGTGGTGATGGTGGAAAGTATCACGTGCACCTCTGCTTCCTGGAGTTTAGCCAGTAGTACCATTTTTCTATGATTGTGCCCTTCCTCCAAAGCAGATATATCTGCAGAAAATGTGCTTCAAGTGAGGTGCCTGGAAGTTCCTACCGTGGACGGTGACACGGGCACTGCAGGACACCTGCCCCAAGACATTCTCAGCCAGACAGGTGTAGGTACCATCATCCTCCGGCAGGGCGTCCTGGATGTGCAGCTCGGCCACGCCGGCCTCACAGGTGGAGCGGGCATACTGGATGGGCTGCCCTGGGGAGGAAGCACAGGGAGGCTCAGGCCAGGGAGTGCTGGTGGTGGAACAGTAAGTCCTGACCTCAGCAGGGTTACTGCGTCGTGCCACTGGGGCTTGTCATGCTTGCTCTGGTCCACTGAGGGCTAACGATGTGTCAGGCCCATCTCCAGTCAGCTGGACAGAGGCCTTCGGGCTAGATAAAGAGGTGGGGCTAGGGATGAAGGAGAGGGAGCAATGGCGTGGGTGGGGGAGGAAGACGGCCTAGAAGGATGGGAGAGGGGGAATTTAGAACACAAGAGGGAAAGGGAGATAGCTTTGGGCATTTGTTGTTCAGCAGTCTCCAAATCCACATCCTTAACTTCACAGAATTCTAAGCCTGGAAAGAATCTTAGGGTCATTTGGCCCACAGCCCAGCCTCAGGCAGAACAGACCTTGCACAGACAGAACGTGAGTCTCCCAGTCCCTTTTAGATGTGTCCAGAAATAGTGATCCCATTTCCCATTGGGGATATTTATCAAAAGGCAATTCTGCATCCCCAACCTAATGTTGCAGTTAGCTGCATTTCTTCTGTGCAATTAGATGCATTAATATTTTAGGGTTCACAGAAAAGATGACTATGGGGAACTAAAAAAGACTCTGGCCCCTTTTCCCCAGAGTCCCTTCCAATGAGAAGCCCTTGATTCAGGTCACATAAAGTCCTGTTTGGAGACAAGAGGGCATGTAATGAGCTTTAGTGTTTTCCGTTATGCTGTATGTTCCCGGGATTTTATCATTCCAGAATGCAACTTTTCATTTCCAGGAAAAAAAAAAAAAATCTCAAGACTGAAGATGCTGGCCTTAGAGCAGGAATGTGTCCATTTGCAGTATAGGAAGCAACTGTCAGTTTCTTCCCCTGCCAGGTCCCAGGGTCCTGGTTTGCACTTCATAAAATTGGGGGTGGGTGGTAGGGGAGGGAGAAAGTACAGAAAAAAGTCCTCCCCTTGCAACGCAATGTTTTCTTCTGCACATAGCAACACTTCATGTCTCCATGACAGTTTGGCAAAGAGACCGCCAAGCACGCCACAGGGCCAGAGGGAAGAGATTCTTCCCAACCTATTACACTTCATAAAAGTGGGGCTGAAGGTTGGAAGGGGCAGGAGCCAGGATCCTGCTACTGAGAGGATTGAACATTGCTCTTTGTTTTTATTTTTTTGTGACATTGACACCCTCAAAACCTCTCCTTGAGAATACCAGTACATTTCCTGACTTTATTCAATTTGTTTTGCTGTCCAAAGTATGTGCTGACAAGCTTTTTGAGAACTCTCCTTTTACTGGAGCATAACTCATTTTTGGTCCTGCAAACATGGGATGGGATGGAGGTCCCAGAAATGTGTTGTTGGCTCAGGGCACATCAAAATTGGGAAACATTGAAATCTTCCACTTCAGAGGCTGGGTTGGACCAGAGGTGGTGGCCAAGGAAAGCCAACTTGAGCCACAATCGCCCTCTAGTGGAGATAGAATGGAAGCACCAAGAATCTCCAAAAATGCACAGTCCTGAGTGGTGTAAACCAGCAATGAGCAAATTACATCTCCAGGGCCAAATCTGACCTGCAGTCTGTTTCCGTATGGCTTGCAGCAAGATTAGTTTTCACATATTTTAAATGGTTAAAAAGTAAAAGGAAGAATATCTCATGACATGTAAACATGTGAAATTCACAATTCAGTGTCCATATATAAAGTTTTGTTTTGTTTCTTTGAGTTGAGGCCTCACTCTGTCACCCAGGCTGGAGTGCAGCCGTAATCAAGGCTCACTGAAGCCTCGATCTCCTAGGCTCAGACAATCCTTCCACCTCAGCCTCCAGAGTGTTGAGATTACATGTATATGACACCATGCCTGACTAATTTTTTAATTTTTTTGTAGAGATAAGGTCTTACTGTGTCGCATAGGCCAATATTGAACTCCTGGAGTCAAGAAATCCTCTGGCCCCAGCCTCCCAAAGTACAGGGATTATAGGCGTGAGCCACTGTAACAGGCCCTATAAATAAAGTTTTATTGCAACACAGCCATGCTCATTCATTTATATATTGTCTATAGTCACTTTTATACTGCAACAGCAGAACTGATTAGTTGTTAAAGCGACTGCATGGCCCAAAAAGCTGAAGATATCTACCATCTGATCCTTTATAGAAAATGTTTGTTGACACTTGGTCTAGACCCTGAGCAAGACAGAAGTGAAACTCTTTTATTCAGATCGATTATTTGTCCTTACTGTCCATATTCTGTTCCAGTTGCAAGGAGGCTGCCTCCTTGTAGCCAATCACAGGACCCAACAGGAGTTGTGTCCTCAGGTGAGGGGTAGGAGGGAAGGAAGACCTCAATTTTCACTTATCTTCTCAAGAAGACTGCATGTAGAAAGACAACATGGCACCTCTTTTCACGAATTAAGACGGCTTTTAGCAAAGCCTGAGCAAACTATCCCAACAAGGAAGGGTCACAGGCCATTATATCAATGACACAGATACAACCGGGGACTATTTGGCACACAGTGGATGGCATGGGTGCTGCTACCCTCTTAAGACGTGAGAGCTGGCTGAGACCCCGAACCTTCTGTTCCAACCCATCTCCTCATCAATAAAGAAGCCGAAATCCAGACAGGTAAAGTGTGCCAGGTCTCCTGACCACTCAGTGGTGGAGAAGGACAAATGCCTGTGTCTCCTGACTCTCAGCAGGGGTTCTCCATCCTCTCGTAGAAACCTGAAGTAATCTCTGCTCAGTCTCATCAATTTAATAAGTTGCTTCCCTTCCTAAAATCAAAATTCTCCTACACTTTTGAAATTAAAAAGCCTTTTTAATAAGAGAAGGGTGATAAAATATGACAATTAATTTTTTCAGAGGACCTTACTTGACAATAACCAAAAAGAGTTGACGTGTCTCTATAGGACTATAAGATTAAAAAGAATAGCTGGTCTGTGAACCTTAGAACCACCTGCCACTAAAGAAAAGGTGAGATTTCCTCAAGTAACTTCGGTGTAGCTCATTAGTTTGTTAATTTATTTGTTCATGTATTGACTCAACAAATATGAATTGAGGACCTAGTAACAATCTGACCATACGAAAATAAACTAAATTGCTGGTGCATCTATATGTCTGGCACCCCATTAACCATTTTATAAAAATAATTTATGCAATTTCATGACTGCCACTCTGCAGAGTAGGTAGCACAGTCCCATCATGCAGCTGAGAAACTCAAGACTCAGACAGGAGCAGTAACTTGCTTGGCCAGTCAGACTCCCAGTTCCTTTGCTCTCTGTACCCCGTTTCCTTCTTATGCCACTGGGATGTCCGAGGCAAAAATGGTTCAGAGAGGTAAGTGAAAATTCAGATGAGGCCAAAGGGCCCAGGGGACTGCAGCAGAGGGATGGCGCGGGGGACTCACCATTGAGTAGCCAAGTGATCTGGGGCACCGGGGTCCCCTGTATGGAGCACTGCAGCACAAAATCCTGGCCCTCAATGACAGTGCAGTCCTTCAGGACACTGGAGAATGAGGGGGCCACCTCCATCATGGTCAGCTCTGTGAGGGAAAAGAACAGGTCATCTCAGATCACAGCTTGCCCACTCTGGTGACGACTATTGTCACCCCGAGTCTCACAGGCATGTCTCACTGTCATGGGCACCTGGGCCTCCTCAGCAACCTGACTTTGCCCTATTTCTCTTCACAATTAGCACCTGTGGTACAGAGACCTGGCGCCCAAAGCAGAGTAACTGGCAGGGGCTTTTTCACAGTCACAAAACACCCAAGGTCTGGGGTGCTCAGAAACTGGGCCTGCCCTCTGTCCTCTGTGACTAAGGCACCTCCTGTCTTGTCTTTTTTTTTTTTTTATATATGTCCCTTTTCATTACAGAGTCATAGAGCAGCATTAAATTTCATTCACCTTACCTACAAAAAAATCAATAAGCAAGTAAAAAACATATATAGAAATCAAAAGTTAAATTTAAAATTCAAAAGATGTACTTAATACTTTTAATAGATTAAACAATTTGGGTCTTATTCAATTTCACCCTGTAATAAATATATTGCTTTCTTCCTCTCAGAAAAAAAAGCATAAGTATTATATTGTTCATTTGCTGTCTTTTTTTGTTTCTTTTTTTTTTTACATTTACTGTCCTGAGGCATCCTGAGAGCTCCTTCTTCCTACTTTCTTTGTCCTACTCTACTTTCTTGTATCTCTTATCTTCTTTTCCATGTCTCATTGGTGATTACACAGCCTTCAGAATATACATACACACACACTCACACACACACACACACCACACACACACACACACACACACACACACACACACACACACACACATATTTTTTTTCCTTAGAAAGCAGGATTTATTGAGAGGATGGAAAAGCTCCCACAGTGGGAGGGGACCAGAAGGGGTTGCCCCAGAATATCTTTTTAACTGTAGAATCCATAGGTCCACTGTTGAGGATGTTTCCATCTTAAATTATAATTATTTTTTCCAGTTTCAGAACTGGATCAAATGACAAAGCACTCACATGTTTCTGGTTTTCTAAGTGCAGTTTAAGCCTCAGACTAGGTCAAGGGTTCAGAATTGCTAGGGGCCTGGGAATATGTATTATCAACACTCCCTCTTGATTCTAATGCACATTCTAGTTGAGGACCACTGAGTTGAACTTTCCAAAAGCCTTCTACATCAGTGAGCTGGGGAATATCTTGTAGTTTGGCGACCTCAATAAGAGCAGTAGGGATAGATAATCTCTTCTACAACAGTCTCTTCTAACAGCCACCAGAACTGTCAAGGTGGCTGATAGATAGATAAGAAAAGGTAACTGGATTTGGTGATGAGATGATATATCACTAGGACCTTTCAAGAAAGCCTATTCAATACAGAGATGAGAGCAAAAGCCATGCTGTATTTCAAGGGTTTGTGAGCAAGAAAACTAATATCTGAGGCCCTAATATGTGCCAGGAACTTTTCTAGATGTGCCTGTAACAATGCCATGAGGTTGTTATCTTGAACTCACTTTACAGACGAGGCTCATGGTTTTCCATAGTTGAGCCTGATGGTGAAGCCAGGTTTTTCAGCCAGCTCTCTAACTCAACAGCCATACTTTCTCCTCCAGACCCTAAGGGAGGGCAGGTGGTAGGAGAGCAGCTACAAGACAGAACGCAGTGCATCGGGACAGGAGTGGCACTGAGGGAGGGATGGATACACTGCTCTAAGAGGTACAGGGAGGCACCATAACCCACCCCTTGCCCTGACCAGTGTCAAGCTCCCTCATTAGAGAAACAACTTTGAGAATCATGAAAAAGAATATAGTCTTTTGTGCCAGGCTAACTTAGGTTAGAAATACGCTCTTTTTTACAAGCATGTGAATGTGGATAATTCACTTAACTCAGTATTCTCACCTGTAAAATTCTAATCTGTAACTATAATTTTCTCATAAGGTTGTTGACATAAATAAAATAATGCAAATAAAGCATTTAGCACAAAGCCTGGCACACAGAACATCCTCAGTGAGCATTAGCTGCTATTATCACATGGAAGCTGTGCATAGAGATTCTGCATGCAACAAGCGTAGTCTGGGGGTGACAGAGAGTAGAGGGATAAAGTAGGAACTTGAGGGGCGGTCAAGCAGGAGGAAGACTTTCCTCTTTCAGCACAGGGAAGACCAGAGCATGCTTGTAGGAAGGAAAAGGAGGCCTCTCAATAGGGGAGGGGAGAGATTGAAGAAATGGTGGAAGAGTAAATCTTTGTTAGATCAGATCAGATCTTTGTGAAGAAGGGAAGGGACAGAAAGAGAAGCCTTGGGAAGGGAAACAGGTAGCTCTTCTGCAGTAACAGGAATGAGAAAGAGGGTCTGTAGGAGGAGCTGAAAGAGCCCATGTCAGATGCTTCCTGGTAAAAGTCATTTGCCAAGAATGAATGGGGTGTTTTGGAGGCTGGAAAAGTTTTACAACAGCTAGTGTCTTCAAGAAGATAGGGAGCCAAGAAGTACTTCTGGAATGGCAGAGTAAAGACCTCTGAAAATCTTCTCCTCCAAAAAAGCCACAACAATACTGGCAAAAAGAGTCAAATCAACTTTTTCAGAACTCTAGAAATTAGCCAAAAGCTTACAACATTCTGAAGAGTATTCACTTAAAAACAAACAAAAACAACAAATTCTCCCCAAATCCCCAGTTGAATCTTGGTAAAAACAGTAAGCTTTGTGGCATTTTCATTCCCATCCCCTGGTCCCAGCTCTGAGGTAGCTTTGAAAACCAAAAGCAACTATGATACTTGTGAAAACCAGTCACTTAGCAGGGGGCAGGATGAGTTTAGAATCCACCCCCAAGAGAACTGTCAGTATTTGACCTGTCTGGCAGCTCTCTCAATAGCTCCATTTTCAGGGTGGTCTTTATTTGACCTGACTCACAGTTTGCTCTATGTGACCGGTCCTATCTCCAGGGTGTTTGTTGAAAACAATCAGTGACAATGTTTAACATCACAGTTACTTGAGGTAGCAATATCAGTTGGGGTAACAATAGTCTGTTAGAAGGAAAAATTGGGGAATGAGATGTCCAGGCTTTGAGAACCTCTGGTAGATTTCTGAGAACCTAGAAGGCTACATGCATGTGCAGGGCTGTGTGCAGCCCAGGAAAGACATGAGAAGGCCCTCCTCTCTCAACTCTGGCTGACCTGGAGGCCCAGTGCACACAGGAAGTAAAGGCTAAGCTGGAATTGTAAACTGTTGGCTGGAGCATTGATACCATGTCCCAACACATACATAGAGCCCCTTGTCAAAGGAGATGTATTGGTTCAAGGCATTTAAGGAAATCTCTATCTAATCAATTAGATGGTCACTAAGCTAACCAAGCAGAGACTTCAGTAGTCACATATGACAAATTATCCGGACTTACAGAATGGAAGAAAATCATTGCAAATCATAAGTCTAACAAAGGACTTGCACCCAGAATATATAAAGAACTTTTATAATTCAACAATATAATAGCAAATGACCCAATTTAAAAATGGGCAAACCATTTGAATAAGTATTTCTCCAAGAAGATATACAAGTGGCCAATAAGCATACAATATGGTGTTCAATATCATTAGTCATCAGGGAATTGCAAATCAAAATCACAGTGACATGATTGTGGATGGCTATAATTAAAAACAAACAAACAAGTATTGTTGAGGATATGGAGAAATTGGAACATTTGTACATTGCTGGAAGAATGTAAAATGGTACAGCCACTATGAAAAATAGTTTGTTTCTCAAAAGGTTAAACACAGAATTACTATATGACTCAACAATTCTAATCATAGATTTAAACCCTCAAAATTGAAAATAGGTATTAAGAAAAACTTGCACACAAATGTTCATAGCCACATTCTTCACAATAGCTAAAAGACAGAAATAAGCAAATATATGTGAACTGATGAATGGATAAACAGAACATGTTCTATCCATATAATGAATATTATTCAGCCATCAAGATGAATGAAGTACTGATACCTGCTATAACATAGCTGAATCTTGAAAACATTATGCTAAGAGGAAAAAAGCCAGACACAAAAGATGTCATGTTGTATGGTTCCATTTATATGAAATGTTCAGAATAGGCAAATCCATAGGGACAGAAGGTAGATTAGTGGTTACTGGGGCTGTGGGAGTGATTGCTAATGAGCAGGATTTTAGGGGGAGGCAATGAAAATGTTCTAAAATTATATGATGGCAATGACTGCACAATTCTGAGTTTATAATTATACAATTTAAAAGGGTTACTTTTATGTTATGTGAATTATATCTCAATAAAGCTGTCACACAAAACAAAATAAGATAGGGAGTCACCCTGAGATGAATTATCCCAAAATGCAAACAGGCTAAAAATAGTCTTCCGCAAGACTAAGGTAAGTTCACAGAGGAGGAAGCCATAGGAAAAACTGGGTTCTCTGGGCACATCATTAATCTGTGATAAACCTGACACCAGCCCAGGACACAGAGCCTTGGCCTTAAGGATGAGACTTGGGCTGCTAGACCTGTGAACTCTGTCTACAGGAACTCCCACTCCCAAACAGAATGGATAATATTCCTTGCAAAATAATACACAAACATAGTAAAAATCCCAGTTAAGGACCGAATCAACAATAGACAGTGAAAAAGTAAAACCCCTACTTCTTCCCAAGCGCCCCCAGTTTCTCCCATGCAGAGACAACTTGTGTACCTTTCCAGAAATGTTTTGTGCACACATAGGCATGCTTTCACATGTATATACACAGATCTTTTCTTCCTTTTACACAAACTGCATAGGATGACCTACAGCTTGTACTTTGTTCTTTTCGATTTCTAGTGTATCTTGGACATGTTTCACTATCAGAGTCTGCAGATTGCTGCATGCATGGCATTCCACTGTATGTGTAAACCATTATGTTATTTTTTACCAAATGTTTATTACCAAAAATGTAAAACATATATATAAGTAGAAGCAGTGCAGTGAATCCCTGTGTACCTTTCTCTCAAATATCATTTATACCAATGTTATTTCATTGATATCCCTGCCAGTGCACCCTAAATATAAATTATTTCTAAGGCAAATACTGGAAATCATGTCATTTTATCAGTAAATAACTCAGTTTGCATCTCTAAAGTAGATGAACTTTTAAAATAATAACCACAAGGCTGGGCACAGTGGCTCACACCTGTTATCCCAGCATTTTGGGAAGCCAAGACTGGAGGATCATTTGAGGCCAGGAGTTCAAGATCAACCTGGGCAACATAGAGAAGACTCATCTCATCTCTACAAAAAAAAAATCAAAAAAATTAACCAGGTGAAGTGACATGTGCTTTTAGTCCCTACTTGGAAGGCCAAGGTGTAAGGATTGCCTGAGCCCAGGAGACTGAGGCTGCAGTGAGCCATGATTGTGCCACTGCACTCCAGCCTAGGAGATAGAATGAGACCCTGACTCAGAAAAAACAAACAAACAACAAACAAAACACAAGATCACTATCATATCTTAAAATAGCATGAATTCTTTTATATTAAATATCTTTTCAATGTCCAAATTTTCCTGATATTCTCATAAGGTTAGAAAAAATTATCTCAATCAGGATCCATACAAGGTTCGCATGTTGTAATTGTAGATGTTGTTTACATATCTTTTAATCTATGTTTCCTAAAGATTGTCTCTCTCTTCCTTTTTATTTTTGCTTACAATTTATATGTAAAAAAATGAGTGATGGTTATTTGTCCCACACAGTTTCCAAGTCTGCAATTTGCTGATTCTACCCCTGTGGTATTGCTTAATAGGTTTCTCAAGGGTATGACATGGGTCTGGGGTCTACTTATGCATTCAGAGTCAGGGGGATATTTTATAGAACGATAGGTACAAGAATATTTATCACAGTTTTGTTATGGTAGTGAAAAATGACAACAATTTAAATATTTGACAATAAGAACATACCTAAATTAGATACATTCATTCTATGCAATAATATTGGGACATTAAAAATTATGATTTCAAAGAATATTTAATAATATAGAAAGATGGCTATGTTACATGAGCAAATTAGGATAGAAAGCAGTATATAAACAGCACAATGCTGACTTTGTTTAAAAAACATTAAAATATCATTTATTTCAGAGTCATAAGATTATATATTGTTTAAATTCCCCACAATGAATATGCATTACTTTTATAAACAGATATTACAGTAAGCATAAAAGTTGTGGGATCCCATGCATCTCACATTACTCTAAACCTGTATATTTAGTGAACACTTGGTTCTTTGTGGTTACAGATGTGAGTCATGGCACTATTCAAACAGCTGAGGAACCTAAAACAGGTAGCTCTCAGTTGAGCTGGGAGTGGGGACTGGGTATGTTTATTTAGAGGTGATTCTGAGGTGAACTGCTGATTAAGAATCATTAGCTGGCCAAGTATGGTGGCTCAAACCTGTAATCCCAGCACTTTGGGAGGCCAAGGCGGAAGGACTGCTTGAGCCCAAGGGTTTGAGAGTAGCCTGGGCAACTTGGTGAGGCCATGTCTCTGCAATATATCAAAAAATTAGCTGTGTGTGGTAGCATGCACCTATAGTTCTGGTTACTTGGAAGGCTAAGGCAGAAGGATCACCTGAGCCCAGCAGGTCGACACTGGGATGACCGTGAGCATTCCACTTCACTCCAGCCTGGGCAACAGAGTAAGACTGACTAAAAAACAAACAAACAAACAAACAAAAGCCAAACACGAATCACTGGTCTAGAGCAACATACTTGGCCTTGGCATGATAGTAGGGATGCTACTTGCCAGTTGTGCATGAGAGGTGAGGGCTGTAGGAGACAAACTGTCTGCAATATATGGAACACCCTATGAGTGTTCCTCTCACAGAGAATGCAAGGTTGCCCAGAGGCAGTACTCACTTTCCACTAGGAGGGTCCAGCTACAGGACACCTGGCCTCGGGTATTGGAAGCTGTGCAGCTATATTTCCCACAGTCTCTGGCCTGGGCTCGCAGCAGGCAGAGGTAATGGGATCCAGCATCTTCATAAATCTCAATGGTGCCTTCTTGCCTCCTCACGGGGGCACCTTCCAGGAACCAGGTCACTTCCGGCTTTGGGATTCCTGAAACTGCAGAACCAGGTGTAGAACATGAGTCTCCCTGAAGAGCACACTGTGCTTGTGGGGCAGGTGGAGAGGCCTGAATTGAGGGAGGAGCTCAGTCAGGCTAGGGGCTAACCTCCCATCTCTGGGTCTGCTTCCTCACCCCTCAACCCCACGCTCCATTCGACAAAACATCCTGAGACAGGGCCAGGAGGAATACAAGGGTGACAAGCCAGGTCTCCATGTCGGCTAAAGACAGAAAAAGGGTGGAAAGAGCAGAGGAGACCCTGTGGGATTTTGTTTGTTTATTTTGCTGCTGGTAATGATGAGGGTTTTGTTTCTTCTAAGGTAGTAAGAATTGGGGCCTAGGGCCAACGCTCTAGTTAGCAACGAACAACGGATCACTATTGAGTGTCTCCAGAATAAAGGACATTTCTTGACTGAGTCTTTCCTGAGGGGAAGAACTATAAAGAGGTTTCTTGGGGGACCTAGCCCAAGGGGATGGGTAAATAAAGGGGGCAAAGACCAGCTGTGTGCTGAAGGAAGGGAGAGGCTACTCACAGGCTACATTTTGGGACCCGGTGACCTTAATTAGCTCTACTCACCCTCACATTTGAACTTGACTGTTTGATCTTCCCTGACTTTCTGGCTTTCAGGCTTGCTCTCAAATTTGGGGAAAGTTGAATCCCTCTGGCTCTCCATGGGGATTTTCCTAGTAGCAACCCTACTAACAACCTCTTGGTTTCCTAGGCCAGATGGCCTGGTGGGAAGGGTGGCTAGATGGGGAGCAGCTGGCCTCTTCCTTTCTTCTCCAGAAGGAGACAGGGATCCCAAGACTGGCGCTCTTGGTTCTGGCTGGACTTTTGCAGCTTGCAAGGTGATGGTGCTGGAAGTCTTCTGAAGGATGGGGGTCTGCAGGACCGTTTTAGGTGAGTTCTTGCATGGTTCCAGCTTGGACTCCAACTTGGGATGAGGTTGGGTGTTTGTGGCCCAGGCTGGGGAGCCACCTCTCTGGGTGCTGGAGCAGTTCTTACTTTCGGCTGCAGTCTCCAGGTTGTCCTGTTTTGACCCCTTAGAGATTCCATTGGTCGCCTCCCTCCTGAGGTCTGAATTGGTGGCCTTTGGTCCTCTTAAAAATGACCTGTTTGGTGGGGGGGGGCAAGGTGAGGGGGGAGAAGAAGGTGGAATAGAAGGATCATCTGCTTAGTCACAAACATTCTCATCACAAGCACAGATTCTAGGCATTGCAGAAGCCCACAAATTAAGAGCGAGTAAGGACAAAAGTCTTTCTTTGCATTTGCTCAGTTTCCCAGAGCACAACCAGTCATTCTGGACATTCCCCTGCCCCAGGGCCCTGCTTTACCCACATTTCTCCACTGGCACCCCCTAGTTCAAGCCACCCTGCTGGTTTCCCTGGTCCTCTCTGCCCTCTCTAATCCATTTTTTACACAGTAACCACAGTCAATCTTTTTTTTTTTTTTTTGAGTTGGAGTCTCACTCTGTTACCCAGACTGGAGTGCAGTGGCTGCTCCCGGCCACTGCAGCCTCGACCTGCTGGGTTCTGGTGATCCTTCCACCTCAGCCTTCCAAGTAGCCAGAATTACAGGCATGCGCTACCACGCCTGGCTGATTTTTTAATTTATTGTAGAGATGAGGTCTTGCTGCCCAGGCAGGTCTCGAACCCATGGGCTCAGGCAATCCACTCACCTCAGCCTCCCAAAGGCGCGGGATTACAGGCTGAGCCACCAAGCCCGGCACAGCCAATCTTTTAAAAACATAAATTGATGATGTCATTTCAAGCCTAAGAATTTTCCAACAACTTTTCTACTTTATTAAGAATAAAAATGGGCTGGGTGCGGTAGCTCAAGCCTGTAATCCCAGCACTTTGGGAGGCCGAGGTGAAAGGATTACCTGAGCCCAAGGATTCGAGACCAGCCTGGGCAACTTGGCAAGACCTCATCTCTACATTAAAAAAAAATTTAACCGGGCATGGTGGCATATGCTTGTAGTTCCAGTTACTTAGAAGGCTGAGGCAGAAGGATTGCTTGAGCCCAGTACGTCAAGGCTGCAGTGGTTATGAGCATGTCACTGTACTCCAACCTGAGCACCAGAGTGAGACTCCAACTCCAACTCCAAAAAAATAAAAATAAAAACGAGCTTCTCAAGACAGCCTACAAGAATGGTGGCTCTGGCTGCTCTTGACCCACATGAGATACTGTTCCACTGCCCAGTGGGCTACCACATGGGTGTCCTTCTGCAATCCCACATGCCCACTCTCAGCTCAAAGCTCCCATATACTATCTTAGCTGTCTGAAACACTCTTCCTGAGTTTTTCCTCACCAGCTAACATTACTCTTCACAGCTTGAGCTCAAATATCAAGTTTTCTGAAGGAGCTTCATTGACTCTCTATTCTAAATCAGCGTCTTTCTGTTATTCTTCCTCACAATGCATACAGTTAATTGTGTATCCCCGTGACTCTGTTTCATCCCTTCTCTATGTTAGACTGCTTACCACTCTACCCTCAGCGTCTAGCACTGAGCCTCACACACAGGAAAGGAAGCTCTTAATGAATCCAGGCTGGATGAGTGAATGGATTCTGGCCTGGGATGAGTTAGTAGCCTTCCTAACGGTGGCTAACTAATGAAGCTATCCTTCCAGCATAGTCACTGAGAAAGATGAGAGCATTGAGTTTTCAAAAGTCTCATTACCGACAGCAACCCTGATACAGAACCCATATGGCATACTGCAATGTGAGAACAAAACACCCAAAACAAAACAGTACCCTCCAGTCAATCCTCCCTCCCTACGTAATATCTCGGAAATTCAGGACATTGCTCAATAATGACCCTTCGTTCCTTGCAGGACCTTTCAAGATGGAAAATATAATAATCACAAAGCCTAGACATACCTGTTGGCATTGTCCAAACCTGGAAAAAGGAGAAAGGGTAGAAAGACCGTGTTAATGGAAGGCTTTACGCATCAAGCTTTCACTCCCAAGCCTTTCCCCGTCACTGTGGTACTGCCCTACCCCTCCTTCCAGCTTTCCTGCTGCTGAACTTCTTTGGCTGGTCACATAAATTCTTCCTAGCCCTGGACCACACTGTGAAAGCTTCAAATGCTGTTTGACAGTGACTGGTGCTGCCATACCCTGAGGGCATGGAATCTGTTCCCGCTCATTAAACAGAAGGAAACAAAAACCAATCCAAGGACAAACAAAAATAAACATTTACTGAAAATTTCAAACACTGTAACTTACTGGTGGCCCTCAAAAAAACAAAAACAAAAAAGCCAACAATCCCAAAGTGTTCTTTATTTTTTACAAATACATGCTTTAAAAATGTACAGAGGAGTATAATTTTAATTTTATTCAGTTCTTCAAAGAAAAAGCATACACTATATGTTTTCCTGCCACATTCTTTTTTTCAGATTTTATTGTGGAAAATTTCAAAATATATAGAAGAGAAATGGATATAACAAACCCTGAAAACCATCACCAAGATCAAGGAAATTTCAACATTTTGCCAGTTTTATCTATCTCTTTCGGTTTTCTTTTGTTTGTTTGTTTTGAGTATTCTAAAAAAAAAATCCCAGGCAACATACTACTTTGTCATTAAGTCCATTAGTAGGAAATAGTTTTTTGTTTTTGTTTCGGTTTTGAGTCCATCTCACTCTGTCGCCCAGGTTGGCGTGTCGCCCAGGTTGGCGTGCAGTGGTACAAATATGGCTCACCACAGCCTCCACCTCCTGGGCTCAGGTGATCCTTCCACCTCAGCCTCCTGAGTTGCTGGGACTACAGGTGCCTGCCACCACCTCAGGCTAATTTTTTAATTTTTTGTTCAGACAAAGTCACTCTATATTGCTCAGGCTGATCTCAAACTCCTGGGTTCAAGGAATCCTACTGCCTCAGCCTCCCAAAGTGTACTCTTGCAGTCGGCAATTAGAGATTCAGAAAAGGAGTCTCAGTGAGAAGAAGGAGCTGGAGAAGTAGGGGTAGGAAAAAGTATGAGGACACAAGGGAAGGTGGCAGCCCAGCGCTTGGCCTCTTCTCCTGTGGTCGGGTCAGTGCTGCCCCACTCCCCTTGTTTCTTGTTAAAGACCTGCCCCTGGGAAATGCATGCACATGTGAGAGCACCACATATATATACACACACACTTGCGCAGTGAACAAGCAGCTCCTCTAGAAGGGTACAGCACCAGGAAGGGAATGTTCTGCACTGGCCCCCGCTGATCGATACCTTGGATGGAAAGCTCAGCTGACATGGAAGCCTTGCCTGACCCATTCACCACCATGCATGTGTACACTCCCATGTCTTCTTGGCTGACTTCATGGATTTCCAGAACCTGCACCCCGTTCTTCTCAGACATTGACACACGGGCACTTGGCTGCAGTGGAATATTTCCCTGTGGATGACAGTGGAGTGGCTTGGTCATAGAAATATACCTTACCTTTTGGCAGTGTCCTCCTGGCCTCCTGGCAATCCTGGCAAGACAGATACCAGGACCTGGGCAGCAGAGTCCTCTGCTCAGAGGACGATCTTTGGACAGTCCAAGGGCCTGGCCTGAGGTCCATGCATGTGGTGTGGCATTCTGTCCAGCTTAGATCAGATATGTGGGAACTGCTGCAAAGGAACTCAAGTTTGGAGTAGGAAGTCCTATATTCCTCACCTTAGGTTTTCTTTGCCTCCCCACTGCTTTTACTCTTTTCCCAGGGTGTGTTTGGGAGAATTAGAAGGCAGATTAGGGGTGTCCAATTTCCACTTTTTATCCAAGAGTTGCATCTCTGAGAAACCTACACTCTCTGACCTTGACCCCTCCGTTCCCTACAATTCCCATTTCCCTGTTTAACATCCATCCCCGCCCCGCCCCCTTTCTCTAACCTCTCCTACCTCTTTCACCTCTGTCTTTATTTCATCCAGCCCCAAATGATTTATAAAGCATTTCCAAGTCTCTCACCAATATTTTGAAGGAGGTGGTATTATTTCTACCTCACAGATAAGGAAGTCAGGGTCCCAAGAGATGCCATGACTTGTATGTGTGTGACACAGTATCAACCAGGGAGCTGTGGCTTCAATTCCACTCCCTTGAGATTGTCAGATCTGTCTTGACTCAGAAGTTTTATGCTATTTTGTGAGTGTGAGGATTATAGGAACACTGGTCTGAGTAACAGAGGGAGAGTGTGCAGCGAAGCAAGAACAAGCATTGCTAGCAAACACACAGAAAACCCTCGAGGACCACCTAAGGGTGAAACAGAAGGAACTGATTGGAAAGACAGGCCCCCACTAGTCAAAGGGTCTAACCCTGAACTTTCATGGTCCCCAGACCTGGGTCAGAGTCAGAGCAGACAGAAACCTCACCTTGAGCCAGGTGACTTTCGGCTGGGGCCGCCCAGTGATCTTGCAGGAGAATCGTCCCATCTGCCCTTCTTTGACCACTGCTCGGCCCAACTTGGTAGCAAACTTTGGTGGACACTCTCCCCAGATGCTAGGACGGGTTTCCACTGCTGGGGCTGAAAATCTGTCACTGGAAAGAAATCAGCAGAGAATCCAGTCCCAGATATGACAGCAATTCAATCCTCCCTCCATTCTACCCAAGTCACTTAAAGTGCTGTCAGAAACCATGAAAGGGTGGCCCACCCAACTCTATGCCTCAAACACTTTCTTGTGCCCTCTCTGGAAAAAATTTGTGGCACCAAAACCAATTTCCTCTGTCTCCTGGGCATGCAGCTAGACTTCATTTACTAGCATCCTTTGCTGTTAGGCACACCTGAGTTCTACTGATCTCTAGCCAAAAGCCTGGGTTTTGACCAATAGACTCAGCAGAAGTGCTATATGCCACCTGCAGGCTCATAAAAATCTCCTGTGAGATTATCCACACTCTCTCTTGCCCACTTTGCTGGCTAGATGTAGAAGGACTAGCAGAGGCTCCAAGGCCCTAGGAGAAGATGGAGCTATAAAATGGAAGAAACTTGGGTCCTGGAAGAACAGTGTGGAAGGCTCTCTACTTGTTCAAGAATATCTGAGTTGAATGTTCCTTGAGTAAGAAATAAACTTTCAGGTCAGACATGGTGGTTCACACCTATAATCCCAGCACTTTGGGAGGTGGAAGTGAGAGGATTGTTTAGCTCAGGCATTTGAGACCGGCCTAGGTAACATAGTCCCTACAAAAAACAAAAACAAACAAACAAACAAAAACTAGCCAGGAAACTGAGGCAGAAGAATTGCCTGAGTCCAAGAGGTTGAGGCTACAGTGAGCCATGATTCTGCCATTGCACTCCAGTCTGAGTAACAGAGTAAGATGTCAACTCAATAATAATAATAATAAATAAAGCAATAAACATTCCCTGGGTTGAGCCATTGCAATTTGGGGCTTGTCCATTACTTGTCTCTTATAAGTCTACTTATTTAAATCTTCTGACAATTGCCTTGACTGTTGAGTGTTCTGCTGACTCTGGCCATGTCTCCCACTTCCTTAGCATCTAGCAGCTAGGCCAGTCAAGGGGGCTACCCACAGAGGATGCCAGGTCAGGAGGTACTGTATGAATGACATACCCCATCCTGCTAGGGTCCCACCCTTTAGTTATTATAACCCAGGGGGTCCTGCACCCCTAGACCTATCCTGGTCAAATCAGCAGGAAAGCCAATTTACCTCTAACTCTGGTTTGCACATTCCAGAACTTACCCCAAGGTTTTGGAAACAACAGGTTGACCATGCTTCTTCAAAAAACTCCCTGTGTACAAGAAAGAGGGTTGAAGGGTCAGGTCTGAGCCATCAACTTGGAGCAATGGAAGGCAGGAAGATTCAACAGCAGGCGTGGGGTTGGAGAATGACAGTAACTGTCATCCCTGTGACTGAGCACAAGCTGAGTCATTACGGGCCCTACAGTAGGTGCCTTACATACATTATTGTGTGAATTTCTTACAATAATTGCTTGAAGCTGGTACTACATTATCTTTCTATTTTAAAATAGATGAGAAAAGTGAGATTCAGAGAAGTTAATTCACCCATACAAGGTCACAGAGTCAGTAACAGTGTAGAAATTCACCCAGGTCTGCCGGGTACTAGAACACTAAAACACTCAGCTGAGTTGTTAGGTGTTATGCTGAACCTTCCATTTTGGGGATTATCTGTGGTGATCCAGGACTTGTCCAGAAAACAATCCAGTTAAAGGGAAGGAGGGAGATGCCCGTGTACATCTATTACCACGTCTGTTCTCGACTGACACAATGAACACTCAATTTTTCCACTTACGACCTAGCAAACAGCAACAAGCTGAAATGGAGCAGGGGAGATCACCAGAGATGAGTTACAGTGGAGCCATGCCTCCCCTAGAATCTGCAGTGCTGCCACACTGGCACCGCCAGGCCTGGGTAAGGTGTTGCTGTGCTGGGCATTGCCAATCCTGGGTGAGATGATGCTATACTAGACGCTATCCTACTGGGTGCTGCTGATCTTGGGTGAGTTGCTGCTGTGCTGGGCAGGAAGCAGTTAAATAGCAAACCCAGCAAAGCAACTGGGGTCAGCACCTCTCATCCAGCTGCTGCAGCTGGGGAGGGACAATTCATAATGTGACCAGGAAATAGAGAGGGTTTTATTTTGAGGAATGGGGACAGGGAGGAGAGGACATTTTTGAGACGGCGACCACCCTGGAAGTTGTTCTCTTTTTGATACAAGCTAGGAATATTTACAAAATCCTACCCAAGGCATGCACAGGGAGGGTAAAAGTCATTTTCTAACTTAGTAGATAGCTGCTAAGGGAAATTTGCAAGTGTTTACGGGAAAAGGGTAAACTTCCTTAAATTCTGGCACTGATCACATTCATGCAACTGCACAGGAACATAGATCTGGAGAAGGAAGACCATGACTACTTCCCCCAGCCATAGCTAGTTTACGGTTTCACCAGAACCTTCATGAAAAGGGATTAATAATGAACACCCGCATCACATTTGTGTCTCCATATGACTGGTGATCACTATACAGATATTTCTGTTTAATATAACTACCAAGTGAACTATGTCTAGCTTTTCATTCCATAACTGATTTGGTTCTTGCCATTCTATTCTTCATTTTCTAAGGGTAAAGGAACTTCTAGGCTGGGTGTGGTGGCTTACACCTGTAATCCCAACACTTTGGGAAGCTGAGGTGAGAGGATTGCTTGAGCTCAGCAGTTCCAGACCAGCCTAGGAAATGTAGCAAGATCTTGTCCTAACAAAGAAAAAATATGTATCAAAAAAAAGTAGCTGGGCATGGTGGCATGCGCCTGTAGTTCCAGCTACTTGGGAGGCTGAGGTGGGAGAATCACCTGAGCCCAGGAGGTTGAGGCTGTGGTGAGCCATGATTGTGCCACTGCACTCTAGCCTACATGGATAAAAAAGGAGAGACTTCTTTTGGAAGGACCTAAGTGACACATACAGTCAAGACATTGGGGTCCTGGGGCAGGTTGGATGAAGTGCAGAGTTTTCAGTCCCGGAAAGTATCTGAGCAAGTAAGAGTCATAAGCTTTAAAGACACTCTAGACTTGGATAGGGACCTCTCTTCTGTGACTCCATTCGAAGGAGATGACAATAGATTCAGAAAAGAAAGTTTACAAAGCTGCTCTCTTTGGTCTTATCTGTAATAGTAAAAAAAAAAACTATTTGAGACAGTAAAAATTGAAAACAATGTAAATGCCACACAGAAGGAAGACAATAAGTAGTTAAGTAAAATGTACGACTAGATATCTTATTCTTAAAGTATGCTTAAGAATCTATGAAACAAGCAAATATATGTCAAAATATTATCTAAAACCTATAAATACAATAGTAAAGAAAAAACAAAACATTTACTTACAAAAAAGTAGGGGAAGAGAAAGAAAATAAAATCTGGCACCCAAATAGAGGGTCAATAGGGCCTCTTACGCAAGCTCTACAAAACATCACAATCCTAGAAAATCTTTGTACTGTTTGCTCACTTGTCCATGCTACTGTGTCACTCATTTCATCTTGAAATAAAAATGTGGTTTACCCACACAATGAATTATTATTCAGCCATAAAAAGGAATGAAGTATTGATAAGTACTACAACATGGATGAAACTTGAAAAATTGTGCCAAGTGAAGGAAACCAGACCTAAAAGTCCACATGCTGTAGGATTTCATTTATATAAATGTCCAGGAGAGGCAAATCCACAGAGAAAGAAGGTTCTTGGCAGTTGCCAGGGCTGAGGGAAGATTGAATAGGTGTGAATGCTCAGTGGGTGTGGTGTTTCCATTTGGGGTGATGAAAAAGTTCTGGAGCTAGATAATGGTGATGGTTGCATGACACTGTGAATGTACTTAGTGTCACTGAATTACACACTTTAAAATGGTTAAAATGGTAAATTTTATGTAATATGTATTTTACCACAATAAACAAAAATGAGATCGAGCGTTTTAAAAATTCTTGGGAGTTAAACATCTTTATCCAAAAGGCGTGAATTCCTTTATTCCTTAAAAAAATAAAACGAAAGCAAAAAGATAGCACTTCCCCAATGAACCACCAAACAATGCTGTTGCGAGGTACCTCTATGTCAGGGTAAGAGGATTTGATTCAAAGGGAACATATGAAGCAGTCAGCTAAAAATGGAATTGAGGGACACTTATTTTAATGTGAGCTAACACCACAGAGTTTACACCAAAACACAAAGAGATTTGGGGCTAAAATAACTTAACAGGGTCTATTTATAGGAAAAAATTTGAAGTTGCAAATTGTCAGATAAGACAAAATTAATTTTGCGAAAGTATGAAAATCTGGCAGAAAAGTAAGCCCATGTTAAAAAAAAAAGTGGAAAGGGGATTAAGGTAGAAATGCTAAATATAGAAGAGTGAGTTAAGAGAATTGGTGAGGACAGGATCAAGTTGGCAAGGAAAAAGAAAGGCCAAGACTCTAAAGGTATTTGAGACAGTTATCTGAGATTTTTCAAGGACGAGTAAACGAGAATGCTGGCATTTCTTAGGAGTGAAAAGTTCAGTAGTGGAAAGGATAAAACTGGACCTAGCCCTGTTTTGTCAACGGGTATAGAAAGACTGAATCAAGATGGAACGTGCTGCTCAAAAAGTGAATAATATAATCAGGCTGTAAGGAGGCAAAATGCCTCTAAAAATGTGTGGTGATATAATTTATCAACCAGACAGAGACTCAAACCTGAGAGGGACACAATTCATAATCATGAAAGGACAACAGGAGAAACCAAGACTATTTGAAGAAAACTGGGGAGCACTCACCCTGCCCGTAGCCAACTTCAAAGTGTTTTTAAGGATTGCTTAAAATAGTGGTTCTCCACTCTATCCAAACAAATGTCCCTTTTTTTATAACATAGTTAGTAATGCCATCCAGAATCGAAGTTCGCCACTAATCACTCATACATGTAATTTTAAAAAGAAAATAAATGTTAAGCCTTAACCAAAATCTTAAGGCAATATAGGATAGTAAATGATAAAACTATACACTGTAATATATAACTGTTCAAGCATGACTATTTCAATATGTAAATACTCAGGCACATTAGAAGACAATGGAATGGTCGCATGCTTGTATTAACACATAATGGATGTATGAATTTTTTTTTTTTTTTTTTGAGTTGGAGTTTCACTCTGTCACCCAGACTGCTGGAGTGCAGTGGCCGCTCCTGGCCACCACAGCCTTGCCTGCTGGGCTCAGGCGATCCTTCCACCTCAGCCTTCCGAGTAGCTGGAATAACAGGCATGCTCTACCACGCCCGGCTGATTTTTTGGTTTATTGTAGCGATTGAGGTCTTGATGCCCAGGTGGGTCTCGAACCCGCGAGCTCAGGCAATCCACTCACCTCAGCCTCCCAAAGGCACGGGATTACAGGCTGAGCCACCGAGCCTGGCTGCATGTATGAATTTAAAAGTGAATGATCAAAAATCATATTTGTACAAGTAACATAGAAAGATAAAAGATAAAAGAGCACACATGTGAATACCAGAATACTAGAATAAAAAATAGTGTTAGGCTAAATAACAAAGCAGATATATTATATTAAAAAAAAAAAAAGAAGGCCAGACTCGGTGGCTCAGCCTGTAATCCCAGCACTTTGGGAGACCAAGGCAAGTGGACTGCCTGAGCCGGTGGATTTGAAACCCACCTGGGCAACTTGGTGAGCCCTTGTCCCTACCATAAATAAAAAATTAGCCGGGCGTGGTAGCGTGCGCCTGTAGTTCCGGCTACTTGGAAGACTGAGGCGGAAGAATCGCTGGAGCCCAGCAGGTTGAGGCTGCAGTGGCTGAGAGCATGCCACTGCCCTCCAGCCTGGGTGACAGAGTGAGACTCCAACTCAAAAAAAAAAAAGAAGACAATAACCTTAAAAGAAAATAATATAGCAAGGCAAGTTACAGACTGACAAAGTAGAGAAAATGAAAAAAAAAGAAAAGAAAACTTCTTATGTGGCATCAAAACAATTCTGTTTTGTGACATGGGATTGAGTAGTTAAAAACTTTATGTCTTAAAAATCCCACCATACCTTGAAACATACACTCAGCGAATCATTTGAACAAAAGAACAGTAATAATAACAAGAGACTATAGAGAAGTTATGTGTTAGGATGAAAATAGCAGTAAGCTCAAAATAAATAATTTCAATATATAATCTTTTTATAACATAGATTATTGTTGTACCCTCATGTTTTAAAAAAAATGAGATGGTAATAAAATACCTAGACTTTTTTGTATTTCCACTACTTTAATACTATTTGGTTCTAAATCTGTTGAGCTTCAAGTCTCCTCTGATCCACATTTTCAGAGCAATCGTGTAATAACTGCACTGTTTATATTCATAATTTTATCTATGTAGTTAGAAATGCTCTATTTAATTTAGTAGAAAAAAAACTGTGCAAAGGAAGTTTTTCAATAACTTTGAAGTTATAACTTTATTCCTTTTAAGTCTCCCTCTACATAATGTACATTTTTAAAATTATTGAGGTTGTTTGCACATCTTCTTGAAAGCCTTTTTTGGTATTATTAAGGACTAAGGGACCACCGATTTATATATTTGTGGTTTGTCTGTTCCGGCAGGACTGTGAGGAATTGGGGAAAAATTTTTGCTGTGAAGCACATCCTGTACCTCTAGTGCTCGTCCACTAAACACCAGCAGCTCTCCCAGTTACAGGGAAAACAAAAGAGCCCCCACAAATCTTCTAAGTGCCCCCTAGAGGGTGTTACTGTCTCCATTTAAAGCCACTGGCTTAAGAAAACCTCTGGAGAAATGCCTGGGACAAGAACTTCTGGTTGAATACTAAACTTGATACTGAAGAAAAAAAGAGAGTGAAAAAAAAATAGAAACTAAAGGTCACTGAAATCGCTTAACATGGATAACATTTTTGTAGAAATTCTGTAAGCATATGTCCCTTTCTCCCTCTTTGAAGCACTTTGCCTTTCTCTTAAGGCTCAGATTTTATTTTGTTTTTTATAGTACACATCAGTCTACTTGTTGAAGCTCTGGCTAACGATGTATGTGTCATAGGGACTGGATCAGTCTTTTAGTATGGATGAGGTCCCAATGGGCAGTCAACAAATGTTTACTGAGCTCTTCTACAGACAAGACCTCCTATGGGTCAGCCCCATGCTACATTCCTAGCACTGGGGATTCAGTCACTGATAAGAGTTACACATCTTTGCCTTCATGGAGCTTCCTCTTCTAGTGGGGAAGAAAAACTTTTAAAAATATTGATTTACAATTTAAACACAACTACATTCAAGTACAAGTATAAAGAACTGTGAAATTGGGTGTGGTGACCTGTGCCTGTAGTCCCAGCACTACTCGGGAGGCCAAAGTAGGAGGACTGCTTCAGACCAGGAATTTAAGACAAGCCTGGGCAGCATAGTGAAAACTCATCTCTACAAAAATAAAAATAAAAAACTAGTTGGGTTTGGTGGCATGTGTCTGTAGTCCCAGCTACTCAGGAGGATGAGGCAGAAGGATGGTTCAAACACAGGAGATTAAGGCCAGCCTGGGCAACAGAGCAAGACTCCATTGCTTAAAAAATACTAATAAATAAAGGACAATAAAAAATAACCGAAGAACTGAGTGCTTTGGGAGAGTTCTGAACCTGGTCACCTAAGTGGCAGTGAGGGAGGGTTTCTCAGAGGCAGTGATGTCTGAGCTGAGGCCGGAGGGTTGATTTCTAGGTGGAGCAGAAAGAGAAGCAGCACTGGCCGAGGTTCTAGGTGAGAAAGGGCTTGGCATCTGGAAAGAACTGGGAGAGCTGAGTGGCTGGAATGCAGTAGGAAAGGAGAGGGGCTAGAGACATAAAGAAGAACCAAAGGGTCTTGTTGAGGACTGGGAGTTTAATTTAAAGGGAACAGTAAGTCACTGGAGGATTCAAAGGGAGGGAGTGACAAAAATCCAATATAAATATTTTTTAGAAAAAGTTATTTAAAGCAGCCATGTGGAGATTGGAGCGAGGTATGAGTGGAAGGGGGAGATTTTGCAACAGGCAAGGGATGATGGCAGCCAGGACCAGATGGTGGCAGTGGGGATGGAAAGGTGGACAAACGAGGGCTGTGCAGGAGTTGGCACAGCAGGATTGGTGACAGCGCTTGAGGATGTCTTTCGGCATTATTGCCTACTACTCTCTACCTGTCTACTCCTCCACACTAAGCTCACTCTATCCTCAACTTAGGCCATAACACTTCTCACTTCCCTCCCAGCTCCATCATCTGAATCCCAATCTGCCATCCAAATCAGACTCATTCTTCTAGAACTAGTTCAAGCCCCTCTTCCTCCAAGAAGACATCCCAGACCATTCCAGCCTCCAGGGAATTCATTCACCTCTGAACTTACAGAGCTGATGTGCTAATCATTTGGCAAAAAACCCCATACTGCCTTGTGACTGGAGCTGTGCTTTTGCTTAACATTTAATGTGTCGAGGTCTTATCTGACCAATTAGGTCCTTGCAGAAAGGATCTAATGAAGGATTCTATCCCCCACACTACACCACACAAAGTCAGTACTTTATAAATGTGTTCTCATGTTGAATCTTAATTACAATGTAATAATGAAATATGAAGTCTAGGTCAGTCTCTTGAAGGCAGTGACCAAGTTGTATTTCTCTTTATGCCCTAGCACAAAGTACATTCAATAAGATTTGATGAAGAAGGGGCTAGAACAATGAGCAACTGAGAAAAGCCTAAATCCACAAAGGGCCAGGGGTAGAGATGAAGATGGAAGAATAAGACATGGGAAGAAGAGGAGGCAGCATGGATGGCAAATAATCAAAGTTGGGCTGGCAAGGGGAACTGATGTATGTCATTGCGGGAAAAAGAGGCAAAGGAAAAGTGAAAGATGAAAATAAGGGAGGGAAGGCGTCAAGGTCAAGGAGATTTTGAAGTCATTCTTCAAGAGTAGAATGAGACCAAGTAATTTTTCATCTAACTCTTTCATATACCAAATAAGTGAGGTTTCTGCCAAGGCAGTCTTGACACACAACTATTTCAAGGAAAAGAGACTAGTGGGGCAAAAGAATAATTTTCATCTCTAACACATTTATATTGTTAACTTTGATGAGACAGTAAAGGACAAAAACTCAGAGCATTATAAGATTCTGTCTGGATTTTTAAAAAATAGGGCATATACCTCTATAAAAAAGGAGAGTCATCAGGGAATTTTCTAGATTGAAAAATATTTATAAAGAACATAAGTGGAAAATATAATTATAGGTCTTTCAGAGAGGCAGAAAAGTTAGATAAAGGAAGATAATACAAAAGAAATCAGAGAACAAAAAACCAAAAGGAGTACCATGACAGACATCCTGGAGGAACACAACAATTTAAAACTCGGCCAATACAAATAGACAGGGCCTTCAAATGTATCATGTCATCAATCCCACCCAAATGTGAAGGATAAAAGTACAAAAAGATAAAAGGGTTTCGAGAAATCTGTCCCCGAAAGAGGGTAGCAGCAAAAAAGATGTCACAGGAGAGTTTCCTGTAAATTCAAAGTTGCCCGAGAAGGCTGGTGTCAGTGGCACCACTAGAGCTCCATTAGCCATCACCACTACTCTTCTCCCTGAAATCCCATGACAAGAGGGCACTCCCTCTTCTGCTGTCACAGTCTAGGTGACCTGTTGGTTGGCCCCTCTCTCTTATATAGTCAAGGAGCCTTGGTTTGCATGACTGATTTCATGGCAGGGGTGGGGAGTTAGGGAGCAGGAGCCACAGCATTGAGGAGGTAGAGGAGGTGTGCTGGGGTGGCCTGGAAGAAGAGAGCCAGCTCGGTCTGTGTGTTCAGCAGCCCTCCAGGTGATTCTGATGCACGCTTAAGTCTGAGAACCACTGTACTAGGCTGAAGATATCACGTGTATAATTGAATCTCTTGTTACTACTTCAAATGTGGTCTGTGGACCAGCAGCATAGCATCAGCTGGAAGCTGGTTGGAACGGCAGAATCTCAGGCCCTGCTCCAGACCGACAGAATCAACAAATACATTTTAACCAGAGTCCCCAGGTGATTCGTGTGCACATGCATTTGTACTAACCAATCTTAGAAGAGAGGTAAGAACCTTCTGAGGTCTGGGGCTCCCAGTTTGGCTTTCCCTGGGCTCCTGAGCTTACATCCTTAAAGTTAACCCTCTATTACCTGAAATGACTTAAGTGACTCTCTGGTCCCTGCAGTGCAATGGACCTTCTCAGACTTAGATCACCAGGTTTGGGGTACCCCTGTCATTTGGGTGCCACCCCTCAGTCTACCCTATGCCCAAGGCTCACTCTACGATTGTGATGGTCCAAGACTACTCACTACCTGTTCATCCACGTGGCTTTCTCTTCTTTCTCTGTGCAAACCTTGTTTATCTCTATTCAGATGGGAGCTTCCAGAGCTTCACTGTCCAAAACAGGAGCCATTAGTCACATATGGCTATTGAGCACTTCAAATATAATTAGTCTGAATTGAGACATGCTATAAATGCAATATACACCCCAGATGCTGAAGAATGTAAAATACCTCATTAATAATTTTTATATTGATATGTTGAAATGATAATATTTTGAATATATTGGGTTAAATAAAATCTTTTATTGAAATGAATTTCACTTGATATTTTAAAATACGGCTACTAGCAAACTTAAGATTACATATGTGGTTCACACTATATTCTACTGAACAGCACTGCACTAGAGAACAGACCGGTGGTCTTCCACTAAAGAGTAAGCTCCCAAAGGGCAGGCACCACGTCTCTTCCTTGCTCTGCACCAAGCCTCCTGACCCACCCTCTGAAGGTGGGTGTCAGAACTGGCTTCATTCCATTGCACAAAACTGCCTCCTAAACTTGATCACTAAGGGTTAAAAGGCTCCACATATGAATTCCACTCTTAATTCCTAGACCTCTGCTCTTCCCAAGTAAGAAGTACAGCACAGGGAGCCAGAGGAAAAGCAGGTAGGCTGCTAGATTCCCTTTGTAAGGGTTTGGGCTAGCCTGGCACAGCCAATAACTTATCTATGGCAGAAGGGACCAGAGTGGGTCCTTTCAGGTCTTTGGAGTGGCCCCCTACCACATAGCAGCTTACAACTGGCCTCTGATGCAGAAGCAAAATGTACACAGGGCCTACTCATGTTTAAAGAAGTGATGGCCTTTAGGCCATTCTCCATCTCCTAGGGCTAGAAGACAGAAAACTTTTTAAATTGTATGTCTCAATTTTAATTATATCTTAATTAATTAGACATATGTTTTAATTAGTGGTCCTGAGCCTCCTTAAATTGAAGCCAAAAGGGAGGGGCAGGTCGACAGCCTTAGACTGCTCTCATTCCTCCACGGCTCTCCTGGCTTATTTCTTTACCCGGTCCTGAGTACCATTACCTACTAAAAATTTTCCTGTTTGGTTGAGACATCAGATCTGGCTTCACAAACAAGAGGAATTGAAGAATAGGTTTTCATATACCTCCCCTGCACTCCTAACTCACTCCAATCTTCCTTTAACATGGATCATAGAAAATAAAGGTTAGCCTGGGCTGTAGAGACCACTAAATTCAAACCCTTTATTCTGCAGAAATAGAGGTCCAGAGATAAGTCACACATCTGATTGGCGAAGGTTGGGTCCAGGACCTTGTGCCCTTACTCATAACTCAGTGTTCTTTCCATTTCCCCAGCTCCAAACAGGAAATCAGAAAAGGGGACAGGGTAATTTTTATTTGTAGGTCTCCACACAGTTTGGGCATCAAAAAAAGGATCATAGGAGAAAGCACAGCACCAGAATAGCAGAGATGAGGCCCATCCTGAGACTCTGAGCAGGGGCCACTTTCCATCTGGAATGCTCCAGTCACAGGCACTCAAAGGTCATTAGAGTGAGTGAGTCACCCAGTTAAAGAATTTAAGGAAAGTATCCAAACTATGCATACTCTGCTCTGTGAAACAGCCTGTCCGCCCTTCCATGGTGTGGGGAAACAGGGCAAAGAATGACTATTGGCCCAGGTACACCTCGCCCCTTCAGAAACCTTCCCTGACTACCTTAATCCTCCACCCACAACCTCACATACAGTGTCCCCTGAAAACCAGGTTGGGAGGACAGCCTTCTGAAAGAGGAGAAAGTGTGTGTGAGCCCCTGGTTTGTAAACACTTAGGCCTGGAAGGGCCAAAGAAACCTTGTCTTACTTCTAAGGGGCTAACAGAACACTAAGTCCTTTCTGACATCAAGCCTTTGAGCATCAGTCACTGGTCTGAACTGAAAAAACAAAATAATTTTACTTATGGTCAAATTCTCCTAGAAGTTTTAAAGTGAATGGGTTTTTTTTTTTAAAGTACAGAGGGGGGATAAAAGACAAAATAATAAGTGTTAACACATTGGTATGTTTATCTCCCATATATTTCCCTGAGTTAAACAATTTTTATAATGAGCATCTATTATTTAATAATGATGCTAATGATGATTAATGTTATTCATTCATTCCCCAAGTATTTCAGTATCTACCATGTGCCAGGAAGCTTTCTAGATGCTAGAGATATGGCAATAAACAGGATGAAGTCTGTCTCCTCCTAAAGTTTTCATGTAGATGGAGGAGATACTGTAATGTGAGATAGTGATAAATCCTAGAAGAAAAAATCTGAGTGGGGTGAGAAGATGGAAAGTCATAGGGTTCTGACAGTCAGGTCAGGGTCTCTAAGGGGAGGTATCCTGTCAGTTCCTCCATTCCCTAAGAGGGAGCTAAGGTAGGCTATGGGCCTTGGGGGAACTGGCAGCTCAGCTCTCACGAGGGAACATTTTGGAAAGAGACCTAAAGGACTTGAGCAGTCAAGTCAGGTGAAAGGCTGCAGGAAGAGCCCTTTCTTTAGATGGGGACAGCAAGGGTGAAGGCCCTGCGACCTCACTCAATGGAGAGCCAGAAGTCTGCATGACCACAGTAGGGTGAGCAGATGTGGAATGGTAGGAGATGGATTGAGATTGCCAGGCAGGGGCAAGGTCCAGCAGGGCTCCTTAAGGCCACCAGAGAAGTCTTGTTTCAGTCTCTGTGAGGAGAGGCTGTGGGGAGCATCTCGAGCAGGGAAGTGAGGTGATACCTACAAACATTGTCTCTGAGGCTACCTTCCTTGTTTGCAGGGACCACATCTCTCCCATTAGACTAGAAGGTCTGAGTTCAGGGGTGGGGTGTGCCTTCTCATGTCAGTTCCTCCATCTCCCAAGAGAAGGCTAGAGCAGAAGCTGCAGGCCTTGGGGAAACTGACAGCTTAGCTCCCACCAGGTTTCTCGCCTCTTGGCACTCACCTTCTACTGTCAACTCCACCGTCACCTGGCGGGCACCACTACTATTGGTGACTTCACAGGTATACTTTCCCCTGTCCTCCTCACAAGCGGCATGAATCACAAGGCTGAAAGTCCCCCGGATGCCACATTCTAGCAGGAAGCGGCCCCCGCTGGTGATGGGTTGCCCGTTTCTGTGCCATGTCACCTGAGGCTCTGGGTAACCCCGGACCTTCAAGAAAAAGAAGAAAAGTTAAGAGCTTGTATTTCATGAGTGCTCACTCTGTGTCAGGTATTGTTTTGTGTGTGTTACATATGTGAGTTCATCTAATCCTCATAACAGCCCTCCACTTGACAGATAAGGAAATCGAAGTACATAAAGTTTTCATAATTTCCCAAGGTCCTGAAGCATCCTGAGGCATCCTGGCTCCAGAGCCCACTATACAAGTGACTCTCAAACCTGGATCCATATTAGAATCATCAAGGGAGGTTTTAAAAATTACGTGCTCAGGCCTCACCTTAGAATAATTAAATCAGATTCCCAGAGGTGGGGTCTGAGCATGGGAATTCTAGACCAGTGCTTCCCACTCTAACATGTGATTTGCTCACTGGGGGATCTTGTTAAAATGCACATTCTGCTTCTATGGGCTGGGTTGAGCTTGAGATTCTGCAGTTGGGACAGGTTCACAAATGCTGCTGGTCCCTGGAACACACCTTGAGTAGCAAGGTTCAGGACCTGAACTGCCCAATATGGCAGTCACTAATCACATGTAGTGATAGAGCACTTGAAGTGTGGCTAGTAAGACCGAGTTGCACTGTAAGTGTACATCACACACTGGGTTTTGAAGACAGTACAAAAAATGTAAAACATTTCAATAATTTAGAAATATTGGGTTGGGCATGGTAGCTTATGCCTATAACCTCAGCACTTTGGGAGGCTGAGGTGGGAGAATTATTTGAGGTCAGAAGTTCAGATCAGCTGGGTAACATAGTGAGACTCATCTCTACCCCAAAATAAAGTTAGCCGGGTATGGTGGTGGGTGCCTGTAGTCCTAGCTACTTAGGAGGCTGAGGCAGGAGGATCACTTGAGTCCAGGAGTTCAGGGCAACAATGAGCTATGTGTATTCCATATGAGCTACTGTACTCCAGCCTGGGTCACAGAGTTGTCTGATTCTGTCTCTAAAAAATAAAATATAAAAATACTGACTATACACTGAAAAAATAGTATTTTTGATATGTCAGGCTAAATATATTAAGATTAGTTTCACCTGTTTCTTTCTGCTTTTTTAGCGTGGCTATTAGAAAAGCTGCAAATGTGTACAGGCCTCATATGATATTTCCATGGGCAGCACTGTTCTATAGACTGCTCAACTTTCTCTAACAATAGTTCGCAGCTGACATTTGCTGAGTACTTGACTCATCTGAGCTTCACAGCAACCCATTCAGAGAGAAGACAGCTCTCAAAAGAGGGAAAAACGCAGAGATAAATTCCAATAAAATAAGTCACTTGGAGTTTCAGAGAAAGAAAGTTCCTCAAGGGTCCTCAAACACCTGAAATACAACATGCCCTTTAGAATGGTTTCATCATTGGAGAAGCAGGGCTCAGAGTGGCTCACCAATGCACATCCAAGGACTCAGAACTGGGGAATTTTAGCATGGAAAATGCACAGAAGGCATCATAGAAGCTTCCTGAGAATGAAGTTGTTTGCATTACAAAACAGTGGTGGCAACAGCTTTTATCCATGCATTCACTCCAAGACAAGAACGTGGTGGCAATGACTTTTATTCAAGTATCCACTCCAAGACAAGAAAGAATGGATGCAGGTGAAGCAATATCCAGATTCATTGGATGACCTCCAAACTGCATTTACAAAGAAAGCCTTAACTGACCTATGGCAATAATCCTTCTCATACCTCTTTGCAAGGTCATGGTGGTGCTACCCATGCACACATGCCTTGGCTTCCAAATAGTCACTTCCCTAAGCATACCAAGGGAGGAAAGAACTACATTAAAAGCATCAGTAGTTGTCTTTGGACTGGGACTGTGCTGTTTCCTTATCAGGTGTTCAACTCATACCCAATCCTTAGACCCAATTCTCAGTAACCAGGATGCAGATTTCTTCCTGAGGAAGGAGGCCTCAAATAACAGTGAAAATTCCCAAAGTGAACAATTCCTCTTTGGCTACTTCATATAGTCACTTTATTCAATGCCAGCTTATGAATCTCACAAAATGGCTTCTATCCCCACTAATTTGTAGTCAAACTTCAATAAAAAAAAAGAAAAAGAAAAAAAAACAAGAGCAAAACAAAACTCTAAATCAATATCACTCATCTTATTTATAATTTCTGGAAATAAAACAAAATGAAAAATCATTTTCCAATCAAAATTTAAACTGTACTCATGACAGAGACTGAGTAACTGTGAGGAAATGCTTAGATTCTGAAGTCAATCCCCCACCAGGCATGTTGACTATGCCTGAAGCCATTGCAATCTCACCTTAGGTGAGTGTGTTAGACCTTAGGTTGACAATGTTGAAGGAGACCACATCCTCGGGATATAAAAGGTCTCACAGCCATTGTAATACTAAAGGATGGGTCAACAGTGGTTGTCTCTGGGTGGGTGGGATTGCGGATCTCTCCTCTTCTCCTTTTAGTTAACTATTAGTTTCTGATAGTTCTATAAATCATACACCTGACATTTGAAAAAAATAAAAAAAATTTAATTTAAAAAAGTGCTCCATTAATTTTTGAGAACTTCATGGTACCTAAATGTAGCACTGGAAATAAAGAGCTATAAAAATAAACACTGTGCATGTTTAAGGGTGACACAGGTCATGAACTCACATAAAATCATGTCATCTTGTGGCCCTATTTTGGCACAAAGCTTCATCAATTACCCTGATAAAGCATTCTTCTTCTCATGTGAAACCCTTTCCTACAGAGGGAAGTCCCTTGGGAGTCTGACCACATAGCAAGGCTGTAAGTTATCATTATCTGCTCCTGCACCCTGCTAGTCATGGCTGGTCTTCCTTCCAGATAATCACACAGCCTCCTGTCAGCTTCAGAGGAGGGAGATCCAAGTACTGCACTTGGGAGGAGATAAATTATTAACTGCACCAAAGGTTCTAGCATTCCATTGGCATGCATGCTGGCCCCCTGCAGCAGGGCCAGCTCTGGTGCCCATCAGGCCCTGGGGCATCAATAATTAACTGGGGTCATTGCAAGGGTTCTGGACTTCAGGGACAACATCCCTCTACCGCTTTCTCTTTTTTCCTTACTTTCTACACATATCCCAAACCTACCTCTGAAAATCCCTGTTAAAATAAACATTTAGGAATTTTTAAGTATGTTGAAACTGGTATCGCTTAAGCAAGTTGCAGTTTGCAAATTATACTTTTATAGCACTTTGGAACTGAAGAAAAGGCAAGAATTTCTGTGACCTTGTTTAGTTCCAAGGTCTGAATGATTTGCAACTTCAATACTTGTCCTCCCTAAAAGGAAAAAGTTATTCAGCCACTACCTGACATTACCTAAAAATTATTCAACTTCAAATCAATCCATTTTTACTGTCTGCCCACCATCCTGGGCTCCTGGGCGGTGGAGGAAGAAGCCTTGGTTCACATCCTTGGGATGCATGATAAGAGTGCCTTCCCTGGTTGCCTTATCTGCTGTCATCATTGGCCTTCAGTCAAGAAGCCACAGTTGGGATTTTTAGAGTCCAGGTCTTCATCAAGAACACAGTAAAAACTCATGGATACTTTAGTTTTCAGAGAGTTTCCATGTATAGAATCTTACTTGATTTTTGCAACTGTAAAGGGGGTGTCTTTGGTTGGGCTACCCAGAAGTGGAAGTTAAGATGGTGCTTCAGAGAGCCCTATCTGTAAGCCCTCACCAACAATCATGCAGCTGCGAAGGGGCCTGGTGAAGGACATCTGGGTGGGGTACCAATAGTGTCCACAACAGCTCACAAAGTTGATTATATTATTAGGCCCATATAGCCGAGAAAAAAGGTCTGAAGAAGTGGATGGTTTGCAAAACAAGACAAGGATGCCCATTCTCACCCCTCCTGTTCAACATAGTATTGGAAGTCCTAGCTAGAGCAATCAGACAAGAGAAGAAAATCAGGGTATTCGAATAGGTAAAGAGGAAGTTAAATTATTCCTCTTCCCCCCCTTTTTAATTTTTTTTATTTTAAAGATATGGGGTACAAATCATGGTTAGGTATACAAATGTTTATTATGCAGGTACCCTTGTTAATGAGGTGTGCCCTCCATTCCCTAGGCAGATTCTCACTACTGTGAATCCCGCTTCCCTTCCCGCTCTCGGCGGTTTCCCACTACTGCCAATCATTCTCTTATGGTATTACAATAATTGTTCAAGGTCTACTTCTGAGTGAGAACATATGATACTCAGTTCTTTTTTTTCTGTGAAAAATCACTCAGTATTATAGACTCTAAGTCCATCCAGGTTGCTGTGAAGTTCATGATTTTGTTGTTCTTTATGGCTGCATAATATTTCATCGTTTATGTGTACCACATTTTAAAAATCCAGTTCTCTTTTGATGAGCAGTACAGTTGGTTACATTTTCTTGCTACGGTGAACAATGCTGCGATAAACATATGTGTGCAGGTACCTTTTTTATAGAGTGATGTGAGTTCTTCTGGGTATATTCCCAGGGGGATTGCGGGGTCATATGGAAGGTTGATTTTTAGATCTTTTAGAAATCACCACACTGTTTTCCATACAGACTGTACTAGTTTACACTCCCATCAACAGTGAAAAAGTGTTCCCTTTTCACGGCATCCTCTCCAGCATGTTATTTTTTGAGTAATTGATGATAGCCATCCTGATTGGAGTTAGGTGGTATCTCAGTATAGTTTTAATTTGCATTTCTTTGATGACTAGCGAGACTGAGCATTTTTTCATGTATCTGTTGGCTGCTTGTATGTCTCCTTTTGACAACTGTCTATTCATATCTTTTGCCCACTTTGTAATGGGGTTGTTTGTTTTTTTCTTTTCAGCACGTCTGAGTTCCTTGTCGATCCTATGTGTTAGAACTTTGTCAGACATACAGCTGGCAAATATTTTTTCCCAGTCTGTGGACTGTCTCCCTGCTCTCTTGATGGTTTCTTTGGCTTTGCAGAAGCTTGTCCGTTTGATGAGGTCCCATTTGTCTATCTTATCTCTAATGGCATGGGTGCTTGGGGTTTTAATCAGGAATTGGTTGCCAGTTTCAATTTCCATAAGGGTATCTCCTACATTTCCTAAGGTTCTTATAGCTTGAGGTTTTACACTTAGGTCTTTGATCCATTTAGAGTTGATCTTTGTGTATGGTGATGGGTAGGGATCTTGCTTTAATCTTCTGCATGTGGTCAGCCAGTTTTCCCAGCACCATTTGCTGAATAGGTTCTCCTCTCCCCAGTTGGTGATGGGGGCTTTGTTGAAGATGTGTTGGCTGAGAAATTGAGGTTTTGCTTCCGGAATCTCTATCCTGTTCCATTGGTCTATATGCCTGTTTTTGTACCAATACTGGGCTATTTTTATTATTGTAGCTTTATAAAAGAGTTTAAAGTCTGGGAGTGTGATATCTCTTGTTTTGTTAAGTTATCGCTCTTTGCAGATGACATGATTCTATACCTCAAAAACCCAAGAGAATCTGTCAAAAACCTCCTTGCACTGATAAAGGACTTTGGCAACGTCTCAGGTTATAAAATAAATATGCAAAAGTCAGTTGCATTCCTATACACCAACAATAAATAAACAGAAACCCAAATAAAAAGCACAATCCCATTCACAATAGCCACAAAAAAATTACTTTGGCATATTCCTAACCAGAGAAGTGAAAGATCTTTACAACGAAAACTACAAAATACTGCTCAATGAAATAAAAAATGACACAAACAAATGGAAAAATATTTCATGCTTATGGATTGGAAGAATTAACATTGTTAAGATGTTCTTCCTACCCTAGGCATTCTACAGATTTAATGCAATGCCAGTTAAATTACCAGCAACATTCTTCTCAGACCTGGAAACAACAATACAGAAATTCATATGGAAATATAAATGACCATGAATAGCCAAAACAATCCTCAGCAAAACAAACACGCAAACAAACAAAAAAACAAAAACAAAGTGGGAGGCATCATGCTCCCAGACTTTAAGCTTTATTATAAAGCTATAATAATAAAAACAGTCTGGTATTGGTACAAGAACAGGCATATAGACCAATGGAACAGGATAGAGATTCCAGAAACATTAATTTCTCAACCAACTCATCTTCGACAAAGCCTCCACCATCAACCCACTGGGGAGAGGAGAACCTATTCAGTACATGGTGCTGGGAAAACTTGCTGACCACATGCAGAATATTAAAACAAGACCCCTACCTATCACCATACACAAAAATCAACTTTAAATGGATCGAAGACCTAAACATAAAACCTCAAACTATAAGAACCTTAGAAAACGCAGGAGACACCCTTATGGAAATTGGAACTGGCAACCAATTCTTGATCAAAACCCCAAGTGCTCATGCCATAAGAGATAAGATAGACAAGTGGGACTTCATCAAACTGACAAGCTTCTGTGAAGCCAAAGAAACCATTGAGAGAGCGGGGAGACAGCCCACAGACTGGGAAAAAATATTTGCCAACCATATATCTGACAAAGTTCTAACATCTAGGATCTACAAGGAACTCAAACATGCCAAAAAGGAAAAACAAACAGCCCCTTACAAAGTGGGCAAAAGATATGAATAGACACTTCTTAAAAGAAGACGTATGAGCAGCCAACAGATACATGAAAAAATGCTCAGCCTTATTAGTCACCTAAGAAATGCAAGTTAAAACCACACTGAGATACCACCTAACTCCAGTCAGGATAGCCATCATCAATAACTCAAGAAATAACAGATGCTGGAGAGGGTGTGGCACAAAGGGAATACTTCTACACTGTTGGTGGCAGTGTAAACTAGTACAGCTTCTGTGGAAAACAGTGTGGAGAGTCCTAAAAGATCTAAAAATCAACCTTCCATATGACCCTGCAATCCCCCTACTGGAAATATACCCTGAGGAACTCAAATCACTCTGTGAAAAAGATATCTGCACATGCAAGTTTATAAGCAGCATTATTCACAATAGCAAAAACATGGAACCAACCATGCTGCCCATTGAAAGAGGACTGAATAAAAAAAAATTTGGTTCTTATACACGATGGAATATTACACAGCCATAAAGAAGGATAAAATTATGAACTTCACAGCAACTTGGATGAGCTTAGAGGTTATAATACTGAGTGATCTATCATAGAAACAAAGAACCGAGTATCACATGTTCTCATTTGTAAGTGGACCTTGAACAACTATCATAATACTGTAAGAAAGGAATTTACAGTAGTGGGAAACTGCCAGGGGAGGGCAGGGACAGGATTGGCAGTAGTGAAAAACTGCCAGGGGTGGGGGGCATACCTCATCAACAAGAGTACCTGCATAATGAACATTTATATACCTAACCCTGAATTATACCCCACATATTTAAGATTAAAAAAAAAGAAAAAAAAAAGAAGAGGATGGTTTGCTAGTGATCTCACATGGTAGATTATGTGATAGATTGGAGACCACAGTTTTGCTCTTCAAGTTGAGTGGTTGTCTCCATGCCTTATCATAAATTCATGTTTTGGGGAGACAAGTTCTGTATAACCCAAAGTAGAACATGTCTTTCTAATAACAGACCCTAAAC
Source organism: Cephalopachus bancanus (assembly GCA_027257055.1). Classification (NCBI taxonomy): domain Eukaryota; kingdom Metazoa; phylum Chordata; class Mammalia; order Primates; family Tarsiidae; genus Cephalopachus; species Cephalopachus bancanus. The sequence goes on along the minus strand of JAPVLO010000022.1, from coordinate 1,379,564 downwards.
CTCTTATCTGTTAAAGCAGTATCTGTCCCCACTTTTGGAAAACATCATATGGCTCAGAAAAGATATAGTCATACCATAAGCAAGTCTTGGGCTGTTCCTTTGGATTTATAGTAGGACAGGACTGGTGCCAGGTATGTGCCAAGATACCCTTGGGAGAGTCAGTGTGGTAGAGACATAGCATGAGAGCCTGGGCCTAAGACCCCTGGGCCTCGTCTGGCTTCCTAGCCTCTCTGGGTTGTAATTCCTTCCTTTTATTAAAGAGTAAAGATTCCTTCTCTTGATATCCAAGATTCCTTCCAATACATCTCTGAAGTATTTTGGTTTTAAATGGTGACCCACTTAGTTTCTTGGGGAAAATTCTTTCCTTTCCCCTCTATGCTCCTCTGGGTCCAACCCACAGCCTTAGTACCCTCTAATCCTCCATATGGGAAAACCAAGCAACCACAAGGAGAAATGCTCATGAACATGAATAGGCAGCTCTGATTTTTCACCATAATGAGCTTTGGAAACGGCCCCAAAGAGGGTCATTCTGGGGAGAGAATCATATTTTTGCCACAGTAACCACATTTAATTAGAGGTTGTATTCTTGAACAAAAGCCCAGTATCAAATAAATCAAGGGCATAACCAACAACTTGTCATAAAAATAAAGATATAGTAACCATAACCTCTATAATAATTTTAAATAGTAAAACTGTGCTCCAGTTCCATAAAATGTCCTCAAAAACCTTTATGGCCTCAGAAGGCCTTTAAAAGGAATGGGGCTTATTCTGTGTTTGCTGATGGCTGAGGAGGAAGATGGGTTGTGGGATGCCGCATTCTACCTACCTGTCTCACTGGAGAGGCATTTTTCAGAAGCCAATGCTGTCTGGAGATTTTCCTAATGACTAAAAGTGAAACATTCTTAAGTTCACTAAGCCTTTTTCTCTAACCTGTGTCAAGGACTTCCAACCCATTTCTAGTTGCCCAGGACAGGCTACCACAGTCTGAGCCCAGAACAGTGGCAGGGTCTCTGTCCCCACAGTGCCTCCAAGACTCAAAACAACACACTTGCCTTCTCTGAGCACTTCTCTGGGAGTGGTTTTGCTGCTTTTGATGATCTGCTGTGTGTCTTTTGTTCCTGGCAGGGCTTGACCCAGTGTACACGCTGCAAGCCCACACAGCTGCAGGGCACAGCTGCAATGGGTCAGCTGTCAGCTAGGTGTGGGCAAGAAGAAGGAACTGAGGTTCTGCCCACATCAGGGATGGAGGAAGACCAGAAGGAAAGGAATTGGGATTGAGCAGAGGCCAGGGAGAAAAATAGACTCCCAGCAGGAGGCCAGGGATTGCGAAGATACACAAAGATGTGAGCCATCTGATGAGAAATCTTTAAGACGGAGAGTAACAGACTTGAGGGGATGTCAATAAGTATTTATTCAATTGCTGAGTAATTGAATCGATGCTGGAAAAGGTTAGGCTTGGAGGAGAGGACATGAAGAAAATCCCTCAGATGGATGTCTTATCTTGGCTGACAAAGCCTGATTCTGCAACACTACTGGCTATATACCCATAATTGCCTGCCTGCCCGTAGTACATTATTCTGAATTTACCCTGTTACAAGGCATTTTCCTTTATGGTAAATAAATTCTCCTGTGATAAAAGACTAGAACAGGACTAGTAATCAAAAACTGAAAAATAATAGGAAATTAAACCAATGATGCTAAGGAATTTGCTGAAGAATCAACACCCTGCCTCATCTCCAAGCATAAGCTCACTCAGATAATAAATGGACATGGGCACAAAAAAAGAAAGAAAACATTAACACCCAAACAAGTTAGACCACAAAAAATGTCTATACAATTTACCTCACGGGTCTGTCATGAGGGTGAAGGGTGTGAAGCGTGAGCCATGGGCAGGGCATGACCAAGCTTCAGGGCCTGTGTCTGTGTCAGCAGCTGGCACTCAGCCCCATAGGCAGGCAGGCACTTAATTAAGGCTTTGAACAATCCCATTGCCGACAGTCAAAAGCCTTAACCGAACCCACAGAATCCATCAGGAAGAGATCATACCAGCTAAAAACAGCAATTAGTGAGAGGCTTAAACTGCTGAACGCTCCCCACCCCCAGTCCAACTTGTGAAGCAGTGAGGATACGAGTGCATCTGTGGAGTTGAAACCGGAATGCGGAGAACCACTCCTCTGACTGGCTCAACAGCGCCGTGGGATTCTCCAGGGATAGTTACTCCAAGTCTCTCTGTGATCAGCCAGTCTCATTTCCTATGGCATGCCTTCTTTTCCTAGGACCTGGGACATAGGAATCCCCACACCTCTATATCTGAAGTCTGAAGACTTGCTTCTATCACCTTGTGCACATGTCAGGTTATAGCTTGGCAGCCGGGGGTTGCACCTCAGGCTGTTCTGAACCGTTCCAACAAAAAGATCTATTTCCTTTTATCTAGATCAGCCTTATCAACAAATGTAACTTTTAGATTCCTTTTAATAATACAAGCATCTAAAACCCTTTGAAACAGCCCAATAAAGACAAGGGATTTTAAATGTGACGGGCAACCTCTCATGTTGTTGCTTTCCTTATTCCTACAAATTCATAGTTTTCATACAAAAACAAATGTCCTGGTTCAACCCCCAAGTATTCTGGGATGGTTGTGGGATTCCAGCCTCACTAGGAACCTTCACACAAAGCTCTGGGATTATGGCTTTATTTTCTCTCACCGTGGGTCTCCACGGACACCATGTCTTCAACTGGTGAGGCAGACCTGGGAAGATCACTTTCTTAGGGCAGTTCTCCAATTTCTGTGACCAAGTTAAGATACACTCTCAGACATACTAAAGTATTAAAAAGAGGCATGTGGCATTGTAAAGGCTTAACAAAGTAATGCTGTGGTTTGGTTTGGTTTAGATTTGCTCAGGATCTCCTGCCCACCATTTCCAGCGTAAGCAGCATACCCACTCCTTTGGGGGAATTGCTCCCTCCTTTTCTATCCATTGCCTGTGAGTCTGGCGAGGATGCCAGTTGGTGAGCTGCCTCCAAGTCAAAGTGCTTAGTCTCAAAAAACAGACACGTGATCCAAAGCAGGCCATCCGAGATTTTCTCTGCAATTTTATATTTGAATGTGGGGAAACCAAAGCTGTCTCTTTCCACAGGCACCCAAAACTAGGAAGATGTAAGCCTGAAGCTATTGGCGGCCAGCTTCTCCCAACACTCACCACCCATTTTCTTGCCTCCACCCAAAAGGAGGAAGTTATCTGGGGAACAGAGTTTACCTATAAAGTGAAGAGAAGAAATGGAGACATTGCCTGACAGTTGTGGTGGATGCTGGGTTCATCTCTTTTGTTTAACCTAGCTGGAGTTGGTTTCTGTCTCCTGCAAACAAGAGTCCCACCTAATCCAGGAAGGTACATGGCCTCTGGAGTCAGACAGACCTGTGTGTGGACTTTGGTTGCTTAATCAGCTGCCTGACTTTGAGCAAGTTATTTATTTAGCCCTCAGTTTATACAACTGCAAAATGGGGATGACTTGAGTACATCTTCATGGAAGATTTTATGGTTAAATGAGATAGCACATGTACATGACATTAATAGATTCTAAAGGTTAGAGTCCATCTTCTTTTCTTCAAAGTCAGTAATTCTTTATAATAGGATGCCCTAGAATCTAGCCAGGTATGGTGGCTCACATCTGTAATCCCAGCACTTTGGGAGGGTGAGGTGGGAGAATTGCTTGAGCCCAGGAGCTTGAGCCCAGGAGTTTGCCTAGGCAATATAGTGAAACCTCATCTCTACAAAAACATCAAAAAATTAGCCAGGCATGGTTTTGCACATCTGCAGTCCCAGCTACTCAGGAGGCTGAGGTGGAAGGAATGCCTGAGTCCAGCAGTTTGAAGCTGCAGTAACCCATGATCATGTCACTGCATTCCAGTTTGGGCAACAGAACGAGACCTCCAACTATTTTTGTCCTAAGAAATACCAGAACATGTGAACTTGTGGGCTTGGAATGCCTCATCTTACACAACTTGCATTCTTATAGAAAACTTCAACATATCACACTCTTAACTAGGTAAAAACCTAACACTTCAACTAAGAACACCTGCTCTGGTTAGACTGGCTTATTATTTTTATTTAAGGAGTTAAACTCAATTTGAAAAGTGATCATCATTTTTACATAACATTACAATGCACTTTAAAACAAATATCCATTCTGTAGTTTTACCACACCATCACTCCACTCCCATAATACCATGTGCACCTTGGAGACAGAGACCATCCCTTGGATTTCTGCCTCACTGCCTAATGCAACCCTGGAATTTCAAGGGGGCATGGGTGTAGGAAAGAAACAAATCTGAGGTAGTAAATCTGGAGTTTCTAGTCAGTCATGATTGACCTGGAGAGTGAGAGACAGATATGCTTCAGATGAAGCAGAGGGCTGCTCCCCAAACAACTCAGAGATTGTTACCCCTCCATCAGCAAAGGCTGAGTGCCCCAACACTCAGACACTAGTCACAGATTGTTCTGTCCTATGAGGGCTCTCTGAGAACATCATGACTTGCCCTCCTTGACTTAGCTGCAGAATTTCTGGTCTCTGCAGCCTACCTCTGTGACCCAACACCTGATCCACACACATGCCAGCTGCACAAAGTATGCATTCTTCCTGGGCTCTCCCAGGTGGCAGGTGGCTAAGGAGAGGGTGGGGTAGGTGGGACTATGAAAGCAGGATCTTCTATACCACCTGCATCCATACAGCCAGAAGATCATCTCTGCAACTGTCAGGAAATACCTGAGCACTGCACAAAGATGTCCCTTTAGGGCAGAATGTCTGCCCCATGCCCTCAGCTGCCCAAAGCCAACCTGATTTGCACAGAGAATTATGTCAGAGAGGAAACCAAAAGTTGTTCCTCATGCAATGTCAGTGTTGACTGACCATCAGGTTGAAAATTTTAAAAAGAAATCTTTCTTAAAATATTTTTATTCTCACCAAAACAATACCCAGACATGGTTAAAATGTCAATTGGTACTATAAGTCATAACAAAAAGCAGGCCTCCCACCCCCATTTCCACTTCCTTGACGGTAATCACCTTCAACTCTACTACTCATTTCTTCTGGTGTTTCCTTCCATTATTTCTAAACAATAGCCTTATACAACTACTACTTTATTCTCTTTAATATTAGACACAATCTCTGCTGTGGTTTGAGTGTCTTTGCCCCTCCAAAATTCATGTTGAAATTTAATTGTTAATGCAACAGTGTGAAGAGGTGGGTCTTTAGGAGGTGATTGAGTCATGAGACCTCTGGCCTTATGAATGGGATTAGATGCCTATATAAAAGGGCCTGATGAAAGGAGTTTGCCCTGTTTTGCTTTCTGCTGTGTGAGGACACAGCATTGGTCCCCTCTGGAGGATGCAGCAACAAGGCGCCATCTTGGAAACAGTGCCCTGGTCTTGAACTTCTCAGCCTCCAGATCTGTGAGAAATAAATTTCTATTGTTTATTAATGACTCAGTCTGTGATATTTTGTTATAGCAGTACAAACTTTAAATGGACTAAGACAATCTTAAATTCTCTGTATGGAATATGATGAGCCTTTAGCTCTCAAATCTCCCCAAATAAACCCTTCCCCTACCCCTCAATAATGACGTCACGATTTTAACTTTACTCATTGCCAAGCCACATAGCATATTACAATTAAATTTCTTGAACTTTTTATTGTTTCTAGAGTTAATAACTACTTTACTTTGGTTTTCTTAGTTTTCTAAGGACTCAAACATCTCAAGAGAACCATAAATTCTTCTCAGTAGTGATCAAATCCATCAGTTAATTTATCAGTTGCTTTTATTTTTTTCTTCTTTGGAGGTATCCCTTCTGAAAAATTCTGTCGTGCTCTTTCAATCTAAACTAGACGTTTTCCAGGTTTGATGCATAGTGATGCTGGGACATTCTGTCACTGTCTTGGAAATTTCTTACTGTATGCCCGTCATTTCGGTAGAGCATGTTCTCTAGCAGTTTCCTAAGAATGAATGCAAGGAAAGTTAAAATTTTTAGACCTAAATTCCAAAAGTATCAACATTCCACCTTTGTTCCCAACTAACACTTTATCTGGGAATGGTATTTTAAGTGGCGTGAAATCTTAAATGGAACATTTTTCTTTCGAACCTTTAAGATGCCTTCATGGCATTTGAAGGCAATTCTTCTGGCATTCAGCATTGTGTTGAGAGGTATAATGCCAAGCTGACCCCCCTGATCCTTCATCTATGACCTGTGTATTGTATGTGTGTGCGTATTTTCCTTTCAAACTTTTAGAATCTTCTTTTCATCCTGATAGGCTAGAATTTCATGATGATTTGACTTGGTGTGGATCTTTAATCATTTGCCCGGTCAGACCCTTGGTAGATACTTTCGTTATTGGCAATGCATGTTGCAGTTTTGAGGAATGTTTGTGTTTTGATAACTTCTCTCTTCTGTTTTTCTCTGTGTTCTCTTTATGGAATGCCAGTGAGTAGGATATTAGCCCCATTTGACTGATCCTCAACATTTCTTTTCACACTTATTTTCCACTTTGGTCTTTTTTATTCTCTCTGGAGTATTTATTTAGCTTTATCTTCCAACCAATCCATTGAATTTATTATTTTGCCTTTTATTAACTTCAAAACATACCTTTTCAGAATTGTTTAGAATTGTCACCTCTTCTTGTTGAATATATGTAACATCTTATCTCTGAGGTGAGATAAAGTTTCTTTGAAGTTCTCTGTTTTTTGCAGTCTTTTGTTTCTACTTGGTTCCTTTGCTGGTTCTTTATATCTCTTCCATAACTGAGACTTCCCTTGGACATCTAAGGATCTTTCACTGATTTTCCATATGGGTAAGTGAGGAAATAAGAAGTTCCAGGTGCACAGGTGGGACCTGTCAACTTGTTAGACCTCACAGCAGGAAGATTGAGTAAAAAAAAAAAAACCCACAATCAATATCTGAGTATCTTTTCTCTTGAGATGATCAGTTTCCACAAAGAGGAATCTTCCAATTTTCTGCTTTGTTGGGGGTGGGAAAATGGGTTTAGTAATTAAGTCTGACTACCAGCATTTAGGACGGTGAATGAAGGAAGATCATGGTTGGGGGGGCAGCGCTTATTTCACTATGTTGACTTTCACTCAGCCCCTCTCCCTTCTGAGTATAACACCTTCACTGCCTGCAGCTATACCTTGTGTTCAGAAGGTGAGAGCTGATCAGCTTCAGCCTCTCCACTGAGGAACCTCCAGCCTTCTTGGGTGTGGGGAAGAGCAGGGACTTGGTGCATGGACTATGGAAGGCGATTTGGAGGCCTAACTGCTCTCTACCTGATTGTTAATCAATCTTCCTGTTTTCAGCTTTACTTCATGACCTAGGCTTTGAAAGCATTTGATCCTCCAATTCTTCAGCCTTTTCAGGAGTTCTATGGCACAAACAGGTTTACTTTTATCGCTGACAACTCCCCTAACAGCAGGCATGGCACAACATAGAGCTAAACCCAGCTCGGCCAATGGTCTATACTTGCTTTCTATCATTCACCAATTTGTCCAGTTTGTTGACATCTCTCACTTGCTGTTCTCGCTCCCTATTTTTGCTGTCCTCATAGATTTATAAGTTTTCATTTTTTTATTTAAAAACTCATTGTAAGGATGGCTATTATTTAAAAGAAAAAAACAGAAAATAATAAGTGTGGACAAGGATATAGAGAAATTGGAACATTGATATACTGCTGGTAGGAATATAAAATGGCATAGCCTCTGTGGAAATGTTAATAGCAGTCTCTCAAAAAAATTAAAATAGAATTACCATATGATTCAGCAATTCCACTTCTGGGTATCTACTCAAAAAAATTGAAAGCAGGGACTTGAACAGATATTTGTACACCCAGCCCTCATAGCAGCATTAATCACAATAATCAAATAGTGGAGGCAACCCAAGTGAACATTGAAAAATGCATGGCTAAGCAAAATGTGGTACATCCGTACAATGGAATATTATTCAGCCTTAAAAGGAAGGCCATTCTGACATGCTACAACACATGTAAACCTTGAAGACATTGTGTTAAGTGAAATGTCAGTCAAAAGGAAAAATACTGTATGATTCCACTTATGTGTGGGACCTAGAGCCATCAAATTCATAGAGATAGACGGTAGAACAATGGTTGCCAGGGGCTGGGGAGAAAGGAGAATAGAAATTTTCAGTTGGGGTGAAAAAGTTCTAGAAAAAAACAGTGATGATTGCACAACGTGAATGTACTTGGTGCCACTGAACTGTTCACTTAAAAAAGGTTAAAATGTAGCACTTTGGGAGGCCAAGGTGAGAGGATTGCCTGAGCCCACAGATTCGAGAACAGCCTGGGCAACTTGGCAAGACTTTGTCGCTGCCATAAATCAAAAAAATTAGCTGGGTGTGGTAGTACGTGCCCATAATTCTGGCTACTTGGAAGGCTGAGGCAGAAGGATCGCCTGAGCCCAGCAGGTCAATGCTGGGGTGGCCGTGAGCGTGCCACTACACTCCAGCCTAGGAGTGAGACTCCAACTAAAAAAAAAAGATTAAAATGGTAAATTTCATGTTGTGTATATTTTTTACAGTTAAAAAAAATGAGCCATATATATGAATCTATTTCTGAATGTTCTGATCTGTTTCAATTATCTATATGTTTAGTCCTTTGCCAAATATTATACTGCATTTAGCAAAATAAACAATGTAAATCAGACTAAGGTCATTTCTGGGTTTTACACATTTCCAATGACTGCTCACTGTGCTAAGAGTGCCCTGGCCTGGCCTGCCTATTCACTCCACTTTCACACCCCTCCCCTCTGCCCTTGCCCACTCTGCTCCTGCCACACAGACCTTCGCTTCAGGCACCTAGGAGTGGCTCACAGCATGTACAGTCAGGGCTGTAGGAGAGGCTGCTCAGAGGACTATGGAAGCATGGAGAAGGGTGTGGGGTTCCACAGAGGTGTGACTGGAAGCTGGGCAGGAAGCACAGGTCTCAATACAGCATCTCAACACAGAAGCTCAATACAGCATCTCCTCAGGGGAGCTGGTGGGGGTGACTGAGAGGGCTAGGGCTGGAGCCTGAGGGCTTGAGTGGATCAGATATTACAGTTTGCACTAGATGGCTCCTAACAGCCCTGCCCACCTTATGGAGGGATCCTCAGGGACCCCAAGTCATGAACTGAGATGGATTCCAGGGCAGTGCCAGAGCACAAACAGCTCAGGCTTAACCAGACCAGCTCTCCTCAGCCACTGCCTGATTTATGACTCTTGCCAACTTAGTTTCACAAGGCGCAGCCCTCTCATAAGCCATTGTTCAGGAATTTTAGGGCAGTGCCCTAGGGGCTGCAGAAAAGAGAGAAGAAACAAATACCAACAACCCTCCAATGAAGTCCTATTGTGAGTGAGCCAGAGCCTGTGGTGGTTCTCTGGGTATCTGCTGTGGGCCTGTTGGGGGCAGGGGAACACCAAAGGGATTTGAGTCCTGGTTCAAAACACACATTTAAAGCAGATTTAGACTTCCCAGTCAATGCCATTAAAACCTCTTTTCTGAAGAAGCATCTGGAAAAATGGAGGGAAAAGCTGCCCAGTTATTTAGTTAAAAAACAAAACTCAAACTTTCCTTTCTCCCTCCTGCCAGTGTCCCTTTCAACTCTGTTATCCTCAGAGAAGAGGGATCGGCAGGGACTGGGGCCCAGCTGAGCTGGCATTGAGCATCTTCGTCCCCAGAGGAGGTGGCCTGGCTTCCTAGCCAGTGATGGTAGCAGACATTTGTGGAGGCTACCTTCCCTCCCCAAAGCTATGCAAGCAGGATCAGTGGCCGACTTTGGCCTGACCAACCCGCAGTGGGGAGAGGGGACTCAAAAATCTTAAGCTAGAAGAGACGCTCGGGAGTTTTCTGTGGTGAGAGCCTTGCCCACTCCTAGAATATGCCTAAACAAAGGACGATGGTAAACAGGCAGTCTGCTAAACCTGGACATCTGCTCCCCTTTTCTAGTCACAGAGAGCTATAAGAAATTAAATAAATGCCACCATTAGATAAAAGCCCTGGGTTGAGGAGCCTGCAGGCAGGGCTTGACTTCAATATGGGCAACTGCTCAGACCAGTCAGCTCAGAGAATTCAAGGTATAGCCTGATCCATCCTTGCCTATTAAAAACAAATGCTGGCACCAGGTTTACCCTAAGGCCTTTACTGCATTAAACAAGGTAGAAATAGTGTCCTTCAGGTCTGAGAAGTAGGGAAGAGGTAAGGATGGGTGGGAGCCTGTCCCACTGGGAATGTTGGGAAGTGACAGGGAGAAGCACTTTATAAGGAAGAATGAGGCCTGTGGGCTACCTTTCGGGGGAGGCTGTTGGGAAAGGCCGATTGGATCCTAAGATGACTGGTCCATATTTTATATTATTAAAAAGGTCAGCTTCAGGTTAGGTACTGGAAGGGTCTGTTACACCTTAGGAAGTCCACTTTAGCCTGGGAAGCTCAGACTCCTACCATTACCACTTGGCTTCTGAAGGAGCTCCCAGGCTCTGGGGATGTGGGTAGAACTCTGTGCCTCTCAGCAGTGGCTTCTCACAGTGGCCACCTTGCTGACACCGCCGCTCATCACAGCCTGAGCAGGGCAGAGTCTTGCTCTAGAAACCAAGGGGAACCATGCCACCCAGCAGCCCGAAAGCATCAGTCGTGCCCGGAGAGCCTTCTGCCCCCAGCAACAGGATGCAAGTGTGAAAGCAGTCTTACTCCAAAGCCATTTTCTATCTTAAGAGCTTCATAGCAAGGGCCAGGATCAGGATCCCATTTCTAAGCTTGGTGTCTTTCCCTTCCTTTTGCTGGACAGAGAGAAGTGGAAAAAACCAATGATTCCCTGGCCCTCATCTTCTTTTGAACTAATTCTTCTGCCCCTGGGGGTCTGCCACCAAAAATGTGGGTGACGGCAGAGTCAGAATTCTCAGCTCTTCTACTCAGCTGGATCACCTGAGAGGGAGATCCATGGAACTAGGAGAACCTTGACCTGAATGGTTCATCCAGGTCTCCTCTAAGGCAAAGTCCCCTTACACCATCCAGGGCTCAGGCCACTGTTGCTCCTGGCCCCTGGCCACAATCCCCTAGACACACCAGGAGATTGGGTTTTGGGAACTGAGCTCTATCTCTAAGTAGGTAGCATTTATTTATAAGGCTGAAAAAAATTATTCTAAAGACAGGACTAAATACTAATACAATAATTTCTCAGTTATCTCCCTGCTGTAAAAGGTAGTTCTATTTCTGTTTGTCTATAAGATGTGTCACACATCAGATTCCTCCTAATTCTGTTCTTTTGAAACAAGCTCACCATACACTGCCAGCTGAACAGGATAGATGCCCTAGAAATGTAAACTGCTGGGGGAGCCAAGCAAGGAGCAATTCCGAGAGGCCATGCCAGCGCACCCTTCTCTCTGCCTGCTCCTCCAGGACCACGTGTTCTGCCTCTAGAAGGCCCCCCCCATTACTCTAGCCACCTCTGGTCTCTCCCCATTCCAAACATGCGGCACTTTATCATCTGAAGTGACCACATTTTAAAAACCATGTGCACATTGATCTGATCACAGTGCAGACTGCTGAAAATCAGGCCCGTCCCAGAAAAATCTGGGATTGCTAATCACCATTACATCACCTTCCATATTTCTTTCTGCCCTACACAGAGCACAGGACCATATTTTCCATAAAAAAATCAGGACACATTATCTGACGAGAGATTTATGAGCAGTCTCCAGGTGCAAGACAGAGTTGGTGTTATAAAAGTTTCAACATCAAAATACTGGAACTCCTAAGATATTTGGATGACTTTACTGGAAAAATTAGAATATTTTAAACCGGAATGTCTCACAACAATGAGAGATGACAGCATTTATGCCAGTAACAAAAGTTATGTTTTTGTTTATTCCAGGTATATTTGGCACAACTCACTACATGACTGTAAGTTATTCAAGAGAGGGAAACAGACATTATATCTATTTGGAAGTTCTCTCTGTGTCCAGCATGGCTACTAAATGCTCAGACTTGGACTGAGAGGATAGTTGACTGATGTCCCCTCTCTCTGATCTATATCCCAGCTCAAGTGTCACTTCAGAGACACCCTTGTTGATTTTCCAAACTAGGTCATGCTGCTATGCTCTCATTGCACCTTGGGTTTTTCCTTCAGTGGGCCTCATCACAGTTTATGATTCATCTATATGCAGTTACTCGTGTCTGTCTCATCGCACCACATTGTAACTGCCTGTGGAAAGAGCTGCATGGTTTGGCTCACCAGTGAATTACCAACTTCCAGGATACTGACTGGCACACAGTAGGTGGTCAATAAGTATTTTTAAATTAATGACATGGTCTCTCCGGTAAGTCCCAGGATTCCCTATTTTTCCTTTGCTCAACATTTTTATTAACTTGGATTTATTATTGTTTATTATGACTTAATTACTTGGATGAAGTCTGCAAGGCTGCTCATGAGTACTAAAGTTGGCATCAGTACTGGGAGTGTAACATGTTGGCTGACAGAATGAACATTCTAAAAGAACAAAGGTTCAAATAAAAAGAAATGAGGAGAGAACAAGACTTATGGAGGTTCTAAATCATCAACTAGAAAAAACTAGAATGAAAGAGCAGCTCATGTGTAAAGGGAGCTGAGTATGAGTCTTCTTCTTTTTTTTTTTTTTTTGAGTAGGAGTCTCACTCTGTTGCCCAGGCTGGAGTGCAGTGGCATGCTCACAGTCACTGCAGCCTCAATCTGTTGGGCTTAGGTGATCCTAGCTGGAAGCACAGGCACGTGCCACCACCACACCCGGCTAATTTTTTTTATTTATTGCAGAGATGAGGTCTCCTCAAATTGCTCAGGCTGGTCTCGAACCTGTAGGCTCAGGCAATCCTCTCACCTTGGCCTCCCAAAGTGCTGGAATTATAGACGTGAGCCACCACGCCCAGCCCACAGGAGTCTTCTAAACTTTATTTAATCTTAGGCTGTATTAACAGAGTACAGTGTCTACACAAGGAGAGGGCAGCACTGACGGAAGGCTTTCAGGTACAAATGCTACTTGCTAAAGGATATTGATGAAAGGGCTCATGATCTGCAAGGTGATGACAATGCCCAGTGCCAGTCGGCACCTTGCAAGTGTTCAACAGATGTTTATTGAATGAACATAAAGACTAGTTGGTGGAAGTAGGTATATTTAGCCTGTGAACAAAAGGCACCAAAAGGAGGACATATCTGTCTTCAAACATATGACAAGCTCTTGTATGAAAATCTACCTGCTGTGTAGCACCAGAGGGCAGAACAGGGATGAATAGGCCCAGAAACTAGGGGGGCAGATTTAGGTTCATATGAAAAAGATGACAATGCCTGAACAACCAAATGGACTGACTATAACATGGTAGACCCCTGTTCCCAGAATGCTCATCAGAAAGAAGCTGGAGAACTGTCTAGCTGGGATGTTGTCAGAAGAAGCCTTCATACCCTCTGAGATTCTTGTTTTTCAAGAATTTAACAGAACTGAACACACAAAGTTGAGAGAGAATATGAAAGATATATTCCATTTATACTATAAATAACTTTTATGCTACAAATACAGAGCTTGAAATAATCTGTTCCTTGAAGGTGTAAATGAACTCATCCACAAAACTACCAGGGTCTGACAATTTTTTAAGGAGGTATTTCTTCAATGGTTCCCATTTCTCCCACTGAATCTCTCAGGTTTTAACTTCTTTTTTAGTTAATTTGGGCAATTACCATTTTCTTAGAAAAGCATCTATTTCTTTCAAGATTTTCAACTGTATTATCAGAGTTTATCCCCCAAATCTCATTTTTGTTAACTCCAGATCTGTGATTAGAGTCCCATTTTCAAATTTTCTGTTTTTCTATGATTGGCCTAGTTGGGTTTGCCTATTTCTATTTCCAAGACCAGTGCTTATTATTTTTCTGCTTTATAATAAGCTCATTTCTGCTTTTAAATGAATGTCTTATAATAAAGTGTTGAATGTCTCATGTAATTTATCGCAAAGTGTAGTGAAAGTGAAAAATTAAATAGATATTTGAAGATACTTGAAGTACAGTTTCTACTGAATGCGTATCACTTTCACATTAACATAATGTTGAGAACTTGTAGGTAAACCATCTTGTCAGTAACCATCTCTACTTCTGATATTGGTTTTAGCATGTTATAAACTACTACTCAAAAATTAAGATTGTTTTTATATCTAGTAGCTTTTACCACTTAGAAAAGGTATACACACACACACACACACACACACACACACACACACACTCACACTTTACCTAGGAATACACTTAAGAAATATAATAGTTCTGGCCGGGCACAGTGGTTCAAGCCTATAATCCCAGCATTTTGGGAGGCCGAGGTGAGAAGATTGCCTGAGCCCATGGGTTCAGGACCAGCCTGGGCAACTTGGTAAGACCTCATCTCTATAATAAATCAAAAAATTAGCCAGCATGGTAGTACATGCCTGTAGTTCCAGCTACTTGGAAGGCTGAGGTGGAAGGAACGCCTGAGCCCAGCAGGTCGATGCTGGGCTGGTCGTGAGCATGCCACTGCACTCCAGCCTGGGTGATGGAGTGAGACTCTGACTCAAAAAAAAAAAAAAAAAAAGAAAAAAAGAAATACAATGGTTTTATATAATGAAAGTTTCAAACCTATCTAAACAGCCCATAAGAAGTCTTGAATATATAGAGAAATATTTTGTCCTTGGATTATTAAAAGTAATCAATGGGATTAAACCGTAAGATATGGAAATGTTAAAAAGCTACAATTATTAAAACTATTTTGGTTCTATTACAAGAATACACATATTGACTAATGAAATAGTCTAGAAAACCCTAAAACAAGCTCTGTGTATAAGACTTTAGCACACAAACTAAATGAGTTTTCTCTCAAACTAATGAGAAAAGAATAGATTATTCAGTAAGTATAGATATCTATAACTTAATATCCATAAACATAACTCTTAATAACCATATAGAAATTTTCAAGTCATATTTAGGATCCCATCCTTATGTTATACACAGAAATATCCATTTTGATTAAAATATTAAAAGTGAAAAAAGGTAGAAGAAATGTGGATATAATCTAAGCATGACACCAATAGTAGAAATCATAAAGATATGTGAACATATGTGAACAAAATTTTAAATTTTGTACAAAAGTAAAATTATGATAAAAATTAAAAGGCACAATAAGAATATTTCAAGTTTATATGTATAGAAAGCCAAACATACAAAAAATGCTTAAATTAAAAGTAATCGGGCTACGCATGGTAGCTCACGCCTGTAATTTCAGCACTTTGGGAGACTGAGGTGGAGGATTGCTTGAGTACAGGAGTTCCAGACCAGTCTAGGCAACACAGAGAGACTTTATCTCTACAAAAAAATAGAAAAGTTAGCCAGGCATGGTGGCGCACACCTGTAGTACTGGCTACTAATGAGGCTGAGGTGGAAGAATTACCTGAGCTCAGGAGTTCGAGGCTGTGGTGAGCCGTGATCATGCCACTGCACTCCAACCTGGGCAAAAGAGTGAGACCCTGACTCAAAAAAAAAAAAAAAAAAAATCCAATAATTCTATCACTAATGTCTCTGAGGAATTATCAAAGATGTTCATCATAATAAATGAATAGATGTAAGTTTATTTTAACTTACTTAAAAGATCAAAGATTTGTAACCTAAATGTCAAAAACATACTCTATTCAAAATAATGATGATACATTAATAAGACAAAATATTATGCAACTATTAAAAATTATCTTGAATAATTTAAAAGAATGTGATAAGATATTTATTAAATATTAAGTAAAAAGGCAGCCTATAAAACTATAGTTTCTTAACATCCATAATATGACTTTTAATAACCATATATTTTCTTTCTGTTATAAGAGAAAAAAGAAATTAAAAGTGAATCTGCCAATGTATAAGTAACTGTCATTCCTGGGTGGTAGGATTGTTTTCTATGCTTTCTGTATTTCAAGTTTTTAAAAATAATAAACATATTTTACTTTCATGAATGGTAAAAAAACATTTAAAAACTTTAGGAGCATATTTTTTAGAAAGCAAAGTACGTAAAAAAAAAAAAAAGACTGGTAGTGATTAAATGTCCCTTCAGAAAGAAAGAATAAGGGAGTGGCACACCACACTTGCCTTTAAGAAAATTCACTGAAATTGGCCTCATTGGTAGTACTTGGAATGAAGCTAAATAGGTTTTAGCTATAGCAGAACCAGCAGCGTTCTGACAGAAGGGCCTTCATGGCTGAGAAGTGTGAGGCTTCAGTATGGGTGCATGGGATGGATGTGCTTTGAACAGTGTCCTCATTCTATAGCTGAAGACCAGCAGGACAGCTGAGAGAACTTCAAAGGACAATGCAACCCATCCATCACACATCCGGTCGGCAGCCCACACCCCTGCCAGTGGTTAGTTAACTCCCTGCGAGGACTCAAGTCAGTGGTTAACTTCAAGCCCTGAAAGAGATACTGACTGGCAGACCTGGTGAAATCTTCTCTCGAGTTTAACTGGTTTCAACCTTTGAGCTGAAGTCTGAAACTGGGCAGAGTCATCATCTGTCCCCAGCCGAGGCTGCCAGGGCCCTTGGCAGAGTCCTAGGACTGAGCTCGGTCCACAGAGCGAGACAGCTCTGGAGCATAGAAAAGCAAGGAGAGGCTGGGCGCCAACCTTCTCCCCAGCTGTTTTCAATAAGGCTCCATTTCTGAGGTTGCTGGCAGACCTCTGGAAAGATCTGAACCAACCTCACATAATGTTTTCCATCAAACCCACAATTAAGTAATAGTCTTTTAACTCATGAACTGCACACAAAACCTTTTTCCTGTCACTTCTCAGCTCTCCTTTTAAGCAACCTACAGGCAGGTCAGGCAGAGGTTACAACACTTCTGTAGAGCATTGGAGACTGTACCACAGACCTACAGAAGACCTACAGAAGCAACAATTATTCCTTCTCCTGCTATACAAGGATGGAAGGGTTGGGCATTTAGCCTCAGGAAGTAAAAGCTACAATATGCACATAATTTCATTTACTCCTCCCAATAACCCTGTAAGGTTAGCATTACTATACTAATCTTATAGGTAAGAAAAACTAAGTTCAAAGAAGATAAAGTAATTTGTACAAGGTCCCCAAATTCAGGATTGTTCTTGTATAGACCACCACCTTTCAGGGGAGTCAAATATGATCATGGGCAAGAAGAAAGTTCCTAGTATCAAAAAGCTATGCCAAGACTTCCTAGTCTTTGGCAAGAGATTTCACCAGTCTCCCCTACCACGTCCCTGGGAGTATTCTTTGAGAGCACTGCTAAGCACCACACCCTTATTTTGTAATTGAATAAACTAATGATTCCTAGAAAGGCCTCAGATGGAACTCATCTTCTTCATGAGATCTTCTGAATGCCTCTTTCCCACAGTTTTTTTTTTTTTTGCATATTTTATAGTCTTTTATAACTGATCATAGAGCATAGGGATCTTGTTCATTACTAGAGTCTGTTCAGTCACTGGAAAAAGGCATATAGAGCACCTTCCCCTGTCACTGTTAGACACAGGTGTGTGTGTGTGTGTGTATGTGTGTGTGTGTGTGTGAGAGAGAGAAAAGACAATGAAGGGCTAGCCTCCTCCCTCAAGGAGCGCCTATTCTAAGAGGGGAGATGGAGAAGGCAGATCCAACATGGTAAATCTGATAAAACAAATAAAAGTTCTGTGAAAGTGTATGCAAGCACATACATGTTTGCACCTCAATCAGGCTGCATCAATGCTTAGTGAGCATAAACTGGGCCTTCAGTATTTCATGCCTCTTAGGACCCAGGCCTGTATTTGTTGCACACCCACTTTAGAGTCAGTACAGCACGCATGACACCTGCCTTAGGAAGCTCTCTCTCTATTGAAGAGACTGTATGCACCCTGAAGGCTCCTATTCTGGGGTCCAATAATGACAAATGAACAAATATACTCTGAATAAGAATATGATTCCAATGAAATGATTAAAATGAATGAATATGTGAGCCAGGACTAGGATATGTAGAGAAGAAAAGAGAAGAGCAAAGACTGCCAAGTAGTTCAAGACATGACCCGGTGTGGCTGGAGGAGTCTCTGAGCTTGGAATGATGAGTTCCAGCCACCCTGTATCAGTCAGTTCAAGTCAGTGATGCTTTGGAAGGAAGACTATTGTTCTTATCACACTCGCAGCTGTCCTTGAACACCTTGTGCCTTCCCTCTCCCGCTGCCCAGCCTGTGGAGTTCATTTCTTAATCACCTGCTACATATCAGGTGTTGTGGTCAGTGCTGCAGGATTCTGACTCCTGGGGCTATCTTGAGCTTTCTGACCACCATGATGAAGAGGCTGACCTCTGAGTCTGCTCACTGCATCTTGCCTCCACTGCCACCGCAGCAGACCCAACCATGGGTCTCAAGATCTCATCAGACTCTGGCTTCCTGCCTCCGATCTGCCTGACTGCCTGGTACCTGCAGGTCCTGCTGGTCCCTGTGTGGCACCAGGACAAGGAGGCCAAGCTGGAGAGTAAACACAGACCGAGATCTCGTGAAGGATTCCGGGTTGGAGAAAACCAGACTGTGAGCTGAGGCAGGAAGAAGGTGGTGGAGAGAGTTGCTCCAAACTGACAAGGTTTGAATCTCACAAATCGGGGAGCAGATGGGCCATGAAAGCTGGTGCTATGTCTCATCCCTCACTGATGGCAGTACAAGCCGAGGACTAGCCATTTGAAAAAGCACTTGAGACTAAAAATGCCCAAATCCTTTGTCCCATTATTTTCTCTGCTGCCAACTAATCAATCCCAAGGAAATAACGTCAAATAGGGTATTAAAAGCTTTATGTAAAGAGATGTTCATGCAAGTTTAATGTATAAAAAGAGATACTGGAAACCACCTAAATAACTACCAACAGAGGAACGATTCAGTAAATGGTGGCACATCAAATTTAATGGAATATTAGCCATTAAAATTATGTTGACAGAGTGATTTGAAAAATGACTGTCATGTTGGGTTAAAAAAAAAGCAGGGTACAAAATGATAAGAATGATTTAGTTAGGACTATAAGTTATCAAACACTTATATTACATATGCAGCAAAGGTATTTCATTTAAGCAATGCCATATTATAGGTAGTATTATCCCCACTTTATAGATAGGAAAGTGATTTGGAGAGGCAAATTACCCAAGGTCACAGCTAGTAAAGGATGAGACTGAAAAAAAAAATGTGACCCTAGCCTGCAATCCCTGCCCCTGTAAATACTATAGTTCTCTACACTGAACACAAAAGAAATCCCCAACTTAGAAAAGAATACCAGGACAGACCTATCAAACAAAAAGGTGACTATTCAGCTAAGCAGAACCATAGAGAGTTTTAATTTCCTTTCTACTTTTGCTTTTCTAAATTTCCTTAAATGCATAGTGTATTTTTACTTTAAGACATTCTCAGTCAGGCATGGTAGCTCATACCTGTAGATCCAGAATTTTGAGAGGCTGAGGCAAGAGCATTGCTTGAGCCCAGGAGTTCGAGACCAGCCTGGGCAACATAGCAAGATCTCATCTCTTCAAAAAAGCAATGCAAAACAAAACAAAATACAAAAATGTTCTCAAAGCAAGATTTATAGAGTAAATCTATAAATCAGTGCAGATCAGTGATCCTGATTACTACAGCAGTGCGATGCCCACCATTTTACTAGGCAACTGCTATGTGCTGGTACACATCTGCTAATGCATCAACACTCCAATGAGTGTGAAGTAATTCCTGTGAAGTAGGAATTATTCCCTTCTCAACTATAGGGCTTACAGAATGCAAGCAGAAGAAATTCAAGACCAGCTGCAAAGTCAACACTCTTTCTACTCTTCCCATAGCCTCACTTCACATAGGTTCTTGGTTTCCTTTCCTGATGTTTGTGGTCATTTGAGCTCTGACAAGCACATGCTTACAAGCACAAGGCTGGCCACTACTCCCTGAAGAAGAGGTCAAGGTGAACTGGGCCTCCCAGAGGAATTTACCCACACTCTGCCCCTCACCCCTCTTCCACCCCTGAAACTTTGGAGCAGGCATGCCCTCTGCCTGGATGGGGACACTGAGAGGTTCAGGGAACATGATCATGTAGAACAGAGACCTGAGGGCCACAAGGTAGATGAGGTGAAGAGCTGCTAGAAGAGGCCTGAGCCAGAGGTGGGGCAGACAACAGCAGTGATCTGAGTTCAGGGGAAGAGAGAAAAAAGAGTAGAGAGCAACAAAGTCAGGGTTCTCTAGTCTTCTGCCAAACAGCATCTCTTACCGCCTTTAAAACCCAAACAGCTTCCCTTGTTTATGCTTAGGTAAATGTGTATATATCCATATGAACATGTGGTCTCTAGAGTTCTTACTGGTTATGCCCTGTGATTGCATCTCCTGAACAAATGAGTTTATTTTTTGAAGGACAAAATGATTTCTAGGAAGTTTATAGTCAAATCTGTAGCCTATCTCTAATAACTATACAAGACTGTATAGTATGATATTATTGCCCCAGGTTTATTATTTCCTACCCATGTTTTCCCTTTGCTCTTTTCTGAGTCCTCACCTCCACTCCAGTAGAAGATTCCATGTGTTATAAAATTTAATCTACATCATGCATTCTAAAGGGGGTAATTCCATCCTAAGGGAATAAAAATTGGTTCTTGGGAATTAAGGGTAAAAACAAATTTTCTTTTTACATATACAACACATACTATAGTATATAAACAGATATAGAATATGTCTGTGGCACTAAATTTTCATTAGGGGTTCCCTGGGAGGGCAATAATGAAAAAAAAAAAAAAAAGCTGAGAACCACTGATCTGTGAGTCAACCATGAGCTTGAGCAGCCCATCAAGAGAGAGCCCCTCCCAAAGACCTAAGACCTAAGATACGCCATTCTCAGAATGAAATCAGGCCAAATGCAGCAGTCCAGTCACCTCTTCTTTCACTGCCCAGTACTTCCCACGTGTTCCCCCATGAGCAACTGAAACCTGCAGCCGTGACCTTAGCTTCTGTCTCTGGAGACCAACAGCTCTCACTTCAGTGACTTACAAAAGAACCTTTTCAGGGATGGTGTGTTCAAATGCAGATTCTTTTGTGGGTCTGAGTGAAAATGTACAAGCACCCAGTGGTTTCTGCCAGACCCCACTTTGAGAAATACTTGCTAGGAAGTACCTTCACTAATGAATCAGGCTCTAAGGTGTTCAGAATTTCACCCCAAACTCCAAACAGCCACGTCCTTCCTGGCTGCTAAAAATAAAGAGGTGGGACTGGAGTGGGGGTTGATTTGACTTTATTGCAAAATAGCTCTGCCCCAGATAATTTATTAATCAAGTACCAGTGCCCATTGTATGTGTGGGAGACTGACTGGCGCTAGACTGTTCCAGAAACAGTCTCTCCTCTCTCCTTTCTGAACTTAACCCTGTCTTCCAGCCCAACGGAGTAAAGCATTCACTACAGTGGTGCCTGAGCCTAAGCGGCCTGGCTGGAGGGCTGCAGCCCAAGACCTAGCCATCACAGGCTCAACTTCCCCTCAGTGTTCACAGATGATGCAAGCCCAGCATGACAGGCTATGGAAAGTATGTTCAGGTGCCTGGCTCCCCTCAGTCTAATGCCTTTTAAGTCAGGATCCAGATTTGATTTGATTTTCTTTGCCTTCCTGGCTCCAACTCTTTCAGGCTCATTTTTCACTCCCCTGTCAGGCTTCCCAGCATTTGGGGGGCGGGCTGAGCCAAGTCCTTCACACTTCACGGACAACCTCCCTCCCAGGCTTGGGACTCAGTGCTGGCCATCTCAACGCCAGCTCTCAACGAGCCCCGCCCTGCCCCCACCGCCTTGTCCTGCTCTCAGTCCTGTTGGAGTTTTCTGAGTGGGGGAGAGGGACCTGCAGTTCTTAGATGAGTTGCTCAGGGACTCAGCGGGCCACCAGAGGAGAGAAAAAACCAGTGGGTCTATTTCTCATCCTCACCATCACTCAGCCAGCTGTCGGGATACAGATATTCATTCATCATCTCTGTCTCACACTCCTTTCATTTCAGAGAGCTCTTGAGCAGAGGCAGGGGACAGGGCTTAAAGTTGAAGGGGCCAGGAAGTCTGATAACTGGCATCAGAACATGTTCCTACCTTCCCACACAGCATTCCCGCACTCAAGGCTGTTGTGCATGTAATGGGTGTGGGAGGTGTGGATTAAGGGCTGCACAAATTGAGGATGTGAATCTTTTGAATGTAGGGACAGTCATCTGTTTATTCCAGGGGCACCAAACATCCGGCATATAGCTAGTGTTTACTGAACTGAATTAACCTGCAAACTACCCACCCAAGTCAGCTTACTTGTGTGTCATAACTAATTTTTTTTTTTTAAGAGTCAGAGTCTCACTATTGCCCAGGCTGGAGTGCAGTGGCACACTGATGGCCACTGCAGCCACAACCTGCTGGGTTCAGGTGATCCTTCTTCTTCAGTCTTCTAAGTAGCTGGAACAACAGGTGCATGCCACCACGCCCGGCTAATATTTTTTATTTATTGTAGAGATGAGGTTTCGTTTTGTTGCCCAGGCTAGTCTTGAACCCCTGGGCTCAGGCAATTCCTCTCACCTCTGCCTCCCAGAGTGCTGGGATTACAGGCGTGAGCCACTGCACCCGGTCAGAGTGTTATAACTTTCATGTAGCACTGGGGTCAACTGGTGAGGCCATCAGAGTCATCTGGTTCAACTCCTTGTTTTATAGATGAGGAAACAAAAGCTCAGAGGTAAGAGTGAGTTAGAGACAAGGACCCAGACAAACGACCACAGAGCAGCCCTCCTTCCAGATCATGCTATGGGTTCTAACAGAAGCCAGCTCCCTGGGATAACAACAAACTGCCCAGCAAATGTGTTTGCAAAGGACAAAATGATAGTGTTTTGGTATTTACATTTATGCTTGCTCAGCTGTAACCTAACCAAGCTTTATTGAATATGTACCAGGTACCATCCTAGATGCTGTGGAGACCACAAAGATGAGTAAGATATCCTTCAGGGGCTCTCATTCTAGTGCCAACAACACAAATAACCAGTACACAAAGCCAAAGGTACACAGTACAAGAAAGCCCCAGGTGATTCAGAAGGAAGGAGAACACAACTGGCAAGGAAATGCAGAATGTGCTCCCTAGAAGAGGCGTACTCTGATAAATCTGGAGTACAGAATCCAGTTAGAAAGGATGACAGAAATCTGAGACACAAAGCCCAGGACTTGCTCAGGGATCATGGTCTGGGGGACTGGCCCGATATCGTGGAGAAAGGTGAATGCCAAAAAGGAGGCTGCGCTCAAAACTACAGGAGGCTTCTGGCAAGAGAAGAAGTACTCAAAGGTGCTTGCTGGGAGGATTAGTAGATGAAGCTGGAAAAGGGCTGAGGGAGGAACACCTGGAACACTGGACCAGCAAACCTTCAGCAACTCTGCCCTCGAGTGGATGGACAGACATAATCCTGCGAAGGTGACTGGTGCATGGCCTCATCCTTCGGTCTAGCTCTCCTAGGAACGCTGTGCTCTGAGAGTCGCTGACCTCCCCAGGCACACGTTTCACTCCATTTAGTTCTGCATTCAAGTACTGAGAAATAGGAGGAGAGTTGTTAGCACTCTGTATCCTCTAATAAACCTGGAAGGGCTCTGTATACTACAAAATGCTACACAAATGTATGGTATATTATTAAAAATTGAAGGTGGTCAGAACAAACTACAAAGAAAACTCCAACACCAACTCCAATACAAATAGGCATGGAATAAAAGAACAAAATGCTGAAGATGGGAGCAACTACCAAGGTGATTTGGTCCAACTCCCAGCCCAAGTTGTAGGTCTCAACACCACCGTCCTCACACATGATGCCTGGCCCTCCCTAAACTTGTCTTCAAACTCTACTAACATAGTAGTAGCTCATGGTAAAGTGCTCAGTAAACATCAGTTGAATGAATCAAATCCAAACACTCAGAATCTATCTTAAATAAAAACAGAACATTACTTTAATGAGGCAAGAGATTAATATTTTAAAAAATTAGACTGAACAAATAGGCTCTCTTTACCAGGCACTTAGCAAGAGCTGGCACTGAGGTGTGTTTTATAACAATGAAATGTGTGAAATAGAGAACACACACTACAACATAAAAATCACAGAATTTCAGACCTCAAAAGGCCTTAAGGATCATCTAAATCATGATTTTATAAGAAGGAATCTGAGGTTTAGTGGGCTGTAGAAAGTTTTAAGGCAACTATGTAGGAACTAGAACTTCGGTCCAGAGCCCTTTCCACAACACACTATGTTAATCATCTGATTACAATCTAAATTATAGAGTGCAGAATATAACCCTTCTAAAATATAGAAATGGAAAAAAATGCAAAGGGCTGGAAGAGCTGAAAAGGTCTTCATAGAGGAGAAAAGTTTAACTTTCTGTTACCAATACTGGTAATTTGTTAGTTGCAAGATCACTGAAGATGGTGATCACATTGTATTTTTCTTTTTATTTCCAGAGTCTGGAGCACAGAGAAAACTCAACTCATACTGGTCCTTTTTAATGAAAGTAGTGTCTTAATTATTAACTTCTTTAAAACTTGGAAGGAAGGTGCATGTTAAAAAAAAATTGAACAAGTTGGGCTCTGCAGAAATTGTTTCTATGTAAACCAATGGACCAGACCTTTGTGATATTCCCCATGCCTCGGTGCATCCCTGTCCCTCTGGTCACTTTGCATATACAGTTAGAGCAAGAAAACCTAATCTGCTCTCTTTATCTCTCACTGCTCATTTTGCCACTCAACTTTGTTTCCATTTCAAGGCAGACAGTCGAGATAATTAGAAACATGTTAAAACAATAGAAGCCTAAAGGCCTTATTAGCAGAGTGACAGACATATCTAGATAGCACCAGCCTTCTTTTCCCTGATAAGCATACCATCACTGAGAGAATTTTTTTTTCAGCTGGAGTCTCACTTTATCACCCAGGCTAGAGAAATTTTTAAAACACAGATACTTGAAGAACTGGCAATAAAAAATAATTCTGTTTACATGGTTCCAAATTGTCTTCTAATTTTAGGTAGTGAACACATCGATGGCTTTTATGTGGCTGTGATCAGACTATGCAGTGTCTTTGTTCTACTTTTCTTTCTACTTTATGTTATTCACATTTCCATTTATGGATGTAGCTACCGAAAATGACAAACATGTGATTACACAATATCTGCCATATTGATGTGTTGTTTAATGGATCTCCCTTTGAACACAAATTGGCTCCTTTTTTTATTAAAAATAGTGCTCTGAATATCTTTGCAGCAGCTACTTTTCTTCTCCTTTAAGAGTTAAGTTATAGTGTCAAAAGCAGAATTCTTGGCAAAGCATATCAACAGTTTTATTGCCCCATAATGGTCTGCCAATCTGAGCCCCAAAGAGGCTGAACCAGTAATCAGTGCTTCCAGCAAAGGATAACTTCACCTGTTTCCTCATAACCCCAGCAGTGGGCTCTTGGCATCTCTTATCTGGCTAGTTTTTCAGGTACATAAATACTTTAAAGGTATTAGAATCCTCATCTGTTTAACTATCAGCAATGCTGTGTAATGTTTTTGATGCAGTGTGTTCTATATTTTTCCCTGCCTGGATGTTGCCCACATTTCATTTACCATAAACTGCGTATTCATCTTTGACCATTTGTCAGATAGAACCTGGATACTGGACTCAGGCATCTGTACCAAGCCTTTTTACAGGCACTTTTATTTTGCGTTTAAAAAGTTGCAGAATTTGTATCTGATGTTTTAAAAAATGCAAGCAATAAGAATGTGTATAAGGTGAAAGGTGAAAGTTGAAGGTATAAAATGGCAAAGGTTTCTTTCCTTCTTATTCTTTCCCCTCCTTTCAATAACATCACTTCCCAGATATAACCCTTGGTCATCTTTCTGTTCTTCTTGTCATTAACTTCATAATTCTAGATATAGGCTCTGTGTCTATTTAGAATTTAGAGAGCACATAGTTGAATTTAGAGGGTGGGGGAAGATGGTTTTGGGATGAATCAAGTGCATAAAATTTATTGTGCACTTTATTTCTATTATTACTACACTGTAATATATATAATATATGCCGCTGCTAATCTGACACAAGATGGAGCTCAGGTGGTAATGTGAATGATGGGGAACAGCTGTAAGTACAGATGATGCTTCGCTGCCTCACCCACTGCTCACCTCCTGTTGTACAGCCCAGTTCCTAATAGGCCATGGTCTGGGGGTTGGAGACCCCTGTTCGGTTGGACATTTATAGCAAGATCACAAACTCAAATACACTGAAATACAACTCACCACTAAAAAAACAAGAGGTGTAGGCAAAAGTGGAAAATAAATAATGGGCAGGCCATGCACAGACTAAAATAAGTAAAGATTCTGACTTAAAGTCTGCCACTGGATGCAGCTGTATAGTTGAAGTATATCAACACACTTGGCACTCACAGGGTTTTGATATGAGTCTGCAACCAATTGATGTATTATGGTCTCTGTGTAGTCAAACCTCACTGCTAATGTCAATCTGTATTTGCAGCTGCCCCTCAGTGCTAGCATCACCACCTCAGCTCCACCTCAGATCATCAGGCATTAGATTCTCATAAAGAGCTGCAACCTGGATCCCTCACATGCACAGTTCACAATAGGCTTCACGTTCCTATGAGAATCTAATGCCGCTGCTAATCTGACACAAGATGGAGCTCAGGTGGTAATGTGAATGATGGGAAACAGCTATAAGTACAGATGATGCTTCGCTGGTTCACCCGCTGCTCACCTCCTGCTGTGCAGCCCAGTTCCTAATAGGCCATGGCCTGGGGGTTGGAGACCCCTGTTCTGTTGGACATTTATAGCAAGATCACAAACTCAAATGCCTACAGAGTCTGGGAAGGAAACACAAGTATGGAAAATGAGCTGGGGCAAAAAATATCATAGGACCCTTCCTGTCCATCTCCTGCTTTCCCATTATAAACAGACATGGCCAGGGTAAAAGCAAGGTCATCCCTGGCAACAGCCACTTGTCCTTAGTTTGGCAGATGGCTAGGAATGGTGGGGACTAAAGTGAACTGGAAAAAAGGGCTTAGACATAACGGTGGAACCCACTGAGCAAGTGTAGCTATGTGGAAACGTTGCCAGATCTTTTTTTTTTTTTTTGTATGATGACCATTTGTACACCTAATCCTGAATTGTATCCCACAACTTTAAAATAAAATAAAATAAGAAAAGTCATTTATATATGAATTACATATGTAAGCTTTCTATTTGTAAATCTTAGCTCAAACTTTTTGAGAACACCACTGGCCAAACACAGGTTCTGTGTGCCAAATATGGCCCGTGAGTTGACCATTTTTTCCTCTGTCATTATGGTTTTAAGTCATATCCTTAAACTTCTGTTATTTGACCCATCCGTCTTAGACGGTGTCTCTTTACTTCCTGCTGTGTAAGATGAGGACATCTCATTGGAGTCGTTTTTCTTCCTTCCTCTGTTTTCCTGTCTCTACCTTACCATTCATCATCCCATTACTTTTGGCCTGCCAAGCCCTACAGAATTCATTTTTTTTCTGCATCTATAATTAATACTTTTGAGCTTTGTTCATTGATTGATTTAGAAAACAGAACAATAATTTTCTTGATAGCAATATCGTATTATGTAAATGTTTGCAATGGATTAACTGTTCACTATCAATGACTGAAGAACTAGTGTCCAAATATAGGTAGCTGATGTGGGTTTCCCACCCCCGAGTATAGTCCTGTCTCCCCAAATAGGGGGTGGACCAGAAACCTCCCATGGGGTACATCTACTTGCAGGCTTCATGTAAGGTTTGACCATGGGGCAAGTGGACAGATGGCACATCCAACACATTTCCACCTGTAGCAAAGTGAAAAGATTTTTTTCTTATATACTAACTACATCTACGCCAGGAGTTCAATTTTCTCTATATACATGTTTAGTAAGCAGTCCTTCCTCTACTCATCCTGCCTTCTGCCCTATGTTCACTCCAAATCTCCAAATCCTTTAATCTCAAATAGGTGGCTCTCATTTCCTCTGAAGCCTCACCCCTTATCTGTTCTGTGGGCAGAGCTGATATATTCTTCAATGTAGCCCCAAGAAAATCTCTCATCCATAATGCCCCTCTCCTGTTTTTAGTGCAGCTCTGAATCCATTCTCTTTGAACTTCTTCATGTTCATTTTGATGGCATATTTGTAAGGAAGGGAAGTTAACATGTCTGTTCAGTTCATTATTCTGATCCCAAAGTGGCCACCAGCTGTTGATCATTGTAAAATTTCAGTAATACTTGTCATACCAACTATTCCCATTCTGCTGCTTTCCCTCTGGGTACTTCAGGAACTCTGTGACACCAGGACAGTCTGCCACCAGCCACATAGAGCAAAACACAGCTATGGAAATTTTGGGAGCACATTCAAGCTTGCTGTGATATCAAGGCCAGCATTCTACAATCAAGATGGAAGACAAGGATCCTCTCATCAAGAGATTACATTTTTCTTTGGATATATCTTACGTCCTAAGTTCTCAAGAGTTTAATGTCTTAATTCTATTGTGAATGGAAGAGCTATTTTCAGTCTATCTCCTAGCTGTGGGTCACAGACATACAATATAGGAAATAAATTGTAAGTGTGCTCTTGATCAGCCCTGCCCAAAAGGACTTTCTGTGATCATGGAAACGTCGAATAATCTATGCTGTCTGATATGGTGGCCAATAGTCATATGTGACTACTGAGCACTTAAAATGTGGTTAGTGTGGCTAAGGAACTGAATTTTCAATTGTATTTAATTTTAATTCATCTTAATTTAAATATAAACAGCCACATGTGACTAGTGGGAATCCTATTGTGCAACGCAGCTCTAGACTTTGAAAGGCTCACTCTGAGCCGGGCTCGGTGGCTCAGCCTGTAATCCTGCACCTTTGGGAGGCTGAGATGAGTGGATTGTCTGAGCCTGCGGGTTCGAGACCCGTCTGGGCAGCAAGACCTCATCTCTACAATAAATCAAAAAATTAGCCAGGCGTGGTAGTGCGCGCCTGTAATTCCAGCCACTAGGAAGGCTGAGGTGGAAGGATCGCCGGAGCCCAGCAGGTCGAGGCTGTGGTGGCCGAGAGCGGCCACTGCCCTCCAGTCTGGGTGACAGAGTGAGACTCCAACTCAAAAAAAAAAAAAAAAAGAAAGGCTCATTCTGATTGAAGAAGCAAAAGATAATAAACACTAACTGATCAAATTGTAAGCTGATTTTAAAAATCAATAGAGTAAAAATGAGTCATATAGGTAAGTAACATAGGAGTTCAGAGTGGGAAGTCAATGAAGGTTAGAAAGTTCAGGATTAACAGCTGGGCATGGTGGCTCAAGCCTGTAATCCCAGCACTTTGGGAGGCTGAGGTGAGAGGATTGCCTGAGTTCAGGGGTTCGAGACCAGTCTGGGCAACTTGGTGAGACCTTGCCTCTACAATTAAAAAAAAAAAAGAAAAGTTCAGGATTAGATCTGAGATGGATCTATGTGCTAATGTGGAAAATCAATACCAAAAGACACTAAGTAATAAGAGCTAGTTACACATTACTATATACACATGGACCCATTTGTATATGTAAAAGGATA
This sequence comes from Cephalopachus bancanus, assembly GCA_027257055.1. Classification (NCBI taxonomy): domain Eukaryota; kingdom Metazoa; phylum Chordata; class Mammalia; order Primates; family Tarsiidae; genus Cephalopachus; species Cephalopachus bancanus. The sequence continues at coordinate 1,349,957 of JAPVLO010000022.1, read as the reverse complement.
TTCAGATACATGCTCATATTTGCTAGATCACTTCTAGAAGAATACCCAAATTGTTAAGATGCCTACCTCTGGAGACTGGAAGTAAGGGTTAAGGCAAAGAACTTTTTAACTTTGTACACATTTTTGTTTTAAAAATAGTTTAGCGTTTAAATAATTTTTTTCTTTATAACAAAGTTATAGGCACAGAGATGATTAGTGAATAATACATTTTTAAAAGGCCAAAGTAGTCAACTCTTTCCTGTGACTATTAGTCATGAACGATCTTATATGATTATTGCAAATTTTCCACATGCTCTTCTATTACTCTAATAAAATGATTTAAAAAGAAACATAAGGAAAGTAGCCTGAAGGAGGTAGAATTTAAATCAGATCTTGAGGCTGGGTAAGATGGAGAGGGGATGGGATGAAGGGCATTCTTGATACATGCATAGCCTGAGGAAAAGAAGGGAGCAGGAGATCAGGGATGTGTGTCGGGAGGGGTGAGGGCCCTGGAGAAGCCAGGCAGGAGAGCTGGTGGGATAAGGGAGATAGGACCCCAGAAGAAGCAAAGGTCCAAATCCCTATGGACTTAACTGGCAAGACACCTGGGGTCTCTGTTACCTCAGCTGTCCTCAGGGGAACCGAACACTGATTACATACCCACCATGTGGACCATGTGGCAGGCATTGTGCTACTCCTGGAGCACAAGATGAATAAGAAACAGGCATTGCATTCAGTGAATAAGAACTGGCTGCATCATTTACTGGGATAAATTTTGTAATCACTCTGAGTTCCCAGCTTCTCCTATAATAAATGGAAATAGGGCAGGCATGGTGGTTCCCAGTACTTTGGGAGGCTGAAGCAAGAGGACTGCTTGAGCCCAGGGGTTTAAGACCAGCCTAGGCAACATAGAGATCTTGTCGCTACAAAAGAATTTAAAAATTGTCTAAGAGTGGTGGTGTATACCTGTAGTCCTAGCTACTCAGGAGGCTGAGGGGAGGACTGCCTTAGCCCAGGAGGTGTGGTCATACCACTGCACTCCAGCCTGGGTGATAAAGTGAGACCCTGATTAAAAAAAAGGGGGGGGTGGGAAATAAAAGCTACCTTGCCAAGAGTATAAAATGACTAAGATTACATGCCTGGCCCCAATACGCCATCACCCTATACGCTAGTTCTCTTCTTAGCATACTCTTCCCTCTTTCTCACCCCAAATCAAGGGGAAGATAAGATGTTTTTCTAGTTTACCATTTCTCCACAGAGGTGAGCCAGAACAAAGGACCTGTATTGTGCACACGTGGGCCAGGTGAGCAGGACTGTGATTCAGATATGTTAGGTGGGAGAAGGGAGGAAAGACAAACGATGCTGAAAAGAGAAAAGCTATCATAAAAGGCCTTTTAGACAGTACTGAGGAACTTCATGCAATCGGGTGCCATCCAGGGTTCCAGGACAAAGCGGGGGATGGCACAGTCAGACCTGCACTGCAGGAAGAGCCCTTAAGCAGCAGAAGGAAGGACAAACTGAAAAGGCAGAAGTCAGAAGCAAGAAACCAGTTTTCAAGCCACTCCAATCCTCATCTTAATCTCCTCTAAATTCTTATAGTACAAACTATTTATTGAACAAATTCAAGCATCTAATTATATACTGTCATGTCCTGCTGTCTTATAGGCACATGTTTTTCTCCAGAACCACATCATTAAGACTCCTGAGGACAGAAAGTGGCCAGACATTTCCATCCAGTTTCTCAAAGTGCTAAACACAGTGGTGGACCACTGCTGAGTTGGAAGTGAACTGGGCAGCAGTTACTGGGAGAAGGATACTGCCTTTGGTTAAAGTGGAGATTAAGGACTTATCCATGTTTTCAAGGGTCAGGTCTTCTCATGTTCCCTCCCTCAGCTCTCCATAGCTTAGACATGAACACGCCTTGAGAAGGCCAAGGTTAACTCTTTATCACAAAGTCCATTTCAGCAAACGCCGAGACCAGCAGTCTGAGCTGAAACCTCATCTGGGCTGTATGTCTTAAGAGGCACTGAAGTATGATTCCCAGGTCATCTGATTCCCAGCACAGCCAGAGCCTGTCACCATGTTTGCTTTTTTTCTGATAAGAATAAATTCCAGGGTAGATGGGAAGAAATCTACAGGAACTTCAGTATTTTTCCCACCACAGCTCTCTTTTCATGCTTGACTCTGTGGTGGGGTAAGCAGCCCATCAATACTTCAGCCACCCACATGGGCAATAAATGGTTAGGGAGTTTCAGTCAGCCCCTGATATGTGTAGGTCCCTGGCTATCTATATATGGAACCCCCCAGTCACCCCCGAGGTTCAGCGATGAGCACTGGACAGTGGGCAATCCTGTGTACTTCTCTCCCCACCCTACTTACATCCTATCCTGTGTGTGTGGGGGGGGTGGGTGTCCCCCTAGGCATGTGAGCAGACGACAGAGCCCCACATCCAAGTTTCATCTGTCTCACTGTTCTACCGAGCCAATGGCTTCCCCTTGACCCTATCACCCAGGACTAGCAATGCGGAATAGCAATGTCTTCTCGTGGGAAGAGGCCCTCGCAGGCCTTGGAAGTGTGCTCAGGGCCATTTGCTAGAAAACTCCTGGATCTTGGTTTGACACATGGAATATGGTTTGGCTCCAGAGGGCACAACCCTTGGGCAGACAGATCCCCTGCTCTGTGGAGAGGGTGCAGCTAGATAAGTAAGAGAGTTTTCTAGGTTGTGGGCTCAGGGCAGGGCTCTAGATGCCTGGGCCTAAAGGTTTAAACTCTGAGATAAAGAGTTTTATGAATTTCTGAAAACACAATCTCCTTAAGTTTTGGACTGTCAGAGCCAAAATAAATAAATAAATAAAGAGGTAACTTAGGCCAAGTCCATAGATAGACCCTAATCAAATAGTAGTTGCTTCATAATGACACTAATTCGCCACTCAACCCCATTCAGTTGACCCCAGACCCTGTTGGTTCAAGTCAAATAGTCACAGCCAGGGAGGAATAAATTATTCTAGAATTATTTAACTGCAGGGCCACATTTAACTCAGGACATGGCACCCTCATCACTGTCAGTAGATTTGGTAATGGTCTGAAAGAGTCATTTCGTTCTTCTCTGTGCCATGGCTTCTCCCCTATTTATTCTCATCACTTACGGAGATACAATCTCCACATGCATCTCATTAAGCATTTATCAGTTCGGAATACTGTTTGTAACATTTCCTGTGTGAATAACTGCAGCCAAAGATTTTATCTAGGAAAGCCTTTAAGCCTTAGGATTTTTGTCTCTTAGCTGCTGGTCTTTATACTTCCTCCACTGCTGATTCCCTGTCCCCCAACCAATCCTTGGTGTGCTGGCTTGTTGCCTTATGGTTGTAATATGGCCACCTGAGCAACAGGCACTACATTTGTGTTCAAGGCAGAAAGCAGGGGAAGGGTAGAATTAAACCACCAGTGATGTCTTTTCTTCCCCCTTCTTTTAATCAGAAAAGCAAGAGCTTTCCCAGAAGGTGACTAGCTGATTTCAGCCTGTGTCCCTGGCCACCCTTAGTGGCAAAGGAAGCCCCTACAGTGGCCCCAGCATGGAATCGAGCAAGGGCAAACGGGATTGAAAATGGGTTATGTACTGGTTGCCCAAAATATCTGCCACTAGGGGAAAAGCCCTAAAGGGTACAAGGGACTAAGACCCACAGAGACGAACATCTCATAGTGCAGAAATTCTTAGAAAAAGGCGTGAACCACAAGGGGACACCTACCTACTGTCCCACTCTGATGTCATCTAAGTCTCCTTGATAGAAAGAGGAGCTTTACTGGAGGAAGGGGTTCATTAAGTCCTTTGCTTAAAAACAGGCATATAAAGGAAATGGAGGTAGAGTTGGGAACAGGTTTTGCCTCTTTCAGGAGTAAAAACCAAACACGAACGTTTGAAACAACTTCCACTTACCAGCTCTGAAGGTAGTAGGAAACAAAGTTTCATAATTTTGCCACATCTGTGGTGTCCACTGCATTTCTCAATGGTGGTTGAGCCTCTGAGCCAACCTTCAAAATAAGTTAGAAAGCTCTGGGACCCTCCACTGGTGGTGGCACCTTTGTAGAGGGGATGGGAGGGAAGGAAAGTAGGGCAGGTCCTGCAGGCAGTGCAAGGAAGAGAAGGATTCCTGCCAGCTGTGATGGGGCCTGCCTGGGCCTGAGAAGGAGCTTGAAGGCGTAATTTGTATTTCTTTGAGTCAGGCTCTCGCTCTGTTGCCCAGGCTGGAGTGCAATGGTACAATCATGGTTCACCACAGCCTTGAACTCCTGAGCTCAGGTGATCCTTCCGCCTCAGCCTTTCGAGTCACTGGGACTACAGAAATGTGCCACCACACCAGGCTGACTTTATTTTTTGTAGAGATGAGGTCTCGCTATGTTGCTCAGGCTTGTCTTGAACTCCTGGGCTCAAGCAATCCTCCCACTTTGGCCTCCCAAAGTACTGGGATTACAGGTGCAAGCCACTACATCTGGCATGCGTAATTTTTAAAAGTTACTCACTTATGAGAGATCCTGCAGGATCCCAGGTAATAGAGAGCTGAGGTCTTGAGGTCATCCTGAGACTGACATCAGGACTGGTTTGATATAAAATGAGCACCTAGAACAGAATGTGTCCGTCCCCATGGCCTGGAGGGTGGGTCAGCCACAGGCAGGGTCAAATGGCCCCAACAGTGATGGTTAACATGATTTGGAGGTAGATCACCACTGCTGTGCTTAGTAGGGATCTGTGAGTTTTGAGCATTTAGAGCTCAGTCTCTTATAGCTAACAACTGCTCAAAGCCCATGTCACCCTAGGCTAACACCACTGTACTTTCTACTTCTCTGAGGGCATTGGGTCAGGAACAGCCTCTGTTCAATCTCATCTTCGGTATCAAAACAACTAACTTCCTTATTTTGAGATCATCTGAGGTGGCACTTCCCTGATACAAAAGTCTGTGCTCTTTGCTACATTTACAACACATACTTGGCAGCACATTAGTTTACAGAGCACTTTCTTTTACAGCCTCTCCCTCTGCGTTTGTCTCCGCAAGTTAGCCAGAAACTCTGTCGGAATGTCTCCCTGGAATAGTCTTCCTTCTGTATACACTATACACCAGCATGCTGCCAAAGCACTGTTCTGGGTTAATTCGAGTCAGGTGGTAAGTGGTGAAGGAGCCACTGCAGTCTGACTCATAAGACTCATAAGGAACACACACATTTTGATGCGCACTCCACATGTAATATACAAAGTCAACGATTTCATCAATATCAACACAATACAATTTTCACATAGAGAATGCCATATTTTAAGAATACTGCAGTCGACATTGTGAATGCATTAAATAACTCAACTGTATGGTTAAGTTTATGTTATGAATTTCAACTCATTTAGAAAAATACTGAATTACTATACTATGCTTTTAGACTTTATGAAGTACTTTTACTACCTATTAACTTTTCTTCTTACACCCCTGTGGGTTAGAAATACAGTAACAGTCAATTGTGTTTTCTCAGAGAAACCATAGCTTCATAGAAGGTATGAATTGCCATCCCGTGGATACTGAGCAGCAGAAAACTTTGGGGTGCTGACTCCTGGCCAGTGCTCAGGCTACAGTGGTTCCAAATCAAGTCACTCAAAGGCACGGTTCTCTCGTGAGTCAGCAAAGGTCAGCAAAGGGAGCAGAGGCATCATGACACTATCAGGAAGCCAAGTCATCTCTTCTCCATGTTTGAATCAAGGGAGAAGTTCATCTCTCAGGAGCAGTATGGCAGGAGGGTGGGTGTGGAGATAACATGTGTTTTAATGTCTAAGCCATTTCTCAAATGTTTGTTTTAATTTTTTTAAGTGAGCCGGGCTCAGTGGCTCAGCCTGTAATCCCACGCCTTTGGGAGGGTGAGGTGAGTGGATTGCCTGAGCCCGCAGGTTCGAGACCCGCCTGGGCAGGCGAGACCTCATCTCTACAATAAATCAAAAAACTAGCTGGGCATGGTAGCATGCGCCTGTAATTCCGGCTACTCGGAAGGCTGAGGCGGAAGGATCACTGGAGCCCTGCAGGTCAAAGCTGCGGTGGCCAGGAGCGGCCACTGCACTCCATTCTGGGCGACAGAGTGAGACTCTAATTAAAAAAATAAATAAATAAATAAAATTTTTAAAAATGTAATTCAGTGTTTTGTAAGTTATGTGTATTTAAAAAGTTGTACAGTCATTTCCAGGTCTGAAAAGAATGATGTTGGTAATTTAATGGGTATTGTGTTGAATCTGTAGATTGCCTTTGGTAGGATGGACATCTTAACAATGTTGATTCTTCCTATCCATGAGCATGGAATATTTTTCCATTTGTTTGTGTCTTCTTGGATTTCTTTAAGCATTGTTTTCACTGTAAAGGTCTTTCACTTCTCTGGTTAGGAAGATGTTGAGGTATTTCATTTTTTTTGTGACTATTGTGAATGGGACTGTGCTTTTTATCTGTTTCTCTGCCTGTTTGTTGTTGGTGTATAAGAATGCAACTGTCTTCAAATTATTCTACCAAAAAGACACCTGCATGCATATGTTTATTGCAGCACTATTCACAATAGCATAAAACATGGAACCAACCATGCTGCCCATTGAAACTGGACTGGATGAAAAAAATGTGGTACATATACATGATGGAATATTATGCAGCCATAAAGAAGGTCAAACATATGAACTTTGCAGCTTGGATGCATTTAGAGTCTGTCATACTCAGTGATCTGTCACAGAAACAAAGAACTGAGTACCATATGTTCTCACTCATAAGTGGACCCTGGACATTTACCATAATACTACAAGAAAGGAATTGGCAGTAGTGGGACACTGCCAGGGGAGGGAAGGGGTCACATAACATCAATAAGGACACCTGATCTCAAACCAGATAAATTAGGGACCAAAGGGAGGCCCAAACTTTATCTGTGTGATGACCACTTATAAACCTAATCCTGAATTGTACCCCACATCTTAAAAAAAAAAGTTGTACAAGTACCACCTGTATCTAATTTCAAAACATTTTCATCATTCCCAAAAGAAACCCCATACCTATTAGCAGTCACTCCCCATCCTGCTCTCCTCCTAGCCCCTGGCAACCACTTATTTATTTTCTGTCTCTATAGATATTCCCATTCTGGACATTTCATATAAATGGAATCATACAATATGTGGCCTTTGTGTCTGGCTTCTTTCACTTAACATTATGTTTTTAAGGTTCATCCATGTTGCAGCATGAATGCTTTTTATGATCATTTAAGACATTTCTGAACCCCCAGGGATTCTTCCTCTTATTTCTTTTCTTTTTTTTTAAATTTACTTTTTATTTTTTGAGTTGGAGTTTTACTCTGTCAACCAGGCTGGAATGCAGTGGTATGATCACAGCTTACCACAGCCTCAATCTCCTAGGCTCAAGCAATCCTTCTACCTCAGCCTCCTGAGTAGCTGGAACTACAGGCATGTGCACCATGCCCAGCTAATTTTTTGATTTTTCGTAGGGGTGGGGGGCGGGTCTCTCTAAGTTGTCCAGGCTTGTCTGAAACTCCTGGGCACAAGCAATATTCTCACCTCAGCCTCCCAGAGTGCTGGGATTACAGGTGTGAGCTACAATGCCCAGGTTCTGTTGCCCCATTTACTCCCTGCTGTGAGGATAAAGAGGATGGAGGACCAGAGTCAGGGCAACAGGAGTGGCCCTCATTCTGGTAGTGCCCAGAGAGAAGAAACAGACCACCCAGGAACATCACCAACATTCCACCACAGTCTCCTGTGTAGGTCAGAACCATCAGCAAACAGTCTTAACTAGACAGGTCTGTACATGGCATACAATTCAGTCCAGCCCCAGGCATTTTCAAGGCAGCAACCCCTGCATGCTCTCCAGACAATCATGCAGTCAGACCTGCTGCCTAAACAAAGGTAAGGTCCAGCATCATCCAAAAAGAGTCAGCCAGCTGACCCACTCCTTCCGGGAACTTTCAGGAGCTCACTGTTAAATTGTAGAGACATAGTGAAACTTAACACATTCATCTCACCTCAGTTGTCTTTTGCTAGCACTCAGATTGAAGCCCCTATGATTGATCCCAGGACAAATATAACTTGTAAACCTCCCTGATGTCCATATCCAACTCCATGTCAAGTTGATTTAACATCCAGGTGGCCTGAGCCAGTAGCTTACTAAAAGTCTTTCCAATTGGGCATAACATTAGATATTCTTACAGCTATTCTTCAATGTTCTCATCATCTCCTTTTTAGTATAAGATAGACAATGAATTAGAATGCCATTTGCAGAAGAAGAAATGGAGGCCCGGTAAGGGTGTTACCCATATTTATTTGTAAAAGGTGATAGAACTAAAATGAGAGGTCCTCTCTTTATCCCCCTTCCCAGGGTGGACCAAGTGGATGCATAACTGAACACCCCTTCCAGGGAAAAGGCGAGACAGAAATTAGTCAGCTCTCAGTTGTCCAGATCTCAGGCACATGTTTAAATCCAAGTTGTAGTCTTCCTGCCACCAGACCATGTATTCTTCTTCTTTTGTAATTACGTAGCATATACCCAGAACACAACCTACAACATTGACAGCAAAATATCATAGGATGGTCAACTTGCAGTGTCCTTCACCACTCCAGAGTTCTCCAACACAGACCAAAGCCCACCACAAACAAAAGAAAGAGAGAAAAGTGACATATATTCACTTTACACAAAAGTCCAAAATAAAATCAGGCCTTCTACTAGATTCAGCCTGCCGAGGAAATAACAGGAGAAGGAGCAATGACCCCCAGCCTCCCTCTCTTTCCCACCCCGACCTTCCCATCCAGCCACCCTTCTTACCCTCCCTTCAAACGTGGCGGTGGTTCCTTCTTTGACACAGAGGTTCCGAGGGGGCAAAATGAAGGCAGGGGCCTCGGTCAGCGGCATGGAGCCGACTCTGGAGGGGTCCACACTGAGGGAGGTTTTGGAAATGTGTGATGAAGAAACCAGCTTCACGTCTCCCATGGTCTGCAAGAAGGAAGGAAGAGGACCAGGTCAGATCAGCAAAGCACAGCCTTATCTTCCCTTCAGGCATTGGCATGCCTAGCTGGTGGTATGGGTTTTATGTGGAGCAGATGCCCTGTTAGGTCAATGTCCACTTGGAGCTCCTCTCTGGAAACGAGAAACACTGTGTCTTCTATACACAAAGTGCCAGAATGAGTTACAGCCCAGGGGGCCCCAACCCCGGGCCACAGAGTGTGACTTGTTAGGAACTGGGCTGTACAGCAGGAGGTGAATGGCAGGCAAGGGAGTGAAATTGCATCTGTATTTACAGCTGCTTCTCATCACTTGCATTACTGCCTGAGCTCTACCTCCTATCAGATCAGCACTGAAAAGGTTTCTTCCATTTTCAACAACCTATCTTTGTGAAGCAGGGTTTTCTGCAATGACAGCAACCAAAATGAGACTATAGAGTAGACTGGACATAAGCAACACACTTCAGGTGTCACTGTCTCCCATATTCCCAGATGGAACCATCTAGTTGCAGAAAAACTCCTCCCACTGATTCTGTATTATGATGAGTTGTATAATTATTTCATTATATATTACAGTGTAATAAGAGTAGAAATAATGTGCACGATAAATGTAATGCCCTTTTATCATCCTGAAACCATCCTGACCCCATCAAGTCCATGAAAAAATTGTCTTCTATGAAGCCGGTCCCTGATGCCAAAAAGCCTGGGGACCACTAGTATAGCCCATCAAGATGCCAGCTCCCAGGACCATGGAGAACTTTCCATCTTTTCACCATTCCCTTCATCTAGGAAGGTGGCAACTGGGGACAAGAATGGAGAGACTGAATGGTGTTCAGAGTTTTCATAATAGGTCTCTATAATCTGTATTTAATAGTCACTGGTCTTTCAGAATCAACATCTACATCAAGCACTTGTGGTAGAAAGTAAAAGTTGCTTTTGCCTGAACTGTGAGAGCTCACAGGCTATAGAAAAATGAAATCCATACTCTAAGAAAGGAAGGCAGTTTGGGGTTAACACTGCAAGGACCTTGGGTGAGGTGAGGGGGGAGTTTGTGGTTGAATGAAGGGGAGCAGGTAGGCTAGAGAGGACATCTACCTCTGAGAACTAGATTGTGACAAAGGTTCAAAGGTCACAGATCATCAGAGAGGGAGATGTTTTAAGATTATCCAAGCTAACTTCTCCATTTATAACTGAGGCCCAGAGAGGGTATGTCATTTGACCCAGTAGACAGAGCAATGTGATAGCATCACTGGCAAGAATATCTCAAGCCCTGACTCCTGGTCCACACTAGATAAAATGTGGCTAGGGCTGGCAAGGTTGGTGGGACAAAGTAATAGGTGTAACAGATGAGTACCACTGCAGCAACGTTCAGCTCTTTTGTGATGTCTGATTATTCTCAACTTTAAATGTTTCATGGTAAACCTGGAAAATACCAATATGTTAAAATAACAAATTATCATTTACTGAACACCTACTCTGTTCCAGACACTGTATTGAGTACTTTATACCTTATTTCTTTGTTTTAATCCTCAGGATAACACCATGAAATACCTACAGTCATTTCACAAATCAAGCAGCTGAGCTTAGACAGGAGGAATAACTTGTTCATTACACAGCTATTGAGTGGTAGAAATGGAAGTTGAACCCAGATGTTGAACCCAGATGTACCAGGCTCTAGAGACCTTTTGGCCACACTACACAGCCTAAAGGAAAAAATATGAAAATATTCATAATTCTGTTACCCAGAATGATGGTGCATCGCTCTCCAATTTTGTTTCTATGAATAAAAAAAAAACCACATATTTTATATGGTTGAAAGCATACTATTTATATGCTGTTTCCTGTTTTTTCTCCCACAACTTTTCTTAAAATAAGGGAGAAAAAGTTGCTCTTAAGAAATCTGATTTTAAAAAAAGAAATCTGATCTAAAAAATATTCAATCATATAGAAATGTATGATTTACACAACTATCTCCCTATTGCTGGTCAATTGGACGATTTCTAAATCTTTTATGATAATATTGCCTTTGATGAGCCTAGTTGTGTCTAAATCTATGTCTGAATTCCTGAAGATTTCCTTAGGATTGATCGCCAAAATGGAATTATTACAGGTACAAATCTGGTTGCAAACAACAGAAAAAGACTCTGGTTCTCATGAACAGAGAAGGGATTTTGTTGGAAAGATTATTGGGGTTGGAGGAGCTTTCAAAATCCATAGAAAAAACTAGAGAACCAGGCTGGGAAAACAGGCTGCGGATCAGAGAAGTTAGGCTGTCAGACTCCAGTCAAGGTCGTTGGATAACCACTGCCATGGCCTGGGACATCTCCTAAATATTCCCATCCCTCATTCCAACGGCAAGTGGGATTCTTACCAGGCTGGGTCAGCTCCAGGTTGGGGCTATATCTTACCGTGAAATCCCTTGTGCCTGGGCCCACATGTGGGGCAAACATCTGTTGACTGAATCTCTTCCTAGTTTTTGCTTTTCTGTTCATTTTTTTGGCTGTCCAGTTGCACACTTAAGTCCTATGTTGTGAGTCAAATAATCAGAAATGAACAGCGCTTCCTGGGCATGTAATTAGTTTAATAAAAACGAAACAGGGATATATATTTTGAAGTCCATGTTAAAGTAACAAAGTAACTAGATTTGTTTGTAACAGGGCATATCTCCTGCTTGACAAACCCAGCTTTCTCCTTCACTGATAAGGTATTAGTTTTGCAAACAAAATTCCTTTCCCAATGATAAGACTCACAAGCTCACTACAGTAGGTAACAATAAAAGCAAATACCTGTGTAGCACTTACTATATGTGGGGAACTGTTCTAAGCACTTTATAAATACTCATCTGCTCCTTATAACAACATTGAGATAGATAAGCTCGTCATCCCATTTTATGAATTAGAAACCTGAAGCACAGTAAGATTAAGAAATTTATCCAAGTTCATGCATCAAGTAGGGGGTAAAACTGGCATTTGAACCCAGGTGCCTGGCGCCAAAGATCTTATTCCTAACCACTGGACCCTCCTGCCTTCTGTAAGCAGGCGGAGTTGGCTGATGGGAGAGGAGCCTGAAGTTGGGATAACAGGGGAAAAGGGTGAGAGCTGCTTCCATATACATGTAAAATTGAGATTTTTCTATTTGTCAGAATAAATCACCAACAACATCAAAAGATGGATGATAATCTGAGATTAAGTGTTTGCAACAAAAACAAAGGACTAGGACACTTTACATATAATAAGAAAATAACCCAACAGATCAATGGCCAGAGGATATGACTTGCACAGAAGACAGACCAATGACCAATAAGCAAAGGAATACTGCCTAGCCCCGATAATCACCCAAGAGTACAAATTAAGAACAAGTTATTTTTTAATTAACAAACCAAACTGACATTTAAAAAGAAAGATAACATACAATCACTGTGAGACCACAGTGAGATGGGCATGCTTATCCTTTCCTACAGGGAATATAAATTTGTACAAACTTTCTAGAAAGAAATTTGGCAAAAAGATTCTGAAAAAAATCCATCTCTTCCCCATAATCCTACCCTTAGAAATATAGTATTCAGAAAGAATTAGAGATACAGCCCAAAATTTATTGATAAGACCACTAATTGTATTATTTATAGCAAAAGCTAGACAAAATTTTAAAAATCCTGTTAAATATCCAAAAGTAAAAATTGGTTACATACAGTGGAATTCCAAGCAGTCATATGGGTATATATTTACAAGGAAAATAATGATATGAATTTGATGGCATAGAAATTTTTAATTAAAAAAACCATATTATGGAAAATTTCAAATGTATAGAAAAGTAGTAACAATAATAAAATAAGCATCCCAAATACCCATCCTAGATTCAACAATTACCATTTTGTCATACTTATATTATTATATTTGTATTTGTAGAACCATTTCAGAGTAGTCCTGACATGTTTTAATGGCAAGAATTAGGGTCTATTCATTCATTCAATGAAAATATACCTATTGGACATTTACCATTGGCCAAACTAGCTATTAGGTATATAGCAGTGGACAATTGTGTGTGTGTGTGTGTGTGTGATATGTTTGTGTGGCATGTGGTGAGAGTAGTAACATGTGGGCAGAGAGGGAATAGGGCTCTGACATCCTGCATTGCTACCCAGGACCACATCTCAGAGAGAACCCTATTCCCTGTGCCCTCTTCTGCTGCCACTGAGGCAAGGTGATGGATATACTCTGTGCAGTCAGGACCAGGTGAATGGTTGGAGTGGAGGTGGGAACAGGTGTCATGAAGAACAGACTTTTGTGACCCTGCCACAAATCCAGGGGCATAGCTACTTTCTAGCTATGGGCTGGACAAGGTACTTCAACTCCCTTGTCCTCAGTTTCCTTTCCTGTCGCATGGAATGATTACATCAACCTCACAAATTTGAAGGAAGGATCTGACTGTTTAAAAAACACATGGCACAGCATAAAAGGCACTCAATAATGGTAGCTGTCAACATCATCATCATCCAGTTCCCAAACGGAAGCCAGTTTCCCTATCCTGAAGACACAGACCCTTTCTTTCACCAAGGACAGTAAGAAGCCCAAGTCAGCCCAATTATCTTCAGGCCAGGGAATGAGTCAGATACTGAAAAACAGCAGCAGGAGGCAGAGACAGAATCTCAGGCAGCTTCCTACAGCGCTTCACGTTCATGCTAGCAGCACCATCTGATGAGCAAGGTGTTTGTGCTGGACAATGTACTGGGCACCCATCTCACTCAATACTAACAGTCTTGCAGGGCAGTTCTGATTATTACCATTTCACAAATGAGGACATTGTGGCTCAGAAAGCCAACTACACTTGTCTAAGGTCACCCAGCCGAGAATAGAAACCAAACCAAGGTCTGATTGCAAAGTCATATGCTGCTGGCTGCCTGAAGGCCCCCACGGCCCAGATGAGGCATTCTTGCTATCCCTAGTAACAAGAGATGCAATAGGCAGAGGTTGGAAGTTGCACCAAGGAAGCAAGGCAGGGAATGTGCCTCTCCCTTCTGTACTCAGGCCTGGCTTTGGAAGACACAAGACTCTATCTCTGCTTTCAGGGGAGCTAGAAACTAGGAGTGGTGAGACCAAGCTCAGGACCCTCTCTACATATCTCTTGATCTAAGACCTGAGGTATCCATCTAAACATCCTGAAGGCCCCACATGCTCTCATCAAAAGGATCCTACTTGGCCTCAAGAACACATTAGACAGGAGTCATCTATCCCTAGGAAAGGTCTGGCTTCCAGGACAGAAAAGCAGCAGGAGAGTCAACACAGCAAGGAAACATCCAGTCCAGTCTGGTACAAGAGGGGGGGCTTCACGGGCGGGTTACTAAACTGTCACGCAGACTGGACCAGAGCTCAGTCGCACCAAACAGCTCTGCTCAGCCTCAGCCCATTGCCTGCCCACTGCCATCATCAGCATAAACAGATCCCTGCCACACAATTAATGGTTACTGACATATTTGGAATGCTCTGTAAGAAAAAATAAAATAAAACAAATCAGACCAAGCCACCCTTGTTCTCCTCTAATTTCTCATCAAGCCTGTTGACTCTGTTCCAGGCAAGAAAACCAGAGAGGCCGGGTAATTTCTGCAATAAGTTCTCTATTGGCCGAGCAGCGTTCAGTCCCTGGAATCAAACACATCCAGCTAGGTGGGGGGTCTCATTCAACAAGCTAAATGCAGATCAAAGAACAGAAAAAAGAAAAAACCAAGGGAAAGGGTTGAGAAGAGCAGTGGTCCAAGAGCTGGAAGCCATGGGTGCTTAGGCCAAAAGCCCACCTCCAAGTAAGGTTTTCACAAGTAACATAATTTATTAATCATCTGAAGCAGCATTGAGTTAATTGGACTTTAAATTGATCAAAAGCACTTTAAATTGTCTCTTGAACCCAGAAAGAAACACTTTCAACTATGGCCAAAAGAGATTGCAACTCTGGGGCAAAACGACTCAGAAAAAAAGTAAAACATCAGGGATCAACTTAGCAGCAGAACAAGTTTAGAGAAACGAGTTGTCCCCTTCCCTGCCCAAAGTGTGCACATTTTAAATGATCGCTGTCTTTAAGCTGCTGATCAGTCTGCAAGAAATACCATACCTGCCCTACAGGGAGGGACTTGCGAGCAGGCTCAGTAAACTACCATGAACCCTACCTCCGTGAGCACACAACAGAGGCCATGGCATAACCACCCTGTGCAAGTGCCCCGGACAACTGACAGCTCTGCTCTCCCACCTTAATCCTCTCAGCAGTGCTCTCAAATCCTGACAAATTCTCTAATCGCTCCTAATCCTGGAGTGAGCTGCTCCTCAGCTGTGCCAGGCTGACTTGCTGTGACCTACCGAGCAAAGCAAGGCAGGGCCACACACCAGTGAACCAGACACATCTTACCGTGGCCTCTTCCCCGGCAGCTCTCACATGAGTCAGGACAGGAGGCAGCCACGCTTCACTGCTGTACCGCAGAAATTCCAGTCCAACGTCTGGCCCCGAATAGAGAGTGAAGGAGAGCTGGGGTGCCACAGAGCTCAGGGCCAGATCGAAAACGTTAAGGGGCTTTTGTTCTAACTCTGCTTGCAGATGTTGCAACTTGCCTTCCGCTGAGCAGCCAACTTCACCCGGTCCTGGAGATCTGTTGTTCTAATCCGCCCAGCTGGGGTGACCTTTGAAACCTCTGGCCGCCACTGCAGAAGTTCTCAGTGAAGTCCTGGGAGTGCCAGGGGTGGAAGCTCACAGGTTTTTACTTGTTGGGAGCTACAGATTCTAATCTGAGTATGGAGCAAAGGGAGGACCTTGTGAAGCAGAGAACTGAGACCTTGGAAGGCCTGGGCACTCTCCCAGTTCCCCATCTGGCCTGGAACACCACTCCAACCCCTTGGCACATCTGGCCTGGGATTACCACCGAGGGCTCATGAGACGTTTGCCTCCAAAGATCCAGTTCTTTCTTCTTCAAGTTGAAGAAGCCCTATTTATGATATCTAAAGTATGAAGCAAGTCCGAAGAGCAGATGGTTTGAAAATTCCTATACTGAGATTCTTGTAAGGAATTGGGCTGAGATGTGAGCCAGGCTGACTGCGTGTGTTCACATTGAACACAAGAACTTGCCTCACTGGTCCAGAGCCTTGGGGAGCCTTGGGAGCGATCCTGGAGTGCCCCTCTAAATTGAGGCAGCAAGATGATGCCCTGTCCAGACTGTCTCCTACAGGGGAGAGAAGGTATTTTCATAGTTTCAAAGGAATCACTCATCTTGGAACACACCTTAGAACACACCATCAACATCTGAATCAGCCATGACATGAATTTAAGGTTTTCCATTGGATCATATCTGATTCTTGTGGAGCCGGTATTCTCCTAACACCTAGAAGACCCCCTACCCTCTACCTCAGTAGTTCTCAAAAGTTTTGGTCTCAGGGTGGGCCCCTTTATGCTTCTAAAAAGTAAGAGGACCTCAAAGAACTTCTGTTTGTGAGATACTGTTATCAATATTTATTCTATTGGAAATTAAAACGGGGAAATATTAATTCATTTTAAAACATCATGCCGGGATCCTTCTTGGGATCAGTGGCTTACAACTGTAATCCCAGCACTTTGGGAGGTTGAGGCAGGAGAATTGCTTGAGGCCTGGAGTTTGAAACTAGCCTAGGCAACAAAGCAAGACTCTGCCTCTACAAAAATAGAAATAAAAAAAATTAGCCAGGCATGGTGGCACACATGTCTATCAAATCTGTGGGTTACATGAAGCAAATAGGAATAGCTAACATGCTGGATGTTAAATAAAACCCTGAAAGATAAGCAAATGAACTGAAGCTTGAGAAGAAGTTTAAATGAAGAACAATTTTTAAATTCCTATGCTTGAATTTGAAAGCAAAAACAAAACAACTGTCCAAGTACAAAATAGCTGATTGGAAATACTGAACCCAGGCTTCTGTTCCCCCAGGATTAGGCACGGTTGCATGTTAGGAGGACTCATCAAATCCTTTGTTTTCTTCATCCTACACATCACAGTTGGGCCATCTGTAGTTGTGTGGCCAACTGTGTAACATCTGTCTCACCAATGGAACATAGCTGAACTGGGTTTCAGGTCCTGTGTTTTTCATTCATTTCTAGAATTTTGATGAGCACACAGTAAGTTTTCAATAAATGCTTGTGGAATGCACAAATGAATTGAAATTTGGGTTAAAAAATATAAAAAGTCATTTTTCAAATTATGATACCACTTAATTTTGTTGTATAAGAATTCATGGAAATGTTAGAGAAGAAATGTAAAAAAAGGAGCAAGTGAACAGCTCACGTGACAACAAATGCACCCTGAGGACCTATAGGTATTTGGCTGTAGAAACATGGGTGCCAGTCCTAGCTCTAAATCTGGCACGTAACTCATGCATTCTTTCTACTCTTTGTTTCTCAGTCCTCCTGGCTGTGAAATGGGCATAATCACAGCCTGCCCTGGAAACACTGTCTGGTTTTCCTGCTGCCATCCCCAAGCAACTTGGATCCAGGTCCCTGGGTTCCCACATAAAAGTATGCAAAGCCAGCCCACTCTTGGCCCCACAGCTGAGTCCTTTCCTGAGCCACCAGGCAGCTTCTCCCTCCCCCTGGTTTCCTGGGCCTTTCCTCTTGGAAAACACATTAAAGGAAGGGCTGGACTTCTGCAGGCAGACAAGCTGCCCACATCAGCCAGGCCACATCAGCAGAGCAGCAGACAGCGGGTGGGAGGAGCACGTATGCTTGGCAACACAACCCTGGGTGCACACATCTTTGGCAGAGAGTTATTTTTCAATTTTCTTAAAAAGGGACAACACACACACACACACACACACACACACACACACACACACACACACACACAGATTAAATCAAGTAAACACACCCAACCACACACATGGTGTGAACAAGCAGGGCCTGGTCTCCTGGAGCTGTTCTTTTCCTGCTGGAATTCTTGCTTAATTTGGGATTTAATGAGAATGGGCTGAGAAAAGCTTTCTGAGATAAAAGTCATATGCAAAATGCCAGAACCTTGATTATAAATAAATTAGCAAACTGCACAGTCTAACTATAATCCTAAAGTTCACTCCTTACATTATCAGGTATCATCCCTTCAAATGTAAGTTTCAGGCATCACATGCGTTTGTTGAACTCTACCACTACCATCCCCTTCTCAAATACCATGCTTTCTCTCTCCCTTCTGCTGAGCAGAATTGTGCCCAGTGTCTTAAACTCCATGAGATGAGCAGTGTGAATACTCAGGTAGGGGCAGCCCCACCACCCTCAGTCCACTGGAGCCCCAGAAATCCAATCAGGGACAGGAACAGGGGGCCACAGCTTCCATGCCCGGGATGAACAGACTGCTCTGAAGTCAGACCAGCTGACTTTACCACTAAACTGTATGGCCTAAGGCAAGTGACAATCCCTTAAAGTCAAAGTTTATTCATCTGTAAAATGGGGCTACTACTGATACCCTCCTATCTTCAGGATTGTTACAAGGGTCAGTGATATGTATAAAAAGCAGCCTCAGCCTAGTCTCTGGCTACTGCTGCTGTGAATATTGTTGTTTTTTATTATTTTTAAATGTCTGTCAGAAACTCAGAGGATAAAGGCAGGCTTGCTTGAGGAGGGGGCCGCAGAAGAAATCAGGAGACGACACTGGAGGGTGAGACAGCACACAAGAATCAGTGACTCCAGTGCTCATTATGGTTTCACCCTAACCAGCTGTGTGGCCTTGAGAAAATCACTTCCCTTCTCTGGCCTCCTCTCTCTACATGGCCTCAAGGGTCTCTCTGGACCCTTCCTCCCCTAGTGTACCTGCATCTCTAGAACCACTGCCAGCTTTCTCCAGGACACATGGGCAGGTAGGGAAGGTTCCAGCAGGGGAAGCCAAGCCCAAGCAGGGACAAGATGCTGCAGGACACCAGAAGAGTAGGCAAAGCCCTGCCCACCAGGAGAGACCTGCTTGGCCCCACCAAGCAGGGCTTCACAGGCTGAGCGGGCACACCCAGTCCTCGGGGCACACCTGTGAGACGGCAGCACAGGCCACGAAGACACTGATGCCTGGGTCAGTCTGGAATGGTCACCTACACAGTGACCCCAGTTCCTCAGTCTTTAGCCAGTTCCCAGGTTGAGCAGTCAGATCCAATGAGGTCTGTCTAGAGAAGGGCTGGGTCTGGAAGAGCTGAGGGGAAATCCCAGGTAACAAAAAGGAGAATTAAAAAAAAAAGGAACCAAGAATCACTCCTGTTTACTTAGTACTTACTATGTGTCAGGCATTGGACCAAGTACTTAAGATGACTTAGATCGTCCTTAATCCCTTAGCAGAGTGGCAAATATAAACAGCAGAATTAATGGGAAATGGAATATATTCCTTGTCTTTCCACCACTTCATTCCTCTTCTCCCTCCTCCTTCCCCAATTCAGCCAGCATTTGATAATTTGTGTAATTTAGAAATAGGAACCTTGGGTGGGGGCCAGCAGGAAGGGCTAGCAGGTGGATTTGGGCAGCCCACAGCAGTAGGGCATGCTGTTGGTGTTGCAGGGTCAGAGGGCTGAGGGGAGACCCAGAGAGGGGAAGGAGAAGAAATAAAGAGAAGGGTTCCAACTCCTTGCCAGGAAGTCTGCCCCACTCTTGCCTCCTCTCCAACGCTGATCTGCAGAGGAACTCAGGAAGGAAGGTATCCTGCTGACCACAAGCATTCCAGGAGTGATGCGAGTAGCTTCTCTAGCTGCACACTGACCTGTCCCAATCCTTCTTTATGGAACGACCTGAAGCACATACTGCCCCTCTGCTTTTTTTTTTTTTTTTTGAGTTGGAGTCTCACTCTGTCACCCAGACTGGAGTGCAGTGGCCGCTCCCGGCCACTGCAACCTCGACCTGCCGGACTCTGGCAATCCTTCTGCCTCAGCCTTCCGAGTAGCCGGAATTACAGGCGTGCGCTACCACGCCCGGCTGATTTTGATTTATTGTAGAGATGAGGTCTCGCTGCCCAGGCGGGTCTCGAACCCGCGGGCTCAGGCAATCCACTCACCTCAGCCTCCCAAAGGCGCGGGATTACAGGCTGAGCCACCGAGCCCGGCTGCCCCTCTGCTTTTTGCAGGGAGTTGGTTCTGTGGGAATAATCTGAAGGGACAAGCCTGCAGGATACCGTGCTAGGAAGACCCTTAGATTCTGAGACACGAGTGCAAGTGAACTGTGAGAGAACTCGCCCAGGTCTGACTGCTAAACGTGGCCTCCTCTCCTCTCCACATGCTTTAGGGGAGATGATGCCAGGTTCCATGGCTGGTTTCTCCTGGGAAAACATTAGCTCTGAGGTTAGACTAACACCTGGCTGATTGGAGGAGCGAGAAGGAGGAAGGTGCTTCTGTGAGTGTCCTCCTTTCTGCGTGAGAGCCTCAGGCATTCAGCTGGAACGAGTCTTCCAAAGAGACAGGGAGCACGAAGCAATGCCGACAGGAGGGGATGCAGTGGCACGGACACTATTAAGAGCCCAGGCTGTGAGTGGATTGCCTGAGCCCGTGGATTCGAGACCTACCTGGGTAACTTGGCGAGACCTCATCTCTACAATAAATTAAAAAAAAATTAGCCAGGTGTGGTAGCGCGGCGCCTATAGTTCCAGTTACTCGGAAGGCTGAGGCGGAAGGATTGCCAGAGCCCAGCAGGTTGAGGCTGCGGTGGCCAGGAGCGGCCACTCCAGTCTGGGCGACGGAGTGAGACTCGAACTCAAAAACAAAACAAAAAAAAGAGCACAGGCTGAGTGTGAAGACTGCCGCCAGCTAGGAGCCGTCCACAGCTCCCGCTGGACCTCCTGGGCCAGAGGCAGCTGACATCACTCAGCAGGCTCTAATGTGTCCATGGCTGACTCTAGCTCCCCTTACTGAGAGGTCTGGGGATACTTCCTTCCCGAATCCTCCCCCATGTGACACAGAAAAGGAAAATGAGGCATAAGCCAACCTGGTTTATCAACTCCTACAGGCTCTGGGATTTGAGAAGCCAGTTTGTAGTTGTTTTTAAGAGACTGTTTTCCAGTGACTCCCATCACCACAATCTGCCTCCTCTGAAGCCCACACTCTGGCAAATGATGTCAAAGATTTCTAGTCTTCCTTCTACCCTTGGTTAGCACTGAGAGAAGAAGACAGGTGCACAGGGAGGGGAAAGAGGAGAGAGCCAACACTGGGTGTCTCCAACATGTCAGAGAAGGAAAGGTGCTAAATCCAGGTGGGTTTTTCCCATACAGTTTTCTGGTTGGCTACCTCAGCTAGAGAGAGCAAGGACTCATTCCTATTCCAGGATCAAATCCAGAACTGTATCATAAACACAGCTGGGATAACTACTAGTTCCAGGACAGTAGAAATAATACATTTATAACCTAAGAGTAAGCACAGTGGTTACTGCAAGACGGTGGACTTGGGTGGAGCTGTCATATCACAGGCTTTGTGGTCAGACACTTCCGGAATTTGAACTCTACTTCTGCCACTCGGTGGCTGGATGACCTTGAGTGATTTATTTAACCTCTCTAAACCTCAGTTTCCCCATCTATAAATCTGCAGGATTGTATAATTAGAAGCATCTTCAATTATCCAACACAAAATAGATACTCAGACCAATACATTATAACAATGATAAGCAAAGTGACTTCTAACAATGCCTGGCACACAGCAAGTGCTCAACAAATAACTATTTGATAATAGTCAATCATAATGAAGATTCAGAGGTATCACATTTCACTTAAATGTTCTAGCTTATTTAAATATTTCTACAAGCATTTTCCTATCTATCATGAAGAATAGCTGATCAATTCATGGCCTTAAATTCACTAATTATTATCAGTTACTTGTAATTAGTTGAACAATATGCATTGCTCTCATTCTCCCAAATTCTGGTTTTCTGCTTGCACACCATAATATGGCTGGATCACAGAATCTAAATCATCTAGTCCACTACTTTTACAGATGAGGAAACTGTCCAGAGTGGAACAATGCATCTCAAGGACTGAGGCAAGGATAGTTTGCAAGGTAGGGAGAACAGACCATGGCAGTGTAGATAAGTGAGCCTTACAGTACAGAGCTGATCTAGGGATATGGTGGTGTATGTATATAAGAACCAAGAAACTCATCTGGTAAAGGGATATATCAAGAGTAGTCTTGAGGCCGGACTCAGTGGCTCAGCCTGTAAACCCCGCACTTTGAGAGGCCAAGGCGAGTGGATTGCTTGAGCCCGCAGGTTTGAGAACAGCCCGGGGGGCCTTGGCGAGACCTTGTCTCTACAATAAATAAAAAATTAGCTGGGAGTGGTAGTGCGTGCTTATAATTCCAGCTACTTGGAAGACTGAGGCAGAAGGGTCACCGGAGCCCAGCAGGTCAACACTGGGGTGGCCGTGAGTGTGCCACTGCACTCCAGACTGGGTGACAGAATGAGACTCCAACTCAAAAAAAAAAAATGAGGGACGTTTTGAGAAATATAGTCATTAAATTGACTGAAGACAGGGTCATAGAGGGGCTAGAGGATGGCAATACTGTTAGCTAATGTTATCAAAAGGGTTTTTACTTAAAATTATCATCCAGCTACTGATTTGATAACTTATGAAATGCTTTCCTAATCAAGATCTAATTTCAACTTCACAACATATTAAAGTATTTTATAATCTCATTTTATTAGTGGAAAATCTGAGGCTCAAAGACCAAGTGAAACCTGCCTAAGGTCATATAGTTACTAAAGAAGTGCTGGAATCTAGTCCTTCTGAACTCCAAATCCAATTTGGTGACATGCTAAGAAAGGATTTAAAAGTTATTATAACACATGCCATACCCATTAGGAAATTTTCAGTGTAACAAATGTGTTGATATCCCCTTAGATTTCCTTGTCATGATATCTGCCGAGTACAAATTTGACTAAGTCATCAATCCCTTGCCCAGGGAAAACCCCTTATATTTTTCCTAAACAAATGGGTGGCTTCATTTCAATCCCTCATGCCTGAGGGTGAGTCCACGTGTTCTCGCTAATCTCTGGCAAATTTGCACAGTGCTGACACTACAATCAGCAGAGAGCCTCTCCCCATGCACAGAGATGTTCTCAGACCACAGTTAGGGACTGCTCCCATTTGCAGGCCAGAAATCTCTGTGTTCTCCCCCAGAGCTTGTTGCCCTATGCCATGCTCGCTGGACTCTCCTCCCACTGGCTGGACACAGGCCCAGACCCCAGCCTTGGGTGCTGCGTCAGAACTGCCAGGAGGATGCCTTGACAGTGTGTCAAGCTCTATGTTTCCACATGCAACTCACCCCCTGCCCTCACCGCCCTCTCGTGATATGAGAGCTCCTCCCCAGGACAGCCTTCAGCTGTGGAGGAGAAACAATGGCTTAGTGTTTCCTGGAAATTACCTGGGGAGGTGGAGGGCTGCCAACCCAACTCCATCAGCCCAAGAGCTGAAAGTCAGGCCCAGACACAGTCCTGCTCCCCCGCCAGCCTTCTTCGCTTTGCACTCCAGAGGGCTGCGTCTTCTCCCTCCTTCTGCCAGTTCCACTTCCACCTCACCCTGTCCAGTCTCACCAGGGGTAGCGGCAGGGGCACAGAGAGTCTGCCTCTCTGAGGTTCCTTCAGGATTTCTTGGTAGCAACCGCAGGTCCTTTGGGGACAAGACTCACTAACTCTAGAACATCAGAGCTGGAAGGGGACTCAAACTATTCAATACCACCTCCATCCTGGCAGGGTGCAGCTGTGTACCCTTTGGGGATACTGAGGCCACCCCATTCTGGAATGTCAACTTAAAGATTTTGTGGACGCATTCTTACATTAAAACCAATATATTCGCATCATCATATAAAAGGTCAACCGGAAGTAAATTTTACAAATAAATACAGGAGTTTTAAAAAATGCTAAGCTTTCCGCAAATTGCTATAGGTTATACCCCAAGTCTCTACTCCCAGAAAACATGCTTTTCTCCACCAACCTTGGGGATGACAAAGTCAGAGAAGCACTGGTTCAATCACAGAAAGGAACCCTAAGGTTCAGGTGAGTGAAGTGGCTGGAACTACATATTGATTGTCACCAATAAAAATAACCCATTTGTTGAATGTTTACATGGGGCTAGGTATTGTTATGAGGGTTTTTCCTAAGTTCACTTTAATTTTCTTTCCTTCTTTTTTTTTTGAAAGCAGGGTTTATTGAGAAGATAGAAAAGTTCCCACGGTGGGAGGGGACCTGAAGGGGCTGCCCACTTTAACTTTCAAAGCCGCTGTATAAGATAGGTACCGAGTTACCTTCATTATACAAACCAGGGAAGGACTCAGAAGTTGTGCAACACAGTCAAGGTCTCAAAGCTAATAAGTAACAGCTATTTATTATCAGCTGAATTTGAACCCAGGTCTCTGACTCCAGAGTTTAGACCCTGGTGACAATGTCACATTGTTAGATATGTCACAGGGAGGAGCTGGAAGTGATCAGAGTCCAAGGTCCTGGTGTCCTGTCCTGGCTCTACCACTAGGAAACACACAGCCATAGAACTCAAAGAGACCTTGGCTCACCTTCTCAGTTAATTCATAAATAATAGAACCGAGGCCTAGAGAGAAGGGACCAGCTTGAGGCCAGAGCCACCAAGTTTCAGGGACAGGATCTACTAACATCAGAGCTGGAAGTGTTCTAACCTTTCTGGGGTTAGAAGACCTCTAATGTTCCTCCTGGATATACCAACATATATTCTTAGGTGCACACCCTGGCAGCCTCTCTGTGAGCTCATGCACCTGTGGGGCCACTCGCACACTGCTCTGCAGACTATCCTGAACCCAACAAGCAGGACGGAGCATGCTAAGGGAACTCATTTGACAATCCTAGCTGCTCTGCTCCTGAGACCAGCTTGTTAGTGTGCTAGTGGTGAGCTAAGCCTTGTACACAGGAAGCGGAATGTATACACAGTAGCCAAAAGCCAAGGCCACAAGCACACACATCCCTCTCAGTGAGGAAATTCCAGAAGCTCATTAATTCCTGTGGTTTGCATGTACGAATACAGTAATCTTTGTCCAGATTCCAACTTCTTAGGCCACTGATGTTTGTCTAAAAGGCCTACTAGACCTCTAGACAAAAGCATGCTGGGAAGACGGAACGCTCTCCTGACTACTCGGGACAGTTTACATGATCATGGTTCCCATTTGATCACCTGGGGCAATCAAGCCAGCTTTTTCAGGTTTGTGCTCTCAGCATAGCAGGAAGAACTAGGACCCAAAGTTCAGAACATATAGTCTGTCCATACACCCGTCACTGTGTGTTTGCTGTGGGCAAAACCCACAATGCCCACTATAGGCATAAATAAGGCACAAGGTTAAACTACATCCTCCCAACACAATGACAGCAGTGCAGCAGGAAGGGTGAGGACACCCCCCCATCTCCAGCCCTCATGCTGCTCACATTTCTTCTTGTTCCCGTAATCCCCCTCCCTCACATCCTGGCTAACCTGTCCTCCCTTGCCCCCTTTCCCTTCCCAGTCAAGGAAGCCACTCTTTGAATGAAGCATTCAATCTGTAGCTCCCTGAGGGCCACCGATGGGTGAGACAGTCAGGGGTTTAGGACTGGCATCTGTTGAGCCTGGACCTCCCTGGGTCCATCTCAGGCTTGGGCCCAACTAGTGCTCAGCCCTCTCAGTGATATTCAGTGGAATACAAAATGGGGAAATATTTGTAGCCTTCAGCATTCACTGAACACTCAGGCACCTGCTGTGCCGATCTGGATTCTGGGATTCAGCAGGGACCAATCCAACTCCATCCCAGTTAGCTGGGAGGCAAGACTCACAGCATTACAGGGTAAAGAGACAAGGAGTGAGAGAAGTTAGAGACAGCTGAGACTCAAGGAGCAGCCTCGGAAGGGCCCACACTCCTCACTTTGGCTCTGAGGAAACCCTTGGACCCAGGAGCCCTCAGACCATGCAAAAAGAGGCAGGCTGGAGAAGAGAACAAGGGGATTCGTGGCCACTTGCCCGTTTCCTCCCCACACTCCCTGGAGCTGATCTACAGGTTGCTAGTGGCCCTCCTCTAGCCACAGCTCTTTAAAGCTGAGCTTCCCCAAGTCCACGCAGTCTTGACCCGATGCCTGCCCTGGTCTGCCAGTGGGAACACCACTTGTTACACTTTCGGACAGACAGTCCCCCAGCAGGCTCAAGAACCCAGAACACCTCTCATTTTCCTTGTCACGCCCACTCACCTACCTTGTCACTCCAGTAAGCAAGTGAATCTACTCCAGCACTAGCTATCTCGCTATGACGCCTATGGCAGGGTTGGCTGGGAGTCTGCTCAGTCCTTTGGCTGTCCTCCCGTGACCCTCACAATGTTCTGCAGTTTGAGGTCCATCTGCACCATGCCCTGCCTGCCTCCCTCTCAGAGGACAGCCTCCAGTGGGGGCAGTCAGTGATGTCGCTGGGACATTCAATTCTTAACATCTGCAATGATGGGTTATAACAGAGATTAACATACGTTCCTCCTTTAACAGTCTCATTTTCCACCAGTCAGGTCTGCCTCTTCCTCTTCAGATTTCATTGAAGATTCTGATGAGGCTAATGTGTGCTTTTCCTTTTCTCCTATTCCCAAACCTGTTCTAGAGTGGGACTATCTAGAGAGAAAACGGTGACCCCTGGAAACCTGGAGAAGAAGACATGGAGAAAACCAACAGCCAGCTGAGAGCCCAGCACATCAGCAGGAATGCAGCGAGAAACTCTGCTTAGAGGTGTCAGCTCAGCTGGTTCCCAGTGGGGAGCAGAGAGTGCCTATCCCTTCCCATTCTTCTCTGTGAAACAGGGAGACACTTGCACGTGGACTGGAGGAGCCCTTCCCCACAGGAGGCTCCATCAGCCAGAGGAGGGAAGACAGGCTGATGCAGGGCCAGCAGAGAGGTCAACAGGCCAACGCCAACTAGCTGAGCTTACCCCCCGCTTGAGGAGGACAGACTTTGAGGACATGGGGCTTGACTCTAGGGAACTTGGAATCCCACTGGAAAGACCAGATTAACAAAGAGAAAGGTAGAGCTCCAGGGGCCAGGAAAGCAGGATGGAAAACTGAAAGCTAGTGGGGCAGTAGCCTGTTCAAAGTCCCTAAAACCCTCATGCTTATCTATTCCTGGACCTGAAACAGTGTACCCTGCTGGGGATACTCTGCTAACACAGGAGCAGCACTGCATTTTCTTAGAATTCAGCCCAGAGAGGAGCGGGTGCCCAGCACTTACTGGGTGTTAGATGCTGCCTTCCCACTGTTACAACATTGGTATAGGACTCTGAAGAGCAATATGGTGTTTGCCATTCCTGAAAAGCTTTGAAATGGCAATCCTTGGTGTCAGAACTTTTTTTTTTCAGGCAATTTAGGTAAGCTTCCACCTGTAGACATAGTGGCCAAACTGCCAGGCCTCTCCAGGTGTCACTGATTAGCTAAAAAATCAGTACTTGAGCCATGTTGTTTTTCTATAAAAATACATATGAAATTAACAATTCACTTCTAATTACTAACCTCCATTTCAAACAGATATATATTTAACAGAATGCTATCACTGAGAGTTTTTATCATTAATACTTAATATAGAATCAATTTTTAATCTCACTCTGGTGTTTTGTCATTACCTGGTATGGAACTTTTCAGCAAGAAAGCAGTCCCCTGGGACTTCTCAGAATCCAAGTTCTGATGGGGAGAGATGCAAGACACCCACACTGAAGAGCTCTTGCCCTCAACCCTGTTCCCCCTCACACCTACTATTTCCTTAATGGCCTGTGTTCTATCTCCTTAATGGCCTCATTCCTCTCTGTTTCTGGGCCCAAGAGAAAAAGTGACTCCACTTCTGATAGCACCTGTTCCCTGTGGCATATTAAATGAGGGGAAGGTTAGAACCATCTTACTTACACAGGTTTCAATTAAAGACTTTGTAGTGGTACTTTCCCTCCATTGAAAGGTTAGATTTCCTCACCTGACCACTCTAGGAAGCTATGGTTTGATTTAGGGCACACTTGCCCAGGTGTCCTCTCCATAGATCTCTGTAGCTTCCTGCCAATTCCAAGTATAGCCTGGCCTCCAAAGCAGAGTGCTTTCTTTTGAGTGAAGCAATGCTTTCCCCTTCGTCTCTCTCTCTCTCTCTCTCTCTATTTTTTTTTTTTTTTTTTTTAGTTGGAGTCTCACTCCGCCGCTCAGGCTGGAGTGCAGTGGCACACTCATGGCCACCCTAGCGTCGACCTGCTGGGCTCAGGTGATCCTTTCACCTCAGCCTTCCAAGTAGCCATAACTACAGGCACACACTATCATGCCCAGCTAATTTTTGATTTACTGTAGAGACGAGGTCTTGCCAAGTTTCCTGGGCTGGTCTCGAACCCGCGGGCTCAGGCAATCCATTTGCCTCGGCTTCCCAAAATGCTGGGATTACAGGCTGAGCTACCAAGTCTGGCTCCCTTTCATCTCTCTCTTTTTTTTTTGAGTTGGAGTCTCACTCTGTTGCCCAGGCTGGAATACAGTGGCATGCTCACGGCCACCGCAGCCTCGACCTGCTGGGCTCCTGCGATTCTTCTGCCTCAGCCTTCCAAATAGCTGGAATTACAGATATGCGCCACCACGCCCGGCTAATTTTTTTATTTATTGTAGAGACGAGGTCTCACCAAGTTGCCCAGGCTGGTCTTGAACTCCTGGGCTCAGGCAATCCTCTCGCCTTGGCCTCCCAAAGTGCTGGGATTACAGGCTTCAGCCACCGCGCCCGGCCTCGTCTCTTAACTAGAGATTTAAAATAGTGTCCAACCTGCATGATCAATGTTTGTATACCTAACCCTGAATTGTATCCCACATCTTTACATTAAAATAAAAAATAATAAAATAAAATAATGTCCAGGGGCCAGAAGGTAATAAATTGCTTAGGTACAGGAAAAACCAAAGAGAACTTGCCCCAACACTCATCACCCCAACCAAACAACAGAACCATATGTCTACAAATGATCTAGATGTCTCTTTGCTTTGGCAATCCCTGAAGCATTGATCTGTTAATTCATGTGCCTAGTCAGCTGCACCTGTCATGG
Organism: Cephalopachus bancanus; assembly: GCA_027257055.1. Classification (NCBI taxonomy): domain Eukaryota; kingdom Metazoa; phylum Chordata; class Mammalia; order Primates; family Tarsiidae; genus Cephalopachus; species Cephalopachus bancanus. Next base: position 1,320,975 of record JAPVLO010000022.1, on the reverse strand, counting down.
TATGGCCATTTACTGGCAACCCCTCTGAGCTGAGGCTGTCTACAAGGAGATGCTGCCTGAAGAAGGTCTTTACCTTCTCTCTCCCAGTTCTCACAAGATGTCGAGGAAGGCAGTTTGGGGCACTCAGGTTCAGACCAGTCTTCCTTTGGGTCCAGGGGCCTCCTCCTGCCCCCTTTATTTGCAAGCTGAGCCTAGGCCTGGCACCCAGGCTAGATCATGAATGGTTAATTTGGCATTCTGTTCAGTAATGGGGTTCCCAACTAGCCTGCCTTTGACAGAGCTGATAGAACACAGGGTAGACACCTGTAACAACTGGAGGTAAACAGAGCCCACCCAGACAAAGCCCTTATCTACTTAAAGCTATCTTCTTCCACCATTTGAACTGATGTTTGCACTAGCGATATCAGGGTTTTTCCATGAAAAGGCAAGAACTTCTCGAGGGAAAAATGTGATAAGGTTGCAAATAGGGGACAGCTCAACTAGCAAATGATTTACTCTTACTGCTTCTGCTCACTGAAATTTTAAGGCTGGGTACAGTGGCTCACCCCTATAATCCCAGCACTTTGGAAGGCTGAGGCAAGAGGATTGCCTGAGCCCAGGGGTTCGAGATCAGCCTGGGCAACTTGGTGAGACCTCGTCTCTACTATAAATCAAAAAATTCACTAGACATGCTGGTACTCACCTGTAGTTCCAGCTACTTGGAAGGCTGAGGCAGAAGGACTGCCTGAGCCCAGTAGGTTGAGACTATGGTGGCCGTGAGCATGCCACTGCACTCGAGGCCTGGGTGACAGAGTAAGACTCCAACTCAAAAAAATAATAATAACTAAAAGAAATTTTAATGATCATGTACTAGGTTTGTGGCATAAGGCGGGAGAGGAAGCACGGGGAAAAGGAACTCTTGAGTCCAAGTTAAATATGAATTCTAGCCACATGTAGGGGCAGTTTGGAATAACCACCTTGATTATCTCACAGCTAATCAGGAAGCAGATCTCTGTTCATACCTGGGTCACCTCTCCATCAGGCTGAGCCCACCTCAGTATCAGGAAATGTTAATTTACCATCTCTTAAGCACTAGAGGCAGCGAGCAGAGCAATGATCATCAACTTAGAATGTCCTCCTCCCTCCTTTTCAATAATTAAGGTGACCACATAACATATCCAAATCAGGACTCTTGAGAATGGAAAGGGGTGCTATTAATACTAATGCTGGGACTGTCCCAAGGAACTGGAATGTATGTATGGCCACCTAGTCACTCCCATGGTTTCCCTAAATCTAGACGGCAGACATGACTTCAAGATGTCTTCCCTGTGCAGCTAAGTCAAATTGTGCCTGCCCTACCTCTGGTAAGTGCTGGCCCAGAAGGCTGCCACAGATATACTGTGACTCATGCCCTACTCCTGTGTCCTGGGCTCAGGGATAAATTTGGTTACAGACATCAAGCTTATAGAAAAACAAAAACAAAGACGTCCTCTCTGACCACCTTCACCCTATTCTGGTCAAGTTTGTGCTTCATTTGCCCTCAGTCTACAAACCTGCTATTTCACACTCTGGGTTATATTTAAACATGTTCTATCTGTCCTTACTCCTTTCCTAGACAGTGTCTTGTCTGCTGACTCTTTGCATGAACTTTGAATTCACCCTAGTTCCCTTGTTCCAACCTCTTTTGTCATTGTTCATAAACAAATAAACAATATTGACTGAAAGTTTGGTTGTGAGTAGAATTACAAATAATTTTTTCCCAGTATGAATACTATCATTTTCTATACATATTTATCCAGTCTTATTTCTGTACATGTACTTTTATGGGGGGGGTTGGGATCTCACTCTGCTGCCCAGGCTGGAATGCAGTGGCATGCTCATGGCCACCCCAGTGTCGACCTGCTGGTCTCTGGTGATCCTTCTGCCTCAGCCTTCCAATGTAGCCAGAACTACAGGCATGCACTACCACACCCAGCTGGTTTTTGATTCATTGTAGAGATGAGGTCTCACCAAGTTGCTTGGGCTAGTCTCGAACACGCGGGCTCAGGCAATCCACTCGCCTCGGCCTCCAAAATGCTGGGATTACAGGCTGAGCTACCGAGCCCAGTCTGTATGTGTATTTTTTAATAATAAAGTTATATATACAGATTATCATTGCCTTCATTTTTCATGCTTTTTCAAACTAAACCACAAACTTTTTCTACATATGGAACACTCTTCATAAATATTATTTTCAATGTCTGTATCATATTCTATCAAGTGGATAAACCATAATTTACTCAACCATGTCCCTGTTATTTACCATTTAGGTTGCTTCCAATTACATTAAAATAAACAACACTGCAAACCATGGACATAACTTTTCCTTTATTCAAGACGTATTTCAAGAACTTCGATTACTGAGTTAATGTGCATGAAATGTTTGTGGCTCTTGCATCTGGGTCCTCTTGATTCTTGTCAATCTGTTTGATGCTGACTCGTGGCTACCCAGTATTTTACTCTTCTGCCTCAGTCCAGTTTGGGCTTGATCTCAACTCAGTGCCAGAACCCAGGCAGTCCAGAACTCAGGTTCCAGGATTCCCGCATGATTTGAAAGGATGTGCACTTAAGATATCCAACCAAGTTAGGCAAGACTTGGGAAGCAAGGCAAGTATTGAGTAAGACAGGAAACTCTGGGGAGTCGTGAAGTTCAAAACAATTGTTATCAAGTAAAACATGAGGCTTTGCCTCGCCTCTATAATCCTGCCGGTGGGGGCAGCTTTGGAATGCCTTCTGCAGTCTTCTCTACCCAGTTAAGCCCTACTCCATCCTCAAGTTCCACCTCCTTTCTAAGGTCTTCCCTTCAGTATGAGCTGCTAAAGTCCCACCTATGACATGGTTCCACAAGTCTTCCATCTATGACAGCGCCCACCAATCTATGAGAAGAAACAAAGAGGAACATGTGGGGAGCTTCTCATACAGCTCAGTGCACATAATTTAAAAGATTGTCCTTTAATCTCAGTTTATGTGAGAACTTAATGTGTTCTTTATTTTTGTCTATTCTTTTATTTTTGTAGAGACAGGTATTACTATGTTGTCCAGGCTGGTCTTGAACATGGGCTCAAGCAATCCTCCTGCCTCAGCCTCCCAAAGTGCTGGGGTTACAGGCATGAGCCACCATACCCAGCCTGAATTAGTGTGTTCTTCCAATGTGTCCTTTCATTTATTTGTAAAAATGTCAGTGGCATTGTTTAATTAAAAGTCTGTTCATTCATCACATATTTTTTGAGAGCTTACTGCCTGCCAATTGCTATTCTAGTCACTGAAGACAGCAGTGAACAAAACAAACAAAGCTGGCCCTGCTCAGCCCAACTCAGGTTCTGGTGATTGAGGCCTCTTTCCCCAACTACAGAGACTATGGGAAGGACTTGGGTTTCCACACCTTTGGATCTGCACAGTAAGTTCTCAGTCTACATTGACTGAGGACAGGGTTTCATAACTTACTGGGTGGATAGTGGAAGCACTTATGTGCATAGCAGTATGCACTGATGGCATACATCCTATGTGTATGCTGTATGTATGGCATGGGAGCAGGGCTTTAAGTCGCCTGTTCTGGAGTCATACTGCTTGGATTCCAACCCCGACTCTGCTGTGGGACCTTCAGCAAATTCTTGAATCCTCCCTAGCCTGCGTCCTCCCTTACAAGATGGGGAGAATGGTACTAGCAATTGCCACAAGAGGTTATGAGAATTGAGGGCCTCGGCACAGTACTGGGCACACTGGAAGCCTTTCTTAAATGTTACCTAGTTGTAACTGTAACAACACAGTATCAACTGGACACTAAATAAACCAGCTATTAGGTGACAGTGTCAACATCAAACCAAGAGAAAACAGTTCACAGAACCAAAGTGAAATCGAAGATGCATTGTTTGCCTAGTTGACTGCCAGAAAAGTTAAGGATATAAGAGAGAAATTTTCATTTGTGCATTAAAGAGGGGGAACAAACAAGATAGACTTTCTCTTCCTTCTTCACAGATGCCAATAATAGAAATATGGCAAAATGCTCCTGCCAGATTCAAGTTTCTCTGTTGATGGGTGCACGCCAGAATGTTACCACAGATGGCCAACCTGAGATGCAGGGAACAGAACTGGTGAATAAACACACAAAGTTTGGGGACTTTCCTGAAGTACGGACATTCCACAGACAGATAATTTCCGGTGCCACAGAGAGCTTTGGAATTTAAGAAGTTCAAGGGAGGGCAGGGTGGAAAACAGAACATTGGCCACAACCAGTCAAAAGGACAAAGGCCCAAGTTTCCAGAGGTTGCTTTTAGCACTGGGATTTAAGTGGAATGCTGTACAGATTTAATATCAGTGGTGCAGATAAAATAATGTCAGTAGACTGGGTAATTAAAGCTTTTTGGCTCACTTCTTCACTCTCTCACTTTCTGGAGGGACGTTGAGAGAGAAAAGAGATGAGTCCAATAAACCAAAAATTCCTCAGAGTTATAAGGATATTTTTAGTTGCTCCTGACATCTAGGACAGCAGAGACATTATTTCAGGATCAGATCCTGACGTTCACTAGGCTAAGCTTCACTCTCTAAAACCCTTTGATGAAAATGTGATTCTTTTAAAGATGTGCACAAGCTAATTAAGACCACATCTGGGACGTTTTTAGCTTGTAACAGAGGCCGTTTCTGGCTGAATAGTACAGATACCATGAAGCCAGTTGCCACCTCTCTTATTCCTCACCATCTCACCATATTCCTTTTCCTACCTGCCCAGTGTTCCTCCTTGAGCCTGCATTTGGACCACACCTGCTCAGCCCAGGCCTAGAACTTCCCAAGACTGGGGGAGTTGCCATGGGGCCACAGCCAGGTCATTACCAAGCAGGACGGGGTCCAACCACCTGTTCCCACTTGCTTTTTAAAGCATGGGCTACTTGACAAGGAAAGAGTGAATCACAGAACCACAGATACAGTTAAAAGACCATGAAGATCTGCTAATTCCACCTCCCACCCAGCATAGGAATCCTGTTCTGTCCCACACTGGGCAACAGTGGACCTGGTGTGTGCATGGAGAATTGCCAAGGTATGGCCGTGCCATGAGGCTGGTGATTACAGGTTGACAGCAGGGTGCAAGGCAAGACTTAGTCAAGATCCTGGTGGGTCCCACTGTGAGACAGAGCATGCCTGAAAGGGCCAAGAGCTATGGCACTAATTCTTCCAGACTCCTTAGTGTGGGCCCAGATTCCCCAGAGGTAAGACACTCTCCTCCCATATGCATGTCCAACAGTCTGAGACCTGAGGTTCCGAGAGGGGACAGGAAGGGGTGGCAGAAGAAGGAGGTCAGGGTACTGTTAGCAGGGTCAGCTCCCTTCAGAAATGGCTAGAGAAGCTCATTGGGCTATGCTCTTCCATTGTCCAGCTCCTGAAAAGAGTGGAAAAAGAGGTGCTTATTGTCTATCCAGTTACTCCTGTGACAGGAAGTTCACACCCTCACAAGTAGACCATTCCCATACAATACCAGGGGACAATGTATTACTCAGGAAACCATTTTTTTCTGGGACATGATATGCCTCTCCCTAACTAGACCCAATTCTTCCTTCTGCAGTCATATACAGGTAGAGTGAACTCTGCTCTTCTACAAGATACACCTACAAAATATTTGAAGAAAGACATCATTTATCTTTTATCCTTCTGCAGACTAAACACACTCAGTCCCTTCAATGATTTCTACTTGGCATGGGTTTGAAATGCTTCCACATTCTCTGGGCACATACTAGTTTGACCATGACCCCTTTGCTATGACTCTGAGGACTGAAGAAAGAACAAAACAGCACAGTGGTTAAATGCACAGGTTTGAATCCCAGATCCATCATTCACTGTGTCTCAGTTTCCTCACCAGCACCGGATAATTTTACAGTGAGAATTAAATAAATAAGTTTATGGAGAACTATTACAACTATGCTTGGCACCTGATAAACATCTAATTAAGTTGTAGCTATTTCTTAGCACAATGCTTAGCATACAAGAAGTATGTAATACATACATAAATCCTCCACCTGGATATTCCTGTTCCATTACTCACCAGCTCCCTTACTGATAGAACAACAACAGAATCACTGATGATCAAGACTGCTTTGGACTTCGATGAGGCCAGGAATGAGAAGTATACTGGTTAGCACTCCTAATGGCGAGTGTCAAGGATGCAATAAACCTTAGCTTCCTCTCTCTTTCTACTGATGCAACAGTGGGGAGATCATTCTCCATGGGTCTCTTGCAGTTCTGCACATCTTGCAAGCAGAAACACTGACTGACTGCCTTTGTTGCAAACTACCTTTTCAATAATATTTGCATAGTAAACTGCTTTAGAAGAGACAGATAGTGTCTAACTCTGGATGGAACAAAGTGCAGGCATGCTTACAATCCACTGTAAAATATTCAAGTTCTGTAAATCCAGGATTTCTCTCCACTATGTGTGCAGGAGTCACCTGACTCCCCTGGCATCAACCTATGGGTGTTGGAACCCAGAGAATCAGTGCAGGAAAATGCTGAATCTCTGGTTACTGTTATTGTTGTGAATCATAAAGTTCTTTACCTCTAATCCATGAGTCTTGTCTGTCACCATCTATGAAACTGTAGTAAGTTAACTCCTTAGCTTAAAAGTAAGTGAAATCTCAGCCTCTTTACAGCTATTGACAACAACCTCTAGAAAAGACAGTGGCAAAATACACCCCCTCCTCCAAGTCTTTATCTCAAAATGTCATCAACTCCATCATAGTCTGTTCATGTTTAGCTGATTTTAAAGAAAAATTAAGTAAAGGATTTTTCCTTATTTACTTTCTTGTTTATTATGTTGACTTTCATCTTCTTAATTCGAATCCGAAGGTCTATTCATGTAAGATCCTTCTAAAGCTTTTGGGGGGGCAGGCTTCTTTTGAATTTGCAGGTTCCCTTTTTAGAGTCCCCTTTTCTGAGATACATAGACCACCATCTCTCCTCCCATTGCACTCCTTCCTTCTACCAGACCAGATGGACTCTCCTTCTAAATCTAGACTCTCAACCATAGTATCAGACACCAGGTTTGCATTGTATAAAACTCATGGCAAGCTTATGCCTTCATTTGACTTGTGGACAAGAGAACTATAAGTTCTACCATCATCACAGGGTGAACTTCTGTTCTCTCCTCATCTTTCACCAAAAGCACTGAGCAGCCTCTGATACCAACAAAGGTCAGCCCTCAAAAGGTGGGGAGGCGTGACCAGAAGGGTGTGACTTAGAAGGCCAGCAGGACTATAGCTGGTGCAGTTAGGCAGAAGATGTAAGAACAGCCACATCCTTCTGGGAAACCTAGTCTAAATAACCCACATCAAGCCAAAATCTGAGAATGTGGTTGTATGAACCAGGATACAGGAGTGCAAATACTGCCAGACTCACGTTGGGCACTAGAAAAAGGAAGAGACACAGTTAGGGAAAAAGTTATGAAATGCTCAGTACAATTTCCACTCACTTCAGGCAGCTGGGTGGGAGACTGGTAGATGTGGGAGTGGTCAGTGGTACCATATCTTCCTCAGACACCATAAATTAATGGGATGTGATCTTTACCCCGGTCTCCTGCCATTACCACTACCACTGTCACTCAACTTTAGAGCAAGGATTCATGTATATGATATAGTCTAGAGCTTATAGATACCCAATGACTATTCAGCTAAGCTATAGTGATTTTCATAGTTTTCTCCCTTGGGTACTTTCTTGCATTCTGTAATTATCCTCTCTCTCCACTACAAAATTGGGTATATCTAAGTCTCAGCATCTGGTATTAAATTATAACTTATGATTCTTTTCAAAATAAATAAGCCAATAAAACTCTTGAACTACAATGCTTTGCTATTATTCATCTTTTCAATATTTGGGGATTTATTTTTAGATTTTACTGTCTGAAGATTTCTTATAATATTTTTTAAGCATGGCAGGGTATCTAGGACCTCAACATCTGGTCATAAGTTATTTGCAGAACTGTAGCATAGTTTTCTTTCTTTTGAAAAATAATTAATCTGTGATGTCTTTAATGGATAGCAAATGAATAAAAACAGCTTTTATCTTAACAGAGTTTTAGCAGTAAGAATGGACTTTATCAGGCCACACAATCAGGGGCTGTCTGGAAAAGTTTAGTAATTAAGTTCTAAAGAAAACTCCAGGGGATGGATTATTGGCCTGCAAGCTTATTTCTAGCTTAAACTCTGCAGGGTCAGGGTCTACCCTTGGACCCCTCCTTTGTGTCTTAGAGGGTTGTCAACTGCTGGTCCTGTCTTCCTCAAAACAGCCTTCCCTCTCATCAAAGCTCTCACAAGTGCCCCAACCAGAAATTATTCCTGTTCTTTCCTATAATACTATAGGTCCTCTAGTTTTCATTATGTTCATGTGAGACACAAGACAGGATCCAAATCTTATCCCCATCTCTTAGTGGCCAGAAATCCATTTCTTTCCATATACATATAGAGTTAACTTTCAGTTTGCCAAACCCTATAGAGAGTTGCCATAGTTTGAATATGTCCCCCAAAGTTCATACTGAAAACTTCATCCCCAATGCAACAGCGTTACATCTTAAAGGTGATTAGGTCACAAAGGCTCTGCCCTCATGCATAGATTAATGTTGTTATTGTAAGACTGGGTTCATTATTGTGGGAATGGGTTTGTTATAAAAGCCAGTTTGACCCCCTCTTGCTCCCTTGCACTCTCTTGTCCTTCCACCTTCCACCATGGGATGATGTAGCAAGAAGGCCCTCACCGGATGCCAGTCCCTTGATCTTGGGCTTCCCAGTCTCCAGAACTGTAAGAAATAAATCTTTGTTCTTTATAAATTACCCAGACTGTGGTATTCCTTTATAGCAGTACAAAATAGACTAAAACAGGGCTCTTCTAGGCTGTTCCAGCACAGATACTGCCCCTGTTCAGAAATGGCCACGGGAGGCCTGGGTACTCCCCATGGACACAGACCAATGAAACTTGGTAAAGGCAAGACACCATGGCTGACTCAAAGCACTGCCTGTAGAATTCCTCCCTAGACACGGGTCCCATTGAGAATCTCTGCTCTTTGTAAGAATCTCAACTGGTAGTTCTGAGTAAGATACCTCAAATGGAAGCCATACCTCAAAAGCAATCCACTGCTGCATCAATCAGTGGACATTCAGAGAGATCGTCATAATGCTTTAGTGACCCCACTTCCTCAGGTTGGGGCCCTATGACCACATTTAAGAGACTGGTGGTTTCTGAAGTCAAGAATCTGACACTTTTGAGCTTCCTTCCCACTCTTTCTATCTGTTTTCTCCTCTACTACCCTACCCTTCTACTCAGAGTTGGGACATCACCAGCCTCTTCTGCCTAGGGAAGGGCTAGTGCTGGCCCTTCCTCCCAGCACTGTCCCTACAGTCCCTCAACAGACAACTCCAAAAGTAGCTCCTCAGAAAGTATCACCTCAGGCAAACCTCGCACAGCAGAGCTCTTCAAGTGAGGCAGCTAAATCTCAGCTTTGAGTGGCTCCGAGTACATACAGAAGAGAGAAATCATCCCTGGCTTCAATGGATTTTCAATTCACTGTGGAAAGACAAGGCTGCACACACAAAACTAGGAAAAAACCAAGAGGGCATTATTACTGGCTTGATTATGTGTTTAACTACCTCATGACAGCACTTTCAGAGTCAATCACCCACCCCTTAACAGGCTTTCTTCCCTTGGTTTCTGGGATATTGCACTCTCTTCTTGTTTCTCCTACTTCCTCTTCCTGACCTCTATGATTGGCATGCTCACTCCTGAGGTCCCATGGTTTTATAATATACCATCTAGAGGTTGGTGATTCCCAAACACATTTCCCGCCCCATCCTCTCCACAGACCTCAAGGATTTTACATCCCACTGCCTACTCCACATCTTCACTGGTTTATCTAACAAGACACAGAGGATCTGTCCATTTTCTCCAGTCAAAGGTGCTCCTTCACAACATTTCCTATCCAGGTGAAAGGCTCCAACATCCACCCAGATGCTGAGGCCTAGGAGTCCTCCTTCATTCCTCTCTCACTCCACTTCCAATCCATAAGCTACTCCCATGGTGCTACCTTCAGTTTCATCACCCTTCACCACCTCTATAGCCACCAGCCGTCTAAGCCACCAGCATCACGCTTTTACACCACTGTAGTCTTTCCCACCTAGTTCCACTCTCGCTTCCCTACAGTTAGTTCTTACACACAGATCATGACACTCTCCACTCAGCAGCCCCCAGTGGCTGCCCATTACTTACAGAATAAAACTCAAACTCCTTCCATGGCCTGTAAGGCCCTGCATCACCCAGACCCAGCTCATTGCTCCAAAATTCACTTTCTATTAAGCTCTGCCTCTCCACTCTTACACTCACTGGCCTACTTTGCTGTTCCTCTAACCACACGAAGTTTCCTCCTGCCTCAAGGCCTTTGCAATGGCCAGTTTCTCGGCTCTGAATAGAGTTCTTCCTCCAGATCTCAAAACCCATTTTTTCACTCCACTCTCTGCTCACCTTTAACCTCCACAGAGGGGCCTCTCTTGACTACTTGACCATTCTATTTAAAATAACCCTCCACTCAATCTTTCCATCTTCTTATCCTCCTTACTGTACTTTAAAATGGCTGCTGGATGCTACTGTCTTCTTCTGTCCATAGAAGAAAAATAACATGAGAGTAAAGACTTAGTCTCACTCATCACTCAATTACTTGTGGAAGGAAGGAAGGAAGGAAGGAAGGAAGAAAGGAAGGAAGGAAGGAAGGAAGGAAGGAAGGAAGGAAGGAAGGAAGGAAGGAAGGAAGGAAGAAAGATCATGCCTGGTAGAATGTCATGTCATGTTAACCACACAGACATGGGCTACATTCTCTTCTAAAGAAGGAGGATTAATTTCACAAAGACACAATAATATAAGTTGGTTATGATATTGATCAAGGCCCATCTTTTAAAGAGATATGATTAAACCCCATATTTAATCACAGGTTATGTATGAAGCAATATAAAGCTCTCTAAAATTCATGTGCTTTCATTAAAGAAAAGAATAACAATTAAGCATATGTAAATATAATTTCATATGATACAGTATCACAATTTATTGCTCAAAGTTATTACATCAAAAGCAGAATGAGCATCTTCATTAAAGTCACGGAAATCAGATAAGAGGCTTTCCACTGATGTCTCTGAAAATATGTATGGAGGAAATAAAGGTTACGTGCCCTTTTGAGACATCTATCAAGAAATATTGGAAGAAAGAGTGCTGGAGTGCAACAGGAGAGTGAAAATGCACCTGTGGGGACGGGGAGTCCAGGAGGGTAGCATGGAAGCACCAGGCCTCTGCAGCCCCATCTACCCCTCCCAGATTCTACTGGCTTGGACTCAGGAGAGACTTCCTGTTGTGGAGAAAAGCTAAGCAGAAGGTCTCCACCAGCCCCCACTGCCCCTGCAAACAGCTACAGTCTTCACAACAGAAGAATCCCACAGTCCTCACAAGTCCTAGGCCCAATGTGGAGAGCTGCCAGGAATCTACATAGCTGCATTGCCCAGTTGTATTGGATTAGGACCATAAGGAGTGCAAGTCCCCACACCCTACCCAGTCCCTGTGAGCCAAGCTGCTACAGCATGACACCATCTTGAAACCAAAGCGCCTGGGGAGTGTGCTGTACTCTGGGACCAGTATTCATTGCATCTACCCAGCCCTGGAGTTCTATCTTTATTATGTGAAGCCCACACAGGTGGCTGAACACCACAACCCTAGTTGTGTGGAGCTTGGGCCCGGAATCTGCTGTGACAGTAGAAAAACTATCCCCTGCTGCCATACTTCCAGATGGAAGAACAGTCTGCCAATCCCACCCAAGGCAAACCTACCCTTGAGCTGGCCAAGCCACTACATATCCTCCCCCAAGCAGGAAAGATCCCAACAGTTGATATGCTCTGGGGCCAGGGGAGTGGCTATGTACCCGCACTTACTCAGAACCTAAAAAACAGCCCTACAGCACCCCCACTCCCTGCAGCACCCCTACCCCCATCCCCTACTTGGCTTGCCTGATGGCCCAGCAACCCTAGTAAGGTCCTAAAGAACAGTCCTGCAGGCCACACCTAGTAGGCAAGCCCCCAAGCCAGACAAACAGCCAAGAGCTCAAGTTCTTGACCTGAGAAATAGCCCTACGGTCCACGTCCACGCCTGGCAAACATATCCCAGACTGACCCAGCAGTCATGTGTCTATATATCAGGCCTGAGAAACAGCCCCATGGGCTGCACCTGGCAGAAATGACCCCAGGTTTACTGAGCAGCTTTGCATCTATGTCCCAGGCCCAAGAAACAGTGCAAGTCAGCTGAGCAGCTGCACAACCACATCAGGGGCCTGAGAAACCAGTCCTGTGCCTGCCACCAGCAGATATGCCCCTAGGCAAGCTGAGTAGACATGCACCCACATCTCAGACCTAAGATATAGCACCATGGGCCACCCCCAGCAAACATGCCCCCAGGTCAACTGTGAAGCCCTATAGCTATGCTCCCAGTATGAGAAACAACCCAGTGGGTCATTCCCAGAAGACACAGGCCTATGTCAGCCAAGCAACATACTAGGCCTGAGAAATAGCCTCATGAATTGCCCTTGGATGGAATATTCCCAGGCCAACAGCCTTTACACTCATGACCTGGGCCTGAGAAACAGCCCCACCAACTGTCCCAAGAAGACATGTCCCCAGGGCAACCAAGCATCTGCATGCTCATGCTCCTAACCAAAGAAACAGTTTTACAGCCCCAAATCCAGCAAGCCAGACCCCAAGTTGGCTGACCCACCATATGCATGCATGTACCCCAGCCTGGCAAGCCTACCCTGCAAAAGCTATACCACCATTGCCACAAATGCCATCAGCCTAGACCACTGAGAAACTTGCAAACACCACTAGTGTGGATTATAGCTGAAGAAACTACATGGAGATTATACTACTACATCTACCTAGAACCCAAGCCAAACTGATACCCTAATATCCATTTGTATAAATAAATCTTTACCTACAAAACTTACTCTATGAAGTTGGTAGAGGAAACTTTTCCACCAGATACATACAAACCAACATAGAAATACAACAACCATGAAAAAACAAAGAAATATTCCACCTCCAAAGGAAAAAAGAAAAAACTATCCAGTAACAGACTCCAATCATAAGGAAATGCCAGAAAAAGAATTCAAAATAATAATTTTAAGAAAACTCAGTGAGACACTAGAGAATACAGAACTATAACTCAACAAAATAAGTAAAGCAATTCATGATTTGAAAGGGAAATTCAACAGAGAGATAAATATTTTTAAAAGAACCAAACAGAAATCCCAGAGCTGAAGAATTCAGTAAATGAAAAAAAAAAAAAAAGGAAACAAGATAAAAAAAGAAGGAATTATGGGACACCATTAGGCAAACTTATATTCATATAATGGGCATTCCAGAAGAAGAGAAGGTTAAAAAAAAAAAAAAAAAAAAAAAAAAAAAAATATATATATATATGTATATATATATATCAGAAAAACTTCTCAAGTCTTGGGAAAGAGATGAACATCCAGGTCCAGGAAGCTCAAAATACCCCAAATAGATTAAGCTCAAACAGGTCTGATAATGTGCTTCTCTCTGAGAAAAATCATCAAAAGTCAAAGACATAAAAGGAGAGGCATCGAGTCACATATAAGGGAATCTCCGTTAGAATAACAGCAGATTTCTCAACAGAAACTTTATAGCCCAGGAAAGAATGGGATAGTATATTCAAAGTACTGAAAGAAAAAGAACTGTCAGTCAAGAATATTATACCCAGCAAAGCTAACCTTCAGAAATAAAGTACTTCGTAGACTACCAAAAGCTAAGGCAGTGCATCACCATTAGACCAGTCTTGCAAGAAATGCTCAAGGGAGTCTTAAATCTAGACCATCATGAAAACATACAAAACTATAAAACGTATTAGTAGAGTCAATACACAAAGGAAAAGAAAAAGAAACAAGCATTGTCGCTGCGAAAACCACCCAAGCACAAAAGTAAATAATAAGGGAGGAAGGAAGGATATACAGAACAACCAGAAAACAGTTAATAAAATGACAGGAGAAAGTCCTCACCTGCCAGTAATAAGTTTGAATGTAAATTGATTAAACTCCTCATTTAAAAGATATAGACTACCATCATCAATAACTAAAAAAGTGACAGATGCTGGAGAGGATGTGGCGAAAAGGGAACACTTCTACACTGTCGGTGGGAGTATAAACTAGTACAGCCTGTATGGAAAACAGTGTGGCGATTCCTAAAAGATCTAAAAATTGGTCTTCCATGTGACCCCACAATCCCCCAAACTGGGAATATACCCTGAAGAATTTAAATCACTCTATAAAAAAGATACCTGCACACATATGTTTATTGCCGAATTTTTCACAATAGCAAGAACATGGAACCAACCATGCTGCCCATCAAAAGAGGACTGGATTTAAAAAAAATGTGGTATATATACACAATGGAATATTACATAGCCATAAAGAAGATCAAAAACATGAACTTCACAGCAACCTGGATGGACTTAGAGTTTATTTTCACAGAAACAAAGAACTGAGTATCACATGTTCTCACTTATAAGCAAACCTCGAACAACTATCATAATACTATGAGAAAAGGATTGGCAGTAGCAGGAAACTGCAGAAGGATGGGGTGGGCAGGGAGACAGGATTGGCAGCAGCAGGAATCTGCCTGTGGGGGGAGGCACATATCATCAACAAGGGTACCTGTATAATGAACATTTGTATGCCTAACCCTGAATTGAACCCCACATCTTTAAAATAAAAGAATTAAAAGTTAAAAATAAATCCATAGACATATTCCACCAATTCTAAAACTTCCTTCATTAAAAAAAGTGAAAAAAAAAAGAAATGCTAATAATAATAATAAATTCTCATTGAGAACTCAGGATACCACCTTGCTTTTGTGACCATTACAGATTTTATTTGGTTTGTTCATAATAAGCATATTAAGTTTGATCTTATTGTAAAAGTCTGTCTTGGCATAGAATTTAAATTAATGTCTTAAAACTTAAGTCTCACCTTCATGCGGTATACCTTTATAACAAATCCTCACATGTACCCCATGATTCAAAAATGAATAAATAAATAAATAAAATATAGACCAGCATTTCAACATTGTAATAATGAACATACTACCCAAAGTAATTTATAGATTTCATGCAATCCCTATCAAACTAGCAATGTCACAGAATTAGGGAAAAAAAACTTCAAAAATTCTTATGGAGGCGAAAAAGATCCCAAATAGCCAAAGCAGTCCTGAGAAAAATGAACAAAGTGAGAGGCATCACATTACCCAACTTAAAATTATACCACAAGGCTATAATAACTAAAACACCATGGTATTGGTGCAAAAGGAGACACAGAGACTGATGGAACAGAATAGAAAATTCAGAAATACCTAAAACCAAAAGATCTTTGACAAAGCAGACAAAAACATACACTGGGGAAAGGACACCCTATTCAACAAATGCTCCTGCGAAAGTTGGATGGTCACATGTAAAAGAAAAAAAGAAACTTGATCCCTATTTCTCAAATATATAAAAATTAACTCAAGATAGATTAAAGGCTTAAATGTAAAACCTGAAACTATAAAAATTCTGGAATAAAATCTAGGAAGAACCCTTCCGAATATTGTCCTAGGCAAAGAACGTATGGCTAAGTCCCCAAAAGCAAATGCAACAAAAACAAAAATCAATAAGTGGCATTTAATTAAACTAAAAAAACTTCTGCACAGCAAAAGAAATAGTCAACAGAGTTAATAAGCAACCTGCAGAATGGAGGAAAATGTTTGTGAACTAAACATACAACAAAGGACTAATATCTAGAATTTACAAGCAATAAAAAAAAAATAACCCCACTAAAAAGTGGGAAAATGACAAGAACAGACATCTCTCAAAATAAGATATACAAATGGTCAACAAACATATAAAAATGCTCAACATCACTAATTATCAGGGAAATGCAAATTAAAACCACCATTAGGTATCATCTTACCCCAGTCAGAATGAGTATTATTTAAAAAAAAATTTAAAAATGGTGGGATGCATTGAAAAGGAGACACTTGATGGGAGTGTAAATTAGTGCAACCTGTATAGAAAACAATATGAAAACTTCTCAGAGAACTAAAAATAGATCTACTAGTTGATCCAGCAATCCCACTACCTGGTATCTACCCAAAGGAAAAGAGGTCATTATACAAAGAAGACACTTGCTCATGTATGTTTATTGCAGCACAATTCACAATTGCAAAGATATGGAATCAACCTAAATGCCCATCAACTGGTCAATGGATAAAGAAAAGGTTATATATATATATATATATATATATATATATATATAGCCTGTTCCGATCATTTGCCTAAATCAGATCATTTAAATTGGGTTGTCTGTTTATTTGCTGTTTAGGTGTCTGAATTTCTTGTATATTCTGGTTATTAATCCCCTGTCAGATGAATAGTTTACAAATATTTTGTTTCATTCTGTAGGTTTGTCTTTTCACTTTATGGATTAGATATAATCCCTTAGATATAATTGCAGTTTATTTTTGCTTTTGTTGCCTATCTTTTGAGGTTTTATTTATAAAATATTCTCTTAGATCAATGTTCTGAAGCATTTCTCCTGCTTTCTTCTAGTAGTTTTATCATTTTGGGACTTAAATTTAGGTCTTGATCCATTTTGAGTTGATTTTTGTATGGCATGAAAGGAGGGATTCTGGTTTTATTCTTCTGAATATGGATATCCAGCTTTCCCAGTACTATCTATTGAAGAAGCTATCCTTTCCCCAGTGAATGTTCTTGGCACTTTTGTCAGAAGTCAGGTGGCTATAAATATGTGCATTATTTTCTGGTTTTTCTATTCTGTTCCATTAGTCTACATGTCCATTTTTATGCTAGTGCCATGCTATATGGTTACTACAGCTTGGAGGTCTGATATTTTGAGGTCTGATAATGTGATACTTCGAGTTTTGTTCTTTTTGCTCAGGATTTCTTTGGCTACTCGGGGTCGTCTGTGATTCCATACAAATTTTAGGATTTTTTTTCCTATTTCCTTGTAGTCTATCATTGGTATTTTGATAGAGACTGCCTTGAATCTGTAGACTGCCTTGGGTAGTATTGCTATTCTAACAATATTAATTTTTCCAATCCATTAGTGTGGGATGTCTTTCCATTTATTTGTATCTTTTTCAAATTCTTTCATCAATGTTTATAGTTTTCCTTGTAGAAGTCTTTCACCTTCTTGGTTTAATTAATTTATTTTATTTGTTTATCTTTAAATTGTGTTTATTTAAATTGTTTTAGGGGTATACAGGGTTTTTAATTACATACATGTGTTGTATAGTGGTGAAGAAGTCTGGACTTTAAATGTATCCATCACCCCCACCAGAGCACATTGTATCTGGTAGGTCATTTTTCATCCCTCACCCACCTCCCTTCCTCCCCTCCCTTAGTCTCCAATGTCTATTGTATCATTCTATATGACTTTGAGTACCCCTGGCTTAGTTCCCACTTAAAAATGAGAACACGCAATATTTGGTTTTTAATTTCTGTATTACTTCACTTAGGATAATGGCTTCCAATTCTAACCAAGTTGCTGCAAAAGACATTATTTCATTATTTTTTATGGCGAAATATCATTTCATGGTATGTACATGTGTGTGTATGCATGTGCACACACACACACACACACACACACACACAGAGACATATGTACAAATGCATGAGGGGGACAAAAAAAAATCTGGAATTATCTTTTGGAGGGCAGACCCTATGTATTGTATTACAGGCTTCTTCCACTAGGTATGTATTCTAGGAATCCATTGGCATCGGTGTACCAGCTAGCATTGTTGTGAGAGACAATCTGCAGAAGAAATGTCTTGAGTTGTGGCAAACAGTTGACTGGTTCTTCCACCTTGACAATGCACCTGTTCACACAGTGCTGAGTGTTCAGCTGTTTTTGACCAAAAATGGCACAATCCCCATGCCCCACCCTCCCTATTCACCCAATCTTGCCCTGAGTGACTTTTTTTTCTTTTCCCAGATGAGAAAAGTCCTCAAAAGAAAACATTTTGCTGATGTGAAAGAGGTAAAACAAAAAACAGCAGGAGCACTAAAAGGCATCAAAATCAACAAGTTCAAAAACTGTTCTGAGCAGTGGAAAAGACACCTCAGTATTGCATCAGCATAGAGTACTTTGAAGATAACTGAATTTTAAACATGTAAGAATAAACATACAATTTTTTATAAATAAATTCTGGAGTTTTTGTGCCCCCCCATAAAGAAATTTTAAAAACTATTCAAGACATGAACGAAAAATTCTCCAAAGAGATAGATATCTAAAAAAAAAAAAGCTAAAATTCTGGAAATGAAAGAATAATTTAGGAAAGTACAAAATGCAGTGGAAAGTTTTAACAGTAGACTAGAGCAAGCAGAAGAAAAGTTCTCAGAAGCCAAGCCTTTCAAATTAACCCAATCAGGCAACAATAAAGAAGAAAGAATCAAGAGAATGGAATAAAGTCTCCAAGAAATGTGGGATTATGTAAAACATCCAAACCTAAGAATCATAGGTGTTTCTGAGGAAGAAAACAATGAGTTTATAGAACTTATTTGAGTGAATAATGGAGGAAAACTTCCCTGACCCTGTCAGATATTTAAATATCCAGATACAAGAATCCCAAAGAACTTCCAGAAGATTCACTGCAAAAAGGTCATCCCCAAGGCATAGAATCATCAGATTATTCAAAGTTTATGTGAAGAAAAGAATTTTAAGAGCATTGAGACAAAAGCATTAAATAACTTACAAAGGTAAACCTATCAGACTAATAGAAAATTTCTCAGAAGAAACCCTGTAAACCAGAAGGATCTGGGACCTTATCTTCAGTCTTCTCAAACAGAATAACAGTCAGCCAAGGATTTTGTATCTCGCAAAACTAAGTGTCATAAATAAAGGAGAAATGAAGTCTTTCTCAGACAAGTAAATGCTGAATTTGTTACCACTAGACTGGCTCTACAAGAAATACTCAGAGGAGTTCTAAATGCTGAAACAAAAGTTCAAAGTACACCAATAGACAAGAACTAGAAATAATAAAGCTCACAGGGCTTATGGAACACCAACACAATAGAGAAAAGCCAACAAACAAACAAACAAAATACCAGATAACAATCAGCAGATGAATGGCATAGTACCTTATATATCATTATTAACCCTGACTATAAATAATCTCAATGCCCACTAAAACAAAACAGACTGGCGAAATGTATTAAAAACATACACACAACCCAAATATTTGCTGCCTTAAGACCCACTTCACACACAAAGACTCCTTTAGACTCAAGATAAAGGGGTGACAATAATATTCCATGCAAATGAAAACAAAACACAAGCAGGAGCAGTCATTCTCATATCAGATAAAACAGACTTTAACAACAGTTAAAAAAAGGGCAAAGATGGTTATTAGATTATGAAAAAGGTATCAATTCAACAAGAAGATGTAACAATTTTAAATATACATGTACCTAACACCAGAGCACCCAGCTTTATAAAACAAATCTAAATCTACTACATGTTTTAAAAAAAAGACAGAAATACAATAATAGTGGGAAACTTCAACACTCCACTGACAGCAATAGACATATCAACAAATCAGAAAGTCAACAAAGAAACATTGGAGTTAAAATGAACCCTACAGCAAATGAAACTAACATACATCTATAGAACATTCCACACCATAACTACAAAATGTACATTTTTTTCATCAGCACATGAAACATTCTCCAAGATAGACCACATGATAGACTACAAATCAAGTCTCAATACATTCTAAAAAATTTAAATCATATCAAGTACCACCTTCTCAGACCATAGTGGAAGAAAACTAGAATTTATCTCCAAGAAAAGTTTCCAAAACCAAATAAAAACATGGGTTAAATTATCTGCTCCTGAATAATCCTTGGAGCAACAAAAAAATCATGATGGAAGTTAAAAATTTCCTCAAAATGAGTGATATCAGCAAAACAAGCTGCCACAAAACCTCTGGGACAAAGTCAAAGCTGTGCTCAGAGGAAAATTTATAGCACTCAAGGCCTACATTAATAAGACTAAAAGAACACATATTGACAATCTAATGTCACACCTCAAGGAACTAGGAAAACATGAACAAGCCAAGTCCAAAGCTAGCAGAAGAATGAAGCAGAATAATGAAGATCAAAGCAAACTAAATGAAATTGAATTTTTTAAAAAATACAAAGAATCAAGGAAGCAAAAATTTGGTTTTTAAAAAAGATAAAATAGACCACTAGCTAGACTAATTAAGAAACAAAGAAAAAAGATGCAAATTACCTCAATCAGAAATAGAAATGGATATATTATGACTGATATGATGGAAATACAAAAGATCATCTGAGATTATTATGAACACCTCTATGCAAAAAAACTAGACAATCTGGAGGAAATGGATACATTCTTAGACACATAAAACCCCAACCTTGAATCAGGAAGCGATAGAAACCCTGAATGGACCAGTAATAAGTAGCAAGATTGAAAGAGTAATATAAATTCTCCCAACAAAAAAATGTCCTGGAACTGATGGACTCAGTCAAATTCTACTAGACTTTCAAATAACTTGTATCAATTTTACTGAAGCTATTCCATAAGATTCAAGAGGAGGGAATTCTCCCTTACCCATTCTGTGAAGCCTGTATCATCTGGATACCAAAAACCAGTGAAAGACACAACAAAAAAAGAAAACTACAGACCAATATCTCTGATGAGCATAGACACAAAATAATCAGCAAACTGAATTCAGCACATTAAAAACATAATCCACCATGATCAAGTGGGTTTTATCCCAGGGATGCAAGGATGGTTCAACATAAGCAAATCAATAAACATGACCTGCCACATAAACAGAATTAAAAACAAAAATAATATGTTTATTTCAATAGATACAGAAAAAGCATTTGATAAAATACAGCATCCCTTCATGATAAAAACCCTCAGCAAAATAGGCCTAGAGAGAACATTCCTCAAAATAACAAAAGTAATATACCATATGACAAACACACAATGTCATCTTGAATGGAGAAAAATTGAACAGTTTCCCCTTCAGAACTGGAACAAGGTAAAGATGCTCATTTTCATCATTCTTATTCAACATAGCATTGGAAGTCCTAACCAGAGCAATCAGGCAAAAGAAAGGGTATCCAAACTGGAAAAGAAGAAATCAAACTACCCCTGTATGCTGACGATAGATCTTATACCTGCAGAATCCTAAAGATTCCTCCAAAAGACTCCTGGACATGGTAAATGAATTCAGTAAAGTTTCAGGATACAAAATCAGTATACACAAATCAGTAGCACTGCTCTATACTAATAGCAACCAAGCTGAGAATCAAATAAAAAACTCAATCCCATGTACAATAGCAGCCCAGAAGCTAAGATACCTAGGAATGTATTTAACCAAGGGGCAAAAGATCTCTACAAGTAGTGTATAAAACACTCTTGAAAGAAACTGTAGAGGCCATAAACAAGTGAAGAAACATCCCATGTTCATGGATTAGAAGAATCAACATAGTTAAAATGACAACATTGTTAAAGTTGTTAATTTTACCCAAAGTAATCTACAGATTCAATGCAATTTCAATCAAACTACTAATGTCAACTTTCTCATAATTAGAAAAAAAAATCCTAAAATGTACACAGAACCAAAAAAGAACCAGAATAACCAAAGCAATCCTAAGCAAAAAGAACGAAACTGGAGACATCACATTATCTGACTTCAAATTATATTACAAGGCTGTAATAACCAACAGCATGGTACTGGTGCAAAACAGCATGGCACTGACACAAGAGCACATAGACCAATGGAAGGTCTATGGAACAGAATAGAGAATCCAGAAATAAACCCACATATCTACAACCAACTGATACTTGAAAAAGCAGGCATAAACAAACACTGGGGAAAGGACACCCTATTCAACAAATGGTACTGGGAAAAATTGGATAACTACATGCCGAAAATGAAACTTGATCCCTATCTCTCACCATATACAAAAATTAACTCAAAATGAATTGAAGTCAGATCTGACACCACAAAAATTCTAGAAAAAAACCTAGGAAAAACTCTTCTGGACATAGGGCTAGGCAAATAATTTATGACTAAAACTCCAAAAGCAAATGCAACAAAAGCAAAAATAAATAAGTGGGACTTAATTAAACTAAAAAGATTGTATAGCAATGGAAATAATCAACAGAGCAAATAGGAAACCTACAGAATGGGAGAAGATATTCACAAACTACACATCTGACAAAGGACCAATATTCAGAATCTACAAAGAACTCAAACAATCAGCAAGAAAAAGGCAAATGACCCAATTAAAAAATGGGTAATTGTCATGAACAGACATCTCTCCAAAAATATGTATATAAATGGTCAACAAACACATGAAAAAATGCTGAATATCACTCGTCAGGGAAATGCAGTTTAAAACTACAATGAAATACCATCTTACACCAGTTAGAATGGCCAGTATTTTAAAACCAAAAACCAATGGCATTGATGTGGTGAAAAGGGAACACTTATACACTGTCGTTGGGAGTGTAAATTAGTACAACCTCTCCCTCTATGGATATCAATGTGGAATTTTTTTAAAGAACTAAAAATAGATCTACCATTTGATCCAGCAATCCCACTACCAGGTAACTGCCCAAAAGAACAGACAGGAATTGTTATATAAAAAAGATACCTGAACTGAGTATCACATGTTCTCACTTATACGCGAAACTTGAACCATTATTGTAATAGTATAAAAAGGATTGGCAGTAGCAGGAAACTGCCGGGGTGGTGGGGGGAGGCGGGATTGGCAATAGTGGGAATCTGCCAGGGGAGGGGGGCACACCTCATCAACAAGGGTACGTGCATAATGAACATTTGTGTATCTAACCTTGAATTGCACCTCACAACTTTAAAATAAAAAAATTAAAAGAGAAAAAATAATAAATAAATAAGATCTCTGTATTCGCATGCTCATCACAGCACAATTCACAATTGCAAAGATATAGCATCAACCTAAATACCCATCACCTGATGAATGGATAATGAAAATGCAGTATATAT
This sequence comes from Cephalopachus bancanus, assembly GCA_027257055.1. NCBI lineage: Eukaryota > Metazoa > Chordata > Mammalia > Primates > Tarsiidae > Cephalopachus > Cephalopachus bancanus. The sequence continues at coordinate 1,297,825 of JAPVLO010000022.1, read as the reverse complement.
ATATATATATATAAAACGAAATACTATTCAGCCATCGAAAAGAATGAAATATATCAAGTCCCCTTCATATGCTACATATGAACAAGTCCCATTCCAAGAGTATGTTTTTTAAATCCAGTATGTTCCTAAATCCAACAAAGTTAACCTAGGTACCCAACTACCCAACTAACACATTTGGCTACATAGTAGTGTACTATAATGGGTTTATAATACTTTTTACATAAATAATACTGTACATCAAAGCACACAAAAGCACAATCACTTGCAGAGGATGCACGCACATGACAACATACACCAGACATATGAACTAACTTATGTTACTGGACGTGAACATACATTCACATCTTTAAAAGTTTACAACTTGAATGTTCGTATGTAGGGGACCTACTGTAATGACTTTTGCAGCAACTTGGATGGAATTGGAGAACATCATCCTATGTGAACTAACATAGGAACTAACATAGGAACATAAAGTGAGATACCACATGCTCTCACTTATAAGTAAAAGCTAAACTAAGGATCTGCCAAGGCATAGATAATGGACATTGGAGACCCAGAAGGGTAAGGGGAAAAAGGGTGGAGGAATGAAAAATCACCTATCAGGTACAATGTGCACAAGTGGGAGTGATGGGTACACTTAAAATCCAGACTTCTTTGCCACTATACAATGCAATCCTGTAAGTAAAAGCTACTACTCCCCAAAGCTAGTGAAATAAAGAAAATAAAAGACCAAATAATAATAATAATAATAACAAATGCTGACAAGAATGTGGAGAAAAGTAAACTCATAGACACTATTAATGGGAATGTAAACACTATGGAGAATAGTATGAAGGCTCCTCAAAAAACTACAAATAGAACAACCATATAATCCAGCAATTCTGTTAATGGGAATTTATCCAAAGGGAAGGAAATCATTATATCAAAGAGATATCTGTACTCCCATGCTTATTGCAGCATTATTCACTATAGCCAAGATAAGTAATCAACCTACATATCCAAAAACAGATGAATGGGTAAAGAAAATGTGGTATATATACACAATGGAATACTACTCAGCCATGAAAAAGAATAATGAGGTCCTGTCATTGGCAGCAACATGAAAAGATCTGGAGGACATTATGTCAAGTAAAATAAGTCAGAAATGGAAAGTTAAACACCATATATTCTCACTCATATGTGGAAGCTAAAAATCATTGATTTCATAGAAGTAAAAAAGTATAACGGAGGATACCAGAGGCTGGGAATGGTGGGGAGAAGGTAGGAATAGGGAGAGATTTGTTAAAGGATACAAAATTACAGCTAGATAGGATTAATAAGTTCAAGTGTTCTATACCAGTGCAATATGACTATATATATGTTACATATAATATTGTTATATATAATATTAATAATATAATAATTATTATGTAAAAGATACTAAAATAAATATAACGATATATATATTATACTATACATAATATAGCATATATTATTATATTGTATTATATAATTACTATAATACATATATACACATATTATATACATAGTATTACATAGTTCCAAATGGCTGGACTAGAAGGAGGATAGTGAGCATTTCCAACACAAAGAAATGACAGATGTTTAAGAAGAAGGATGTGCTCATTACCCTGATCTGATCACCTTACATTATATGTACTGGAACATTATTTGTCCATTTAAAAAAAAGGTGAAATTTAAAAATAAATGTTTGTGTCTTGCTAAGGGACCCTGCATCATCTGTGACTGGTCCATTAGTTCAGACTTTAAGGGATTCACAGAGCAGTGCGTGAGTTCCAGGCGGCCTCTGCACTGACCGAGTGCGTCTCTAGGGCTTTGCTCACATGGCCCCATTTCCTCATTGACACAGATAAAGGAGTACAGAGTGATTCCTGCAGTCTTGTCTGCTGCCAAGTTTTACAACTAAGTTTTAACTCATTTTCACTTTCTTTTCCTCATTGTTAAGTTCCCTGTCACAGTATGAAATTGGTGATTAAACAGAGAGGGCTCTGGCATCCCCTGTTTATCAGCACCAGTAGCACTACCTTCATTCTGATTTTAGACCCGGCAGATGTGCCTTTTAAATAAAGGGACTTGCATTAATTTTTCTATTCTTTGATCTTCTACCTCTGTTGCCTCACAGTGTCAAAAAAGCCTTGAGGCTTTCCTTTAATAAAGGGAGTCCTGCTCATATATACAGTATTCACTTTGGTCCAGCCACTCCAAATCCTAAAATCCCCCTTCTCAGCCACAAGTACATTTTATTCTTTCAGGCAGTAGTAGGGCACTGTTTTTCCTTTCATCAGGCACTTTAGAATCCATCCTCATAGTCACTTTTTAAAATTCCTTTAATGTTAAGGGATTTATTTCCTCAAGAAGAGAGCAGAACCTACATACTTAGTTTTGTCTTTCAAAGTAGTCTAAGAAGCTGTTCTCTCTAGTCAGTGGTGGGGCCATAATTCAAAGCAGGTTTAAAACCATGGGGGAAATAACCAGCTTTTTGTTTTTGAAATCACAGACCACACTCACTTCCTTTTAGTAATTCCTGCCTCCCCACTTCTCCCGCCCTTCTCACTTTCTTTGCTTCACTGGAATTGGTTCTGGCCCTGCCAGCCTCCTTTGCAATAAAAATGAACACACACCCCCCTACCCCTCCAGGCTGACACTGAAAAAGACTCCTGATGAGCCGGGCTCGGTGGCTCAGCCTGTAATCCCGCGCCTTTGGGAGACTGAGGTGAGTGGATTGCCTGAGCCCGCGGGCTCGAGACCCGCCTGGGCAGCGAGACCTCATCTCTACAATAAATCAAAAAATCAGCCGGGCGTGGTAGTGCATGCCTGTAATTCCGGCTACTTGGAAGGCTGAGGCGGAAGGATCGCCGGAGCCTGGCAGGTCGAGACTGCGGTGACCAGGAGCGGCCACTGCACTCCAGTCTGGGCAACAGAGTGAGACTCCAACTCAAAAAAAAAAAAGACTCCTGATGTATGGTAATGGTGAGACCCTAAGGAGAGAGTCAAGGGTGGTCGAGGGAACCACTTTCCTCATTAGCTAAAACTGCAGAAAGCAAAGGAAACACGCCCCCAAATTACACATATGAAGTCCCAAAAGGTAACCATCTTTTTGAAATATTTTTGAGAATATTTACCACTGTATAGCTGTCCAAAGAAGGCAGCCTCTTTCTTAAACAGGCTCATTCTATGTCTATTATCACATGGGACTTCTCACTAAACAGAGTACAGGTGACCACATTGTGAGCAGTTCCCCAGGAGCTGCTGGGTCCTACAGAACCAGCTATGGTCATGGGCCCAAGTAACACAGAGTGCTACCTGTGTTCCACCCCTAGCAATACCTACTTGCCACAGAACCATGAAGTCAAAGGAGAACTCAAAGCCAAATGGAATTCATCAGAGCAGCCTCCCTGAACAGGGAGAGGAAGAAGTTTTCAGCCAGTTTGGAAGAATGCAGTACTATAGCTCGCAGTATGAACAGGTTTTAGCAGAAGCCAGGGCATCCCACAGGCCCTTAATCTTGTTTCCTGGCTGGTTCTAATTACAGTTCCACCGACTTGTCCAGGTCTAGAATTCTGACCAGCTATGCCAAGATGAACAGATAACACCAAAGCATGCTGCCTTCACCCCTACCTGCCTGGGCAGCTGGCAAGATGCCATCTCGCCTTTCGGGTACCAGTCTCTTCTAGGCACCCAGGAAGACACACTGTCCCCCTCTCTCCAGCCTACCCAGGGTGGACCGAGGAGGAACGGTCAACAGCACAATTTAAGCTCTGCCCACTCACCACTGTCTTCTCTGCTGTTTGTTGTGGCAACAGGGCCAGGAGGACAGGTAAGGAGCCCTGGAGATCTGCTTCCCTGTGGCTCAGTCAGCTCTCAGCCAGGAAGCTCCTGAAGTTGTTCTGAACTGCAGCAGAAGCGAGCGATTCTGGAGCCACCTGGGTGGAAAGGGGAAAAGGAAAGCCAAATCAGAGACAGACACGCAAAAGGGATGTGGGAGCGGCTGGGAGGAGCATGTCGCTCTCAGCACAGGCTGCATGGAAATAGGGAACTGTCCCAACAGCGACAATAGGTGGCTTTTATTATTGCGTGGGGGTTTTAGGTTTAGAGTTCAGGAACAATAATTACAAGGAGAGCCAGAAGGAGGTGCTTTCTTCCTCCACAGAGGACAGACACAGAAGAACCATGGAGGGCCATGCTCAGGTGAGGTTGCAGGGTCTTGGGGAGAGGCCCTGGCAGGCGTGAGGGAGGAAGGCTGTGGGAGCTGCCCTGGCTCCCTGCAGGTGAAAGACAGTGCAGGTAGGTGCCTGTTTGGGCCTTCTGGAGGGAGCTGCTTCCTGGTACACCAGGGGCCTAACTTTGGTAACATGGCCAAGGGAAGAAGGGGCTGACAGGGCAGAAAGAAAACACTGACACCCTCAGAGAGGCCTGTCATCAGAGAGGGCTCCCCTACCCTTACCGTCCCCAGTGTGAACGGTTTCTAGCAGAGGCCAGGGTCCTGCAGGTCCTTGATCACTTTTCCTAACTGGTTCCAACGGCGGTTCCCACTGACTTTTCACCAGTTCTAGAATTCTAAATAGCTAAGTCAAGGTCAGCAGATAACACTAAGGCATCCTGCCTTGACTCCTACCTGCCTGGGCAGCTGAGCTCACGTCTTCTTTTCCCCCCAACACCCCCACACTGAGGCAATCCATGGGACCACTCACTCAGCTTAGCCTGGATTCCTAAAGTTCCCCTCACTCTTCCCTTCAGAAACTCTGAAGGGTAAGTCTCACTTCTTAAGAGGGAAACAAATACCAATAGTAATTAGCAAACCCATTTTCTCAAAGGCACATATAACTTATTTCTGAGTCCTTTATGAACTATCCTTTCAGAAGGTGTGTTAATTTGTAAAGGACAGTTTGTAAACACAACGGCAATTTAGCTCTCAAAATAGCATTTGCTATTGTTTGAATGTTTTATGTCCCCTCAAAATTCATGTTGCAAATTAATCCACAATGTAACAGTATTAAGAGGTGGGGCCTTCAATACGTGATTAAGCCAGGAGGGCAGAGCCCTCATGAATGGGATTAGCAACCTTATAAGGGGGCTGGAGGGAACTAGCTAGGCCCCTTTTTGCCCTTCTTCCACCTTCTGCCAAGTGAGGACACAGAAACAAGGAGCCATCTTGGAAGCACAGAGCAGCCTTCTCCAGATACGGAATCTGGGAGTGCCTTGATCTTGGACTTCCCAGCCTCCAAAACTATGAGCAATAGCAATCAGTTTCTATTATTTATAAATCATCCAGTTTCAGGTATTTTGTTATAGTAGTACAAACAGACTAAGACAGCAATTCAGTAGGGTACTTCCAGATTGAAAGGTCCTTACACAATTCCTTGATATAGCTCACAGGATACCTAGATGGTGGAAAGCCTCAGTTTAGGGTTGTGGTTTCCCCTCACACCTTGAGACACACTTTGAAGAGGAAATGGGAGGGACTGGGCTCTCAGAGGAGAGAGGGCAGGGTGGAATTCTCACCCTAGTATGGTCCTGTAGCCAGATGCTCTTTTCTGCCTGGACAGGAAGCATCAATAGAAAGCTGCTCCCAGGGGCACCAGACCCATCTGCACCCAGTTGCTCCCTCTATTCTCTTTGGCCACAGGACCAAACAAGAGCTAAAGCAGGACAGTTGTCTTTTATTTTCTTTTTCTTTTATGACGGATGTTTCTATAAAGAAAGATTTATGCGTTTCTGTGGGCTAAGCCAGGCAGTCCCAGGGGCATTTCTCTTGACCTTGAAGAGGAAGGTCAAGTTGCTGCCAGGTTCCTTAATGAATCTCCATCCCCAATCACCTCTTAGTTCCTTGGCCTGGACTCCACTTCCAGCACGAACACACCCAGCACCTCATCTTCACCAGTCACGCTTCCACTTTCTGCCAGTCAGAGGAGCCTCCTTGCCTATCTGTAGCCCATGACCCTGCTCTATGCCCACAGGGATCCCCTGCATGCTGCCATTCCCATTCTTCTGCCCAGTTGCTTAGGCCACACCTGGCTATAATCATTTCACAACTCATCAGCACCACGAACACTTTATATTCTTCTTGCTTCTCAAAGGACTTGAAGTCACTCACAAGAAAATACAAAATAAAACTACTGATTACTTAAAAATTAAAGCTGGTAATACATGCAAAACGGTTTTCTAAGCTAATTTTGCTATCCTGTCAAGCATTACATCTAGTCCTGAATTCTCTGACACTTATGGCAAAAAAAAAAAAAAAATGGACATAAGACAGGTGATACAATTCTTGTTGAATGAAGATGCAAAGCCATTTCACCAGGAAAGAAGGCCCTCCAGTGCTAACCTCCAAAATAACTCTTCAGGGAGGGGACTGAACATCACACATGGGGTTTTCAGAAGGATACATTCAGTATTTGGTTACTTTTTAATGTCAACATTTGATAAAAGCAAGGAAAATATTAAAATATAACTTGGGTTTTTTGTGGGGATCTAAGGCAATAGTCAAGGCAGGGGTCTGGTAGCTTAATACAAGCCATGGTTGTTCTCAGTGGAAAGTTGTGCTGCCCTTATCACCCATCCTTGGGAAGGGGGGCTGGTGGGTGGGGGAACTGAAAGGGGGTAGAGGGAGCATTGGGATATGGCATACGGTGGGATTATTGATTGTCATAATGACTTGAGGACAGGGGAAGAGGGCTGAATGTCCTACATTAAACAGAATACTCATTATAGAGCACATTAAAAATCATTTCGCTTTGCCTAAATGCTAATAGTGCTCCTGCAGAGAAACATTGGGAGGGAAATCAATAATTAGCGTGACTCTTCTAATGCCTCCTCTACAATACCAATTAAGTCTTCACAGGGAGTTGACAGCCGTGACCACAAGAATGTCTGCTCTAGGAAGTACAGATGAAGGGTGATGCCAGCTTTCTGATGTGCCAGCTCTGCTAGTGGTAAAGTGCATACTGTCTAATGAGGAGGGAGGAGCCTGGCAGGCATTATTGGCTGGACAGCCAGACAGTGGTGCACTATGGGCATGCCCATAGACAGAAAAATAGCTTTCCTGGTTTTTATTTCTTCATATGTCTCAATGAATACCAAAACTGCACAACAGCACATCACAGGAGAAACTATTTTAGTCTAGAGCAGCAGTTTTAAAAGTGTGGATCCTAATTAGCATCACCTGGGAACTTAGAAGTGCAGATTCTTAGGTCCTACTCCAGAGCTACTGAATATAAAACTCTGGGTGTGGAGCTAAGCAACTTGCATATTAATAGGACCTCCAAGAGATGCTGATGCAGGATCAAGTTTGAGAACCACTGGCCTAAAACGTTTGAGGCTCAATATGGCAATCACAAGAGATATTTTAGAAATGGTGCCTCATGCCTGTGTAGAGTTTCTATTAGACTGTTGCAGGGGATGGAAGGGGGTGCTTCAACATGTCTGTTGCAGGCAAGTGTCCAGGGGTGAAGGACCTGAAGAGGGAAGACCTAAGAGATGAGAAGTGTGGGCAAAGGGTAAATTATCAGAAGCCAATCTAAGTCTCAGGTTTGATTAGCCATCCTAGGAGGATTTGATTTTAATTGAACATTTATTTCTCTTTGAATAGCCAATATATTACATGGTTCAAAACTGTGTTGAGGCTCAGAAAACAATACCCCAAAAGGAAGGCCTAAAAAGCAGCCTCAGAAGCAAAAATGTCTCTCTGACCTTCTTCTGTCCCCCTGTCTCTGGCCCCTCATTCTCCCACAGGCTAGCCACGGAAATTAGAATCCCTCTTCCCCAAAGCAGGTCATAGAAGCCAGAACCCCCTTTCCCCAAACTAGCCATAAAACCTTAAATTATTACTCTAATTCTCCTTCACCTTTCTATATTAAAACTGTCTATAAAGAAATTATTTGACCTTTCTTGTTTGATTGTAGCTGATAAGAGCCCCATTCCAGAGAGGGCCCTGCCCCATATCCAGAAGGAAGGAATGCTGCACAGAGAGGCCAAGAAGAATCTAGACAGACAGGCCTTGCTGGATTTCTCCACTCAGTCTGTTAGCATTAAATCATATCCTTTTTGTCCAACCATATTTCTACACACAGCTGTCCATATTTTGTTCCCTTCTGTCTTTGGGTCTTTCTTCTGAAGGTTCCCATGTCATGTAAAACTATGATCCAATAAATTTGTGTGCCTTTCTTCCTATTAATCTGCCTTGTCAGGTCATTTTCAGCTAAACTTTACAGGGAAAAAGGGAAGTTTTCCCTTGACCTACAACTGAAAATATATGAAAGAGTAAACAGTGAAAGGTCTTTCACCCATCCCTGCTCTTAGATACCTAGCACCAACTTCCCTTCCACAGAGTCAGCCATATCATCAGTGTTTCCTGAAGGTATGCATATTTTTATCCTCACTTTTACTTAAATACAAATAATAGCAGATTACACACACTTTTCTATATCTTCCTTTTTTAACTTAATGTATTGGGGTGAGGATATTCCATACCAAAAACATCAAGAACTACCTAGGAGAGTTCAGAGTGTCTGGAAACATACAACACCCCAGGGCATGGGTGTCTTCCTTGCAGAGAAGGAGCATCTCCTAGACTGCCATATGATGTGTATGGATTTCTTAGTGACTCTTTGTAGGAAAGCTGTCCTGAAATCCTCAGTTTAGGGAATGTTCCACAGGCCTACTTGTATGTTGTTTTAGAATAGCAAGTGGCAACATGAAAAACTCTCAGCCAGGTCATTAAAATCTAACAGTGACACTACCTGATAACATCAACACCTAGTGCGTCAGACATCCTAGAACATATAGCAGAGAGGAGCTTGTACGCTAGAGAGAACTCAAAGCAACAGGATGACTTACAACTTTTTAAAAAATCTGTAAGACTAATTACTATTTATCACATTGAATTTTAGTACACTTTTATAACCTGAAAAATAAATGCTGCCCATTCATAGTCACTCCCATAACTTTTCCAAGGTGCCCCAACCCTAGACAACCAATAGTTGTTTCTAGTTTCTGTTTCCATGGGTGAAGGATGCCTTCAAAGGCTCATCAATCAACTCAACACAATTGAGGAAACAAAATCAATGCTCTTGAAGATGGGTCAACAGAAATTATCCAAAGTAAAACACAAAGAAATAAAAGAGTAGGGAAAAAAGGAAAAACAAAGCTTCTAAGAGCTATGGAATAGTATGAAAGGGTCTAACATACATGGAATTGAAAGAAAAGAAATGGCAAATGGGACCAAAGAAATATTTCAATAATAATCAAGAATTTTCCAAAAATAATGAAAAATATTAAACTACAAATCCAAGAATCTCAGAGAACTCCAAGAAGTATAAATACAAAACAAACAAAAACAATCAAATGCACCCAGGTAAATTATCTTCATATTGTTGAAAACCAAAGAGAAAGAGAAAACCTTGAAGGCAATTAGGGTGGGGGAACACATGAAAGCACACTTCTCACCCGAAACATGCAAACCAAAAAAAAAAAAAAAAAGCAACAAATGCCATCTTAAAAGCACTGAGAGAAAAAAAAAGTCAGTCATAATTCTAAACTCATGAAAACATCTCTCAAAAATAAAGGAAAAAAAAAAAGACTTTAAAAACTAAATGAAAAACTGAGAGAATTCAGTATTAATAGACAAGAACAGTATCAACTACAAGAACTGTTAACAAAATTTCTTTAGGTAGAAGGAATTTACCAGATAGAACTTGGATCCAAACAGATAAACTAAGCTCTCTAGAAATGGTTAAAATGAAGGTAAATATGAAAGACATTTTGAAAAATGTTTAATTGTTCTAAAAAGATAATTGACTTTTAAAGTAAAAAATAGTAGTCATGTACTGGGGGTTTATAGGATACATAAAAGAAAGATGCATAATTACAACAGTACAAAAGTTGAGAAAGAAGAACTTGGAGTATAATAGTCTAAGGTTTTTATACTATACCTGAAGTGGGATAATATTATTTGAAGGTAGACTGTGATGAAAAAATGTATGTTATAAACACTAGAGTACATACTACATTTTTTAAAAAGAAGTATAATAATAAGTCAATAATAGTAGAGATACAATAAAATAATATAAAATTTTCAATTAATACAAAGGCAGGCAGAAAAAGAGGATAAAAGGAACAAAGAAAAGATGAAACAAAAAAATACAAATGATAGATTTTCATCCAACTATATCAATAATTACATTAAATGTACATGGAGTAATCACACCAATTAAAGATAGTCAGATTACATAAAAAAGCAAGACACAATTATATGCTGTCTACAAAAAAGCTCATTTTATTTTTTTTTTATTTTTACTTTTATTTTTTGAGTTGGAGTCTCACTGTGTCACCCAGGTTGGAGTGCAGTGGTATGCTCATGGCCACCGCAACCTTGACCTGCTTGGACTCAGGCGCTCCTTCTGCCCCAGCCTTCCAAGTGGTGGAACTAAAAGCATGTGCCATCATGCCCAGCTAATTTTTTAAATTATTATAGAGACAAGATCTTGTCAAATTGACCAGGCTGGTCTTGAACCCCGAGCTCAGCCAATCCTCTTGCCTCAATCTCTCAAAGTGCTGGGTTTACAGGCTTGTGCCACCACACTCAGCCTTAAAAAAGCTCACTTTAAATGTAAAGACAGAGCTGAGATAAAAATTAAAGGATGAAAAAAGATAAAAATGCAAGCATTAATCAAAATAAAACTGAAATGGCTATATTAATATCAGACAAAGTAGACTTTAGTACAAATAACATTACCAGAGATAAAGAGAGTAATTTCATAATGATGAAAGGGTCAATTCATTAAGAAAGCATAACACTCTTAAATGTGTACGCATCTAACACAGGGCTCCAAAGTACATTATTCAAAACTTATTAGACCTGAAAGGAGAACTAGGAAAATCCACAGTTGTAATTAGATAATTCAGTAGTCCTCTCTCAGTAGCTGATAAAACAAGCATACAGAAAATAAGTATGGATATAGAAGGGCTGAGTACCATTATCAATCAGCTTGATTGAATCAACACTGTGCCCAACAAATGCAAATTACACATTCTTTTCAAGTGCACATGTAACATTCATCAAGACAGACCATATTCTGGGCTACTAAACAGATTTGAACCAAATTTAAAGAAGTAAAACTATATAGAAATGTTATCTGGTTATAATGAAATTAAATTAGAAATTAATAACAGGAGGATATCTGAAAATTTCCTAAAATGTTTGGAGATTAAATAATACATTTCTAAATAACTCATAGTTCAAAAAAGAAATCACAAGGAATATTAGAAAATATTTCAAATTGAATGAATATGAAACACAGTGTATCAAATTTGGGAGATGCAGAAAAAGCTTATAAGAAAATATATAGCATTAAATGCTTATATTAGTAAAGAAGTAAAGTCTTAATTCAGTGATCTAAGCTTCCACTATAGAAAACTAGAAAAAGAGTAAATTAAATACAAATCTATGTGAAGGAAGGAAATAATAGAAATAAAAGCAGAAGTCAATGAAATTAAAAAGGGGGAAAAAAAGGAAAATCAATGAAGCCAAAAGTTTGTTCTTTGAAAAGAGCAATAAAATTGGTAAGCCTGTAGTTGGGCTGACTAGGAAAAAAAAAAAAGACACAAATTATAAATTTCAGTAATGAAAGAGGGAGCATTACTATAAATCTTACAGACACATAAAAAAATTAGAAATATTGGCCAGATGTGGTAGCTGATGCTTGTAATTCCAGCACTTTGAGAGGCCAAAGCAGGAGGATTGCTTGATCCAGAGTTCAAGACCAGACTACACAGCATAGCAAGACCTTGACTTTCCAAAAAACCAAAAACCTACAGTCCCATCTATTCAGGAGGCTGAGGCTGGAGGATCATTTGAACCCAGGAAGTTGAGGCTGTGGTGAACTGTGATTGATCATGCCACTGCACTCCAGTCTGGGTGACAGAGGAGACCCTTCACACACACACACACACACACACACACACACACACACACACACACACACGAAAGAAAAGAAAAGAAAGAAAGAGAAAGAAAGAAAGAAAGAAAGAAAGAAAGAAAGAAAGAAAGAAAGAAAGAAAGAAATATTATGAACAAGTCTATGTCCATCAACTTGATAACTAAGAAAAACAACACAAATTCCTTGGAAGACACAAACTACCAAAAATTATACAAGAAGAAGTAGATGACCTGAACTGAAGACATTTTATGAAGCCATTACTATTTGGTATGAAAATAAGATAATTTTGTCTTTTCTACCATCAAGGTCAAGAAAAAAAAAAAAGAAAGAAAATAAGCTAAAGACATTACCTAAAAAGAAAATCACAAACCAATATTCTTCATGAATATAAACAAAAAAATCCTCAACAAGATATTGGCAAATCAAATTCAGCAATATATTTTGAAAAAAATATATTATCATGAGGAAATGTAAGGTTGGTTCAACATTTGAAAATCCGTGTCATTAATAGCACTAACTGACTAAAGAAGAAAAAACTACATAATCACTTTATTAGATACAAAAAGTACACCTGACAAAATTTAATTTTCATTCATAGTTCTGGGCAACTACTTTAGTCTGAATGCAAAAAAATTGGAATTCCGGCAGTTTCTTTTGCCCATGCCAGCTCTGGCATGTCTCCCTTTTCTCTTCTTTCTCTATTAAACTTTGTTTGGAAAAAAAAATTGGGATTCTTTATTTTAAAAAGGCACATGCTTCTTGGGAGATCCAAAAGTCCTCTTATGAGAAAGGCCTCAGATGATGTTAGAAGATGGGGTATGAAGGGATAGATACATTGTGGAGACTTCAAACATATAATGAAACCACATTCAAGATATGTTGCTCCAGAGAGAGCTAGTAACATAGGCAGATTCCTACTGAATAAAAGAAGAGCTTCATATTATCAGAACTCTGGACAAAAGCAGCTGCTTCCTATTTGAGGTGGTGGATTCTTAAAATCATAAATGTTCAAAAGGTCCAAACAACTATCTGTCAGGGATCTCCTATCTTAGATTGGAAGGGGTCTCCTATTTTAGATTGGAATATAAACTTGATGACATGGAAAGTTCTTTTTAGTGCTAAAAAAATCCAGTTGGCTTAACTAATGTTTATTAAGAGTGAGGTAAGGGAATATGAAGTTAATCTACATCTAAAAAATCATATTGTTTATCTATATGTAGCTTATACTGATAATTTAGTAGAGATGTTATTTCTAAAGTACACCATGTGAAAACATTTCTCTATATACCACTCTCCCTGATACTCACTCTAAAGAGACTGATAAGTAATAACTTGGTCCTTGCTTCAATAGCTTCAGTCATTCATTTTCTGTCAGTTCCTTTCTCTCTGCCTCCAAACATTCTCTTAAAAATACACATAATTAAACCGACTGTTCTTTCCAGCTTCTACCCTATTTCCAGCCTTCCTTTTCACTCACTTTTCTTTTTTTTTTTGAGTTGGAGTCTCACTCTGTCGCCCAGACTGGAGTGCCTCGACCTGCTGGGCTCCGGCGATCCTTCCGCCTCAGCCTTCCGAGTAGCCGGAATTACAGGCATGTGCTACCACGCCCGGCTGATTTTTTGATTTATTGTAGAGATGAGGTCTCGCTGCCCAGGCGGGTCTCGAACCCGCGGGCTCAGGCAATCCACTCACCTCAGCCTCCCAAAGGCGCGGGATTACAGGCTGAGCCACCGAGCCCGGCTTCACTCACTTTTCAATGAGTCATCAACACCTGCCACAATTTCCTTTCCACCCACTTCTTTAACCCCCTGCAACCAGTCCAATTCTTTTATGTACCACCCACGAGTTCAGAATGCTAGAGGTTGGAGAGGCTGAGAGTGTCATTAGTAGGATATAACATTTTCACTCAAGGAGTTAATCAGATACAATCTACTTAAATCATCAAATATCTACTAGGCAGAGACTGAAGACAAGGGTTAGAAAGGAGAGCTGACATTTACTATGTATCTTCTAGTACACTATTGTGGTAGATTGTCTCCCATGATGGCCATCAGCAATTCCTCCATCACTGTACACTCATGTCTCTCCAATTCCAACTATATTTGAAATCCCAATAAATATAAATGGGCCAAATTCATGAGTTAAAGGCCAGATAATATAAATTCTATATCTACCTATATCTGTATCTATATATTCCAAATATACAGTGTTCATAAGAATAATCTAAAACACACAAAGGCATTGAAAGAAATCAATAAAAAAATATATCAGGCAAAAACTACTATAAAGGAGTTAGCATAGCTAAATTATTATCAGACAAAATAGACTTTAATATACTTAATCAGGAAAGAGAATCACTACATAATAATAACAGGAGTGAGATAAAGACATAGAGGATATCCCTGGCATTCATTTTAGGAATGAGGATCCAGTAACTGTATCCCAGTATAATAGCTCAGAATCAGGCTGTTATAAATTCTGCTCAATTTAATTCAGTCTCACAATTCTTTGTGTAAAAACTCTCAGGTTTGTTACCATAGGCAAAACAAAAACAAAAAACTTGATCTAACAGACGTACATAGAACCCTATATCTGACCATTTCACAAAACTTGTGTTATTCTTTTCAAGCACATGGAAAATATTTTCAAAAATTAAACTGTAAGACAGTATAATACAGGTCTTACTAAATTCCCCCAAATTATGCATATAGTCAATATCAATAAACAAGATCAACTTGTCTGTTCATTTCCTCTGCCAGTATACTATTTTTCTGAAACTCCTCTATTGTACTTTTCTTTTTCAGCATTGTACATGGACATTGTATCCATTCATTTGTTTATTCAACACATTTGTGTTAAACACTTAAATACCAGTCACTATTCTAAGCATAGGGAATGTATTAATGAACAAAGCAAAATAGACAAAGAGCCCTCCTTTGAGGAACTTACATTCTAGTATCACCTCTATCACTAGGCTGCCAGTGCCCTAAGACAGGACTATGTCTAATACAGATCTGGCTGGCTCCCAATGAGCTGCTAGGCCAGACACCACATTGGCTCCGGAAAGGTAGAACTTGCATACTCTGATACTGATGAGAAGGCTTGCTGGGTATGGTCTTCAGATAGTGTGGAACATGGCTCACCAGGCAGGGACCTGGGACCAGGAGAAGTGACAGAATATAGACACCCCTCACTATCCCCCATCAATAATTCAATAGTTCAAATCTCAGTAGTTCTTGAGTCAAAGCAAGGCGAAGTCTAGAAACCAGATTTTCTTTTCTTTTTTTTTACTTACAACAACAGAATAATTTATTCTCTCATAGTTCAGAAGCATTCTCCATTCCTAGAAACCAAATTTTCTTTTTACTTGAAACAACAGATCAATTTATTCCCTCATAGTTCAGGAGCATTCTCCATTCCTAGAAACCAGATTTTCAAAGCAGAGATGTTAAAAAGCCAGAGAGATATCAACAGTACTGGAAGCAAGGAAGTCAGATTAGAGGAAATACTTGTATCTCTTAATATGTACTTGCAAATTGGGGTATAGTTTAAAGAGGCCAGATAAACCAAGTGACCAGTGACCAAGTCCCACAAGTTAGCCTGATTGTAAGGACCCTTTTATCCTTCCTCTGTAAGAAGGGAAGTAACAGCCAAGCCTGAGGACATCCAAGCGAGGGAGTAGGACAAGGAGGAGACTATGTATAGCTTCCTGCAAACAGATTCCTGTTCTAACAGGAATGGAGGTAAGGTAGCTGGCTTTACATAGAACTCTGTTAAGTTCCAGATTGGCAAGTTAACAGCCTACCCAAGAAAGAAAAGGGCCTGAAAAAGAGAGATGCCTCCAATCTCTGACATAGGTTTAAATGAAGACTGATTCCTTCTGGAGAGAGGCACCCCTTTCCAAAGCTCACGTCAGTCCAGAGAGAAAGAACAAAACAAAAGCTCCACAGCAAGAGACAGGAAGGAAGGGAAGCTATTCAAACTCCCTGCCTGATTGTAAGGGCCCTGTCTTCAAAAGCACACAATAGCTGGGACCTCTACTGTGGCATCATAGCTCCAAAGGAATCCCTCTGACCTGGTGCTTTCTGGTTTTTAAGCCTCTGTTTAAGCACTGTCACTATGGCGACAAGACTGGGATGCTCTGCTCTAAGTGAGGGGGCTTATCCCTTCAAATATGCTTCTTGAGTTAGCAACAAAGGAACTCACTGAACCTCAACTAATCTCATATTCTCCTGGGAGACCTCTCTCAAAAGGCCTTTCACTTCTTGCTCCCACAAACCTCCTTGATTTACACTCTGTGTTCAGCCAACAACCACATTCATACAGTGATTTAGTTTACTCTCTATATCTCGATCCGGCCCTAAGATGTCCTGTTCAATCACATGAGCCTCTTCCACACCTAATAAATAGACAAAGCAAGGACCTTTTTGGGGAGGGCTCCCCAGGAAGGCTAGTGGACAAGCATGCCCCCCCTACCCCCAGCTGGGATGGCTCAGAGAAATGAGGGTGGGAGGAATATGGAGCCAACCTGTGGAACTTTTTCTTTTCTAGAGGGAAGAATCCGCAGTGGCTTATAGCCCTGACAGGTCTGATGCCTGCCCCCAGAGCTGTCCTCAGCCTGTCCCAAGCTGGCTGTTCACAACCCTCCCAAGCCTTGGCTCAAGTTCTACAACATTCCCAGCCACAGCTCTTCTGAGAGTGAAAGCAGGTTCTGGGTAACAAATCGTCCCTGCTTTTAGAGGTATTGCTTAGCTCTGGCTTCCTGTAATACAGGCCTGCCTCTTGTTAGGTTTATTACCTTGGGGAAGTCATTTAACCTTTCTAAGCCTGTAAGATAGGAGTAATTGACCTCTCCAGAGGGTTTTGATAAGGATTGAGGGCCAGGAATGTATTCTATAACTCTTAGTTCCCTCTGCATCCCATCCACTCTTTCCCTTGGGAGTAGGAAATCTCTAATCCTAAGAAGGTCCATAAGCAAAGAGACAAAAAGACACACCAACCTCACCTTGATCTTTCCAGCTCCAGTGTCTACTGTCACCATTTCTGGGTAATATAAAACTCTTCTCCAGTTTTATTTTGTTTTGTTTTAAGAGACAGTGTCGCGAAGTTGCCCAGGCTGGAATACAGTGGCTATTCACAGGTGCAACTGTAGCTAAGTGCAGCCTAAATTCCTGGGTTTGAGCAATCCTCCTGCCTCAGCTTTCCAAGTAATAGGATGATAGGTGTGTACCATCACACTGCCTAACCTCTCTTTTGGTTTTCAAAACACATAAATAAGGGAGGATGTTCAACTTCATTTGAGTTTATTGTGAGAGACAATGAGGTGACAGCAAAGATCATCCTGGGAAGCAAAACTTCTGTGTTCTATTCCTTTCTGCTCAGAGTTCCTCAGCCTCCCTGGCCCTCATGGGCCTGACCCCCCTGTGGAAAGGGGCTGGACAGGGCACTCTGTTAAGGTTCCTTCCAGCTCTGAGATCTCTGGATCTTAGGTGAATACCAAATAACATATGAAATTGGAATAAAGAAGACTTTGCAGAGAGACTGGTTTTGCCCTTTAGGAGTGGTCTAAAACAGGGCAGATGAAATGTTTATGACACAAAAACTAGAAGCATTAAACCCAGGAAATATTTACTACTCACAAAGACTAGAATTCCACCCACCCCAGGGTCAGAGGTCAGGGTAGAGAGGGCTAAAAGTGGAGATCAGGGGAAATAGCTGAGAGTCATTTTAAAAAAATAAAATCCACCCCCTCCCCATTGTTTAAATTAAATGTTTTTTAAAATTGCAAAGATGATACAGAGAGTCCCTATACTCATCACTCAGTTTCCCCTAATGTCAACCTATAATATTACTATGGTCCATTCATCAAAACTAAGAAATCAGACTTTACTTGGATTTCACCCATTTTTCAACTAATGTCCTTTTTTTGTTCCAGGACCCCAATCCAAGATCTCTCATTGCATTTGGGATAAAACACCCTTGAATGGTGAAATATTTCTAAGACACAAAACACATCCTTAATTTTTTTAAAAAATCAGATATATTTGAGGCTCTTTGTGAAACCTCTTTTCCCATTTCCACACCCCTTCTTCCCTAAAGATAAGTACCATCATAAACTCATTGTTTGTCATTCCCAAGAGTGTCTGTATGGATACATAAAAAGACAGAACAAGCACAAACACTAAATAGTGCTATTTTCCAGGCTTTAAAACTCATATAAACACCATTCTCTTCATATCATTCTGTAACTTGCATCTTTCATTCATTGTTTTTGATATTGATCTCTTAAGAAGTATAACTATAGTTCATTTTACATGCCTATAGTATGTATAAGATGTCATTCTATGAATGTACCACTAATATTCATTCTCCTACTGATGGAAACTTACTTAGACTGTGTCCATTTTTTCTTCAATAAACATCTTAGTAAATGTCTACTGATGTACACAGACAGATTCTTCATCTTATGATCTCATTTTCAACAGTAACAAAAGCCTCAGCTTACCCAGAAGTACCCCTAAGCCAAACAATGTGTAAGCCTGTGTTTTGGAGAAAATTACAAACAATTGTTGAAAGGAAAAAAAAAAAGCCGGGCTCGGTGGCTCAGCCTGTAATCCCGCGCCTTTGGGAGACTGAGGTGAGTGGATTGCCTGAGCCCGCGGACTCGAGACCCGCCTGGGCAGCGAGACCTCATCTCTACAATAAATCAAAAAATCAGCCGGGCGTGGTAGCGCATGCCTGCAGTTCCAGCTACTTGGAAGGCTGAGGCGGAAGGATCGCTGGAGCCCAGTAGGTCGAGGCTGCAGTGGCCAGGAGCGACCACTGCACTCCAGTCTGGGTGACAGAGTGAGATTCCAACTCAGAAAAAAAAGAAAATGAGATCTTTTATCTACTAATTTTTCTAATCAGTTATTACTAATAAACAGGATTTTAATATGTTGATATTGTGTCTAGGAAGCAATAAGGAGTTTGTCTGTGACAAGCTCTTACTACAAACAGTTGGCCCTCTATATCTGGGAGTTCTGCATCTATGGTTTCTACGAACTGTAGATCAAAAATATTCAGAAAGAAAAATAAAAAATAAAACAATTAAAAATAATACAAATTAAAAAATACAGTAGAGCAACTATTTACATAGCATTTATATTGTATTAAGTACCACAAGTAATCTAAAGATGATTTAAAGTATACAGGAGGTTATATGTAGGTTACATGCAACTACTACACCATTTCATATAAGGGACTTGAGCATCTGCACATTTTGGAATCAGAGGGAAGTCCTGGAACCAATTGCCCATGAATACTGAGGGATTACTGTATATGCCATTTTAAAATCCCAAGAAAAATCTTACTGTATACCAATAAAGATATTTTAATCTTTCTTTTCAATATTCATGTCATTTTTCTTGTCTTATTATATTGGCTAAAACCTCCTACATAATATTGAATGCAAACAGTGATAAAGGGTATTTTTGTCTTTTTCATGACTTTATTGAAAGGCAGGCCCCATCAAAAGAGGACTGGGCAAAAAAAAATGTGGTACATATACACAATGGAATATTGCACAGCCATAAAGAAGGAGAAAATCATGAACTTCACAGCAACCTGGATGGACTTAGAGTCTATAATACTGAGCAATGTATCACAGAAACAAAGAACTGAGTATCACATGCTGTCCCTCATAAGTGAACCTTTAACAATTATTGTAATACTTTAAGAAAAATATTGGCAGTAGTGGGAAACTGCTGGGGCGTGGGGAAGAAGATGTGGGATTGGCAGTAGTGGGAATATGCTGGGGGAGGAGAGACACATCTCATCAACAAGGGTACCTGCATAATGAACACTTGTATACCTAACCCTGAATTGTACCCCACATCTTTAAAATAAAAAAATTAAAAGCTAAAAAAAAAAAAAAGGAAGACAGCCCAGTCTTACTGTTCAGGACAGTTTACTGCTGTACTATTATGACAGATGCTCTTTATCAAGTTAAGGAATTTCCTTCTGTTTTTAGTTTGCTGAGAAGTTTGTCCCATGAATGAGTACTAAATTCTGTCTAGTAATCTTTCTGTATTTAACAGATTATAGGTATTATTAATCTGGCTTATTACATTAATCTATTTTCTGATGTTGAATCATCCTTACATTCCTTGCACAAACTCCACTGAATCCAAATGTAAATATTTTAAATGGATTTCCAAATATTTGACAAGCATCTTTGTTTATAAGTAAGATTGGACTATAATTTTCCTTTCTCATATTCTTATCTGGTTTAGGTATTTAGGTTATATTATCATTGTAAAGGAAGATTACTTTTCCTCATTGAACAATATTGAGATTATCTGCTTCTTGGACATTGAATAAAGTACATACATAAACCATCTAAGCCTTATATTTTGGGGGAATAAGTCTCTTGATTATCAGTTCAAGTTATTTAATGATTGTTGTTTTATTAGAGTTTTCCATATCTTTTGAAGTTATTATGGCAAATCATATTTATCTAGAAAATTATTCATGTCTTCTCCCAATCCAAATTTTGGCATAAACGTCTTTAAAGTATAGTCTTTTGATTTTTATTATTTTCATATCTGTAATAATATTTTCCTTTCACTCACAATATTATGTGTGGCTTTTATTTTGAAAAAAAAAAAAGTCGTACTAGAAACTTATCTCTTTTTCCATCCTCCAAACTGTTTTCTATTTCATTTTATTTGTCTTCTTATCATCATTTCCTTCCTTCTACTTTTCCAGTGGCTGATTCTGCCCTTTCTGTAACTTCTTGAGAGGGACATGTATGGTAGACAATAATAGTTGTCTACACAATATTTATTCTCCCTTGCTCCTAACACACCACTATTTGGTTTGGGAAGGCATATGCCACGCTTAAAAACAAACTATATTTTCTAGGCTCTTTTGCAGGTAGAAACTGCCATATGACACAGCTCGAACCAATGACACATAAATTGAAGTTATTGTGTAGGGCTGCCAGGAAAGCTCTTTAATTAAAGGTAGCACACAGGCACAGTAGCTCACGCCTATAATTCTAGCACTTTGGAAGGATTGTTTGCGGCCAGGAGTTTGAGATCAGCCTAGGCAATGTAGTGATACCTTGTCTCTACAAAAAATAAAAAATAAAAATTTGCTGGGAGCCGGGCTCGGTGGCTCAGCCTGTAATCCCGCGCCTTTGGGAGGCTGAGGTGAGTGGATTGCCTGAGCCCATGGGTCAGAGACCTGCCTGGGCAGTGAGTGAGACCTCATCTCTACAATAAATCAAAAAATCAGCTGGGCGTGGTAGCGCATGCCTGTAATTCTGGCTACTTGGAAGGCTGAGGCAGAAGGATCGCCGGAGCCCAGCAGGTCGAGGCTGCGGTGGCCGGGAGCGGCCACTGCACTCCAGTCTGGGCGACAGAGTAAGACTCCAATTCATAAAAAAAAAAAAAAAAAAATTAGCTGGGAGTGATGGCACATGACTGTAGTCCTAGCAATTTGGAGGCTGAGGTGGAAGGATTGCCTGAGCCCAGGAAGTCGAGGCTACGGTGAGCCATGATTCTGCCACAGCACTCCAGCCTGGGTGACAGAGTGAGACCCTGACTCTAAGAAAATAAATAAGTAAATAAATGAATAAAAATAAAAGTAGCAGACTTACTTGGTACATGCCTCCTTTACAACCTGTCCCTTTTCTCCATCATGCTTGGAATGTGGATATGAAACTAGAAGTAGAACAATCATTTTGCAACCATGAAACAGCCAGCATGAGTACGAAAGGTAAGTTTAAATGAGTGGAAAGTTAGAAGAGCCTGAGGCCCTGATGGTATCATGGAGCCTTCATATCTGCCTTGGACTACCTCTAAACTTCTTGTTATACGACAAATGTTAAACCTCTACATTGTTTAACCAATGGTAATTCAGATATTTTGCAAGCAGCCAAATACAACTTTAAATAATACAACTTAAAAAAAATTTTTTTTTTTTAATTTTGTAAAGATGGGTCTCACTATGTTGCCCACGCTGGTCTTGAATTCTTGGCTTCAAGTGATCCTTCTGCCTCAGCCTCCCAAAGTTCTGGGATTATAGGAGTGAACCACCATGACTGGCCTTCAACTTATTTTTTTATATTTTAAATTTATTTTCCTCTCAGAATGGCTCTAGATACATCTAATAGGAGATCAGTTGTATGGGCAGTAATATCACCTAGACAACCCACAGAACTGTGATATCACTAAAAATGGTTATGGTTTAAGTCTCTAAATTTTAGGGTGGTTTGGTACTCAGTAAAAGCTACCTGATACAAAAATTGGTATCAAGGGAAGGGTGGTACCATAAGAAAACATGTGGCATTGGCTTTGGAATAGTGGCTTTTTTAGTGGCTAGAAAAGCAGTAAGGAATCAGTTTGCAAAGGCTGGAAAAACTGAGAAAAAACTGCTACAGTAGGCTGGAAAAATGATAACTAGTGTTAGGTTGAGACAGAAATAACTGGTACTTCAGTTTGCAGTAACTTAAGAGATTTTTTTTAAAGAGACCTTAATGAACTTCCAGTTATAGCTAAGTAGGTAGATGTCCAAGAAGAATTTTGAAAGTGTAGGTTGGGAGCTTTTTTTCTTTTGAGTCGGAGTCTCACTCTGTCACCCAGACTGGAGTGCAGTGGCCGCTCCTGGCCACCGCAGCCTCCACCTGCTGGGCTCCGGCGATCCTTCCACCTCAGTCTTCCAAGCAGCTGGAACTACAGGTACGCGCTACCACGGCCGGCTAATTTTTTGATTTACTGTAGAGATGAGGTCTCGTCAAGTTGCCCAGGCGGGTCTCAAACCCATGGGCTCAGGCAATCCACTCACCTCAGCCTCCCAAAATACGGGATTACAGGCTGAGCCACCGAACCCGGTGGGAGTTTTTTTTTTCAGTCAGTCTCACTCTGTCACCCAGGCTGGAGTGCAGTGGCACACTCATGGCCACCACAGCCTCAACCTGCTGGGTTCAGGCAATCCTTCTGCTTCAGTCTTTCAAGTAGCTGGAATTACAGGCATGTACCACCATGTCTGGCTACTTTTTCTTGATCTATTGTAGAGACAAGGTCTCACCAAGTTGCCCAGTCTGGTCTCAAACCCCTGGGTTCAGGCAATCCTCTCGCCTCGGCCTCCCAAAGTGCTGGAATTATAGGTGTGAGCCACACACCCAGCCAGTTGGGAGCTTTTAAACAGCATATGATAAAGTATGTCAAGACAAAGATGAGAATGTTCAGTTTGCAACCAGAATTTAAATGGAATAAAGAAGGCCGTGTCAGAAAATAAAATTGTGGGAATGTAAGTGAGTTCAATCTTTGTGGAAAGCAGTTTGGAGATTTCTTGAAAAACCAAAAATAGAGCTACTATTCGACCCAGCAATTCTACTTCTGGGAATGTACCCAAAGGATCTACCAAAAAGACACCTGAATGCATATGTTTATTGCAGCACTATTCAGCATATGTTTTTTGCAGCAAAAACATGGAACCAACCCAGGTGCCCACGGAAGGGGAGCTGGATAAAGAAAATGTACATGTATACTATGGAATACTATGTAGCCATAAAGAAGAGCAAAATCATGTCCTTTACAGCAACATAGATGCAGCTGGAGACCACCATTCTAAGTGAACTATCACAAAAAAAAAAAAACTGAGTACACATGTTCTCACTCATAAGTGGGCACCAAACATTAGGTACAAAGATGGCACAACAGACACCAGCACTGCTAAAGGAGGGAGATGGGGAGGGGGGACAAGGGATACAAAAGCACCCATTAGGTATCACGCCCACTACTGGGTGGGGAGCGGCTCGTCAGAAGCCCAGTCTCATGCTCACTCAATATACTTATGTAACAAATCCTCACATGTACCTTAGGATTCTAAAAGAAAATAAAATCATCTCTCCTCTCCAGTTTCCCCATGTTTGACAACCTTTGAGTAAAAGATTCTCAAAGTAAAAGGAGCCTTAAGACAAAAAACAAATCAAGAGTAAAGCCATATGACCATTTGTTAAAGCCTCTGAAGGATTTAAGAAAGTGCCTAGCACACTTTCTCAGTCAGACAAAAAAGCCTCTAAGAATCTTAAGGGCAGGACAGGCATAGTGGCTCAAGCCTGTAATCCCAGCACATTGTGAGGCGGAGGTGAGAGGACTGCCTGAGCAACATGGTGAGACCTCGTCTCTACAATAAATCAAAAAATTAGCCGGGCATGGTGGCGCATGCCTGTGGTTCTAGCTACTTGGAAGGATGAGACAGAAGGATCACCTGAGCCCAACAGGTTGAGGCTGGGGTGGCTGTGAGCATGCCACTGCACTCCAGCCTGGGCAACAGAGTGAGTCTCTGACTCTAAAAAAAAAAAAAGAATCTTAAAAGCGTAACAGAAGCCTAATCCCAAATAGCCATGAATAAATCTAAAAAAAAGACCAATTGTGGGTATAATTTTTGTTGAACGAGTTTGACTCTAGTCTGTTACCTAGAAATACCACAGTATTTTAGAGAAAACTGTTCCAGTAAAAGCGCCATCAGCTTGAACTAGAAGGGGCTAATACTGTATTAAGCTCCAAGGAGGTCTAGGCTCTCAACTACTTATGGGCAGAAAGCCAGATGTGAAAGTGACTCAGCTGTTAACATAGGCCATTTCTTATGGAAAAGGAAATATTAATACGCCGCAAGAGAGAGAATTAAGAGACTAGAGAACAGAGTCAAGAACGTTAGAAAACAATGCACTGGGAAGATGCCCCTAGGGAGTAGAATTTAGCTCTAATCTAGGGCCACTCCCTGCCCCTGGAGTAGGGGGATCTGACACATTTGCCCAGGGGGAATTTGAGATTTGTTACACACCAGTGATTCTATACATGTTCTGTTCTTCCCTTTTTTAAACTTTTTATTTTTTTTAAGAGACAGGGCCTTGCTTTGTAACTAAAGCTGGAGTACAGTGGCACAATCATATCTCACTGCAGCCTCAGACTCTGGGGCTTAAGCAATCATCCAAACTTAGCCTCCTGAGTACAGGAATGTGCCAACACATTCTCCAGATTGTGTATGTGTGTGTGTGTGTGTGTGTGTGTGTGTGTGTGAGTGTGTGTGTGTTGTGTGTGTGTGTGTGTGTGTGTGTGTGTGTGTGTGTGTAGAGATGGGGTCTTGCTATGTTGTCCAGGTTGGTCTTACGCTTCTGGTCTCAAGCAATCCTCTTGCCTCAGTCTCCCAAAGTGGTGGGATTACAGGTGTGAGCCACTGTGGCCAGCCTCTTCCTCTTTTTGAATAGAAGTGCTGATGCAAGTTATCCTGCCCCATCTCAACATTGTATATTGGAGATATACAGAGCGGGTGACTTGTCATTATAATTCTGGATCAAGAGGAGCCACATCCAGCTGAGTTACAGCTGAGGCCTGCAGTCGCATCCAGATGTAATAAGATCATAAGACCAACCTCATGCTATAAGGAAGACAGAGAGCCTAGGATAAGGATTAGCACATTCTGCATGCAGGAAAAATTTGAGAACAATCTGTGGCCCAAGGGCAAACTGTGGTAGATTCCAAAAACAGCCACAAATTCTTTGCCTCCTATCAAGAGATGGTGTCTATTTCTTCACCTCTTGAATCCGGGCTTGGCCATGTGACATCCTTTGAGTAACAGGACACTAGTGTATGTAACATAAGCAGAAGTTTACAAAGTGAGATGGGCTCAGTGGCTCAGCCTGTAATCCCGCACCTTGGGAGGCTGAGGTGAGTGGATTGCCTGAGCCCGCGGGTTCAAGACCCCCCTGGGCAACTTGGTGAGACCTCATCTCTACAATAAATCAAAAAATTAGCCAGGTGTGGTAGTGCGCGCCTGTAGTTCCACCTACTTGGAAGGCTGAGGTGGAAGGATCACCGGAGCGGTCACTGCACTCAAGTCTGGGTGACAGAGTGAGATTCCAACGCAAAAAAAAAAAAGAAAAAAAATTACAAAGTGTTTGCAAGGCTGGGTGTGGTGGGTCAAGATTGCCTGAACCCAGGGGTTTGAGCCTGGGCAACTTGGGGGTACCACATCTCTACAATACATCAAAAAAATTAGCCAGGTGTGGTAGTGCGCGCCTGCAGTTCCAGCTACTTGGAAGGCTGAGGCGGGGATCACCTGAGCCCAGCAGGTTGATGCGGGGGTAGCTGTGAGAGTGCCACTGCACCCCAGCCTGGGCAACAGAGTGAGACTCTGACTCAAAAACAACAAAAAGGTGCTTGCACAGTGAGGCTTGCTCTCTTGCTGCATGTGGAAACCTGGGACTACTGTGTGAACAGCCCCAAGGTAGCCTGCTGTAAGATGAGTGGCAATCTAGAAGAGAACTAAAGCATCCCAACAGACAGTCAACTTCCAGACATGTGTGAGTCTATGCTAGATCATCTAGCCAGTTTCCAGCTGACAGTAGATGCCTGATATAGTCTGGGCAAGATCAGCTGAGCTGGCCCAGATTTTAAAAACTGCCCTGCCAACCCAAAGAATTGGAAGCTAAATAAGATGGTGTTTGTTTTAACCACTAAGTTTAGTAGTGATTTGTTATGCAGCGAAACTCAACCGATACAATTGGTGACTATAGTTTTTTTCTTACAAAATCTGTAATTATGAACTTCCTGCCTCTGAATATAGCTTTAACATTTTCTCCCAAAATAGACTATACCATCTTGCTATTGTTGCCTACTCTTCATTTTAATCATGCTTTTAAAGCCATAAACATGAATTTTTTGCATAGTCAACAGCTAAATATAAATATATTTTCATCAATTTCTATATTCTTCTTACATTTGCACCTTTTTCATTGTTTAATTTTTTCTTTCCAAAATATATCCTTTAACAGTTATTTTAGTGAGAGTCTGTGCGTTTATACACTTGGTCTTTGTTTTACTGTCATTCTCCTGGTATAGTTTATCTGGTATAGTATTTTACTATTAGTATATAGATTTAGAAGAAGTTACTCTTTTGTCTTCTTACTCCTCTTGTTGCTTCTGAAGCATCTGTCAGTCTGTTATTTATTTATACATACTTTCTATTTTTAACATTGATTTTTAGGTTGGTTTCTTTTTCCCCCTGGATATTCTATAGTGTCACTATACTATGTCTAATTGCGGGTTAATTTTATTTACCTTTCTGAGTATTAGGTGACACTTTTGATCTTAGAACTCATGCTGTTACACAACTCTGGAAAGTTATTAGTCATCTATTTAGATATTGTTTCTCTTTCATTCCCTTTTTTCTTTCTGTAATTTTTATTAAAGAATGTTGAAGGCTGTCAATTTGCTTTTCATATCTCTGAACTGTTCTTTCATGTTTTTGATATCTTTGTATTTGTGTCAGGGCCAGGCTAAATTTCTCTGTACTGTTTTTCAAACTGTTAAATCATGCTTCAATGGTATTCAGTCTCCAGTATAGCACATTGCATCTTCATTTCAATAATTATGTTTTTCATTTCTGTATTTTAAGTTTTCTTTGTATAGACCTGATCTTGTTTTAGTTATGCTTCTTCTATTTCTTTTCTTCTTCTTCTTTTTTTTTTTTTAGAGATGGGCAGCTTCCAATCCTGTGCTCAAGCATTCCTCCCGCCTCAGAGCAGCTGGGACTGCAGGTTTGCACCACTACACTCAGCTTATGCTCCTTTTCTTTTTTCTTTTGAGTTGGAGTCTCACTCTGTCACACAGGTTCGAGTGCAGTGGCATGCTCAGGGCCAACCCAGTGTTAACCTGCTGGGCTCCGGCGATCCTCCTGCCTCAGCCTTCCAAGGAACCGGAACACAAGTGTGTGCTACCACTCCCGGTTAATTTTCTAGTTATTCTAGAGACGAGGTCTCGCCAAGTTTCCTAGGTTGCTCTCGAACTCGCAGGCTCAGGCAATCCACTCACTTCAGCCTCCCAAAGTGCTGGGATTACAGGCTGAGCCACTGAGCCTGGCATGCTTCTCATCATGTTTTTATTTTTAGATGAAAGTTCTGCCTTTTTTCTTTGTACACACCTTCTACTTACTTATTATAAGGCTTTTTCAGACTAATCTATAAAATGGATTCCATTTGGGATAATTTCCTATACTTATGGTTGATTCTGTTACTTGTATTTCTTGATTTGTTATTTGTAATTTTGGAGTTGTGAGCTCTGTCAGAGTGTATTCTTCCCACTGTCATTATTTTGTCCCCCTCCCTCTCCTCACCCCCATTTCTCCTTGACTCTTCGGGCCTGTGCATTACAGTCCCATGGGGAGACTGGGAATGTGGCAGACTTGGTTGCAGAACCAGCAAGCAGCTGGGCTCAGTTCCTGGTCGTGACGCTGTGTGCTTGTTTTTTGCTTTCCTTGGCCCACAAGTTCCGATCGTCATAGTCTCAATCAGCAGGTTGACAAGACCCCTTCCTCCATGCCTAGGCTTCTTTCATGAATTGGAGAGCTCCGCTTCTGCCCCTGGCTTCAAGCCTGACTCTGGTTTCTCAACTCCCGCAGAGCACTTTCATCTCTATATTTCATATGAGCCAAATTCTCTGCAGACACTGCCTCCCTCCAGCCCAGAGCACAGCAAGCCAACCGCTCCAGCCTCTGATCACCTTTTTGCAATTCTCTTCTTTTTTGATCCACAGAGATGGTTACTTTGTATCCAGGGTTTTTTTGTCCATCAGAGATATGAGTTTGGGGCAGAGGCAGTTTTCAAAATGCAAACAAAATGTAAATTAGCAATCTGCACCTCCTTCCCCAAACTGCATATGCCACAGAATAAACTTTAAAAGAGGAGGAGGGGGGCCAAGTGTAATCTCAGCACTTTGGAAGGCTGAGGTGGGAAGATTGTTTGAGGCCAGGAGTTCAAGACCAGCCTGGGCAACATAGTCAGACCCCCCCCAATTTCTACGAAAAAAATTTAAAACTTAGCTGGGCATGATGGTGGCCCTCACCTGTAGTCCCAGCTACTCGGGAGACTGAGGTGAGAGAATTGCTTGAGCTCAGGAGTTTGAGGCTGCAGTGAGCTATTATCATGCCACTGCATCACTCCAGCTTGGGTGATGGAGTGAAACCTTGTCTCTAAAAATCAAAAAATAAAAGTAATAAAAATAATTTAAAAAAAGAAAATGTGACTGTCTTTTGCACATTTATTTTGTACCCTGAAACAAAAACAAAAAAGAGAGAGAGAGAGAAGAGGATCATTTGTGAATGCCAACCATTTCTAACTGGAGCCAGAGAAGCATCATCACTGCACTAAAGCCATGGTAACCAAAGCAAACAGACCCTGATCCTGCTCTTTGACACCACCCCCTGCCGTAGAGATTTGAGTTCTTCTTTTAGACCAAAGCTATTCACTAATCAAGCCATCTAGAACAAAATCTTATTTTGAAAAAAGAAATGTAAAGACTGTAATCTTGTCCATTCATTTGAGCGTAAAAAATTCAGGTAGAAAGAGTGGGCTAGAAAAAGGAAAAAGTGAATGTTTTAATGTGTTATATCTCAAAACTACAAGTCCATTCTTTCCAGAACAGAGTTTGGTATGCTGGGGCCTAGGCACCTGAGTCTCCAATCTTGTGTTGTTGTCCTTACTCAGTTACTGGACAGATAAAGGGACAGCACCTAATTTGGAACCAATAAATGGAGAACCTACAAACCTACAACACTCAAGTTGCTTTCCTTCTCCTTCACCTTGGAAGGGCTCTTCCTTGCCTGTGAGTATGAACATTTGCGGAAGTCAGTTTTCAGATGGAACATCTTCCTCTGTCACATATCACTATGACACTCTCATCTGTGTACACACTGGAGGTCTTCCCAGAATTGGTCTCACCAGGGCACCAGGTTGAATGAGGCACACCAGTCTCAGTACTAAATAACAGGGGCTTATTTTGCATGCGTGCTTATTTTTGTTTTTGCTTTTTTCAAGTCTACCCAAATATAATCAGTTTCTCCATTTAACCTCATTACTCATTCAAATAGTCATTGAGTACCTAATTAATAATAACAACTCTTATTTAACGGAGACCTTCTTTATGTATTACAATGCATCTTACATCCTCATTTTATCCTCACAACAGCCAGTCATGCAAACTAGGCAATGTTATCCTATTTTTTCCATAGAAGAAACAGGCTCAGGGAAGTTCAATGATTTCTCAAAGTGTCACACAGGCTGGAGCTTGAATTCAGATACGACTCCTCAATTCATATTGCTTCCATTATTGCACTCTGAGGACAACTGTTCTTTGGTATAAAGAAAGTGTATGTCAGGACTATGGCACTGACTAAGTTTTCAATCCTGGGGCAAAGCCAGCCTAATAGCTTACCCTGGCCTGTATATACTCATTTTCCCCTTCCCCTTCCACTCTCCCATTTGTGCTTCTGGGCCTGTGGTCCAATGACTCTCAGCTATAGGCTTAATGCAGACCCAGGGACCAAGGACTTTTGGATCCCCACGAGTATTGGATTCTGAGCTCTCTTCAGTGCCCTGGGGCTTGCTAGTTTTCTTGTTGCTGTTGCTGCAGAGCCTCTGGATAGCTGTCTTCATGTCAACCTTATTTTTATCACTAGCAATAGTGCCCAGATCCTGTGGTATTGTCCTTGGCCCTGAAGATGGTATAATGGATAGAAAAAAAATGCAGAGTGTATTGGGAGAACTGACAGGTCTCCAGAGTGGAAAAGGCCTCAAAGTACTAAGGAAAGGAAAATTGGAGCTGGTTCTCTAGAAATGTGACTCTAACCTTTCACCCACTCCTTTTGGCTCTTAGGTCCCTGGACAGCCTGAGATAATCATAGACCTTTAAGTCTATTTTCTGTTGCTTATAAAAGAATACCAGAAACTGAGCAATAAGAAAGAAATTTATTTTTTACAGTTATGGAGGCTGGGAAGTCCAAGGTCAAGGGGCTGCTTCTGATGAGAGCGTTCCTGCTGGTGGAGACTACCTGAAGAGTCCCGAGGCAGTGCAGGGGGCTGAGCATGTTAATGTGTGATGCTCAGGTCTTTCTTCCTCTTTTTTTTTTTGAGTTGGAGTCTCACTCTGTCACCCAGACTGGAGTGCAGTGGCTGCTCCTGGCCACTGCAGCCTCGACCTGCTGGGCTCTGGCGATCCTTCCACCTCAGCCTTCCATTAGTTGGAACTACAGACGTGTGCTACCATGCCCAGCTAATTTTTTTTTTTTTGATTTATTGTAGAGATGAGGTCTCATTAAGTTGCCCAGGCGGATCTCGAACCCGCGGGCTCAGGCAATCTACTCACCTCAGCCTCCCAAAGTGCGGGATTACAGGCTGCTTCTTCTTCTTCTTATAAAGCTACCAGTTCCCCTCCCATGATGACTCATTAATCTATTAGTACAAGAATAGATTAATCCATTCATGATTGCAGAGTCCTCATGATCTGGTCACCTCACCCATGATCCAATCACTTCAGAGGTCCCACCTCTCAACACTGCCACACTGGGGACCAGGTTTCAACATGAATTGTGGACAGGACATCTGAACCATAGCAGCCTCACTTCACAAAAATGCTTCTCCTCACCCACACTGAAACCTCTCTTCCTGCCAAGCTAGCTTCACATAGCTTCCTTTAATGTGTTTACAGTTGAGCCCTGAACAATGTTTTGGACAATGTGAGTGTACTTACACAGGATTTTTTTCAATAAATATATTGGAAAAATTTTTGGAGATTTATGACAATTTGAAAAATCTCTCAGATAAACTATATAGGCTAGAAATATTTAAAAATTAAGAAAAAGGTATGCTATGAATGCATAAAAATATGTAAATAATAGTCTATTTTATCATTTACTATATGGCGTCTTTTGCAGTCAAGAGAAATATAAATAAATGTTGACCAGGAGCAGTGGCTCATACTCATAATCCTAGCACTTTGGGAGGTTGAAGCGAAAGTATTGCCTGAGCTCTGGGGTTCAAGACCAACCTGGGCAACTTGGTGAGACCTTGTATCTACAATAAATCAAGAAATATTAGCCTAGCATGGTGGCGCACACCTGTAGATCCAGCTACTTGGAAGGCTGAGGTGGAAGGATTGCCTGAGCCCAGCGGGTCGAGGTTGTGGTGGCTGGGAGTGTGCCACTGCACTCCAGTCTGGGCAATGGAGTGAGACTCCAACTCAAAATAAACAAATAAATACATACATAAATAAATGTAAAGATTGAGTGTTAAATCATAACTGCATAAAACATCACTAATTGTATAAATTGCATTAACTGTAGTACACACTGTACTATTGCAATAAGTTCGTAGCCAGCTTCTGGTACTATTATGGGGAGCTCTAGCATTGCAAGCAGCTGCTTAAAATGCCATATGAGTAGTTCCTCTCTCTCGAAAATTGCTTATTACAGCAAAATATAACCTCTCATGGTTCTCTGTATTTTTCTTTGTGTTTAGTGCAATACTATAAACTTTGAATCATGCAGGGAACCCATCTGAAGTGTCACCAGTGATGCTGAAAATGCTCCCAAGAAGCAAAGTCACAACTTTACAAGAAAAAGCTTAATTGCTTGATATGTACCCTAGATTGAGGTAGGAAGCTGCAGTTTCCCGCCATTTCAGATGGATAATTCATCTTGTAAACAGATAGCATAAACTTATGGTATCAATAAGTACAGTACAGTACTGCAAGTGTATCTTCTCTTCCTTATAATTTTCTTAATAACCTTTCTTTCTCTAGCTTACCTTTTTGTAAGAATGTAGTATATAATACATATAAAATGCAAAACAGGTATTAATTGACTGTTTATGTTATTGGTAAGGTTTCTGGTTAACAGTAGGCTATTAGCCGTTAAGTTTTGGGAGAATCAATAGTTATATGTGGATTTTCAGCTGCATGGGGGTTGGCGCCCCTAACCCTCCAGTTGTTCAAGAATCAATTGTACATACATGCCCTCACTTTATCCTAGACACAGGCTAGGCAGGGGATATCATCTCTATTTTCATAAGACTCAGAGAGACTGAGGCATTGGCTAATTAGCAGCAGAGCTGAAACTAAAACCCTATCCCACTGATCTAAATCCAGCACTCTTGTTGCTCAAACAAGGATGACATTACTATTCACCTTACCTCCGATCTGATCCTAGCCTCTGTGACACTTATTACCTCCACAAGTGATTGTATCAGAGCTTCTTCTTTTATTTTAAAGTCAGAGTCTCACTCTGTCTCCCAGGCTGGGGTGCAATGACACGCTCATGGCCACCACAACCTCGAACTACTGGGCTCAGGTGATCCTTCCACCTCAGCCTTCCAAGTAGCCGGAACCACAGGTGCATGCCACTATGCCCAGCTAATTTTTTTATTGAGGAGATGTGGTCTCGCCAAGTTGTCCAGGCTGGTCTCAAACCTCTGGGATCAGGCAATCCTCTTGCCTCCGCCTCCCAGAGTGCTGGAATTACAGGCCTACACTCCTGTGCCCAGCCAGGGCCTCATTTTTTCACTTGAGTTACTCCAACAACCTAATTAGTCCCTGTACCTTCAACCTAGACCCCTGGCCCTCTGGCCCCCTGGTCCCCTGGCCCCCTGACCCCCTGGCCTCAAGTCATTCTCCACTTCAACCAAGAGATCTTCTAAAAGGCAAATCTACTCATGTCACTTCCCCATGTAAAGTCTTTCCATGGTTCTCTGCAGTCTTTAGGATGAAGTCCAAATTCTCCAGAATAGTGATGTGGCCTTTACCCAACTTGCTGGTCTCATCTAGTGTCACATCTTCTCACATCCTATGAGTCACATGCCTTCTCCCTTTTGTACCTGCTGTTAGGCTGCCTGGGACAGCTCCTTCCCACTTGATCCTGAAACATCCCAATCTTTATCTGTGTGAACTGTATTAAGTCAGGTTCTTCCAAAATGTCCTCTGCCTGCCTTGTTTATAACCCTTTTAGAGAAGCTTTCTTACATGTCCCAAGCACCTCTATGAGTTCTTGGGTGACTGCATTTTGTTCATCTGGGTCCTCAGAAGGCAAAATAGAGTCTAAACCATACAGGAGTGAGTTAATAAATGACAACTGTCTGAGGTCTAGGCTCCTGCCTTGCCTAAGCTGTGTGTCTTTCCTTTCTATGAAAGCTCAGGCTTGCTTCTCCCATAAACTTCAAGCATTTGATGTAGGTCTTTAGATGACACCAACACAGTCTCTAATTCACCCCTCTCTGATAGCCCTGCTAACATAATTACTGGACATTCTGGCTGGAGAATCAAGAGGGAGACTAAACCAATATGCATTGGTCACCTATCGTATGCCAAAAGTCCTTCTGTCTTCTCAAACTGAATAGGCATTCCTAGAAGGCAATGTGTGGAGAAGTCTTAAGGCATAACTCTTCCCCCATCAAAACACATGCTGCCTGTCACAACCCCATCCTCCAAAACCCCTATAACTAATCATTTATGTGCACATACAGATTTTATATCCATCTTTAAAAGCTTTTATTATGAGACTATTTCTATAGTGGTTTAGAGTACAGCTTCTGCATCAAACTCCTTGGTTTTAGATCTGGGCTCTGTCATTTACATTTGAGTAATACAAAACTTTTTTCTTCCTTGATTTTCTCATTTATAAAATAGAGACAACAGTACCTATACCTCACAGCATGCTGTAAGGATTACATATCCTTACAAACATTTGAAAAAATGCAGGCAAAGCCCTTAGCCCACTTGGCACATAGCAGTCACCCAATAAATATTAGACTAGAAGCCCTTTTAAATAGATCCATTCACCAGGATCACCCTTTTAGCCAACACTTTCCTTTCCTCTACACAAGATGCCAACTGATGTCACATCATGCTGTATGCTCAGGGTTAGTGGGCTATCCTCTAGTTCTCTAGCCTACCTACACACTTCTGCCCCCACTCGCAGATGAGCTCTATGCTTATCAAGAGTCAGCCGGCTTATCCCCCAAAATCATGTATGCTAATTTTGTATTTATTATTGAAACTGCATGACTAAATTTACATATAATTTAAATATTATATAAAGTGATGGAATATGAATATAAAAGATCCACTTCTTTGAAAATTAAATGACAGAGGTGAATTGTTGACAAAATTATTATCGAATTTAGGTTTGGAAGGACAATTGTAAAAAACTGAGGGAAAGATTATAAAAACTAGAAGAGTTCTACATTTTGATGGCTTTTAAAGTGCCTAAATTCCATTCCACACTAAAAAGATTTGAAGTAGAACATGTAGAAAATATCTTACAGGCACAGTGCAAGCAAGCTAGATAACACAGACACTCATTAGTGGGCCCATGGGCACACTGGCCCCAAGTGAAAGTTTGACTACTGAATGTTTAATGTTGTATGTTTGAAGTTGTAACATCTGAGATATGCATGCATAAAGTTTTCATCAGCTTTTCAACTAGTCAATTAATTACTCAACCTAATCACACCTCTAAGAGTCTATTCCTGATTATCTTAGACTCCAAAGCTATGGCAGACTTAAATTCTTTGAAACATATTAGTACTGAAATAACACGACTGAAGTCACTTCAGCCTGACTCAGTTATCAAATGTTATCCACTTCCAAAAGTGTAATCTATATTAAAAAGATGAAGCTGTGTCATAACACAAGATATTAAAAGAGCTGTCCAAATATCACTATCATATGAAGAGCTTCTACGACTTAAGAAGAAAAAGACAAATAGTTAACACAAAAATGAGCCAAGGACAAGTGCAAGCAATTCACAAATAGCCAAAAATATGGAAACTTGCCCAACCTCAATAAAGGTAAGTGCAAATTAACAATGAAACAATATTCTTACCCATTAGGTTGATAGAAGTTTAAATGACTGGTATTATCTGGTGTTGGTAAGGTGTAGGCATCAAATTGCTGCCAGTAATTTCTCTTCTAGATAATAGAACAATACATTTATATACATATATACATTTTTAAGTGATGGGTTCTTCAATATTTTCAGACGCAGTTAAAAACAAAACTTCCTCCCCAGAAGGAAGGAAAAGGGCAGTTTAATTTAAAAAAACTAAATACAATTCTAAAACTAAAATTCCAAAAACATTTTGAGCAATGGCTCTGAAATAAGTACACACTCTCTGAAGAGGACTACTCTGAAGGACATCAGTGACTTGGATGATGACTTCTGCTATTCTGGTTAAAATACCCCATCTTCAACCCTGCAAATGGCACAGCAGTGCTCCCATCCTGGCAGGTCTGGCACAGGGCTCCAGACCAGAGGCATGGAGGAAACATGGCTGAGCAGCCAGCTTTGCTCTCTTCTCAATTTTGTGATTCTTCCCCATGCTCTGTGTACAGGGTTTGCACTGGGGTGGACAGTTTCCTCTCACATTCTTTGGTCAGGGCATTGCTATGTCTCCAGCCTCTCATGCAGAAACAGATTTGCTGGTATTTGAGCCCTTACAATACCCAGAACCTACAATAAAATAAAGACCCAGCTTCTCTGGAGGATCACTGAGCCAAGGACATAGTGTTCTATCTATACAATGAAATGCAGATTTCCCAATAAAAAGCAAAATTCTTGACTTTGGGAGGTTAACTAGGACAGAAAAGAATTCCAGCTGGTTAAGTTTATGGCAATGAAAAAAGCTCTGTCTGAGCATAATTCTTGTGTCTGAGCCCAAGATGCTGTCACCTTGCCATGGATTGTTAAAAATACAGTGTGCTCCCATCCTCCAAGCAGTGCTCTGAGACAGCCTAAATTGGTCAATAAACACAGTTCAGTCTTGCTGCCTTCTCTTCTGAAATTAAGAATAGTTTAGCTGAACTTGGCTTGATGTGGTGGCTCATGTCTACAATCCCAGCATTTTGGGAGGCCAAGGCAGAAGGATTGCTTGAGCCCAGTAGTTTAAGACCAGCCTGAGCAACATAGAAAGTCCTTGTCTCTATAAGAAAAAAATCAAAAAATTTAGCTGGGCATGGTGGCATGTACCTGTAGTCCCAGCTACTCAGGAGGCTGAGGCAGAAGGATCACCTGAACCCAGGAGACCAAGACTTCAATAAGTCATGAATGTGCCACTGCACTCCAGCCTGGGAGACATAGTGAGACTACCTAAAAAAAAAAAAGAAGAAGAATACTTTAGCTGAACTAGTGCCAGTGCAAAATGTATAGTAGACCATATTTAGGTAAAAATTGGTTGGACACTGAGTGATTGCATGTTGAAATCATGAAAGACATGTCAATAATTCTCCTTCCTGCTACATGTTTGAAGGAGAGATGCCATAAAATACTAGTCAATCAGGCCCTGAGGACCAAGGTAGATTCTGCAGTGAGAATGTTCACACCCACCGCCACTGCTCACCAGCTCTATGCCTGTGGAAGCCTGCAGGCGTCTCTGTCCCTCAGATTCCTCATCTGAAACACAAGGGTACTAACAGAGCTCCCCTCATAGGGTCATCATAAGGGGGGACTGAGTTAATACTTTTAAAATGCCGCCCTCACAGTGAATATTCAAATGTTGGTTACCACTATTAGAAGGGAGAAGGTGCTGGAACTGGAAGAGGCACTGGAGGGCTTCAATGTCCACCACTGGTTTGATGACCTGTGTAGAGGGCATTTATCCATATCTCTGCCCAAGCTGTCTCTGGCCACTTCATGTGTTTGGCCATTTACATCTTTGTGTGTGTGCATGATCTCCCTAACTGGATCATGAGCTACTGGAGGGCAAGAACAGTGTCCTAACCCATCACAGAGTCTTGTACCCAGCAGGCACTCAACAAAAACTTGACTGACTCTGCTTGCTGTCCATATGTGGAGTGGACTGGACTCCAAAGGTCAATCCTACAAACACCATTTAGATGGACTTTTCTAGAAGTAAAGCTAGATCTTTCAAGTCATAGTCATCAAAACCAGAGTTAGACTTTGGTTTCTGTGATTCACCTGGGCAACACCACCAGTCACAGGCACCTGCAAGGTACCACCCCTTCTGCAGGCAGTGGTGTCCCTGTACTCACAGTCTGGAAGCTCTCTGCTAGCCCCAAGCAGGAGCATTCTCCCTGCCCACACCAGAGCTCCAGATGGGTGGAGACTCCATCCAGAATCTAAGCCATGCCCTGCCTAAGGAAGTCTCTAAGCCCATGTTGGCTCAGCGCCACAGAGCTGGACTGCCTTCTGCATCATCATGCTCATGATCTTAGCTTCTTACTCTAACTTCATGGCCATCTGCTCTAAAACTGCCAAGTTATGCAATTTAAACTGAAGAATTATGTGTATTTGATGTTCATCTGTTCATTCAGCAAGCTTTCTTGTGGGCCTACTGTATGAAGGGGGACCCCCTCCCCCACAAAAAGGCCCAGAATTATTTTTTGGAGGGTAGGCCCCTTGTAGTATAGGCTTCCTCCAATAAGTAAGTGTTCTAGGAACCCATCAGCATCAGTGTACCAGCTGGCATTGTTGTGAGAGGCTGCATTCCGCTTCGATGAATTTTTGTTTTAATCTTTCAATGCATTTGCCCATTTCACCTGCCCACACCGCACGGAGTGTTCAGCAGTTTTTGCCCAAAAATGGCATAACCTCTCATGTCCCATCCTCCCTATTCATTCAGTCTCACCCAGAGTGACACTTTTTATTTCCCCAGATGAAAAAAGTCCTCAAAGGGAAACATTTTGCCAGTGTGGAAGAGGTGAAACAAAAACAGCAGAAGCACTAAAGGGTATCAAAATTGATGAGTTCAAAAACTGTTTTGAGCAGTGGAAAAAGCCACTCAGTAGGTGTATTGCATTGAACAGAATTTGAAGGTGACTGAGTTTAAACATATAAGAATAAACACACAATTTTTCCTTTTTGGGGGATCCCCCTTGTATTCAAGACCCTGACTACATTCTTGTAATACTGGATCTTGAAATAACTGACACACCATTATTGAGTGTATATGTCAGATGCTATGCTAAGTGCCTTAAATCCATTGTCTAATTTAATTCAGTGAGGTTGGTGTTATCTCTACTATGTTGATAAACAAAAATGAGGCACAGAAATGAAATAATTTGCCTGAGATCACATAGAGAAGCTGCAGGACCCCGATTAAGACCTGAAGTCAGGTTCGCCTGACACAGAATAGCACCCCAAATGGAGTGCTTGCTGACTCTCCATGCCTTGACTTAATCGATATCTCTTCTCTGGCTTGATGACTCTTGCTCATGCCTCCCTTACTACCTAGATTCAAAAGACCTAAACTGACTGAATCTTGCCTATTTCATGGGCTCTTCTGGACCAGAGTTGAAATGACAGAGAACCAATCCCTTGATGCTAAATAAAACAGATGAAGTCCAGGTTAGGCTTAATGATGTCCCTCTTGGCAGCTTCCACCTCCCTTCCACCTTTTGCAGCTACCCCTCCTCTACTTGTCTTCCCATCTTTTTTCTATCTTCCCAGTGTGCCCACTCGGGTATCCCACAGGCTTGCCAACTCAGTTCCAAACTGAACCTCCCCCTTTCTGACTTTCCTGCCAGTGCTTTACACTGAGCTTCCTGGCACTCGGTCTGGAAATCTCAGAGTCATCTATGTGAGGAGGGCTATGATGGGCACAGAGGTTTAAGTACAGGCTCCACATCCAGACTGCCTGGGTTCATATTCTGCCTCTATCTCTACCAGCTGTGGTTACTTAATCTAGCTCTCTCTCAGTTTATCCATCTGCAAAATGAGTATAAAAAAGAGTATCTAACAAAAAAGGAAAATGTGCAAAAAATGGGGCTGGAATAATTGAATATCTGCAAAAGCAAAAAAAGAAACTTGATCCCAACTTCACACTATATACAAAAATTAATCTGAGATGGATGACAGACCTAAACAAAAACTATTGCTGTAAAGTCTCTAGATGAAATCAGTAGGCATTATCTTTGTAATTTGGGGGTCAGCAAAGTTTCTTCAAACACAGAAAAAAAATAGTCTTACTCCCCAAAATTATAAATTATATCTCAGCGAAATTTAAAACTTCTGATCAGAAAGACACCATTAGGAAAAGAGAGTCATGCACAGTGCTTATGCCTATAATTCCAGCACTTTGGGAAGGCTAGGCAGCAGGATCGCTTGAGGCCAAGAGTTTGAGAACAGCCTTGACAATATAGTGAGACCTTGTCTCTACAAAAAAGAAAAATAGCTGGGCATGATGGCACATTCATGTAGTCCTAGCTACTTGCAAGGTTGAGTTGGGAGGATTGGTTGAACCCAGGAGCTATGCACTCCAACCTGGTGACAGAGTGAGACCTTGTCTCAAAAAAAAAAAAAAAAAAGGAATAGGATAGCTGAAAATTAGGAAAAAAAATTTGCAAATCCATATCTGACAAATAACTAGTATTTAGAATAAATAATATCTACAATTCAATAATAAAAAAACAACTCAAATTTAAATGGGCAAAAAAATTGAATAACACTTCAAAAGGAGACAAATGGTCAATGGGCATATGAGAAGGTGCTTAATATCCTCAAATTATTAGGGAAATGCAGATTACAACCATAATAACATGCTGCAACAGCAGTATCCACAAGAATGGTTAAAATTAAAAAGACAGGCCAGGCTCGGTGGCTCAGCCTATAATCCCAGCGCTTTGGGAGGCCAAGGTGAGCAGATTGCCTGTGCCTGCGGGTTCGAGACCCACCTGGACAACTTTGCGAGACCTCATCTCTACAATAAGTCAAAAAATTAGCCAGGTGTGGTAGCACGCACCTGTAGTTACAGCTACTCGGAAGGTGAGGCCAAAGGATTGCCAGAGCCCAGCAGGCGAGGCTGCAGTGGCTGGGAGCGACCACTGCACTCCAGTCTGAGTGACAGAGTGAGACTCCAGCTCAAATAAATAAATAAATAATAAATAAAATAAAAATTAAAAAGACTGAAAACAACAAATGTTGATGAGAATGTGGAACAACCAGATTCTGACACACTGGAAATACAGATGTATAAATGTGGAAATATAAAATGGCACAACCACTTTAGTAGATTCTTATAAAACAGAACATAGACCTATCCTATGACCCAGCAATTCCACGCCTAGATATTTACCCAAGAGAAATGAAAACACATGTCTACAAAAAAAATCTACACAAAAAGATTCACAGCAGCTTTATTCAGAGTAGCAAAAGACTAGAAATAGCTTTTTCCAAAAACTGAAAACAAGATAAATAAACTGTGATATAGTCACAAATGTAATACTATTCAGCAGTAAAAAGGAAGGAACTGAAATACACAACAACATAGACAAATCTTAGAAATGCAATGCCAACGAAACTCTAAACCAAAGAGTACAATTCTGTTTACATGAAGTTCTGGGTAAGGTAAAATGAATCTATGACTTGAATATCAAAATAGTGGTTGCATCTAGAGAATGGGGACAGAGATTGACTGGAAAGGAATATAAAGGAATTGAATGGGATGTTGGTAATGTCCAAATCTTGAAAGCAGCTTAGGCTGCACATGTACATGATTTTATTAAGAGTCATGCAATAGTACACTTAAGATTTGTTCATTTCACTGTATGTAAATTTTACCTCAAAAGAAAAATAATGCAAACAACAACTGAACTTTGATTCATGGTATGCATACTTCAGCATTTGAGGGGAAATGTACTAATGTCTGCAAATTACTTTGAAATGCATTACAAAAACAATGGACTGATGGATGATAGAGGAATGGGCAGAAAGGTGATAAAGGAAATACAAGAAAATGTTAATTTAAAAATCTGGGTGGAGGGAATATAGGTATTCACCACACATATTTCAACTTTGTCATATATTTTTAAAATTTTATGACAAAATTATAGAAATAGTCTCTACAATACAAAGTTGTTCTCAGGGCTTTGGAAGGGCAAGGCAGGAAGATTGCTTGAGGTCAGGAGTGTGAGACAAGCCTGGACAACATAGCAAGACCTTGTCTCTACAAAAAAATATTTTTAATTAGCCATGCGTGATGATGTGTGTGGATCACTGGAGCCCAGGAGTTCAAGATTACAGTGAGCTATGATCACGCCACTGCTCCCTAGGCTGAGTGACAGAGTGAGACCCTATCTCCAAAATATATATATGCATATGGCTGTTGCATCAACTTTTACACTCTCTTTCCTGTCATTACCCACATTGCTCCCAACACCTGCTAACCTCACAATCACTCACATCCCTCCCCTTGCTGGCTCTCCTGCGATCTCTAGTTCAGTCCAGGTCCTG
Organism: Cephalopachus bancanus; assembly: GCA_027257055.1. Classification (NCBI taxonomy): domain Eukaryota; kingdom Metazoa; phylum Chordata; class Mammalia; order Primates; family Tarsiidae; genus Cephalopachus; species Cephalopachus bancanus. The sequence continues at coordinate 1,255,808 of JAPVLO010000022.1, read as the reverse complement.
CCTCTTGCCTGGATTTCAGACCCTCTGTTCTCCCTCTCTTTGGTGTTTCCCCTACTCCAATCTGTCCTGAATGTCACTGTCAGGTCAATCTTGCTAGTTGACAGGTCCTATTATGTGCATACTGCTGCTCAACAATATGTGATGACTCTCCATTAACGAAAAACATCTAAACTCCTTAGCCTGCAACAAGGCCTTTGCCTTCTAGCCTTATTTTGTCATTGCCCTAGGGAGACACAAAAATCCTTCGCTACAATCAGACCAGATTACTGTTATTCCCTAACCTTCTATCTCCATATTCATGTCTCCTCCCGAGGAGTCTATTCTTAACCTACAGCTTTCAGCAGTGCAGCATATAAAGAGAAGCTGGTTAGAAAACTTCAGTTTTAGTACGTAGGAGTTTCAAGTCCTTCCATACTCAGCAGTAATAAGCCAGACACACACACACACACACACACACACACACACACACACTGCTTCTTTGTTTGTGCATTTCTTTACTTGCTAAGTATTCATGGTATGCCAGGTAATCTATTAGGTGCTTTGAAAAAGATAAAAACAGCTGGCCCTGCCCTGAAGAAGCTCAATGGTGAAGAGTAAGATAAGGAACAGTAATAATTCACCATCAATTCTAGTCTGGAGGTGGCAGATTTCACTTAAGTTTCACTCCAGGTTGAGACTGGAGAGAATGTGGTAAGATCCCCATGGCAGTTTTTAAGCATGGCCTCAAAATTTTTTACACTCCCATCAGGGTTGGGGAGAGGGGCTATGCCCTCTGTCCCTTGAATGTGAGCAGGCTTATGACTGCTTTGACCAACGGAGTATGGCAAAAATGACACTTTGTGACTTCTGAGGCCAAGTAAGAAAAGACCAGAGTTTCCACCTGACTCAGACGGAATGCTCCCTTTAGGAACACTCACTACAGGAACCCAGCCACCATGCTGTGAGGAAGCCCAAGCCATGTGGAGAGGCCACATGTTGGCACTTTGGCTACATGTGTCCCAGCTGAGCCCAACCTCCAAGTTGTCAGCCTTTGAAGACATGGTATATGAAGAAGCCTCCAAATGATTCCAGCTTCTAGCTTTTGTGTCACCCCAGTTAGTCATTTAGGTCTTCACAAGCCATCCCTGCCATGTCATGTTCAAAGCCCTGACCCACAGAATATCTGTGCACAATAAAATGATTGCTGTTTTATACTATTATGTTTGGAGGTGTTTTATCACCAGCAATAGTTAATTGGAACAATCCCTACAGGTGCTACTTATGGCAGGGCTCTGGAACCAACAAAGAGTGATACCCCTTACAGATGATAACTGGTACATCCCTTTTAAGTTTTTATCCCACTTATCAATTTTACAATACTTTTATTTATTCAGTATTCCACAAATATGTATTGAGTGCCTACGATGTAATATTTTAGTATTGGATAAAAACCTTTGCTCTTACAGAGCTTACTGTTTAGTGGAGAAAATAGACAATAAGTGAAAACAAATAAGTAAAATATAAACCATGTTGGACAGGGATTAAGAATAAGGAGGAAAAATAAAGCCAAGAGAAGGGACACGAAATATCAGGATGAGGTTGAAACTTTAGAGAGGGGTCTAGGAAAGGTCTTATGGGGAAGACGACTTGAATGAAGTCCTGTTATAAAGGCCTGGGATGGGAAATACCAGAGCTGTCTTCTCTTCAACACCCTCTCCACGTCAGCTCACACCCTGTCACCCAGAACAGACCTCAGGACAACCTTTAGTGTCAAGGAGCTTGGGTGTCTCTAAAACGTCAACTCCCCAAAAAAATAATGTGATGCCAAAGCAGAAGGGACCTCCAAAGCTATCTAATCCTTCCCCCTCATCTTTCAGTGGGGAAACTGAAGCCATGGTGTTCTAGGAAGCCTATGACTTAACATGAGTTCTTCATACCTGCCCAGTTCCATGCTATTTCTACTACTCTCTCCTGGCTCCTAGAACATCCCTTTCCCTCCATAACTAAGCTCTTTCTCCTTTGGCTGTACCACTCCACCCAGAAACACCTAATCCTCCCCAACAGTCACTAATTTCGTGACCAATTTTTAGGGCAGGTTGGGAATGGGGAGGCCAAGAATAGAAGCAGCACTGGCCCTGGACAACTGTCCAGCATCCCATCAGTGGTTCTACCACTGCCCATAATACCTCCAACAATAGCTCCTTCTCGGTGCAGTTGTGATACAGAAAGTGAACACTTTCCATCTTCTTTCCCCAGTCATTCTGTTGTGGGTTGAATTGTGTCCCTCCAAAAGCCATATTGAAGTCCTACTCCCTTACCCTGGACCTGTGAATGTGACCTTACTTGGAAATAGTGTCTTTGAAGATGTAATCAAGTTAAGATGAAGTCATACTGAATTAGGATAGGTCCTAATCCAATGACTAGTATCCTTAAAAGAAGAAGGAAAGTTGGACACAGACACACAGAGAGGAAAACATCATGTGAACAGACATAGACACACAGGGGAGAAGTCCATGTGAAGACAGACACAGAGGTTGGAGTGATACATGTGCAAGCCAAGGGATGCTGGTAATCACCAAAAGCCAGACGTGTCAAGGAAGAATCCTCCCCTAGAGCACTTTGCTTGGATTCTCTTGACTAGCCCTCACATAAACATTATGAAGTAGCTGTATTATCCATGTTTCTTTATAAGTAAAGAAACTGGTTCATGGTCACACGACAAGGAGGTAGCTATGAACACTATTTTATATGCTGTGTTTAGTTTGAGTTGTGACTTTACTGTGGCCATCTGATCTTTGGCAAGTTTCTTTTAACCTCCCTATCACTTGGGCCATCGACTATAAAATGGAACGAGAACAATATAATAGGACTGACAAAGATTACATGCAAAATATGTGAAAATAATTAAGTCAACTGTAAAGCATTATCCAAATGGAAAGTATTTATGGCCATTCAAGTGATAACTCTGAATGTTGCACACAGTAGAAATTTCATCTTTTATGCCTCAGGGGATTAACATTGGTTTTAACTAGGAGTATTACAAGGAGATCTGCTTTCAATACTGTTTTAAGGTACAATAATACAAGATTATCTCAGAGTGACAAAACTGGAACTTTATCTAATTCCTAATCCTTAGTAAGTTTTATGAGCTCTTTGGTAAATGCCCCAGTTTAATTTTTTTCAGCTGAACCTTAGTCTAGGATGAGGTGGGTGACCTAGAACATCATGTCTGTCCTTAAGTCACTTTCTGCAGGAAACACAGGGCTCATCCCCTAACAGCTGTGTCCAGAGGTCTGGAACCTTGGCAAGAGGAAAGCCGAGACCCCAGAACACACAAAAAGTTGTGATATCCTGAAGGCAGTTGGAGATGACTCTCCTTACTCCTCCCTCGCTGGCCAGTCATAAGGAGGGTTATTATTGTCAGGTCCTGGGGGCCTAGCACCATTAAGTCTCAGGCAATTATGCAGTTGTTTCCACTAAACCTGGACGGGCACAGCCCCATGTTCCCATCCCAGGGAACCTGGCTGAAGCACAAAAGGCAAGAGGTCTGAACAACCCAAGACATCACCCAGACCTGACAGTCAGCCTTTCCTTACTCCTGAGTAAAATCAGAGACTCAGCTCTTAAATCATCCCTACCCACATTTCAGTCCAGAAATATCTGGGGAGGGAGAAAGTGACAAGCATGCCATTTCCACATCCTAGTCTTTTGATGGATTTCCCCATCATCTTTCTCATTTGTTTTATACTACTCTGTAGACACTTGTCTACCACTCCCCTCACCTTTCCCAGCTCAGGAGAGGGGGTGGGGGTAACATAACCCTCACAACAATGCTGGAAGGTTGTGAGCATCTCCATTTTATAAAGAAGTGAACTGAAGTTCAGAGTAGTTAAATATGTGCCCAGGTTCGTCCATCTAATACATTCTTGAGCTGGGATTTAAATCCAGGTCTGTTAGCTCCAGACTCTTCCCATCAACCACCAATCTAGTCCTCTAATCAATGAGGGTAAGTATCTGAGATAGATGATGCAGTCTACCTGTGCAAAATCTATTTGTCATGCTATGTCTCCATGGCTCTGTCTGGTCCACGTTTCACAGACACAAAGGTCATTCAGAAGCCAGATGAGTCTAGTCCCTTCTAGTCCCCCACTTCCCACACACAGGCACACCCCTCTGTAAAGGCCCATGGTCCCGGAAAGGGGCCAATCAAGCCCTTTTAGAATATTAGCACTGGGCTGGACCTGAAGGCCTGAGTTCCTTGGCCTGCCAGCTATGGTGCCAACCACAACCTCCAGGAAAAGGAGAGAATAATTAGAAAGCAGTGCCCCACAGACCAAACTTGAGTCATGTTCCAAAATAGTCTCCAAAAATGAAAGATTAGCCCTAAGGCCTGCAGTAACTGCACTTGAGTCCAACTCCTTCACACAACCACCATTTCCTCTACGCCCCTGAGAGGTCTCATAAAGGCAACAGCAGGAGAGGCACCACCAAAGTGCAGAAGTGTTTCCAACCAGCCACAAATGTTCACTAGCTACCTACTATATGCTTGATGGAAGATCAGAGGTGGTACTACTGTAGCCCTGTCCCTGGAAGCTCACAGCTCAGTGACAACACAAGCTGAGAAACAAACACAGGGCCAATGCAGACCAGATTATCTAAACCAGGTGGAGTTTATCTTGGGAATAAAATTACCTTGCACTACAGTTGAAAAATCAATCAGTTTAATCACCATATTAGCAAACTAAAGCAAGGGTAGGGAAATATGACCCAAGGGCCCAATCTAGCCCATTGTCTGCTTTTATAAAGTTTTACTGAAACATATCCATGCCCATCATTTCCCCATATGGCTCCTTTCATACTCCAGTGGCAGAGTTGAATACTTGTGACAGAGATGGCATAGCTTTCAAAGTTGAAAATATTTACTATTTGTAACTGCTTCTTTACAGAAAAGTTCACCCACCCTTGTCCTAACCTATTAAGAGAGAACCCAGGCGGGGCTTGGTGACTCAGCCTGTAATCCCGCGCCTTTGGGAGGCTGAGTTGAGTGGATTGCCTGAGCCTGCGGGTTCGAGACCTGCCTGGGCAGCGAGACCTCATCTCTACAATAATCAAAAAAAATCAGCCGGGCGTGATAGCGCATAACTGTAATTCTGGCTACTCGAAAGGCTGAGTCAGAAGGATCGCCGGAGCCCAGCAGGTTGAGGCTGTGGTGGCCGGGAGCGGCCACTGCACTCCAGTCTGGGCGACAGAGTGAGACTCCAACTCAAAAAAAAAAAGAAAAAAAAGAGAGAACCCATTTACCCATAAAAATCAGCAACTCCAACTCCCCCTACACTGTTTTCTACAGACCACTTTGGGAGGCAGATGAGCATAAGGTCCTAGACTATCAGGGCTGAAAGACCAGCCACTGCTTCCCAAGAAGAAAACAGCCCATGATATGATTCCTGTTCCTCCTTCTCACTTGTCCCATGCCCAGACAGAAGCCTCTCAGGACTCGATGGAAGTATCTGGCACAAGATTTTACTGAAGTGCCCATAATAAATGCTTGGAGATAAGAAAACTGGTTCTACTGATCCCCTTCCCAGTCCAAATGTTCTAGAAAAAGAGAACCCCAGAGGTTGTCAAAAAAGAAGAAAGATCTCAAATCAATGATCTAAGCACCTGCTTTGGCAAACTAGATAAGGAAGAGCAACTAAACCCAAAGCAAGCAGAAGAAATAATAAAGAGGAGAGAAGAAATTTAAAAAAGAAAAATAATAGACAAAGTCAATGAAATCTGATTTCAAGAGGCTTTTTGAAATAATCAATAAAATTGACAAACTGCTGGCCAGATTGACCGAGAGCAAAAGAGAAGATAAAAACTATAAATATCAAGAATGAAAAAGGAGACATCATTATAATTCCTAAACACATTAAAGGGATAATATTTATAAATATTCTACCTTTTAGATTAAATAAATTACTCAAAAGACAAAAACTATTGAGAACCACTCAAGAAGAAACAAATAACCTGCATAGTCCTACATTTATTAATGCATTTAATTTGTTGTTTAAAAACCATCCCACAAAAAAGCTCAAGCTCAGGTGACTTCACTGGCAAATTTTACCAAAAATTTAAGAAATAAATGATAACAATTTTATATAAATTTTCCAGTAAATAGAAGAGAAGGGAAAACTTCCCAGCTCATATTATGAAGCTACCAATACCTTGACACTAAAATCAAAGAGATTATAAGAAAAGAAAGCTAGATCAATATCCTTTATGAATATAGACATAAAAATCCTAAACAAAATTTAGCAAACCAAATTCAGCTATATATAAAAAGATTACTAATACATCATGATCAAATGGAGTTTATTCTGGGAATATAAGGTTGGTTGAATATTTGAAAATAAATTACTATAATTCAGCATATCAAAGACTAAAGTAGGGGCCAGCAAACTATGACAAGAAGGCTAAATTCAATCTGCAGCCTACTTTTGTAAATAAAGGTTACTGGAACACAGCCACACACATTCCTTCGTCTATCTATTGTCCATGGCTGCTTTCATACTACAATGGCAGAGCTGAATCATTGAGTAGAGGAGATTTATGAGAGCTGAGTAGAGTAGAATGAAGACTTTATGGTCCACAAAGCCTAAAATATTTGCTATCTGGCTACTATGACCTCTTTTTCACTCCCACAACACTTCTGACATCAAATGTGTGGGGTTTTTTCCTCACACCAACCAAGTCTCTAGCTCTTTAGACACCAGATGGGTGCCCTGCAATTCAATTCAATCCTGAAACTATCTACCTGGAGTTAGTGTTGGATCCCACATGGGCTCAGTCCCATAAGATTGCCCCATTTTCAGATGCCAATCACAAATCCTGAGCTTCATATTTCTGGTTAACTGGCTATAAACCAAGGGTTTTTTTTTTTTTTGAATTGGAGTCTCACTCTTGTCGCTCAAGCTGGAGTGCAGTGGCACGCTCATGGCCACTGCAGTCTCAGCCTGCTGGGCTTAGGTCATCCTTCAAAGTAGCTGGAACTACCGACACACACCACCACCCCCAGCTAGTTTTTTGTGATTTATTGTAGAGACGAGGTCTCACCAAGTTGCTCAGGCTGGTCTTGAACTCCCAGGCTCAGACAATTCTCTTACCTCGGTCTCCCAAAGTGCCAGGATTACAGGCTGAGCCATCACACCTGGCCAGGTTCTCATTCTTTACTTACATTTACTTGTTTATTATACAGTATACAACCTAGGAATAGCCAAATAAAAGATATGCATAGGACAAAGTATGTGAGCAGTGGTGTACCACCTTGCCAGCATCTCAGTATGCTTAACCAATCCAGAAGCTCTCCAAACTTATTCAATTAGGAGTTTTTTATGGAGATTTCATTACATGGAAATAATTGATTAAATTATTGGCCATTAGTGATTAGCTCTATCTTCAGCCTCTCTCTCCTTAGAGGTTGGGGGGGTGAGCTGAAAGTTCCAACCTTTTACTTATATGGTTGGTTCCCCTGACAACCAGCCCCCATCTTGAAGATATGCAGGAGCCCATAAAATGTCACATTCTCTGTATAAACTCAGGTGTGGTTGAAAGGGGCTTATTATGATTATGGACTTTCGCAGCAACTTGGATTGATATAGAGTCTATCACATTCAGTGATCTATCACAGAAACAAAGAACTGAATACCATATGTTCTCACTCATAAATGGATCCTAAACATTTATCATAATACTACAAGAAAAGGTTTGGCAGTAGCAGAACATTTCCAGGGGAGGGTGGGGTGGGGAGCAGCACATAACATCACTAAGAGTACCTGATCCTAAACCATGTGAAGTGAGGACCAGTGGGAGGTCCAAACTTGACCTGTACATAAGACCACTTATGTACTTAATCCTGATTTATACCCCACATCTTTTAAATTAAAAATTAAAAAAAAGAAAGGGGCTTATTACGAATACCCAAAGACTGTCCTTTACCCTATTACTCAAAAAATTCCCAGAGTTTTAGAAGCTCTGTGCCAGGAATTTGGGATAAAGACCAAATATATATTTCCTATTATATCACACTGCCCTTTATGCCAATCATGAACAGAAAAAAAAATCATAATCTCAATATATCAAAAAAGCACTTTAAATCATTATCCATTCACTATTTTTATTTTATGTTTTTGAGTCAGGGTCTTACTCTGTCACCCATACTGGAGTGTAATGAAATGATCACAGTCCAGTCCACTGTAGCCCTGACCTGGGCACCAGCTATCCTTCCTCCTCAGACTCCCAAGTAGCTGGGACTACAGGTATGTGCCATCATGCCTGACTAAATTTTTTATTTTTTGTAAACACAAGGTCTTCCATGTTGCCCAGGCTGGTCTTGAACTCCAAGGTTCAAGCAATTTTCTGCCTCGGTCTCCCAAAGTGCTAGGATTATAGGTGTGAGCCACCAGGTCTAGCCAGTAAGCTACGATAAAAAATAAAAAAATTGGGGAGGAAGGGGATGGGATTAACGTAGCAAATATCTGTCTGGGGATGGGAAAACACCTCTTATCAACAGGGTGCCTGAATGAAACGTAATTGTACACCTAACTCTTAATGGTACCCCACAAAACCATAATAAAAAATATTGATTAATAAAAATAATAATAATAAAAATAAAAAATTAAAAAACTCAGTTAACTAGAAGTAGAAGGGAACTTCCACAACCTGATTGAAGATAGTCACAAAAAACCTACAGCTAATATCACACATAATGATACAAGACTGAATGCCCACCTCCAAAGATTGGAAATAAGGCAATTATGTTTGTTTTCATCACTCCTACTTAACACTACAGTGGAGATCCTAAACAGCACAGTAGGACGAGAAAAATCAAAATCAAAATTTTAAAAACTGGATTGAAATAAATAAAACTGTCTTTATTCAGAGATGGCATGATTATCCATGATGAAAATCTCAAAGAAACTACCAACAAAAAGCTATTAGAACTAATAAATGAGTTTAGAAAGGGCATAAGATATGAGATCAATAAATGAAAATCAATTGTTTAAAGAAATTTAAAAGTTCAGGAAAAAGTTAAGAGGCCGATGAGGGATGAAAATTGTTTCTATATCCCAGTCTCCTAAATTGTTTAAATTATACATTTTTATTTGTTGGTCAACTACAAGCAATTAGATATTAATTATATTAGATTTCTAAATTGTGTAGGTACACATTTTATTATACTTTATTCTGATTTAAATTTTTAAAAATTCATTAAAATAATAAATCTATTATATTTATAAATACTAGAAATGGACAATAGAAAATAGAATTTTACTAAAAGTATCATTAAAAACTGCACCAAAAACATGAAATACAAAGCATAAAAACAACAACATGTTTGATATTTATATGCTAAAACTACAAAACATTGATAAAGAAGTCAAAGATGACATAAATAAGTAGAGAAATATAGCTTACTTATGTACTGGAAGACATTGTTAAGATGTCAATTCTCCCTAAACTGATCTAAAGATTCAATACAATACTAATCAAGCTTCCATAAGAATGTTATGCATAAGCCAACAAGATTATTCTAAAATTCATATGAAAGGCAAAAGATCTAGATTAGCCAAAACAATTTTTTGAAGGAAGAACTAAGTTGGAGGACTCACAATTTAATGATTTCAAAACTTACAATGAAGTTGCAACAACCAAGAAAGAAAGTATGGTATTGCTGAAAGAATAAACAGATAAGTCAGTGAAACAGAATACTCAGAATAGACCCACACATACATGCTCAACTGATTTTCAACAAAGGTAGGTACAAAGACCATTCAATGGGAGAAGGGTAATCTTTTCACTATGGTGCTAGCACAAAAGAAGCTCCATCCGTACACCTTGCACCATGTACAAAGGTTAACTCAAAATGGATCAGAACTAAATGTAAAACCTAAAATCATAAAACATCTTGAAGAAAGCATTAGAGAAAATCTTAATGACCTCACATCAGGTAAATATTTCTAGACACACCACAGAAAGTACAACACACTTTTAAAAATTGATAAACTAAACTTCATCAAAATTAAAGACTTCTGCTCTACGAGAGTAGATACTGTTAAGAGAATAAAAAGACAAGCAACTGATAGCAAGAAGATTGCTAGGCATGTACTGGATAAAAGATTTATGCCCAAAATATATAAAGAACTCTCAAATCTCAATCATAAGGAAGCAAACAATCCAATAAAACCCAGGCAGAAGACTGAAACAGATTCTTCACCAAAGACGATACATGTTTGGCAAACAAGTATAAAGATGCTCAACATCATTAGTTAATAAGGAGATTTAGTTTAAAAACATAATGTGATAAAACTACATCTATTGAAATGTCTAAAATTTACAAAATCTGACTATACTAAGTGCTGACAAGGATGTGAAAACTAAACCTCATACACTGCAACTGGGAATACAAAATGATACAGAAGCTTTGGAAAACTGTTTGGCATTTTACTATAATACATTTACCATACCACTCAGTAATCCCACTCCTAGGTATTTACCCAAGTGGAATGAAATCTATGTTCACATAAAAACCTGTACACAAGCCAGATGTGGTATCACACGCCTGCAATCCCAGCACTTTGGGAGACCAAGGTGAGAGGATTTGCCTGAGCTCAGGGGTTCGAGACCAGCCTGGGCAACTTGGTGAGACCTCGCCTCCTACAATAAATCAAAAAAATTAGCCAGGCATGGTGGTACATGCCTGTAGTTCCTGCTACTTGGAAGACTGAGGGGGAAGGATCGCCTGAACCCAGCAGGTTGAAGATGCGCTGACAGTGAGCGTGCCACTGAACTTCAACCTGAGTGACAGAGTGAGACTCTGAGTCCAAAAAAAACCAAAAACCAAAAAACAAAAGCAAACCTGTACATAACTATTCACAGTGAACTATACATTATCACCTAAAGCTGGAAACAACCCAAATGTCCTTCAGTAGGTGACTAGGTCAACACATTGTGATGCATTCTTACAGTGAAATAATACTCAGTCACTAGAAGGAATGACCTGTTGATACACAACATGGATGAATCTCAAACATATTATGCTAAGTGAAAGAAGGCACACTAAAAGGGTTACATACCATATAACTCTACTTATGACATTCTGAAATGGGCAAAGTCACAGGGACAGAAAACAGATCAGTGATTGCCAGGGTCTGCAGAAAGGGTTGTTTGTACAAAACTACACAACGCAATCTTGGGGGGTGTTGGAACTGTTTTGCATCTCAATTGCGGTGATGCTTATATAACAATATACTACATTTGTCAAAATTCAGAATTGTGCATCAAAATGGGTGAATTTTACTCTATATGAATTTTACCGCAACTTTTTTTTTTTTTTGAGTTGGAATCTCACTCCATTGCCCAGATTGGAATACAGTGGCATGATCATGGCTATCCCAGCATCAACTTGCTGGACTCTGGTGATCCTTCCACCTTAGCCTTCCAAGTAGCCGGAATTACAGGCATGTGCTACCATGCCCCGCTAATTTTTTATGTATTGTAGAGATGAGGTCTCGCCAAGTTGCCCAGGCTGTTCTTGAACCTGTGGGCTTGGGCAATCCACTTTGCCTCAGCCTCCCAAAGTGCTGGGAATATAGGCTGAGCCACTGAACCCGGCCCGACTTTTTTTTTTTAGGTAAGAAAGAAAGAAATGTCTTCAAGAAATTCCATGATCATGTATTATTGGGAAGAAAAGTTATTGTGTACCTGGAAGAATGTCTATCATTTGTCAAGCAAAGGATTCAAAAGGGTCAGAGACAGCCTGCGTTTGGGGGCAGTACCTGATGGGTATTAGGAGTTTAATTCCCTGAGTAAATATTTAAGAGGCAAGAGAAGAACTTTCCAGGAGAGAATGGTTTCATAGTCGAAGCCAGAGAGTCAGGAAATAATATGTTGGATTGAGGGACAAGCCTGAATGGAGTGGGATCAAGGAGTGTGTGGGTGACTGTTGTGAGACCAGGCTTGGAGGTCAGACTATGAGACCGGGCTTGGAGGTCAGGTTAGGGTTGTCCTGTGAGAAATAGGGAGACACCAGAGTTTTTTGAGGTGACACAGTCAAGACTGATTAACAAAGCAAACAAGTGTACAATGTATTTGGGTCACAGAGAGACCAAATTTAATACTCCCAAGTGTGAACTAGTGAAGGTCTCATCAGGAAAAACAGAAATATGAAAGTAAAAACAAAGGGTTTCTCTGCCTGGACTAACCAGAGGCCCATAATGGAGGAGCTGGGCTCTGGGTGGCTGCCTAATCACAATAAGAAGCCTGAGAACTCCCCCAAACCAAGCTATTGGGTAAGATCAGTAGCAATTGCATTAAAGTATCATGCTTACCATGATTGGAAAAACAGAAGCTTTTGGTTGTAATCAGAGACAAGTTTCAAAGTAATGACTGTGTTCCTCCAGGCACACTCTGAAACAACCTGCTGGCTGCTCATTAACATATTCATTTCTATAAGTTTAGCAACCAAGTGATTACAAAAATGATCGCTCTGTTGATAGGAAAATACCTAGTGGGAACTTAAGTTGGATAATGGTGAAGATTAGGAATAGAACCATTTTAGTCATATGCTATGAAGAGACTCAGTACTTAGCTGGAAAGAGACATGAAATTTAGGAGAAAAGCTAGAATGAGGTTATACCAAATCCTTCAGAAGATATTATTGAAAAAGCTAGGTAAACGAATGGAAAGTGCCTTCTCATGGAGCAGCTGACAGCAAATCCCTTAGAATCTTTTCTTGGTCACTTCCATTTACCCCATTAGCCAGTCTTCAACCCAGATATAACAAGCACCTGCAGTGTGTCAGGCCCAAGCTATGAGTAAGAACACAAGATGAACCCTGGTCTTTGCCCTCCAAGGGTACATAGCCTAGTGGGACAAGAAAGGACACACTTGTTCATCTCCCAAACACTTGTTCATCTGCCCACAGCCACATCAGGTAAGTAGCCTCATCTCTCCATTTACAGATGCACAAGCAGTGACCTGGAGAGATGAGGTCACATAGCAGGGGACAGCACTAGAGCTGGACCCCAAACATTGGGCTTCTTCCTGGTTTTCCACACAGCCTAGGAAGACATTCTTTTTAGAGTAACCCTAGGAAAGGAGAATGGCATTCCTTCCAGATCAGTGGGTATGGCCAGAGTCTCAAACTGTTCATAAGGGTGAAAAGTCCTGTGAAGATACTGTATTCCAGAGTCAAGGCTGACCCAGAACACAATGTCCGCTATCAAGTCTGGATATCAAGTGGGATAGGGGTGGGACTTTAAAGATGGGTGGAATATGTAAGTGCAGATACTCGGTACCTAGTGACCCTGGAGGCAGACAGATGGCAGTGATCACAGTCAGACCAGGTAAAGGAAGGGGCATTCATTCCTGCTCCCCATGGCACCCTCAGACTAAAGAGGACAAACTACAAGGATTCTAGAGAACCAGGTGGAGCAGAAGATGAATTCAATTTGAAGTCCTTTGGCCTAGGTCAAGCCATTCACCTTCCCACCCTATCACCACCCTTCACCAGGATAGAGGGTGCCAGTGCAACCACTTGACTTCTTAGGGCAGAGTTTCCTCCTTAGTCCAAAGCAAAGGTCAAGTGGATTCATTTCCTCTAGTCTTAATGTCCTGCAATTCCAGAACCAGGAAGCGAACTACGATAAAAGAGGCATGAGGAGAGAACACAAATTCCCAGAAGCCCAAACATCTTCTATGGGACTGGGCTTTCACTCTGGTCACAGAATTGCTTCTTCTTATTTTTGATTGAGTATAAAATTTGTCTCAGAAATATTCTGGGCATCAGAGACAAAACAAGTCCCGAATAAATACCACCCCCAAAATAAATATTAGGACAAGCTGACCTGCAAGTTTGGGGGTACATCGCAGGGTTAAAGGTGTTGTGCCAGATTCCAGCAAAGAAGGAGCTGAGAGCCTTCAGACACTGGAGCCCATCCACACTTTCTCCTCCTCCTCACCTTTGAGGACTTCCCCCATTACTCCAGTCCCTGAATTTCCTGCCACCCTTTAATTCTCTTAATGGAATCTATTTCACAGAACTTGAAAATTATGTGTTGTCCCTGTTTTCTAATTATTTCATGCATGTTAGCTGTTATTTCATGCATGTTAGCTGTTTCTCCCTATAGACTCAGAGACTCTTGGGCACACTACCTTTGTTTTATAATACTCCACAGAGCTCAATAGAAAGTAGGTACATAATTAATGTTTATCGGCTGATTTATAGGGCATTTCATAGACATGGAGAATATCACCCAATAGGTACAGTAATAGCTGTTCCTCATTTTGAGCTTACTATTTATATTCATATATCCATTTAATGTTTACAATCACCCTCACTATCAGCTGAGAAACTGAAGTTAGCTCATGGAGGTTAAATACATACCCAAGAACACCCTGTCAGTAAGTGTACAGGATGGGTCTCAATCCAAATCTAACACCAAGATCACATTCTACTCTGCTGCTGCCTTCTGCCAGAAATGTTAAGGAAAGCTACTGTGCATTAGAAATCCTCAATCCCTGAAAACAAAAAGAGTAAATAGCATCCCCAACTATAAAAGCCCCAAACTGTAGATGTTTGGCTCCCAAAAGATGATGAGAAATAGCCCTGAATTAGCAAACTAGCATCAGATTTGAGGGCCCAGAGCCAGGAAAAACAAAAACAAAAACCAAGAAGCAGATCTGAAAGAAAAGGAAATCCTTTCCTCATCCCTTTTCTTTTGTCTCCAAAGGGGTTTTCTGTCTCCAGGCTCTGCACTCCAGACTCAGGGGAGGAGAGGAGGGGAGGGTAGAAGGGGGAGCACGGAAGTACCAACAGTGGGGGGGATGGGGACAACACTGGAAAACTTGAGAAGCTGGATCTACACAAAAATTCCCACTGCTCCCCAGCGAGGTGCCCATTGTGAGCATTCACCCTCAGACACCAAGGGATAGTGAGCAAGAGGGCAAGGGAAAGAAGGTGGTTTGAGCATCTGGAGATCTAGCCTTCCCCCCAGTCTACAAGCTTCAAATAGGGAGCAGTTCCTTCTGCCCTCCTCCAGCTCCAGTCCCACTGGGCTGGCTGTCACAGTAAATTCACAAGGTCTGCAACCCTGGCACAGCAGGTGCATGCAACAACGCAGGAAAGATGCACCTGTTGGCCTGTAGTGACAAACACCTAGGTCCACTCACCTTAAGTTTGTGAAGAGAATGCATTTGCTTAAAGGGATGGCTTCAAACAAATGGAAAAGTGTGCAGCCAAAACTCAAGAAAGAATAAAGAGAATCCACCTGTGGAATGGCACATGTGGAAAAAGGGCATGGCTCATATGGGCACTGCTAACCAGCACAGTCACCTCTGCCTGCTTGTGGGGCAGGAAGCTGGGGGAATGTAGGAAGGGATGGAAGTCACGTGGCATGGGAGCTCATCACAGTGACATCACTGTCCTCACTCTAGAGTACTACTGGATGGCTCCTGGATTCTGAGCCCGAAGGCTACCCAATAGACCCCATTGGACCCGAGCAGCCACGTATACGCTTTCCAGGCAAATGGCCCTGCTTCGCACATCCGACTGGGGGGAAGGCTAGATTTCCAGATGCTCACACCACCTTTTTTCCCTTGCCCTCTGCACACATCTTCTGTTGGTCAGTGGAAAATGACCCAATACTCAAGTTGGGCAAGGATAATGTCTTCTGTGGGAAAAGGTTACTTTTTAAGGGTTCTCTAAATTTTACTACATTTGCAGAAAGCATAAGACAGGAAGCTTTTAAAAATGAGCAATCTTCCAGCCAGTGTGTGTTGGTTTGAGTGGGGGAGGGGGCAGCTGGGTTTCCAAGTGGCCTTAGATTTCCAGAATTCCAAGAAGTGTTGTTCTCAGGAACATACTAAATAAGACTCCCCCTATTCACGAGGACTCTGAACTCCTACCTCCAAGCAAGGCTGCATTCTCAAGTCCCCACCGTATGAACTTCTTAAAAGACGACTGGCCTTTGTGGTGGCTCATACCTGTAATCTCAGCACTTTGGGAAGTTGAAGTGAGAGGATTGCTTGAGCCCAGGAGTTTGAGACCAGCCTGAGCAACATAGTGAGACTGAGTCTCTACACAAATAAAATTAACCAGGTGTGAAGGCACATGCCTGTAGTCCCAGCTACTCAGCAGGCTGAGGCAGAAGGATCTCCTGAGCCCAGGAGGTAGAGGCTGTGGTAAGCCATGATTGTGCCACTGTACTCCAGCCTGAGCAACAGATTAAGACCCTGTCTCAAAAAAAAAAGGACAAAGACAATAAACCAACTAGTTGTGTTTCACATATGAGACACATCTTATATTTTGAGGATAAAACTAGGCATTATTATTGTAGACACTGAGTACAGTAGGCCCAGTACATGCACAATCCAAGCATTAGCACCGGCCTCTGAGGCTGGTGAAGACCACCCTAGCAGCAATCAAGACCACTGGCACCAAAAGGTCTCCCCTCTGTACCATCTGGGGCTTATGTCCTTCTCTGACATGCCCTCTCAGTAGATTCCCCCACCACCTGCCAGCAGGGAGCCCTTGCTCTGTCTGTAGTGACTGTACCTGTCTGTCTACTATGTGCAGGCAGTAGGTAGGTCCACCTGACCTTACCAATTAGACCACAAATGACCCAAGGGCCTAGTCTCCTCTGTACATGTTCTCTAAGATCTGGCCCCTCGGGACAGTCTCCTGCTGAAGGGTCAGCAAACCTCACACAAAGAAAATCTACTGCGAGGCTGCAGATACTTCCTCAGATAGACAGTTATTGTACAAAAGAAACTGAAAGAGGAAGATGGACCAGCACAAATCCTTTACCACAGTGGGATGGTTTTCCAGGCTCATGAGGACCTGCATCCCTGTATCATCAGTGAACAAGAGGACAGACCTGTACATGTTAGTGAAAAGCTCTCATGCATGTCCCCAGAGCCCCACTACTCAATCCAGCATCCACAGTGCACCTACTCCCTACCTAGGACCAACTGCTCAGTCTTCTACTTGCCCTGCTCAAGCCTCTCAGCCCACTGGGGGTGGGAGATGAGGGGGCAAACTCACTCTGGGCACTAGGAGGGAAATTTCCATGCTATCCTAGAGTCCAGAAGCATCACCCATCACAGTCCCATAGTGTGCATGGCAGGGAAAGAGGCCAAGATAGAGGATCACAGAAGAGAAAAGGGAAGGAGGTGAAAATTTAAGGGGGGGGGAAGAGAGAGAGTTGAGAGAAAAGAGGAAAGACAGTGAGAAAAAAATTTCAGAACCTGAAATGTCTTTTAGAAATCCAATAGTTACCAGAGGTACCCACACTTCTTCCCAGAAACTTGCATTGTCAATACCTGATGCTTTGAAGTGTGTGAGGGGTTCCCCAAAGGGTCCTCCTCCCAAATGCCTTTTTGGAAATAGCTTATTGACAAGTTGTACATTTTGACATTTCCATCTGTGAGAAGACCACAACCCCATGTGGAAGGGGAATGCAGTTCTAGGACAGGTTCTCAAAAGTTGGGGGTGGGGGAAGGGGACTGCATATATTCTGCTCTTGGCATTTGGGAAGAGGAGGGATGGTGAAAACCAGTGGCTTGAAGACTGGCACCATGCCCACTGCCCAGGTGTGCCCAGCCCCACCCAGCTCCCTGAATCACAAAGCTAATTTTATTCCCTGTAAACCCGATGGAGCTGAGTCTTTCTCCTGCCAGCTGTGATTTAGAAGGAGCCCCTGCTCACCCCCCTCACCTACCCACCACCACCCCGCAGCCCCCCCAATTTAAAAATTCTGGAAAGCCTCTCCATCTTCGCATCTGTAAGACCACTCCTAGAAATTCAGTCCTTTGGTTCTTGAAGGGTTAGTTCTCTAGGTTTCAGGGTGGGGCTTTACCTCAACTACTGTCACTCACACCTCCTGGGGGGAGTTTATCCAAAACTTTCCAACCAGAAAGATCTGCAAAGGAAATTCCTCGACAACAGCACCCCAGATAGAGCGAAGCCTGCAGGGCGAGGCGAGCGGCTTAGCTGAGGAGTACGGAGTAAGAGCAAGTCAGCAAAGCCAGCTTCGCCTCGGATGACCAGGGCCCGGCACCCGCGCGGGTGCCCTCACCGCCCCACCTTCCGGGAATCACATTTGGGCTGGAAGGACCTTCACGTGGCGCCGCCACCGCGGGGGCCGCCACCGAGTCCTCCTGCACCGTGCTTGAGGAGCTGGGAAGAGAACCCTCTTCTCGGTGGGGGCTAGCGGCGATCCGCGTCCCTCAAATCAAGGACGATTCGGATGATTCCTGTAGAGACAACCACACCACCGTCCCAGGGCACTCCATCGCCCCAAAAGAAAGCTCGTGCTGCCTGGCGCCACGGGGGTCGTCCCCTTACGCCCTCAACTCCTCGCCGCATCTAGGAGCCCCTCTCTAACAAGGAGGCGGCGCCAGCTTTGGGAGGGTCCCGGCCCCACCCGGAACGCCCGCCTCTCGGGAACTCGACTCCTAGGGGCCGCGCCGGGACAAAAGCTTGGGGCGGGCTCACTCACCCGCGAGGCGAAGGCGGCCGGGACCCGGGCACCGGCGCTCGGCTGGGGCGCACCGGCCGCAGGCGCACGGGCTCTGCGCTCGCCCAGCGCCCGGCTGCCCGCCCGGCGCCGCAGGGAGCCCGCGGGGCGCACTCGGGGCGGGGCGGGGCGGGGCGCGCCGGGGCAGGGATGAGCGGCCCGGCTAGAGAGCCGGCAAGAGAGAGCTAAGAGCCGACGCGCCCGGGTGCGAGCGACGGAGAGCGCGGCGCCGCCGGGTCCCGACTCAAACTGGCGACCCAGCGCACACGCGCTGATTTGCATGTCATTTGCATAGTGCTCCGGGAGTGGACCCGCTGCCCTTCCCGCCACGCCCCCCCGCTCTCCCTGGGAGTCGGGCGCGGAGAACCCGCAGCCAAAGCCGGCGACCGACGGTGGTCCTCCTCGCCTGTCCCCCAACACCTCTTCCCACACGCGGCGGTCAGCGTGGTGCAGTGCTGCCCGGGTGTCAGTCGTCCTAGACTGCGACACCTGGGTTTTAGAGTGGTTTCTGATACCAGCTTTGTGAGCTTGCATGAGACACTGGCCGACTCTGGGCCTCAGTTTTCTATTCCGCAAAATGGAGATGCCAGTGGAACCAAGGGACTAAAGTTTCAGCGCTGGAAGATTCTCCGAGGATTGCTTTTTTCCAGGAAATCTCCAGCGCTGAAACTTTAGCCCCCCGGCTCCTCTGACATCTTCCCTTTTTGTGTGTTAAGAATCTCTCATTAAAAAAACAAAAAAGGGCGGTTTTGGTTTTGGCTTGCCTTATATTTTTGGCTTGCATCTGACACGAAACACTTCGTAGCGTTTCCTGATCTCTTCAATGGAACCCTCTTTAATTTTTGTTTTTATTTTCTTCGAGTAAAAACACTGTTGAGGTTAAGGTGTGTTGTTTGTATTATAAAATAAAGCAAGTACAGAAAACCACAGAAAGCAAATATATATGGACAAGTGAAGTATTATAAAGGAAATAACCTTGTAACCACCACCCGGATCAAGAACAGAACTCCGCAGGCACTCCAGAAGTCTCCTCATATGCCCTATCCCAATCATAACCCCTTTTCTCCCTCCTCCCAAAAGTAACCACTCACCTGACTTTTATGTAGTCACTTCTGGTGAATTTCTTTGTCTTGATATTATCGCCCAAGGGTGCACCTTGTCCATTTTTCTTTAACCTGATGTGCCTTTAAGTCTTTTCCTTATACGTGTCTGTTGAAGAACTTAAGTCCCTTTGATCTGTGGTGTTTTCCACAGTCCTGGAATTGCACATTAATGAGGCAGTTCAGCATGTTTCTCTGTCCTTTGTTTTGGCTGCAGATTGGCAGCTGATCCAGAGTCCTTATAAGTAGGTTTGATACTTTTTGTAAGATCATAGGAGGTAGTGAGTTATTTCATCAAGAGGTACATGATGTCTTGTTTTGTCTTTTTTGGGAGGGGAGGGGCTAGCAGCTGTTGATGCTCAATTCCTAAATTCATTAATTAGTTTAGGGTTGCAAATGGTGATAAGCTAATAATTTTGCTTTCATTTATTAGTTGAATAAGTTTATAAGGAAATACTTTCTCTCATTTACTATTTGATAAGTTCATATAGGAGATAAGTTCATATAGAAAAGATAGAATACATGCTTGCTTCTTTTTAAAATTTACCCTGTTTTCAAGATAATGAACTGGCTCTCTGTCATCCCCAGAAGATGTGGTTTATTAGGCTTATTTCTTAATATCATTATAAATTTATGAACTTAAATAGATTTGATAGGTTTCAATCCACTACCATTCTCATCCTAATTAAAGCTCAAATTGTCCTATCTTTGGCCAGTGGAATCAGTGTGGCTCCTGGTACTTTTTTTTTTTTTTTTTTTTTTGAGTTGGAGTCTCACTCTGTCGCCCAGACTGGAGTGCAGTGGCCGCTTCCGGCCACCGCAACCTCGACCTGCTGGGCTCCGGCGATCCTTCCTCCTCAGCCTTCCAAGTAGCTGGAATTACAGGCATGCGCTACCACGCCCGGCTGATTTTTTGATTTGTTGTAGAGATGAGGTCTCGCTGCCCAGGCGGGTCTCGAACCCGCGGGCTCAGGCAATCCACTCACCTCAGCCTCCCAAAGGCGCGGGATTACAGGCTGAGCCACCGAGCCCGGCTCCCTGGTACTTTTTATAAGACTTTAGTATAGTCTTTTTTTCCCCCCTCTAGTGTGCAAAGAGCCTCAAAGATTCTAATAGTCTTTGATAGCTTCTTTGCTATCTGATTTGCCAAGATGTTCCAGGTACATCTTGTACATTTGGGGTCCCAGACTTGGAATCAGCCATTTTTCCAAAAAGCCCTATTTTTGATATTTCAAGATAACAATATGAACACTATGGGTGTTCATTGCCACTAGGTTGCTAACTGTCTAGATCTTTTCAATAGATAGAGCTCGCACAGAATATTTCCTATTAACATTTTATTCATGAGCTTATGTTAATATTTCCAATTTAATCTCAGGGCTATAGAGGTTTTTTTCAACTTAACATCTTCTATATTACATAAGGACCTCTCTTCTTCCATGTAGAGAATTCTGGTTCTCAAGGATAAAGGGGATGATAAAATCAGAATATCCCAATTTACTAATTTGCTTTATTCTGTGTTAAACATATAATAATCTCAGAATAACAATATCAATACTACCACCACCAGTTATGATTCTTGAAAATAGTTAATTTTTTGGCATATTCTATCCATTTTATTATACTTATATTCTAAGTTGTCAGGTTCTGTAGCCATTGCATACTATAATTTTCCCATTTACCCCTAATTTAGTCTTAGTTCATAGGTAAATATATATTTAATATTTACCATTAGTTCCTTATGTTTATGTATTTCTAGTCTGGTCACATTGGTTGTCGGAAAGCATCTCCTCTAGTAGATTCCTTAGGAAAGGTTTATGGAAAGAATATGTCCTGAGTTCTTTTTTTTTTTTTTTTTTTGAGTTGGAGTCTCACTCCATCGCCCAGGCTGGAGTGCAGTGGCATGCTTACAGATACCCCCAACATCGACCTGCTGGGCTCTGGTGATCCTTCTGCCTCAGTCTTCCAAGTAGCAGGAACTACAGACACACACTACCACGCCCAGCTAATTTTTGGTTTATTGTAGAGACTAGGCCTTACCAAGTTGCCCCAGCTGGTCTCAAACCCACAGGCTCAGGCAATCCATTTGCCATGACCTCCCAAAGTGTGGGGATTGCAGACTGAGCCACTGAGCCTGGCCTGCCCTAAGTTCTTACATGTTGCTTACAGTTTGTTTATGGCCACTTTTACTTGAAAGTCAGTTTTGCTGGCGTGAAGTACTTGGTGTCTTGGTCCATTTGGACATTTATATCAAAATAAACTAGCTGATTTATAAACAACAAACATTTACCTCTCACAGTTCTGGAGCCTGGGAAGTCCGAGATCAAGGCTCCGGCAGATTCAGTGTCTGCTAAGAACCCTATTTCTGGTTTATAGATGACACATTCTCACTTTGCCAAGATGATCAAAGAATTATATCTTTTTTTCTTTTTTTTTGAGTCAGAGTCTCACTCTGTTGCCCTGGCTGGAGTGCAGTGGCATGCTCACATCCACTGCAGCCTCGACCTGTTAATTTTTTGATTTATTGTAGAGACAAGGTCTCGCCAAGTTGCCCAGGCTGGTCTCGAACCCCTGGATTTGGGCAATCCTCTTGCCTCCGTCTCCCAAAGTGGTGGGACCACAGGTGTGAACCACCACATCTGACCTATATCTTTTTCTGTATAGTCCTGTAATTTTACTCTCTGTTGGTCATTCTGGTTTGATATTTCCCAGGTACATGGTGTATTCTTTCAAAATGTAGTTTCAAATACATATATATTTTTAATTTCAGGAAAGTTTTCTTCAATTGCAATTTAAAATACTTGTTCTGCTTTGGATTGCTTTAGATTGTTTCCTCAGTGAGTTACATTATCTCTATGTTGAATCTCCGTTGTCTATCTCCAATATTTGTCACTTTCTGTGAAACCTTTTACATCTTTCTTAATTTCTTTTTAATTTTATAACTTTACTCCCTTTTTACCTTCTAATTCTTATAAGTTTTATTAGTTATGTTTATTTGTTCTGTGTTCCTTATAGGTTAATCTTTATTTCTCAAATGCTTTTTAAAATTTTTAATTCTTCCTTGAGTTCTGTTCCAGTTTCTGAGCTTCTCTAATTCTCTAATATGTTGTTCTTTCATCTTTTATGCCACTTAATGTCTATTAGCTCTTTTAGGATATTATAGTTTTGATTTGTTTTTAAGCATATCTTTCTGGATGTTTTTCTGATTCCCATTCACTTTTTTTTCAGTGACTTTGCATAAGAGTTTATCTCTGTATCTTTCTGTTAATCATTTTTATTATATATATACATACATATATACATATACATATATACATACATATATATGGAGAGAGAGAGAGACAGACTATGTTGAGTGGGCTGGTCTTGAACCCCTAGCCTCAAATGATCCTCCTGCCTTGGCCTCCTAAGGTGCTCGGATTACAGGCATGTGTCGCTGTGCCCATCCTCTGTTGATCATTTTTACATGAATTTTGTTTGCTTAAACTTTTAGAAGGAGGTTTGGTCCATACAGCTTCTCAAACTTCACAAAGCTCCTCCTTTTATTGTTTCTGAGTAGTGTCAAAAATATGGTGGCTAATGGAGCAGCAATCATGTGACTAACCCACCCATCTGCCTGTTGTCCATCACCTGACATCATCAGTACCCGGGCTTGTCTGCCCCTTTGTGATGACGTGGAAGCAGACCACCGCCCAATCACCTTAATGATTTTCTCCCATCTAGGGGAATGGTTAAAAGGACTCCACCACAAGCAACCAGCAGCCATTGCCTTGCTAGGCTCTGGTGTGGCCATGTGCTCTTTGACCTATGGCTGTCGCCATGCTTCTTGGCTTTGGTCCCCTCCCCCACCTTGGGGAGGTGAATCTCTCTTCCTTCTCTTTCTCTAATTTACTTTTAAATAAACTTTTCTTTTTTTTTTTTGAGTTGGAGTCTCACTCTGTCGCCGAGACTGGAGTGCAGTGGCCGCTCCCGGCCACCGCAGCCTCGACCTGCTGGGCTCCGGCGATCCTTCCACCTCAGCCTTCCAAGTAGCCGGAATTACAGGCATGCGCTACCACGCCCAGCTGATTTTTTGATTTATTGTAGAGATGAGGTCTCGCTGCCCAGGCGGGTCTCGGACCCGCGGGCTCAGGCAATCCACTCACCTCAGCCTCCCAAAGGTGCGGGATTACAGGCTGAGCCACCGAGCCGGCTTAAACTTTTCTTAACAAAACAAAACATGGTGGCTAGACTTCTGGGATTTCCTAGCTCTGTTCCCCTCATGCACTTTCATCTGGCTCTGCTTCCTTCAATTCTTTTCCGTCACATCCATTTTTTCTTTATCTTTTTTTTATTGTGGCAAAATATACATAACATAAAATGTACTACAGTAACCATTTTTAAGTGTACAATTCAGTGGCATTAAGTTCACTAACCATGTTGTAAAACTATTTCCAGACCTTTTTCATCATCCTGAACAGAAACTCTGTACCTGTTAAGCAACAACTCCCATTGCCCCTTCCTTCTGACCTCTGGTAACTTTTATTCTACTTTTTCTGTCAATTTGCCTGATATAGATAGCTTATATAAATATAATCATACAATATTTGGCCTTTTTTGTATCTGTCTTATTTCATTTAGCATATTTTCAAGGTTTATCATGTTGTGGAATGTATCAAAACTTTATTATTGTTATTATTATTATTAATTTTGAGTTGGAATCTCACTCTGTCACCCAGGCTGGAGTGCAGTGGCACTCTCACAGCCACCGCAGTCTCGATCTGCTGGGCTCAGGGAATCCTTCTGCCTCAGCCTTCCAAGTAACTGGAACCACAGGCACACGCCACCACGCCCAGCTAATTTATTTTTATTTATTGTAGAGATGAGTTCTCACCAGTTTGCCCGGGCTGATCTCGAACCCATAGACTCAGGCAGTTCTCTCGCCTTGGCCTCCCAAAGTGCTGGGATTATGGGCGTGAGCCACCATGCCTTGCCTAAAACTTCATTATTTTATATAGCTGAATAGTATTCATATATACCACATTTTGTTTATCCATTAATCTATTAATGGAGATTTGGGTTCCTTCCACCCTTTGGCATTATGAATAATACATAGCATTAATATTGGCATAAAAATGCCGATTGAATGCCCATTTCTAATTCTTTTAATAATAAAATGTACCTAGGAATGAAATTGCTGAGTCATATTGTAAGAGTATTTTGTAATTACTTGTTTCCATAGTGGTTGTACCATTTTACATTCTTACCAGCAATGCACAAAGGTTCCAATTTCTCCACATCTTCATTAACATTATTTTCAATTTTTTTTTTGTAATTGTCATCTTAGTGGGTGTGAAGTAATATACTATTGTATTGATTTGCATTTCCCTAATGACTAAAAATGATGAGCATCTTTTCATGTGCTTATTTGTGTATCTTCTTTAGGGGAATGCCTATTTAATTCCTTTGTCCAGTTTTAAATTGGGGTTTTTGTTGTTATTCTTTAAATGTTCTGGATATTAATCTCTTTCCAGACATATGATTTGCAAATATTTTCTCTCATTCTGTGGGTTGCTTTACATTCTGTTGACTATACACTTTCATGAAGTTCAGTTTACCTATTTTTTCTTTTGTTGTCTGTACTATTGATGTCATACTTAAAAAAAAAATTGCTAAATACAAGGTCATGAAGATTTTCCTCTATATTGTCTTATAAGAGTTTGATAGCTTCACTTTTAAATTTAAGTCTTTTATTCATTTTGAGTTAGTTTTTGTATATGGTGCAAGGCAAGGGTGGATATCCAGTTTTCCCAGCACCATTCGTTAAAAAGAATGTCATTCAAGCCGGGCTTGGTGGCTCAGCCCGTAATCCCGCGCCTTTGGGAGGCTGAGGTGAGTGGATTGCCTGAGCCCGCGGGTTCGAGACCCGCCTGGGCAGCAAGACCTCATCTCTACAATAAATCAAAAAAATCAGCCGGGCATGGTAGCGCATGCCTGTAATTCTGGCTACTTGGAAGGCTGAGGTGGAAGGATCGCCGGAGCCCGGCAGGTCGAGGCTGCGGTGGCCGGGAGCGGCCACTGCACTCCAGTCTGGGCGACAGAGTGAGACTCCAACTCAAAAAAAAAAAAAAAAAAGAATGTAATTCAAGACACCCTGTTGAAAACTAATTGACTGCATATGCAAGGGTTTATTTGCGGACTCTCTATTCTATTCCATTGGTCCATTGGTCCATGTTTGTTCTTCGGCCAATATCACACTGTTTTGATTACTGTAGTTTTGTAGTAAGTTTTGAAATCGGGAAATATGAGACCTCCAACTTTGTTCTTCTTTTCCAATATTGTTTTGGCTATTTAGGACTCTTTGAGTTTCTACATGCAGGATTTCAGGATGGAATTTTTTCTATTTCTATAAAAATCACCATCAGAATTTTAACAGAGATTGCATTCCAATCCATGAACACAGGATTACTTCTAATTTATTTACATCTTCTTTAATTTCTTTTTCACAGTCTTTTGTACTTTTCCACATACAAGTCTTTCACCTTCTTGCTTAAATTTATTCATAAGTATTTTATTCTGTTTGATGCTATTGAAAATGGAATGGTTTTCTCAATTTACTTTTCAGATTGTTCATTGCTAGTATAGCATACAAAAATACAATTAATTTTTGTGTTTTGCATCCTTACTTATTATATACATTTTATTACACTTCTAAAAATTTCTTCATAGTGTGGAGTCCTGTCCTAAAAATGAGCCCTGGCTGGTCAGTTTCAAGATTAGCAGGGGTTAGATTGCACTAATCCCTCTAAACTCTGGCTAGTGACTAGAGATCAAGAGGATCTGCACAAAGATCTAGGAAACATACTAATTTACCTGAAAAAGACCATGGTGCCAACATGCAAACCTAGTGCATTATGTCTGGTGTGTCAAGACAAAACAAACCTTCAGGGAGAAATTTCTCTGTTCCCTTAGGCTTCCTGAAATAATCCAAGTTAGCCCCACTCCCCAAAAGCAAGACACAAGTTGCAGAAATTTTTCTTTTGCTTGGTGGGGAAGGGGTGCCTGTTTGTTTTTGTTGCCTTCCCAAGAAGATTAATCTGCAAGCCCTGCCTCCATGTCTGTGCACATCCAGTGCACCTCCTTCCTGTCTCTGGATCCCATCTCTGGCCTGGCCCCCTTTGCTGCTGGGTCTTTGTTAAAAAAGCCAAAGGAGAAGGAAAGGAAGGGTAAAATGTCACCATTTATTAATCTCACACGAGTAATGTACATAGCTCATCCTAGTTTATGAGTTTATTAAATCCACCTAGATTGGCATTGGTGGGTTAAGCCTAAAGACCTGCTAGTTCTCAAGTCTGCCTGAAAAATATACTCACTGCAGAGGTTTTTAAAACATGAGGCCTGGGTCTTATCCCCAGAAATTGATTCAGTTGTTCCGGGATAAGTTCTGGGGAATACATATATTTCAAATTTCCTAGTAATTCTTATATGGGACCAGAGTTGGGAACTACTGATAGTCTAGATAAAACTCCCAACAAACAGAACAACTTGCAAATTACACAACTGTGCTTCAGTTTGTTCATCCACCCTAAAGGCTAATTGTTTAAAGATTGGTGCCTTGTGGAAAAAAGGGAATCCTTATACACTGTTGGTAGGAATGTAAATTGGTATAGCCAATATGGAAAACAGTATGGAGGTTCCTCAATAAATTAAAATAGAATTACTATACGATCCAGCAATTCCACTTCTGAATACATATTCAAAGGAAATGAAATCAGTATGTTGAAGAGATATCTATATCTGCACTCACGCCTGTGTTCACTGCAGCACTATTGACAATAACCAAAACATGCAATCAACTCAAATGTCCATCAATGAAGGAGTGAACTTAAAAAATATTGTGCTATGGCTGAATATTTGTCCTCTCTAAAACTCATGTTGAAATTTAATGTGGCAGTGTTGAGAGGTGGGGCCTTTAAGAGATGTTTGGGTCACGAGAGGGCTGCCCTTATAAATGGACTAGATGATTGATGGGTTGTCTTGGGAGTGGAACTGGTAGCCTTATAAGAAGAGGAAGAGAGACCTGAGCTGGCATACTCAGCCGCTTGCCATGTGATGCACTTGGAACTCTGTATGGTCCTTACCAGCAAGAAGGAAGATGTGGCCCCTTGACCTTGAACTTCTCAGCTTTTATAACTAATAAGTAAATTTCTTTTCATCATAAATTACCCAGTTTTAGGTATTGTTATAAGTAACAGAAAATAGACTAAGATATGTGAGAAAATATGCTAAGATATGTGATACACACACACACACACACAATGGAAAACTATTCAGCCTCAAAAAATAAGAAATTTTGTCATTTGCAACATCATGGATGAACCTGGAAGATATTAAGTGAAATAAGACAGACACAGAAAGATAAATCTAATTTATGGTGGCGGGGGAGACCCCCAAACCCCCTGGAATTTATAAAAAATTGTGTATTTACTCTTACATGTTTAAATTTGTCACCTTCGAAGTACTCGCCATTTGATGCAATGCACCTGTCAAGAGGCTTTTTCCACTGCTCAAAAGTTTTTGAACTCTTCAATTTTGATGCCTTTTAGTGCTTCTGCTGTTTTTTGTTTCACCTCTTCCACATGAGCAAACATGTCCCTTTGAGGACTTTTTTCATCCATGGAAACAAAAAAGTCACTCGAGGCAAGTTCAGGTGAATAGGGAGGCTAGGGCAAGGTGGTCAAAACTGTTGAACACTCAGCACAGTGTGGGCAGGTTGTTTGTATAAACCACCCACCATGAAATGAGAAAATGTATTGAAAGAATTTCCAAAAAGAAAATTCACTGAAGCCAAGTGCAGCCTCTCACAACAATGCTAACTGGTACACTGATGCTGATAGGCTCCTAGAATACTGCCCTGTACTACAAGGGGCTCATCCTCCAAAAGATAATTCCAGGATTTGGGGCATCTTCCTGGCATACACGTGTAATCTTAAAAAGTTGAAATCATAGAAGCAGAGAGATTAGGGAGAAGTTAAAAGCAAAAAAAAAAAAATTTTTTTTTTTAAAAGACCAGCTCCAAATAAAGAAAATGTGGTACATATACACAATGGAATATTATGCAGCCATAATCAAGGACAAAATTATGGACTTCACAGCAACTTGGATGGATGTAATATCTATAATACTTAGTGCTCTATCACAGACCCAAAGAACTGAGTACCACATGTTTTCACTCATAAGTGGGCCCTGAACATTTATAATAATATTATTTTTAAAAGACTGGCAGTAGCAGGAAACTGCCAGGGGAGGGAAGGGGGGAGGACATAACATCAATAAAGGTACCTGATCTCAAACAAGGCAAACTGGGGCCCAAACGAAGGCCCAAACTTCACCTGTACAATGACTACTTGTATACCTAACCCTGAATTGTACCGTACATATGTAAACAAAACAAAACAGAAATAGTTCCCTGACCAGGAGTATTAACGTGCAAAAATACAGACACATCAAATTCTAAAATATGATTTGTAGATTTGCTCTTATACTCACTGTAAACTGATTTTTCTGTACTTTAAATTCTATTATCATATGTATGATCATTATATAATTGAAAAAGTTAAACTTTAGGAAAAAATATTTGCCCCAAATCACGTGGGCAGGGATGGGAAAAATGGATTAAGTACCTAAGTACTAAGTTTTACAACTGTTATCCCTTTAGGTCAGCACACACACAAAAAAATCCTGTGAAATAATTATTACTCCCTACCTCCTACTATTTAAGAGGAGATAGTTATACAGTTAGTAAGTGATAGCACTGAGATTTCAACTTGAGTCTCTCTTGTTACAAAACCATTAATGAAAATAAAATTTCAAATGCTAAAAAGGTTTTAATATGTAACCATAAATTATAAATGCTAATTGCTAAAAAAATGAAGAGTACAGAAAGTAGAAAAAAAAATGTATTCATCATCTCCCCCACAGCCACACCCTGCAATCCTAAGTAATCTCTACTGAGAAGTACTTGGCATCTTTCAGGAAAGTTCTTTTATTAGTTTATTATAATAATAATGCTAAAATTTAGACCAAAATGTTTTTAAATTCCTATGGTTATTATTATGTTAGAAACAATATGAAAACCCAAATCAATGGTTTCAAGCTGCAGGACTTCAAGCAGATGAAGGGTGGATGAAATGGATATTGGGATAGGGACTTGGGTCCCACACTCCTTCCATGTTTAGAGCAGCTCTACTTTTCTCTGTTTCACGTACTGTATTGGGCTTTTGTATCAGACTTCACAGAAAATTTAAATCCAGTTTTTTTATTTTTGTCTTTTGTTTTTTTAGAAAGCAGGATTTATTGTGTGGACAGAAAAACTCCCACAGTGGGAGGGGACCCAAAGGAGTTACCCTAAATCCACAGTTTTAAATAGTCTGAAAGAATAGCAACAATAGTTAAAAGGAACAAATATGAATTCAAGAGATTACATTCTATTATTATACATTCTGTCACCATTCCCTTCATATTCTACTTCTAAAAACCTATAAGTTTTGTTTTCTTCCTTCATCAACCATCTACACCTACTCCAAACACATTGGAGAGGTTTAACAGGAACAACAGGTGATCTGGACAGAAGGCGAGGAAGTGCTATGAAAACCTAGCACAGCAGAAACTATGTTTACTGACAAAATTAGCACATGGAAATCATGGCTGAAAAATCTACTATATAAAGTAAATCTGGAGTATTTTATATGTAAGACCCCTATTTATATAAGTTGTATAAACTGGATTTTCTGCATATGAGAATCGATAGCCAGATTATCATCTATTAAAAAATTCCTGTTTTGTAGAAGTGGAGTGTAGAGGGCAAGCTGTATATTTTGACCTCAAATTCTTTGTGTGGAGTAGAGTGTTAAGACCTGAATCAGTCACTTGGTTTGCACTGAAGCTTTGTCATTAACTAGTCCTGTGACCTTGCACAAGTGACTTAATTTCTTCTAGACCTTAATTTCCTAATTGTTGAAAACCAGATACAAACAAGATAAACTCATCCACTTCATAGGGTTGTTTTGAGGGTTGAACAAGAACATATATTGCAAAGCATATTAGCAGAGTGTTTGACACATAGTAATTGTTCCACAGATGGTGATTATTTTTCTGTGAAGTACCAATTACTCAATCACACCAGGTTAAACTTAGTACTCTGGCCCCTGATGGGCTAAAATTCTTTCCGTTATTCTGTGCTGCAGTATTTGTTCAGTGCCAGGTTAGAGAGACTGTGAGCTAAGACCCAGGGTCCTGGCCAAGGCAGAGTTGATGGGTAGTAATGAGAGGGTATGCAAGCCAAGGGAACCCACAGGTGAGTTGAGGGTTGATGTGTCAGTATAGATCATCTACACCTGGCAGCTACTAACTAGGTGTGAAGTGAAAAACTTAAGTTCAAACCCAGCACCTGTGAATAGTCCAATATGTTTTCATTCACTTTTATGACTGTTTATTAAAGAAGCCAGAAATCAGTTTAATAAGTAGTACTTTAGGTATACGTATAAACAGAAAGAACTCATTCTGACTTTAGGACATGCTTATTGTTTGATCAATTTAGCTCGTGAATTACCAAGCATATGTTCCGAGTGTAGTTTTGTTGTTTCCACACTTTCTAGTGTTAATCTGTTAGCTTAAGTCATCCTTGATAACCACTGTTGGTATGTCAAAATATGAACTAAGCCTTGAGCACTCCACCCTTTCCTAACCCTTCTCATTCACTTATGTGGTTTCAGTTGCCACCAGCTCTCTATCTTTCTTAACCCGTCTCATCCACTCATATGGCTTCAGTTGCCATCAGTGATCCCCAAATGTAGATTTCTAGTGTCTGTCTTCTGGGTACCCAGCTATTGGACTTCACCTGGAATTCATGTTCAATATTGCCCTCTCTCCCTCATCCCCAGGAAACCTGCCCAGCCTTCTAGCTCCCAGGTTAATACCACCAACACCTATCCAGTTATCCTGGCCAGAAATGCTGGGTCCCTTCATTCCTTTTGCCTCATTAATTGCCCATGGGATTTCCTGCCTACACAAATGCCAAATTCCTCTCTTCCCTGAGTCCTGACTACCACTTGCCTTAACTGTCCCTCACGCTGTTGTGGCAGCCTCCCAACTGGATTTCCTGCCATCAGTCTCGTCCCTCTAATCCATAATCCACACCACTTATTGACAAAATGATTTTCCTCAACATAAATCTGTTAATGGCAGTTTCCTCTTTAAACAACTGCAGTGGACCAGACTCCTCATCTTTTTTTCCCCCGAGTTCTTCTCCAGCTACTGATAACATCACTGCAGTCATGGGAGCTCCTCACCATTCCCAGAATGTGACTTGCTACTTCAGGACTCATTCATCTTTGCCAAGTTCTAAATGACCCCTTAACTGTGAAACTGACCAAACCCCACCAATTTGATGTAGATGTCTCTCCTCTGTGCTCTAATGACATGTGCCTCATACTGAGTAATCTGTTTGTGTATCATCAAATAGACTGCAAGCCCTTGAGGGCAAGAATTAAGCCTGGTTTTTCTATACATCCAGCTTTAAACAGAGAGCATCACACCAAATGAGTTAATAAATATATTTATTGTATTACTTACCTGTAGAAATAAACAGAAAAGCTATAAATTGCAAAAACAAAACAAAACAGCCAAACAATACTAAAACAACAATGTGGCATTTTTAAGACAGAGAGAAAAAAAGAGATTCTTCTTAGGGAAATTTTTGCTCTGAATTATCGCAGTGTGTTTATAATGGTCTCCTACATGTCCATGTACCAACTGGAAGAAATGGCTAATTAAGTTAAGAACCCTCACATGAACAGAAATCTGACATTAGGGGACTGGCTAAAACTGCAACATTCCAGATTCCTTTCCTTTGTAAATCTTCCATGGCTCACCTGATTTTTCCCCTACCTCGCTGCAAGACCATAACTAAATGTTCTTTGAAAAATATATATCCACCCTACTTTCCTGGTAATATAAGAGGAAGGTTTTAATCTAGTTATGAATCCCAGTGCCTAGACATTCTGTCTAGAAAGTTCTTTCTTAGGCTTACATAATCATTTATGGTGCTAATAAAAATCTATTCAGATTATGATAGTGCCAAAAATGTTAAATACTTGTGAATAAATGCAATAAGACAGACTCTGACTCTATATTTTAAAAACTGGAAAAAACTAAAAGACACAAAACAAGATTTGAATAGATTGAAAGTTATACCATGTTCCTGGAAGAAAAGACAATATAATTACTGTAAATTCTGAAATTTTTAATATGTAAATGTGATGCAATCTCAATTAGAATTCTAACAGGGTTTTTCTCAGGATTAGATAAAATGATGCGGATGGGGGGGCACACCTCATCAACAACGGTACCTGCACAATGCATAACACTTAACTGTACCCCACAATTTTAAAATAAAAAATACGTATTAAAAAAAGATAAAATGGCCAGGTTCGGTGGCTCAGCCTGTAATCCCGTGCCTTTGGGAGGCTGAGGCGAGTGGATTGCCTGAGCCTGCGGGTTCGAGACCTGCCTGGGCAGCGAGACCTCATCTCTACAATAAATCAAAAAAAATCAGCCGGGCGGTAGTGCATGCCTGTAATTCTGGCTACTCGGAAGGCTGAGGCGGAAGGATCGCCGGAGCCCAGCAGGCGAGGCTGCGGTGGCCAGGAGCGGCCACTGCACTCCAGACTCCAGTCTGGGTGACAGAGTGAGACTCGAGACTCCAACTCAAAAAAAAAAAAAAAAAAAAAGATAAAACGATGCTAAAGTTTATATAGCAAAAGAATGCCAAAGAATAACTAGTAAAACTGTTAAAAATATAAGAAGACAGAGTGTGTAGGGCTTATTAAGACAGCAGTCATACTATAAAGCATATCAGTTCAAATCAATATGGTATTGGTAAGAATATAAAATATATTTGTGGAATAAAATAATCACTAAAAATCATTAAAGTGATCATTAAAAGAGTTTGTGTGCCAAAGCGCCAGTTCAATAGGAAAAACATGAATCAATTTTTTAAACATGCAGATACAACTGGCTACCTATCTGAAAGAAAATCAAAGTGTTGGAAGACCATCTTATACTATATTCAAAAATAAATGCAAATGAATTAAAGATTTAATAAATGTAAATTTTTTTAACTTGAAGAAAAATATCAACCAGGCTCGGTGGCTCAGCCTGTAATCCCGCGCCTTTGGGAGGCTGAGGTGAGTGGATTGCCTGAGCCTGCGGGTTCGAGACCCGCCTGGGCAGCGAGACCTCATCTCTACAATAAATCAAAAAATCAGCTGGGCGTGGTAGCACATGCCTGTAATTCCAGCTACTCGGAAGGCTGAGGTGGAAGGATCGCCGGAGCCCAGCAGGTCGAGGCTGCAGTGGCCGGGAGCGGCCACTGCACTGCAGTCTGGGCGACAGAGTGAGACTCCAAATCAAAATATATATATATATATATATATATATATATATATATATATATATATATAGCAAGGAGATTATATGCACAAACTATGGTTGGGGGAGAATTTCCTTACTAACAACTAAGGAACTATAAAATAAAGGCACATTTGACTATATATAAATAATCTTTTATTGGTATGATAAACAGTATTATAAAACAAAGCTAACAGCATTCAATATGTCTAAAAACAATTTGTGCTACTATATTCACATGAAGGATTGCTTTCTGTACAAAGCACCCTTAAAAATTGATAAGACAATGACCAACTGATTAGAAAATTGTACAAAGCAACAAACAACTCACTAATGAGCAGTCAAAAGGCCAAACACATGAATATGATCAAATTCACTAGAAATCAGGGGAAAAAAAAGTAACAAAAAATCACTTGATACACATCATATTGGCAAACACAAAAACAAGTATAGTAAAGCTTCCACTGATCAAACATGGAACATGTAAGTATCAATTAAAATAATAACTGCAATGGATTAAAACACATCAAATAAGTTCAATCCATACTTAATAGTGGTACTAAAAAAAAAAAGTCACCACTGAAGGATGCTAGGGAACCAGTTCATTATTTTGAAAACTGGTAAGTAAGAGAAAAGAACCACACATTTATCTTGCCTTATCTAAATGAACTATATCATCAGGTAACCAGACAGCAGAGGTGAGGAAGTTTTTCTTTATAAACACATTCTTTCTCATAAAAGAAAAAGAAGATTTAGACAATCACCATTTAGCAACCCTAATGAACTAATGAATCTGGGCACTGAGCATCAATGGCTGCTAATGTCATGAAAGGAGAGACCACCAGGCACGACTCCTGATGGAGGAACAGACACTGTCTATAATTCAGACTGTGGGAGGCTTCACAGTACCAAGAACTTGGTTCCTTCAGCAAAAAAATTGTATGGGGGAAATATGGCAGTGGAAACTATTAATTAAAAGAGACATAAAAGACTTTAATCAACTGTAACTTGTATGCTTTTATTTGAACACTTACTTAAATAAGATATAAATATTGACTAAATATTTAGTGAATATTTATTGCTATTTTAAAAGATATTATAATATCGTACTTATCTTTTAGTTAAACATTTATACTTACATTTATGGATGAAATAATGTGTCATGAACTTGCTTTAAAATAAAATGTAACAAAAGGAAGTGAATAGGGCAGGACTGACCATGGCTACTGGACTGCCTGATGGATACATGGGAGTTCACTAGACTATTTGCCTATGTCTGTGCATGCTTGAAATTCTCCAAAATAAAAAGTATAATCTCTTTATCTCTCTTCTAACACACACACACACACACACACACAAACACACACACACACATTCCCCAAGCCACAGCACCTATTGCTGACTGCTAGTGGTATAGATGAAGAAAATTATTACACATTGGTGGCAGGAGTATAAAGTGTTATCTTTTTAGAAGGCAATTTGGCAAGATCTATTTTTTAAAATATGCATATCTTTTGGTTCAGCAATTCTACTGGTTCCTGAATTCACACAGAATAGTAAAGGGCTCAGCATAAACAAGACAATTTTGAAGATGAAAAAGGAGAAAGTATCAACCAATCAGATATTGAGACATTATAAGTCTGAAATAAGGATTCTATTTCTTAAAAATAGAAGTGCAAATACATGAGTCCACATGACAAATTCATTTATTATGGCACTGTTCATGAGGGGGGGACCCCAAACTGGAAACAAAGTGAATATTCACAGTAGATTTGGTAGACTGCCCACTTTCACTTTAGTTAAGCCCTTTCTTGTGTGTTTATGTTACAGTGACTGGAAAACTAAAGACATCCCAATCTCCCTCAAAGCTAGGACTTTAGATTATGATTTAATTTCAACAATGAAATGCTCTAGTGCAGATCTGAAAGATACAATGAAAGTTTGGAGTTCAAAGTTCTAGCGGTAGTTTCCTGATCACCAAGTTGCAACTAAGGTAGTGTGATTCTAGAATCAGCAGATGGAACTGCAGCTTCCGGAATGTGACAGAAGTATCAGCTCCCTTGGAGAACAGGGTCTGTAGGATTGTTGTGGGTGTGATTCCTGGAGGCCTAGCTTAGAGCCTGCTACTTAGGCCCCTCCAATGATTTTTGTAAGTCCAGACCTCCCTACATTAAATTTCTTTCCATCTAAAATAACTACTTTCTGTTATATGCAACTGAACAAAATGATTGAATAAATTGTGAATAATCACTCCTTATCAAGGAATACTAAACAGCCACTGAAAACAATAAATTAGATCTATACTAGATGACTTTCTAGTCTTCTAGAGGGACTTTCACAAGATACTTCCACATGAGAAGGTAATAATACAGGAAAATATGATTCCATTTTTATAAAACAACCACCAGCTCCCTGAAGTCTGCATAAACACATGTACCTATATGATTTTAAGAGCATAAAGATAATATTGAAGGTCACATATCAGGTTGTGACTATACATTATAGGTTATACCTAGGTTATTGGGAAAAGGCTGATAAGGAGAGAGAACGTATAGAGGGAAAGTTTAGTTTTTAAAAAATAGCAAGCATGATATGCTCTTAAATATGTAAAATTACTTATATATTTATATGTGTATATATAAAGAATGCTTAAAAGGATAACCAATATTAACCTCACGATGGTGGGATTTCAGGTGGTATTTGTTTTTATATGATCAGGAAAAAAATAAAGGTCTTTTCATAGTGGGGAAAAAAAATAAACCCTGGGAATTACAATAGTAACAAAAGCTATAAGGTACTTAGGAAAAAAATCCTATAAAAATTTAACAAGATCTTTATGGAGTAAGTGGAGTATTATACAATATTAATGGATTAGAGTTTCCATATAATAAAAACAATTCTCCAAATTAACCTATAAACTCAAAGCAATTCTAATAAATCTCAAAAGAGAATTTTCACAGAACTTGACAAATTGGCTCCTGAATTCACACAGGAGAGTAAAGGGCCCAGCATAAACAAGACAATTCTGAAGATGAATAAGGAGAAAATATCAACCAATCAGATATCAAGACGTTATAAATCCGCACACTAAAAGTGTGGTATTGTACAAAGACAGGTCATACATAAATGAAACAGACTAGAGAGTATAAACAGACCCACAGGTACAGAACTTGGTGAGCGTTGATGGCGATGTTATACATTAGTAGAGAGCACAAGATGACAAATAAACATGAATTGCTGCTCTTCTTTCAGAAGCCACCATGGAAAAGCAACAGAATAGATCGGTTAATGAATAACAGGATATACTATAAAACCACTGAAGAACCTCTGGGAGACAGAAAGTGATTGGAGACCAGTGGGCATATGGGAAATGTCAGCCTAGAATATAAGATGGTCCGGCAGAGGATGGACTGGGGACAGCATTTTCCTTGTATTTTCTTCTCTTCCCCACATTGTTTGGGTGAGATGCTGCTCACCTCATACCTCTCAGGGGCAGAAAAGCAGTATCAGCCCAGTTCCACTGAGTTTATAAGTCCTGTTATGGCAGACCTTGAACCTGGCTGGTGTGGGGAGCAGCTAACAACAGGTGCAGACCAATATCTTAACCCCTGAGCAGCCCTACCCCTAGCCCAATCCCAAGGGATGAAGCTCTTGAAAGAGAGCAGAACTCAGAAAAAAGATACAGGGAACAATTAAACCCAGACTAGAATAACGCAAGTCACCAATCTATCACTATAACCACCAACCACATCATACACACAAAAAACTCATCAGAAAAGGTCTCTTCTCCCAGGTATACATTATACATAGTAGCTAATACTCCCAAGGAAGTGAGAGTTCACAGGGGAAGATAATGATACAAATGAGGTGCACATGCACCTCATGGTAAAGGAAGCAGAATCAATGGACCAGACAGATATGAATTTGTGTGTGTGTGTGTGTGTGTGTGTGTGTGTGTGTGTGTGTGTGTGTGTGAAGCAGGGTTTATTGAGAGGACAGAAAAGTTCCCACAGTAGGAGGGGACCCGAGGGGGTTGCCCATGAATTTAAGAAATACGTTTTAACAAGAGAAAATATTGGAAATATGAAGCAGGAACACACAACTATAAAGAATAAGCTATATCAACAATGTAACAGTTGAAATTAACTAAACAAATAGGTTTATCTGCAGAGTACAGAGAGCCGAAAAACAAATGAATGATATGAAAGATCACATCAGGAAGCTTTCCACAAAAGAGTTAAGATCAAAGAGATGGCAAAAATAAAAGTTGAGATGTGAAGGTTTGAAATGGAAGTATTAATAGAAATCACAGGTGAGAGGAGAACAAATTACAAAGAGGAAATATTTAAAGAAACTGTGACTGAAAAATTTCCAAATTTAGAAAAAAATGTAAGACAGCAGATTTAAAGAGGTCATAGAACACTAACAGGAGACATTAGAAACAAAAACCGGCTGGGCTCGGCGGCTCAGCCTGTAATCCCAGCACTTTGGGAGGCCGAAGCGAGTGGATTGCCTGAGCCCGCGGGTTCGAGACCCGCCCGGGCAACTTGGCAAGACCTCGTCTCTACAATAAATCAAAAAAATTAGCCAGGTGTGGTAGCGCGCGCCTGTAGTTCCGGCTACTTGGAAGGCTGAGGCGGAAGGATCACCGGAGCCCAGCAGATGAGGCTGCGGTGGCCAGGAGTGGCCACTGCACTCCAGCCTGGGCGACAGAGGGAGACTCCAACTCAAAAGAAAACCCAAACAAAAAAACAAAAAAACCTCCCATACTCAGTAGAGAAAATACTGAAGTCTTCTAGAGGCAAAAATTATGTCACAAAGCAACAAGGATCTGCTCTTAATAGTTCGTGGCCATTAATAACGAAGCTGGGAGCTGAAAGACAGTGGGGTATAGTAAGTTAAGTGCTGAAGGATGGTGAGTTTGAACTTAAAATTTTACATCAAAACTATGTTTAAATTTATCTATTTTCCCTTTTCTTACTTTCAATTATGCCTTCATTTCGCAAATGGTTGAATGTTTCCTTCCATTTCTTTCCTAAGTTCTGCCAGCTCCTGCTTCATCTCCAGTTACCTCATCATCTTGATGCTAGGCTCTTCTTCTCTGCTCAATGCTTTTGAGTTCAATAGTTAACTATTTCATTCAGTTATTAAAACTCATGGCCAAGTATTTAGTTACAACTGTTATCTACTCTATGGCATTTTTTTCCCGATAAATATTTTTAGTTTAGTTTATTTTCCTATTTCTTCCCTCTATTTTTCCTCAAAGCATTTTGGTATAGATCCTTTGTCTTTCGTGATGCCCCATTTTTTTTGGAAGCAGTTTAGAAAGGTTTTCCCGGATGTGCAAAGGTTTGTAAGAAGCACTGAAATTTTCCTTAATATTCAGAATTTTGTGATTAATTTGCTTAGTGTTTACTTCTCAATGTGGCATCAGGCATCTATGCTATGTACCCCCCCCGTCCCACCTCACTCCCAACACACACACACAATGTATGTAAAGCCTGTGGATCCTCTTCCCATTGTTATAAACTAAGGTTTTAAAACTTCTCCCCTCTTAGTAAACTGTTCATCTTTGGGAAATATACTCTGCAACCTCTTTCTGCTATCTGAAGCCACAGCATCCTTGTTTCCTCTCCTATGCACTTGTGCTTAATAACTTCTGCTTTTGGTAATCCTTCTATTTTTGTGGCTTGGTTTTAGAGCTGTCTTCAGGTTGTGTCTCCCACAAATGGGGTTTGTACTCTTCTTAGTTTCCACAAAAGTGGGGAAAGGGCAATGTTACACTATCATCTTCACAGAAGAAACAATGTAAACAACTTAATTTAAATGAGAGGGTGAAAGAAAAATATTCAAGTCCTCAGAGTTACCACACAGATACTTTTTGAAACCAACATCAGCCAGAAGAAAAATAAATATGGAGGGCAAGCAAGATGCAAATATTTTTAAAAAAAGAAAGAACAGTAATCAAAGTTAAAATTCTACAAGACACCAACATGGTAGGAGGATATATCAGAGCTATGTGGCTAGTTCCTTTGGTATTGGGAGGTTTCTTGGAAAATTTAGCATTTTGAGCTGGACAGTCTTTTGAGATCATATCTCATTTGGAAGGTGCTGGTGCTCTAGGCCCTTCTAAGAGGCACAATTTGCCTTATTTGTCTTTAAATGCTAGTATGTAGCACAAAGTTGAGAACTAATAAATTGTAAATTGAAGGTCACGTAGCACATGAAGATAGTCACTAGGTCACCTGACTCCTGATCCTCTGCTCTTGCTCTTCTAATCCACCATGTTATTCAAACTTTCCCACTAACTAAAATATCATTGCCTGTTTAAGTGCTTTATCAATCAATAATACACATGACATTTTCTCAACTTTTGGTCAAAGATGTAAAACTACAATTTATATTCTTATACCCTTTCTGGGTAAATTAGGAGTTAAGAGGAGTTGCTTTAAGTATTTTGTCAACCATTATTACAAAAATCTGACCAAATTCTTAGACTAGTTGGGATCTGGGGAGGAAAGGGTGGTGACAGTGGACTGAGTCTCTGGTGAAAAAATGATTACTTTTGTGGTGGGGGAAGGGTGTAATAGTAGAATATAGCTAACTGCTCTAAATACTGAAGACTTACTTATTCAAATGATTTACTGATTTGCTCTAGTTTTTGTTTCATCTTCTACCACTCCATCGCTCTAGCCTAAGATAGCAAGTACAGTAGTATTGACTGACCTAAAAAAATTTTAAAAGATTTTCTATCCATTCACTGAGGCTCTGGAATTGAAAATTATTTTTCCTTTACTCCCTTCTTCTTGCCAAGCCTCAGACAAACTACCACCCTCCAAGGAAGTCTGTTCTGCTTGTTTTGGAGCTGCTGACTTTTAAAATATTTGACGCTGGTCTCCTACCCCCACTCTGGGTCCAGAGCTCACA
The DNA here is from genome assembly GCA_027257055.1 of Cephalopachus bancanus. Classification (NCBI taxonomy): domain Eukaryota; kingdom Metazoa; phylum Chordata; class Mammalia; order Primates; family Tarsiidae; genus Cephalopachus; species Cephalopachus bancanus. The sequence continues at coordinate 1,214,797 of JAPVLO010000022.1, read as the reverse complement.
GCCAAGTGCAAAATAATCTGGAAAGGATGGTGGAATGAAAATATGTACCTTTGCAGTATGCTTCCGGACATCATGGGCTTGAAATAAAGATGTTGTACTATTGTACTCTGTAAAGTACACCAAAGCACAACCACTTGCAAAGGATACACGCACATGACAATGTATGCCAGTCATATGAAGTAACTTATGAGCTTGTACCTTTGAAGTTTGCAGTTTGAAGGTTTGCATGTAGGGAATTTACTGTATCCGGTGTGTGTTAAGTATGAGGCCCTGAGCAAATGTCTTTAATACTATTTTGTTTTGGCTAGGTGTGGCTCACGTCTATAATGGCTCACGTCTATAATTCCAGCAATTTGGGAGGCCAAGGTGGGAGGATTGCCTGAGCCTACGGGTTCAAGACCAGCCTAGGCAACTTGGTGAGACCTCATCTCTACAATAAATAAAAAAAATCAGTCGGGTGTGGTGGCGTGTGCCAGCTACTTGGAAAGCTGAGGCAAAAGGATCGCCTGAGCCCAGCAGGTCAAGGCTGCAGTTGCCATGAGTGTGCCACTGCACTCCAGCCTGGGCAACAGAGTGACTCTGACTGAAAAAAAAATATTTAGTTTCAGTTTCCATATTTTCATTCTTTATAACCTCTATAAGCAGAGAACCTCTATAACCTGGCTTCAAGGAGAACAAGCACTTTGAGTTTGTGGTAAATATAAGTTCTTTCCCTAGGGCAGCTTCTCAAGTCAGAACCTTAGTCTTTGAGGAAGTGCTCATTCTAACTAGACAGAACTTGACATAACCCCCACTCCCCACCAAGCTACCCTAATACCGAGGACAATGTGAATATCTTCTGGAAACTAACTATAGCCCTAATATGATCTGTAGCATAATCCAATGGCTAAGATAGTCAACTCAATCCTTGTCCATTTTAAAACAGCTGTAACAAGACTGTAGGAAATGATAATCTAATTGTATTTTGCTTGATCAAATCACATCTGAAATTCATTGCTCACTGGTGGATTTAAATTTTAAGGGAGTCATTGACAAACTGGCAGACATCAGAAGAAGGCAAGCAGATGGTAAGGGTTCTTTAACTATTGTGTAAGTCAGACTATACAGTCCCCCAGTTCTCAAGTACATTGCTTATACATATCCTTCCCACAAATCCATAAGGCAGGCTGATGAAACAGATTACTCTGCACTAGTGTCATGGTTAAAAAAATGTTGTCCTCCTAAATATTTAAGAATCCGTGGCTTCTCCAGAGCACAAGCAGGAGTGTATAAATGCTTGCTAATAAGTGAATTTTGCTTTAGAAGTTAGCAGCAGTAATTAAGAATAAAAGGTACAGAAGATTAATTGCTAGGAACTGAGGAGTGTGTAATAAAAGCTAAGGAAAAGCTGCATTATGAACTTAACAAGAAGAAAAAAACCAAATGGTGCCTAGATGACCATTTGTCAGGAAGTTAGTTGAGTTCAACAAAAGTTATTGTCTACTATATGGTAGTCACTAAGTGTCATGGGGGATATTGAAAATGAATAAACCCTGGACCCTGCCCTTAAGTAGAAGGTAGGAAAAGTTGATCTGTAAACTTACACCTATATCAACAGAAATACATATAAGGTACAGAAGTAGTATTGTGGGTTTGAAGAATGAAAAAATATAGGTGTCTGGGCAAAAGGGTGGTCCAGGTAAAAGAAATACCCATGGTGTACTTGGGATTTTGCAATGGTAGGTTTCACTGGACAATAGTTTCCTTCTTTGGGTATAACAGTGAGACAGATGACTTCTAAAGTCCTTTCAAAAACTCAACTTTAAAACCCTTCAAAAGTCTCATAAGATCTTAACATCTCTAGTAATTCTCTGGGAAGTCTAGCTCAAGCCAACAGCTTTAAAACAGTACCATTCTCTACAAGAGACATATTAGAACATCCAGAAAAGATAAGGGGATTTGCAGTATGTTTGTAAAGTGTGCTATAGTTCTTACAATCCATGTTTAAATGCTTTAGCAATTTTGAGCAGAAGGAAATCTAGAATAAACATTTGGAAAATGATTAAGGGGATGTTAACTTGCAAGTCAAATCCAACCTTCTCTAGAGGCTGCCTGAATTCTGGGTCCCGAACATAATTTTTGAGAAGGGGCTTCTTATCCTAATAATTAAAATTTAAGCCAATTCTGTCACTCTTTGTCCCCTTACCTTTTTTTTTCACAGCATTTATTACTTTATGATCCTTTACTTGTGTCCACTATAATGTAAGCTCAAGGACAGTGAATGTCTGTCTTATGTATTGCTGTATTCTCAGAGCCTATAGTAGTAACTGGCACATATCAGAGCTTTTATTTCATTTTACTGAATGAATGAATTAATGAGACTTTAGCTGAGGAAATGTACTAGATACATACTTGGTCAGTCGTGATTAGGCTGCATGCCCTTTCTATCTAAGCAAGCTTTACAATTCTGCCCTACTTTCCATGTAGTTGAAGGCCTTTATAACTTTTAAAACTTGACAAATAAACTGCCACTCTTAGTGACATTCAAATCCTTGAAAAGTAAAGATTTCTGGAAGATTTATTAAACTCTGCGGGCAGCAGGAATAAGAGAGTGTGTACCAAGACTTCTTTGGTTCTCTAGCTCTGCCCATAGGATCTCTATATGTGGTCAAATAAAACCGGATTGATCTTTCATCTTCAATGGTAGTCACAAATACTTAAAGAGCTTGTGTATTACCCTTACTGATCAAAGAAGGAGCAGAATAGTGACAAAATGCTGGAGGATGGTTCTTTCTCATTCCATGCCTGATACCTATCAGGAGATACTAAATTCAATCTGCCAGAGACTAGCACATTCACTAATGTGCTTTTCACACTCTGGGATAACTGAAAAGACTGTGAGAGGGTTAGGACCTGGGGCCAGATTGACTCTTGAGACTATGATGAGGCAGTAATGCTGACTCCTGGATTATACAAATCCTATACATTTTTCAAGATCCAAATGAAGATTAATCTCTAGGTCTTCCTCTACTCTTGGTTTCCTTATGTTTTAAATTTCTATGAAACACTGTCTATTCCACTCATTTGCCAGGGTCATATTCACATTGAAATTTAACCAACTTCTGTCATATTTCTATCTTATGTCATGTGTATGTCTTATATCAAATAAATAGTAACCTTCTGGTGAAGGTTTCTGAAGGAATTTCTAATCTAATTTGTTCTTCACTCAAATTATTAACCACTAATCAACTGAACCAACAGCATTTAAAATTTTCCTTTGCATATAAGAATGCCTGTTCTGTATTAAGGGCAAAATAGACTATCGTCTTGTATTACCATATAATAATCTTAAGACTTTACTTCTGCAAATAACAGCTGAATACTTAGGAGTAGACAGATGACACAATTTTCTTCTTTGCTTTATTATTTTGTATTTCTGAGCTTATATGTTAAAAATTTGTGGCCTATTACTTCCAAATAAGAAACCAGCAAATTAATTTATGAATACTGGAAGTAAGAAAGTGTTAAATCCTAATGGACACTTGAGTGAAAAGTTTAAAATTAATATTTTTAGACTTAAAAAAAAATCCCTATCTGGAAAAGCTGGACATGTGAAAGAAACTATATTTGGGTCCTTCAAAAGTATAGCACTAACGTCAAAAGAAGAAGAAGAAAAAAAAAAACCCAGCAGATAGAGGTTCTAGGACCTGCAGAACACTCTTTAATTAATAATAAAGCCTGTCCAAGTACTAAATACAATTACACTAGGCAGGTGACCCATATTAGTGACAGAACAACACTCACTTTTCTAAAGCTAAAATATGCTACTTATATGGAGGGAGGTGATACTGAGTAGTTGTTAGGTGCTGATGTAGAGAAGCAGAGAGATCAATCTAGTTCGTATGAGTTACAGAATAGAGAATGTTCTCAGCTAAAGAAAGTGTTGAATTAAAAAACTGGTCCACAGAGGCAGAATTACAACCAATGACAAGATTTACAAATTACATCATGTTCAAGTATAATAAAGACAAAAACAAATGTTTATTTTTTTTTTTTAATTTCTAAAACCAAAACTTACCTGTTAGTACTTCTTTATTAGTCTAAATTTATTTTTTAAAAGTCTTTAAACATACATTCAGGACAAAAATAAAGTTCCAAAGTTTTAGGAAGCCATACATTAATTTATAATTATCTGTATATTTTGAGACCAATGTTAAGAGTTATATACACTAGCACCTCTTAAAAGAAATGTTTAGCCTGGCATGGTGTCTCATACCTATAATCCCAGTACTTTGGGAGGTGGAAGTGAAAGGATAGCCTGAGCCCATGGGTTCAACTCCAGCCTGGGCAACTTGGAGAGATCTCATTTCTACAATAAATCAAAAAACAGTCAGGTGTGGTGGTGTATGCCTGTGGTTCCAGCTACTTGAAAGGCTGAGGTGCAAGGATTACCTGAGTCCGGAAGGTAGAGGCTGGGGAGGCCATGAGCGGGCCACTGCACTCTAGCCTGGGTGACAGTGAGACTCCGACTCAAAAACAAAACAAAATAAAACAAAAGAAATGCTTATATACCTCATCTACAACACTAGCCTGTAGCACAAAGCGTCCATACAACGCCATTAAAAAACAAACAGATACACTGAAACAGAAAAAAACTCTAGTTTGAATATAATAAATTGTACCAAGAGAGCTCTCTCCCATTATCCTTTAGGACAATTAGAGAATTCTTTCAATTTATATCCTCAACCCAGCAGGTACAGTTTAATAAAATAACTTGAATTGCTAAGTCCTAAATTAAAACATCACTTACAATACTTTCCTAGTTAACTACAATTTTCTTCTTTTAGCAATTATTAATTTCTTAAGATGAATTGTTTTTATGAGTTCCATAGTGTTAGTATATTCCAATAATAAATTTATTATTATATAATTTATCATTTCATACATAATTAATAAACATCTATCTAAAAAACTTAAAATATGCCTTCAATATAGACAAATTCTGTTCTTAAAAAGAAGCACTCAGTAAATTTTCTTCCGAATTCACTTCTCCAGAAGCCCAGTCCTTAAGGAATTCTGGAGTCTAGCTATGTTGGCATCCAGTGCTGCAAGGCCATTTCTGAAGTCTTGTTCATCACAAGAAGTGAACGTTGAAAAAGAAGAGATGCTCCAGTCAGACGTCAAGTCAGAATTTAAAAAACTACCATCACAGACATTATTGTCTTTCACTTGAATGCTGTTGCTGTGACAAGCTGATGGGTCATGACATGCAGCCTGTTCCTCTGGATCCTCAATGGCAGCAGGGATCTTACCAATTGCTTCCTTTATTTTCTTAAGGAGCTGTTTGTCCTTTGTATCAGCTGCTACTCTGCAAAGTTTTTCAGGTGTATCTTCCACTTCCTTTATCAAAGAAGAACAAACTATGGGCATACATAGTTTAGTTTCTTTTTCAAAGACAAGTCCACTGTTGCTGACTAGCTGTGTTGTAGCTGCACTTATCTGTGGCTGCGGGGATATTCTCTTAGAAAGTGGTGATTTCTTATTAGAAGTGCTTCTGGCGAAAGGAATGTAAATTGTATTATCCAAATTATGCTCATCTTCTATTAAAGTCATAGTTTCACTTCCTTCATCAGAACCCCGTTTTGAAAGTGTAGAAATTATTCCAGGCGCAGATACTTCTTCCATGTCCCTAGTGTTGCTATGCTGAAGGCCTTTGGAGGGCTGAACATTTTCATAAGGCCTGTCTAGCTCTGTGATTTCCTCATTTTTAATCATAGAAAGTGGCTCTGAATGTATAAAACTGTGATTTGCTTCTAACTTATTTAGGTAGCTCATTATGGAAGTGTGAGCAGGAGCTGGGTCATGCTGAAGTTGTTTATCATGAATGTTCAGAAGTGATTTAGTAAGGTTATTCCCAGGTTTGCAGTGAATGCTGTCCATACTAAGATCTGCGAGAAGCTTTGCCATACTGTTCTGTAAAGTTCTGTTAAGAAGAATTTAGTACACTAAATATTATTAATTTTTTACTGTTTTTTTCATTCACTTATATATACCTCCATCTTAAAAAAAGGATTTGAGGCATGCACCTGGTTCTTAATATGAAAACAAGCAACAAAAAGTACAGTATCACAGAATATGCTTTAGCAAGAGTAAATTAAAATAACAAATGATAAAATATCTTGGTCTGTATCAAATTTATTATTATGTCTAAAAACAGAAGCTCAGAATTTTTTTTATTTTTTAGCATGGAGATGCTTCATATGGAGCAGCACTATAAATTAAGCCTTACAGTAAAAAATCAGCCTCATATAGGTAGGCTAAGAAACAAAGGAAAATATAAAATACATAATTCATTTGTTATGAATTCTGTTGGAAATTAAGTTATTTTCCTACACACACACACACACACACACACACACACACACAAACTAGAAAAAAAGGATGATTAGATATAACTATCTGGCATAATAGGTATAAGCAACAGCTAGGTACCAGAAAAGTATATATGGAAAACTACACAGAGTTTGATGAAAGTATAAATGAAATCAAATTCTAGTGCAATCATTAGCTGTGGTATTGGGCAAGTCACTTAACCTTTCTAAATCTCAATTTCCTCCACTGTAAAATAAGATATAAGAGTAAAACACCAGCATCCGTGTGTTCATTGTGCACAATTCACAATTGCAAAGATGTGGAATCAACCTAATACCTATCAACTCATCAGTGGATAATGAAAATGTGGTATACATACACCAGGGAATAATACTACACAGCCATAAAAAAGAATGAAATCATGTCCTTTGCAGCAACATGGGTGGAGCTGGAGATCACATCATCCTAAGTGAACTGACTCAAAAACAGAAAACCAAACATAGCATGTTCTCACTCGTGGGAACTAAATGGTCACAAAGTTGGAAATAATAGACACTGGGGACTCCAATAAGGGAGGAGGGGGTAGGGGGTTCAGAAACTACCTAGGGGCCGCAATGTTCACTTTCTGGGGAATATGGGCCACTTGAGACCCAATCCCCACCACTACACAATATGTCCATGTAACCAATACATATGTGCACCCCCTGAATCTAAAAATTAAAAAATATATAAGGGTAAAGTGCTTAGTGCAGTTTCAGTCTAAATGCGTGTTCATTTGATGGCAGCTTTTATTATTAGTCCCATTAAAGCCATTTTATTCCAAGCCATTAATCTATTTAAATTTAATCATATATGGTCTTACAAATCAACGAGAAAAAGCATACAAATTTAAACAAAGATACAAAGGATATCAACAGGTAATTAATAAAAATACAACTAGCCAATAAACGTGTTTTAAAAGTTCAACTTTTAATCAGATAAATTCAAAATTTTTAAATGTGATTTTTTTTGGCTTATCAAACCAGCATGCTGGTTTGATAAGCCAAAAAAATATCCTCTGTTAGAGATGCTTAGAGAAGCAGGTACTACTAATGGGAGTATACTCATACAATGGCATAGCTCTTCTGGAGAGCAAATGGGCAATATATTTCAGAAGATCTATGTACCTCACACCCTTTGACCTACCAACTTGCACTTGTAAAAATATATCCTACTTATCTACACAAAGGTTGTAACCAGATATATTTACAAAGATATTATTTATAATATAAAATTGATAGAAAGATATATCTTATCTTCAAAAAGTGGATTGACTCAGGTAAATTATGGTATAACTGCATCATAGTCACTTATAGTAATGTAAAGAATATTTTTATTGATACGGAAATTTTCACTATATAAGGTTAAATTAAAAAGAGTAGGACATAATAATATAGACTACTACTTTTAAAGAATAGTCACACACATCAACATTTACTATAAGAAGAAAATCTAAACTATTAGCAGTAATTACATCTCTGGCTATAGACTAAATGGTTTACTCCTACAAAAGGAAAAACAAATTTTTTCCAACTGGGCTTATGCTGTCCTCTTAAACATGCTGTCTCCTGATTTCAGATTGCTCTTCAAATGGCAATGGGTCCTGTCACTTCTTTTCATACCTCTCTCAGGAACGTAATAAGGAGAGTGACACCAGCAAGGTAAGAGTTTCCTGTCTTCAGTCTCTCTCACAGAAATCTAACCAGCAACCATCCACAGACAAGTATACCTTCATGCATACCCCAGAACTCAGAAGTAAGGCTGAGACATCCTCTTCAACCACAGAATTGAGAAAAGCTGCAAGCATCACACTTCCAGACTTTAAACTTCTATAAGGCTACAATAATCAAAACTGACTGGTACTGGTACAAGAACAGGCATATAGACCAACAGAACAGGATAGAGATTCTGGAAGCAAAATCTCAATTTCTCAACCAACTCATCTTTGACAAAGCCTTCACTAACAAGCACTGGAAAAACAGGCTGGTTACATGCAGAAGATTAAAACAGGAACCCTACCTATCATCATACACAAAAATCAACTCTAAATGGATCAAAGACCTAAATGTAAAACCTCAGACTATAAGAATCTTAGAAAACGAAAAAAAAAAAAAAAAAAATCTTAGAAAATGCAGGAGACACCCTTATGGTAATCAAAGTAGGCAACCAATTCCTGATGTCCACATGCCATAAGACAGACAAATGGGACTTCATTACACTGAAAAGCTTCTGCAAAGCAAAATAAACTATCAAGAGAGCGGGAGACAGACCACAGCATGGGAAAAAGTATTTGTCAACTGTATATCTGACGAAGGCCTAACATCCAGGATCTACAAAAAACTAAAACGTGCCAAAAGGAAAAATACAAACAGCCCCATTAAAAAGTAGGCAAAAGATACTTCTCAAAAGAAGCCATACAGGCAGCCAGCAGACACATGAAAAAGTGCTCAGCCTCACTAATCATCAGAGAAATGCAAAGCAAAACCACACTGAGATACCACCTAACCCCAGTAAGAATGGCCATCATTGAAAGAAAAAACAAAAAAAAAACCAAAAACAGATGCTAGAGAGGATGCAGAGACAAGGGAACACTTCTGCACTACTGCTGGTGGGAATACAAACTAATTTAACCTCTGTGAAAAACAGTGTGGCGATTTCTAAAAAAAACTAGAAATTGGCCTTCCATATGACCCAGCAATCCCCCTTCTGGGAATATACCTGGAGGAATTCAAATCATTCTACAAAAAAGATACCTGCACATGCAGGTTTACTGCAGCACTATTCACAATAGCAAAAACATGGAACCAACCATGCTGCCCATTGAAACTGAACTGAGCCGAGCTCGGTGGCTCAACCTGTAATCCCATGCCTTGGGAGGCTGAGTTGAGTGGATTGCCTGAGCCCGCGGGCTCGAGGCCCGCCTGGGCAACTTGGCGAGACCTCATTTCTACAATAAATCAAAAAAATTAGCCGGGCATGGTAGTGCATGCCTGTAGTTCCAGCTATTTGGAAGGCTGAGGTGGAAGGATCACTGGATCCCAGTAGGTCGAGGCTGAGGTGGCCGGGAGTGGCCACTGCAGTCCAGACTGGGTGACAGAGTGAGACTCCAACTCAAAAAAAAAAAGAAACTGGACTGGATAAAAAAATGTGGTAAATATACATGATGGAATATTATGCAGCCATAAAGAAGGACAAACATATGTACTTCACAGCAACTTGGATGAATTTAGAGATCTATCACTGAAACAAAGAACTGAGTACCACATGTTTTCACTCAAAAGTGGACCCTAAACATTTGCCATAATACTATAAGAAAGGAACTGGCAGCAGCAGGACACTGCAGAGTGGAAGAGCAAATAACATCAATAAGGGTACCTGATCTCAAATCAGGCAAAGTGGGAAGCAAAGGGAGGCCCAAACTTCACCTGTACAATGACTACTTGTATACCTAATCCTGAATTGCACTCCACATCTTTAAAATAAATAAATACACAAATATTTTTTTAAAAAATAGAAGGGTAAGAGGCACAGTTTCACTCTATGTCACCCCTCCCCCAAGCCTGCACAGTGCCACACAGAGGATTTCCCAGGGCCTACAGTTTTCACAGAGGGAAAGAGAGCTGGAGGTAGATATCTGTCTTTCCCAGCATTCTAGGATGTTTCACAGAAGGCCCACTTCTGCTTGCCCCACGTGTTTCAACAGGGTTAGACTACCTGAGTTTAGCTAGAAACAAAGAAGGAGGGGGTGGGACTCACAATAACTACAGCACAGATCTTGGTGATGGCTGTGCATTGCAACCAATAAAAGTACCCGACTGGTCTGATCAGTCAATGGCATTGCTCTGCAGAAAGCAATCCACAGGTCTGCCAGGGTTGAGTCCCTTCAAGCTACCACATTCAAACCTTCCCTAAGACTTAAGAAAACAATCCCATTTAAAATAGCAAAAACAAAGTAAAATAAAATACTTGAGTATAAATTTAAACAAGTAGGTTAAGATCCATATACTAAAAACCAAAAAGCACTGATAAAAGAAATTGAAGAAATCATAAATAAATGGAAAGATTTCCTGTGCTCATGATTGGAAGAATACTGTTAAAATGTCATACTACCCAAAGCAATCTACAGATTCAATGTAATTCCTATCAAAATTCCAATGTCATTATTATTCACAGAAACAGAATAAACAACCCTAAAATTTGTATAGAACCATAAAAACTCCTGAACAGCCAAAGCAATCCTGAGCAAAAGGAACAATGCTGGAGGCATCACACTCCCTAATCTCAAAATATATTATAAAGTGATTGTAATTAAAACAGCATGGTGCTGACATAAAAACAGAAACACTGACCAATGGAACAGGACAGAAAAACCAGAAAGAAACCTATGCATTTATGGCCAATTGATTTTTGACAAAGATGCCAAAAACACAAAATGGGTAAAACTCTTTTTAATAAATAATGATGAGAAAACTGGCTACCCATATACAGAAGAATAAAACTGGATCCTTATCTCACAATGCATATAAAAATCAACTCAAAATGGATTAAAGACTTAAATATAAGACCTGAAACTATAAAACTACTAGAAGAAAGCATAAGGGGAAAGCTCCATGACCGTAGTCTGGGCAATAATTCTTTAGATGTGACTCTGCAAGTACAGCTATTAAAAGCAAAAATAGACAAATGGACTTGAATCAAACTAAAAAGCTTTTGCATAGCAAAGAATACAATTAAGAAAGTGCAGAGACAACCCACAGCATGGGGCAATATTAGAAATCCATATTTTGACAAGGTTTAATATCCAAAATATACAGGAGGTATCAAAAAATGTATACACACTTTAAGTATAATGTTTGCTAAAAAGATGGTGTTAATCAAATGAATGCCAGCATCACCATGTGACAGGCAGGACAGTCAAAGAAAATGACAGAAGCACAGCTGAGTGAACATCACACTACACACTGCTACCATAATTTAATTCAACTTTGAAAAGTAATTCATAGATAACATGTCTAAAAATGTATATACATCTGTATAAGAAACTTACACAACTCAATAGTAAAAAACCCAAATAACTCAATAAAAAATGGGCAAAGGACCTGAACAGACATTTCTTAAAAAGGCATTTTTAAATGGCCAACAGATCTAAGAAAAACTGCACATCATCACTAATCATTAGGAAAACACAAATTAGAACCACAATGTGCTATTACACATCTGTCAGAATGGCTATTATTTAAGAAGAAAGATAACAAGTACTGGCGAGGATATGGAGACAGAGAACCCTTGTATGCTATTGGTAGGAATGTAAATTAGTACAGTTACTACAGGAAACAGTATGGGAGCTCCTCAAAAATGTATAAATAGAACTACCATATGATCCAACTATCCTACTTCTGGGTATATAGCCAAAGGAGTTGAAATCAATATGCTGAAGATATCTACTCTCATGTTAACTGCAGCATTAGTCACAATAGCCAGGATATGGAATCAACCTGTGTCCTTTAATGAATGAACAGATAAAGAAAATGTAGCATATATACATAAAATGGTATATTACTCAGTCTTAAAAAATCAGGAAGTTCTGTCACTTGTGACAACACGGATGAACCTGGAGGACATTATGATAAATTATCTACACTTACCACAATATAAAGGAATCAGGCACAGAAAGACAAATGCCAAACAATCCCACTTACATGTGGAATCTAAAAAAGTCAAACTCATAAAGTAGAGAATAGAATAGGAGTCACCAGAGACTAGAGGTGGGGGAAGTAGGGGGCAGAAATCAGAAAAAAGGGAGGTGTTGGTCAAAGGTTAAAATGTTTCGGACAGGAGAAATAAGTTTTTCAGTTCTATTGCACAACAGGGTGACAATGTATTATATATTCTAACATTGCTAAAAAAGTAAATTTCAAATGCCTCACTACAAAATATGGTGAGATGATGGATATATTAGCTTGATTTAATCACTCCACACTGTATGCATATATCAATACATCACTGAATCCTATTAATATAATTAAGATAATATTAATTTGCCAATTAAGATAAAAAAGAAGCCAATGAGCTAAAGTAAGCTAAAATATGCTAGAGTAACATATCTTTAAAGGAATGCTGTAATGAATAATGACCCACTAATTAATTTGATCAGACTGCATATTAAAATTTTAATTTTTACTTATTTTTAGAAAAGGAATATTTATATTGAGTTTCAAGACTTTAACAAAAATGTTATCTCTTCTATGAACAAAACCAGAGATGAAGAAAGGAAGGAAGGAACAATGACAAAAAAAAGTTAATCTCTGGAAATTAACAGCAATTACTAAGTTTCTGATGTATAAGCAGAATATGACTCACCATTGCCTCTGAAATTAAAAGAAAAATCTCTAAGATTCAAAGAAATGTATATAAGCATCTAAATACTAGGAAGTGGGAATATTGGTGCTTCTATTATACATGATACTGCTAAACACAATGATTTTTAATGCTTAGAAAACCAGCACATTTTTTTTTTTTTTTTTGAGTTGAAGTCTCACTCTGTCGCCCAGGCTGGAGTGCAGTGGCCGCTCCCAGCCACCGCAGCCTTGCCTGCTGGGCTCCGGCAATCCTTCCGCCTCAGCCTTCCAAGTAGCCGGAATTACAGGCGTGAGCTACCACGCCCGGCTGATTTTTTTTTTTTTTTTGATTTATTGTAGAGATGAGGTCTCGCTGCCCAGGCGGGTCTCGAACCCGCGGGCTAAGGCAATCCACTCACCTCAGCCTCCCAAAGGCACAGGATTACAGTCTAAGCCACTGAGCCCAGTGAAAACCAGCACATTTTCATAACAACAAATGCAAGACCCTTTTTAGGCTACTTGTAAAAATATACTAATTTAAATAACTACTAGCACTTGTAAGAGTGTTCTTTGAAGCTATTATATAAGAATATTTACTAATTTACTGAAAACACTGATTCTCCTCACATTTTAATGGTAGGATATGGTATATTAAAATCTGAAAAAAATGATAATGGTACTTTTCAAAATCTTAATATTAAAGACTGGATAAGGAAAAGAAAGATGGTCTGGAATATTTGTTTAGAACTTGTACGTGTACCTTTCAGTTCCAATACCACTGTCCAAAAGTCTGAGAAAGGTATTAGTGCAGTGGCACACACACCGCCACCCCAGCATCAACCTGCTAGGCTCCAGCTATCCTTCCACCTCAGCCTTCCAAGTAGCCGGAACTATAGGCATGCATTACCATACCCAGCTAATTTTTTGATTTATTGTAGAGATAAGGTCTCACCAAGTTGCCCAGGCTGTTCTTGAACCATGGGTTCAAGCAATCCCCTGACCTTGGCCTCCCAAAGAGATAAAGTTGGTGTCTTACTCTGCCACCCAGGATGGAGTGCAGTGGCATGATCACAGCTCACCACAGACTCAAACTCCTGGGTTCAAGTGATCTTCCCACATTAGCCTCCCGAGTAGCTAGGACTACAGGTATGCACCACCATGCATGGACTATTCTGGACATTTTTATAAATGGAATCATGCAATATGTGGTGTGGCCCTTTGTTATTGATTTATTTTACCATAAACATGTGACACGAACAAAGTATCACACCAAATTACTCCACACAAGAGACACTTTTCTTTGGAGACTTTACAAAAGCTTTCATAAGAAAGGATACTCTACCCAGCACTTTGGGAGGCCAAGGCGAAGATTGCTTGAGCCCAGTAGTTTGAGACCAGCCTGGACAACATAGTGAGACCTTATCTCTATTTTTAAATTAAAAAAAAAAGAGAAAGGATACCCTATTACTTTACTTTGAACAAGACTGGTATAAGCCAATGTTTAGAAATTCTGACTACAACCTAATCCATTGTAATTCTACCAGAATACAAGAACTGTCTTGTTTTTCCCATTGTTAAATGAGTTTAAATGAAATTATTCTATGTACTATAAATGGGGAGGAGGCAATAGTTCTATATGAATAGATTATTAAAATAATTTCAAATATGTTTATAAAACTAAATTAATAATTAAGCATTACATAAAATGTTCCTCCTTCATCTATTTCCCTAAAAGTTTATAATTCAAATTTGGGAAGAAAAGTTCATAATTCAATATGAATCTGTTTCTTGGAAGTAAAAGGAACACTTTTATATTCAGGATTGTTTTGTACTTAGAAACTACGAACTTGCAGGATCATTCAAAAATATGGTCAGATTTGATGATCTTCATGCCTAAAATAACTGATTTCTCCTCTAGGATTTTAAAAAGTAGTTGAAAATCCGATTCTTAGCAAATGTCTCAAAAGAAAACTGAACTTTGTAAGGGAATATCATATAAAAAGTGAGTGAGGCAATCTCATTTCAGAAAAAACTTGTTAGGGAATGAAGGGATCTCAGGGGCTGCCGCCAACTCCCTCATTTTACTGATGAAATGAAGAAAATGAGGCTTAAGTAGTTTAAAATTGTATGGCATGAGGGCTTACCATGCTAAGTGCTTTTCATGAATTACTTCTTAACCCCTCCTCCAACAACTATTCATGTCCCCAATGTACAGCTGAGATTTAGAAAAGTTAGACAACCTGCTCAAAGTTACTCAGCTAATATGTGACAGTCAATACTCCATTCAGCACTATCTAGTTTCAGAGCCAGAGAGTTTAATCACTTTGCTGTGCAAGTCTTCAGTTTTTCAGCCTGGAGTCATATGGCTATTAGCATTTAGCTTGATTTGGAATTTCTAAACTAACCTAATTGGAACTGAGGAAAACAGCATTAGAAATGAGCAAAAACATTGAAAAAATAGGAAAAAAGGGTGCAGGAGAGACAGCACGTCTAACATAACTTTGAAGTTTATAAAAGCATCTAATAAAAAAAGGCATGTTATTCAAACAAATTCAGTTGTACCTGGTTAACTCTCTCAGTCGAGTCACCTCTGCATCACGCTGACGTAATGTTATCCCCAGTATCTGATTTTCCTTTTCAGCAGTTTCTAACTTAAACTGAGACGTTTTCACATTGACTAAGGCTTCCTCCAATTCTTAAAAAAAAAAAAAAGTGATCACCTTGGACAGGAATTAGCTATGAGAATGAACAAGCTCAGTTCAATTAGCAAATCTCCATAATGCTTTTTTTTTCTTCATTACTCTGTTCAGTTATCTTTATCACAAACATTTTACATACAGCTATTTCAAAGTATTGACTTAATTAGAACCATCCCTTTGGTTCATAAATAAATGTGTTTTTGCTAGTAAAAAAAAAAACAACTTTGTTTCCTTATTCTTTTGAAATAATGTGACCATAACTACTGTCTAAATACATACCAATTTTTATTCTTGTTATCTCAATGTCAAATTGCTGTTTATTTTCAAGTATAGTTTGATCTTTCTCTTTAAATATATTAGTAAATCTTTTGTTTTCATCTTTCTGATTTTCAATCACTTTTAAGAGCTCTTCATTTTTACTCTGTAGTAGTTCCTGGCTCTTTATTGACTCCTGTAATTGATTTTGCAGAGACATGTTCAATGACTGAAGAGAAAACACTGTAAGACAAAACAGACCAAATGGTTGTGCCCCCAGTTTAAAAAGTACAAGCCTAGAAAAAAAAAATCTGTTTCTTATAAAGGAAAGCCCTGAAATGCTTTGATTTTGCTTAACAATTATATCCATAAGCAGCTCCATATAAATACTACATATATTTTTAAAAATTGATTTGCAAAAGTCATACATTTCTTCTACAATTCATATTTTGAGCATTAAACTTTTTTACCTTTTTAAATGAAAAAATAATGCATGTATAAAGTAAAAAAATATATAAACACCACAAAATACCAATGATACCAAATGATTCTCAATGAAGAATCTCCCTCCCACTCCACTTCTCTCCCCTCAGAGACAATCATTATTAATTTTAGTATCTTTCTGGAAAACATCTTTGCATATAGTAAAAAAAAAACTATATAAATATATATATAAAATATATAAATATATATACATACACATATATTATACACATTCTTTTTTATGGTTATAAAAGTACACAGCACCATCTATTTAGCAAATACAATCTTGAGGGAATGCTTACTATGTGTGAGGCACTGTAATAGAATCTAATCTTCTCTCATGGAGAAGATTACAAATAAGTAAACAATAATAATACATGTTTTCAAAGAAAGAATAAGATAAATGGACAGAGAATAAAAAAAGGTTATTTAGAATGGCAACCACTGATCCCACTTGCCCTCTTGGCCTCTTCTCTCTCCCCCACCCCATCTTTTGTTCACAGTGGAACCCAGAGTGATGTTTTCTGAAATTACTCTGGTAAAATTGAATACTTTTATGAAGTGCTCATTCTGTTGGGTGCTCATATTCTTATTCTTGCTTTGTAAGAGATATTTACATATTAAGAAGATTAAACCTTTGTCATGTTACACATTACAAGAATGTTTCCCCATTTTGTTGATGCTTTTGAATGTATTTATTTTTGTTGTGTAGAAATTAAAAAATTTTTCTGGAGACAAATTCTATCAATCTGTTCCTCTGTAGCATACGAATTTTTGCCAGGTTTAAGAAAAGCTCCAAAAAAAGGATTTCATCTTTTCTTCTAGTACTATTACAGTTTTTTTCATTATTAAGCTCAGTGATCCATAAGAACAATTTGGTAATATCTGCCACAATTACAACTGTATATACCCTTTGGCTCAGCAATTCTATTGCTATAAGTCTATCCTACAAAAATGTTAACATCTGGGCCAGGTGCAATAGCTCATGCCTGTAATCCCAGCACTTTGGGAGGCTGAGGCAGGAGGATTGCTTGAGCCCAGAAGTTCAAGACTAGCATACACAACATAGTAAGACCTTGTCTCCACATACACACAAGAAAAAAATCAGCTAGGAATGGTGGCACATGGCTATAGTCCCAGTCGATCGAGAGGCTGAGGCAGATGAATCACTTGAGACCAGAACCTCAAGGTTGCAGTGAGCCATGACTGTGTCACTACACTCCAGCCTCAGTGACAGAGTTGAGATCCGCCCATTCAAAAATAAATAAATAAATATTAACATATGTGGACAAAGACATGTGCCAAGATTTTCACAGATGTGCTTGCAATGAGAAAAAAGGGGACAGTTCCTAGGCAGCCAGTGGACATTAAATATGTTATGGTAGAGATGCATAGGCAAAATATCCAAGCAGTACTTAAAGAGAAAGAAGCATATTTATGTATTTTGATAGAAGAAAAATGTCCATATATGCTAAGTAAATAAATGGAAGCTGCAGAAGAATATACTCAGTGTGATCTCATTTTTAAGAAAGAAAAAGTACATATATAGTACCATTTGTGCTGGCACATAGTAAGTATTTGGTAAGTATTTGAAATAAATAAATTCAAATAAATCAATTATATATGAACAGAAGATACATAAAAGGAAAAACCCTTTTTAAAAAATAGAAGTGCATTGCTGGGAAGTGATAACATGGATCTTTTATTTCTTGTATTTCTGTACAATGTCTACACGCATAGCACAGTGCACTGTGTCCATGTTAATCACCTCTGTATATTCAGATTCTAATACAGTGCCTCATACACAGTAAACACTCACTCAAAGCTGTATTTGCAAAAAAAAAAAAAAAAAGTGCCATATACCTTTATAGCCATGAAAAAGAATGTGATAGTTCTAAGTGCTGACACAAAAAAGTCTTATAGAAAAACTAAGGCAAAGTTAGGTTCTGCACAATTTTTTGTTTGTCTACTTAGACAAAGTAGTTAAGAAAGCTGTTATTTATCAACATTTTCAGTCTCAAAAAATTTAACATCAATCCTTAAAGTTCTTTTACCTACATTCAAGACTGCAATCCACAGTACCAGATGACTTCTGAGTTTTTTCTTGTTCTCTAAGTTGCTGATTCAAAATTCTCAACTGTCTAAAGTAAACAATGAAGAATTATAAATGCAAGAATCCCAAGCCCATTTAGCAGTATACGTGTGATAGCCTATCAAAAAAAGATAAAACACAAATAATAGCACCCGCTACCCACTAGGACCTCAGAAGTTCACCTCATTCCCAAAAGACAAAAACAAAATAAGCAAAATCATATTACTATTATTAAGGAGCCTGAGAGAATATTTTTTTAATTGGGGAGGTCTCACTCTGTCATTCAGGCTAGAGAACTGTGGCATGATCATAGCTCACCACCTCAGCCTCAACCTCCTGGGTTCAGGCAATTCTTCTACCTCAGTCTCCTGAAAAGCTAGGACTACAGGTATGTGCCACCACGTCTGGCTAATTTTTTAATTTTTTGCAGAGATGAGGTCTCACTACTTTGCCTGGGCTGGTCTCGAACTCCTCTCAAGCAATCCTTCCACCTTGGCCTCCCAAAGTGCTGAGATTACAGGCATAAGCTGTTGTGCCCAGTCCTGAGATAATTTTTAAAAGATTGCCTGGTAAAGAATAAGCCACCCATCTCCCCATCTCTTTCTTTCTTTTGTTCTATTTTTTTCAGTGATTTCTTTAGATTTTTTTCCCTATTTCTTTCCTTTCCTATCGCCTCTTGCTATTTTCTTCTGTCTTCTTTCTGTATATCTTCATTATGGCAATCATCTACTTTTTTTTTTTTTGAGTTGGAGTCTCACTCGGTCACCCAGACTGGAGTGCAGTGGCCGCTTCCGGCCACCGCAGCCTCAACCTGCTGGGCTCCAGCGATCCTTCCGCCTCAGCCTTCCGAGTAGCTGGAATTACAGGCATGCGCTACCACACCCGGCTGATTTTTTGTTATTGTAGAGATGAGGTCTCGCTGCCCAGGCGGGTCTCGAACCCGCGGGCTCAGGCAATCCACTCACCTCAGCCTCCCAAAGGCGCGGGATTACAGGCTGAGCCACCGAGCCCGGCTCATCTACTTTTTTTTAAAGATCTGTTATCACTATAAACTAGAATACTGCTACAGGCACTGACTGCTATCAGACATCTATCTGCTTGATGTTTGTCTCATGCTGAAAAAATTGGGAAAGACAAATTTATGCTTCTAATAATTTATTTACTAGATGGAAAAGTTAATAGTCTTAAGTAATAAGAATGTTAATACAATGCATGTTTATCCGACAATGAACCTCATAATATGGAGTTGCTTCACCAAGAGAAACATACAAAAGTGTTTTCTTTACTTTAAGAAGTTATTGCTTAGAAAAAAAATTATCCCCATTATCTTTCCAGAACTATTTACCTGAAAATATTTCCCCTGAATATATTATTTTTTCACAAACCTAAAATAATAGTACCCTACTTCATATCACTCACATGTACTAACTCTAGACTGATTAAAGTACTAAGCATAAAATATACAAACAAAACCCAACTATACAAGTTTTAGGAGGAAATCTACATAATCTTGAAGTAGATAAGGCACTCCTAAGTGAAACTCAAAATGCAGCAACCACTGAGGGAAAGAATGAAAGATTAAACTATGTCAAAATTGGATACTTGTTCTAGAATTCACAGTTTGAAAGAAAATACCAGTCACATATATAACACACAAGAGGTCCATAACAATTAAAGAAGTGCTACAAATCATTAAGGCAACCCAGTAAAAAGTGACAAAGGATACAAATAAGCAGTTCACATGGAAAACAGAAATGGTCTATAAGCATATAATAAAGATGCTCAGCTTCACTAACATGAAGAACTGCAAATTTAAAAGAAGGAGATATGTTTTGGCCACAGAATTGACAAAAATACAAAGAAATAACACTTGGTGATATGATAAGGAAATAAATGACCTCAATTGGTGGCAGATAATTTATTTCTACTGGTATATGCAATTTGGATGGCAATCTGCAATCTGAAATGTCCAGCAAGATGTAAAATATTCATAATCTTTTTTTTTTTTTTGAGTTGGAGTCTCACTCTGTCACCCAAGCTGGAGTACAGTGGCATGCTCACAGCCAACCCAGCGCTGACATGCTGGGCTCTGGCAATCCTTCCATCTCAGCCTTCCAAGTAGTCAGAACTACAGGGGCAAGTTATCACACCTAATTTTTTTATTTTATTTTATTACAAAGATGAGGTCTCGCCACGTTGCCTGGGCTGGTTTTGAACTCGCAGGCTCAGGCAATCCACTTGCCTTGGCCTCCCAAAGTGCTGGGATTACAGGCTGAGCCACTGAGCCTGGACAATATCCAAAAGCTTTGACAAAATTACTCTACTCTAGATTACCTAGCATCAGATATAGTTGCACATGTGCAAAAGTATGTATCTACAGACTTGTAGATACATACAAGGATGTTCACAACAGCAATTATTTAATAGTAAGAAGTTGGAAACAATTCAAAATGTTACATAAATTTATGGCATATCCATATGTGAAATACTAATTCACAGGTATTAAAAAAAAAAAATGAGACCGCCCGGCACGATGGCTCAAGACTGTAATCCCAGCACTTTGGGAGGCTGAGGCGAGTGGGGTGCCTGAGCTCCTGCATTCGAGACCAGCCCGGGTAACTTGGTGAGACCTTGTCTGTATAATAAATAAATAAATAATTAGCTGGGGGTGGTAGTGTGTGCGCCTGTAGTTCTGGCTACTTGGAAAGCCGAGGTGGAAGGATCGCCGGAACCCAGCAAGTCGATGCTGGGCTGACCATGAGCGTGCCACTGCACTCCAGCCTGCGACAGGAGGGAGACTCCAACTCAAAAAAAATTTTTTTTTCTTTTTTGTAGAGATGAGGTCTTGCCATGTTGCCTAGGCTGGTCTGGAACACTTGGGCTCAAGCAATCCTCCCACCTCGGCCTCCCAAAGTGCTAGGATTATAGGCTTGAATCCGTATGTCCAGCCCTCATACTTGGTTTTAACAAGAATTGCTGACATTTAGGCAAATATTTCTTTTGTTCAATTCATTCATTTTTTTTTTTAGATAGCTTTACTGAGATAAAACTGACATATTAAAAACCACATAAAGTTAAAGTACTATTTTTTGTTTTGGTATGTGGTAAAACTATCATCACAATTAAGATACCTGAACCCCAAAACTTTCCCCATGCCCTTTTTCATAACCTTTCCTTCACAGACAACCCGATTTATAGATTAGTTTGCATTTCCTAGAATTTTATGTAAATAGAATCATGCAATATATACTCTTTAGCCTGGCTTCCTTCACTCAGCATAGTAATTATGAGATCCATCCATACTATTTTATGTTATCAATAGTTCCAACCTTTTTATTGTTGAGTACTCTATTGTATGAATTTAATATCATTAGTAATATCCACTCACCTACTGACAGATACTTGGGTTGTTTGTTCTCACTATGTTGCCCAGGCTGGTTTTGACTCCTGGCATCGAGCAACCCTCCTGTCTCAGCCTCCCAAAGTGCTGGGATTACAGGTGTGAGCCACTGTACCCAGCCTATATGCAGTTTCCTACTCATAATGATAAGCATCTTTTCATATTCATTATTTGATATCCATGTGTCTTCTTTGATGAAATCTCGGCTCAAATATTTTGCCTATTTTTAACCTAGGTATTTTAAAATGCATACTGACTTATTATTGAGTTGTAATAGTTCTTTGTACATTCTAGATACAAGTTCTTTTTCAGATATACTTTACAAATTTTCTCTCACCTTGTTGCTTGCCTCTTCATTTTTAGTAAATCTTTTGAAAAGCAAAAATTTTAAATTTTGATGAGTCCAATTTATTCACTTTTTCTTTTCTAGTTTATATTTGTTGTATTGTATTTAAAAAATCTTTCCAAATCCAAAACCAGCCTGAGCAACATAGTGAGACCCTGTCCCTACAAAAAAATTTTTAAAAATTAGCTGGGCCTGGTGGTGTGGGCCTGTAGTCCCAGCTATTTGGGAGGCTGAAGTGGGAGGATTACTTGAGCCCAGGAGTTAGAGGCTACAATGAGCTATGATTGCGCTACTGAACTCCAGCCTGGGCAACAGAGCTAGCCCCTAACTCAAAAAAATAAAAAAATTAAAAAAAAAAAAAGAGAGCATATTAAAACCATGATGAGATATCACTGCATGCCCATTAAAACAATTAAAATTCCAAAGACCACAGTGGTGGAACGAGAAGTTTTACAGTCTGCTGATGGGAATGTAAAATGGTTTGAACACTAAGATTTTCTTCTATGTTTTCTTTGAAAAGTTTTATAGCTTTAGCTTATATATTAAGGTCTATGTATGACACATTTCAAGTTAATTTTTGTGTATGGTATGAGGTAAAAGGTGAGGTTCATTTTTTAAAATATGGCTATCCAATTGTTTCAGCACTACTAATTAAAAAGATTATTCTTTCCTCCATTGAATTTGAGAACTTTGTCAAAAACTAATTATCCATATATGTGAGGTTTTTTCCTAGACTTCTATTGTTTCAATGATCTCCCTACTTTTATGCCAATGTCATGCCATCTTGAATACTGTAACTGTATGTCTTGAAATCAGATAGTAGTAACTTACTTCTTTCTCTACTTTGTCCTGGCTACTTTAGAGTCTTTGAATTTCAATGTAAATTTTAGAATCAACATCCTACAAAAAAGCTTGCTTGGGTTTTCATTGGAATTACATAAAAATTATAGATCAATTTGGGGAGAAGTGACATCTTTTACAAAGATGTAATATATCTTACATCTATGGATCTGGTTTATCTCTCACTTATATAGGTCTTTAATTTCTCTCAGCAACATTTTATAGTTTTCAGTGTATGTCTTAAACATTTTTTGTCAAATTTATCCTTAAATTGTTCATATTTTTATACTACTTAAATAATACTAATTTTATATTTCCTTTTCACATTGTTCATTGCTAGTACACAGAAATACAATGACCTGTTCTGATCTCATATCATATAACCATTAATAAGCTCTCTTATTAATTCTAATAGCTTTTTTGGTAGATTCTCTAGGATTTTCTACAAAGATTGTCATGTCATCTGTGAATAAGACAGTTTTACTTCTTTCCTTTCCAATGTGGCTGGCTTTTATTTTTCTTGCTTTACTGCATTGGCTAGAACCTCTAGCACAAATGTTAAATAGAAATAATAATTACTATTTTCTGGACATCATTAATGTAATTTCTAGCATATATAGATAAAAAATAAGTGGCTAAGCAGAATTTGTAAATAATGGGGTGATATGACAAATACTATTTTAAAATGTTGTGTACTGAATTTATGATTATATGATTTTAACTCAAGGAAAATAACAAATGAAGCCAGAACTGATAAATTTTCGGCAAATATTATTTCACAAAATATTATTCGTAAATAGCCCAGAATTAAGATAATAAGATATAAAAAAGGTGAAGTCTGGAATTCATATTGTCAAAACTACTAACACATTCTAGTCTATAATCATAATTTTCACATTGTCTTAGCTGTATGTATAGATAGAACTACGTATAGATTCAACTTTCACATCTAGTCTGCTGTTTTATTTGAATTCATCTTTTGGTTGATTGGACTTTGCCATTTAAGCTTTTTGTTTTGTTTTTAAAGGAATCCAAGGGTGCTGTATTTCCTTGCATACTTGAGAATGTGACTGTTGTCCTTACACTATAAGGATAGTTAGACCACATTAGAGATTCTTGGGGCATACTTTCTCTACCTTAGGACTTTGCAAATTATATTCTACAATCTTCTAGCAATGAAAATAACTGTGAAGAGGCTGAAAAATCCAAAATTTTTCTCACTATATACAATTTTCTATTTCTTTTGAGGGTCTCTAAAAATTAATTTTTTTTTATCCTTGAGGTGTAGTAACTTTACCAGCATAAGTCTTGGTGTTGATTGTTTTGCATCATTTTGCTGGGATCTTATATATCCTATTCATCTGCTGACACAGATCTTTAGAAAATGTTCCTTTATTTATATATCTTTTAATATTGTCTTTATTCTAGATGCTCTGTCCTTGTTTCCAGGAACACCAATTGTGTTTCTTTTCCATGTGTATCATCTTCTTTATAATAATTTTTAGATCATTCTTATTCTATCTTTCTTTGTGTGATTTTCTCAAGCTTATCAACCATGCATTTAGTCAGGCTAACAAATATTTGTTAGAGTCAGTGTAAGGCACAATACCCACACTGGAAATTGAGCAGCAAACTAAAGAGTAAAAAATTCAGAGACAGCAACAAAGAACAGAGCTTACCCAGAGTTAAGAAAAGGGAGAAGGGGAGTTACTGTTTAACAGAGGACAGTTTATGATGGGGATGAAAAAACTTGGGGCATAGATGGTAAAGATAGGTACACAGCATTATGAATGTATTTATTGCCATCAAAATGTATACTTACAAATGGTTAAAAAGATAAATATTATATGAAATGTTACATATATTTTACCACAATAAAAACAAACAAATATTTTTAAAAAGAGGAGTTTAGGAAGAGCAACAAGCTAAGGTTGGTAGGACACTGAGCTATAAATTTGGGGAAAAAAACAAAAACAAAACACCCCCAAAATTTATTCTTCATATTACTTAAATTCTAGTGGACCATAATATCCCTGACTTCATGTTTGCTTGCTATTAATGATTTTTCTTTCCTTCCTTTTTTTTTGAGTTGGAGTCTCACTCTGTCGCCTAGGCTGGAGTATAGTGGTATGCTCACAGCCACCACAGCCTTGACCTGCTGGGCTCAGGTGATCTTTCCCTCTCAGCATTCCAAGTAGCTAGAACTACAGGCACATGTCACTATGCCCGGCTAATTTTTTCTTTTTTTTTTACTTGTTATAGAGATAAGGTCTTGTATTATTTTTCATTTGTTTCTAATGGGACTTTCATATTTATAATTTTTATTTTTAATTTTTCTCAGTTCACCTAACTCAATTCTCTTTTTACTGTTTTTCCTCTTTGAGCATTTTCAATCTCTCTCCCTCTAAGAGAGATCCTGTTTTCAAGTTTTCTTGGATTTTCTTTGGACAGTTTGTCTTGTGATGTTTATTGTTGACCTACCTTTGACCCTGTTGTCAGTTTATTTTTAATGTTAGGCAAAAATATCTCCTTCTAGAAATTGTTTTCTTCTCATGACTTTTGTGACGTCATTCTCCTAGTTTTCTCTTCTTCTGTTCTTTCCTTAAAATGCTGTTATTCCTCAGTAATTCCTTTGCTGTGTTCACACTGTATAGCTTCTTGATGAATATACCATTTATATGCTGATAACATATCACCTGCTTTTAATTACCACTGTTTCCAGTGCCAACAAGAGAGCCAGATCTAGAGTAAAAGCTCAATAAAAACATATTCAGTGAATAACTCCCAAGTCTACATTTCTATCTTGCATCATGTTCCTGTGCTCCAGATTTATATGTATCTCCAGATGACATAAAATACTACATTCTGCAGGTCTAAATCCTAACTGACAGGCTCTCCCATTACCTTCCTTAATTCAAAAAATAAAATGAAATAGATTTTTAAAAATCCATTCTTCCTCTAATAACTCCCATCTGAAAGAATTATGTTAACATCTATTAAATTATAAACCAGAATGCCATCCTTGACTCCTCCCATCCACTCCCATTTCATGTTTTTGTTCTGTGTAGGTACATAATGGTCTCATATTTGAGCCTAACATCAGGAGGTGGTCATGAATTCTAACTTACCCTATAAATATTAAAGCACTCTTTAGTTCCACGGCTCTTAAATGGAGGCAATACCACCCCCTACAACCCTCACCTGGACAACCATGTCAGAAGATGTATGGAAACCATCCAGTCTCATTGCTAAAATTGTCACGATGCCATTAATACAATGTACCTAGCTATATTTTTTAAGCCACAAGATGGCAATAAACTACAAGAAAATCCTGAAAGAACACTTTTCTAGCTAAAAAAGAAGTATGTCATTTCCAAATGTCTAAACAGGAAAAAAATTTTTTTGATTGAAAATGACAAAAAACACTTGAATGAACCTATGCATCCCAATTTTTATTTGTAATGAAGATTATGGATAATTTCTTCCAAATAAAGATTACCAAATGGCACAAAAATTCCTTAATCTTCTAAAAAGGAACATATTTAACAAATTCTTCATTTTTTAATAATTTAATATTTTGAAAGATCAAGTAAGCAGCAGTGGCAACAGCATACTATATAATCTTTGCCCTCCAAAGACAGCCAAATATCTCTGGTGCCAAGACTGAAGAATTAGGTTGGTTATCAAACTAATACCATTTTTAAAAATTAAAAACAAGCAGCAGCACATTTAATAGTAAGCCACATTTTCTTGAGTGGCTTATATATGAGCTCCTAAAGCAATTCTAAAATGTTCTTAGAAACAGAAATACATAAGAACCACTGATATTTCCCATGGTTACAATGTTAAAATAGATAATATTCTGAGACAAGGTTTGGCATGCTTATTTAAGAAACCAATTATTTGTTATTTCTTTAAATAATTTGCTTATTTCAATTTAAATTTTGATTTACAGTATACTCTTCTGTTCCACAAAATACACCTAAATAGTGAAGTATAATTTAGTCTCTACTTCCTAGCAGAGACATTGTAGAAGTTTACATGTTAAGATCATTGTGCTCCAAAATCAAATTGCCCAGGTTTGAGTCTTGACTCCATACCTTCTTAGTTAGATACGTAAACTTGGGAAAATTACATAAACACTCTATGTTTTGGTTTCCTCATCTATAAATGAGAATAACCTAACACTTCAGAGCTGTTGTGAAGATTTAAACAGATGACACATATGAGGAGGGACCCTAAAATATCGGAATTTACTTATAAAAATTGTGTATTTATTCCTACATGTTTAAACTTTAGTAATCTTCAAAGTACTCTCCATTTGATGCAATACAACTATCAAGATGCTTTTTCCATTGCTCAAAAGTTTCTGAACTCGTCAATTTTAGTGCTTCTGCTGTTTTTTTTGTTTCACCTCTTTCTTATTGGCAATATGTCTCCCTTTGAGGAATTTTTTTCATCCGGGGAAACAAAAAATAAAGTCACTCAGGGTGAGAATGGAGGAATAGAGAAGGATATGGGGTTCACGCTGTTTTTGTCAAAAACTGCTGAACACTCAATGTGGTGTGGACAGGTTGTTCATGTAAATCACCCATCATGAAATGGGCAAATACACTGAAAGACTCTCCCCCTCAAAATTCATTGAAGCCGAATGCAGCCTCTCACAACACTAGGTGGTACACTGATGCCAGTTCTGTTGTTTCTGGGGTCCCCCTTTATATAAAGGACAATAGTCTGACACATAACAAACTTTCAGTAAATGTTAGTTTTATCTGTTGTCCATTACTATTATTATTTCTTATTTTGAAAAATTAATACTGTTACAGGGATCCTTGGGTCAGGTCTGAAGACAATAGCATTAGAATTTAAACCTAGCAATTCCATCTTATATCATAGCATTCTCTAGGCTAATGATCTCTAGAGACATAATCCTAAGCAAGTCAATCTCACTAGGTATCGTACCTTTGCAGGTTCCAGATCTGTAAATTTAAGCTGCTCACCAATTAGGAATCCTACTTAACTGCTTTCCAGTTTCTTAAAAAATTTGCACAAGTCCTTACAGGTCCTATCTTGTACAATGTCTATAGTTCATGAAACTGTAACATTCCCTCAGGACATATTTACACTGCAGTGCTGCAGAAGCACTTGAAAATACACTCCACTTCTCTGCAAAGTACTTTAATAAACAGACACCTGAGTGTTGGTATTGGCTGGTCATCATTGAAGTATTCAAAGTTAAGATAATGTGTAGGTGACTTCTTCTGTATTTCAAGAGTAGATCTTTGGTTTATATCTTTCTTAAACAGATTAAGAATATAATTCCAACAAGACCAAAATAAAAAATATCTAAGATATTTAAATGAGTTTTTTCTGTCTAACTGTGGCAGGGCTATGCTGGTATTCTCACATACCAGGTTCTCCTTTCCTTCATGAGCATATGGGAAAATCACACGTCTGTGACTATGTATATACATACACACACTTATATACACACACACATATACATATTTTTGACCATGGTTCCCGACTTATAACTCCCATAGCCCTTGTTATTTCCTAAGTGGCTAAAATGATAAGTATATCTTTTGTTAGAGTATTTGGCCTTTTATTCTTGGTTCTGAAGCAGCTTCGGACCAGCTTCAGAATGATAAAGGTGAAAGACAGTCTTTTGTTAAACAGAATCTCTCTCTTTCTCCTGCCCTCCTTCCACCTACCCACCTACTCCTTTTCCCCCTCAAGGCAGTCCATAGAAACTAAAAATATACTCTAATCTTTCCCTGTCTTTCTGTCTTAGAACTGACCATAAGAAAATTCTCTGACCTGCTTTATCTGATTATAGGTCATAAGACCCCCATATCAGAAGGGGTCCTACCCCATACTCAAGAAGAAGGAATGCTGCACAGAGAGGCCAAGCATCTGGATAGGCCTTACTTACTGGGTTTCCCCACTCAGTCTATTAGTATGAGACCGTACTCTTTTTGTCCAGTCACATTTCTACACAGTTGTCCACCTTTCAATCATGCTTATACAATGAAGTCTCTATAAAAGGAGGAGGCAGGGTTCAAAGAGCTTCCAGAAAGCTAAAACACATGAAGTTCCTAGAAGACAGTGCACCTGGGGACGGTGCAGAAGCTCCATACCCCTTCTCCTATATTTATCTCTTCATCTGTATTCTTTGTAATACGCTTTGTAAGAAAGTGGTTAAGTATAAGTGATCCCTGAGTTCTGTGAGCTACTCTAGCAAATTAATTGAACTCAAGATAGGGGTTAGGGTAACCCTGATTTACAGTCAGTCAGTCAGATTCATAAGTAAAATAATCTAGGGCTTGTGATCAGCATCAAAAGCAGGGCTCAGTCATGTGGAACTGAATCTTCAACCTTTGAGGTCTGATGTTGCCTCTTGATAGACAGTGTTGGAGGACACCTAGCTGGTATCTGCTGCAGAACTAATGACTTGCTTGCTGGTAAGAAGAAATTCCCACACATTTGGTCATATAAGTGTTTTGTGTTGATTATTGTGGTGAGAGAGCAGAGGAAAAACAGTTTGTTTTCTAATACAACAACCCAGACTTTTCTACTAGGCAGGGCAATGTCCTTGTTTTAGCTTATACAATTTAAGCAAAGGTAGTGAGACAGTCACTTCTGGGCCAGGGCATGTATGACTGCCTCATAGTCATATTCACATTCTTTTTCTTGGAAAATATACACTGAGGCAGTGGCTTCATAAAACAAGAGTCTAAATCCTGAGTCACAGGATAAAAGAGAGCCTCCAATGGCTCAAATTGATCTTGGCATGATGGTAAAATAAACTTTCATGCTATGCCACTGAAATTTAGAAGTTTGTTACTGTAGCATAACCTAGACTAGCGCAATAAATACATGGAGGCACTTCATTTTCCTGCCTATGTACTACCAATTAGGCCACAACAGAGGTAAAATACATAACTAGCAGAGAGAAGTAACAAGTTAGAGAACTTAGAAATATAGTAAGACAGCAAATCAGCTTTCCTTATGACATCCTAGAGATCTCATCTGGCACCTTTGTTCTAGCCATGAAACATCTTTGCAAACAGACAAAAATATTCAAAGAGTGTTCTTACCTTCGTAACTGAGCATTTTCACTTCTTAATGGTTGCACGGCCAGTGCTATTTCAACTTGAAGATTTGTGTTTCCACTTACTGCTGGAAGCACAGATATACATGCCTCCACTTCTGTAACCAGCCTCTGAATTTCTGAATCCTCTATTAAAGGCAGAAGAAATGAATAAAATCAATTTTTTAAGTTATTTTTGGACAAGATTATTAGTACATATTACTAAAAAATACAATTTTATAGATATGAACATACTTGCTATAAATAAACTTGATTCAATTATTTATAAATTTATTATACAAATCCCATTTTTCACTTTTCTGCAGCCGGTATTTTCTTTCTCAGAAGTCTAAAGAAATTAAGTTCAGTAAACTACAGATTAATCTTAAATCATAGAATTATTATATTAGTGATTTTTTTCAGCTAAAAAGTCAGGAAGGAATGTGGTTTATACATATCTCTTAGTTCATACTTACCAAAGGACTACAGTCCCATGATTACTATAGGCTTTCCTATAATTGGTCACAGTATTAATATTTATAATACAACCTTTGATCCTGACATAAGCAATTTACTTTTAGGTGATTAGTTTGGCAAAATATTGAGTAAAGGTCTGCTAAGATAAGGTTTCATTATTTAATTTTCTAAAGTAGATTTAATACAACCAGCCACACTTCACTTGATGTGACAACAGAAGGTTGTTATTAATTGTGGAGAGTTATGTTTTTTGGAGGTAGCAAACAGACACAGGTACAGAAGTAGGTAATAGTTCTTGGTCCCTTTATTCCCATTCAAATTTTCTGTGGGCTGAAAAGTCTTAAAATTATATATTAACTTTCTGTTATCCAAAAGAAGTTGAAAGTATATTCTAAATTACAAAAGTGTATTTGATTTGACAGGTATTTTAACATAGTGATGAAAAGCACATGCACATAGTAAACAACTGTGCCCAACTACCAAACAGTCTTCTACCAATCTTTTGTAGAGTGGTTTCATTCATGAGCTTTGAAGGCAGAGACTTGGGCTCTCCTACTTTCCGGAGATATAACCTTGGTCAAATTACTTTTTTTTTAAACAAATTAATATGTTATAAAAGTTATTTAAATTGACAAACAGAAATTATATAATACTTATCATGTAATATGTATACATTTTGGAATGGTTAAATTTAGCTAATTGACATATGTGTCACCTCACATATTTATCATCTTTTTGTGGTGAAAACACTTAAAATCTACTGTCAGGAATTTTAAAGAATGCAATACATTATTATTAACTACAGTCACCATGTTGTACAACAGACCTCTTGAACTTATTCCTCCTAACTGAAAGTTTATCCTCTGACCAACATCTAAATTTCTTGACTCTTGAAGCCCAGAGTTAAAGTTCTTAAAACTCTTGAAGTTTCCTCAAGGTTAAATGGAGATTAAAAACAGTACCTCACAGGGTTGTTGAGAAGATTAAATGAGCTACTGCTCACCAAGCCTCAGTTTCCTCATCTGTAAAATGGAAGCAGTAATAGTACCACATAGGGTTGCTGTGAGGATTAAATGAGATAATGCATATAAAACACTTAGCACAGTGCTAGGCACATGATAAGTGTTCAATAAATGATAGTTAATGGTATTATTATTGTTATCATGATTAACTATTTGATTATGAGAATAGCAACAAGCTGAAGGTCTGAAAACACAGCAATTTTAATACACTAAACCTTTGGCTTAATGGTGCTACATTCATGCAGCATTTTAAGATTTTTTTTTTGTCAGTCTACAAATATTAGGTACTCAATCAGTGCTTCCACAATCACTGTGTTTTCCAAGATGACATATCTGTAACTCATTCCAAGTAAAAGCAATTTACTTTAAGATATATGCACAGAATAAAAACAAATGAATACAACTTGCTTCAAAGACATTTTTCATGCTTTAACAAAAAAATCCTAAAAATAAACTGAAAGGGCATAAAAAGGTTTGAGTTACTTCTCAAAGTGAGAAGTATAACTGTTAAACAATATAACAGCTGGCTACTAAAGAAATGGTGAAAAGGAAGTCTATATCTTTTTAAAATAGGAAAAATAATCAGTTTATTCCAAGGAGTTAATCATTTTTAGGGTCCCTTATTAACTATTTTATTTCTATGAATTCTTTTTAATTGAATCTTTTCAAGGTCCATTATCAAGGACAACGAATACACACTTGCAAGCAACGCTGAGTATTTAATATTCCTTAACACATTTCAAATCCACAGGAAAGGGATCAAAATCTAAAAAATAAGAATACAACAGGCAGAACTCATTACCTTATTAGCTTAAGATAGTTCTATGAAAAATACCACAAACTCCAAGTCAGTTATTCTAAATTTAAGTGATGGCTAAATAATATGACACTACTATTTAGTATAACACCATGCTACAGAAAATTATAAGAAAGTATTCATCACCTACCTTGTTCTGCTACCAAGGCCTTGAGCTCTCCCAACAAATACTTTATAGTTCTAACTTTTTCAGTCGTCTGGTTCACATTTTTTGCCTTTTGTATATCCTTGACTATTTTTGCATCTTGCACATGTACATTTAAACCCTTTCCTTCACTTGTGTCCTCTCTAATTTGTTCTCTGGTACATTTTTCTTCATTAGTGGCCAAGGAAGCTGGCTGTGATTGAGTGGAGCTTCGGTGTGTTAGATTCTCCAGATGAGTTTCTTTTCCATGAGATCGAAACAAAGACATGTATGTTTGAAAACACTTCAGTAGGTCTACTTCGTTAGGAACTTCTTGTGGCAGAAGCCCATTAATAAGGTCCAGCTGCTGAAACGTTGGAATAGCTGACATGTCATTCTGGGGCAGGTTACACAGAACTCCAGGATTGGTATGTGAATTCCTCAAAACATCATTACAGTTCACAGAAATTGTTTTACCTTGTGATGAAAATTGGTTGTCACCATCGGTTTGAACTTCCTAAAGAAAGAAAAAACAAATTAAGCCTTCAGAAATATAAGCACTCACTTGTAGGTATTAATTATAACAAACTCAAATCAGAAATGTTAGGAGTATTAGAAACTGAGTTTCTAATGTCTCCAGCTTAAAAACAAATAAGCTGGGTTTCTCCGAAGCAAAACAGAGATTCTAGTTTGTTTTTTTTTTCTTTTTTTTTTTTGAGTTGGAGTCTCACTCTGTCACCCAGGCTGGAATGCAGTGGCACACTCACAGCCACCCTAGCGTCAACCTACTGGGATCCAGTGATCCTTCCGCCTCAGCCTTCCAAGTAGTTGGAACTACAGGCACGCAATACCATGCCCGGCTAATTTTTGACTTATTGTAGAGAAGAGGTCTCACCAAGTTGCCCAGGCTGGTCTCGAACACGCAGGCTCAGCCAATTCACTCACCTCAGCCTCCCAAAGAGGTGGAATTACAGTCTGAGCCACCAAGTCCAGTCAATTCTTAATTTTTTAAAGCTTAATTAGTTTACTCTGCAGTATGGAAACATTATAAGGCCATGACTAAAAGACTGTTTACAAATGTCACCCATGGTTTAAAGGCATCAAAAATTAGTCCACCTTGGGACCATTAACAAACATTTCCACTTTGGGGAAAAAAGCTTGTGCACAAACATACTTACAGAAATTTTACAGTAGTAAAAAACTGTCACTTAAATGTGTAATCATAGTGTATCCACAAAATACAGTATTAACTACTTATTAAAAATTCATAAAAGGTATACATTAAGAAGCATGTTTATAATAAAATGTCAAGTGAAAAAAGCAGTATATAAAACTGTATAAAATTCAGGTCAAGTGTGGTGGCACACGCCTGTAATCTCAGCATTCTGGGAGGCCAATGCAGGAGGATTACTTGAGCCCAGGAGTTCAAAACCAGTCTGGGGAACATAGCAAGGTCTCGTCTCTACCAAAAAAAAAAAAAGTAGCCAGGTATGGTGGTGTGTACCTGTAGTTCCAGCTACACAGGCAGCTGAGGCAAAAGAATCACCTGAGCCCAGGAGGTTGAGGCTGTGGTGAGCTGTGATTGTGCCAACTGCATTCCAGCTTGAGCAGCAGAGTAAGACACCTTTTCACATAATAACAATTTTTTTTAAAACTACATAAAATTCAACTGTAATTTTAAAGAGAAAGCAAACAATTTTTAAAAAACCAGAAACCAAAACCTATAAGAGAATTAAATGATTGGAAAGCACTCTACCAGTGTTTGAACAGCAGTTATATGTGGGTGGTGGGTATAGTTGATTTCTTTTCGTACTGATCAGTTTCCTTTTTTTTCTTCATTATTGTTATTAATAAAAAGGTAAAACTCTTCTAATAAAAAATAACTTGAAAAAATAATTGGTCTTTACATCCTAGTGCATTAAGAAACGATCAATAAATTCAATATTCCCTGCAGAAGATAACTTCTAAGCAAATAATTACTGGTAAGGTATACAAACTGTACCCACAGAATGAACTAATGGAGGGCAGGGTAGTTGCTGAGGTGACCAGACGGGGGTGGAAGTATATAACCCGTAACCAGAATGACCAGAATGTGGAGCGGCCTGAGATTCTAAAAGGTAAGAAGGAGAAAAAATTATTCATATCGCATACTGCTTATACAATAACCAAGCAATTTAATTAGAGCTTATATTCATGCTTTTTAAGACATTATTCATACTAACCAGAACCAGACACAGAATGGCATGGTGCAGCAGGAATTCCATTAGGGTTGTTCTTTGAAGCCAACTTATTCATCAGTGACATTTGAGTCTGCACATGCTCACAGAGGGCTTGGTATATTATAGGTGAATACATTCTATAGTGATCTTGCAATGACCAATTTTGGGCTGTGTCTGATGTGTCTCTTTCACTTCTAGCAGAAGCTTCATTAGGTATCTGTTTCCTAGTATCTGAAGATGCTAATGTGGAAGAAAAAAAGTTCTTGAAATATGATTCTTCAAAAACTTTTACCCTAAGATCTTAAGAGAAAAAGGGCTCTCAGAAGCAGTCTAATTCATCACATACTTCACAAAAGAGCTTTACCACTCCCTAGAGAAAATCACCTCAAATTCTTTTTAAAGGTAGCCAATGAATTAGGTTTCCCCAGTCAAAAATCATCTATATGAATGCTTTACGATCTTCATTCAATTAAATGTTATTTGTAAAACCTCTCCTCCAATTATAACACCTTTCTTAAGGTTGTTATATTGTCCCTAAAGTTCAATAAAACTCTCTCACCTTGACCCTTGTCTATTTCATGCTCTCAGGGGAAAATGAAAGAGGAAAGACAGAACAGTTTGTAACAATTCTGATGCCTTGACAGTTAAAAAAAAATCAGTCTTGCAATCACTAGGAAATCCAACTTAATCTAAACATTAAATCCTCAAAAAAACCATCTTAACCTGCCATTTAAAGTTTTCCAAAACTTGACCACAACCTACTTTTTTCCCATCATCCCCAGTTGGGATTTTTCATTCCAGGCAAGCTAACTCGATACCCAACAAGCCTTTCTTACCTTCCTGTAACACTGCTCATGATGAACTGTTTCTTCCAATTCACTTCTACCCATGGAAGAAAGTTTCTTTCTTCCATGAAGTCTTTTCTAGTCCAATGATTCCAGTTCAGAGGCTACTCTTCACCATCCCAGACTACAGACTGTCTATTCAAATCATATATCATAGACATATTGCCCCATATGGCTTATCTTTCATTCTCTTGTCCCTCCGACTAAACTATAAACTTCTTTAGGCAGGGCTGTATGTTACACTTCATTATTTTCTGTTATAGAGTCTGGTATTACTCTATGTACAAAGTAGAAATCTGGTATTAATAAAGTAATAAATGAAATAACAACTTTTTCTACATAGCACTACCTTATAGGTTGGTTTAAACATCTGAATTCTATTTCCCTAATAATATCCCCTTTCCCAAATGTTTTTTTAAAGAACTATGAACAGAAATGGGAGTGGTAAATTAAATCACAGGTTACCAGGGTACCAGATAAATTTAGAAAAGTATATAGCTTTTAGTAGTACCTGCCAAAGCTAAATATACATATATTACATTAATACAGCAACTGCACTCCCAGGTAAACCTCTAACAAATGAATGCTTATGTCTACTAAAAGACATGAGAGAGAATGCTTCAACAGCTTTATTTTCAGTAGCTGAAAACTGAAAACACCAAATAGTCATGAATAATAATAATGAATAAACTGTGGTACACTATTCTAGAATACTACATGGCATTGAAAAAGAACAAAGGACAGATATATACAACTACTTGGATGAATTTAACAGACATAGGTCGAATGAAAGATGTCAGACACAAGAGTACACGGCATTCGACTGTATTTATATGAAGTTCAAAAACAGGCAAAATGGGCCAGGTGCAGTGGCTCACACCTGTACTCCCAGCACTTTGGAAGGCTGAGACAGGAAGACTGCTTGAGCCCAGGAGTCTGAGACCAGCCTGGGCAACATAATGAGATGTCATATCTACAAAGAAATCAAAAAATTAGCTGGGTGTGGTGGCATGTGCCTCTAGTCCCAGTTACTTAGGAGGCTGAGATAGAAGGAATGCCTAAACCCAGAAGGTTGAGGTTGCAGTGAACTGTGATTGTGCCACTGCACTCTAGCCTGGGTGACAGAGTGAGACCAAAAACAAAACAACACAAACAAGCAAAATGCACAAATG
The DNA here is from genome assembly GCA_027257055.1 of Cephalopachus bancanus. Classification (NCBI taxonomy): domain Eukaryota; kingdom Metazoa; phylum Chordata; class Mammalia; order Primates; family Tarsiidae; genus Cephalopachus; species Cephalopachus bancanus. The sequence continues at coordinate 1,178,185 of JAPVLO010000022.1, read as the reverse complement.
AAAATAGAAGTCAGAAAAGTGGTTACTCAGGGACGAGGGTATAAGTGGTGAGGATACTGATAGGGAGGGAGCATTGCAGGGTGCTAAAAATGTTCTAGATCCTAACCTAGATGATGACCATGGGTGTATACATTTGCAAAAATGTACCGGAATTTATGTACTTTAAAATTATTTATGAAAATTACTCCTGGAGGAAGCAGCAAGATGGCGACGGGGCAAAGCGGTCTGTGAAGCCCTCTGCAAAGGAGATCTGCAGTGGGTCTCTGACTCTCACCCCTGGGGGGCTACAGACCCCAGCAATGCAGCCTGCTCTTCATACGGAGCTCAGCCGTTGCCACTGCTGTGGCATCGCAACAGACTGGACAGTCACTGCGGCGCAAATGGTGCCGCCGCCGCCGTCACAGCCACCCCCCTCGCTGCTGTCGCCGCCGCGGCCAGTGTGACGGCAGTAGCACATTGTACCACCCGGGCCGGACGCGACCCACTTCAAGCCACTTCAGGGAAGATCTGCTGGGATCGCTGCCACCTCTCCTGTGACTGAGAAATCCTGGCCACCCGCCTTGTGTCTCCTGTTGTCTGCCCTGAGGAAGGCAGCCATCTTGTTCCTGTCTGGCCCCACGCCCTCTGGGGCAAGCAGCTGAGACAGCACCACCTGCTGGCGATCCAAGGGAGTAAACCTACAGCCCCACAAACGGACAGATTCCAGGGCAGTGGGAACTGGGCTCCACATTATCCACACACCTGTCAGCGAAAACCAGGACCTGCAGACAGACTTTGAATCACAGCTCCCCCCTTAAGTAAATCTCAAAACTGCACAAAGGATCACCTCCAACCTTCAGTGCAATTCTAGAATTGAACAAAGTAAGAGGGCATACATAAAGAATAGGAGATTGAACAAACAGAAGTAAAACCAATCCCTTTACCCCTGAATAACAGAATTAAAGAAGACGGTGACGTGGAGGGAAGGAAAAAGTAGGGAGGGGGAAAAAAACCGCACAAATGAAGAAAAACCAAAAGAAGAATATAGGTCTCACACAGACCCCTGGGAAATCAGACACTGAGAAAACAGATTCACAACAATGAACACAAACAATGAAGAGCCCCCAGAATGACTGGTTTCATGCAACAAACCCAGACATCAAGACATTAATGGAGAGAATTTAAAAAATTGAGGAGAGACAAGAGGAAAATAGGAAGGAGCTGATGTCAGAAATGACAGCAGTAAAGAATACTGTGATGGAAATGAACAACAGACTAGTAAGCATGGAAAGCAGGATCAGCCAAGCAGAAGAAAGAATCTCAGAGCTCAAAGACCAAAACACAGAACTAACACAAACTGTCAAAAGCATAGAAAAGAAGCTCAAAAGGACAGAACAAAACCTGCAAGAGATGAATGATCACTTCAAGAGACCAAACCTAAGAGTAATTGGGCTTCCTGAGGCAGAGAGAGAAACAGAATCCACACTGGAACAAACATTTCATGAAATCATTCAAGAAAACTTCCCTCATCTCATTAAGCATGAAAAAATCCAAACACAAGAGATTCAGAGAACGCCTGCAAGACAACAAATGAGAAGATCAACTCCCAGACACATAATAATTCGCCTAAACAAAGTAGCTATAAAAGGAAAAATCCTAAAGGCAGCAAGAGAAAAATGCCAGACTACCTACCAGGGAAAACCAATTAGAATAGCAGCAGATTTATCCACAGAAACCCTCCAGGCCATGAGAGCCTGGAACCCTATCTTCAAAGTTCTAAAAGAGAAACAATTTCAACCAAGAATAACCTACCCAGCCAAACTAAGCTTCATTAGTGAGGGAGAATTGATATCTTTTCCAGATATCGAATCACTAAGAACCTACGCTGCCACCAGACCACCTCCACAAGAAACACTTAAGAAAGTACTGAACAGAGAAGAAAAAGAAAAAAAGAACAACAGGATTCTTCACAAGAGTACAGGCAAAAGATTAAAAACACACATGAACCAACTCCAAAACCCAAAGAAAGACAACAAACAAACAGGAACAACTCTGTAAGAACCTTATGACAGGGATCAACTCTTGCATTTCAATTATTAGCCTAAATGTGAATGGACTAAATGCACCATTGAAAAGACACAGAATGGCAAAATGGATAAATTATCATCAGGCAACAATCTATTGCCTTCAAGAGACTCACCTCACTAGAAAGGACACCCACAGACTCAAAGTAAGAGGATGGAAAACAAACTTTCAGGCGAACAGACTACAAAAGAAAGGAGGAGTAGCGATCTTAATTTCAGACAAAATACCCTTCAAGCTCTTAAAAATCAAAAAAGATACAGAAGGCCACTACATAATGATAAAAGGCTCAATCCATCAACAAGAAATATCTATTCTAAACATACATGCACCCAACATTGGTGCACCAACTTTCATAAAGCAACTTCTTAGAAAACTAAAGAAAGATATTGCCTCTAACACTATCATAACTGGGAACTTTACCCCACTCACAACCCTAGACAGATCATCAGGACAAAAAATCAGCAAGGAGATCCGGAACCTCAATGTGACTTTGGACCAAATGGACTTAATTGATACCTACAGAACACTCCATCCAAAGACCACAGAATACACATTCTACTCATCACCACATGGAACATATTCTAAGATCAACCACATACTCGGTCATAAATCAAGCATAAGCAAATTTAAAAGGACCGAAATTCTACCAAGTACCTTCTCGGACCACAGTGGAATAAAAATAAACATTGACACCAACAAAGTCCCCCCAAAACCCACAAAGACATGGACACTAAACAGCATGATGCTAAACAACTCCAGGGTCAACAACGAAATCAAAACAGGGATCAAAAGATACCTGGAAACAAATGAAAATGAAGAAACATCTTACCAAAATCTCTGGGATGCCCTGAAAGTTGTAGTAAGAAGGGAATTTATATCCCTACAAACACACATGAAGAAAATGGAAGAAACAGAAATTCACAACCTAACAAGCCACCTAAAGAAGCTGGAAAAGCAAGACCACAAAAACCCTAATTTCAGCAGAAGAATCCAGATCACCAAAATAAAAGCCCAAATCCAGGACATAGAAGACAAAAAGATAATACAAAAAATCAATGAAACAAAAAGCTGGTTCTTCGAAAGGATAAACAAGATCGATGGTCCCCTAGCTAGACTGATCAAGAAAAAACGAGAAAAAAAACAAATAAGCACAATCAGAAACACAAAAGATGAAATCACATCTGACCCTGAAGAAATACAAAAGATCATTAGAGACTACTACGTACACTTGTATGGAAACAAACTTGAAAACCTTAAGGAAATGGAGGACTTTCTGACATCACACAACCTACCTAGGTTGGAACAAGAAGAAATTGAGACCCTAAATAGACCAATAACAATCAAGGAAATCAACTATGTAATAAGAAAACTTCCTACAAAAAAAAGCCCTGGTCCAGATGGCTTTCCAGCAGAATTCTACAAGACATTTAAGGAGGAGCTGATATCAATCCTACTGAAAGTATTCCAGGTGATTGAAAAAGATGGAACTCTCTCCCCCAATCATTTTACGAAGTCAACATCACATTGATACCCAAGCAGGTAAAGAGCCAATGAAGAAAGAGAACTACAGATCAATATCTTTGATCAGCATAGATGCTAAAATTCTCAACAAGATCCTAGCAAACCGGATTCAGCAATACATCTCAAAAATCATCCACCATGACCAAGTAGACTTCATTCCTGGGATGCAAGGCTGGTTCAACATTCGTAAAACCATAAATGCAATTAAATACATCAACAGATGTCAAAACAAAAACCACATGATCATATCATTAGATGCAGAAAAAGCTTTTGATAAAATCCAGCACCCCTTCTTGATAAAAACCCTTGAACATCTAGGCATACGGGGAACATACCTCAAAATAGTAAAAGCCATCTACGAGAAACCCACAGCCAGCATACTCCTAAATGGACAAAAATTGGAACCAATTCCCCTGAAAACTGGAACAAGACAAGGATGCCCACTCTCACCCCTCCTGTTCAACATAGTATTGGAAGTCCTGGCTAGAGCAATCAGAGAAGAGGAGGCAATCAGAGGTACTCAAACAGGAAAAGAGGAAGTCAAGTTATCTCTCTTTGCAGATGATATGATTGTGTACCTTGAAAACCCAAGAGAATGTGTCAAAAGCCTCCTTACATTGATAAAGGCCTTCGGCAAAGCCTCAGGATACAAAATAAATGTACAAAAGACAATCGCATTTCTCTACACCAATAATAAACAAACAGAAACCCAAATAAAAAACACAATTCCATTCACAATAGCCACAAAAAAATTGAAATACCTTGGCATCTTCCTAAACAGAGACGTGAAAGACCTTTACAATGAAAATTACAAAACACTGTTCAAAGAAATCAAAGCTGGCACGAACAAGTGGAAAAATATCCCAAGCTAATGGATTGGAAGAATCAACATTGTGAAGATGTCCATCTTACCTAAGGCAATCTACAAATTCAATGCAATACCCATTAAATTACCAACAACATTCTTCTCAGACCTAGAAAAAACAACACAGGAATTCATATGGAAACACAAACGTCCAAGAATAGCCAGAACAATCCTCAGCAAAAAAAACAAAGCAGGTGGTATCACAACACCAGACTTCAAACTTTACTATAAAGCTACAATCATCAAAACAGCTTGGTAATGGTACAGGAACAGGCATATAGACCAATGGAATAGAATTGAGATTCCAGAAGCAAAACCTCAATTTCTCAACCAACTCATCTTAGACAAAGCCCCCACCACCCACCACTGGGGAGAGGAGAACCTATTCAGTAAATGGTGCTGGGAAAACTGGCTGACCACAGGCAGAAGATTGAAACAGGACCCCTATCTATCCCCATGCACAAAGGTTAACTCCAAATGGATCAGAGACCTAAATGTAAAACCTCAAACCATAAGAACCTTAGAAAAGGAAGGAAATACCCTCATGGAAATCGGAACTGGCATCCGATTCCTGAAAAAAGCCCGAAACCCACAGGTCATAAGAGAGAAGATAGACAAGTGGGACCTTATTAAACTTACAAGCTTCTACAAAGCCAAAGAAACCATCAAGAGAGCAGGGAGACAGCCTACAGACTGGGAAAAAGTATTTGCCAACTCCAGGTCTGACAAAGGCTTAATATCCTGTATCTACAAGGAACTGAAACATACTGAAAAGAAGAAAACAAACAACCCCATTATAAAATGGGCAAAAGATATGAACAGACACTTCACAAAGGAAGACATCCAAGCAGCCAACAAACACATGAAGAAATGCTCAACCTCACTAATCATCAGGGAGATGGAAATCAAAACCACACTGAGATACCACCTAACTCCAGTCAGAATGGCAATTACCAACAACTCAAAAAATAACAGCTGCTGGAGAGGGTGTGGCGAAAAGGGAACACTTCTACACTGTTGGTGGGAGTGTAAACTAGTGCAACCTCTGTGGAAAGCAGTGTGGCAATTCCTAAAAGCTCTAAATATCAACCTCCCATATGACCCCACAATCCCCCTAACTGGGAATATACCCTGAAGAACTCAAATCACTCTATAAAAAAGATACCTGTACGCGTATATTTATGGCAGCGTTGTTCACAATAGCAAGAACCTGGAAACAACCATGCTGCCCATCGAAAGAGGACTTGATTAAAAAAATGTGGTACATATACACGATGGAATACTATGCAGCCATAAAAAAGAACAAAATCATGAATTTCGCAGCAATCTGGATGGAACTAGAGTCTATAATACTGAGTGACCTCTCACAGAAACAAAGATCCGAGTATCACATGTTCTCACTCATATAATGGACCTTGAACAGCCAATGTAATACTATAAGAAAATGACTGACGGTACCAGGAAACTATGGGGGGGGGGATGGGATTAACAGTAGCAAATATCTGCCTGGGTATGGGAAAACACCTCTTATCAACAGGGTGCCTGAATGAAACGTAATTGTACACCTAACCCTTAACTGTATCCAACAAAACCATAATAAAAAATATTGATTAAAAAAAAAAGAAAATGCACACATTCTAAAAAAAAAAAAAAAGAAAATTACTCCTTGATGTTTACAAACTGTAAAATACTAAATGTTTTAAAAGTATAGAATCCTGGCGGGGCTCAGTGGCTCAGCCTGTAATCCCAGCACTTTGGGAGGCCGAGGCGAGTAGATTGCCTGAGTCCGTGGGTTCGAGACCAGCCTGGGCAACTTGGCGAGACCTCGTCTCTACAATAAATCAAAAATTAGCCAGGCATGGTAGCATGTGCCTGTAGTTCTGGCTACTCTGAAGGCTGAGGCAGAAGGATCACCAGAGTCCAGCAGGTCGACGCTAGAATGGCCTTGAGTGTGCCACTGCACTCCATCCCGGGCAATGGGGTGAAACTCCTACTCAAAAAAAAAAAGTATGGAATCCCTCAAATAATGTAAATATATGATATATAGTTCACTGAAAATAAAGACATTGCTAAAAGCATAAAACTTACAAGTAAAAGCAAAAATAGAAAACTCTAAAGGCAAATTAAATATTACAACCAGTGAAAATAGAAAAAAAAGTTTAAGAAAAAGGCTTAATATTTGACTATGAAAATAAATGAAGATATCAGATGCTTCCATTTTGACTTGTGGTATGCTTCCTTTTGATATGAACTGTTCCTATGAATGTACTTTGCAGACCTAAATACAAGTTTTAACACATAATAGCTGAGAAAACTTAGGCAAATTACTTAACTACTCTTTACCTTCTCCTCACTAGAAAAATGCTATAATATCTACTTCATAAGATCACTATGAGAAATAAATATAACACTTGAAAGTTCTTAAATCAATGTCTAACATACAGTAAAAACTCAGTAAATGTATCACCAAAGAGCTGTAAACTCAAATATATTCACAAGTCGTGCTATCTGATGTCAATAACATAGCTCTGAACATGTCCTCTCTGAGGTGATTAAAACCAAAAGTAATAAACAGTTATCACCTTCACTATCTAAACAGATGAGCCAAAACAAAGTTGGTTAACAAACTTATATAAAGCAAATATTTCAATTTTATAATAAATCAAATGGAAACGTACCGTCTACCCTCTAAAATATTTCAATTTTGAAATCCAGAAGGATAGAGGCGAGGGCATAGCCTGTGGCCATCTAGCACATCACTCATCCTTCCCTCTGGATTCCTGGGTCTCTTCTGCTCTCAGATTTCCTTTGCCCCTTAAGATAAGAATTGTCTGGTTTGAGGAACTCTCAGATTTCACACTTACAGGCCCAGGTGTTGGTTCTTATTCATCTTCTTTTCAAAGTATAGCTTTTACGATCCCTGATAAAGCTGAACTACAATATTATGCTTCTGCCAGCAGATGTCATCATCAAACATAAATTAATAAATTCTGGCCAGGTGCAGTGGCTCACACCTATAATCCCAGCACTTTGGGAGGTCGAGATGAGAGGACTGCCTGAGCCCACAGGTTGGAGACCAGCCTGGGCAACTTGACAAGACCTCCTCTCCACAATAAATCAAAAAATTAGCTGGGCGTGGTGGCACGTGCCTGTAGTTCTAGCTACTTGGAAGGCTGAGGAGGAAGGATCACCTGAGCCAGCAGGTCGAGGCTGCAGTGGCTGTGAGCATGCCACTGCACTCCAGCCTAGGTGACAGAATAAGACTCCTACTCAAAAATAAATAAATAAATAATTAATTAATTAATTAAATAAACTCCAAGTAAACTTTTATAAAATCAAAGTCTTAGAATTAAAATGCCTTATTTTGTTCCATTATAAACTCAATTCATATGAAATTCTACTGATAATGTTGAATACTTAAGGTATAAAGTCTTACAGCAAATAATCCAAGACAAGCTAGAAATCTTAAGTTGATATAAAGGAAAGACTGCAGTTATATTACTAAAATCCAATTTTAAAATAAAACAAATCCAAATAAGCCTGTTACTAAACAAATAACAAATAAGAAGTACACTCTTGCTTGTTAATTACACCAAAGCACAACACATGAAAATTTTACATAACAGATCAGGATAATATGTTTAATTGGTGTCAGTTGATAACTAGAATTCATGAAAGGAATGTATTCAGTTATTCAGTCCATGAAACTTTTTAAGATCCTTTAATTCTAGCTGTTGTACAAGAATTGGCTGTTGTTTGGATGCACATGAATTTTCTGACAGGTAAGTTATTCCTGCCACTCAAATATAGAACAAACATCTAGTGCAAATAAAAGCCACTGGATGCCTATAAGTTGATTACATAAGAATACCTAGCCTTAATGGGGGGGAATCAATGCTCAAAGGATTCTGCCAGTGGTGGCTTATTTCCCCAAGATAAAGGCAGCAATATATGTTTTACTAAAAGCAGAATCATGAAGTCATTCAACAGTTATCAAATGCACAAAGTTGTTTCTTAAAAAAACTTTTTTCTACTGTCAGAAGCACTCCCAAGTAAGCTCAATACACTTCTGCAAGTGCCTCTCTGCCTCCTTACTCCCAGAATATATCGAGGTAGGCTTACTTGACTCCACAGGCATTCAATGATCAGCTAAGTCTCAGAGAGAAAGTATATAAGGAGGCCACGCCCCAGAAGACAGCTAACACAAAATAACAAAATAATGTGTGTTGAAACCAAAATGATACATAAATTCTAGTTAATACGCTGTTATCAATTCCTTAGAGTTCTACTTATAAGATTACCTCTCCTGGAAAGAGACAGAAAGTGATGAGCATGGCTTTTGTGAATGGTTGCACACTGTGATAACAGAGCAAAACCTTATACTGGTTAATAGCAGCCACTTCCCCCCCCAAAATATTTTTAAATCGTGTTACAATTTGGTAAATTTTTTAAAAACAGTACTTAAATCAAAGGGAAGGAGGCTTCTCATCTAATTACTTAACCTCACAAATAAATAAGTCAATGAGAACTAATTTCGAATACTGCAACCCTAAAGAAGTTTGTCCTACAGAAGTAGGTCCTTTCTGCTGATAATGAAAATATGGAGGAACAATAAGAAGAATATAGTGCCCTGATAACAGGCCAGAACTGCCTCTCTGGCTCTACTCAAAATAATAATTTAATGCTAGAGATCCAGAATGCCAAAATCTTCCATCTCCCACTCCAAATCCATCCTCCACTGGTCTCCATTCTGCTCTCCATTAGATGTTGATCCATATGGATTACACTTGCTACGAGACTATCCATGGGTCTCTCCTGCTTTTACATGTTTTGCTGTGTATACCAAGAAACCAAGGCTGTGATCTAAGCTCTTTACGAGGCCATTTCTCAGGACTGTGTTTGTAGCAAGGAACTCAGAGTTGAGGCAATGTTTCCCTCTGGGACAAGCACAGCCTTGCTTACTGCTCACTATCAGAGTGACGGATTCCCCAAACTCAGTGTTTCTCAGCTGCAACTTAAACTTACAGCACACACAGTACCCATCTGGGTGTATCACATCACCCCAATAGGAATCAGGGAAGAAGAACCAGTGCAAATATGCTGATGCATACGCTGCTTGCTGTGCTATGAGTAATAAAGTCCTTTGTTTCTCACCCAGTAGCCTTGTATCTTCTGCCAGCACCATGACAAAGTAAGACTAACATATTAGCTTGTAAAACTCAAATCCAAGACCTGATATACATCAACAAAGCTCCAGTTGGGTTCAATCCAAAGGGAGTCTTGGCATATCAAGCAAAGGAAGAAGCATGAATTTAGAGTACGTATTTATTCCTGCTCCCTCTCTATGAAGCCACCTTGGGCTGCCTTTGTCCTTTCACTGAAGTTCACTGCACTTCTCAAGACAGCCTATTCTGTATACAATATCCCTTTCTAAGTCCAGTAACCTCTTCCTCTCCGAATCCCTTAAAGTCAAGAGATGATAACAGCTCTGCTGCAGCTGCTAGCACTAGGCTAGCACAATCCTTATGGTTTTCCTGTACCCCTACTCATATCTTTGCAATAAGTCCCTCTGTAAATAAACCTTCCTCAAAAGACCTAAATTTGAGTGTTGTTATCCGTTTCCTGTTGGAACTCTGACCAAAATAAGCAATTAGGTCAGGATCCAACAAGTTGCTATCATGACACCCACTGTCAACCATATACATCCCAAATGACAGTTTCTTGAGGAAGGGTGCCCTGTATAAAAATAACCTGCCTTGAGACAAAAAGTGGGGTACTGGAGGAATAGGTGCTACCACTTCTTTTTTTCTCCATTAAGTCTCAATAAATAGCCTTCTGCTTTAAGAGTTAAGACCAGGGTTTAGCACACTTTATCTTAAAAGGCCAGAAAGTAAATATTTTGGGTTTCAAGAACCAAATGATTTGTGACAACTACTCAACTCTGTCATTGCTGCAAAAAAGCAGCAAAAATAGAATACACTAATAAAATAGCATGGCAGAATTCTAGTAAAACTTTATTTACAAAATAAAATTACAATACATTATTCATAAAACTGACTGTAGTATGCTGACCTGACTTAGACCAATGTTGCCCAATAGAAACATAATGCAAACCATATATGTAACTTAGTATTTCCAGTAGTCACATTAAAAGGTAAAAATAGATAAAATTACTTTTCATCATGTTTTATTTAAATCAATATACTCAAAATACTAACATTTCAATGTGTAATATAAAGAACTGAAAGTTTATTTTTTGTATTTATATCTTCTAAAATCAGCATGTATTTTACACAAAGCACATCTCAAACTGAATACCACATTTTCATCAGAAATACTTGGATTGTATTTAGATTTAATAAAATATACAGTTGAAAAAGTAGAATCACATACTAGAGTTATTCCAAATATACTTTTATAAAAACTGGATCAAGTATCAGTTTTCAAATCTAAATTCAAATTAAATAACACTAAAAATATAATTCCTTGAATGTATTAGACATATTTCAAGTGCTCAATAGCCACATGTGGCCAGTGGGTACCATCTTGAACAGTGCAGGTCAAGATAATATGAGGCTAAATGTGACTGGCCTCCAGGATGGGTTAGAGAGTACTGAAGTAAACCACTTCTCTTGCTTTAGTTGTCTAATTCAGGACTATTTGGAACATCAACCTCTAGTGCAATGAATGTTCTACACTTATTTTCTCAACCCTTGTCTGTATCCTAATCTAACACCCAGGGCTACTATCTTAGATGACTTTCTAGCCTTCATCCCTTGCTCAAGCTGAATCCAAATATGCATGACAGTGCTTTCTGCCTCACCTGAACTGTAGAACTAGTTGATCTAATTCTTGTCCATATGAATTCCCATTGTGGACTTTTCATCTCAGTTTTGGCTATCTTGTTCCATAGGCCTCCAAGGGACAACATAATCCAAACTTGCTTGTTCTAAACTGATTGCTGAATTATTACACTTAATTAAGTCAGCAAAGTTAACTGTAAGGATGTAAAGTACCCTTGGCTACATTCACTGTCAGCAGCGGCAGGCTCTCTTTCCTCATCTATCCAACTTGGAATTTTACCTTATTTACCATGTATCCTAACCATGCAGCTCGACAAGTTCTGCTCCTGACCAACTTAGAATATATTAATACATACAAAATAATGTTAAAGCAACTACTGTAACTATACATCTGAAATGCAACTAATTTATGATCATCTATGAAAATAAGTGGCAGGGGAACAAAGATAACTCTGTATGTCTCCCAAATGCAATTCTGAGTTTGAATCATTGCTACAAAATCCAGACATAGCCTCTTTTTCTACTTCTTTTTGGGAAAGTGATAGTAAGCAAAATGACTTCTTAGCAATTAGAAACTGAATAGAAAAAGAGAAGCATAAAGCATATACAAACCTAAGTAACCAATACCAATTATTAAAATGTAAGTTAACTACATAATCCTGATAATTTATCAGAGTTCCCACAATTCAAGATTATCTTTTAAAAAAAATAAGAAAAAACGCTTACACATTTCTTTCCGGACTGCTGAAGAAATAGTATGTTTTTCATGTCCTTTCTTTTTAGGAAACCTTCTCCCTTCTAAAAGTCTAGAATTAGATCTATTTTCTGAGTATGCTGTTTCTGAACCTATTAACAATTTAAACACAAATATGTTAACATTAAAAGAACAATTCAATTGAGAAAAGGTAATCAGCAAAGAAGCATTTAAAAGAATAAAACCTGAATCTTCATTTCTCAAAATGTCCCGCAGCAAAGAAGCACAACCATCAAGACCCTGCACAGTTTCAGCCTGCAAAGATAAAGTCTTTTAAAATATACTTGTATATAGCATGTTAGTGTTTGGGGAAAAAAATATGTAGTTTAAAATTTCTTTGTTTACAAGTAATTGATTACTGGTAGAAAACATGCTTTAAAGCAACAGACTTCATATTTCCTTAGAGCAATTAATATTTCAACTTTCCATTTTATTCCAGCTTTTACTTGAATGCTAATAAGTAGTGTGTACTGTATCCAATTCCATCTTACCTGACTTTCCGAATCAGAATAGATGGAACAGCCAGAATCTGCATTACAACGTGCTATTTTTCTTAAATGGGTCCTAGAAAACAAGGTCATTAATAACATAATACAAAAGTTTGTATTACAAATAATACAAACTTTTTCCCCAAAAATGTAAGTAGTCATTTTCTTGACAGCAAATGTTAGATGAGAAAAATTGCCTAATCAAGTATAAGATGGGTTTACAAGGACATTATGAAAATTGTAAAGACTGTTAAACACCAAAATGATTAACACAGGTAGATATGAAAAGTTACTAGTGAAGGTAGGGGCACATTAGTTTTCTGGAGTAGGCAAAATGTACACCAGCCCAAAAACCTGAAAAATTTCTTGTGAAATTTTCTGAAGTTGTAAACTTCTTTAAGTACTTACCCTTTCTTTCCACTTGTTAATTTAGCAGGTACAGCATGCTTTCCTGAAGATAATACCTATGACATAATGTATTATGTTATAGTAGACATACAAATATCTTCTATTATATTCCATTATGTTATAGCAGATACAAATATCTTTCTACTATACTATACATATAATCTATAAAATCTGAAATGTCATTTTCTTCTTTTAATCTTCCCAAACTGACTCTGTACCCATCAAACAATAACTTCCCATCCCTTCTCCCCCCAACCCTGGCAATCTCCATTCTACTTTCTATGAATTTGACTAATCTATAGGAACCTTATGTAAGTGAAATATCTGTCCTTCTGTGACTGGTTTATTTCATTTAGCATAATTATATTCCAGCTTCATCTATGTTGTAGCATGCCAAAATTTTTGTTCCTTTTAAAGAAATAATAACATTCCATTGTATGTATATATCACGCTATTTTTTAATAATTGAGATATACCCTAAAAACCCAAAATTTTAACTCTTGTACAATAAACTTATTCTATATAAAATGACAAGCAACACATATATTTGTTCCTTAAGTCTACTTAAGCTGAAAAAGAAATTGAGATCTTATTTTAAACCAGAAGAAGTACCTACTGCAGTAAGCTCAGACTTTATCAATCCCTAAATATGTTCAACAGTCTCAACAAGCTAATTCAACACACAAGTTAATTCAAGATATGGAATAGGCAACCCCCTTAGGTCCCCTCCCACTGTGGGAGCCTTTCTGTCCTCTCAATAAATCCTGCTTTCTAAAAAAAAAAAGAAAAAGGTATATAACAGTTCTTAACTCTGGCTCCCTTTATCTATATTCTTTAGAATGCCTGACAAGACCAGCACATGAAAACTCTACCATTCCTCCTTATCTACAACTCATTCTCTCAATCTTTCTTTTTAAACTCATATAGCAATGTTGTTTTTAAATTTTGTTTTAAAAGTAAAATTAGTGGGTTACCTTTGGTGTAGAAAAAAATATGTTTGCTTTTACATGTATCCAATATCTTGGGAGTTATGCAAGAAACAGTTAATTGTGATTGCCTCTGAGAAGGGAAGCTGAGTATCCGGAGGACAGAGCAAGAAGGAAGACTTTATACAGAATACCTTTTATATATTAATAACATTATATCGGATAAACATAATCTTTATTTAAAATACATATTTTTGAAAACATGAGTTAAATTCCCAAACTCACCCTCAATTTCATTCTCCACATGTAGTCACTATTGGCAATTTCATTTATGATTACCTATTTCATCCCAAGAGAGCTCTGAGCAGTAACTACCACACTTTCTCAAGTTATATAATATTCTATTATTTGCTTAAATATGTATTCCAACCTTCTAAAAATGCTACTCAGAATACATTTTTTAAAACTGGCTTGATAAGAGTTATACCTCTCCTTGAGATAACCTGGAATATGATAAAGGATCATGAAGCCAGCAGTGAGAACTAACACTGTAGGAAATGAGACCTTCGATAATGTAGCTCCACTGGTCTCTGCATCACATTTTTGGGTTCTTTCCTTGTGGCATATCTATTTGGTGTCCTGGCTAGAATAACAATAAAAACCCAAGCCATGGTGCTATTATACCACAGATCAAGCCTCAAAACAACTACCACAATTACTGTCTTTCAAAAAAAAAAAGGACAGTGTCTGAGGTAAATGTCTGGCATAACTGTAAGATTATATGTGGCATTTCTCAAAAAAATATACACATAAAGCTAGAAAATTACCCATGATAAAAAGCACCCTGAAACAGTAACTATCATATTGGAATATTTCCTTCCAATTTTCTGCACTTTTTGTTTTGAACTAATAGCACAAGGAAGTCCTATAAATGCTTCACCCAGATTCCATGACCCTTGACATTTTACATTTGCTATGTTCTCCTTCAATGTATATTCAGTTTGAACCATTTCAAAGTTGCAGACATAATGCTCCTTTACTCCTAAAAATTTTCTGAGAACAAGACCATTCTCTAGTATAACTACAGTATAATGATCAAAACCAGGAAATTAACACTGATACAGTATTTTGATCTAATGTACAGACTTTATTCACATGTTGCCAATTATCCCAATACTGTCCTTAACAGGAAAAAAAAAAAACCAACTCTGGTCCATGTACAATCCAGGACATGTTGAATTAAATTGTCATAGCTTTTTTTACTCCTTTAATCTGTAACAGTTCCTCAGGCTATCATTCACTGACTCTTATAAACCTGACATAGTTAAAGAGTACTGGCCAGTTATTTTATAGAATGCTCCTCAAATTAAAATTTGTCTGGGTCAGACTCTGTGGCTCGGCCTGTAATTCCAGCAATTTGGGAGGCCGAGGTGAGGGGATTGCCTGAGCCTGCAGGTTCGAGACTAGCCCGGGCAACTTGGCAAGATCTCGTCTCTACAATAAATCAAAAATTAGCCAGGTGTAGTAGCGCACACCTGTAGTTCTGGCTACTTGGAAGGCTGAGGGGAAAGGATGGCTGGAGTCCAGCAGGGAGATGCTAGGGTGGCCATGAGTGTGCCACTGCATTCCAGCCTAGGCAACGGAGTGAGATGCCAACTCAAAAAAAAAAAATTATCTGATATTTCCTCATGCTTACACTCAAGTTATACACACTTTTGGCAGGAATCCTCAAAAGCAATGCTGTGTTCTTCTCAATACAATGAACTAACACATGATGCCAGTTTGTCCCACTATTGGTGATATAAACATTGATTATTTAAGACAGTGTCTGCCAGGTTTTTCACTGCAAGGTTACTACTTTTATCCTTGTAATTATTAAGCATTTTGTGGAGAAATGCTTTGAAACTATGCAGATATCCTAATGATCAAACTTTCTCCCAGTAGTTTACCATCCACTGATTCTTACCTGAATCAATCGTCGAATGTTTTTCAGACTACAGCATCTCTTCTACATGTATTAGTTTGTATCCTACTCTGGGAAGCATTTTTCTTCTTCCTCGTTTGTTAGTATGAACTCATTGATTCCTATTTTATTGAATATGTTATGATCCATTATTAACACTTTATTTTGATGCTCAAATTGTCCCAGATTTAATCAGTGGGTGCTGCTTTGAGTTGGTTCCTGAATCATTTTAGCATATCCCTATAATTTTTTGAGCTGTTCCTTACTTTCTGCAACAAGGTGATCCTGGCTCATCTTTTTTCCTTAATTGTCATAAGAATATTTAATAAGATCTACCTTTTTAACAAAACACAGTATTAACTATAGGCATGAAGCTACACAGAAGATTTCTAAAACTTGAATTCATCTTACATAACTGAAACTTTATATCCTTTGAATAGAAACTCCCTGTTTCTCCCTTCCCCCAGACCCTGGCAACCACCATTCTACTCTCTGAGTTTGACTATTTAGATACCTCATATAAGTGAAATCATGTAGTATTTGTCCTTTTGTGACTAGATTATTTCACTTAGCATTATATCCTTAAGGTTCATCCCTGTTGTTGTATACGGCAGTATTTCCTTCTTTAAGGCTGAATGACATTCTGCTTATGTACATATCATATTTTCTTTATTCATTCACCTGTAGACACTTAGGTTGTTTGTTTCCCCATCTTGGCTATCATGATTGCTGCTGCAATGAATGAGTGCAAATATCTTGATTTCCTGACTTCAATTCTTTTGGATAAACAGCCAGAAGCAGGATTGCTGGGTCAAACGATAGTTCTATCTTTAGCTTTTTGAGGAAACTCCATATTGTTTTCCATAGTAACTGCACCATTTACATTCCAACTAACAGTGTATAAGGGTTCCAATTTCTCCAAATCACTGCCAATACTAGCTTTTGTTTTTTAAATAAATCATCCTAACAGGTGTTAGGTGATAGCTCATTGTGGTTTTAAATTGCATTTCTCTGATGTTGAACATCTTTCCATATATACCTATTGGCCACTTGCATGTTGTCATTAGAGAAATGTCAATTCAAATCCTTTGCTCATTTTTTAACTAGGTTGCTTTTCAGTTTTTGATTTGTAGAAGTTCCTGATATGTATTTTGGTATTAACTCTTTATCAGATATATGGCTTGCAAATATTTTCTCCCATCCTGTGGGTTGCCTTATCACTTTATTAAACATTTCTGTTGCTGAGCAGAAGATTTTTAGTTTTATGTATCCAGATTTATCATAAAATTCCCTGACTCAGCTTCCAAGCTGGTTGTTTCTCCAAGAAGCTATTGTTCCTTTAGTAGACAAGGGTACTTAGAAACCAAGATCTAAGCACTAGATGTGCTCTTTGCTATTAGGGCTTCCCATCTTTTTCCATATGCATTTTTTACTTAGTCATAATAACTAGATACTTGCAATTTTGAATCTTGTGGGGTTTACTTTTAAATCTTTTTCCATATTAACATTCAAAAAAATGTAATGGTTATATAGTTCCTTGAGTAGATCTGATATGTTCTTGGCTTACTCCTTTTTTTTTTTGAGTTGGAATCTCACTCTGTCGCCCAGACTGGAGTGCAGTGGCCGCCCCCAGCCACCGCAGCCTTGAACTGCTGGGCTCCGGCGATCCTTCCGCCTCAGCCTTTCAAGTAGCCGGTGTTACACACCTGGACTAAATCTTTCTATACTAAAAACAGCTTTTTCATATTTAGTATCAAAAGCGTAATTACTTGGTAAAACAAACATTATTGGCAGTTTAATGGCCCTTGATACACACTGCAAAACTTCTCTCAGTTTTGCAGTGTGTATCGGTGTGTCCCATACCACAATACAGGAGAGAATCTGTCTTATTTCACACTGATTTACACTGGGTATCATCATCAAACTTCTAATTTTGTTATTTGAGAAGATTATAAGCATTTCTTGGTAGTTTTTTCTCCCACCAACAAGTGCAAAATTATATTACCCTTGTAGAATGATTTTGAGCTTGCTATGGCCTTTCATTTCCACAGTAATCCACAACCCTGTGAACTTTCATTAGTTCTGTGAGGTGTAAACCCTAGAGTTCAGAACGGTAGCTCATAAGTCATATATCTACTAAGTAAGAATGGACTCTGGCACCAGCCATGTGAGTCTTAAGTCTGTTTCCATAGCTGTGTAACTGTTGGGAAGTTATTTGAACTCTCCAGCACTCAATTTCCTCACTTATAAAACAGAAATACTAGTATATATCTCAAGAGAATATTGTGAATATTAAATGAGTTAGTATATGCAATATATAAAAACCCTTAGCGTCGAACCTGCCACATAGTAAGTGCTATCTAAATATTAGCCATTATTATCACTTAAGATGGGAACAAACTGTTTTTAAGGGAACTAACATTTTGCTACATGTGAAATGTTTTACTAGGTTCTCTCATTTAATCTTCTCAATTCTTTGAGAATAATTTTATATTTATTTATGCCCATTTTATAGCCTAAGGGATAGGAGGCTCAGAGAAATAAAAAGGTTGTTCCTACCGATACCACAAAAGTAGTGGCAAAATTGGAATCTGAATCTGCGGTGATCCGTGACTACAAAAACGAGGTACTGAAGCCGAGAGAGGTCAAGTCACTCGACCAGCGGCGAAGGCGAGGACTCGAACCAGGGCCTGGCACCAAAGCCAGGGATACAAGGAGTAACGGAGTAACGGCAATTTAAACAGAATGTATATCTACGGACAGCGCGGTTGTGTTAGGACGGGAAGACTGACCCCCACACACCTGTCCCAGCATTTTTAATGGCGCCGCATTGTCTCTTTTTCTTTCCAGCAGAGTTTTACAAGTTCCCTCAGCTCGAAAACCCCCTCAGTCCTTTTCCGCCCCCACAGTGGACTCGTCGGGTCCGCAGCCCTCACCTGGCCCGGTCGAGATCCGGACCTGACCATCTCTCGCAGCCTCAGAGAAGCCCTGCCCGCGGGAAGCGAAGCGATACGGTGAGAAGAATTAACCGCTTTGGACTCCCGGGCTTTCTTGGCCCGCCCCCCGAGCTTCCGCTTCCGGCGAGGAGCCCGCCGAAGGCCGCGCTTCATAGTTTCCGACACGCCGGGTGGCCTTCCTCCGGCTCCGGGCGCGGCGCCCTGGGCGTGCGCAATAGATCCCTTCTCTCTCCCCGGCTCTTCACACACTGGCGGAGGTGAGAGAAGCCAACAGGTGGTGTGAGGGGCTGGCTATGGGGCGGGGCTAAGTCAGGGGCGGGGCAGGGATAGGGGCGGAGCGAGGAGCCGAAGCGCTGGACTGGGCGGGGCCGGGAACCTGAACACTTGGAAAAAAAGAGTTCGCGGTCCTATTACAGGGGTTGCAGTGGAGGGCCGCAGTCAGCTGGAGGAAACAGGGACGAGGACCCGCCAGCGCCAGAGCAAGGGACTGGGGCAGGGGGCGGATAGGTTTCAGAGGAAATTGCGGTCGACTTTTGGATTTTGGCTCTTTATTTTTAGTTCAGCGTCTTTGTGCCTTTTCAGATGATTTTGTTCTTGCTGTTCGATACAAATCAAACATCGGGATCGTTTTTGTAATTCTAATAGCAGTTTCAAAATTATTCACTGTGGCCACTGCTCTCAGAACGGTGCTCCTAAATTGGGATTTTTGGTTTCACTTCCATGCATAACTGTCTAGTCTTCTGTTGAGGTAATCATTGTTCATAAAGAATGACACAGCATTCTTCCCGTTGACATATTGCACTAATTTTAATGGGATGTAGTCACTGGTTTTTAAGGCATAGACTTTGTTTTGAATTAGATCATGCTGTGAAAAGCTCTCCTTTCCTTACCCATCCTCTGTTTTTATTATCATTATTATTATTATTATTATTTAAAGTCGGAGTCTCACTCTTTTGCCCAGGCTGTAGTGCAGTGGCATGCTCACAGCCACCACAATGACTTTCCGGCATTAGGCGATCCTTCTGCCTCAGCCTCCCGACTACAGGTGCACGTCACCAAGCCCAGCTAATTTTTTTATTTACTGTAGAGATGAGATCTTGCCAAGTTGCCCAGGCTGGTCTCAAACCCCTGGGCTAAGGCAATCCTTTTGCTTTGGCCTCTCAAAGTGCTGGAATTACAGGTGTGAGCCACTGCGCCCAACCCATCCTCTGCTTTTAACATATTCATTCAGATTCTGGGATTTGTTTTTTAGTTACCTTGATTTTTTTTAAACGTGTTGATTTTTCTTAGTTAATACATGTTTGTTTTAGAAAATATAAATAAGTAAAAAGGAAAAGACCGCCCATAATCCTATTAACTAGGGATTACCACTCAACATTTTGGTGCATTCCCTCCCTTTCAGATTTTTTCCACCTATATATATGTATAAATGTATTACAACAATATGATATGATACATATTACTGTAACATGAGTATTTTGTCTTAATGTCTCATAACATTATTGCTCATTAATCTGTTATATAATAATAAAATGGCTGCCTCGTGTTCCATTATCTATTTCCCTGCAGTTTAGAATTTTATCCCCCCCACCCCTTTTCAGATTGTTATTTGCTATTGTAAATATTGCTGCAATGAGCTGAAATCTGAAAATGAACTGGATGAAGAACAGAGAGAAGAGTATGTTAAGCACGTGGAAACAGCATGATGTTGAGTAAGAGGAACCCAGAGAGGCCCTGTGGCTGAAGTATAGACAATGGGAATGGAAATGAATGTAAGGACCAGACTATGATGCTGTCTTCCTAGACCACCTAAAGGATTTGGGTTACTATCCCAAGGGCAGTGGGAATGTGTAAAAGTTTAAGCAGTGACACAGCGAGTTTTCATGAAGATCAGGCTGCAACGTAGAGCAGGAGTCTGCACTCCACAGCCCCTGGCCACATTCAGTCTGCCATTGTTTGATACTGCCTGGGAACACTTTATACATTTTGAGTTTTTCAAAATCAAAAGAATAATATATTGTGATGTGAAAATTACATGGAAATCATATCTGTGTTATAAATAAAGTTTTATTGGAACACAGTCACACTAATATGTTTATGCATCATCTGTGCTACAACTGCAGAGTTGAGTAGTTTTGCTAGAGACCCTATGGCCCACGGGCCTAAAATATTTACTCTCTGGACCTTTACAGAAAAAGCTTGCTGATACTTGTATAAAGGGTGTTTTGGAAAAAGGCAGGTGATTAAGTTCTCCCCTTCCCCATCCATTCTCTGGGTAAGTTCTTCCCTTCCCCATCCATTCTCTGCCCTTCTTTATGCCCCAGGGACTGATCCTTAAGGATGACATAACTCAGACTTGCTGTCCAGCTTCCAGTTCTGTTTAGTTCATAGGAGAGGAGAGAGACTGGGGTATTCCATGTTGACACCATCTGGCTGATGCAATAGCCCTCTAAAACTACAGCTCCTCAGGTGAGACCCTGGAACACCAGTTCTCTCCAGCCTCCCATAAAACATTTGCACCCTATGTCCCTTCAGTCTGAGAGGTGACAGTTATTTGTTAGCCCCTGGGTGCTTGAACACCCCGTTGGTTTCCTTGTCCACACTTCTGTAAAACTTATTATTTTCAAAATATAGGCTGTCTTCTCTTTCCTACCAGGACCAGAATGAAATATGTTGATAGCTAGGAGGGGACTGGGGAACATAGGGGTGGGGGCAGGGAGGTAAGGGAAGATAAAGAGTACAGATTTGAGAGAGACACAAGAGGCAAAATGGACAGGACTTGGTGAAAGATTTGGGAAGTAGGGTAAGGGGGAGATATTTATGTTGATCCTGGCTTCTGGGTTTTATATCTTGAAGAGCAGTGGGCGACAGCCACATTTAGGAGGGAAGTTTATGAACTCATTTCCCCCCAACATTTTGTTATGAAAAAAAAACACAAAGTAGGAAGTCATTTTGGGTATATTGAACTAGAGAGTACCTTGGAGTCATCCAAGAAAAGATATCAAGTTAGTTACTGGATAGTTGAGTCTGGAGTTTGTCAAAGAGGTATGGGCTGCAGATACACATTTCTAAGTTATATGTGGTAACTGATGCCATAGACTTCTGAATTTGCTCTCAGATTACTTCCTCAAGAAAGTCTTCTACCTCTCTAGCCTACCCCTGCAAATTAGGCTGTGTGGCCCTATACTGCGATATAATAGCATCATTTCTCACAGTGATAGTTGTGTGATTATGGAACGTGTCTTCCTTAGTGGAATATAATTTCTATGAAAACAGGGACCTACTTTGTTCAGAGTTGTATCCCTAGTGCCCAGCACAATGCCTTGCACCTAGCAGGAATTTTTTAATTGCTTGTTAAGTAAATCCGTGGATCAGCCATTGTTTGAACTGCTTTGGTGCATGGAGGCTGCCAGCTCCTTGAATGCCCAAGGCTCAAGATTATCCAGGATGTGCCCTTTGAGCCCATTCTGGTGGTTTAGTCCCTCTAGTATCATAGGTGCATAATTCTCCTTGGTCTATCCAGTCTTTTATAACTCAGCATATTGAACAAATGACTTTGTCCAAGTGGCTTACCTCTGAAGTGTGAAAGTCTCTATTCATGTTTGACCATGTTCCAGTTTATAGGAAATGGCCAAAATTGCAAGTCTGTTAAGATCTAAACTAAAAACACAGATTTATAGCCAGGATATAAGGTTCAAAAAGTAAGAGGTTGTAGATAGTACATGGTTGGGAGCATGAGCTCCAGTTCTGCTTGGAAAGACCTGAAACTTCCCTGTTGCCTTTCCTCAAGCCATTTGGTACTTTCTGGAGTTATTTTGAACCCAAGCGTTTTGGGCCTTTTGAGATCACATAAAACTTTGAAAAATTGCTCAAAGCTTTGTAATTTTTTTCTTCAGAAAAATGCTAATGAGCACATTTCTGAAACATATTTATATATGTTATCAGAAGCATTCAGGAGTCTCTCCAAGGATTTCAGGTTAAGAGTCCTATTCTAACCTAATTCAAAACCAGCCATCCACACTGGAGCATCCAGCTCCTCCTTCTGTTGTGGGGTCCTGGTGATCCCGGAAGTTTTTGGTTAACTATGCATGGTAGGACCCTGACCAAACAGTAACAAGGACAGGAAGGACATAGAGCACAGAGAAAATGGAACTGAGCCATAATCTTTGCATTTCCCACTGAAGCTTTAAATGTATCTGCAGTCTTCACTTTAATCAAAATGGCTTAATTTAGAAAAGAGCCCACTTTTTTTCTTTATAAAACCCTGATTTTATTGCTTCCTGAATTTTTTTTTAAAGGAGAAATACAAACCATATGTTACGAGGGCCTCAGTTTGACAGTTTAACTGGGGCCATGCGAGGATTCGGCTATTACTGATCATGATAGGGAGACCAGTGGGATGGGTCTGACAAGGGTCTGTAGGCAGTAAGGAACAAGATAGCCAGCCCCTTTGGAATGATCTCGTCATAAGGAAGAAACTGTTGTTTGGAGACATTGTGCCAGGTTTGTGAGTCAGGTATGAATTTTAGTGCAGCACAGTGGCAGTTACTTTTTGTCCTGCAGCCCCGGTGGACTAGTGCCTGACCCAAGGAGAAAAGCAATCATAGTGATTAAAATGTTAAAGATTTGTTTCATTAAAATCTCTATAAGGCCATAGAGCTGAGACTGGTGGCTGTTTATTGTGAACACTGATGACTTCCTGCCTGAGAGCCTTTTTTCTTGAGTAAAAGAAGCTGGAAATGCAGAAGGTAAATGACCCTGGAAGCAGCCCTCAGTCAATGACAGATGGGGACTTAGCAAGGGAGCAGCCCTTAGCCTGTGATGGATGAAGAGCTTTCTCACCCCTCACACTGATACATGTTCTCTGCTGTCTCCCAGGGGTCCCACAGTATTGGGGTACAGGGATAACTGTCTGGTTAACACAACCTTTATTGGCATTCTTCCCATTACTGCCTTATTCTTTCCATTGCTCCTAGGGTTGCCTCCCAGATAAACTATTTGCACTTAAATTCCTGTCTCTAGGGTTGTTTCTAGGGGGAAGACCCCATACCTAGACAGAGCCTGAGCATTTATACAAGTCAGACAGATCTAGATTCGAATTCTTTCTCTCCACTGACACTGAACAACAATTTCTCTAAGATTGTTTCTTTATCTATAAAATGGAGATAATGGCACTGACTTCATAAGATCAGATTGTAAGGACAAATATGAGAATGTACGTAAAGCATTGTTCACAGTAACTTGCATATAGTAAGTGCTGATTAAGTATTGGCTATTATCACTGACATAGTATTTGTAATATTGTTAATAGAGCATAGCCCAGGTGGAAGGGAAAGTTATTTTCCACACTTGGGGTGACTGCTGAAACAGGTTGATCTGGCCAATGTGCGGTGAGGCCTGTGTCTCCGGTGAGCAGCTGTGGCTTTGCAATGTCAATAGCTTAGAACAAGCATGCCAGAGTGAGGCAGAGCAGGAGAGGAGGAGGAGGGCAGACACCAAGTGGTGCTTAGAAGATGAGCAATTGGCAGTGCAACAATGGTATTGCCAACTGTGCTTCATCTCAGTAAGCACAGATGGCTACAGTACCATCAATAACTCCATATCTGTGTCCAATATACACTTTGATGGCTGAATTTCATTAGCCTCCTCTTGAGGGATTACTTTCAAGTCTACTGAGATCTAGTTTCTGATTTCAATCTGTTTGCCCAAATGTACAAAGGGCCCTTTTGCATTTGTTATGTTTATGATCTTAATTATTTCAGGGTCTTTCAAGTTGGGGCTGGCCCCTCTGTTCCCCCTTTGCTCCCCATTTCCGGACAATATTTCAGTTCTTTGGCCACAGTGAAAGACAAACTGAGAGACACCATGGAACTGAGGCAGGTTAAAGGATTTCACTCATTCTCTAATCCTAATTAATTACAACCTCAGATTTCACCTGCAGTGCTTCAGCCTTCTCAAACAGCCTTAGGTTCCAGGGTGGATATAAATGATAAGCCACTTTGGCTACGAAGGCAGACAGCAGGTAGGATTAGTCGTTGCCCACTCTCTGCAGGTGCAGCCCAGTGACTGTAGGGAAGAACTTCAGACCCCTTTCTTGTTCCACTCTAGGCAGAAATCAAGGGCCACGGTGATATTCAATCACAATCTCCTTTTACCTTATTTAGACACTAATAGACGAATTTCTCCCTGATTAACGTAGAAAGATATGTGCTCATAAGCTAACATGATTTTTGAGCAAAAGCAACAAGGGGGGATAGTACTACAAGTGGAAGCGACTGACCCAATGACCTTGGCACACCTGGCATTAAGAACCATAGTCACAGTCTATTAACCTCATCTATTTCCTTCAAGAAAGAAAAATTGTTAAGACCTTGTCAAAAGATCTTGGGCTCATGCAGGGGATTTTCCCTAAAGGGTTCCATAACATCTGTATATGGTTTCTGTAAAAAAAACAAAAACAAAAAACTGTTGACATTGACACTTTCTGGAACACTCTATTAGTTCTTCTCAAGGCCATTCACACTAAAGTGATTTATGTTAATCTTAGTGCTAGACTGTAAGCTCCTTGAGGGTAGAATTCAGATATGATTCATTTGTATATGCCAAGAAGCCAGCATGGTTTCTGGCTTGTGTAGCCAGGTTTGGCAAAAAAATAAATAAATAAAACACATTTGTTGTTTATCTGAAATGCAAATTTAACTGGGTGTCCTGTGTTTTATCTGGCAACCCTATTCCTGGCACATAGCTAAGCTCAAATATTAGTGAGTGAGTGAGTGAATAAATAACTAGTATAGTACCAACAAATGAATAAATAAACTGGTAACATCTTCAACTGACCATGTAAAAGAAAGTCATCTAAATTACGACTAACAATCACAAGCCATCAAAACCGTGTCTGGTTAACATTCTACCTTTTAAAATCTAACAGTCTGGCTTTGGTTTGAGATGCATTTTCTATCCATGCTTCGTCAGCCACTTTTGCTCAGTGTCCATGTGGGAAGAATACTAATGTGGTAATGAAGGTGTTTTGTTCCAACAATTTCACATCTTAATTCCACACATTTCTGATTTCATATGTTTGCCTAATTGTTTATTAGTGTGTACTAGTTGTACAAGAAAATTGACTTTGGGTGGTGTAGGGTTTAGTCATTCTGAAGTACAACCATCTCTGTATCTTCCTTTAAAATTGCCGAAATTGTGCTCTTATTCCAGCCGAACCCTGGGGTTTTGGGTAAAGTCATTCACTTTGATTAAACCATCAGGACCAATTCTGTTAGGAAAAATATATATCTGGAGTTAATTCATTTGACAATTAATCTTAAGAAAATATACAAAAACTCTCTCACTCCAAATTAATTCTGCTGCTGCTCTGGCCCTGATCACTTTCTTTCTCTCTTAACTCTTGACTGCCTCCTCCTCTTCCTTCACCTTCTACTCTGCTGGTCATAGTTAGCGTGAGTCAGAGTCACTCGGAGGGCTTTTGAAGTCACAGCTTCCCAGGCCTCACCTTCAGACTTTCTGATTCCGTAAGTCCAGGGTGCAGCCTGAGATTCTGCATTTCTAACATGTTCCCAGCTGCTGCTGCTGTTGGTCTCAGAAACACTCCAAGAATCACTATCTTATACCATTCTTTTCCTTCCTCTACTCCTTCTCCATCCCCTTGTCTTTCAGATCTGTATTTCATGTTCCTCACAATATTCCTCTGTTCCTATAGCAGTATCATATAGTAACGTCACTATATCCTGGCCTGCTAGATTTGTTTTCCTGGTGATATTCCACCCCTCAATTGGTAAAAGTTAACTTACACTTCCTGTTCAATGTAGTTTAGCATTCTGCTGACGTGTGATGCTGAGATCTCCCCATCCATTTCGGCAATATATGTGTAGAGGAACTGGAAAGTGCTGAAAGGGATCCGGGCAGGCCCACTGTCATGGTCACAAGATAAAACCTCACACACTATCTTGAGAGTTTTGGCAATGGTCTATAAAACAGTAAGAAAAAAATGAGGAGAAAGTTACTCCTCCAGGCTAGATTCCTGAGATCCATTTAGATACAATAAAGAAACAAAAAATATTGCTCTCCTAAAATGGAGTGGGAATGATTAAAGATTCTAGAAAGCTTAAAATTTTTACATGAAAATGTCATTTAGTCCACTCTAAAAAATACTGAGTATCTATTGGGTGTTTTTTTTTTCTTTTTTTCTTTGTTGGAGGGCTACTCTCAAGAAATTAAGTTTTTAAGTTTCTGAATACTTTAAGGGATTTGTCACTTTAGTCAGAATAGCCTCACTAAAGGAGAGGAATTTATTTGCATTCTATACAATTAGAATTGTTGTTCTCAAAAAATAACAGCTGCTGGAGAGGGTGTGGCGAAAAGGGAACACTTCTACACTGTTGGTGGGAGTGTAAACTAGTGCAACCTCTGTGGAAAGCAGTGTGGCAATTCCTAAAAGCTCTAAATATCAACCTCCCATATGACCCCACAATCCCCCTACTGGGAATATACCCTGAAGAACTCAAATCACTCTATAAAAAAGATACCTGCACACGTATGTTTATCACAGCGTTGTTCACAATAGCAAGAACCTGGAAACAACCATGCTGCCCATCAAAAGAGGACTGGATTAAAAAAATGTGGTACATATACATGATGGAATACTATGCAGCCATAAAAAAGAACAAAATCATGAATTTCGCAGCAACCTGGATAGAACTAGAGTCTATAATACTGAGTGACCTCTCACAGAAACAAAGATCTGAGTATCACATGTTCTCAATCATATAACGGACCTTGAACATCCAATGTAATACTATAAGAAAATGACTGACGGTACTGGGAAACTATGGGGGGGTAGGGAGATGGGATTAACAGTAGCAAATATCTGTCTGGGGATGGGGAAACACCTCTTATCAACAGGGTGCCTGAATGAAACGTCATTGTACACCTAACCCTTAACTGTACCCCACAAAACCATAATAAAAACTATTGATTATGAAAAAAATTAAAAATAAAAAAAAGAATTGTTGCATTATTATTGAACTCCAATCTTATCTCTAAATTGTTAAGGTAATTAGTCTAGCTTATAGATTCTAGCAAGATACTTGTAGCAATGCCACATAGAGAAGAAAGAAGATAAGAGAAGGATAATGTTCCTAAGAAGATAGGAGTCACAAATGTAGGAAAAATGGTGCTGAACATCAAAATAGACATTCTTCTAAAACATGTGGATCCATCTAAATAGAATCTTCTAGTACTTTGTATTACAAAATACCCTGTTATTTGCTGGGGAAAATTGGTAGATGATGAGTACCAGGAGTTTTAATAGAAGGGTTTATAAAAGCAAACACTCCTTACAATGACACTTTAAAAGACCATGCTCAGAACTGATGTTATGTCTTTAAATAAGCCTACCCTTTGGATAAATTTTACAAGTGAAAGAGTTGTGAAATGAAGGTCAGCATATACATCTTAGTGGTTTAGTGAAACTGATGATGTGCAGACCATCCTTACACACCCTCCAGGGACCAGTGAAAAATCAGTCCTGAGTAGGGAACTAGGTGTGACTGAACAAGCAGCTGCTATGTCTTCCTACGTGGTTGGCCAGAGGAGAATCATTCTTCCTCAGAGGTTGATGTTTACTGTTCTGTTCTCTCATCTTCTCCCTAAATATAATGAATGCCTGGATGGTGCTTCTTTAACTGAGGTGTGTATTACCCTAGGGTGTAAGTCTATATGTCAGGAGGCAATTGTAAATGTAACTTGGCCTATCTTCCTAGAGTGATAGTTTTACTTGATGGCAAGTAATTGAAACAACATTTAATTTTAATTTAGTTAATACTTAAATTTTGCTGATTTACACTTAGCAAATGTTGTTATTTTATGAAACAGGATCTTCAACATATACTTTAAAATGATAAATCATATGTTGTCAAAGAAACCTGGGGTTTGCAGCAGGCTACCTTCATTTATCCTTCCATGGCCTGGGGATTCTCTCATGGAACGTACTTCAAATCACTGAGTCTTCCAGGTACTTCTAGTTAGTTCAGAGGGGGTGGGAGGGTGGTCATATGTGAGGATGTCAGTGAGGATGGTAAGGCATGCTTGTGAGATGAGGTCAGCATGAGAATGGTTTGGGGTAGATTTACAAGCATGCCTAAACCCTGCAGGTCAATGCTGGGTGGCTGTGAGCATGCCACTGCACTCCAGCCTGGGTGATGGAGTGAGATTCCAACTCTAAATAAATAAATGGACAGTAGGTCACAGAGACACCAGACATATGGGCACAAAGGGACACAGGGAGAAGATGCCATCTATAAGCCAAGGAGAAAGGCCTCAGAAGAAACCAACCCTACTGGCACCTTGATCTCGAATTTCTGGTCTTCAGAACTGTAAGACAATACATTTTTGCTGTTGAAGTTACCCAGTCTGTGGTACTTTGTTATGTTATTCTGAGAAAACTAATACAGGTGCTTTTAACTCCAAGCACCACCTTTTATTGATCATTCAAAAAACCAAACCTTCAAAATCTACTGCCATCTTAAGATTTTAAAATATTTTTAAAGATTTAATAAATGGATGACTGGATTAAAAAAAAACTGTTTGGACTGGAGCTTTTTGGTAAACTCACATAAATCTAAAATAAACAGAGATCTTCATTCTCTTGCATAAGATTTTTTGGTCAGATGGGAATCTGCTTCCCAGAGGTAGTCTTTAAGCATCTTAATAAGCCTCATTTTCAAAATCAGAGGTGAAAGCCTCAAAAAGTGAATTGTTTGCTAACAAAATATGTTATTCCTTCTAGCAAACATGATTATTTATTACATACATGATTTCTTCTTTTTTATAATCAGTCTCAGTGGAACAGGAGGTAGCTTAGGCCTGTCTAGAGGAAGGAGTACTGCAAGGGAAGAGGAATACAGGTCTGCATGCCATGGCATCTTGAATCATGTGTTAGAGCTCAGAGAGCTCAAGACTGAAGTAAAAGTGCCTGTTACCTACTGGAATACAAATTCTTGCCATTAGACTCTTCCAAGAAGCAAACTAGCTTTTCTGGATGACAAGAGATCATGTCTTGCTGTTGAGTTGGCAAAAGAAGAGACTTTCTGGGCTTGCCTCTAAGGATATATGTATTAACTAGAAGTAAAGGCCTCCACCAGATGGTGACGCCTGACTGTCTTAGTCTGTTTGGGTTGCTATAACAAAATACCTTAGACTGTGTAATTTATAAACACAGAAATTTGTTGCTTACAGTTCTGGACTGGGAAGTCCAAGACCAAGGTGCCAGCAGATTCAGTGTCTGGTGAGGGCCTGTTTCTCATGGATGGTATCTTCTATGTGTCCTCATATGGTGGAAGGGAAAAACAGGTTCCCTCAAGCCTTTTTTATGAAGGCACTAATCCCATTTTTGAGGGTTCCACCCTCATGACCTAATCATACCCCTAAGGCCCCATTTTTAATAGAAATTAAGGTTTCAGCAGATTAATTTTGAGGGGACACAAAAATTCAGCCCATAGCACTGATCAACCCCACATTTAAGATCCCAGCAATAGTCCAACATGATAAAAATGAACATAAGGACACTGATTCCTGAATTCACAGGGCACCCTTTATTTACAAACTAGACCACCAGGCTGACTTAGCTTCTACATGCTTTATGATAGGAATTGATGAGGGGCAAGGTCAGATACATTGGGACCTCTTAGAATTGGAGGAGCTCACTGCTATGTAGAGGTAGGCCTGAGTGTATCTTGATGGAAACAAAGAAGAAGGGAACAGACTCACAGGATGTTAGAAGTGAAAGAAACTCATGGAACATTTAATCCAATCTCCTTAATTTTAAAAGGGAAGTAGAATGCAATTCACCTCATGGTTTCCCCTCTGCAATTTGTGAGGCAGGCACTGGGAGGAGGAAACCTAACCATTACACCGTGGGCTAGGCAGAGGAAGGGTTGGAATTTGGTTTTCCAAAGTGACACTTGGTTACTGTGAGGTATGGAGGTGAGGGAAAGACTTGGACACCTCACGGAGTGGTTGTGAAGGGGCTGTGAAGTAGACCATCAAAGCTAGGGAGCAGATGAGGAAAACCTGGCAGAGACTCAAGGAGGCCACCAACACCAATGATAACTGAGATGAGCTGGTAGTGGAGCATCACCATGCTTTGACCAATCTGAAGGAGATGAGAGGAAACCTGGCAGAGACAAGAGCATTGCCATGGAGACCAGAGGTGCCAGGGATATGGAAAACACTTCATTCGACTGCTCTGTGTCCCTAAAGTTGCCCCTTTTCCTACATGTGCAACTGCCATCTTGAAGAGAGAGGGGTGAGGAAAAACCTGAGAGACTGGAAAATTTACCTTCGGGATGTTTCAGTTATAGCAACAGACTAAAATTTCTGGACTGGGTCAAATTTATTTTCTTATTTCTGGACAGAGTAGATCAAGAAGATCAGAATTAACTATCGATAAAATGTAAAAGGTACATTTCCCCTCCAAAACATCTGAATGTGCTGTGAATAGATTTGTAGTCCTATGA
Source organism: Cephalopachus bancanus (assembly GCA_027257055.1). Lineage (NCBI taxonomy): Eukaryota > Metazoa > Chordata > Mammalia > Primates > Tarsiidae > Cephalopachus > Cephalopachus bancanus. The sequence continues at coordinate 1,146,906 of JAPVLO010000022.1, read as the reverse complement.
GAATTTAATAAAATATGTCAATTTTTAAGATCTTCCCTTTTGTTTTCCCCTCAGTCCTTGAGTCTTGATTGACAACTCATTGGCCCCCGCTGCATTTTCCTCTCCTCTTTGGAAGACAGTAATTTATTCATTATATACATTATATTCATTATATATGAATATATGCTATAAAGGACAATCAAGAAAGACATCAATCACAAATAGCTCTCCTTTCCTTCTCTCTAAAGAAATGATTATGATAGAGCTGTAGGTAAGATCCATAGGAAAAGTTGGACTAAAATATTTCTGCTATATTTTCTCAGAAACAAAGATGCCAAATGTGCATTTTAAGCATATTTGAGAAGAAAAAATAAGATCATGTTCAGCTATGCTGAATGATTCAAAGAACCTTTTCATACCATTTGGTTTGGCAGAGGCAATAATTTTCTCATTAATTTTTACACTTGTGTGCATTTCAGGAATTTTTAAAAAATTATGTTTTCGATTCATTTTCCTTTAAGTTACTTAACAGAGTGTTTAGCAAGGTGAGTTCATATATTAGATATCTAATTACAATATCTTAAATACTGTACTTAAATAAGTACTTAAATACAAATACTTAAATACAGTATATATACAAATAAATTGGGTTCAGCATCTTTTTCTCCAAAACAGTAAAATAGCTTTTTAAAATTTCAAACAAGTCACATTTGGAAAAGGCATAAATTTGTATGAACATTCTGCATCCATGGTGATGTCATGATTATAAGTCTAGAAATAGCCTCATCTCTCCTTTCTTGCTTTCTTATCTCTGATTTTTGCATCCAATTATGTTTATCACACAGTAGTTTTCTATAAGACTGAAAGTTTTATAGAAGTAGTTTTCTAAAAGTCTCTATTGGCCAGGCGCAGTGCCTGAAGCCTGTAATCCCAGCACTTTGGGAGACCGAGGTGAGAGGATTGCCTGAGCTCAGGGGTTTGAGACCAGCCTGGGCAACTTGGTGAGACCTCGTCTCTACAATAAATAAAAAAATTAGCCGGCCATGATAGCTTGCACCTGTAGTTCCAGCTACTTTGAAGGCTGAGACAGAAGGATTGCCTGAGCCAAGTAGGCCGACACTGGGGTAGCCGTGAGCATGCCACTGCACTCTAACCTGGGCAACAGAGTGAGACCCCCCCCAAAGTCTTTATTGGTATATCTTCTAGGTGTCTGGAAGTCTTATTCTACAGCCAGCTCTTGGTTATCTCTCAGAATATGAATGGAGGGAGTGGTGTGAAAATAAATCTGAGGGCAATGATTGAAATTCATAAATAATCCAAAAGCCACACTTTAGTCAACCTGTCCCCAGAGTCTGATGCAAGTTTTTCCCTCTCTCTCCTCCTAACTCTTGCTTCTGGCTGATGAGCACAGAAGTGACTTTGATTCAGAGAGGAAGAGGAGACAGGGAAGAGGTACGCCCATCACCAGGCCTATGTGTATGGATTTTCTGCACTTCTGGGCCCAGGGAGAGATTTTCCCTTAAGGAACGAAAAGCAACAAAACTGACTTACAACTCCAAGACAGCTGCAAGCAAGGGCTAAAAACTTCAGCCACTCAATCTCCTCGGTGAAGCGACCCACGTTCATCACACTATTAAACAGATCTTTTGGGAGATTCAGCACCTTCCACATCTGGGCCAGCTCCTCTGCATGGACGATCAGCCTGCCAGCAACCTGCGGGCAGGGGACAGACACAAGGATAAGAGAATGCCCTAGAGACACCTCCCCAAGCCACACTGCAAGTGGTGGGGACCACGTAGTAGGGAGGTAAAAGATGACTCTGACAATTCTCTTTACAAAGCCTAGCGAAGACCATGATAAGATGGAATTTAGTAATGTCTTAACTTCGGCTGTCAGAATTACAGGAAAGATACACATTTATATTACATTTTAATTTAAAAAAATTTTTTTAATGCTTTTATTATCTGCTGTTTTATTCCTACATTGTTTTATTCTCCATATGACAGATACAGCAGCCTGAAAACAAAACCAGGGGCAGAGCATTGGGAAGAGGAAACCTAGTCACTATACAGTGGGCTAGGCAGAGGGAGGGTTGGAATTTGACTTTCCCAAATGACTCTTGGTTACTGTGAGGTATGGGGATAAGGGATATGAGACCACTAAGTAGTGGTCAAATGAGAACAAGACATTAGGTCTCATACTTCTAGGCTGCAATGATTTATTAGCACTAGATCTCAAGTGCATCCCTCATGCTTCCCCAGGCATGGCGTGGGGTTTGGTCTGGTGACCTAATGATGCTTGGTCCCAGTTCCTTGAGAGACTGCCATGTTTACCACACAAGGTACTTGGTTGTTAAAGAAGGAAGAGAATACATGGCTGGTTGTTGGCCAACAATGCAACAAGGGAAGCATTGGAGTAGCACTCTAACTCCTTTTCTGGTCCTCCTGAATCACCCCAAATCTCTGTGTCCTGGATCCTAAAGCAGGGGACAGTGGTGCTAATCCATATGTCCTAGGAACTGCCAAACCACAAACTTTCTCAGGTCAGACCCTCCTAATCCATTCACGGGGCGGCTCCCAGGATGATATGGCTGTGAAGAGTCAAGGTTTTCCCTAAGACTCAGCTATGTCTGCAGCTGGGATAGCTAAGGAGCTGCAATATGCCCCCTCCTCAACTGGAATTGGTGTCATACCATGATCTTTGATCAGTAAAGGAAACGCTGTGGAGGAATTGGAGACCTGTACTTTTCTGGAAAGAAAGGATTAGCATTGCATTGAGCTCCTGGACATTCTGTCAGCTTCAGGGAAACCTGGGATGACACCACAGACAACTCAACCTACAGCCTATTTCAAGATTTTTCCTTTTTCCCCAAGGGTAGACTTACTTTCAGTCCATGGTTTAGTGAGTTTGAGGGTGGTGCTAAGTGGTCAGCTGACTGGCAGGCAGACAATGGGCTTTTGACCGAACCCACCCAGTCTCTACATTGTCCTTGCATCCCTCTCAATATTGCAGTAGGACCCTTACCCGAGAATGCAGGATCTTTAACAGTTCAGGTGTTAGCTCTGCCCAGTTGGACAAAGTGACTCGCTCAGACGGCTCTCTCACTGGAAGAATCTCTCCACGGGCCATCGCCCCAAAATAACTACGGGAAAAAAAAGTCAGAGGGTGGGAGGAGCATTTTCTACTCCAGGAGCCCTTGGCTGCTTTAGGAATGTCCACCTTTCTTTTTCTTTTTGAGAGAAGGGGATAGAGAGAAGAACTTTTAAGTGGCTTTTATGTGTCAGACACTGTGTTTAGTTCATTTACATGTGGAAAAAGCCTGAATGTTACTTTCTATTTAAAGTATAGAGAATGCTTAGGGAATAAACAGATTTCTTTCACTCTAAGAATGAGGAATAGCCAACAAAAGTTTGGTACACAATTTCCTGGAGCATATTGGGTCCAGCTTTTTTTTTGAGTTGGAGTCTCACTCCTAATCGCCCAGGCTGGAGTGCAGTGGCCTGCTCATGGCCACCCCAGCGATGACCTGCTGTGCTCAGATGATCCTTCCTTCCCCCAGCCTTCCAAGTAGCTGGAAATACAGGTGCATTCTACCACACCTGGCTAATTTTTTGATTTATTGTGGAGATGAAGTCTTGCCAAGTTGCCCAGGCTGTGGTTGAAACCATGGGCTCAGGCAATCCCCTTACCTCAGCCTCCCAAAGTGCTGGGATTACAGGCTTGAGCCACCGTGCTGGTTTTTTTTTTTTTAAACCAGTCATCCCTGAATGTTGTATACACACAAAGGGAGACATACATATCATAGGAGACATATATGTATGATATAGTTATATATACATATTTATATGTATATGGTAATCTTGGGAAGAGCAGTTGAAAGAAAATGAATGTGATTTATATATGAAAAGGGAGGAAAGCATGGGTGTAGTAGCCCAGGCCAGGCAAGGAGGGTTGCCTGAGCCCAGGAGTTCAAGGCTTTAGTGAGCTATGATCACGCTACTGCATTCCAGCCTGGATGACAAAGCAAAATCCTGTCTCCAGAGAAAGAAAGGAAAGAAGGAAGGAAGGAAGGAAAGAAGGAAGGAAGGAAGGAAGGGAGGAAGGAAGGAAGGAAGGGAGGGAGGGAGAGAGGAAAGGAAGAGAGGGAGAGAGGAAAGGAAGGGAGGAAGGGACGGGGGGGGGAATCACCTGAGCCCAGCAGGTAGAGGCTGTGGTGGCCACAAGCGTGCCACTGCACTCCAGTCTGGGCGACAAAGAGTGAGACTCCAACTCAAAAAAAAAAAAATACTTTGTGGAGTTTTATTCTTTTAAATACTACAGGTTTGTAACTCACAAAACCATCTAAGTGCCTTTCGTGTCTGAGTGAAAGACAGTGCTCCTAGGTCATGCTTTCTTTTGTCATTGCAGTTAAACTACAAACTGATTTTTCATGGATGTCTAAAAAATTTATAGCACATGATACAATATGGTAGCAAGCAGGCTACAAGAGTGGAATGTTTTCTTCCATAAATGTCAGGGACAATACCAAGAAATGTCATTTTGCTTAGTATAAAACATCAGCACAATAACAATAAAATGGGGTTTTAAACTATTGGATAAGACACAGTCTATCTGGCTATGTCAAAAGAAATTAGTCTTCTCATGCTAGAGTTCAATCTTAGAGGTAATATATAAAATTTAGAATGAAAAACTAACTAGTGCTCATTACGAGGCAAAGCAACCCCATTTGTGTCTCTTTTTATGAGCACCGCTGGCTTATTTTCCTTTCATTTATAAAGCTTCATCCTAACCCAGCCTAGGAGCACGACAACACTGGCTGAGAGATCTTGTAGGGCCCTTCTTAGATGACATTTTGTGCCTTCGCAAAGGTGTCCACACTTTCTCCCCACCATCTGCTCAATACACCCACTCACCACCTCAGGATGAGGACATTCTCCCTTTCCCAAATCACTGGCTCCCTCTCAACAGCCTCTCTTACTCCTTTTCCACTGAAACACCGAGGGAATCGTCAAACAGTAAAAATAGGCTGAAAATGGTCCGAGAGGTCTAGTTAACTCCCATCTCCTGCCCCAGTCCTGGTTTCCTGGTTTCAAGCAGGCAAGTTTGTCTAAGAAGCAATTTCATAGCTGAGATGCTTTCTGTGCAAAGCTGCTTCAACAAGCCAGCAGCTATTGTTGTGTAAGCTCTGTCAATTGCGCGGCCTCTGGAGGTCTGTCCTGAAAAAGGGCATCTGTATCTAAAGCACACCGTTGTCAGCCAGGCCTGACCTCATCACTCTGCTTGGGCTCCTTTCTCCAGAAAGTCACGGGTACTGTGTGGACATCTTTATGTTGAAGGAAAAATTAGCTCAAAGAAATACTTGAGAAAATAACTATAATATCCCCAAGGACAAGATACAAAATGTCTTTGGTTGGGTGTAAGAATGAGTTTTAACAGTAGTGGAGGAAGGTGTCTCATTAAAGGAGTGAACCAGCTGGACAGACCCCACCCAATCCACCCCGGGGCAATATCGTCGCTCCCCCCCCCAGGAGCACTACTGCCATCTAGTGGTGATAAAGGAGAGTGAAGAAAGACAGGTTAAGCCCTAGTGGAGACTCCCAGCCCTTCTTTCCACTGGGGCCAAAGAAGAGGTACTGGGAGGTAGTGCGTATGCGACATAGAAATCGAACTCTTACTAATTGTCCCAGGACACGTGGCCTATTGCCCTGACGTCCTCCTGCTTAGTCTGGCTGGCTTAGGAGAGGGCATCCCATCCTCGCCAAGTTGGATGAAGTATTGATGTGTGAATTTTAAAGCACCAAAGCAATGCAAGATCTAGAAATCACAAAGATTATGCTAATCATCTCAACTCCCTGGCTGCAACCATGACAACCTCCTCAGTTTTCCTGGGCCCTCTCTCCCCACCCCACCTCCAAGGGGGCTGAAGGTGAAAAACGAGCGCGTACTCGCAAGCCCACTGGATGAGGTCCTGTGGCTGCGTCCGAATGGCGTCTTTGGTAAACTGCTTCAGCAACTCTGGCAGCTCCGGCGGGATGCATATTTGCTTATCTGTCTGAGGCATTGATTGGTTGGCCTATTCGCAGGAGGAAAAAAAAAAAGATGAAAACTTCGAATCATAAGATGGCAGCAATCCTGGGCTGGAGGCCACCCAGCCTCTGTCTGACAGTCTCCATTTTGGGGACTTCCCTACTGCACAAGACAGATGCATGCTATTACACAACTCCAAGGTTAGAAAGCAGTTTACTAATCCCTTTAGTTGTGTCCTTTACATAAAAAGCACACGATACTTGTTCATTTAAAAAGTAGAGATCAACATGAAATAAACGAAAATATCTCCAATGTATTACCTCAAAATATTGGATGTCTCTTTCCAGAATTTCTCAATTTAAATATATATGTTTGTAAAAATAAAAAAATATTAGATTATACAAAACAGTTAGTTTACACAACAGTATGTTATGAACTTGTTTCCATGTTACCCAACTCTTATTAGCTGGGTAAGAATTATAGCAAAATGTATTCTGTGAATGCACCACGATTTAACATTAGGTTATTTCCAAATAAATACAATATTTTTTTATTTTTATTTTTTGAGTTGGAGTGTCACCCGTCACCCAGGCTGGAGTGCAGTGGCACAATCACAGTCACGCCAGTGTCGACCTGCTGGGCTCCGGCAATCCTTCGGCCTCAGCTTTCCAAGTAGCTGGAATTATAGGCATGCACCACCATGCCCTGCTTATTTTCTGATTTATTGTAGAGATGAGGTCTTGCCAAGTTGCCCAGGCAAGTCTCGAACCTGCGGGCTCAGACAACCCTCTCACCTCGGCCTTCCAAAGTGCTGGGATTATATGTGTGAGCCATTGCACCCAGTCTATAAATACAATCATCAAACAGCCATCTGATGGACATCTCTCTTTATATCTGCATGTTCTTATCTGCTCTAATTGTAAGAGAGAAAACTTGTACATTTTCACCCCAAAACTTCCAGGACCTATTGAAACAAAACATAAAAATCCATAGATGGTATACAATTCAATACACAAACAGCAGATGAAAAGATTGTCTTCTGTTAGTAGAGAAAGGGACAGACTAGATATGCTAAAAGGTCTCCCGCTTCAAAATACCCTCTTCAAATAAGTCCAAATTTTATTAACATACTTTTCAAATTGCCTTGCTGAGCTTGTAATAAAGTGAGAAAAATCTTCAAGTGCCAAATTAAAGGACTAAAGCAGAATCCAGAATGTTGAACAAATGAAGAAACCAGGGTTGACCAGGGGCAATGTAATGCCAGGAACCTGAAACTTTGCAATGAATGGCCAGGCAAGGAGGGTAGAGAACAAGGCTCACAGAAGGCAAATGAATGGACTAAAGGACTCCCCATCGGCCTAAGCTTGAGACATTCCATGAGACTACACAGTCAGTGTAAAAAGGGGAGACTGAAAATATCTGCCCATAGGCAGGGGTAAGCAACAAAAAAATTTGTCTCCATTGCTGCTTCTAGTTGGGAGAGTAATAGTCCCCTGAGGGTTTGTAGCCACAGGCTAAGTCTCAGTTTTAAATTTATGCCAACACCAGCCTGGAAATCCCAAGACAAGAAATGAAAGCAGTCTTAGATTGGTGGTACCTTTTTACTTTATGCTTTTCTTTAATTTGGAGAAAGAGGAGGATAAAATAATGGTTAATTTTAGACTCCATAAAGAAAGTATTATAACATATTATACAAGTAATTTTATAAAAGTAACATAACCACCGAACCTGTAAAGAGAAGAAAGGGAATTTTTAAAAAACACAAAAATCTTGATCAATCCAAAAGAAGGCAAGAAGGGAGGGGAAAATAGCATAGAAAAAGTGGACAAATAATACAATAGAAAATAATCCATACATATCGGTAATAACAATAAAAAGAAACGGTCTTAAAAGTGCCCATCAAAATACATGTATAGGTAGTACATGTAAAAAAAAAAAAAAAAAAAACACACAAAGACAGAACACTAAAGGATATAATTAAGCAAATAATAACCAAAAGAAGTTGATGTAGACATATTAATACCAGACAAAAGAGACTTTAAGGCAAAATTCACTGTTAGGAATAAAGAGGGTCATTACATAATGATAAAAGCTTCAATTTACTTTTTATTTTTTTAGAAAGCAGGAGTTTCTTAAGAAGACAGACAAGTTCCCAAGCAGGGGAGGGGGCCTGAAACAGGGTTGCCCAAATGCTTCAATTATTGAGAAGATAGCACAATTGTCAGTGAGTATGCTACCGACATCACTATGGAGTACTCTCACAATGCTGCATGGAAAAGCAATATGTTGTTTAGGGTTACATATGTATGTTATAATATTATAATAATGAGTAAAGGAAGATAAACACAAATTCAAAATGGCACTTACCCCGGCGGAGGAGTGAGAAGTTTGTTGTTAGAGAGAGGAAATAGGGGTCTCAACATTGTTAGTAATAGTCTACATTTTTAAGCAGGATGGTGACTGCCTGGATGTTTGCTTCATTCTTTTTATACATTTACATTGTGTATTGTATTTTGTATGATGAAATATTTTATAATTTTAAAAGTTACCCTTACAAGTTGTTTCTACTGACTTTTCAATCCATTTTATCTAGCAAAGATCAATGCCTTATTTTTCTCATATTGTCTTCACATACACATACATACATATATATATATATGCATTCTTTTATTGTGGTAAAATATGGAAAATTTATCATTTTAACCATTTTAGAATAAAGTTCAAGCCCGGTGTGGTGGCTCACACCTGTAATCCCAGCACTTTGGGAGGCGAAGGTGAGAGGATTGCTTGAGCCCAGGAGTTCAAGACTAGCCTGGGCAACATAGCAAGACCTCACCTCCACAAAAATTAAAAAAAAAAAAAAATAGCCAGGTGTGGTGGCAGGCACCTGTAGTCCCAACTACTTGGCAGGCTGAGGCAGAAGGATTACCTGAGCTCAGCAGGTCGAGGCTGCAGTGAGTTGTGATTATGCCATTGCACTCCAGCCTGGGCTACAGAGTAAGACCCTGCCTCCAAAAAAAAAAATTACAGTTCAGTGGCCTTAAGTACCTTCACATTGTTGTACAATCATCACCACCATTCATCTCTACAACCTTCCCATCTTCACCTGCTGAAACTCTGTATCCATTTGATACTAACTCCTCGTTCCTTCCTTTTCCCCAACTCCTGGCACCCACCATTTACTTTCTATCTCTGTGACTTTGACTACTCTAGGTACCTCATATAAGTAGAATCATACAACAGTTGTCCTTTGGTGTCTGGATTATTTTATTTTATTTTTTGAGTTGGAATCTCACTCCTTCGTCCAGGTTCAAGTGCAATGGCATACTCACAGCCACCCCAGCATCAACCTGCTGGGCTCTGGCAATCATTCCACCTCAGCCTTCCAAGTAGCCGGAACTAGAGGTGCATGCTACCACATGCAGCTAAGTTTTGATTTATTGTAGAGATGAAGTGTCACCAAGTTGTCCAGGTTGGTCTCAAACCCATGGGCTCAGGCAATACACTTGTCTCTGCCCCCCAAAGTGCTGGGATTACAGGTTGAGCCACCAAGCCCGGCTGTCTGGCTTTTTTTTTTTTTTTTTTTTAGCACATATCCTCAAAGTCCATCCATGTTGTAGCATGTGTCAGAATCTCCTTTCTTTTAAAGGCTGAATAGTATTTTGTTATATGTACCACATTTATCTGTCAAAGAATATTTGGGTTGTTTCCATATTTTGGCTATTGTGAATAATGCTGCTGTGTGAATACAGGTGTTCAAGCACCTGCTTTCAATTTTGTTGGGCATATATACCCAGAATTGGAATTGCTGGATCATACAGTAATTGTCTTTTAATTTTTTGAAGAACCACCATACTGTTTTCCACAGTGACTGTACCATTTTACTGTCTCTGTGTATTTTTTTTTCTCACTCTGTCACCTAGGTTGGAATGCAGTGACTCACGGTTCACTGCAGTCTCAACCTCCTGGGCTCATGCAATCCTTCCACCTCAGCTTCCCGAGTAGCTGGGACCACAGGTGCACCATCACATCCTACTTTTTAAACATTTTTTGTAGAGACTAGGTCTCGCTGTGTTGCCCAGGCTGGTCTTAAACTTCTGGATTCAAGCAATCCTCTCATCTTAGCCTCCTAAAGTGCTAGGATTATAGGTGTGAGCCACTGCACCCAGCCTGTCTCCATGTATTTTGGTGAGATCTTTTAGTTGTGCAATTGTTCTATTTCTATTCTGAATTCTTAGATAACCTCATATAAATGAAAAGATGGTCCAACCTTAATTAAAGAGGCTCTATGACAATAACAATGATACGCTTTGACCAATATACAGCAAATAAGTCTTTACTTCACTCCATTGACATTTGTTACCTGACTTCATTTTTTTTTAGCAAAGAAGCTCTTGTAACTTCTCTATAACCACTGTTTTTTCTCAATGCTCAGCATTTTTTTAACCCTTTGCATTTTTTACTGCCCTCATCATTTTATTATTCCTTTAAAAGCCAACTACATCTATTAATTTTTTGTAAGCGCCAGGTACTATGCTAAGTATTCTGCATACATTTTTGCATTTAAATCTCAACATATCCCTATGAGGTAGATTCTATTAGCATCATTTTACAGATGATGAGCAAAGAAAGAAAACTTTTGCAATGACATATACCTAAGTGACAGAGGCAGAATTTGAACACACACGGTCTGGTGGGGGAGGTGTCCTGCTATACACAGCAGTCTTTTCCTTCTTGAGAGTTTCTTCTTCTTAGATGGTGCATGCCATTCATGTGTTCCTATTCTACTCAATGTTCTTCTTCTGTCTCCTTCCATAACTCCTCTTCCTCCTGCTAAACAAGAGTTAGCAATCTTCTCCAAACTCAGTCTCCAACATTCTGAGCTAAAGTCTTTCTTTTGCTCTTCTTGAAGAGCTCACATCTTCCTCATGGCTTCATATACACAAAATGGTGTGGATTCGATTTGTTTGTCAATCCCTGACTGCTCCCTGTGCTTCCATTTCTCACTTCCTGTTGCCTCCAGCACATTTCTCCACTAGAGTTCATCTCCCAGCTAAGTCCTTCTCTCAAATTTTTTCTGAGCATGATATCACCATCTTCTCTCAGTCCTTTGGCCTCAAAGCCCAGAGTCATCCATTCTCTTCAACCTATTGAATATCACTAAACCCCATTGACATTTCCTTTGAAATGTGTCTCCAAGTCATCCCTTTTTCTCTATTTTCACTTCTGTGTCTCTAGTTCAGCCCCTCATTACCCATTTTACAGCTTCCTAACTTGCTTCCATCCCAGGTCATTCTCCAGTCTATCCTTTCCAGTGTGTCCAGATCTACTCTCCATGCTGCTTTTAATTGGTCAGAGGGTCCTGCGGACAAAATGACAATCATATCCTGACTTTCAAGGTTTTCTGTGATATATACATATAATTTTATTTTATTTACTTATTTATACCCCTCAAATCAGGTTTGAAGAATTTTAAACCACAAATTTTCTGCTACTCTTTACCAACACAAATTTCCAAGACTGTCTACTCTGGCCACTTTCCAAGAAATTATATATTTAAAGCTTAATACTGTCTCCCTCACTGTTAAGAGCATCCTGCTTTTCTCTCTTTTCCACAGTATGTTGGTAATTCAAACTGGCTTACTTGAAGTGCCCTCCTTCTTTCTCTATTCAAACCCTACATACATCTCCAAGGTCCATCATACTGTGCCATAGGCCTTCCTAGAAAACTTGGGTATCACCAGATATTGCTGAAGTAAGCATTTTAGCATTTAATCCTCTTCTGCCTGTCATCATTCAAACCCTACACATCTCCAAGTTCCATCATACTATTCCATAGGTCTTCCTAGAAAACTTGGGTATCACCAAATATTGCTATAGTAAGCATTTTAGCATTTAATCCTATTCTGCCTTTCATCACTCTCGAAAGCTGAGCTGCCCACCAGTGGCTGCAGCAGAATGGGATACAGGTGTGCCATGAGAGATTGATGGTTGTAAACTTTTTATAGCAACACAAAATTTACGACCATTTTACAACCATTCACAATTTACAACAGTTGAATTATATTTGGATACTGTTTGGCACAGTCAGTAAACTTACAGATTCCAGTACTTATTGTGTCTTGCCGAAGGTTTTATGCACAACACCTGTCACCAGAGATGCTTGCGTAGGGCTTTCCCTTTCAATTGTCTCCTTAAAACCATCTCTGTGTCCCCTTCCACTGTCAAAAATTTTCTGTTCTCTTAATAAATCCTGCTTTCTAAAAAAAAACCCAACAAACAAACAAAAAACCATCCCTGTAAGTCTGATTTTTGCTTTAATTGAAATGTTTATTATCAGTGATAATCTTTGTGCATATGTGTTTCAAATACTTAGTTCTTCCTTTAATTTGACTATTTTCACATTATTTTCTCCTAAAACAAAGGTATGATTTTTATCATCATCATCATCATTTGTCCCTAATAAAACAATTGAGTTTATTTGTTTCCACTGTGACTTGATTTATGTATGTATTCATTCTTGGCTTTTGAGGGTAATGAATATCCAAAATCTAATACTTAATGGATTTTTAAAATTGTATTTTATTTTATTTTTTTTTGAGTTGGAGTCTCACTCTATTGCCCAGGCTGGAGTGCAGTGGCATGATCACTCACTCCTTCCACCTCAGCCTTCCAAGTAGCTGGAACTATAGGCATGTGCCAACACACCTGACCAATTTTTCTATTTATGGCAGAGATGAGGTCTCACCATGTTACCCAGGCTGGTCTTGAACTCGTGAGCTCAGGCAATTCTTTTGCCTTCACCTCCCAAAGTGTTGGGATTACAGACGTGAGCCACCGTGCCCATCCTTAATGGACTTTTATAATAAATTACTGTTTGCTTATAAAAATAAACAATTTTTGACTCTAAAAACTAATAATGGTAACAGATAACTTAATTGATTCTTTAAAGGAGACTGTAGGCTTTTAATAAAATCTTATAAAAACATTTTTCAAAATACTTTAATCATACTTGAAATAAGTAATATTTATATTTTGTGGAAAATCCAAATATAATTATTAAATAAATGATAATATTTCAGAAATTCTCACTTTACTTATCAAATGTTTAATTTTTCAAAAATTTTATGATTTATTTAAAAATATTCTTTAAAAAAGACAAACTTAATTTCTTTGAAAACTGATTTGTCATAGTTGAAAAGGCTTATAGTCTCCTCAAGTACTTCATCTATATTATTTTCCATCATAAAAAATAATTTAAAGTTAAAATTAATTTGTATTAATATCCAATTATAGTTTAGTACCTTTTAGAAATTCACAAGACATACAGTAATCAAAATATAAATTTAAATAACTTAGTAGGCAATATAGAAAGTATTATTTCAATTTTGGAATTGTTTGCCTTGATCATTTTTTTCTTTGCCTAAGTACCTTTTTTGCATGGAAAAGTTATCAAATGAAAAAAATTATGCCAGGTATTATTGGCCAGGGCCTTAATAGAAAATATCCAATATCATCCAGATAAACTGTCTCTTCTGAGAGTGATTTTTAAAGGTTTTGATCTCAGGACACTTTACATTCTTAAAAATTACCATGATTCAGAAAGTTTCCGTTAAATGGGTTGCATCTAATACTATGTATTATTTTAGAAATTAAAAATGGAAAACTTTTAAATATTTTAAAATAATACATTCTTACAGATTAGTATAAACACATTTTTGTGAAAAATAACTATAGTTCCAGGAAAAAAAATTCCCTTAGTGAGAAAAACGACATCGTTATACATTTTCCTTAACGTCTGGCTTAATAAAAGACAGTTACATTGTCATATCATCTTTGTATTCACTCTACTGTGAAGAGACTGAAGAGGCATATAATGTCTTAGTATTTTTACAAAAATTGTTCTGACTCACAGGTCCCTCCTCCTCCAAAGTCTCAGGGACTTTCAGAAGTCCTTGAAACCACACTTTGAAAAACACTGCTTTATGAAATTGTTTACAACAAAAGCCTGTGCAACTATTGTACACAGTTGTTTACATTAGATTGGGCTCTAAAAGTTAATTGAAAGGTTACATAATTGGGAGGTAAAGCCAAAATGTCTCCTGCAATTGCAGAATCACTCATTTTACCAAACTGCCTGGGAAATGAACAAATGGAGCAAAGGAAATTTTTTTAAAAAGGCTACTCTGGAATACTGCTACTAGGAGATGCATCGATGACACAAATGAATCACAATGTTCCCTTTTCAGAGTGATGAATCTACAGATGTTAGTCACAGTTTTCAGTTAATAGCACTAATTAGAATCCCTGGAGACGGATGCTTAGAAGAAAATGAACGGTTCTGCTAAAAAGTACCAAAATGAACTTTTCAAGATGAAGTATTTGGAATAGTAAGTAAATACTTTAAAACTAAATAGATTTTCTGAATATTGTGCAAGCACAAGGGTTTCTGCCCTGGCAGGAAGCTGTGGTGATGAGAAGGTGGGCTCTCTACCGTGTCTGTTCTCCGTGCTCTGAAGATCACGTGCAAGTAAAACACTGTGCTTTTCACACAGAAGCTCTTGTTATCCATTTGCCTGAAGATGCGAATTCCACCTGAAAGGATATTATTCATAAAATACAGGCTGCCATGGTTCCATCTGTGTTCAACTGCATGTGGGGAAACGGGCTCTTGCTGTTTCCTATCAACATACCTACTAAAGGAAAAGTTGTTTTTCCTGAAGTTTATGAGCTAAAAAAAGGAATTAAAAAATGTCCATGATCTTTACACATTGCAGAGTTGTTGAGAAGAATTTCTTGACTTAAAAAAAATTGGTTTACTCGACATTTTTGAGCACCAGAATGAACTTAAAAATAGCAAGGAGTATATAAAAATAGAATTATGTATACTAACAATGTTCATGAATTCAAAGGAAAAATGAGAAGTAGTCCAGTGGGGAAAGTTTAACTGGTATTCTAACCTCAGTCCTAAAGAAGACTAGTAGAAAAACATCTAAGTTTCACATTACTTGGAAATACTTGATGTAAGAAAGACCAAGTGGTTAGAAATTCATTCACATTATCTTAAGAAATTCAATGAAAGAGATAAAACTATACAAATTCTGATTAATAATGAGAAAAGATTTTTTTTTTGAGTCAGAGTCTCACTCCGTCACCCATGCTGGAATGCAGTGGCATGCTCATGGCCTCCCCAGAGTCGACCTGCTGGGCTCTGGTGATCCTTCCACCTCAGCCTTCCAAGTAGCTGGAACTACAGGCATGCGCTACCACACCCAGCTGATTTTTTATTTATTGTAGAGACGAGGTCTCGCCAAGTTTCCCGGGCTGGTCTTGAACCTGCGGGCTCAGGCAATCCACTCACCTCGGCCTCCCAAAGTGCTGGGATCACTCCACTGCACCTGGCCGATATTACTCTTTTAATTTACCTCTTCAGAGTTTGTTCCCATACTCTGGGAGATGGTTTAGTAAAGTAGGTGAAGCATAAGCTCTGGAGTCAGACGCCACTTACTAGGGCATGTGACCTTGGGTTAGTTATTTAACATCTCTAAGCTTCCATTTTCTCATATGTAAAATGAGAATATTGTAAAGATTGAATATGATGTATAAATAGGATCAGAAACAGTTCATTAAGAATTCAATGCATGTAGTTATTGTTGTTGATAGTACTTATTATCTCCACTCCCATCAACAAGCCATAAAGAAGGACAAACTTATATGGACTTCGCAGCAACTAGGATGGATTTAGAGCCTGTAATAGTCAGTGATCTATCACAGAAACAAAGAATTGAGTACTACATGTTCTCACTCATAAGCAGATCCTGAACAATTATCATAATACTATAAGAAATAGAATGAGGGGGCACACTTCATCAATAAGAGTACCTGATCTCAAATCAGGTGAAGTGGGGGCCAAAGTGAGGCCCAAACTTTATCAGTACAATGACTATTTGTATAACTTACCCTGAATTGTACCTCACAACTTTAAAATAAAATTTAAAAATAGACTGGGCATGGTGGCCAGGCCTGTAATCCCAGCACTTTGGGAGGCTGAAGTGAGAGGATTGTCTGAGCTCAAGCGTTCGAGACCAGCTACCTAGGTAACTTGGCGAGACCTCATTTTTCTACATTTTCTACAGTAAATCAAAAAATTAGCCGGTCATGGTAGCATGTGCCTGTAGTTCTGGCTACTTGGAAGGCTGAGGCAGAAGGATCACCTAAGCCCAGCAGGTAGATGCTTGAGTGCCATGAGCATGCCACTGCCCTCCAGCCTGGGTGACAGAGTAAGACTCCAACTCAAAAATAAAATAACATAAAATAAAATAAAGAAAAATTTTAAAAAGTAAGGCATGAACTTTTTGCATTCATTTATAGCTGGGATTCCCTCATGAGAATTGAAGTTGATTGCTGAGATTGGTGGGTGAAGGGGTTAATGTTTCTGACCCCTACTGAATTTATAATAACACAAAAACATGAACTGATTTTGAGACGGTCATGTGATTTTACAACTGAGAGAAAATGAGCAAGTTTGAAAGAACCAGGCTAAGCCTACTTGATATAAGCCTACTTATTATAACAAGTAGGCTGGTACCAAGTTAAGCTTAATAAAATTGACAATAACATTTTTACCCAGGTTATTCTTTAAACCTCTATTTTTACTTTCTAAAACAAACAACATCATCTTTACGTCATCTACTGCAGCACACTCATACGAGAGTCTCCCAAAAACCTCAAATTTACCAAAAATATGTATTTACTGCTACATGTTTAAACTTCACTCACCTTCAAAGTACTCTCCATTTGATGCAATATACCTATCAAGATACTTTTTCTACTGTTCAAAACAGTTTTTGAATTTGTCTATTTTGATGCCTATTATTGCTTCTGCTATTTTTTGTTTCATCTATTCCACATGGGCACAAAGTTTCCCTTTGAGGACTTTTTTTCGTTCAGGGAAACAAAGTTGCTGGGGCAAGATTGGGTGACTAGGGAGGGTGGGGCACGGGGGTTGTGCCGTTTTGGTTAAAAACTGCTGAACACTCAACACTGTGTGGGCAGGTGCATTGTCATGGTGGAAGAACCAGTCATCTGTTTGTCACAACTCAGGACATTTCTTCTGCAAATTGTGATGCAACCTTCTTAAAACTTCCAGATAAAAACTTTGATTGACTGTTTGATCTGAAGGCCTACCCTCCAAAAGATAATTCTTGTTTTTTGGGGTCCTCCCCACCTTTGCATCACTTCTACTATCTAGCTTCTTCACTCCTGCTTCCCAGTTGATCCTTACCATTCCTTGAAAACACTTAATCCGTTTCTTATTTAATCTCCAGCCTGTTTCCCACCCAACTATTATCCTCACTCTCAGTAGATGAAGTCACTTCCTACCTGAGTGAGATCAAGGATGTCAGAATAAATGAACTGCCGCTATTTTGCCAACCGCAACATGTCCCTTTGATCTTGTATTCTTTCCTCTACCACTTGAGCTCTTAGTTCTTGTTCTGTTCAAGACCTATGACAGTTATCCCTTTACATTCTCCATACAATTTCATCTTTGCCACCTCCCTGGCACCTTCTCTTCCCTCAAATAGGCACAATCTGCCCTTCTTTTTTAAAATTGTTTTTTGATCTTACTACCTTTGCAATGATCTAATTCTCTTTGTTACTGTCAAACTTCTCAGGCCCCTGAGGACTGACTCCCTTTTTTCTCCACATGATGCTTCCTTTAACTTCTTATAATAAGTCTTCCATCCTGATTATTGTCCTGAAACTACTTTCACAAATATAAATATCACCAAAGTACTGCTTACTGCTAAATCTACTGATTTTTCCCACAGGACTACTCTTCTAGGATTCTCTACTGCATTTTAAAAATCGATCACTCTCTCAAGAAACACTTTGTTTCACTGAATAGTGGTAATACAGTCTCGTTTGCTTTAGCTCTGTGTTATTGCTTTTCCATTTCTGTTCCTCACTTTTGTCTCTACCATCACTTTTCAGAAGTATTTCCTAAGGTTCAGTCCCTGGCCAACTATGAATGATAACCCATACTTTTTTTCAAAAGTAATCTTTAATGAATTTTGGTAAATGTCCCATGTGTACCTGAAAAGAATGTTTAGTCCATATTTCTTGGACATACTGTTCCATGTATGTTAAGAAGTTTCAAGTTAAGTAGTTCAAATTTTCTATATCCTTAATTACTTTTTTGTCTACTTAGTCTATCATTGCTGAGAGAAGTGTGTTAAAATCTCATCCATGAGGTAGTTTTTGTATATTTCTTCTTGTAGTCGTCAATTTTTGCCTGCTAAATTTTCAAGCTGCCACAACATGCATGTATATTAAGGATTTAAAAACTTTCCTATTGAACAGATTCTTTGATCATGATGAAATGCCCTTGTTTCATGTCTAGTATTATCTCATCTTAAAGTCAGCTTGGTCTGCCAGCTTCCTTTTGTTTGATTTTTGGCAAAGTATACATTTTCCAAACTTTTCCTTTCAATGTTTTGGTGTCCTTTTATTCAAAGCATGACTCTTGTAAACAGCTTTAAAAATATATACTCGGAAAATTTTGTCTATCAATTGGATCATTTATATTTAATATAATTACTAATAAAAAAATTTTTACCATCTTGCTTTTTGTTTTCTAATGATGCTGTCTATTTTCATTACTCTTTTCTTTTTAAAGCAATAAAAATGTTTAGTATTCTGATTTTTCTCCTTTATTAGTTTTTTAGTTATATGTTCTCTTGCTGTTCATTTATAGGTTACCCCAAAGATTACCATATGCATCCTAAGTTCATTAAACCTACCCTAAATTAATACTTTTACTTCTTTTTGGATAATGAAAGTAATTTGTAACAATTTAACTCATTATTTCTCTCACCCATTGTGCTATTATCATTTATTTTATTTCTACATATATTTTATTGTTGACATATTATTATTTTTTAAACAATCAACATTATTTTATCCACTTATTTACCCTTGTGTTCTCCTTTCCCGATAGTCAGTACTTCTCTCTAGGGTCATTTTCCTTCAACCTAAAAAATTTTAATGTTTTCTATAGTGCAGGTTTGCTGGGGGAAGAAATCTGTCATTTTTCATTTGTCTGAAACGTATTTATTTTGCCTTCCTATTTAAAGAACATATTTACTGAGTATGTAATTTATAGGTTAGCAATTTTTATTTTAGCCTTTGAGAAAGTAATCTTAGGTCTTTACAATTTTGCTGTCTTATTTTTGCTCCATTGAAGGCAATGTACCTTTTCCCACCTGCCTGTTTTAATGATTTTTCTTTTCATCTGAAAAAGAACAGCACAGAGTTAGGACAAACAAGATTTTACAGCCATTCATCGGTTGATTAATTATGATGTACTCAAGTGTAATATTCTTTTATTTATCCTGCCTGAATAAATAAGTTTCTTGCATTTGTAGGTTGATGTCTTTCATCAGTTTTGCAAAAATTCTTGAGCATTACCTCTCCAAATATTGACTCTACTCCCATTTTATCTCTCCTCACCTTCTGAGACTCTATATGTATGTTAGTTCTTAAACTCTATTTTGGTTTTTCCACCTGTGATTAGGTTTGGATATTTTCTAGACTTGTCTTTCAGTTTACCAATTTTGTCTCCTGCCATCCAGGCTGCTGCTAATCCTATTCAATGAATTCTTAATCTCAGATATTGTATTTTGTGTTCTAGAATACTTATTTTTATAGATATAATTTCCATGCTGAAATTCTCCATTTTTCATCCATTTATGCATCTTTTCTCTTGATTTTTCTTTAACATAGTATAGTTTGTTTGTTTTTTAAGCCAGTGTCTGATAACTCCAACAGCTGAATCTAACTGTGACTGTCCTCTCTAATATCTACTTTTCTTCTTGACTACTAGATACATTTTCCTGCCTTTATTTTATTTGCCAGTCTGGTAATTTTTAAATTGTATGTCAAACACTGTACAAAAACCAAAGTGTGATTGGGGCACTACAAATTTCTAATCTGTCATGCCAGTGTTGTTTGAGTGCTAAAAGTCTTGCTGGTTTCTGTAAAGAGACCCTTTGCAAAGGCCAAGTGCAATCCTCAGTTCCTTCCCAAAGATGGCAAATGTCCTCAGGGAAGAAAATGGTTTATGATCATTAGCTCCACTGGGAAGTGTTCCCTACCTTCTTAGAATCAATTAATCTAGTCCTTATTGCTTCTAAACTTCTCTGATGTCTTTACAATGTTTTTAAAAATAATTTTTCTAGGTTTTTTTAGTTGTTACAGTGAGAGCCTTGAGCTACTGCAATCTACTATATTCGAGTTGGGAGTAAGATACTTAACCCTTGTGGTTTTAGCCAGAACGCTGTGCTGTTGATTCTCAAATCTCTAATTGTAAACGTTCCACCATGCTATGGTCCTATCCACCAACTACTTAGTATAGAGTTCTCCTTTCCTATAAAAGTATCCAAAACAGACATCTTTTGTTCTCTCAATTGCCTTGTCTGATACATCCTGGCCATTTTTATTTTATCATTTTCTTTAACTTCTCACTTCAGTTTCAGATAGACTTTTTAAAACAAATCTTTCAGTTAGAAGAATAAAACGGGGCTGGGCACAGTGGCTCAAACCTGTAATCCCAGCACTTTGGGAGGCCGAGGTGAGGGGAATGCCTGAGTCCGCGGGTTTGAGAACAGCCTGGGCAACTTGGCAAGACCTTATCTCTACAATAAATCAGGTGTGGTAGCACATGCCTGTAGTTCTGGCTACTTGGAAGGCTGAGGTGGAAGGATCGCCTGAGCCCAGCAGGTCGATGCTGGGGTGGCCATGAGCATGCCACTGTACTTTAGCCTAGTTGATGGAGTGAGACTCCAACTCAAAAAAAAAAGAAAGAAAGAAAAAGAAAAAGGAACACTCTATTAAAAAACAACTAAATGGGGTTTATGTTGACTCAGAATTCAGTTCCTTATCTTCAATTTATGAATGAGAGAATTGAAGTATAAAGAGGTTAGACAACTGGTTCAAGGTAGCAATTTATGTTGGAGCTGAATCAAGAACTTAGGTCTATTTCTTTTTTCTTTTTTCTTTTTTTTTAGTTGGAGTCTCACTCTGTCACCCCAACTGGAGTGCAATGTCATGCTCCCAGCCACAACAGCCTCGACCTGCCGGGCTCCAGCGATCCTTCCACCTCAGCCTTCCAAGTAGCCAGAACTACAGGCGCACTACCACGCCTGGCTAATTTTTGATTTATTGTAGAGATGAGGTCTTGCCAAGTTGCCCGGGTGGGTTTCGAACCAGCGGGCTCAAGCAATCTACTCACCTTGGCTTCCCAAAGTGTTAGGATCACAGGCTGAGCCACCGAGCCCAGCCTTAGGTCTATTTTATTGTTCTTTCCACACTAGACCAATACTGCCCCTCTCTCTGAATAAGGTAGTTACATTACACATCAAGGATTTTCTCTAGGACAACCCCAATTTCAAATATTATGTCTTACTGTCCCTATAAATCATTGAAATATCCAGGATATCCCTATATGCATCAAGAAAAGTTCATTTTTAGCACCTTAAAATGGAACAAAAATTATTTGTCAGACTATGTCCTAATTTTTTTGGTCTGAAAATATGGTCACTGTCTCTTTAACTATATCCTATACCATTGCTAAAAATGGAAGGATGCTCAGTGTAAAGTAGCCTTATGAACAGTCATTGCACATTCATTATCTCATTTAATCCTTACAACAACCCATGGGTGGGTAGGTTCTAATATTATTATCATTTTTTCCAATGCTAGGAAATTGAGGTTTGTTTTGCCAAATAATATTTCTTATCCACTCATGTTATTACATTACTCCCCAAAACATTTAATTGATCTTCATTTCTTTTCTCATCTAAATAATGCCCTGTCTGACCTTCAAGATCTCTGTAGTTTGTCTTATTCATATCAGCTTTGCTTCTTAAACTTTATTTCACAGAAGCCTGGATCTTTTTCTATCCTGAGCCAAATCCATGGTCAAGCCAACCAGCATTTGGATGCCAACAGCAATATTGCTAAAAGCAGTCCTACTTGACCTTGTTCTTTTTTAAGTAGTAGCTTTTGGCTCTGTTATTAGCAAATTTTCCAAACTGGCTTATATATCATGCTAGTACCACCTCTTGGAAGTCATGAGTTCCACATGTTTATTATTTAACAAATGAATAGATAACTCTGGATTTATCCTAAGCCATGTTCACATTTCAAAGATTTTCTCCATGTTCACATCATAGTCCACAATACTAGAGACACACAGCTCATTTACACACTGGCATGCTAACTGTGTTCCCTAAAGTTTTGCAACATGGTCCCCTGATTTAGGGATCTGATATACTCACGCGGGCTCACCCTACCCCTGTCTCATATAAATGTATAAAAATATTCGTCTATTCAGAGTGAAGTGTCAGAATACCCCACACCATTTTCATTTTGTATTTGTCTTCCCTACTTCTTATTTCATTATAGCACTCCTATGATTCAGGGACTCAAAACATACAAACAACCGTTCTGAGGGGCAAATGCACCATAGTTTTCATACAAGATCACAGCTATGTTTCTCTCCAGTTTCCATGATCATTCATGATAATATCTGACATTGCACTGATCTTTTCCAACACAAAACAGGGCTGATGGCCTTCACAGCTGTGGCATAACAACCAGAGGGCAGATGAAACTCTAGTGAAGGCCTATCTTTGACTAATTATGGGATCCTTGGAAAATCAAAAACCCAATAAAACCTTACGTATTGTATTGGAATTGTGCTGAATAATGGGATACAGAAATAAATAAGTCCCACATCCTACCTTTATCAAGCTCACAAGCTAGTGGAAGAGATTAACAGGAAAATCAGTGGTTAAAATAGGGTATGATAAGTGTCAAGAAGTCTGCACTAGATATAGAACAGAAGAAAAATTCCTAGACGAAGCATCTGACTAGACAACTAACTAATAAGAGGTGGTCAGAAAAAACTTTCCAAAGAGTGATGATATTTGAACTGAGACTCGGGGAAGCCTGGTTTCTTCATTGCTGTATTCCCAGCCCCTGAATAGTGCCAGGTACAGGGTAGGTACTCAATAAGCATATGTTTACTGATGAGAGTAAGGTGGAATTCCATGTGGCTAGAAGGGTTTAGACAAAGGTGTGGAGGTGCCAGAAGCATGAGTTTAGGGAACTGTAATTACAGAATGCAAGAGTGGACAAGGGGAAGTGGTTGGGCCTAAGGCTGGAAATACAGCCTGAGACCAGAATACAAAAGGACTGGGCTTTTGAACTTTATCTTGAGGGCAATAGGAAGCCACCAGAGAATTTAAGTACTAGAGTCACACAATCAGTGTTAGCTGATGTGCCAGTTATCAATTACTACCACTCAGTTCAAAATTCACCCTGCAAAATGGGCCTAAGTCTTTTAAATATGTTTTCTTTGCTGGCTGTCATGATACAATTTACAAGTATAGGGCATGGGAGGGACACTGGAGGAGGAAGGGGTTTCTCTTGGGATTTAGGTGTGCTCTTCTTGGGAGGCTCCAGGAACTTGGAGTTTCTCTTGTGCTGGGATCCTACAGTGCACTTCTTATCCCGCATCTGGTTCATGCAGTATGTGATCTCTTGAGTATCCAACTGCTGCAGTACACAGCAGCCATCGGTGTCTGGTGGCTAGCAGCTTTCCCTGGCATCTCTCTTGGGAAGTCTTGCAGCACAGTCAGTGCTGCCAGTGAGTCATCTTTTTGTGAATGGCTTTCTAGCATCCCAGAGAGTGGATTCTGCTGCCTGGCATCTCAGTAATTTCTCTACCCTCCAGAGAGCTGTGGCCTTACCCCCTGTACCAAGTTCTGGAAGAGGTCTCTTCTTTAGGTGATCTATCTCAAAGGTAGTGGTTGTTCCTTGTATCTGTGATTCTTATACGAGGGGGGACCCCCCAAAACCCCATAATTATCTTTTGGAGGACAAGCCCCTTGTAGCACAGGCTTCCCCCACTAGGTTAGTATTCTAGGAACCTATCAGCATTGGTGTACCAGCTAGCATTGTTGTAAGAGGCTGTGTTCGGCTTCAGTAAGTTTTTTTTTTTTTTTTTGGAGATTCTTTCAACACATTTGCCCATTGCATGAAGGTGATTTATGAGTGCACCTGCCCACACGACACTGAGTGTCCAACAGTTTTTGACCTAAAACAACATGACCCTTATGTCCCACTCTCCCTATTCACCCAATCTCACTCTGAGTAACTTTTTTTGTTTGTTTCTTGGATGAGAAAAGTCCTCAAAGGAAAGTATCTTGCCGATATGGAAGAGATGAAAACAAAAAATGGTAGAAGCACTAAAAGGCATCAAAATTGACAAGTTCAAAAACTGTTTTGAACAGTGAAAAAAGCGTCTTGATAGGTATATTGCAAAAAATGGAGAGTACTTTGAAGTGACTGAAGTTTAAAAATGTAAGAATTAACACAATTTATTATAAATTCTGGGTTTTTTTGAGTCCCCCCCTCATATATTACAGATCTTTCCTTACATCTTACTAGCAAATCTTCCATTACTTCAATCCCATTATTGTTGCAATCTTTCTCTTTTTTAGAAATAAGGTTGCACTCTGTCACCCAGGCTGGACTGCAGTGGCATGATTATAGCTCACTGCAGCCTCTAACTCCTGGGCTCAAGGGATCCTCCAAGCCTTGGCCTCCAAAGGATTACAGGAATGAGTCATCACATCTGGTCTTTAAAAATATTGAACTTTTCTTCTTAAGATTACTAAATGCTCAAGAACTACTACATGATATTTTTTCTCTTTGTTGGACTTTGAAGCACAGATTGGAAGCTGCGTGGATAGGCTGAAGTGAGTGGGGCAAAGCAGATTAGGAGAATATAGCAGCACTTTGACAACAATTCTCAAGAGCTTCAGTGCCTTGGAAAGTGGTAGCAATAGGGAGGGATAGGAGACACTGGTATTTAGGCAATAGAAATAGGACTTGGTAGGAGATTCTACCAAGGAAGAAGGGGAGAGTGTAAAGGAGAGAAGAATCTAGAGTGACTACCAGTTCTCAAGCTTGGATGACTGGGTGCAAATGTGGTATCACTGTAGAAATGGTACCATTGTGGAAATAGAGAATACTGAAGGAAGGTCAGATCAAATTCTCCTCCCATGTTTTTACTCAGAGTTCCATGGATTCTTGAGTCACAAAGACTTGGAATCATAGACTCCTTGAGTTGGAGAGGCACCAAAGTCCAACTTTTCTGCCTTCGGGTAATATGGGTCATTTGTTCACATCAGATAAAAGAAGTAGGGAAATAACCATTCTATCTTAACATTCCTCAATTCTAACGTTTTATAAAGTGCCTTTTTATTTTTAAAGCTCTCAGTGTGGTAGGCCTTTTTCAGAGCCCACGTCCACCCTCAACTCTTACAATTCAATAAATTTCCTTTTAAGTGAAACGTATATGCCTCCCAATGTGGAATGGCAGGTCAACACATACCTGCTAAATGCTGAAGAATACAGGTTTTATCAAATATAGACTACAGGCTTGTTTCTGGAATTTCTCATTTAGTTTTATTGGTATGGGTTAAATAGGGCTTCAGTTATATAAATGAAAGTCTTCAGTTACATGAATGAAAAGCTCCAGTTACATGAATGAAAGGCTCCAGATGTCAGAATCTCAGAGGAAGTTTCTATGAACAGTTCTTGGAACTAAGCACCAGGCAAATATATATACTTGCTTGGGTTTGGAATTGGAGGTGGTAGGTTTTGGACACATGGTTACTCTTGCTTGGAATGTACTCTCCCCCTCTCCTAGCCTGTTCACAGGTTAATTCTTCCTCCAGAGGTCTGCTCAACCTTCCTCCATCTCCTGTCAGTTCCATTATTATCTTATAGAGCACCACTTACCCATCTCTGACGTGTGCCTCTCCCAATAGACTATAAACTCCAGGGAAGGGAAGGTCGGTTTTTCTCACTACAGAATTCCAGTGCCTGGAACTTAGTGCTCAATAGATGTTAGAAAAAAATGAATGATAGCAGTTTATAAAGTGCTAATCATGCCCACTGATTCTCATGACAATCCCCCCAACGGTATTCTTACATATTATTCTTATAACGGTGTTCTTATAACATATATTCTTATATACAAAGACGAAGGAGCACAGGTCTGGCTCTTCAGTAGGGGAATTTGGTTCCGGATCCTTTTGTTCCAAATCATAAAATACTAGTTCTGGGTACAAAACACACACACACACACA
This sequence comes from Cephalopachus bancanus, assembly GCA_027257055.1. Taxonomy (NCBI): domain Eukaryota; kingdom Metazoa; phylum Chordata; class Mammalia; order Primates; family Tarsiidae; genus Cephalopachus; species Cephalopachus bancanus. The sequence goes on along the minus strand of JAPVLO010000022.1, from coordinate 1,120,675 downwards.
CAATTTGGCCAGAAAGCGATAGTTCCCCGCGGTCACATTCTCCTAAAGATCACCATGCCTTCCTCTTGCTCTGTGAACAAGGAGGGGCGATCCCCTCCCTCCACTTCCCCTGTGGGGTTGCTACCTCGGGCTCGCTTCTAAACGCGCTGTCTGGCTTCAGGAGACACCTGGCACCTGGCCTCAGGTGGGAGGTGTGAGGAGAGATCCAGTGCCTCGCACCGTTGAAGAGGGAGAGCAGCAGAATCTAGGCGTGAAAAGAGCCGGGGAGGGCAGCCCCGGCGGGGCGCGACCGGGCTTTGTTAGCACTCCGCCTTCGCCTGGCAACAGGGAAGTGGGCTCCGCTGCCTGGTCACCGCGGGGGCGGGGCGGGGCGTAACGTCACAGAGCCCGCGCGGTCGGGCCCCGCCCCACCCCACCGCGCCTCGCCCCGCCTGCCCTCCCCCAAGCCACCACCTCCTGCCGCGAGTTCCCAGGCTTCCACTGGGGCATTGATGGGAGACTAAAAACTGCTTCTGGTTTTGCTTGTGGTTGAAGTCCCAGATGACCTGACGGGTTAAGGATGGGGAAGGGGCATTAGGACACCCGAGGTAATGTGTAGCAATTTACAGTGGGCTTTTTTAGGTTAGAGCAAAGTAGGGCTTAAAATGATCTTTTGGCTTGTGGAAAGTGGGCAGGTGAGGGGAAACCTTTGGGAATAATTGTAACAAACACTTCTTGAGTGTGTGTGTGTGTGTGTGTGTGTGTGTGTGTGTGTGTGGTGCACGCACACACACACAATTCCTACAAGGAATTGCTCTAAGTGCATTACACATAAGAACTAACTTCATCCTTATAGTCACCCCATGAGGCAAGTACATTACTGTTTTACAGATGAAACTGAGCACAGGTTAAATAATTTGCCCAAGATGACAGTCAGCAAGTGATAGAATCAGGATTTGAACCCAGTTTGCTGGTTCCAGATTCCTCGCTCTTAACCTCTATAATGCCAAGAAAGGGGATGGCACTGGAGTGGATAGGAATAGAACCCAAAATGTCTGGGGACAACAGGGAAAGATAGAAAATATTTACTGTGTAGAATGTGATCACTATGCTTTTACAATCACAATGGCATCTCAAAGTCTCTCTGAAGGTAGATATCACCTACATTTTAGAAATAAGAAACAGACTGTCTGTGGTCAAACAGTTCATGGAAGGGCCCAATTTGGCTTTAAGTCTTCTGATTTCATGACTGTTCTTTTTTAGGCACCCAGAGAGGCAAGAAAAGCCCCATCTTTCTCTGCTATGCCCCTAGTCACTTCACACCCATTTTTAAGGTGCTCATTGCATCATTCACTCCTTCAGTCCATTAAAGCAGTTGTGTGTGTATTAGTCTACAACAATGAATTCGTTCACCCAGGGCCTTCACAGTTTTCTCTAGTTGTGAGGTGAAAGTCACTGTCTCTCCCTAAAGCAATTTCAAGCATCAGTGAGCAAGTGGGGGAACAGGATTTTGGTTTATGTATGCAGAGGGCTTTTCAAAGCCTGCTGTTATCCATTTGTAAAGAGCCTACTCTGCTGGCATTTGTCAAAATCCTGCAGGTTTTTGCATACCTGGAGAATCCTGGATGATATGGGGATGACCACTGTTCCATGAGCAAGATCTAGATATGAAAAGGCCTAATCACTGGCCACTGCCTGCCTTCCCGTGGTCTTTGTGGAGGGACTGCCAATATCGACATAGGCACAAACAAGGTGTGCCTTAGGATGGGAGGGAGAAACGGGAGACTTGAGGGCTGCAGGTGCAGCTTCCAGGATAACAAGAATGTTCTGGCCACTAGGGTCTGTTCTGTGCATGCACATGGGAAGAAGGTGTGCTAGACTCTTCCTGCTTTCATGTAGAGTAAATAATACAGACAAGAATGAATAATATGATATTTGTGCAGAAGAAAATATTTTTCAGGTAAAGCAGTAGCAGCTGGAGATAGAAGGTGAAAAAAAGGAAATTTAGCATGGCAGGTTAAATATAAGAGAGGAATTTCTTTAAATTTTTTTTTATTTTAAAGATATGGGGTACAATTCAGGGTTAGGTATATTCATTATGCAGGTACCCCTGTTGATGTGGTGTGTCCCCCCTCCTGGCAGTTTCCCAAGAGAGGAATTTCATGATACTGTCTGATTCAGGTGGTTTGATGTCTGTAAGAAGCCAGATTGGGAGGCAGAGGTGAGATTATCCTTGATCTATCAGACAATAAATATAACATGATATAGTGAAGAGAATACAGTTTTACAAGAAAGTGATAATAACACAATTTAGGAAAGTTGCTTCCTTCTAAGGGAGAGGCAGGGGTAGGGGAGGGAGGAACACAGATGTGATTGGCGGAGGTCTAGCTCTTGCAGTGGGTGGTAAGTTCATGGATGCTTATTAGTTTCAGAACTTACATGGACTTTTAAAATCTATTTAAAATATTGCATTAAGAATCTTTTTAAGTAAACCCATTAACTAGGTCACACTGTTCCCTTCTATTTTCTTGTGTGATTGACAATTGGCTCTGTCCTCCCTTATTTCATTTACCCCTTTCTTCTAGGTCATTCCCACCAAAAACATGCTCTGATTTCTCCCGTCATAGTCCTCTCCAGCTCGGCCTGCATTTCTCTGCTTCCCTTTATTGCACATTTCTTTAAAAGAATTGCCCATACCTCTAATTTCTTCTCTCTCTCTCTCTCTCTCTCTCTCTCTCTCTCTCTCTCAGAGTCTCACTCTGTTACCCAGGCTGGAGTGCAGTGGCATACTCATGGATCACTTGGAGCCTTGACCTCTTGGGCTCAGGCGATCCTTCTGCCTCAACCTCCCAAGTAGCTGAGACTATAGGCATGCATCACCATGCCTGGCTAATTAAAATTTTTTTTTTATTTGCAGAAATGGTCTCACTATGTTGCCTAGGCAGGTCGTGAACTCCCGGGCTCACGCAATCCCACTGCCTTGGCCTCCCAATGTGCTGGGATTACAAGCGTGAGTTACCACTCTCAGCCTTCCCAATCTCTCTTGAATTATACTTTCATCTCCATCACTCCACTTGTCAAGATCTCCAATGACATGTTGTTAAATCCAAGGCCATTTCTCAGCCTCAGCTCAACCTATTAGCAGCATTTGACTCTGTTGATCATTCTCTAGTCCTTGAAATACTTTCTTTCCTTGGCTTCCAGGACACCACACCCTTGGTTTCTCGCCGTCTTCATGGGCTATTTTTCTCAGTCTCTTTTGCTGGTTCTTCTTCCTCTCCCTGATACCTTAACCTTAGTGTGCCCAAGATTTACCCTCAGACTTTTCTATCTACACTCACTTCCTTTTTGATATCATCCAGTCTCGTGTTCTGGATACCGGATTCATGTCTCCAGCCCTAATCCTTCCCTAAACGCTACATAAAAACATCTAACTGCCTACTCGATGGCATCGCTGAATACCTAATAGGCTTCTCAAACCTAATACATCCCAACTTCACCCCCAATCCCTCTCCAAACCAGCTCCCCTAGTCTTCCTTATAGTAGCAAATGTCAATTGTAACTTCAAGTTGCTCAGGCGAAAACCTTGACATTATCCGTGGCTTTGTTTTCTTTCACAGTGTACATCCAGTCAGAGCAAATGCTGTTGGCTCTATCTTCAAAAGACATCAGAATCCAATCACTTCTCTTCACCTTCATTACCTTGGTCTGAGCAAACCTCATCTCTCACCTGGACCACTTCCACAGCTTCCTAACCCATCTCCCAGTTTCCACCTTTACCCTCCTATGGCTTATTCTCAACAGAACTGCCAGAGCAGTCCTTTGAAAACCCAAGACTGATTATGTCATTCCTCTATTTAGAACCCTTGGTGGCTCATGCTTGTAATCCCAGCTCTTGAAGTTAGAGTCAAAGTAACCCACATGCCCTTGAACTCTCTGAACACATTATTTTCTCCTTTCCTCCTTTCTTTCTCCCCTTCAGCCACACTGGTCATCTTATTATTCCTCAGAAAGGCCAGGCCCACTCCTGCCTCAAGATCTTTGCACTTGCATTTCCTCTGCCTGGAACAGGATTTGCTCAGATATCCTCATAGTTTACTTCTCAGCACCTTCAGGGGTGTGTCCAAATGTCACCTTCTGAGGGAGTCTTCTCTGACCCTTCTATTTAAAATTGAACACCATTATCTCTTCAACTCCTCCCTTGCTTTACTAGCACCACATACTATATATTTCTTAAGTTTTTGTTTTATTAATTTTGTCTATATTCTAGAGTGCATGGGATTTTGTGTGCTTTATTCACTGCTCTATTTCTGGAGCCTAGAACAGGACTGTGCATATAATGGGCACCTTAAATATTTACTGAATAAAGTCCTCCCTTTTTTGTCTCCTTCACCTGTCTTCCCTTCCTTTCTCCTTTCAAAAGGCTCTTCTAAAGAATGATAATTTAAAAAAAACAAAAGAACGATAATTCAGTGTCCATTCAGCTTTGCAATTTCAGTACCTTAGGGATTAAAGTTGTGTTTGGCCAAGTAATGATGTTTGGCACTAGAGGGTAGGTAGGAATCCTGACTGGCCTTAGTGCCACTATCATCTCAGCTTTGTTATAAATATCAACTGTCCCACACTAGCTATGAGCTCAGAAAGTAAGTTCTCCCTACCCAGTGTGGTTTATATTGTGGTTCACTTTCCCCAGATCTTAAGTGTGTCACTTCAGGGGAGGAAACCAGAGCGATCTCTTCCTACCTGCTGTTTGGATCATGGTAAGGCTGGGACTGAGTAATGGTGATAGGTGTACCATAGTCAGGGCTTTGACTCAGGCTTGGCACAATTCTGGAATTTAGCTGTGGATGTGTGTTTGTTAGTCTCCTTTCAAAGCAAATCCACCCTGTGTACATAAACTCCCTTCACATATGCATTAGTGTTATTTTGCTGAATATCAAATTATCACAAAGTTAGCAGCTTAAAACAACACAGATTTATGATCTCAATTTCCATGGGTCAGGAGTCTGGGTAAAGGCTGACCAGGTCCTCTGTTAAGAGTCTTGCCAGGCTGAAGTCCAAGCATTGATTGGGGTTGTGATTTCATATGAGATTCTTTCAGGCTCATTGGTTGTTGGCAGAATTCAATTCCTTGAGGTTTTAGGACTGAAGTCATTGTTTCCTTGCTGGCTATTGGCCAGAAATTGTTCTCAGCTCCTAAAAAAGCCTAGATATACAGTCCTCTCATGGCAGTTTACAACATGTCTGTTTGCTTTCTTCCAGGTCAGCAGAGGCATCTGCTGTTGCTTCTTGTTCGTTTTAAAGCCTTGCCTAATTAGGTAAGGCCCAGTCAGGATAGTTTCCCTCTTGATTAATTCCAAGTCAACCGATTAGGGACCTTAATTACATCTGAAATGTCCCTTTTGCCACATAATGTTAATCATGGACGTGATATTCCATCATATGGGATATTGCTCTAATAGATGAGATTATATCAGGTGGGAACCTTGGAGGCCATCTTATAATCCTGCCTACCGCAATATTCCTCTTTGTGAGGGAAAATGACAAGAAGACCTATTATTTTTCTTCAGTTAGAACCACTGAGATGAGCATAGCTTCCTTTTGTGGTTCTAGATCTTCTCTTCCTGCTACCTCTGTGTATAGCCTTTTCTTCACAACCCTAGGAGAGCAATACCTTCTAAGAACAAATCATTTTTTCCACATAAGTGAAAATATCACCTAATCAAATTCTACTTCAAGGACTTAAGTGATTAAAAAAAAAAAAAGGAAAGAACACTTACCACTGTGTGAACAAGTCTCCTTCTTTCTTGATACTTATGTCTTCTGTGACTGCTTTGATTCTCCTCAGGACTCCCCAACCTGTATGTCACCTATACATGCATTAAAAAAAGGTAGTCACTTAGGAAAGACATTGCCCCTTGGCCATATGGCCTGGCAATTTGGGCAGGAGCTGAACTTCAGCCCACTCTCACCCCTCAGAAAACTGCCTGGTTTTCCTGCCTCCGGAGACTTCTATTTCTATTTCACATTATTCATCTTCTAAATATGCACAATACTCCCTTCCTCCCCTCCACCAAAAAAAAAAAAAGAAAAGAGAGAGAGTGAGAGAAAAGAAAACCTCAGTTCTTGGTTTTAACTACCTTCCCCTCATGAGAACTCCTATCCTCCAATGGATAGAAGTTCACCAGCTGTCTTTCTGTGTGGATGACTTAAATCTACATCTCCAGTCCCAGTCTTCCCCTTTACCTCGGTCCCTTGTCTAAATCTTTGTCCTGGGCTTCATTTAAACAAGTTTACAAATGGCACATTATCTTCCTCAAGGCCAGCCTCAGATATTTCTAGTATTGTCATGGAGCCATGTTCCTGCCTGTTATATCACTACAAACCTAAGAATCACCCTCAACCATGCCCCCTGGCTCTCCTCACACAGCCTATCTGCTCCTCACCTACAGGCTCTGTGCCTATGTCCATTTCTTGCCCATCTCACTGCTCCACACTGATCTAAGCCTTTAGCATCTCATGTCTTCACTGTGTTTCAACAGTTTTCCGATCATGATCTCCTTCTTTTCCTCTCCCAGTGGTTCTCAGCTTGGAACAGTTTTGCATCCTCAGGAGACACTTCACAATGTCTGGTGACATTTTTGGTTATCACAACTGGGAGTGGCCTAGAGAGGCCAGAGATGCTGCAAGACATCCTACAAAGTTCAGGACAGTCCCCAAAACAAAGAATTTCCCATCCAATATGTCAATTATGCTGAGATTAAGAAGCCCTAATCTACGCCTATTCCTCCAAGTCTCCTGAATGTTACAGCCTGACTCTTCTTTTTTTTTTTTTTTTTTGAGTTGGAGTCTCACTCTGTAACCCAGACTGGAGTGCAGTGGCCGCTCCCGGCCACTACAGCCTCAACCTGCTGGGCTCCAGCGATCCTTCCACCTCAGTCTTCCAAGTAGCTGGAACTGTAGGCTTGCGCTACCACGCCCAGCTAATTTTTTTTATTTATTGTAGAGATGAGGTCTCGCCAAGTTGCCCAGGCGGGTCTCGAACCCGCAGGCTCAGACAATCCACTCACCTCAGCCTCCCAAGGGCGCGGGATTATAGGCTGAGCCACTGAGCCCAGCCAGCCTGATTCTTCTTAAGCAAAAGTAGTTGGATCAGGCTCAGTGGTTCAGCCTATAATTCCAGCACTTTGGGAAGCTGAGGTGAGTGGATTGCCTCAGTCTACAGGTTCGAGACCAGCCTGGCCAACTTGGAGAACCTCATCTCTATAATAAATCAAAAATTAGGTGGGTGCAGTAGCGCACGCCTGTAGTTCCGGCTACTTGGAAGGCTGAGATGGAAGGATCACCTGAGCCCAGCAGGTCGACACTGGGGTGGCCATAAGTGTGCCACTGTTCTCCAGCCTGGGCAATGGAGTGAGACTTCAACTCAAAACAAAACAAAAAAGAAAGAAAGAAAAAAATTGAAAATGTACTTGGCACATATTGTCTCCTTGCTGAGTTTTTTTAAAAAGTTCCTATTTCTATATGCACATGTCTACCTCTGCCTAAGATGACCTTCCCCTTCCTTTTCTATGCCAATAAATCTTCCCCTTCTCTTAAGACCCGTAGCCCAGCCTGTGTGCTGGACTAGTCTCCATTGGTCCTTCTAGCGCCACTCTTTAGTCTTCTCTATCCTAGTTTTTGCCCCAGGATTTTATCTCCTGGGCTTCCTTGCTGTTTATTATCTGGTTGATTGGATTGTTGAAGGCATTAACAGGTTATCAGAGATTGGGTATTTGTTCCTCAACTCCCAACCTGAGCTTTCTGTCCTGCCTCTATAGACTCAGCTACTGTCCAGCAGCCCCCTCTTCCATGGCATCAATGGCTCCAGTAACAGTGTTTTTTTCCCTCCTTTATCCTTCCAGGCCTGGAGTGGTGATGACTTCCCACTATTGCTAGTCCTTGAATCCACCACTGTGATTAGTCTTCTTAACTCTGCCCACTCCTCAGTAAATATTTCCTTAGTTAAACTCTCTGGAGTGTGCCATCTGCTTCCTGCCAGATCCTCAACTATGCTGTCACTTGAGGGTTCTCTCTTCTCTTGGCTCCCATAACTTACTGTCAAGATCAGTTCCCTGTCATTCAGTATATATATACTTGTACTGGTACTACTTGATTCATTTACATCTGGTATTTCCATGTCCTCCAACCACAGTGCAAACTCCTGTGGGTTGGGTCTAGTTAATACAGCATTAACAATCTCTTCACATGATTCCATGCTCAGTCAGTGTTTATCAATGAAAATTATGATAAGGTGTATTGAAAAAAATCACGACTGCATAAGCAAAGTGAATTCAAATCAGTTATTTTCTTTTGTACTGCTAGTTATTTGAAGTGATTTGAACTCAGTTACTGTTCCATGACATTTCAAAGCCAGCAGAGGCATAACCATTATAACTTGAGTTCTGTGCTCAGATGCTGTGTTTTCCTTACCTCCTGGTTCTTGATGGTGTTCTGTGTATCGGTAGCTGCTGAATAAGGAACTCTAAGTAAAACTGGGAGTTTCTGTACTGGCTTCTTCCATTGAAACCAATATTCTCTCCCTTCAAAACTCTTTGCTGTATTATCCTATTGCTGGTCTGCAGGGAGCAAATATTCTCCTTGCTTTATAAATCTAAAGCCTGGTGCTGCATTGTGCCCAAACATGTGCTTCATAAATGCCTTTTTGTCCCATGATTCAATGAGTTTTTCTTTAAATATTTAATGATGTAAAAATTGGTGTAAGTGCTTCCTTAGGGAATCTTGGTAAAATACAAGGATGTAATCAAATGCTTTGCAAATTGTATTTATTTATTTATAACTCTAATTTAAAAAGAAGGACCAGAGTTGTGAAAGGAATGTTCATATTTCACAGAAAACGTATCCTATGGAATGAGAGATAATTATTCCTAAGAAAAGAGGGGAAATGCCAAGTCATTTCCTAGAGTTATTGCTTCTTATCCATCTAGTGTTGTAATAGTTATTTGTGTGGGCAATTTAAAAAGCTTTTTCTTCTGCTCTCTGCTAAATATGTCTCCATCTGCCTAATTCTGCCATAAGGGGTCTCAGCTTTACCTCATGGCTCTGGTTATTTTCACACCAAAAATCTATACCCAAGTTCTGCTTTTCCTCGACCAGAATGATGAGAAAGACGAATAGAGAGGATTACTGGGCATTTTGGTCCACAGTCCACCTTGATGATTTCATGGAGGGGCTTGGAATATATGAAGCTCATGCCTAGACTAGGTGACCAAGGCCACATTATGATTGGTGATTCACCATGTCATTTTCGTGGGCTCTAGGCACTTTTGTTTTCTTGGTCCCTTTCCTCCACTGAAACTATGAAAACTTAGATTTTATGACTGGGTGTTGGCATAATGACAAATACATTAGTATATATTAAAACCTTTTTGTGGACCCCCTAAAGGTGTCTCGGTCCTTAGGCACTGTGTTTCCTGTGCCCAAGAAATGAGTCAGCCCTATAAGGGAGCAATGGGAAAAGAATGCAGCTTAACTCCTTTTTCAGGGTCTAAAGATACCTGGGTTCTAATCTGTTTGCAGTGATGCCTGAGTTGAGAGGTTATGCCCATAAATAAGGCAAATCAGTGTTTTTCCTCTGAAAGACCTTGGGGCTTTGGAGGGATGGACAGCTGTGGACCACAAAGCTTGACCACCTCCCAGATATGGGCTGCTCACCCCTTCCTTGTCCTAGGCTGATGTTGCCTTTTACATATGACACGGATAATGTTACAAACTCTACTCTGGGAGAGTCCAGGGTGATTGTCCCATTTCACAGATGGGGAGGCTAAGGCATGGTAAGATGAACCTGGGTAGTTTATTCTTCTGCCTTTTGATTCCATTTCCAATGTCTTGCTGCTTTCTTGGCAACAGAAAGAAAACATATTTGAGACATATTGTTTCTGACTATAAGGTAATTCTCATTTATTATTAAATTTTGGAAAATATAAGAAGTTGAGATTTTTAAAAAGTCAATAACTTCCTTAATCCCATCTCCCAGACCCAACCACTGCCCACTGCTTCATGAGATTATATAAATGGATAACCATTCACACAGATAAGATAGTGCTATTTGAGCTCCTGAGTACCTACCTAGTAGTGGCTATAATTGCTACTCTTTCTGCCTGATGTCTTCTTGAACTGTAAAATAGCTGGATTTTGCAATATCTTCCCCTCAAATGCTTATAAACAAAAATTAAAATAAAAAAATTTGTAGAGATAATGTCTTGCTATATTGCCCAGGCTGGTCTCACACTCGTGAGCTCAAGTGATCCTCCCGCTTCAGCCTCCCAATGTGCTGGGATTATAGACATGAGCCACCACACCCGGTCATAAACTACAATATAACTGAAAAGGGCAGATTGCAAGATTTATATACAGAATGATCTCAATTGTGTAGAAACATGCTAAAAAATGAGGAAAGCAATAGATAATTATGTCAACAGTAGTATCAGTTGTCCATCAGTCATGGGAGCTCCTGTGTAGGTGAATGACAGCTTTCTGGGGGGATGGTAACTTTTCAGCACTGCATAAACCCTCCCCGGAAGGCAATTTCCTCATGTTCCTTAGAATAAACTTGTTCCTGTTTATACTCCTAAGAAGAGGGCAAGAGGAAGCATGATCCCTCCATACCTGAACTCCATACCTTTGGAGGCATTTATCTTCTTTCAGATCCTCTTCCCTGTGCCCACCCATGATGCAGCAGTTCCTGCAGGCTTCTACTGGTATTTGAGGCTTGCAATGGTTTTTCCCAGCTAGCCTCTTGGGAACATGAATCTATTCTCTTCATAAGAGCAAAGATACAATTAAAGCTACGCATCAGAGAGCAATGAAGGGAACTAACAACTCCACATTACTATGGAAAAGATGCTATTGAGCAAGGTCAATTTCTGCTAGCAGACTCTTCTTACCATTGCCACAAATGCAGAAGAGTGTCTCCTAGTGCCTCTGCAGCCACTCAAGTCTGGTTCATCCAAGAGATAAAGGGATCTGCAGACAAAATATTTTTTCTTCCTTAGTGGCTTGGTCCAGTGCCTTACAATGTTTTCTTTATTTCTTCCCTAAATCTTGTCTACTAAAGTATCATCCCATGTCTGTTTTCTTTATGAAGACAGAGAACATTGACTTATGCATCCTCTGATAACTTTCTGAAGCCCAATGCTGGGATGCTGTTTCTCCTAAAGTTCAAAATCTCCAAGTTCCTGAGTGCAGGGATTCGAGACCAGCCTGGACAACTTGACAAGACCTCATCTCTACAATAAATCAAAGAATTATCTGGGTGTGGTGGCAGGTGCCTAGGATCTCAGCTACTTGGAAGGCTGAGGCAGAAGGATCACCTGAGCCCAGCAGGTTGAGACTATTGTAGCTGTGAGTGTGCCACTGCACGCCAACCTGGGCGGAAGAGTAAGACTCTGACCAAAAAAAAAAAAAATAGTCCTCAAGTCCTCTTTTGGTTTGTAAAGTGAACTTTGAAGTCAGACAAATTTGGGTCAAATCCGTTTTTTGTCACTTACTGCTTATGTTACCTAGGGTAGGCTGCTCACCTGCATGAGTTTCAGTTTTGTTACTGACAAAGAGGGGATAATAATACCCATTTCAGAGGTTGTAGAATAAATGACATCACTGAAGCAAAGCACAATTCCTAAAGTGGAAGGTATTCTGCAAATGTTTCTCCTTCATTCAGTTTTTATAATGGTTTGGTGATGGGAACATCAGCGATATTGAGTGTCATATTAAATTGGTTTTTAATTTTAAAATGTGAATTTTTACATGTATTGTTTACTTTGTGGATTAATTATAATTCCAAATTGTCTTCTCACATACTCAGGTTATGACTTATCATTTAATATGCCAGGATTCATTCATTCATCCAACAAATATTTAAATATCTTATACAGTCATTGTATGCTTGAGGAATGAAAACCACCTTTAGTATAAGCTTGGTCCAGACATGCTCAGGAAATGAAATCTGCCAGGAAGAAAATCTTGTGTGGAAGGAGTTCAGGACAGTGGAAGATGGGTTCAGAGAAGCACTGCTACCAGTAGAGATACTTCTTAAATGCTGGCAGAAAAAATCCTAACAAAATCCTGACTGCAGAAGAATCCTGAGAGCCTGGACTTGCCTCTCATTTTTGAATTGCATTTATTCTGAGAACCAAGCAGAGTGCTGTGTCAATCTGCTATGAGGGAGGCAGAGATATAAATAGAATATGTGCTGGAAATAGAAAATAAGATGAAAGATGGCATTTTAGGCTTTCACGGCTACCCCCCACCCCTTCAGCAGAGGGAGAAAAGCCATCCAGTTTTGGTGGAGGCAAAAAATTCAGGAGCCACAGTTCCAAAAGAAGTAGAAGGGAGGGAGGAAGTGGAAAGTATGAAAGTGGTGAAAAGTGGAGAGGTGGGAAGAACTGAGTGAGATGTGAACAGAGGGGTGGGAGGGTAAGCTGGCCTCCTGGGCAGATGAGAGGAAATCAAAGAGAAAAACCCAGAACGAGAACAAAGAGTGAAGATTTACTCAGCTGGAGAGAAATTTGAAATCGCAAGATAGCAATAACACATGGCCAGAGAGAGAGAGAGATTGGTTTGGAAAAGAATTAAAAGGCTTATGTCATGAAAATGGAGGCTGATAAGACTGTGAGATAAAAGACACAGCATTCCCAGGTAGTTCCATTTACCTTTCCCCTAAAGTAGACTTGACCTTCAACCCTCAAGGTGAGTATCTTCAAAAGTATTGCTGAATTTTATAATGAGGTATCATTCCTCAAGTATGGGAAAATGTGTTCTAACTGTGGTTGAGGAAGGCTGTAGTGGGGAAAAGTTTTGGAGTTAGAGGTGGGTTCTAGTTTCAGTGTTGCCATCAACTAGACATGTGACCTCAAACAAGTTACTTGACTAACCTCTGTGAGTGTTTTTGAATACCCACTCTCCCATGAACTGCCTGTTTGATCTTGATCTATTTACTTCCCTTATCTAGGCTTAAAAAAAAATTCACACAGTGATAGTTATTAGATTCCATGTCTTAAAAGCTGCTGTCTGGTATAAAATTCTACACTTTCATACTTGGATGAATAGTTAGGGTGGGAGAGAATAGTGACCCCTAATTTGTTTTACAGTAAGAAACAGTTCTCATAGAGGTCATTAAGCTTAGATGTTGGATGAATTGGTGGCTTAAAGTCCTGCTGTAGCCAGGGTATGTCCCCTTTTTGTATGGCAGAGACTCATGCCTTCCACCATCTCTCTGTATTGCTGGGGTGCCAAGTTTGGGTCTATACTGCTTGAGTTGGGGGGTTCCACGGTGTTAGTTCATACAAGAGTGTTTTTATCAGCTACTCTCCCAGAATAATTTGGAAGAAGTCTATAGAGGTCATAAAATGGAAGTTCTTTGAGGAAACCTTGAGGAAAACATTATAACAGCACTCTACCATGAAGATGAGATACTTCCAGTTATCTTGTAAGTGGAAGGTATGGCACTGTAGGTATGGCTCTGCTTCATTGCGCCAAAGTGATCAAAGTTTTGTGGCCAAAACTAGGATTTGGAGTAGTTTTAACTCAGAGTACACCCAAGTATATCAACATTCAGAAGTATGACATGAGGTGGTACTGCCCAAAATTATTAATCAGGAACAGCCAGGTGATATTATATACATTCTTTTACCTGTCTTACAAATAACATCATCAATTCACCTGATGCAAATCATGTGTCCTTCCATTGGTCCTTGAGTTTTACTGACGTTGTTTCATTGACCAGAGGTCCTTAGCGATCCCTATAGAGATAATCCAACTTATCTATGGAGATTCTATTACTTCTGCTCTGGTTTCTGCTCTGTCTTCTGCTCATGTATTCCTTGCCTCTGAAGGAAATAGAATGCAAAACACTATCCCCTTTAGAGAGATAATGCTGTATCTTCTCAGTCTTTGTTACATTGTCTAGTAGGGGAATTCTCAAATAGCTCAGGTAATCTGTCCAAAGATATTACTTGTTTTGCCAACTCTTACACATTTAGGACAATAGGTATGAATCCAGTTACTGAGCCACTGAATCACTGTCTGGGGAGTATCAGTCTTGGACATTGAGAGTCTGGCCTAAGAGACAGGAGACTTGCTGTCATATCAAGGATTGTATACAACACGCTCTACATCTGGGGATGAATGTGGTACTTGGCCAGAAACCATTCTTTGAAGGTTGAAGTGATGAAGCCACTATCAGTAGTCAGATGTGTAGCCCTGGACAGGCAACATCAGCATCACCTGGAAGTTTTTCAGAAAAGCAGAGTTTCAGGCCCAAGTCAGAGCTACTGGACCAAGACTTTATTTGGCAAGATTGCCAGGTGATTTGTACGCCCATTAAAATTTGATAAGCACTGTTTGGGCCCTCCTTTTGAAAATAATACAGTATAAGTGTCTCTTGTAGAGGGTTATCATAGGCCAGTCATTTATATTGTAACAAGAACAGCTTAATCAGATTACTTCTCATTTGTCTCTCAGCTAAAATAAGCCAGAATGGAAATTTTGCTTAAAGGAAGGAAATGTTACCAAGCCCCCAGTTCCTGACCCCTGCTGTAACTTAAGCTCTCACCACAGGGATCTAGCACATAGTAGGACTCAACATATTTTTTTGTCATTTGGCTCAATAACTGATTCACAAAAAAAGAATATGTGGTTTTGTGTCTTTAACTATTTGCCATAAACTCAGGTATGGTAGGCAGAATAATAGACCTCAAATGTCCATGTCCTAATCTCTAGAACTTGTGAATATGTTACTTTACATGGTCAAGGGGAACTAAAGTTGCTGGTAGAATTAAGGTCACTAGTCAGCTGATTTTAAGAGAGTTTCCTGGACTATCCAGGTGGGTCCGATGTAATCACAAGGATCCTGAAAAGTGGAAGAGGGAGACTGAAGAATTAGAGTCAGAGATGTGAGAAGGACTAGACCTGCCCTTGCTGGCTTTGAGGCTGGAGAGAGAGGGCCATGAGTTGAGGAATGTGGGTGATCTCTGGAAGCTGAAAAAGGCAAGGAAATACCCCTAGATCCTTTGGGAAAGAACACAGTTCTGCCAATGCTTTGATTTTTTTTGCCAACTAAGACCTGTGTTAGGCATCTTACCTGCAGAACTCTATGATAATAAATGTACATTGTTTTAAGCTACTAAGTTTATGGTAATTTATTATGGCAGTAATAGAGAACTAATAAGCCAGGGAATCATTAGTGCATTCATTTTGAATATGAAAAACAGATGAAACACAAGATATATGTCTCTCTCTCTTTCTAATTTTTTCCTTCTCAGATCTTTTGGAATTCAGGTGCACATGCTTGAGGTAATCTTGCTTCCCAGTACATGGAATATTACTGTCTATTCATGGAACAACCAACCTCCTCTCTTCTTAAAAAGATTCTTTCAAAATTTATTTTTCCCCCTTCACCTATCATTTCTAATCCCACTACCCTCCTCCAATAGGCATCCACTCAAATACATTGAATTTAGTCCTTCCGATATATCTGACAGAGGTTTATTTAGATATGTGTGTACCCTTACAAAAATATACAAGGCTGCTTTGTGTGTGCATTTGATACAGAAATGGAATTGTGCTATAAATTTCATTCTGTTTTTGCTTTTTTCTCTCAACTTTTTTTGAGATTAATCCAGGTTTCTATATGGAAATCTAGTTCATTATCCTGTTGTATACCATGTCTTACCTGTACATTCCTTAGAGATGTATACCTAAGTTGCCCTCAGTAGAGTGGCAGTGAAGCTCCTTAGGCACATCTCATCTCCTTGTGTTATCTGGGAAGAAGTGAGCTGGCTGGATTTAGGGTGCTTGGCTGAACTTCAGAATAGCTACACCAGTAGTGGACAAGGGACCTTTATCCCCATCTTTTTGCCAATGTTTGGCAATATCTGATCCAAAAAGTCACATAGCAATGAGTGACAGCTAACTATGAACAGGAGTATTGCATAGATGATTTAGTGGAAATCATGCCATGAATGCAAAACAAAGAGGGATAAGTTAGAAAATATTAATAATTCTTGGAGGAAAAGGCTTACAAGAAGTGACAGGTGTGGCTGGGAAGGGGAAAGCCCTCCCAGGTAAGAAGGATGTATTTGGGGATCTCAGGGGCTCTGACTGCTCACCATTGAGTGGATCTTATGGGAAGGGAGAATGCCCTTCTCCTGGTTATATCTATCTGGGACTCAATCCAGTCTCCAGTCTATTTCTAGTCTTCCACCCACCACACTGCCCAAAGAAAGAGGTTTTTACTAAACTTCCCTGGGGATGTGAGGGGATCTCTTGACTCAGCTTCCAACTCTTCTTCTCTAACTCCTTCTTTGTCACTTTGCAAATTTGTACAATTTGGTGAATTTTGATAAATGCATACCCCTGGAAAACCACTGCAATCAATACATGGTACATATCTATCATCCTAAAATGTTTCCTTGTATATGTTTGCAGTCCATCTTGCCCTAGCCTCATAGAACTGCTGATTTTCACTCTGTCACTTCAGAGAAGTTTACATTTTCCAGAGTTTTACATAAATAGAATTGTATAGTGTGTGTCCTTTTGTGGTCTGACTTCTTCTACTCAGCATAATTGTTTTGAGTTATTTGTTTTATTGGCATATCAATGATTTTTTAATTGTGGAACAGTAGTCCACTGTATGAATATATGGCATTGTGTTTATTCACTTGTTAAGGGACATGTGCGGTTTTTTTTTTTTTTTGTATTTCACTATTATCATTAAAGCTGCTATGAACATTCATTTACAGTCTTTTGTGTGGTCATATGCTTTAATTCTCTTGGATAAATACTTAGGAGTTCAGTGACTGGGTCATATGACAGGTTTGTGTGAAACATTTTAAGAAACTGCCACATTCTTTTTCAAAGTGATTGTGCCACTTTACATTCTCAATAGCATTGTAAGAGAGTCCAGTTGTTTCCATGTCCTAGTCAAGGGTTGGTATAGTCAGTCTTCTTCATTACTTGCCATTCTAATGGGTATGTGACGGTATTTCATTGTGATTTATTTACATAATGACCAATGCTCAACACCAACAAATCATGCTGGATATTTTTCATGTGCTTATTTGCCATTCATATGTCTTCTTTGGTGAAGTGTATCTTAAAATCTTTTGCCTATTTAAAAATTGTGTTGTTTGTGTTCTTATTATTGAATTGTAAGAGTTCTTTATATATTCTATATGTATGTTTTTTGCCAGTTATGTATATTGCAAATATTTTCTGCAACTTTACTTTTTATTTTTTAAAACAATGCCTTTCAAAGAACATTTAAAAATTTACATCAAGTCTAACTTATCAGCTTTTTGTTTCATTGTGCTTTTTGCATAGTAATAAACCTTTGTCTACCTCAAAATTGCAAAGATTTTCTGCTATGCTTTCTTCTAAACATTGTATAGTTTTACATTTTATATCATTGTGTATATTCTTAATTTCCTCCTTTGGTCTCTGGGATCCTTGGGCCCATGAGTCTTTTCTGGAAGGGTCAGCAGTATCTCTTTTTACCCGTAATGGGAGCAAATCTTAACACTAGCTAGAATCCTTTGATTACATCATCAGTCATTTGAACTCACAACCACATAAACATGCCAGTGAAAATCCCCCTGAGTGGTTCTTTCCTGCCTAGGCACTGTAGTGTTGAATATAACTAATTATCCTTTCGGGAGCCTAAGTTGTATTAATATTACTCTGAAGAAAAGTGGACAGGGTGCCAGAGCTGATTTAGCTAAAGGAAGAGGGAAGGTGTTCTTGTTCAAATACCTAAAGAGAACAAGGGAATCAGGGAGGAGCAAGGCATCTATCCTGGATATTCATGATGAGCCAAGTTCTAGTGAATCAAGCAGAAATGTAAGATATGATTTCACAATTGATGTTGTGAGGCAGAAGAGCACAAACAGAGGTGCTACCTTGGCACCTGGGGGGAAAGTGCCTGAAGGAAGAGGAAGAAGACCTCTTTCCCACTTCACATAGTCTCAGCAATGCTATAATCAGCAAAAACTCTGGGAGGCATAGGGCCACTTTGGCACCTGGGAGACTGCAGCCCTGGTTGCTCCAAGAGCCATTAGCCTCAGCACAAACATCAATGTAGTCACAGGAAGAGAGGAGAGGAGAGGAGAGGAGAGGCGAGGAGAAGAAAGGAGACAGGTTCTTCAGTACATAAGAGACTCCCTTTGGGAATTCTCAGAAATGCAGAAGCAGAGGCTATAGCCCACGTGTAGGTTGTTGTCAGTAGCAAGACAGGAAATGAGACCTGGGTAAACTTTAAGTATAGTTCCATGAAAATGACTAGCCCAAGTGAGTGCCACTGATTACTTACAGCCACTAAAAAGAACTGGCAGAAAGGACAGGCAAGCCACCAAAAAGCACAAAAGGTACAAAGGCAGGGAATTATCTGAACTTCCCTCCCTAGGAGGGTCATGCATTTAGAACCTGACTCATTGGCTGTTATTCTTAGTGTTGCTCTGTAGGTGTTGGTTTCTCAAAGAGGGCTAACCAGTGTCAAGATCTGATGATACTTAAAAAGGTATCCTGGTGCCAAAGTATCATCTCACAAATTATTTCAAATTGCAAAGGCAAAATGTGCTTTCTAATCCAGATATCTGGCAGTCACCACTTTAACCAGGTGATCAAATTTAGCATCACTAATAGTAAGACAGTTAGATATTATATGCCTCTTGCTATGACATATTATGAAGTATACAGCATCACCTATGAAGTATTCTTACCAAAAGTGTTTAACCTGAACCTAATCAAGCTTCTAGGCTAGAAATGCCCAATAGCAATGTACTGTCAGCTATGTGTAATTTAAAATGTTCTAGTAGTAGAAAGGAAAAATAAATTAGATAAATTGTACCATACATTAAGAATAAAAACTTCTGTGCATCAAAGGACCAAGAACCCAATCAACAGAAAGAAAAGTCAAACCGCTGAATGGGAGAAAATATTTGCAAATCATGTTTCTGATAATGTTTGATACCCAGAATATATATGGAATTCCAATAACTCAACAAAAAAGCATTTAAAAAATGGCCAAAGGACTTGAATAGACATTTCTCCAAAGAAGACATACAAATGGCCAAATAAGGACATGAAAAGACTTATCATTAGGAAAATGCAAATTAAAACCACAATGAGATCAAATTCATTAAGATGGTTATTATTAAAAAAGAAGGCTGGGCATGGTAACTCACACCTGTAATTCCAGCACTTTAGGAGTTTGAGGCAGGAGGATTGCTTGAGGCCAGGAGTTTGAGACCAGTCTGGGTGGCAGAGCAAGAGTCCATCTCTAAAAAATAAAAATAAATAAATGAAAATAAATAAATAAAAGGGCATTATGGCGCTGTGCATCAGCTACTCAAGAGGCTGAGATTGGAGGATCCCTTGATACCAGGAGTTAGAAGCTATGATCAGTGCATTAAGATCATGCCTGTGAATAGCCACTGCCCTTCAGCCTGGGCAACATAGTGAGACCCTGCCTCTAAAATAAGATATTTTAAAAAGCAACAGGAAATAACAAGTATTGGTGAAGATGTAGAAAAACTGAAACTCCTGAATATTGCTGGGGGAGTGTAAAATGGTGTATCTGCTATGGAAAACAGTGTGGTTGTTCCTCAAAAATTTAATGATGGAACTACCATATGATCTAGTAATCCCACTTCTGGACATACACCCAAAATAAGTGGAAGCAAGGACTCAAACAGATGTCTGTTCACCTTTGTTCACAGCAGCAGCATTCACAGTAGCTAAAAGATAGAAGCAGCCAAATATGTCTATCAATGGATGAACGGATAAGCAGATGTGGCATGCGCGTATAGTATATGAATATTATTCAGCCTTAAAAAGGAAGGAAATTCTGACATGCTACAACATGAATGAACCTAGAAGACATTGTGCTGAGCGAACTAAGTGAGACACAAAAGAATAAATGCTCTATTATTCCACTTATGTAGGATACCTAGAGTCATCAAATTTACAGAGACAGAGAGTAGAATGGTGGTTGCCAGGGGCTAGGGAGAAGGGGGGATGGGAAGTTAGTATTTGATGGGTACAGAGTTTCAGTTGGGGTAGATCAAAAAGCCCAAGAACTGGATAGTGGTGATGGTTGCATATCAATGTACTTAATGCCACTGAACTGTACCCTTAAAAATGGCTAAAGTGGTAAATTTTGTTATGAACACTTGATCACAATTAAATCTGTTATACAAGACATTATTAAAAACAATTGGGAATATTTAATATTCTGGAATTATTATTACTTTTCTTAGGTGTAATAATAGTATTGTGGCTAAAAATTGTATGACAACAGGATAATGTCCTGATACTTAGGAAATGCTTTCTGAATTAATTGGGGATAAAGTGCCATGATATCTGTGACTTACTTTCAAATGGTTAAGAACAATTAAAAACAAAAAACTCTCAAACATACACATACACCACACACCACACATACAAATAAAGTAAATGTGGCAAAAGATTAACAATTGGTGAATGAAGAGGAGGATATAAAGGCACTCATTGTTTTATTCTTACAATTGTTATGTATGCTTGAAAATATTTATAGCAAACATGGTGGCAGAAGGGGAGAAGGTGTCCAGGAGACCTCAGGACACCCAAGTCCTGTCCCAGGACAATCAACATATGCATGGGGAACAATGACAGGGGAAAGCAGCTCTTCATCAGGCTTGTGAAAGTGAAATGCTCTTTCTTCGTTAGATAACCTAGGCAGAGGTCCCCAACTCTCAGGCCGTGAACCGGTACCAGTCAGAGGTCAGTTAGGAACCGGGCTGCACAGCAGGAGTTGAGCAGAGGGCGAGTAGAGCTCCGCCTCCTCTTCCTCCGCCTGTCAGTTCAGCAGGGACTTTAGGAGTGCGAACCCTATTGTGAACTGCACATGTGGGGGATCTAGGTTGCATGCTGCTTATGAAAATCTAATGCCTGATGATCCCTCCAACCCCCAGCTGTGGAAAAACTGTCTTCCACGAAACTGGTCCCTAATGCCAAAAAGGTTGGGGACTGCTGACCATGCATATGGCTTTCCTGAGGTTTACCTGTGCCTCTTCTTCTCCCTAAGCATAAACCCAAGTTAGGGGACTTTCTTCATGGGATAATTCCCCTAAGTGATAAAAGTAATACAGCAAGCAAGAGAGAAGAAAACCGAGAATCAGATGCCTTCCTCAGCAATGCAGAGGGAAGAGGAGGCAGAAAGGAGAGCACAGAGAAAGGACACTACCCTTTCCTAAGCGATACCCACTCAGTGTGTGAAATCTGTCTACCAAGTTGGTATGATCTCTTCTTGAGGTACAGAGTGAGGGGCATAGGGGAAAGTTAAGATGGCTTGAGTTTATTATTTTCCCAAAGACAAAGTGCGGATGGATTGAAAGCCTTAGATAGTAAATACGTGAAGACCACGATCCCACCTCTGTAAGTGTCTCTAGTGCTGCTATAAATGTTGTGGAGGCCATTGCCTCTAGAGAAATTACAAAAGAAAAAAGAGTTCCAACTTGGAGAGGTCAGTATCAGGTAAAGCAATACTATTGCTGCCTTTTCTAAAGTTGTGTCCAGCAACAAAGACCACAACCAGAAGAGAAAGTGCTTTGAACTAAAATGCTTAGGAGCTTGGAAGGAAAATTATGAGCACCATGTTGACTTTCATTAAGAGCCAAAGAGTCATATGAATGATGTCAAATTAGCAAAAGAATCATCTCCTACCTTTTCTTCTCTTTAACTTGTTTCCCATAAACTGACAAGATAGAGGTTCAAACCATGGGCATAATTGTTGAGACAAAGTAACTGAGATCTCTTTGGCATAAATTATTGGCGTCATTACTTCCAATTTAACCACTTTTTCAAACATTTCACAACAGAGGTGAGCTCAGGGAAAGGACCAGAATAGCAGGCAAGATTTGGGGGTAACAAAATGGGAAACCTCTGACTTTTAACTTAACTGGATGTTGGATGATAGTCTCATGCTGAATCAACATAAGCTGAGTCACCTACACCTTTGCTTGTAGCTTCCCCCAAACTTTGGTCTTTTGCCAACTTCTTGAAATAGTCAAACTATCCTTGACTCACAGTGACAACTACTTATTTTGATGCCTCACTGTATCTTTTCATAAATGTTTAGAAAAGATGGCCAGGCACAGTGGCTCCCACCTATAATCCTAGTACGTTGGGAAGTCAAAGCTGGAGAATTGCTTGAGCCCAGGAACTTGAGACCAGTCTGGGTAACATAGTGAGATCTTGTTTCTACAGAAAAATAAAAAATTTAGCTGGGCATGGTAGCATGCACCTGTAGACCCAGCTACTCGGGAGGCTGAGGCAGAAGGATTGCCTGAGCCCAGGAGGTTGAGACTGCAAGAGCTGTGATAATGTCACTGCACTTTAGTAACAGAGTGAGACCTCGACTCAAAAATAAAAATAAATTTAAAAAGGCAATGCCTTTACGTGAATAGTTGCTTGTTTCAGAGGATATTGATTTCATTTGATCAGAAATTAGATTCTATTACCACTCCTTGCAATGACTCCTACAAGGTCTTGGCATGGTGAGGGAGTGAGACAGTTGTAAATAGATATTTTAAATATAGACTTTATGTCCCCTTGGAGTCTCATGTATTCCTGGATTCTCTAGGGGAATGTGGCTTCTTCAACACCTTCTCAAACACCTTTTTAGAATCACTGTTTGTAATAAGAAATATTACTTACATGGAGCCAGAAAAAAGTCTGACAGACACTGTGTCAGGAAGATGAGGAGGAGGAGGTCATGTGTGTCCTTGACTTAGTTATCTACTTGGGCTGAACTCAAATTCATGTGCAGCACAGCTCTATATCTCAAAAATACCTGGGACAGTTGTTCAGGGAGTAGGGGTATACTTAACTTCCTTCCAACTTCTATTTTTCCATCTCGAAATATGTAGCAAGTATGAGAGACACCAAAGCAGACCCATATCCCTCAGGCCTTACTATTTCAGTATCTTCCAGACACCTTCCAACTGCCAATATCTGCATCTTGAACTTGAAGACTGCACCAGGAACCCTAGAAGGTAACTAGTCCCAAGATATATGGCAGTTCAGAAGTGCTGAAAAATTAACTGCCCTATCCTCCAGGAGCATCCTTCAACCAATGAGTGATAGGAGATGATATATAAATAGGCCGACTACCTCATCCCTTGGGTGAGATAATTCTGAGGTATGTGTTTTAGACAGTTTCCCAGAATTTCTCTGCAGGATTAAGCTATACTTGTCCACTGTGTAGTTGGCTTAATAATTCACTTTTTATTGGCTGTCTTCCTTTCCCTGACTCACTTCCTCACTCTTTTGCTGTATTTCCTCAGATTATCTCCCAAATAAACCACTTGCTCTCAGATCCTTGTTTCAAGGTTAGTTTCTGAAAGGTCCCAAACTAAGACAATTCTCCAGTATAAGTTAGTATCATTAAACACACATTGTTGGAGAGTTGTTAAATGAGAGAGACACTTCCTCCTCCTCTTACTTCTCCTTCTTCCCACCCAAGGCAGTGGGGCCCGTGCCCAGAGATTTGTGGGCTGTGCTGTATGTACTCTCCCCCATATAATATCTTTTCTGAGAAGAAAGAACTTGGGGAGACTTTTACTCTTTATTATACTAAGTCACCATAATCATCATGAGACCCAGCAATTGCCTGACTTTGCAGTCTTCAGATTGCTTTCCCACATGCTAACCCTCACAAAACCCCAAATATAGGTCTTATGGATCCCTATTTAAT
The DNA here is from genome assembly GCA_027257055.1 of Cephalopachus bancanus. NCBI lineage: Eukaryota > Metazoa > Chordata > Mammalia > Primates > Tarsiidae > Cephalopachus > Cephalopachus bancanus. The sequence goes on along the minus strand of JAPVLO010000022.1, from coordinate 1,096,908 downwards.
AGGTGATGAAACTAAAGTTCAGAGGTTTTCCAAGGATCACTTGGTGGTACAACCCTGCAGGCCAGTTGGGACTTGAAGCAAGCAACACAGCAAGAGACTCTTATTTTCTCTACATGGACTGAATTTTGAGTAAAGATCAGTTAACATAGTAGGCTTTTTTTTTTTTTTTGAGAATGTGGGATTTGAAAAAGACTTTGGACCAGGCCAGGACAGTGGAAAGAGAGAACACATCAATTATCGAAGTGTGACAAATGGGATTCTTCCAGATGCTCTGAGGGCTGGGTCTGTTGCACTACAGAAGGTAGATGGCATCCTGGATAAGATCAGGGCTTCCAAAGCAAACTCTGGGTTATAATTTTTGCTCCACATTTACCAGCTGTGTGTTTGGGTAAATTACTTGAACAACCTAAACCTCAGCGTTCTCATTTGTAAAATAGAGACAAGAATAATATTTCTCATGGCTCTGCTGTGAGGATAAAATTAGATAATGTACCTAAAGCTCTTCACACAGAAGGTGCCCAGTGTGTGGTAGAGATGAAAAAGAAAAGGTAGCCATTTATTATTAGTAGAAAAGTATCCATAAACTTTTTTGGCATGATGTAATAACAACAAGAAACAGGTATCATTTTTGTTGGTGCATTACTAGAAACAGTTCTGTTTTCGATGACTTCTGGTAGTAGTCTGCTGTTGTTTTTTCTTTTTGGCCTTATTTTGTATAAAACAGGACAGAGACAGGTCTTTGCAATTTTTTCCTCTCTGCCTAAATAGCCAGTCAATGTTCCTTCACACTCTACCCCGCCCCCTGAAAGAAAAGGAAAAAGAACAAATTGAGAACTTATGAAACCACAACCCAGAAACCAGAGCGTTTTTCATTTTAGCTTTTCTTGGAAAATTTTGATGAAAGCCCTGTGCTGTGGTTTTAAATGGCATTGGGATGCCCATCTCCTGTCCCTATCCCTAAGCTCCTGAACATGATTTATATTTCCCTGTTTTAAGCTAGTGCAGATTTATGAGACTTTAAACACCATAGTCGGAGTTATTGGAGGTTTAAAGGGATTAAGCAGGTCCAGCAGCACCTGGAGGTGTATAAGTTGTTTAAAAGATTTATCAACATTTCCATGTTAAAACCTAGTTCTCAAGGATTCTCATAGCCTGGATCTGAATATCTTTTGGGCAGAGGAGTCAATTTTTAGGATTTCTCATAAATGGAAGAAACAAAACAAAACCGCCCTTATATTGCTTCTTACTTTGTTTTCCGGGCTATGCATCTGCTCCTCACTTCTCCATCTTTCATGTCTAGTGATTCTGTCTTCTCTGTGGTTTCCCTTCTTTCTGTTCCTATCCTCTCTCAAGCTATTGATCTCTTGGTGTTCCTCTATGTTCACATATTCACAAACTCAGCCCCTGACCCGTGAACTCTACAGCAACTGGAGGGAGCCTCAAGGCTTCCTTTCCTGCCCTTGGCTTCTTGCTGTCTGAGGAGGGCTGCAGTGGGTGGAAATGCCCGGTGGCCAGAGGTGACAGATCTCCGTGTTTACACCAGAGGGAGCAATGACTCTGTGACTGAGGGGGCTGGCTAGAGTCTGGGGTTTCCAAAGGACGTGTCCATTCAAGGAAAAACACACATAATTCCTGGTCAGTTAAATTTAGGAGAAACCATATCGAGCAACCTTGAAAATAGGATCAGGGCACAACATGGACACACATGCTTTGTCATAGTCTACCAGTGCTGGGGAGAGCCAATATTCTTCTCATTGCCAACAATTATGCTTCTCAGTCTCCACTTCTTGCCTCTCAGGTTTCTTCCAAGTCCCAGCTCTGCCTACCCTGTTGAATCAGTGTGGGTGTAGGGAACGTGAACACGTTTTAATATCAGCTTGAACCAGACATCACTGGGAAGGAAATCAGAGAAGTCATTCCAAAGTAAGGTAAAAATAACTTTTTGTGAGTACATACTCTATGATTCCATTTATGTGAAACCCTAGAAAAACAAATCTAATCTATAGTGACAGAAAGCAGAGTGGTGATTGCCTGGGGCTAAGGTAGGGGCAGACTGACTGAGATGTGGCACTAGGGAACTTTTCGAGATGCTAGAAATATGCTATGTCTTGATTATGGTGATGACTGCACGGATATATAAAGTTGTAAACACTCATTAAAATATACAGTTTAAATGGATGTGAACTATATGTCTCTGCTGTGCATCCACACCACTCTTCACCTCCATTAGCAGAGACAACTGAGAACTAAGTATGAATCTTAGAATGCTCCCCAGTCCTGGGGTAGTTGTTCAACCAGCCTATGCAGTGTATCCACAGAGGGCCTGGATAATCCAAAGCAGTGGATAAAACACCTAATTAGTTGTAATTAACTCTGTAATGTTTTCTGGTCATTTGCATTCCCTGAGTACAACCTGACTGACAGGGGCAGGAGGAGTGGGCAGCCAAGAAATGCAGTAGGGAAGCCAGATTAAACAGTTACAAGGGAGAGACAACAAAAGGGTGACTGACCACACAGATGACAAAGAATTGTTGACTTTGTAATGTGAACTGCATATTGCACAAAGGGATTGGGGAGGTAGAGCAGATGCTCATTAGCAATGAAACCTACCACACCGAATGGTCATGGCATCTGGATAACAGGAGGGTTTCATCAATTCCATCTTTTCCATATCTCTAATTAAAATTTTGATATTACTTAAGTCAGGCACAGTGCTCTATTCATTCTGACAGCCAAATATCCATTTTAAAGTTGGCTAGGATCACCCAGAGGATGATGTAAATAGATCAAGAGATGGAGTTAAAATTTAGAAAATTGGATTTTTGTCCTTGCTATGTGACCTTCTGGAAAATCACTTGTTTTGCTTATCTATTTGTTCCTTTATCAATTTATTTAGTACAATTGTCAAGTACCTATTATAAGAAAGGCAGTTTATAAGACACTGGGGATGTATTAATGTAGGCTTCACCACCCTAACTTGTAAATACTCATTTTGATACCCCTGCACCACCATGCAAATAGTTGGTGTGGGTAGTGATGAGATCAGGCTTCTGAGAGCCACTGCCCAAATTCTTTGGTCTATATCTTTCCAAAGTGTAGCTCCAGGCCACTTAGAGAGCATCTTTGCTATAAAAATCCCACACAAATGAAATTATGTCTTTTAGTTGAAAATCTGCCCTTAAAAAACCTTCTAAGGACATTTATTTATTTTTTATTTTTATTTCAGTAGCTTTAGGGAGTATTAGTGGTTTTTGGTTACATGAATGCATTTTATAGTGGCAGAGAAGTCTGGACTTTAGATATACCCACCATCCCCACTTGTGCTAAGGCCATTTTAAAGTTAATTAAAGTTACTGCTTCAAACTCACATATAATTACAAATTAAGTTAACATTTGATCTAGTACAGGGCAGTAGGCCAGGGTTTTTGTCAAGCCTTCTCCCTGATTTGCAGTGTTCCTTGTCTCACCCACAATTTCCCCAAGTAAATTTAGATATCAACAGACGCAAAACTGCTTCTCTTTTTGAAGCCATCCTCACACTTATGTTCAAGCATCCTAGATCTTTCAGATCATCAAATCAATTCTCAGAAGAGACTGATAGAGAAAGATTCAAATTCTACTATATTCATTTATAATCTATTATCCAGGAAAAATTCCCTAACTTCTTTGTTCCTTAGGTTATTCATCTGGAAGCAAGGCTAATAATATGTAATTTGAGTTGTGCAGTTTAAATAATATAATAGATATAAAAATACCTAGTACAGTGCCCAGACAATAGTAGAAAATCAACTATTAAGGTCTAGCTGAGATGAAGACTGGAGATTAAAGAGGAAAAGCTCACTATAGGGTAATAAGTTCTCCACTTTCTTTTGGAATGGCGGAACCAGGATCTGCAGGCTTTTGTTGAGTAACTACTGTGGGGATGGGAGTAGGGCCTTCAGATTATTAAAACTGAAATTATAAGAGGGGAAATAAGCCATCCATATGCTCTTCTTTCAAGAATGGGAGGATTTTTCTCTTTAACCCAGCATCCAGCTATAGAAGGAATGCATATGGAACAATGATGAAGAAAAGTCATGCTCCAGCCAGTTGTGGTGACTATATCAGCAGATGTTACAGTCAGATTACCTCCACATTCCCCCCAGGAAAGCTTGACATCTCTTGGCCCTTTCCAGAGAAGGTACTGTACCACCCAACATATCAAAATCAGTGTCATAAGAACCTGAAGATACAGCATGACTGCTGATCCAAGAACAACAGACAACTGGTTCAGGCTGGGGTTAAAGTTGGTTGGAATTCACAGCCAGCAGAACAACGACCACATTCATGAACTGAACTTGGGCTTACTCTCCTGTTCTAAAGTCCTTCATCTTCCCTCCACACAGTCAGCCAACTGTGCTATGAGATTTGTGGTGTTAGCATCTGGAAGTGTTGAATAGACTTGGTTACTGTGCAGTAAGCTCTAACATTAATGACTTGAAAATATAAATTACAGGATACAAACCAGGGACTCTCCTGGTTTTAGCTCTGAAAATTCCTGTGTGTCAGGAAACTGCTCAGTTACAGGCAACCTGGGATGGTTGGTTATCCTAGACTTGGCACATAACAGATGGCCAATAAATGTTTTTCAATCAAAAGAAATATACAAAATAAACAGTAGAAGAGTAATTGTAGTTATAATATAATACATTTGGTTAACTGCTATGAATTGGTCCACCTCTAATAGATACTGATTTGAAGTTGAGTTTGGTGAAACCAGCATACTAGTTTGATGATATACAGGCCCACTTTTGAACTTTCAATATTTTCTCATTTGTGTCCCTTCTTTTGACCTTAGTTTATACATCTGGGCAATTAATCAGCAATAGGCCACATAGTCTCAAAACTGTCAAAACATAACTAGAATTTCTAAAGTCTGTTTTCATAATTATTAAATTTCCTATCCCTTCTACACAGAAGCCAGGTGTTTTAATATGATCCATAACATACTCTTGGGAAGGGAGGAGCATTTGTCCAGTCAAAGAGATTCAACAATCCTTTATTGAATGACTGCTCTGGGCACTGTGCTGGGTGCTACAGGGCATTCAGAATGAATGAAAGAGGATCCTTGCCCTTAGCAGCCCTCAATCTAGATCTGGTGGTGCGTGAATAATTATACATTAACATTTCTGACACGAAGCAGACTTGATACAGGTATGCTGTTTTAATGATTTTAATTGTGCCCTACCTGACCATGAGAGAGAGGGAGATTGATTTTGAGCCATTACAGAACATCCATTTGAAGGAAGTCGGATTTAAGGTGGGCTTTGAAGGAAGCTTAGGACTTCAAAAGTTGGCTATCAGGTGGGGAGAGAGTGCCTTTCCAGGGAGAAGAAAGAGTACGGGGATGGCCGGGTGCAGTGGCTCAAGCCTATAATTCCAGCACTTTGGGAGGCTGAGGCGAGAGGATTGCCTGAGGCTAGGGGTTCGAGACCAGCCTGGGAAATTTGGTGAGACCTCATCTCTACAATAAATCAAAAAATTAGCAGGTGTGGTGGTGCATGCGTGTAGTTCCAGCTACTTGGAAGGCTGAGGTGGAAGGTTTGCCTGAGCCCAGCAGGTCGATGATAGGGTGACTATGAGTGTGCCACTGCACTCCAATCTGGGCAACAGAGTGAGACTCTAACTCAAAAAAAAAAAAAGAGTATGGGTATGACAATTAATTGCATTAGGCCAGTCACACCATAAGCCCGACTACAGAGCCTTAGCTAAGTAGAGGCATATGATTCTCATATAAGAAGAAGCACAAGGCTGATGCAGTCACTTCAAGGTGCCATCAATGTCCCAGTTTTTTTTTTCTCTTTTTGCTCCACCATTCTTAGCTTGTGACTTTGTTGATGTAAGTTCTCAAGATGCTTGTTTTACCTCAAGCCTCATGTTTGTGGACCAGGCAGGATAGAGATGAAAGAAAAAAAGGTAAGAAATAAAGGAAGAAAGTTTGGGGAGAAGGCACAGCCTGTATGAGGAGGGCAAATTTTTTGTCTAAATCCTTAGTGGAAGTTTTCTCCAGTTCTAACTCATGACAAGAAACAGGTTACATGGCTGCTACTAGCTGCAAAGGAGTCTGGGAAGTTGAGCATTTTAGCTGGACACACTGCCTTCCTAAATAATATTGCTGGCCTATTAGTAGGGAGAAGAGGTAGGTAATGAGCAGTGCCTGTGCCTTTGAGCAGAAGCCCAGAGATGGAGACAGGGCAGGGACTGCTAAATGAATGAGAGGATGAAGAGTAGAATCTTATGCCTGAAATGGAGTAGGTGTATGTGCATGTGTGTTAGGGGTCGGGAGAGGCAAGACAAGATGGGCTGGGATCACTTTATAGGTGTGGGGAGAGGTGATCTGAAGAAAATATTGGAAAAATATGAGCCAAATGCAAAAGATATATGGCCTTTTCATTTCTCTTTAATTTCTCTGCAAAAACTCCAGATCAGCTCAGGTGACTGTTCACATTTCACAGGATGGCATTTGTCCTTTACTCCCAGCTTTTCCCTCCTCAGAATCACATTATCAAGTACCTTGGATAGTGGTATAAAAAACACCACTTTCAAACCTGTACCCTCATGTCAGTATCAGAAGAGGATGATGGAAACAAAGCATTTTCTTTCCCAAAAATTTATCTAAATTGAAATTTTACATTTATATTTCAATTTAATATTATTTCTTATATATTATACTGATGAACTCCTTTAATTCCCTTGGGTATTATATAATATCAACCTTATCACCATGAAACAATTATAATTTTAGTTTTGTCAAATATTAACAAAAATGTGTACACAGAAACATAATGCTAACAGAAATGTATGCATATATACTTTCTATATAGATATTTCAGATTAGTATTTAACAATGCTAAAATAATTATATTTAACATACCCACCACATATATTTTCCAACTATAGCAGTCTTTTTGAGAGTCGAATTTGTTCTTTAGCTTTGCTTTTTTTTGTTTTTTTGTTATCTTGGGGACATTTTTCTTTGGTCACTCTAAGTTGCAGTTCTGATTAATTTTCCTATTGCTTGGTTCCAGTCTTGATTTCTTTTAGGGTAATAGTTTCTGAAGATAACTTTAAGCATAAGGAAGAGTTGAAGAACCACAAAGGACCTATTAGTATTAGGGGAAAGTTATAATGTTGTTATTACTCTAAGTCAGGGGTCAACAAACTTCTTTTTTACAGTGCCAGATAGTAAGTGTTTTTTACTTTGCAGGCTGTATCGTCTTTGTTGCAACTACTCATCCCTGCCCTTGTAGCACAAAAGTAAACTAATGAACAAAGGCATGGCTTTGTTCCAGCAAAACTTTATATGAAAGACCCCTGCTCTCAGTGAACATCAGGAAGAGATTCTTTCCCTCTGTTTCATTTTAAAAATCTTTTTCTCTGATGATTAGTGAGGTTGAACATTTCTTCATGTGTTTGTTGGCTGCTCGGATGTTTTCCTTTGTGAAGTGTCTGTTCATATCTTTTGCCCATTTTATAATGGGGTTGTTTGTTTTTTTTCTTTTCTGCACGCTTGAGTTCCTTGAGGATCCAGGATGTTAAGCCTTTGTCGGACCTGGAGTTGGCAAATACTTTTTCCAAGTCTGTAGGCTACACGATGGAATACTACACAGCCATAAAAAAGAACAAAATCATGAATTTCGCAGCAACCTGGATGGAACTAGAGTCTATAATACTGAGTGACCTCTCACAGAAACAAAGATCCGAGTATCACATGTTCTCACTCATATAATGGACCTTAAACATCCAATGCAATACTATACGAAAATGACTGACCGCACTGGGAAACTATGGTGGGGGGAGGGAGATGGGATTAACAGTAGCAAATATCTGTCTGGGTACGGGGAAACATCTCATATCAACAGGGTGCCTGAATGAAACGCAATTGTGTACCTAACCCTTAACTGTACCCCACAACTTCACAATAAAAAAATAATAATAATAATTGATTTTAAGAGTCAAAATAAAAAAATCTTTTTCTCACTATCTTTCTTTCACACTGGCTTTATTTCTTTTTGTCCTAACTGCTCTGTTTCTCAATTTCTTTTCCAAATCTTGATTCTTTGTCACTTTAAGACATCCCCGGGGATGCTCAGCAGATCTTCCTAGCCTCTTGAGATGGCATCAGAGAGGAAACCTTACTCTTCCTTGAGTCCAACTGGTGACAGAGAGATGGCTGGCCGCTTCTTAAGTATGCATATCTCTTCTTGAGTAGCTTAAGACATGTTTTAGTTTATTAGCTGTGGAATTCGTCTGACTTCCTTGGACCTGAATCTCTGAGATGACTAAAGGAGTCTTTCTCTCAAAATGTCAGTGGAAACTGAAGTGTATTTGAATGTTCTTTTAGTCTTTTTGAGTTCTCTTACCTCTTCCAGACAGGTGAAGGCTGACAGGGAATATGGTTGTGGAGTCTGTGAGAATCTGTAAGAAATTCATATTACTTTACCTCCTGCAGATTTCCTCATCCAGGCAGGTTTTTGAGTTACCACAAGTTTCCGTCAAAGACAGGATGAGAGGGAATGGGCTTCAACTGTAGCAGGAAGGATTAAGAGTAGAGGTCAGGAAGAACTTTGGGGCTGTCACAACTGTATATCAAACAAGGCCAAGACCGAGGGATGTTTTGGCGTTCCCTTGGAATTGTTAAAAGAACAGGACAGATTACTTCCTATCCTCACTCAAAACAGAAAATAGTGTGACAAAGGAAACAGCTTTCTGTTAGAAATTTCCTGTGCAGTATGGACTGAGGACTGGGAATCAAGATTTGGACCCAAATATCTTCCACCAGCTTCCTTTATGCAGGCCAACCCTCAGGATACTGGCTGCTCTCTGTAGCAGGGAAGGCCACCCACCCCTCTACTTTCTGAGTGATGTTGATAGTCTTTGAGCTTCAGAATTTTCTATTCCCTTCCTTTTCTCTCTGTTGTGTCTTTCCCCTAGCTTTTAAACTATGCATAGCCAGTTCCATTTTGGAAAACAAAATGAAATAAACATTTGGAAACTTGACCATCCTGACTAGCGACTCTTTTATTTTCTTTTTCACTGCCTAAACTTCATACACAGATGATTCTCGCACCGCATACTGGCCCTTGTCCTGCCTGCAGTAGGGTTCTATATTTACTGCTTCACCACATGCTGTCTCCTACAACTGGGTTCTACTTTTCTCTTTTCTGTTGAATGTTGCTCATAACCTGCCACTGACCCAAATCCTGTCTCCATGTCTTAATCCTCACTGCCCTTCACTTTCCTATGGCATCTGAAATATTTGACTACTGTCTCCCTCCTGATACCCTCTCACCTGGTCTCCATGATCAACACGTTCTTGTGATTCGTCTGTCTCTCTGGTCTATCTTTTCTTCAGTCATTGTCTTCACTTCCCCACCTTGACTGGGGAGGCCAGTTGGCAAGCTGTTGTAGAAATTCAAGATCGCGGAGCTGAAGCCTAGGCTAGAGTGTCATTAGAGGGAAAGGGGGCAACACATGACCTTTCAAAGAAAACACTGAGTTAATGACAGCATGGATCCCAGAAGTAGAAGAGTGGGAGGAGACCAATAAGTTGCTCAGGTCCTAGTCTGTGAAATTGGAGTAATTGAAGCCAGGAAAGTGGGAAGAGGTGCTGGTTCTAAGGCACATTTGGTCTGTGTAGAAAGCAGAACATACAAGTGGATAATTCATCCAAAGAAGAAAGTTAATGGAAATGGATAGAAAACCTTTTATCTCATTAGCTCTTGCTGCTTCAGCTAGCTCCTAGCTCCTTAATCAATATTTCTAGCTCCAAGCCCTCTCCCAGGTGCTCTGCTGACAGTTCTAATTGCCAATGGACATTACCACCTGGATGCCCATCATCACATCAGACTCCTCAGGTAAGAGAGGAAATGTGGATTATGGGGAAACAGCATGGAAACTGGTCTAGGATACATGAATTCTGGGGTCTGCTGTGTAGACTTCAGGCACGTCTCTTTTCCCTCTGCTTTTCAGTTTTCTCATTGGTAAAATAAGGGGTTTGATTAAGTAACATCTTAAGCACTTTCCCATTTTCCCCCAAATTGGCTTTTTCTCCAGATTTTTCCCCCCTATTAGTCATGCCACCATTCTCACAGTCACCTAGATAGCCTAGGAGGCATTTGGACTCCTGCTCACCACCCCTTCCTCTTTCCTGCCTATACTTCTCCAATCCATGTACAAGCCATCAACACATGCTATCATGTTTTACTTTCCATTGCCTTCCACAGCTTTCTATTTCAGTCCACAGCCACACCCTTGTTGAGGTGCTTAGTACCTCCTCCTGCACTATTTTTATGGACTTAGAACTCCTTCCTGTCTTCTGGGCACATCTACCTTCCTAAAACACTTCCATCTTGTCCTATCCTGTCCCTTCCATAAATCTTTGTCAAGATTACTTTGAGAACTTTTTCTGAATACATATAGCTGAGCATATCTGTTTCTTCCTTCACCTTGGGATTCTTATGTACTATCTGAGATGATGATTTTCTCTCTCTCTCTTTCTCTCCCTCCTCATTGTAAATAATCTACATTATAAAAATATTCAAATATTGCATATACATTTTATAGGCCATGAAGGTCTTATATAACTGGTATTTCCTTGTAAGCATATATAGCTTTATTCATTTTTTAAAAATCGTTTTTAAAAACAGACTTCTTGACATATAATTGACATTTGGCAAGCTGCATGTATTTAAAGTGTACAATTTGATCAATTTTGACACAAGCATACCCATGAAACGATCACTATAATCAAGAATATTTTACCTCCGAAAATTTAACTTTTCCTATTTGTAATCTCCCTCCACTCCCCCCCCACAGTCCTCCACTCTGTTCATCTCCAGACATCTACTGATCTGCTTTCTGTCAGTATAGATTACTTTGCATTTCCTAGAATTTTATTAAAAAATGTAATCATTTGGTATATACTTTTTTTGGTCTGACTTCTTTCTCTCTACATAATTATTTTGAGATACATCAAAATACTGAGTAGTACTCCAGGTATAGATATAACATAATTTATTTATCTGATCACTTGTTGATGGATTTTTGGATCACTTCCTGTTTTGGGCTATTATAAATGAAGTTGCTACGAACATTTGTGTACAAGTCTTTACATGGATATATGCTTTTATTTTTCTTGACTAAATATCAAGAGTGGAATGGCTGGATTGCATGATGGGTGCATGTTTACCTAGTTAAGAAAATGCCAAATGGTTTTCTCAAGTAATTGTAGCATGTTGCAGTCTTACCAAAAGTGTAGGAGAGTTCCATTTCATGTCCTCATCCACGTCCTCAGCAGTACTTGATATGTTCAATCATGTTAATTTTAGATATTCTGAAAAATCATGGTATCTCATTGTGATTTTAATTTTCATTTTGCTAATGACTAATAGTGTTAAGCATTTTCTCTAGTGCTTATTGCTATCTATATATCTGTTAAAGTGAGTGTCCATTCAAATATTTTGTCCAAGTTTTGAAAATTTGGGTTTTTTTCTTATTATGAAGATTTGAGATATATATATATTTCTTTATATATATATATATATATATTTTTTTTTTTTTTGAGTTGCAGTCTCACTCTGTGTTGTTTGAAGCCACAGAATTTGTAGTAATTTGTTACAGCAGTCATTGAAAACTAACAGGTTTTCAACTATTCAAGCACCATTTGTAAAGACTATCATTTTTACACTGAATTCCTTTGATCTTTGTTGAAAATAATTTTATGATATATGTATAGGTCTGTTTCTGGACTCCATTCTAGTCTGTCATCCTATTTGTCTATTTTTATGCCATCACTACATTGTCTTGACTACTATAATTTTATAAAAAGTCTTGAAATTGGGTGGTGTAAGTCCTCAAACTTTCTTTTTTCCTAGTCTTTTTTTTTTTTTTTTTTTTTGCCTTTCTAGTTTCTTTGTGTTGATTCAACTTGTCAATTTCTACAAAAAAGTCTATTGGGATTTTGATTAGGATTGGATTGAATTTACAGATCAATTTGGTGAAAATTGATGTCCTCAGAATTTTGAGTCTTCTGATCCATGATGTAGTATTTCTCTCCATTTACTTAGAGCTTCTTTAATTTCTTTTGGCAATGTATTATAGCTTAGAGTGTATGGGTCTTGTATATTTTAAAAATCAGATAAAACCTTCATATTTCACATTTTTCCATGCTAATATAGTGATGATTTAAAATTTTATGTTCTAAATCTCACTGCTAGTGTATAGAAATTCAATTTAATGGGTTTTTTCTTTTGTTTGTTTTGTTTTTGGAGTAGGAGTCTCACTCAGTTGCCCAGGCTGGAGTGCGGTGGCACAGTCACAGCTCACTGCAGCCTTGACCTCCTGGGCTCAGGCAAACCTTCTGTCTCAGGATTACAAGTGCACACCACCACACCTGACTAATTTTTAAATTTTTTTTGTAGAGACAGGGTCTTGCTATGTTGCCTAGGCTGGTCTTGAACTCTTGGGCTCAAGAAATCTTCTCATTTCATCCTCCCAAAGTGATGATATTACAGGAGTGAGCTACCGTGCCCAGTTGCAATTTCATTTTTATATTGGTCTTATATCCTAAAATCTTGCTACATTCATTATTAGTTCCAATAGTTTTTTGATAAATGTTATTAAAATTTCTAAATCGCTCACGTTGTCTTTGAATAAAGACAATTTTGACTCTTCCTCTCCAATTTGAATGCCTTTAATTTCTTTTTCTTTTTTTACTGGTTAGAACATCCAGTACATTAAATAGAAGTGAGAGTAGACATTGTTGCCATGTTCTGGTCTTGGGGGCAAAGCATTCAGTCTTTTATAACAAGTATGCTCCTAACTGTAGATTTTTTTGTAGATGCCCTCTATTGAATTGAACAAACCCATTTATTTTTGGTTTGCTGAGTTTTGGTCAGAAATGAATACCGGATTTTGTCAAATTCTTTTCCTGCATTTAGTTAGATGATCATATGATATTTCTTTCTTCTTTCTTTCTTTCTTTTTTGAGAAAGCAGGATTTATTTGAGAGGACAGAAAAGCTCCCACAATGGGAGGGGACCCAAAGGGGTTGACTTTTTTTTTTTTTTGAGTTGGAGTCTCACTCCATCACCCAGGCTAGAGTGCAGTGGCACTCTCATGGTCACCCCAGTGTCGACCTGCTGGGCTCAGGCAATCCTTCCACCTCAGCCTTCCAAGTAGCTGGAACTGCAGGTGTGCACTACCATGCCTGGTTAATTTTTTGATTTATTGTAGAGATGAGGTCTCGCCAAGTTGCCCATTCCATTCTCAAACCTACGAGTTCAGGGAATCCCCTCACCTTGGCCTTCCAAAGCTCTGGGATTACAGACTTGAGCCACCGTACCTGGACTGATATTTCTTTTAAAATATGGTATGTTGGTTTCCTAGGGCCGCTGCAGCAAAGTACCACAAACTGGACACTTTGAGGCTAAAACTAATATAAGTTTATTTGTCATGGTTCTGGAGGCTAGAAGCCTGGTCACCATGACTAGGCTCCCTCTGAGACTCTGGGTAGAAGAATATTTCCTTGCCTCTTTCTAGCTTTTTGTGGTAGTTGCCAATCCTTGACATTCTTTGACTTTCAGCTGTTACACCAATCTCTGCCTCTGCCCATCACTTGCCATTTCTCCTGTGTGTCTCTGTTTTCACATGGAATTTTTTTGCTTTTTATTAGACACTAGTCATATTGGATTAGGGTCCACCCTAATGACCTCATTCAAGCTTGATGATCTCTACAAAGACCTTTTTTCCAAATAAGGTCACAACCACAGGTACCAGGGATTAGACTTCAACATATCTTTTTTGGGAATATGATTTAGCCTGTAACATATGGAAATGACATTGATACATTTTTAGACATTAAACAATCCTTGGGATAAACCCATTTGGTCATGATGTATTATCCTATACTATAGATTTGATTTGCTAAAATTTTATTAATTTTATTCATAAGAGTTAGTGGTCTATAGTGTTATTTTATTTTCTTATATGACCCTTGTTTAGTTTTGGCATCAGAGTAATGCTGGCCTCATTGAAATATTTGGGATCTATTCCATCTTCTTAACTTTTCTGGAAAAGTTTTTGTGGAATTGATATTATTTCTTCCTTAAATGTTTCATTGAAATTTACCAGTAAAATCATATACAACTTGAGGGTGTTTTGGAGACTCTTCTAAGCTACAAATTTAATTTCTTTAGTAGATAAGTAGCTATTTGTTATCTATTTCTTCTTGAGTGAGCTTAAGTAGTTTGTGTCTTGTAATCTGTCCATCTTATGTAAATTGTCAAGTTTATTGGCATAAGATTGTTCATAACATTCCCTTATTATTCTTTTTACATCTATAGAGTCTGTAGTGATGTCACCCTTCTCATTCCTGCTAATAGCAATTTGAGATTTCTCTTTTATTTTCTAATCAATCTGGGAAGAGGCTTATCAATTTTATTGATCTTCTCAAAGAGCCCACTTTAGGTTTCATTGATATTTTTTCTTTTGATTTTCTGGTATTTTATTGCCTTCTGCTCTGATCTTTTTAATTTCTGTTCTTCCACTTTAGTTTCATTTATTTTTATAGTAGAACAGGAGGTCATTGATTTGAGACCTTTATTTTCAAAATAGGTATTTAGCACTACACATCTCTTTTTAAGTATTGCTTTAGTTGCATCCCACAAATTTTTATATAATGTTTTCTTTTCTTTCTTTCTTTTCTTTTCTTTTCTTTTTTTAAGAGATAGGGTATCACTCTTTTGCCCAGGCTGGAGTGCAGTGGTGCAATCATAGCTCAGTGCAGCCTTGACCACCTGGGCTCAAATGATCCTCCTGCCCCAGCCTCCCGAGTAACTGGGACTACAGGTATCACCATGCCCAGATAATTTAATTTTTTGTAGAGACGAGGTCTTGCTATGCTGCCCAGTTTGGTCTTGAACTCCTGGTCTCAAGCAATCCTCAGCCTCCCAAAGTGTTGAGATTACAGGCGTGAGATATTGTGCTGGGCTGATATGCTTTCATTTGTATTTACTCTGAGATTCCTTCTAATATCCCCTTTGAATTCTTACCAGCTCATGTATTATTTAGAAGTCTGTTATTTAGTTTCTAAATATTTGGGAAGTTTTCAGTTTTTTGCTTATTGGTTTCTAATTTAATTCTATTGTGGTCAGAGAACACACTTTGTATGATTTTTAAAAAACAACTGAGGTATCATTTGTACATCACTTTGCATGAATTTAATCCGTTTAAATTAAGACTTGTTTTATGGCTTAGCATATGGTTTATTTTGTTAAATGTTACCTGTGCTCTTAAAAAAATGTATATCTGCTGTTATTGAATGAAGTATTCTGTAAACATCATTTAGGTTAGTTGATTGATAGCGTTATTCGAGTCCTCCATATCTTTACTGATGATCTGTCTCATTCTATCAATTATTGGGTTTTATAGATATTAAATTCTCTGACTATAATTATGCATTTTAATTTCTATTTCTCCTTGCAGTCCTATCTGTTTTGCTTCATGTATTTTGAAGCTCTCTTTTTAGGTACAAACATTTTTAGGACTGTTATGTCCACTTGATGAATTAAAATGTTTCTCTATGTCTCTGGTAATATTCTTTGCTCTGAGATCTTTGTCTAATATTACTAGCTATGCACAAAAGGGAAGTATTTTCATCTGTCAAAGACACAAGAGAAGTATTTTCATTGACAGAGAGGGTAGTAGGTAAGGAGGTATCTTAAGCCAGTTTAATATATTAAGGCCAGATGAATGAGATTTCATGGCAGTGAACTTGTGATTTCAGTCACTATAGAGGGCTATATATGTACCTAAGGTTGGAGATGGGTCAATGGATGTGTTTAAGGTTGGAGACAGACATTTAAAAAAAAATAATCAGTGAAAAAAAATAGACCTTTTATGACATTCAATAAAGTAAGTGATGACTACAGGGAGCCGGGAAGTATTCACCAAAAAACTTATTTAGTACATTTTATTTACTGCTAGGCCTACACAGTTGGTGGATCCAGGTCTCAGATACTTTGACCCCTAGAGAGATGTGGAACCAAAAATGTTGTCAAATAGATCCAGAAGATTCTGGCTGATAATAGCAGGATATCAACTTTAGATCAGTACCAGTACCTGGTTTTCCTACTATGAGTGTTTTAATACATTGAGTCAGGTCACCAACTCTCCATCTGTCTGGGCGAGGCAGCAGCAACACACCACGTTAAGTACTTAGGTCTAAAGACTCTGTTTTGCGGGCTCTGCAGTCACTAGGACTATAAACAGACTACTGGCTAATTATTGTTTAATTATTGCTTAAAAACTGATGGGCACAATACAATCACTGCATTAATTACCCCATACAGCATCTGTTTTCTTTCTTTCTCTCTCTCTCTCTCTCTTTTTTTCCTGCAGTCATCCCCATTACTCCCCAGCCCCTCTCCCCACTTTAATTGGAATTCAGCTTGCTGTAACACCTCCTTTCTCCTGGCCAACTGGATCTCTCCATTCACACGAGGGAGAAGAACAAAACAGAGAAAGCCCCAGGGATTAGGGAGTTTTGACAGCTGTCCAAGAGGAGCGCTGAGATACGGGCCAAGTACGGAGGCAGGACAGAGACAAATGAGAGACGAGAAAGTGACAGAGGGAGGGAGAGATAGGTAGGGAGACATCACAAGAGGAATCGACTGGACAAAGAGTCGCAGAGACAGGCAGAGATGTTTGAAGGGGCGCAGAAAAGGAGGAAAGGGAGACCAAAGCTAAAAAGGAGAGGAACTGTGGAGAGATGGTGAGGAAAATGCGAGAGGCTCAGGAGGGCAGGGACACAGGAGACAGCTTGCCAGGAAGGAGGGGAAGAAAGGCTAGCCTTCCGGGACGGGTCAGCCCCGCCTGGGGACCAATCTGAAGATCTGGAGGAGGCGAGCAGGCAGCGTGGTGTTCCCCTCGCACACCTGGGAGTGGAGTGGGCGGAGGAGGTGGCCGCGGGGCCGGGAGGAGCACCGGCAGCGCGAGGGGAGAAGCCGACCGCCCGGCGGCCGGGCCGCAGAGCCCCCTGGCGAGTCCGGGTTGCGCCCCGCAGCCCGGACTCGCCCGGCGGCCCCGCCCCCTCCTCGGCCGCCGCCTCGGCCGGGGCTTTTCCTGCGGGGCTCAGGAAGCCGGCCTAGCACCGCCTCGAACAATAGCCCGGACTCGGCTCCGCTCCCAGGGAGGCCGGCGCGGGGCGGCGGGGAAGGGAGGCGTCGGCGCCGCGGGGAGCCCGCCGCGAGCCCCCGGCCCGGGCGGGAGCTCCGGCCCGGCTCGGCGCTGCCCGGGTCATTGTTGGCGCGGACTGAGGGAGCGGGAGCCGGGGGAGGAGCAGGGAGGCGGCGGCGGCGGGAGCCAGAGGGGGAGCCAGAGAGCGAGCGAGCGAGCGAGCGGGCGAGGGAGGGAGGTAGCGAGTGAGCGAGCGGGCGAGGGAGGGAGGAGGTAGGGAGACAGGGCGGGTGGGAGGGAGGAGGAAAAATAAAGAGGAGCGAGCGGAGCAAGGCTGAACAATAGAGACGGGCAGGCGGGCGAGGAGGAGAGCCAGCTGCCGCTGCGGGGGGACGGCGGGCGCCCAGGCAGCCCGGACCCCGGCCCCGGGCCCCGGCCCCGGCCAGACAGCAAGCGGCCAGCGCCCCGGGGAAGGGGCACCATGGGGGAGCCGGCGGCAGGCGCCCCCAGCCCGCCGCGCGCCTCCTCCTGAGGGAGGCTCGGCGTGCTCTGCCCCAGCCCCGCCGCCCCGGCGCCGGTCCTCGAAGCCCCGCGTCCCCGGCTCCGCGGCCGCTGCGCCCCGCGCCCTCCGCCCGGCGGGTGCCGAGCAGCCCTCGGCCCCAGGCTCCGCCGGCGCCCGGCCGCCCGCGGACGCCCTCTCCCAGTCATGAACCCCCCTGAGGGAGCAGCGGAGGAAGGAGGAGCAGCCGACTCGGACGTGGACGCCTTTTTCAGGACAGGTACGCCGGCAGGGCGCGGGAGCCGGTGGGGGGGTGGGGGAAGGCTGCTGCTTTGGACGCGGCGTCTCGGACAAGTTTGGGGAAGGAGGGCTGTTGCCGGGGCGTGAGTGTTGGGGGCAGTGCCCCCTCGTCGTCGGGGCTGGAGTTGCCGGGATTCTAGTTGTTAGGCAGTGTCGGCTGCGTCTTGGGGGGCCGTGGGGGCTGGGAGATCGGCTCCCCTCGGCTCTCACCCCACTTGCGGGATCTGTGCTGGGGAGGCGGGAGGCGGTCCCTTCGGGCCGCCTGCTCCCGGAGCGCGGGGATGGGGCGATGTGGGATCACTTTGCTACCGGCGTTCTCGGCCTCTCCCTCGGCTGCCCCCCCACCTCCCGTGCCTGTCAGCGGGGCTCCCCGCCACCCTGAGCTGGCACCCTTCCTCCAGGTCAGGGGCCCGGGCTCCTGATGTGCAAAGAGGGACAGTGGGGACCCCGAGACGCGCAGGCTGCAGACTGACAGGAGCGGGGCGGATGAGAACGATCCTGCCTGGTGCGTGTGGGGAGCCGGCGCCTTGGACTTGGGAGGCAGACTCGGTTCCAAGGGCGGTGGGCGCCTCGGACCTCCTCGTTGTCCTCTTCAGTTCTGGGAACGGATGAGCTTTTCATAGGAATTACTCATTCCTGGAAGTGTGAGTTAGCGTCCCTCTCATACACACCCACCAAATCTTTGCCTGCCTGTGATGTGTAGAGCCCTGAGATGTCTTTCCAGCTCTTTGCGCCCCTACCATCTCCCATGCCTCGAGTCTATAGCTCCTTCGGTTCCCTGGCTACACAGTTCTTTGAACAGGCACGGCCCATCCTCATCTTCCACCACCTGTGGCCCTGTTTCTCTGATGGCCGGGAGTTCCCTATCTCCCCTGTACCTGTGGCTTCCGGCAGCTTCTATGTGTAGCTCCTGGTCTCCCCACATGTCTGGAACCATTTTGTCTGGAATCTTTGACCCAAGGAGTCCAGTAAGTTGAGGGGCCCCATGCGTCTGCTCTCCTTTTGGAAAGTTGGATTGGAGGACATGTACTGGTGGAGGTTAGGGGTCAGGTTAGCTCTGGAGTGTCTCTGCACGTTCATCTGTTTCTTAACCCCATTGCCTTGCCCTGGAGGTCGTCTCTAGGGAAGGGGGTGGGGTGCTTTGTTGGGGAGACTTGTGGCTTTGGAAGTGAAGACTTGATTGGTCCATATGTTCGTTCTCTAGTTGATGTGGGGAGGGAAAAACTGGAGGACAGGACCTGAGGTCAGGGCCTATGGAATCAGAGGGAGCCCCTGTCATCCTGTCCTGCTTCCCAGGGCTCAGCCTTTTCTCCCTCCCTCCCTCCTTCTTTTCTTTTCCCCAGACTTGGATTCTATGTACATATTCTCTACCTCTTCCCCCCCCTTTCCCCAGCACCCAAAATATGGATGCTAAAGAGGTGCCTGACTTGAGTTTATTACCAAGAATCCAGAGAAGAGGTTCTGGGGGTTAAGTGATACCCAGAAACACTCACCAGTGTGGCCTAGCTGATCACCCCTTGCCTCCACTGAAGCAAAAGTGCATTTTCTTAGCTCTGGGAGAAGAATCTTGAGGTGTGAGCCTTCCCACCCTCCCTTTCTGGACCTCACTTTCATCTTTTGATGTCCACGCTTCCCTTTTCCTACCATCCAAGCACTAGATCCTGTTCATTTTCTGTCCCAGGATCCTGGAGCAGAGCTCAATTTCTGGAGGCTTGCTTATTTCTCAGAATGAATTCACACAGTGTTAATGGTGTTAATGGCCTATAATGGTCCAGTGTGTTACTTTTCTCAGGGCCTTTCAAAACACAACATGTGGCTTTACATTGTCTAACCCTGGCTGAAATCACAGAGTAAATAGCAGACTGGGGCCAGTCTCCTGTGGGACTTCTGTTTTGGGAATGTTCTCCTTCTTTGATGGACAGACCAGTTGAGAGGGACTAGGTCTGGTGTGCACTTAGAATCAAAGAAAGGTTAAGTCCTCAACGCATAGGCTAGAAATGACTGATGACCTGTAATGAGTTGCAAGAGGGGATGGGTCTAGAACCACTACCCACCCTGCATGGCCCCTGGTGCTCTATTCCCTGGCTCTCACCCCAATTCTGGTCTCTAGCCTAGGCTCTTGCTGGGAATGGTAAGCCTGGAAAAGCCATATTTCTGAACTTTCTCCCTTCTGATTTCCCATCTCTATGGAATATAGCCCTATACCTATGGGCTAAATAGATTATAAATTTATTCGGTGGAATAATCGAGAAACCTTCAAACAGAATTTCAAAGCCCTAGCACCAGGGCTACATGCTTCTTTCTGTTGGAAAATTTTGCATGCACAAGAATCAGACTGGCAATTGCTTTGTCAAAACTCTGGCACACTATGCCTCTAATTAGGCAAGTTTCAGATAATTCTGTCATTTTGACTCCTTACTTGTCTTATTCTGATGATTTTGGTATTTTAGTTCTCTTGACCAATGGATTAAGCTAGATTCCCTAAATCTCACTTCCCTGCATGCTCACAGACACAGATACCACCCACCTTCCCACCCGCTATTCTTATAGATTGGTAGACTCCAGATCATCTTCCTGGGAATTCTCTATTCCAAGTCTGAGGAAGTGTATTACAATAATTTATTGGTCATGGTTTTGAGACAGAGGAGGGGAGCTATGGAACTCAGAACTGGGACTAGAAACCAGTCTACCAATCAAGAATAACTTTTCAGCCCCTACTAGGAGCCTTCTGCTGTCCAGGGTGCTATGGAACATAGACTACATATAGAAGAAGAGTGACAATTACTGTTCCATTTGAGATCAATTGTTAAGTGTTATGGTGCTGTAAGTCAAAAACTTGACAGAACTACAGAGGAGGTAGAATCTAGGGTGGTGCTTGAAAGGTGAGTAGAGAGTAGGCACATGGGGTTGGGGTGTTGAGGAGCCTGGATGACAGAGGGGAAAGGTGTAAGTTAGTGAGGAGTGGAAGACAGGTTTGGAGAAATAGAGCAGGGCCAATTAGGGAGAGTCTTGAAAGCCCAAGAGGGGAGTTTGAATTTGCTTCAGAATCAGTAGGGAGTCATTATGGAATCTTAGGCAATCACAGAGAAAGTGGTATTTGAAAAGGTTAGTCTAGGGGCAATATGATTGGTGAAGTGGAGAAGAGAAAAGAGAGATGGAATCTAGGGAGATGGAAAAGTAGTCCAGAGCTGGGTCGAAGGGACTTTCTCTGGGTTGGTGACAGAAAGAGTAGGGAGTCAGGGATGACTCTGAGAGACATTTTTAGAGATAGACATGTGAGTATTTGTTAACAAACTAGTTATAGGGGGGAGAAGAAAATGAAGTTCATGAGGAAACTGAAGTAGCTGGGTTGTGGAGCCTAGAGGACTGACAGTGTCAGACTGATAGACGTGGAATGGTTGAGGACAGGAGCCAGTGTTGCAGGGCAGGAAATGATGTTAACTTTGGACATGAAGAATTGGGGGCAACTGAAAAACATCCTTGTGGAGTTGTTTTGTCAGGAGTTGGAAATGTGGGACTCAAGACAGGAGCATGGGCAGGAGGCTAGGATGGGTGATGATGATTTAGAAGACTGGGTGCAGCTGAGACTTTGTGAACACATTAACTCTCAGAAGGAGTAGAGGAAGAAGAGGAAGGGCGGAGGTTATGTTTGGTTATGAAATTCTTATTGCAGAAGTGGCAGCAGAGGAGACTTGAACCTGGAGACCCCAAGGAGTCAGCGTGGGCTATGATGTGATGACAGGCTGCAGACAGGTTGAGCAGGAGGATGCCGGGGCATGATGGAAGAAGGCCCCTGTGAGCTTTGGGAGTGCATTTGGGGGAGGGGTTTGGGGTGGTGAATGGGAATCAGCTACTTGCAGAGTTTATCAATGAAAGGAGAAAATGGCTTAGCCATTTTAGAAAGTGTGCTTAGCCAGAAGGGACATAGAATCAAGAAAAGGAATTTTTGTTTTTTGTCAGAGTCACAGCAGGTTTGGAGGTGGCAGGGAGAGAACTTGTGGAGATGAAAGACTGAGGAGGTTAGGATGATTGTTGAGTTTACAAGAGTAGGTTCCTTAACAAAAATAAGAGCTTAGCTTTGGTGAGCAGAAGAGAATTCTCTTTTTTTAAGACTCAAAGGAGAAAAAAATAAGATGAATGAAAAGTGATTGATATGGAGATGTAGCCTACCTCTGTCTTTCTGTTGCACTTTCTGAATCCAGATGTTTCCAACTGGAGTGTTTACTGTTACTTGGGTTTTGGCCAATTTCAAATTCAGCTCTGTATGTCTTCCTAACTCCCCAGACTAGCTCTTCCTCTTGACTTTCTCAGTTCTATAAGTGGCATTGTCACTCTCCCAGTCATGATATTTACAATGTTAGTATCGTCTGTGAGGAATTCTAACCCTGTTGGATAATCCTTAGGCCACTGTTCCAGGCCAGTCCCCATGATACCTT
This sequence comes from Cephalopachus bancanus, assembly GCA_027257055.1. NCBI lineage: Eukaryota > Metazoa > Chordata > Mammalia > Primates > Tarsiidae > Cephalopachus > Cephalopachus bancanus. Next base: position 1,074,456 of record JAPVLO010000022.1, on the reverse strand, counting down.
CTGTGGACTCCTTGTGGTCCTCATTCTCATCCATCCCTTGGAATTTACTCCCTTAGCCCCACTCCAAATTACATCTGAAGGCAGATTACACTTCCTAAAGCATTATTTTCATCACTTCCTGGTTTTGAACCTTCAGTGACTCCCCAGTGCCTTCAAGGTCAAGTCCATACGTCACAGTTCAGTGCCAACTGGGCTGCTCTTCTCACTGCTCAGGGATGCCTGGACTCACTCCTGGGATCATCTTTCCCTGTGGCACCACTCTCTAAGTCCAACTCATTCTTCAGGACTTGAGACCCACTTTCTGTGAGCTTTCACAGCTTATAATGGCCAACTTTCTACATCACTCTCTGTATGCATTTTCTCATTTTCATCAGTGGTTGATATTGTTATTTAGCCCTTTCATACATGCAGGACTTGTCTCCTTCATTGAAGTAATTTGTTCTTTGGAGGTAAGGAAAAAGATCTTTTTAAAAGCTTATGATTTATCAAAAAACACCTCTCCACAAAATAGATAAAGCAAACATGGCAAAATATAAGCAGTTGCTGAATCTGGGTGATGGTATGTTTGTATTCACTGTATGATTCCTTAATTTTTTTCTCTTAGCTAATAGCTCCATCCCACCTAGACAGAGGAACTGAAACTGTCATCATGTCCAGATCATAGAGAAGGGAGATTTTGGAATAACAACTTATGTTTGTGTGCATTTCTTTGAGTTGATATCACCACCCAGTCTGTACATTGCTAGGCACCTAAAAAAGGAGGCGTCTTTTACCTTTTGAACTCTCTTTTGCAGCATAGAAAAAAAAATCTTAAAAATCTTGTTTGATTTGCCACAATGTAAACATGATACTTAATTCACTACTGTGCTTCCTCTCGATTCTCCTCCACTTTCACCCATCATGAATTGGGCTTTTTGCCACACTATTTTTCAAGAACTTCTGGGGCCTATTGAGAGGACTCTGTGGTTATGGAGAGGGAATATTACTAATAGGGAATAATGTTTCCATTATTGTTTTTATATAGGCAATTTCTATTATTAATGGGGGATCCGCCAAAATTTAAACTTATTTATAAAAAATTGTGTGTTTATTCTTACATGTTTAAACTTCAGCCACCTTCAAAGTACTCTCCACTTGATGGAACACACCTATGGAGATGCTTTATGCTCTTCCTAAAACAGTTTTTGAACTCATCAATTTTGATGCCTTTTAGTGCTTCTGCCATTTTTTGTTTCACCTCTTTCATATCAGCAAAACGTTTCTTTTTGAGGACTTTTTCCATCTAGGCAAACACAGTCAGGGTAAGATTGGGTGAAAAGGTAGGGTTGGGTGTGGGGGTCATGCCATTTTTGGTCAAAAACTGCTGAACTCTCAGTGTGGTATGAGTAGGTGTGCTCGTAAATCACCCATCATGAAATGGGCAAAAGCATTGAAAGAATCTCCAAAAAAAATGTACTGAAGCCGAATGCAGCCTTGCATAATGCTGGCTAGTACATTGATGCCAATGGATTCCTAGAACACTTACCTAGTTGGGGAAACCTGTACTTCAAGGGGCTCACTCTCCAAAAGATAATTCCGGGGTTGTATTTTGTTGTTTTTTGTTTTTTGTCCCTCTCATATTTTAGAATATACCAATGGCGTCCAAGTCTACTTCTATAAGATTTGAAAGGTTTTGCTTCAGTTTCTTGCTGGATTCCTCACCCATCATCATGTTGGAAACCCTTACTAAAACTATGTATTTAGGGAGGTTTGTCAGAAAACATTTAAAAGAATCATATTTACTATTCTTAAAATGTCATTCAAATGCATGTATTGTCTATTGTTTAGGAATGGGAACTAGTTTTGCAAGAAACACCTAATGTTGTATAATAATGCCCCAATGATCTTGCTGGTTAAAAATACAGTATTTTTGGCCAAAAGAAAGAAAGAAAGATATTGCTTCATCCTTGTGCCACCAATTGTGCCTTCTGTCAAGTTGTATTTGATAATCTTTTGAGGAATGAAAGAAGGTGTTAGAATAAACAGAAGAAAGAAATTAAATGAAAAGTAAGAAAATTTTCCTGACTGTAATCACCAGTAAAACAAGAGAACAGGAGAACTAGGGGTTCTTCTTAGATCTTGGAAAATGAACACTTTTAATTTTCAAAGTTCCTTCTGGTTCTGATATGTGGTAGTTTACTTCTGAGGTAGGTATGGTATGGCCCAGTGTTTTTTACCTAAAGGCAGTTCTGCACTTACCTTCCCCAGGGAACATTTGGCAATAATATTTAGCCAATCATCTGGTATTGCCAGAAGATCATGGGCTTTGGATCAGATAGTTCAGCACTAACTAGGGTAGGATCTTGAGTGTGCTATTTAATATCTCATTCTCAGTTTTCTGCAAAATGGGACTAATAAGCTTGTTTCACAGGTTGAGAGAATTAAGTAGGAAAACATGTATAAAGCATCTTGTGGTCTCTGACACAATAGAAGCACAAGAAGTCTTATTATCCCTTGTTCTGATTACTAAGTGAATGGAATAGGAGGTGGGGACCAGGTTGACTGATTACTTCCTTTATCAAACATTTACAGAGGTTAAGGGGTCTCTGGAAGGTGTGCTGGGCAGGGCTGTTGACATAGGATGGTAGAGGGTGCCAGAGAGGCAACAACATGGAGTGCAAGGAACCTGTGTGTGACATCAGAAGCCTAGGGTTTGGGCTTCAGTTTCTTTCATTCATTTATTTCATCATTTGTTTGAAAAATATTTATCAAGTGCCAACTTTGGTCAGGCACTGTGCTATGGGAATATATAAAACCATTAAAAGAAAGAATATAGAAGAGGAAAGGAAATGAATATAAATATACCCTCTCAGGGAGGACTTTGCTTTAAAGGGTTAGAAAGGGAGAAGAAGTCTGTGAAGGAGGCTGAGAAGGTCAGGCAAGAAAGCAGGGAATGAACACTACCCTTTGCTCTCTACTTATATGTATGACCTGGGGAAGTGACTTTAACATCTATGTGAGATAAGGATAATAGTCTCCTACCTCCCCCCCAATTATAGAGCTGTTGAGAGACTCAAATAAGGTTCTGTATTAGAAGGGTCTTTATAAATTGTACAACGTGATTCAAATAGATGTGGATAGTTCCTTCCAAATTGAACATTCTGTTACTCTATGTGCCTCTTCTGACAAACATTATCTTATTTAATCTGAATCTTGTTTAATCTGACCTCCATGGGATCTTTGCAGTCTAGGAAGAGATACAATTCTTCTCATTTTCGTTTCCCAAGGGGATTGGATGGGGTACCCTTTTATAGCACGTCAGGACACTCCTTTTATCTCTTCCTCTGCAAAAGTATAAAACATCAGCACTTCAGCCCCTGCTCAGGCCCTGGGCCACATGGCTTGCTGCCATCTGGAGGAGCTTCTTGCCTCTGATGAGCCTTAGGTGAATGCAGAGAGTCAGTCCCTTCTTGCTCCTTCTCTGTCTGCGTGTAGTTCAGACTCCTCCTGCCACTCCTTTGTGCATGAATGACTGGCAGCAAATTAACTAGGAAATGACTGACAACCACAGAGTTGTTGGATCAATAGAGCTGCTTGAAATCGTGTCTGCCTAGGAGTGAGGGAACAGAAAGAATCAACTGGGGGGACAGAGGAATTAGTTCAGGGATGTAAAGAAGAAACTGTAGGAGAATGAGCTTTGTCTCCTCCCCATCTGCCCCATGGCATTATTAGAAGGGAGCTAGACACTAGCTAGGAAACATGGATACAAGGAACAAACAAGTACAAGAGTGAAGAGTGGCGGACGAACTATTTGCTTAAGGAAGTGGTTACTTCTCAAGTTGGGACATGAAGAATGGGTAAGATTTGGATGGGGAAGACAGAAAGTGTTGTTCCCAGGTTAAAATGGCTTTAGAATGAGGTGTGAACGTTCATGGCATATTTGGAGGCAGCAAATGGTCCAGTTTATGTTACTCAGAAAATGCAGATGGAGGATCAATGGGAGACAGACTCAGAAGGAGGTGGGGACCAGGTTGATTGATTACTTCCTTTATCAAACATTTACTGGGCTTCTAGATCATGAATGCTTTGAATGGAAGGCCAATGAATTTGGTCTTTCTGCAGTTGGTGTCATGGAGCCACTAAAAGTGACATGATCAGAAAGATAAATCTAGCAACCTTGGTCCATTGGAGTAGGGGAGGGACTGCTGGCCAGGGATAAATTAGGAGACCTCTGTGATAGGTTAGGAGGGTCTGAACTTGAGATGCTGCAGTAGAAATGGAGAAGAGGAGAGTGATATGAGGGATCTCATGGAGGTGGAGTCTATAGGACCTGGCATCTTGGATGCAGAGGTGTCCAGAAAGAGACGGGACTCTAAGATTACTCCAAAGTTTAAAGCCTGAGTGACTGGGAGGATGGAGGTACACTTACCAAAATCAGGAGCAGGGAAGAGGAGGAGCAGCTGTGAGGAGGTAGGCGAAGAGGGAGGATTTTGAGAATTTGCTCTGGGACATGTTGCATTTCAGGTGTCAGTGAAATAGCTAAGGGAGGTGTGGATTCCGTAGGTGGATAAATGCAGGGAGTCTGGAGCTTTGGAGGGAGGCCAGAGCTGGAAATACAGATTTGGGAGATATCTGAAAGAAATTGTGGCTGGAGCTATCAGAATAGATGATATAATAAATGAAAAGCATACATAGACTTAAGGGCAGAGTGCCAAGGACAAAACTGTAGATTCAAATGCAGGGCTGGAGGAGAACCAGGAGAGAGTAATGCATGGAGAAAAACAGGTGATCAACAGGGTCTAATGCTGCAGGGAGTTTTGAGGGAGATGGGGACTGAGCAAAAGTCATTGGTTCTGGAAACTGGGAGATCTTTGGTAACCTTTGAAATAACTGTTTCAATCATGTTTGGGAGGTGGAATTCAAACTCTAAGAGGAATGAGGAGTGAGTGGATGGAGAGGAAGTGGTGGGAGTGCATATAGATGACTCTTTGGAAAGGTTTGGCTGTGAAGGAAAGATTAAAAATAGTATGATATTTGGAGATGGGGAGCAGAGTTGAGGGGAGGCTTTTTTAAGGTAGGGAAGATTTGTGAATACCTAGGGGTGGGAAAGAGAGAGAAGGCAGGCATGAAGCAGAGATTGAATATTTAGGAAAGAGAAGTAATTGATAGAGGAAGGTGGTTGAGCCTGAAGGGGTGAACCTCGAGGTCAGCTGAGGGGCAGGTTCAGTGTTGGACCAGAGGAAGATGCTTCTTTTCGGAGACTTGGAGGGAAGGCAGACCTCATTGAAGTAGCTGCCTGGCAAGAATTAGAGGGCACAATGTGCCTGACTGACAGCTCCAGGAGAGAGAGCATCATCTGGATGGAAGCCTCAGGGGCTAGTGGCACCATGCATGGGGAGGGTAGTGCAAGCTGAAGACAGTTGTAAAATGGGTGGGCTGGGTTAGTGTGGCCCTAGGAGGCCCCTGGGCAGAGAACCTAGGAAGCAAGCCTGGGAGATCCAAAGTGAGCAGTCCTTTTAGAAGTGCTGGTGACTTTCTTTTGTAAGCTGAGATAGGACTGCTCTAGGTTGTAGTGGGGTCTTCAGATTCACCTCCTACAGAGTATGAGTCAGAAAGGCAAGTGGTAAGTGTGGAGAGGAGAGAGGGAGGAGATTCAGGCAAGAAGTTATCTGGGCAGCCTCCTGAGGAGGAGGTCCATGTCTGACTACCAAGGTATTGTGTCAGGGATAGGATCTGCTCATGAGTTTCCAGTTTCCTTAATGTCTCTAGAAGTCCTAGGAGAAAGTGGAAGCAGAGTAGGGATCATGGAAGAGCCCCTTGCTCATTCTTCTCCATGAACTGAAACCCTTCGCTCTTTGTTCCCAAAGCACTCCCTCTACCCCTTGTTTTAGGGGCAAGCCCCGGAGCTGTCATGTGAAAAGCCTCATTTCATTAAAGGCTTCTCAGTGGCCTCACATGATCCTCCAGAGGGGTGGGGTAGGAATCTGGGGGCTGCTGCTATCAAATGATGGGCTGTGGGGGATTTGGCTTATCTTTCCTAGAGCAGAAGGAGGCGGGAGTTTCCTTAGGTGTAGCCCAGTCTCAGAGTCATAGAATCTTGGAACAGAAACTTACTAGTTGTGTGACTTTGTGCAAGTTACCATCTCTCTGAGCTCTAGTTTCTTTTTTTGTTTTGTTTTGGTTTTTTTTTTTGTTTTTTTTGAGTTGGAGTCTTACTCTGTCGCCCAGACTGGAGTGCAGTGGCCACTCCTGGCCACTGCAGCCTCGACCTGCTGGGCTCCAGTGATCCTTCTGCCTCAGCCTTCCAAGTAGCTGGAACTACAGGCGCGTGCTACCATGCCCGGCTAACTGTTTTTTGTTTTTGTTTTTGTTTTTTTCCAGTTTCTACATCTATAAAATGGGTAAAAAATATATTTGCCTCTCAGGATTGAAGGGCAGAGATATATTTGTTTATAGATATATTGTACATTGTGATAGTTATATTCATATTATAAATAGTAATCAAAATGTGATATATGACTAGTAATATGTTATTACACATTACTAGTATGACTGTATTACATATATAATGTATTATGATTATATTATCAGTTAGATGAATTCTTTTATTTTCAAAATCATAAAAATTATGATGCCTCAATAGCTTCCTTCCTTCCACCTATCCATCCATCCATCCATCCATCCATCCATCTACCCATCCATCCATCTTTCCTTTTTATCTTTCGATAGCAGTGCAGAGATAGGTGGGGACATGATTTTTAAACTTGCAATTACAATTATTCCAGGACATGACAGGCAGGGACTAGGGGTGTGACTAAAATCTTCAACTTTCATACTTCTACCCTGCAGCCCAAGGACAATGGGCATCTATGGTGGAGGTGGGGGGGGGTGCACAGTATTGAGTTGGCAGCTGGACAGTGGGCCTAGAAGGGGACCTGGAAGACTGGCAGATGGTTAATTGGATGTGACAATAGGGGACTAGGAGGAGGGGTCTGGGGCTCCTGGGGGATTTCTGTCTCTAACTACTTACTGTCCTTGAAAGGAGGTGGTAGGGAAAGGGAGGAACATTTGGTGGGAAAGACTGGCAGGACTCCATGTCAGGAGTGTGGCAATGGAAGAGCAGAGCACTGTTGGGAGTAATGTGACAGTTTTAAGTCAGAGGGAAGGTGCAGAGTTTGAAGTTCTCTTCTCTGTGCTAGTACTAGTGCACTGGCATATCACATGCTCAGATGTTCTCACTCATAAGTGGACCCTGAACAATTATCACAATACTATAAGAAAATGATTGGCAGTAGTGAGAAACTGCCAGGGGAGGGGGGCACACCTTATCAATAAGGGTACCTGACCTCAAACCAGGTGAAGTGGAGACCAAAGTGAGGCCCAAACTTTACCTACACAGTGACCATGTGTATACCTAACCCTGAATTGTACCCCACATCTTTAAAAAAAAAGAGATGCTTAACCAAATATTGTAACAGTACTATTTTCCAGTCATTCTTCATGATCCTGACCACTGAGTTTTGACAGCTAAATATTATTACTTTTGATGGGAATTGAACAAAGAAATAATTAATTTTAACAGAGCACTGGATTTTAGTGAGTGGATCTCTTCAGTTATTCTTACACTTAGTTTTTCAAGTGTCAAACACCAGCTCTGCATCTACTAAGTATCAGGTACTGGGGGTACATAGAAAAGTTAGAAATGATCATTCCCACGGGGGGGGGTAACAGCCTGGTAGGGGATGGCTGACACATAAGCAGATTATTGCAATGTGATATAGCAAGTGCTGTAAAGAGGACTGCACACTATATAATGAGAATATAGAGGAAAGAGCAACAATCTCACCCAGGTGGGTGTGAGGAAGATTCTTTAAAGAGGAGGTGCTTGGGCTGAAATGGATGAGGAGGTGGTGAAAACAAAGTTGGTGAGTATAGACTGCTATTCAAGAAGTTTGATAATAAAAGTAAGGAGAAGAATAAAATTTTAATCTAAAGGACATTTTGGGGTACTGGTAGTGTTCTGCTTCTTGATCACAAGTGTATTCTGTTTGTAAAGTTTCAGTGAGTTGTAGACTTATACGTACAATTTTGTGCATGTATATTATTCTTCAGTAAGAAAATTTAAAAGGTTATCAGGTCCAGTGAAGTGATTTTTTTCCAGAGAGAGGCAAAGTTTTGAATGTTTGAAAAAGTCAGAGGAAGTGTCAGTGGTAGTGACTGAAAGCATTAGAAGGTGGTATATGTGTGGGTAGGGTATCAGGTTCCTCAAAGGTCGGAAAAGGATGAGATTCCTGGGCAAAGAGGTTATCTCTGGAGTGAATGGTTACCTTTCCTTCTGTGGCTTTGGGAAAAGATGAGTGATTTTCAGTTCAGATGCTAGAGCTGACCTCAGTCTTAGTTAGTGGGAGTTAAGATCATCGGCAAGTCTGAGAGATGCTGGGAGCCTGAGAAGAGGAGATGATGGATTCATTCTCTGGAGAATGAGTGAGAATTGCATCAAAGAATGATCTGTCCAGTTGAGTTCAGAGTGGGCCAAGTATGCTGGATTTTGGATCTTGCTCAGCCCTAGAGACTTTGGAGTGGGGATAAAAATAGTGGACTTCTATGTTCTTAGGTAGTGATTTGGATAAGATGTCTGGAGTGGAAATCAGGTGTGTACTAGACTTGTTTAGACACTAACCTCTTCCCAAAACCTCACTGAGTGTTAATGGCTCTACAACCTTTTGGAGGCCCTACCATGAAAACGTTCATGTCTGGTTTCCCCAAGTAGGCTGTACATATCTTTTACTTTGGACTTGTCTGTATTCTTTTCAACACCCAGATTAGTTCCTTGCAGATAATACTTGCTCAACTAGTATTTGTTGACTTTTTAAAAAGAGCCATTTGGAAGTTTTATAATGAAACACTGTGCTAAGGAAATGAATCATTTTTCTGTGGACAGGCAATTCTATTTCAAACAAAGAGATCTATGAAGTCAACATTATGAAATATAGCTGTCTGTTTAGTCTGGATTAATTAGAGGGGACCCATTTTATCACTTGCTTATAAATAGTCAAATATTTCATAGGCACTGGAAAAGTAAATAAAGATGCACTCTTTCAGAAAAGCCAAAGTAGGAAAGTTCAAACATGCAAACGGATCAACTATTCAATATTTAGTGAATGTCTGCTACGTGCATAGTATTATGTCAGATACTTAGGAGGGTTACTGAAAATAGGCATCACATGGTCTTTAGCCTTTAAAAGTTAATGGTCCTGTTGAATTAGGAAAAAAATGGCTAATTGGAAATCAATCAGGAAAGGAGTTTCATTCATTCTTTGACTCACTTGATAGGTATTTATTGTTCATAAGCTAAGAGATTATTTAAATAAGTAGTAAAAAAGGTTTTATTTAGAAGGATTCAATTTTAGGTATACTTTCATAGAACATTTATTTTTTATACTGAAGTTTTTTATTATAAAGCATTGTTATGCTGGCTCACTGTAGGGTATTTGAAAAATATGATGAAGTATAAAGAAAAACCACTGTAATACCGTCACCCCCAGAGAGAGTTCCTGTTTGCTGATTGGAGATATTTCCTTCTGGTCTTTCTTCCTATGTGTACTCTCTCTGTTAATCCATGGTTTGTTTTTTGATTATTGGATTAAGGTGGAAAACAAATGGAGAGGGTGGAATTCTTACTAAATGAAGTAATTTCCCCCCAATTAGCTTAAATGTGTGATATACGTGTGTGTGTGTGTGTGTGTGTGTGTGTGTGTGTGTGTGTGTGTGTATAAAAGTAAGGTATTCAACTGACCTTAATGTGGAAAGGTTAATATGGGAACATGGAAGATCCATTGGTTGTTTGAAAGGGTAAAGGCATTGACACTTAACTGTGGTAAAAATATTTACACAAAACAAAGTACAGGATATATGGTCAAAAGTGAATGCTGTTTCTCTCTCCTCCTATTTAGATAAATTCAACAAATATGTGTACCAGTTGCATATATAAATACATGTTTACACAAATGTATGTTTCTTATTTTGTTGAACAGAAAAGGATCATGCTATATCTGTTATTCTGCAACCTGCTTTTATCAATTTATAGTAATGAATTTTTTCCATATCAATACATATAGCTCTACCTCATTAAAGAGTTGCATTACATTCTGTTTGTGGATGTGTCGTTTTATTTATCCATTTTCCTTATGATAGTCATTTTATAACCCAGATTTTCTGTGGATCAGTGTTTGCTCTGTGACATTATTTGGTTCACAGGGTAGCAAGAAAGGGCACTCCTTTTTTTGATCGTTTTCAAAGGTGACCGTAGGACAACTGTAGATTTGGGATGTTTCCTCTGCCTTTATCCTCAGGAGAGAGGGAGAACAGCCAGTCCCTGTTCTCTGAAGGATAACTTTTTGTGTAATGTTTAAGGACACTTTTGTTAGTGACATTTAAGTAAATGATAGAGGCCATTCTTGGCCTCATTTGCCATGTGCCTTAAAATGACTGTAGGATTCAGCTTTGCAGTCATATTAGACAAAAAAGCCACGTGTATTCTTGGGCTTGAGTGTAAGTTAATTCCAATATCACAGATATGAAAGGTCCTTAGGTTGTGTGTGCAAAAGCTATAGTCTGTGCTTGGCTAGAAGAATCCAAGGATGTCATTCAGGAGACCTTAGTTTCTAAATCTACCCACCCCTAGCTCTGTGACTTGGCCAAGCCAGTTAATATGCCTGTTTTTACAGATGGGATCTGTCTTTCCTCATCTGAAGAAAGAGCTAAACATACTTATCCTGCCATGCCTCATAGGAATAGTATGAGATAAAGTGAGATGATAGAAAGAAAATGCTTTGGAAAAACAAAATTGCTGACAAAATGAAAGGGATTTTGTCAGCTGCCTCTCTGGGGCCCCCATGAAGCATTTGAGTGGATTTGAGTGTGGTTGAAAGCTGAGCTGAGGGACTCAGATGGGAGTGACAACTCGTCCTGCACTTGAAGACTGTACATTTTTTCGTGTCTGGTAGGAAATTGGCAGCACTGAGATGGAGTGAAACTTTTCATGATATGTGTTATTTGCTTTTGGAACAGAGATGTGTGTATGAGAATGGAAGGGTAACTCATCTAAATGTCCAGAATCGCTGAGATTTTCTTTCTGGTGGGTGACAGTGTAGTTCATTTGTACACTTATTTCTTCTTACCTACATGTGCAAATAAAATGTAGCTTCTAAAATTTTCTAAAGGGGAGCTAATCTTTCTTATGAGCTCCCATCCTAATTTTGCTGGTTACAATAACCTCTCCCTTACCCCCAGATTAATCTCTTTTGGACGACTGTTTATTCTAGATTAACTGCTCTGTTGCTCAGATTTTTCTCCTGTCTCCTCTCCTTCTCTTCAGAGTGGGGCCTGGGTATATAGAGGTGTTCTCGTGAACTTGTGGAGGCAGGGGAAGAAGGGTGCTTGGAGCCAAGGCATAATGGCTGGATTCCCCTGGTCCTTGCTTCATGGGGGCTGGGCTAGTCTGATCCCTGTGCATGTGTTTGTAAAGACATGGCTAGACCTTTTTTTGCTTTCTGAAGTAGTGTGCTGAAACTTATGTCTAAACATTTTGGCTATGGGATCAAAGACCCCGCATATAACGGCCTCTCAGTCCTGACTCCAGGGCTTTGCCCAGTCCCTGACTCTTTAAGTACCACCACCAGGGAACAAAGAAATATATGGATCCCAGCTTGCTCAAGGCCAACTGTGAGAAGATAGAACTTCTGCATCTGGCTCACTTAACCCAACACCCACCTTGGCCAATGCTGCATTTTCATCTATCTGTTCAACACCGTCCTCTCCCCTCCATGACATGTCGATCATGGTATTTGAAAGGTAGGCATTCTCCTAGAGGCCTTTGTGCCTCAGGAGTTGCCTTAGTGCCATCATACCTCTTGGGATATTTCTAAAGCTGTCTTTCCCAAACCCTGGTTGAGCCTCGAGATGGGAGTATATATAGCAGGAGTCTGATACCCTGGTATCTGATCTAGACTGAATTTTTCCATGTTTCGCCAGATGTTTGAGGAAGAGGGCTTTCCCTCTTTCCTTGTGGCAGGGATCTCCCCTATGTGGTATCCTCAGTGCTCTCTGTCTCTGGTTTAAAGTAACCTTAATGGTCAAGTCCGCCCAGGCTGGATGTTAATATGTTAGTGGGAGCTTGAGAATTCAAGCTGCATACTAAAAAAGTCCTATTTTGGATGTCAACAGCTGAACATTGACGCTCTCTCTTTGCCTGCTGCTATAACTATCCTAAGTTTCCCTGAGGCAAATAAATGCTTCTGGCAGAGTAAGGGGGAGGTTAAATATATATAAAGACATGCAAGAGAGGAAAGTACATTTTATTTTTAAAAGTATTACCCTAGTTAAAACAATAATTTTGGGAAACAAAGGCTTAGAAATGAGGCTTCTAAAATTGCCTTCATTGGGATTCCATCTATGTACATGTATGTGTTTATGTGCATGTAAACATGCAAGGGTATGATATTGTTGATTCTTCCAGCAAGCATTTAGTGAGTACTTGTTACATATCATGTATACAGAGATCTATGGCACAGTCTCTGTCTTCAAGGAGCTCCTGATCTCAGGATGGAGTGAAGATATTATATTATAGAGCTGTACTGCTGAATTCTGCTTTCTGAGCATTTTGCATTTTGGTCTGATAAATAGGATTGATGATTGAGGTAGGGGCATTTAGTGGGTCTGGTTTCCTCCTTACCTTGCTAGCATTTGTCTCTTTAACCTCCTGCAATGACAAGTTCTGGTCAGTTTTGCTTCTTTCAAATACAGCTAAGTCCCTTAGCATTTTGGGACAGACTAGATCCCAAACTAGATTTTCATGAACATATGTTGTATAGAAAGGATGTGGTAAGTTAGACCAATTTTAACTGGTAATATATCAGTGGAAAAAAATGAAGTCCAACTTAAGGCTGTGCTCTGCTGCTTTTGTGGTGGTAGAGTTGATTGCTTGCTGTTGATTTTGTCCAAAATTTTTTCACCTCTTTTAATATAAGAGAACTTCTATGTTTTAACCACTGTTCTCACTCCAGGGCTCTGGAGTTCAAATAGTGCTAGAAACTATGAGCGGTGTTTCCAGTTTGGGGAAAATGGGAATTGTGTCCCCAATAAAGAAGGTAGAAACTGGGAGACAAGCCAGGCTAGGCAAGTGCGGAGCAAAAATAATGCAGCAGGTGAGCAATGGTGTCAGATGATTGGGTTCAAGTGGAATGAGAGGAGGGCTGGGGGTCAAGAGAACAGTGTTGTTATTGTTAAGGCTGGGCAAGTCTTTTTTCCACTCTAAGGCTAAAGAGAGAGTTGAGCTAGATGACTTCTAATGCATCTTCTATCTACAACATTCGGAGCTGAATAGACAGTAAGTGGACAACAGGGACCCTGGGGTGGTAGGAACCAGGTGGTCAGTGGTCTCAGGACGTTTATGCCCTGACTTTCTGAAGACTTTTCACTCTTCTGAAGTCTTTCATTCCTGCAGCTTAAGCCTTCTTGGTCAGTCCCCATGAAGCCATAATTCATAGGTGACCCAGCATCCTTTTTATGGTGACACTAATTCCCTTGGGGAGAATCATCCCGATGATCTGCAAGTGGCTTCACACTATTTTGGTCCTTATAATCTTTTGAAAGAAGGGCCACATTTCTGGGATTTCTGCATCAATCTGTGTTGAAAGGCCTATACTTTCACAGTCTTTTCCTTTGGATCCCAAACTTGCAATTAGGGATGTGCCTAAATACCCTAGATAATGCCTTCATCAAGGACCACTTTCTCCCAGCTCTCCCAAAGTATAAAGAGGAATAACTTATTGATCTTTCTGTAAGCCCATGTCCTTGAATGTTTCTTCTTTTGACTCAGATAGAGAAGATGGTGAAAAGCAATCCAAAATCTTTTTTCCCCCTAGACCATGTACAAACCCAACCAACCCCATCATTGCAAAAATAAACAGGGTAATTAAACAGCTATTTTGACTTTCTTTTACATTTTCTTCTACCCAGAACTTCATCTCCTTTTCCTCACATTTTCTAGACTTTTGCAGAACTTACATTAAGGTACAGGAAAATATATTAGAGTTCTAAAAAGCACACTAAAGCATTCTAGGTATATGATAGGACTGTACTAGTGGATAGTGGGGACATAAATGGGGAGTGGCAAAGCCTATTTTGGTAGATGTGGTGGTAGTCATAGAGTAGGAGATGCTTGAATGACATTTGGAAGATATGTTCCTTATCCAGAGTGATAAGGTGGGGAGGGGCTTTCCTAGCAGAGGAAGAAGGGTGGGCAAAGATCATGGAGAATTAGAGGACTGTAGGATGACAGGAACTTGAGACATACATGAGATCTTGAATTTTCATATTTCAGGAGCTGGATTTTATATTCCAGGATTTGGATTTTTTTTTTTTTAAATGAGATGGGAGTCTTACTCTGTCACCCAGGTTGGAGTGCAGTGGTATGATTATAGCTCATTATAGCCTTGAATTCCTAGGTTCTAAATGATCCTCCCACCTCAGCCTCTCAAGTAGCTGAGACTACACACATACCACCATCCCACCCAGTTCAGTGTTTGGATTTTATATTGTAAGCAATAGAGAGTCATAAAGGATTTTAAGTGTTGAAGTGGTGGGAAAAGATATAATTTAGAAAGGCCAATATAGTGGTGGAAGAGACAAAATTGGAGACAGGAATTCTAATTTGGAAACTACTGAAACACAATTGATGATACAAGAAATGTAATGGTGAGAGAGTCTATAGGATTTAATGTCTAGTTGGTGGGGGTTGAAAGAGAGGTTGAAGTCTCAGATTATCTCTAAGTTTTGGCTTAGGCTGTGGAGGCCATGTATAGTAGTCAGGTGAGAAAGAGGATATTCAGCATGTTCTCCAAGCCTGACATCATAGGAATCACATTGGAGCCATAGGAACACTTTAAAAACTCCCATGGTTTTCTACTTTCAACTTATTTAGCACTGTTCCATTCTTCAAACTCCTTAAACATTTTGAATACAAAACATAAAAACACCCAGAATGACTTCCAGAGAACTTACAGATCATTGTAGAGGGACAATTATACAGGCACCTTTCCCCATGAGGTTGGCAGCTCTGCATGCTTATATGTGCATATGTATGCTGTGTACATGCATGTGATGTTGTTCAGGCTGTGGATATGAATATGTGTCTTTCTTTTATCATGTTGGATTCTGTCACAGGGTCTTTTTTCTGCATTACAATTCCCATCACCTCCCAGAAGTGCTACCTTTAGGATCCATTTCCATTTGGCCTGGTGTACGCAGACATTCCATGGGATTTATTGCTTGTATCAAATTAATTGTTTCCCTTCCCAGGGACAGTGTCTGCCATGTACAAAATGGGGAAATCCCCAGGCCTCTAGCCAAATGCAAGACTCAGATAGAGGGGTAAAGTCAATCTTGAGTCAAGAATTGGCCTAGATAATCTACAGAGCCAGCACCTGGATACTTATGGTAGCCTTCCCAGTGTGCTTTGTGACTATTTCTAGGCAACAGATTAACTGGAGGCTGAGTAGAGATGGCTGCTTGTGAGAGGCTTGGGTCTTTTCTACATCAACTACAGTACTACTTCCTCCTCTATATCTTACCTTCCTCTTACTGCTTTATTTCAAAGCTAGTAGAAGCCTCTGGAAGCAAATAGAGAACATGCTGAATATTCTCTTTCCACCTGACTACTGTGCACACTTCATAGAGCTCTGGGGTAGTTTTCCCTTCAGTTCCAGTCCTGCCCTGTAAACTCTGCTGGATCCTCAGAATGTACCTCCTAAGGCTTTCCATAGCAGATAGCTCTTATCTGCATGGTACCTAGTTAGTCAGCTTTACCACATTTTGCCTGACTCCAGACACTAGACCAGGGACCTTCAGACTATCTTTCCCAAGTTGGAACCATTGGCTAGGTGGCCTGTGTACAATAGGATGGTCTAGACCATGCTGTCCACTGATGAACTAATTTGTATCTCGACATTAGAAGCTTTTTGAGGTGTTTGATAAAGTCTCCCTGAGAATGGTTATGGATTCTTTTCCTATAACCCAGATTTCTGGAAGTCTTGATAAGTATTTATTAAGTTTAACTCTAAGTTCAGCTTTGTGGGCTATGATGGCCAGTAGTTCTAACCAAAGGATCTCTAGGAGTTTATCATCTGTAATCTAGCTGAATACAGCTCTTTAGTTTGTGACTGTTATGATCAACAACTTATTCAGTTAGCCATTAACCCTTAGGACCTTCAGAACTTTAAGAAGAAAGCTGATGAATTCCTCATCCCAAAGGATAAAATGCTAAACTTCCACTACATCTGGTGTCACGATTATTTTGGGGGGAAGGGGAACTTAGATTCCATTTGCCAAAAACTTTTGCATAAATCGATAACAGAACTGATTTTTAGCATTTCCCAGCAGATTCCGTAACGCATTGCTTGTTGCAGAGGACGTGCATAGGACTTGGTTATACAATTTAATTCTCTGTAATTCCCATAGAATCTGATTGTAATGTCTGGTTTTTGAGCCAAGACAACTGGACTGCTGGAAGGGTGCAGGGTTCACAGAAGTCTGCCAACTGTTAGCCAGAATGTTTCCTCTTCCCCACTCCCGATGCTACCAAAAATGTCATTGAATCCAAAAAGAGGTCATCTAATTTCTTCTCTCTTACTGGCCCAGTTTCTAAATCCTTGCAGCCATTCACTCTGTTCTATCTAGTTTGTTTTGAGATATTTATTTGATTTGTTATGCGTAGAGGTAATTCTCTGAGACATATTTTCAGATTACCTTAATTACTCCATCTAGCATGATTCTAGGCATTGAATAAGTATGTTTGTGATTTTTTCTGTCTTAGATTCTGGCTTTTCCTGTGAGAAAGACCAAGGCAGCTCTCCAGAGGAGGTCCTCTCTGACAGACCCATGACTGAGTGTGTGGTCGTGTGCCACTTTAGGTTTTCTGGAGACCCTAGAGCCATAGAATGCTAGATTTGGCAGAACCTGATTACAGAAGTGGCACCATCAAATCCAACCCTAAATCTCTTTAGTGCAGAGGAGAAGGGCAGTCCCTTTACAAGTGTCAAGCACTCTAGTGGGTGCCATTTTTCCCATGCCAGGTCTTTTCCTCTTATGCATTTGGTTCTGTACCTAGGTACATATCTTGTTTACTCTTTTCAGGACCCTCTGAGGCTTTGTCCTCTGGGACGTTTCCATTCCTGGGCTGTTGGACTTAATGTGTGACCTTCCCATATATATCAGTTTGAATGACTAGAACCTTGTGAATTTCTAGAGAGCCTATGTGCAGATTAAGAACAAAGGAGGC
Source organism: Cephalopachus bancanus (assembly GCA_027257055.1). Lineage (NCBI taxonomy): Eukaryota > Metazoa > Chordata > Mammalia > Primates > Tarsiidae > Cephalopachus > Cephalopachus bancanus. The sequence goes on along the minus strand of JAPVLO010000022.1, from coordinate 1,057,139 downwards.
AATTTATCTCTTTAAGTGTCAGGACTTGTAACCCTGTGTTTTTTATTCTCCCTTTCAGGGTTGTTTAACTTTTTGCCAGCCCATGCCTTGTAGGTCGTATATATGCCGTAGTTGGAGGTAGGGGTGGGGTGGGGTGGTTTCAAGCTGTTGAAAGGAAATTTGCATGTGTTTATCTTTTTTGAGGGGGGAGAGGAATCTCCAAAAAATACGAGCAGTGTGAGTCTGGCCTTCTTTGGATATCAGCAGGGACCTTCTGAATTTTTCTGGTTGACTCATGCATTCTGTGTTGTGATACAAAGGAGTGTGTCCCTAGGCTGGAGAGAGAACCCTGTATGCTGCTCTTGGCAATCCACTGGCTTCCTTTGTAATCTTGGGCAGGCTACTGCACCTCTCTGGACCTGAGTTTCTTTACTGTGTGGTATAAATGCTGAAATGGGCGACCATTGAGGTTTCCTTTAATCTGTAAGTCATTTTGAAAGCCTGTAGGGTCTCCTTGAGAATGTACTGAGGAGAAAGTCCTCTCCTGCTTATCTCAACTCTGAGAAAATGCCAATTTTGCACAGATTGGCTTATGCCTGGGAGTCCCTATTCTCAGACATGACACACAACATTTACAATAAACTGCCACTGACTGGTATCTGTTCCTAGCTATTAGAAACCCAGCAACAACAAACCCCCAGTCTCTGGATGAACTGTACAGGGTAAATCCTGAGCCAGTTATAGTATCCTTAGTTTAAATTTTTATAGGACCCACCAAATATTTATGGGCTTCCCAAGAAAGTACAGTCAACAATTTTGGGGTAGCTGTAATCTATGTATAACAGCTACTCTTAAACATGATTTGTTTCCTCTCCTGGTCTGTAGAGAGGATTTTTTGAAAGGAGAAAAGTTTTGTTTGAATTTTATCAGAACCTCCAAGTTCTTTAAATTGGATATTTGGCAAATCTTTTTCCCCAGAGTTCTCGTCTTGGCTGGCCCTGCCAGATCTTTTTCCTCCTGCTTAGAGGGAGTTTTAACTTCCATTGATTTATCCCTTACAACATTTGGCTTTGTGAAAAGCTGGTGGGGAGGACAATCCTCAGACTGCTTCTTCCTCTGGAGATTAAGCCTGCTGGACCATATCCTGTTCTTTTTCTTAGAACCTCCCACCACACTGCCCCCTCTTCTGCCACTCTGTCTTCAGGTATGATTACATTATTCTGGAAGCTGGGCAGAGAGTGAGGAACTGGGATTGAGGAAACAGAAGCAAGTTTTTAAAGGTCAAGACATTCTCAGAGGTTATAGAATGACCAAGAGTTAGAACTGGAGGGAAGTCAGGTCAGAGTATACCCCAAAGTCAGATTCAGGACAGGCAGGAGTCAGAGATCAGGGAGGTAGATAAAGGCCAAGAAGATGAAATGGTGAAAAGGCAGTCGAGGAAGGCGATAGAAGATCCATCCAGCATCCAGGGCATCTGCAGAAACTGATGGAACAGGAGGGGAGAAGGTAAGCAGATTTGAGTTCAGCTCTAGCAGTTCTTATTGATTGAGGAATCTCCTTGCCTTGGCCCTGCCTCTACCCCTGCTTGTGCAGGCGCTGAGTTCCAAACAGGAGGAGTCTGGGCTTGAGAGGTGGAGCCCAGTGAGAGCACCTGGCTGAGGCACACTTCTTAATGTCATCAGCTGCTTACCTCTCTCTGAATCAAGTCATCCTGTGAGGCTCTACTATTTCTGCTGCTTACAGTCCCTGCAAAACCTGCAAGTGTCTAGGTTTGTTCTTTAAGCCTGGGGTTTCAATTTGAAAGTTCAGACTATCTGACTACATTAAGAAAGTGAGATGCTGGGCATCCAAATTCCCCATAGAACATTATCCTTTAGCCTGATGGTCTTTCTGTGTGTAGACCCCCCTGCCCCCCATCTCATAATTACAGAGCTACCTGTCTCTCTTTCTCTGTCTCTTGGCTGTTGCCACATCTTTGTGTTCTTGAGTCCTTGGGCTGGGTTGACTCATTTTGATGTCAAGATGCTCTTTCTGACCACAAACAGGTTGTAAACTGAAGAGGTCCAATTATCTTTGTGCTTTTATTCAGTAACCAGGGGTGGGGGCTTACTGTTTTGTCTTGTTTTTTTAAAAAGCGGGATTTATTAAGAAAACAGAAAAGCTCCCACAGTGGGAGGGGACCTGAAGGGGTTGCAGACTTACTGTTTTTTGACTCGAACTCTCCTTCAGTCATCTTTGTCTTCCTTCTCAAGCTTGAAAGTTTTGAAGCCACATCTTTCCCTATGGTGCCCAAGAATGCCAGCCTTATCTGTGTCATGACTTAGCCCTGCAAGCTTCATAGCCTTGACCTGCAATTGGATTTTTCTGAGAATTTCATACAAGAATTGATCCAGACCAATTAAATCAGTAAGCCTTTCCCTAGTACCTGTCTTTGCACCTTTCACTAATGGGTTTAACAACTCTTTCAACCTTTTTCAAATTGGACCATTCATCCTTCAGGCTGAAGATGAAAGGGCCTAAAGATTTTTTAAAATATATTTTTATATATTTAAACAATATATTATTTTTATACTTTAAACATCAAGGTTAAAATTTGAATTTTGAAAGTAGCTTCTTTAAATACAATGTGAGAAACATCATTTTGTTTTGGTTAGTTTATACTTGGCTGAGTCCAGCTCTGATGCCACTGGACTTGTGCTCCTTGTCATCCTCTTCCTTGTCCTTCCTCAGACTTTCATTACAGAAAAGAAAGAGATTGTGTACGTCAGAGATTTTCAAGCTCTCTCAGTTCATGGTACGTTAACATTTCAGTAAGTTTTTCATGGTACCCTTAGGTGAAACAAAATACTTAATAGGTCTGTTGATTAAGTAGTTAGATCCAAACAACTTAATGAGTACTAATGGCCTAAAGTAATGGTGTAGTGTAGTAGCCATTTGACAAAATAAGACATATAAATGGAAAGTATTTTTCTTTTTATTTTTTGACAGATAAAAATTGTATATATTTATGGTGTACAACATGATGTTTTGAAATCATGGAATGGTTAAATTAAGCTAATTAACATACGTAGTACCTCAAATATCTTTTTTTGTGGTGAGAACTCTTAAAATCTACTCTCTTAGCACTTTTCAAGTATACAATATGCTGTCATTAACTATAGTTATTATATGATGGTACATTAGAGCTCTAGAACTTATTCTTCTTGACTAACTGAAATTTTGTATACTTTGACTAACATTTTCTCTTCAGTCTCCTTAAGAAAGTATTTTAATTTTATTTTTAACAAACCACAGTTACTTACTGAGATGTGGTGATGGTTGGGCACTACACAACTTCCCCAAGATTGGAATCAGATTGGACATTGTCCCCCTTATTTGCTGTTCTATATTGATTTTTGTGCTATGCTTGCCTTTTTTTTTTTAATCACAGAAACTGCCCCAAAACCAGTTTTGCAGAGATATGATGTCATTGAATGGAATAAAGTATGATTTAATGTTGAAACTGAGAACTATCTTGTGCTGGTAGCTCATGCAATGTCTGACAGATGCCAAGCATTGATATGTTTCCCTAAAAAATGTAAACATTCACAGGGCTCCTGAATTTGAATTTGCTATGATGCCCCCAGGGTATCTTGGGCATAGTTTGGGAACCATGGGAATAATGGAATAAATACTGGATAATCTTTTCTGGTGATGATTTTAGTGCTTTTTATTCCTCAGTCTAGTTGTCATTCTTAGGTTGTCAGCCTTCTCCTGAGAATTCAGGTGACCTTGATTCTCAAGGGACTCTTTGTTTCATTCTCCAATGGCTTTGCTGTCCATTTTTTAGGCTGACTGGTGCTTACTCGAATCTATCTCAGGGACTCCTTTCTGAGAAAGGGTTAGGTCTTGTTCCTGCAAACTTGAGATGAGGGGGAGGGAAAAGCAGTACCAAGTAGAGCAATTGGGGCTGATAGCACCGGCTCCATAACCTGCAGGGTCCAGGTCAGAACGAAAATGCAAAGAATAAGAATTCAAAAACAAGAAAAAAGTACTGTTAAAGGTGTTAATACACAAAGCTTTTTCCTCTCTCCTACTGTGTCTTTCTTGACCTGTCATAGTGTTTTATGTTTGTTATTTAATGTTGCGTTCCCTTAGCACAAGATACTCGGGGCTGGTGCAGACCCTCACAGGTGCCTGGCTCCCTGCTCCTTGCTCACTTCGTGATTTGGTGTACACCCCCTCCCACAGCTGCAGGACTGACCCCTGGTTAGGAGAAGAGAAGTAATACCAGATGTCTTCCCTTTCCATGGGCCCACTGCCTCAACCCAAGGATATTTATTGCAAGCACAGGGAAGTGCTAGCTACCTGGATTGCAGTTGGGCAAGAGGCCTGCCCCCGCGGAGTCTGAGCATGCTGTGGTGTCCGCCAACCTGAAGACATTGTGGGATATGTGTGCCTAACCTCCACCTTCCGTCTACTAGGGGAAAGGGATGGAGAGGCCAGGCCAGGCCTGGAGCTACAGGGCTTGGGGAATAGTTGCCAAGAGCCTGTTCTAGGCACGTGGCTGGAGATGGTCACTCCAAAATCTAGTGGCACATGCTCCATTGTTCCATCAGACTTCATTTACAAAGCATAGATTCAAAAATTAAATTACTGAGAATTTTGAGGCAGTGACAAGAGCATTAAACCCCAAATGCAGGGTCTTCTAAGTGTGTGGCTCTGTGTGACAATACACCTATGACACCAGCCCTGCTGAAAATGAGGCTTGCTGAGGGTGGGATACAAGGTTCCCAGATATGGCCAACTGACTGCATATGCCTGGGTCATAGCCATATTGCCTGCTCTTGAGATGCCCCCAGATAAGTGGAAAAGATGTTACTAGTAACTTTTATGGATGTCTCTTCTCTCCAGAGGAGGCCTACAAGTCTTGGAGAGGCAGGCACACTAGAGAATTCTACCTTGTGACTAATCAGACTGAGCCCCCTGCTGTTGAAACCATGGTTCATTGGGCTGCACTCACATCTCTGTAATATTTACAGCCAGCTTGTATTGAATGTCCACCATGTGTCAGAATCATGCCAAGTGATTGTCTGTAGTAATTACTCCTTTAATTTTCATAATAACTTCATGCTATAGACAGGAAAACTGAGGTTAAATGACTTGCTCCAAATCCCATAGCATATAAGTTGCAGAGCCAAGTTTTGAAGCCCAGCAATATGGTATTGGAGCCCACCTCCAAGCTAGGACACCATCCTCCTTCTGGGTGACATCCAGCTTTTGTTCACAATAGTGGCACTAAGTGCATCTTTATTTTCTAATTCCAAATAAAACCTTTTTGCTTGGTTCCACATGTATTTCCAGACAAAGATTTTTTTTTTTATTTGAACGTTTCCTTCAGAATGAAATAGTCTAATTTTCTAAATATGTTTCCAAGAACAATAGGTGGCTACATCTTTTTAAATCACAAATTGTCATCATCTCATGACACTTTTCAACGTGGATGTTTCAGTAACAGTCAGGGACCAAGGTTTGGGGTACGCGAGTATCCCTTTATTCCAGGCTCCACCTCTGCTGGCTGTCAACAGGTGGGCTAAGCCCAGACACAGCGATGCAGTGAGTCTGCACACTTCACATGGTACAGCTGAGGACACCAGGAATTGACTGCTTCTGCAGCACGGGTGCTCACTGTAGAGAAATAAACTATTTATTTAGAACAACAAAAGAATGGTTATTTTACTTCCTGAGATTTGCTACTCAGAAGGTGGATGGTGAACCAGAAAATAGGCATCACCTGGGAGCCAGTTAGAAATGCAGGCGTCCAAGCCCCACACTAGCTGAATCAGATTCTGCATATTAAAAAGAGCCCCAGGCAATTCATTTGCACATTTCAAAAGGCTGTTTCAAGCCTCTGAGTGTATGCTTGTGTGCTTATTTTGTTTATTACTTCTGTGGACAAAGGACATCCTTTGTCACTTAGGTTAAACACTCTGTCTTGGACTTGTGTGGCCTTCGGTAGGTGCCTAAGCTCTTTGGGCTTCAGTTTTTCTTCTGTCAAATGAAGAAGTTAGACCAGATAATCTTGTGGTCTATCCTGATTCTATGCTTTTAGTAAAAGTCCCTAAGCAACAGAGGTTTGTAACAATTTATTGCTTCTATTTAAAAGGCCACCTTTGGGCATTTATACATTTTTAGCCTTGTCTGCTTTATCCTATACCCAACTGCTGGAACCAGTCTTTCCCAGAGTGTGACTTAAGACTGCTTGCATCCAAATGGCTTGGAGGCACTGTTAAAATGCAGATTGCTGGGTCCCAGCTCAGCCTTGTTGAACTGGAGTCTCTGGGGGCGGGTCCTAGAAATCTACATCTTTAACCTCCTCATTAGAGTGCAGGTGTTAACACTTTCCTGCTACTTTCTAAATACAAAGTCTCTACTGTTTCTCTTTTCTGATGACTTTCTCTTGTTTTTGAACATCACATGCTTCCTCTGCACCTTAGAAAAATGAAGGCACAATGGAAGGAATGAGAATGGTGAGGAAGGAAGCTAGTTTGGAGAGGGGAGACATTGAATTTGTGGTGACAGCTGGTGGTTCAAATGCAGTTTGAATCTAAAAAATATATGAGGCTGTAGTATTGAAGTATTCAGTAGAGAATAGGAGTGAGCTATGGGTTTGGGGGGTGCCTGATGTAGGATTGGGAACCTGGTTATCTGAGAGCATTGAGGGATGTAAAGGAAAAAGAGTGAGATACATTTAAATGTAAGAAGATGTTTCTGGGCCGGGCTCGGTGGCTCAGCCTGTAATCCCGCGCCTTTGGGAGGCTGAGGTGAGTGGATTGCCTGAGCCTGCGGGTTCGAGACCCGCCTGGGCAACTTGGTGAGACCTCATCTCTACAATAAATAAAAAAAATTAGCCGGGCATGGTAGCACGCGCCTGTAGTTCCCACTACTTGGAAGGCTGAGGCGGAAGGATCACCAGTCAAGGCTGCGGTGGCCGGGAGTGGCCACTGCACTCCAGTCTGGGTGACAGAGTGAGACTACAACTCAAAAAAAAAAGATGTTTCTGCGTAAGGCAACAGAGTCTTCCTAGAGGAGTGTGAGGAGAGAGCTGCACAGAGACCTAAGTGTTCAACTTTGAGACTGCTCAGAGTTGGGGGTGGGAGGGAAAGAGGAGTCAGTGAGACCTCCCAAGAGAGCTTGGAGAGGCAGAGGAGAGCCAGGGCAGCTGGAAGGGAGAAGAGCAGGGAGGTGGTCAGCAGTCATATACTGGAGGCCCATCAGTCTGTCTCTAGAAGGACTGGTGTACTTGGGATGAGGACTCAGTGTCTTTAATTATGTCATGACAGCCAGATTATATGTGATTTAAGAGCGCAATGGGAAGAGAAGCAGAGGAGGGGAGAGTGAAAGGACTTGTGATTGTGGTGATGTACTATTGGCACTTTTATAGGACAGGGGAACTGCTGGGTCACTTTGAGGGGCCCTGGCCTCCTCAGTGGGGGGTGGGTACTTGCCCTTGGTGCCTGCACAGTGCTCACATTGTAGTGCCTGTGAGGTTGCCAGCTTAAGAAGGAAGTGATGTGGGTGCGATGGGGGAAGATGGTTGGTAAAGATACAAACATTCTCGGCCAGTTGGCAAACATTGGGAGCAGCAAGCTGGAGGCAAACAGATGTCAGTATTTAACAAGATTTTAGGACATTTTGGAAGCAAGAAAGCCCTTCTTTCAGCCCACTTCCAGGAGGGATTGGTAATTTTCTTCCTCACTTGAACTTTGTCTGCTACTTAACATAATTCAAACACACTGTAGCTATATTTGGCAGATGGTCAACTTCTCTGGGGAGCATGGATCATGGACACCATCAGGTCAATTCAACAAACATTTCTCGAGGGTGTGCCATATGTAAAGCACTGACTTTGGTTAGCAAGGATCAAAAAAGCTAGGCCAGCCCTTTAGGAGTCATGGTATAAAGGGATTGATTGATGTGCAAAACTGTAATAAGAGGCAGACTTACATTCTCTCTACACACAGATATGCATTTTCTGGATGTGTGTTGTTTTCCAGTCAATTCGGTTAGCTAATGAGAAACAGTTAGGAATTTTTTTTTTTTTTTTTTTTTTTTTAGTAAAGAAAGAATATACTTTAGTGCCTTATCAAGACACAGAAGGTGACTTGGAGGAAGTTCTAGAATTCAGTTAATTTTGACCAACATTTGTCAAGTGACTGTGGTTGGATAGACTTTGTGTTAAGGATTGAGGTTACAGAGATAAATAAGATATGGTTTTGGCCTCAGGGAGTTCAGAGTCTAGCAGGGGAGACAGCCAAGAAAACATAATTACAGCTCATCCTGACACATCCTGCAGTTGGGCCATCACTGGATGTGAAGGAAGCAGAAATGAGCGGGATCAAATTCGGGAGGTGATTTTGATGAGCCTTTAAGAACAAGTTGGAGTTTAAACTGCTGAGAGATTTTTTAAAAATCAGCAAATGAGTTGCTGTGATTCCTTTCTGGAGGATGTGTATTTTTGGTGTGCAGAGGTATGTTAGGGACTTTCAGCTCTTGAAGAACAGGCAGGGCAGACCTAGATAATGCCTTCTCTGTACTCATCTTCCCCCACTCCTCTCTTCCTTATTTTTCTCCTTATCAAAGAGGTCTGAGCAGGAGTAAAAGCAACAGTAATGAAGACCCATTCCCCTTGTTAACCCCTGACTGTATACACTGCCCAACCAGGGGTGGGGAGAAAATCTGAAGGTTTTGAGAGGGTGTCCATAGATGCTATCTGACCAGTGTGTGAGGTGATCAGCTAGGCACTGGAGAAGACAATGTGTCAGTTGTGACCATTAGGCCAGATTTTTGGTTTGGGGTCGAGAATCTCAAAGGTGGCTCTCTGTATCTGGGATGACCCAGCCTTGCTTTTCTTTACCACCTGACACCACAAGAGCCACACACCCATTGCTTCCAGAACAAGAGTGTCCATAGCGAAGACAAAGACAATATTTTTTGACAAATTCCTTCTTTCTTAGGGAGACTTCTTACCCCAGGAAGATGCCCCCCATCCTTGTCTTTGGGAGTTTATCCACTTTTTCCCATGTCCTTGGGTAGCTCATGGTGCACATAAGCAGTGCGGTGTCTTATGAGTTTACTTGTATCTCTTGTATGGTCTTGGCTGTAGTGGGGCAGGAGCTCAATTGGGAAGGTGGGTCTTTTCCACTCAGGAAAGACTGGTTTGTTCTAACTAGATCTATACCAGAATGGAGTGGAAGGAGTTCTGGAGTAGGAGAAATGGATTTTTCTTTCTAAAGACTATTTAAGAAGAAAAAGCATAGCAAGGAGCACATGGCATAGTGATGATAGGGATGGGTGCTGATGTGGCTTTGGTGGCAGAATGTGAGCTAAAATGGGAGCGATTTGAACAAGATTGGCCTCGCCCTGTGCAGGGAGGTTGTACAGATTCACGAAGGATTCCATATTCTGGGCTGATAGGGAAATTTGAATATAAGTCTGGTTATTAGATGATATTAATGAATTATTAATTTTGTTGGGTGTGATAATGGTATTGTAGCTAAGAGTGCCTTCATATTTAAGGAATCTTTGTGGTAGTATTTATAGGTGAAATGTCATGGTGTCTGTAATTCACTTCAAAATAATTCAGCAAAAATGAAGCAAATATGGCAACAAGTTAATGGTTAATCTAGGTTATGGTTATATGAGGACTAGTTATGCTATTCTTTCTACTTTTCTAAATGTCTAAAACATTTTTTATAACGAAGAGCATAGACTCTGAAGCCAGGCTGCATGGGCCCGAATCCTAGCATGTGGTCTTAACCTGCATGTCATTTTCTCCCCTTTAAAATGAAGTGAGATGATAAAGGTTTATACTGCAAATAATTGTGTGACGATTGAGTTGTGTAACATATAAAATGCTTAGATCAGTGTCTAGTACATAAATACTCAACAGCAGTTTTATTATTATTACTATTATTACAAAAATAAACCATCTCAAGAAGTTGAGATGTCTAGCTTAGACTGGGGTTGAGGGAGAACATAACTTCTCCAGAAGCCAGACCAAAGCATCCAGCATTAACTTTTAGTTTCTGACGAGTCCAGGGATTGAGCTGGCCTTGATGGGGATACGAGATCCCTGATGTCATTCTTTTCCTTGGGAGGGCGACCTGGGTGTTGTCAGGGAGAGACTCATGAGCTGGAAGATGCTGCTACTGTGAGGAACAACAGGCTATCTCCCAGAAGAGATGTTGAGTCACCAGTCTAGGTGGCAGAGTATATTAGACAATGACGTGAGCACTGTGTTGTGTTGTTCAGCCATGCACAGAACTGGGGGTTTTAGCCATCATGATGTTTTTTTTCCCTTTTCAAGTGGAACAGGAAAATTTGCAGGTAGGCAGAAAGAGCTATAAAGAAAAGAGACAACTCAGATTCTGTCTACAAATTCAGCTGCACCAGAGAAAGTCCTGAATGTGTTGAGTTGCATAGTGTAGAGATTTTCAGACTGAATTAATTGCTCAAAGATGGCACTAAGGAAAAAATGGGCTCATTAGATGTACCAGTCTATATAGAAATAGATGCCTGCCATATTGGGTAAACCGGGAAAGGTTGAATGTCGGGACTCTTAACAAAGGTGTAGGCAGGCACTACTAATGAGGAGGTAGTTTACCTAGACTTGAAGGAGTGAAGGATGGGAGTGACTATCAGAATTTATGTAAGAGGGCTATCTCCAAAGGACCTGTGGTTTTGAGTTAAGAGATAGAACCAACTCACAAGGAACCCACAGCAAGGTTGTGAGGAGTAGGGATAACCCCAGTTTAACCCTCCTTGCTTTCTCTGATATCATGCCAAGGCTTTTCAATGGTTGAACTCAACAAGGTATCAGAGGGCAAGAGAGCCTTGATATAGGCTGTATAGGTCAGCCTCCTGGGTGCAGAGCAGGCTGGAGTAGGATGGAGGGTGTCCTTATAACAGGTGGAGAGTAATGGAGGGGTGAACAGGAGCCCCCAGTTCCCTAGGAGATGGGGCTTTTAGGAAAAACCATTTTTTCCTGCTGCTCTCAGTTACTTCCTCTTGCTAAAATGGGAGTTAGGTGATCTCTGTGCTCTGCATAAGTACCAGTATCTTTACACAAACTCTCCTTCTCGAGGATGTGACATTAGCTGTGGTGTACAAGCTGGAAGCAGACTTTAAATCCCAAATAGGAGATTCAGAAGGATCCAGGAGGGACATTAGAGGTAATTTTGTCTATCTGCCTCATTCCTTGAGATAAGAAACCTGAGTTCTCAAGAGGCAAAGTGATTAGTCCACAGCTTCTTAGTGGCAGAGCCAGAAAGAGGACACTCATATCCTGGCTATCAAGGAAAGTGATCTTTCCTTGAGGCCCTAATTCTGCTCTGACCTCGGACATGATATTGGCACTTATCCTCACTTTCTACATCCCTGACCTTGACTATTCTTTCCTACCCCACCCCACCTGCCCCTTTTGTGATGGGAAATTCCCTTGATGTGTGATGGTGACCTCTAAGTGTGCTCTACACACAGCTAGCATTCAAACCAGAGATCATGGAACTGAAAACTCATAGTCAAATTAGGATGCTCAGATTACATGGTTTATTGAATCAATTTAAAACCAAAACCAAAACCTAACAAAACAAAACAAACAACCACAAGAGGAAGATATGCGACAGGTTTATGTGCTTAGGATAGGGTACAAGGGGGTGGAAGGACAACATCCTTGATTTCTGTGTTATATACAAGGATCATATGTCCTGTCTGTATCTGTGTCACCTCAAACTTCCCTACTGATGCTGTGTTTATGGAAACCAGAAGTGAGAGGTGAGCAGGAGGTCACAGCAGGCAGGAGGTGTCTGTGGCCAACACATACTTGCTTTTCTAGAGAGGTACTGGGGCAACTATGCCTGGCTAGGAGAGCCACTCACCAGTTAGCATGATGAACAGCTATGGATTCAGTGTGCATGGCTCAAACAGAGGACTGGTGAGGCCTGACTGGGTGTCACAAATGAGCAGTGGATGTCTGCCATGCATGTAAGGTGCATTCTTGGCTCTTTCCTCCGTCAAGCCTCCCTTCAGCACATGCATGCTCGACTGTGCTACTTGTTTACTTATTGCCTGTACTTTGTTTTATCTGTCTCCCTTATATTTGTTTCTCTTGTTTTTTTTATAGACGTATTGAACATTCTTTAATAACAGAGCAAGCACACATGACACCTTCTGTGCATTTAGGCCAAGTGTTTACCTTTTGTATTTTTGTACCTCAGTTTCTAGGCTTTGGAGATAAAAAATAAATATGAGGCCACTTACTATTCTTCCCAAGACAAAAGGAGCCACAGAACTCTCAAGTGACTTTTTCCCTTCTGAAATGTTCCCTGGTCCTCAGAATTGGATCATTACATTATCTGTAGTTAACTATAGGATGTGAAGACACAGCTTGAGATGCTCCTGACACAGTCTCCTAACTGTGCATCTGCCTCCTGACGTACTGTGCCTGTCTTCTTAGGACCTGTGCTGTAACTCAGCTGGTTAGTAGTGGCCTGAAGGAAGTTAGATCATGGATCTGATCCCTATGGGGATCCAGCTAGAGTTGTGCAGAGGAAGAAATGGCTTCTGCTTCATGAGCAATGCCCTTTTAACCATGAGTGGCTATCCTGAAAATCTCTTCGTGAAGGGGGTAGGGCAACAAAGTTAGGACAACTCAATCAGATCCCAGTTCTAGGATTGACCAGAAGTTGGGTCTATGGACATGGTCTTCCTTCTGGAAGGAAACCACCCACCTCCATCTGTGGAACTTTGTGTTTACCTGGGCCCTTGTCAGCTTCTATCTGGTATAACCTGCCTTTCTATAGGTAGCAGCCTCTATGATATCCTGCTAAGTTGCAGCATGGAAGCATCCAGATTGCTTTGTGAAATTAGAACTAAAACTAAAAAGACTGGTTGACCCAGTGACACCATCAACCAGCCCTACTTACATTTACTTATATTTCAATCTACTTATATTTCAAGTTCTTGGGAGGGTTTTTGATCTGAGTGTGTTATAGAGTGAGATATAACCTTTGGAGATTATCTAGTACTGTCTCCCCTGTTTCTACCCAACACACTCAATATCTGCATGTAGCCCGGAGACACAAATATGAGATGACTAGAGCAAAACCCCCTTCCCTGCCTGCCTTCAAAAACTAGCATAAAGTCCTCTGCCCTGCTGTGTCTGGAGATGATAGAGGAGCTTGGTGGATTTTAAGTATTTATTGATTTGCACCCTTTCTCCAGCAGTTGAATAATGCTTATTGACAGAAGCATTGGGGCCATATCATTTTTACAAAAAGAAAAAAAATTACCATGGGACTTGGAGGAGTTGGGGAGGGGTGAAAGGACCCCTCACTGAGCGATGGTCTCAGGAAAGAACAATGTGACATTTTCCACTTGATGTATGAGTAGCAACGTGATTTGTGATATGAACGGGCCTTCAGGTCCTGGCAATGCCTGTGATGAGACTGATGACTGAGGATGGAAAGTGGGAGCCTAACCTCCTGCTTTGGTCTTTCTGGACACGGAATCATGAATAACAAGGACAGTATTCATCAATGGTCATATCTTGTGTTTATTGAACACCTTCCACATGTTGGGTATAAGGTATTTTCACAAATACCTCATTAATCTTTAAAACAACCTTTGTAGCCATCATTTTTAATATAAAGACACAGAAACTCAGAGAGGCTAGGAACTTGCCTCAAATCACACAGCTGTTAACTGGTAGAGCTAGAATTTGAACCATAGTCTACATTCTTTCCACTGCACCAATTTTTTTCCTGGGGGGAAAAATTTGTAAGAACTTTGTAAGAGGAGGAGGAAGAAGTATTGAGGGAACATAATTAAAATGTCGGAAGACTGGGACTCTCCCAGAGCTGAGTCTACATGTGTTCCTCTGTGAAGTGCGCAGCCCAGGGTCAATACTGAAGAGAAGTACACCAAATCGGCTGCCCCCCTTTTACTTGCATCAGGGAACAGGGCAGGCTTGAGAAAGCAGGTAGTTTGGATTTTTAGGTGTGTAGGTAAAAAATACAAAACCGGACTAGTGGTAAACTGGTAGTAAAGTGAGAGAGTCCTTCATTGTGCAATGGGGAACCATTGAGTGTTTTTGAGTGAAGGAATGATATGATAGGACTGATTTGCTTTAGAAAAATGGATTTTTGGCAGTGTTTAGAGTGGATCACAAAGTGGACTAGGGCAAGTGCTATACAGGGTTATTCAGCACATGCAGCTGAAGCTCAAATGGGAGGGAGGTAAACTTTATCTAGGAGAGTTAGGGAATGGTTTTTAGGTAACATGCCATTTGACTTAGGCCTGGAAAGATGAATTTGAGGAGTCATTGATGGGCATGAGGGGGTGGGGAGGTATCCCTGGAGGAGTGACTGGAGAGCCTTTCTTTTCAGACTTCTGTGTAAATGGGCTAGACTAGCAGCCATGTGGTTAGATACAATTTTTCTCCAACAAGGAATTACAGCAGCTTGTAAAAAAAAAAAAAAAGCACCACAGCAAGATAAAATAAAGAGAAATAAGGAGGTGAGGAAATAGGGGCAGAGAAAAAAAATTAAGGTAGGAAAAGTGAGATGAAGATAGGATTAAGGTTAGTGTAGTTAACTGGATTTGATCCGTATTTTCTGAGGACTTGCTCTTCAAGGCTTATGGACAGAGACCACTATAAAAGATAGCGTGTGTGGAGTGAAGGCAGACACTGTGAAGAAGCAGTGACAATGCATACCTCAGCCCTAAGGGTATCACCAAAATTAGTTGGACAAGTCTTTGCAGAGAGAGGGATGAAGGCTGCTGCAGTATCATGGCGATTGCTTGCTGTCCTCAAGGTCTCTGCTCTGAGTACTCAGCTCCATGGTCCATGGTAAGAGGTCCAGGAAGTATCCAGGTGCTTAATTACCAAGTCCTTGAAGAACCTTCTGGAGTTTTCTGTTTACTGGCTTGAGAACATACCATGCTGAGTCTAGACTTCAAGACTTTGTTCATGCTGGAACCTTTTCTTGAATGTGTTTTCCATTTTAGCAAGGGTCTATTCATTTTGTGAGGCTCTACATGTCCCAGTGCTACTGTGGGGAAGAGGTCTTTGGTAGTATCACTCTATTTCCATCTCTGGTCTTCCTGTGACTTGTCATCACAGGCCTTCTCTCATTATTGCTACTTCACATGCCAAGTGTTTTCTCCCTACCTAGGCAGATATTAAATTCCTAAAGGGCAGCTGGGAACTCTTTTTCTAAGTCTTAGTGCCTATCCCTGTGTTGTTTATACATTAGCAGTTAAATAAATATACGCTTAACCTTCCTTTCCTCTGGTATCTTATCTTGTGTGTCAATTTCAGTGGGTCCATGTCGTATGGGATAGATAAAAAAAGTCCTGAGCCTAGCTAGGATCTGCCATTGTCTTACATCTGTCCCTTTTTCTTTCTAGGTCTCAGTTTTTCTACCTATAAAATGAGAGGCCAGACATGGTGGCTCACGTCTGTAATCTAAGCACTTTGGGAGGCAGAGCAGGGAGAGTTGCTTGAGCCCGGGAGGTCAAGGCTGCAGTGAGCCAAGATTGCACCACTGCACTCCAGCCTGGGTGACAGTGAAACTATCACAAAATAATAATAATAACAGTAATGATGATGATGATGATGATAGTATTGCACTGGATGGTTGCTAAAGTCCCTTCCACATATATAACAATTGTGTGATGGAAATTGTCTTAATTAGGGATATTTTCTGCCTTCTCTTGCCCTCTCTAACTACCTTTTTTTGTGTATTTGCTGATGTGGGTCTGTGTAGTATGGGACAGTAAGAAAAAGTCCTCAGCCTATTTAGGACTGTCTGTCATTGTCTTGCATCTGTCAATTGGAGAGTTTCTGTTCATGTTTGAGATTCAGGAAGGCAGCAAGTCTACATGAAGGATGATCAGGAAGGGGAGGGAGGCAGCTTTGTACCTGGTTGGATGACATGGGGACATGGTGTTCATGCCTGTGTAGGTGTTCTTTGATGCTTAGTGATCTGAGCTCAGTTAGATGTTACCTGGTGGGTGGCTTCTTTAATAGTATCATTTCTTGTGGGTACTAAGTTTGCTGAAAAGTTACCCATAATAAAAGCAGCCACTGACTAAGCACTCTCCAAATGCCATCTCCAGTCCTCCCAACTACTCTGAAAGGTAGTAGTTAGTCTCATTTTTAGCTAAGAAAACATACTCGAGAGAGATTTTTTCAGAAATTGTCAAAACCAAGGCCTTACCTAAGGCTGTCTGGCTCCAAAACTGGAGTTCTTTCCATCAACATTGCCCTGCAACTCAAACTCAGGAGAGAGCAGAAGACATCTGTCTTAGTCTGTCTGTGCGGCTATAACAAAATACTCAAGATGAGGTAATTTATAAAGAACAGAAATTTATTTCTCACAGTTCTGGAGTCTGGGAAGTACAAGATCAAGGAGCTGGCAGGTTCATTGTCTGGTAAGGATCCAGTCTCTGCTTCTAAGATGGCACCTTGAATGCTGAGCCCTCTTATAGAGGCTCTCCATTCACAAGGGGAAGGAGCCCTCATGATCCAATCATCTCTTTAAAGCCCCACCTCTTAATACTATCATATTGGTTATTGAGTTTCAACACCTGAATTTTGGATGTGACACATTAAAACTATGGCTCTTTTTATCAACATTGCTTTGCAACTCAATTAAACCTAGAAGAAGGGAGCGGAAGATATTCACGTCATAACTATTTAGGAAGGCAAGAATCTCCCAATGGCAATGTGTCTCCCCTGTTAGAATTTCTCTTAGGCACATCAATTCTTGAGTCAGAAGGGTTCCTGGAAGACCTCTTGAAGATCTCCTCCAACCTAAGTAGTCTGAGACATGGGGAATAAGATATATTTCTATGCCAGGCTTCATGTTTCTTTCTTCTAAGTACTAAAGCTGATATTCTTCCATGGGCTGTTAAGACAGCAGGGAAGAAAAAGAGGCTATTGGCTAGGGCAATTTATTGGAAGAGGAACTGTTCCTTTTAAAGTAGTGAATATCAATTTTCTAAATACAATCCAGGAACATGTTATACTTCCTTCTGCAAGTCCTTGTAAAGACAGCAGCTCAGTGCACCCTTCTTCCTGGACTTGTTCTGTTCTGATCTTTTCCCTAAATCTGCTCTCTCTGTCCATCTGACTATCTGTCTGTCTCTCTCCCTCTTTCTAACCACCAGTGCTTGAAAAGTGGTCTCTTCCTGTTAATAAAACAAATGTCTGTAGCTTCACCTACCAAGTCAATCCTTGCCATTGATGAGGTGCCTACTATTAATGAATTCCTGTTCTACTTGCTAAAGAACCTTGAAATAAGATAAAAGATGGGGATCCTGACTTGGGGAGTTTTGTCCAGAGAAATTTCCTGGAGGTAACAGTGAAGCCCACCCTCTCACATTCCTAGGAGCTTGGAAATAATAAAAATGAAGCTGCTTTTGAGGATTAAATTAGGTCCACCCATATATCCCATATATATGATCCATATATATATATGGATGTGATCTCCATATATATATGGACTTGATCTACCATCTGTAGCTATGGACCAGGAGATTTTTTGCAAATGTTTGAGGGAAGAGAAAAGACTCCAACAGTGTGACCTGGGAATAATCTCAGGGATGCTGACTGAAATGTAACTATAATTTAGTAATATGAAATCTAATTAGTTGCTCTGAGTGGAGTCTGGGAAAAGACTGTGTGTAGTAGGTGCTGGTTAGCCAGGACATTTCTGAAAGACAAGTTAAAAAAGCAGAAGCTAGTGGTACCCATTCAGGCTCTGGCTATAGACCAGGGCCCTTTTGTTCTCCAGCTGTTCTAGTGTTTTTCTCAGGGTAGACATATCATCCCATCATGGCCTGCTGCCGTTGAATCACGACTTGTTCTACAGACTCCTCTTGCCTTGATAACATGCTCATCATGCAACTTCTGATGATGATTTGCCTTCTCCAGTACATCAATCTACAATGATTGTGCTGACCTGAGCACTCTGGGGTCCTGTGGCAGTTGTATTTTGTTATTACTTTGGCACTCAATAAATGGAGCTTCTGGCTTATCCATCAGCCTCGTGAGCTTGGTTAATATGAGTCTTCACCTGATGATGGATCTGCTTTCAAAGTACTGACTCGTCTAGTTTCAGAGTGTATACACTTGGCTTATTGGGTTAACCAAAGACAATGTCATCTTTAGAACCTCTTGGAAGCAGTTAATGATCCACTCCTGGTAAAATTGCTGTCTTTTCCACGCAAACTTTACTCAAGAACAGGCAGCAATGACATTGGCATATGGAAAGGACTCCACAGTTTAGAAAACAATATATAGATAGATTTAAGAAAATACTGCACAAAAAGATAATATAGGGACAATGGAGAGCCAAGGGGTTGTAGAATAGAAAGAGCTAGCATCAGCCACGATTTAAAAAAGTAGTTTTCTGTCAGGTGGAGTGACTCATGCCAGCGCTCTGGGAGGTGGAGACGAGAGATTGCCTGAGCTTAGAGGTTTGAGACCAGCCTGGGCAACTTGGCGAGAACTCGTCTCAACAATAAATTAAAAAAATTAACCAGACATGGTGGCACATGTCTGTAGTGTCTATATTTGAGAGGCTGAGATAGAAGGATCACCTGAGCCCAGCAGGTTGAGGCTGCAGTGGCCCTGAGCATGCCACTGTACTCCAGCCTGGGTGGCAAGGAAGACTCTGACTCAAAAAAAAAAAAAAAGGTAATCTTCAAAAGCTGCATTTAGGTGAGGAGAGAAAAAAGGAGCTCTTCTATTTAGGAAGATGTTAGTACTAGCTAATTTTTATCGCGTACTTATTATGTACCAGCTACTATCCCAAGTTCTTTTTGTGTGAGTTGGAGTCTCACTCTGTCACCCAGGCTGGAGTGCAGTGGCATGCACACTCACAGCCACCCCAGTGTCAACCTGCTGGGCTTGGACGATCCTTCTACCTCAGCCTTCCAAGTATCTGGGACTACAGGCACGTGCTACCATGCCCGGCTAATTTTTTGATTTATTGTAGAGATGCATTTTCGCCAAGTTGCCCAGGCTGTTCTTGAACCCATGGGCTCAGGCAATCCCCTCACCTTGCCCTCCCAAAATGCATCCCAAGTTCTTTATTAGCATTACCACAATTGACGCCCTTTGAAGTAGATAAACATTATTATATCTGCTTGACAAATGAGAATATTGAGCTCTGAGTTCACTCAACTAGTAATTAGGAAAGCCAGGATTTGAACCTATGTACATAGCTACTATGATATATTTGAACAAGGTTTCGCAGGTGACACAGCATAGAACTTTTCTGTTTCTTTCTTCTTCAGCAAGGCACTGACCATGAGTCCAGAATGATACAGTAAGTTTCAAGGTCCCATAATGCTATGGGATCACTGGGGAGAAGTTGTATTGTCTCTACTTTTAAAGAAATGAGCGGACTTGGATAGCAGAGATAGATGCTCAGAAAGTATTGCATGGCTTCTTATCATGTTAGAGGTAGTAGAAGAATAGATGAATGGGACAGGTTATGGGGCAACAGTGGGGCAGGTAGGATGTGCTGAGCTTACTCAGTTTCCTGCTGCATGCCCAAGACAGAAATGCAGTAACAAAAAGGAATCTAAAGGAATGGGTAAATACAATCATAAATATTTGTTTTAGAATTCTTGGTCCATAAGCATCGATTTGGCTTTTCTGTGAATGTCTGCTCTGGACTTATAAACCTGGAGTTCCATGCATCACATGGGAACTGCAGGTGAAGGAAGAAGAGCTGGGCCATGGTTTGCATGACTGGTCAGGTTTTAACCAAATGCACTGGCAATCGCCCTTATAGTCTAGTCAGGAGAATTTTTGTGAGTTAAATCTGGATTTGTTTCTACTTTCTGGGCATATGTAGGTTTTGGAGCCCACAGTCACAGGGTCCAGGGAATGGAGCCCAGAATCTATCTTATCTGGAGAGAGAAGACTAAGGAACTATCATGAAGTAGATAGATCCCATCACACTGAAACTCAGTCACTTCTTCTACATCAACTCTTGGAACCTGAAAAGACCTTCCTATCATTTCTCTTGATCAGCATTTTTTTTTTTTCCTTCCTGGAAGACGATAGACCCACAGAGTCACTAACTGTTAATTCTCTCCCACAGATTATAAGAATGCTACATAAGACCAGTTCTAGTGTCAGTGGTTTAAGAACCTGACTTTTTAAAAAATTTCTTAATTTGGAGAAGTATCAGTGTATTCTTTCATTTTGTTTCTGGTTTCCAAGTTAATTCCCAGAAAAAGTGTTTTTTTCCTTATTGTATAATTATTCATTTTAAAAAGTTTTTTACTATAGTATCTTGCTAATAGTTTCTTGGAAATTTATGTAATTTACATCCACAGATTTTCTGTAGTTGACAATCATATTTACTCTTTTAAAAAAAACTCTTAAATACTTACTTTACTCATATAAAAACCATACTGTTTTGTCCTCTGATGGGTCATGCTTTTTTATATACTCAATAGTCCTGTTCTTAGTATATATTCTGCGTACTTTCCTGGTATGAGAGTGAGAGTTCTCTCTGGATTCTTTCATATGAATGGAGGCTGCATGGGTACTCTGCCAGTTCTAGAGCATGAGTGACTTTGTAATCAGAGGTTACACATTTTGGACAGCCCCTCCACAATTTTACCCTTGGATTTCTTTAGGACTCCCAGGTGGATGCCATATGGTTCTGGTGATTTATTTACACCTCATTTATCAGCCAGGTTCCTATGTACTCACTGTAGTTTCAACCCTGACCTTTCTCTTGTCTGTTGAAGAGGACAAGTTTGGAAGAACTTTTATTCTCAAGGGCATCATTTGTACCAGGAGCATCTCTGAATGATTCCACTGATTCTGAATCTCATTGTCTCCCTTTGGTGGAACAAAATAACCTCTGTATTTGACCTTGACATTGGCATCTTTCAGTTTTATTTTTAGCCTGATTAATTTTCTGGTTGGTGTTCCATTTTATGTGCTAGTTCTTCCTCCATGGTCTCTTTGAAATCTCTATCAGGGATGTAGGGATATGTTCTTTGTTGAGTGTCTGCTGTTTTGGGCCCTGGCCTCACCCCATCTATCCTGGAATTCTAATACTGTATTTTAAAATAATAGACTGTGACTTTATAAATTTTTTCTTTTGCTCTCCTCTTGACCATCTCTTTCTCTTGCTCTGAAATTTGGCATTTGGGTTTAGGGTACTGCTTGAGAAAGGGCTTGGCAACAGGAGCAGGACAAGCTGGGTGAGAGAAGTATTGTACATTCTTACCAAGAGGCCCTTTACAGATGGGGAGCTGAGCATGCTGTCTGAGTTATGGCAAGCTCAGTTCCTGGGGCGTGTGCTCTGAGTCAGGATCTGTACCCAGGATGGCCCAAGGTTGCCAGCCCTATGAATGGACCCCTTTTCCTACAGTGTGGCCTATGTGCATGCTTCCTTTCCACATGCCATCTCCCAAAAGGCCAGGAAGTGAATGGCTTGAGCATACTGGCCTGGCATGCTTCCTGTGATGAGGCTAGAACCTCTACAGGACAGACAAAGATAGAATGTGCAGGAGAGGCAGTAGGAGAAACTGATTTTGGACACAGGGGAGAACTTCCAAGGAGTCCACTTGGGAGGCTCAAGGAGAAAGTGGAACCTCTTTGGCAATATTTAGAATATCTGTGTGACCAGGACATGTAGACCCAGGTGAAGCAAGAGAAGTTGGGGTGAGGGAGTAGAAGGGGGATTCCTGAAGCTTCTAGGCTGAAGCTGCTGATGATCAGGATCACTTCTCTGCTCTAGCAGTAAGTGCCTGACCAGAGTTGTTAAGCTAATTGTTAAATTAGAGTGGCTGGGAAAACAAATTGCTTCATGATGGGGTTTCTCTGACTGTGTCCAAGGCTGATGTCATTTGGCCTTGTGCCTCCTTGTGGAGGGGGGGAGGTTAGACAGTGGGCAGGGCTGACACATGTGTTAATGAACCTTAATCTGCTGCAGCAAGACCCTGTTCCTCTGAGAAGCCCACATCTTCCATTGTGGGGAATTCACTGCCAGCAACCATGTACTGTCCCAATTCCTGAGTCTTGCAATGAGGGTATTTTAGATCACCTTCTTTAGGGGTTGTAAGCTTAGATGCCTATAGGGGCCAGACCATTAGCATAAAAGATCAAAATGGCTCAGGTGTAGATGATGAGTGGCAGTATTAGGGATCCAGTAGAGGCTGGTGGGGACTGTGGTAAACTGGAGGGTAGTGCTCATCTAAGGGGATGGCAGCTACTCAGCTCCAGCTGATTGATGCCATATAGGAATATGGGCTCCATGTTGCCAGATCTTCCTGTTTCCAGAGGGGCTGCAAATACACACTTTCTTTGTGAAATGGCCTGAGTTTTAAACGTTGAAGGTAATTCAGTTAAAAGATATTATTGTGTTGGTCAAAGTTCATTTGCAGGATGAGTTTGTCCTGTGTGCCTCTAGTTTGCAAATTCTGATTCTGGTCTAAACTCCTTGTTTTACAGATGAGGAAACTGAGATACAAAGAAGTTAAGCTCCTGGTCTAAGGTTATAGGGAGTCAATGAAAAAGTTAGAATTACTACCCCAGACCCCTAACTCCTGTCTGGTGTTCTTTCACTTCTTTGCACTGGTTTGGGACCAGTCATTCTCTGTGTTGGCGCATGCTGGCCAGAAGAGAGTAGACTTAGGTGGACATGATTGGACATGATGGTGTGATACCTCATGCCACATTGTTGTTCTCTGCTTTTGTGAGTAGCTGGGGTCCAGATGCCTCAAATGGATGGAATGGCTAGCAGCATTCAGGAGGCTTTTGCTGGTAGCAGCAATGCTTAGGGAGAGGTAGATTGTGGGCCCCTGGTTTGGAGCTCCCGAGGACTTAAAGCTGCTATACTTTCATCCTTTCATTCCTACTCTGCCTGATATGTACACACTCAGAGCCACTTCCAAATTTCCATCCTTCCAGTCACTCACGTGCACACTTTGGTATCGTCCTCATCTGTCCTTGCACTTCCTCTGGAATTTTCCTCAGCTCTGAACCCCCCCTTGCCAGTCCTACTAGGACTCTCCCAGTTCGTGATACAACAATGGCACTATTGCAGTAGGCTTTAAACCTGACTGCTGCCAATCCATTCTCCCCACTACTGTCTGATGCTTCTTTCCAAGTATAAGCTTTGTCCTTGGCATGCTTCTGTTAAAAGTGACCCCCCTTAGATAAAGTAACAACTCCTTTACTTGGAATCCTGAACATTGTAGCATTGCCTCCGTGGTCATCAGGCTTGCCTGGGTGTCCATCCCAGCTCTGCCACTTATCAGCTGTGACACCCTGGGCAATTTTCTTGACTTCTCCAAGACAGTTTCCCTCTCTGTGATAGGAAGGTCTTACATAGAATAGTTTCAAGGAATAAATGGGATCATGACTATAAAGCACTCAGCCTGGCACACACTGACTATCCAGTTAAAGGTATTATTCAAGGACCTCTAGACTCTGGCAGATAAGGCTATTATCTGCCCAATAGCCTTAGCTCCAGTTACTTGAACTAATTGGTGATCTCTGTGCCTTTGCCCAGAGTTTTCCATTTTCTAATATCCATTCTTTTTTTGGTGTTTCTTTGTATACTTTGTGTCATAAATATTTGTGTACTTGTCTTCCTTATTCAACAATATGCTGTTTGAGGGCAGGATCTGGGTGTGACTCATTTTATATCTCACCTGGCATAAGAGACACTTGCGAAGGGTTTGTAGAATGGATATTAGCCCCAATGAAGCAGCTGCCTGTTCTTGGGCTCTGCATTAATTAGTTAATTGATAATGTGTTAGTTTATATTAGTCTCATGGATATGTATTGTGTCCTACTGTGTTTAGGGGATTCAGTTGTAAAAGCACCAAATACAGTCTAGGCTTTCATGAATCCTGCAGTGTAATGGGGTGGGTGGTGACAGGGCAGGTTCAAGGCTATGACAAGGAAGGTACAGGGGAGGCTATTGAGCACGTAGCAGAGACAACATCCGGAGGGCTTCCTGGAAGAAGTGTTTCATATGAGACCAGAAAAATGAATCGAACCTTGACTCAGGTACATGGTTTATTGTGATAAAACTGCTTTGTCAGTTTTGAAAATCTTGTTTTATTTGCAGTCACTTGTAAGCAGTTGCAGAAATACTTCCTGAGTACTGGGTTTTCTGAAGTGATCTGTAACCAAGGCAATTGTTTAAAGTTTCTAGGGACTGGGACAAGGGTTGTTGATTGTATTCAAATCTTAGGCAACACCCAAGCCAACATCTGTGGCTGGAGAAGGAAAGTTTTTTCTTTAAGAGCTGGGTGGAAGATTATTCTCTTCAGTTTGGGAAAAGATAATCATATACTTTCGGCCCGTCTCGGTGGGACCTATTCTGTTTTTGTTTGTTACTTGTTTATTTTGAGACTTCAGCTGTGTGGATACAGGGCAGGATGACTAGAAGAAGGAAAAGACTGGGATGTTTTTCTGACCCTCCTGTGGTTCTTCTTGAGTCGGGAAGAAAGATTGTAGTAGCAGACGTAGTCTGCAGCTGCAGAGGAAGCAGAGGGGATTTTGCATCACGAGCAGATGCAGGGATCAGGAACTGTATACAAGTCAGGAAATTTAACACCAGAGAGAGGAGGCCACAGAAGATAAGGGGTCTCTGTAGACCCTGTACAAAAGAAATGTACAAGAGGAAAGCAAATGGATTACTTCATCATCATAATGATGAAATAATCAGAAAGTTTAATGAATTATTCAGGGGCTAGTTTTGGGCTTAATGCTTGCATGCTGCTCTTCTTATTTTTTTTTATTTATTACAAAAATTGGAAAATTGTGCTAATTTCTTTTTGACCACACCTAATATTTACAACCCAGAGCCCAAGGCATCTACTGCCACCTGGTGGCAGAGTATATCTATCACCTGAGGGATTTGGAATTGATGGGGTGTTATATACATTGGTTGAAAATTGATCCTGCAATCCTGCAGCTGAAATATAGAATCATAGAATATTAGAGTTGTTGGTGATCTCCAAGGTTATATAATTTTTCTTCTAATGAAATTCAACATCTTTTTCCATATAATTTTTTTACTTGAATACTTTTAATGACAGGGAGCTCATGATCTTGTCTGACAGACTATTCTGTTGTCATTTATTCTTATTAGTTACAATGTTTCTTTTTAAAATTTATTTTTAATAGCAAAATTACTTGTATTTATTTGTCCTTTTTATTCTGGAAAAACTGATAGCAAGTGTACTGATTCATCTACATAGTAGGCCTTCAAATATTTGAAGGAAACTTTGTCTCCCTATCATCTTGTCTTGAGGTTAAACAGTTGCAGTTCCATCACTCGTTGTTTTGATGTCGTGTTTTGTTTTAGAATTCCCAGAGCCTTTTCTTTCCTCCAGTTGTGTTCTACTTTGTCAATATTTCTGCTGCCAGAATTGGATGCAATACGGTGCTCCAGACACGATCAGCTTAGTGAGCCCTAGTACTTGCAGGCGATCTGGACACCAAACTTCTAACACACTCTGTATGGATGAACTAGCTCTTTGCGGTCTTTCCACAGTGCTGACTCCTCTTAGATTTGTAGTAACTGAAAGCCAAGAATTTGAATCCTCCCCTACCCATATTTTGGAACTTTTTTTAAACGCTAAAAGCAAGACTTTGCTTTAAAAAGAAAGTTTAGTTACACAAGTTTAACTCAAACATATTCTGAATTTCAGATGTTACAAGTAAGCCAAAGCCCTTTGAACTCCATATCAACTTAGTTTCTCTTTGGTGGTATCAATTATTAGGGTTCCTTCCAGACCTTTCTATGCACTTATACATATGTAATCTGCAGAAATTTGTATGCGTGTGTATGTCTGACGTTAACATATCATTTTGCAACTTTTCTTCATAACAACACATCCTGGAAATTTTCTGCCTAGTATATTTCACAGTGCAGATAGGCCATTGTTTTCTTAGTAATTCTTCTATTGTTCCTATTTTTTTAAGCCATTGTAAACAGCGCTGTGGTAAACATTTATGAACAAGCATGTCTCCTTGTGGATGTGCACAAGTGTTTCTCTAGGATAGATGCAAAAGACTGGGTTGGTGATATGTACATTTTCATTTTAAAATGTAGATCTCAGACATAAAATTTGCTCTTGCAAATTTTGACCTAGTGTTCAAATCTGCCCAGATAATTTTACATCTTGATTTTGGTTATCTATTGTAGTATTAAGTCCACTATACCAGTTTTGTATCATCTGCCCATATTATAAACCTCTTTAATCTCATCCTCTAAGGCAATGATTTTTTTTTTTCTTTTGAGTCAGGGTCTAACTCTGTTACCCAGATGGAGTACGGTGGCATGATCACAGCTCACTGAAGCCTTGACCTCCTGGGCTTAGGCAATCCTTTCTCTTCTGCCTCCCAACTTGCTGGGACGCAGGTGTATGCCACCATGCCCTGTTAATTTTTTAACTTTTTGCAGAGATAAGGTCTTGCTGTGTTGCCTAGTCTGGTTTTGAACTCCTGGGCTCATGCAGTCCTCCCCACCTTTGGCCTCCCGAAGTACTAGGATTACAGGTGTGAGCCACTGTGCCTGGCCAGAAAACAAAGTTTTTAAAAAGTCAGACACAATGGTAGAGGTGGGAGCTCTGTGGCCCTGACCAGAGACCTGCATTCCCCTAAAAACTCACTGTATTCTCCTAACAAACACTCTTTACAGTTTATCTTCAGCAATTCTGTCCAACTATACTCATCCTGTTCATTTTTTACCATGTTATATACAAGGATACCGTGGGGGACATTTTTCAGAGGCTTAGCTGAAATTCAGACGCATGTTCTATGACATTCTCCTGCACTCTCTAGCAGGACTGCCATGGAGGGAAATGGAGACAGCATATATTGCCCCAGGGCAAGTGTTATTTAAAATAGATGCTGGTAACACTTTAAAGACCAATGTGTTTATGTACCTTCCTGCAAGAGTGCATTCAAACTCAAAGATATCAGGGAAAAATAAGCTGTCCGCTCCCAACTGTCCTTCTTACTTATATGTCCTTAGTCTACTTGGTCTCCCAGGGAAACTGTGTCTGATGGCTGAGACGCAGATGCCTTAGCAACAAGTTCAAGGGTTATAGTTCCATTATTATTCAGGCTGATTTATGCTGTCCCTGACACAACATACAGAGGTATACTCACACAGACATTCCCAGATCTAGTGCATGTGTATGCACATTAACATGTAGTCACACCACATGTTTTCTCTGTAAACATAGTACAAGGATATTCCCTGAGTCACAGGCCATACTGGCTTGCTTTACAGTATCTATGATAAGAAGGGATATGATAGGCAGATAATTCCCAATTGACTTTTATCTGGTTTTGAAATTTGTTGTCAGATACACTATAAATGGCCCTCAAAACAGTAGTGATGGAGGGACCTGAATCTTGGGGTCCTAGGGTGAATGGTAGAGGACGAAGACAGTGTGACTCTCCCAGAATCCTCCACTGCAGCTCATAGGACTGCATGCTCTGGAGTCCTCCTGCTTCCTGGGCTGGGGTTTGGCAGCATCATCACCCTTTTGGAGGTGGCCAGGCTTGGACTTTTCATTGATCCTGTGTTCCCTCATTTTTAGGGCAACCAGCACGGAAAACATAACCTCAAGTATCCTTGATGTAATCTCCAAGGGAAAATTGCTTTGCCTTTTTCTTACTATAAGTAAAAATTCTGTTTCCTTTTTTCCTTCAATGGGCCTGAGATACCAAAGTCTTCTGGCAAAGTTACAGCCAAATAGATCTCCAAAATCTTGCAGCCAGGTTTATTTGGGGGTTGGGTGGTGGTGGTGCCTGTTCTGCTTCAAAAGAGAAAAACAGAAGAAACAAATACTCCTTTAACTTCTGACATTTCTTTATTCTTTTTCCTTAAGCTAATAACTAAAACAAACCTAAAAAACATGGAGAAGAATGCAGTAGGGGAGAAGTGATACAAGATGAGAGAATTATTCCCCTTTATCTGCAGTGTCCCTTTACTCTGGGTGAGGCACTTGGTGACAATGGAAGGTGGCAGTGGGGTGGGATATAAAGATACACAAACTATGATTTCTTTAAAAAATTTGTTTTTAATTATTATGGGTACATAATAGGTGTGTATATTTATGGGATACATGTGATGTTTTGATATAGGCATACTATGTATAATGATCAAATCAGGATAATTGGGTATCCATCACCTCAAGCATTTATTATTTCTTTATGTAAGGAACATTCCAATTCTACTCTTTTAGTTATTTTAAAATATACGATAGATTATTGTTAACTCTAGTCACTCTACTGTGTGCTACTGAACAAACTATGATTTTTGTCTGTAGGACTTTACTTTCTGGTGAAGACAGTCTGCAGACAGCATGGAGGCAATGAACTGCCCAGTGCTTCTCTTGAATGAGTTAGCTTGACACTTGGGGAAATAAAACACCCTTATAAAGAAGAGTCTACCTTTTGTTTTTCATAGATAAAAAGCTACATTTATTCTTCTCATGAAGACATGATATGCAGAATCAAGGCTTCTGCTGCTTGATTCAAGTTAAACAGACATATACCACGTAAACCTGTATTCCCCTCAGAGAGCCACCACTTCTTTCTGGTACCTGGTTGATTTCCTGCCTTGGGCAATGCTACACCTACCTACACTTTTTCTCTTGTGTTACTGCTAGAAGACAGAAACTCTGCTTATTAGACTGTGAGCTCTTGGACAGGAGCCTGGTTGTTCTGTTTCTTCATGTGTTTTTCAGGCATAGTCCAGGGTGTGACATGGGGAGGTGGGGGGTGGTACTTAGTAAATGCTTGTTGAATGAATGCAAGCTGCCTTTCATCTATTCCTCATTCATCTATTCATTCATTCTGCACATATTTATTGAGTGACTTCTCTGTGCCAGGGACTAGGGGTTCAGCAATGAACAGGACCTGGTTGAGTCCTGATATATAGACAGATATATAGACAATTGGACTATGTTATGGAGGTGGGATGTGGTGGGTGCATATGCAGAGATGCCCAACCCAGCTGTGTTGGGCAGGAAAACTTCTGGAGACCCGGAAAGCTAGCACAGATAGTCAGATGAAGGCAGGGTGGGAAACAATACTCCAAAGCCTAGGAAGAGCATTTGCAAGGGTCCAAAGGGAAGCGATTGCTTAGCATGGAAAAGCAAAGGCTGACCACAGAATGTTGGTGATGATCATAAACACATATATGCTACTTACTGTGTGGCGGGTATTATACTAAGTGCTTTACATTTATTAAGTTTCTTAAATACTATTATCACCCTCATTTTGTAGAAAAGGGAGGTACAGAGAGGTTTAGTAATTTATCAATCTCACACAACTCATAAGTGGTAGAATTGGCATGCAAAGGCAGTTGACTGCAGAGTTTTGATGGTGATAAAGCATTTAAGCCAGTGTGTGTGTAGCACTGATTCCCAGAGGGAGTCTTGACATGCTATGGATATGCATGGTCCCTGATGGTAGCAATCAACTTGGAGAATGTCTGGTTAAGGCTGACAGAGCTTCTGGTATTTGAGTCTGCTTTCATCAGGCAGATGATGAGATACCTTGCCTTAGTGGTTGATTTTGTTGTGTTTCATCCTCTGTGAGCAGACTGCAGGTAAGGTGTCCCCAACCTCTTCCTGAAAATGGACTTGGGGCAATAAGCAACAGTTTAACTGTGGATGACCATATCACATTCTCCAATGTAGATTTCCATTTAGGAATGGGGAGGAGAAGATGGGGAATGCTTTAATGACCACTACTCAGAAACTGGTCAACCTCTCTGGTGTTTGGTCACTCTGTGTGGTTGTTATGGCTACAGACTGTGAGGAATGCATGAAGAAGAATAGTTTGATTGATTGCCAACTTGTCCCCTAGGGAGTGGACCTGAAAGGGGGTAATGGTTCTGCTTTTTCTCCTCCCATTTTGGAAGTTGTAATTCAACCCCAAGTTTTCAGTGCCCTCATAGGCATTGTGCGGCCCTTCCTGTGGTAGGTTATGAGGGTTGAGCCTTGGCCCCTGCCTTCCAAATTCCCATCCTGTGCCCATGGCTCACCATGACCACTTCCTTTGAACCCCACTTGCAGCCACAGGCTGACCCAGCATGGAGTCCTCAGCAGCCTCCTCACTGCTTGCTGCTGCTCACTCGGGAAAAGCACATGAGCTGCACATCAGCATTTGGAAAAATTAATGCTTTCAAGATGAACTCCACATAGTCTTAGCACGTCTGTCTCTCTCTCTCTCACCAGCTGAAAGAAAAGAAGCATGCTTAGACAATTACTCCCCAAGGGAGCTCAAGGACTGGCTTTGTTTATTGAGTGTTTTTAGTTACAACACGTGAAGTTCTGGGAGTTTTTGGCTTTGGGATTTTTTCTTTTTTTTTGGGGTTATGAGGTTAAGGAAAATGAGTGAATTCCCAATTAACAGGGCACTTGAAGGTTTTAAAATTGTGAAAGGGATATTCTTAACTTAGGCACAATTACTGAATCTTCGGGATAAGGAGCTCAGACATGACAGATGGATCCCAAGCTCTGGGCTTACCTCAGACCGGCACTGCACCCAGATGCTCAGAGTCCTCTGTCTGCAGTTGTTTGGAGCCACAGCTCCATCTGTGAGGGGTCCCTTCCCCTTTCTCAGACTCTCCACATCTTCACATTGTCTTCTGATAGTCACACCACATAATGACATAGTCACGGTCAGCTTTCACCTTCTATCCTGTGCTATCTCTCACTATCTTTAGCTCCCTCCACCGAAGTGTAACACTCTAAGTAGAGATGGCAGATTTTAAAGCCTGGGTGTTGGAGAGTAAGAGCCCATTGTACAAGGGCAGGGGTGGCCAACTTGGAAGCCTATGTGTTGGAAGCCTGTCTTCTTGCTTTGTCTTTGGCAGACATCACTAATTGATGGCACCATCCTGCATATGGCCTCAGAATCCTTAACACAAAGTTCTGGCAGTCACTGCCCCTTAGTAACAGGAACTTGGGATGAAACATAACTGGCATTACTGACCAAAAAAGTTCCATAAAGTGTCTAAGTGGCCAATAAATGATGGTCAGAGAAGAGCAATGAGGTTCTTCCTGAATGTTCATTAAGTTCGTGGAGAGCCCATCTGGACTCCCGTGGCAAGTAAGGAATGTGGTGCAAAGTAGGGGATGAATAGCATTTTCTCATGACATGGCGATGCAACTGCATTTGCCAATCACTTGAACAGGTGGTTAAGTCTGAGGAGTTGGTTATTATGAACTGTGGATTCTCTGGAGACCATCTCACATTTCAGACACTATAAGTAGGGGCTGGAGAAGGAACTTGCTTCCTTAGCCCCGACATTTTCTGAAAAGATTTGAGCTGCTACTTTAGTCAGTCTGAATACCTAAATGCTTTGAAAATAACCAAAGTAACAAATACTTATGGTAAAAAATTATAACAACATAAAATTTTATAAAACACAATTTTCTAACCACCTTCCCTTATTCCCCAGGGATAACTACTCTTAATAGTTTGGTGTGTATCCTACCAGAATTCTTTTTCTATGCACAGTGAAATACACATTCATTGTGTGTGTATGTGTGTGTGTGTGTGTGTGTGTGTGTGTGTGTGTGTGTGTGTTTCCACAGAAAGTGAGATAATACAAGTTATTTTCAATTATTTCACAAATTGTATTCTCCTACCCAATAATTGATCATGGAATCTTTTTACATTATGCCATATAAGTTTGCTTGTCTTTGTTAATGGTTTCCAAGTATAATGTAGACTTATAATTGTGTCATCATTTATCTTGCTAGTTCCTTATTGTTGAATATTTATGTTATCTCCAGATTTTTTGGCTATTATAGAACATACTGTAATGTGTGTGTAAGTACATATATTTTAGTAGATGAGAGTCTTAGAAGAAGAATTGTTGGTCGAAGGCTATGTTGATTTCTAAAAATGTGTCAATTTCCTCTCCTACTAGTGTGTCTGTCTATCTGTCTGTCTGTCTCTCTCTCTCTTGGCCAGTCTTACCAACAGGTAAAATGTGGTATGCTGTTATTGCTTTAATTTGCATTTCCCCAATCATTAATAACAATCAACAACATCTTGTTTTTTAATTCATCATTTATATTTCCTCATCTGTGGATGGCCTGTTCATAATCTTTACTTATTTTTGTACCAGGTTGTTAACCAGTTTCTCTATGATTTTAAGGAGCTCTTTGGAAATTAGAGATATTAACCTTCCATATGATTTACTGTTGCAAATGTGGCAAATATCTGTCTTTTAGATTATCTTTCAACATTGTTCGTGTTTTTGAAATTTTATCCATTCTTTTATTCTTGGAGAACTTAAAAATATGAAAATATAATACACTCACTGTGTTCAAAAATTAATACAATTTAAAAAGGCCCCATGCCTGTTTGTCAAGCCACTTTTCTTAGGTAACCATCAGTATTAGCTTCTTTTGAATTCTTCAAGTGTTCCTTTTAACAAATACAAGCAAATATGAACAGTGTTTCTTTTAACAAATATGAATCCATACTTATTTTACCCCTTTCTTATCAAAGCACATAAATACTAACTATAATGTTCTATACTTTGCTTTTTTTTTTTTCTTGACAAGGTCTTGCTCTATTGCCTAGGCTAGAGTGTAGTGGCACAATCATAATTCACCATAACCTCAAACCACTAGGCTCAAGGGATCCTCCTACTTCAACTTCCCAAGTAGCTAGGACTACAGATGTATGCCATCATACCTGGCTAATTTTTTTTTTTTAAGCAATGGAGACTTGTTGTGTTGCCCAGGCTGGTCTCGAACTCCTGGGCTCAAGTGATCCTCCAGCCTTGGTCTCCCAAAGCTCTGAGATTACAGGCATGAGCCACTGCACCCAGGATATACCTTGCATTTTTAACCCAACAAGATCTTTTCATATCAATTCACAGGAAGCTTCATTCTTTTTTAACAGCTGCATAGTAATTCATTATGAGAGTATACCATGGTTCTGTGGTCTTTGGACTTCTTTGTTTCCATGTGCCTTAAAAGGATATTGAAAACTGTGAGTCTATTCACACATTTATGTTGATACTTAACATTTTTTTCATGAGTTTAAATAAATATATTTTTTGCAAATAATTTATTTTTAGCATGTTGCATCTAGACTTTACATAAATTTTCTTCAAAATCTTGGAGCTGTGGATTTATGTGAGTTGAAGAAAGCAAGTCTCATTGTCAAAGCAAGCTGCCAGTAAATCAGACATATTTACTTCCTGTTGGAGAAAGTCTGACTTCCTTTTAAAATTCAAGCAAGCATGTTAATTAAACAGCCTCTGTGACAACTCTGTCTTCAGAATTCTAATTCCAAGATGAGTAGATAGGTAGGTAAATAGATGTGGCCCTGATACCAGCTTTTTGTTTTTTTGCCTTCAACATGAAAGAAGGTAAAATCCTTTTCAATACCTCCTTGGTGATCTCATCTAATCTGGTGGCTTTACTTGTTCTGCATGCACCAATGACTCCCTGTTTCATTAGCTGTTACACTATAACAAACTTCCCCAAATCTTAGTGGCTTAGAACAACAGTTTATCATTCCTGTGATTGTGAGGGTTAGCCAGGCAGTTCTGCTTCACTTGGTGTCTGTGGGGTGCTGGGATGGTTAGCAGCTCCAGATTGACCTTCCTCTCATGGCAGGCAGTTGGTGCTGGGACTAGATAGGAGTCTCGACCTGCCACCTTGTTTCTCCCCCAAGTGGCCTTTCCTTGTGGCTTAGGCTTCTCACAACATGGCAGCTAGACTCCAAGAACAGTTTTATTTAATCTTGATTACAATATTAAAAAAATTTTTTTAAAAATAGGCAATATAGTCCAAGGGTCAACATTCAAAATGTGTAAGATTTACAGTGAAAAGTATTCCTTCTACTACTGTTGTCCAGTCCCCTACTCTCCTTAGGTGACTTATATTTCCTTCTAAACATTTTTTTAAAAATGTATATATAATCCAATATATTGAGTTTTGTGTCCTGCTTGGGAAAACCATCCTACCTTAAGACTATAAAAAGTTTTCTTCTTGAAGTTTTATAGTTTGTTTTTTTTCGCCATGGATATCTTTAACTAGGCTTCATTGGGTACATAATGTGAGACCAGGATTGATGGACTTTTAGGGATGCCAAATCATTGCTGTTTGCTACATGGAGGCTCCATCAGGAATTTCATAGAGTTTCCCATCTCCTCACATATCACAAGGACATAGTCAAAGGAGTTTTCATAACTAAATCTCATGTGGAATTTTCCAGCTGGTGTTAGGGAAGAAGGAGGAAGCCAGATGAGTTGGGACAGTTGGGCATCTTTATTTCCTTAGTGAGGGAGAAGAACATGTCACAGGAATTAGAGGAAAAGCAAGATCTAGGAATCTGGTCCCTCCTGAAGGGCAGATAGAGAAGACTGGGAGACTTGGAGTGGTGACTTGTCCCTAACTCAGGACTTTATAAGGGCTACTTGGCTGTCCTTGGGGGCAAAACTGATACTGTTCATTTTTCATTCTCCCTAATTCACTTAGGTTCACTTGGGTCCCATGAATTGAGAATTTCAACCTGACCTGAGCTCGTTTTCATCATAAGAGAATGCACTAACCTTTATTAAGCACCCACTATGTATTAGATGTAGTGTTTTGTATTTTGTATATGTCATTTTTTCTTCTTTCTCATGGAAATTGTTAAAGGATAGGATATGTCTTATCTTCATCCACAAGATTAAGAAACTGAGAGGTAGGGAAGTTAAATGATTTGCTCTAAGTTATTCAGTCAGCTAGAAAAAAAATTCAGAATTTGAATCAGGTTGGTCTGATTCCAAAGCCTCAGCCCTTTCCCAATACCCTGAAGGCTTGTAAATTAAATGTATAAACAAGGTTATAAAGAGATTTATAGAATTTATGGGAATCGATTATTTTTAAGAGCCATAAGCAGAATTCATTTGCTGCTAAAAAGTAAAGCTATCTTTGTAACTGGCTTTTTTTTTTTTCTAAATAAGAGCCAAGAAAGAGAAAATTCACATTGGCTAGTGTGTAGGTAATTTCATTATCCAGATAGTGTGTGTATATGTGTGGTGTTTCAGGGCACACAGATGAGTCAAATATTCTGATTTAATAAGGGATTGCCCTATGGAACACACACAGATTGTATATTTAAAAAAAAAGAAAAAAAATGCAAGAAAATACAGAAAAAAGTATTTACCTCTGAATATATGCTAACAAAAGTTCAGCATTTCTTTGAAGATGCAGTGGGCTTTTCTTGATGCTATTGAACTTCACATTCATTTTCATCAACCTCAGTCCTCATAGTATGGTGCCTGACTCTACTGGGCAGATGTGCCAAGGGGGATTATTCAGAAAAGTTCTTGGAGAGGATGGAGAAGGGTGTGCGATGGAAAGGGAAGAGGTTCTTCACGGGAGGGCTCCACCTGGGCTGGGCTGAGGTAAGGGGACTGGCAACTTCAGTTTTCCTGATTCTCTAATGGTGGAGCTCATGGACTGAGAGATGTGAGGAGCATGTAAAAGAAACAAAACCTCTGAGGGGGTGAACAGTCCTTGTCTTGAAGGGCCTGTAAGTCATCAAGTAATGCTCCTTCCTTTTATGAGTGAAGAAACTCCTCTTAGTGAAAATGAGATGGAGGAGCCATATTACTGGCTGTCAGGGAAAGATAGGAAGTAATAATGAATTTTCTCGATTGCCTAGGATTTTGGGTTAGGTTCTGAGGTGGTCTCTCTAATTATTTACCAGCTTTTTTTTTTTTCCTTCAAGAAAAATTACTTTATAATTTAGGTGCTTTGGGAAAGGCAACCAACCAGGTATTCATGTTGAATAGGAAATGGAAGGTTAAGGGAGTGAGTCAGGGAGGGTGAGAGAAGCACCAGCTTCTGTGAATTGCCTTCGTCAGGATGGCCTGACAGGAAAAATGCCGGTAAAGACTTAGGGAAGAGAGTCATGGACCCTGTTCCTTGACCCCAAATATCCACCCTTGCTGCTGTTTACCTATGGTCTGGACTTTCACTTGCCTTCCTTTGACCTAAGGGTTTATCTTTTGCCAAAATGTGAATATTTTCTGAGGGCCTAAATATTAAGCTGTCATCATGAATATCTTAGTGGGAATGAGGTTATCATAATAATTTTCACAGAACTTAATCAAGAGAGAATGGGGCCTAGGATGCATGAACTTTATAAGACCATGAAAGAGAGGAGGGGTCTGGGCCTTGGGTGGGTGTTGGGGTGTCATGCTGTGTTGGAGATTCAATTAAACTTGGGGATTCTATTGACTGCTGGGGGAGCTAGAAGGGGTAAGGAAGGAATCAAGTTTCCCCACTTAGTAATGTAGTTTAGGGCCTGGTGCAGTGAAAGGTTGTGTGACATCATCCATGAGCTGAGCCTATTTCAGCCAAAGGAGAGTTAAAGTTCTCAGCAGAGGTTGGAGGTGAGCAAGGATAAAAACTACACAAAAGCCAGTGCAAGGCAGGATAATCAGCTTCCACCTTTCCCTTCTGCTGACTGGCCTGGTATTTTAGGTGACATTTAAAGCCATTGTACAGATGTGCGGTGGAATTGCAGTGGAACAAATGCTTTCTGGAGCCTGTGGAGAGATGAGGTTGATTCTGATCGTCTTGGCTGGAAGTTTCTAAACCCCTCCATTTGGGATCTTCTACTGGGCCTTGAGAGGAGGAGGGACCTCCCTCTACCCTTCCAGGTGAGCATAGTCTAATGGGGGATGCATAATCCCACTCTCTACTGGATTCTTAGGATGTGTGGGGAGTTGTGGTATGCTCTAGAATTAAGTGAAGTCAGTGCTGAGGGTAGGAAAGGAGGACAGGGATGAAAGCAGAGAGATCACCATCTCAGAATCATCGGGGAGCTTGTTAAAAATGCAGGCCTCTGGGAGTGACGCCTCGTTATCTGCATGGATAACCAAACCTCTAAGGTAAGACTGCTGCCTATTAAACTTTGAGAACCTCTGAGATAGAGAATGTGTGAGGTTCACTGGAAAAGGCCTCTTGGGAGAGGTGGACTTGAATTTCAGTGCCTAGGTGATACTTGTAGATATTGTCCTCAGGTGTGGAGCTAAGGAGCCTGTTCATCTGGGGACACTAAGCTATCATGAGAAAGACTGGCAAGTGTCCATCCCATACCCTGAATGGCATCCCTGACAATGTTTTGCCACAGGCTTCTCTTTGCCATTTGGAGGCTAATAGCCAAAGGGACAGAAGTGGTGTGGGAGTTGGCTGAGGATGGTGTCTGCTGGGGTGTTTGACTCATGTTGCAACTGAAGCACAGCTTGCAGGGCAAAATGGCAGCCTTGTGGAGCCTGTTTCCCAGGTGGGTGTAGGGGGGAACACCATGTCTATGGAAAGTCTTCACTGCTGGTTTGCAGACATCAGCAACTGTACTATCTCTTGTGTGGCCATCACTTGTCAAATAGCCCCATGTGTCCAAGGAGCTGGCTAGCACTGCTGAGGGAACAGTGATCGTTGTCCCAGCAGAGTGGGAAAGATTTGGGACATGACTGGATCTCTCCTCCCTCAGTGCTGCTTGCCTTCTGCTCCATACACTTGTGCCGGCTTTATCTGATTGGGAACACAGTGTTTTCATGTTGGGGCGGGTGGGGAGAGGGAGAAAGAACAGTACCAAGGAAAGAAGAAGGAACATCGAAGAGAAAGGAACACATCTATGCTACGAGACGGAGTAACTGCTGAACATCCGGACGGGCATTGGTTCTCTGAAGTAGGTGGGCTGTCACTGGCCTGGAGACACTGCTTGTCCTTGGGGAACTCATCTCTGTAGTCATCTGGGTAGGCTGGAGGAACCATGCCAACAGAATGACTGTGCTTGCTTTAACCATGATGAAGGAAGGAGCCACGGTGGAAGCTTTGTTTAAGACAAAGCAAAAACAACAAAGACCTACTAATAAGGCTCTGTCCTGGCCAATATCCTGTCCTTCCTAACTGTACTGCAGTTAAATGGCAGTTCTGGCAGTCTCTTGGAACATTTTATTCAACTTCTAGAGTAGCCGAATTGCAAGGGAGGCTTATGAGGCTCTCTGGGATTTGGAGAAATGAGCAGTAGGGGGCTGGGGAGCCCCAAGGAGTCCAACTTGATGGATTGAAGCCAATTTTGAGTAAAAGTCCAGGCTGAATGGGTTCAACTTGGGCCTAACCCAATGGGTACTGCTTATGTTCTTAGGCGCACTGTTTGCGGGGGAAGTGCTTGCACTCATATTGTTCTTTAGCAGTCTTTATTCTGAGACTGTGGCTGCATGGAGTGTTTTGCCCTTGATTACTAGAAGGAGGGGAACAGGGCCAGCTTCTTTCTCCAGGCTCAAGAATAGGACGTGGACTAGTAGCATTAGCACCATTAGAGCACTCTAACGTACACCACGTCTACGTGGTCACTGGGACTTTCTGCCTCACAGTTAGGCACCCTCCCTTCCCATAGCTCCTCTATTTTATGACATCAAGTAACTGCTGAACATTTGAATGGGCATCAGCACCCTGGAGTGGATGAGCTGTTGCTGGCCTGGAGACACTGCTTGTCCTGGAGAACATGTCTCTGTAGGCAGTTCCTACCATGATGGGAGCCTCCCATTTCAGATTTCTCCAGAGTTTGTTAGAAAAAACCATTATGGCATTCTTATTGGGAGAAACACTATCTCTACAGCCATAAGCCAGGGACCAAAGAAAAAGATGAAAGGCCCTTAGTCAATCAATGGCCACATTCAGAAACCCTCTACTCAACCTGTGCCCATGGCATATCAGCACTGCCCTGGAGGGCCCTCCCTCAAGACTCTGTTAGGAAACAGCAATGTGTCCCCAGGTCCTGACCTACTATGAGGGCTTCCATCTCTCAGTGAAAGATGTTACAGTTCCCTCAGGGAACAATCCAGAGTTCCTGAAACTATCAGAGGAAGAGACAGGCATCTACTTGTCATTTGACCTTAAGCAAGTTATTTAACCTCTTAGAACATGAGTTCTGTCTTCCATAGACTGGAGCAAGTGATTCCCATCCTGCAGACCTTGCGGGGCCGTGAGGAGGCCCACAGAAGATGATGGATGTGAAAGTACTCTGTGAACTAAAAAGTACTGGCCACACGTGAGTGATGGATTCTTGTTTTTCATGAAAGGGAAGACTTCGGGTCACTTCTCTGTGGAGAGAGGAGGAGGGGTTTGCATTCTTGCGTGAACTACACACTGGAGTCTTGTCCATTTAAGGTAATAAGAAAATAATGCTAACAGCGCCTGAGAGGTAGCTTCTTGGGTGGTGGTGTCTCTGCTCAGACCCAATGCTGCTCTGTAAGAAGAAACCACAAAGGCAGTGGTGGTGCTGGGGAGGGGCAGGGGCAGGCGGGTGGAGATTGTGGTTCTGCTGCTTTCTCCCTCTCCCTCTTAGCTCCTGCCCCCTGAGCATGCCTTCTCCCAGTCTGAGTTCTTCAGGAACCTGCAGCCTGTCTCTTCTTGGAGGCATAGGAAGAGTTGCACTGAGAGACACGTTTCCACCAGCTACCTGGTGGAGACCAGGAGGCTTGGGAGGCCAACATTTCTGTTAGGGGAGTGAGGAAGCAATGCTAGCATGGCATAGGCTGAACAAGAACTGTGATGAATGTGCAGGTGGCTGCTCAGTGGTTTTTAGCCTTGTCCTAGACCTGGGGTCCCCTCAGGTTTCATTTCTGTGAGTAGGACTCCAAGTTACCTGGGGTACAACCTTACTTTTTGGGTGGCCAGCTCACTGTAAAAGGGGCTACAAGCAGGGAAAGAAAAAGGCATTTGCCATCCTTCAGAAGGCCTTAGTGCCCAGGGGCTGAGGCCTCCACAGTCCACTCTTCTCCCTGCCATAAAAACAACATTGTGTGTGGGTACTCGGACTCCCTTCTTGTTCATTTGTTGAGTTAGCAATCACTTGAGTACTTGCAAAGTTCAAGGCATTATATTAGGGACATAAAGATTATTAAAAAGCAGATCCTTCCTTCATAGAGTTTGTGGTCAAGTAAGGGGAGAGTCATATACAAAGAAGAAGATGGAATGAAAAAAAAGTATGTATATAAAGAAGGAACGAGCAGAGAGGTCTGCCTGGATTCTGTGGCATTTGAGTTCGATGTTGGAAAAATCAGGTGGATTTGGCCAGAATGGGTCCAGGAGTGGGGAGGACATGCTAGTGGTAGGAAGGGCAGGGGCAAGGGCATGGAGGTAGGAATGTGTGGGGAATGTTTGGATGTGTGGGAAACTGAGAACCTGGCAAGAGGGAGAGGGGTTGGAAGATAAGGGAGAACCTTCTATCTGCTATTATCTACCAGGTGCTATACCAGAAACATTATATTCTTCTTTTGCTTTGAGTGTCATAATACCTCTGCAAGGCAAATGTCATTCTTTCTGGCTTAGAGGAGGAAATTGAGGCATCAGGAGTTGACTTAACTTGATCAAGGCCAGGCAAATGTTACATGGTAACCAGGATTTGAACCCATGACTGTGTGACTTTAGAACCCATGCCAAGAGCCCATGCTGTCTCTACTATAACAGAGAGTCTATGAAGGAACATAGAACAAAAGGACCTGTGGCCCTTTTCTGGTCATGTTGGGTGTTTGTGGTCCCGACACTCCTGGGCTTCTGGACGGGCCTCAGAGCCCAGGATGGCCAAGCATCTGGCATCCCACCTCCCATCCTATTGGAGGAGCCACTGACCTCTGGTGTGGGAAGCATGGAAACCAGGATGGTGGGAGATACTGTAATAAAATTTAACACATGGCCTTGACTGTGGATTTTTATTTTCAAGACCACCTCCTACCTTGCCTCTTTGCAGAAGCCCTTCCTGACTCCCTCCCACGCATCTCCAACCTCCCCTTGGGTCCAGGCAGGCTCCGTCTGCACACGGCGTTGTTCTGCACTTGTTCCTTTGTTGCTGTGAAACCGGCTCCCGGCACAGTCAGCCTCTGTGTGGGAGGACTGGTGGCTGTCTTTACAGGCAGGCATTTGCTTAGAGCAGGCTGCGTGTGAGCCCAGCGTCGAGTGATCCCGGCCTCCTTGAGTCGGTGGTGGTGGGATGAGGCTCTGCTGAGGGGACTGGCTGTGAAGGATGAGTTCAGGGTGGGATGACGGACCGCTTCTGGGACCAGTGGTATCTCTGGTATCTTCGCTTGCTCCGACTGCTGGATCGAGGTATCCTGAATGTGTGTATGCTCATGTGTGCGTGTGAGAGAGTGAGAGGCAGAGAGGTACACACAGAGAGAGAGACATAGAGACACACATACATAAAAACACAGCAGAGAGGAGAATGGGGAGCAAGAAGAGAGAGAAGGAATGAAGCAGGCAAGTAGCAAACCCATAGGAAATAAAGAAAGGCTATTTTTCCGGGGACATGTGTGCCCCAGCTAGGAATCGGGAGCACAGGGTCATTGAGGGAGCAACTGTAGTACAGGATCTCATTTCTTGCTGGGTTTTTCATCAGATTCAGTACTGTAGTCTAAGACAAGTTAAACCCTGTCATACAGGGCTTGGTAAAACACTCTGAGAAGCAGTGCAGGAAGGAGAATAGTCCCTGCAGCAAGAAGCTGGGGACAGACACAAGTTTATGTCTTGGCTGTGCCATTGACCAGCCCTGTGACCTTAGGCTGATTTGTGTGAGCTTATTTTCTCATGTGTCGAATGGACACGGGAAGAATTATCTGCTATGGTTGTTGTGGAATTGTTATTTAATTCATGCATGTAAAACACATAACATCATGTCTGGTGCACACAGTAGGTGCTTAGTAAATGCTAAGTTCCTCCCTGCACACCTCCCAGTATCATGGGGCTATAGCACCTGTCCTGAGGACAGCTCCCTTTGTCAATTGTCTATAGATAGCGCCGGTACAGGATTTGCAGTTTGTGGAAAGGAAAGGGAAAGACAGTTTTATTCCTCAGGTTAAGCTGACCTCAATACATGTTACCATCAAATATTAATGCAATTAAAGCCTCCTGATGATGTGACACAAATCCAGATGTTACATTGTAAGGAAAAGCCACTGTGAACTTTGTTTAGGAATTGATTTTTTAAAAAAATGTTGAATGTTATTTTCAAAAGCTTTGGCTTCTGTAAGAGGTTTTGGCAAGAATGAGATCAAACCCCTGGTGGAAAAGATGGTTCCGGGGAAAGCCCCACTATACACACAGCCCAAAGTGTGTTCATCCCTTTCAGGAACAATCTAAGGTGTTCCAGAATGTCTGTACCAGGTAGAAGCAGAGTGCTGCACAGAGCAGGTGAGCCAGGGTCCTTATCAGGGGAGAAATCAAAGATGGAGGAAACCAAACCGGTACACACTAAAAACAGTCTCTCACCATCACTGAGAAACAGGCCAGTGGGAGCTCAGACTTGAGATGAGATGAGAATGTTAAGAAGGGAACCAGAACTTCATACTGGTAAAGATCATAGACTGGGAGAAGAGGGAAAAGGTCCCAGGTGTGAATCCCCCTTATCTCTGTGACCTCAGGCAAGTTACCTAACCTCTCTGTGCCTCCTTTCCTTCATTCCTAAAAAAGGGTGACGATGATTGTAGTAGAACCAACTCAGAGGGTTGCTGTAGGGATTAAATTAGAAACTGCAAGTGAAGTACTTATCCCAGTACCTGGCATGAGCAAAGTACTCCTTAAATGTTAGTTTTCATTGCCAAGACAGTTAATTCTCACTCTCTGACAAACTTCCTGGGACAGACAGGAACAGGTGGTATGTAATGACCAGGAACTGAGAAAAGTTCAGTTAAGAATTGTTAGAAGCTTAGAGACCATTTATATTTGCATGAATTAAAACAAGATTCACGCTAACATATGATGCTAATTGTAAGAAGAAATAGGATGTTAATGAATAAGCTATAGTAATACTAACTTATTTTTACTTTTTAGAAATGCTTGAATCCATGAATTGCAAATTTAGGTTCAAGTTCCGGTTCCATTTCTTTCTAAGTGCCCTTGAATAAATGATTTACCCTCAGATTCTTAATCTGAAAAGTGGAATATTAATATTAATGCCTATATGGCAGAATTTGGGAGATATTTGTTGTGTTAGCACATTTGAAAGCATCAGGCATTCTTGGAATTGTCAGGTTATATGAATTTATGGGTTGAAAAAAAAACTGTTCCCTTGAATGGCAAAAGTTATTTGCCAGAATTATGTGTTCTTCCATGCACGTTTGGTCACCACATATGGCTGTAATTTGAAAGTTTATGGTTTTTCATGAACTGTGTTGCTTAGGTTTTTCTTCGTGTGACGCTTTGGGCTGGTAGCTCTTGACTTTCCAGGCTTTTGGGTGGTGTGTTGCCCAGTTTTGGTTAATGGGTATTATAGTATTACATATGTACATGTGTGCATATTCAAACAGAATTTCCAGATATAGCAACTTTCCTCTTGTAACTAATATTGCTAATATTGCATAGAAAATAGCATGCTTTAAAGTGGCTGCTAGACTGAATTAGCTCATGAGAGATAATAAATATTTGTTAAAGGAACGAATAAATAAATGAATGAAAGATGAGCCCACCCTTCTGGGCAGTGAACAGAATTTCCTTACATTTGATATTTCTTAAGTGTAACAGAATTTAGCTCCCTTTATCTGCTTCAGGATTTTATGTTATTTTGCCCTCATCATTGTCA
This sequence comes from Cephalopachus bancanus, assembly GCA_027257055.1. Lineage (NCBI taxonomy): Eukaryota > Metazoa > Chordata > Mammalia > Primates > Tarsiidae > Cephalopachus > Cephalopachus bancanus. The sequence goes on along the minus strand of JAPVLO010000022.1, from coordinate 1,013,485 downwards.
TGCCTTACGTCATCTTGAAAGCAACAGGCTGAGAAAGTAAGGAGAGAATAGAAAATGAGAAGTGGGAAATGATGAGTTCAGCCCAGGAAGTTGAAATAATCAATGATCTGTGTGCTGGCCTGAGTCATTCACTTGGCTGTCACTGGAGGATAAATGACTGATTTGACACACCTAGGAAAAGGGAGGAAACATTCAAACACATCACCGAGCAGAAATCAACTTTACAAAGAAATAATAGTGTAGACTTGGTGATTGTGGACTAATCCCTTGTCTCCCCCATCATTGTTCAGCTAAGGGTAAGGACTTTAAAAATAAAAGGTATTGTTTTCTAGGGCTGTTTCACCATATACAAGTATTTATACGATAATGAACTGACAGCTTGTTCAGACATTATTTTGATGACTTATTCTCATTAATAACAGACACTGTTTTGTGGTATTTGTTACTGGGCGTTTGTTAACTAGGTTGATCATGTTCTGTGCTTATAGATGTTGACTTAGGAGATGGTTCCTATGATGGGGAATGTCCATCAAAAGAAAAGAGCTCATAGAGATAAGAAACATGAGTTGTACATAAAAGAAGAGACATGGTGTTACTTTTTGTTGTTGAGTTGTGGCATATGCACAGGGAATTGACAGGTAAAGTGGGGGTTTACAGTTCTTTGTTTACATGTAATTTTCATTTTAGTGAATGGTGAAGAGCAAAAGACTGATGTTCTTTATTCATAGAGTAGCATCAGGCCGTGTTTCCCAGTATGTGGGAAAGTTCACCACTGCTAAGACATGAGATGACTTAGGTGATTTTATGGATTTCGCTTGAGCTTCTCTTGCTGATCACTGCCTAACATAGTTTGGAGGACAATCTGTTCTGCCTGATGCCTGCTTCTGCAGGGCTGTCCGCCCTCCACCCCACCCCATCCAGTGAGTGCCTTCCTTAGCCCTACACACTCCTCAGCTGTCTCATCGTTTCTACCTCTAGTCTTCCTCTGACCAGCTCTGTCTGGGCCTCACACTCTGCCCTGCCTTACTCTTTGGCTCCAGCTGTCTGCTCTTCCAGCCTCCCTTTTCCCTTCACGCCTGTTCTCTGTTCCTTGTGTTCTTTCCAGGCACAGTCTCATGCCACCTGCTGCCAGTGTCCCATTTCCTGGTTTCCTCTATTATTCTCCAACCATCCTTTGCCTTCCATCCCTTCTCACCGCTCTGCTGGGCCAACTTTGCCCTGTGGCTCCTGTGGCTCCCAGTCCTGGACCTGCCCTTCCAGTCCTCCCTCCCCTCTCATGCTAAGTGCCTTTTCCCTTCACAGCCATTATCTTTTCTTCTTCTGCTCCTGCCTTTTGATGTCACCTTGTCATTAACCCAAGTCCACTAATTTCTTTGAAAGGCAAATTTAAATAAAGGAGTCAACTTAAAACATCTATGTAGTTACGGTATAGGAGATATGTGGATTTAGTGATAGAAGTACAAAAATGACTGATGTTTGGAAAACTCAAGTAATATGTTGAATTAGGCTGCTAATTTCTTCTTGATGCTTTTAAAACTTGAAACATAGTAATTGTACATGCTTATGGGGATCCACGTGATACTTTGCTACATGCATACAATATGTAATGACCAAATTCGGGTATTTTGGTTCTTAATCAATTCGAGCATTTATCATTTGTGTTGGGAACTTTTCAAATCTTCTAACTATTATGAAATAATACAAGTGTATTGTTGTTAACTATAGTCACCCTCCTCTGCTATCAAGCATTAGAACTTATTTCTTCTATCTAACTGTATGTTTATACCCATTAACCAACCTCCCTTCATCCCCCTCATCCTTCTACTCTCTACCTCCATGTGATCAATTTTTTGACTCTCACATATGAATGAAAAGATGTGATATTTGTCTTTCTGTGCCTGGATTCTTTTACTTAACTTAATGACCTCCAGTTCCATCTGTGTTGCTGTAAATAACAGGATTTCATTCTTTTTTATGATTGAATAGTATTCCATTGTATACATATATCACATTTTCCTTATCTATTCATCTGTTGATGGATACTTAGATTGACTCCGTTTCTTGGCTGTTGTGAATAGTGCTGCAATAAACATGGGGGTGTAGATATCCCTTTGATATACCATCTTTTTTCTTTGGATATATATCCAGTAGTAGGATTGCTAATTGTATTATAATTCTGTTTTTAGTCTTTTTGAGAAACTTCCATGCTATTTTTCAAATGGCTATACTAATTTACATTCCCACCAACAGTGTATAAGTGTTACTTTTCTTCCAATCCTCACCAGTATCTGTTACTTTTCATCTTTTTTATAGTAGCCATTTTATCTGTGGTTTGTGATTTGTAATCAATGATGATGAGTGACATTGATATTTTTAAAATATGCCTGTTGGCTATTTGTATGTATTCTTTTGAGAAATGTCTTTTCAGATCCTTTGCTAACTTTTGACTGGGGTGTTTTATTGCTGTTGAGTTGAGTTCCTTATATATTCTGGATATTAGTCCCATGTTGGATGAATAGTTTGCAAATATTTTCTCCCATTCTACAGGTTGTCTTTTCACTGTGTTGATCATTTCGTTTGCTGTGCAAAAGCTTTTTAGTTTCAACAAAGGTGCCAAGAACATACATTGGGGAAAGGACACACTCTTCAATAAATGGTGCTAAAACTGGTTATCCATATTCAGAAGAATGAAATTAGATCCCTATCTCTCACATATACAAAAATCAACTCAAAATGGATTAAAGACTTAAATGTGAGACCAGAAACTATAAAATTACTAGAAGAAAACATAGGGGAAACCCTTCAGGACATTGGTCTCAGCCAAGACTTTATGACTAAGCACAGGCGACACGAACAAAAATAGACAGATGGTACTATTTTCTTGGGACTTTGTCCACATTCCTGTAGCTATCACAAAGTATTTGGGTTCTAGAGCAAAAACCAATTGGTTCTCATCCAATGTATGTTAGAATCATCTGGGAGCTCTTAGAAAACACAGTGCCCAGTTCCTCCCTTCTAACCCCCTAGTGCCCACCCCTAGCCAACTAAATTAGAATAACTGGAAAGGAGTCTGGACACTGGCATTTTTTTTTTTTTTGAGTTGGAGTCTCACTCTGTCACCCAGACTGGAGTGCAGTGGCCGCTGCCAGCCACCGAAGCCTCGACCTGCTGGGCTCCGGCGATCCTTCCGCTTTAGACTTCTAAGTAGCTGGAACTACAGGCGTGTGCTACCACGCCCGGCTCATTTTTATTTATTGTAGAGATGAGGGCTCGCCAAGTTGCCCAGGCAGGTCTCGAACCCACGGGCTCAGGCAAGACACTGGCATTTTTAAAGAGCTCTGCAGGTGATTTTAATGATAGCCAGAGTTGGGAACTGCTTGTTGTCATCCTTTAATATGGATGCCAGAGAGCAAAAGCAAAAAAGAACTCTTGTGCAAAATAACATTAATGAAAAAATAAATCACTATATGAGAATAGTAAACACAAGAGTAAACATAGGAATGTATTAAGGAACAAAATGTAAAAGAACACAATCTTTTGGGTACAACTCATGCAACTTTCTTTTTTTTTTTGAGTTGGAGCCTCACTCTGTTGCCCAGGAGTGCAGTGGCCGCTCCCGGCCACCGCAGCTCGACCTGCTGGGCCCCGGCGATCCTTCCACCTCAGCCTTCCAAGTAGTTGGAACTGCAGGTGTGCACTACCACACCCGGCTAATTTTTTTTAAATTTATTGTAGAGATGAGGTCTTGCCAAGTTGCCCAGGTGGGTCTTGAACCCACGGGCTCAGGCATTCTACTCACCTCAGCCTCCCAAAGGTGCAGGATTACAGGCTGAGCCACCAAGCCCGGCTTCATGCAACTTTCTTTAGAAACTTCAAACATATTCTGTGACTTCCAGCTAAACCTTGACTTTCTTTCATATTCCCAGAAAAATAAACTTATCTGTGCCCCAGGAAGTTGTCTGACCCCAGCTCACTTTGGGTTTCTTGCTCTCAGTTTGGCTGCCTAGGATTTTGGAGATAGGGATGGCAGTCTGTCACAGTAGGTGTCAAAAGCCTTTCCTTACTTGCTTAGTATAATTCATACTAGGAAATAGATGGACATTTCCCATATGGTGCTAGAATTAGAGAAATAAGAATCCCTTTCTCCCTTCAGGATAGGTGGGAGGCGAAGAGAGTAACTGTCCTTGAGCCTTCGTGGTTTGGGGCTCTACTTGGCGCTTTTGCTAAAGTTCATCTCTCTCTGACTGGCTATTCTCTATTTCAAATCTTTGAAACATTCTAATCCAAGATTGATTCTGCTCAGGTGCAATACAGGGTCAAGAGGCAGCTGAACCTCATAGCCTTGGTTTCAGGGCACCCTGATCTTTGTGCTTGCCTCTTCTTTGGCCTCGTCCTCACCATGCCTGCAGCCTTCTTCCTGGCCCCTGGTCTCCTTAACTGACAGATGCCCTGTTTTTGGCTTACTCTATCTTTGGCTTGCTTGCTGCTCAGTTATCTGCACAGCTCTGGCCCCTAACTGGGTCAGACGTGGTGTCTCTGCTTAGACCATCTGCTTGTAGCTGGCCTACCATGGACTTTGAATACCCACCTTGGTCTAGCTGCCCTTGTTCTTATTAAATGTTGCATATGTGTGCCCAGCGTGCTGTGTGCATTCTTCATGCCAACTTTGTGACTTTTCCTTCCCTCCTATAGTCAGTGGGAAAAGAAGAGGAAAGCATACAGTATGTGTATGAAAAGCACTTCGGGTGATTTTCCTGTGCTGGAATTTTTCTAATTAGAGGAGTTTAGGTAATCACCTTCCCATTTGTGTTGAATATTTATTTAATACACAAAAAAGTTACTTTAAATTAGTTTTTAAAGTCATAGATATATACCTATTATAGCTATTTAATTGGCTTTTGGCACAAGATCACTTTCCTAAAGGGACCAGACCTCTTGTCTCATAAACAATCTGAACCCAGGTCCACTTGAGACACCATCACAGAACAATTCCCTGTTGTTCTACCCCAGAACCTCACCAGCAACCTTCATATTTTCTTGTGCTTTCTCTTAAAATGCCGAAGCCTCTTCTTATAGTTAATTCACACTCTTTTCCTTCTAATCCTTGTAAACCCCTGTGTCCTCCAGAAAAACCTCCCCTGGCTAATAATCCTGCCTGGTTTAGAGACTTGTGGGCACTTAGGTGCAAGACTAGAGCTTTGTGATTCATAATGTGCTCCTGTGGGTAGCAGTAGTATATACCTTATGCAGTGGTTGTGAGCACCAAAGGAGCTAGTATGTGTGACCTTTGTGTGCTTGGCACCAATAAGTAATCAGTAAGTGTATGCCTGTCCTCCTGGATTTCTGCTGCTGTTAAAAAGTCTGGTTGCTCCTAGGGGGTAATTTCCCTCTGTTAAGAATAGAGCTTCCCTGAGGGCAGGGCTTTGTCTCCACTGTCCCTTTGTATTTTCAATTAGACACCTAGTTCAAGGTGATACCCTAATAGGAAAGCTAATAAATAACTTTGGCTACCAGAGTACCTGAACTCTCCAGGGAACAATTGATTATCATAGTATTGTTAAGGAGGAAAAAAGAACTGCAATTATTTGATAATTTCAAATATCTTACCCCTTTCGTCCTCATTTTGCTTCTCTGAGATAGGTCATATCAGTTCCCAATTCACAGATAGGAAACAGGCTCACAGAGGTTAAGTACTTTGCTAAAGCCAAGGGAAAAGTCAAGATTCAGGACCCCCTACTCTTGTCTAGGATGGGTTGTCTCTTATACCTGCTACCATATAGATGGAGAGATCCCCCCATCTTTCTTTCCTTCCAGCATTCATCTTAAATTGATGTCCAGCCACCTCCTCTGTCAGCAGGCAGTAGAGCATTTCACTGGGCTGTCTTGTCTGTGGTGTGAGATCCTCAGACAAGATGTATCTAGGCCAAGTCCTAGGGGAAGGACACTGATAGCTGCTTTGTGAGGCCTGGTGTGGTATTTCCATGCAGTGGAGTGCAGGTTACTGTGAGGTGAGAACAGTAAAGCAGGACTTGTCTGGGCATGGCATGGCTTTCCATGGCATGTTCAGCGATTGCTAAGAACCAAGGGGTAATGGGGAGGTGTGTCCCTGGATGGTCAGAAGGCCAGCTGGATCCACAGTGTAGGCAATGGGCTTGCTTTTCACCTTGTGGACAGAGGTAGCTTGTTATCTAAGAAACCATCAAAGCAGTAAATATTATTATTAGTAGTGATAATAGTAATAGTATCTACAGAATAGTAATGGTATCTGTGCTTGTTGTAGCAGGGAACATTTAGGGGTAGAAGATAGGATTCTGCCCTCAGGGAGTTTACAGTTTGAACTTCTCAAAGGCTCCTGAAAGATCAAGAATCTACAGTAACCTGAGTCTCTGTTGGTCCCTCTGTCAAATGATGTATTACTTATAAGGGGACTCTCTTCTAGCACTAATTTTTCATGGTTCCATGTGGACTATATCTGCAATACCTACAAAATATATACTTTAACACCTATAATAGATCTGTGATTCCACAAGGTATCTTTCATGTTGAGTTGCTAAATGAGTGCTATGAATTCACAAGAGAGAAATAACTGGATCTGAATGAAGGAGGAGAGGTTCATTCATTCAACAGATGTCTTCTGAGGACCTACTATGTACCTCATCCTATTCAAAGTTTTGAGATACAGTGCTGAAGAAGACAGTATTCTTGACTTTGTGAAGCTGTATAGTCTAATGGGGAAAATAGGCAATAACAACACAATAGATAATACAATGGCGGATAGAAGAAAAAGGGCTGGTCTGAGTTAAGCTTTAGTAGTACTAAATTATGAGGATGGAAGTTAGTGAATACAGACCATTGGGGAATGGGGACTAAACTGGGACTAAACTAGACTGCCTGGAGCATCCATGTGGTAAGTGTTAAGGCTGGAGAGACAGGTTAGGGCCACCTGTGAAGATTCTCACTTGCATATCACGTTAAGAGCAAATGGTGGCAGGGCAGTAGCATTCAATTAAAAGAATGTATTGAACAGTACCCATGTACCAGGCAGTAGACTAGGTACTGGGAATACAGAGGAGCCTAACATGGGATGCTTATGACTTGAGGAGAGATTTGAATGCGTTAAAAAGTATTTTACAACAAAATTGATAAGTACATATACTTAAACCTGCATGGGAACACAGAGGACGGAATAACTAATTGCCTGGAGGGGTTGCAGATGAGTCTTCTCAGAATATCTGATATTTCACCTCAGGGTCCAGGATGAATAGGAGTTTTCTTGGTGAAGAAGATGAGGCCAAACATTCTAGTCAGTACAGCATGGGTAGAGGCACAGGAAGTTGAAGGGAGCAGATAGCTAAAGAAAAGGGGAAAGTCAGTGTATCAGGAAGATAAGACACATGAGAAGGAAGAAGTCATGAGGAACTTCTGAGCACAAGAGCCTGGGACTGGTGATGTTCTTTAAAGATGAATCTGAATGCACAAGAAGAACTAGAGGAAGTGAATTAAGGGCAGCTTTATGGAAAGGAGGGAAGAAAGGGATATATGTGACAACATCAGAGAATAGCAGGGTTTTCTTACCTTTCATGTTAAAGGACAATCGACACTTTCATGTTCAAATTTGACCAGAGGAGTGGCAACTGTTATGCTAAAAGTCTGAAAAAGGGAGTAGGACTTGGGGTGTTGATAAAGGGATATAGAAGGGATAAGAAACTGAGTTTGAGATGATCACAAAATGCCCAATTCCTTCATACAGTTGAAGTATGTCTGTGTTTCTAGGGAGAAGCTTTGAGTCATCTGCCTAGAAGAGAAACTGTTGTTAGTTTAGGGAAGACATTACATAGAGAAAGGAGAGTAGTGTAGACTGTTTTTGAAAAGTGTTGACACAGGGAGAAGAGAGTTGGGAAGAGTATTCCTTAAGGGTAGGAGGAGAGCCAGGCAACAATAATTTCATGGGAGAAGGAACAGTTAGGAATCCTCATGTGCAGGGAGATAATCAGGCAATGCTGAGGGGCTTGGTGACAGAAGGCATTGGTGACTACTTAGCATTGTTTCAGCACCTCAATGAGGAGAAACCAGATTGCAGTGGGAGGAGGTGGGGAAGATGAGGCAGCAGCAAGCACATATTGTTTGTTTGAGAAATATGTCAGAAAATGCAAGGTAAAAATAGAATGGTTGTTGGTAGGACATTAGGGTCAAATGATGATTTTGTTAAAAAAGGGAAGCCTGGATGTGTTCAAGATGGGGAGAAAGGACTAGTGATAGAAGTTTAAAAATGATGAGCAGAAATGGATTTATTTATCCAGTCAATAAATATTCATTGAGCACTGACAGTATTCCAGGCCCTGTGCTATTTGCTGGGGATACAGCATGAATAAGGCATGAAGTCTTCATGAAGTTTACATTCTAGTGAGCGAGGCAGACAATACACAAGTCAAGCAACAGTTGAATTTATAATAATGGCTTGTGATGAGTGCTTTGAAGTGCAGCAATGGCCTGGAGGAGGTAGGAATGGATTGAATAAAGAGTGCAGATGGAAGTGGTAGACTAGAGGAGGGGGAACACTTCCTCTGTTGGAAGGAAGGAAGGAAGGAGGAGTGCTTAAAAATGATTTTTAAGTAGAAGAAAGGAAAATAAGGAAATGAAGTTCAGATGGCCTTGAATGCTTAGCAAAAGAGCAGGCAATGTCATGGGTTGGTACTAGAGAGGTGGGATGGTTCAAGATCTTGGGTGGATGTTTTCCTGCCTCATTCAAACTTTCCTCTACCCTGTGATGTAGAGAGTGCTATTCTCATTGTACAGATGAGGTAACTGAGGAGAGTCAGAGGATCATGACTAGAAAGTACAGGGGCAATGGGAAGGCCCCTTATCTGGATACTGTATTATTGAATGCACCCCCAAGGGCCAGCTCAGAGGTGACTGTCAGTGCGTTCAAGAGATCAGTCCCTCATCTCTCTTCCTATAAAAAGTCCGATAGGCTGGGCCATGGGGGAGACCTCAAAGAGGGTGACATCCGCACATGGAAAACAAGAAATATGGAATTGGGAGAGGCCTCTCATTTCAGAGATGAGAAAACTGAGGCTCAAAGAGATGATTTCACTTTTCAAGGTCCTACGGCTACTTATTGGTGGAGTCTAGATGCGGAGCCAGAATGAAAACTCCAAGTAGAGACTTCTTTCCATTATATTATCCTGTGGTTTCAACTCAAGTCTACCCCTTTTAATGCACTCAGTAGCCCTGATGTAGTCATTGTGTGTGGAAGAATATCCTTCCTTGTTATCATCATGAAAAATAAGCTATTTGGGGTTGGAATTGTCACCTCCTGGCTCTCCCAGACTATTGCAGAATTGTGTTCTGAAGAACCCAGCCCAGGGTGAAGAGGAGTGTCTTCCTTATAAACTCAGGATAGGAGGAAAAATTGGCATGGGCTTTTAATCTACTTTCATGCTAAATGAAATCTGTTAGATGGGATAATGAGCTCCATATTTTATAGACTATTTTAAGCTTGTCTCAAAATAAAGTACAGGGCTAGGGGTGGAGGAAGGACGTTAAGTCTTGGAGACAAAATGCCATGGCTTACTCATCAGTGTTTTCATTTTAATGATCCCAACCCCAGTGCAAGTCCCTCAGTGACACTGTAATGGAAACCACATTTTTTTTCTCCTGCTGGAAGTTTCAGAATGAACACAGCCAAATGCTTTGAGACATAATTAAGGTTACAGTCTCCCGTCCTTGGTAATATACAGATCTTTCACCCAGGGGGCTCAGCTAGAGACAGTGTGGTTGGAAAGCAGTTGAAATTATAGAGACATTTTTTTTCTGCCAATCTCTGGCCCACCACAGCTTCTTTTCTAGGCTTTCCCTCCTTGTCCCTCCCCCTCTTCTTCCCCTTAAGCTCTGCCTCATTCCTAGGAAGAAATAAACCAAAAAATAAATAAGAACCCTGTTGTTGACTCCTTCCCTGCCACAGGGAGGGCATTCCAGATGGATGCTGCTGGGTCTGCAGGAGGCTGGACTGGGTTGGCAGAGGAAGCACATGTGTAGCTGGAAGGACAACCAAGGGAGCCTGCCAATAGATGTGGGGTGTTGGGAGGGGGGAGGTGGACAGTTTCATCACTAGGTATGGAACGAGGGGGAATGTTCTACACATTACAGGCTGGAAAATCTAGCTCATAGGAAGGTCTTGAGGACCTAAGTGAGCAAGGCGGCCCCTCCTCCCATGCTTGGACATGTTGGGTCTCCTCTGCTTTGGCAAGCTTTCCGAACCTGCAAAGATCAAAGTTAAGAAACTTGGCATGACCAACTTTATTATGTGGACTTCTTTCCCCCTCTCTTAACTACTTCTTGAACACCTGGAATATATAAGATAGTGGGAGCCTAATACATAAATTCACACACGCTCTCTGTTTGGTCAATTGTAGTCCAATTCTGTCCCTGTAGGGAAGACTGGTTAGCACAAAGAACAAAAGCCAGGACTGGGATGTTTGCCCCCTGAGTACCTTGGTTCCACACTCTGCTCCTGGGGGTGGTGATTCTGAGATAGATGAGGATAAGACCCACCAGGCATTCTACTTGGCTTCTTTGAGATCATGCCACTGGTGCATTTCTCCTCTCACTACCCACACCACCAAAGGGCAAATAGTCATGTTAATAATATCTCCTTCAGGAAAATATATTAATTAACACATTCTTGATTTATCTAACTGGTTAAATACTGGAGTCTCAGTTTTCTCATTAAGGAAATTAGGATAATATCTGTGGTAGTCATTAGTGCCATTCAGTAAATGCTTTAAGCTCTTTACCTTCTGGGCACACAGTGAAGTTGTACTTCCCTACACCTTTGACCATGTGACTTGCTTTGGCCAATGAAATGTGAGCAGAAGTCAGATCTTTTATTTCCAAGTGGCAGTTTTAAAAACCAATGTTCTATATACTTCATTCTTCTACTATTTTATCAGTTGTCCTCTTTTGAGAGAAATCCTTCATTAGCCTGGCATCCTGAGTGACTATGATGATCACAGCCCTCTGCTGAACCATGTTGAATATGTGGTATGAGTAAAAATAATCTTGTTTTCTTTCTTTTTTTAAAAATTGAGTTGGAATCTTACTCTGTTACCCAGGCTGGAGTGCCATGGCACATTCATGGCCAACCCAGCATCGACCTGCTGGGCTCTGGTGATCCTTCCGCCTCAGCCTTCCAAGTAGCCAGAACGACAGGTGCGTGCTACCACACCCAGTTAATTTTTTATTTGTTGTAGAGACAAGGTCTTGCTAATTTGCCTAGGCTGGTCTTGAACCCACGGGCTCAGCCTCCCAAAGTGCTGGGATTACAGGCTGAGCCACCAATCCCAGCCTATTTTCTTTCCTTTTTTTTTTTTTGAGTCAGAGTCTCTGTCTTCCAGGCTGGAGTGCAGTGGCATGCTTATGGCCACTGCAACCTCGACCTGTTGGGCTCAGGTGATCCTTCCGTCTCAGTCTTCCAAGCAACTGGAACTACAGGCATGTGCCACCATCCCTGGCTATTTTTTTTGAGTTATTGTAGAGATGAGGTCTCTCCAAGTTGCCTGGGCTGGTCTTGAACCCATGGGCTCAGGCAATCCTCTCGCCAAAGTGCTGGGATTATAGGCGTGAGCCACCACACCTGGCCTAATCTTATTTTCTGTTAAGTTATTAAGGTTTATTCTGTAGCTTACCAAGCCTGTCTTGAGTAATGTATACTACTTCATAAGATTGTGGGGAATGACACAAAATGTGTACGTGCAGTAAATGTTCCATGTAGGCACTCAATAGATGGTGGCTACTTTATTCCATTAATATCATTTAGGATGCTTTTGGTTGCAGGTAACTGAGCTCAAACTCAAAATGGCTTAAACAATAAATACATTTCTCCTCCCCACTCCCCACTTCTCCCCCTCCTTTCTTCCTTGTTCCCCTGTTCTGATTTCTCTTAACAAGAAGTTCAGAAGGTAAGCAGTTAAATTAGAGGCTCAATGTCATCATCAGCTTCTTATTTAGTCTGCTTAGGTTCATAGATTTCTGTAGATTTCTTACATCTACAAAATGTTACAGTTCATTAGTTTGAGAAGATTCTTCGTCATTATTTCTGTTCTTTTTCTTCTTTCCTTTTGAGATACCAACTGATTGTATGTCAAAATTTCTTGCTGTATCTTCTATATTTCTTCTTATTATACATATTTTAATCTTTTCATGATGAATTTTAGATAGTTTCCAGGGATTTATCTTCTAGTTTATTCATTCTCTATTCAGCTGTGTCTAATCTGTAATTAAATGTGTTCATTGACTTCTTAATTTCAATCATTGCATTTTTTAGCACCACAATCCCTATTTAATTATTTTCCAAGTCATCTTTCTTTTAGTTTCTAGTTTTATGAAAAAATAAGATTTCAAGCTTGTATTTTGTTTCTTTGAACATAGTAAGCCTGTTTGTTTTATAGTTTCTGTTTGATAGTTCTAATTTTGAAAGTGTTTATGGGACTGTTTCTTTTTCTTTTTTTTTTTTACTTTATTGAGATAAAATTGAAAATAAAAGTGGAATGTATTTATCATGTACAACATTGTGCATTTATATATGCATATACTGTGAAATGATTACCACAAATGTGGGTCACTTTATTCTGCTATTCCTGATGGTTCTTTTTCAAGGTATATTTTTTCTTTGTATGTTTGGTTATCTTTGATTGCGTTATGTTCACTATTTTTGAAAAAGATGTTATGGGAATAATTTTTTTTTATAATTAATCAGTATTTTTTATTATGGTTTTGTGGGGTACAGTTAAGGGTTAGGTGTACAATTACGTTTCATTCAGGCACCCTGTTGATAAGAGGTGTTTTCCCAGTCCCAGACAGATATTTGCTACTGTTAATCCCATCCCCCTCCCCCCCATAATTTCCCAGTACCGTCAGTCATTTTCTTATAGTATTACATTGGATGTTCAAGTTTATGGGAATAATTTGAAGCCAAGAATGGTAACTTTCTGCAATGATTTTCATTTTCTTTTGAAACTTCCACCTTAATCTAAATTGTATGCTTGAGATCCTTGGGCCCAGGTTATAGGCAACTAGCTTTCAAGTTTGCATGAGAGCTAGTTTATTCTAGGTTACCTTTACCTAGAGGGTGAAGCTAGGAAGAAGCCTAGCTTACATTGGATATTGCTTATCAGAGTCTTCTCCTTGGGCAGGTCCTGAACTTTAATTTCTGCTTCCCTATTCCTCCCGGTTGCCAAAAACACAGCTTAGTTTTGCTACTGTATCTTGCAAATTGACAAATGCTTTCAGGACAAGAGCTTCTTTGTGTTTTGGGTTTACCTCTTTGGACTTTCAACTTCTCTTAGGCTTTGGCCTAGCAATTATTTATCTTGTTAGATCCTTAATGTTTTTAAGAAGATAAAAACAGTTATCCTCAGTGGGAGAGTTGGTCCTAATCACCTAGCCTGCCACTATAAGAAGTGGAGATCCTCAGACTCCAATTCTTGCATCCTTTCATTTTACCATCCTTTAGTCCCAAGATGGCTTCCATAACTTCATATGTTACATGTAGGACTGACAACTGAAACAGCCTGTTTCTTTATGTATTCACATATGTCTCTTTAAGAGCAAGAAAACCTTTCCCAGATGTCCTTCAGGAGATGTTTCCTCATGTCTCAAAGGACATAATTTCACCACCAATTCCTAAACAAGTCACTGGAAGGGGATGTAATTTTCATGATTGGTGTAATGTAATCAGCATTTACCCTGTGGAACTGGAAGTTGTCTTTGCTTCCCCTGAAGCACATGACTGTTTGGTTTCTGAACAAAAAATGTATACCTGTAAGCAAGGAAGAAGAGGGTAAATGGCCACTGGACAAGCAATATTATGATAGACACAAGCAATTATGTGTCTATCATAATCTGTGCTCAAGATTAAAGATTAAGAAGCATAGTCATGGTTCTTGTCCTACTTGGGGGCCTACATACTCAGAGTGATGTAAGAAAATGTGAATCCAAACCTAACAGAAATGATTCAGAAACACAGGGGGTATTTTCCTGAAAACAGACTTTATAACTTAAAAACTATAAAAATTGGGATAGCCTATGATCAAAGCGTAATACATTTAACCAGAAAAATTCAAAATATATAGCAGGAAGAGTGGCTTTATTGGAAATTTATTCACAAAACTTAATCACATTAAAAATTACTACTGCAATAAATGCATATTATATAAAAACTAATGCATCTGATTGAGTCATATGGCTCCACTGGGTGAACCGGGTCCTTCCAAGTTTTCTTGGTAGAGGTGGGCTGCAGCTTCAAGACAAAGAAAAATGTTAAGGCTTGAGAATCATCCTGTACCTTGGAAATGTGGGCATCACGTCCTCAGCAGTACTGGAAGACTGTTTTTGCTGTAATATACCAGCCCTTGTTACCTAGAAACAGGAAGCCATAGAAGGTAAAATATGAGGATATAAAGACAGCCTTTCTTTTAAAAAAAATTTTTGTTTTTTAATTTTAAAGATACAGGGTACAATTCAGGGTTAGTTATACAAATGTCGATTATGCAGGTATCCTTGTTGATGAGTTATGCCCCTCCCTCCCCTAACAGTTTCCCTTAACTGCCAGTCTCATGCCCCTGTCCCCTGGCAGTTTCCCACTACTGCCAATCCCTTTCTTATAGTATTATGATAATTGCTCAAGGTCTGCTTATAAGTGAGAACATATGGTACTCTGTTCTTTGTTTCTGTGTTAGATCACTGAGTATTATAGACTCTATATCCATCCAAGTTGCTGCAAAGTCCATATGTTTGTCCTTCTTTATGTCTGCATAATATTCTATTGTGTACATATACCATATTTTTTAAATCCAGTCCAGCTTCAATGGGCAGCATGTTTGGTTCCATGTTTTTGTTGTTGTGAATAGAGCTGCAACAAACATATGTGTACAGTACTTTTTTGTAGAATGATTTGAGTTCCTCCAGGTATACTCCCAATTGGGAAATGCTGGGTCATATGGAAGGTCAATTTCTAGTTCTTTCAGAAATTGCCACACTGTCTTCCAAAGAGGTTGCACTGGTTTACATTCCCTCCAGCAGTATAGACATGTTACTTTTTCTCCACATCCTCGCTAGCATCTGTTATTGTTTGTTTTACTAATGATGGTCATTCTTACGGGGGCTAGGTGATATCTCAATATAGTTTTGATTTACATTTCTCTGATAATGAGTGAGGCTGAGCCCTTTTTCATGTGTCTGTTGGCTGCCTATATATCTTCTTTTGAGAAGTGTCTATTCATGTCTTTTGCCTCCCCTTTTTTTTTGAGTTAGAATCTCACTCCTTCACCCAGGTTGGAGTGCAGTGGCACACATGCTCATGGCCACCCCAGTGTCGACCTGGGCTCCAGTGATCCTTCTGCCTCAGTCTTCTGAGTAGCCCAAACTACAGACGTGCGCTATCATGTCTGGCTATTTTTTATTTTATTGTAGAGACGAGGTCTTGCCAAGTTACCCAACTGGTCTCAAACCTGCAGACTCAGGCAATCCACTCACCTCGACCTCCCAAAGTGCTGGAATTACAGGCTGAGCCACCGAGCCCAGCTGGTTTTGCCCACTTTTTAATGGGCTATTTTCTTTTTTCCTTTCAGCACATTTGAGTTCCTTTGTAGATCCTAGATGTTAGGCTGTCAGATATACAGTTGGCAAATATTTTTTCCCATCCTGTAGGCTAAGGCAGCCTTTCTTAAGTGCTGGCTTGCTCCCTGCCTTTCAGAAACCAGACAGACTCCACATCTTATCTTTGGGACAAGTGGCTTCAGTGGAAAGGAAGTGTATCCTGACTGCCCCTAACTGGTCCTGTCCATAATATCCATGAAGAAAGAAGGTCCTGTGCCTGCATACTAGCCTTCCATAGTTTGAGTTCCATTTCCCCTCCCTCACTTTTCCAAAATATCCTGTATCTATGACTTGACCTCATCTTAGAAGTTCCCCTTCTCAGCGCATCATTTGCCATAGGTTGCCAGTTTTTGGAAGTCCCTCAAAGAATATACTCAAAGAAGTTGTCCCAAGCATGTTAAAAGTAGGCATGGGGTGACATTTTTGGTCATGGACAGCTGTGTACAGCTGGATTTTGGAGGAGGGTGTGGAGAAATGGGGTGAAACTGAATTGAAAGTACACCTACATGTGGGTTCCGTCTCCTTTTATATCTCAATGCCAGTATGACTAGACTCCTTTAAAAACCAAAGGAAAACTTAAAACATAACAAAGTTTGAAGTATCAAGACCAGCAGCTAGGTTTATTTTGCTGATTGACTTGCTTTTCAGGAAGTAAGCTGAATGGTTAAGTGTGAGGAGGTTATGATAAAAATAGCCTGGTTTAGCTCATAACTCCACTTACTACTTACTACTGTGAGACATTGTGCTTATCACTGAGCTTCTCTAGGCCTTGACTTCCTCATCTGTAGGGTGCTGACAATTTCATACTGTGTTTACTTTGTAGGGTTATTGTAAGTATTAAGTGATGTAAGGATTAAGTGATTACAAGGATCAAGTGATTAAATGCTCAATAAATGTTAGCTATTAATTCTTAACCCATATTTCTTAAGACCTAACTTTTGGATATGAAGAAGATGGTGGAGCCATGGCTCATACCTATAATCCCAGCACTTTGAAAGGCAGAGGTGAGAGGATTGCTTGAGCAACTTGGCGAGACCTCATCTCTACAAAAAAATTAAAAAAATTAGCTGGGTGGGATGGTGCTTGTCTATAGTCCCAGCTACTTGTAAGGCTGAGGCAGAAGGATGACCTTCTGCACTCCAGCCTGGGTGACAGAATAAAACTTCAACTCAAAAAAAAAAAAAAAAGGGATGGTGTTCTGGAATCTGGTAGCTTACGATTGTGGTTCTGACTGGGTTGGGAAGACAGAATTTGCATGTGAGGCCCCGGGCTTTGAGAGTTCTCAAAATTAAGAGTTGCATTGGGAGAGACAGTCTAAGATCAACTTCCATTTCTCTTAATGTTTGACCCAAGGCCCTGGAGGAAACCTCAGCCTCAGGCTGTGCCTGTGTACTTGATTGTGACTGAGATATCTTTCCTGCAGAAGTGGAGCCATCAATAGCTCCTTTTAAGGTCCTGCCTCCTCACCTTGCTGGCTTGCTGGCAGGACTGGGCTGCCTCTGTGGGGGCTGTTCCCCTGCTGTCTTCTGCTGGCTCACCTGGCCAGGCTCAAGGTGCGTCCTGCCTCTCTGGAGTTTCTTCTCTTAGAGACTTGAATGATCCAGCCCAGAGTAATGGCCACACTAATTGGCAGGCATTAGAAGACTTCAGAATTGTTAAGTTTCCAGGCTCTGGGCAGTATCTGCTGACATCTATTCTTATTGACCATTTTGGGAGAGAAGAACCCAAGAGCCATGGTGAATGTCTGTCTCATACCAGAGAAAGAGGAGTTGAGGCAACAAAGTCTTTGGTGGTACTAAAAGGGTAGAGAGCAGGCCCCGGGCAGAACTACTTCAAAAGGAGGGAAGGTAAGAGAAAGATTTTCCTTTTCATGTAGGAAAGGTGGTTGTAGTCAGTTCTTCTTTACTGCCTCAGACAGCAAGATGAGAGACAAGGCCTGAGGCAGCAGATGGGAAGAGGGATTATGTCAGAGGTAAAAAAAGTGTAGGTTCAGTCTGCACAGTGACCTCTGTGGACATTTGAACATGTGCTGGCCATTTCATCAGCGAGGGAGCACACCTTGGTACCTGTTTGTCTGATGGATTTGAATGGGACGAATGGGAAATGGGTTTTGGAGAGATCGTAGGCTCTCTTTCCCAGAGGTTCTTCTCTAGTCAATGCCATGGACTCACATCTGAGCCCTGTGTAGAAATTGAAGGAGCTGTTTTCATGAGAGCTTTGTATGACATATGCAGACAGTATCATCTGATCTTGTGAACACAGAGTGGGGAAGATGAACTTACCTTCCATCAGGTCTTGATTCTGGTGTGACTCCAAGACTCCAAGAACTCAGGCTGCCTGGTCCTTGGAGCATTGAGTATTTGAACACCCTAATCCCAGCACCTATGGTCAGAAGCTGATGTTCTCACAGAGAACACCTCAGGTACCCTCCAACATGTGTTTTACATACATGTCCTCCACATGAAGACTACTTTCCAAACTCTCCCTTTCCTCTCTTGCCTTCCTTTAGCTCTACAAGTCCAGCTTTTACCCATCCTTTAAGGCCTTTCAAGGTCAAGTCTACAGCTGAAATTCTTCCCTTCCTCTTCTCTTCTTGCACGGCACTTTCTGACAAAGTAATGCTTTCCCTTCACTCTAATTCCCATGAAGACAGAGATTCTGCCTGTCTCATTCACATTCATTGCATGCCTGCACAGGGTAGGTACTCAATAAATATTTGTTAAACTATGAAACACTACCTCACATATTGTGAGTGTATATGAAGGGGGCTCAGAATAATAAGTGAGAAAGCTTGGAAGGTTGGCTGGGTGGGCTTAATGTCATGCTAGAAACTTAGGATTTTATTTAGTAGTCTATGGGCAGCCATTGGGTTATCCTGAGCAAGGAAAGTAACTTGATCAAATCTTTCCTGTCTCTGACTGAGGTCACTTAGCAGTACTGGTGCTAGGCAGGGCTGTCAGCCATGATTATTTCAATATGTTCTCTTCCTGGCCTTCTCATGGGAGCAGTCATAATTTTATTTTTACCCACATCTCTGTTTTGGGTGTATGTCAGATTAGCAGCTCTGTGCCTCCAGTTGGAAGAGGACTTCTGTTTCAAAGTGCTGTATGGGTGGAGTCTTTCTGCCATTGTCCAAGGCCTGCTGCCCCTCCTGAGTGTCGACCTTGACTGTAGAGGGTGTGTCCCTTGATTTACTGCTGTCTGCTTCCCCTACTGTTTTCAGATTCCTCCTGGTATTTCTGAATGCCCAGAGTTCCTGCAGTGAGGTTGAACAAGGGCAACTTGTGGTTTGGGTGTTAGCTAGGGGCTCAACTAATAAATTCACAGCCAGTTACCTTAAGAACGTAGATATTTGCTTCAGCCAGATTTACTTACATTTTATGATAAATACCAGAAGCTTCATTAATTTAAATTGGTTTTCAGAAACAGACCTTGGTTCCAGGAACATTTCTCACTGTGGAAGACAGGATAGTCAACAAAATGGGGATGCATTTTAAAAGATAAGATCTATTTATCAGGGTATGGTCTATAAAAAAATCAAATTTGGTTACCTAAAACGTCTGTATCCAAATGAAGGGTATGATGCAGATTTAACTTACAGTGACGGTGATGTTTGAGAATATCATTGTGGTGCTGTTATCTTAGTTGACCTGGATACTATATTCATGAGGCCAAGTCTATGGCCCAGCTTTCCTTCTTCTGGTGGATAGATAACGTCTCTCTGGTCATGGTTAGAGACCACTCTTCTGTTCTAGCTGATAGTCTTAGCATTTTATTAGTCATGCAAAGACCAGCAAAAAGAGTATAGACAGAGAGCAAAAATCTAGTCCTTTTACTGGAAAAGGACCTAGAGAATATTGCCTATTGATAATGGTTGTATTGCAATTTTGCTTTTTTGACATTGAGTACTTCCTATGTACCAGGAACTGTCCTAGGTGCTTATCTCAACCCTCACAATAGTATAGATCCTATTTTACAGATCAGGAAACAAAGGCTTAAAGAAGTTAAGTGACTTGTTGAATAATGTATAAGGTATGTATAATGGTATATATAATTAGGATTCTAATCTAGCTTTTCTTGTTTCAAACCTGTGTCCTTATCCCTTCTCCTCTTGGAAACTGTGATGAGAATTCAGTAGCTCCCCCTCATCTGAGGGAGGTAAATTCCAAGACCCCCCTCCCCACTGAATGCCTGAAACTGAAGCTAGTACATAACTTTATATATAATTTGTTTTTCCTATAGCTACATATCTATGATAAAGTTTAATTTATGAATTAAGTACAGTAAGAGATGAATGACAACTAATAATAAAATAGGACAAGCAATATACTATAATAAAAGTTACGTGAAAGTGGTATGTCTCTCTTTCTCAAAATATCTTATTGTACTATACCATGGATAACTGAAACCATGGAAAGTTTGGATAAAGGGGGACTACTGTACCTATATCCTAGGTTCTTGGAAGCAGAGTCAGATGTTGGACTGTTCAGTAACATTTTGGGTTCTCCTTTGTCCACCAAAGTATATTTGGCTGTGACCTTAGGTCTCTTCTTGTGTTGAAGCAGTGTTACCTCTATCCCATTTAAAGCCCAAATTAACATCTGCTCATCACCAAGTGGATCCCTGGAGACCTGTCTTTGTCTTCTAGCCCTCAGCCCTTGTCAAATTGGGGATGTGGCAGATGGAAGATCAAGTGACAGATGGAAGGTCAAATTTCAGACGTTGCAGGCTTCATTCTGATCTGCAGCAGCTCAGAGGGAGAGAAGGGGGGCTGACTGGTGTGTGGACAAGTGTATTGTTGACCTGCTGTCTACCTGGGGCTCTGCACTAGAAATATCTTTTATGGAAAACAAAACAAAACAAAAAGACAGTGAACATCTGGTGGGGGGAGGTCAGCAAATTATTTCATATTTTAATGACTCAAACATTTATTAAGAATCCTCTCTGGGAAATTGTTGTGTTTTGAAAGATGCCTAGAAAGTGCTTATTGCCCCAAACCATCCTGACCCTGGTAGTACCTTGACACCTCAAACAGTTCATTCATTCCTTTTGGCTAATATCACTCAGCTGGTACTTTGCTAAAATAATGCACCCTTGTGCTAATTTAAGATTCTTCCGGAAGAAGTAGAGGAACACTATGGCAGTGTGTGGTAGTGGGGAGGGAATGAGGTGGGTGGTGTTTAGAGTGAATGGCATGACTCAGACTTGGTGAGAGATATTCTGGGATGGCTTCCTGAAGAAGTGCTTAACATGGTATGATGGCCAAGAGGGCTGTTGACACCATTTTTTTCAGGAGCTGTGGATTGGGACATTCACCAAGTTATTAAACATTAGCTTTAGTTTCTCAGATAATGGAATTAGCTCTAGTAGTACAAGGTGCAAAGCCATTATTAGCTTATAAACCTTTATAATTACTTTTCAGAAGCCATTTTTGCTTTAATATAGTAAATCTTTCTCACAGTACCAGGGATTTAAAAAATTTAGAAGTGACATTTAATTAATATTAAAGGTAAAATCTGTTTGTGTATCACGCTGTCTTGGGAATCCATTTATTCCACTCTTCCAGACCCATTCTGCCTCCTCTTGGGGGGGTGCAGGCAAAGGAGAGTGCCTTCCCTCAGGATGATTGCTAAACTTTCCAGCCCCCAGAAACATTTCACAACAATGCAGGAGGCACTTCCATCTGTGCCAGGGCCAGATTTCAGGGAAGCCAAGTGGTGGGATCTCAGCTAGGGGACAGGACAGAGGGACCACAGATGGCAGATGTCTCTGGCTGCCACTTGATGGGGGCTGTTCTTGGGGCTGAGAGGGCGGGGGTGGCTTAGACTATACTCCCTGTGAAGTAAACAGGGAATGCTTTTCTTAGGATCTAGGGAAGCTTTAGCAGCAGAGTGAGGATTATGCCATCTCTGTGGGAGAGAGAGTTTCTTCAGGAGGCTGCAAAGATGTATGTAAATGGGAATAGTTTGAAAGTACAGCATACACATCCAGCCACAGAAACCCCCTGCCCCCAACATAGGGCCCTGGTTATGAAGACTTCTGTACATCTGTATATGGGAGTAATGGGAAGTGTTCACTTAGGCCACATGTAGAGGAGTCAGGCAGTGAGACCTAAATAGTTATTGAACTCTAATAAAAGTTAAAAAAAAATTCTCATATTTTATAATAACTATGTCTTATGTGAACATTATCATATACCAGATTTGTTCTAAACACTGGAAACTCATCTTCACATTTAATTGTCTCAGTCTTAGATATAGTTATCATTCTTTATGGTTTAGAAAGCACGTCATCTCACTTGAGTCTTCTGACAATATATATTAACCCCATATAGGAGACAGCCGAATAAGTGACTGTCTTGAGACTATATACCCATGGAGTAGTGCCATTGGAACTTGAACTCAGAGGTCTTTATTCCAATACTAGAAGAAAGAGAGTCCACCTCTCTTTCTTCTCCCCCCGCCCTCCTCCTACCTTGTTCTACAGAGAGTTTCTCTGGGGTTCTGTGCCTGGAAGAGGTGTCTGAGCAGGGAATGTTTTAAAAATGTGTATAGGGTGAGTTATAAAAGATGAGAGGCAGCAGGGAGTGGAGACTGGCTGGCGGAGCCCTGGGGGATGTGTCAGCAACAGTGCAACTGTGGTACAGGCTCCTCATTAAGAGGAAGATGGAAAGGAAAAACCCCCACTTTGGAGAAGAATGAGGCTGTTCCCAACATCTTCACATCTGTGAGGGGACTGATGAGTTTTCAGACCCAAGAAGATATTAAAATAAATATTTAATTGGAACAAATTTTGTTGTGAATCATTAAGATAAACATAAAGCTCATGAATAAGTTTTCTCTTATTTCTCTAAATCTCAGTGAAATATTTATTGAGGGAAGCAAAGTCAGCTCACTGCTTTGCATGACTAAATGTCATTGCTGACTTCCAAGACCAGTTTCCTCAGGATCTGTCCTAGATCACAAGGATAAGGAAGAGGGCAGGACTATTTCCAGGTTGACCCACCATGTGCAGAGATCATCAGATCATTTAGAACTGGTAAGACTGAAGCACAGTCTAGCATTGTGTCTGGGATAGAAAAGGGTATTTCATTTTTGGTCGTTTAATGTTGATTTGGAAAATCCTGGGGTACTTTCTAATTTGGGGAGTGGGGAGGGTGGCCTTCAGGGTAAGTCTGAATTTTCAGGTAGTAGACCCTGAGGTATCCTTTGAAGATGTCTAGAACTTAGAACTCTGTGATTCAGGGTAATGCCTTTGTAAGTGACACACAGATGTCCTGGTGCCATTCCTAGTTGCTGACTGGGTATGTTTTGCCAATGCTAATGATGAGCTCACCAGTGGTACAGATGGTGGACTCGCAGATACCGGTGAGGATTGGGAGAATAATACCAATCCACTTGCTCTCACCTAGGGCAGTAGAGGATATTGGCCCATTTCCCTACAGAGATCAGCTTTAGCTCATGGACTTTCTTAGCTGTGGCTTGTCAGAGCAAAGGAGGCTATTCCAGAGGACAGATTTCAAGAGGCTGAACCAAAAGACGGCAAGTGTGGATAAATGGGGTGATGAGGATACCCAGGGTTTCTGGCCTTCCTGGGCTGGTTTTGGCTGTGCCTATATCCCTGGCAGGGTGGGTGGCTCTGATTTCTGGCTTCATGGTCTTTTGGCAGGCAGATGCCATGTGGATCACAGTATGGATGTTTCCATTGGTAGTTTTGCTCTTCAAAATAAGGCTTGCTGCTCTAATTCCATTCTTGCTTTCTTCTTGCAATGTGCAGGTTGGTTTAGGTCAGTTTCCATAAAGGAAATACAACTTTATTCCTCTTTCACAAACACAGTGCACTGATCATAAAGAAAGCTTAGCCTGCTTGTTGGGGAAACTGTCACTTAGGACTGACCATGTTGTTTTCCTTGGCCTTAGGTTTTCCATTTTCTAAATCTGAAGTGTGACTAACAGTATAAGTGTGGAAGAGGAACTCCCATTTCTAGCAGAATTACTGAATTCAACTGTGGAAGAGGAACTCCTATTTCTAGCAGAATTACTGAATTCAACTAAATATGTACTGAGAATGAGCCATGTGTCCAGAACTGTGTTGGATGTTCTAGAAGATACAGAAATGTGAACAGAGAAATCCTTGCCTTTGAAGAAACTGACAATCTAGATAGGACAATTACTTACATACATATGTATATATGTGTGTGTGTGTACATATATGTATGTATATATGTGTGTATGTATTTATTTTTTCCACATAATTATATAATTATTCAATAATTATTTACTCAACACCTTCTCTTAGCAGACTATAAAAGAAATCAGAAATGCTTTACCCTCAAGCTGCTTAAAAAGACATGTTAATAATTATTTTGTAAAATGGAGAGTAATATAAGCTCCAGGAAAATGTTATCTGTGAAAAACTATTTGATGCAGTAGTATAAACACTGCTTCTATTGGTAGATCAGTGGATGGAGCCACTAGACAGATTTTGACGGTTTAATATTGTTCTATCTCCAGTATCTAGCACAATTTCTGGTACACAGTAAATGCTGAATAAATAGATGTTAAATTAATGAATGAATTTTTGTAGGCTGCAGTGATCAGAGAAAGCCTCACGGAAGAAGTGAGTTAGATATTTAAAACATGATAGAATCTGGAGGACAGTAGAGGGGGCATTTCAAGTTTTGCAGGGGAGATCACTGCCACCTCCACAACACTCTGATATTTATTTCTCTTTCATATTTGTAAAATATTGCACTAGTCACCCATGAGCACTCAGCTATTTCTTACCTCCTTTATCAGACTATTAGGGAAGGCTTGACTCTGGGGCCTGTGGCGCCTGGTTATATGATAAAGTGCAAGAAATGGTGATTTATTTCTACTTGAAGCATTTTTATAGTTTGGGGTTGCCTTTGGAGTCCTGTTGAAAGAGTCTGTGAATTGGGATTCTCTATAAGGCCATTAATTATTGAATTTGCTTTGTTGTAAAACAAAGAAGTTGCTTATAGGTGTCAGCTGTTGAAGATGCGAGAGACTTAGTATCAGTATGAGTGCTCCTCCTAATCACAGACAGACCTGTTAACAGACACTCAGAAAAGAAGACCTGACACTGTGAGCACTTTGCTGCAGGGAAGATGGGCAATGGCTTCAGATGTCACATAGCATCTTTCTCCCCTTTGTCTTCTGGGTGCTCTTTGTTGGGCAATCAGAGATTTTAGTTATAACTCTAAAAACAAATCCCAGTGAGAGAATTCTGGGCTTTTCATTTGCCAAATGGTGAGTTAAGTGGTACCAAGGAGTTTGGCTGCAGTGGTTGTGATGAAATTTCTGCTGGTGGTGCTAAAGAGAAAGAGAGAAAAATCCTGGCTGTCATGGGAGGGATTTGCTTTCTGGGCAGTGGGGCTGGATGTACCAAGACAGCCCGCAGTGCTGGTTGAGGCTCCATATACTCTGCTGCTGTGATTGTGTCCTTCAACAGACTCTGAGGTCCGATCTATTCTCATGTCTGGGGATGCACAAGGCCAGGCTGCAGAAGCCTTCTTGGTGGGCGTCTATATAATGATATGCCTGGAAGCCTGACCTCTGAGTGTACAGGCATACTTTATTGTGATTCACAGATACTGTTTTGTTTTTTTTTTAACACATTGAAGGTTTGTGGTAGTCCTGCATTGAGTAAGTCTATCGACATCATTTACCCAACAGCATGTGTTCACTTCAGGTCTCTGTGTTACGTTTTGGTAATTCTTGCAATATTTCAAACCTTTTCATCATTATTATATTTATTATGGTGATGTGTGTTCAGTGATCCTTGATGTTACTGTTATAATTGTTTTGGAGCACCACAAATCATGCCTGGATAGGATGGCAAATTTAATTGATAAGTATTGTGTGTGTTCTGACTACTCCATCGACCAGCTGTTTTTTCATCTTTTCCCATTCCTCACGCCTTCCTATTTCCTGAGACCCAACAATGTTGAAATTAGGACAGCGAGTAACCTTACAATGGCCTCTAAGTGTTCAAGTAAAAGGAAGAGTCACACATTCCTCACTTTAAATAAAAATCTAGAAATGATGAAGCTTAGTGAGGAAGACATGTCAAAAGTCAAGATAGGCTAAAAGTAGGACTCGAGTCAAACTGTTAGCCAAGTTGTGAATGCAAAAGGAAGGTTCTTGAAGGAAATTTAAAGTGTTATTCCAATGAAGGAAAATGACCTTACTGGTGAAAGGAGAAAGTTGTAGTTGTCTGGATAGAAGATCAAATTAGTCACAACATTCCCTTAAGTCAATGCTCAATCCAGAGCAAAGTCCTAATTCCCTTCAATATTATGAAGGTTGAAAGAGGGGAGGAAGAAAAGTTTGAAGCTAGTAGAAGTTAGTTCATGAGGTTGAAGGAAAGCAGTCTCTATAACATAAAAGTGCAAGAGGAAGCAGCAAGTGCTGGTGTGGAAACTGCAGCAAGCTATCAGAAGATCTTGTTAAGATCACTGATGAAGGTAATTACACTAAACAGATGTTCAATGCCGATGAAACAGCATTATATTGGTAAAAGATGTTATCTAGGACTTTCATGTTAGAGAGAAGTCAGTATCTAGCTTCACAGCTTCAAGGGACAGGCTGATGCTCTTGTTAGGGGATAATGCTGCTGGTGACCTTAAGTTGAAGTTAGTGATTATCAGTCTAAAAACCCTGAACTCAACAAAACATGGATGGCATCACAATCTGTTTACAGTATGGCTTGCTGAATATTTTAAGCCTACTGTTGAGACCTATGGCTCAGAAAAAAAGATTGTTGCTTATTGACAATGCACCTAGTCACCCAAGCACTCCAATGGAGATGTACAAGGAGATGAATGTTGTTTTTATGCCTGTTAACACAACATCCATTCTGTGGTTTGTGGATCAAGGACTAATTTTGACTTTCAAGTCTTATATTTAAGAAACACATTTTCTAAGGCTATAGCTGCCAGAGATGGTGATTCCTCTGACAGATCTGGGCAAAGTAAGTTGAAAACCTTCTAGAAAGGAGTCACTATTTTAGATGCCATCAAGAACATTAGTGATTTATGGGAGAAGGTCAAAATACCAACATTAACCAGAGTTTAGAGGAAGTTGATTCCAACTCTCATTAATGACTCAGGAGGGTTCAAGATTTAATGGAGAATGTAAACATAGATATGGTGGAAATAACAACAAAACTAGAAGAACCTGAAGATGGGACTGAATTGTTGCAATCTCATGTTAAACTTGAGCAGTTGAGAAGTTGCTTCTTGGGGATGAGCAAAGAAAGTGGTGTCTTAAGCCAGGCTCGGTGGCTCAACCTGTAATCCTGCGCCTTGGGAGGCTGAGATGAGTGGAATTGCCTGAGCCCGCGGGTTCGAGACCCACCTGGGCAACTTGGTGAGACCTCATCTCTACAATAAATCAAAAAATTAGTCGGGTGTGGTAGCGCGCGCCTATAGTTCCAGCTATTTGGAAGACTGAGGCGGGAGGATGACCAGACCCCAGCAGGTCGAGGCTGCGGTGGCCGGGAGCGTGCCACTGCACTCCAGTCTGGGCGACAGAGTGAGACGCCAACTCAAAAAAAAAAAAAAAAAAAGTGGTGTCTTGAGATGAACTGTACTCCTGGTGAAGATGCTGTGAACGTTTTTTGAAATGACAACAAAGAATTTGGAATATTCCATAAGCTTAGTATCAAATGCAGCTATTGAGTTTGTGGACATTGACTCCAATTTTGAAAGATGTTCTACTGTGGGTAGAATGCTATTAAACAGCATTACATAGTACAGAGAAAGCTTTTATGAAAGTAAGAGTCAGCTGATGTGGCAAACATCATTGTTGTCTTATTTTAATAAATTGTCACAGCCACCCCAACCTTCAACAAACACCCCTGATCAGTCAGCAGCCATCCACATCGAGGCAAGATCCTCCACCAGGAAAAATATTACAAATAATTAAAGGCTCAGATGATTGTTAGCATTTTGTATCTATAAAATACTTTTAATTAAAATATGTTCATTGCTTTTTAGACATGCTATTTCACACTTAATAAACTACAATATAGTGTGCACATAACTTTTATATGCACTGTGAAACTAAACAATTCATGTGATTCATTTTATTGTGGTGGTCTGGAACCAAACCCTCGATATCTCCAAGGTATTCCTATATATGGTAATGCTTTGGAGAGAGTCTGTGTTTAACATTATAGGGACAAGGGCACGTTCAGTGACATTTAAACCAGATCTTGCTGAGCCTGCAGAGGAAATACAACCCTAGTTCAGAAGCCGGAGTGTAAAGAGACGTGGTCTTTCTACCACCACAACAGAAACAGGGTGCTTTACCATTGCTAAAAGATTTTCACGTAGGTTATCTCATTTGGAATCCATAATAGAATTCTGATGAATAGGTAAAGCAAGGATTATCATCACCTTTTTATAGATGAGGAAACCAAATCTCAAATGGGTGAAGCAATTTGCCTAAGGCTGCCCAGCTAACAATGAGCCTTAAATCTAGGATCTTGGATTGTGAGTCTCTGCTTGGTTCTTTTATGTTGTCAGTTCCTAATCATAAGAACTGACAAACACACATGACATGACTCAAAGTTGCCAATATTATGATGACAGGAGTGTTTGATGGTAAGGAGGCACAGGGTCAGAGACAGTGTAATGAGTAAGCAAGCCTCCAGGAGCTGGTGACCTTGAGCTGTCTTACAGAAAGGAAGCTGTGTTGTGTGTGCTCTGCCTGGCAGTGCCAATCATCTTATTCCCAGCGTTTCAAGAGAGGCTGGGGGGAGTCCAGAGGAAACACAAACACTTCATTTTAACTTACAACATAATCCCCCTTTCTTAGAAATGCTTTCAACACACTGCCCACAAAAAACAAAATGACTTGAAGTGAATTTCTTCCACGCTTTGCCTTTAATTCCCCTGTGAGCAGGGAAACACTTAGAAGAATAATAAAGAAATGTCAAGAGCCTGAATGATTCACATTTAGGCCATCATCTACTCTGGTTAACTAGAACTGGGCTGTCCTGATCAGGTGTTTCTTCTTTGAGCAGGATTGGCCCCCTGAGTTAGAGGCCCCATCTTGATTTGGGTCCTGACTCTGGAAGGCATGTGTGGAGGAAATGATTCTACCAGCTTGTACCCCAAAACCTCAACAGCTCACCTACCAACATTCCCTTCTGACTCTAGGTTGCCTTTCAGCAATGTCTCTTCTACCTTCATGGTTTACTTGGTGTTCACTACAGAAATGTCAAATAAAAGAGGGTCGTGGTTTGGGGCATTTCTGGCTAAGAATTAGGAAAGATTTCCTCACTTTTGCAAGACCGCAGATGAATTTGATTCTTTTTTTTTTCTCTCCCTATTAAAAAAAAGTAAATCACAAGTGAAAATTTCCAAACTTGAAAAGATAGACATCAGTCAGAAGGATTTTAAAGTAAGATTCCTTTGTTTTTTTCCTCAAAATTATGGTAAGAAATACCTGAAACCCAATATTAGTCCAACTGTTTTCTTAGCTACTGTTGGTGAAGTTTCTCTCCTTCAGTCATTGAACTGTTTACAAAATCTGAGCAAATACGTAAGGTCCCTTCCTGCTCCCTACCACTGCTTCAATTTAAGAGAGGTGTTCTCAGAACATCCCCTGGCTACTCCTCCCCTGTGAGATGATTTGCCTCCCTGTTTTACACCAAGATGATGGACAAAGATGACATCCAATCATAACTTTCCCTTTCTAATTTGGGGCACAAGGCTAGATTTTTCTATGAGAGATTATACAAAGTCTCACGTTTTCAAGGATTTCTCATGATGTACACAAGATATAAAGGCTATTCGTTTGCTATAACTAATGTAAATTTTCTTGTGGAAATGGATTGTTCCAAGTCCTGCTGTACCATGCTGTCCAAGTGACAGTTTCATCTACTCCATATGGTCACAGATGAAGGAATCGTTGCCACATGGCAAATGGCCAAGAAAGCCCCCACCCCACTTCTGCAGGATTGTCCAAGAGTGCCTGGCACATTCCACCTCTCAATTATTCCCATCGATTGTGAACAGATGGGCACAATAATCTTTAAGTCATAGTAAAGTGACTTGTAGTTGGCCATAATTCAAGCAAAATGAAAGAAGGTGTTGTTGTCTATCTGTCTTAACTACAATATAGAATTCACAAAATAATGACCTCTGGTTCAATAATGACAAGAAGTTAAGGCTGTCAGGATGGGCACTTTTATGGCAAGGCAGCTCAGAGATCACCATTCACAAGTTTCAAACTGGTTGCAGATTTGTGGGCTAGACTCACCCTGTTGTTGGCTTCTTTTAATTTGCAACTCTATGGCTTCTCTCCATATAGCATCAACTTGTTAAATATCTGATAAGATTTTTCTATCTCAATTTGATACAGATTAGGGTTATCTACCAGTTCAGGAAGGCTCCAATTTATTCTAAATAGACAGAACTGAGAATAAAATTCTGAACCTTAAAGTGTCTCTGACACAGTTATGCAGAGTGATGTTTTTTCCTAATCCTACACTCCAATATGTACTTATGTTTCTAAACTAGGCTAATAGCATTCCATGTTACTTCTTTCCCAATCTGACCCCAAACTCACCTCCTCCAGGAAGTCTGATTTGCTTGATATTATTCACTTTGACCACAGAGTTCTAGATTAGTAGAATCTTAGTTATGGACGAGATCTTAGAGTCCATTTAGTCTAACTTTCCACTTGAGGTGGAAATTGCCTCTAGATGATCTCTGAGTTGTGGTTCATATCTTCAGTGACAAGATGCTCATGACTCCACAAGACAACTCATTTTATTGTTGGACAAATCTAATTGTTAGTAAATCATTTTATGTAATTGAAATCTGACTTTCTCTAAATTAGGCATGTTGATCTTAGTTCAACTCTCTAGAGTAATGCAAAGCTGTATGATTTCATTTCTACTTGAAGTCCTTCAGATAATTGAGGACAGAAGTTATTACTATCACATAGTCTTTTTGGCAATGCATTATACTTTTTGGTTGATCCTTGTGTCTTCTTAATTTTTTTCTTCCTCTTATGCTTCATTTATTCTATTACTCTTATTTCACAGTCTTCTAGGCTAAACCTCTCCATTATTTTGTATCCCTTAAGAAACCATGTTACCGTATGTTTTGAGTTACTCAGTTATTCTCTGTCTCCATTCAAGAATCCCCTCAATATTTATTAAGTGCTTTTGTGTGTGGCAGGTCAATGGTAGGTGCTAAGGACATACAATGACTAAGACCAGTTGTCTGCCTTCAAGAGGCACTTGATGATATGTCACACTCTAACTTTTCTTAAGGTATTAATTATACCCATAGTCACATTTATCAATGAAATATCAGCTCATGAACAGAGGAAATCAGAAGACTGGGATGTTGAGACATAGATGCCTTCAACTAATGTAATACTTTTTAAAAAATCTGGTGACTGCTCCTTGCCCCTCTCTCCACTTATTCCTTTTTGTGTATTAAAACATGTTTGTACCTGAAAAATACAGATTTTCTATAGAGATTATTTAGATAACAAACACCAGTGAAGACAGAAGCCTGAGGTGAAATAAACTTTTGGGCCAAGAATAAAAGTCTCAGCTCAATCCCATTTTACTGATTCAAAGGTGGTAGTTTTAATTTTGCCCCATCCAGAGGGTAGGTGTTCCCTCTGAGTTGATAATATAGGCAAGCAGAAAAAATAAATTACAAATAAAACTAAGTAACAAGAAGTAGATGGCCCCTCACAATGGAATAAGACTACAGAGACCTGCAAACCCTTGACTTAGGCCCCTGGAGAAGAAGTGACCTTAATGCAGGGGAACATTGTATTTAAGAACTGTCTGCCTGTGAGTAGCTCTGGTATGGTGTTAAGGTATTCCTATATGCTTCTTACTCAGATGCTTTCTATGCCTTTTTCAACTGGCCCTGAAGGGTTCTGGGGTCTGAAGTCATCCCATGGGTCTGACCCTCATGTGCCTGTTTTTTTCTCCTCTCCCACTCCGCAGTGTTAGCTGCCCTATTGACTTGGTTACACCACAGAAACGTAAGCAGCTTTCCAATCTGGAAAAAATCATGGAGTGGTCTCAGTTATTTACAAGTGACATCTGGAGAGCCAAGCCAGAAACGGTGAACTGTGAAATAGAGAACATAGAGGCTGATGAGCAAAACTGTGCACAGCCTCATTCAGCATATGTGTGTGAGGGTGTTCCTAAGAAAGTTCCTAAAAATCGCATTGTGCTTGGGCAGCTTTCACTTGAATGAAGGAGTCCAGCCATACTCAGGAGCATTAACTGAATGGTGCTTCAGGTTCATCGTATCATAGAAAGCCACTTAGATAGGCTTGTCCTGTCTGTTTATCTCAAGGATCCCATGTTTTTACTCTTGTCTTTTGCTCTGCTAGAGATCAAAGCACTCTCCACCTCTGCTTTGCTGTTTTGCCTTGTCTTATCTGATTTGAGGGCCAGCTCAAGGCCCATCCACAATGACTTTTCCTCTACATTGGGTGATCACCAGAGATATATTCTTTAAGCTTGGTATGTTCTGTAAGGACAGAGAATATGTCTTGTCTCAGGCACTGCACTGGTGGTTAGGTGCGGGATATGATGCTCTGTTTCAATCATTTGGATGATGGCACCAAGAGAGAGTAGCTGGGGAGAGAGAAGGTGATGGTGGGTAGAGGTTGGAGAAGGAAAGGATCAGGTAGAGCTTGGTCTTCTGTTCTAAAGAAGACCAGAGATTGTAAAGATTATTTTACCTTCAACTATCCCTTCACTCTAGGGCAGAGGTGTTTGTTCTCCCCTCTTCCATTTATATTCCTCAGGAAGTCTCTTTTAGGACTTGTTTTCCCTTCCAAGCCCAAGATCATCACTGATGTTTGTTTTAGCCTCATTTCATCTGTGAAAGAGTTTTGATGGGTAAAGTGAGAAGAAGACAGATGACAGCATTCCATGTGATTTATTCTGAGACCCTCCCTCTTCAAGGGAAGCCTTGTTGATTACCTTTTTGACTTCCATAATGTCCAGCTCAGTAACATAGAATATGTGCTTTATAAATGTGTGTTGATTGTCTGATGACTGAGCAACATTTGCCAAGCCATATAAAAACAAATGAAATGAGCAATAGCTCACTTATCTATCTATGGAGCAACCTTTACCATTCAGAACACAGAAATAACCTTTCTGCAGGAAGAAGTTCATGCATGATAAGATCAGAACTTATTGACTTATGATGGTATGAAAGTGAAAGTTCTCAATTGGGACATATTTAGTATTTCCTATGACAGAGATTAGAGGGAGGTGCTCTGGCCTTCCGATACCTTAGTGATGTCTACCCATGAAAGATGAGATGGTGAAATCCCTAGATATTTAATATAGGGGTGGAAAGCTATCTGCACATATCAGTGTAGTCTGCAATGGTTAGGTACCTTATTCTGTTCGAGAAGTAAAATTGTTAGATTTTTGTTTAAAGCTGCTTAAATACTAAAGTCAGTTATCTAGAAACATGCCTAGGGTACCTTGTCTCATAGTGATACTTTAAAAAGGAATTTTTACCAATAATACCAAGTTTTGGTGAGGATGTGGAGCTCCTGAAACTTGCTTTGCTTGTTGAAGTGTATGTTGATAAAATCACTTTGAAAGAAACTTAGGTAATATCTTAATTACCTAAAAAATTAGGTAATAATTATGTATACCCCATGACCCCACATTGCTATGCCTGGATATACCCAATAGATATGAGTGTTTATATTCGTCAAAACATGTACATGAATATTTATAACATCTTTATTCATAACACTCCTAAACTGGAAACAGCCAAAATGTTGTTTCTGTCAACAGTGAATGGGTAAATGTGTTGTATACTGATGCAACAGAATGGTATAGGGCAAAGAGAAAGTGCGCACTCTTTGCACACTGACAGCATAGAGAGATCTTACAAACAGAAGGTTGAGCAAAGAAGTCAGACATAAGAGCATATATATTGTATTATCCCTTTTGTGTAAACACACAAGCCTAATGCATGGGGTAGTGGTCAGAATAATGACCATTCCTGACTGAAAGGGAGCATGAGGGAGCCTTTTGCAGTGTTCTAAATCTGGGTCTGGATGGTGGTTACATTTGTGTATTCAGCAAAAATTCACCCAGCTGTTTCCTTAAGATTTGTATACTTTACTGTATGCAAGTTATGCTTAATGAAAAAGCAAAGGAAAGGGAGGTATTACTGAAGTGTGATGATGAGTAATTTGCTACAGACCTGTGTCTTCTATTTGTCTCTTCTATTTGTCTGAAGGTTAATAGACAATATATCCTTATGGTTCTTGCCCCTGAAGTGTCTTATGAATTTTAGCTGCTTCTCCTGCTTCCAACTAGCTCTGGAAAGAGCTTGGGTCTTTCCCGAGCTCAGGAGGGCTCTGCTATAGTCTCTTGGCCCCAATTGCCAACTATTTACTTATGGGTGAGATTTTCAGGGAAGTATATGAAATAGACGTCTTAATTCCCCCTCTAACGTTGACCCCATAGAATTGGTGAGAATAAAATTAAATATGAACTATCAAAGAGTTTTGGGGGAAAAAGGGCCACCCAAACACCAAGAATTAATATTGTACTTGGATTTGATTAAATTGATAGCAGCTACTAATTTGAAGCATATAAGGTGTTGCTGACAAAGACCATGCTCTGATTTCAAATAATTAGGAAGTAATTTAGTTATCATTTTGGTACCTGGCCTAGGACTGTCAGTGGTATTCGTGACATTAGGGCGCAGGAATACATGAGGTACTTGTGTGTAGGAAAATATGATGATTCCAGAAGCAGCTACTAATTTGAAGCATATAAGGTGTTGCTGACAAAGACCATCCTCTGATTTCAAATAACTAGGAAGTGATTTAGTAATCAACCAGAGGCCTGCAGCACCCAGGTGATACACTGGTCAGCATTAGATATACAGAATGATGGTTGTTTTCAAGGTAATAATTAGCCCTTGGACTAATGTGGTCAAGTGAACAATCCTCTGTTTAGAACAATCTGGGTTTTGTTCTGCCTCTTCCATCAAATGATCATGTGATATGAGACAATTCCTTTGTTCTCTGGGCCTTAGTTTCCACCTGTATAATGAGAGATTAGATGATGTCTTAAGGTTCATCTCAGCTCTAACTTTCTATATGTCTCCCAACACAGCCAGTTCTCAATTCTTTCTATATGTGTAGGATATGGTTTTGTTTTTTTTTTAGTTGGAGTTGGTTTCCCAGGCTGATTGCAGTGGCAAATCAGTGAGCCTCGACCTCCTGGACTCAGGCGATCTTTCCAGCCTCCCAAGTAGCTAGAACTAGAGGTGTATGTCACTATGCCTGTCAAATTTTCTGATCTTTTTTTTTGTAGAGATGAGGTCTCACTATTTTGCTTAGACAGGCCTTAAACTCTTGGGCTCAAGCAATCTTCTCCCCTCAGCCACCCTAAGTGCTGGGATTGCAGGTATGAGCCACTACCCCTAGCCTGTTATGGTCAAGTTTAAATCCTGAACTGCCTTCTTTTCATGTGACTGTTTCCTACCACTCTTAGTTTTTGTGTTCAGGAAATGTAAATTCATTTTTGAATATATAGATCTTCAAGAACATAACTCTGCTGCCAAAAATCATGTTGCCTTCTAACAAACAATATCTATTATTCTGAATTATTGATTATTCATCATTTTGATGACCCAGTATCTTCTTCCACTATTAGTACATATGACTGAATGCGGCCTGAACAACACAACCACTTCCTTGTCCCTCCAGTCTTCCTCTAACTTATTGAAGCCCCAGCCTAACGTGCCTTGATGAGCTAAACACTGATGCTCAGTTTTTGGCCATGTTTTCCTAAGGGTTGTGAGGACATCTCAATCAGTGTGTCCAGAGCTTAGAGTCTGGTGCCTGCCCTAGGCAAAGAAACCCAGCGCGAGGGAGCCTTCAGCACTGGGAGGTGAGAGCTGCGGCACTGCACAACACATACTCCTGGGCGGCTTGCCTGGACTGAGCTTTTTAAAGCTGAATGAAAATGCACAGCCAAGAAGAAAATAATTTATCCTTCCCTGGCCGGCCCAGGCAGAGGTCTAATTTTTCACGTGGCAGGACTTATGGAAGGAAGGGGAGGGGTGATAGGGCCAGGAAAGGGTGACTTTGTGGTATCTGGGAAGGAACCCAGGGCCTTGTAGCTCAGAGAATAGGGAAAAGCTTCTTGGCACCTTTATTTTTCCTGCTCCTCCATGACTGTTTTGGTGGGGATTTTTTCTCCTGTCTCACACTACAAATTCTCCCTTGAAAGTTCTGTGGGTCAGAGGCAAGAACTAGGCCAGACCTTGGCCTGTGGAGACACCGATTCTCCCCTGGCAGCCCCTGACTCTTTGGGGTGTTGTCCTGGTTCTTGCTGATGGGGTGTTGTCTACATTCTTTTCTCTGAAGTCAAAGCCATCCTCCTTTCTGTCCCCTCTCCCACCCCCTTATTTAGTGTGGGAGTTTGGTTTCTGAGGTATCTAGTAGGTGATGGCTTGAATGACTGCTTCATTGACCGCTACCAAATGAGGGACACTTCCTTCGAAGCAGGCCTCAAGGGGAACTAATGCCAGAGATACCACATGGTTTCTGACTGATTATGGGAACTATAATAATATATATATAAGATTGTTGTTCAATCTATGATGCAGGGCTGTTTTTTTTATATTTTCTTTTTTTAATTATTATTATTTTTTCTTTTTAGAGACGGGGTCTCATTCTGTTGCCCAGGCTGGAGTGCGGTGGTGCAGTCATAGCTCAAAGTACCCTTGAACTCCTTGGCTAAAGTGATCCTTCTGTCTCAGCCTCCCAAGTAGCTGGGACAACAGGCATGCAACACCACGCCTGGCTTAATTTTTACTTAAAAAATTGTCCTTAATAGTGACAAAACTTCAAAATTGTTGTTCTTTGAATACTAATTTGGTTTCTGGAAACAGCCCAGGTTCATTTGGGGAAATCTGGGCAAGAGAGAACCAAATCTAGGCAAGTTGAGTAGTGTTTTAGTCAAAAAAACCTCCTCCTCTAAAATACAAGGTTTGCCTGTAAAGTAATGATACAATTTGCTTGTGTTTTATTTTAAAGTGGCAGACTGTTTTTTTAAACTGACAGGCTATTCTCAAAAGGAGACCAAAAATGTTTAGCAGCTGCTCAGATAAGCTTGGAGACCTAGGGGCAACTACCAAGGACAATCCCCCATCTCCAGATTCAACTCAGGAAGCCAAAGGGCACTCCTCTGTGGCACTGTGGGAACCCACCAGTGCACTGCTTGTGACTGCAGACCTACTCCTGTGCCTTAAGGGAATGGAGGGGGTAGATGAATTTGAGTGCTGTTGCCAAGTCTCCTTTAGTTCACATGTTACTGAGGAAGGAGACTAAATAATGAAAATTCTGCACCAGGGAGGACTTCCTGGTGCCCAGATTTCACCCTGAGCCAGTGCACTTGCCTGGAACCACAGGCAAAAAGAGTTTGAAAAGGGGCAAGAATAGGATAATGTGTTCCTAGTGTAACTCAAATGGCCTTTATCAAATTGTCTTAAAGAGATGCTCTCTGAAAGACTGGGGGGTGGGGGGTGGGTGGTCTGCACTGTGAGCTGCCTTCTGGGGACAATGACTCAAGAAACGGGAATTGCTGAGATGACTGCTGAAGGAAGTCTTGCCTCAAGCTGTGAGCAGCTATGAAGTTTTTCCTTGTTGAGGAGGGGTCCTTGATGATAGACTGATGTAGGGGGCATTCAGCAGGTCAAATGCTCAGCATTTGACCAAATCTGGGGAAAGGAGGCCAAATCTGGGGAAAGGAGGAACTAATGTAGACTGAGCATCTACTATCTACCAGGCATTTTCATATATCATCTCATGTAATTTCCAGTAGTCTTGCAAGGTAGATGTAAAATTGATCTACACACCTCATTTTACAGATGAGAAAATAGAGGCACAGATGATAAAGCCACTTACTCTGATCTCCTCACTGTAGTCCCCCTTCTCAGGTGTCTGCATTCCTTGTTCAGTCTTTGCACATTGCATGTTGCATTGCAATGACTTTCTCACTTCTAGAAGTTCTATTGGAATGTGGAATGGGGCTCAGGTGGGTATTATTTTAAAAGCCTCTCAGATTGTTTTAATGTACAGGCAGGGCTAAGAACGGTTGGTTTAGATTGTGAGTTTTTCATTTTTGTGCATCCCCAGGTCCTAAATCAGTGGTCCTCAAACATAAGCATGCATCAAAATCACACTTTGAAGGGTTTGTTAAAACGCAGGTTGTTGGCCCTACTCTCAGTTTCTGAATCAGTAGTTCTAAGGTAGACCTAAGAATTTGCCCTTCTCACAAGTTCCCAGGTGATGTTGATGCTGCTGGTCTGGAAACTTGATTACAAGAAACTCTGATCCCTTAGAACAAGAATAGGCACTTAGGAAATAATGAATAATTTTCACCACATTGCCACAGTCCTCCAGTGAGAGTTGAAATCAGGATTGAACCTTGGCCTACCAGGTACCAAAGCCCACCCTCTTACTATGGCACTAAGCTAGCTCTCTGGGAGCCTAAGCTGTGAAGTGGGGTGGGCTTGTGTCTACTTAACCTCTGGGAGGAGGGTAGAGTTTGTTGGTCTTTAGAATCTCCTTATGTAGAGACATAACCAGTTTCCTGCCAGGAAATCTAGTGGCTGTTAGAGGCCCAGATATTCTGGGTAGAGGTTCAAGGCAACCAGGAGATCCTGGAGTCCTAACCCAGAACACAGATTCCTGGTGCAGGGTGTGACCTGGGAAAAGATGATCATGGATATACATGCCCCAGTGTTTGTTACAAAGCTGGTGATGCTGCTCTTTAAAGTTACACCTTGTTTGTGCACCACAGGAAATTCAGGAGATGCTAGTGATGGAAACATGGTTGGGTGATGCCAGAAGTGGGAATGAGGCCCTGAGCCATCCTGGATATGTAGGGGACAGGGCTAATGGGATAGAGAGCTGTGAGAGTTTAGGCAACTGGAAAGAATGTTTCAGGCCACAGCAGGAGGGGTGTGTTTGGGAGAGGAGGAAGAGGTCTGTTCTGGCAAATACAGCAGAGTATGTGAGGAAATTGAATGCTCATTCTGGAGGGACATGCTTGGACGCCTGGAGCCTAGAGTCACCTGGCTTTTCTGACCAATGAATTAAAAAAAGAAACCCTAAAACAAATATCCAGCTAGGTGCTGTGAGGCCACCAAAAATTAATGATAAAATGCAAAGTGAGGTAAATGTTAGTGAGTGAGGTAGGTAGTCTACGAGAGTGAGGAGATGACTCCTGTGGATGCATGACTGGGAAAGGTTGGGAGTCTGCTGGCCCTGGCAGGAAGCGTGAGGGTAGGTGTAGTTCTGCAGTGAGCAAAGGTGTAAGGTGGGGCTCCTGATGAGGGCTCAATATGGGTGCAATGGAATGTTTGTGGTGTGAGGATGTAAGGATGTGGTTGAAAAGGGAAAATGAATGTATACTATGTGTCCTGGATCGCTGTTCCATCTCTATCTCAAAGTGTGAGGAGGTCTAGGACTGCTGGGGACTAACCTGAGAATTCAGGCTTCCTGACCAGTGGGGCTGCTGGTACTGACTACTTCTTAAAAGAATTTCTTCTTAAAATAATTTCGTTATTTTTACCCTTTCCAGAAATATTACAGGTTGGAAGAAGAGGAGGAAAGCTTTCTCCCCTTTCAGACATGGAAAAACTGTGGTCCAGAGAAGGGAAAGGGCTAAAAATGATGCTCTGCATATGGGTTGGAAGCAGGGGGATGGCTGAGATGGCCATCTGAATGCAAAGGTGTCTGCTGAGGGCAGGGGTGAAGGGCTCAGTCTTTCCTGAACAGCACTGGGATGTGGATGCTTGATCCTAAGGATCTTCTGTGTAGTTTGCGTTTTTGCAGGAGGAGGTCTGGAGAACAAAGGGAGGTCAGAACAGCTCTAGACAGAGCCTATAGAACTAGCTCTAGACAGAGCCTGAGGCCCTGGACAGTCTCAGTGGTCCCCAGCAGCCCCCAGTAGGCTAATATCTAAAGGTTCACAGAGCCTGTCCTGGGTGCCATGTCCAGGCACTGTGGTTTCAGGCATCCGCTTCCACAATCTATGCCACAATTTACCCTCCTGCAACTTTCTCTCTGCCCCTCCCCCCTCTGGCCTCAGTAGGGGTTGAACATTTAATCAGAACTGCAAAATCCCTCTCTGATGCCATTAGACAGTAACTTTGTTGGTCTTTGAGGAGACCTACTTCTTTCCACTCCCCCAACTTTGAAGTCATCTTATTAAAAGACAGGGAAGGGCAGGACATCTATGCTTTCTACCCCACCAGTGGTATCAACTGTGAGTATTTATACGAAAGAGGCTCTGTTGCACTGACAACTTTCTTGCATGGATTCTGGCACTCAGAATATTTGACAAGTGTCAGTGTTTCATTCTCAATGGGAAGAGATGGAGGAGGAGATCAAAGGGCAAATTTCAACGATCAGTGCCGGGGCCAAATGTTGAAAGGGTGACTGAGGCAGGATAAAGAAAGCCATTGAGGTCACAGAGGATCTACTCAAGTTCCTTCCCTCACCCAGCTTCTCTCCCTTTGCCTTCCCTTGTATATTCTCATCTCCCCTTCTGTGAAGTTCTCGGGGCCTTTTGGTCCTCTTTGTAAATCAGTCACCTACATGAACTGGGATATCTGTATGGCAGAGTATTTCCCTGGGTACCTAAGGGAAGTAGTGGGTACAGAAGGAGTGACTTCTAAGATGTCTCTGGTCCTCAGTGAGTCTCCAGCTTGCTGGTGGTGGGAGTGGTATTTATTATCTCCATGGCACTTCTGCTGGGGGAAAGGGAAAGCTATTAGTGTGAGAGGGAACCCAAAGGCTGAGAGACGGTGTTCTCTGATTTGTCATGTATGTATGTGTTGTGGCCCATCTAGCACAGATGCAAGGCGACAGAAAGGGTCTGTTGAAAAGAGAATTGGTGCAAGGACAGGGTTCAGGAAGCATGCTGGGGGGCCCGAGCGGAAAGCTGGGAAGCTGGCCCAGAAAGAAAAGTTCCCTTGTGGCAGAAAACTGCTCCTCTCTCAGGTTCCATCACGGGGCCCAGTTCCTTCTCTTTTTTCTTATAGTGATGTGGTCCTATGTGAGAGTCATATCTCCGTGGATACAAAGGACCAGAGTGATGAGGAGACAAAGGACTCTGAGGTTGACAACACTCTCTTGAAGTAGTTCTCTGGAGAAAACATGCTCAGCGGGTGCTTGTGTGTCAGAGTCCGTATGTATATGTTAAGTAAGTAAAGCTTCCTCAGAAACAGAGCAAAGTCCTATGCCTTTTGTGACTTCCAATGGCTTGATCCTCCTGAGTCACGCTCAGGCCAGCATTTTAATGCATTAGCTCCTTTATTCCACCTGCAGTGCATCACACACCACCTATGTTCTGGGCCCTGTACGGTGGAGGCTTTTCTGACCATGCTTTCCTACTTTGCTGAGAACTGCTGGGCCGTGGTCTCTTTGTCTTGTTGGGGGCAAGGAGGACTTGTGCAGAGAGGAGAGAGGCAAAGCCATAGGGCACACTGAGGAGAAATGCAAGAGTGGTCAGAGACTTGGTAGGGAAGCCAGGGCACTTGGGGGTTTTCTCATTAGGGTGTTCAAGGAGTATGAAGGCATTACTGTCGTGGATTAGGGAGTGGGATAAGGGGCCATGGGGTTTGGATATTAGGAGGTCTTTGAAAGAATCTTTGAGATCTCTGAAAGAACAGTTTTGGGAGAGTGTGGGGGCAGAAGGAAAGTATAGGTGAACAACAAAAGGGAATTATTGCATTATCTGAACGTGCTTCTTGGTTTCTGACCTCAAGTTTCTCCTGGTACACCTTGATCTCTTTTATTTTACCTCTGAGGGAGGTAGAGGTGGCTTCTCTGTTGTGCTTGTGATGCTCTCTGGAGATGTCCTGTTCCCTGACTTGCATATTGTATCCCAATGGTCCCACATTGTCACATGGTAATTCTGGCTAGCAGGTTTATCTCTCCTGTGACCCAATCCATCTGGTGATCAGGGATGATCCTCAGCAAGGCTGTGAAACTTGCTTTTCTAGGTCCCTTTGCCCCACTGGTCTTTGATTCACTTCAGTAACCAACCCAAATAGGGCCAGTGATTCCACCTCTAAAATATCCTTCTTCTCTCCCACGCAGCACAACCCTTGCTCCCGCAGGCAACTGATAAACTAATGCATACTCTTGTACTTATGATTGGTAACAGCTCAATAGATTATTCCTGATAGAAGAATTTATAATTTAAAAGAAACATATTAAACTAAAGAAATCCTAATGGTAGAATTTGAACTGCTACTGACAGGCAGATAGGGTTGATATTTTAGGGGCCCTGAGATGCATTTACAGAAGAGCTCTTCTCTATCTCTGTCAGACCTTATCTTGAGGATAGAATTCAGTTCACAGTGCCCCAAACCCAACTTCAGGGGAAACATGAATAATGTTTAACAGGTAGAAGGGGAAATGGACTTATTTTTTGTGCTATCCCAGAGACTATAACTAGGCCTTCTGAGCAGATGTTACTAGACAAACTATAGCAATGAGAACTGAATAGTGATGGAAAGGCCTGTTCCTGTTCCAGGGGGTGGAGGGCGGGAGGTGCCTAGTATCTAACTGACACCATCTGTATCCCCTGTACTATGCCTGGCACTTGACACTTGTCTTATTTATTCTTCAGAGAGAATTGGGTAACTGGCCCACATTCAGTCATATGGAACAACTGTGATTTTTACCCAGTTCTTTCTGACCCCAAAATCTTATCCCTTATCTCTATGCCAAGATACTGGGTGAGGTACCCTGTGAGTCCCTGTCCCTGGCAAAGGCTGGATGACCCTTCATTGGAGCACAGAAAGAATTCTTGCTTGGAAAGGGAAGTGGACTTGATTATTTTAGGCTTCATCTGTTTGAAAACTTTACTTGCTCTCTTGATGGGACTAATTAAATGTCAGCTCTGGATTCCATGTCTATTCTTCCTATTCCATGTCTATTCTTTCACCAGGACACACAGTTTCCAACTCACAAAGCAAGGTCCTGCTTTCCCTGAGGGCTTAAGGAGCAGGGGAGGGCTAGTCTTACCCTAGGTGTTGAGTGACTTTGTCTCCCCCTTCTCTAGCCTCAGGCTTCCTTTTCCTGAGTTTGTGATTCATGCTTATTTCATGTAGCTATCTTAGAAGAACCTTAAACAATGCATAAAGTGAAACAAATCTACCTCATTACCACCTGCTTGCCAAATTTTACTTTTTGCTGGGCTCCTCTGGTTCAGAATATGGCACCATCATGTTTTTGGTTTGAAGCTTGGGTTAACTTTGGTTTCCCCTTTTCCAGCTCCCCAGTCACCAGGACTTACCTGATCTTGAAATACCCAGGGAACCAACTTTTCCTCGCCACCCCAAGTGCTGCCCTTAATTCTCTTCATCCCATGCCTGCTAATCCCTTCCCTGGCTCTCTGAGTTACTTCAATTCTTCTTTTTTTTTTTTTATTTTTTTATTTTAGAGTTGTGAGGTACATGTGAAGATTTGCTACATAAGTCAATTGCGAGCAGGACAGTTTTGGACTTCTAATGAGCCCTCTCCCCTTGGTAGTGGACATGGTACTCAGTGGATTATTGTGTGCCCTTTCTTTCTCCCTTTTTCCCCCTGTTAGCAGTGCCCAGCATTGTGCTTATACCCAATGTTTAGGGCCTGCTTCTGAGTAAGAATATGTGGTACTGTATTCAGTTTTTTGTTACTGTGGTAGTTCACTTAGAATGATGGTCTCCAGCTGCATCCATGTTGGTTCTTCTTTATGGCTGTGTAGTTTATCCAGTCTACTTTTGATGAGCATCTGGCTTGGTTCCATGTTTTTGCTATTTTGAATAGTGCCACAATGAACATATGTGTACGGATGTGAAAACTTTTGGCTGTTTGAGTAAGGAAAGACCTGGTTAAAAGAGTAGTTAAATGAGACAGCCAAATTATCAACTCCTCTTTTAACCATGTCTTTCCTCACTCAAACAGCCAACAATTTTCATAGCCTCTGGTTAAAGATCAGAGCCCTCGCTCTGTCGGCCAAGACTCTCTAGCCTTGCCCAACCCAACTTTTCCATACTGTTTCCTACCAGCTCTCTCTTCTAAGCAAAGTGCTGTTCCACAGAGCATATTTTCTTCTACTTTTTCCTTTATGAGTGAGATTTTTTCTTTTCCTAAATGTCCTTGTCTCTCTTTCCCTCTCCTCACCTGTCCTCCCTCTGAATCCTTTAAAGTCCAGGTCCAGTCCCCTTCCTCCACAAAATCTACTGTGGCCACCACAGTTGGAAGCAAGCATTTCCCCATTTGAACTATACTATGATTTATTTTTGTATGCTTTGTTTGGCACTTTTTGTGGCATTTCACTAATTGTTAATTTTCATATTTTATCTCCTTGGTTGCAAACTGTCTTTTCCATAGCACTCAACACAGTGAAGGGTGTTGGTTAGTGACTGCCTAGTTCTCATTCTTTCTGCTCCCCATACCTTCCTTTCAGTCACAGCCTGTCCTCATCCCCGGAATCATCCCTTGTTAATTCTGCCTGTTTTTCAGCTTGTCACTATTTCTGCCCATGCTGCCCCCCATGAGTGCTCCTCACGCCCTTTTCCTATCCAAGTCTCACCA
Organism: Cephalopachus bancanus; assembly: GCA_027257055.1. Classification (NCBI taxonomy): domain Eukaryota; kingdom Metazoa; phylum Chordata; class Mammalia; order Primates; family Tarsiidae; genus Cephalopachus; species Cephalopachus bancanus. Next base: position 969,155 of record JAPVLO010000022.1, on the reverse strand, counting down.
TCTTAGAGAAGCAGTGTCAGCCTGTGGAAAGTGCTTGGGTTTGGGGGGGTCAGCCAGATCTGAGTTTGGATCTTGACTCTGCTGTATGACTTTGAGCAAGTTACTCAACCTCCCTGAGGCTTGGCTTTTTCAACTCCAAAAATGGGGAAGCTATTCTGTATTGGTAGGTAAAGGTACATGATAAACCTTCAGTAAATATTTATCTTCCTTCCCTGCTCCATTCTTAAATTCTCCCTCTTCCATGCAACCCTTCCTGAGTACTGGATACCCAATTCTGCTATCACTGAAATAGTGTCAAAAACACAGATGTGCCAGAACTGGGAGGATTGCTTAGTTTAAGTCTCTCAACTTGAGATCAGGTGCCTGAGTCCCAGAGATATGGGGTGACTTGCCACAGGCTTCCTGGAGTGGGTGAGCAACTGAGCCAGGCCTAGCACCTAGTCCTGAGCTCTAGGCTGGTGACTGTCAGCACGTACTAGTGCTGTCCTCTTCCTACCCAGCCAGCACGTGCACTCCTTCAGCCTGGGGCTGTCTCTGCCCCCACAGCATCCTGCACAGTGTTGAATGAATGCGGAGGTGGTACTTAATAAATACTTGTTGGTCAGCTATGCGTGTGAGACTTGCTTCCCTGATGGGAGCATAAATGCTGTTATGTTCTGCCTTTATGCCATTCTTTGTCCCTTTTGGTATTTAGTACGGGACTGGTTATAATACCTGAAGGTTAATTTCAGGCCCAAGAACAAGGGCTTTTTCACTGGTTCTTAGGGCTGTCCTTACAATATTCTGACTACCTCTGGAGAGCATGATTCTGTGGAGCTTCCACTTGTGAGTGGCTCCCTAGGAAGAGGCTGTGTGTGTAACCTTGGTGCTCACTGTATACCACTCTGCCTCCCACTCTGTACTCCTCTGGCCATCCCCCATCCCCTTCCCATCTCCACCCCCCACCCACTCCCTGCACCACGCTGCTGCTCTCCCTGCTCTGGCTAAGAATAAATCATCTTGGTTGCATAGCAACGAGTTTGGTTTCCTTTACTCCTCCTCTTTCTCCTACCACAAAAGTATCTCAGCACTAAATTTAAGGTAGTGTGTCAGGAGATGCTATTACCCCCACAAATGCCTCTGAACTCCAGCATTGTTCCCCTTTAGCTGTTAACTTTATGAGGATAGAAACTGTGATGGCTTTGTTCACGTTTCTATCCCTAGCTCCTGGTTCAGTTCTTAGTACTAGGTACATAGTAGGCTTTCTTTAAACATCTATTGGATGATGAGTGAATAAATCACTTTCTTAGAATTCTTGCAGTTAAGAGGTGCTTCTGGGAATGGGAAATGTTATTACGGACTCTGGATGATCCATAATTTACCTCTTTTGGCTGGGTGCCTCCCTATTCCCCCTCCACAGCCACTGAAGAAGCTGATGTAGCAAGAAAAGACACATATATCTTCATATCTCACTGTCATGTAGATGGTGAATGTGTTTTTCTCTTTCTTCTCTGGAAGCTGGTAGTTTAGGCAATCCACATGGTTTATTGAGCCCAGTGGGGAGGTACCAGTCTCATGGGGCTTTATCATTCCTGTTTTGGAAAGCTCAAAAAGAATTTGAGTCCACAGTCACCCACTCCAGGAAGCCTGTGGCAAGTCACCCCATATCTCTGGGACCCAGGCACCTGATCTCTAAGTTGAGAGACTTAAACTAAAGGGCTAGGGACAGATTTCTCTTTTTGGTGGCAGGAATATGAGTCTTTCTTTCAGGGGAAGTTGAACCCCTGTGAGCTTTGAAGTCACAGAGTCCTGGGTTGGAATCCCAGCTCTGCTACTTGCAAGCTATGTAGTCCTGGATGGGTCCCTTAACTTAACTCATGAGTTATGAGAACTACATGAGAAAAACTATGAGTAGAGTCTAACAGACTGCTAGGAAACAAGGGCACCCAAATAGTGTGAGTTTCCTCTTCACCTTTAAATGGAAAGACAGAAGCATATCAGAAAATGCCTGTTAGTGCTAGTGATGGGATGCCATTAATACACAGGCAGGCAGGGAAAACAATGGTACACCAAGCAAAATTTAGCAATTTTGACCTCTTAAAAGTTTCCAGTGAATACTAAAAACCCTTTAATGTGTATTTATTCTATAAATAAGACTGTGGCCTCAAATTCTTTTTGAAAGTGAGGCATATATTCTAAATAAATAAAACAAATTTTCCATTTAAAATAAAACAATCTGAACAACCTGAAGCTATTAGATAGACAGGAGGGGGAGACTCCAGGAGTATCTATTTTAGGGCCAGAGAGAGTTCTCTTCCTGGACCAAATGTCCGTTCTTTTTTTTTTTTTTCTGGCTTAAAAAATAAGTATTAGCTGGGCTCAGTGGCTCAGCCTGTAATCCCGCGCCTTTGGGAGGCTGAGGTGAGTGGATTGCCTGAGCCCGCGGGTTCGAGACCCACCTGGGCAGCGCGATCTCATCTCTACAATAAATTAAAAAAAAAAAAAATCAGCTGGGCGTGGTAGTGTATGCCTGTAATTCCGACTACTCGGAAGGCTGAGGCGGAAGGATAGCCGGAGCCCAACAGGTCGAGGCTGCGGTGGCCGGGAGCGGCCACTGCACTCTAGTCTGGGCGACAGAGTGAGACTCCAACTCAAAAAAATTAAAAAAATAAAAATAAAAATAAGTATTGAATTTCACAACTGATTCCCCAGCTACCCTGTGTCCAGCTTCTAAACATCTCCATGTGGCACCCCAAATTGACTCAGTGTGAGTCTCAAGGAGTGAGAAGTCCAGGGCTCAGAGGGAGAATGACAAGTCCAACAGTTCCTCCAGGTTCATGAAACTAGAAGTTGGAGAGGAGGCTGGGGAAGGGCCTATTGTTCAGCTAAAAATAGCAGCAGCAGCAGCAGCTAAAGGAGCAGCCAGAGGTCAGAAGCTGGGGCAGCCCCAGGCACACATTCTCAGCAGAGAACTCTGAGCTCACTTAAACTGTTCCTGGCCCCTTGGGACAAGGTAGGGGTCACTGCCTGATCCTATGTGTCACCTGTGCCTGCGCATAGGAGTAGCTAGCATCTCATCTACCTTTCCAGGCAGTATACCCCTTCTTTCTCTACCTGTTCATCCCTCTTGCCCTCCTTTCGTCCTCCTTCAGCATCACCATAGCAACATCCTTTTACTAGACTTTTCACAAAGCAGTGACTTTGTACACAGTGTTCTCGGGCCTGTCTGTCCTCTGGAAGTCTGTAGTCTGAGATAGCAGCCTGGACTCATGGACCTTCAGAAAACAATCCAAGAGCAGCCATTAAATAAACACAAAATAAATGAGAGAAAGTGTTCCCGTCCGGTATGAGTTGAGACCAGTGGTATTTATGGGATCTTCTGGGTGAGTATTCAAGAAAGCCCAGGAGTTTTCTGCTTGAGAAAGGTGAAGGTGAGCTAAGTTTAGCACTTTCCTGGGGACCAGTGTTCCAGGGGAGAAGCAAGCCTTCCTTTCATTGGCAAGAGGATGGGGGAGGATGCTTTCTGGCTAGATCTTAAGCCTGGATCTTGGAAGAAGAAGCAGAGCAGCTGGAGGTGAGAGGTCCTAGAAAACAGGAGTCAAGGCCCTCTTCACATTTGCCCCAGACTCATTCTCATCCATTGATTGATCCCTTGATTCATTGACTCATTCATTCACCTACTCAACAGACATCAACAGAACTCTGTTAAGTATTAATACAGAGAAGAAGTTGTTCTAAATCAGTGGTTTTTCATTCTAGCTACTCACCAAATTTGCCTATGGAACCTGAAAAATACTGATGCCCAGGCCTCATCCCAGACCAATGACATAAAAAAATCTCTGGGTCTCAGATATAGGCATGATATTTTTTGAAAGTTTCCAACCACTGGTCTACATGACCCCTGAAGCACCTTCCTATGGCACTGCCACTCATAGCCCCTCTTTGGTCATGGCTGCCCTCACCTTCTGAGGGATGTGACTGATTGTGTGACTTGTATCTCTGGCAGCATCACTGGCACTATATGCCTATGTCACATAAACATTCACTGAGCAGTTAGCATGTGTCCAGCATTAGAGAGACACAGAGATGAGACTGACAGTATCCACAGGAAGTAAATTAATGTAACCACTCCATTTCCTTGAATGTTTATCTGGTGAGCCAGAAGCCAGCTTTTCTGATGAATGGGATTTTCTGAGATGTGTCCTGTCTTCTCCCTCTGTGAAAGAGAAACAGTGACTATATCTGGTGCACTTCAGTTCAATGGAGATGAAGCAGGCGGTGAAAAAGAAACACAGAGAAATAGATGGAACACAGGCAAACGGAGAAATCCTGAGATCCTGGAGGGACTAAATGTTCTTACCAGGCAGGTCTTCATGAATACACCATCAAGTTGTCTAAATCATGGAAAGGTAGAGGTAAATAATGGACCTGTTTCAACCTTTAGATTATCAGCAATTGAGCCCCCATGAGGCATCTGGTCCTAGGCAAGACACAGTGGACATGACCCTGGCACTCAGGGAGCATGTTAGGCAATTGCAATCAGTATCCAAAACACAGAGATCTTAAGTACTCAGTTGTGTTTAGGTGTAAAGTGGTTAGAAGCTTGGAGAAGGGAGGTAGTGAGCAGTGCTTCCTGAAGTGTGGTATATGGAGCTACTCTGCCGAGTGTTTGTTGTCAGTCAATCATGAGGAGCACAGAAACTGAAAGGAAGCACTTAGAAACGTTATAGTAATTTGCCAGAGTAATTTTATGTCTGTTGAATCTAAAACTTTTAAAAAGTTGGGGCTTATACTTTGTTTTTAAAATTGTACTTTGCTAGTAATTCACTTTTACTATATTTTACTAAAGTACTGATCTATGACAGACTGAAAGAAAAAGAAAGAAAAAGAAAAATTGGTCCTTCACTGCAGATGGTCTGAGAAGCACTGGACTGGAGTAGCTGGAAATTTGACACATCTCAGGTGGAGAAGTACCAGAAAGTGGGAAAGGGCAGATGTTCTATCTGATATTGAAAAGGGAGTAAGAGTATGTCCTGAGAAGCTAGACCTTATTCATGCGAGAGGCTGCTTAATCACTTATTGAGTTTTTGGTGGATGCTGGAGCTATACCATCTGCTTAAGTAAATTATTTCATTGACTCCTCTTGCAACACTAAGTGATAACAGTGCTTGTCACTATCTCTGTTTTGCAGAGGCTTGGGCAAACAATGTGCTCAAGCTATCGCAACTAGTGAGTGGAGGGCCTGTATTTTAAAGCCATGTGTATTGCATTCTAGAGCCTGATGGCTTATAACTGCCCACCCCATGTATCCCATCCAGGCAACAGGAAGCACAGACAGTAGGCTCTGTGCAGAATAGGCATGAGAAGAAGGCCCTTCAGATTCAGATCATGGAACTGAGGGTTGTACTTACAGCAGGGGATTCTACCTCCTAAGAAGGGGCAGGGTGTGGACTTTAATCTGGCAGTCTTTGCTCTCTGTTCTCCTCTGTGCTTATTTCTAGAGGTATTTGAGTAGGTGGTCCCACCCTAGTTGGGATCTTTTATTAGACTTTGAACTGTCCTGTCAGCAGCTTTTGTTAGTGGCATTCTGTTCATCCATTTTTTAAAATTTTTGTTTTGAAATAATTATAGATTCAAAGGAAGTTGCAAAGAAACATGAAGGGAGGTGCTGTGTGTCCTTCACGCAGCATCTCCCACTGTTAGCATCTTGCACAACACAATTTCAATACAATATCAGACCTAAGAAATCGACATTGGTATAATCCACAGACTCACCTATCTATTTGTGCTTCCATATTCTGGGTGCCACTTTTTTTTTTTTTTTTTTTTGAGTTGGAGTCTCACTCCATTGCCCAAGCTAGAGATCAGTGGCATGCTCATAGCCACCCCAGCGTTGACCTGCTGGGCTCAGGTAATCCTTCCACCTTAGCCTTCCAAGTAGCTGGAGCTACAGGCATGCACTACCATGCCTGACTAATTTTTTTTTTTTAATTGTGGAGACGAGGTCTCGCCAAGTTGCCCGGGCTGGTCTCGAACCCACGGGCTCAGGCAATCCACTTGACTTGGCCTTCCAAAGTGTTGGGATTACAGGCTGAGCCACCAAGCCTGGCCCTGGGTGCTGCATTTTAAGAAAAGCATCACCAAGCCATAGTGTATCTGGGGATGGGAGAGGGTGGTTGGTCTAGAAGCCAGGTCACATCCAGAAGCTTTAAGGGATGAGTGTGAGCTTCTTGTGTGTAGATGCCATATGTTATTTAGATCTCCTGTCTTAGCACCTAGAGTAGTGTGAAGCACATAGTTGGTCAACAAAATTTTTTTTTGGATTAAATGTTTGATTCAAAGCATAAAATGTATACAAACATAATGGCTGCCTTCCATATTGAAGGGCTTCCATTGAGAAGGAGGGGTGAGATTTATCCATCTCCTATTGCTCCAGAGGGCAGAGCTAGGATTAGTGAATAGGGGAAGAACATAATGAGAAACATCCCAGTCAGATGTTTGGAAGGACTTGACCAATAATGGGGACAATGCAGCAGAAAAGTAGGTGGCTCCCCTACACTGGAAGTGTTTAGTCAGTAGCAGACCATCTGGGATGCAATGGAATGAATCCTGCATTTTTTGGATACTAGGCCAGACGACTTTAATGGATGACTTTTCCAGTATCTTGTTTCTGTGATTCTAAGAACATGCAATCATGGATATAAATAGGACAATTGGGAAGGGAGTTCAGTTTATGGGTAGGGATAGTCATGGAGTTTTATCAGCAAAACATTTTCATGGAAGATTACTGTAGATTTTGAAAAGACTGGATTTGCTTTTTATTTTTTATTTTATTTTTTTTGAGTTGGAGTCTCACTCTGTCGCCCAGACTGGAGTGCAGTGGCCGCTCCTGGCCACCGCAGCCTCGACCTGCTGGGCTCCGGTGATCCTTCTGCCTCAGCCTTCCAAGTAGCCGGAATTACAGGCATGCGCTACCACGCCCAGCTGATTTTTTTATTTATTGTAGAGATGAGGTGTCGCTGCCCAGGCGGGTCTTGAATCCGCAGGCTCAGGCAATTCACTCACCTCAGCCTCCCAAAGGCGCGGGATTACAGGCTGAGCCACCAAGCTGGCTTGGATTTGCTTTTTAAAAGGAAAGTCATTGGCAACCAAATATAAAACACCTTCTCTTAACTTCTCTGTGTAACTTGTGGAATTTGCCCAGGGGCACATTTAGAGTTACCCTGGAAATCAGCTATTCATCTTTTCTTTCAGACAGCATTTGGCAACATCAGTTCTAGAGATAATTGTAGGACCTGAATTCTGACTATAGGTGACAAGTTTTTGTCTTGTTAATCAATTATTGAAATTAAGGAGAAGATTATTACAATTTCTGTTCCAGGAAATGAAGCACATACTGAGTTAATCCAATTACTTCCAGGTGAAAAAGGAAAAAAATAGGTCAAGGTTCTTAAATTAGACCATCTGAGAAGGTTATTATATATTCATATATGATTATCCTGAATGGTATAAATTTAAAAGATTTATGCTTTTATTTCATTCTGGCTGGCAAGTAAGATGCAAACTATTCATTTCATATGTTTTAAAAGCTCTCAAAAAACTCATCTTAAGTTGGAAACTTATTTTATTGCCTACTATATGCCAGGAACTTTATATTATTATTTTATTAATTTTCACAATTATTCTGATGATTAGACATTATCATTGCTTTTTTGTGACCAAAGAAACTGAAGCTCAGAGCAGATAAGTAACTTGTTCTGAGGTATATATCAAGTGAAAAACAGAGCTGGGATCGAAAACCAGGTCTGTTTGACTCCAAATCCAGTGCTTTCTATGCTGTTTAGTATTGGTGGCATGCCATCTCTAGCAGAATCCAAACCTACTGTGTTTGTGAATGGATTTTAAAACTGTATCTTGTATGTCTCAAATCCCCAGGTGTTAGTTCCTTGTCTGTGTAGGAAAGCCTACCCAGATGGCGGATGTCTCCTTCATTGCTGATGACCTTTTGTAATAGAGTCAAACTGAAGCATTCAAACCATTGCTATACTCAACAGCTAATTGTCTCCAGTGCTGGCTCCTACCCATCTGCCCCACACTGCAGTGCCTCCATGATGCGTGATCATGAAGATGATCCCAATCCTTGGACTGTGTCACAGTTTCCAGTTTGCCTGCTGCCCAATGCCTGATAATCCTAGCCTCATGTTTTTCAAGTCTTGGGATTTTGTTCTCATTCTCATAAGCGACTTGGAGAGAAGCCAGGGGTCCTCATGGTAAAGGGGACAGAGCACTATGCTAAATATGCTCTGTCCTTGCTGTGCAATTGTCCAGCCATGTGGCTTTAAAGAGTATCTTAGCCATCTAAGCCTCAGTTCTTTCACCAACAAAACGGGGATAATAATAACCTTCTCTATTTCCATTTTAGGGTTAGCATTAGACTCAGATGACATTAGTGTCTTGGAACCTTTGTAAACTGTAAAGCATTATACAAATGTAAGAGAATGATCCATCTCCTGGAAAAACCTTCCTCTAGAAGGAGTGAAAGCCAGGATACACGTCAGGATAGGGAAACATCAGTTCTTTCTGGCCAGCTAGGCTCTGTTTTACTAGAGGTAGACTTGGTCTCTGTGGCCCCCTCTTTTTCCTCAATAGTGTGACTGTGTTTCTTGGCTTGGATTATTGAGATAATTGCTCCCAATATTCCCTTTCCAATGAGCGCCAGGCTGTTAAACCTAAACTACAGCCACTGGCTGAAGCCTTCCAAAGGTCCTGATTGGGTGGACTGTGTTCTGCTCAGCTTAATTTGCTTGCTGGTTATATAAATATTAGGGTTGTTAATCTTCATTAAAGGGTTTTAGCCAAGAAAAATTGTACTTTTAAAAACCCATATATTAACATGGGAAAAAAGTAAAAGTAAACCAAGTAAAATTGAACAATTTTGATGTCCTAAAAGCTTCCAGTGAAAACTAAAAACTCTCTAATGTGTATTTGTTTAATAAATAAGACCATGGCTTCAAATTATTTTTGAAAATGGGGCCTATATCCTAAATAAATAAAAAAGCAAATGTTCACTTAAAAACAGAATAATCTAACAATTAAAAGCTATCAATTTTGCTGTCATTTATAGATTTGAATTCACAAGGCAGTTTTTATGGATTTTTCCCCATGTAGACTTTATTTCTTAAACTTTTTTTGTGTTTTTATTTCCTTATAAACTTATTACTGAAGTATAACATACAGAGAAGTGCACAAATCCTGTGGGTACAGCTTGATGAATTTTTATCCAGTGAACATACCTGAACAACCAGATCAAGAAACAGAACGTTACCAGCACCTTAGATCACTGATCCAGGGTACCCTTCCATTTACTAGCTCCTCCTCTCAAAGATAATCTCTATGGTGACTTAAAGCGCCATAGATTAGTTTGCCTGTTTTGAAACATAATGGAATCTTCAAGTACATACTATTTTGTGTGTCCTCTGTTGTTCAATTTTATGTATGTGAGAATAATCCATGTTGTGTACAGCAATTGTGTATAGCAAATGTCACTTCCTTTGCTTTGTAATGTTGTGTAAATATGTCACAATTTATCCATTTTAGTGTACAAAACACTTGGGTTGTTTCCAGCCTGGAGTTATTATGAATTAAACTACTGTGAACACTCTTGTATATGTCTGTTGATGAATATATGTACCCAGTTTTTTGGAGTATATACCAAGCTATACTATGTTTAGCTTTAGTAAACACTGCCAAATAGTTTTCCAAAGTGGTTGTAATAATTTATCTATCTACCAGCAGGTAAGAGACTTCCTGTTGTTCCACATCTTTGCAATATTTGGTATTATTTGTCTTTTTCATTTTAGCTCTTCTGTCAGGTTTATGGTAGTGTCACATTGTGAGCATTATATTTTTGTGGCCTTTTTTGTTTTTGTTTTTGCATTTCTATGATAATTAATGAAGATGAGATCCTTTTTATATGCTCATTGCTCATTAGGAGTCTCTTTTGTAGTGTGAATCTTCAAGTGCCTTGTCTTTGTATTGAACTGTCTGCTGTTTTTAAATTGAGTTTTACGAGTTTTTTTAATGTATTATGAATATCTTCTTCCAGTCTGGCTTACCTCTTTTCACTCTTTATGGTGGATTTTGATGAACGTGTTACTGATTTTAATGTAGTCCAATTTACCTTTTTTAAAATTTTGTATTTAGTGCTTTTGGTATCCTGTTTAAGAAATCTTTGTCTACCCTAAGTATTTTTTTACTAAAAGCCTTATTGTTTTGCTTTTCACATTTGGCTCAGTAATCCATTGGAAGTGCTTTTTGTGTATGGTGAAGGAGAGATTCTTTTCTTTCTTTCTTTCTGTTTTGCCATCAATAGACTTAGAAACATTTGTTGAAAAGACCATCCTTTCCCCACAGCATTGTAATGTCACCTTTGTCAAGTGACTATATATGTTGGGATCTGTTTCCATGCATTCAAATTTGGAAGTGCCACCTAGTAATTAATACTGTCTTGAGTTTGGTTGTCTCTTGGTTACAGACAGGCGTGACTGAGAAAGGCCAGGGCAAGATCAGAGGCCCAGAAACTTTCCAGATCTGTTGACCCACAGACTGTGTTTAAATATGCTTCCCCAAGTAAAATAACTTTAATAGAATCATAGTATAAACACATAAATAGTTTTTAAAAAACTAGACAGCTAAATATTCTATCAGAAGAAGGATATATACTATATGACATGGAATTTAAAGCAACATAATACCTATTTTCAAATCAAATTTGATTTCTCACAGGATTCAACTGAAAGTGATTGTTACTTTGTTTAATACATATCTCCTCATAATAAGCGAAAACTTTTTCTAAAAACAGGCTTGGCTTATGCCCATTTCTTGGGGTTCATCTCATGTGCCTGATCTCAGTGCTCAGGAATTAGGCATGCAGAGCCTTCAATTTCTTGCTTATTTTAATTACTCTTTGGAGGGCCTTTTGTTTGTGCCCATCTACTTCTAGCAAACTGAAATCATTCAGGTTTTCTAAGATCCATCTGGGTCTGGGATGTTGCTCAGGTGGGGTTTGTTCAGATGTATGAGCACCCCTTTTCCAAGGGCCCATTCAGCTTAAACTATGAAGGACACCACCTCTCTGACAAAGCCATAATTCATCTAGAGAATACATCTCCTTTGCATCAGTGAGACCCAGGGTGGTAGATGAAGTACGAATTCTCCCTCCTAGGGAACATGGACCAGGTCCAGGCACTTTTAGTTTAGAGTATTACCCTGTACCCCTGTACCCATCTCATGGGGCTGACCTGGAAGTTTCAGTTGCCCTGAATGGGAAACATTGTTCAGCAAACAAACCTCATTGGAGCAGTCACTTCTTTGTAAGTTTCCATTTGGTCAACAGGTGCAGTTGAGTACTTTCTGCATACCAGTCCTCAAGATCTGTTTCCAGCCCTTGAGGGGCTTAGTTTACTTCTGATAGTCTCTGCTTAAACTTGGGTCTTGACAAAAACCTTACCAATGCCTGATCACTTGACCTCAACTCCTGCTCATCCCTGTTCCTTGCCATGTTAGTTGAGTATATTGTAATGAGTCTCACCTGCCTGTTCACGTATTATACCCCACTTTGAACTTCCATTTTGACTTGAGTTAATCCACGTCCTGTTAACCAAGATGGAGTTAAGGATGGTAGATTTTGCATAGTAGTATGCCCAAACTAGGTATCTGTTGAAGTACTGATCACCTTACCCAAGCTCTTAAATATCTTAAGTTCCTTCTTTGGTGTCCCAGAGTCTGCCATTGAGCTTGTGACAGAGTGGTACCCTTGTCAAGAGAGAATTAATCTTTTTTTACATAATGCCATTCACATATTGGGGTCCTGAGTTCTCCTTGTGTCTGATGACAAAAGGTATAACAGCAACATGGAATTAAGACTGCATAATGCCCCCACAATTGTCATGTCTTATTTTATTTGGGAAAGAGTCCCAGTTACTACAAGTTTTTGGCACCCCAGATGTGGCATAACTTTTATCTCGTTCACCCATTTGCTGTATATGTATGCATAATGTCTAGAGATTTTATTTTAGGCTCTTTAACTTCTGTTCTGTTAAAATAGGTATTTTTAAAGGTTCTTCTGTTTTGTTTATTTTTTTATTAATCTCTGCATATTTAAAAACCATTGTCTATAATAGAATCACAGACTTTCAGAACCCAGAGATATTTGATATCATTAGTTCAACCTTTTCATGACTAAATAATACTGTGAGATTTCTCTCCCTGGAGATATTTTTAAACATCTTTTACAATCACAGGAAGTCAGAGCTGGAAGACAACTAAGGACTGTGTAGGCTAGCAGTCTCACTCTACAGATGAAGACTCTGAAGCCCTGAGGCAGCAAGTGGCTGGACCACACAGACAGTGGTGTGCTAGGATTCTGGGTGTCCAGACCCCTAGTCTAGGGCTCTTTGTTTGAAATAAAGCATGTTTGCTTCTTACTTCTAACTCTGCTTCATAATTGTAACCCAAAGATAGCCAGGAGTTTCTCATGGAATCTGTGAATGTGCTTGTCATGAAATGTTAATCACTGCCAGGATTTAAGGTAACGTAGAAATAGCCGAAATGTCTTTTGGGCAGAAGCCATTAATTCCAATGGGAGTGGGCTGGGATAAGTAGTTATGTTAATAAAACTTTTCCACATCAAAAGTGTGAGTCAGATTCAATATATTAATACCATTATGAAGTTATACACAGAGGGAGTTTAATTTTAGTCCAAATAGATCATCTGTTTGTACCCTCTTCAGAAATAAAGGGGGTGGAAGTTATGTTTTTCAAATTACATTGATCACTACAAAAAAGGAAAACCATCTGGGGGCGGGCCCTTTTCCTTGTGGATTGCTGTCCTGTGTGATGTTTCTGACAAGGCTTGAGCTTGCAGTGCAGCAGAGGAGATGTTGAGATTGTCTTTTCTCCTCTTTGCCTTTACCGCATTCAGGAAATTCCATGTCTGCCCCTTCCCCCTGCAGGTGTTCCTGCCCCTGCACTTTCCTGAGGCCAGTGGCTCCAGACTGCTCTACAGCCAGACAGAGGTGGCTGCGGTTCTGGGTTCTGTGGGAGCTTCCTGTGACAGTGTACACAGCACTGTTAAGGAGAAGGGAAATGTAGGAGTCAGTCATCCTCCTGCTCCTTGGGCTCCGCTTCTCCTGACCATCTTTCTCCTAGGGTGATCTGAACTAAGAAGAGAGGTTCAAATGGGTGTTTGTGAACATCAGAACTTATCCTATCCACCACTCTCTGGGCTTGTTCCTGCCCCCTTGGTGTCACCTCTACCCCTCTCTGCTCCTGAAGGTCCCAGGAGGGATGTTAGTTGCTGCATGAGGAGGATAGGGAAGATAGGAAATGATAGAAAATAGGATATGTTATGTTCTCCTCTGGGCTTGTGTCTGGTGACTGGAAAGAGATGGATGGAAGCCTAATAGAAGAGACAGCCCACCCCTCCCAGGAAGTTTCCAGTCTACCAAGGAGACAATATTTACCTATCTGGCTGCCTCTGGTTTAAAGCAGGGCCTGAGCTGAGGTCTCTTCATTACCTCTTGGTTGCCAGCTGGTGCTGGGAATAAGCTGGATCTGAACTGAGATGGTGATTCTGTCCTCCCTGGACAGGCCATTGTCCCCAGGATATGTGCATGTGTCAATTTGCTGAACACTTCTGAGCCCTGCTTTGCCTGTTTGGGGATTTTTGTGCAAAGGGGGTCTCTATTCCTGGAATTCACAGAAAGCAATCCCTGACATCCCCTCTGTGACTCATCACATTAATGGGAAGGGAAGGCTGGAGGCCAGCCAGGGCACCCCCTCCCCCAGCCATGTTGAGATGGCTGTATTGATTGCAGAGTCTGACGAAAGGTTATGGCGATGGATGGGGATTCACTTGGCATTCACAAGACCATTGATAGTGGAGAAATAAAGCTCTGGCCCTGGAGCCTGTCTTCTTAACTGGGCTCCCAGCCAAGTCTTCCTTGTTAACCCCCTTCTCCCCCTAGTCTGTCATGCATACCCAACCAGATCTGGCTTCCCTGAACACCACTTAGTCTAACACTCCAATTGCTTAGAAAAGCATAATGGATCCTCTTGCCTGACTCAAGGCCCTATAGAATCATGTGTCCATCCACAAACAAATTACTTGTATAACCTTATCACTGACAAAACCTGCTCTTTTAATGAAGGCCACTTGTCTATTCAGATGGGATCTTCTTACAATTCCCTAAAAATCTCAGATTTATTTGTTCCTCCATGCCTTTTTCCAGGTTGTCCCCTGTGTTTTCTGAATTTGCTTCCTCCTGCTCAAATTCAGTTCCTCCTTGAGTTCCTGGCTCATGCCATACCTCCCTGACTATTGGCCCACATGGCTCTTTTGCTTTTTGAACTTCCTACCAATTTTAAAGTCATTTGGTTATATTTGCCTTCTCTGCTCCTCTAGCTGTGTAATAGCCCATTTCTCTGATGTATAACACCTGAGAGAAGGAACGCCTGTAACCTCTGGTCCTGTGCCAAATGTGAGATTAGCCCACGCTACTTTTTGGGTAAATGGAGAAAGATGGATATTTGGGGGGTGGTGAACTTTCTCTGGACAATTTAGCATTGTTTCCTTCTTAACCAGGTATTCATGCATCCATTTGAAAGTGAGGTCCTGGAGTATTTAATGGGGAGGGAGGGGACGGAAGCAGTTATCTCAGAAGGGTTTTCAACACAGCAGTGGATAATAAGCAGGATTGAGATGGAGCAGGTGCTAGATGCAAAAACAAAAACAAAACAAAACCCAAAGAAACAAGAAGTTAAATTTGGCATACCTTGAATATGGAAGGTAGGTGCACTGGGTTGAATAAATGTCCCCTGAAAATTCATATCTCCCTAGAACCTCAGAATGTGACCTTACTTGGAAATAGGATCTTTGTAGATATAATTAGCAAGGTAAAATGAAGTTATATTGGATTAGGGTGGGCCCTAAGTTCAGTGGTGGGTGTTCTTCTAAGAAGAGCAGAGGAGACACTGAAGCTGTAAGTTGGCTTTGATGCAAATGGAAGGAGAGAAGGAAAGGAAGAATGAAATGACTGGGTTAGTTTTTGCAATGAGTGCTGTGTAAGAAAACTGTCTGCTTTTTCTGAGCCACCTCACAGCTCTGTCTGTCACATATAATCCCATAAGATAGGATGGGGCAAGAGACAGCTTGACCTTTGGAGAATTTCCTTGGGGAATTTCAATCCAGAAGCTTCTTTCTCTTTCCTAGTGTTAGAGGTGGTGAGGGATAATGGGATGCACACTGGGAGCCTAGTCTGGTTCTACCCATTATTAGCTGTTCTGTCTGAACAAGTCTGTCCCCACCTCTCTGAGCCTTGATCATTCCCCTTTTACAGGAGGCTCACAGTATGAGCATTATTGAGGAAAAACACTTTGTAAACCCTAAAAACGCTACATAATGTTGTATCTTATAGTCTTCGCAGGCTGAACAGGATAAGTGAAATCTTTTTTAATTTAATTTTTTTTTTTTTGAGTTGGAGTCTCACTCTGTCGCCTAGACTGGAGTGCAGTGGCCGCTCCTGGCCACTGCAGCCTCAACCTACTGGGCTCCGGTGATCCTTCTGCCTCAACCTTCCAAGTAGCTGGAACTACATTCGCTCGCTACCACACCCAGCTAATTTTTGATTGATTGTAGAGATGAGGTCTCGCCAAGTTGCCCAGGTGGCGGGTCTCGAACCCGCAGGCTCAGGCAATCCACTCACCTCAGCCTCCCAAAGCACGGGATTACAGACTGAGCCACCGAGCCGGCTGATAAGTGAAATCTTAATCCTTTGGGACTTGAGGGAGGCTCACTTATGTGTGAAAAGTAACAAGATCAGAAACAAAAAGACAAAAAATAAAAAACTGCCCAAACTCCCAAGCAAACAGAAACAAACAAACAAAACAAAAAAAGAGAAAAGTAATGTAGATTTTAGTTTGGGATGAAGAAGCTCTGGAGATGGGTGGTGGTGATAGTTGCATGACAGTGTGAATACACTTAATGCTACTGAACTGTACACATAAAAATGATTGCAATAGTCAGTTTTATGTTCTGTAGATTTTACCATAATTTTAAAAAATCACAAGTACATCCCCCCCCACCCAAATAATGTAGATACTGGACACAGCTGGTACTCAAGTTAATTTGACACTCCAGGTGTTATAGAGTGATTATTAACATTTTGTGGTGAATGCTCATATTTGCAATCATTGTGAGGAATTAGCCCTGTTTACCAGGTCTCAACACAATATATTAATGTTATTGCTTTTGGATGTTCTAGAAATTCCCTTGGGAGGGTGTTAATTATATCACAATAATTGAAATAGAAATGAACTGTAAACTGAACTTAATAACATATCATTTGGGATCACTTCGCCCCCTCTGCCTCTCCCCACAGCGTTATTCTTCCTCCTCAGCACTACTCTTTCTTTGGTTCCCAATTTACTCCTTATCCCAGTAGGTCAAGGTGGACATAGATTTGCATCTAAAGCTCAGCAATATTTGAGTCTCATGCATCCTCGTGTACATCACTAAAAATGTTCCATGTTATTGTGGACCCTGGTCCTGTGGCCAAGACTTTGCTACCAGAAGCAAGAACCATTTGCATACCTCCCACATCATTCTCCTTCCTATGGGCATCCACATCAAAGTCTTCCAATTTTCTCCTGTCTCTACTTCCAAGCTACGGTTGAAGATCAGAACTGCAGGTATAAATACTATCTGATGGCCTCTCTATTTCCCCCAAAGGCTTAAGTCTCAGAAAATAACTCAGAAAGAAGTTACAAGATGACCTTGTTTTAGACTAAGAAATTGTTTTACTTTAGCACAAAATAAAGTGTTTAAGGTTTGGTGTTCAATTGTTGGCACATGTATTATACCTCTTCCATATCATCCCTGAAAATGATACAGAAGAACATTGTTTAATATAGGACTGCGGGGGGGGGATGGGATTAACAGTAGCAAATATCTGTCTGGGGATGGGAAAACACCTCTTATCAACAGGGTGCCTGAATGAAATGTAATTGTACACCTAACCTTAACTGTACCCCACAAGACCATAATAAAAAATACTGATTAATAAAAATAAATAATAAATAAAAAAATAATAAAATCACAGACACTAAAACTTGTATAATAAATGTTAGTTTAAAAATAAAAATAAATAAAATAAATATAGGACTACACATAGTGCTAGATGCTTTTGAGTCATATACAGAGCCTGCTGGTTTCCTGAGAGGGATTGGGGGCAGGAAGAATTCAATACCTTCCTTGTGAACCACTGCTTGTTGAATTTTGCTCCATAGGTTCGAGGACAAGTTTTAGTCCTCCTAGCTAAGCATTAAAAGTCTGGGTGGAATAGTCTTGCTGGAGCCTGTGGAGATTATAAAACACAACTTACTGCCTTACATGGTTAGGAGAGGCAGGAGTGAGAGCCAGTGTGAAGGTGTGGGAGTTGGAAGAAACGTGGAACTCAGCTTCCTGTGGACCTTCAACTTGAGATTCACAACAAAAAGAGATGTCTCCTCACTGAAAGGTAAGAGTTTAAATATATCTGAACTCTGAATATTGTAGTCTGTTTAGCTCCAGGAGCATATTTCCATAATGTATTTAAATTATATTTGAATTCTCATAAATCTGTGCTCTGAGGCAAAATACCCAGTCTTTGTACTGAGGTGAGGACCCCAGAACTGGAATACTGGTTAGTGCCCTGTGCAGGGGCTATTATCAGATTTATATCCAATGGAGAAGATTGTCTAGAACCTAAAGAGGCACTAACTACAGTCTTGTTCTTTTTCTCCTTAGCAAAATGGAACCTCCTTCTTGCACATGGAAGCCCTTCCTTACTGTAGGCTATTCCAGAGAAGAATAAGCATGACTTCCAAATGCCACCTAATGATATATGTACATCTACAGGAGACAAGGATGACTGAATGGGTCTCATGTGTGGGAAGTGTCTGCTGACATTAAGTACTTCTTCATGAGTGAGAGGAAGTCTATGTTGGAGATGACTCTAGTACCTCCTTCTAGCACTCTGAATTCCCAATTCTTCTTACTGCTGTTTCTGAAACTGCAGCATCCTCACCAGGACCACACAGGAAACAAATGCAATATGCCCAAAGTCCTCTTAGCTATATTCACAATACTTACTGTATCAATAATATGATGTTTAAAGATGAGAAGGATTTTAAAAAGAGCACTATATTCTACTGGCATGCTGGTTTGAATGCATAAAAGTGTACATTGGCCAGAAGTTTTCATGTGAGCATCATCCCTGGGTCCAGAAGACACTCTTGGCAAACCTCTTGAGAGTGAGGATGTTGAACAGACAATAGAAGCATCCATGAAGGGCAGACAGCTGCTGCAGGACTTTCCAACAGATGGTTGGTCACTTACATAGAACTAACCATAGATTCCATGACAATGTCACTTGAGCCAGTTTTTGTGTTTCCAGAAGTATTGAAAATAGAAGGGAACCACCATGTGTGGGGTATATGAAGTCTTCCAGAGAAGAGGTGCTACAACATTTGTTTTGACGAATCACTCTGCAAGTGATGTGAAAGCAGTTTGGAGAAAAGTGTCCCTGTCTAATACTGCATTAGGGTATGCATTTCTGTAGCCAAAATTTTCAGTGACATGAAAATACATTTTTGTTGATGTTCTTTATAGTTGTTGATAAGCTGGATGCATTCCAGAAAATAGATAAGAGAGCTAGATAAGTTCTAAAACACGGAATAGGTTCTAGAATGGATCTGCATAAAGAAGAAAGGATAAAAAGAAGAATAAGTATATAAATATTATAGTAGGACACTGAACTATTTTTGGTTCTTGCCTCAGTGATAGAAAAAATTGAATAAGTCTATAAAAGATACTGAGAGGCTGTAGAAAAACTGGGTAGTATAGAGTAGTGACGTCCTTTTAGGAGTTTAAGACAAAATTAAGTAAGTTATTCAAAAAAGAGTAATATTTGAGTATCTTAAATGATTGCAAAGTATAGTATCACAGATGAGGAAGATAATCCAGTTCTGGGAGTTTTTATCTGTATTCCAGACAATGGTAGAGTTCTGGGTCTATTCTGAGAAGGTCCTGAAACAATTTCAAAGGATTTCTGGCTGAATAAAGCAAACTCATGACTGTCCTAATTAGCTTGGTACCTTTAAAGTAGAAATGACTATCCCTGGGCTGAGTGGCCTCTTACCATGGGCCTTACTCATATTTGTCCCCTTCAGTCTTTCTCTATGTCAACTTCCAAGTTCTCTTTTCAAACTTCCTTATACATAGTCTTGCTCCTTGGCTACCTGACTGATTTTTGATGCCTGAGGATTGACTTCCACCTCTGCATGACCAAACTTTGGCCAAGTCACTGCTTACTTAGTTGTAACATCTGTCCCTTGCTGGGGGCTGTCATAGTTTTCATAGCAAACAGTCCAGCTTGAATCCAGCCTTTTCTGTGGCCATTCTGAGCTGCAAGAAGTACTATCTTTTGGACTCACTGCAGACCTCACACACTTAAATGTACAAAGCGGTTTCTATAGCTATCGTTGCATCCATGTTGGACAGTGACCTTGGCTGAGCCATCTCTTACCTCTCTTTCATATCAATTTAGCCAGTGTCTAAAATCTCAGAGCACTGCTGGAGGAAAGCAAAGTGAAAGACTTCATCAAGAAATAGAGAAGAGCCACATTGCTGGCCATTGCTGCTGCATGAATCTTGGATCCATGGCTCAAAGGTGGCAATAGAAGAGCAGATGGTGCTACTGTCACATTTGCCTGGCACACCTTTAAAATAAGAAGCACATTTCAAGCCCTCAGTGTTGGAATGTTATTTCCAAATGCAGACTCAAAAAAATCCTCAGGTGCTTGATCCTTAGATGGAGCCAGGGATTCTGTCCTGCAGAAGCCTCCTGGAGCATTGGAGTGAACCCTATCTTCGGTGTCTCTTGCTTCAAGTCCTCCTATTTTCTGGGAGCTAGAGAAAGATGTGGGCCTACATCGTGAAATATGTGCATTGAACAAGAATTATGGACTTGTAAAAAACTTATTTTATATTGAGCAAACTCTCAATTTACGAAAACCTATGAAAAGATCAAAATAAAGCATCAGAAGAAGCAGTAACTATAGAGATCATTAACCAAGGGATAACCTGGAAAATAAAGCTATATATGTTCAAAACTGTACTTGATTAATTTGGACTTTTCTCACCACCTTCTTCTTCTTTTATATGTCCCTTGTTAGATTAGATGATCTTTCACTACCTACTTTATACTGTGAAAAATGTCAAGTCCAGACATGAGGATGGCTTTTGTTTTGTTTTGTTTTCTTTTTTTTCCCCACTTTTTATTTTAAAGATGTGGGGTACAATTCAGGGTTAGGTATACAAATGTTCATCATGCAGGCAGCCTTGTTGATGAGGTGTGCCTCTCCTTCCCCTGGCAGTTTCCCTCAACTGCCAATCCCACCCTCTCCCCCTGGCAGTTTCCCACTACTGCCAATCCCTTTCCCATAGTATCATGATAACTGTTCAAGGTCCGCTTATGAGTGAGAACATATGGGACTCTGTTCTTTGTTTCTGTGATAGATCATTGAGTGTGATAGACTCTAAATTCATCCAAGTTAGCTGTGAAGTCCATACGTTTGTCCTTCTTTATGGCTGCATAATATTCCATTGTGTATATGTACCACATTTTTTTTATCCAGTCCAACTTTGATAGGCAGCATGGTTGGTTCCATGTTTTTGCTATTGTGAATAGAGCTGCAACAAAAAAGCATGTGCAGGTATCTTTTTTGTAGAATGATTTTAGTTCCTCTGGGTATATTCCCAATAGGAGGAGTGCTGGGTCGTATGGAAGGTCAATTTCTAGTTCTTCCAGAAATTGAAGGATGACTTTTCTTGTTGGAGTCATATGCACAAAGCAGCTTGGTTTGGCAGAAAGAGCATCTGTGCAGCTTTGCCTTTGCTGCTTACCCCAGGTATCCTTGCCCTCATCATGGTATCTCTCTTGACCTCTCTTTTTATCTCTGTAAAGTGAGGGGACTATCTGGGATATCCTTCTAGCTCTAAAATCCATCAATTCTGCGCTGCTAATGAGTTCTGTTTGGAGTTTCTAGTTTTCTCATAAACTGAGGAGTCAGAGTTCAGGAGGAATAGAAAATTTTATAACTCCATTTGTAACTATGTTCAAAGTTTTAAGTGCAATTGCAAGTAATTAACTTGTCACTATTGCTTGAATATATTATACTTTAAAATATTGTATTATACAATCTTTAGAAAAACAAATTTGTTATGAAAATAAATCATTGTAACTGCTTGTCTAAAACCCCTTAGGGTCCCTCAAGTTATCGCCTATAGCAGTAGTTACCAGCCCTGGCTGTGCATTAACATAACTTGGAGAACTTTTAAATATACCAGTGTCTGCCCTCCCACTCTCAGAAGTTTCCATCTGATTGGTCTGGTGTGGGGCCTGAGTACCAGTGTTTTTAAGAGCTAAGGTTGAGAACTAGTGGCCTATAAAATACATTTAATTCCCAAGACTATGTGTAAGGTCTTCCCATGCATGGCTTGTACCTACCTGCTTTCCATACCAACCACATATGGTCCCCTCCAGCGTGCCATCATGTTTCACACATGTCATTTTACACTTCCAGATCTTTGCATCTGCTGTTATAGCCTGGAATGCCATTGCTCTAAGAAGTTTAGTCTTTCCTGATGCCCTGCCTACAGTGCAGATTTCTTTATTAGCATAGCTCCTCTAATACTTTTTAATGGCCTGCTTTGCGCTTGTGCTTCCTGTATGGTAAATATTGTATCCGTGGTTGTATATATTTATATTCATAAATTGGATCATATCTCTCTCATGCATAACCCCCGCCCTACATGCACCCAAGTGCTTTCCTATTGCACTTACCTTAACCTATGAGGCCCTACATGATCAGAACCTGCTTCTTTCTCTAACCACTTCCTGCTCATTCACTTTACTCCAGCCTTACCAGTCTTCTGTCCCTAAAACATGCTATGCTCGTTCTCGTCTCAGGAGCTTTGCAAGTGCTGTTCCTCTGCCTGGGACTGTTCTCTCATCCTCTCATCTGTCTCCTTCCCTAGGATATTCAGGTCCTAGCTCAAAGACCATCTCCTCGAAGTAGCCTTTCCTAACCACCCTACAGTAGCACAGCCCCCATTCTACCATCCCAGTGTCACACCCTGTTCTACTGCTTTTATGTTTGTTGTAGGCTTGTACTTTCTGAAGTGATATTATTATTTTGTGCACATGATTATTATAAGCCTCCTTACTGGAATGTAAATATTATGAAAATAGGGACTTTGTCCAATGGGGGCTCAACAAATATTGATCAGATGGATGTTGTCTCCTCTATAAGACAGCACTACACCTGGTATAGTGACTGTAAAGACAGTGTTCAGTAAGTGCTTGATGAATGAGTGGTTGCACATCATAGATATCTCTCCTTAACAGGCAGGATGACCAAAGAGCTCCAAATACCACTAATAAAAATTAGGCTGATTGACCAAATAGCTCTAGTCTAGCCTTAATGCCCACCTTAAAAATTAGAGGAAAAAAGTCTATTTTTATTTTTACAAAAAAAAAAAAAAATCATGTCTCTCCCTCATTTCAAAATCTTCATTTCTAGCACTCATACCAGTGGGGGCTCCCTCATTCCAGGGATCCATTTAGCAAATAACAGAGGGAAAGAGATCCATCTGGGAATCAATTTTGCCTAGAAGCTTCAAATTTACACAGATATAATTACTCTAAGCTAATATGAGAAGAAAACAGGTGTGTGTGTGTGTGTGTGTGTGTGTGTGTGTGTATTTTGAACATCTGAATTTGGGAGCTTTCCAAATAAATGACTGCACAAGTGAAGGTGGAAGTGGCTGAACCAAGAGTGTGAATTATGTATCCTTGCAGGACTCTTCCTGAACATCTGGGCTCTCTTAGCTCTTGCCCAGCACTTTACCGCTGACCTATGGGCCCCTGTGAAATAGTTAAGGACAAGAGTCTGGTAACTGGGTGAAACTGATAGTTCTAATTTCTTCTCTTCAGCTTGGCTCTTGCCTTGGGATTCCTAGAGGAAGAAAATAATTGGGAAGTTTGTCCAAAACTTTGGGAGTAAGTATGGAGCAGCATTGGATTCTCTAGAGAACACGGGTTCTCTCAGGTATAACCTGAGGAGAGAGGTGTAAGCGAGCCAGTTTTCCCATATGTAAAATGAAGGGGTTGAACTAGATGGTCTTTGGTGGCTCCTCCATGTCCAACCTGCTCTGTCTATAAGAGTCTATAAGCATTTTGTTATTGAAGTGATCAATATCTAAACTGTAGGCAAAAGTATTTTTATCACTTAATTCTTTCGGTGCATATTCCAGGCATACCTGTAAAATTCCATACTCTCTTGGTGGATACCATTATAGCAAATTGAGGTAGTAAATTATTATTGCAGGAGGATCTCGTTGGAATGCTATAGGGCTGCATTGTCCCATATAGTAGCCATCAGCTACATGTGGCTATTAATATTAAAATTAGTCAAAATAAAATTTAAAATTCAGCTTTTCAGTCATGTTAGCTGCATTTAAAGTAATAAAAATGCATATATCTGCTCCTTTCAGTTCAGTTCCCAATTGGACAGATGTATGCATTTTCTTAATCACAGAAAGTCCTATTGGGCAGCACTGGTTGAGAGAGAGTACCTTTGCCCTCAGATGAAAGATATACAGTTAGACAACTGCTAAGGCCCCAACCTATTGTAAGGCTGAGTGATTCTGTGGCCTTGAAGATCATATTCTTGCTTTTTCTCTGTTGAAAGTCTTTTGAGTTCCAAAGGTGCTGGGGCTGGCAGAGAGATATAAAAACAACAGCAGGAAGTTCCTGTCTGCCTGGGGCCATTGCCATTCATCTCAAGAATTGCAGGCCGGGTGCGTGGCTCATGCCTGTAATCCTAGCACTTTGGGAGGCTGAGGTAAGAGGATTGCCTGAGCCCAGAGGTTCGAGACCAGCCTTGGCAACTTGGTGAGAACTTGTCTCTACAATATATCAAAAAATTAGCCATACACAATAGCATGTACCTGTAGTTCCAACTACTTGGAAGGCTGAGGTGGAAGGATTGCCTGAGCTCAGCAGGTTGATGCTGGGGTGACTGTGAGCATGCTATTGCACTCCAGCCTGGGCAACAGAGTGAGACTTTGACTCAAAAATAAATAAATAAATAAATAAAAATAAAATAAAAAGAATTTCAGCAAGAATAAAAGATGATTAAATGGTACTGGAAAACCTTTTAAAAAGTTGAAGAGTTACATGAGTATAGGGCATGATGATTATTAAGTGAATCCAATTAGACACAAAGGCAACTTAGTCCTGGCCCCTCCTTTGCTTCCATCCCTTCATGCCAATCAAAGTGAAGTTGGGATTGAAGTGGTGGGGTTTGGTTGCCATTGGCAACTGACTCTCTACTCTGTCCAAGCTCTGGGAACCTAGGTTAGAGAGAGTATGAGAGGGTTCAGAGAAGAGCAAGGAAAACTGGCTTCCGCTTGGATGAGTCATGGGTAGACAAACACTCAAACAGGCAAGTATATTTAGAATGTATACTAAGGGAATGCAACTCTAAATGTTGACTCTGGGCTAGAAAGTCCTGGGCTTTGACTCATGGACCTTATATAAACCCTGTTTATTGATTATATTATCTTGGACTCTGAGCCTCCATTTACTCCATGTAAACTGGAAATAATAATGTCTTTTCCACAGGGGTATTCCAGGAATATAATAGTGAACATGTATGTAAAGGACCAAGTAGAAGGCGTTGCACACTGAGGCATGTAAAAAATTAATTCCTTTCCCTTTATGAGGGGTCAGTGCTGTGATTTGGGTGAGAGTAATGGAGCAACCATGGAGAGTCCATGCTTAGAGGATGGGGATCATTGCATTCTAGTAAGCATATGGGCTCTCTGGGCTGTTTGAATAATAGGGTAGGGATGGGTTGGGTTTGGCCTACTGGGTCAGGAAGGCTCTCCCTACAGGATAAGGACTCATAGGAATGGAGGTACCTATCTCTCTTCAGTTCTAAGCCAGCGGTTGTCATTTTAGAAGCTTTAGTTTCTCCTTAGCTGTAGGCTTTTATTGTATTAGGGTTGATGCTCATAAGCAATCTATAACTACTGGTGCAGTGGAATCCCAGAGATTGACAGGGGACTAGTATGTGTACCTTTAGGGAAGGGAAGGAGGATCCTCATGTCTCCCTGGTGCCTCATGTTCAATAAAATGTTGTTTCAGTCAATGATATTGATTGGTCGCTGATAGAGATTTCGTTATGTTATTTCAGTTTCCCATTTCACTATAGAATGTTACTGTGTATGTTTATGAGAGATACAGGGAAAGAGTTATCAACAGTGGACAATAGGGGAGCAGGTAGGGGAAGAGATGAGGGTTAGTTCTCTATGGGACTCTCACTCTCAGTCACCCTGAATGTAGGAGAAATGTCTTGCTGAGTGGGACTAAGGAAATGAGAATTAGAGGGTTTTTTTTTTCTACTAAAGAAACTGGACAAAGAAATAAGAACAGGCTTAATGTAAGACCCAATGTTCTAAGTAAAAGTGGTAAATGCTCATTGTTGGATACGAATATCTAAGGCAGAGAGGAGGGTCTGGCTTGGTTGAAACTCAACCAAAAGCATTTCAGAGTTCTTTTCTAAGAAGATACTTTGGCAGTGCTTTAGTTAGCTATCTGATTGGTGCATAGATATACTTGGGGTGTGCAGTGTAAAGCAACAACAACAAACAACTCTGATCCCTTACCAATGACATCAAGGTTTCAAGATATGACTTTATCCCAAGGAAACTTTTGCTTCTCTGGCACCTCACAAACTTTTCTGAAGGGATCTCTCTTCTCTGAGTGTGATGGTATTGAATCATTGGGAAGGAATTTTACATTTAGTCAACATCCACTGTGTTCCAGGGGCAGTTCTGGGCACTTTATTATGTCACTGTAGTTTTTTGAAACAACTTCATGGTCTATGTATATAAAAGTCCCAGTTTTATTATGTATTAAGAAACTGAGGCTCAGAGATGTGAGGTGTCTTGTCAAGGGTCACATGGCTGGTAAATAAGTGGCATTGCTGGGATTAGAACCCTGGATCTGACTTTAGCAGATCATTTAGAGGCCCTAAATGTCAGATTAAGGAGTTTGGAATTTTTTAAAAAGGCAACAGGGAGTTGTTGACTATGACCAACAAGTTGATATATGAGAGAAGACATTTTCTTCTTGAGTACACACAGAGAAATTGTAGATCAATAAAAGTAGGCTCTAAACCTTTCTCATTTTTATGGGCCCTAGGGCTTGATTCTTCTTTATGTAGTCAGAATTTCTTAATGCTGTCTGGCTCCAGTCTTGGGGTTTCTTGGGACCTGTAGAGTCTCAGGGTTCAGGCAACCCTAGCTGCCTTGCCTAAGATATGTTTTATAATCTTCCTCAGTTTCACTTTCTTTATATGACCCCTGTTCTCAGAGGTGATAGTGTGTATTAGAGTATAAGATATAAGATATTTATATATTAGAGTATCTGTATAAGATTATTTGGGAAACTGGGCTCCAAACCACTTTTTTTCCACATTGCATGTTTATTAGCACTTCTACCCTCCAGCCACATGCTATGTGGCACCCAGTTCAACTGTTTTAACCTCATGTTTTAACCTGTGTTGCCACTGTTCAGGGGCCTGGCTTATTATTGTCTGCAATACCATGAGTTCATTGGGGGTAGAGTCCTCAACTTATATGTCTATGAATGCCCTATGTTTGCCAGCATAGTGCTGGGCCTGTATAATTCAGTGCATAATTATGCATATACGGAATGAAAGTGATTATTGGTGAGACTTTCTAAAAGAAATCCTTCCTTGGGGGGATGGCTTAGAACCAAAAGAGAATCCTCAACTGGATAGGTGAGTGGGCATTGCTGAGTGCAGGTAAAGGGAGTATTTTCTAGAGGCAGAGGGGAGGTTGTGTCTGCTATCTATTGCTGTGTAGCAGAATACCCAAAGTTTAGTGAATTAAAACAATTGTTTATTTGCTTACAATTCTATGGGTTAGCAATTTGGGTTGGGATAAACTGGGTAGTTCTTCTGCTTGTCTTACCTGGAATCATTTAATTAGCCGAAGTCATTTGACAGCTTGACTAGGGCTGGATGGTCTAAGGTGGCTTTATTTGCATGTCTGGCAATTGATTCTGGTTGTTTATTCCTTTGTGGCATCTCATCTGCTAGAAGACTGGACAGGGTTTCTTTCCATGATGAAGTGTTGCAAGAGGATGAGAGCAGAAACTGCAACACCTCTTGACGTGGAGGCCTAAAAGTCATACAGCGCCTCTTCCATTGTATTCTGTTGGTCAAAGCAAGTCATGGGCTAGTCTAGGCTCAGGGGATAAGAAAACAGACTCCACATCTTCATGGGAAGAGAGCAAAGCTGCATCATGAAGGAATAGGCACACAAGGATAGGACATGATGTGGACATCTTTGTAAACAACCTGCCACAGAAAGACTTCTGTCTTTCTGATCCTCCCTTAAGTTTGAACTACATGTTCCCTGAGGAATTCCTGCCTGTGGAGAACAAATTAGAATTTGGGTTCTCAGGCAGATGGTTTTAATAACTGTAAGCAGTTGCCGTCAGAGTCCCTGAATAAAATTATCTTCCTGGGGGTTCTGGGAAAGGCTTTGATGGGTGTTTTAAGCACTCTTTCCCCAAATCTTGTATTTTGTCCACAGATTTTTGGGTATTTGATGAGAAAGGTACCTTAGGGCAATGGAAAAGCATAGATTGAGGAGTTGGATGGACCTGGGTTCAGCCAGTTCAGTCTTATTTTTCTATCTGACTTTGGGTAAGTTACTTGACGTCTCTGAAACTTATTTTTCTCCTCCATAAAATAAATATATTTATTTTGTATGATTGATTTGAGGAATAATTCATTCAACAGTTGGTGATAATAATTAGAATAAATTCCAAGGGTAGTCCGAGCACAAGGCCCGTCATTCAGAGCTCCTGAATCAGCCTGTGCCACCCCATCCTGTTCCCTTTCACCTACCATGGAACATTGGCCAAATAGGTCACGAGTTTCTGTAGTTCTTCCTGTTTTATTCTGTCATGATTGCTTTGAGCAAGGCTTATCCTGGCAGCATAAGTGTGCAGGGAGGAAAAGGGAGGGAGTTTAAGAAAACCAGACAGAAAGTCTGCTCCAGATGACAAGAAATTCTGCTGGAGTGCTGGATGGAACAGCCAAAAATGATGCACATGGAATCTAGACACAGCTTAGGACAAGAGATTTGGACACACAAGGCCTAGGCCATAAACCTTCTAGCTCTGAGACCTTGGGAAAGCCCAGCTTTCCTTATCTGTACCATAGGAATCAGAATTTTGTTTTGCAAAGTTCTTTGAGCCTAGGAGGAGAAAATTTGCCATGAGTTCCTGGAACACAGTGGGTACACAGTAAGGGGTATCTTTGTGATGATTCTCAACCCTTTCAGTGCAGTGCTCCCTGTGTGTTGGGGCTCTGATGTCCATAGGAAGTGATGGGTAAGATCATTCCACGTGTTGAATGACCTATCTTCTGGGACTCGATAGCTATGTTTCTGAAAAGTTGTGCTTCCTGTGTATTTTTGTAAACCGAATCCTATTCCCTCATTGACCCATTTTAATGTTGATCTCAGTGAAAGAGTTCATTGGAAAACAGATGAAATAGGATGAGCAGAGCTGTTGCAGTTAGCTTTCATCATCATTCTAGCTGGGAAACTAGGCTTCAGGAGATTAAATAAATAATGTGCCTAAGGTCACACAACTAGTTAGTGAGAGCTGGGGAACCAGACTGTTTGGTCTACATTGGTGGTGGTGGTAGTGGCAGGGTGGAATGGAATTCACAGCAAGTAGACTAGAAGGAAATACATTTAAAAAAATTTACAGTCAATGTATGGGGGATGAGGTGAGGTTGAGACATTAGGTTATTTCATTTCCTATGCTGATTTTTCAGAATTTCAGTGATGAACATGTATTGTTTTTATTATGGCTAAAATAAGTTTGATAAAGAACAAGTAAAGTTAAAAAGAGAACGGCTGGGAGAGCAGAGCCTAAGTAGTTGCCTGTGTCTAGATGATGGGCCTGGGTGCCCCAGAATCGAAGGGAATGTAGTGAACAAAGGACAGACAGAATTGGGAGTTGACAGTGACACTTTCTAAGGTTCTGAGGATAGAACTCCCTTGTAGAAGTGATAGGAAGTTTTTTACGGGCAAGGAGGAATGCAGGGGGTCAACAGACCATTGCACTGAAGTTTTGCCTACTTTGTTTTTCTTTTGCCTTGGCCTCCTGGCCTAGTGATAACTGGGGGAAGGGGAAGGGGAAGGAAAGGGGCCAAGGCTTCCTTTCCTTGTGAATGAGCTCATGTCAGGGCCACCTAGAGAAACCAGGGTAACATCTCAGAAATCCCTATTAGGATAGGAATGAAGGCTCATTCCAGGAGCTTTGGAAGGAAATATGTAGAACTTGTTATTGTTGCTGTGAAATGCAAATTGCCTCACCATTTATAATTGCCAAGGAGTTCCTGACATTCCCATGGACTTTCTGCAGCAGTGAGGTGGGAACTTTTAAAAGCATAGCATTTGTCCATTTTACACACAAGGCTTACTTGCTTGTCTCTTGCTGTCAATCTCTCCACAGGTTTGGGCCCCTCTACCAGAAACTCCCAAATCAGGCTCCCTTCTTGGAGTCAGCTGGGCTCCTTCTCCACCCGCAGGCTATTAGGCCACTGGGCAAAGTGCCTAGAAGTCCAGAATCACAGCTGTCTCCCCAGAGGAGGGCATAAGTGCAGGATTCCCTGCAGGCCACCATGCATGTGGCCTGAAGCTGAGTCTCTGCCAGCTCCTCCCCCCACTGCAGAGCAGGCCTGACCTGTCAACAGAGCATTTCCAGAGAACTAGAGCTTTCCCACAGGAGGGAGGAAGGGCGCAGTCTGCAGGCATGTGCTCTAGGGATGGGGTCTGAGCAGGAATGTAGGATGTTGTTGCTAAGGTCTCTTTCAGAGCTCAGGCTTAGCTCACCAGGTTCTTGAAGGATTGGTACAGGCTTGTTGCGGGGATAAGTATGGAAAAAGTGGATAATGGGGCTTTGCAACAGGGTTCAAGGAGGGACAGGAAGGATACATGGTTGGGAACCAGAGGTAGGCATTGCCCTGGGGACCTGTGTGTGTGGCCTCCGCTGAGGGTGGATGGCTTTGTAGACAGACTCACCTACAAGGCTCTGGAGCCTGGAAGATTCTTGGCCTCCCCTGTTGGTTGAATCTCTTCCTTTCTTGGTTTCAACTCTTATAGTCTTTGGCAGGGGAAGATGTTTGAGGATGGCTCAGGTCCTGTGAGCTAGTCACCATCTTCAGAGTAGAGAAAACAGTAGCAGAATTTAAATCACACAGGGGCTTCCTTTTCTGCCTGATCAGTCTGTATGAGGACCTTGTGTTGTCCTTCCAAGAGAAGGGAGCAACTGGCAGAACCATTATCCCATGATCCTGAGCCAGCTTGACTTCTGTTGTCATGAAAATTAATGTGGAGGGTGAAACAATTTGTGGGGACCTGCAGCTCGCAAGGAACAGCTCAGCCTCGGGGGCAGCCAGAGGAAGAGCTTCAGTTCTGCATGTCCCATGTGCCCTGTGTTGTATATGGGGAGGCACGTGGAATAACAACAGACCAAGTTCTCTGTGCTCAAGATGCTTACAGAATATTAGGAATGCAAGACATGCACACTGAAGTCATCAGGCACCCAGCATACATTGTGCACTGTTGGGTGCCCAAGCCTGCCTTCCAGGCCTTCATGGATGTGGCTACCTTGCTCACATCTTAGATTTCAGCCTCTATTCTCTAGTTCTCTGCTCTGAGACCCTATGTGAGTATCTTGTCCAACATGTCTAAAATTAAAGTTAGCCTTTTCTCCCAAGATCCATTGCCTCTCTTTCTCAAGACTTAAAACCCGGAGTTTCTTCACATCTTTCTCTCTACCATGGCTGCCTTATCTTAGTCTTTAGATCCAGTATCTCTTCATAACCTCTTGCCTACATCCTTTCCTTTCCTCCCATCCCTGCCTTTTAACCTTGTGTCTAGGTGCCTTCGAAAGCCTCTTGACTGGCCTCTCTTGCTCCTGCACTGCTTCTTGTTGGCTCCCCAGATCATGCTTTTAATCTCCTAGAGCAGTAACTTAACCCAGGTCTTATCAGGGTCATCTGGGAGAAACTGGAGTAGAATGATTGGTGTTACCAGGGAACCCACCCTGGGGAAGGCCCCCAGTCATATTCAGGGAGATAATCATTTTCAGACTTTGTAATCTCCACACAGATGACCCACATTGGAATAAATTTTTGTTGTCTTGCAAAATCCTGGGCTGGCTTCTCTCTGCCACCCAACTGTGGCCATGACCCCCTGTCCTTACCACTGACTGGTGTGTTGGCAGGGATTTTGACTCTTTGGGATATTGTTTAGAACCAAATACCCCTATAAGGGTAAAGCAGCGGCTAGTGCCAAAAGTCAGGGCATATGCCATCAAGCCAAAGGTAACTGACCCAAACCTTGGAGGGAGGGCAAGCATGAGAAACTAGGAGTCCTAACTCTGACTCAAGCTCACCCAGCAATAGTATCACC
This sequence comes from Cephalopachus bancanus, assembly GCA_027257055.1. NCBI lineage: Eukaryota > Metazoa > Chordata > Mammalia > Primates > Tarsiidae > Cephalopachus > Cephalopachus bancanus. The sequence continues at coordinate 937,480 of JAPVLO010000022.1, read as the reverse complement.
TTGTGTGTAAGTTGCTTCCCTGACTGGCTTCAGTTTCTTTGGATGCAAAACAAGGTTCAGTTCAGTGATCTGCCTGTCTCAATTGTTCATACCATTACTCTCTTCTATGTTCAGGAAAGTTTGGGAGATAACTGTATTTTCTAACTGTAGATTAGTTCTCTCCTTGCCTCACATTAAAAAGGCATCCTTATGTCCTGGCTAAAAGGTATTACAGACTGTTGGCTTTAGGAGATAACTTAGAGATCATCTGATTCAAACTCCTACCTGATGGGCATCCACACTATTCATAATGCAAAGGAGACAGCAGATTGATTTCCTGTCAGACTCCTGGGGCAGAAAGGCCCATTGGGTCCCAAGGGCTCAGAGCACTTAGTAAAGATCACCTGACCTTCCCTGAGACTAGGTGGAGAAAGTCTGTCTTTTAGAGGTGGACAGGATGCCGGGGTGGGGTGGGCACCACTGCCTGGGGCAAGTGTGCTAATGGGCTTCCTTTGTTTTCGCTCCCTTTTCAACAAGTGTCTGGGGGCTGAGGAGTCTGAGGACTCTACTCTGTGCAGAACAGAGACCTCTGCATGTGTCCTCTCTGGGTGAAGGCCAGCTGCGTCCCACACACTTCGGATCAGGCCACCCCTTGGCAATCATGGGCTTGGACAAAGACCTATATTGCCTCCTGAAACATTACAAGCACAGTGAATCTACAGGGTAACCTTGACTGCATTCAGTCTAGTAAAAACATCAGTAAGTTGGGAGCAATATTAGGGAGCAAGGGTCCCAAATGAATCAGAAGCTTGGGAAGTGGTATAAGGAGTCACTGAGAAGATGATTGTGAAGTACTGGTAAGAGTGGGTTTGAGGTATGCTGGAGGTAATTGTATTTTAATGGCCAGTAGCTCAGAAGTTTCTTCTTATCCTTTGTAGTTTTCCCAGGATTCTTTTTTTTTTTTAAGTGACTTTTTTTTATTTAAATTTTTATTATAAGGATGTGGGGTACATTTCACGGTTAGGTATATAAACATTAATCATGCAGGTACCCTTGTTGATGAGGTATGTCCCTCCCTTCCTTAGCAGTTTCCCTCAACTGCCTGTCCCAACCCCCCTCCCCTGACAGTTTCCTACTACTGCCAATCGCTTTCTTATAACATTATAATTGTTCAAGGTCTGTTTATGAGTGAGAACATATGGAACCCTGTTCTTTGTTTCTGTGATAAATCAATGAGTATGATCGACTCCAAATCCATCTAAATTGCTGCTAAGTCCATAATTCCCAGGGATTCTTAAGCCCCATACCTTGGAGACCAGCCCCAATCTAAGCCATGTATTGCTGGGAAATGGGTGGACTTTACCACAGCTACCTGGTTCAAGCCAGTGTTTTAGAGAATGTGGTCTGGATGACTTTTGTTAACACCACCTGGAAGGTCTTTTGAAGGGCAGAGCCAGAGGCTCCACCTGTACTTACAGGTTCAGGCAATGTCATCCAAATTCCTTCCTGAGATAAAAGACAGCACAGGTTCCATAGCCCTCTTATTGGATCCACAGCATACCTCTTTATTAAAAGGGTGATGTTTAAGCAACATTAAGCAAATGGTAAAGGGAAGATACAGTAGGCTCCCCTTATTTGTGGGGGATACGTTCCAAGACCCCCAGTGGATGCATGAACCTATGGATAGTATCGAACCTTATGTATACTATGTTTTTTCTATATATACATACATACCTATGATAAAGTTTAATTTATAAATTAGGCACAGCAAGAGAGTAAGAACGATAATAATAATATAGAACAATTATAATAATATATAGTCATGCATTGCTTAACAAGGGGGATACATTCTGAGAAATGTGTTATTAGGCAATTTTGTTGTGTGAACATCATAGAATGGCATTTATACAACTCTAGATGGCACAGCCTACTATACCCCTAGGCTGTATAGAATAGTCTGTTACTCCTAGGCAAGGGTAACACAGTGGTATTTGTGTATCTAAACATATCTAGACATAGAAAAGGTACAGTAAAAGTATAGTATAAAAGATACAAAATGATACACCCGTATAGGGAACTCCCAGGATTGGGAGTTAGTTGCTTTGGGTGAGTCAGTAAGTGAGTGGTGAGTGAATGTGAAGGCCTAGGACATTACTGTACACTCCTGTAGACTGTATAAACTCTGTACACTTAGACTCCATTGAATTTATTAAAACATTTTTCTTCAATAATAAATTAATATTAGCTTACTGTAACTTTTTACTTTGTAAGTTTTAAAATTTTTTTTAAATTTTAAATATGTGGGATACAATTCAAGATTAGGTATACAAATGTTCATTATTCAGGTACCCTTGTTGATGAGGTATACCTCCACCTCCCCTGGCAGTTTCCCACTACTGCCAATCCTGCCCCCGTCCTTCCCTGGCAGTTTCCCACTACTGCCAGTTCCTTTCTTATAGTATTACGATAGTTGTTCAAGGTCCACTTATGAGTGAGAACATGTGATACTTAGTTCTTTGTTTCTGTGATAGATCACTCAGTATTATAGTCTCTAAGTCCATCCAAGTACTTTGTAAGCTTTATAAAAATTTTAAACTTTACTCTTTTGTAGTAACATTTAGCTTAAAATAAACACATTGTACAGTAGTATAAAATATTTTCTTTTTTGTGTCCTTATTCTATAAGCTTTTTTCTATTTTAATATTTTTTAATTTTTAGTTTTCACTTTTTAAATTTTGTTATTAAAAATGAAGATATAAAAACACATATTAGCCTAAGCCAACACAGGGTCAGAATCATCAATATCACTGTCTTTCACCTCCACATCTTGTCCTGCTGGAAGGTCTTCAGGGACAATAACATGCACGGAACTGTCATCTCCTATGATAACAATGCCTTCTTCTGGAATACCCCCTGAAGGACCTGCCTGAGACTGTTTTACAATTAACTTTTTTTTCTATAAGTTGAAGGAGTACACTATAAAATAAGGATGAAAAGTATGATATAGTAAATACATAAACCAGTAACATAGTTTTTTAATATCAGGTATACACTGTACATAATTGTATATGCTATGCTTTTATACAACTGGCAGCACAATGGGTTTGTTTACACCAGCATCTCCACAAACTCATGAGTACTGGATTGTGCTATGATGTTACTATAGCTACAATGTTACTAGGTAATAGGAAATTTTCAGCTTCATTATAATCTTATGGGACCACCATTGTATATGGGTCTGTCATTGACTGAAACGTCATTACTGTTTATGTTTTTCATAAAAGTTATGTAAGTGTTGTCTTTCTTTCAAAATGTCTTATTGTACTGTACTCACCTAATTTCAGATTGAGGTTGACTGCAGGTTACTGAAAGCACAGGAAGTGAAGCTGTGGATAGGGGAGGGGCTACTGTAATTCTTTCAGAACAAACATTTTGGATAAATAAATGCCCAAGATACATAGCTGTATCTTTCTCATTAAGCCATAGCATCTTGTTATCAGTTTCCCCCTAATCATCATCATAGACACAAACTGATTAGGACAATGTTGAGTTGAAGCCTGGGGTCACTCACTGCGTGTGGGAGAGGAGGTATTCGGCCTTTCTTGGTTTCGTAGCTGTGGCTTTTCTCAGCTGCTGACCTTGCCCTTCTCCACTGGGGCTATTCTGTTTTTCACTTGTAGAAGGAGGCTGTAGTGGCTTTTGGAAGGAGCACCTGGCTTTCTCTTTCTAGTGCACCTGAGCAGTTCTAGACCCTTTGTCTCCAGCCCTCCAGCTCTTACCTTGAAGGTCAGAATTTTTCATGATTTGGGAAGAGTTTCTCTGCCAGTTTACTCTTGAACTTTAGTGCTGCCATCCTTTAACTTTAATCAAAAAAGGTAGAATAATGTACTCCTTTTCCCTTTCCCTAACTTAGAAAAAGAAGGGAGTGGGTACACAGGAAGAAGGTCCTTGCTGGCTTTTCAAGTTGTCCCCACCACTTATAAGCTGTGTGATCTTCAGCATGTCATAAAACTCTCCAAGAACAAGTTTCCTCCTCTGTAAAATGGCAGAGGACCTCCCACATGGGACTCATGTGAGGATTCCTATAATAACATGAAAAATCTCTGACTCAGTGTCCTTCACACACTGGTTACTCAGCTCTACCCTGGCTGTCTTTTGCCACACAGTCTACTTACTCTCTCTGCACTCCTTCCTCCCAGCTCTGCTTGGCCTCTTGCCCATGTTTACATATTCTTGTCTCTCACCTCACTTCCTGTAATGAACAACACCATTCTCACAGATATTTTGTGTGTATCTGACCCCAACTTACAAGTATGTTATGTCTAGAAATACATTAATAAGTCAGGTGTCTGAACTATGTTTGTGCTTTTCTAAAAAAATTCACATTTATGCATCGTGGTTAAACATCTAAGGCTAGACCCAAAATAACTTAACTCACCACATATCATACTTCACAATAAAAAAAAGAATAAAGGAGAGAACAACATCATTTTAATAGTATACATAGCAAAAAACACAGCAAAGAGGAGCCCTATTTTATTTTTTCTGGAAAGCTGCTCATGATCAAAAGCAGGTTAAATTAAATTAGAAGATGAGGAGGTGGAGTTTCAGGGTGCTCTTAAAAGCTTTAAGTTGCTGGCTTTGGTTCTTTATTAGCTTTAATTTACTTCAAAATGCATGACTTTCCCTTTTTCCTGATGCAGGTGTAAATCCCTGGCACCAATCTTGCACTTATCAGTTATGATTGGGATTATTTTTGGCTCTAAAATGGAACAAAGCAGGGAGGAGAAAGTAGAAGGAAGGACAAAGTAGAAGTGAGGGAGAGAAAATCTTTTCCTGAGGTCATTTGGAAGGAATTAGGAGGAAAGAAGGGAGGCACAGAGGCCTAGGATAAATATGAATGTGCTGTGCAAGCACCATTTATAGTGGGAAGTGGTTCATAGCAAAGACAGGAGTCAGCATCTTTCCTCAGATGGGGAAGAAAGGAGAAAGTAGAAAAGAGAAACCAAGTCAGGATGGAAGAGTGTGTATTCCCAAGTGTTTTAGGTGCAGGGTGTGGTGACCTTGTGGCAGATCAGGGATAAGGATCTTGTTACTAACCAAGTTTGAATAGCTTCATATTGGCTCTTAGTATCCTAGGAGTGCCTTTATAGTGATTCTATCCTTTTGCAGTAGACAAAATCAAGTCTACGGCATTTATATACAAGATAAAATTATCCTAAGAGAATTAAATATAAATGTGGATGCTGGAAAATATTAGTTGGTCAGAAGTCAAAACAATAGGGCAGCAAATATTTGAGGGCCAGAGAGAGGACTTTTAGGGCAGTGTATTAGTTATCAATTGCTGTGTAGCAAATTATTTCAAAACTTAATGACTTACAACAACATACATTTATCATCTCAGTTTTTGTGGCTCAGGAATCCAGACATGACTGATTAGGTCTTTTGCTTCATAATCTCTTAGGAGGCTGCAATCAAGGCATCATCTAGGGCTAAGGTCTCATGTGAAGATTTGCCTTGGGAAGGCTTACTTGACTTACATGGTTATTGGAAGTTCCTCAAGGGTTTTTGGACCAAGAGCCTCAGTTTCTTGTTGCAAAGGCTCAGTTCTTTGCTTTGTGAGCCTATCCAACATGGCGGTTCATTTCATAAAAGCCAGCGAGAGAGAGAATCCTCTAACAAAATGGAAGTCACAGTCTTGTGTAGCTTCGTCACAGAAATTCTACTGGTTAAGAAGCAAGTCATATTCTATTGGTTCAGAAACAAGCCAGTGTACACTCAAGAGGGGAATCAATGGGGGCCTTCTCAGAGTCTCCTTGCCACAGATAGGGAGCACTGATCAAGACAGAGACCCAGGAAATTGAGGATCTGGTGCCCCAGTCCCATCTCTTTTATCTAATACCTCTTTAGCCATCTCACTATCAGCCTCCATTCCTGAAAGATGTGATTTCTTCCTGGGTTCCTTATGGTGTTCATTCATTCTGACAAAAACATATCTTTACAGCTGTTCTTCCTCATTAAAGATTTTCATACTAATTGGAACTGGCATCCAATTCCTGATCAAAACCCTAAGTGCCCATATCATAAGAAATAAGATAAACAACTGGGACCTCATTAAACTGACAAGCTTCTGCAAAGCAAAAGAAACCATCAAGAGAGCCAGGGAGACAGCCCACAGAATGGGAAAAAATATTTGCCAACTGTACATCTGATATCCAGGATCTACCAGGGCACTCAAATGTGCTGAAAGGAAAAAAACAAACAGCCCCCATTAAAAAGTGGGCAAAAGACATAAATAGACACTTCTGAAAAGAGATACAGGCAGCCAACAGATACATGGAAAAGTGCTCAGCATCACTAATCATCAGAGAAATGCAAATCAAAACCACATTGAGATACCACCTAACCCCAGTAAGAATGCCCATCATTAATAAAACTAACAAAAACAGTTGCTGGTGAGCATGCAGAGAAAAAGGAATGCTTCTACATTGCTGGTGAGAATGCAAACTAATGTAACCTCTTTGGAAGACAGTGTGGTGATTTCTGAAAGAACTAGAAATTGACCTTCCATATGACCCAACAATTCCCCTAATGGGAATATACCCAGAGGAACTCAAATCATTCTACAAAAAAGATACCTGCTCACACATGTTTGTTGCAGCTCTATTCACAATAGCAAAAACATGAAACCAAACATGCTGCCCATCAAAGCTGGACTGGATTAAAAAAAAAAAAATGTGGTACATATATACAATGGAGTATTATGCAGCCATAAAGAAGGACAAACTTATGAACTTCGCAGCAACTTGGATGGTTTTAGAATCAATCATACTAAGTGATCTATCACAGAAACAAAGAACAGAGTACCATATGTTCTCACTCCTAAGTGGACCTTGAGCAATTATAATACTAGAAGAAAGGGATTGGCAGTAGTGGGAAACTGCCAGGGGGAGGAGGGTGGGATTGGCAGTTGAGGGAAACTGCCACGGGAGGGAGGGGCACACCTCATCAACAAGGGTACCTGCATAATGAACATTTGTATACCTTATCCTGAATTGTACCCTACATCTTTAAAATAAAAAAAATAAAGTACTTAGAACAACAACAACAAAAAGGATTTTCATACTGAATATAAAACATATAAAAAGAAAAGAAAAAAGTGATGGGAAAGAGGTGCAGAAAAGTTCAAAATATTTAATATTTATATAAAAACAGGATTTTATGGACTGATTTGCATCCTCCCAAAATTTATATTGAAGTTCTAAACCCTGGTATCTCAGAATGTGACTGTGTTTGGAGATAAGGCCTTTCAAGAGGATTAAGTTAAAATCAGGTCATTAGGGTGGGCCCTAATCCAGTCTGACTAATGGCCTTTTGAGATGAGGAATAGAACATGTGGAGAGATGCAGAGGGATGACCTTGTGAGGAGCCCAACAAGAAGGCAGCTCTCTGCAAGCCCAAGGGGAAGCCTCAGAGGAAACCAACACTGCCTGCACCTTGATCTTGGACTTCTAGCCTCCAGAGCAATGGAAAATACATTTCTATTGTTTAAGCAACCTGATCTGTGTTATGTTGTTATGGCAGTCCTCACAAACCAGTGCACAGGGCATTTTTGTTTTAAAATGTTCATTAATTTTATATATATTTAATTAGCATCTTTGTTCCAGGAACTGTGTTGGGAAAGGATCAGGGACCTAAACATGGACCTGTCCCTTTAGGAGCCTACCATCCTATAGGTCAAGAGAGACAGAAACAAATCAGAATATAGTGATAAACCCATAATCACCTTTCAAGATCTGACAATTAAGTTCATGAACTCATCCTAGAAAAAGTGCTACATACCTCACTGCTGAATATCACTATGGTTACCTTTGAAGTACTCCCCTTGTGATGCCTATGCCTAGTCCACCCATCAAAGCAATTTTGGAACTCTTTTTCTGGAATGACCATTAGATCTGTTGTCATAAGAATGTTGGAGTTTGAATTAGAGCAATGATCAAACATTAATTTCTTGTTAAACTTGGCAAGAGTGGAAGTGAAATCAGGGACATGTTAGTCCAAGTTTATGGATTAAATGTTTTTCTGAGAGAAGAGAAAGCGCCACTGATGAAGAGAGGTCAGGATAGCCAGTAATGAGCAGAACTAATAAAAACATTGCAAAAATTAGTCAAAATCATCGGCTGACTGCGAGAAGCATAGTGGAACAAATAAACATTAGTAGAGAAACAGTTAAGAAAATCTTAATCAAAAATCTTGGCATGAAAAAGATGTGTGCAAACATGGTCCCAAAGGAGCTCTTGCGTCATGACAATGCATCAGCTCACACAGCACTGTCTGTGAGGGAGTTTTTAGCCAGTAAACAAATAACTATATTGGAACACCCTCCCTACTCACCGGATCTGGCCCCAATTACTTTTTTCTATACCTAAAGGAAATGTTGAAAAGAAAGCATTTTGATGATATTCAAGACATCAGGATAATATGACAACAGCTTTGATGGCCATTCCAGAAAAAGAGTTCCAAAATTGCTTTGATAGGTGGACAAGGTCCTGGCATTAATGCATAGCTTCCCAAGGGGAGTATTTCCAAGATGACCATAGTGATATTCAGCAATGAGGTATGTAGCAGTTTTTGTAGGATGAGTTGGTAAACTTAATTGTCAGACCTTGTATGTATATGCTAGGGAAACAGAGGAAGAGGTAATTATATATTACACTGTGGAAGTGATAGGTGAGCTGCTTCTTAAGGATGGGGTGTAGTTCTCAGGTGGAAAAGGAAGTAGGTTGTTTCAGTCTAGGCAAACCAGACAGAGGCTTGGAAGCTGAATTCTAGAGCACTTGGGCTCTAAAATCACATGGTTCTAGACTTTTAATCCAGTTTCATCACTTAGTAGCCCTGTGGCCTTGGGCAAGTCATTTAACCACTCTGCCTTTACGTCTTCATCTGTAAGGTGAGGTTAATTATAACACTGCCCCACAAAGTTGTTGTAAGGATTGCATGGATTAATGTGGGTAAAGAACTTAGAAGAATGTAGGTATTACAAAAGCACTAGGTATTACACTTATTTTTAAAATGCAAATCTTATGTCATTCCTTTGGGTTAAACGCCTCAGTGATTGTGTAGTGAGTCTGTGGAATGAACTCCCAGCTCCTTAGCATAGCCCTGCCTGGCTCCCCAACCTTCCCCTCTGTGTTCTAGCTCTGCAGGAGGCTAGCAGTACTAATATGCTTTCCTGTCCTATTCCCTCCCGACTACTGAACAGAAAGCTACAGTTTCTGAAGACACAGGTCAATTTTCAACCCCCCTTTAAGGCCTTTCCTGACCCTTCTACCCTCATTTTTATAATCATTTCATACAGATCTCAATTGTAGCACTTATGTTTATATTCCAGTTCTTTTATTCATTTGCTGCAATAGACCAGAGGTACTTTGAAGACTGGGACTATATATTTTCCCCCAGATTGTTGTATTCTTAGCATCTGGTACATACTAATCATCCAATAAATGATTGTTGAATGAAAAAATTAGCAAATAGTAATTTGTATGTAGTAATGTACATCTGAGACATGGACAGATGGGTGGGATGAGCCTGAAAGAGGGAACTTTGAAGAGCAGATCTATGTGAATGCATTTAATTGGTGAAGAGGAGCTAGATGGGTATAGCTAGCAACCATCTCCACTTTCCCATTTTGGAGTTTTAAAAAATGCAACAAGCTACCAAAACCTCATGATTAAGGCCAAAGCCTGTCCTTGGGCCCCTGCTTATTCTAGGCTCCTCAAATTTCTGTCCTTTCCTAGTTGGAAAAGAGACACATTTAGGCTTTATTTCTTCCCTGTCACCTTTGCATTTCTCTCAAAGCCCTAATTAAAGTTCCTAATTGTGAGGCTCCTGTGCTAAGTCCTAACCACTGTGATCCTCTAAGGCTAAGGGCCTGCCCTCCTTGGCAGGTCTGTCTGCTTCCAACTCTTGGGTGATTTGTACTTGTTCCAGAGTTTGTTCCTCCCTGTTCCTCTGGCCAGGTTCTCACCATGGGATGCTCTCGGCCCAGAGATACTTGGCACATAGATGGCTCCAATGACCCTGTGCCTTGCTCTGGGGAGCTGCCTCATAAATCCATGGGGCAGGCTGGGGAGGGGAAGAAGAGGATCTGAGGAAAGCCAAGGCAACCTCAGGGTCATAAGTCAGCCCAGAACTCAGATGCTGGTAGTGTCCCTCCCTTGTTCTCATTATCCTTCTACCTTTTCATTGTCAAGGCCACTGATATGCCCGTTTGACCTGGTTTATAAGCAGGTTCAGTGCAGTAGGCTGGTGCTATACTGGATAGTGCTGGTTGCTGAGAGATGGAGGAAGACATGTGAGATCTGCCTTTGTGTCAAGGGAATTGCCTTTTGAGTCAGGTAAGAAGCAACAGAGGCAAAGTCACACTTTGGTGGTGACTTAGAATCAAGTTACCCAGGCCAGGCTCTGTGGCTCCTGTAATTCCAGCACTTTGGGAGGCCGAGGTGATTAGATTGCCTGAGCCTGGGGGTTCGAGACCAGCCCGGGCAATTTGGCAAGACCTTGTCTCTAAAATAAAATCAAAAAGTAGCCGGGCGTGGTAGCGCATGCCTGTAGTTCCAGCTACATGGAAGGTTGAGGCAGAAGGATTGCCGGAGCCCAGCAGGTCAACGCTGGGGTGGCCGTAAGTGTGCCATGGCACTTCAGCCTGAGCAACAGAGTGAGACTCCAACTCAAAAAAAAAGAATTAAGTTACCTGGCCTCAGGGCTCAGCTTATTTCCCATGGCTGCCTGATTAGAGGGAAAAAAATGTGTTCAGTGAAATACACTCATAAGACCCTGAGGGAAAGTCCCTAAATAAAAAGTATAGGACTCATGGGTTCAAGACCAGCCTGGGCAACTTGGTGAGACCTCATCTCTACAATAAATAAAAATTAGCCAGGCATGGTAGCATGTGCCTGTAGTTCGGCTACTTGGAAGGCTGAGGTGGAAGGATCACCAGAGCCCAGCAGGTTGACGCTGGGTGACCATGAGCATGCCACTGCACTCCAGCCTGAGCGACGGAGTGAGACTCCAACTCAAAAAAAAAAAAAAAAAAAGTAGAAGACTCCTTTGAGCAACAGCAATGCTAGTAGAATAACACTGCCTCCTAAGGGGTCGCCTTTGAGAAGTGTAGCACTTGGGGTATTTTGTGCTACTGGTCTCTTGAAGATATTTACCACAGTGGTTGGTACATGGATTCTGGAGCCAAACTCCCTGGGTTCAATCCTTATTTTATTATTTCCCTTCTCTGTTCCTCAGTGTTCCTGGCTGTAAAATAGGGTAATAGCAGCAGCATAGGATTGTAATAAGGATTAAATGAGTTAATATTTTAAAGACAATTAGAAATGTCCTTGCCAGGCACTACTAAGAAAGGGAGGAAGGGAGGGGGGAGGAGGGCGGGAGGTACATGACAACACAAAGAGTACCTGGTCCACTCCCAGGGGGAGTGAGGGCCACCTAGAAGCTCAAACTTCAATTGCGTGCAGCCTACTTATGTGGTAAGTCCTCACTTGTACTCCACAACTCTATAATAAAGAAATTATTTGATAAAAGGTGATTAGAAGCATGCTTAGCAAATGAGTAACATATTATTTTTAAAGTTTTCTGAATGTGTAATTGCTTTTTATGTCAGGTTGTGGAGAAGAGACCTTGTCTTGTATATCACCAAATCCATACAGTGCCTAACCAGAGCCTGACACAAGCCGGTGCTTTTATTTACTGAATGAAATGCTTGAGGTCTGATAACTTCCTGCAGCTTATATGTTCATTAGGGAGGGGCTGAGGCTAATGAATGTGTTCCTTCTCTAGGAATAAAAACCCTCTCACAGTTCCCCTAGGGAATCATTCCCTTCAGCTCAATGCAGCCCAAATGTCGAACATTAAAGTAATTCATTCCTTTGACTTAAGATGTTTCCCTTCTGACACCTTATCAGTCCTCCAAGCCTGAGTGTGTCAGGTTCCTCCTCAGCAGTGGTTTTGACAAAGGTGACTATGAAGAGAGCATAGAGACAATGTTCTTTTTTGGGGGGAAAGGGACCAGAGGATGAAAAATGATGTGGAATGATGCTTTCGAGAAATGGCTGGTGATTTATTTTAAATATGGGTCTTGATGACTTGGCAGGGTTGCCCAAAGCCCATCTTGGTGGGAGTGGGAGTGGGAGTCTCTTTCTGAAAGACACAGCAATTAGGACTTGGAGCTTATAGATTGCACTGTCTTTAAAGACACATTCCTGCTTCTGGGATGTAGAACACAGGCTCTGTATCACTCCCCTCTCTCTACCCCTTAAAGAAGTTAAATGTCTTATATCTGGAGATGCTCAAGAAACCTTCCTATTAAGTGGTATCTCAAGAACAGAGTAAGGAGGAGAGAGGGGTCCATGTCAGACCTGCAGGATTTAGTATAGAAGTAGAGGCTTCTCTGGTGCCATGGTCACCCATCCAGACACAGAGAATGAGTGGGGAAGGTAAGGCAGGGATTTTCAGCAACTGTTCAGAGTCTACTTTATTGATCGAAGTTCCTGAGTCTCTGGTATAAAAGGGTATCTTCACCTAGGCTTCTGCTACCCTGGAGATTTGGATGGTAGGTGCAGGAGCAGAGAGGAGGGAGGCCGTGAATGGCAGAGTAATCAGCAAGGAGAAACCCAGCTGTTTCTGAAGGTATCTTTAGTAAGGCGCATATGGATTGATGGATAGATGAACTATAAATGGAATAATTGGTGTGCCAAGGTGGAGTAAAAGAAAAGGAATAGGCCAATTAAGTCTACACCGTGGGGGCAGATTTCTATTGTAAGTAATTATTCAAGAATTAAAGGTGGGGTGATTTCTTTAGATTTATATTTGAAGGGGGAAGGACTAAATGGCTTTGTTGAAGGATAACTAGGATGTTGGAGCAGAGGAACATTAGGGAAAAGTCCTCAATATATGCATTTTCACCTGGTTACTGTTCCCAAAAAGATGGCTAGATTGAAGGTCCTCAGCCCTGACTGCAAATGGACTCTCCTAGATTTAAAAATCCTCAGAAACCAGACAAAGCAACACAAACAAGCAAACAAAGAAACCATGCTTGAGGCCCACTTCATAACAATTAGTGAGACATTCTGGGCTGGAGCCTGACATCATATTTTCATGTGCAGTTAGGTTTAAGCCCACAGGGTTTAAAACAAATTTCAGCATATTCGAGAATCATCTGGAGCACTTTTAAAAATGCAGATTGCTGGGCCTTACTGCCAGAGACTCTAAGTCAAAGAGGTCTGGGATTAGGGGAGGGATCTGCATGTTTTAAAAGTTCCTCAGATAATTCAGATTCTGCAGTGGAGCTACTGGATTGGGGGTTTGGACATTCCAGACAGCAAGAAGACAATCATGAGGGGGCAGGAATGGTGGAGGAGAGAAGCTCTGTAGGGGGGAAAAAAAGACATCCCTGAAAAGATTTCCCTTCAGAGCAAAAGCTTGTGTTGTTAATATCATTATCCCCTCAGCATGGCTAGTCCTGACAGAAATTGGTGTCTAGCACTCAAATTAGTCACTTAATTACATTTACCTTCAGCTTCTCTTAGATTGTGCCAGCAATGGCAGTGGGTCTTGTAATCAAGGCTGTGACAGAAGGAAGTACTTTGGACAGGGAGAATGAGTAAGGCTGGAGCAGGAGCAGGTGTTTCAGAGGGGAGGGGTGTGTACTCTATTACCTGATGTCAGGAACAGTAAAGTGTCAGGGTCTGAGATTTATCCCACCTGCAAGCTAACAAGTTAGCCTGCCACAGTTTCATGGATGCTTGCAGAGGTTATGAGACTCCCGGGTCAAAGACAAAGGACTTAATTACTCATGGCAGAGCAGGTAGCATGAGCTTCAGCATATTTGTGTTGGCTCCCTGACCCCCAAGCCCCACAACAGCAGAGGGGCCTAAGTAGATGCTGGCCAAGAGTAGGTTTGCATTACAGCTAAAGAACCCTGAGCTCAGGAAATTCCAGTCTTTACACAGGGATACAAGCAAATCTGCCCAACCTTTGTTCCAGAGGGAGACTTTACCTTTATTATACTTGTCAGCAAACACATCTGCCCTCTGCCTCAGATAAAAACTATATCTCCCTCTTCTGAGGCTATTCACTATATGAACAGGCTTGAAAAGATAAACTGGAACAAAAGCTATCTCTGCTTATAAGATGTCAGAAATGTGATAGACCATTGAAAATTGTCTCATAACACGTAAGGTCTCTCAGTAGTTGAAACTATAGTGGTCTTATTACATACCACATACTCCGGGGAAGATTGAACATACCAGTTAGCCTTGGTATGGAGTGGAGAGTGTGTTGAGATGCTAATAAAATACCCACTAATGGTGAAACCTGAAAGTGTTGCTATTGTGTGTGATGCCAGCTCATGTCCTCAGACCATGCAGTGGATTTCAGGAGTTTTGAAAAGGGACATGGAGGCAAGAGTTGGAAGTGATCCTTCCTCTGATCACCACTTTTTGACTCTAGAAATGTCATTTATGCAAGATTGTGTAAAAAGCAACCTACAAGCAGGAATATATACAATAAACTTTCAAACAGAGCTTTACAGTTCACAAAGTACTTTCCCAAGCTACCTCAAATGAGTTCACAATTATTTTCTGTTTTTGTGTATAGGCACTAAGGAAATGTAGGAAATGAGACTAATTAGAGCCAGGTCAGTTCCCACTTGTCCCAGGAAGCAACTCTTGAACAGAGCTGGAAGGCAGCGAAGACCTGGGATGAAAAGAGATGGGAAGAACAGAGGGCATTTGGATATGCAAAGGGTTGTATGAAGTCTCAGAAGCTGAAACAAGCAGGGAGCTTGGTACAGCTGGCCCTCCACTTCTCCTCTGAACCCTTCTAGGGCTTCTGACTTTCTCCACAATGAAGTTCTATGTCTGAGCACCATCATTTATCCTTAGGACCCTACTGCCTTCTTCCTGCCATCACCAACTCTGCGTTCATCTATGGGATGGTTATTTAGAGTACAATCCTACTTGAGACGGGATTGGCCAGGTTGCTTCTGAACACTTGACAGAACTCTAGCTAGATGTTCCATTTATCTGTTGTTAACTCTAAGACATGGTGGTATGAAACAGCAATCATTTTATGCTCGTGATTTTACTGATCAAGAATTTAGGCAGAACACAATAAGGAAGACTTATCTTTTGCCTGATACCTTAGCTGGGGTGGCTCCAACAATGGGGATGGCCGGGGTCATATGTAGGGGACTTCAGTTCTGCCTATAGCTATAATACAGATAGGGAAAAAAAGTATTTGTCCTACTCTAATACAAACCACTCAACACAGAATATTTCACCTCTACTTACCAAAATGTGTGGGAATTTTCCCCCACCAGCAACTAATTAATTCTTCAGAGGACACCAACTGTATGTCTTACAATTCAATTCACTTCTCCAGGTAAATAGTGTTGGATCCCACAGATTAAGTGCTCGGTTCTTCAAGGGCCCCTACTTTAGATCTGTGCTCTTCTGATCAACTAGCTAGATGTTGGGTTTCCCATGACCCCTTCTTTGGGTTTGATTAATTTGCTAGAGTGACTCACAGAACTCAAACACTTGTGTCTACCAGTTTATTATAAAGGATGTTACAAAGGATACAGATGAATAGCCAGATGGAAGAAATGCATAGGGCAGTGCACATGGGAAGGGACACAGAACTTCTATACCCTTTCTGGGTGGACCACCCTTAAAGAACCTCCACATTTTGCAATCCAGAAGCTCCTTGAGTCCAAACCTTTTGGGTTTTTATGGAGTCTTCACTATGTAGGTATGATTGAATAAATTACTGGTCATTAGTGAACAACTTAACTTTCAGCCCCTCTCCCTGCCCCACCCTTGAGGTTGGGTGGTGAGACTGAAAGTCCTAATCCTCTAATCTCGCCTTGTCTTTCCAGTAACCACCTCCATCCTGATGCTGTCTAGGGACCTCCCCTCCACCAGTTATCTTGTTAGCATATGAAAGAGTGAAAGACAACCTTACCACTTTTGAGATTCCTAGGGTTTTAGGAACTGTATGCCAGGAAATGGAAGCAAGACCAAATAAACTTCCACATCATAAAGCTGCACTCCTATTTCTTCCCCCACATTGTGTTTGCTGGGGCTGAAATGTCCATGACAGTTTTTTTCATACTATGTCTGATGTCTTGGCTATATAGCCATTTTTCTCTCTTCATATTGTCTCTCCACCTGGCTAGCCTGGGCTTCCTCACAGCCTGGTCAGACTTCCTATGTGGTGATAGGCTTTCCCAAATGTGACTGTGACTGTTTCAAGGGCCCTGAGCAGGGGCTGCAAGGCCTCAGAAGTCCTGGAATGTCCTTTTTACTATATTATATTGGTCAAGCAAGTCACTAAGACCAATCAGGAACCAAAGGAATGGGAATTAGACTCTGTTTCTTAATGAGGAGTCTAGTGAACAATTTGTGGCCTTATTTATTTATTTATTTATTTAAAAGATGTGGGGTACAATTCGGGATTAAGTATACAAGTAGTCATCATACAGGTAAACTTTGGGCCTCCCTTTGGTCCCTACTTTGCCTTGTTTCAGATTAGTTATCCTTATTGATGTTGGGTTTTACCCTCCACCTCAGCAGTATCCTGCATATAATAAATGTTCAGGGTTCACTTATGAATGAGATCATGTGGTACTCTGTTATTTTCTGTGATGTATCAGGGTGCTGCAAGGTCCATATATTTGACCTTCTTTATGGCTTCGTGGCCATTTTTGTAACACCAGATCAAACCATATCTCTGGGTGAGGGGCCTGGGAATCTGTGTTTTAACAAGTGACCCTACAGGACTATTGTCATCAGAAAAGCTTAGGAAACATTGGTTGTTATGGGCTAAATTTTGTCCCCGCTAAAATTCATAAAGTCTTAACTCCCACCACGGAATGTAGCTATATTTGGAGACAGGGCCTTTAAAGAGGTGATTAAGTCAAAGTGAGGCCATTAGAATGGGCCCTAATACAATAAAAACTGGTGCCTTTATAAGAGGAAATTGGACATAAAGAGTGATAATAGGGATGTGCCTGCACAGAGAAGAGACCATGTGAAGACACAGAAAGAAGGAGGCCATCTGCATGCCAAGAAAAGTGGTCTCAGAAAAAACCCAAACCTGCTGACACTTTGATCTTGGACTTCTAATCTCCAACATTGTGTAAAAATAAATTCTTGTTGTTTAAGTCACTCAGTCTGTGATTTATTTATCTATTCATTTATTTATATAATGGCAGCCCTAGCAAACTAATACTCTAGTATAAAGAGTTAACTGTTAAACTAGACATTGTATTTTGCCTTGAATTAATTGTAAAAACTTAGATTCTTTGTATAAATCTAATTTATAGATTAAATTTTTAGATTAATTGTATAAAACTTAGATTCTTCAGAATATTTTCAGCATGTGTATTTTTATTTTTTATTGGCCTGGTCTAGAATCTATGTGATATTTGATCTCATGTTTCTTAACACTGGTTCTGGGCCCATTTATCTTCAGATCTATCTCAGTTTCCATTTTGCAAGGTACCAGCCCCTACATACTACATTTTTCAGGCTCCAATATCATTGCCTCCTTGCTGAGTTTGGCCAATGGAAGGCACTGATGGGAGATTGGATGGTGGAAAGAAAGGGGAACTGGAGTACCTCTTTTTGGCCTCTCTTTCACGTTTTCTGGGTGAAGTAATAAGGCTCAGCTTTCCTGGTTCCAACTTCCATGGTGTAGCCCTGGCTCTTGGACTTTCCCTCCGTCCTATCGGCTTCTTAGCTCCTGTGTCACCTGCATAACCAATTTCCTGAATTGAATTCCATACATTTTGTATTCCTGGAATGATTTTTGTTTTCTTGGTTGGATCCTGAGTGATATACTCTTTTAATATTTTCTCCTGATTTAACTGGTTACACCTCCCCATTTCCAAGCTCACTCCTACTAACTCCTTTCTACAAATAGAATCCAACTTAACATTCTTTCTGGAATTTCTGGAATTTTCAACAGAAAGACACAAAACTAAATGAAACAACAAAAAATAGAAATCTTTCATAGTCCAACCTGCCAGAGATAACCCCCCCTTTAACCTTTGGTATATTTCAGTCTTCCAGTCTTTCTTTTCTTCTTTAATATATTTTTCTAATATTTTGTGCAGTTTTTACATAGTTGAGCTCACAAAGTATATCTGTTTTAGCTTGGCATTTTATCATAAGCATATCCCCATTTTTTTTAGAACTCTTTATAAGCATCACGTTTAACTTGTGAAAGGGACCAAAAAGGCAGAATTAGGGAAGAATCCATCTTATGAAATTCTGTACTCCATAAAGAGTGACAACTAGGTTTTGCATCTGTATCTCTCAAACTAGTTTGCTAATAGGCTTTCACTGAGTGCTTACGGTGGGAGAAGTAAGACAAGCAATGGTCTGGGAGCAGGGACTGTCTAGGAAGCTGAGAGAACACATGTGAGGCAATTAGAGAGCAATAGAGGACTTTACAGAATCAATTCCTTGGTGGAGTACTCCAGATTATGAGGGTAATAAAAGAGCAGAAGAGGGAGAGATCAATATGAGCTGGACTAGTCCCCTAAAGTCTCTTCCTGTGACGTGATCTGAATAGTGAGTGAACCATAGGCAAGATTTGGGTAGGACCAGAGGAGAGGAAAGGAACTCTGGGGTAGAAGTGTATAGATTAGGGGATTTGGGGCCAAGCAGACCTGGGTTTCAGCCCTGGGTCTGTTGTCTCTGTGTGATGATAGACAAGTTGAGAGCCTCCCTAGGCTTCAGTTTCTTGGTGATAGTGACAGTACTACTACTTGATGGGATGAAAGGCTGTATCCAAAAGCATTCAGTCTTTTTTCTTCCAACTAAGATTAAAAGTTTACCCCACGGGAATATGGAAGTAAATAATTTGCATGTAAGCACTTGCTGTGTGTTTTTATTACCTGCAGTTAAAACTCCATCTCCATGTTACTTGAAAACATAAATGGCCTGCCCAACTAAGACAGAGGAAGTTAGTGTCTGAGTTGAATCTGAAGGTGTATCTCCTGGCGCAGTTGAAGTCAAGGGCATTGAGTTCTCTCCCAATGCCCCTTGTATGCCGGGTGCTGCCAGAACCTGTGGGTAGGTGTGACTTCTGGGATTTCAGTCTGGTCCTGTACCCTCTCTGGGGTGGGGAGGGGGCTTATCTCCTGCCCTGTAGGGAAAGGGTTACATGCTGAGGAGAAATGAAGTATGTTTGCTAAGGACATGCGTTTGAGGACTTTGTGCTGGTAGACCTGAATTTTAGGGAGCAAAAGTAGAGATGGTTGGGATGAGGGGCTGGAGGAGTGGCAAATATGAGAACATGTGTATGCAGTTGTTGCAAATATTACAGACTAGTGCAAATATCTGTGGCCCCAAACACTTTGGGGATCTATTTGCAAAGTTGACCTATTACCACTAGCAAAGACTTGGGAAGAAGAATTAACGAAGAGATTGAGACTTAGGGAAAAACCACACACACTTGCTCAGAAGGTGTGAAGGCACTTTTACTGTAGCCCCACATTAATGAGCTCCTGGCACTTAGCCAAGCTGGTGAGGGCTTGCTAGGTCTCATAGGGCCTCATATCTCCTTCCACAGATGAACTTACCTTACTCAAGACCTCCTATGTGACCTGTACCTTGGGATACTGCCTCTTCTAAACCGATAGGCTGTCAGCTACTGTGTTGGAAGGATCAAAGGATGGAGCACGTACAAGTACTTTGTCAATCATGAGGAGGGGTCTTGGAGATCTGACCCTGACTTTCTAAGAACCGTAATAAAGCATGTCAACATTTATGACACTTCCTCCTGAGGCTCCCTTGTGTGAGCAGGGTGAAATCTTTTCCTCCTCTTTCCCAAAGGCCACATAGATTTAGTTGCCTATCTTGTCCAACCTCCCCTGAAAGGGGAAGGTCTTGAAATAGAGAGCCTCTCTGAATCATGCCCCCAGATGCATTATTCCTGGGCACGGAAGGGGTTCTACAAGAGCCTGTGTTTGCCTTCACTCTTATCTGCCTCTTGACTCCATTGTTTGGATAACAATGAGGAGCTGAGTTTAGCAGCTGAGCCTGGGGTCCTTTGTCCATGCTTCTGCATAAAAGGACAGCTGCCGAAGGCTGCAAAGACCTGCCTACCTTCCAGAAACCTAATTTCAGACACTCACATCAAACTCACCTGCACTCTAGTGGACTTCTATCATTGTTTTGGTTCTTGTCAAAAGTGCACTTTTGCCTTGGCAGGAGGAATTGCTTCACACAGGGAAACGGGCAGAGTGGGGGAGCACCAGAGATCTTTTATCACCTGCTTTGCCCTCAAAGCTTGGAACTCTTTCCACATCTGTCCACTCTGAATAATGAGAATGAATGAGAAACGATTAAGGTATTTTTCATGATCCACTTGTCTTAACCAAGAACCCCCAGAATTGCCCCTAAGTGATGTCTGCACAATATGCGTGGTCCCTCCCGATTAATGTAAAGCATGCATCCCTGACTTATTTATTTCCTGGCCGCTGTAAGGTTGTCCATCTCAGACTGAAACCAGCTGCAGGTGGAGATCTTCTCGGGTTCGTTGCTTAGGTAGAGGTTGTGTTAAAGTCCCATTTGGTATGTGAGGGCTCTGAGAAAACATCAGGTGCTCTTCCATGAGAAGTCTTGCTGCTGCTATTACTGATACTACTAATAATAATGCAAACTGGTACTGCCATTTTCTAGGCTGGAGAGTCTCAGATCCTGGTTCACAGACAGAAGATGAGAAAGAAGAAGAGCAGGGTGGAGGAAGGGGCAGCAGTGACAGCTAGGAATTTTTTATAAGCGCATATCAAAGAAATTCCTCAGAAACACCTTCCCCTTAGAGCTTTTTTTTGACTATATTGAAGTTGGTCTTCATTTCTGAAGACAAAAGTAATTTCCTATTCTCCTTGGCTATTTGTTTCTAAATCTTCATCTGTTTTCTTAATCATCTAAATACATACACATATATATGTATAATAAAATAAAGCATACACACTTTAGAATAACTTAAAAACCTAAACATTATTTGTAAACATCTTTCAATATTATTACATTCCTAGATATTATTTTTAGTGGCTCAATAGTATTCTGTCTTATGGATGCATCTTGATAATGACAACACTACTACTAGCTAATGTTTATTGAATTGATTTACTGCTCTACAGTTATTTAGGAACAGTCTAAGTAATAATATTAGGAGGCGGGTGGTATTGTTATATCCATTTACAGATGAGGAAATGAAGGCTTAATGAATTTTAGTAATTTTCTATAGGTCACATTATTCTTGATTGGTAAAGCTGGGATTTAGCATAGGGGTTCTGATTTTAGGCCCCATTCACCTAATAACCTCATGCCTTATTTTATTATACACACAGATATATGCTATATCTGTATGTATTTAGATTACTAAGAAAACAAGATAAAGATTTAGAAATAAATAGCCAAGGAGAATAGGAAACTACAACTACAACTACGCTATACTGCCATTATTTATTTAACTCTCTTAGTGTTGGACATGTAGAATTTTTTTAATTTAACAAGATTACAAACCCTTGTAGTTTACTCTTTGCATGCATCCATGATGATTTCCTTGACTAGATTTGCCTTATATCATTCTACTATCTTTTAAAAACATGGTATCCTCCAGGCTCATAGCATATTAAGCCTTGTCCCTGAATTCTATGTTGTAATTTTTAATTTGGCTTTCTGAACATCCGTGATGTTGGAGGAAGATGCCCACCTTCTCCAGGTCTGTTCCTCAAGATCAACCCTCTTGCTAATCAAGCCCTTGCTTCTGGCCTCTGAAGCAAACCCTGCGTGCTGGTTGTAAACAAATACCCAGAACATAGTCTCCTCTTTTCTCTTAGTAGATCCTAACTGCTTCCACTTGATCTTGTCTCCTGGATTCCAGACTCTGCCCAACCTCAGCTTGCCTTTATTCGCCGCCTTGACCCCTTCAGCTGCATGCAGCACTTTGCTAGTTGTGGGCAAGAAGTTTCCTATGCATGTCCTCTGCCTGGCTCACTTTCTGGCCCAGCCTCAGGGTCTCTCATGGCCATCCTGCAAAGACAGACCATCCAAGTGCCATTTTCAAAGACCACATCTAGCCCCAGTCCTTTAGCAGGGACCTGATGGGCAGGTTTACCCTCTGTTCTGACCCAGCCTCTGCGCTGCTGCGCATAGGAAGGCACTTACCACAAGCCTTATTATTTGTTTTTCTTGCTGTGCGGTTTATCTAGGAATGTTTCTTCTCTCTGCCAGCTAATTTTTTCCATTACATTTTCAAACACACTTCCCTGAATGTTCTTTTCTCCCTGCCCCCACCTTCAGCTACTCTCTGATATTTCCTACCAGAGTGCTACCTATAGCTCTCCTCTGGTTCACACTTACTGACTCAGGTGACAATTCCATAGATTCATTCTCTGTGCCTGTATTCAACTCTGCAGATACTGTATGATTTTTAAAAAACAATACCACATTTATACAGACCCAGAGAAACAGCCACATAACAAAGAGGTATTGCTTCTCTTTTTAGCTAGATTTCTGATGCAGGAATTAAAGCATCATGCTACATGGAGGAAGAAGCGTATATTTTGGGATTTTGTATGATAAGAGCTTTCCCCTTGCTTACTCCTAGAGGTCACCTGACCTTGGGAACTTGGGAGTGTGGTGCTAAGAAGAGCAGGCATGGACCTTGGACAAGCCTGGGTTTGATTCTGTACTCCATAACTTGCTATTTGTGCAGCCACAGTCAAGTTCTTTAACTTCTTTAAGCCTGATTTTTCTAATCTGAAATGGGGATAATAGCAACTTAACAAGTTTATTGTGAAGATTTGATTTCCAGAAAATGCATATCAAGTCCTTTGCCTTTCCACAGCTTGCTGCACAATAAGTGCTCAGTATTGTTTTCATTAAAGGCTTCCGAGGTGGGAGGGCTCAAGGAGACAGTTTGTGTTCTTACTGTTCCAAATGCTTCCTATGGAGAGGACAAGCTGAGAGCTGCCTGGCTGAGCTATCAGGGGCTTCTCCCAAGGAGAACCCTAAAACAGAAGTGCATGACATCCTCTGGATTAGGAGTTCTTATTCTGGATTCATGGATGGGCTGTTTTGGAGGTCTATCCAGTTCCTATAATTGCATGCAAATTTTGTTCATGTATTTATTAATATGTGTGCAATTTATTAGGACAAAGTCTATGACTTTCATCAGATTCTCGAAGGGGTCATTAACTCCAGAGAGGTTAGGAATTGCTGTTCTAGAGGCTCATTTGGCTCCTGCATCCTCTTCTTCCATTAACAGTAGCTGTGGGCTGCAGTGGGCAGGGATAAGGGATCCAAGGCAGGGCCTGGGAATGGATGGTGGGGCCTCAGCCAGATTCTGGAAGTACCAGGAAGCCTGAGGTAGGATTGTGTGAAGGGTCAGTGCTAGGAGAGAGTCAGGAGAAGGATGGGACAGGTGCCAGGGGTCAAGGTATGGCATGGGGCAGGCCTAAGGAAACTAAAGAAAGTCCTGGAAGGCCAGAGACAGGGAGACATTCAAGCCAAGGCTACGCTGCCTGTTTCACTGCTGCACTAATCTCCTGAGTCAGGGATCCAGGTTGGAGCATCAACACTAAAGTGCATGCCTGGCACTCACTCTTGCTGCTCCCAGGCTGGGCTTCTTCCCTTTTCCCTTTTTTCTGCTTTCTTTATACCTATTACCTATTGTCCTGCCCGCCAGAAATCTAGAACTTATTCCCCTTGCCTTCTTATACCCCACCCCATGCAAGGAATGCAGAAAGATCACTCCCAATGCCCTGGACCTTTGGCTTCTTGTACTCTTGGATCCTAGGGAGTTTCTGGATTTGTGCTGAATGGGCCAGATTCTGTTCTCCCTGGGATCTGTGGAATTCCTCATTGGGCACCCACAGGAGTTACCAGCTATTTTACTTTTCTTCTCTGGAGAGGGCAGAAAGAAATGTAAGAAGGACTGATGTTTAACATTCGTTTATTCAATTAATTTTTATTAAGATCTTACCATGTGCCTGGAGCGGTGCCAAATGCTGGGAAAACAATACTGAATTAGACACATTTTTTTTCTTCTTAAGAAGTGAAGGGTCTTGTACAGAAGACAGAGCAGTGACCAGGCAGTCACCATGCAGTGATCTAAATGCTCCAATGGAGGAGTGTGTGGCTAGCCTGAGCAATATGAGCCTGTGCAGCAGCATGCATCAAAGGGTAATTAGGGAAGTTCCATGGAATGTCAAGGTCTAATTTGACTGTTTGAGGTGGATGGAATGAGGCAGATAGAAGAGATGACCCCTGGAAGGCATCTTCTATTATTGGATTTCATTTTGTAGTGTCTCCTGTGGGTGAGCTTTGGGAGCGCATTCTACCAAGATGCATGTGCTGTTGGTGAGAGTAAGAGGTTCCTGATTTTTTTAAACCTTTTGTGGTATTTGCCAGATTTTCCATGACCAATCTTCCCCTTCTGCATATGTCTAAATTTTGAAATTGGAGATGAGCATCATAAACAGGAAGGGGGTGATTGCAGCAGTGGCAGCATCAATCAGGAATGCAATGTGATTAGAATGACCAGTGGCACAAAGGGAAAAAAAGCACTGGATTGAGACTAGAAAACTGAATTCAGAACCTGATCCTACCACCATAAGCTATAAAACATTTGGCAAGTGACTTCTTTCTGAGTCTCTCCCTTTTTGCCTGTAAAAGTGGGATAGGTTATCTCTGCTATCTTAGTTTGTTTGGGCTACTATAACAAAATGCCATAAACTGGATGTCTTACAAATAACAGGCATTTATTTATCATAGTTCTGGGGGCTGAACTTCAAGATCAAGGTGCCTATAGAGACTGTGTCTGGTAAGCGGATAGTCCTCATGAATAACGCCTTCTGTGTGGCGTGGCAGAGGGGCAAGTGAGCACCCTGGGGTCTCTTTTATAAAAACACTAATCCCATCTATGAGAGCTTTGACCTTATGACCTAATTACCTCCCAAAGACCCCACCTTCAAATACCATCACAAGATTGGGGATTCGAATTTCAATGCATGAATTTTGAGGGGACACAAACTTTCAATCTGTAGTACCTGCCTTAGCAAATTGTAGTAAAGGATATACAAGAGAATACATGTAAAAATGACTCAGCATGTTAATTGGGAGGGGATGCATCTGGGAGCTTCAGAGGTTTTTCTGAGTCTGGGATGCATTTTTTCACAGGTCTTAACATGGAAGGAATGGAATATTGAGAGCCACCCCTCTCCATCTCTCTTGGGAGGGTGGTGTAGGGTCCTTTTGATTTGTGAATCTGTGTATATGCATGGATTCTACACGTTGGTATACTTAATGTCTATTCCAAAAACCTCTCTTTCCTTCTTTTTAACATCAAGAATGGAGAATGAAATACTTGAATTTCCAGCTTCCCTTGCCACTAGGGAAGACCATGTGACACAATTCTGACTATTGATATATAGATAGAAGTCAGTGGGAAGGTCTTCTCTTCCTAAATAGGTACAAAGTCATTCAAAGAAAAAGCTGTTTACTTTTTTCCTCCCTCCCTCCCTCCTTTCCGCCAGGAAATACCAAGACTATCTTGTGACTAAGATACAAAGGCCATGTGCAAAGATGGTGGATCAAGAAGATAGTCATTTTTGAGGCAGCCCTGAAGTGCCAGCTCCAACTTCTTGTTGCTTTAGACAGATAAGCACCTTACTTACTTAAGCCATCATGGTGGAGCTTTCTATGACTCTCAGCCAAACATAATCCTAACTAATGCAGGATTCTGAGGTCTGGGAAGTCTCAGCTCAGAGGGTGGTGGAGATGCTGCATGGTATAGGCCATCCCTTCCTAGCGGGAAGAACAATGGTTTTCCTTGACTCCATCTGGCCAAGTTCCCGGTCGCTCCAGTGTCTTGGCATTTCCCCTGGAAGACTGGAACCTTGTGTGTGTTTTCTTTTTAGGAAAAAAGAAAACATCATTAGTATTCAGAAATTTTCCTTTCCTGAAAAATAATCCTTTGGAAAAACAGGGATTTAAAATGCTGTTCTCATAAAAAAATTTTTTTTACAAAGTCTTGTTGTATAGAGTCTCTGCTGGGGTCTGTACAGGTTAATGAGTATGATTTCCATTCTCCCAAAGCTCCTTGTGGAAAGGAGATGCATAGACCTGCCCCTGGGTGCTCCCAATCTGATGGAGCACACTGAACATAAACAAATGATGGATTTGGGAATGTTGAACTTTTAATGACTCATAAATTAATTTGGTATAATTTAAATCTATAAATCGCCAGGCTTGGTGGTTCATGCTTGTAATTTCAGCACTTTGGTAGGCTGAGGCGGCAGGATTGCTTTAGGCCAGGAGTTTGAGACCAGCCAGGGCAACACAATGAGACCCCCCCCACCAAAAAAGTCTATAAATGCAGCCAAGGGAATTGCTAATAATGATGTGGTTCCTGTCTTGGGAAATAAGTGGCTTTTACTTAGGGCTCATCCTTACCTCTAGTTAGGCTTGGCCCTTGGAGTTGTGACCAGCAGCTGCTGGAAATGAGGGGCTCATGCAGTCAGCAGGCTGGAGCCAACTGGAGCCCTGCGATGGGGCCAGTCTGGGCCAGGTGCTGGGGTGGAGTGGGAAGCATTTCTTGTCACATCTAATCAGTCCCACCCTCTCTTCATCTCCTATCTCCCTTCACATGTAGGGAAAAACACAGTGGCTCCAGAACTAGCTGAAGTTGGAAAAGTGAAATTCCATGTGTTTGGCATGTTTCATCTACATGGAATTGATCTGGAAATTTTTTTTTTTTTTTTTTTTTTTGAGTTAGAGTCTCACTCTGTCACCCAGACTGGAGTGCAGTGGCCACTCCTGGCCACCGCAGCCTCAACCCGCTGGGCTCCAGCTGTCCTTCCGCCTCAGCCTTCCAAGTAGCTGGAACTACAGGCGCGCGCTACCACATCTGGCTCATTTTGATTTATTGTAGAGATGAGGTCTCACCAAGTTGCCCATGCGGGTCTCGAACCCGCGGGCTCAGGCAGTCCACTCACCTCAGTCTCCCAAAGGTGTGGGATTATAGGCTGAGCCACCAAGCCCGGGTGGAAATTTTAAATTAGAAAAAAAAATTAGCATGATGATCTGTGTAGAGAAGTGGTAGCCACTCTATCCTATTTTTTTAAATGAGAAGCTGTGTAACCTAATTTTCTTTTAACTCTCCCTTTCCTTCTTCTCCCTCCATTCTCCTTCTCCCCCCATACTCCTTCTCCTCCTCCCCTTTCTCCTCTTCTTCCTCCTCCTTTTGCTGGTCTCTTCTCCTTCACCTTTTGTTTGGGCTATCCATCCACCTTTTTCCTCTTTAGAGCCTGCCTCCTCCACTCATGACATTTCTTTGTCTCTCCTGTGATTATTCCCATCAACAGATACAATGAGGGTCCTTTCCCCATACTTCTGCTTCATCACCTTTTCTTCAAGACACACCTCTTTTCCTCTTCAGTAGAGAATAAAGTGCTGTTTCCTTAGTTCCTGAGAATCTTCCGGGTTCTCTGGAACTGTCGATGCTGCTGTGGTCCTCCACTGCTGTCCTGCTGCCCTTCTGACTGGCTGCATCTCATTTCCATTGTGTTGTGCCAGCTGACAGACTGGGCCAACGGCACTCTCCACTCTCAGCTTTTCTTGTTTCTTTTACTCCCTGGCAGGTTCTGGTAGTGGCTCAAGTTCCATTAATGTTTTATGTGCTGCCCCCAGGAACCTTGGTTGCATTACTCTGGGGGAAGTTTCCCATCCTCCCTCCTTATTGCAGAACTCCAGGGCTGGAAAGATCATTTCATTTCCCAGAAACCTTGTGTCATCTGTCATCAAACCTCCAATTAGCTGAAGCTCAGTGCAGCAGTTTGAGGGGCCAACATCCTCCCTGACCAGGGAGGGAAAGCTCCTGGGGACAGTGACAGGCTGGCTCATTATCCCTGAGCTCCGTGCCATCCTTCTCGTTAACCCATTCTTCTGGACTCTTCATCAGAGTTTCTGGCCAAGACAGGTTATATTTGATTATGCCCATTTGGCAGGGATGGAAATTAAGACCAAGGGAAGCAGGAGGCTTGTCCAGGGTCATGTAGCGAGTTGAGGGCAGAGCCAAGCTAAAGCTGATATCTTGCTTTCTGACCGCTGGTACAGTAATTAGCTTCTTCTGTCATCCTCAGAGGACTACTGGAGCCTGCCACAGACTGCTGCTGGAGCAGAGAGATTGGAGAGACCTAGGTAGCAGCTACCTTTATATGCACTGGCTTGGGATAATATTCCAAAGCCAAGTGAAAAAGAAAAAGAATAGGGCAGTAACTAACAATGACCTCCTTTGTGACAGGAACTGTAATAGTTGCTTTCCATCTTCCAGTCACTGAGCAATTTAGGAGTCGTCCCATTTTATAGATAGGATTCTGAAACTCAGAGGCATTAAGTA
This sequence comes from Cephalopachus bancanus, assembly GCA_027257055.1. NCBI lineage: Eukaryota > Metazoa > Chordata > Mammalia > Primates > Tarsiidae > Cephalopachus > Cephalopachus bancanus. Next base: position 909,010 of record JAPVLO010000022.1, on the reverse strand, counting down.
ACTTGCTATCCAAATATAGCTTGTAAATGGCAATTAGTCCTCCTCCCTTACACTCAGCTCTATTACATCTACTTTAAAAACACAGGTTTCAACTATGTAGGTTGACTTGTACATAGATTTTTTTTCCCCTGACCAAATTCAGATAAAAAATACAGTATTAAAAAATACAGTATTCACAGGATGTGAAACTCGTTTACATGGAGGGCCAAATTTTCAAATATGCAAGTTCCACAGGGCCAACTGCAGGACTTGAGTATTCATAGATTTTGGTATTTGGAGGGTGGGTGGCGTCCTGGAACCAATCCCCTGTGCACACTGAGAAGTCGCTGTAATTGCAGCCCCTTCAAAGACTGGAATCCCCTGTAGATCTCTGTCCTGTTCTCTGGCTGTACTTGGGGCTATTGGTCAACCTTACATAGGATTCTTCATGGAATCCTTTAATTGCCATAATTATTGTTTTGCTTTTATGAGTCTTTCAGTTCAGTTCTGGCAAACACAATTTCTTAGATTCACTGAATCCAAATCTAAATGTAGACATCAAAATACATTTTCAAATGTATTTGTAAAAATCTTCTCAACCAAATCTGATGATCGGCTAGGTTTGGGAGCAAATTCCACTGTGCTACAAATTAAAACACAAATTTCTTTGTTTTTCACATGGGAACTGTTTTCCACATGTGGAATGTTTACTTTAAAAAAAAAAGAATGATTGCAGGCTGACTGCCTCTAACCACTCCATAAGCTTCTGTACTCCTTTCACCAAATAGTGGATTGTGCATACTCATTAAGATGCACTTTGATTCAAGAAGGTAAATCTTGTGCAGATCAAAGAAAAAATTCCAGTCATTTATCTTTGGCTTTGGAATTCGTCATGTGATTTTATCTTCAGCTTTGGATTATCTGTGTCACTGCATGAATGTGCTAACTGCATGTTTGTTTTTTATGATCCCTGTTTTAGAATTTACCTCAGGGGACCTGTGATGCTCCCTCATCTCTTAGTTTAAAACAAACTCTCGAGAATCTCTCTTTTCATAGCACTTCTCCATACTGTCTCAGAATTTAACTGCCTCTCCACCTAAAGCTAGTATTGTCCTTCCAAATTATTTCTTCTCAGCTTATTAGAAGAACTCCTTATGGAACTGTCAAAAGCTTGAGCCATGGTAAGGGAGACATATGTCTTCCTCATTCCTTTGTAGCTTTGTAACATTTGGCTTTACTTTTGTAAGTTTTTGTTTGCAAAGCCTGCAATCCAGGGCTATTTCATTCTAGTTAATATTCCTGAAATTTCCACAAAACACCATCAGGACAAAATGTTGTCCTGAATAGGAAGGTATAGTCAGTGGTATGTTGATAATATTCCCAAGGAGAAACGAAAACCTGGTTGTAGTGTTTGTAATGTTTGCTGATTTCCATTGTGTAAAAACCCCCATCATAGCAGATTTCATGCTACTGACATGTTTAATAACCAGCTGGCAAAAATCCTGAAAATTACAATTGGTTCTTGGAAGCCAGAACAAGCAGGTTCCAGCACACCACCAGGTGTAGATAACTGAATAAGGGAACACTCCAATTGGTTATGATATTTTACACAAATGAAAATTGTTATCTCAGCTCCTGCTTACCAGTTGTGTGAGCTAGGACAAATCATTCGACTTCTATGAACCTCGGTTTTCTCATCTGTGCATTGCAGACAAAGATATAAGAAGATTTAATGAGGTAATTCTTATACTGGGTGTAGCATATGGTAGGTATGAAGCAAATGATCATTCACCTCTCTGACATGATAGAGACACAAAGTGGAGAGTCGCAGGAGTGTTTTGAACTTTGGGTGCCAGCTAAATGGAAACATCTACTGATGGTTGGAGGTACAACTGGAGCTAGCCTAGATAAGAGACAAGGCCAAGGGTTTCGATTTGGAAATCAGAACAATAATAGTACCTTATGTTAATATTGCTGTCTAGAATTTACCTGATACTTTTATGTGTGTTTTTCAGAGGCATGGGTGTGGAAGAACTCTTAGGGAGAAGAATGGAGGGCCCAGCAAACCCATAGTAGCAGGTTTCTAAGTTCTTCCAGGTTAGCTCCCTTCACCCCCATGCTCATTGTTCTTTTTCTCTTAGAGTTCTCCTGCGGTTTTTGTACCTAGATCACCAACCTTCCTTTTGCTTTTAAAGAGACCATATCTACCTTTTTTGGAATACATTAATACCTGACCTAAGGTTTTAAGATAGAAAAGAAAGTTATTTATTCAGTCTCCACAGTTTGCCACTCTGATATTTCACCAAAAGTTATGTCAACAATGGCAGTGTTCTCTGCTTATTGGTCAGCATATGTTGATGACTGTAATAACCAGTGAATATCAAGGGTCATATAATAGGAACTTATTTCTTGCTCATATCATAGTCTACTACAGATCTTCCTGGTTGAAAACAACCTAGGACCCAACCTCTTTCCATTCAGTGGCTTTGCTATCCCTTAGGGTCTTGGAATCCTCTGCTGGAAACTTTTTATTCAGCCACCATAGGATCAGGAAGAGAGAGTATGAAGGACATACATGTGGGATGATTTCATAGCCAGTCCTGGGATGGTCATATAATATGCTCATGTTCCATTGGCTAGGGCTTAGTCACATGGCTGCAGGAGCATGACTGCAAGGAATGTTGGGAGATGTAATGGAGTTGTATGCTTTAGAAAAGGAAATGGGCTTGGTGAGCATCTGGCCAATCTCTGCTCCAAGCTTACATGGATTGATGGTAACAGTCACCATGGAGATAGATCAGTCCAGGTCACCAAAGAAGACTTCTTGTGCTTATCCCCTAGGGTTTTCTGGGTAGCATTGCATGTTGAGAAGCATAGTTTGATTCCCACAGTTATACTAAGATTCCATCTAAGTTGAAATTACAGTGTGACATGAATTTCTAGAACTTTCCAGGACTGGAGTACTTTGCTTGAATGTACCAGCTGGTTTCAGTCAACACTTGAAGTTGGTAATAATATTTGCTGTTGTGTTTATAATTACCGTGTCATTAACAGCCAGAGGGGTGGGGAGTTTCATGGGACTTTTCATTGCAATTTAGCCACTTATTGTTGTTGTCTGAAATGCTTCAGACAGTCTTTTATGGATTGTTTTAGTCACTTGCCCACATGAAGAAAACTGCCTTCCCACCTCAAAACAAGACGGGCATTGGCGTGTTTGAAAGGGCTGGTAAGATGTCTGGTTGAGAGCAGACTGGCCTGGTAGAGGCAGAGTCAGCAGTGAAATACATGGGGTCCAATGGAGCATCACAAAAGTACATTTTCTTCAGGCTAGCATCATCATCCAAATGGGGGACTCTTGCGAAGAGGTGTCACCAAAGTCTGCAACCGGTGGGAGATACTCAGAGTCAGGCAAGTCTGTGGCCCTACACTAATGGGTCATCACTCCAATCCTGTCAGGCCTCCAGGCAGTGACTAGTGGCACAGGGACTAAAACATCCTTCCTCCTTCCCCTGCCAGGAGAGAGGCATGGCAAGGAATGGGCAAGGCCATAACTAGATAGGTGGGGTTTCAGAGCACAGTGCTACTTGTAAGGTGCTAAATGCAGGACTCAGCAGGAAACTGAGGCAGAAACCCAGTGGTCTCTCTGTCCAGTAACTCCAAAGAAATCAGAAACTGGGGGCTCATCCTAGTCACAGCAAACACTGTGTCTGAGGCTGCACCAAAAATAGCTATGTCCCAACCCTAGAGAGACTAAAGCTCTGGATGTGCCTTGACCAGGGTGACTTGGGAGTTAGATGAGACAGATCCATATTTATGAGGTTTGGTATGAAATAGGATAGGCCTGAGTTCAAATCCTAACTTAATCTTTTCCTAGCTCTGTGACCTGGGCAAATTATTTGATTTCTCTAATCCTCATTTTTCTATCCATAAAATGGGAAACAACATGTACCCCTTAGGACTGTTGTGAGAGTTAAATAACATATGTAAAGCACTTAGGGATCCTGCACCTAGGTAGTGACCTTTAATATGTGGTAGCAAACACCTATCACAAAGTCCCACAAAAGCAGCAAGTCCCAAATAACAGTCAAGCAGGGTTCGGGAAGGCAGGAGTTGAAACTTGGGCCCTTGTGGTGCTTGATATACAAAGCCTGTGTTTTGTGAGGTAAGGTATCACCAGAGGGCAGGGTACCTTGCCTGGGGCTTCACCAGCTGGGTTTTTCACAGACATGGTTAACTGTGAGACTGGGCACATACTTTCCCCCAGTGCGAGATGTCTTTAAAATGTAAAGTAGACCTATTAAGTCAACCCACATCCTGGCCACTCAGCTTCCTTGGTACTTTCCATTTCACAGCTTGAGGGCCCATACTTTCTCCTGGCAGCCAGCTGCATTATTACTGTACATTGTCTTCTAACACACACGTATGTAACTGGAAGCCTAAAGATCCCTAAAATGGTAGGAAGGGGCTTTTCCTGTACTGGCACTCAGTCCCTAATGGCTGGAAGGTTGAACATATAAATTGCTTTGACCTTGAGCTTCAAAGACTGTGAAGTCTGGAGGGCTGCCCATGCCTTGGAAAGGGTTGGCCTTCACTTTAAGACAGGCAGGATGAATTATGAAAGGAAAGGGACTTCTTCAAGAAGCTTGATTTTTTTTTTTTTTTAAAGAAGTTGGATTTTTTTTTTTAAAGACTTTGCACAAAAGTTAATGGAAGGGCAGATACCTAGACTAAATCTGACAGGAGGTGAGCAGTGAACAGTCATGATAGAGGAGGTTTTGATTCTCTGCTTGGGAAAGATGGTTTGTTGTCCAGGGAGATGGAGAAGACAAGGATGCAGGCCTGTTCTCCTGCTTCTTGTCTGCAGGCAGGAGAATGCATTTCAAATCAGAAAACGCAATATAGATTATTTAAATAAGAACCAACAGCCAAGAAAAATGAGAGGATGGCAAAAACCCTGTACTACTTCAACATTCATAGCCATAATAACTATCATCGACTGGTTACCTATTATGTACCCTAGGACTTTATAGATACGTTGTCCCTCTGTGAGGTTGGTGTAATTAGCCCCATTTTCCATATGAATCCATAAGGCACACAGAGATTATGCATGCTGGGTTCTTAGAACTAGAAGCATTATAACCCATTTCCAACTGTTGTGTCCTCCTACCCAGACCTCCTCTAAGAATGACTCTGCATCAGAGTAGTCATTCTTAGACCATGACTATTCTCAGAGAGGTCTGGGTAGGAATGCTGAAGGAACTTGCCTATGTAGTAACAGAGAAACCAGTAAGAAATCTTGAAGTGGAGATAGGAAAATGTCTAGAATTTGAAAAGACAGGCATGGACAGACTCTGGAAACAATAGACATGCAAATTTGATCTTTTACCTAGCAAAATTCTAGAATCTTAACTTTTACATTAACTGGCTGTATAACCTCAGGCAAATCATATAATCCCTTTGGCCCTCTAGGCTTCAATTTCTTGGTCTATAAAATATGTGCTTGTATTACATCATCTCCAGAGTTCCCTGTAGTTTAGAGTATTTAATCCTAATAAATTCCTTTGATATGTTCTGACAGTTTCAGTGTTTCGGTCTTATCAACATGAGATAACTAATTTTCATCAGATGTCCCGGTGTTTCTTCAAAGGGTTAAGACAATAGAGTTTGGAGTGAAATAGTTGTAGGTTCAAATCTCACCTCTTCTCCCTGCTAGTTAGATGACCTTAAACAAGTTATGTAAACCCTCTCTGTACCTCAGTTTTTCCTCTGTAAAATGCCGATCTTTCACACACATCCATTTATCTCATAGGATTCTTTTATGGCAAATGAAATAATATGTATAAAGCACTTAACTCAGTGCCTAGAATGTAATAAGTACCCAGTAAATGTTAGTTCCCATATTTTATTGATTCTAAGATGTTCTGTTTCCCCCTACATTTTTTCATCTCTGAATTCAGGATGCATCTTACAGTTTATGGTGTGTAGTAATTTAATTGGCAGCGGTTTTTTCTCTCTTAATGGTACATAAACTAATGATGCATTTTGCAATTCATTAAATATGGAATTTCCCCAGCATGCTTCTCATCCCTGAGGTTCTCACTTCTCCTCTGGGATGTTCCTTCTCTAACTTCTTGCAGGCTATTATCTCTTTTTACTGCAAAGCAGAATTAGGGAATGGAACAGCTGGGGAGGTGACAACTCAGCCATCATCTTGTCTGGCTCGTTTATTTTACCGGTGTTGAAAATAAAGGCCAGAAAGGGGGATAGAAATAAGAGAAAATCACATAGGGTACTCAAGTTTTCAGATTCCTATTTTGGTGCTCTTTCCCATATCATCAATGTTATTAGGTGATGATACCACAAGTATGACTCAATTACTCTGGAGATATCCAGGCCCCAGTTGGATGGTGACTGTTTCCAATTCTACATATGAATTTTGATGGAAAAATTTTATTCCTAGAGCCCCAAAGCTGAAATTAACAGGTTTTGACTACTCTTCCTATTTGCACAAACACAGAATTATAAAACTTGAGAGTTGAAGGGAAGGTTTTTTTTTTCCTGTGGGAACTCTAATGTTCTTACCTTTGCAGTAGTATGAATTGTAAGGCATGCTCTCTGTAGGTAACATATTTCCTCCCAGTTATTGTGTCTACAATTTCAGGAGCTGACAGCATGTGGATGATTGTGTCTTAAATTGTGAATAGTTTCTGCAATTTGGCTGTTCCCAGGTTTGTACAGCTGAGCCCAGTGGCAAATCAATCACACAGTTCAGACACCTCATTGATTCATTCATTCACTCCATCACCTAGTACTTACTGGAAACCTGCATCTACTAGTCACAAGGTACACATATCATCTCAGCTAACTCTCATAATAGCTTTACAAGGTTGGTGTTACTTACATTTTGCAGAAGGGAAAACTGAGGAACAGTGATACTAAGTTACATATTTTTGAGTTGGACATTTACGAATCTTACGAATGTTGAATAGGAGTAGGAAATTCCAAAGCAAGAGAGAATTTATTGTTATAAGAAAATTGTCTAAAAATTGAAATAGCAATATGAATTATTTTATAGCATAAAATGTAAACAAATAAGAGATATGGCCATAACCTATAGAAAAAAAGTTACACTGAGGATCATATTAGCTCTAAGCATTAATTGTATCAGTCACTGCCCTTGTCCTATGGTAGACTCATGGGTAAAGGTACAGGCCCATGGGCTTGGGAGACGGCAGCCAGTAGCCCCTCCAACAGCACACTGGTGAGGAGTAATTCCAGTTACCTCAGCCAATGTCTCGTTGTGCTCTATATTCTGGTTGGATGATTGCTGGAGTCCTTATCCACTACATGATGAAGATGATAAGGACTCATCATTGGTGATGAGTGACCTCTCCCTATGCTTCTTGGGTCTCTCAGTTCTAGAGGAGTGGTAGCAACATGAATGGAGAGAAGACTTCCTTTGGAGTCTAAAAACCGCATGACTCTTGTGCCTTCCGGGTAGGCTTCCTGGTGGAAGGGGGACTGACAGCCCAGGTCAGAGCTTTTCTGGAGCCCTGCTTTTTATTCTGAGGATTAACCTCAGAAAGCAAATTGCAGAACATGGAAATAAGTTGAAGATGAAGTACGGCACACATAGAGATTAAGAAATCAAAGAGGCAGAGGATTGTAGAATCCAGAAAATAAAAGGCAGAGAAGTGGTTTATTACAGATTTAAATTTTTGATAATTTTTCTTTTCTTTTCTTTTCTTTCTTTCTTCCTTCCTTCCTTCCTTCCTTTCTTCCTTCCTTCCTTCTTTCCTTCCTTCCTTCCTCTCTCCTTGCCTTTCTTTCTTTCTTTTTTTTTAGAATTGGCAATTCACTCTGTCACCTAGACTGGAGTACAGTGGCATGATCATGGCTCACAGCATTTTGGTTGTTTCTAATTTTTCAATAGTGTAAAGCTGTAATAAATCTCTTTACTCCCTTGCTTAATATTATTTTGGTCTTAGAAACTAACCCCTGGGCTCAAACAATCCTCCTGCCTCAGCCTTCCAAGTATCTGGGACTATAGGCACATACCACCATGCCTGGGTAATTTAAAAAAATTTTTTTTTTTTTGTAGAGATGAGGGCTTAGTATGTTGCCTAGGCTGGTCTTGAACTCCTAGGCTCAAGCAATCCTCCCACCTTGGCCTCCCAAAATGTTGGGATTATAGGCATAAACCACCACACTCACCTAATTTTTGATAATTTCCATGTGGTCTTCACATACTTTTAGAACATTAATTTTAATATATGTTTATTATACAAAGTTTGAAAACTGTAGGAAAGTGGAAAGTATAAAATGGAATATCCTCATAATTCCACAACCCAGAAATACATTATGTACGTAGAGTTACTAATATGTACATTATGTACATAGAGTTACTATTTCAGAAGGTTAAAAATAAAGTTGAGTCTCAGAAATTTCATGTAATTTAACCTAACATATATGGTTTATGTATCATTTAATACCCTAAATTTTACTTTGCGTATTATAAGCATTCTTCTGTGTAATAAAGAATTATACAAAAATAAAAATGATAATGACTGGTATTTTATTTATAACTATTTCAAGTTTATTTAGCTCTTCCTCTTCTGTTGGATATTTAGGATGTTTGTAGCTTGGGGCCATAATAAAAAGCACTACATGAAATCGCTTGTTTTCAAATATTCATTCTCATTTTTTCTTAATTCCTTTGGATAGACATCCGGAAGAGAAAATTACTAGGCCATTACTTATACATAGTATTATTATTGTGATTCACATTACCAAATTACCTTCTGGAAAGGTTGTATCAATTTTACTTGCACTAACAGGGATATAGGTGGGAAAGGGGTGACACTGAACCTTTACTACCATTGATGAGTATTGCCTTTTCAAGATCTTTGCAAATGTAATGGATTTGAAAACATTGATTAGTTTGCATTTCTTTGGTTACTAATTAGGTTGACCACTTTTTCTTATGCTTATTATCCATTTTTCTTCTTTTTTGAAATGTATGTTTATATTCTTTGCCTGTTTTTTCAAATAGGGAGTAGTAGTAATCTTTTCTCTATCATGTTTGCTATCAATATGCTTCCCAGCTTGTCATTTGCCTTTTAAGTTTTGTTTATAATCTGATGTATAGTTTAAATATTATGCAGACAAAGCCATCAATATTTTCCTGTTTGATTTATTTAAAGGTTTTTGTGCCTAGACAGCTCTTTTTCATTCAGGGGTCAGCTAAATAATCACTTATATTCTCTTAAAAATTTTTCTAAAATGTAACATTTTAAAGGTTGGGTTTCTGATCTGTCTAAAATTTATTTTATTTTGGCATATTGTACGAAGTTGTCAGGATTAACTTGATATTTTCCCCAAATATTCAGTTTTCTAATGTCGTTTATTGACAACTTCATCTTTTCCTTATTGCTTTAGATTCTTCCTTTATCGTAGGCTTTAAAATATCCCATATCTCAACACACTGAGTACCAGGCCCATTATCAAGGGACGAGAGGGTTCAAACTTCACCTGCATGCAACTTACTTATGTAGTAAATCCTTACTTGTTCCCTACAACTCTAAAATTTAAAAATAAAAATAAAATAAAATATGCCAAATCTGTATTCAGGCTGTGTTTTAAGCTCCATTCATTTGTATGCTAATTCTTGCATCTGTTTCACCTTTTAATAATTTTAGTTTAAAAAAATACTTTAATATCTGGTAATGTAAGCCCAACCAATTATTCATCTTTTTCCAAAAAAAGTTTAATTATTTTCATCCATTTATTCTTCTAGATTAAAAACTAGTTGAAAATCTCTTTGGTGCATAATAGGTTCATATCATAGAGATTCAGTCAACAGATATCTGCTGCAAGAGTTAGTTTTTTAATCCAAAAACATGTTGATTTTATTTGAATTTCATTTTACTTGAATCTTCTATGTGTTGCATTTTAAAGGGATAAACCCTATTTGCATACATGGCAGACCTTTATTTATTTTTATATTTTAAAATTATTATTTTTATTATAAAGATGTGGGGTACAATTCAGGGTTAGGTATACAAACATTGATTATGCAGTTACCCTTGTTGATGAGGTATGCCCCTCCCTCCCCTAGCAGTTTCCCTGAACTGCCAATCCCACCTCCCTCCCCTGACAGTTTCCCACTACTGCCTATCGCTTTCTTATAGTATATAATTGTTCAAGGTCCGCTTATGAGTGAGAACATATGGTACTCTGTTCTTTGTTTCTGTGATAGATCACTGAGTATGATCGACTCCAAATCCATCCAAGTTGCTGCGAAGTCCATATATTTGTTCTTCTTTATGGCTGCATAATATTCCATTGTGTATATGTACCACATTTTCTTTATCCAGTCAAGCTTTGATGGGCAACAGGGTTGGATCCATGTTTTTGCTATTGTGAATAGAACCGCAACAAACATACGTGTGCAGGTATGTTTTTTGTAGAATGATTTGAGTTCCTCCAGGTATATTCCCAATAGGGGAACTGTTGGATCATATGGAAGGTCAATTTCTAGTTCTTTCAAAAATCGTCACACTGTCTTCCAAAGAGGTTATGCTTGTTTGCATTCCCATCAGCAGTGTAGAAGTGTTCCTTTTTCTCCACATCCTCGCCAGCATCCATTGTTGTGTGTTTTATTAATGATGGTCATTCTTACTGGGGTTAGGTGGTATCTCAATGTGGTTTTGATTTGCATTTCTCTGATGATTAGTGAGGCTGAGCACTTTTTCATGTGTCTATTGGCTGACCGTATATCTTCTTCTGAGAAGTGTCTAGTCATGTCTTTTGCCCACTTTTTAATGGGGCTGTTTGCTTTTTTTTTCCTTTTGGCGCATTTGAGTTCCTTGCAGATCCTAGATGTTAGGCCTTTGTCAGTTAAACAGTTGGCAAATATTTTTTCCCATTCTGTGAACTGTCTCTCTGCTCTCTTGATGGTTTCTTTTGCATTGCAGAAGCTCGTTAGTTTGATGAGGTCCCACTTGTCTATATTATTTCTTAATGTATTGGCCTTTAGGGTTCTGAATAGGAATTGGTTGCCAGTTCCAATTTCCATAAGGGTGTCTCCTGCATTTTCTAAGATTCTTATAGTTTGAGGTTTTACGTTTAGGTCTTTGATCCATTTAGAGTTAATTTTTGTGTATGGTGATAGGTAGGGGTCCTGTTTCAATCTTCTGCGTGTGGTCAGCCAGTTTTCCCAGCACCATTTACTGAATAGGTTCTCCTCTCCCCAGTGGTTGTTGTTGGATGCTTTGTCAAAGATGAATTGGTTGACAAATTGAGGCTTTGCTTCCAGAATCTCTATCCTGTTCCATTGGTCTATGTGCCTGTTCTTGTGCCAATACCAGGCTATTTTGATTACTGTAGCCTTATAGTAAAGTTTGAAGTCTGAAAGTGTAATACTTCCTGTTTTGTTTCTTTCCTAAGGATTGTTTTGGCTATTCATGGTGGTTTATGTTTCCATATGAGTTTCTGTATTGTCATTTTCAGGTCTGAGAAGAATGATGTTGGTAACTCAATGGGTATTGCATTGAATCTGTAGATTGCCTTTGATAGGATGGACATTTTAACAATGTTGATTCTTCCAATCCGCAAGCATGCAATAGGAAGAATCATTTGTTATTATCTTCTTGGATTTCTTTGAGGAGTGTTTTGTAGTTCTCATTGTAAGGGACATGACAGACCTTTAAATGACAAGAAAAATGGAGCTTTCTTTTACAGCTCATTTGGACTTCAGTTCCTTTAATCATAAGACAACTTTATGTGTGATGAGTGGTGAGTGGTAGCCATTTTTTATTTGCCACAAGGTCACATCACAGAGTGAACAGCTGTGTAACAGTTGTCCTAAACTTAAAATAAATTAGCTTTATTTTGAGTTGGAGTCTCACTCTGTCGCCTAGACTGGAGTGCAGTGGCATGCTCCCAGCCACCTGCTGGGCTCCGGCGATCCTTCTGCCTCAGCCTTCCAAGTAGCTGGAACTACAGGCACACGCTACCACAACTGGCTAATTTTTGATTTATTGTAGAGATGAGGTCTCGCCAAGTTGCCCAGGAGGGTCTCGAACCCATGGGCTCAGGCAATCCGCTCACCTCAGCCTCCCAAAGCGCGGGATTATAGGCTGAGCCACCAAGCCCGGCTAAAATAAGTTAGCTTTTAAAATGCTGTTTGTACTGATAATCATAATGACAACCTAGTTATTAAACTTTTTGAATGCATGCATATGTTATAAAGATCCAGCATATGAAGGATTAACATACAAAGAAGAGAAATTGCATGTTCTTTTCCAGTTATTACAAGAATAAATAAGAAAAAAATGGCATAGAAAAACACTACAGAAACATTAATAATAGTTGTTATCCCTACTTTTCAGAGATAACCACTGTATAGTACATGTATGTATGTAAGTTTTCACATACACACACAAATGTGCACAGACACCTGTATATATACAATTAGGATAAGGTTGTATATACTGTTTTGTTATCTGTTTTTCCCACTTAACCATATACCACGGAATTTCCCAAGGCATTAGTTATTCTTTTATAGTGTCACATTTAATAGGTTATTTGAGTAAATATACCGTGGTTTATTTAACCAGTCTCTTTTGGTTGCACAGTTAGTTTCTGATTTTTCAATAGTATAAAGCTGTAATAAACTGTTTTACCCTTAACTTAACATTATTCTGGTCTTAGCATATAAGCTGTTTTCTGAGCACGTATGCACATTTATTCATGGAAAAGATAACCTCATAGCTCCCTGATCATGGATGATGAGGGCTCCTCTTTTCCAGGGAGCTGGAAAATAGCAAAGAGGACCAAGTATCCCAGCCTCCTGGAGGTCTTCTGCTTATATTATTGGGGTAGATTCTGAGTGCTGGAGAATTAATGAGAAAATAGTTTCAGAAACTATTGGAATTGAGAATCTAAGCAACTCAGGACATTTATTCTATTTGTAGCAGATGGATTTTACAGTCCAACTCACCTGGATATTCACCATTCCCCTCTGTCTGTATGCTTAGTCCTCTAGCTTTTCTTTCTTAGTGAATTTGTCTCATTCACAATAGCCTGACAACTCAAGGCCAGCTGAGCAAAAGACCCATGGGCCATGAATTCTCCTCAGGTCTCTCTTCATGGGGTTCTGAAGGTTGCCTACAGGTAGATGTAGGGGCTACCTCGTTTCAGATGGTGGCCCTACTGTCAGGATGTGTTTTCAATAGGAAATCTTTGTGTGGAACCCAGCCTGATAAGGGCAGGTGGGAGAAGAGTTGGAAAAAGAAAGAATGAGGCCTGCCAGCTACAGGCACAAACCCGTAGATACTGGTGTGTGAGGAATACCCATGACGTAGCCCTCTGGACACAGGAAGAAGGGCAAGCATACAATCGGCTGAGCAGCTGGCCTCCCTTTGAGAACAGGAGGTTTTCCCTTCTCTGAGAACCTGGCTAGGGGAACAGGAGTAGTTGGAGTGCTCACCAAACAGCCAAGATCGAATAGCAGAGAGAAACAATAAAAATTCAGGGGAACCACACAGATGGGTGTGAGCAATGTGGCTTACAGGTGTGCAGTGGGAAGATAAGGAGGAAGTTTTCAGCTGCTGTGTTCTGAGTTTACTCCATTAATTTACTCATTTGCTTGCTCATTCATTTATTCATATAGTCAGCACTTATTATTGAGCATCTACTATGTGCCAGGTCCCGTGCAGAAGATACCAAGATGAACAGAGAAGAAGGAAGGATCATATGTTTACATAGTAATGGCTTTGTGTCTGGTGCCTTCAAACAGATTTTCTCTCTTAATCATCACAACAGAGCCAGGCGCGGCGGCTCTAACCTGTAATCCCAGCACTTTGGGAGGCCGAGGTGAGGGGATTGCCTGAGTACACAGATTCAAGAACAGCCTGGGCAACTTGGCAAGACCTCATCTCTACAATAAATCAAAAAATTAGCCAGGTGTGGTGGTGCATGCCTGTAGTTGGAAGGCTGAGGCAGAAGGATTGCCTGAGCCCAGCAGTTCAACACTGGGTTGGCCATGAGTGTGTCACTGCACTCCAGCCTAGGCAGTGAAATCATCACAACATCCTATGAAATGTAGGTATTCTTATCTCAGATGAGGAAGCAGAGACCCAGAGAGGTTAAATTGCCCACGTGCACACAACTAATAAGTACTGAAGCTGGTAGTCAGACCTCTATCTGAATCCAAAACCTGTGCTTGACTTGGGGCCGCAAGCTGCCTCTCAAGACATGCCTGTCTTGGGAGCACTTGCCATCTCATGCAGAAGATGGCATGTTGAGCAAATAGTGACCAGACATCTCCTGCTATGCCTTCCTGGCTAGGAATACTCCCGAACCCTATTCTCATCCTACCATGACCTAGACTCCAGAAGATCTTGTTAAATAAGTTTACAGACCCTTTCTGCTGGCTCTAACCTTGACATAGTCATGGATTCAGGAGGGGTCTTGGGTCAAGTTGCTATTCTTCTGCTAACAAAGGTGTCTTCAGTTAGAAGACAAGCACAGGAAAGGCACTGTCTAGGTGTCTTTAAAACTCATTTTGTCCTTCCTTCAGTTCTTCTAGCCCTCCATAATGAGAGAGAACCACCTCTGTAAAGCTTAGCTTAGCTTAGAGCACAGAATCCTGCGTACAAGCTTCACCCCCACCATCAGCCTCAGCTTCCATTGGTCTAGGCTAAGGAATCTAAATCATTTCATCACTCTTCTCTGCCAGCCCAACCATAGTATTGGGTCCCAGATAAACCATGAGTATCAGAAAGTGGGCCATGAAAGGGGCAGAGGCTGGTGATAGGATCTAGTGGTTAGAACTCAATGTAAATTGTAGGGTCTCATTTTGACTTTGCCTTAGACCAGTGGTTTTCAACCATTTAGGCAGCCAACTACCCCTTTGAAAATATGAAAACTGGGCTTATACAGATTCTCTCTTAGGAAAATGGACACATGTGGATATATATGCAATGATTTATACAGTTGATATAAAAAGTTTCATGAGGCTCATAGCCTTCCCTTGCCACATTCATTTTTAAGGCAGGGTTTGGAGGCCTGCTTCAGTTTACTAGGCACTCCAGGAATATAAAGCTTCATCTGTCCTCTGGTAAACAGAGCTGAGGTACCTAGGCTACCCTCTGCAGATATCTCCCAGCTCCTCATTCTTTTTCATAATTTTGGAGAAGGGTTTTAGCTTCATAAGATATTCAGGTCATCCCTGGTTTTCTATTTAGTGCTTAACATTTTTATGCTTCTTTCCAAAGAAACAGCAGCCATCCTAAGATGAGTTGGATGCTCTTCTGACCATGGCCATTTCCTAGTTTATGGTGGGTCCTGGTTGTGCTAGGACCACAGGTTATGCTTATCCCTAGCAATCATTAACCCATCTCTTTGCTACTCTGAAGAGGGTCTAGATCATGAGAATGACCCACCATGTCTAAATTACCCTCCTGTTTCCCTAGACCCACCAGAGAGACCTCAGTATTCACCACTATCCTGACCAATCCAGGACCTTGATGATTATAACTCCTTGCCTCTTCTCTAGTTACTGCTTTTTCGAATTTAGACACTTTCTTGGAGCTGGAGTTTTATTTTCCCTTTGTGATTATCTGAATGCTTGTCCCTTACGTGTGTGTGTGTGTGTGTGTGTGTGTGTATTTCAGAGTTCAGCTGTTTATTGAACACATTATAAAAGGTTTAGTCAAACAAACCAAAGCCCATGTCATCATCAGACTCCTTAGATTCTTCCTTCTTTGCTTCCACTTTCTTCTCTCCTCGGCTGGGGCAGCAGCAGCAGTCAGGGCAGGACCCCCAGCTGGGGCGGCGCCAGCTGCAGGCACAGGCCCACCAGCCCCCACAGAGCAGATGAGGCTCCCGATGTTGACATTGGGCAGGGACTTTGCAAACATGCCAGGCCAGAAAGGCTCCACAGTCACACTAGCAGCCTTAATGAGGGCATTGATCTTATCCTCCATGATGGTCACCTCATCGTCCTGCAGAATGAGGGCCAAGCAGATGCAGGCGAGCTCGGACACGGAGGCCATGGCGTGGCGAGTGCAAGATGGAGCTGCTGGGCATGGTGCTAGTCCCTGGATGAAGTGAGGGCCTCACCCCAATGCAGCCTTAGCTCCCTTGGAAGGACCAAGCACCTTGGTGGCAGCTGGGGAAAAGGCTCTATATTATATTTTTACATGATATTGAAATTACATATTGATATGTCTGACTTGCCCCTGAATTAAAAGTCCTTTAAGATCAATAGCTCTATATTGTTTACCTTTGTACCCACAATGATTGGAACTTTGCCTGGTACATATAGGCACTTAATAAATATTTATTTAATTGAATTGAAGTGGGAGAGGGTGTGTTTAGATACACAAAGCAATAGCTTAAGGAAAGACCTTAATAAAAAAAAATTTTTAAAAACCTCTAGGAATCTTACCCTGGCCAACCCATTCACCTCAGATATGGTTAGCCAGTTTTTCCATAAGTCTAAACATTGTATTGGCCATACAGAGTTAATGCTATCTCATTTCTATGGGAGCTACATGTGTTTGTGTGTGGGAGTATGTGCACAGACCTTTCTTTTTTGGTTACTACAATTATTTGAAAATGATACCCAAACAACCCTTTCTATTCTCTTCCCTAATCTTTCTGTATCTCTGTTCCCCTAATGCTTCTTCACATTTGTTGATCTCCCTGATATATCTTAACATCTCTTTCATATCTGCCTCTTTTTCATTTGGTTCACATATTCTAATACAGCCTGGGCAGCAGCCACTCCAAGTAGCAACTTCACACCGGTTCAGGACCAAGGACAGAGGCACGTACATCCTTGAAGTGGAAGAGGGTGCTTTTAGGTTACTAGTTTGTTCAGGCATATGACCTTTGGATGTGTCCCTTCTCACCTGTCAGGTTGCATGTGCAGTTTTACAAACCTGGTTATTACTTTGACCCTAGTTGCTCCGTGTCTGTGGTGGATTTGTGTCTCTCTGAGACATTGCTCTCACCGATGGTCATAGCAGTGACACTGGAGCAGGAGTGCCACAATTGTGGAATCAGAGAGAGTAGAGATAGCAGCAGGGAGAAGCTCTGGGCTGGGGTGAGAGGGTTTGTTCCAGGAGCTGCCCATGAGACTCTCTGGCCAGAACTCTGCATTCAGCCATTGCTGCTTTACTGCCACCTGTACCTGAATTTCAGGCCATAGGGGATGGAGGTGTGATGGGGGGATCAGAGAAGTGCTGGAATATTTCATATTTAGATGCCTGCCACAGTGCCTTCCATAATGACAGAGCCCAAAATGGGCTCTTCAAATCAGCAGTTTCATCTTTAACTAGTCTTTATGCCCTGATTAAATTAAATACTATTGATGATTATGCTAGGGAAAAGGAGGGGAACTGAGAGCGAACTTCCTAAGGAGCAAGCCCTTTTATATGCCTGAATGTCTCCAGCATACAACTTCTCCCTCAGAGTACCTCTGTAACTCTCTCTAAATATATTATAATAGCAAATATACTGCTTATGTTCAATAGTTGACTCATATTCATCACTGACAGCCTAATGTTCTGTGTTACTCTGAGGACCTACCCAAGAGCAGCACCCAAAGTAACAAAAAAGACAATGAATCTACTGCCATCACCATTACCCATGATGTATGAGCACTCTAAATAACCTGGTCAGTTAGGAAAGTATCAGTTAAAAAAAAAGTGGTGGATAGATATAATCACTCTGAAGTGGCCATTTTCTTGTGTCTGCATTACACTCAAGATGTCAACTTTTCTAGGGAGGGAGGGAGAGTGAGCCTGTGTGTATTGCTGCTGAAGTCTCAACTTGAGCTAATATTAAATCTTGTGAAGAATAAACAGAAATGGTTTGCTCATTAGCTGGGTTTAGAGAGGTGTTGCCCACATGTTTAAAGTGCTAATTATTAGTGATTTTTAATGGAGCTAATTTAGCAATGGAAAGTGTTACAAATTTCTGCTCCTCAAAAGTGGCCGATTAGCCAGGCCTTTATATCTAATATTGACTTTTGAAAGTTAATATTGAAACCAGCCACAATTGGAGCTCATGCAGAAGTATCAGAGAGGGAGAAAAATGAAGATGGAGGTAGAAACAGGCAAGGAGAAGTGACTAGGGGAGGAAGAGTCAGGGCAACTATTAAGCACCTTTGATTTAGAAGGTACCATGGCACTGTGGATGTGAAAAACCCAGACGATATCAAGAGAAGCACCTAGGCCCTGCCCCTAGGAGCTTAGAGTCTAGTGAGGGGGCTAGATGTGGCAGTGGACAGTGGCACAAAATGGAGGTACATGTCGGTAACATACAGAGAAGGAAAGGCCTATCTCAAGTGGTGGTGGGGCAGTTAGGGAAGGCACCCTGGGGAAGGTACTTAGCTCGCTATGGTGCATGGCAGACAATGGACATTTCGAGAAATGAAGTTCAAATGTGTATCAGAGTCGAAAGAATGCAGGCATTGCTTCTCTCCAGCATAGACTGCCCAACTTGGTTATCATCTCAGGTCCCTGGCTACTGCCTCACGTTGCAAGCAGCCTGATCAGAAAAGCTCTGCTTAGGTTAGCAGAGGTTCCTGAATGTCATTTGCTTAGAAGTCTCATGGTCAAGGAGGAGAACTCTGCCACACCATTTCTCCTGCACTCTTGTCACCCAAAGAGAGGAATGCTTCCAGGTCTACTTGTCATTTGAAGGTTATGGTGATAAGGGACAATGACTGTGGGGAGTCAGCCAGCCCCATCATGTGTGGATGGATTCCCAGACTGAGGAGAAGCACGTGGGTCTCCACACTGTGCTATGTGTTTTGTTGCTGACATAAAGCTGCCCAGTCTCTCTGCCAAGTTTATTCCTTCCTCTCAGCCCACACTTCCTGTCTTGGTGGTAGTTGTTTTAAGGAGAGAGCTGAAGAACATATTTATAGACATGGGAGGAATTTTTCAACAGGCAGTTTCCTTAATAGCTTCTTAGTGTCTGTAAAGAGGAAACAGGAACATTCACCTCCATTTCTCCATATGTGTGTGTGTGTGTGTCTTTCTTTCCAGCTCTTTATCTCTTACTCTCACCCCTTTTCCTTGTTTTCTCCCACTCTTACCACCTCTCTCTCTCTCTCCTCTTGTGTCAACATAGGAAAGGAGAGGATGGCAGAAGGGAGACTGAGAGGAATGTGTATATTGCCTTTATCTTGCCTTTACCCACTAATGGGTTCCCTACCAACTCCAGATGGTGTCTTTTCCCAAGGGCTTTGCCCCTCTATTTTTACACAGAATGGACTGTGGCCTTCAGTCTCTTCCCTTTATGATTCAGTTCCATATTGCATCTTCGTGAGTCTTACACAAACTATCAGCTTGTTACTGGCCTGGGGGTCCCAGGAGGAAACTCACAAACATCCTTCCTGTCTCTCTTGGGACATAGTGAGAAGATCAAAAGAGACAAAGTTCCAGAGCCCCTTGAACATCCTATTCCACCACCAGCTTCATCAGGGTTCACATGTCCCAGTTTCTCCATCCTCAAAGATAGAATGTGATCTACTAGTTGGAATCAGAGCCTGTTGGGCCCAACCCTGCTAAGGTGCCACAGCTGCCTTCTGGGATCAGCCAAGTTCTCACTAGCTCTGCTCCTTGCTGTAGCACAGACCCAGCTCTCTGAGTCTCTGAAGGCACTTGCAACCATATCTTTGCTGATGTCTTTCCAGGTTTCCCACCTACTGGGAGTCAGATCATAGAGACACTACCCACCCCAGCCATCCTTTTCATTACCCCTTGACTCTGCTTTTTTGTTCAGCCTATAAACTCTCTTTGTCCATGACACATGGTTTGTTTTCCCCTTCCTCTCTGCCTTGGCATGCACTGTTTTCCACCGTCCCTTGGCCCTTCCCTTTTAAAAAACCCAATTCAAAGATTGTCTCCTTTGAAGCCTGCCCTGATGGATCATTATTCTACTCTGTCTTCTTAGTGCCCATATGCACTCACGTTCAGTATTTCTTGAGTCCCTTTTGTGTGACAGGCACTGTGCTAGATGCTGGTATAAAATAGTCCCTATCCTTAAGGCATCAGGGTCAATTAAAAGGGAGTAGAATGAAAACATATATTGGCCAATCAGGAGTGATAAGAGTATAAAGTACAACCAGGGACAGCTGAACTTGATGGGAAGGTCAGGGAAACTTCACAGAGGAAATGATAGATGAGATTTAAGAGGTAGAATCAACAGCACTGGGCAATTGAATTGATATGTGTGATGGAGGAGCGGGGGAGGGGATACTTCCCAAGTTTCTGTTTGGTAACTCTGTGGATGATGGCACCAATCATCAGGACATAGTGGATATGGGCTGGTCAAATTGGGGGCAGGGTGAGAAGGTCTTTATTAGAATCTCAGAATCTTGTTTTTTATTTATTTATTTATTTTTTGAGTTGGAGTCTCACTCTATCGCCCAGACTGGAGTGCAGTGGCCGCTCCTGGCCACCGCAGCGTCGACCTGCTGGGCTCCGGCGATCCTTCCACCTCAGCCTTCCAAGTAGCCGGAATTACAGGCATGTGCTACCACGCCCAGCTGATTTTTTTGGTTTATTGTAGAGATGAGGTCTTGCTGCCCAGGCAGGTCTCGAACCTGCGGGCTCAGGCAATCCACTCACCTCAGCCTCCCAAAGGCACGGGATTACAGGCTGAGCCACCGAACCTGGCTAGAATCTTGTTTTTTAATAGAGTCTAGTAGCTTCCTGGTGTCAGGGGGAAATGGGCATAGGTATTTTATTGAGCTGAAAACCCTCAGAGAGCAGAAACTGGGTTTCTTTTCCAAGGAAGAGAATTGCCTGAGATGACCACTGTGTTCTCAGATGTGGAACTCCCCAGGTGGAGCACCTCTCCCTCCTCTGTTTCTTGTCCAGTATTTCCCAGTGTTCAGGTCTTTGCAACTGTGAATGGGGGTGCAGGTAGGGCAAAGAGACACAAACTGACTTGCTCCTCTGTCCTCCAGAGCCATCTCAGAGATGACATGTTGGTGTGTAAATATGATCAGTGGCAGTACTTTTGGTACCAAGAGCAGTTAGAGAAAGCAGAGCTCTGAAGATAGGAAGGAAGATTTGTTATGAAATGAAAATATCTGATATATGAAGGAGTAGTTTAAGCTACCAAAATGCTGAACAGCTTGGACAGGTGTTATTCATAAACATTCCTGCCACCAAAAAAGAATACATGGTCCAGTCTTAATGTCCCAGAGAGGAAATTATCTATCTCTCAGGTAGCCTTTTTATTCTAGAGCTGAATTTGAGTTATAGGCTATAGGGTAATGGCTGAATCTCTGGAATCCCTGGGCAGTGGTGAGGGATCTTCCCATGGTGGGGGCTGGAAGGATGATGAACAGTGCTAGAACAAATTTTAGAGGACCTGTTTAGGCCAGGCTAAAGGAAGCTTTTCTCTATCCTGCCTCTGAAGCAGATCTAGAATGGAGAAACATACTTTGGTGCACAGAGTCCCAAAAAGTAACGTACATGTGAATCACCTGAGATTCTTGATAAAATGCAGGTTCTGACTCTGAGGTCTGGGATGGGACCTGAGATTCTGCACTTCTAAAAGGTTTTAGGTGGTAGGTGATACTTATGACCTTGAGTAGCAAGGCTTTAGGAACGCACCTTTAGTAAACCTTTCCTTTGAGCCCCCTTGCATTTCATACAGGCGATGTCCTGTCTCTGATAAAAGCTTATTGTCCTGTTTGCATACTTATCTCTGCTTGGAAACCCCTTGGAGAGCAAGATCTATTTCTTATTTGTCTTAGTGCCATTAAAGCCTGACATAAGGCCTAGCACATAATAAGTACACAACAAAGAATTGATGAGAGTGACCCTAGGAATAGGAAAATGTGACAATTACAACCAAACTAAGGTCCAGTCAAATGAGCTTCTGGAATGCTCCATGGTAAACCAGATCTTTGTGCAGCCTGTGAGTCAGTGACTCAGTGCCATTTTGAGCAAGGTTCTTATGCTGGACACCACAGGGATGGAGTAGAAAGGGAAGGCAGGAACCCAAGCGTTGGGAAATTTCCAGAAGTGGAGCTCAGGCCCACTTGAAGTAACATTAGAGTACTTACATAGTAACTCCTAAACAAGGACAAATTAAGAGGGTGTGGCTGAGAACCAAAAGGAAACAAAGAGCAATCCATGAATACTCTGACAGCTTGCATTTCTAAATGCTCAACAAATGCCCACTCTGTTGTTGATTCCTTCACTTGTTTAAGTCAGGATTGCTTTCTGAAGGAGGTTAGCATAGAGCACAAGGCATCCAGCTGTCGTGGGGGATTTACTGCTATTCCAGACCCACAAAACACAGACAGAGCCTGTGGCTCACAGTCATTGCCATTGGGGTCACATGGAGGCTGGGAGCTGGAATGAGGGCGATTGGCATTTTCCAAAATAGGAACTGGTGACTAGGAAGATGTGAGGAGGAAAAGGCAGTGGCAATGTAAGCTGGACATGTTTGGAGCAAGGAGGAGTGAACGTGGGGCTTGGAGAAGACCCATGCTGCAGGGTCCTAGGGAGGTGGTGGTGGTAATTTGTACTTCCCTAATAGATGCAGAGTGTTTCAGCTTTGCTAATTAACAGAACAGCAGGCTTGTAATTCTGACAGCAGCAGGACATGAATGGGGTGGGATTAGTACTGAATGCCAGTGGAGCATGCCTTTGTCCTTAAGAAGAAGCAGAACACCCACGTTGGGTCAGGTCCACAAGGCTGCCCTCTGATTTTGTTTTTTGTTTTTCTCTGCAGTAGTTCCAAGGGCTTAGGGGTTTTTATGTCTTCTTAGGCCTTCTTTAGAAGTAGTAAGGGGCCTACTGTTTCAATGTGGTTGTTTTTTTAAAGAAGGAAATTGGTCTAAGACTAATCTAGAGTTTATTGCCTAAGAGTGTTATCAAATATAACTTGTACCAGAAATAGCAGCTGTAGTTTAGGCTTGCCTCCTTCAGGGTATGTATGCCTCCAGAAGTTCTTCCATTACTGTTTTCCCATTCTGGCAGTTTGAGCCACCTGCAAAATGTGGTGACCCACTCCTGAACATTCATAAACTGATTCGGGTTGAGGGGGAGAGGAAATGGGCTGGGAAGTCAGGGAAGAGTTGTTTTATCTTCCCAAGGTGCACTGACTCTTGTTAAGAGAATTTACTCCTAGTACTTACTTTTAAAGCATATTGATCTGCTAAACTGAGGATAGTAAAGGCCAATAGATAGGAAGACGCAGTTTAGAATGTCTCAGAGCACCAGAGCTGAGTGGTACCTTGGAGACCATCTACTCAGATCTCCAGTATTTGGTGTGACAGATGAGGCCTCTGACTTTGTGTAAGTTATATTAGGGAGGGTTAACATATTATTCATTCATCTAGTCTTTAATCAAATATATATATATATTTGAGTTGGAGTCTCACTCTGTCGTCCAGACTGGAGTGCAGTGGCCGCTCCTGGCCACCGTAGCCTCGACCTGCTGGGCTCCGGCGATCCTTCCGCCTCAGCCTTCCAAGTAGCTGGAACTACAGGCGCGCGCTACCACTCCCGGCTGATTTTTGATTTATTGTAGAGATGAGGTCTCGCCAGGTTGCCCAGGTGGGTCTCGAACCCACGGGCTCAGACAATCCACTCACCTCAGCCTCCCAAAGGCGTGAGATTACAGGCTGAGCCACCGAGCCCGGCTAATCAAATATTTATTCAACATTTACTTTGAATCTACCAAGACATGTACATGCTAGTGAAAGCATGTTGCTATTCATTGGTCCTGTTTGAGTTAACATTCAATGAACTTACCATTTATTACATATTCCAACAGCTGGCTTCACAGAGGCCCTTGGGGAATTGATACATAGGCTCTTTAGCCACTGCAAATAGGTTTTCTATGCAAGGTCACCAATTTCTGAGTTGCTGGGCTAATTAGTTTAGCTCTACTTGACTTTACATAATACATATATTACTAAAAAGTTATTTGTAATTCCATTTTTGGCAAATGAAAAACTAATTCAGATCACAAAGGAAATTTTTCTTTTAAAATGCCCTAGGGTAAATCCTTTTATAATGTGAAAAATCTTGTTGTGTTACTGGAAGTGATTATCCTCTAGATATGGATTTTGTAAATCTGGAAACTTTTGGTTTTCTTATGGTGGAAACACAACCAGGCCCAGCAATGATCTGAACTGGGTTGGGGAGGACTCAGGCCTGGAAAGTGGTAGTCCTGGGAATCTTAGAACAACCCAACCCAAGATATTGACATTTGCTGGAGCCCATAATTGCAAGCTGCATGGGCAAGCTGCGTGCCTTCTCTCAGGTCCTGGATTCTGGAGGGGAGAAGGGAGAGGTGGGACACAATGAGTGAGTGTGAAGGATGAGATTTGGAGCTTCCTCTCTCTCTCAACAGGTGGGAGCAGGAAGAGTGTAGTATGGGGAGCCTTTTACTTTCATTACATCAAATTCAAAAGTCTTAAGGTCTTTGGACTGCTTGGAATTAGAGATGCCTTGTCCACTTTAACACAGTAGGAGAGGAGAGGAAGAGCCACAAAGTAAGGCAGAAGCTTAGGAGAGAAGAGGGTTATGTGCAATCCTTCTGTACAATAAAATCTTACTAGTTTGGGCCTTGCTATTTTTGAATTTGTAAATAATCTGGAAGAAGACAAGACTGAAATTTGACTTTTTATACTAATTTTTTTCCATAGAAAGTAATAGCGTGCATACTGATATAGAGGAAAGTGTCTTTAAAATGGTGAGTGGAACGTTATTTTACATAAGAAAATAATCTATTTTGATGTAGAAGCAACATTTTACACAAATAATTCATATGTTAGTTAAAGATAATTCTAGTCCAGTATGAAAAGCTTAATAGAACTCTTCCTTGCCAAGGAAGCTGAAATATCTCCTTGTTGCATGAGGATGAAAAAACACTTTATGTATCTATTTGTAAATTTTATAATAATTTATGTTGATTCTAATTTGTCTGATTTAATTGGTGAGATTCAATTGTTTTTCTTTGTGGAAGATAAGGTTAAAGCAGAAATATCTGTAGAAACTAAAGATAGAAGGTACAAAACAACACTTAGTCTTTGAAGCTAGAGCTTTCTTTTTTATGGCGTTACTTTTTTTTCTGTTGCTCAAGGACTTCTCAAAGTGAGCCTTGTAGTTGGTTCTCTGTCAACTTGTAAAGAGAAGTAACTGATGAATGAAAAGATTCACTGTCTTCATTTAGTGAAAGAAGAAATAGGTGAAATGGTTAGAGACACTTTGGAAATTTGTTTCAGATTAGGAAATGACCTCTGACCATGGAAACTGACATTCCGGAGGGCACATCTCTCTCCCGCCTTGGCTGAGTATATAACAGGCCATTTCCATTTTCTAGGCCAGTGATCTTACTCCTGGATTGTGGCCAAAATTCCCAGGTGGGTCTCATGAAACAGTCAGTGTTTAGAGATTGAGGGACTGAGTGGAACCGTCCTGCCTAGCACGTTATTCTCCTCTGTAGATTGTTGGATTTGGACTCCAAGGGTGTAAGCCAAGTGGGAAAAGGCACCAGAGATGGTATCCATGGTCTCATTGATTCTGTCTCATTGGATTGGCATAGAACCCACACATCTCCCAGGGTCCATTTGTATTATATCCCTAGATACACAACAGAGACCCCAGTTATAGCTTGAAGAACTATGAGTGGGGGTGGCTCTTCCTGAGAGTCCTTATGGGGTACTTGGGTGAAATGAAAGGGTGCAGTGGACTAGCTTGGGGTTTTGTGTCCTCCCTTCCCACACATTTTACACTGGACCGGGTTGTCCTTTGCCTCCCGAGGCTACTGTTTCTCCAGGCACGTATTTGTTTTCCATTCTTTGCAAGCCCTGAGTCTCTGCCTCCAGCCCCCTCACAGGAGTTCAGCTAGACCCTAGAAAGGACTTTCCAACTGAAAAGCAAGATTTAGAAAGCGAACAAGTTAAAGAAGATAGTGCATTTTCCTTTAGGAGGTTTGTGTCTCCCCACCTCCTGTCTATCGTGGACTGGGATGATGACATTGAGGGGGAAGAGGAAGAGAGGTGGAGAAGGTATTGTCATCTACTTTGCTTCCATCTGTGGCAGCTTTGTGGTCTAGTTTTCCCATCTGTAAAATGAAGATGAATAGTCACTGTGCCACTTAAAGAAGAGGCAAGAAAAATTATTTAGGGCATTGTAATTCGTCTTGGTATTAACTAATTCAACAGATATTTACTGAGTGCCAACTGTGTACCAGGTTACCCTACAGCAACAGGACCGTTGTTGTTGCTCCCAGGGCATGGGGGTTTGTACGTGTGGTGGTGGGGTGATTTGGACTGTTCTCTCCTCAAGAAGGACCAGGAGGTTTTGATCCTGGTCACCACATGGCCTGGCATCATGTGGAAGTGTTCTTTCTGTGTGGACCCTCTCCTGGTTCATTGGGCTGGGCTGTGGCCTGGTCAAGGTAGAACCTGCTGGCCGATGACAGGGTTGGGAGGCTGGGGGTGGGACCAGGTATTCAATCAGCTGGCCCCCTCACCCTGATTCCTTCTGTTTTGTTGTCCCACAGGGTCTTTTCGGAATGATGGTTTGAAAGCTTCTGATGTCCTTCCTATCCTAAAGGAAAAAGTGGCCTTCGTTTCTGGTGAGTATCTGTGGGACTTTCCTTTGTAAGGGACCTAGAGAAGTTGTATGTGCACACATGTGTTCAGACTCTCACTTCTTTGTGTGTTAGTGAGAGAGAGAAGCGAGAGTGGAAGTTATGCTTGGGACAGCTGCTGCCTTTCTGCAGAGGCAGACAGAAAGAGAAAGGAGAGTCCTTGTCCCAGCTTAGTATTCTAGGGGACACTCACAACCACAGGTGGGTTTCCCACATACCCCACCCTGCCTTACCCTCCCTGACCTGGCAGGAGCCACAGATACCCCTGTGGTAGATGCTCTGGCTGGGAGAGTTTGTCCACTTGCTTCATTTCTGCATGGGTCAGGGACAGGAGACTAAAGAAAACGTTTGGTTCCTCTTTATCTCTCTTTCCTGGTGAAGGTAATTCAAGTGAGTGCTTGCATTTAAGTGTTTTGTTTTTGTTTTCGCGGAATAGTGATTTCCAAATAGTCATTTCTGACTTCTCTTGTGCTCTTGAATGTCTTGATGGCTAATTTAGGGGTCAACAATCTATAGCCTGTGAGCCAGACACTGATTTTTATAAATAAAGTTTTATTGGAAGACAGCCCTATGTATTTGTGTAGGTGGTGTATTAATTTCTCATTAACATCGTAACAATTTACCACAAACTTGATGATTTACATCAACAGAAATTTATTATCTCACAACTCTGGAGGCCACAAAGCAATTTTGCTGGGCTGAAATCAGGCTGACAGCAGGGCCGTGCTACCTCCAGAGGCTCTAGTAAATACTTTGTTCCTTGCTTCTCCCTGCTTCTGGTGACTACTGACATTCCTTGACTTGTGGCTGCATCTTTTCCATCTTTACCTCTATAGTCAAATTGTCTTCTCCTCTTCTGTTTGTGTCAGATCCCCCTTTGCCTCTCTCTTTTAAGGATGTTCATGACTGCATTTAGGACCCAACTGGATAACCTAGGATAATCTTCCCTTCTCAAGATGGTTAACTTAATCACATTTGCAAAGTCTTTGCCATGATGTGTTTGGGGGCCATTATTCAGCCTGCTGCAGGCAGTGTCCATGACAATGGCAGAGTTGAGTAGTTAGGCAAAGACCAGCTGGCCTGTGAGCCTAAAATATTTACTCTTTGGTCCTTTCAAAAAATGTTTTCTGACCCCTGATGTAATTGAAGCCAATGACTGACCAGAGCCATTCTCATACCGAAAGGTGCAGCAGACTCACTCTGGGTGCTCCTTCCAGGGTTCTACTCCAGGCTCCTGGATCAGAATTTCTGGCAGGGTCTGAGGCAGGGGCTGGGATAGGCAATGTGAGAAGCCAAGGATCACATTTTAAGAAACGTGCCCAAGTGCTTTTGCCTCATAGATGGAACCCTTATTGCTGGGTGGTTCTGGTTGTCTACAATGTGTAACAGTGGAGTCACAGAATAAAAACCAGTCTAGTCCCGTAGTGCAGAGGTTCACTCCACAGCACTGCTAGCTTGGATGATGGACTACAGCAAAAATAGAGAGAAGTCAAAGAGGTGAGGGGATGTGGGAAAGGAGAAGCCAAGCAGCAGCTGTCTCCCCCCTTGTCAGAGAGAAGTGAGAGATCAGTGATTCAGAGTGTAGGTGTGGCAGGTGAGGGCAGGATGCAATTAGAGTAAGTAGAAGCCTTTGGAAAGTACAGAGTACCTTCTATATTATAATAATTATTATTAACAATAGTAGTAATAGTATTTTATTATTGTAGTTGCTGTTAGATGACAATGACATGCACGCTACCATTCCCCATTAGGGACTTGAGTGTTTTGTTAGGTAGTGAGTACCCTGTCACTGAAGATGCTGAAGCACAGGCTGAATCCTTGGCAGGATTAAGTAGTAGCGATTTCAGTATGGGGAGAGGCATAGGTAAGACAACTTCCAAAGCCTTTGTGAACTTGGATTCTGAATGCTTGCTGAACATAAGAGCTTGTGCAGAAGTCCTGGAGTCCAAAGGGCAGTGCCAGGCCTCTGACTTCTGCTAATCTCCGTAGTCTATGCTCCCAAGAATGTGGCCCATGGCCCGGTGGGATCCCAATCTGGTCTTCCTTCCTTTTATGGCCCTTAGTCAACCTGATGTCCTTCCTGCCCCCTGAGTATCCTGCTGATTCTCCCATTTCTCTTGTACCTGACTCTTCCTTCCCTCTGCAGCACCTTCCCCACACCTTCTACCAGTTTGAGCCTCTTTTCAAGTCAGTTGCCTCCTCCAGGAGACCTTTCTGGGATTTAATGTGTAACCTCCTATTCCACATCAGTTTGGGTCATATGAGTGCAGACACAAGACACTCTAACATGGGGACCCTTGCTTGATGTTCATGGTTTATTTTTTCCCATGTAAATTCAGTCACAGCCCAGGAGCAGGATCCAGCCAACCCCAGGAAAGATCTTCCCAAGTGGTAGGGAGTTGTCCTAATGGAGCTCACAGAAGCAGTGTGCCAGGAAGGCAGTCAGGGATGAGGCAGGTGGAAACATCCCTGAGCAGAATGAAGTGGGCTGGTGTGTGCCATTCATCCCCATGTGCTGATGTGAGTCGATCAGCCTGGGATGAGCATATTTCATCTGCACCTGTAGTGCCAAGAGCTTCTGGACTTAGGGAACTTTGCCTTTCTGTGCCTGGAAAGGACACTGGGGTGTACCAGGGAGATAATGACTGGCTACATCTGCATCTAAAAAAACAAACATAAAGAACAAACCAAAAAACACACCAAACAGCAACAAAATAAAACTACCCCTTATATCCTGAACTTTTAAAAGATAAAACACAAAAATAAAGCCAAATAAAGAAACCCAGAATGAACTGATACAATATAACAGTTGCATTTCTTTCTGAGAGGAAGAAAGCCCTGCAAAGAAGATGATGAGCAGAGAAAGAGACCGTTGATCATGCCCACCTTCTTCTGCTAGTGCTCAGCTTTGGCCAGGTGAAAGGAAAGCCATGCTGCCATGAGAACATGAATCTGGAATTATCCAGGGTGGCTCCATGGCTTCTGCACATGGGCACATGCACGTGTGTACACGAGGATCTGTGGTTGTCACTCAGTGAGCCTCCATTGTTCCAGCCCTGCCCTATTCTTTGCTGCCCGCGGGATCCTCTTAACCATTCTGGCTTCCTTTTGTGTTACTTATAAGTCCCACTCACAGCACCCATAGGCCCTTTTATCCAATCTTCTCCTGCGGGGTCCATTTATTTCACCCCTATTATCCTCACATACCTCCTTTGGGGCCTCTCTTTACTTCCTTCTCTCCCACCTACATCATTTTCCACTGTTCCCAGGGAAATTCTATGCTTCTGTGGTATAATCTTTTGTACCCTGGACTCACATCTCTTCTAAGAGCAACAGTTCCACAAGATGATATCCTACAAAGGAAAGGGGGTTCTTTCCTCAAAGATGTCTGGGTAATACTGCATATTATAGCTCTCCTTCCTGGAGAGTTACAATGTTCATTAAAGCACATGAACATTTTAAGGCTCTGGGTAGTCCTGCGATAAAGAACTTTATCTTTGTTTAGTCTGGCATTTTCCAAACTACCTTATTCTCTTAAAAAAAAAATGTGTATCCATTAATGTCTTGCAAATCAATTGTTATGTTGACTTCAGCAGGGGGTTCTCATTCTTCATCTCTGTTTATTGTCCTCTGTAATTTCAGCATGTGTGTCAATTATTGATCAAATCCTACAGCTTCACTGTTGCTCAGCCTCCTTGGCACCAGAGTCCTCTACCTCCCAATCGTGGTCTTGCACATCCAAGATCTTAACCCTTGGTCTGCTTGTTTATGGCCTTAGGTCCTTATCTTTGAGCCTTTCTGACATCCTCCTGTCAGTTGGGAGAGGATAGATATCAGAGAAACAAAACACACATCGTTCCCTCTTCTCTGGGATCTCATAAGCCAGCAGGACATTTTCCTGGCACTCCCTGGGTACTCCCTATCTACATAGGCATTAGCTCTATTCTGCTTCACTCTAACTGGAGCCCAGCATGGATACTGTGGCCAAAGCTTTCAACAGAGCTTTCACTGCACCTCAGTTCCCTGCCACTGACCCTGAAGCTCATGTCCTACCTGGTCCTACTATTCATTCTCTAGGAAAGTTCTCCAGTGATGGTTCCATTTCTTTCTCCTCAGTACCCCAAGCATAACCTGATCCTGGACATGTGATCACATCTCCTATTTCATCCAAAGAAAAGTGTCCCTCAAGCAAGCTGAATTTCCTTTCTATAATATATCTCCCTTTCCTCCTCCCTCTTTGAGTTCTGCAGCCTGCCTCAATACTTGCGAGCTGGACCCTCTCCTGGTACCTGCCCTGAGACCTTACTGCATCATTATGCCCACCCTTTCTAGCATGATGATTCTTGTCCTCTAGGTTCACTCCTCTCCTTTCTATAATCTTGCAAGGTCTTTTCCTTTCTGAAAATTACATGACTTGATCCTGCTGCCTGCCTCCTCTTGACTCCTTCTCCATACTTTCCAGAAGGGAATGATTACACTTTTCCAGGCTATCTCTCCTCACCCCTCCTCCCCTGCCATCCAGAACCTTTCCAGCCATCTGGAACCTTCCCCAGCCATGATTCTGTAACTCACATCTCCAAGGTCACTCCTGGCTCCAGCCTAGGAGGGAGAGTGCCAACCAGCCTTCCAAACCACCCAGTCACCTTTTGCCAGTCAGAGCCGTGACTCCCTGTGGTCCCATAGCTCTCTTTTAAGTTGTCCATGGAAGGTCAGGAAATGAAAGTGTCAGAAGACCTCCCAGCTTACAGGGTACTGGCTATTACACAAAGAAAACCTCTGTGTCATGATCACAAACTCCTCACCCCACATCTCCCTTGCATTTAATCTTCCTGCTTCCTTTTTCTTTTGTGGAAGGCAGTGGGGAGATGGGGCCAAGATAGATAAGAAGAGGGTAGTTATCAGTTTAAAGAATCAGGATATGGAAGGTCTGGAGCTAGGACCCAAAGCCCAACTCTGAGGTATATCTATACAAATCTACCCTGGTAGGGGATGTGGAGGTAGTGGTAGTGGTGCTGAAATGTTTTTTCATTGTGGCCAAATTTGTTGGTGGCCTTGACCTTGTTTGATCCTTTGCTCCCTGTTACCTCCTTACTTCCTCCTCAGTAGTATTCTAGGTTGGTTGTTTGTCAAGCCTCCCCTCTATCTATATGGCTTCTGGACCCTACAACCAGAGGGAAACCTTATTCATGAACTCACACTTGGATAGCAGTTCCTGGAGGCTCTTCCTTTACCCTTTTTTATTACGTCCCCTTATAGTCCCTACTCTGGAGAATGCCAGATGGCTACCTAAGATGTGGGTTGAGGAGTTTGTGATCATGACACTGAGGTTTTCTTTGTGTAATAGCCAATAGCCTGTAAGAGCATAGTTACCACACCTTAACTTCAACCCTGTCTAACCCTCCTGAGAGGTTTGGTTCTGCTTACTACTCATAGTGTCCCTTAATGAATACATTTTAAAATCATAAATAGCGAATAGGAAGTTTGGAAAGTAGAGGAAAGAAAAAGCAATCATCAAGAAACCTGACCTTTATGCGCTTTGGGAGGCCAAGGTAGAAGGACTGCTTGAGTCCAGGAGTTCGAGACCAACCTGGGCAACACAGCAAGACCCCACAGGGGCAACACACCTGTAGTTCCAGTTATTCAGGAGGCTGATATCAGAAGAATTGCCTGAGTCAAGGAGGTCAAAGCTGCTGTGAGCCATGATTTATGGCACTACACTCCAACCTGGGTGATGGAGTGAGACCCTAACTGAAAAAAAAAAAAAGAAAGAAAGAAAATGCTCATCTTTGAATAACAGCAGTGATTGTCATTTTGGTATACTTCCAGCTTTTTAAAGCATAATATTTAGAAAACATTTGTAATCCTAGTATGTACATATGCATTTGCCAGGATAAAGACCTTGAACATCCTTATTTCTGATAGAATTCTTGTGCTCCTGCAGCAGGAGTGACAGGCGACACCTCAGGCAGACAGGCAGGGATGGCTTCTTGGCTGTGTGGAAAACACTTAGTGTCTCTTCTACACATCTAAAAACCTCCCCATAGTGTTGTCCTGGGACGAATGCTTTGAGCTCTTCTCACCACAGTAGACAGTCCATCATGAGCACTCCCACCTCATAGAGGTCTGCAGAGCTCTTTGAACCAGCTTGTTGTCTCAATAAGAACAGTTTTCACTACCTTCATTATCATCCCACATTTGTGGAGAGCTTTACCTTACCAAGTGCCTCCCCATGTGACATCTTATTAGTCCTTGCAAAACCCTGCAATGTGTCCACTCTTATTTTCATCTGCCTCCTACAGGTGAGGCATCAGAAAAGTCAAAATACTTGTCCAAGGTCATACATGTTACCTGTATTCAAATTCCCCCACCTTCCTTTCCTAAACAGTGAATAGATTTCTCTGGGCACCATATTTCTGCCTGTTCATTCAGCACTCAGAATTCTTTTTCCTTTGTGGCCAATTTACCAGTTGGTTTTCTTAAACTCCTTCCTCTTCCTCCTCCCTGCAGGAGGTCGTGATAAACGAGGTGGACCCATCCTTACCTTCCCTGCTCGCAGCAATCATGACAGAATAAGACAGGAAGACCTACGGAAACTTGTGACGTATTTGGCCAGTGTGCCAAGGTAAGAGGAAGGGGAATGGCCTGGGTGGGAGGTGAGATGGGCTGATACCAGCAAGTTGGAAGGAACCTCCATTCCTGCCAGGGACCCGGGTTGTTTCTTCCCTCAGGGCAGATTTTAATTATTTTTGGAACATCATCACCTGTTGTTTCCCTCATTTCCATCATTCCCATTGTTACTGCTGGGCTTCATGTGAATGAAGTGGAGCTGGAAGTGGGAACTGTGAGCAGAGTTGAAGGCCTCAGGCTAGGAGGATCAGTACTGGGCTTGCAATGGAAGACCATGTGGATCAAGGAGGAGGGAAGGGAAGCTGCTTTTACCTTAGCAAGTGGGAACCCTGATTGAGTCTACTCTGGCTTGTGTAATAGATTATTTCCAAAAGCCCTCACTTGTGAATAGATTTGTGGCTTTTGGAGTTTGGGGTGAATAACTCCACTTGTACCATTTAGTTAGAGAAGACCCTCAGTTTAATCTAGGTCATGTGTTTCCAGTGGAGGAACTATTGCACTCAAAGGGGGTGAAAATTGGTTCTTGGGGTAGCAAGACTGAAAGAGCAATGCTCTTTCATGTTTTAAGCACAGATATACATACAGTACCAATATGCAGTGTATGTGTGGTATTAAAAGTTAACTGAGTGGGGCAATTAGGGAGAAAATGTCTGAAAGACTCCTTTAGAGAAGATGGTGATAATGAAAAGTATAAGAAGCACTGGCCTAGGCGGTACTGGCCATGAGGTGGGTGTGAGAGACATGATAAGGACATGATTTATGTTTTGGGAAGTAGAAGAGAAGAGTCCTTTGCCTGGTCACAGAATCATGGAATGTGAGAGCTGGAGGAGCCCGAGGAGCAATTGAGGCAGATATGTGTCATGTCCTGCTTAGGGAACAGGGCTGACAGGGGATGTGAGGGGCTCATAAGTGTCATTGCAAAGCTTGACCTAGAACTCAACCCTCCTGACTCCAGCCTCAGTGCTCTCTCACCATCCTCGCTCTTGGTCAGAAAAAAAAACAAAATAAAACCAAACCAAACCAAAACAAAACAAAACAAAAATCACCACGGCTCTCTGTTTCTCCATGGAGCCTAAATCTATGGTTTGTTGTGGCAAATAAGAAGTGGTTCCTTAGGCTTTCAGAACCTTCCTCTTGCCTCTGTGAATTTTATAGGAGACTTAGTAAGTTACAAAAAGGATCTTTGCCTTTGCTGGGAGATCTGGGGTAATTTTTGAATGTGCTGATTAAGATCTTGAAGCAGGTGTCAAGTGAGGCAAGCACTGTGTGTCAAAGAGCCAGGAAAAGACAATGTAAAGAGCTCAGCGGGTGGTGATGGGCAGGTGGTGAAGGGGATTTTAAGAGTGGTCATAAAATGCTTGAAAAAATATTGAATGACATGGTGAGCCCCAAAGAGCTTCAAGCAGAAGTCTGTAGACAAACAGACATGGAATAGTGTCTATTTTTTTCTTTATGATATCCACTGGGGATCAGAAAAGATAAAAGATCTTGAGTTCTAGTAAAAGGGATTTGGCTTATATCCAAAGAAAAGCCTCTAGACTATGAGTGTATGAGACACTGAATTGAAGCATAGAATGGATTTTTTTTTTTAGAGGACTTTGTAGAGAGGAGAAATGTCTTTCTGTCTCAGGGGCAAGTAGGTGGACTAAATAACTCATGATTGATATAGGTAATTTAGTAATTTAGCCATCTTGTGACTAAGTCATTTTTTAGAGACCTTTCCCAAGTATATGGCTAACAGGCATAAAAACAGGATTTTCTAAAGCAATTTACAATAGAAGTTTTCATGGGGGACCCATGATGGACTCTCAGTTCTTTTAGAGTTACGAGTAATTGGGATCCCAGGAGATATAAAGAATACATTTTTTTCTTACATGTTCATCACATACCTGCAGCTAATTCATATTCATCTTTTCTTTAAATAAAAAGGGAAAGAGTTGGAAGAATACTTTTCTTCATTCTGACTTGTTAAGTGAAAACAGATTGGATGCAACTTAAAAAAAATAAAAGAGTTCTGCTGGGTTAGAGAGGAATGAAACCCAAGAGGGGCTGAGAGGAAGATCATGAAAAAGTAGGAGAAACAATACATTATCATTGAAGGAATGTACTAGATGAAAGCTTTCTGCTTTTCAGAGGGTGGTCACAAGCATTGCAGCCTGTGCTCCTAAGAGCAGAGAAGGATCTTCACAGGTGTTGGCAGGCGGCAGGCAAGAGTCCTACCGCTGCCATCAGTGGGAGGAATTGCTCAGTGATGCCTTGCTGCCCCTCCTCCTGAGGGACCTGTGTTCACTAGGGCTGTGAGCCCTGGCAGGCTGCAGAGTTCATGGACTGGTCATGACTACCAGTCACTGTCTAATTTTGTTGACCACAAGTTCACACATGGTGACTGTTGGGAACAAATCTGGAACAAAATTGTTCTCAAGACAGTGAAGTTTGGGAAGGAAAACTGAAGAACTTAGTGGGTCAGATAGTGTTTGCCACTCTTCTCTACAGCCTTGGCTTTGGGAGAAAGGGCAACTATGAAAGTGAACAGTTAGATCAGGTAGATGATACTGATAAGAAATTATTTCTCTGGGTCATGATCTAGGATGCTTAAAAGACAGGCTCCTGTTGGAGTGTTTGTCACAGACTGATGTGATCAAGCCTGTCAGTAATATTTGATATTCATTTATGCATGCATTTATTCATTATTTATTTAACAAATATTTAGAGTCTCCATAAGCCAGGTCAATTGAGGATTCATGGTGAGTAGGAACAGACATTTTAAGAAAGTTAGGGAAAACCTGGGTATTTTTCTACCCAGTTGCCAAACCAGTAACAGTAAAAGGCAGCTCAGGATGTGACTACACTGGTATCATAGGAGATAAACCAGCCAGCAGAAGACAAACAAATAACAAGTGAGTGATGAAAGAGGATCCCGGCGTCTAAGAAATCAGGCAGCTTATTGACCATTTTTGGCATCATTCTAGAATAGATGATTAAACAGATAGTGTTGATAATTTAGAAACGAATAGGAAGAAACAGTCCTATTCTCCTCTCTTTAGGCCAGGCCCCATCTGGACCACTGCATTCAACTCTGCAACATTCAACCAGCTAGCGCCATTTGAAGAACTACGTACATCCATTAGAGTGTTGTCAGAGAAGCACCCACAAACCATGTCTCTGCAGTTGTAGGAATGAGGGCTGTTTGCTAGCAGGCATGAAGATGGAAAAAACAAACAAACAAACAAAAAAACGATTCCTGACCTTAGCTGTCAGGAGAGCTGCCCCAGAGATGGGGACCAGGCAGGCAGGTCTCTGTTGCATCAATGAGTAGAAAGAAGCTAGTTTAGAAAGAAGCATTTAGAGAAAGAACAAACCTGCCAACATGGGAGCTGTCCAGCAGCATTGCTGCTGCCTCTGGATAAATGATTCCTGTCGCTGGAGACTTGATGACCCTCTGTTAGAGATGCTGTAGAAAGAGTTCCTCTACTGGATTGGAGTGAGATTAGATAACTTCTAATAATCTTTCCTTCCTCAAATTCTAGGTTTCTGTGATATTGGAAAAAGCAATACATTATAAAATCCAGAACCTCAAAACAAAATTCAAAAGAATATTACCACCCCCACTAGCATACACACCCCCTTCTCAAATGTCCCAAATAAGTTAAGGTCTGAGATTTCACTTAAGATCTTGTCTGCACCTTGAATCCTAAGAGAACTTCTTTTCAGTCCCCTTGGACTCTAGGAATTTGGGGGCATTACCCAGGACCAAGGATCATGCTGAGGTATGATCCTTTGGATCAGTCCTGAGTTACTTATTCAGAGTCCATCTTTGCCTGAGATGAGTCCCTTTTAGCTTCCCTATCTTGCTTCTGATGTGTTTGGGCATCCATCTCCTGGGACCTCTGCAGACTTTATATCATCTTATTCTGAGGAGTCATAGATACCAAGATAGAAAGAGACCTTAAAAGTCCTCTGGTTCAACTGCTCTACCTCATCTGCACAATTCAACAGATATTTATTGAGTGCCTACTATGAGCCATGTCCTGCACAGGAATTTTGATGTGGTCTCATGTTATCATTTCTGTCATCCACCCTACACTTATCTAGTGCTTTTGTCCTGTTCTGCTATCTGCTTGCAGTTACATGTACATGAAAGGAAAGGAAATACTCAGATATGATCAACTGATGAGTGTCCCTAGAAATTGAGAGACAGGAAAGACAATCCAGCCTGACAGTAAACAAGTGCTCAGGCATAGCCTTCAGTGTGGATAATCTACCCACTGTGATTATTAGGAGTTGACCAGATGTTTGAAGTAGGCATCTCTAAGTACTACTTCTTGTAAAGAACTCTTGGGTTGCTTGTATTGCATTGAATTCCTCTTCTTCGTTATCACTGTTACTCTGCTTTGTCATGATCATCTTTCTGCTATTCTTAAGGGCACCAGCTGATGTATCTTCCACTTAATCTACTCTTAGCAGTGCCACTGAGATGCTGAGTGTTCTGCCAAGGCATGCAGGTGTCATACTGGTGAAGAAATATGATAAGAAATTAGGACGGGCTATTCTGTAATGCCAATCAAACCAAGGCTCCTTTATTTGTTGCTTATTATTTGATAACACTTGCTCTTGTTCTACTGATTTCAGCAAAAGGTAAGTTGGGCTTGTAGCCAGCACTGTCTTTGTGCAGCATCACTAGAAAATAGGCATAAGCGGAGAGAGCCAGAAAGACAGTTAAAAGACAAGGAGGTAAAAACTGCAAGGGTTTCCTCCCATTATTTTCAGCATGAGCGAGCCCCAGCTATCCAAACTGCCATTACCAAATGTATGCTGTTGTAACAGCCTGTTGAGATGTGTTGTTGGCGTCCTGCCCTTTTTTCTGATATAATCAATTAATTAAAGGAGGATAGAGGGAGTGGAGAAATCAAGGTGATGGAAGGGTCAGGTAATAAGACCAGTGGGAACATTTGGGTCACATTGTTATTATTTACATTTGCCTAAAACATACCTTTGGAATTCATTTTTAATTTTAAAATAGATTTTAAATGTAAACCTATGCATAGAAGATGTGTAATTTCGATTACAGTTTCCACAGTTCACACACATTTCTGGCAATGCCAGTTTAGTGTCCCTGTTATTGGCCATATGTAATGCCAGCCCTGAAGAGCAAATAGTGTTCTACCATGCTGCTGAGGACCATAAAATCACAGTAGTAACTGCCATTGTTAGTAGTCACTTTTCTTAGAGTTATATAGGACTTTTCAGCAAAGAAAGAAGAGGCATCTTAGTGTAGAAGGAAGAAGTTGAGCTTCGGATCCCAGCTCCACTATTCTGCAATTGGGAAACATGTGGCCACTCAACCTGGGTGATTTGAGAAGATTTTGATCAAAGGAAAATTTATAAGGATGTGGGGCAGAGAACAGAGTAACTGGCAAGTTCGGATTCCCCACCTATTGCAAAGGCTAGAAACAGCAGGAAGGGAGAGTTGACCACTTCTAAGAGAGAAGAGAGCTATCACCTTGCCACCAACTCACAGTGACTCCATGCTGAGGGACAGGGGCATTGATACCCTGACCTCACTCTCTTCCTATTCTCTCATATCCTGTCATTGTCATTGACTAAATGTACTCAGAAGCTAGACAGGGTAGCCCATTAATTCATTCCATGTGGGTCAGCTTCCCAGGGCACCGGGTAGTAGGGAGAAGATACAGAATGAATTCAAGGTGCAAATGGAAGATATTTAGCATAGGGTGAGACCTCAGGCATATTATTTAACATTTCTGAGTTTACTATTCTAATTTTTCATTTGGGAAAAGAATGTCTATCTCACAAGGGTATTGTGAAGAAATCATCTAGCAGTCTCTTTGTAGTACCCAGGCACTCATTAACTGTTAGCCTACTCCCTAAAGCAGCTTAATAATAGTAATAATGATAATAATAGCAATAAAATATATATGCACACACACATATGTATAAATATGTGTTAAATATGAAGGAATAGATGTAATGTATATAAAAGTTATGAAGTATAATAATAAAATGAGTACTTGAGAGCCTGCCCCCAATTTGAGAAGCAGAACATTACCTCTACCCTTGATGCTGCATAGGGCTCCTCCCTACCATGAGCACCCTGCCTCTCCCAGAAAAACGCACTATCCTGAGTTTTATATTTATCCTTCTTCTGTTTTGCTGGGGGGGGTTATAGTTTATCACGTTTTCTTTCTTTCTTTTTTTTTTTGAGTTGCAGTCTCAACTCCATTACCCGGGCTGGAGTGTAGTGGCACGCTCACAGCCACCCCAGCATCTACTTGCTCGGCTCCGGCAATCCTTCCTCCTCAGCCGTCCAAGTAGCCAGAACTATAAGCGTGTGCTACTATGCCCAGCTAATTTTTTATTTATTGTAGAGACAAGGTCTCGACGCCAAGTTGCCTGGGCTACTCTCGAACCCATGGGCTCAGGCAATCCACTCACCTCAGCTTCCCAAAGTGCTGGGATTACAGGCTGAGCCACCCAGCCCAGCCTCACATTTTCATAAACTACATATTACTTAGTTTCACTTGTTTTTTAGCTTTATAAAAAGGATATTGTCCCATGTGTAGTTTTCTGTGATTAGATATTAAAAATACTGTGATATGTAACAGTGTGGATGAATCTTCAAACATAATTTGGAGTGAAAAAACAGCTTAGCTTTTGACTCTGAGGGCTCAAAACTGAATTGTTAATAGAAGATTAATGCAGTGCTACAGTGTCTCTTGAGAAGGTTCTCTTAGTTAACTGAAATGAGGAAAATCCATAGTGACTACTTTTCTCAATACTTTAGACATAATAATTGATATCAATATCAAAGAACAAGTGAAAAAATTTTAATTTATTAATTATTGCTATTAAGTAAGATCAAGGTTGTAAAGTCCTTACACAGTTCCAGCACAGAAACGTTAGTTTGCTTCTCCTGCTGTGGTCTAGAGGAGTTTGGATGTACAAAGATATGGTTAACACCCTTAAGTAAGTGCTGAAATGAAGGGTTGAGCCCAGTGCCATGGCCTCCTGGCATGCGGAACATTCAGCAGCATTGTTGACTGTAAGTGGGAAGGCTTTAAAAGGAATGGGCTCTCTGAGCAGTGGTTGGAAGCTTTAGAAGAATTTTGCCAAAAGTGCAAGGGGCAGGAGTGGTCTAGGTAGAGAGAAGGACTCAGGGAAAAGCTGGGGATGGGTGGGGGGAGATCAAGGGTATAATTTCCTGAAACTCAGGATAGTGGAACCATAGGGTCTTTTGGAACAGTGGCAGGGGGTAGAGCCCTCAAGAATTCCATGGGTTCAGTTAAGAAGTTTTACTGTTGTTTAGGCCATAAAGATCCATTCAGCAGGACAATGGCAATTAAAATTGCATTTTAGAAGTTTCACTCTGGCAGCTGAGTGGAAGATGAAATGGAGGAAAAGGCTAGGAAATGAGGAAGCAGTTGCACTAATGTAGGTTAATAATAATAATAAATAATAATAACTAACATTTATTGATCAGTTCCAGACACTGTTGTATTTCACATGCATTAACTTAATTCTCACAGTACTTTGAGATGGGATTCATTAGTGTTTTCCTTTTACATATGAGGAAACTGATATTCAGAGAGGTTAAGTAACTCACCTGTTGGCACATAGTGAGATTTGGAGCATGATGGCCTAGCACTAGACCCTGAGCTTTTATCCACTGAAGAGATGAGGAGGCCAGAGTGAAGGAAGTGGCAGTAGTGGCAGAATAAGGGGATAGATTTGGGGAAAGTAAGAAGGTAGATTCTGATGGGCGGGCTAAGACTGAATTGGAATAGAGGTTCAATGGAAGAGGGTGATAAGGAAGGAGCATGACACACAGATGTAACAATGGTGGGCAGGAACCACTTGTACTTCTAACCTACCTTCTTGAAAGTTCTCTTTGGAACCTAAGTGTGAAGTTGCTGCAGGTGGGAAATGCAGGTGGCACCTGTCTCAGTCCTGAGCTTCTGCTGGCCAAGGCAGCTATGGTG
The DNA here is from genome assembly GCA_027257055.1 of Cephalopachus bancanus. Lineage (NCBI taxonomy): Eukaryota > Metazoa > Chordata > Mammalia > Primates > Tarsiidae > Cephalopachus > Cephalopachus bancanus. The sequence goes on along the minus strand of JAPVLO010000022.1, from coordinate 867,752 downwards.
GCTGTGGATGTGCAGGACAATAGAGGTGGGAAGGTGAGAGGGTAGGGGGGTGCAGGTGGGGTGCTTCAGAGTTCCTCCTCCAGGTGTTTGTGTTCAGTTTTAGATGAGTAAACTCTGCTCATTTATGCTCATCTATGGATGATGGTCAACTATGATTTCATTACTAAATTCCACCAAGCGATGCAGGGAAAAAACAAAAGTACTTATAACCATAACAACTGTTTGAAGAGATGAGTGAGAGACTATCAGTAGCAGGGACTTTGAACATAAATCCTGGATGGGTGGGTGTAGCTTCTGTTGTATTCTAGTGATAGTCATCCTATTCATTTTCCTTGAGTCTGAGATGTTTTCTTCGTTCTCCTGCCTGCCTGTTTCTATCTTCTTCATTACTCTGGTATCAGAAACACAGTTCTGAAACTAGTGCTCAGCAAATGTGCATTTTAAGGGTGATTCACATCCGTGGCTGTGTCACTGCTGTAGGACTTGGCAGGTCTGTGGCTCTGCCTGAGCTGTCTTGATGGGGCTGTGGGGTTATAGGGGTTCATGGAAACACTGTGAAAAGGAACAGGTTGTAGGGAGTGGGAGAAGAACCGGCCATGGTGCTGCAAATGTAGAAAGACAAGCATTCGCAATTCCCTGGAGAACAATAACTGGAGCAATCAGAGGCGGAAACCACTTGGTCATGAAGTAAATATGAGAAGCAGCCCTGGTTATTCCAGGAATCAGTAAATGCCTTTAGGAGATAAATCAAGGACCCAGTGCTACACAAAACAATTCCTCATAAGAAAGGTTATTATTTCTCCTTCACATGCATCTTCTAGGTGTCCTTGCCGAAGGGACTTTGGGCATCACCATTGACTTGTTGGGAATGGAACTGTGGACTAACAAAGAAGCGTTGGCTCATGGAAAAATGTCGACACCTGGAAATTATACAGGGGGTTCCAGCCCAGGAAGAACAAGCCCAGGACCCTCCCTTCTGGGAAGAGAAGTGTACAAGCTTACTAACAAATTTCCTCACCTATAAATTGGCATAAAGATATTGCCAAACATAATGGTAGTGAAGATTACATAATGCATATAACATATTTAACCCAAGACATAGCACCCAGAAGGGTTGATGACAAGTGACAATTTCTTTCCCTTGCCTTGCTTGAAAGTAGAGAGCTTATTTTGTCACTCATCCTTCATTGTCAAAGTTAGGGTTAGGGTTATGCTGAAGTTTAGGATTAGAGCTAGTAGTAATAGTAGTAATAGTAGTTATAGCCATAGGGTCGGTCATGCTTAGTAGGCTTGTAATAAATAATGAATGAATATATGTGCCTAATAGTGTGAAAAGCCTTGGCCTGTATTTTTAAATTAGAAAGATTTTTTTTTACTGGAGAAGATAAATATATACTTATATATTAGTATATAAGTATAATAGAAAAATATAACAATTAGTAATATTTTCATAACATTAAAGCTTTTCATGTATGCATATAATAGTGTGCCTTGGGATGTACCATATTTTAATTAACACTATAATTAGACTTCTAAGTCATTTCTAAAACTTCAGTGCTATAAATAATCCTTAGTGAACATCTTTGAATATAAATCTTTGTCTATGTCTTCAGTGGTTTCTTTGGGCTAGATCTGTGGCAATCATGGTCTTTTTATTTTTAGTTTTTACATATATAATTTATTTTCATTTTGCTTTTTAAAAACTTGATACATGACAGTTGTATATGTTTATGGTGTGCATGTGATGTTTTGATACATGCATACAATGTGTAATGATGAAATCAAGGTATTTAGGATATTTGTCATCTCAACCATTTATCATTTCTTTGTGTTGGGAACATTCCAAATCTTCTAGCTATTTTGAAATACACTATGAATTCTTGTTAACTTTAGTCAACCTACTGTGCTGTCAAACTCTAGATCTTATTCCTTCTTTCTAACTGTATTTTTGTACCCATTAATCAACCTTTTAAAATAGTTCCCCTCCTTCCTTTCCTTCTCAGGGTCTGGTAATCATCATTTTAATTACTGCCTGCATGAGTTTTTTTTTTTTTTTAGTTCCCACATGTGAGTGAGAACATGCAATATTTGGTTTTTGTTTTTGTTTTTTGTACCTGGCTTATTTCAGTTAACACAGTGTCTTCCAGTTCAATCCAAGGCTGATTAGGAAGAAATCCTAATGCAAATGACAGTTTTTTTTTTTAGGGCTTAATAATATTCTGTTGTGAATATGTACCACATTTTCTTTACCTGTTAGTCTGTTGATTGACACTTAGGTTGGTTCCTTATCTTTGCTATTGTGAATAGTGCTGCAGTAAACATGGGAGTGCAAATATCTCTTTCATATACTGATTTCCTTTCTTTTGGCTATATACCCAGCAGTGGGATTGCTGAATCATATGGTAGTTTTATTTTTACTTTTTTGAGAAACCTCCGTACTGTTTTTCATAGTTGCTGTACTAATTTACATTCTTACCAGCAGTGTACGAACGTTCTCTTTTTTCTGCATCCTCCCCAGCATCTGTTATTTTCTATCTTTTTAATAATAGCCATTCTAACTGGGATGATATGATATCTTATATTGGTTTTGATTTGTGTTTCCCTGATGATTAGTGATGTTGGGCATTTTTTGGTGTACCTGTTGGCCATTTGTATGTCTTCTTTTGAGAAATATCCATTGAGATCTTTTGCCCATTTTTAAATAAAATTATTTTATGGACCCTTTTTAAAAGACTGGTGAAACAAATCACCAAATTGCTTTCCACATTCCCTCACTTATACTCCCAGTGCGATTATCTTAGACTTCAAGTTCTTTACATTTCTCCAAATTTATTTGCTCCTCATTACACAAGCACCACTGTGCAAACATTGTTGTCACCATCATTAAGAAATCCTAATTTAGGGCCATATATTATGTACCTAGACCTGATCTTGGCTTTGGAAAGACTGAAAGAATCGGTCATGGGGCCTGCCTTATGACTCTCCCAGACTAGGATTCTTTTTACTTTTCTAAACTAATATGATCTCTTAGCAGGAACCACACATTACAGTAAGATCTGATAAGAAATCTAAAAAGGGCTTGCTTGTTTTTTTGCCCTTGGTGAATCTTTCATTTTCACCAAGAATGTGTTTCAGCTCCTTGGCTGATTGTGTAGTGAGTCCTTGGCTTGGTTCAAAGTGGTTGTTAACCTTCTCTATGCTTATCTGAACCGGGGCCCTTATCTGCCTTCCATGGGGAGAGTTAGGCCACCTTGCGGTTTGTCTCTGGGCAGCAGTGTTGAATGAGCCTGTGACACTTAAGTGTGGCAGTGTGGTCTTTTAATTTCTCCTTGCTACTGGAGTCTATGGCTCACCAAGAGAGGGATAATTAGGAAGCTGAAGGGTCTGGTGTCACCTTGATTAGGTCAACTTCAATACATCAGGTGAAATAAGATCCAACATGTTCAAGTTTTTCTGGAGTTCATGCTAGGTAATCAGGATGATTTAAATTTAGCTTTGATTCATTTGGCTGGAATGCTGGAAATAAGGGAGTTCCTTGAATATAGATGCAGGAAAGACAGGCTAGCATTGGGGGGAAAGGATGTATTTTTTACTTGGCATGTCCCAGATTTGCGGCTGTTTCTCTCTTCCCTATTATGTAATCATTTTCACCATGTTTTGTATTTCCCTCTGTACCTATCATTGGTTAGGTTTTTTTTATGTGATCTTCACTGATATTTTGGGTTGCATATGTTTTCAGGCATATACTGAAACTGACAGTCTATATTATGACACTTTAGTTTTGTGGTGAGACTGCCTTTATTGTATACACTTCTGGCAATTTAGGTATGCTGCCACCAAGTGGTAGAGTACCTCAGCTCAGCTGCTCCAGGAGACAAAGATGGGTTTTGTCAGAGGCTTTAATTGGTAGTATTTTTTTTTCCTCTCCTCATTAAAGGTTGGATTTTCTAGGATTTACTTTTTAAAATGTTATTGAAACACTGACATTTAAGTAATCAGTAAGCAACAATTATTTTTCATCAACTACAAAATGAGTTTAACACAATCTTTCTTGAAGAACTATACTAAATGTTAAATAAAATAACATTTGTGAAAATGGTTAGCTTACACATGGAACAATTGCTCTATTTTCCATTTCATTTCTCCGTCATGTTCTGAATGTCCCAGAAGGAAGGGATGAATGGTTTAGGTAAGTGCTGGAATGGAGGGTTGAACCCAGTGGTAATTTTATAATGGTGCTATTTGGAGGAAAAGTAAATACCTAAATAATGTAATATATCTATAGTAATTCTTGATTTTCTTTCATAAAATTAATAATAATAATAATAATAACTATTAGTGCCCAGGCTAGAGTGCTGTAGCACTATCATGGTTACCTGCTGGGCTCAGGCAATCCTTCTGCCTCAGCCTTCCAAGTAACTGGGACTACAGGTGTGTGCCACCATGCCTAGATAATTTTTTGATTTATTATAGAGATAAGGTCTCACCATGTTGCCCAGGCTGGTCTCAAACTCCTGGGCTCAAGCAATCCTCTTGTCTTACCCTCCCCAAGCTCTGGGATTACAGGTATGAGCCACTGCACCTAGCTTATAAAATTAAAATTAAAAGAAAAAACAAAGTCCCCTCCCTACTGGTTTGTCTTCATCTTAGGTAGATTTGAAGTCACAGTGCCCCATGCGTACTTATCTGTTGAATCCTTCCATGGTCTCCTTCATCATTTTCATCAGCCACAAGCTTTGAAGATAAAATATTGAAGATAATTTGTCTTTTTCAAACCTTCCCTTTCAGACACTATTTTCTTTCTCTGAACATGGAAGATGAGTGCAAGAAAAACATCACTACCTGGGGTTTTTGTTGCTGAAAATCTATCTCTGGTGAATACACTTACCAGTTGCAAAACATTTCTATACCATTTGCCACTGTTGTTTTTTACTGAAAGAAGGTCACCTTGCCTTCTCTACTCCTCATTTCTTCTTAGATTGATTTTAAGTAAAAATATTTCTTCATAATTTACTTCTTGAAAGTTCAGTATTACCTAAGCAGAGCAAATGATTTGAGCAATATGTGAAGGAGAATTTTGAATCTAGAACACTCATCCTATGTTGGGGATAGAGCCCATCTCTTCTATGAGACGAGAATGTCCACATGGCTTTCTCTCCGATACATGGTAAACCTCTTGAGAGTAGGACTGGTGGGTCTTGTTCCTTGCCCCTGAGTGTAGGGAGCATCACTCTACAAATTGGCTGAATTCATTTAGACTAGGGGCTCCCAAAGGGGGGAGGACAGGGCCTCATCCCCCCACCCCCCCCCAAACTCTTCAGGGCCAATGCCCAGATCTCTCTTTTAGATATAAAATCTTTGAGATCAGACTAAGGTCTTCTTCAGGATGTCCTCTTTCCTCTGTAAGAGGCCTGTACCTACAGGGGTGCCAAGGCCAGGGTGGGAGGACTGACTCTGTGGCAGAGCAGGAGGCAGAGTCCTCTGCTGGGATATGAAGTATGGAGGAGCCTATGAGGGAGCCAGGAGTGGACTCTGTCTCCCTTAGGAGTTGTATTCCTGTTTCTAAATTGAGCAAGTATGACAGCCAGCCCCAATTCTCCCAGAACTCAGACAGAGTACTTTGTCAGCCACAGTGACTCAGCGAGGACAAATGTTTTTCCGGATAATTTACTGACATAATCCAAGCATGTGTCCTGATGGTCCTAGCCCCCTCTTTCCTTTTCTCTCAGAGCCTCCCTCTTCTCTCCCTACTCCCCATTTGTTCTAGGTCAAGTGAGGACTGGCCTTGGTTTTGAGAGCTATTCAAAAACTCCAAAATCAGTACATTTTTCTCCCTCTCATCTCTCAGACTGTTCTGTCCTGAGCTGGAATTTTATCTGTTCCCATCTCTAGTAACTCATATGCCTGGTCTGGTGCCTGAGACAAGGACTGAACCTGGTGCTGTGACACACTTCATCCTGGTTCCCTACACAGGAAGAGAATGTCCTCGATCTCCAGGCCGTGGACTGTTTCCCTTTGCAGGAAATTCAAGCTTCAACCTCATTTGCTGAAGAGAACCTCACTGTTTTGGCCTTGGAGAAAGGCAAGACCATTGTTCACCCTCACCCAGCTCTGACTGTGGTGGAGTGCTCAGGACAACTGTGCATCAGCCAGATTTAATTCTGTGGATGCACAGGACAATTGCTTGGTTATGACATACACACCAAGTCAGAGGGATTGGCCAAGTGACCTTTTGGCTGAACTTGTAGACTAATGGGAGGAACCCAATTCTTGCCCTCAGGAAGGCTTGTGGTGTGGTTGAGGGTCCAGGATGCACAGAGAAACTAAATGTTTCCATGGCATTGGTCAAACAAGCATGCCAGTTACATGGACTTAATCAGACAGAATTTATTGTAGGTAATCATCTGACCTGGATTGTAAAGTAAATAGATGGATTAGAATCCTGGAGCTTAAGGCAGGAAGGTGCTGTAAAGGCTGGCAGAATGCTCTCCAGATGGATTACTTGTGATGTTGCTAGGGCCAGGGTGCCAGTCCTGGGTTTGCTGCAACTAGACACTTCCTCCTGACAGAACAAAGCCTGTGGGACAGCAGGAGTCCCAGACTAGCATGCACAGGGTTCTAGACTCCCCAGTGTCATGAGCGGAGGAATTCTTTCACCATCTGAGAGCTCTCAGAACCTCTGAATTAGTTGTGCGTGTGGCAGCCTGTTTTATTCTGATTTACAGCAAAGGCCTGGAGCACTTGATGCTGACCCTTTCTGTTCCATTTCAAGTTCCAAACATGTACCCTTTCCCCTAAGCTCCTTCCTCCTAGTTCTTCTTGACCTCTTTTGCTGTTCCCAGGTTCCCACTAGTCATCACAGGGGTTTTCTTCCATGTAAACCACGGGACCTTATGAATCCCCTCTACCAGGGCAACTCTGGCTGGGTGTCAGAGGGAAGACAGGGTGGCTGGGGGAACATACTCTAGAAGAAACAGTGCTCCTGCATTGGTTCACAGGGCCAGGTGTGAATGGCCTGGAGGTGACCTTGTGTGAGGTGTAGCATTGTGTATTGGCAGGATGGTTTTGCATGCACCTGTGTGTGCTGCAGGCAAAGAGCCCTGGGCTTTCAAGAAAGTGTCTGCTACTTAAGGAGAAAGTGGAGGAGAGGAAGAGAAGAGGCGTAAGCAGGCCACACCAAGGGTTGTTTCCTGGAGGAAATATGTGGCTTATTAAGGAGGACTCCACCTGCCAGGAAACCAGGGCCCAGCTGGAGAATGAGCGGGGTCCCATAAGAAGAGAGTAGGGAGAGGTGGGGATGGCAACAGTAGTAGAGGGCTAAGCCTAGGAGAGTTGTTGCTCTATTTCCTGACCTGACGGAGCGGCGGGGGGGGGGCGCATACTGCTGCAGCCCCTCTTGGGTCCTATCAGCTCTCTTTCACCTCATTTTAGAAAAGCTCCCTGTGTCTTTTTTTAAAATTTATTTTATTCTAGAGATGTGGGGTACAAGTGAGGATTAACTACATAAGTAGGCTGCATGCAGGTGAAGTTTGGGCTTCTAACTGGCCCTCAATCCCCCTGGTAGTGGACCAGGTACCCTTTGTGTTGTCACATGACTCCCCCTCCTCCCTCCCTCCCTATTCTAGCAATACCCAGTGACTGCTGATCCCTCCCATGTGCTAATGTGACTAATGTTCAGGGCCCACTTATGAATGAGAACATGCGATATTCAAATCTTTGTTTCTGTGATAGTTCACTTAGTATTGTGGTCTCTAACTCCATCCAATTTGCTGCAAAGTCCATGATTTTGTTCTTTTTTATGGCTTCCTAATACTCTATCATGTTTATGTACCACATTTTCTTTATCCAGACCACTTTCTGTGTTCCATGTTTTTGCTATTACAAATAGTGTGGCAATAAACATGTATGTGCAACTTTCTTTTTTGTAGAATGATTTATGTTCCTTTGGGTATATTCCCAGGAGATGAATTGTTTTTAGTTCTTTTAGGAATCACCATACTGCTTTCCATAGAAGTTGAACTACTTTACACTCCCATCAACAGTGTAGAAGCATTCTCTCTGCACCCACTCTAGTATCTGTTGTTTTTTGACGTATTAGTGATAGCCATCCTTATTGAAGTTAGGTAGTATCTAGCTCCCTGTGTCTTAGAGTGGGGTGACTGAGACACTGTGCTTTAACAGGTCACAGTCTTTGCAATGTGAAATATGCCTTTATTTTTGGTTTGTTTTGTGACAGGGTCTTGCTCTGTTGCCCAGACTGGAGTGCAGTGATGTGAGCATAGCTTACTGCAACCTTGAACTCCTATGCTTAAAGATCCTCCTACTTCAGCCTCCCAAGTAGCTGAGACTACAGGTGTGCACCACCTCGCTTGGCTTTTTTTTTTTTTTTTTTTTAACAGACGAGTTCTTGCTGCGTTGCCCAGGTGGGTTCCAAACTCCTGGACTCAGGTGATCCTCCCGCCTTGGCCTCCCGAAGCTGTGGACTCTGCCTTTGGTCTGTTACAGATGTATGCACAGTGATCATAATGACACTCTTTTTTTAAAGTTAAAAGATGAATTGTTTTTCATGCAGCCTGGGGGGGAGGGAGGAGAGAAAGAGTGAAAGGAGAAGATTAAAGGAGAGCAGCCCTGGGGTTTGTCAGAGGAGGGCTGGGGAAAGTGGGAGGGAGGGTTGTATGGAGACATTGCAGGTTTTAGTTTCCAGTTTGTTCTCTGCCTCGGCTGCTTTGGTTTTCATTTCATTTCTCCATCATGTTCTGAATGTCCCAGAAGGAAGGGATGAATAGCTCTGTGAGGGAGGGTAGGAAATAGGGCAGAAGGCTGCTGTCCTGAAACAATATGTCAGTTTCCAGCCCACCCCCACCTGAACCCGTCCCCACCTGAACCCACTCCTCTGCCATCTTCTCTCTCTGGTCAACCCTCCCAGACTTCTAGAAATACTAGTTCTAGTCCCTCTAGTTTCCATGTCTTCTCTTGGCCAAGAGTAGCTCCTCCCAAATCTGTGCCCCAGGCCACTCTGATTCAGCAAGTGGGTCTTTTCCTTTGGTGAATGGAAGTTGTTTTTCAGAGCCTGTGAGGCTGTAATATGGCCATGCTGATTGACAAGCACATCAGGGTTTGTGCTGCTCACCCATGCTGACCCCTCCAAGGTATGCCTCCTTTGGAAGGCTGCAGGCGTTTGTCCGGTCCTGGGGTCACCCCCGCCATTCCTGGAACTCTCTTTGGGAGCTCCCTTCAGCTATGGCATGCTCTTTTGACTATATGCAGGACAGCAAATCTTTGTTCTTTCTGAGCAGACTTAATTTTTAGAAAGTGTTTTTGTTTAAAGGCAACATTAAAGATAAGTGTGTGAATGCAGAGATCCTGCTGTGTGACTTTAGGACTCTGGACCTGTCTCTTTACAGCCATATCTGGGAATGCTGGATGTGACCTTAGGTCCTGAGTCTGTGCTGTTGAATATTCCACCACACCCTGTCCAGGGGAGGAAAAGAGAAATGACCACGTCCCTGCTTCAAGCATTTGCTATCAGAGTTTTGTTTATTTTTTTTTTAACAGTCTTATTTGAGTGGAATTAATTAGCAAACTTCAAAGAAGTGAGTGGAAACCATCAACCTTCCTCCTTTGGTATTCAGTCAGGGTTCCCCTGGGTTTCTGACAGGCAAGAGTTGGGTTTGCTTCTGGTAAACTTGAGGGTGAGAAACTCCCTGGGAATAGTTTCTAGATTTGGAAATGGGCAAGCAAATCCCCACAATCTTACCTGTAAGGTACTTAACCATGGCTGTATGTTAGAATCACCAGGGGAACTTTTAAAAACAATTGAGCCCAATCCCAAACCAATTAATCAGAATCTCCCCACTTTGTGGGGGAGGAAATTGAACATTACTTTTGCATCAACCTGCTAACCCTAACAGCCCTGGCATCACAGGTCAGGCATGCAGAGGCAAAAGATGTGTTGATAAATGGGTAGAAAAGACACCAACTTGGAGTAATAATGGTCTGGAAAAGAGGATGGAGGGCATCTTCCGGTATAAAACAACAACAAAAGCCTTCTGGGTGAATTAACATGGATCCTGAAGAGGCCTTATTGGCAGCTGTATCACAGCTTGACAGAAAGTTATCTGTGGACAGTCATATTCAACCCAGTGGAGAGAGCACACGATGGGCACAAGGAGCCCTCCCACCTCTCTCTTGCTTTCTAGACATCCACTCATCCAGGAGATCTCCCCATTATGAAGGATGAGTTTGAGAACTGTCTGTGGGAGCAAACATTCATTCATAGCCCATTCCTAGAGAGTGGCTCACTCTCCCTGAGGCACTGCCTCCTCTAATGTTCTTTTCACTATGTCTGATTATACCAATTAGAGAGCTTAAAGCTGGTGCTAATGGGTCTTTAACACTTTTCCGCTAGCACCTGCTGATTTCTGGTTGTTTAAGAAAATGGGTGTGGTCTGGCTTGGGGCAAACTGCTAAGGCTGTTAGAATAGCAATGAGGAATGGGAAGCAGGTTAACACAGATCAGGTAAAGGGCAAATGTTTGAACAAAATCTAGATCCTAGGGCCAGACTCTCCACATGTCTAAGAATGGCGTGAGAATTTCCATACAAATAGGTCAGGGGAATGGTTTTCTCCGAAGAACTCCAGGGACCTTTCTCTTCAAATTCTGAATGAAGAACTTAGCTTATGAAATGATTTAAGGGGAGACATGGGCACAGCACAGTTGGGGGTGGGGTGTGACGTGGATGATTTGCTTGAGTCTACTTTTCCTTTTTCCCTTTTCTGGTTTTTGTCTGCTTGTGTGAACAGTCTCCAGGTACTAAAGGCTGTCCTGGTAGCATGGGGTAAGACTTCTCTGGATCATCCCTCCAAGTCATCCTGTACTGTCAGTCCTATAGGACCAGAGCTATGCTGTGCCTGGGCCAGTGCCACTCTCATTCCACTCCTCAGTGACCTTTACCCATGTTCAATTTGTCACCTTCCCTGGGTACCCTAGTGAAAAGGTCTCATTTGAAGATAAACTCTGATCCATCACTACTTAAGCACTAGGCCTTCCTGGGTTCCCAAACCAGGATTCTGACACCTCCACACTGCTGACACCTCCCATCTCACACCAACCACCAGTGGAACCAGCCCCCAGCAGCACACACTAAGGAGGTAAGCAGACACCCTGGTCTCCTGGGCTGGTCTACTGCAGTGGTGCTCATTGTGGATCTCTGCTTTCCCACCTGCCATCAAGATGGATCAATGTTGTAGTTATTCCAGCAGTTATTTCAAGTGAGAATCTGCTGGACATTCATTGAAATGGGCTAAATCTCAGGTGGCATCACAAGAGCTAGGGTAGATGGGTCAAGACATCTCTCTGCTGCCAGGGTATAGTAGAAAACATGAGCAGCATGGTCCTCATTTCTGAGTTAGAGACTTTAGTACTCACACAGGATACCCTGGGTTCCTAAGCCAGATTATTTGATGTTTGCTTCTTCAAGGGAGAATTTTTCTTCCTACCAGTTGCAGAGCTCTCATGGTTTAATGAAACACCTGGAGTAAGGCAGTTGACAACTGGATGCCTGGCCCAAATGACCAAGACATCTGCCAAACTCTGTGACCTAGAGCTTCCCTCCTCTGGGCACTTACTCCCTCCTCGGAAACTTGCTCCCTCTTCTGAAACTTGCTGCCCTCAGCTCTAACGGGAGGCAGACTAGCAAGAATAAGCTCTAAGGTTTCTTCAAGCTCAAGTGTTCTGTTCCTCTAAGAGACAAGATAACATGGTGGTTTCATGCACAGATACTGGAATCAAACAGACCTAGATTCAAATCTTGATCTTACCACTTCTGGTGAATTCAAGCAATGTGCAGGATAATAATAGCAAGTACTTGTGAATTTCACATGAGGAGTAGGTAAGATAATGCATATAAATGCTTAATATACATAGAGCCTCATGTGCTTAGTACTTTAGCTTTTATCATTAATGTATGAATGTGTCCCATTCTTACCAAAAACAGTTTGAGGTACTGGTAACCTATTCACTACTCCTTAAGCTGAGGCCATTGAGTCTTCTAGTGGGTGAAATAGGACTGAGATAATAAGAGCAGCTAAGACAGAAAACACAAATCCCAAGGCCAACAAACAGGTCATGTAAGTGTGTGAATGAGCTAGAAGTGATCTCAAGAGTGGAAGTTTTAAGCCTCCTCTAAAGACACTTCAAAGCATTACAAGCAACAACTGTGCCTAGTGAAACCACTTTTAAGGATCACATTCAATAGTGGGCTGCAAAGTTGTGATCTCTGCTCAGCATGGGAGGCTGTCATGATTGAAAAGGGTAAGTTGTGACATGCCTGTTTATTCATTCTTCACTCACCCACCCACCCAATGAGGTCATTCCACACCAGGATCCAGAAGCCAGTCAGTGAGTCAAGAGATGTCAGTGGGGCATCAGCTGTGAGCAGAACCTGAGGCATCTTGAGAGACACTCAGGACTTGCCCAGAAGTTTGAGATGAGGTTGTCAGGTCAGGTGTATGATAAGAAGCAGAAATTCCATGGTGATTTCATGGCAATTTAGAAGTGGAGAGGGAAGTCTGGGAAAACAGGTCTTCATCAGGTGTCTGATTGAGAACAATCAGCAACACTAGAGAGGGAAGCTGCCAACCCCTTCAGGAAAAACCTCCCTAGGCCAAGAGAGGTGGAGCTCAGTCTTTGCAAAGAGAACGAGACATTTACTCTGATGGCAGAAATCCTTCCAAGTCTATTCTTGCAATAAATGACTTCATTGGAGAGGTCATGAGGCTATGGAGAGACAGGCTTGCTAACATCTTCAGCAGTCTCCTGTATGGCGTAGCTGTGGGTTCACCTTGCAAATATTGTTCTGACTTATTTCATTGCTACTCTGTCTGATATGGTTGTGTGTTGTCTACTATTTATTAATGTATATACTAATATCTGATTTAGCCAAAGTGAGTTTTTATCATTAAACTCTCACAAACCACATCTAAGAGAGTCTAATTGTTGTCCTTGGATTACTGTGGGGAGACTGCTGGGCTTCATCCCAGACTGTCTTTCATCAGAAAAAAATCAGCATTTTAAAATAAGCATCCTAGGAGATAATGAAAGTCACTAAAGTTTGAGAAGCATTGGTGAAAGTGCTTTTTTTGAGATAGCATAGGCTTACTGAGTGAAAACAGTCCCAGTGACATTTAATGAACAAAAGAGTAAATGGTCTAGAACTGAGTACAAGAAACAGCTGATCAATCATCCAGTCATTCAGTATACGTTTATGACTTCTGGGCCCGAGAGCCCTGGAGAGTCTATGAAACAGATCACAGCTCAATTTGAAGAGACTGTAATTTATCACAAAGGGTGAGAAGCTGGCTAAGGGGGCTCAAGGGGATCCACGCCCAATATGGGAAGCTAGTGGGGCAGGATGGGAGCGGGGGGATGGAGCAATGGCTGCCTTCTCCCTCTCAAGTAAGGTGTGTGGGAGACAAGGAAGGGTCACTCACTGTCTTTCCTCCGACCTGAGTGGATTTAAAGGTTTGATTATAAAAATAAAATATTTTAAATTTTTAAATAAAAAATAAGCACATAAAAATCTGCTACTCTAAATTTAACCTTTCTGTACTTGCATCTTCAAAATCTGCCCCTGAAAATTTTGTTTGGGCTGATAAATATCTTTTACAAGGCAAATCACCTAATGGGAAAAGGAAGGCTATCTGTTAGTTATATAATATCCCAGTGTAAATTGGTTTGCTCCAACTGCTGCCATCTGAGAAAGGTGAGTGAGAGAAGAGGTCTGAAAGTGTAGATCCCTGGAGAAGAGGACTGGCTAGGAGCCACTATGGGGATTGGGGTAGCCAGGGTGCACTATAAGGACTCTGGCTACTTCCGAAGTCAGGGAGATGGGGCCAGGTGGTGGGAGTGTACCACAAGCAGATGCTGATGACTGTGAGGTTTCCTTCTAATCATAACAGAGATCAACTAGGAAGACTGCTTTCCTGCTCCAATATTAATTCTGGCCCCAGAGCCCCACTAAAACTGCCCTGACTCGTGGCCTCTTGGTCGCTAAATGCAATTGTTCTGGTCTCATCTAGCTGTCTGTTGCATTTGACACTGTGGTGCCTACTTGGAATCCTCTCCTCCCTTATTTCTTTGACTTCATTCCTCTCCTGGTTCTCTCTAACCTCTCTGCATTTCCCCTTCCAGCTCATCTACTTTCTTCTTCCATGTCTTAAACTGATATTCCCACCAATTCTTTCCTCGACTCAGAAGATGGTTATTTTCTCTTGGTCATTTCTGTTGAGTGATTTCACTACATCTGTGCACATCACATACCACCTGTTTGCGGATTTATTCATTAAGCAAATGTTATTGAATGCTTACTATATGCCAGGCACTGTATGACTTGCAAACCAAAATTTCCAGCCATAGTTTCTCTTTCAATCTCCAGACCATATACCAAATTGTCTTCAGAATGTGTATGAAATATACAGTCAACCTTCTGTATCTGCCAATTTCATGGAAACCCAGAGATGGAGGGTTGACTGTATATCATTTATATTTACATTATTGTTCATAACACAATAATAAAATAACTTCTTAAGCTATCTTTCTTGAGACAGGGATTTGGGTGCAAATGATTTAGTAAGGGCCTGCTATCCAGGAAAAACTTTTAAGGGAGTGAGAGAAGCAAATTTGGGAAAGGAGAAAGACCAAGTAAGGATGTGGTCTCAGATAAAGTCTAGCTGGAACTTGACTGGAGGGCTGGGGAGACTTGGAGAGTTACTCTGCCATGAGGTAAGGGGCTTTGGCACACTTGTACCAGAGAGGCACTGGCCAGCCCTGGGGTGTAGATAAAACTGCCCGGTTTCCCTTGGAGAAGTGTGTCCATCCTCCAAAGACAAATGTCCAGAGATGGTCATAGCATTAGTTTATGGCTTCAGCACTTATGGAATTGGAGGACGGGTACAGTGGTCAATAAAGGGGCCTTGGGTGGGACCCCAACAGCATCTCCTACAGCCGCTAAGACTTACATAGACTATGTGGCTGGCACCATCATAAGTGCTTTATGTATATTGGCCTAACCTTTAAGATAAACCTGTAATATAGTTACTATTATTATTCACATTTTACAATGCAGGCATGGAGGCACAGAGAATTTCCACAATAAGTAAATGATGGAGCCAGGATTCAGACCTAGGAAGTTTGGATCTAGTTTCCATACCCTAACTGCTACCTCTATGTCCTCAGTGTATAGAGTCTTCGTATACACTAGGCATTGGGAACCCAGCAGTGAAATGAATTTTAAAAAGAAACAAAACCCTCCTGCCCTCATTGAGGTTACTTTCCAATCAGGGAAGATGAATAATAAGTAAATAAAACATAAGTGCTATGGAGAAAAATAAATCAGGAAGTAGGGAGTGCCAGGTGACAGTTGCGGTTTTAAATAGGGTAGCCCAAGGAACACTTCATTGAGAAGTCATTTTAGCTAGGGCCCAAAGGAGGTGGTTACTACTTCTACTCTCACCACTCCTTTGGGCAGACCCCAATTTGATTTCCTTTTGCACAGCTGGAAGGTAATCTTTCCAAATCACCTGATCACATTCCTTCCCTGAGTCATACCCTTCAGTGGTTTCTGCCTTGGCATGTGAAGTGTGTCCTGACCTGATGCTTTCATTCCAGCATCTTCTCTTTCCCGATTCTAACAATGTGGTACCCAGGACAAGAGTACAAATGGAAGACCACATTCCCTTTGTCTGAATATTTGAAATTAATATAGCAAGTTAACATTCTGTTAAATAAAACATGTTCTAATTCAGGCACGGACATTCATACCTGAGATTCCAGCACTTTGGGAGGCCAAGGTGAGAGGATTGCTTGAGGCCAGGAGTTTGAGACCAGCCTGGGCAACATAGCAGGGACCTGTCTTTACAAAAATTAAAAACAAACAAACAAAAAAGTGAGGCATAGTAGCACACGCCTGTAGTCCTAACTATTCAGGAGGCTGAAGTGGGAGGATCGCTTAAGCCCAGGACTTTAAGGCTGCAGTGAGCTATGGTGACGCCACTACACTCCAACCTGGGTGACAGAGCAAGACTCTATCTCTAAAAAATATATCAAATTGATATATTCTATCCATCAGCAATGAGTCAAATCATTTTAAGTGACTGAATCACAAAGCCTAAAAGGGCACTGGACTGGGAATAAAACAACCAAATCTCCTCATCGCTGACCCCCAGCTCCTGTTCTCAAACAAAAGCAACCACATGTAGTATGGTAGATGATATTGTGACCTGAGCTTGAGCTTTAAAGTTGACAATCCTGGTTTTAAATATTTGCTTAGCTACTTACTAGTCGCGTGACCTTAGGCAAATTTTGTGTCTCAATCTCATCTTCTTTACATGCAGATAACCATATCTAATATATAAGGTTATTGTGAGGATAAAATGAAATGATGTATGGCAAGTACCCAGCCACAATCTCCTGGCTTAGAATAAGTAATAATTCTTTCCCCTTCCCCAGCTATACCCCTAACTTGAAACCAAACACACAAAGCCCCTTGGAAGATGAGACTGTTTTCACAGAAAGATGCCAGTTAGATTAGTTCTCAGCATTCAGCCCCTGAGTCTTTTTCCCAATCCCCTGAGTTGTTGAAAACCTCCTAGAGATTATTGGTACCTGATTTCTACTCTTATTTGTCAGAAATGATTAGCTAATAAGGTGTAACCTGCTACTGCTACCACCACCTTTAGATGCTGTGATAGTCAACCTCCAGCTCTTGGTAGTGACACTGAGTATTTGTTGTTAGAGTCGAGGATTTCTCATGTCAGCATAATTATGGCAACAGGGATGGAGCCTGAGGAGCAGGGAAATAAGGAAGACTGTTATCTAAGGAAAGAAAAGGCAAGACCCACGTTGTGTTGCTGAATCTAACATAGGTGGGCATGCAACAAATGTGAATTAATCTAAACTAAACTACACTCAGTGAGGAAAGCCATTAAACCCCAACAGAAGGCCATTAAACCCTAATAGAAAAAAATGAATGAAAGAACTGATCAGGTAATTCACAGAAGAAATACTTATGGGCCAATAAAAAATAGCTACTGATCAAATAAATGCAAATTTACTCATTCATTAATTCATGCATTTGAGTCAGGGTCTCACTCTGTTGCCCAGGTTGGAGTGCGGTGGCATTATCCTGGCTTACTACAGCCTGGACCTCTTGGGCTCAGGTGATCTTCCCTCCTCAACCTTTCAAGTAGCTGCTACTACAGGTGTATACCACCATGCTGGGCTAATTTTATCAATTTTTTTAATAGAGGTAAGGTCTCACTATGTTGCCCAGGCTGGTCTTGAATATCTGGCCTCAAGGGATCCTCCCACCTTGGCCTCCCAAAGTGCTAAGATTACAGGCGTGAGTCATTGCACCTGGCCAGAAACTCAAATGTAAATGTACTGCAAATATTTTTTCTTAGAAAAAGGGCGAAGATTTTAAAAATTCAGTGGCCAGTGCTGGTGAGGGTATGGTAAGAAGGGTACTCTCATATACTGCTGGTGGACATGTTAGTTGATATGTCTTTTTGTAAAGCAATACTGAGAATGATTAAATAAGTTATGGTATAGGCATAAGATGGACAATATGTCATTAAATATAACAGTTTCAGCGAAATTTTAGACATGAGAAAAAGCTATGTTACAGCGAATACTATGTGGTATGAAAACGATATGCACAAAAAAGATTGAAAGGATATAGGCCAGGGTATTATAAACTCCTGCATTAGCATCTCTTGTATAGGTCTTTGAGTATTTTAACTTTGCTATAATTATCCAGTGTTTCTCTTATAATGGGGCAGAAATCCTCTATTTTAAGAAAAACTCACATTATTGTCAGATAAGAGGGCAAAGAATTGTTTATAGAAGAGCTTGACCACTCATTGCTTTAATAAGTTGTCAGAGAAGAAGAAGCAACTCTTTTCCTTTGGGATGCAGGACCAGGGGAGGATGCTTAGCCTTCCTCTCATGCTGGAGAGAGTCTTCTCCCCTGGGGAATTTTCTGTCTACCTGGGAGGCCAAAGTAAGTTGTCTTATGCTTGGAGACACATAGTCCCAACACTGGTAGTTTCTACATGGGGCTGTAACATTCTCATCACTGCTTGAGATTTGAGAATGAAGTCTTTAAAAAAGATTGTTGTTTATTTATGTGGCCTAAATCCTCCAAAAGTATCCTTACTGCCAGTAGCAGTAAGTGACTGATGTGTAATGGGGCATATCTGAGGATCACATAGCTTGCACAGTGGTTTATATAGGTACAATCTGGGAAATGGGAAATTAAGTGAAAGACCTTAAGGAAATAATACATGAGTATTTATGTAAAGAATATGAATTAATCAAAGAAGTATATTTTAAATTATAAAAAAATAGAAAAACCAAAAATAAGAGAAGGAAAGACCCCTACCTACCAAAACATGGATTTTCTTCCAAACTGAGATATTGGAACCATCTTTTTATTTTTTTCCTAGTCTCAGTAGTTATAGCCTAAGTTCAAGTGCTAAAAAAAACCCCAAAAAACGTTGCTACTTAATAAGTTATATAGCAGCATCTTGATTCACTTAGCCTGCTTATGTCTTGGTTTTCAAGATGGTTGCTGTCACTTCAGTTTGCCTTGAGTTTACGAGTTACTCCTCTCCATCCTCCCTTAACATTGTGAAATGTGCGTTTTTGCACTGTGACCCTTATCGTGAAAGTACATGAAACAACTGGACTGTATCCTCTGTTCCAATCACTTCCACTGTTGGCTACTTCTGAGTGATCAGCATGACTCAGTGACCTGATTTTTTTTAATTAACACACATTTTCAACTACAAAGCTGGGCAGGGTGATGTGATCCTGTAGTCCCAACTACCTAGGAGGCTAAGACAGGAAGATCACTTTAGGCTAGGAGTTTGAGGCTTCAGTGCTCTGTGACTGTGCCTGTGAATAGCCACTGCACTCCAGTCTGGGCAATATAGTGAGATCCTGTCTTAAAAAAAAAGAAAAGAAAAGAAAATGAAAAAAAAAAAAACTACAAGGAATACATCTTAAATACAGTAGTGGTAAGTAGATGTTATTAATACTTGGTGTACTGTCTCTAATCAATTGGCAGAGTTATCTTAGAGCTCATTATTGAAAAGGATTCTTTGGTCCAGTTTATGTTCAGTGGTAAAGTGTACCAGTGTCTGTCGTGGGTACAGGGAAAAACAACACTCCTACCAACGACTTTCCATCCCAGATTTAAGAGGCAACGGGATGTTTGTGTTTAGAGAGCTTGAATGCAAATGGAGAAAATATGATTCATCCTAGGGACGAGAAAGAGAGACAAAAAATAAAATAAAAATAAAATACAATTGGGTATACCCAAATGGTAAACATCCCAACAAGTATAATTGACTATAGATTGAGTATTCCTTATCCAAAATGCTTGGGGCCAGAAGTATCTTGGATTTCAGATTTTTTTGGATTTGGAATGGTGGCATTATATATTTACCAGTTAAGCATTCCTAACTTGAAAATCTGAAATTCAAAATGTTCCAGTGCTCATTTCCTTTGAGTGTCATGTTGATGCTCAAAAAGTTTCAAATTTTGGAGCATTTCAGATTTTTTATTTTTGAATTAGGGAGATTCAATCTGTATAAGGAAGGCACCGTCATTTGCAAAGTGCTGGGAGAAGGCAGAATTTCAGAATCATTGGTCAGATCTAGAAAGGTTTTGTGAGATAGTACATTTTGAGTTGAACTGGAAGGTGACCAGGAGACCTGGCGTGAAGTTGGAAGGGTGATCTGTGTCAAGGGCAATGCAGGTTTCTGGGTACTTTTTGACTGTGTACTCTGAAGTCTCAGCTACCCAGGGTGACCATGCCTGACCTCTGACCTCCCCACAGTGAGGACGTGTGCAAACGTGGCTTCACCGTCATCATCGACATGCGGGGCTCCAAGTGGGACCTCATTAAGCCCCTCCTCAAAACGCTGCAGGAAGCCTTTCCAGCTGAGATCCATGTGGCCCTCATCATCAAACCCGACAACTTCTGGCAGAAACAGAAGACCAACTTTGGCAGCTCCAAGTTCATCTTTGAGGTGAGCCAGACCTCTGCCACTTAGCACCTTGTGCCATTCACACACTTCTCACTTCCTCTTCTCCATCTACCCTATGATATACAACATGGTAAGGGCTGAGATTTCAGGCTTCTCTGGCCACTACAGCCTGACCAATAGAATTTGGAGAGGAGAGATATCCCAAATGCACAGTTTCATTAGACAATCCTGTTTACTCTTGGTGGGTGTGTAAATTGGGACAACTATTTCTAGGGAAACTTTGCAATTTGTATCAAAATCCTTAAAGAGAGTTTCTATCCATGATCTAGTAATTATTCTTTTTTATTGGGGTATTATAGTTGTACATATTTTGGGGTACGTGTGATATTTTGATGGCTATATGCAATCAAATCAGGGCAATTGGGATATTCATCACCTCAAACATTTATCTTTTATTTGTGTTGAGAACATTACAGTTCTAGCTATTTTGAAACATTTAATGAATTATTGTTAACTATACTTTTCCTACTATATTATTGACTACTAGAACTTATTTATTCTATATAACTATATTTATGTACCCATTAACCAATTTGGAAAAATATTCTTAATACAAAAACTAAACTAAACAAAAAGTTAAAAAGCTAAGTTAAATTACAAACAAAAATATTTATAAGGATGTTCATCACAGTTCATATGTTCCTATACAATAGTATGCATACACACACAAGTATATATAAACATATATAATTCATATACTTTCACACACATATAGGTTGTATCATAACTATCCATTAATTTTGGCAATATTAATACACAAATGCTATGAATTCATTAAAAGCCATATTTAGAAAAATAGTATTGGAAAATGTTCATGATATATTGTTTAGTACATGTGGCAGGTTATAAAACAGTATGGACAGTATAATCTGAAATGTGTTTTTAAAATGGGCGTATGGAGAAGACTGAGACACATGAAGATGTTAGCAGTGATTTATCCTACGTGGCTGGATAATGGTGGTTTTTATTTTCTTCGTAGTTTTCTATTTTTTTTCAAGGATGACATATTGCTTTTATAATCAAGGAAAACGTGTTATTTTTCAACTAAATTTTTCAGAAGGCATATGTGTCCCCTGAGAATTTTTGATGACAACATATCAGATTAAATAAACAATTTAAGCGTCTTTGTTCCAGCCAAATTTGAGCCTTTCCCTTTCTCAGGATTCTGGTCATCTGCAGGGATGAACTTGTATATGTGTATATGTTGAAAAGGCGGGACTGCTTTTAATCTTTCAGCAGCTTCCCATTCCAGACTTTTGTACCCCCAGGGGCCAGGAGTGCCTGCGTGTGGTGTTGGGGCCCCAATATATTGGCTGCAACTTGAGCACAACATCCTGACACTTGATTAAGACAGTTATCATTCTGTGCAAATAACACAAGAAATTTGGCTTGGTATAAAAACAGCTATCATAGTCTTCCAGCACCCCTAAAGAACATTAGAAGTCCTTTAGGGAATGCTTTTTTATTCTTGGTTTGTTTATACAGAGGCAGTGACAACAAGCCTATAAATTTATAAGCAGAAGCAACTGAAAATAATCTTTTCAATAAGTCTTAAAATTTTTGCTGACCAGCATATCCCATCTCCCTGCACCTCCTTCTCTCCAAGTTGAGCAAGCTTATCTCTGCCTCCTAAACAAGAGATAGTTAGGGGCCTCCCAATCAAAAGAATATATATAAAGAAAAATTTTAAAATAGCAAATTTAATACCTAGTGCAGACTGGGGTAACAAGTGACACAGGAATGAGAGCACAAGCTTCTTCAAAAGCAGGTACTTAATAATTGGTGAGTATAGTTATGGAGGACTTCCTGGAAGCAGTAAACTTTGAGCCAGAATTGAAGGGGAAAGCATTCTAGAATAGGTCTTCTCAAAGTTTAAGGTGCATACACAAATCCCCTGGGGAATCTTGTAAATGTAGATTCTGACTCAGTAGGTCTGGGATAGGGCCTAAGATTCTGCATTTCTAGCAAGCTCCTGGGTGAGGCCAATACTGCTGATCTCTGAGGGCCACTCTTCTAGTATCAAGGTTCTAGACTGGCAGAAGTTTGTAACTTTAGCTGCATATTAGAATCACCAGGGGTCTTTTAAAACTACCCATACCCAAGCTCCAGTTCAGGCCAATTAAATCAGAATTTCTAGGAGTGGGGTTTGAGCATCGGTATTTTTGTACACTCCCCAAAGGGTTCTAAGGAGCAGTCAAGAGCAGAGAACTACTGTACCAGATCAGCCCTCCTGCCTGTGGTTACTCCTTCCCATGTCTTAGGAGCAGTGTGGAGGGAGAAGAGGAGGTGATGCTCAGAGACTAGCAAGATTTAGAGAGACAAACTGCTTTAAGGTTCAGGTACTGATGCAGCCTCTAGGTGAACAAAGTAAGCACTAACAGGAGTGAGCATGTGCTTCCTGCTATACACTCCTATGTGCTTTACACACATTGACACACTTAATCCCAGCAAGCCCTGTGAAAAAGGAGTTATTACTCCATTATACAGAGGAGGAGACTGAGACTCTGAGAACTTCAATAACTTGTCCAGGGTCACACAGTTAGTAAGTGTAGGACTGGAACTTGAACCCAGATATTTATCTGCTGACCTCTCATTCTTTATGAGAGAGAAACCAGCTGGAGTGGTTGCCTGCACTGTCATTTGCTGGAGAGACTCTGTGTCCTGTAGACAAACATTCTCCACTCTGCTCTCCAGCAGCTAGTAAGGGAAAATCGAAAGCCCAGACTACCCTTTTGCCCAGTCCTAGTTCTGTTCAATGTACTACAGAAGAGCGCCTGCTAATGGTGAGAGCAAAGCAGATAGACTGAAATCCTGGTAGCCCAAGTGCTGACCCACACCACTTAACCCAACCATGATGATACCCTGGCCCATGGGCCTTGGTTTTAAAGCTATGGAAAACTGACTCCCCCGGTGCTAGGTCAGTTTTTCTTCTAGCTTTTGCTCTAGCATTTGAAATGCTGTTGTGGTGGTCTTGGGGTGGGGAGGACGAAACATACGGGGAACAGGGACATGCAGGCAGTTCTCCTTGGGTGGTAAATAATGGGCAGGTGGAGTAGCTTGTTGAAGCAGTCAGTCAGAAGTCTGTAGAAACTGCTGACTCTGGTTGATTTATGACTCCTAGCCAGTGGGTCCCATGGTCCCCCACCAACCCTTTCCTAGACAGGCTGTGGTCATTATTATGTGGACTTATCTTGTCCTCTCCCTCCTGCCTATTTCTGCTGTGTTCTTCCACTCTCATCACTGAGTCTTCCTGTCTGTGTCTGCCTCTCTCAGACGAGCATGGTGTCTGTGGAGGGCCTCTCAAAGCTGGTGGACCCCTCCCAGCTGACAGAAGAGTTTGACGGCTCCCTGGACTACAACCATGAGGAGTGGATCGAGCTGCGGCTTTCCCTGGAGGAGTTCTTTAACAGTGCTGTGCACCTGCTCTCACGCCTCGAGGACCTGCAGGAGATGCTGGCCAGGAAAGAGTTCCCTGTGGATGTAGAGGGCTCTCGGCGGCTTATTGATGAGCACACACAGCTCAAGAAAAAGGTGCTGAAGGCCCCTGTGGAGGAGCTGGACCGAGAGGGGCAGCGACTATTGCAGTGCATCCGCTGCAGCGATGGCTTCTCAGGGCGCAATTGCATCCCAGGCAGCGCTGACTTCCAGAGCCTAGTGCCCAAGATCACCAGCCTCCTGGACAAGCTGCACTCCACCCGGCAGCACCTTCACCAGATGTGGCATGTGCGCAAGCTCAAGCTGGACCAGTGCTTTCAGCTGCGGCTCTTCGAGCAGGATGCTGAAAAGGTAGGAAGGAGGCAGGCCAAAGCCAAGGTGGGTTGGGGTGGAAGGGGCATCATTTTATGGAGACTGACTGAGGTTGCTAATACAGCTTTCTGATTAATGATGATAATCCTTCTGTGGAAAGCATTTTAAAATGTGCCTACTAGTTTTAGCAGGCGTAAGTTTATTTCAATCTTATATTTGGCCATGGATCACTGACTGTTTTTATAGCTCACCCTTATATAGTTATGTGTCAGACACTGTTCTAAGCACTGTGTGTAAATTAACTCATTTTAATCCTCTCAAGAGTCCTAAAAGGTAGGTGTACTATCATAATCTCATTTTACAGATGAAGAAACTCAGAGGTTAAATAATTCACCAAGCTAGGAAGTGCAGTCTGACTCCAGAGTCCATGTTTTACCTACTGTTAGATGCTGCCCCCAAGTTTCTGCAATGAGTGTTTCGAGTCAGCTAAGCAACAAAAACAACAATACTAGTGACAGCCACTATTAACACTAATTAGTGATTATTACCCTGAACACATTTTACTATTGACAAACTACTTTCACATATAGACCTCGATCCTTATGAGTTGGGTGCTGGTGTCTCTCTTGACACATAGGGAGACTGAAATTCAGAGCCGACATCTGAATCCAGTTTTGTTTTTTTCCTGTTTCCAAGTCCATGGCTTTTCTGCCATACTACTTCTTTCTGGAGGTTTCTTCTCAGCTGCTGAGCACTTTCTCAAGTAAGACACTATTTTTCCAGCAGTGAATTTTCAAAGCTTTCCCCTTATCAGGGGAAAAGTAAGATATGAGAATGTAAAAAAAGAAAAATGGCACATAATGCCTCATTGCTGAGGACACAAAAGTATCTTCTCCAATTCTCTTCAAGTTAAAGAGAAGAAAGAGGAGTTTTCTATTATATGTGCTCTAAGAAGAGTAAAATAGGCACTCCTCCTATCAGTTTTCTGGGTGTAACTTATATTTAAATGCACAATACTGTTCTTAGGTACACCATGACATCTCTCAGTAACCTGTGAATTTTTCAAATAGTGCCTGATGTAATGGTTTTGTAACTTTTAAGAGCTCACACTGAAAATGTCTCTAGGTATTTTTAAGTGATGAAATCAATATAAAAACTCTCTGCATAAGTATGATCCCAATTTATATATACCCAGAAAAAAATTTACCACATGTTAATAGTTTTGATTTCTGGGGACCAGGCTTATGGTTGATTTTAATTCTCTGTATAAAGGTTTTATGTTTTCCAATATTTTTATAATTTATAGTAAAAAAATCAGTATATTTAGTGTTTAAAAATGTATAACCATTTTAAAAAATTAATTAATTAATTATAGACTTGTATACAAATAAGGATTTGCTACATAAGTAGATTGCGTGCAGGTGAAGTTTGGACTTCCAGCTGGCCCTCACTCCCCCATTAGTGGACCAGGTACCCATTGTATTGTCACATAAACCCCCACCCCCCAGCAGTGCCCAGTGACTGCTGATCCCACCCTTCTGCTAATGTGACTAGTGTTTAGGGCCCTATTATGATTGAGAACATGTGGTATTCAGTTCTGTAATAGTTCACTTAGTATGATGGTCTCCAACTGCATCTAAGTTGCTGCAGAGGCCATGATTTTTTTTTTTTTGAGTTGGAGTCTTACTCTGTCACCCAGACTGGAGTGCAGTGGCCGCTCCCGGCCACTGCAGCCTTGACATGCTGGGCTACAGCGATCCTTCCGCCTCAGCCTTCCAAGTAGCCAGAATTACAGGCATGTGCTATCACGCCAGGCTGATTTTTTGATTTATTGTAGAGATGAGGTCTCGCTGCCGAGGCGGGTCTCGAACCCACGGGCTCAGGCAATCCACTCACCTCAGCCTCCCAAAGACAGGGGATTACAGGCTGAGCCACTGAGCACTGCTAGAGGCCATGATTTTATTCTTCTTTGTGGCAGTGTAATATTCTATCATGTATATGTACCACATTTTCCTTATCCAGTCCACTTTTGATGGGCAGCAATGTTGGTTCCATGTGTTTGCTATTGTGACTAGTGCAGCAATAAACATGCATGTGCAGGTTTCTTTTTGGTAGAGTGATTTATGTTTCGCCATGTATATTCCCAGGAGAGGGATAAATATGCATGTCCATTTCTATAGCAGAACTTTTGAACACCATTCAAGTAAGTTTTTGGAAGAGACATGTAAAGGGGCTTTTCCTGACCTTACTCAGGAACCTTTGCCCTGGCAACCTGGGTCTGACCCTGGCCTGCTCTGGGAGGGGCAGGCAGCCTTGACCACAGAGTCCCTGTATTGCTCACCAAGTGAGGAAATGGCAGGTCAGGAGTCAGCTGTTCTGTGAAACCAGAGGCAGGCACTTTGGCTTCTGTTGTCAGTGTTGGAAAGATTTGGAACATCTTTTTTTGGGGGTCTCTTCTGCTCTGGGACAGGGAATTTGCTTGGAAGCCTGACCTGGGTCCCTGTTTTAGTGAGAAAGGGACAGAAGGGGAGGCAGGGGACTTAGGTCTGCCCAGGTATATTTTAGGACTTGGGGCACTTCAGAGTGTCCCTGAAGCTCAAGGATATGTGAAATCTGCACAGCCACAATAGTATCTATCTCAAAAACAAAACACAGCATACCTTAGCCCCAGAAGGCCCCTGGTGGAGGAGGCTGCCCTTCTAGAGTCAGTCAAGCTCCATCAAGGCAGTAATTGCTGCCAGACATATACCCTCTCAATTCACGCACACAAGAATTGTGTAGTATATCATTATCCCTATTTTACAGTTGAGAAAATGAAAACTCTGAGAGGTGAAGTAGCTTACCCAAGGTCACGCCACTGGTTAGCAGGACTAGTATTTTAGTCTGTCTCCAAAGTCCACTCAATCTCTTATCCAATAACCCTACTATCCTTCTGCTCCAAGGACCTGCCTTCTGCTATCACTGAACACTACCTGTTAGCCCCCAACTTATGCCCTGCTGACCCTAGAGAAAAATCTCAAATCCAATCTTCTTATTGTTCACTTTACAGCAGGGGCTCTTAACCTTTCTGTGCTGCAAATCCTTTTGGTCTGGTGAAGTCTCTGGACCCCTTCTCAGAATCATATTTGCAAATGTACCAAAGAATACATAGGAAAACAATGATTGACCTGTGGTTAACACATTTAAAAGCAACAGCACCATATATACTTCTTTATTAACATGCTAAGTGATAAGATCTACTTGAAGTCTAATAACTGTCATATTTCTGAGGTAGTGATGAGCATCAACAATATTTCAGAGCAACAACCCTGATGTGACATGAAAATGTGTGTGTTTCTCCTATTGGTGTCAAAGATACCAGTATTGATAACACTAATGTAGTTTGTTGACTATGTTTGTAATGGAAGGGAATGTTATATTTCAGTAGTGGAATAAAGGCAAAGTTGTTTCTTTTCCTACCCAGGTACATAATGTCTGAATTCTACCCATGAACTCAGAGTTTAGAATCCCTGTGGTGTGGTATACTCATGTCTTAAAAAGAAGTGTGTGGGGGGGTGTGTGCATGCACATACATGTGAGTTAAGGGGTAGGGAGAGAGGGAGAGGACATTAAAAACAAAACAGAAAGAACGAAGAGGATCATGGGAAGAAGGCAGCCCAGGAATATTTTGATGCTGAGTCAGTGGTGAAAATGCTGCTCAAGCTTGACCCAGCTGCCCCTGAAAATGTTCTGGGTGTGGGACAGGGGAGAAAAACAGTCCTTTTAAGTTGCTGGATATTAATTTAAAATATCTTTGCAGAGCTAAGTGCCTCAGCCTTTGACTTATTTGGTGGTTTGGGAAGGGAATTAGGAGGGTGATGGCTGTGAGTTAGTAAGGACTGTGAGTGCAGTTCCACATCTAAACAAGGGTGTGAGGAAGTAGTTGCTGCCTGAGCCAAGTCTTAGCCTCCTTTCTGGTAGGAGGCTTGTCGGCGGAGGCCTCTCCTTCCAGATCTGGGAAGCTCTTGGCAATCAGAGGAGCCTGGTGATGGCTCAGCTTCTATTTTTGTAAAAGGGGTAGGCACAGTCTCCCTTCTGGCTCTGAGGGGTGACAGTTTGTTCCCCCAGGGAACACGGGTTGGTGTTCCTCACTTACCAGCCGGCCTGGGGGAATAAAGCCACCCCTCACCACTTCCCCTGACCCCTGTGAGGACTCCCTGAGTTCCCCATCTTGGAGGTGGTGGTGAGGGAGCCATGCTGTCTCCCAATTAAATGACTAGAGAGGAGGGACTTTGATCCACAGACAAGTCACAAAGCAGGTCACTCATTCATTTAATAATGAATGTTGAGCAGCTGTCATGAGTCCCAAAAAGGGAACTTGGATAGGACAGGCCAAAACTTCTGCTGACCATCTAATAAAGTAGGTAAACACATAAATGCCTATCCATCTATTTATTTATTTAAACAAATTTATTGATGTTTAATTTATATATAGACTGCACCTATTTGACATTTACAATCTTATGAGTTTGGATGTGTGCATACAACTGTGAAACCATCACCACAATCAAAGTATTAGACATATACACACCTCCAAAAGTCTCCTTGTTTTCTTTTGCATAAACTCTTATTTATTAAATGTCTGCTGTGTGCCCTGCACTATTCTAGACACAGCCTCTGTGCTTGGAGAGTTTTCAGAGAAGAGGAAACATTGCAGATCAGGAGTGAAAGGAAAGCCTTACCAGCAATCTGTGGAAGCACAAGGCAATTCAGAGATTATTCAAGCAACGCACAATGGTAGAAGATGAACCACTGCTGCCTCGGCTTAGTGCCCTCTGGTCTGTAACTAATGGGCCTGTCTTCCACTGTGTTCACAGAACATAGACCAGGTCGCTCCTCATTAGCCTGGTGCAGATTATGGCTCTCTATGCAGCCCTGTGTCACAGCTGGCCACCCCGCCAGCTGCAGCGGACCCTGTGTGACAACAGTGTGTGCCCTGCAAATATGTACCATTACCAAAGAGGAAGGGATGGGTCTCTTCTCCACTGGGGCCAATATGTGGTGTTAAAGGTCATTAAGTAGACTATTGTAGATGTGCCTTCAGAAAAGTTAAGAGTCGGTGCTGCTCAGGGGAGGATCCTCCCCATACACTCACTCCCCCTTCCTGGGCACCTGGGACACATCTTAGAATGGATAGAACTGGAAAGAGCCTTAAGGTCCATACATCTACCTCTCACACACTGTAGAAATCCTAACCTTGTCATCTTATGACAGCCATTATGACCTCATGATGTCCATCTATGTGCAGATGCCAATGATAAGAATTAAAAAATAGGGCCAGGCTTGGTGGCTCAGCCTGTAATCCCAGCACTTTGGTAGGCCGAGGTTGAGTGGATTGCCTGAACCTGCAGGTTCAAGACCAGCCCAGGCAACTTGGTGAGACCTCATCTCTACAATAAATAAAAAATTGGCTGGGTGCGGTAGCGCATGCCTATAGTTCTGGCTACTTGGAAGGCTGAGGCAGATGGAACACCAGAACCCAGCAGTTGGATGCTGGGGTGGCCATGAGCGTGCCACTGCACTCCAGCCTGGGCAATGGAGTGAGACTCCAACCCCCTCCCCCAAAAAAAGAATAAAAAAATATTGAGACTGCCATGCCATCTGCCTTTTGTTCTGAGGAAGGCAGTCTTCCAGTCTTTGTAGGGAAGGAGCAGTGCTTAGAAAAACTCCAGTGAGAAATAAGAAATTTCTCAGCAAATAAAATAACTAGATTTAACTAATTGAGAAATCTTTGTCTACTTCATTTCTGAATGAAGGAGGCTCTACTGATGTCTACCTAGGAGACGTCAGTCTTGCCCAAAAGCTATTCTGGATAGGAGGAAGCTATTCCCATTTCTTGTGGGAGAATCCCCGAAAGAGTGAACAAAGCTACCTAGTGGGGCTTCCAGTATTGAAATCATGTCCCTTATTGGTTATGCAGCACATTGGATTTGTTTCATGTGTAAACAGCTGCTTAGGAAACACGTGAGATGAGATCTTTAACACCTGCCTGAGAAGATATTTTGGTGCCCACCTCCCTCACAACCAAGGCACCTAGCCCAGATAAGAATTTCTCATATGTTTTAGGTGCTCAGAGGAGACTATGGCCCCAGTGGCTGCCTGTGCCTGCCTTTACCATACTACCCATGGGAAAGTCCCCTTGAAGAACCTAATTCTTAAATGCCTTCCTGCATATTCATTGTTGCATGGGGAAATTCTGTTCACGCCCATGGGTGCCACATCCATGTGAAATGGAGCTGTGATGAAGGGGGCTTAGGATTTGTCCCAGGGTGCCACTTACCAGGTGTGATACCTTAGGTTTATCTTTAACTTCTGACCCGTAATTATGGTGCCAATGAACAAAGATAAAGAATTTGGACTAGTTAAGTGTCTTTTGACTTTTCTTCTGTTCCATACTCCACAGTTCTCATGCACAATACTCTCCCTTTGTGAGAACACCATTCAACAGGAATGCGGCAGCTGTGGTCATGGTTGTGGGAGCTTTGGAGGTGGTAGTGAGAATAAACTTCAAAGGAGACATATCAGAATTTCCAGAACAGTTTTTTAAAGCCCCCCCAAATGTGCCTGCCGTTCCTCCTCCTTTGAGACTTGCTACAATAAATAAATATCTAAGCTCTTTTAAAGCTTAAGAATTCCATTATAATTTTTTATTTTTTGCTATTCATTTCCCCCTACATATTTATAGTAGGCTCTTCTCTTTTCAGGACTGTTGCCTTGGGTAATTGAGAAAAATAAGAAATTTCTCAGCAAATATAATAATCTCGCCGGGCTCGGTGGCTCAGCCTGTAATCCCGCGCCTTTGGGAGGCTGAGGTGAGTGGATTGTCTGAGCCCGCAGGTTTGAGACCCGCCTGGGCAGCGAGACCTCATCTCTACAATAAATCAAAAAAAATCAGCCGGGCGTGGTAGCGCATGCCTGTAATTCCG
Source organism: Cephalopachus bancanus (assembly GCA_027257055.1). Lineage (NCBI taxonomy): Eukaryota > Metazoa > Chordata > Mammalia > Primates > Tarsiidae > Cephalopachus > Cephalopachus bancanus. Next base: position 836,928 of record JAPVLO010000022.1, on the reverse strand, counting down.
GCTACTTGGTAGGCTGAGGCGGAAGGATCGCCGGAACCCAGCAGGTTGAGGCTGCGGTGGCCGGGAGCGGCCACTGCACTCCAGTCTGGGCAACAGAGTGAGACTCCAACTCAAAACAAACAAACAAACAAAAAAAATAATAATCTCTTGCGTTCTTTTTTCTACTTAAAAAAAAAAGACAAGCTGCTTTCCAGGGTTGCACAGTGCCTGGCCCAGCATGGCTGCTTCTTAGATGTTGGCTTCCCTTCCTTATCCCTGAATTATTTTAGTCATGATTTACTCTTCAGTCATTGGTGCCTGCTGAGGCCATGAAGAGTTTCATTGATGCTATGTTCCAAAGGAACTTGTCCCCGATCATTTTCAATTATCCTTAATGGAACAAAATTAAGAATTGATTTTTGAAAGAAGTTGGAAATTATGGTGTAGATTCACGGGGGCTCCACAGGTCACCAGGCTATGCAGTGCCTCTGGGCAAGGCACAAGAAAGGAGCACATAGGTCAAAGTGGGGTCATACTTGATGGATCAAGGTAGAGGGAGCCTCTGCAGGGAAAGGGCTCTGCAAAAACATGTTTGTCCTTGAAGCAGGAGTAGAAAAGAGTGATTCCTCCTAGTGATTCCCCTGAGAGGTGATCTTCTCTACATCTGAGGTACTTGTTGCCTTCTGCTTTGCATTATAGCTAAGAGCATATTTGTCTTATTCCCTTGCAAATTTGAGGCCAGAAATGCTTCCTACAATTCATCTGAGGCATATGTCTATGCATTTTGATATTCTTGGAAGTCTATGCGAACGAAAAAATAGATTGCTTTTATGCTAATCACCGTGAGAAAATCTATATAGGGCACCCCTGGGTGAAGGGCATTGTGGCAGGCAGCAGGCCACTGTGCTAAAGGTTATATGCTTATTGCATTTATGAGGTTTGCATGTCCTGTTAGCCACATTAGCATTGCAGGACATCCCCAGGATGCCCCGTCACTAGGCAAAGCATCCACTGCTGTTTCCTGCCCTTTCCCTCCAAGGTATAAACAGTTCTAGTCACTCCCCAGATCCCAAAGCAGGACCTAGAGTCTCATCCTGTCTGGGGTGACCAGAACCAGTGGGGCCACTTATAGAGAAGTCCTGCTGCTTCTCCTCCCATGCTGGACTCTGGCCCACTGTCTTCTCCTCCCCACACCTCCAAGCCCTCATGTCCCATGAGCAACTGGTAAGCATGACTCCACAGTCATTTGTCAAAGTGAAGTACCTTTGAAAGAATTACAATACGTAATACTTTCTCGAATGTCAGTTTTCAAAGTATTCTCACACCCATGACCTTAAGAGATTTTCTGACCCAGCCCTTCCTTTACATAGAAAGCTTTGGCCCACAGCAGAAAATCATCTAAATCATCCAAAATCATCTAGTCAGTGGCTCACCATCTGGGTCTCCCATTTCCTTGTATGGTGGGACAGTTGGGTGCATACGGGAGCATCATTCTACAGATGGGTAAACTGAGCTTGATGCAGTTGAGAGAGCCAGTAGGCAGCACTCTACCCTGAGGCCAGTGTTCCTTCCCATCCCTCAAAACACACACACACACATACATGCTAGCAGATACACATTCATACACAGACACACATATACTTATTAGCAAATACACACTCATGCAAACACACACTCATATGCACACATGCTCGCAAATACACACTTATATACACACACCACCAGTAAACATATACCCTCTCTTTGCAAAGCTCCTTGCTATGCAGGACAGACGGTGCCAGCAACCTGGGACAGGGGACGGAATGGAGGATAGGGGTCATCTGTCATATGTCCTCACAACTGCTGTGGTGAAAAGACAAGCCCTAAACAGGCCTCCAGAAGGATGTGCTGAGTCTGTGTGATTCAATTGCTTGAGCCCTTCATGTTGGGAGGGAAGCTTCAAAGTGCTGCAACGTTCAGGGCAGCCAGAGGGCAAGGCCTTTACTGGGTGGCTTGTAATTTCCTGCTTTTTTTGGAGAAAGGCTCAGTGCCCTCTTGTTCCTGTCCCCCCCTCCTCCTGCTGAGACCTAAATCACGGAACCCCTCCACCTCCTGTTGACTGGGCTCAGGGCAAGGAAGCGTGTCTGTATCCCACCCCTGACAGAGAACACAGTGTCCTGTATTATTTCCAGCCTGCTAGTCCTGGGAATCTCTACTTACTTTTTCTCATTTCCTCCCCTCGAACATTAGAAACATTAGATTCCAAAAATAATCCAAGCCACGATGTTCTACAGGCTGCATGTGTGTGTTTTCTTCCAAAGCTGTTTTTTCCCTCTTACATCCTTTCTCCCTCTCCTGTCTTCCCTCTTCTGCATTTTCATTTGTATCCGGAGATTTGCAGACCTGCAGGAGGATTGTGGGTGTGGAGAACAGAGTGGAGGAAGGGCGAAGGAGGGGAAGGAATGCTTGGGCATGGGAGGTGGGGCTTCCTTTCAGGGTTCTCTCAAGAGGGTGGAAGTGCCAAGACTTGAACTGGCGAGAGTCAGTGTGGGAAGAGTCGGCCTATGTGGCCTCTGCTTATGAATGGGCCCTGTAGACCTGTGGACCCCAGAATGACCCCTTGGAACTGAGAACTCAGACACTCATGTTAACAGTACTTCTCAGAATCTAGGTTGTCACACTGAATCTGTCTGCAGCAATTTAGGTGAGCTATGAAAGGGAGGTCTGATCAGAGATAAAATGTGTGTGTGTGAGGCACAGGGCAGTAGCTGAGAAATGTTCATTGACTCATTCATTCATCAACAGACATTGTCTACCCTGTGCCAGGTCCTTTGCTAGGTGCTGAAGGCCATATCTTTCTACTCTTACCCCAGGCATTGGATGGGGAATAGTGTAGGGAAAAGTAGGGTTATCTTTTTTTGAGTCAGGATCTCACTCTGTCACCCAGGCTGGATTGCAATGGCACAATCATAGCTCACTGAAGCCTCAACCTCCTGGGCTCAGGCGATCCTTTCGCCTCAACCTCCTGAGTTGCTGGACTACAGGTGCATGCTACCATGTGCAGCTAATTTTATTTTATTTTATTTTTTGAGTCAGGGTCTCACTATGTTGTCCAGGCTGGTCTCAAACTCCTGGGCTCAAACAATCCTCCCACCTTGGCCTCCCAGATTCCTGGGATTACAGTAGTTCTTGATGCCTTGTAAGGAAAAGATGGCTTAGGAATAGTAGCACTCCAGTGATTGGAACGTAGATGAGTTAAGACATCAAGGTCTCTGTTGCTCACTAAGCTGGAGACAGGGTTGGGGAATCTAGAGTGTATGAGAGAGAGAGCATAGAGATGGTCCAAGAAAACATGTCAGCTCTGTCCCTGTAAGGGAAGTGAGAGAAAGGTCTTAGGTACCCTTTCTGAAGAATAAAGGGCGTTCAGTTATAATTTATAAAGTAAAACAAATTGAGTCTTTGTTTCAGATGAGGAGCTTTTCTAAGGTTTCTTTCCAGGAATTTTACTTTGAATAACCCACTTTCTTTTCTCCGCCTTCCACCCTACGCTCCTATTTCCCCTCTACTTCCTTTCCCATTTGTGACATTTCTGGTCCTTGCCCCAGCATCTCCTCAGGCCTCTCCTTACCCCATCCTTTGAGTACATCTGTTTTCTATGAATTTGTTGCTTCACCCCCTTTTGCCTTCCTTCTTCCTTTCTTGATCAGAGTTAAGGAAGTGCCCTATGTGTGGTTCAGGCCTCCTGTGGGGGACAGAGAGAGCACTGGCTTTGGATTCAGGGTGGCCTGAATTTGAATCTCTGCTGGGCTACTCACTAGCTGAGTGGCTGTGGCCAATGCACCCTCTCTGAGCACTGGTTTCTTTATCTCTAAAATTTAGGATTATTGTATGAATTAAAGAAAATATATGTAAAACATCCAGTATGCCTGGAGCCCAGGAGGTGCTCAACAAATGGTAGGTTTGTGGAGAGATACTTGTGCTGGCCCATGTAGACAAGTGGGATAAGCAGTGGAGAGGTGCATGGGGAAACTCTCTAGTGGGGCATGGTGGGGGGTACAGCCACATCCACAACACGGATACCAGGAGGACATTAAGCAGTGTATGGCAGCAGAGCATGGAGATAAAGTCAGGGGCCTGGTAGATGGTGAAACTGGGAAGGGGTCTTGAAAAGAAACCCATCAGTGGGGATGAGGCACCACACAGGTAAGTTCACAGTGTTACCTGTCAATGCTATGGGAGCATAGATAGGAAAACATTAGTCAGGGTTGGGGTGCAGCGAAACAGAAGAGTATGAGCCCAGGCACAGCAGCCTCAAAGTGCAGGCTGAATATAGTCTAGTAAGGCTGGAGTGCAATCTCCACAGGGAGGACCACAGGAGGGCCTTGTCCATGCCATGTTGGTCACTAGGAGTCCAAGTACAACAGAGGGTCAGAAATCCACTGATTAACCAGGAGCCATGAGGGAAACTGGATTCTGGTAAATGGTTCAGGCCCTGCCAGGAGCACCTGAGAATCCTAGAATCTTTGATTTGGGTCCAACCCTTTAACCAAGGCAGAACTCCATTCAGCCTCCCTGACTGATGCTCATTGTTCCATACTCTGCGGAGCATTTTGAGTCAAGGAAGCCACAACTCGTGAGGCAGCCTGTTCATAGCCCCAGTTGTTTGGATATCCTCCTTCTAGTGAATCACAATCTGCATTCCTGGAGCTTCTACCCTGTAGCTCCAACTCTGCCCCTGGAGTCTCCCAGAACCTATCTCTTCCTGCTCTCCACAGTGCAGCCTTCCCATGGCTTGAGGACAGTCCTCATGAACCTTCCCCATGTTTTCTGATCCAGATAAAATCCTGTGAGTTTTTCAGCCTGTTTTCATTTGACACGAGCTCTAAACTCCTCAGTGCGACTTCTCTGGGTTCAGTTTTTCAAATATGAGAAAGGAGTGGGGAAGGGTCTGCAGCTCTTGATCCCACTTACACAGGTGAGCAAAAGAGATTTTGAGAGTGGGTGCGCTTGCTTTTTGTAGCTCAGGTTAGTCAATGTGAAGGCTAAGAGTCTGCCCACCCATAGAGTGATGTTCTCTTATTCAGAGAGAGAGTCTTATGTTTAAATACATGAGGATGTCTTCTCACATGTGAGTGTAGAGAGACTTTTCCAGTATGAAACAGTTGAGTTAAAGGGTTGTGATGTTAAAGTCAGTAGTCACTGACTTCTCAGGGAAAAGCCCTACTCAGGGGTATCTACTGTTCCAGCCCCCTTCCTGTGTCCCAGGGCTCTTCCTGACTGAGTTATTTCCCAAGGAGAGCCAAAGCCTCATGGTCTTACCTTGGAGAGAGTCAGGAGACTTGTGGCAAAACATGTAAAGGGACATTAAGTCCCTTGTAGGAAATCTGCCTCTAGTTGGAATTCTAGAAGGATTCTTCCCCCTATCCCCTATCTCCCAGCCCCCAGGAAATCCTCTTGATTTTTCTTGCCTCCAGCACAATTTAGTAAGCCTTCTCTAGCATAAGAAAGGCCCTGCTATAGGGACAGCAGCTGAGGAGGTGGGAAGATGTACCCTGTGACTTTCTCTTCCTGGTGTAGAGAAAGAGGAAGGTTTGGTCTCCTCCATCCTCCATGTAGATCAGATGTACTGACTAGTCTCAAGAGATTTTCCTGGGAAGCCAACTTTGTCATGAGGGTTGCAAGAGGAGGTACAAACCAGAAGGGTCTAGGATGGAAAGTGAGACTGGACTCAGGCATTCAGCTCCCATCATTCAAGGCATCCTCCTCTGTGCTTTGCACCATCCTACCTTTCCACCTCCAACACCCCCTCCCATTGGAATGTCTGCTCACTTCTCTGCCTATTAAACCCTTCCCTCAGTTGAAGGTCCAGCTTGGATGCTGTTCTCTCTACTTCTCTCCCTTGTGGGAGGAGGTCTTTTTCTCCTCTGAGCATCTTCCTGCAGCACTTATCCATCCCCCATTGTGACCCTGTTCCTTCACATCTAGCATTATAGCTAGATGCTCAAAGATTTCATTCCACAATTATATTGCAAATTCCTGGGGGTCAGGGCCAGTGTCTTTGATAACTCTGTGTTCCCCAGAGGCACATAATCAGCGCCAAATAAATAGTGGACCATGACACAGTCTGTACACACTGAGCTACCTGATGGATCAAAACTTTTGTGAACATTCTGAGCTGGCACAAGAGCACCACCTACTGCTGAGTGGTTTCAAGGAACGCTACCCTAATGCTCTCACTGTTGAAAACCAGGGTTTTAGCATATTGCATCTTGCAATGGAGAGATTCACCTCAGTCCTTGACAGCTTGGAGGAGTGAATGGGCTCTCTGTTCAGTAAGTTCTTCCTGAGCTCTGTGGAGTATGCTTGGCAGGATCTAGAAGCTGCAAACGTGACCACATGTCTCCTTCTGTGTGTTCCTGAGCATGGCTCCCTGCATGGCCTCTCACCTGCCTGAGCCCCATTGCTGAGGGTGCTGATGGAAGAGGGGAGAAGTGGGTAAGGGAGATACCTAGTTCTCTTCCTAAACTCAGGGTCAGGCCCAGCTAGCACAGACCAAGACACCTGGGTGGTGGTCTCCTCTGTAGAAGGGAGAGCGGCCTCTTCCTTCCAGATAGGGGCCCTTGAAGGAAAAGCTGCCTCTTTCTTAGCCTATGTGGAGCTTTGTTCCCAGATGTGCAAGTGATTGGCATAGCTGATTTTAGGATGTGTGGGAGGACAAGATGAGAACATCTAACAGACACTCCATTTTTGCAGTAACAATAATAGTTACCATTTACTGAGTATATCCTGTATGCCAGGAACAACCATTAGCTCATTTAAATTAACTTGCCAAGGGCCAGATTTCAGTTTATGCCTAAATTTAGCTCTGGGATAAAGTTGGGCACTATTTTCTCAGCTTGGATTAAATAGGATTTGACCTCTTCAATTCTACATTTTGGGAAATGAGTGAAGTACATTCCCTCACTCTGTTCCTGAAAATATTTTATCAGCATTTGTGGTTCAGATGGAAGGAATTTGGCCACTCAGAGTCAATATCCCAGGGCTGTCTGGGCTGACTCCTGGCTTAGTTGGTCCTGTTTCTTGTCTGCTTGACTTGCTGGCTCCTGGATGACCATTCCCTCCCCACAGGAGGGTGATGTGTGTGTTGCCAATGCTGCAGGGAATAAGTCCATCCAGGCACACAGACTGAAAATAAAATGCAAAATACACCTTATTTAATGTCTGAAAATATTTATATTAATGATTTGGTGAGACTTTTCATGACGTCACTTAGCATGAGGAGGCAAGAGCGAGGAGAGTGGCCTTTTAAGGCTTAGCTTGAGCATGTGCTTCTCTAGAGCAGAACTGTGGCTCATTTGTCAAGAACACTGTGTGTTTTAGCATGAAGTTTTGCAGCCTTGGTTTCTCTAATCAGAAAGCAACTACATTTTGTAAAGCCAGTTTATCCTGTCTGAACCCAGGGGAAGTGGAAAGGAAGTAGAAAGGAACTAGCATGCATTCTCCATCTGCTATGCATCATACACTGTGTTTAGCACCTGTCATATAGTATCACCTTATCACCTTTATCTTCTTTGACCCAAACATTAAAGGGTTTATAAGAAAAATGTGGGGGAGGGAAAAGATGGAGGGGGAAGTGGAGGCCGAGACCATCATTTGGTGAGAAGTCTGTAATGTGCTAGTTGATTTTGTTTAAGGAGATGAAGTCTGGCTTAGACTTCTCTTTGCAATAAGATAAATGCCTGTGTGTCTAGGAGGGTCTCAGTGTAGATGCTCAGCTCAGGGTTAAAGCAAATCTGACCTATCACACCCCTTCAGTGGTTCCCCACCGCCGCTGAATAAAGGCCCAGTTCCTTTGCCTTGCATCTTTTGCCCTCTGCGACCTGGCTCTTCCCTACCTTTTATCATCCCTTCTCACTCCTCTCACTTCGTGTTGCTGTTATAAAGCTCAAACCCTTTGTTCAAGCTATTTCCTCTCATTGAGATCCTTTCCATCTATACCACCTTTTCCTGACTAAATCCTGTTGCCTTTCAAGTGTTAAGGTATTGCCACCTCTGGAAGCCTTTCATGCTTTAATCTAACCCTCTGCCAAGTTGGACCAAGTGCTCCTCTGCTGTCAGCCCATAGTATACATCTTTTATAGTACTTTTATTAAAATTAACAGAATACTGATCATATCTGTCTCCCTTGCTAGAGTGTGACCTTGATCTTTTATCACCAGTATCTAATCCAATGTCTGGAATATAGTGTGTACTCAACAACTGGATGAAATAATCATACTAAAAGTTCACATATAAAGACTTTTTGGCTGCAAGAAACAGAAAACTGGACTAAAGCTGGCTTAAATATCAAGGAATGTTATTATTTCACATTTTAAGTAGACATTCAGAAACAATGTGAGCTCCAAGATTAATGAATCAGTGCAAGTCTGTCATCAGGCACCCAGGATCTTTCTGTCTCACTGTTCTGCTGAGAGTCTCATCCCAAGGCTGTTTCCCGTCATGATTATAAGATAGCTGCCAGCAGTAACAGAGCAAAATGCTTCATTATTCACTCAGCGATAGTGGTGGGGAGAAAAAGGAAGGAGGGAGAGATAGACAAGCAGTGGCTTCTCTTTCTCAGAAGCCCCAAACAAACACCTCCTCAATTTCGTTGGCTCATACTGACTGAGATCTGCCTACCCCGAACCAGTAAATAACAAGGGGGATGAAATTAGCATGATTGGTTTGTTTAAGTGATCTGGGGAAAATGGATGTTGGGAAATCAATGTCCAATGTACTACTCTAGAAGGAGTTTTCTTAGAGTTTTTATCATGTCTCATTTTCTCTCTCCTTTCTTCTGGGACTCCAATTATGCCTGTATTATACCTACACTGTCCAATAGGTTAGCCACTAGCCACATCTGGCTAATTAAATTTAATGAGTACAATATACATTATTTGGATGATGAATACACTAAAGGTCTAGCACTATACTAGACCTTTTAGTTATGTTCCACATCTCTTCTGTTTTTGTTCTGTACTTCTATTTGCTTTTCTCTCTTTCAGTATGCTACTTTCTGTTGTTTTGTTTTCTAGTTCATTTATCTTGTTTTCTGCTGCATTTATTCTGCTGTTAAAGTTTTCCAATGAATTCTTAAGTTCAGATATTGTTTTTGTATTCTAGAATGTCCATATAATTCTTTTTATAGATTCTAATCTCTGTTGCATTTTTTCATTTAATTCATTTTGTTCCTTTCCCTCCTATTTTCTTTAAGATATCAATCATAATCTTTTTTTTTTTTTGGAGTTGGAGTCTCACTCTGTCATCCAGACTAGAATGCAGTGGCCGCTCCCAGCCTCCGCAGCCTCAACCTGCTGGGCTCCAGCAATCCTTCCGCCTCAGCCTTCCAAGTAGCTGGAACTACAGGCGCACGCTACCACGCCTGGCTAATTTTTTTGATTTATTGTAGAGAGGAGGTTTTGCCTGCCCAGGCGGGTCTCGAGCCCGCGGGCTCAGGCAATCCACTCACCTGTTTCCCAAAGTCGCGGGATTACAGGCTGAACCACCGAGCCCGGTTAATCATAATTATTTTGAAAGTCTTGTCTACTAATTCATATCTGTATCATCTCAGGAAGCTGCTTCTATTGACTATTTTATTTTTTGATTATTAGTCACTTTTCCCTGTCTCTTTACATATCTAGTAATTTATATTGTATATCGAATATTGTAGATGATACCCTATGGGGACTCTTGATGAGGTTATATTTCTATAAATATTTTATTTTTTATTTTAAAGATGTAGGGTACAATTCAGGATTAGGTTTACAAGTAGTTATTGTACAGGTAAAGCTTGGGCCTCCCTTTGGTCCCCACTTTGCCTGGTTTGAGATCAGGTACCCTTGTTATATTTCTCTAACTATTTTAAAGTTTAGTTCTAGGATGCAGTTAAATACCAGAAGATTATCTTGATCCTTTTGGGCCTTGGTTTAGGCTTTGCTATAGTAGATATATTTTTATCTTTTTATTAATCCTAGGGAATAGCCCTTATTCTAAATATTAGGCTCTTACTCCTACAGCCTGATTTTTCTGGGGTCTCAATGAAATGCCCAGAGTGTTCATCAAAGTCTCTTCACACGGTTTGAATTAAAACTCCCAGCATTTTCTATTTAGTTTTCAATGTACCCCACTTCCCACTGCTGTTCTCTGCTAAACTTTTTGGAATCTTGTCCTGCATAAACATAGCTTAGGATTTGACTGAGGACCTGAAGGAAATTTTTTTCTGTATTTTTAATCTTTTTGAATAAAATTTTAATGAAAAATTTAAAACTCCTTCTCTGTAGCTCCCTCCTTTCTAATATCATATCCTGTCACCCACATCCTAGATACCTTGCCAGCCCTGAACTCTAATCTCTGTTTTTTATACCCATTAAGACTGTTACTGCTCTCTGCTCAGCTCCTATTTCTCTAATCTACAGTTGGAAACTTCCCTCAGGTAGAAAGCTGGGGTAAATATGGAACTTACATTCTGCATTTTCCCTCCTTCAAGGACCACTGGTTTATGCTAGTTGTTGACCAATGCCTTCTAACAGTTTACAAATGGTAGGGTTAAGTCTGATGCCAGCTACCTATCATGAACAGACCACAAGTCTCCACATGAACATTTTAAATAAAAACACAAGAACGTCAGAATTACCTGGAGATCTTCCATTGAATCCGAATCTCAATGATAGGGCCTAGGAAGCTATATTTTTATATTTTTAAAGAAAGCATTTTAGGTAGTTCTGAATTAAGGCCAAGTTTGTGAACTACTATCATAGACACTAGAGAAATGAGGTTAGAATAAACAGAAGTCAGCATAGGCTCATTTGGTCAAGGAAGGCATCAGGATAAGATGAGACTTCAATTTTGAAGGATGGAAGTAATTTGGAGATTCATGTTGGGAGCATTTCATGGGGAGTGGGGATGTGGACACCAATATAGGAATGAAATAAGCATGGTACGGTGTGTTTGCATGGAAGTGAATAAACAGTTTGACTGGAAAGAATACTTGGTGTAAGACAGTGGTATGCAATATAAGAATAAGGCAGAAGCCGGGTTCAGTGGCTCAGCCTGTAATCCCGCGCCTTTGGGAGGCTGAGGTGAGTGGATTCCCTGAGCCCGCGGGTTCGAGACCTGCCTGGGCAGTGAGACCTCATCTCTACAATAAATCAAAAAATCAGCCGGGCATGGTAGCGCATGCCTGTAATTCCAGCTACTCGGAAGGCTGAGGCAGAAGGATTGCAGGAGCCCAGCAGGCGAGGCTACGGAGGCCGGGAGCGGCCACTGCACTCCAGTCTGGGCAACCGAGTGAGACTCCAACTCAAAAAAAAAAAAAAAAAAAAAAGCAAGAATAAGGCAGATTTGGACCACTGTGGAGTTCGGGGGATGCCTTGAATACCAAGCTAAGGAGATTGCATTTTGCATTGGAGATAATAGCAACAATAAGATTTGGCTTTGTTATTTTGTCTGAGAATGACATGGGAAAGCAAGGTACTAGAGCAGTGAACCTGTTGGGGGCAGATGACTTGGTATAAGGAACAGAATGGCGTCATGGAGACCAGTAGGGAAATAGTTGCAATAATCTAGGCAGGAGGCTTATGGCTGAGTAGCAGCAGTAATGGAGAGGAGAGGGCATATCAGAGTTATTTGAGGAAAGAGAGAACAATCTGAGCTGTAGAGGATGGAATGAAGGTGTGGAAAGACAGGAGAAGGTAATAGTTTAGATAGAAATGACATAGAAGTTTGAGATATTTGTAGAACATCAAGAGGATATTCATATTGAGCCCATAGGTACTGACCTAGTCTGCTTTTTGTTGCTGTAATAGAATACCTGAGACTAAGTATAAAGAAAATAAATTTATTTATTTCATAGTTCTGGAGACTGGGAAGTTCAAGAGTATGACCCTGATATCTGGTGAGCACCTTCTTTGCTGCATCTTAGTATGACAGAAGCCATCACATGTTGAGACAGGGCAAGTGTGCTAGCACAAGTCTCTCTTCCTCTCCTTATAAAGTTACTAATTCCGTCATGGGGCCCCACCCTGATGGCTCTATCTAATCCCAATTATCTCCTAAAAGTCCCATCTCCAAGTACTATCAACATACGAACTTGGGGATTAAGTTTTCAAAACATTAAATTTGAGGAACACATTTAACTATAGCAGGTTCTGTGTGACTGGAAATAGTCTGAGATTAAGGTGTATATTGGGGAGACAATTTAACAGTGGTTTAAAAGCATGGGTTGTGGAGTCATGCAGACCTAGACTTGAATCTTCAGTATGGCATCCTGAGTGTGTGACCTTGACCAAGCTGTTCATGCTCTCTGAATCTATTTCTTCACCTTAAAAAAAAAAAAAAGGTGTATAAAACTCATTGTATAGAGCCTAGCATGTACGTTTCTTGCCAGTTATCTGGGAAGTTACGGTTAGAGAGCATCTTGAAACAGGAAATTGCTTGGGATTTAAGTTCAGATGGACACTAGATTCCAAATTTATCCTTGTCACTTACAAGCCATGTGATCTTAGGCAATTGATATCACCTCTTAATATTGAGTTTTTGCCATGTTAAAATTGAATTAACAATTCCTTCTTTGTAGCATTATTACAAGGATTGTGTGGGATAAGCCATGGCGGTGCTTGGCACAGGCATGTGAAATAGAAAATACTATTAATGTTGAAGTGTGAGCCTGGGTGAATTTTCCCATGGACAGGGTCTGATAGGTGAAAGGCACAGGGCCAGGGCTGGTCTTTAGACTGTTACTGTAGGCTATGAGGGTACACGAAAGGAAGCCATGAAGGGACAGCCAGGAAAGTGGGAAGCAAGTTTGGATAAGTATGGGATTGGAAAGTTGGAGAGCTTTCAAAATTAGGGTGTTCCTATCATTTTTGTCCTTCTTCTGAGACTAGCCATGATGAGACAAGGAAGAGAGTTCAAATATGTGAAAGCACTAGTTCTCCTGAGAAAGTGTTCACAAGTCTAGAGACTTGTGGAAGCAGGGGAAGATGCCCATGGTGTCTGCAGCCAGATGGGCTCCTGCTGAAAATGACCTAGTCTATGGGGCCCAACAGGACGGAATTTCAGAAAAGGACTGCATCTGATTCTGACAGGAGGTCAAAGGAAGTGAGAACTAATGGAATAAAGAACTAAAAAACTGGGAGGAGACTGATTTTTATTGTGAGTGTGTAAAATAGTAAAAACAGATCGTATTTTAAGGGCTGAAGGAGGAAGTAAATGGAGGAAAAACAAAGGCAGCAGAGGGAGAACACAGTTCTGAAAGTTTGGTGATGAAGGGAAGGAGAGACTGAATGAAGTTCTGAGCTTATTGGAGGATATAGCATCAGCTTTAAGAGCGTGAACATTGGAACTAGACCTCCTGGGTTTGAGATCTGGACTCTGACACTTATTAGCTGTGTGGCTTTGGACTAGTTAATTAATTTCTGTCTTAGTTTCTGTGCCTTAGTTTCCTAATCTGTAAAATGGAGGTGGTGATATTGGGGATTAATATTGGTGAGATAGTTATGAGGTTATTAGGAGGATTAAGTGAATTAATATATGTAAAGTGTGTTTAGAGCAGTGTCTGGCATATAGTAAGCATTTAACAAATGTTAGCTGCTATTATTGTTGTTACCATCATCATTATTACTGTTATGGAATTGAAAATGGAAAAGGAGGATGGAGAAAGGAAAGGCAAGGAGTGGCACAGTACTGGTGTAGGTAAAGTTTGGCTCTAAAATATGAGCACAATACCTTTGGCACTGATCTATTGGGAATAATATAACATGAGAACCATAGCTTGCCACCAGAGCCATCATCGCAGCAGTCTAGCTCAGCAGGCTGACTCAGCTGCAAGGAGACACATTGCAGCTGCAGAAACCACCATGGCTTATGAACTTCATGCCCCACAGATACCAGTATGTCTTGTAACAGTTCTACTGGCACAACTCTCCAGGGTTTCTGCAGCAGACATGCCAGTTACAAGAGTCATCACATGCAGGGAAGCCCAAGGTCTGCTGTACCCATCAGGTATTTGCAGTTCATTTTTCAGTTGTCCTCCCAATCCAGATGAAATTTGCCAAGTAGGCAGTGTTTTCACCATAAGAAACATGATTTAATAACATGCTGGCACATACCATCTTTTATTTGTTTTCTTGGAAACAGAAGTTGGATGCCAACTGAAGGTCAGATTAACATGCAGATGGGGGAAAGGGTTTTCTTAACACTTTGCTCAGAGTTGGATATTTGGTTGTTTTTACAGAGAAATCAGGACTGTTCTTATTATGAGCGACATGTAAGTATGTTAGACATGGGGTTTGGGGTTTGCGAAATTTGGATATGGAAGGTGTAAGAAATGTGCTAGGGCATTAATCCATAGCACATCTACAGGTCAGAGACACAGCCAACTCTATGAAATTGCTTGGCATTTTGGCCAATTACTGAGGATACAGTGATGTTGTCTCCCAGGTAATCAGGCTAAGTTATCCTCCCTAGAGCAGACCAGATTTATGGCAAAAGAAAAAAATGGCTTCTTGTTTATACAATATATAAAAGTATGCTAGCTCACATACCAAAAACATAAAGGAAACAGGCAGAGCCTAGAGTTCCTTCTCTCCTTCAATAGATAACTGATTATACTTACAGCCCATCAGACCCATGTCCCAGTTACCTCCTCTGTCTATAGATATCAGTGTAATGATCTCTTCAGGACCTTGAATCCCCAGTGGTCTGCAGGGTTTATGGGATACAGAAGAGGTGAGGTGCCAAACTTTCAATGATGAGGAATTCTTAGAACCTGGAAATAGGTTTACATTTTGGGGTCCTTTATCCCTCCCTCCCTTCCCCTTGTTTTGGAAAAGCAGGAAAGCTTAATCCTAGGAGAGTGGATAATTCAAAACCAGGCTTGGAGGGGCCTGAGGGTCGTGAGCCAGAACACACACATGTAGTCTGCATGTTGCCCTTTCTGCACAGAAACATTTCATGTGTCCTGGGTCAGTCCGAGTTCCTTTGAAAACAGAATAATGAACTGGGGGAAATTTGGCTTTGGTTCCCACCAATTTCTATTTTTAGGGTTCCCTGCCACCTGATTTTAGAATCTCACCCCTGGGTCATGCTCATAAAGAACCTTGCTTTTTTACTGAGCTGTTTCTATATCCAGAATGAACTAATTCCAGGAGGGGTTGTAGGAAAAATTGCATTTTAACAGGCATCTCTCCTGAGTGAAAAACTGTTAAGAACCAAAGAGACTAAGCCTCTAATAGTGAAAGAGTTGAGGTATGGCTGAGAGCATGGGGAAGGGGAAGTTTGGAAGCAAGGCAGCAGGAAGTAAGATCCGTGGCCAGGCCACCCAGGGACAGCAGAGAAGGTACCAGTGCCCTCAGGCAGAACCCTGAAGAGAGTAGGAATCTAGGAGTCTTTGAGTCTTGTGTGGGCATGTGCACCCACAGGGTCCCTGAACGTGTGAAGGTGGAGGTGGTGGGAGGATAGGTGGGCACCTTTGGACTGTGTCTACACAGCACCTTGTAGTCACCCTGGGGGTGCATCTCTGGATAGGAGGGCTGTGGATGTGTTTGCATATGAGCTGCAGGTGTGATTCCCATCAGCTCAAGGTGATTTTGCAGTAAGATGAATCTATCACAATTTCAAATCCACACCTTTCATCTGCTTTGTATTCTAAATGAAAACAGTTGGGAAATATGTGCAATAGAATATGCTCATTTTATGAATTTTAAAATCTACCATGTATATAACACTTGACATGTATTAAGCATATAGCCATCATTTTATTTGAATCTCCTTGTTATCCTGAGGTTTAAGTAATGTAAATTGTTACCCCACCCCCATTTTACAGATAAGGAACTAAATTTCAGACCAATGATAAAACTTGTCAAAGTTTATACAGCAGAGCCTACACTGACTTAAATTCTTTTTGTTGCAGTCTAACACACAGAAAGATTTTTTTAGGAATTAACTTGACACCTAATTTCCCAGACATAACAAGGTTTACCTGCAAGGAGTTTGTCAGTTCTCTCTAGGACACAAGCTTTTATGGATAGGTCATTACTGTGTATAAACAGGGTATAGTAGACATGGTTGATATTGGGATGTGAATATTTAGGTAAAGAAAATCGACTGGTGTGGTGGCTCATACCTAATCCCAGGGCTTTAGGGAGGTCAAGACGGCAGATCACTAACCCAGTAGTTTAGACCAGCCTGGGCAACACAGTGAGACACCATCTCTAAAGAATTTTTTAAGATTAGCTGGGTGTGGTGACATGCATCTGTAGTCCCAGCTACTTGGGAAGCTGATGCAGGAAGATGGCCTGAGCCCAAAAGTTTGAGGCTGCAGTAAGATATGATCACATCACTGCACTCCGGCCCAGGTAGCAGAGCAAGACACTGTCTAAAAAAAAAAAAAAAAAAAAATCCACTGGTTGTTCTCTGTTCTTTTAATCAGCTCATTGAAGCTGAATATGAATATCTTTAGCACCAATGCAATCTATAATTGGAGTATAAAATACTAACAATAGATAGTAAGGTGGTTTGAAAGTTAAAACTCTAAATCAGATGCTATTGTTAAATTTGGCAAATGAAGGAAAATAAACACAAGATTCTTACTTAATGTATTTGCTCTATGAAACAGTTTGTGCTTCATTAAAAATAGAACAATAATAACCTTTTAGCTATCCCCCTCTTTAAAAGAAAAAGGAGAAAAAGGTTTTTGTTTATTTTTCGAATTTGCATTTAAATAGATTCCTTCACCATTTACTATTTATTAAGAGCCATATTTGTATGTTTTCACTGGATTTTAGCCAGCAGAAAAAAAAATTACTTAGCTTAGTTAAAAACAAAATCCAAAAAAGTCGGGGAACCCAAGTGGCTTACACATAGCATCTATCTTCTTAATGAGACAAAACTATGTTGGTTTTAGACAAAGAGATACAATTTCATTATTTAGACATGAACTTTCCTCTTGAAGTAATTTGTTTGTATATTAAATTTTGTTGAACCCGCCATTTGTAGCTTCTCAAAAATGAAATACAATCAAAGTTTGAAACCATTGTGAAGATATTTTCCTTAGTTTAAAATGTTCTAGCTGGAAGGGAGCTTAGAAAGGATTTGCAGCCCTGGAGCTTATGGCCAACTCATAAGAAGATGCATTAATTAATTAACTAATTCATTCGTTCATTCAGTAAGTATTTATTGAGAGAATTGGAGTTATTTGAATAAGCAGTCCCCAGGTACCTGCATTCTGTCCTGGTGGGACAGGTAGTAGAGGAGGAAGAGGTTGGGTATTGGTGAGTGAATGGTCCCATGTGGGGGGGCAGCACCTTACTCCAGCTGGAGCACTGTAGAGCCTTGTAGCTGCATTTGAAGCGCCCAGGCAGAGGCAGTCTTACAGCCACGTGAGCATAGGCAGGGCAGTGTCCCCAAAGCCTGACTCAACAGGTACTCTGTGAATGTGGCATTGGGTAGAATGAATGGACTATAGACTCTGGGTTTCACTCCCCTGACCCTTTTCCCCTGTCTGTGAAATGGGCTTGGTGCTAACACCTTGTGGGATTGCTTTGAGGTTGAAATAAGATGATGTGGATGAATGGATATTTTGAAGTCTAAATCAACAGACAAATGTCAGGGCTAAGACTAAGAAGCCTAAAAAACAATGCCAGTTTTCTCACATTATCTTATTCAAAAAGTTGGAAATGTACGCTGTAGCAGTGAATATACCTTCTGATCCAGGAGACTCAATAAAACTTATTTTGTTTTGAATGGAAAAATGCATTCCTTAAGTTTCTGAGTTGAGCCTAATTGCAAACCAGGATGCTTACCTCCTGAGAACCATTGTTCCTTGCAAATGCGGAGAAGCCCAGAAATGAAGTCACTTGCCCACAGTCTCATGGGATGTTAGTGTCAGAGCCAAGCACAGAACCAGCCTAGTCCGCATCCCACTTGACTGTATACACACATGTACATGCACACGCACGCATCCACACACCCATTCAGTCTCTGCGACCAGTTCCACGGAATGCAACAGAGGTGACTGTGATACCTGCAGACAGCCAGGCTTGGAAGGACCAGAGTTATATACTCGTAGGCAGCAAGTTTAGGCCCAGAGAAGACTTATGACCCTAAGAAATTGCTATCTTGGAAAAACCCTGGTTCCTGATATTATGTGGGACCATCTAGTTACCAGAGCAGATCTTTTTCTCTCTGCCTGAGATATATGATGCCTTTCTGGGGCACTATCTCCACAACAGCTAGACTTGAATGCCATGGATACTAGTGAGTAGCTCGTGTACTCCATATGTGGGAGGCAAAGTCTGTTGGGATGGATGGCATGGGCACAGACCTCATTCTTTAGGAAGCCGATTCAGTAAGGTGCATAGTTTCTTCAGTACTCTCAACTCTTGCCTGTCTTTTAACTTGCTTTTGTGTTGCTTTCCACCCTAGTTGGCCTGTGTTCAGCTCTCCTTGCTCTGTAGTCCAGCAGGGACCTGGCATCAAGCAATCTAATCATTCGGATGCTAGCACATAGCTCAGCTGCTTATTTACATATCTAAACAGTCATTTAACATAAAATACAGGGAAGGTCGCTTCTCGGCCACTGATACATCCAAGAAAGTGCATGGGGAGGGTGCTTTTCATCACAAGTTCCAAGGACTTCAGGCATTTCAGATTTTCATTAACTTTATTGATTCTTTTGTCATTAAGGAAAAGAGATGAGAAATTATTTTAAAATGGGGCTAGAAGGCAGAATTTTAAAACTAAAAAAATTACAAAATAGGAGTTCTCTAAACCACTTAGGGGCCTGTTTTCTTTCTCCCTTGTCCTTAAAAATAATTAAAGAAAACAAACAAAAACAAAATAAGCCCTGACCAAGTGCCTGTGGTATGGGCTATCTGTGGCTGGCAGACCCAGGATAGATATCCGCAGCACAATTATTGACCCAACTCTCCAAGAGCCCCAGCCTGAAACAAATCCTTTGATAGTCAGAAGTGAAGACTGGTCCTTTCATCCTTTCTTTACTGTCAGTATAGGTAGTCAGAATAACTCAAAAGGGAAAATATTCTCCAAATCATGCACATTTGCCTTTGGAAGGTAATGTTTTTATACTTAGGTATGAGTTGTTACAGCCCTGATGCTTCTTTCTTGACCCTCAGACATAAATATAACTGCTCACAGGATACCTCCACTTGAAACTCTCCTAAGCCTCTCAAACTCAGCTATCTAAAATGGAACCCACTATTCCCCACCCCCACCCAAGTTTCTTAGCCTAGGCAGCACTTGTGGTGGCACTTTTTTTTTTTTTTTTTTTTGAGTTGGAGTCTCACTCTGTCGCCCAGACTGGAGTGTAGTGGCCGCTCCCGGCCACCGCAGCCTCGACCTGCTGGGCTCCGGCGATCCTTCCACCTCAGCCTTCCGAGTAGCCGGAATTACAGGCATGCGCTACCACGCCCGGCTGATTTTTTTATTTATTGTAGAGATGAGGTCTCGCTGCCCAGGTGGGTCTCAAACCTGTGGGCTCAGGCAATCCACTCACCTCAGCCTCCCAAAGGCACGGGAATACAGGACCCAGGGTGCCATGCCAGAAACCTGGTTATTCTTCCTCACCAATCAACCATGTGTCCTCAATACTGCTCCCAAGAGGCTCTCAAATCTGCCCACTTCTCAGACTTCATCACCATGTCTCCAGTCCTCACTTTCACAGGATTTCTGTCGCAGTCTCCTAACCATTTTCTCTGCCTCATCTCTCTTGCTCCAGTGCACATCCCATGCTACTATCAAAGCACACTTCACACTTCACTACTCAGCTTAGACCCATCCACCAACTCCTGGAAGCCGACAGTGTATGGTTCAAATTCACTGAAGCCTGTGTGCAGGGCTCTTCATGGCCAGTCCCTCCCACCTACCTCCCCAGCCATACCTTCTTGGCATCAGGCTCCGGAAGCATAGCTGAGGATCCTTCAGTGTCCTCAACACACAGTGCTGTCCTCAGCTCTGCCTTTCTGCCTGGAGCATGTATCCCATGAGCCTTCACTTGGCTGATCCCCACCTGAGTCAAGGTTCAACTCAAGTGTCACCTCCTCTGCGAAGCCTTCTCTGCTCTTCCCTCGTCCTACTCCTTCAAGGGTAGGTGAGGTGCCCTCCTTTGGGCTGCATCAGTAGCCCATATTGGCCTCTATTGTATTGGTAGATTTTTTTTTTAGTTGTAATTTCAATCGAGTTGTGTGCCAGGCTGTACTAAGGTGGTATCTGAGTCATGTCAGCTTTTCACACTGGCCTTTAAGCCACTTACACTCAAAACCACATTTTAGTCATTTTTGCCTCTGTTTCCTCCAGGGGTGCCCCATAAATATTGGTTGAATATAACTGAAATAGTAAATTAACTTTTCTGTTAAAGGAAAATAATGGAATAAAGCTATGATTTTGCCCTGGAAATCTGGCATAATCTTTGCAGCTTCTCAGCCTCTCCCTATAACTAGATTGTAGCTTTTATTTTATCAGCGTAAGGCCTGAGTAGTGCAGTCCTCTTTCCAAATGTGCAGTTTCACATCTTTTCTAACTATGTCACTTGACTACTCTGGGCAGAGAATTACAGAAAATCCAACTTAAAGTGGCTTGAATAATAAAAAGAATGTCCTGGTTTGGGTCCTAAGGAAGTCCAGAGTCAAGGTGGAGATCAGGCAAGGCTCAGTCAGGGATCTGCCTGTTCCTACAGTTGTCTTGGTTCTACCCCTTCTCTGCTTACTACCAGGCTACCTGGAGTACAGTTGTCTTGGTTCTACCCCTTCTCTGCATTCTCCAGGCTACCTGGAGAATGACTGCATTAATTTGAGTTTAGGGTCACAAAGGACAGTATCAGAGGAAGAGAAGCTGTATCTGAACAACTAGGGTTCTGTTTTTCCAGAAGTTTCCAGCAAGCTTCTCCTCACATTTTATTGTGCTGAATTGGATCACATTCTTCTTTCTGAGACAGTCCCACTGGTTGGGAAATGTCATGCACTGGTTGGCTTGGTCTGGTGTCCTGAAGAGCTAGGGGTCTGGTCAGCTCCCTTGAAGTATGTGCATTGCCTAGAGGAAGAGTGGATACCTGCAAGGAAATCAGTGTATGGAGCTAAGAGGAAGAAAGTGGCTCAATGCCCATTGTGCTAGGACCAGGCCATACTTTACCCTTAAAATCTTTCTCTTCTGGTTCCCAGTGGGTTATAACAGAAACCCTGGAATTGTGAAGTTGTGAAAGAAAAGTTAAATCAGTTCAGAATCAATGCAACAATGCATGTGGTTGGGCAGTGTATAAGCGGGACAGGGCCATGTAAGGATGCCCCTATTGCTTCCTTCGAGAATTTCTCTCTCCTGTTTGTGCAGTAGAGCATGAATTAAGCCTCCCAGCTTGTCTCCTCAGCATCAGTCCCTAAAGCAAGCATGGGGCCTTTTTGAGACTTTCTAAACGTTTTTTTACAAAGGGCCAGTGACTGGGGAGAGTAAACAGCTTCCTCTCCCATCTCCCAATTGTCTCATTCATTTTCTCTTTTTTCCCTTAGGCTCTGTAGAGCAACACAGAGACTGCTGGTAGGTTCTTCTCTGAAAGTGAGGGCTCTTCTGAGAAGCCAGGCTGTGGCCCACCCCTATAAAAAATCTGAATCTCAGAACAATAACTGGTTTTCACTGGGCACCAGCAGGAAGCCTTTTTTTTCTTTCCAGTAGCTCTGAAAGTTTTGCCTTCTTGTGCCTATGACCATTCTGATTATTCTATGCCTTTTTGTCCCCTCTAGATGTTCGACTGGATAAGCCACAACAAGGAGTTATTCCTTCAGAGCCACACGGAGATTGGAGTCAGCTACCAGCATGCCCTAGACCTCCAGACGCAGCACAATCACTTTGCCATGAACTCCATGGTGAGCTGAGGGGCTGTTCTCAGCACTGCCTCAGGGTTGAGAGGAGGTGGAGGGGAAGGAGGGGGAGGTGAAGGGGAAGGAGGGGGAGGAGGAGGAGGACAGACAGAAACAGATTTCTCGCCCGAATAAGATTGAGGAGCCCTGAACCTGCGGACCCTTTAGTGTTCCAATTGCCAGGATGGGGACATGTGCAGGGCATGTGGCTAGCCAGCTGTGCCTGCAGCAGATTGTGGTTCCATTTCTGCCTCCAGACCCCACTTTACACCATGAAAGGAATGTGCTTGGGGTTGTAGGAGGTATTAGCTCAGCTCAAGACTAGAAGAAGGGAGAGTACCAGTTCCACTTGACTGACTTAACCGACATATTTTGGTCCCCAGCATGTGTGAGTCACTGAGCTGGGATGGTGAAAGTCCTCGAGCTGTAGCACATTGGAAACAGTTGAAAAACTGGGGCTGTTTAGACTGGGAAAGAGAAACTCTAAGGGATATGTGATTGCTGCCTTCAAATATTTGAAGGGCTATCTTAAAGAGAAAAGAGTCGAATTGCTTTATGTTGGTCTAGGAGGCAGAAATGTCCAGGGGATGGCAGTTTGAGGAATGTCCAGGGGAGGTAGGATATGGCTTGGAGGGTGGAGGTGGAGTGGGATGCAGTGGGAGTTAGTGCTCTCCCCGTGATGGGGAGTGTTCAAACAGATGCTGAATTCAAAAAGGGATATTTGCAAGCTGTGTGGCCAGATGGAACTTACCTTGCCTCTGTATGCTTTGGTTTCTTTATCTGGAAAATAGAAATACTAATAGCTACTGTACAAGGTTGTTGTGAGGATTCAATGATTAATTGATAAGTAATTGGAACTGTGCCTGGTACATAGTAAGTCATCAGTGAATACTGGTAGTACAGTAATGATAAGGGTGTAGGAGTCTAGTCCAGATAACCACTATTATCCCTCATAAACCTAACACTTTGGGATAATTTTTTTTCCTGGGTGGTTGCCCCAAGAATTTATTTCAAAGTCCTGTCTGCTTCTTGAGTTTATTGTGCTTCAAACTCCTACAGCCAAAGTATGCCTCGACGTATCTCTGTTTCTCCTCACTGCCACCTCTTCCTACTTGCACCTTTTGTCCAGAAGAATAGCTCTACATCCCCCATACATCTGAAAACCCAAGACACCTATTGCTGCAGCTGGTGATGCTGGGAGTGGGACAAATGTTAGAAAAACAAAACTATGCGGGATTACAGAGACCAAGAAGGAATTGAATTTCGTTTCCTGCATTTTGAAAAAAGCTCAGACAATTATGATGTAGCTTGATGTGTGCAGTAATACAAATATACTGAGTTAATGAAGAACCATAAAATCTCAGTGGTTGAAAATAACAGAGCTTTATTTCTTGCTCTTCCCACACACCCATCCCTAGCTTATGGAAGACCTGCATATCACAGTCACCCAGGGACCAGGGCTGATGGAGCAGCCACCATGTCAGATGCTGTTGTTGCCTTGACAAAGCATGTAGCCAAGCACACATGCTGACTCTGAAACCTTCCACCTAGAAGTGACACATTCTCTCACATTTCATTGGCCAATGCCAATCTCACATGAATACATCTGACTTGAAGTGACTGGGGACGTCATGCAGTCCTGCCACATGTTGGTAAGGAGAGAGCAGGAGAGGCTTTCTAACGTTTTTACAGGGCCAGTGGCTAATGACAGGCACAGAGAGTCACCAAAGAGAGTTAGGAAGAGATGAACATCATGAGATTTGCATAGAAAGATCACTCTGGCTGCTGAATAGAAGGTTGTGAGAACAGGCAAATCATCAACGCTGATTGTACACAGTCTTGTGTCATCGTCTAAATGTAGAAACTCATTCTCTTCCAGCTAGTCTCATATAGTTACTTCTCATCTCTGGCTTACTATAGTCAGAGGAGCAATTGATCACAGGTAATTAAGACTGTGAACTCAAATCTAGTCAAGTTTGATTATTTGTGTTCCTTGTGGATTTTCCTGGGTAAGTTTTACAAATTCTGTGCCAGAATCTTCCTGTCACCTTACCTCTTGGCCCTAAGGCAAATGAACTCATTTTAATAAGAAACAAAGACAAACGTGATTAGGGAGGTAAAGTCTTCAACCAAGCCTCTAGAAACAATGAACTGCAAAGTTAAATAGAAATAACCTTTGACTTCGAATACTCTCCACGGCTGCCCTTCTCTGTTTATAGGGATAACTGAGAGTTAATGGCACAACAAAAACCTTTCCTCTGACAGATTTACTGTTGAAGTCTGCATTTTTAGGACAAAAAGTTAGGAAAGAAATTTACCAAAGGGAAGTATCTTCTGGAACTGGGGGAGAGAAAAGAGATTTAATATACAATAGCCAATTAGCATGTTCCAGCCTATCTTGTAACCTCCTCACTGTGAATGCACACAGCACTCAGAGGCCTCCTTAGCCTGATTAGGCTGGATCTCCTCTCTGGCTGCAGGACAACGGAAAGGAGATCTCAGGGTTGCTGGATCAAATTGCCTGGGTACCTGTACTTTATCAACAGGACTTGGTACCTTTGTTAACCAGGAGGTTTGTAGGTTTGTTATTAAAGGAAACTTCCTGTAAAGAGGGATATCAGTATCCTAAGCTGGTGAGAGGAAGGAATCACAGACTCCCTTCTGACCTGAGTGATGGATGTTGCTGCCAAAACACAGACGAATATAGGCAACTACTTACTGCTCAAGTCCAGTGACTATAGGAATGATTATTTATTCAGGGGAAGTGGAAATGTAGATTGTTCTGTAAACTCACTGAGGTGTTTTTGTTCTTGGAAATTATACACACACATATATGTACACGCACACCCATACATGTAGATGCAAATGTAGTATACTTTGTTTTAGGCTATAGGTGAGTCCATTGGAATTGAAGCTTGTTTTACTGCAGAAATAGAACTTTGGTTCCTTATGTTTCAGGGAGGTCACAGATCCCTTTGAAATCCAATGACTGTTGTGAGTCAATATATTCATGAACACCTTTTTTCAGACAATTTCAGGAGACTCAGGGAAATCCTAAAGTCTATCAATAAACACCCCAATTTAAGATCCTAAGAACCTCATAACTTATTTATTCACTCATTCAACAAAAAATTAAGAATCAGACATTGTGCTGGATGTTGGGCATATGGTGGTGAACAAAACAAAGATGATCATGTCCCATGGAGAATCCAGTGTAGAGACAGATGTTAAATATATAATCTCACAAATAAATACATAATTGCAAACGAGTAAGTCTTATGTTAGAAGAACAAGGAATATTTTGACAGAGTATAACAAAAGAGGCCAATTTAAATAGGGGGTAGTCAGGTCTGGTACATTTTTTTCTATCAAAAATCAGCATTTACTTAACATTCATTGCTCATTCATTAATAGTAATTGACAGCCTGTGAATTAACTCTACTATGTACCAAATAACTTGTAATTTATGAAGTCCTAGATATATCATTTTGTAAATGAAAATGATCAACTAATAACCTACCTGTTAAGTTTGTTTCCATGTGTTTAGTGTTTATACACTGGTTAAAATCCCAACTCAAGCTAAGGAGACCATTACTGATGGATTAATTTTCTAGGACTGCCATAATAATACCATAGACTGGGTGGCTTGAACAGCAGAAATGTGTTTACTCACAGTTCTTGAGGCTTGAAGTCCAAGATCAAGATGTCGGCAGGTTTAGTTTTTCTTGAGGCTTCTTTCCTTGGCTTACAGATGGCAGCCTTCTCACTGTGTTCTCACATGGCCTTTGTGAGCACACACCCTTGGTATCTAGAGAGATACAGAGGTATATCTTAATCTCCTCTTTTTATAAGCACACAAGTCAGATTGGATTAGGTCCTACCGTAATGACCTCATTTTTACTTAATTACCTCTTTAAACACTCTATGTCTATATGCAGTTACATTCCGTGGTACTAGGGCTTAGGGCTTCAACGTATAAATTTTGGAGGGATGCAATTCAGTCTATAACACAAAGAAATAAATGCATATTATTGCATCATGGAAGAAAAATCAGAAATTTTCTAAATTTCATCTATGAATTTGTATCAATAGAGGCCATCAATTATTAACATACCAAGAGTGTGGGACATTACTAAGTATGGTACATTAATAACTATGAAAGAAGTTAAAATTGATTGATCTTTAGATTTTTTCATAACATATTTTTTGCAGTTCCCACCGGGGAATCCTTAATGGGAAGATCTTTTGGTCTCAGTAATCATAACAACAACAAAAATAATCTACCTACTAAACCGAGCAGGAAAAGAGTCTCTGACTTCTTACCGTGCCTCAGAAAGCCAGGTTTCCTGAGCTCTCTGGAGCCTTTCTCTTTCTTAATTCTACCTTCTGTTGTAGAAGCCTTTCTCATAAATTTTTCTTCCCCTGAGTGTGGTTGCCTTCTCAGATGAGAGAATGGGCAGATGGAAGCGAAGTTGGGTGGTGATTTGTACAGAATAGTCATATAGCCATCTATGTTCTGGTTCTTCCTGGGACTCTCACAGGAGTCTATACAAACATTATTTACAATTTTAATTAGCTGTTTCTTTAGGGAAAAAATTGCTAATGGTTTCTGTCTAGAGTTTTAAAATATGAAATGATATTCATTTTCTATTATTATGACTGTGAAGATTCACATTAGTGATAACACTATGCAGCTGGATGGGAGGAGTCTTTTTTGCTGCAGCATGCTAGATACCTGCTTTAATCCTATTAATTTGCTCACCAGAGGCACATATTGCCACTTGAACGTGTACGAATCAGACCAATTGCAGCAAAGACTGTGGTGTTTACTCTTTGTTTTGAGGGAAGGTTACAAATGGCAGCACCAAGGAAAAGTCAGATCTGGTATGAAAGAAATAGATTCTGAGGCAGGTGGTTTCCTGACCCCAATCTCAAAAACCTTGCCCTGGGGTTATTTGTCATCTTTGATTCTTGGCATCCCCAAACTATGATTCTGCATTAATTCTTCATCTCCAAACAGGCAGCACTTTCTAGAATGACAGAATTTCTAGATTTTGGTATGAAAAACAAC
The DNA here is from genome assembly GCA_027257055.1 of Cephalopachus bancanus. Lineage (NCBI taxonomy): Eukaryota > Metazoa > Chordata > Mammalia > Primates > Tarsiidae > Cephalopachus > Cephalopachus bancanus. Next base: position 809,997 of record JAPVLO010000022.1, on the reverse strand, counting down.
ACTTGCTGTTAAGTAGCCAGTATTTGACCCTGCCATGGCTGTAAAGCCAAAGCGCTCAATCTTATCTGGTATGACTTAGTCCTTTTTTATTTTTATTTTTTATTTGAGTTGGAGTCTCACTCTGTCGCCCAGGCTGGAGTACAGTGGCACACTCACAGCCATCCCAGCATCAACCTGCTGGGCCCAGGTGATCCTTCTGCCTCAGCCTTCCAAGCAGCCGGAACTACAGGCATGCACTACTATGCCTGGCTAATTTTTTATTTATTGTAGAGACGAAGTCTTGCCAAGTTGCCTAGGCAGATCACAAACCCGCGGGCTTAGGCAATCCACTCACCTCGGCCTCCTAAATTGCTGGGATTACAGGCTGAACTACCGAGCTCACTTGACTTAGTCCTTTTAGTACAAAATTTTTTTTTTCAAAGAATCATGTAGGGAGCCTGCTAAAAATGCACATTTCTTTTTAACTTCCACCCCAGTTCTGGAAAATCATAATTTCTGAATGTAGGACCCCAGGAATCTGCATTTTAAACAAGCTCCTCGGTTGATTTATATGCACACTAAAGTTAGAGAACTGTTTTTCCGTGAATATTTATATGAAACAGTCACTCATTAAAATAAAAATCACAAGTTCTGAAGAGCAGTCTACTTCCAGCATGACAATATGAAGAACTCTGCAGGCCTATTTTCCATTGAAACTAGTGAAAATTATTTTGAAACAACCATTTAAAGTCTTGGGAAGTATTCCTAACTGCATACAACAAATGAAAAACATTTTTTCAAGAAAATCTACTAAAACTCACTAAGAACAGTGAGCCTTGGTATTTGAACCAAGACCCATCTTTTCCTTTCCCATTCCAGCTCAGTAAGATTTGAAACGCCACTCCAGACAGCTGCAATCAAGAACATAGGACCATGGTTGTACCATGGGTGCAGTGCTGCTGAAAATACTAAGGCCCCAATCACTCTTAGGCAGAAATTCAATTCTGGGAGGGACAAACCAAGAAGACCTGAGGCTATTCACCCCACTCCACTAAGCATTCATCTCCTAAAGTGGGGGCATCACTTAGGAAACCACACCATTGTCCCAGCTCCAGAACCATGGAGAGATTTTGCTTAGGAATAGAAACAAACTATAAAAAGAGAGTTCCAAATCTTTCCCCAAAGAAACTGACTTCATTTGGAGTAGGAAGTTGAGAAGTTCAAGCCACTCTCAAAAATTCCCTTAGAGAGATTATGATGAAAGAATTGGAAGAAAATGGTAGATTAATTGGAGATATAGGCTAAACTTTAGTCAGGTTATTTTGCCAGAGCGAATCAGGGAGAGACCTCCTGAGGCCAGAGCAAATCTCAAGTGCTGATCTCAGGAACTATCCTTTCAGAGGGGCCCAACTTTGACTGGATAGATCTGTGGAACGATGTATGCCCAATACATTGTTAACGTATAAATGAATCTACATAGCTGGAATGCTCAAGGAACTATAAGGTGGATAATGCAACAAGATCCACAGGCACTTTATAGTAAAATTTCTGAAAGCCAAAGACAGAGAAAATATTGAAAACAGCAAGAGAAAAACAACTTGTCACTTATAAGGGCATGTCAATAAGATTAACAGCTGATTTGTCATCAGAAATAATGGAGGCTGAAAGGAAGACAACATATTCAAAAGGCTTAAGGGGGGGAACTATCAACCAAGAATTCTATGTCTGACAAAGCTATCTTTTCAAAATTAAGCTGAAATAAAGCTATTCTGAGATAAACAAAAACAGAAAATTTGTTGCTAGCAGATGCACCTTATAAGAAATAATAGGCTGGGCTCGGTGGCTCAGCTTGAAATCCCAGCACTTTGGGAGGCCAAGGCAAGTGAATTACCTGAGCCCATGGGTTTGAAACCAGTCCGGGCAACTTGGTGAGACCTCATCTCTACAATAAATAAAAAATTAACCAGGCATGGTAGCATGCACCTGGTGTTCCGGCTAGTTGGGAGGCTGAGGAGGAAGGATTGCCGAGGTTCAGCAAGTTGATACTAGGGTGACCATGAGTGTGCTACTGCCCTCCAGCCTGGGTGACAGAGTGAGACTCCAACTCAAAAACAGAAAGAATAACGGGAGTTCTTTGGCTGAAAACACGTGACTCCAGACAGTAGTTTGAGTCTACACAAAAAGACAAAGAGTACTAATAAAGGTAATTATGTAACTATAAAAGACAGCAAACATGCATATTTCTTCTCCTTTCTTCTTTTAATTGGTTTCAAAAGCAGTTGTAGAAAGTGATGTGTATATAATGTATTTTGGAGCCTGTAACATGTAAAAATGTCATGTATTTGCCAGTAATAGCACAAGGGAAGTGGGTGGGAGCAAATCTGTATTGGACTAAGGAAATTACTCCAGATGGTAACTTGAACCCACAGGAACAAAAGAAGTGATTCTAATGATAAATAAGAAGGTTAATATTACAAAATCTTTAAACTTATACTAATTCTCCTTTGTTGTCTCTGATTCTTTAGAAGTTGTAAAATTATAAAAAGTGATCATTATAACAACCTAATGTTGGGTCTGTAACATTTATAAATGTAATACATATAACAATGTCACAAAAAGTCAGGAGAGAGGATAAAACTCTATAGGAATAACACTTTATGTTACTTTGGGATTAATGAAATGAAGACACACCATATCAAAACTTGGGGGATGAAGCTAAAATAGTGCTTAGAGAGAAATTTATAGCTGTAAATGCTTGTATTAAAAAAGAAAAACTATCAAATTAATAACCTAAACTTTCACCTTAAGACACTGGGGAAAAAAAGAGAAAACTAAACCTAAAGCAAGCAGAAGTAAGAAAATAACAAAGATTAGAGTGGAAATTAATGAACCAGAAAACAGAAAAGTGATAAAGATAGTAAATGAAACCAAAACCTGGTTTGTTGAAAAGATCAACAAACTCGACAAAACTTTAGCTAGAACAACCAAGAAAAAAAAATTGCTAGACACAGAAATGAAATAGGGAATATTACCACCTTACAGAATAGACAGTATTATAAAGAAATACTACAAACAACTGTAAACCAATTATGTAACAGATGAAGTGGACAAATTCCTAGAAAAATACTAACAGCTGACAATGATTCAAAAAGAAATAGATAAATCTGAATAGACCTATAATAAGTAAAGAGACTGAATTAGTTAGCAATCAAAGAAATATTCTCAAAGAAAAAGCCAGGCCCAGATGGCTTCATCATTTAATTCTACTAAACATTTAAAGAAAAATTAATACTAATTCTTCACAAAAATAAATAAATAAATAGAAGAGGAGGGAGTATGTCCCAACTCACCTTAAGAGGCCAGTATTACCCTGATACCAAAACCAGACAAAGCCATCACACAAGAAAACTAAAGACTTATATTTATTATGAATATGGATGCACAAATTTCCAACAAGATGCTATCAAATCAAATTCAGCAACATATAGAAAGAATTATGCACCATGACCAAGTAGGAATCATCCTAGAATTGTGCACATGGTTTATATCAGTAGAATAAAAAACACAAACCACATGTTCATCTCAGTAGACCCAGAAAAAACAACTGACAAAATCCAACACTCATTCATAACAAATACACTCAACAAACTAGGAATAGAAGATAATTTCCTCAACCTGACAAAGGACATCTACAAAAACCTTACAGCTAATGTTATATACTTAATAGTGAAAGGCTAGATACTTTCCCCTTAAGATCAGGAACAATAGGACACCCTTGCCACTTTTGTTCAATATTGGAGGGACTATCCAGGGCAATTATTCAGAAAGAAGAAATAAAAGACATTCAGATTGGAAAGAAAGCAGTAAAACTATTGTAAGATGACATGATCTTGTGTATGGAAAATCTTAAGGCAGCCAGTAAAAAAAAATGATTAGAACTAGTAAATCAGTTCAGCAAAGTGGCAGGATACAAAATCAATATACAAAAATCAACTGTATTTTTATGCACTTACAATGAGCAATTTGAAATTAAATTAAGAAAATAATTTTATTCATAATAGCATCAAACATAAAAAATACTTGGGAATAAATTTAACAAAAGAAGTGTAAAATTTATACTCTGGAAACTATAAAATGTTGGAAGAAATTAAAGATATAAGTAAATTTTTTTAAATCTCATGTTCTTTGACTAGAAAACTAAATATTACTAAGATAGCAATATGCCCCATATTAATCTACAAATTTATCTCTCTATCTGAATCCCAGCTGACTTCTTTGTAGAAGTTGGCAAGCTGACTCTAAAATTCACATGTAATTTCAGGGACTCAGAATAACCAAAATAATCTTAAAAGAGAACTAAGTTGGAAGACTCATACTACCTAATTTCAAAACTTACTACAAAACAACAGTAATTAAGACAGTGGGGTACTAGCATAAGGATAGATATATAAATCAATAGAATAGAATTAAGAGTCCATAAATAAACCCATCTGTCTGTGGTTAACTTATTTTTGACAAAAGTGCCAAAATCATTTAATGTGGAACAAATCATCTTTTCAACAAATGGTCCTGGGACAACTGGATAGTCACAGGCAAAACTTAATTTCGTATGATCTTTACCACATTGAATTAAAAACAGATAAATTGGACTTTATCAAAATTTAAAACTCTGTGCATCAAAAGAGAAATTCAAGAAAGTGAAAAGACAAATCATAAAGTGGGAGAAAATGTTTTCAAATCATTCATCTGATAGGGGACTTGTATCTGTAATATAGGAAGAACTCTTATGACTTAATAATAAAAAGACAAATATAGCCCAGTTAAAATGGACAAAGGATCCAATAGCCATTTCTTCAAAGAAGATAAACAAATGGTCAATAAGCACATGAGAAGATGCTTGACATCATTAGTAATCAGGGAAATGTAAATCAAAACCATAATGAGATCTCACTTCACATCTTCTAGATGGCTCTAATAAAAAAACTCTGATAACAACAAATATTGGCAAGGATGGGAGAAGTTAGAACCCTCATCAAGTGGCTGGCAGGAGTGTAAAATGGTGTAACCACTTTGGAATACAGTTTGGCAGTTCCTTGGACGGTTAAACAGAGTTGCCATATGACCTAGTGATTAAACTCCTAGGTGTACACACACAACAAATGAAAGCATGTCTACACTAAATGTCCATATATTGTACACAAATGTTTATAGCAACATTATTTATAGTAGCCAAAAGGTGGAAAAGACCCAGATATCCATCAACTGATGAATAAACAAATGGATGAATAAACTGATGGGTAAACAAAATGTTTGTATTTACTGAGCTATTATTATTATTATTATTTTTTTTTTTTGAGTTGGAGTCTCACTCTGTCGCCCAGACTGGAGTGCAGTGGCCGCTCCTGGTCACCGCAGCCTCGACCTGCTGGGCTCCAGCGATCCTTCCACCTCAGCCTTCCAAGTAGCTGGAACTACAGGCGCACGCTACCACGCCCGGCTAATTTTTGATTTATTGTAGAGATGAGGTCTCGCCAAGTTGCCCAGGCAGGTCTCGAACCCGTGGGCTCAGGCAATCCTCTCACCTCAGCCTCCCAAAGTGCTGGGATTACAGGCTGAGCCACCAAGCCCAGCTCTGAGCTATTATTTATTAGGCTGTAAAAAGGAATGAAGTGCTGATATGTGTTACAACATGGATGAATCTTGAAAACATTTTGCTAAGTGAAAGAAGCCAATCACATAATACCACCTATAATATGGATTCATTTATAAGAAAAGTCCAGAATGGACAAGTCTTTAGAGAAAGAAAGTAGATTAGTTGTTGCTTAAGGTTGGGATGGAAGGGGAGTAAGGGAGTGGTAGCTAATAGGTACAGGGTTTCTTTTTGAGATGATTAAAGCGTTCTAAAACTGATTATAGTGTTGGTAGCTCATACTGGTTTACTAAATACTAATATACTAAAAACCACTGAGTTATACACTTTCAATGGATGAATTATCTGGTACGTGAAAAACTGTTAAAAAGAAAAAGGAGTCAGGCCAGGCACGGTGGCTCAAGCCTATAATCCCAACACTTTGGGAGGCCAAGGCGAGAGGATTGCCTGAGCCCACGGGTCTGAGAACAGCCTGGGCAACCTGGCGAGACCTCATCTCTACACAAAACTAGCCAGGTGTGGTAGCACAGGCCTGTAGTTCTGGCTACTTACTTGGAAAGCTGAGGCAGAAGGATCACCTGAGCCCATCAGGTCGACACTGGGGTGGCCATGAGCGTGCCACTGCACTCCAGCCTAAGTGTTTTGTAAGTGGGGCTTTACTTGCTTTAAGATATAGCCTGTTTAAACCTTAAAGGGAGTGATCATGACAACACATGGACACCAAACCTGGTGGTGGTAGTGAAGCTAATGTGGGTGGATATGTGTGTGCCACTCAACCCTCACTCATTTGTGCACTCAGCAAACTTTTGCTGTTTGTATTCTTCGTGCCCTTTTACTCAATACTGAGAACAAAAAGATTCATTTTTGACACAAAGTTAATCTTCAAGAGGCTTTAAATTTAGCCATCCTCAAATTTATGTACCCAAGGCAAAGAGAATTTTGCCCACTAGCACATAAGCTGTTAAGGGCAGAGCTTTGTCTGTTTCATTCACAGCTATATCCCCAGGATGTATAACAATGCCTGGCACCTAGCAGATGCCTAATAAATACTTGTTGAATGAATAAGGATACTAAGCATGCCACAGCATTCGTCACCAACCTTGAACAGAGTTTGGGAAGCAAAGATGCAGAACTGGTAAGGAAGGGCCTTTACTTTTGGGGGAACCCAATTGCACATGACTCCAGTAGAAGCTGAACAACACTTCATAGAAGGTGAGTGAAGACACTCATTTCCTTCAGGGATGAGCCTGGGAGCTAGGATGCTTACCAAGTCCCCAGGTGATACACACTGACTAACATCCAGGAACTAGGGGACTGGGTGGTCTTTCAAGTTCCCCTTAACCCAAACATCTTTGTTTCTAAGATTCTTATCCTAAAGGTAAAAGTAAAGCCACTAAAAAGTACCCCTCTGTGACAAAAATGTGATCTAGCAGTAGCTGTTAACACTGGGGTTCCAAAGGCAGGCCTTCTAAGGAACCCTGTGATTGCAAAGTACTGCATGTATCCCTTTTTTATCCCAGTCAAGTTGAGCAGGATGCAGTGTTTGTGTTTCCACAAACAGCCTGGTGGTGGAATTTCCTTTTTCTTCCAACTCAGTAGGAGAATTCAATTTTATTTTCTGATCTGCTCAGGATTTATTTATGACCCTTGCTCTTGGCACCATTGTCAACATTAAACTAGACCCAATGGAGAGAGGAGTGTGCTTTGAATTCAGCTCTAGTGAAGCTAGTGCATGTCTAAGGCAGCAGTCCTCCACTCTCGCTGCCCACTAGAGTCACCTGGGAAACTTTAAAAAAATACTACATACGGGTCCCACCATTGATTTAATTGTACTGTGGTGAGACCCAGGAAATCCATCTAATACACAAGGCTGACTCCCCTTACCTGCTGCCCAGCCACCTGGCTTGGGTCCCTTCTGCAAGGCTTCTCTGAGCTGACCCACAGGTCTTGACTGGTGACTTAATTTCTGACTCATGGTTGGTGCTGCCTGGCTCAACTTTCTTTCTTAATCACTTACCACTTTCCAGGCTCCTGATTTCCCTCCTCTCCTCCTGGTTCTCTGCCTACAGCCCTGATGCCCTCTTCTCTAGCTTCAATCCACTGCTCTCTGAGGCCCTCTGTCAGCATGTTCCTTGCCCCTGGGTGTTTACTCCTGAGCCTTGTAGCTCAGTTTACACACTCACGTATACATACTCATCTGTAGCCACTGCTGGCTCTCTGTCCAGTCTGTAGCTGCCAAGCAGTTAATTTGTCTGGAATTTAGCCAAAGCTGACTTATGTCTTTCTTTGAGGTCTCCTGGAGTTGAATGAAAGGCATGAAATGATCTGTGAAACACAGTGTGTTAGATAAGACAATATACGTGGAAGGTCTTAAACTATAATACAGGACACAAATATGAAATATCAGTAATAATAAACAGCCGCAATGTTGCATATGCCATTCCAGGACATGGTAGTAGTCGCCTAGGGTACCAGATGAAGGACAAGCATTGATCAAGAACATACAAGCAAGATGTTTTTAAATCAAGAAATTCAAGAGGTATGAGATATCAGGACCAGGTGGGCAGATAAGAAGGGAGCAGTCCAAAAATCAGAGGTCAAAGTTCATTATACAGCCAGATACCCAGAAATGAAGAAGAGCTAAAGGATTTCCTTCAGCAAATCCTTTTGGCACTAACTTCAGAATATATCCAGAATATAGCCTTTTGTCTCCACCTTCATGTCTACCACCCTGGTATAGCTGCCATAGCTCCTGCCTGGACTGGTGCAGTAGCTCCTACCTGGTCTCCCTGCTTCCACCTTTGCTCTCCTGCAGTCCATTCTCAACACAATGGCCTGAATGATCCTTGCCAAAAGGTGAAGCACAACACATTGTGTCTCTCCTCTGCTAGAAATGCTGTAATGTCTTCCCATCTTTTGCAGGATGGAAGCCCAAGCCCTTTACCACGTAGTCTGGACCCATTACCTCTTATATCTCAGCCTGTACAACTTAATTTGCCCCAGTCACCTTGGGCTTCTTTCTGTTTCTCAATCCACCAAGGTGATTCCTGCCTCACAGACTTTGCCCCTGCTTCCCCTCTACCTGGGACCTCTTTCTCCAGATAACCACGTGGCTCACCCTCTCACTTTATTCAGAACCAAGCTCAGGTGTCACCCTCAGAGAAGCCTGCCCTAGCCTCTCTATCTTATGTAATACTCCCCAACTCCTGCATGCTCTCTCTATCCTTTCCCCAGTTATATTTTATATAGCAGTGAAATAAACATGAGGTAAATATCTATTAATTTATTATCTGACTCTTCTACTGAAGTGTATGCTCCATGAGCATAGGAATTTTGCTGTTTTGTTTCTTGCTTTCACTGTGCCTTGTATTGCTGAGTTAATGAATGGATGAACGAATAGGATAGCAGATTTAAGACTCCAGCAACACCTTATTCCTGAGCTTTCTTGTGCTTCTATGGAGACAAAGACAAAGGATGACTGGCCTTGGGTTTGCAGGTGGGCACAACTGCTCCAAATAGGGAGAGGGCAACTTAAGTCCACCCACCAGGCTTCTGGCCCTTCTGGAGCTAGAAATTCCCATTGTTCTGGGAATTCCAAGGGCAAATCAAGGGCCCAAAGGGGAGGCTTCAGAGATGAAAACATTTTTTACTGAATTCTTTCTCCAGGAGCCCTATTTCTCTTGACTATAGTTTTTAGAATCTTTGGGAGAGATTTCTCATCATCTCCCCTCTTTCTTAAGGGACGTCCTTGGCCAGCCCAACTGCATTCACATTTATGGCAAGGTAAAACATTATGGTGAGTAAGAGCTTGAGCACTAGGTGCTAATCATAGCTCTATATTTCCTTCCTAATAGTGTGATCTTAGGCAGGTTATTTAAATTTCTCAGAGCCTTAACCCTCATCTGTAAACAGGAGATTATGATTATGGCCTTGGCAGGGATGGTGCCAGGATGAAATGTGTCATGCATGTTAGGCACAGCATTTGGCACAATGCTATGTTTGACAATGTTAAGCTATTATGCCTGTCAGGGTCAGGAGTGCTAGAAGGAATCATTCTTGTTCAGGGAGGCTACTCAGAGTTCCCAATTACAGAAATTCTCAGATGTTAATGTGCAGACCTAGCACCTGGAACAATCTTGTTAAAATGCACATTCTGATTCAGAAGGTTGGGAAGAGGCCTGAGATTGTGCATTACTGTCTAGCTTCCAGGTGATGCTAGTGTCACAGATCAAGCTCTGAGTAGCCAGACCCTACAAAAGAAAGGGCTGATGGATAAAATGATGATGAGTGTATATCCCTGAAGTCTTGTAGCCTCTGATTTCAACCTTAGAGACAGCCAAAAATGGCTACATCCTAACCCAGAAGAGGTGCATTGTTCCCAACCACTTTCCTCGCTGGTATGCCTGAATCTGACCTCAGCTGTACCCACCCTTCCCTACAATTTCAATTCTGCATCAATGCCTCATATGAGGGAGTCCCCAAAAACCCCAAAATTATCTTTTGGAGGGCAGGCCCCTTGTAGTACAGGCTTCCCCTGCTAGGCATAAGTGTACCAGCTAGTATTGTTGTGAGAAGCTGCATTCAGCTTTGGTGAATTTCTTTTGAGAGAGATTCTTTCTGTGTGTTTTCCTGTTTCATGATGGGTGATCTATGAGCACACCTGCGCATACTGCACTGAGTGTTCAGCAGTTTTTACCAAAAAATGACATGACCCCCGTGCCCTATACTCCTTACTCTGTGCAACTGTTGTTTGTTTGTTTGTTGTTTGTTTGTTTGTTTGTCTCCCTGGATGAAAAAAGTCCTCAAAGGAAAACATTTTGCTGACGTGGAAGAGGTGCAACAAAAAACAGCAGAAGCACTAAAAGGCATCAAAATTGACTAGTACAGAATCTGTTTTTAGCAGTGGATGAAAGCACCTTGGTAGGTGTATTACATCAAATGGAGCACTTTGAAGGTGACTGAAGTTTAAATACCTAAGAATAAATACACACTTGTTAATAAATTTCTATTTTGGCGGAGTTATCCCTCATACAAAAACATTCACTCTCCAAGGAAGTTTTACTCAGAGCTGAGAAATGAGAGAGAAAAGAGTGTCTCTTTTTCTTAAACCTGCTCCTGGGTTTTCTCTGGCCCTTGGACATATGGCCTGCCGCGTGTTTTCATGGCTGCTTAATGGTTTGTAAAGCAATTGCTGGAGGAAACATTGCTATAGCAAGCCAGACCAGAGGGACAGAGGGACTCACAAGCCAATGTTATCTTTGCTGAGCACCAGGGCTATTCCTGCCCCTTTTCTCTCTCTACCCGACAGTGACAGATGGCTTCCACATGGTTTGACCTACTGTCCGGCCAGACCTGATCAGATAGTCATCCATCAGCTGGCCCCTTCAGCCCCCTAGAGGGCACCCTGTGGTGTGTGGGAGGTAGAGGCTGGAGGTTTCCTTTAGAGCTCATCACTTCTTATAGTTATTATAGTACAGTTTCAAGCATGGACAGTTCTTGTTCCAGATGTTACTATCCCAGTGTCCATATGTTTCGAGGTGGGATCAGCAGGTTTACATGGTAATGTTAAACTAATTAATCATAAACTAATGATTTAACAGCTTTAGGACCCAAAGTGAGTTTGATACTGGCAAAGATGTAAGTAATGCATATGGTATTATTAAGCTGGAGGAAGGAGGCGAGGCTGAGCTTTTTTCATTGCTTTGGCACAATCTCTTTATTTTCTTACTGATATTGAATGTTACAAAGCCTCTAGAAGCTGTGTGGGAAAATCTCCAAATATTACTCTTCATGGCTCTCTTCAAGAGTGACAAAATAAAAACTTAAATTAATATGAGCTGCAGGGCACAAGAAAAAGACAGTAATAAGCAGAGGGGCCATGCAGAGTGGGAATCACAATGCCTGAATTCTAGTCCTATTCTTTCTCCTCCTTTGTGGCTTTGAACATGTTACTTGACTGATTTAATACACATTTTAAGTGCCTACTAAGTGGATTCAAGAAATGTCTGCATTCCCTTTTTTTGTCTAACTATAAAATGAGATTGTTATGTAAAACTGGCTTCTAACAGCTTCTAACAAAATAAAGTGGTTTTATATTCTTTTCTTTATAAAAGCAGCATTTTTTCATTAAAATCTACCTATTCTACTGTATGTAAATCATACTTGACTTAAAAAATTTTTTTTTAACCAAAGTCAAAAGGGATGAGGAAATTTGAGTAATTACAGCTTTGATGAAGTACAGCCTGGACAAATCTATTAAAGATACTTAAAAATAATTTGTATAATTAAAAGTACCAAATCTAGGCTGTTGTGGTATGTTCCTGTAGTTCTAGCTACTTGGGAAGCTGAGGCAAGAATATCATTTGAGCCCAAGAGTTTGAGTTCAGCCTAGACAACATACCAAGACCCTATTTCTAAAAAAATTTTTCTAAATTAAAAAACCAAATCTATTAAAATTAAAAATAACCAGCAACCCTTAGCATTAAATTTTAGTGGGGGAAAAATAAACTAGGACCAACTTTTGTTCCTCAATTTTTAAAAATGAGGTGGATAAAACTAGGAGGTTGAACGTAAATTTCCTAGCTCCACCACCCATAGACATCTGATGTCTTGATTATTAACTTTAATAAGGAGGGAGAGTCTTCTCTGTTTTGTTTTAAAAATCAGTTTTGCTTTCACTGATTGTTATACACACATATACACATACACACCAATTTTTAAAAACTTGTCTATGTATAAGAGAGTAGAGATGAGAAAAAGACCCCTAAGAAAAACTTCCACCATCATGTATATATGGTACAAAATAGGCATTCAGTAACTAATATCATTTGGGTGTACTTCCCTCATATGCATAATGTTTTCTCAGTTGAGGCAATGCTGTTTATAAATTTTATGTTAGCTTTTTTATTTAACATTTGGTTTTCATTTGACCTGAATGAGTTTTCTGAGTACCTTGGTTCTCTGTTGGTTGTTTGCCTGGCCTTCTTCCCTTGACTTTTGGATTTGGAGGGTCAAGGTCTCGAGGGCTTGTTGATAGGACTAAGCCCCTTTAAGGAAAAAGTGTCCTAAATGGTTGGTTATGCCTCACCTCCTGTGATGATCTGACAGGCAGATCACACTTTTCATTTTCATAATAATTATTAAAAAAGCTGTAGCCTCATTAACTAGAATGGAATTAAGAACCCTCTGCTGAGGACTCATTTCTTGCAGAGATGAAACAGCTCTTTGATGATTTTCCTCTGCCTCTCTGGAGGTGAAGACAAGTCACTTTGCCCCTGAATCACAAAGTGAAGAATCCCCACACCCAGCATGGGTAAAGCCTTCAGCTACCTTTTGCAATACAGTCTATGATAAGGACAAGGATCTGTCCCTTTGTGTGAGGACAAGATATTCCCACTTCTCAATACTCAGAATGTGGCTAATACATGCCAACGTAGTGAAGGTACCCTGAGAAGGCTACCCCAAGAGACACAGACCCCTGTAGGAATGGAACCTAAAGTATGGAACCTAAGGTATGGAAAGACACTGTATTAAAAGAGCATGGCTCAATAAGTGTGTTATTGGTTGCTTCTGAGTCCTCTGATTTCTCTGGGTCAAGGAAAAATTTGTTGACTATTCAGGGTTCCAGACCCTTGACCCCTAGGGGAAGCACATCTGCAGCAGAGGATGTGTGGCATGTAGGACTGTGGCCTGGAAAAGCAGCCAGGCAGCCTTGGCAGCTCTAGCAGAAAATAGTAGGGACATTGTGGTGTGCTCTCTGTGGAAGACAATAGAACTTTGGACTGCTTATTTTGCTTCTTGTTGGAATCGCTGATAGATTTTTCTTTTTGTTATACTTTTTAATAGTTCTTTGATTTAGTCTGTACTTAACTTGAGGAGTTAATGCCAGTCTCCAAGAACTGTATGGGGGGAAAATATGATACTCATTGTATTACTGGTTATATGGCAAGCAACTGGCTAGATGCTTTAGATGATCTCATGTAACTCACAGACAGAGTTTCTGATTCAGAGTGGGAACATATGACTACAGTAATATAAAGTTCATCCCTGCTTTAGAAGTGAATGGAATTCAGATAATACATACTCTCGACAATGATCTTCTCTTACAATAAGCCTCTGACACAGACACTTAAGGTTACCAAAATGATAACTTGCATCAAATGATCATTTATAGAAGAACTAGTATCTCTTTCAGAGTCTACCACATTAGAAACCTCATTTTAAGAGAAAATTTAGCTGGAGTTTTTAATGGAAAGTTATCATTATCTTATAAGCAACTTTGCATGTTTTTGTAGCCAGTAAGGGAAAGCCAAGAACCAGGTTCAAAGTCGAAGCCCTTTTGACAGGGCTGAAAACTTTCATCAAGATTTTACCAACTAGGTCTTTCAAGAGGATGACTCTGCTCTGTGGGTTTCAGTTAATCACAGCAGGAAACAAGGCCTCAGAAGATCACCCTGTGATCTCTAGTTAATGACTGTGGAAATGAAACAGGAAAACAGAGATTTTTGTAGGTAACAAAAGTGGGTGCAGGGTGTCAATATAGAGGGTTTTGGAGTTAGCAAGAGTGCTGGAATTAGTTATTTTTCCTATTTGTGATCAAATAGTGGGAGGAGAGCTTTGAGGGGAGGTAAAGTTGTGTGGACAGTGCAATTGACCATGCTGCAGTTGCATTGTGTTCTGTGAGGTAGACTGTGGTTATATCTTGGCCTATGCCACACATTGAATAATGATAATAACAGCAGCACCATGTATGTATATTTAAATTAAGTAGTTCTGACATAAAGATTTAAGAAGATACTCTTCAAACCAGAATTATTAGTCAAGTCATGACCTTCTGGCCAGGAAACTGGTTACTTTGGATAGTTCAGCTCAGGGGAAGGGGCTGAAGAGGAGAGGGGGGAAAGGGGAAGCTGGTCCTTGGTTACCTGGAGGTCCTTGATCACCTGGAGGTCCACCTCCAACCTTGGTCCTCACACTACAGGGCAGTGGGCAGAGCCAGAATGAGGTGCTGAGACACATGGACAATGAGGCTGGGCTACGTATACCTGTGGGGTAGGTAGCACTACTCTCCTGGTTTCTTGAAACAGATACTGCTTACTCAGAACTGGAATGTCTGAGACCACTAGGTCAACTCCCTCATTTTACAGATGAGGAGACTGAGGTACAGAGGAGTCAAATGGTGACATCTTAAGTGAGTGTCAGAATTGGGACCACAACTCATGTCTCTTAACTCCTGGCCCAGTGACTTTGATGCCCTTGACTGATGGGCAGCTCTGCAGATGGAAAGGCATTTAAGGCAGGCAGGGAAGAATAGTAGAGCCAGGCAGATGGGATAGAGTGGTGGGGGCAGCTGGTAGGAACTGAAAAGACCATAAAGAGCCAAAATATCCATTCCTGCTGGCCATGCCTCAAGGACAAACATGTCTCCCAAATGTTCCTTAACAGAGGTATAAACTGTCAGCCAGAAAAGCCACACAGTGAATTGACCAAAGGCCATGAAATGTTATTTATGCTTAATGACTAAGCACTCCTATTTATTCAGACTCTTCATCTAGCTCTTTAACCTCGCTCTTTCCTTTGAAGTTACTGGAGACCTTCCCTGCCATTCTCCCTTCTCATTTAGTGTGTGGCTGTCCTTGTAGTCAAGAATGGCTGCAGTTTAGAATCTCTCTGCCTATGTCTCTCAGTCCCAGGATAAAGGAAAATAAAGGAGATGATAAACGTAGGCAATGTGACCTGCCTGATATGTTTTGATAGTCTCAAAAGGGGCTACAGGGAAGAACAATGAGCAAATTCATGAGTCATCATTATATTTGTCCCTCTATTGTGAGGGATGTTGCCTTTACTTCTTTTGTGAAGTGTAATCATTTGTTAGTTTTAGTAAGACATTTCTCTGCCTGTTGATAAGGAAACAAAATCATTTACTGTGCTAGTCTAGAATGTGAGCCTTAAGCTGTGGCCTTTTTTTTGTTTATTTAAATTTAGTTTTAATCTACAATCACAGGCTGAAGGGTTGAAGGGTACCATGGAGGGCTGCCAGCCTCCCCACCCCTTTTTGTGCAGAAAACTACTTTCTAACAGCCCTGGCAGTGGCTCAGATCTCTTCCCTCTGAACACCCACAGGGAGTTGCTTCTACCTCTGTGGATGCACTTACTTCGTTTTGCTTTAAATTACAGTTATTTGAGGACTTGTCTTAAGTCTCAGCTGTGAGCCCCTGAGGGCAGTGGGGTGGGTGGGCAGGAATCCTGTCTCATTCCTCTTTGATCTCCTACAACCCCCAACACAGAGCCTGGCCCACTCTCTATAAATATTTGAATGAGTGACAAGGTGTTAACAGTCTCCAGAGGCAGCCACAGTTGGACATCTCTAATAGCTAGGAAGTTCTTCCTAAAAGTAAGCAGAAATATGCCTCCCTATGCTCCTTGGGAGGGAAGAGAATGTAAACAAGGCGGTAATGACAAAGGACTGGGTGTCCATAGGATGTATCTAGGCATAGGGTAATGCCTTGCCCTTATTGCTTTCTTGCATCTCTCCCATCTGGCCAAAGTGTACGAGGCCTTTCTCCAGAACATGAAAACCCAACAACCTAGACAGATATGGATAGTGGAACGAGGGAAGCAGATTTCAGGATTTGATTCCAGCTCTATCAGACACTGTCAATGCCCCTCCCATATTGCCTCAGCCTACCCTGAGGATCATCTGCAGGGGATTCTCATACAAAATGACTACTGTCTAAATTTCTCTGCTATGGTCACACTCTGACCTTGGGAGTGTGATTGGCCTGTGTGTGGGTCAGGCTGGACATGATGGGGACTTACCCCAGGAGCGACCTTCTACCAATGAGCATGGGACTTAGTGTGTCAATGGCCCAGATTCCTCACCACTTAGTGGGACAGCTCAGAGGTATGTTATCATAGAGTTTCTCAAAAGGTCTCAGGAAGGATTGAACCCCAGTTGCTCACAGCACTAACCCAACTAACTACCATGTTCTTTATTCATTTCCCTCTTTGACTTCCCCCTCTCTTGGGGGACTTCCAGGGAACATGTCCAGTCCAGATAAACTATCTGCCCCAAATCCTTGTCTCAAGGTCTGCTTTAGGAAGAACCCAAACTAAGACAATGACATGAGCAGGAAATCTGGGGGACGGTCAATGTTATTCTTCATGTAGAAGACAAAATTGTTCAAATCAGTGCAGGCCTTCTGGCTTTCTCTCTCTCTCTCTCTCTCTCTCTCTCTCTCTCTCTCTCTCTCTCTCGTCAGTTATTTGAGGACTTGTCTTAAGTCTCAGCTGTGAGCTTCTTTCTCTCTCCCTCCCCCCTTTCCCTTTATTTCTGTGAGTTCTATAAATAGCTTAATTTTTATTAGAATTTGTGTCTTAACTCAGGAAACAGGGGTGATAATGATTCCTAAATATTTGAAGGATAGTTATTTCACATAACAAGAGTCAATAATATTCTAGTTCTATTAAGGAAATGTACTGTGTCACAAAGGTCTCTGGCCAGACTAAAAAAAGAGATGACGCATGGGGCCATTTGACATCAGGATGGATTTGTGCTCAAGTACTTCACTTAACCTTTTACACTTCCACAGAGACCTTTTAAATTAAGAGAGACCCTATTAACCTGGCCCAGGTTTGGGATGGAGTGTTTAGAGGTTGGGGACAGCAAAGATGAATGGAGATCATGAGGGAGATGGGAGAGGGAAATAAAGAACCTTCATTAAACCTACCCAGTATTAATGAACTATACCTGAGCTCATAGAACCCAGAAAGAATGCTGTTACTGAGGAATATTTCTAATCATTTGAGAATTGCAACAAAGAATGAAGGTGTGTGAATAACCTGCCACCCTAGTCCTTCTTTGGGCAGACATTGTGTGAGTTAGAAAAACTCCTTATGGATGCCACAATATTACTTGGTTGTTTTGACACCTCAGATAATTAATAGGAGGTTGCAGTTAAAAATAACTATAATCATTACTGTCTTTTGTTTGTGGGGTCTTTCTTTTGTCTTGTTCCTTCCTAAAGGGGTTTTTGCTGACCTAGTAGGAAACAACACCATGTTCATGAATTTTTAACTGGCAAGTAAAGATGGGAATGAATATAAACAAAACATGTAAACAAAACACAAGATGAAAGAAGAAAGTGGGGCCAAGAGAGCCCCTACCAGTGCCTCTATGGGTATGCACCTTTTGAGGTGAGGTGAAAAAATGTTCCTAAATCAAGCAGTGATATGAAAGGCTTCCACAGACCTTATTATTGGCCAGGAGAAGTGTGTGGCTTCAAATGCTGTCTTTATTTAAACCCTGACTGATGGTCTCAGCTCTTTTGGCAGGAGGAGCGAGGCAGGAGGAAGGGAGAGACATCTTTGCTAAGTGACAGGAAGATGTAGAATTATTGTGCTTCTTTTGTCCTCTTTGGTGAATACTGCTACCCTGTCGTATGTAGATGGCAACAGTGCCCTGGGTGCAGCCCTCTCCCGAGCAAGAGAAATGTCTTTGCTTCCTTCAGCTTATGTCCTATTCTAAGCCAGTGCTTCTAAAGAGTACTCTTGAAAGTTTTGTGCTGTCCCCCTGAAATGGCCTTATAAGATAGTTGTAAAGATTACCTAAGCTAGTTTGTGTAAGGTAACTGCATTAAGGTGCATTAATAGTTGGCACAGCATCTATTCTGTTTCCCTGAAATGAAAGGTCTTGGTTACTGTCCCTGCTATCTGCTGAGATTTTGTCGTAGAGAAAGACTTCTCTTGGGCCCAAAACAAATACTACTAGTATGGCCTGTACCAACCTCTCATACTTTTTATGATGGGTAGCCCAGTTCCTCAAATATGTACCCCCTAAAATGCTCTATGGGCTGGGCGCGGTGGCTCAAACTTATAATCCCAACACTTTGGAAGGCCAAGGTGAGAGGATTGCCTGAGTCCACAGGCTTGAGAACAGCCTGGGCAACTTGGCGAGACCTCATCTCTACAATAAATCAAAAAATTAGCCAGTTGTGGTAGCATGCACCTGTAGTTCTGGCTACTTGGAAGGCTGAGCCCAGGAGATTGACACTGGGATGGCCATGAGCATGCCACTGCACTCCTGCTTGGGCGATGGAGTGAGACTCCAACTCAAAAAAAAAGAAATTCTCTATGGATGTCTTTTCAGCCTGACCCACTGAGCGCTCACTCTCCTTTGCTTCTCAGAACGCCTATGTCAACATCAACCGCATCATGTCCGTGGCTTCCCGCCTCTCTGAGGCTGGCCATTATGCCTCACAGCAAATCAAGCAGATTTCCACCCAACTGGACCAGGAGTGGAAGAGCTTCGCCGCTGCCCTCGATGAACGCAGCACCATCCTTGCCATGTCTGCTGTGTTCCACCAGAAGGCTGAGCAGGTGAGGCCCAGGGACCTGTGGCAGCTGCTGCCAATGGGAAGGTTGGGGGTCAGGGGAGGGCAGGTAGGAGCACACGCACTCTCTCTACAGAGAGCCTCTCCTATCATTTTGAAACACTGTAGACCCTACTGAATCAGTGAAACAGTAACCCATCTTCTACCACTTTCATGCCCCCTGCATACACAGAGAAACATTGGTAACTCTTGGTAGCTTCATTTGTCATCCAAATAAGACACCATGCAGAGCCTATTTACATTCTGCTTAGTAGTTGGTTTTTAGGTGCATATGTGTGTGTGTTGACTGTCCTCTTAGTTTACATTCTTTGAGCATAGACCAAAGGGTGAATGTAAAGTGATCATTGAGTGCTGAGAGCAGGGGGAGACTAATTTTACATGAAGTGTTTGCTATGGATGACAATAATAATGTAACTGGTAGAAACAATAATTACTTCTTGCCATTTACTTACTACATGGCCAACCATTGGCCAGTGACTTTATTCATCCATTTTACAGAAAGGAGCATTGAGGTTCAGAGAGATTTAATAAGATCCCATGATGTGTTGGAGCCTGGCTTGACCCAGCTCATGGAGAGCTGGTTATTAAATTTTTAGGAATTTTGTGAACTGGTTGTTAAAAACAGTCACTACTTAAAACTAAATTATATAAGTTTATCATTAAATATGTTAACAACCGTACTCAAAACTCATCACTTCCTATTTTATTATATTTTATTTTCTGTGTTCTTGGAGTTTATTACTATAGAAATCATCAAATGCTACAGACCAGGTCTTTACTTACTATTTTACTGATTGTCTAGAGTCTTAAGAAAATGAGGGAGAAAATGTTTTAAATAGTAGACTAAACTTAAAAATGTGTCCTATCTGTAGCTGTTACATTGTGAAAAGTACATTCAAATCAAATATTCCTTCCTTCTATATTCAAACAATATTATTCAATTGAGTAAAGAAGTCACATCATTGGTAAACAAGTAAATGTGATATTCTGACAGAAGTCCTAGGTGTTTTTCACTTTTGTTTTACTCCTTAATATGAATGAAAATATCCACCAGCTTTTGTGTCAGAACTATACAAGTTTGTCAGTTGCAGCCATAGATTGTGGATAAACTGAAAGTTGACAAAAGCATCCTGTGAGAATCAACTGGTTATGTGAAATTTACAATAAAGAGCATTTATCCTTTATATCAGCAAAATTTGTAATGCACTTACCTGTGCATATGTAATATATAGTCATATACACATATGCATACACATATTTATATATATATACATACACATTAGTTGTTAAACATTTATCAACATACCACTGCTAAGATCACACAATCTATGGACAGCTGGGGTTTCAAAACAGGTATATGTCTAACATTAAAGCGTGTGGTCTTAACCTCTAATTTTCTTTCTTTACGTCACATTTGGGCAACACAGGTAAAGGAGAGTCAGACACCTGGACATACCTTAAATCTCCCTCTGTTACTCCCTCTAACATGGAAGGCATTATATTACAATCAAAAGAGTCTGGACTTCGATACTAGATATGGATTCTAATGCCAGCCCCACTTCACCATTTTGAACTTCTTTCCTCATCTCTAATGTGGGGCTAATTATAAATCTCACAGAGTTGTTAGAAGGATATAATGTTAGAGATGGAACATGTAAGGTTCCTAGTATGCATACTAAACAGTAGTCATTACTGTTATGGATATTTGTTCAACATACTATCTGGTATCTTTTTATTTCTTCTCCTTGTGTCTATTTCCACCTGTAAATGTCTCAAAGATTGAAATAAATACTTGTGTCACAAGTCAAGCACAGTCCTATACTTTGAGAGAGATCTAGCTATACCTTTTTGGGTTATTGTTGTTAACAGTGATGGTGGTAGTGACTAATAGTGCCTTTTTATTTTTAAGACTGTAACAATATTGATGTCTAATCTCTTATTCTCTCTCCAATCCAGTCACTTGCATACTTTATCAGTTGTATCCTTTATTTGAGGCTTATCCAGATTGGCAAGCTCAATCTCCGAACTGACAATTTTGTGGGATCTGCTGTAGAACCCTTATTGGAGTATTACAGAAAAGTCCCAAGGTTCTTGAAGAGGTTACCTCTCCCAGTCCTACTTCCTGATTGGCAAAAATGTCAACTAAACTGAAACTACAAAGTAGTATTGGTAGAGCAGAGAAACTGCTGAGATGTCAACAAGTACATAAGATATAATTCTGAATGGTACCTGGCACTCTTCCAGAATTGCTAAGAAATCGCCGAACATACAGAATGAAAAATCAACCACAACAGCCATGCTAGGGACTGAAAGCTGACAGTGACATCAAGACTAGAACTCAAGCAGTTGCAGAGGAAAACACTATGCCAGAACTGAGAGTGACTGGAGGAGTTAATGTTTATTTCATGTTTCCTTACTTGGACTGGCTTGGATCAGAAGCAATTTTATTTGTATCTATTTTTTAATGTGATTTTCTCAAGTATTACCAGTCCTTCAGGGACACTCATAAACCAGGTTTCTTTTTAACTAGGTGGGGGAGGGGTGGATGGGGCTGATTCAAGGCTATTTTTTTCTATGTATTTATTTAGGCAGTTCTTTATTGTCCTCATATGGGCTGTTCTTGGCAATGGTTTAAAAACGTATTTAGGCAATTAATTTAAATGTAACTGTGCACTCAGGCGAGGGGAATCATACACAGAACCATTCCAGACCGTTGGGTAAAAAATTATTTGCATTTTAAAGGTACATTTTTCTACCCAATGAATTTGATTGATTTCAGTTAGCTCACCCTTTGTTCATGGAAACCCATAGTCTTCCACAGTTGTTAATTGTAATTTTTTAAATAATTGATGTCTATCAAGATCTGTATCTATAGATCAAATCCCAGGAGCCACTGCCACTGTAGCTCCCCCTAGGCTGCCCTTCCCCCTTCCACTCCTCAGGAGACTGACCCCAAAGTGGGAGTCCTGTTGACAGCCATTTCCATCCCTCATGGGAATGGTCTCTGCAAGTTCCCTGGGGTTTCTGATGGTGCTGTGTCAGGAGGTTTTTGCTCCTGTTCACAAGTCAGTGTGCATACACACTGTAAAGCGCAGGCATGGAACCATCTCATGAGGTTACACGAAGCCCCTGGCCTGTGCCAGTGAGTGTGCTCAGGGCAAGAAGTCCTGTTGTATCTGTGGAATGTGGTGAACTGTTTTCACACCTGTACTTTATAGTTTGTGTAGGTATAATCTGTTGAACATCCAACCAACTCACCTTGCCCCCTATAGTTTTTCAACAGTCATCTTTGTGGAAACTCTCCTTCCTAAACAGGTGACTGGGTCTGATTTCTTACCAGGGGTTAGTGTTTGTAGAATTAAAGAAAAAACGTCACCCTCTACAGTAGTCTCTGAAGGCTTCTGAAAGTTCTGCTCTTTCTTCCCAAGATATCTGACCCTCTCTCTACAACCTGCTCATTTCCTAACCCCACTTTTCCCACACTGACCCACCGGCTTCTCCTTCTAGTTCCTATCAGGAGTGGACGCCTGGTGCAAGATGTGCAGTGAAGGTGGCCTGCCTTCCGAGATGCAGGACCTGGAGCTGGCGATCCACCACCACCAGACCTTGTATGAGCAGGTGACCCAGGCCTACACAGAGGTAAGAGCCAAGCAGGGCAACCAGGGGTCTTAGGCATGGCTGCATATAGGTGGGTGGTGACAATGCTAACCTATATACTGTGAGACAGGCTGGGTGGGGCTAAGGAGAGGCTGTTTTTATCTTTATGGTGACATCTTTAGGAACCTTAATCTATGAACCATGATGTCTCCAGTCAGGACACAGATAAAAATAGGGCCATTAGCAAGCACCACCTGGATGCACACACATATTCATTTCTCTCTTTCTTTCTCTCTGTCTCTCTCTGTCTCATACATGCCAACACACCTGCCTCACCCTGTGTGTGAAGATTAGACTTTCTACTCTTTGGGGAGGGATATAAGGAAACAAAGCTGTGCATCCTTGGAATTTGCTTTCTGGTTGGTGAATGAATGCATACACACTACTCCTGCCACCCATTTGTGAGGCAACTTATCAAAAAATAATAATTTTTTCACTAAAAGATCCAAAGGAAAACACACAGTGTGGAGACAAGTGTTTGTGGGAGTGAGAAGCTACTTTGCATGTGAAGGTAAACCAAAAGGCTCTTCCAAAAGTCAAAAGCAGGGGAAACTACAAACTTAAGGGGAAAAAAAAACTCCTTAAAAGTTCTCTTAAAGCAAAAGGCAAGGGCCATACAAGTTCATCTGCATGAGCATACAGAAGTAAATGGATTTACTAACTGACCTGAGTTTTGAGGTAGCAGGGTTGAAGGGTGGAGAAAGATGGGCTGTTTAAGGAAGCTGGATGAGGCGGAGAGAATGAATTTGCATCCAGCACATGTGTTTCCTCTGGGGCCAGGTCAGTTGCAGGAGTGTTTGTTAAAATGGGTTCCCAGACCACCTGTATCAGACTCACCTGAGCTGCCAGTTAAAAATGTAAATTCCTGGGTTCCATACCAGACTGAATCCAAAATGTCAAGAAGTGAAATCTGAAAGCTACATTTTGATAGCTGTTACCCCAGGTGAGTTTGATGCATATAAAAGTCTAAGAACCAGTGGCTAGGTAAGTTAAAACCCATCATGAATCATAGCTCCTCTATTTACTAGCTGTGTGACCTCAGGCAAGTTACTTAAACACTCTGGACCTTGCTTCTTCTCTGAAATGAAGATGGTAATGCCTACCTCATAGGGTAGCATTAAGGACTATAAAGATAATATATGTAATGCACCTGGCCCAGTGCCTGACAGTAATAAGTACTAAAAAGTGGTAACATTTTATCATTGTAGTAGGCACAGAGGAGGACTTATAACCCAAATCTGATCTCATCAGCTCTGAACCAAATGACCCAACACTTTCTCTCATAAAAGAACTGTGCTTCTGCCCATGGATCAAGAACCTCTAAATCTACTCCCTGTTAAAAATACACAAATAGAGACTACAAATGAGATTAATATTATACTTACATGTTTCACACCTCTGAGGTGTGAGTGTAGTTATACACATTGACATAATATTTCTCCCAATTAATTTATCAGGCCCTAGCATTGTGAGACTTAGATGTGCCCTCCAAGCCCACATCTGAGATCAGTGGGCTGTCCCTACCCCCTACAGTTGGAGAGACTGAGGCAGAGGACTGGAGCTCATGTTGACTTGGAGTTTTAGGACTTGGCCCTCTGTCTCTAACTACCCTGCCATGACATAGCATAGCACCAATGACAGCATTTGCTCAGAATTTCCAGCAGAGAACTCTCCTGGATTTGGCCAGAGGATATTTGTCTTATTCATGGTTCTAGAGGGCATTATCTCTACATTATTTATAAACTACTTCCCCTCCCCGTCCCCGGCAATAAATTGTGGGAGGTGGGGTGGTGGGATTGGGTGGGTGGTGGTGATTTCTTCTCTTGCCCCTGCAACATTCCTCTTAGTCACCTGCCAGCCCTGAGAGCATCTCTGTGGTCCCATGAGCAGGAGTACCAGCTGCCCCTGAATTCCCAGGCCCCCCACCAAGCTACTATTAGGGACGAAGGAGGAGTAGGGGAGGATGCAAGCCTGGTAGGCAGCTCCCCATTTATCATCAGAGGGGTAGAGTTGGAAGGATATCTTCACTACCTTGCTGACAGGAAAAGAAGACCATTTCTTTCTCCAAAAGCTTTCTTTTGGAGAAGACTTCAAACCAAGTTTGATTTAGTTGTTAACCAAGTTAATTTGGGAACTTAAAATTCCCATCAATGTCCCAGTTGTTACTGTTTTAAATGAAAAAGGCACATGTTTTCCCGGGTACTCTGCCAAGCACTGGGGGCCACAGGTATGGATCCAATGATGCTGCTTTCCAGAATTATTTGTGCCCACGACTGTGCCAGGATCCCAATGAGAGGAATGACAGAGAATGTCACCCCGCTGCTGTCAGACTGAGGGCAAGTGTTGGGAGTCCTGGAGCATGGATGATATGTCCATAGTATATGGGTCCCTACCTTACTCTGCATGTTCTAGATCAATGGGGCTATGACTGCTTTTCAGGAGAAAGAAGGGGGTTGTATAGAGGGAGAGAAAAAGATTTTTTTTAAAGTACAAAGATAACAGAAATGACGAGAAAATAAAGAGGATGGGAGGAGAAATGATGATGACCCCGACGATGACGATGACCTTGGTAGCCAACGCTACATTTCAGGCCCCATTCTCAGAACTCCATGTGTTACCTCATTTAGTCCTCACCACAACTTTATGAGGAATGTACCATAATTATCCTTTTTTGCAGACAGAGAAACTGAGGCTCAGAGAGGTTAAGTAACTTGCCTCACACATCTAGAAGTTTGGAGACAAATAGAGGAAGTGGAGGAAGAAAGATCAGGAAAGGATTATGGTGGCAACTTACATCTGGTTTCATTTCTGAAATGAAGTTCTCCTGCCCAACCTAGTCAGGGAGTCAGTTAAAATATTTATCAAGTGCCTACTATGTGCCAGGCAATGGGGAAAAAG
The DNA here is from genome assembly GCA_027257055.1 of Cephalopachus bancanus. NCBI lineage: Eukaryota > Metazoa > Chordata > Mammalia > Primates > Tarsiidae > Cephalopachus > Cephalopachus bancanus. Next base: position 784,422 of record JAPVLO010000022.1, on the reverse strand, counting down.
CAACAAGCAGAGTCCCTGCACTCATGGAGCTAAAATTCAAGAGGGGAGAGAAAGTCTCACAGATAACAGGCCAGAGCTCCAGCAAAGCCCCTGCCCCAGGGCTCTGGGGATCTCTGCCCTCCCTTTCCGCAGGATAGGCATTGTGGGAGCTCTGGCCAGCTAGTATATTCCTTGATTGTCACAGGGCTGGGGAGGTTTGACATTCTCAGGAGGGCTGGGCTCAGTGGCTTAACCTATAATCCCAGCACTTTGGGATGCCAAGGCGAGAGGATTGCCCGAGCCTGTGGGTTCGAGACCAGCCCAGGCAACGTGGCAAGACCTCGTCTCTATAATAAATCAAAAATTAGCTGGGCATGGTAGCGCACACCTGTGGTTCTGGCCACTTGGAAGGCTGAGGCAGAAGGATCATGGGAGCTCAGCAAGTCGACACTGTAGTGGTCGTGAGTGTGCCACTGCACTCCAGCCTGGGTGACAGAGTGAGACTCTAACTCAAAAAAAAAAAATTATCAGGAGGCCTAATCAGGGACCCCCAGGACTACTCTCCCTGCCTCTCTCTGGCTCTGCCTTGGCTCCTCTCCCTTGACTGAACTCCTTTCCTTCCTGCAGGTCAGCCAGGATGGCAAAGCATTGCTGGATGTACTGCAGCGTCCCTTGAGTCCTGGAAATTCTGAGTCCCTCACAGCCACAGCCAACTACTCCAAGGCGGTGCACCAGGTGCTGGATGTGGTGCACGAGGTGCTGCACCACCAGAGACGACTTGAGAGCATCTGGCAGCACCGCAAGGTGCGGCTCCACCAGCGGCTGCAGCTCTGCGTCTTCCAGCAGGACGTGCAGCAGGTAACGGGCTCTGCTCCCCTGCACTGGTCATCTGTCCTGTGAGGCAGGCCAAGCTCGAGTCCCTGATCTAGGTGATCAGGCCTGGGAAAACCCAAGATTATGGAGAGACTATGACAGTTTAGCCCCCAACTACTCCCCCAAGCCCCACCAAAAAAACCCAAAAAAACAAAAAAAATCCACAAAAATGGGATTTGTAAATTTCATGCTTCCTGCCTAAGCTGCTTTATATACCAGACCTTCTTACTGTGTGGTGTTGGAGAGGAAGACTCAGTCTCAGGAAGAGCAATGCCTTGTAGTCATGTGGCACATTTTTCTTTTGGTCAGCTTTACCTTTACTCAGGCAGTGAAGTTGCTGGACAACTCTGGGGGGTTGGGGAGTTATATGAGCACCGTCTGAGGTAGAACCCACATAAAGTGAGCTAATTTCTCCATTGGGGATGTAGATGGCCTGCTAGAGTGGGGATTGGTGGGGTATAAAAACTTTTAGTGGCAAGGTTAGACCTGGGAAACCAGATTTAAAACATGGACTGTTGTTCACTCTACAGTCCATGATTACAGGTTATTTCTGGCTTTATCTGTTTTGTTTTTGTGGGTTTTTTGTAGTATTATAACTAGTCATGGGTTTTTCCTTTACCACAAATAATGAAGAAATGGTTATGTTTCTGACCACAAAAGGATAGCCTTGCCACAAGTGCCCTTTCAGATGAAATAACCCATTCTTTCCCCCCTTGAACTTTCTCTGTTTCTGTCTCATTGGGGTCTCTGGAAGCTTTGCTGGAAGACTGATATACTAGGGCCGGTGGGAGCTGGTTGGGAGCTCAGGATTGAGACTGAGACTGTGTGTAGTAGGCAGGATGAGGCATTTGTGCTCAAACACCTGTTATCTGACTTTTCTGTGGCCACTGTAATTTCAGGATTATACAATTCACTCTCCTTTCACCCTTTTGTGTTATTGATGTGCTATAGTCCAAAAGTATAGTAAAATATGCATGGAAAATTGAGCTCCAACTGTACACGTCTCTGGGGTGTTGGTTCCCTTCACAACTGTTGCTGGAGGGGCCCCTGACACGGGGTGCTTGAGGTAGGCAGGCAGAGTGGAAGGAGAGTGGAACACTCTTATCATTGACTGTGACACCTTCGGGGGGGGAGGGGACGGTCTCCATGCAGTCAATCTTAGGAGTAGGTGGACCTTCAGGCATGCCCCCCTCCCTTCTTGGGCTGTCCTCACTCCCTTGCAGTGGCATCTCCTGACTAGGGCCTTGATTGAGTCATCAGAGGTGACACCTCAGTTCCAGGAGAAATGGGCACTGCTGATATGCTGGCCCCAGCTCTAAAACCCTTGTGGGACCTGCTGGGAGTGGAGAAGCAAGTGAATCAGTTGCCTTTTCCTGCCATCTGGAGCCATCCTGATAAATATATCATCCCTGAGCATAGGAGAGCATGGGAGGCAGCCTGTGATTGAGACAGAGTGAGGTGCCAGCCTCCAAAGGCACAAAGGAAAAGCATTGCTATTTCAGTGACTTCTCCATGATGTACAGCAATGATCTGGGCTGTGAGTTGCAGGGTATCTGTGGCATCCTCTTCACCTTCCTGCTATTTTTACAGCTGTTATCCTAGGATGGGCTCTGAACACTTCAGAGGGCCTGGGAGGAGGGTGTATGGAAGGCCAGAGGGGCTGGGAGGAGGATGTGTAGAAGGCTTCCCCAAGAGGAGAGTGGTTTAACAGACTCAGACTATTAGGGAACTGCTGTCATCAGACTTTTCTGTGGCTACCATGACATCTAAACTAAGGCTAAGAAAAAGTACAATAAAACTATACCTGTGGCTGTTTTACAACATGCTTTAAAATGAGAGCCTTTTGGAATTAAGTCTCTATCAGTTCATCATATCATTAGTACTGTGCAAAAGCAAGCAGAAGATTATGGAGTAGTTGTGATGGAACCGAATTTCCCAGATTGGCTAATTCTATTGTTCTTTTCAGTATATTTGAATATAAATTATGGGAACACAATTTCACTCACCCATTGGCCCACTCACTCACTGTGTATTTGACACTGGGATAGACACAAAGAAAAGTAGAAAAATAAGGACTACTAAACCTGGCAACGGGTCTCAGTTGCTTACCTGACACCCAGACAGCCATTCATGCTTGACAGGTGTCTGAGTTGGGCTTCAGAAGGGTGTTGAACTTATATACTTGAGGGTTGGTGTAAAGAACTGTGTTTTTGGTCCTCTGGACTCCCAGCTATGCATGAGCTTGTCCTAGTTTTCAGGATCACAGTAGACACACATACACAAATATGCTTCCACAGTTTTGCATATGCTTGTATATAATTTTGATAGCACTCATTTGGAATCCAGAGTTGTTTACTTAGTAGCCGACATGGGAAGCTTGTGAGCGAGTATCAGTGGCTGGGGCACACAGAGCGAACATCAGTGGCTAGGGGAGTGTAGTACCATCGGTAAGAGCATGGACTCAAGTCAGGCAGCCTGAGTTTAAGTCCTCTTCTGACAGATCTTGTCTGTGTGACCTTGGGCAAGTTGCCTACTTCTTGGTGCTTCAGTTTCTTCACCTCCAAAATAGCAGTAATATTACCTACCTTATCAGACTGAATGAGATGCGAGCACAGTGCCTGCCTTGCACATAGTATATCCGCAGTTAAGTCACATCCTCTTTGGGTGGTCCTTGGGCGCCCCCTGGTGCCTGTGCTGTTAGGGACTCCCAGCCTAATTCTCCTGTTTCTACAATAGCAACTGCATCATGGGTTAGCTGAGTTTCATTTCATTCCGTGACCAAATCTCAGCGTTGTTAAGGACCCGAAAAAGCATGCAGGCTAACCTACTATACAACTGAGATAATTGAGGCCCAGAGTTGTAAAGTAACCATACAGCTAGTGAATAGTAGTGCCAGGACCAGATACTAGGTCTTCTAACTCCCAGCCCAGGTGTCATACAGAAAAGCCACAACAGAGAGGAGCCAGGGAGATAGAGAATGAGAATGGGAAGAGACCGGGAGCACAGTGTATACTTACACAGAAGGAGAAAGACAGACAATCCCCTAACACACACACACACACAGAGAGAGAGAGAGAGAGAGAGAGAGAGAGAGAGAGAGAGAGAGAGAGAGAGAGAGAATGAGAAGAAGAAGAGACAGAGACAGAGAGGCAAGGGATGCAGAGAAAGAAAGGGAGAAAGAGATTTAAAGACAAAGGACAGAAAAACAGACATAGCTGGGGTGGGACAAGAAAGAGAAGGAGGAAGAGCCAGAAGAGAAAGATGGGGACTCCTGCTAGGGGTGGGAGAGTGAGCCAGCCTCTGCCTGCCTGGCCTCCTTGTCCATTGCCATTTCTGGGGATGACCTTTGCCCAGGTGGGAATACTTTCCCCTTTCAGGGCCCAAATCAGAGTAGAGAGATGTAAATCAAAAATAGATGCCAGTAAAAGTGAGATTCTGCTTAAACACCTGCATCCAGAGCTAGGCTGACCCATCATCTATGTGGCACCTTTCCCTTGGGTCTCAACAGGCATACCCTCAGCTTTCTGTCTCCTGCTGGGATGGGGATGATGGAAATAAGTTTTACGGGTAAAATTGGAATTTGGGTTATTTAGGCTGAAGAAAGGCATGGAGAGGGCACACCTGCCATACTTGCCACACTTGCTCATGGAAAAATTGTCAGCCAGAAAAGCACTCTAGAACAGCATCAGCTGATCTCTACCTTTTTTCTTTTATTATTCCATAACTCCTTTAGCTTCCCTTTTATGTAAAAGGACTAATTCCAAGCCTGGATAGACCTGACTTGTGTTGGAAAGGTCAAAGAGCAAATAGATTCTTGCTCTTTCTAAGAGATGCAAATTCCATTCTATTTTTTTCTTAGCCAGAGCAACTGTTTTCAGAGCTCTCCCCTGCAAGCAGGTCATTTGCCCTGCCTTTTCTTCTTCCTTGCCCTCCATTTTTTTGTTTTTTGGGGTGTGTGTGTGTGTGTGTGTGTGTGTGTGTAAGAATCAATCTATAAAGTGTTTTTGGCACACTTACTGTAAGCAAGGTCTTGTGCTAGAAGTCTGTGGTCTCTGCCCTCGAGATTGAACACATACACCTACTGATATATTAGTAGCATATGGCTGTCTGGGTTCAGGGCCAAAGAAGCAAAACATCAATGAGTGTGTGGAGTCAGAGCAGAGAGAGTCTCCTCTGGTTGGGGTGGGATTTGCGTTGTTCCTTGGAGCACAGGTAGAGGAGATGGGAGTGACATTCTTAGGAAAGGCCAGAAAACAGAGAGTTAAGCTATAGGCAGGGGGCAAGGCTGAGGAAGCTTAACTGGACATTCATTCCTGGCAGCAATAGTGGGAGGTAAGGCTGAGATCTTGGTGGTATGAAAGATAAGGGGTTCCTATATCTTCCCTTAAAAATAATGTCTTGCTTTTTAAGCAGTCTGGTCAAATGAACTAGTGAGGGGCAGTGATGTCAGAATTTATCTGGCTTGGCAGTTTTCCATTCTAAATTAATGAAAATTAATATTAAAGTTGATAGTTCTTATACTACAAATAGATCATTCCCACTTCCATCCATTTTTCAGAAGCCTCATGTGGGGAATTATAGCTTTTACTATGTCAGCTCTTGCTTGCTAAAGAATATCTGAAAGGGATTTGAGAGTAATTCTGTAAAAACTCCAAATAGTCAATCTGTTACTAGTTGTACTGACTACAGCCCCTTAATCATGCTAAATCAGTTTGGTCATTGTATAATCCCATTGTCAGCTTTGTACAATAGAAGATGAGCACTTCAGATTGTGCTCAGAATGATCAGTTATTAAAAAGTGACCAGAATGATGACAAGTCTAGGAACTAATTCTTCCTATAAGGAAAAAGGATTGAAGCATCTAACAAGGAAAGGCTTGGGGCATATTCTGCACCCAGTTAGATCAGGGAACACACACATGGGGGAACCATCTTCAAATTTTGAAAGAGACTGGTTACTTGATGGGTACGTTGGGAAGGGGATTCAAACATCAGGGCAAGGTTGGATTCCAATACTGAGATTTTGTTACTGGAATTAAATGTGTCTATAGAAGTTATGTGGTTCAGAGCTTAGGATCATCATCTTTATAAGTAAATAAGATTGAACATCTAATCCTTTCACTTGCCTTCTTTGATTTAATCTCCCAACACTATGAGAAAGATGATAGTTTGGTCTCCATCTTTCTGAGGAGGAAATTGAGACTTGGAAAGGTTAAGTATACTTGTCTAAGATCACACAGCTAGTAGCAGATCAGGGATTCAATCCTAAGTCCACTTAACAGCAAACTCCATGCTCTTAGCCTTTCTGCTATGCCACATACACTATGCTGGATGATGGAGGGAAGAGAGACAGCTCCTGCCCTTGAAAGGTTTATAATTTAGTGCTCTTGTAGCCCTGATCAAAGTGCCCTGATAGATTACTTGGTTCCAAAGGATGAGACTTGCTTAACATCAGAGAGCTCCTGACAGCTGATTGATCCTTAAACTATTTGTCCAGTAAGATCCACCAAGACAGGCCAGACTCAGTAGCTCAGCCTGTAATCCTAGCATTTTGGGAGGCTGAGGTGAGTGGATTCCTGAGCCTTTGGGTTCAAAACCAGCCCGAGGAACTTGGCGAGACCTCGTCTCTACAATAAATAAAAAATTAGCCGGATGTGGTAGTATGTGCCTGTAGTTCTGGCTACTTGGAAGGCTGAGGTGGAAGGATTGCCGGAGTCCAGTAGGTCGACGCTGGAGTGGCCATTAGCATGCCACTGTACTCCAGCCTGGGCGATGGAGTGAGACTCCAACTCAAGAAGAAAAAAAAAAGATCCACCAAGACAGCCCTACTAAGACCCAAACACCCTTTTCCATATGTCCCCTCATTTTTAAATTGCCCTCTACAGCTAACACAAATTCCCCTAAAACAGATACTACCCATCCTTATTTATTTTCAGACTCATAATTATGTTAACTCAGCATTAGTGATGCCGTTCTTTAGCCATATCTTGAATAACATCCATCAGCCCATGGTCATAATGAGCAGTTTTAAAGTTCTCAATTAAGTTTTTTTGATGGTGATAACCCAAACATCTAAGTACTTTCAAGTAGATAATGAGTGATTCTTTGGGCTGGGTGAATGCCCGGGGTTGCACAGAGTTGAGGCTCAGCTGAGTTGGAGTAGGTGGTAGGGCAGGCGGGGTGAGGGAGTGGAGGACCCTGCATGTCAGGGTTGCTTTTTGATTGAAGTAAAACATGCCCATATGCCTCTCTGGTGTCCCTGATCTTAGAGGGAGCACTCTATCCATGTCTTCATAGTAGGAGGCTAATGTGGAAGACTCTGGGTTGCCGTCCTCGCCATGTGTTTCCTAGACTTGCAGGGCTGGGAAATGAGCTAGAGGCTTTTCCTCTGGCAGGCTCACATCCTTCCTGTCTGGAACCTCATGGACTTCTGGTACCTCTTCTTCTTGGTTCCCTAGTTCCCACACTATACCCTGCTGTTCTCTGCCCTTTCCTGCCTGCCTCTCTTCCCTTCCCCCCATGACCTTCCTTCCCCCTTGGTGTCTACTTTTGTATTTACTTTGATTTTATGAATGCATACTCTGTTCTGACTGAAGAGCAGTCCTTCCATGGTGAGCACTTTCCAAGGAAGGACTCAGGTACCTCCATCTGGCAGGAGATGGATGCTGGTGGGCCCTGAGGACTCAGTGAGAAGAAGAAGTCTCTTGCCAGGAGTTACTGAGTTTCAGTGTTTTTGTGATCCACAGCAATTTTTTAAAACATCTTTAATGTCTTCAATTCCTTTTTTATTATTATGTTAACAAGTGACAAAACAGTCACCAACCAGGATCACCTTTTTCTGATAATCCCTATCCTTATGACGTCCTTGATGTCAACACATTAATTCTGGAGCCTTGAGTACCAGGATAAAGGATTCATACGTGATCGCTAATGGGGAGCTATTAAGGATTTTGTGTAGGGGAGACATGCAGTCAGAGTGAAGTTTGAATAATCTGGTGTCAGTGCGCAGACTGGGTTGGGATGGCAAGAGACTGGGAGCCACAGTCATGCTGGATGACCATAGATCATAAACTAGGGTGATAGAACAAGTGTAGATTTGAGAGCATCTGTGGAAAAAAATCACTAAAACTGTCCATTTGTTACAAAAAGCAAGAGATGTCATATGTGAATATGTAACAGTATTTCTCAAAATGTGGTCCTTGGATCCTTGCGTTACAATCATCTGGACAGAGTGGAGGGCTTTAAAAACAGATCATCAGGCCCTGTTCCACACTTTTTGGTTCAGAATCTGCAGATGAGGTGGTGCCTATGTCTTAAAAAGAGCTTTAGGTGATTCTTAAGCATTCTAAGTTTCAAAACCTCTGACAAGAGTTTAAAGCCTAAGTGATGAAAAGTACAGTGACTCTGTAAACAGCCATCAAGGCACTAGACTAAGGGTATTCTCTCAGGGAGGTGCCAGGTCCCCAACCTCAGTTCTTTTGGGAAGGGACAGGTGTGAACTAGCTGGAACTAAAGGGCCCCAGGGTTGGGGCAGCCAAGACTCAGTCTCTTGGACTCTCAACCAGCTTATACCCAGCATCAGGTCTGTCTGGGTTCAGGACTGCAGCACTCAGGGAAGGAGAGTCTATATACCTGCTAATGAGTTTCAGCTGAGCCCTCTCAGAAACATGATGACCTCTCTCATCATAACAAGACATTTATTTTGATCATACTTGTTCCAAAGAGAGGACAGAAAATGAGTCACTGGTAATTGGGTCTTTTAGGTGGCACCTGCGTGCTCTCCAGCCACAGCCCAATGGGGAGCTGAGTGGAACTGGCCATGTACCAGCCATTCCCCTTCAGAACCAATGCTCCATGTACTGTGTGAGAGGCAAAAATAATGATGCGATGGACTCTCCTGAGTCCTCTTACACGTTGTACGTACTTGAGCTTTTAACAGAACAAAATGTCTTGCAGATGCCTTATGTAAAGTCTCCTTCATTCACCTACAAAAAATGGGTGAGGGTGGGGAACTGGGACTGGGAGGGAAGAGAGAGGAGGGAGGAGTTCTTCCATTTACTTAAAACATCAAGCATCTTGCTTGTTTCACGCCATAGATCAAGTTATGATACGAAGTGAATAACTCATCTCAAATAAGATAACTTATCAGAGAGAGCCACATGAGGATCTGAGAGTTGGGATTCCAATTCCACTTGTTTGCAGAATGTTTCCGTTTTCTTCCATGGTTTTGCCTTTAACCACACAGGAAGTTTTCACATCCGGTTTGTTAAGCTCACCCACCCATTCAATAAATACTCTCTGAGGACAGTGAACCAAACAAAACCCTCGGCCACATGGGACTTTCTTTCAGGGGTTGGGGGTAGAGATAAAACAACACCAAACCAAATGACCCTGTACTATGTCATATATAGCTGGTGATGTATGAACAGAGAGCTGAATGAATTAGAACAGGTTTAAGAAGAGGTTCCTAGTACATGGACCTACAAAATCCTTAAGACTGGAATGATCTTCCATGAACTCAGCTGCATTCTCAGCCACTATTCAATTATTGTTAACAGTTCTCTTCAAGAGGACTTTTTCCCTTCTCCTTTGCAGCTGGAAAAGACTGTCTCCTGCCCTGAAAGGCATTCCGTCTTGATTGCATGCTGGTTATAATAAATACAATTAGATGAGGAAGAAAGGGGGTGATTAGGGAATTATGCATAATGATTGTTAGATTGGCTCCCAAATCTGGTTCAGGATGCAGATGTCTCCTTTGGAAAAAACTGTTCTGGGAAAGGACTAATTTCTGGTTGAAAAACCAGGGTAGGAGAAAAGAAGAGCTTTACAAGTTGTTAAAAGACAGTCGGCATGTTGTCACAGTGAGGAGTCTGGGCTTACCTGCACTCTTGTTCCCACTGACAGGGCAAAATCAGACCTCTTCCTGAATGGGGTAATATAGCTTCTCTCAAGATGAGCAGAGCAGGAGCCTTGGTCACTTATGCACTTGGCAATTCATAGCTGTAAATAGTTATTATGAATCTTCAAAGTGTGAGGTGCAGGCAAAGATGCTGTGTGGTGGTGGAGAGGGAAAGGCAGGGTACAAATGGCAAAAACCCACACTCCTTTCCATCCTCTAGGAACTAACTACCAGACAAGCGGGGCAATGGAGAGGGTAGTGATACACAAAGAGGGAAATCTGAGTGCAAACTGTAAGAAAGAATTGCAATGGGAGTATGAAGTGGGAGACAGTCACCCCAAAGTCCTGTGTTGGAGGGATCAGTTTGAATTTAGATCAGTTAAAAGTATATTAAGCAACCACTCTGTGTCAAGGACCATGCTGTCTACTGGGATTACAAGGAGGTTGGGGTCTAGTGGGAGAGACAGGCCTATGGGCAATAATTGTGGTTTGAACAGAATCAGAGAAGAGGAACATCCACCCTAGCCTAGATGGGTCATTACAGAGTACAGAGCTTTTCATAGCCAATTATGTCCTTAAAGGATGAGGAGGAGATAGCCTGGGAAATGAGCACCAGGCCAGGGAGTGGGGTGGGAGAGGATATGGACAGTTCAGGTGAAAGAAAAATTAGTGAGAGCAAAACTCAGGAGATGAGAAGCCACTTTTAGGGTGTTGAGGGGTGAGGCAGAAACTTACTGGAGATAGTGTTGAGAGGTTGTTGGGCTATCCACAGAGTACTTTGTATGTCAGGTTAAGAGGCTGCTGAAAAACTGTACCCCAGTGAAAAGCCCTTTCAAGAATGCAAGGATTACTTCCATTGTTTTTAAGTGATATGTTATCCCTAGTGTTTTTTATTATTATTATTAAGATCAAGCTAGGCAGTAGTGGAATACTGCTGGAGTGAGGGAGGACACAACAGCAGTAAGGGTACCTGATCTCAAACCAGGCAAAGTGGGGGCCAAGGGGAGCCCAAACTTTACCTGTACAATGACCATTTATATACCTAATCCTGAGTTGTACCCCACATCTTAAAAAAAAATCCAGCTAAATTAACCATTTATAATTTATTTTAAACCTTAGTATAAAAATCACTTCTTTGAAACTAAAGATACATTTTGTCAGACTCTGATAGACAGCTATCATTGAGTGTTACTTCCCACTCAAGTTCAGTGGAACCAATCACTGTCATTTATGAAAACCAGAGTTTGAGTACAGAAAGAGAAAGAAATTTTAAGAAAAAACTGTCTCTCTATGCTACCCTGCATAACTCATTTGCTTCTATACCCATGACTAGTTTCACCTTCCACCCAGTTATTCAAGCCATGCCCCTGGCAGTCAGCCTGCCACTTGCTTCCCCATCACCCCACAGCCAATTACCGAGTCATGGCATTCCTTTCCCCTAACTTGTCTCTCCATGAGCACTATCTGAGTCTTACTGACCTTGCCTGAGCCTCTTGTCAGAATTTCTGCCTCTTGTTTTCCCAACTCTACTCTTGCCTTCCCCAGTTGATCCTCCACAATGCAGTCGGAGCAATATATATATATTTCTGAGTTGGAGTCTCACTCTGTCGCCCAGACTGGAGTGCAGTGGCCGCTCCAGCCACCGCAGCCTCAACCTGCTGGGCTCCAGCGATCCTTCCGCCTCAGCCTTCCAAGTAGCCGGTATTACAGGCATGTGCTACCACGCCCGGCTGATTTTTTGATTTATTGTAGAAATAAGGTCTCGCTGCCCAGGCGAATCTCGAACCCACATGCTCAGGCAATTCACTCACCTCAGCCTCCCAAAGGCGCGGGATTACAGGCTGAGCCACCGAGCCCGGCTGAAGCAATATTTTTTAACGGAGAATCTGACGGTGTCTTTCTCCTCCTTGCAACCTTCAGTACTAGGGATGATTACTGGATCTCCCATTCAGCACAGCAGGGCTCACCACAACCTGGATTGTGCCTTCTCTGGGCCCATTTCCTCCATACCTCCTACTCTAGCCATGCTGGTGTTTTCGATTACTAACTTGGTTAAGTCCTACTTTCTCTCTCAGATCTCAGCTAAACCTCACTTCTTCAGAGACATCTTCCCTAACTCCCCAGCGAGGATGCATCTGACTGTTGGCATGCTTCACCTTTGCAGGTCATGATGAACTGTGTGATTTAGTGTCAAGTGTTCATTACCCATGTAGACTGAGTTATTGGAGTTGGACCAAGCCTGCTTTGCTGCTGCAGCCCTGCCCCCAGGGCTGCTGTAGTACCTGGCACTAGGGCACAATTTAAGACAGATATCTGAATATGTGAATATTCATATACCATGCATGCTTCTCTGCTTCCTGAGGACCCCTCAGACAAAAATAAAAGGATAAAAGCTCTAATCTTGGAAATGCTTAAATACCAATTCAAAGCCATCAACACATGCAAATAACTATCGTCCTGTACTGTTGTGACTATGATTGGGAATTAAACATTTTAAATATACTTTGTAGATGAGAGAAATTGAACAAGGAAAAGATTATAATTAGTGCTTGTAGGATCCAGGGTTTGGCTACAAAGTCAGTTTTTCCTTCAGTCAGAAATGTACAGATTCTGGGGCCTGCCCTTACTAGAAACTGACAGATACCCAGAATTCCAAGGCCTCACATAAATTTGTGGTGTGTGATGTAATTGTCGGGCACTGCTGGTGTCTACTCAGAAGCACATTTCTGTGCTGTGCAGAATCTCTGGGAAGCTGGATTGTAGTCCCAGGGTTGAAGGACATGGAATCAGGGTCAAGAGAGCATATAAGCCAGATGCCATGGTTAATGTCTGTAATCCCAACACTTTGGGAGGCCGAGGTGGGAGGTTTGCTTGAGCTTAGGAGCTCAAGACCAGCCTAGGCAACAAAGCAAGATCTCATTCCTACAGAAAATTAGTTAGGTGTGGTGGCACGTGTCTGTAGTCCCAACTACACTCAGGAAGCTGAGGTGGAAGTATTACCTGAGCCCAGGAGGTTAAGGTTGTGGTGAGCCATGATCCCACCACTGCACTCCAGCATGGGTGACAGACTGAGACCCCAGCTCAAAAAGAGAGAGAAAGAGAGAGAGAGAGAGCACATATGGTCCAAAAGTATGCATCTCTAACAATGGCTCTAATGGCCTGTCTGAAGTTAAATAGTCAGAAATCAGAAATCAGCATCTTAAATAATACCTCATGTGTGTGTGTGTGTGTGTGTGTGTGTGTGTGTGTGTGTGTGTGTGTGTGTGTGTATGTATATATATATATTTTTTTGAGTTGAAGTCTCACTGTTACCCAGGCTGGAGTACAGTGGCATACTCATGGACACCCCTGAGTTAATCTGCTGGGCTCTGATGATCCTTCCACCTCAGCCTTCCAAGTAGCCAGAACTACAGGCATGCGCTACCATGCCTGGATAATTTTTTGATTTATTGTAGAGACGAGATCTCACCAAGTTGCTGGGCTGATCTCAAACCCATGGGCTTAGGCAATCCACTCACCTTGGCCTCCCAAAATGCTAGGATTACAGACTGAGCCACTGAGCCTGGCCAATGCCTCATATATTGCTTATGTTTATTTATCTTTGAGTACCTTTGTGGTCTTTATGTGTTACAAAAATACTTTTGTTCACTTTCTAAATCATGTGCTTTTTTATTTGTTATACTGATTTCTGCATAGTTCCTGAACCCTCATCAAGACTGCACATTTTCCCCATAGCTTCAATTCTAATGGCAGAAGTTGGACTAAATTGTGGCAATATAACATCAAAGAGCAATTAAAGTTAAGTTATAACTAAGAGCCTCTCAAATTTGAAATAAATAGGTTTTTAAGTGATGCAGACGTAACTAATTAAGGAAACTAAGTATCACTGGCTGAAAATGAATTGACATTTTAAACACAGCAAAATAACTTAAAAGGAAACAAACTGCTTATTTTAAAAAGTTTAAAAATTGTGAAATCATTCCTGAAGAGTACAAACACTAACCGTGTGCGAACTACTGGATGAAAAATATTCCTCTTCAACCAATTCACTTTACTTTAGAATAACAGCAACAATAAAAAATAGAATAATCAATTTTCTTAAAGCTGGAGACTAAAAAAGTTAAATAAAATGTTGCCAGACAGGCAGACACACTTAATTGCTCAAAATTAAATTTTTTAAAATTGTAATCTGAAAAATCTGTTATAAATTTCAAACATTGACAAAAGACTATGGGCAGTTCTTTTATATATATAAAAAAAGTATCCCCAAATAAAACTTTTAAAACTTCACTATACCTGGTACACAATATATGGGAAACATTGTGACTAGAAATATTTATCTTTGATCTTGCATGTTGAAGCTTACAACTCCCATTATGAAGCAGAGTAAACAGAAGTGTGGGCTCTAATTGTAGCAAGCCAAGTAAAAATATACTCTCCTGATTTTTGTGGTTGAAATTTTACCATAAGTAATTCTAGAGAAATAAAGCCTCTTCTAAGAAAGGGTTATTTTTCAATGCCACCTTTCAGTGTTTATAAAAGGTATGAATTCAGTACTACCAAAATTTCTTTTTAGGGATATGCCTCCAGGAAAAAAATATATATATATAATATACATATATGTATGTAAAATGGGTGTTAAAAGCTTTGGTCCTCCCTGCATTTCAAGATTTTACTAAGGGGTTTTATGTATATATGCACACACACATATATATGTTTAAAACATCCATGCCTAATGTATAGATAATCATTTTTTAAAACAATTTTTTTCTTTATTGTAATGAACAATTACTTGACCTTCTGTCTTCATCAAGTGGGTGTTTGTTAAATCTAATTTTTATATTCATATGATACCATCACTAAAGACATTGAAGACTTCTATACTTTGCACATTCCAAGCATTAATATATTCCAAGGCCTGGCACGGTGGCTCTTGCCTGTAATCCCAGCACTTTGGGAGGCGGAGATGAGAGGATTGCCTCAGGGGCTCGAGATCTGCCTGAGCAACATGGTGAGACCTTGTCTCTACAGTAAATCAAAAAATTAGCTGCGCATGGTGGAGCATACCTGTGGTTCCAGTTACTCAGGAGGCTGAGGTAGAAGGATCACCTGCCCAGCATGTTGAGGCTGCGTTGGCCATGAGTGTGTCACTGCATTCCAGCCTGGGTGACAGAGTGAGACTCCAACTCAAAACAAAGCAAAACATATATATATATATATATCTCCCAAGTGTCTCAGGAAGTGAAACCAAAGAGTAGAGTCCGTAGAGCCAAAACTCCCATGCCTAAAGTCTGTGGAATGATCTGGTCTACCTCTGCTTGCCACAGAGCAATCTGTGTAAGAAACAGGAATGAGCCAGGTGAGATAGCACATACCTGTAATCCCAGCACTTTGGGAGACCAAGGCAGGTGAATTGCTTGAGCCCAGGAGTTTGAGAGCAGCTTAGGCAATATAGAGAGACATTGCTCATCTCTATAAAAATTTTTAAAAATTAGCTGGGTGTGGTGGCATGCCCCTGTAGTCCCAGTTACTTGGGAGGCTGAGGAGAAGGATCACCTGAGCCCAGCCAGGAGTTTGAGGCTGCAATAGCTGTGATCATGCCACTGCACTCCAGCCTGGGCAACAGAATGAGACTCTGACTCAAAAACACAGCAAAACAAGCAAACAACATCAAAACCAGGAATGAATTAAAGCATTCTTTTAAGCAGACCCAGTTCATTTAAATCATTTTCTAGAAGGTCCTCCTAAAATCTGGAAAGGCTAGTACATAATCCATCAAGTATTTAGTTAATGGTTAGTGTAGCAGAATTGGAGTGGGCTCAGTTGAGTCTTGGCAGGATCTCTAACAGGTGTGTCTATACTATCATTCTGATTTAATTGTGGCCACCTGATTGACTGAATGCCAACTCTTCAGGATCAGAAGATAAACTACCTCCCTTGATCCTGGCATGCACACATCTTTGTTAGGCCATCTGTGAGAATGCACAATGGGTGTTAAAGGCTTTGGTCCTCCCTGCATTTCAAGGCTTTTACTAAGGAATTTCCAGCCTACCTCTCAAGTACCCCTCAGGAAAACTTATTTTCTCCCCTTCTCAGCATCCCCTCTTACCCCTCTACTGCCCCAGCCTCCTCTGTTCCAACTTCTCTAAACATCAAGCAAAATGTCTCAAGGCCAAATCACTAGATCTTCAACCTGGAAGAACATGGAGTCTCCACTGCTTCCCAAGAAAATCACAGATACTAAATCCTTAGGATGCAAAGACCTTAATTTATTTGGTTGGTTTGTGTTGCTTGGAGGAAAAAGGTGGAAAGAAGCCAGAGGGGGCCGTTGACCTGGTAACTAGCAATCTTGAGCATCCATCTGGGAACTGACTACTCTGGACTTTGCTTGTAGGAAGGGAGTCCCTTGTCATAATGAAGCAGGATCGTTAGGATTGTTTGCCAGTACTGTGGATGGTTTTATGGCAGAGTAAGGGATGAGGGCCAAGGTATTGCCCAAACTGCCACTACCTAATTTCCTGCCATGTGTCTGACTTTATGTGGTTGGGTAGAGGGGGTAATGCAGTGCCTGATGGTCTGTGTAACTTGTTTAAAATAATGGAGGTTAATTAAAATAATTAAGGTTAAGAGAACTGAACAAGTAATGGAAAGATATTCTGGAAATCAAAGAGGATGAGTTGAATTGAGTTATAGAAAGAATTATTATATTACCAATGACGGTAATATAAAAATCCACGGTAGTAGATTGACATTTCCACCTGGACTGCTGAACATGTCATATGTCTTGCTTTCTGCCAAGAAGTCATTTTTTTTTTTTTTTTGTCTTCCTTCTTTGACCAGGTGTTAGACTGGATTGAAAACCATGGTGAGGCCTTTCTCAGCAAACACACTGGGGTTGGGAAGTCCCTACATCGAGCCCGGGCCCTGCAGAAGAGGCATGATGACTTTGAAGAGGTGGCTCAGGTGAGATACTACATGTATGGGTATGGTGTGTGTGTGTGTGTGTGTGTGTGTGTGTGTGTGTGTGTTGTGTGTGTGTGTGTGTGTGTTGTGTGAGGGAGACCAGGGCCATGGCTTTGGTGTTTGATAGGACATACAAGGTTGATAGCCTGGGCTGCTGGGCTGCCTTCCTGCCTGATACAAGGAGACTGTGTCTTCTCTTGGATCACTAGGTAAGTGGTAAGCAGACCTCCAAGTTTATGATCTTCAAAGAAAACTCTTCCTGCCAGTGTGATCTAAAAATGCCTTGTCCACAAGGTGGTGCTGGCGGAAGAGAATGACATTACTGGATTCATCATCACACCAGGGCTACTGCTTACGATTGTCACTGCCAGTGAGTGGGAGCTGAAGATCAGCTCCAGTTCTGCTTGCAAAGCTGTATACTTTCCAGGATGTGGAGAAAGAGATAGTACCTATTCAACAGCCATACACCCACAGGGCTGAGTCCAGGGAATGTGCCTTGGTGTCATTTGCACAATATATTTAGTCTGCCATTTCCACATATTCATTTTTTTAGCTGAGCTGTACACCTGATCCAAAAAGGGCAACATTTTCTAATTTGCACAAAGAAGCTATATAGGAAGTCCTGACCATTTATCTAAAGGTATAATCATCTAAAAGTGTTTCTGCAGTAGCAAATATCTGTCTGGGGATGGGAAAACAGCTCTTATCAACAGGGTGCCTGAATGAAACATAATTGTACACCTAACCCTTAACTGTACCCCACAAAACCATAATAAAAAATATTGATTAATTTTAAAAAAAACGTGTTTTATAAATATTTCCTAAATAAATGAATGTTCTTTCTGAAAAAAATAAATAAATAAAAGTGTTTCTGTTCAGATTTTCTGTTCAAAAAATTTATCCTGTTATTTTTTCTATTGGGGAGTTTTCCAAATGGGTCCTAAAAACCTTCATCTTCCAGATGAAATGCTACTGCTCAGTTATTTTGTCAGGTGTGCTCAGTTGCAGTGTAAAATGAAACTGAAGAATAAGGCAGGGGAGGATGTCCACATGGGACACAGGGGTGAGTACTGCTGAAGTAGTCAGGATAACAAAGCAAGGTTTTGCCACATCACAGCTTTAGCCAGGGCTGGCTCCAATCCCACCATGCAGGCAGCCCTCGATGTGAGTGCCACTCTGGGCATTGTGCAGCACCCCAGCTCCCACCTAGGGAGGCTCCCAGTCCCAGGACGTGGAGAAAGAGATGGTACCTATTCGTGTGCTGTGGGTGCAAAAAGAGAGGACCTGTCGACAACCAACCGAGAACAGGAAGGTCGTGGAGCATTATTGCATCACTAGTGGAACTGCAAGTGTATGCTGAAAAGTGAGAGACTTCATAGGACCCAGGTAAACCTTGTTGCCGTAATGTCATTCTCTTCCGCCAGCACCACCTTGTGGACAAGGCATTTTTAGATCACACTGGCAGAAAGATTTTTCTCTGAACCCAGAGAATGTGGGTAGATTGGACACAACCTGTGAAATAAAGAAAACCTCATATGGAACCCTTGTGCACTGTTCATGGGCATGTAAAATGATGCAGCCACTTTGGAAAACAGTATGGAGAGTCCTCAAAAAATTAAAAATAGAATTATCATAAGTTCCAGCAATTACATTTTAAGGTATATTCCCAAAAGAATTGAAAGTAGGGACGTAAACAGATAATTATACACCCATGTTCCTAATAGTCAAAAGATGGAAGCAACCCCAATGTCTATTGACGAATGCATGGATAAACAAAATGTGTTATAGTCATTCAATGAAATATGATTCAACCTTAAAAAGGAAAGGAATTCTAGCATGCTGTAGAAGACATTATGTTAAGTGAAATAAGCCAGTCACAAAGGGAAAAGTATTGTATGATTCTACGTATACCTAGAGTAGCCAGATTCATAGAGACAAAAGTAGAATGGTGGTTGTCCAGGACTGAGGGAAGGAAGGAATAAGTGTTGTTGTTTAATGGGTCCAGAGTTTCCGTTTTGCAAGATGGAGAGTTCTGTAAATGGATGGTGTTGATGGTTGCACAACACTGTGAATTTATTAAATTATACTTAAAAATAGTTAAATCATAAGTTTTAGGTTGTGTACCTTGTGTATATTTTACCACAATAAAAAAGAAAACCTCAGCCAGGCACGGTGGATCATGCCTGTAATCCCAGTACTCTGGGAGGCAGAGGCAAGAGGATTACCTGAACGCAGTGGATGGGACCATCCTGGGTAACTTGGTGAGATCTCGTCTCTACAATAAATCAAAATAATTAGCCAGGCATGGTGGTACACGTCTGAGTTCCAGCTACTTGGAAGGCTGAGGCAGAAGGATCACCTGAGCCCAGCAGGCCCAGGCTGTGGAAGCCATGAGTGTGCCACTGCACTCCAGCAACAGAGTGAGACTCCAACTCTAAAAGTAAAAAAAAAAAAAAAAAAGGAGAGAGAGAAAGCCTCATAGCTACATGAGGACCTTCTGCAGAATGAACTGCCAGCATATATATGTACCATATGTTATATTTGCCAACGTAATATAGACACAGATCCCAATATGCCTTTTAGTGGACAAGATGTGGCATGGATCCAAAATATCCAGATGGCATACATTCTGGGTGCCTCTCCAGTCTGTTAGAGGGTAAAGGAAGAGAGAGGGCCACATGCATCCCCTGACTGCTGAGAGTGGGCCTACAGTACCTGGCATGGTCTGTTGAAGTAGAGATATCCCATAGTTTTGGTACTAACGCCTCAGGGCTATCCTGTGGCTCAGCCCCTACTCACTTAGAAAGGACATCCCCAAAACCACCCAGAGCACTGACCCACTCAACCCTCCTTGCTGTCTGCCTGATATAGCCTCAAGGCAATGCCAACCTTGGTTATAAGCCCATGTTTTGGTTATAGGTTACAACAGAGTGTTTTGTGTGTTGTTACAACCAAGCAAATCTCATGGCCACCCCAATTTCATTTCTCTGAACTGTTCCTCCACCTTCTCTGACGCCTGATCTTCCTTGCACATGGGACAATGCCTTTCCATCAGCAGCAGAGAGACATTCACTTAAATTCATACTGAAGAAGAGATGGATACATTTTTGAGAGCTTAAGATTTGTTTACATATTTTGTCTCACACCTACCCTGAATGATAAATAATGTTAGCTTTATTTTATGGAAGATAACACTGAAGTTCAGAAACTTCTTCTTTAATGTCCCAAGTCATCCAGTTTGTCAGGGGCTCTGTTAGGATTCAAACCCAGGTCTGTCAGATTCCAGTGTCATGTTCTTATCCTTATTGCTGAGGTATATAAACCAGGCATAAAATTCATTTCTGAGTGCCTCTTTGCTCATGGAAAGTGTAGGACAAAGACCAAAAGTGGAGGAGTCAGAGATGCTGCTAAAGCCATCCTGTTTGGGGTCCACTATAGCTTTCTCTTGCCCTGCCAATAGTAATCCACAGACAGAGCCCACAACTCCCTGACTCTGCTTTCTGTTAAGACTGTATCTTTTTAAGAGAGAGGAGAGAGTTCTAACGTCCAAAAGACTCATGCTTTTAGGAGGAGTATTTGCTTTGGAAAGGAGAACGGCAGATATGGACTACACAGGGAGTACTTCAGGTAACGGTCATGAAGCACTCATTGCCCTGTAACTAGGCCTCTAGTGATAGGTCTTGTGGTCTGGAAATTAATCCTACCTTGTTCTCTTGTCCCCACTCTAGGGAAGGGAGTGAGCAGTGGAGCTGCCCAGCATCCTGGAATTGTTAGCCCACATAGAAAAGCCAACTCTGTTCACTGTGAAGGCAGGTTGACTCTCAGTAGCAGCCCTCCTGAGACCTGCTTTATTTTGTGCAATGTGATCACCACATTCAGGTGAAGAGAACAGGGTGATCTGGGCAGGAAAGGGCTCCTCTTTCTCTCTTGCTTCTAGAGGCTTTCAATTAGGTGAGGGCCATTGTATTGATTTTAAAAAGGAATCAAAAAATTCTTAAGTTAGAAAAACAATGACAGAAAGCCAAAACATGGAAACTCTTGTTCTTTGCTGTTTATGAGATGTGGTCAGGCAGGGTGCCACACATGTTGCAGAGTAGGAGACTGGGGGTTCACTTAAAAGCAGTACTCTAGAGGGTTATGATTCAGTGAGGGAACCTCTTTCAACCTTATCATTTCATGATTCTTTGACCTGAGGGTGATATGAGAAGAGAATTTTGAACACCCATTCTCTGTATTGAGGTTCACAAAATTGTCTTGAATCAAAGCAGAAAGAGGTTATAGCTGTCATCTATTATAGCTCCTGGAAATTTGCCCTTGTACAGGAAGAGAAGGCCCTCAATCTGAGAAAATGACTGCCCACAGGGAGAGGTTGAAGCACTGTAAAGCCCGTGAATAAATATGTCTCCACGCTTGGAATAGTGGGGAGTGCCTGTGAATCTCACCCTTAGTTGCTCTTTGGGGTATAGACGTTTAAGGCAGCTGTTAACATAGACATAAATGATGTCTGTGAAAAATTGATGAAACAATCCATCATCTGTCATTAAAGTTTAACTTAAGTTATTTTATGTTTAGTAGCTCTTGAACAAATTTTAAACACATTCTCCAAATATCATCTGAAGGAGATGAATTAAGTAGTTGAGTCGTCAGTTCATCCTGCAGATGGCACTCTTTGAATAGCCAGTGTAGAAGCTGAGCGACTGGGGAAAGGCACTGCAGTCACCACAGCCTCCCTAGGGAGCCACGCGACATTCAGGGTGGGGGTTCAGGGCAGGAATACACCAGAGGGTCTGTGTCTATAGGTCTTTCTAGTCCTAGCTACTAAGGTTGTACATAGTCAAATCAAAGACCTGGGCACTAGCAGGAGCCCCTTCTGGTACTTAGGTCAAATACCTGACTCAGGATGCCTATTATCTCACCAAATGGCTCAGGCCATAGGGTAGAACAGGTTTTAAGAGACATTTATTTTTTTGTGGCACATTAGGTATCATCAGGAGTGTAAACAAAAATAAAATGAAGTTGCTGCCCATAATAGAATAGCTGTCAGGGGATAGATGTGTCCATATCTGCCCAGGTGGCAAAATAGACTATAGTACTGTTATATTGTCCTGAAATACTTGCTATTACTTGATAGGAGAGTACTCAAGAGCCTGTGGTTTAGATAGCAGCTGTGCCTGCTGTGTTAGTGGTCTGCTTTATGGTCTCATTATCTGAAATGCCAGATTTTCTGTAAGCGAATTTAGTCAAAAATTAGCAAGTGTTTTCATTCAAATATATATTATTTAAAGTCTCAAAGCATCAAATCACATTTAAGCAGCTAAGCATATTAAGTAGCATTAGTGTAAAATTTTTGAAACAACAGACAATTTAAAGAAAGACTTAAAGAAATAGAAAAACATAGGTACAATAAAGTACTTCATTCAATAATCTCTGGTTAATTGTTTTCCTATCTGGTCCCCCCCCCCTTTTTTTCTTCTCAAACTTGACTAGAATTCACTTTTTAAAAAATTATTCTGAGTCTTGGGGTCAAAATAGGTGAAAATAGAGAGAAGGCATTTTAGTGGACCCATCAGTGATGTTGCCTACCAAAGATACTCATAGTACTATTAGCAAACCTACTGCAGCACTAAGGACAAATAGAACAGGAAAACCCATAGAGGTGGAAAATCTGTACCCCCAGAGTTGGACAATAACGGTCATCAGTTTCTACATCCCGTCAAGTCTCTGTGTTGGGACTGTGAAAAATTGAAGAGATCCATAGTTTCTGTCCCGAGGAAATCAAAATCAAGTGAAAAACATGTATCATACACACTCCAACCCATAGTAAGAAAGGAGACATAACCTTTGCTCATTTAGGATTTTCAGGAAGCATTTCTAGCAAAAGCTGGTACATTTGGCAATCCAATAAATATGCAGTGATGCAGTGACCTTCAGGGTAAGTTCCATCTTTCTCTTCTTGCCGGAAATGATGACCAATTATAGCAGCTGCAAATGCAAGCAGAAGGAAAAGGTGGGAGAGCTTAAATAGATGCTTTTTCACACTCTAGCTTCTTAGTAGGATGAAAGATTCTTAGGCAGATGAAAAAATAGTTAGGAAAAAAGCCAGGAAAATGCAGAGAAATTAATGTTATGAAGTGTGCAAGTGGAAGAATATGAAACAGCAGAGGAATAAAGAACACTCTTATCCTTTGGATCCTGCATGACACTTATCCCATTGGGTAAATTAAGAACCTTTTCTCCATGGAGCACTAGGAGAAGTAGCTGGCGTGAGCTGATATGGGAAGGTCTTGTGACCACACTTTAGAAGAACAAAGATGTTTCATATAATGGAAAACTCTCAACCAAGGATTTTGAAGGTCACTTTGTGTAGGTATGATGTGGAAAATTGGGAGGGGGTAGGAACTAGTCCAAGACACAATAGAGAGCCTACTACGAACCTCTAATCAAGCCCCTGAACTGTCCCCCACTTTTGCTATGTCGTTTAGGGAACAAATGGCACATTCAGAAGAAATTGGGACTGCATTCCTAATTATTTAAGTTCTGGGTAACAAACTGAAAGATCTGAAATCACAGGTGGTGTTTTTATCTCTTGTTCTATGTGATGACAGTGACTATGGAAAAGAAGGGAAGCTTTGAGAAATAAATGACTGCCTGTGTAAATGGTGTTTTTAAAAAGTTTTGTGGACTGTATTCTACAGAGCCCAGATAAGGAAGGACATACATTGGCAGAAAACCTTGTTGTAGAAGGATTTAAGTGAATTTTTAAGTGGAGAAATAAAATTATCCCAGTGAAATCAAAACCAAATATGTCAGGCATCACACGAATGATATAGAAATAAGCACCTTGTAGAGGAAAATGCCCTTAGATAATCTTAGGTTGAAAAAAGAAAACAAGAATGCAGGTTATAAACAATATTTATAGGCTCATTTTCTATAGACCAACAAAAGGCATGTGCAACAAGTAGTGCACTTAAACCTTTAGCATAAGAAGATAAATATAATAAATAGTTTTGAGATTAGGGTATGAAATCATAACTATAAAATGGCAATAGGAGAGGATTCTTTGCTGAAAGGACTTGTTTTAATAGAAGTGGGAGTATATCAGGATGTTTCACATCTATGTGAAATTTACAAACCTGAGGGTAGTAAACTATGCAGAAATAATATAAAGGTAAGAGGTACACAAAAATATAAGGCATCGTGTTACTAGAGAGGACCACAGCCTACTCCATCAGATGGAAGATATGTCTCCATATCCTTCATATCCATTTTCTGATATGATTTCAATTCTAGAGTAAGGAAAACTATGGTAATATTGGGATTCCTTAAAATTTCCTGGAATCGGTCTGGCTCAGAGGCTTAGCCTGTAATCCCAGCACTTTGGGAGGCCAAGCTGAGTGGATTGCCTGAACCTGTGGGTTCAAGACCAACCCAGGCAACTTGGCGAGACCTCATCTCTACAATAAATAAAAAAGTAGCCAGGCATGGTAGCACACACCTGGATTTCCAGCTACTTGGAAGGCTGAGGCAGAAGGATTGCTGGAGCCTATCAGGTCAACGCTGGAATGGCCATGAGCGTGCCACTGCACTCCAGCCTGGGTGACAGAGTGAGAATCCAACCAAAAAAAAAAAAAAAAAGAAGTTCCTGGAATCCCCTGGAAAAATTGTGATACTGTAAAAGAACCGATTAAATTAGGAAAAAAAAAAAAAAAGCAAAGTGTTCTATGTGGAGCAATCTAAGTGAATCATTGTAGAAAACCTCTAAAAGTATAGGTTGTATCTAAACTTTCAAGAACCTTAACCTTTAGATGCAAGGATTTAGGCTTTATTCTTAGAGAGGAATGTTTAAAGCCTTTTGAGTGACTAAATAAATTAAAATATAATCTCTACACTGGAGAAGTAATTTCTCTTTACTCTGGTTGTTTAGATTATATATGGAATATTATGCCTAATTCTGGAAAATATATTTTCGAAAACATATTGACAAAATGCACTGTAATTGTTGGAAGGTTGCTAGAATTGTGATGTTGAATTAACTGGATATGTTCCAGTTTCGAGTAAATATTTTTTTATGGAAGGCAGGGGTGGTAGGTTTGATAGTTGAAGGCTTCCTGTAAGCAAGATGAGAGTGAAAAATATAATAAAGCCAATTTTAGTTTAATTCAAATATAACTTCTAACCCACAGGTTGCTTTTTTATGAGCTGTCCAAAACATGTGATGCAGTGTGCCTCTTGTCACTAGAGACGTTCCAGTAGAGGCAGCCTTTTTCCCCTTAGAATTAAGCTTCCTCGAGTCACTCCCATCTTAAAAACAAGTTAATGAAAATAAAAGCCACCAAGAATACCCTCTCTGAACTCTACTTTCCCCTCTGTTGCACCTTCCTTTTGGAGTCCTAGCTCTTGAGAGAAGAGTCTATTTTGCCATCTCCACTTCCTTATCTCCTAGATTCCCTTTGACCCTTGCCATTGGGCTTTTGTCCCTTCTGGCCCACTGAAATTAATCTTACCAGAGTTTCCCAAAGGACATATTTGTTGCTAAGTCCCAATGGCACTTGATAGATCTTAATTGGCCTTTTTGAAACTTTTAACCCTGTTGATCATTTCTTCCTTTTAAAACGATCTTTTGGGGCACATAACATCAATAAGGGTAGCTGATCTCAAATCGGGTGAAGTGGGGTCCAAAGGGAGGCCCAAACTTTACCTGTATGATGACCTCCTATCTACCTAATCCTGAATTATACCCCACATCTTTAAAATAAAAAAAAAATAAAATATTTTCCCAAGCCTTTCATGACATGGTTCCTCTCCTGGTTTCCTTACACCTTTCTAACTGGTCCTGCTTAGTCTCTTCTCCCTTTTCCCCAGGATTTGTTCTTCAGATCGTCTCACTTTACATATACTCCCTAAATAATTTAGTCTCTTTTTCTATTTCAACTGTCACTCCTACTCTAATGGTTCCTAAATTCACGTTTCCTCTCTTATCTCTTTTCTGAGCACTGTATTTATAAACGCTTTGACTCTCTGGACACTTCCACTTTAATTTTCAAAGAGAGTTCTTAAACTCAGTGTGTCCAAAATTTCTTTTATTGTCTCCTTTCACTCTCTCTGATGTATTCATTTTTTTTAGATTAGAAAATATAGTTTATTTAGAAAGTAAATTAGAGAGAAAGAGAAAAAGAGGTGATTCACCTTCCCAAGGAAGGGGAGAGGGCCAAAGCTTAAGAAAACATGGCCTAGCCATACCTCAGAGAGCACATGGCCACACCATAGCTTAGTGAGGCAATGGCAGCGATGGTCTAGCCTCTGATGTACTCTTACTCCTGCATTCCTCAGCCAGTGAAGGGCACCAACTACCTACTTACTTGAGCCAGAAACTTGGGAGTCATTCTTAACTTCTCCATTGCTCTCTCCCCTCATTGAATCTATCATAAAGTCCTACTGATTGTACCCATTTAATATATTTCTTTCCTTCCATTCCCATTGCCAAAGTCTTTGATCTGAATTTCACTATCTCTTGCTTGGATTACTGGAGTATTCTGTTTTCCCTGACTCCAGTCATGGTCTCCTTAAATCCATTCCCACACTGCTACAAGAGTGGTTTTCCTCAAATGCTTATCTCATCATGATCTGCATTGGTTATGGAACCCATAAATGGCTTTCCATCAGGATAAAGTTCAAACTTTTGATATTATAAACTTTTTATGGCCTACCTACAGTTTTGTCTGGCTTTACCTTTTACCCTTTCTGTGTTCCCTCTATCCCATCCTATATTCCTGTTGTCCTGGAGTTTTCCTGAACATGTCATGCTCTCAATCTCAGTTCTGTTTTTTTTTTTTTTTTAAGCCTTCTCACTCCTTTAACTTATTCACCTTTGAACACTCATCTCAAGTATCACCTCTTCCAGGAAGCCTTTAGTGGCCTCCTTGATTTGGATTGGGTGTCCCTAAGCACCTACTCCCTCTGGTCACATCCCTATTAGGGTAGTTATCACAGTGTCATAATCAATTTTGTGTTATCCTCATGCCCTGACTTGACTGAGCAAGAATTTTATCTCAGTCTTTTGATCCCAATGCCTGGCACAGTGAGCCTGACATGTAATAGGCACTTGAAAAATAAATGAATGAATAGTATGGAGGGAATGCCTTTGTTGGTAAATATCAGGCCAGATGATCTCTTCAGTCCCTATCAACTCTAAGAATGATAAAAAGAAGAGAGATGGATTAGATGAATATTCATAAGAACACAGGCCCCAGAACCACATAACCTGGGTCCTAGCTGAGTACCATCCTGATAGAATTAGTGACTGCACTGTGCTGGGATCAGCCTGAATAACCCCAGCCCAGGATCTGAAACTTTGGAAAAAATATCTTTTGAGTCAAAAAAAATTTTTTTTTGAGACAGGGTTTTACACTGTCATCCAGGATGGAGTGCAGTGGCATGATCCTGGCTCACTGCAGACTCAACCCTTTGGGCTCAAATGATCCTACCATATCAGCCTCCCAACTAGCTGGGACTACAAGCGTATGCTACCACTCCTGGCTAATTTTTTTAAAAATCAAGCAATTCTCCCACCTTAACCCTCCCAAAATACTAGGATTACGGGCGTAAGTCACCATGCCCCAGCCTGAGTCAAGTTTTTGAATTAGTTCTTTGGACTCGTTCATATTTTTTAAAAATAAAATAAACCAAAATCATTTCTTCACACAAGGTTATCGGAAACTGTTTTTGACAGGAAGAATGGTAATTTTTACTATGTCAATTTTCCCAGCCCCACTAAGTTTCCACAATTTTTTCAGCTGAGATAGTTACCATCACAGGATGCCTGACTACTAGGGGACTTTAGTCCTCTTACTCTGTTAGCTGAAATGTGAAGAACTCTTATTTTTTATTTTGGAAAACTCTCCTTTGTTACCATGAATAAGATTGGTTCTTTCTTTAAAAAAAAAATTTTTTTTTAAAGATGTGGGGTACAATTCCGGGTTAGGTATACAGATGTTCATTACGCAGGTACCCTTGTTGATGAGGTGTGCCCCTCCCTCCCCTGGCAGTTTCCCTCAACTGAAGATGGGCCTTTTACAAAGGGCTCTGAAAAGCAACAACAAAACAAAAGTTAGACAGAAGTAATATACTGTATACTGATACTGTATACTGATTTTGTCTTCAGTATATGGATTTTGAGTCCAAGACAACTCACCTAGTCACAAACTTCTTTTGATTCAATTTAGTGTGTTTGCTGATTGGCATTTTTTCCTTCTCCCTGTTGAGGTGATCTTCATAACAACAGCAACAATAATAATGATAATAATAATGCCTACTGAATACTTTCTATGTGCTGGGTACTGTTTGAATTATTTTTCTTATGTTAACTCATTTGAACCTCACAACATCCTGTGGGTTAGGTTTTTCTAATTCTCATTTGCAGATAAGGAATCTGACGCTAGTTGCATGTTAGCACTGTGGCTGCAGGACCCCAGAGTGATACTTTTTCCCACCTTGTCTTCAAGATTTCCTTTGGACTACAGAGCCACCTTCACAATTCTCCATATCTTTTTAATCCAAAATGTCTGTGTGGCTGGGCATGGTGGCTCACACCTATAATCCCAGCACTTTGGGAGGCCGAGGTGAGAGGATTACCTGAGCCTAGAAGTTCAAGACCAGGCTGGACAACATGGCAAGACCTCATCTCAACAATAAATCAAAAAATTAGCTGAGCATGGTGGCGCACACCTTTGGTTCCAGCTACTCAGGAAGCTGAGACAGAAGGATCACCTGAGCCTAGGATCGAGACTGCGGTAGCTGTGATCTTGCCACTGCACTCTAGCCTGGGCAACAAAGTGAAACTCTGTCTTAAAAAAAAAACAACAAAAAAAAAATCTGTGTGGCCCCAGGCTACTGGAATCCTATGATTGCCTTTTCTCTTTCTCTGCCTGTCCTCTGGCTTATCTGAAGCACATGTACCAATGGTGGGTGACAGCTGGCTCTCCTCTTTGATGGAGCTTGGCCAGTTTAACAATTGACTTGGCCAGTGTCTGGACTGAGTCTTCATTTCCATGTGCTAACATAAAATGGTAGACTACAATTGGCCCAGACTGAAGATATTTTCCTCCCTTCCCTTCATCTTTTGCTAAATTCAAGCTATCACTAACAAATCCTCCTAGTTTCCAAAATTTAACTCCTTGATAGCTTCCTAAACCCATTTGAGACATCCTCCTCAGTTCTGTTTTTCCATCTATTGAGACATATGGTATAGTGAAGAAAGGCATAGCATTTGAAGGCAGTCTGTTTATTTTTGGCCTTAAACTTTGTAACAATCACTTAATTTCTCTGAGATTCAGTGTTCTTCTTTCCAAAATGATAATGAAACCTACTTTGAAGAGTGATATGAGGGTTCGATATAACATATAGGAAGTGCATAATAGAGAATTTGATTCATAGGAGATGTTCACTAAATGTCGGTCTCTGTGGCAGCAAGTGGTGACAGTGGCAGTGGTGACTAGGGGCTGGTGATGGAGTACATCTAAGCTTCACTCCCTTGTAGGCTAAGTTATGAAGTACTGTGCAGTCATCCCTCAAGACAGCTTGGTATGGCCTGCTTAGCTATGTGGGAGAGAGTAGGCCTGTACTTTGAGATGGCCAGGTGTTAAGGGGACAGATCAGCTACAGGTGCTGATAAGCATTGTCCTAGGGGAAGTATTACGGAAGAGATGGTCACCCTATTTCACCAGTCAGAACCAAGGAAAGCCTATAGAGCAATGGTATGTCCTGCGTGGGAGCAAGGGATATTCAGAAACTGTGCATTCAGAACCCGATGGTGTTCAGAAATTCAAGGTGATGGATGGACAGTTTGCATTAGGAAGACTCCTAACAGATAGCAGGGCTGTAGCCTCTGGGCTGCAATTTGGAGGCAGGAATCCTGGGGCATCAGGTAAGGAAACAGCCAGCTTTTAAGAACAGGACAAAATTGTAGTTATCAAAATTGGCGCTAGGGCAGGGCTGGCTTGGCTGCTAGTGGTGTCTGTTAAGGAGACAAGTCTTCAACAAGATGTGTGATTTCATTTGATTTCTGTAATGGGGCTGGAGCTGAGCCTGCCATGGGGTCCCAGAAGGAAGGAGAGAGTCTATG
Organism: Cephalopachus bancanus; assembly: GCA_027257055.1. Lineage (NCBI taxonomy): Eukaryota > Metazoa > Chordata > Mammalia > Primates > Tarsiidae > Cephalopachus > Cephalopachus bancanus. The sequence continues at coordinate 754,589 of JAPVLO010000022.1, read as the reverse complement.
AACCAAGTAAGAGCAGACTCTCCCTTCTAAAGATTCTCACCTCATGGCCCTCTTCAGAGGGACACTAAGTGGGTAATCACTGGAATTTCACAGCATGATGATCTATTTACCCTGCACAGTGAGAGTCACATATAGGTGGGAAGAAGTTCCTGTCTCTCAGAGAGCATTGGCATAGTTTACAAAGGAAACAGGAAAAGCTGTTCCAGAGGAAAGCTTTCTTGCGTGCCCAGTATTGATTCTGAAAGCACTACATCTATTACTGTGTCTTCCAATAATTAATTTCAACACAGGTCAACCTGCCCAGATTAAGAGGAACAGAATTGACTTCCTTTCTCTTCCTCTCTTTCTTTCATTTCAATGACACTTTGTAAGCCAAATGGGCCTCAGGAGTGTGCTTGCTGCAGGGGAAGCCTGCACTTGTTTACAAGCTGAAAGTAGGAGGGAACAGTGAAGAATCTCCTTACAGGGGGGATGTATGCCACTTCCACAACAAAACCATTTTCCCTCAAAAAAAGATTTTGAAAAGCATTTGTAAGACTTTAAACCTGTGCTATAAAGACAAACATATAAGAATAAGTAATGATAGCTGCCACTTATTGAAAACATATCTCTATAAGTTATATCACTTTTAATTTATTTGAAGCAACTCTTTAAAGTTAGTGTTAATATTTTCCAGACAAGGACTTAGACTTAGAGAGCATCATGCCAGTGAAGGAGGCAAGACCTGAACCCAGATCTCAGGGCTGACCTCAGAGCCCACACTTCTACAACACACACATTCAGAGGAACTGAAAAAAACTGGACTGATTCAACCTTCCTTTTAATTTTTTTCTAAAGGAAGTATTTATTTTTAATTACAAAGCTATACCTTTTAATATAAAACATACAGGAAAAAGAAACAAAAATAAGCCACCCACTCAGTTGTGTGTCTAGCAGTTGCTAATACTTGATGTTTATTCTCCCAGCGATTCCCCAGTTTATATGTAGGGTTTAGTAACCAGCTCTTCTCATTTAATGATATCTCCATGGTAATAGATATATATTTACAGTGTTATTTTTCTTTGCTGGTGGCATCTTTAATATTAAGACATCTTATTCTTTTCCAGATTCTGGTAACTTGTACACTATTAAAAGCAGGTACAGTTATAAATATGTAAAGAGAAGCAAAATTAGCATTGAAAACAGAGGGCTAGGTTTAAGCCAAGAGTTCAAAATTTCTTACCAAGAGAAAACTTCAGAAAATGGCAATTTACAAGAACCCTTCCAAGCCCTTCCAGTTCCTCATTGAAGGTGTGCATATATTACAGAACTATGAGGATTTCCTGAGTCTATAAAACTGGCCAGTCTGGAGAGTAGTGATGGTGGTAGGGAGTACTTCAGAACAATATTTGTAGCCTCTTCTTCCTCCTCCTCCTCCCCATCCCCCTCCCCCTTCCCCTCTTCCTCTGCCTTCTTCTCCAAACCTTAGCCCTGGTCTAAGTATGGTTTCAGATGGGCAGTGTTTTCCAGAACCCCTGAGACCTTTGTGAGGCAGGTACTTCCTGGTTGTGGCATTCAAGGTAAAAGGGGCAAATCAGGATGTGGGGGCTGAAGGGGAAGAGCTTTGAGAACGTGTAGGTAGAGGAGGCAGCTGGTGCAGGCAATGAGGACAAGGAACCAACATCAAAGAGCCCTGAGGGAAAGGGCTTCAGGCAGTATATTAAGCAAACCAAAAAATAAACATATATCACTAACAAGAACAGCCCACCAGGCAGATCTGTGTCTTTTTTCCCTGCCAGTGAGCAACTGGAGGCATTTTCATGAACCATTTTTGTTTGGAATAAGTTTTTAACAGGAGAAAAGCCTGCTGCCAAATTCTGACAGGGATAGATCATTACATCTGAGTTATTCCCCCTGGAAAGGAAGCCAGGTTTGGGGCAGAGAGAACTGAGTTCTTATGGCCTCCCTCAGGTACATCCAGGCCTTATCAGGACTGGTGCCTTTATTTGTCTTGGGATATGCAAAGCACACACCCAGCTAGCCCAAAGGCACTGCCCTTTGAGTTTAAATAGAGATTGCTCCAGCTGTCCTGCTACAATCTAGGAGCCAGCAAACCCAAATCCTGGCTACTTTAGCTGTAATTACATATCTCCATGATGTTTTGCACTGTGGGCTATTTTGCACAATATATCTAAGCTTCAACAATGCCAAATATGGATTGAAATAACTCTGGTAGACTTTGGCCAATCACCTGCCCAGAATCTGAAAATACCATCAAATGAAAAAGTCAGTGGCAGGGGCCAAGAAGGGAACTCCAAATCCATGTGATGGACATGTTTCATTTTTCTTCTTCATGAGACTTGGGCTTTGCCTAAAATTATGGTCTCTTGAATATCTTGGGGATTCTCATTTGCTTAAAAAATACGGCTAAACAGGAGAGGACTGTTTAGAGAGACTGGGTCTGCTCTACCTGCTTTAGCTGTCACTCTGATGATAGTTTGCAAGTTTATAAAGTTAGAAAAGTTCAAGGTCTGGATATCCCAATTACTCTGCCTTTATACAGGTATCAAAATATCACATGTATCCTCAAAATATGTACAACTATTATATATCAATAAAAAATTTAAAAATTATAGTATAAGGTCTGGGATTTACTCTAAGAACTTACATCCCATCATGCTCTGGGTTGCCAGATGATGTGGCACCAAGATGACCTGAACACAGGATGGTTTCCTAGATTTTCCTTTTCCTTATGCTACACCTAACATGAAGGCCACTTGAACAATTAGTGCTACCATCTCCCCATCAACAAAATGGGAGTTATAGATTCTTCCTGCCTTCTTTCTTGTGGGAGGCAACGAGATCCAGTGACGATACATGGATTAGAACACCTGGGTGGGAACTACCACCAATGATAACCCCACCTATATGTACAGTTAACCTAACCTCACCAAGCCTCAGTTTCTGCACCTATAAAGTGGGAATAATATTGATTCCATTATAGTTGAAGTAGACATTTGATAAGATGAAGTATGTACAAGCACTTTAAGTGTAGAGCACAAAGCAAATGTAAATATCGTCATTGTTATTCAGAAGATATGGTGACAGTAGATGAGATCATGTCTGGAACACATTCAGAGAAAAGGAACTAAAGATATAGAAGAGATTGATGATATCGCCCTATCCCAAGAGTTTCCCAAGAGAGAGAATGTGCTAACCAGTCTCCGAGTTTAACTGAACTCTTGATGCCCTGGGCTTCTTTCACTATTTGAGGACCAGCTTCCCAGGCATAGCAGGATTAGCTGGGAAACTTTCCATATTCCAAAGCTAAAGATAATGATGTAATGAGCAAGTCTCTTTATTGTTCTAATGTTTATAACCAGGAAGGGACTGAAATTTATTTATAAAAAATTATATATTTTTAATGTATTTAAGCTCCAGTCATCTTCAAAGTACTCTCCACTTGATGTACTGCATCTATTGAGAAGCTTTTCCTACTGCTCAACAGTTCTTGAACTCATCAGTTTTGCTGCCTTTTGGTGCTTCTGCCTTTTTTTGTTTCACCTCTTCCACATTGGCAAAACGTTTCCCTTTGAGGATTTCTTTCATCCAAGAAAACAAAAAAAAAGTTGCTCAGGGAGAGACTGGGTTAATAGGGAGTGTAGGGCATAGGGGCCGTGCCATTTTTGGTCAAAAACTACTGAATACTCAGCACAGTGTGGTCAGGTGCATTATCATGGTGGAAGAAGCAGTTACTTGTTTGCCACAACTTGGTATGTTTCTTCTGCAAATTGTGACACAAGCTTCTCAAAACTTCCAGATAAAAACTTTGGTTGACTGTTTGATCCAGAGGAACAAATTTCAAGTGTACTACAAAGGGCCTGCCCTCCAAAAAGATAATTCCAGTTTTTTGAGGGGTCCTCCTTGTATAAGTTTAGGTCATTGAGACTCTGGGGACAAAAATGTTTGTAAATGGAAACGGTGTGTTACTTTGTATTTGGAGTTCTCTGTCCACTTCTTTTACCTGCCCTTCAAATCAGAAAAAACTGGGCAGCCCTACTTAGTGATCTCTCAACAGCAAGCAGTGTTGCCCCAGTCCTGCAGGATGGTATTTGGGGTTCTATAGTGCCTCTTGCTTCTGCCTTTTTAGGGTTCTGTGAAATTATTCATGCCTGGCCAGATCCTGCCTCCTAGCCAGCTTGTTCTTATTCATTGTGTCATTGTTCACATAAGCCTATTGCTTAATTTTCTTCTTCTAATATTGAGAGTGGTTTGTGTGGAGTTACTATGGTTCTTGCCTAGGCTTTCATGACTGCAAGGGTTATGGGTACTGTCTGTGGTCTTGAAAGATAGTTCTTGGCCTATGAAGGTCAGGAACATTCAAGAGTTCCAGGGAATGAGGTGAATGATGGGACGCAAGTCTGAACATCATGACCCTTCCCTGTTCCATGGTCTGATCTCTAGCTGTTTGGATTTTGCCCTTTCTCTGAAGGGTCTTAAATGGGGAAACTTCGATTTCCCAACGCTTCTCTGCTCTGAGGGAATGTTCCAATGGTTGAGATTCTTCACTTAATCTTCTAAGGAAAGGAAACAGAAGTACATTCCCTCTTTGAAAGTAGAGATCCAAGGGGCCCAGGGTGTTGGCCAACACTGTGTGGTAAACAGTCCTTAGTGGATATATGGTATCTCTTCTGTCCTAGAGCAAATCTCTCAATCCAGTCCTGAGAAAGGTGTGCAGATGGTCCCATTATTAGCCAATGTCTCCTTCCTCTTGGCTTTTCTCTGCCTCTCTCCCTTTAGCCTTTCACACAAATAGCCACTGTCTGAGGCTTGTCCCACAGTGAGGACTAGAGCTGTGTTCTCTGACTCCCAAACTATGCTTCTCTGAGGACAGCTGGCTGCTCTGCCTGGAGAGCGATTAGCCACTTCTGTCATGCTCCCACAGCAAACTGCCCATCATCAGCCCTGGCTGGAAGGAGAAGCTCTCAGCACTGGGTCTCTCTTAGCTCCTCACCAAGTCCCTTGTGTCTTCCTCATTTCCAAATCTGTACCTCTGCCAGTGCCATTCCTTTGCCTCACAGATTACTCTCTTTGGCTTCATATTTTATGCTTTAAAGTTGGCTCCACAAGTCACTGCTCTCTGAAAACATCTCCAGGCTTCTTTATCCTGCCCTGGTCACTCATTTACCTAATATGATCCCCATAAATATCTCCAAAAATGGTGATCTCCTAAATATCACCAATTTGTACTACTGTCACCCTTCATTTCTTTCGTGTCCTTGGAGAATGCACTGCTAGACATAACTTAATTGTGTAAAAAACTAAGACCTAAGCACCTCATGCTAAAATTTTCAAATTTTGTTTTTATTGATGGTGAACTTTGAAATACAGTTTATACTTTCTAGACCTTATATACAGTGCATTCTATACATAATTCATCCTTTTTTTTTTTTTTTAAGGCCATGGGGCCTATGGCAATATCCACCAATTTCAATTATAAGTAGATATACCCATACAGCAGCTGCAGAGGCTAAGCTTTTCCTTTCCCTTCTCTGAGGGTCTCTCTCAACACTGCGGAATGGTTCTGGGGTTGACCTGCATTCAGCGGGGTCCTGATCAGGGACTACAGCCCCTAGAGCAGCATGTGTCATTCCCCACTGACCCCAGGACATTTATGCATTTAACAGCTACATTTTTCTTGTATGAGGATGATGATTTTAACAGTATACCTGGGGAAGGTGAGATATAAGTAGGCTTTCTAAAGCCATGATGAGAGCCTAGTCCCAGAGTGAACCAGTGAGACTAGAAGAGGGAGGATGATTCTCCTAGATCTGTATCTCTCTTATTATCCCTTTCACTTTGCACCACTCCATCTTTGTGCTAATTTTTACTCTAAGGGCCTTAAGCATTTCAATTCATATCAACTTGTCAGTTTCGTACAAGAGGTCCCTAAGGATCAGACCCCTGTCTGTCACTCTGTGCTGCTGTCAGCTGTATGCCATGGACATTGAGGCTTTTGATATTTATATGATGGTGATTGCGAAGCCTTTCAACCAAAACTTACAGCCTCACTTCAGATCCAGGCTCTAAGGGTATGGTCCAAGAGCATGCCTCACTTTTAAGTATTTTAAATTTGACATGTCTCTTACTTCTGACTGCTGAGGAAAACAACTCAAGGTCATGAGCAGGCTGATGCTGGCATTGTGCCCAGGGAGAATAATTTCTAGAATTTCATAGAAGATCATTTTTAACTAGATTTTTTTTTTGCATATGTATGTCATACCAAAATCATGTTTCTTCTAAGCTTTGTGAGAAATGTCACAAAGTCCAAACTGAGAAAGGTGAAATGTCTGACTGGGGCTACAAAGAGATTTTTACATCTAGTGATTGTATGTTTTCTTAGACTTGGTCAAGCATTAGTGTCTTCAGGATATCCAGAGAAGGAAATTCACCATTTCTAAGATAAATATATTTCTATTTCTAAATGCATTCATATTTTTACTTGACAAAAATATATTAATTCCTTTACCTTTTAAAATTTATTTGGCATTCTTTAAATTTTGGAGAGTCTTGTTTATTGTAATAACAAGGGTATCATTGCAAAGATATGTAAATAAAATGCTAATTATTCCTCTACTTCCACACCACAATTCCACCCTTTCAAGGTAATCATAGTTATCTTGTACATCTTTCTTCTTATTATTATTTTCTTTTTTTAAAATTTTTTTAATTGACAGATAAGCTGGTATGCATTTACCATGTAAAGTACATTGTTTTGAAGTTTATGCATACATTGTGGAATGACTATTTAGCTACTTACCATATTTATTACCTTATACAGCTATCATGTTTGTGGTAAGAACATTTTTCATCAACTCTCTTACCATTTTTCAGGAATACAGTATATTTTAACTGTAGTTGCCATGTGGTACAATAGATCTCTTGAACTTACTCTAACTGAAATTTCATATCCTTTTGCCAACATCTCCCCATCTATCCCCCCACCAACCACCTAGCCCCTGGTAACCACCATTCTATTTTCTACTTCGATGAGATCAGCTTTTTTAGATTCCACACATGAGTATTTGTGATTTGTCATGCAATATTTTCCTCTCTGAGCCTGGCTTATTTCACTTACCATGATATTCTCCAGGTCCATTCCTATTGTCTCAAATGACAGGATTTCCTTTTTTCTTTTTGGCTGAATAGTATTCCATTGTGATATACAAGGGAACTTCAAAAAACTCGTAGAAAAAAATGGACTTTAAAAATTAAAATATAAACTTTTTTTCTTAACACAAGATCGAGTTCAAGGCACATTTGTGAATGATGATACCAGCCGTTTAGTTCATCCCTAAAGAACTGAAGGTCCTGGGAATTTAACCATGTCAATGCAGTATTTTTTCATTGTTAACTGAAGAAAAATGGATGCCCTTTAAGATTTTTTACAATTAGGAAGCAAAAAAGAAACCAGAAGGAGTCAAATCAGGACTGTAAGGTGGATGCCTAGTGATTTCCTGTCAAAATCTTGCAAAATTGCCTATGTTTGATGAGGGGAATGAGCAAGAACATTGACATGGTGAAAAAGGACTTTCTCGGGAAGATTTCCTGGGATTTTTTTTCTGCTAAAACTTTGGCTAATTTTCTCAAAAAATTCTCATAATAAGCAAGTGTTATTGTTCTTTGGCACTCCAGAAAATCAACAAACAAGATGCCTTGAACATCCCAAAAGACTGTTGTCATGACCTTTGCTCTTTACTGGTCTGCTTTTGCTTTGACTAGACTAACTTCCACCTCTTAGTAACCATTGCTTTAATTGTGCTTTGTCTTCAGAACTGTACTTCCCCTGTTACAATTATTTGAAGAAATGCTTCCGGATCTTGATCGCACTTGTTTAAAATTTCTAGTGAAAGCTCTGCTCTTGTCTGCAGTTGATTGGAATGCAACAGTTTTGGTAGCCATCAAATGGAAAATTTGCTCAACTTTAATTTTTCAGTTAGAATTGTGTAAGTTTAACCAATTGAGGTGTCCATGGTGTTGGCTGTTGTTTCTGATGTTCATCATCATGAATAAGATTAAATTTTTTTTTTCCCTCACAAACTGATATGGATGGTCTGCCCCTGCAGGCTTTATCTTCAACACTGTCTCATTTCTTCTTAAAATGAGTTATCCATTTGAAAACTGCTGATTTATTTGGGGCATTGTCCCCATAAACTTTTTGTAAAGCATCAATGATTTCACCATTCTTCCACCCAAGCTTCATCATAAATTTGATGTTTGTTCTTGCTTCAATTTTAGCAGAATTAATGTTGCTTGCTCTGATAGGGGCTGTTTTCAAATTGATGTCTTATCCTTCTTAGTACCTCAAAGTAAATCCTGTTAAGACAAGTTATAACAAATTAATATGAATTTATTTTGGTGCAAAAAATTGAAATCCATGAATTTTTTTCATAATTATTATTTACCATGAACTTTTTGAAAACTCCTTTTCGGCCAGGCTCAGTAGCTCAGCCTGTAATCTCGCACTTTGGGAGGCCGAGGTGAGTGAATTGCCTGAGCCCACGGGTTCGAAACCTGCCTGGGCAACTTGGCGAGACCTCATCTCTACATAAATCAAAAAATTAGCTGGGCGTGGTAGCGTGCACCTGTAGTTCCAGCTATTGGAAGGCTGAGGCAGAAGGATCACCGGAGCCCAGCAGGTCGAGGCTGCAATGGCCAGGAGCGGTCACTGCACTCTGGTCTGGGTGACAGAGTGAGACTCCAACTCAAAAAAAAAAAAAAAACTCCTTTTCTTTATGCATTTATTTATTGATGGGCCCTTAGGTTGATTCCATATTTTGTCTATTGTGAATAATTCTGCAACAAATATGGGAGTGCAGGTCCCTCAACAAATTGAGTTCATTTCCTTTGGAAATATGCCCAGCAGTGGGATTTCTGGATCATATGGTAGTTGTAATTTTAATTTTTGGAGGAACCTCCATACTGCTTTTTTTTTTTTGAGTTGGAGTCTCACTTTGTCATATAGAGTGCAGTGTCATGCTCACGGCCATCCCAATATCAACGCACTGGTCCCAGGCGATCCTTCTACCTCAGCTTTCCAAGTAGCCAGAACTACAGGCTCACGCTACCATGCCCAGTTAATTTTTTGATTTATTGTAGAGATGAGATCTCGCCAAGTTGCCCAGGCTGTTCTTGAATCATGGACAACTGCTTTCTATAAGAACTATACTAATTTACATTCCTACCAATAGCCTGTACATCTTTCTTCTTACAAATACAAAAAAAAAGCAAACAAATGTAAATAAAAGTTTCTGTTTATTTTTTGGAATAATCTCTAAACAATGCCTTCATGTAATTTTTATAGTTAAAAATTTTTTTTTAATTTTAAAGATGTGGGGTACAATTCAGGGTTAGGTATACAAATATCCATTATGCAGGTAACCTTGTTGATAAGGTGTGTCCCCCTTTCCCTGACAGTTTCCCACTACTGCCAATCCCTTTCTTATAGTATTATCATAATTGTTCAAAGTCCGCTTATGAGTGAGAACACATAGTACTCTGTTTTTTGTTTCTGTGATAGATCACTGAGTGTGACTGACTCTAAATTCATCCAAGTTACTGCAAAGTCCATATGTTTGTCTTTCTTTATGGCTGCATAATATTCCATTGTGTACATGTATTTTTTTTATCCAGTCCAGTTTTGATGGACACTTCGATTGGTTCCATGTTTTTGCTATTGTGAATAGTGCTGCAATAAATGTTTGTGCAGGTATCTTTTTTATAGAATTATTTGAGTTCCTCTGGATGTATTTCAATAGGGGGAATGCTGGATCCTATGGAAGGTCAATTTCTAGTTCTTTCAGAAATCACCACACTGCTTTCCAAAGAGGTTGCACTACTTCGCATTCCCACCAGCAGTGTAGAAGCATTCCTTTTTCTCCACTTCCTTGCCAGCATCTGTTGTCATTTGTTTTACTAATGATGGCCATTCTTACTGGGGTTAGGTGATATCTCAATGTGGTTTTGATTTGCATTTCTCTGATGATTAGTGAGACTGAGAACTTTTTCATGTGTCTGTTGGTTGTCCGTATCTCTTCTTTTGAGAAGTGTCTATTCATGTCTTTTGCCCGTTTTTTAGTGGGTCTGTTTGGTATTTTCATTTTGGCACATTTGAGTTCCTTGTAGATCCTGGATATTAGCCCTTTGTCAGATATACATTTGGCAAATATTTTTTTCCATTCTGTGGGCTGTCTCCTTGCTCTCTTGATGGTTTCTTTTGCTTTGCAGAAGCTTTTCAGTTTGATGAGGTCTCACTTGGCTTATCTCTAATGGCATAAGCACTTGGGGTTTTGACCAGGAATTGGTTGCCAGTTCCAATTTCCATAAGGGTGTCTCCTGCATTTTCTAATTTCTTGTAGTTAGAAGTTTTACGTTTAGGCCTTTCATCCATTTAGAGTTGATTTTTATGTGTGGTGATAGGTAGGGGTCCTGTTTCAATCTTCTGCATGTGGTCAGCCAGTGTTCCCAGCACCATTTACTGAATAGGTTATCCTCTCCCCAGTGGCTGATGTTGGAAGCTTTGTCAAAGATGAGTTGGTTGAGAAATTGAGGTTTTACTTCCAGAACCTTCATCCTGTTCCATTGGTCCCTATACCTGTTCTTGTACTATACCATACAATGATTATTGTAGCCTTTTAGTAAAGTTTAAAGTCTAGAAGTGTGATACCTCCTGCTTTGTTTCTTTTACTAAGGATTGTTTTGACTATTCGTGGTTGTTTATGTTTCCATATGAATTTCTGTATTGTCATTTCCAGGTCTGAAAAGAATGATGTTGGTAACTTAATGGGTATTGCATTGAATCTGTAGATTGCCCTTGTAGGATGGACATCTTAACAATGTTGATTCTTCCTATCCTTGAGCATGGAATATGTTTCTATTTGTGTCTTTTTGGATTTCTTTGAGCAGTGTTTTGTAGTTTTCATTGTAAAGGTATTTCACTTCTCTGGTTAGGAAGATGCCAAGGTATTTCATTTTGTGTGTGTGTGTGTGTGACTGTTGTGAATGGAACTGTGCTTTTTATTTAGTTATCTGCCTGCTTGTTGTTGGTTTATAAGAATGTGACTGTCTTTTGCACATGTATTTTGTACCTTGAGACTTTGCCAAAGTCCAAACCAGTTTTTAACAGATTCTCTCGAATTTTCGAGGTATAGGATCATATTGTCAGCAAAGAGGGATAACTTGACTTCCTCTTTTTCTATTTGGATACCCCTAATTTCCTTCTCTTGTCTAATTGCTCTGGCTAGGACTTCCAACACAATGTTGAACAAGAGTGGTGAGAGTGGGCAGCCATGTCTTATTCCAGTTTTCAGGGGAAATGTTTCCAGTTTCTGTCTTGTTTAGCAATATGCTGGCCGTGGGTTTATCATAGATGGTTCTTACTATTCTGAGGTATGTTCTTTCATACCTAGGTGTTTGAGGGATTTTTTCAAGAAGCGATGCTAGATTTTATCAAAAACTTTTTCTGCATCTAACGATATAATCATGTGGTTCTTGTTTTTACATCTGTTAATGTATTTAATTATATTTATGGTCTTGCGGATGTTGCACCAGCCCTGCACCCTGGGGATAAAGCCTATTTGGTCATGGTGGATGATTTTTGAGATGTGTTCTTGTATCCAATTTGCTAGAGTCTTGTTGAGAATTTTTGTATCTATGTTCATTAGGGATACTGACCTATAGTTCTCTCTCTCTTTTTTTTGTCAGATCTTTACCCAGTTTGGGTATCAGTTTGATGTAAGCTTCATAAAACGATTTAGGGAGATTCCATCTTTCAATTTTTATATTTAAGTGACTTTTAGTCACTGTATTCTAGTTATAAAATTCATACGTGTTCACCATAGAGTAATTGAAAAACAAGGAAATAGCTGAAAAGAAAATATATCTCTGATATCACTCAGAGATAACCACTATTAATATTTATTGGCAAGTATCCATTCAGCATAGCAGAATGCTAAAATTGTTTTTCTTGGGATTAAGCAAATGTGAATTCTAAATTGACACCCACCATGTTCCTACTATGTGAGCTTATTCAAGTTCTTTTACTTTTTGAAGCCTAGGTTTTCTTGTCTGTGACATGATATAATAGCATAATCTACCATATATAATGTTTGCAAGTGGATCCAAAACAGGCAGTCATTATTATCAGTAGATTTTTTGATAGATAATAAAATTAGAATTATATTTTTATTTATCCTGACTTTTTCATTTAATATTACATTTAGAACATTTCCTCAAGTCATTAAATATTCTTCAAAAATATAACTGTAATTACTGGATGATACTCTATCATGTGGATGTTACACACTGTAGTGAATCGTTCCCCTATTGTTAAAACATTTTGGTCATTCCTATATTTTATTTTTATAAACCTCAGTTGCTGTATTTAAACTGCTAAGCAAAGTGTTAAACATATCACAGTCCTTAGTTCACCTGAGCCATTTTAAGGCAAAAAGCTAGATTTCTCTCATGTCAGGACTTCAGCTCAGGCTTTGAGTCCTACCCATAGATGAATGGTTTCAAAGGTAGGTGAATGGCTACAATTGGAGTCACCTGGGGGCTTTTAAAACATGTGGTGACCAGACACTTCCCCAACCCCTTCTCCCAGCCTATCCTGATTTAAGTAACCTGGAGTAGACTCTGGGTACTACATTTCCCTTCTTGCTACCTCCCAACCCTCAGCTACCCAACCTCCTTCCCCGCCTCCCCACTACCATTTTGTGAGAACCACAGGATTAGATGATTCCTTAAGACTCTTGCATCTGAAGGATTATCAGAAAAACACTGTAATCTGGAAGTTGTATGGTCTTCCTCAATGTGGCTCCCTCTATGGTCTTATGGTCTAGTATAGTGGTTCTTAATTAGAAGGCCACTTTTGAACCCCAGAGATATTTGTCAGCAGCTGGGTGGGGGCACATCTGGTGGTTATCACATCTGAGGAAGGAGTTGCTATTGGCATCCTGTGGGTAGAGGCCAGAGATGCTGCTAAGCATCCTGTGGTACACAGGATAGCCCCTGTATTTGTTTCCTGGGGTTGCCGTAGCAAAGTATGTACCAAAAACTGGGTGGACTAAAACAGTGGAAATGAATTATCTCACAGTTCTGGAGGCTATAAGTCTGAGACAGACATGTTAGCAGAGTTGGTTCCTTCTGAGGGTTGTGAGTGGGAATCTGTTCCAGGTCTCTCTTCTAGTTTCTGGTGGCTTTGCTGTTCCCTGACGTGTGGCTGCACCACTCCAGTCTGGGCCTTTGTGTTTCTCTCCCTTTGTGTTTGTATCTTCACAAGGCCATACTTTTATATGAATACCAGTAGTATCACATTATGGACCTACCCTATTCCAATATGATCTCATTTTAGATAATTACATCTGCAATAACATTATTTTCAAATAAGATCTCATTCTGAAGTATTAGGCATTAGAGCTTGAACATATCTTTTTTGGGGAGGCATAATTCAATCCTTAAGATTGAAGAATGATCTGGCCCAAAACGTTAGTTGTATTACCACTGAGAAACTCTGTTTCACAGCATCTTTGGGCCAAACCCAGGGAGGTTTGCTAAGATAAAACAGGGGCAGGTAGTGGTATGGTCTGATTGTTAGTGTTTCCCCCCAAATTTATGTGTTGAAACCTAATCCCTAATGTGAGGTGGGCCTTTAGGAGGTGATTAGGTCATTAGGGCTTTGCCCTCATGAATGAGATTAGTGCCTTTTTAAAAGAGATTGCAGAATGCTAGCTAGCTATATGAGGACACAGTAGGAAGATACCATCTATGAGCCAGGAAGCAGGCCCTCACCAGACACCAAATCTGCCATTATCTTGATCTTGAACTTCTCAGCATTCAAAACTGTGACTTATACCGATTCTAAAGTATTTGTTATAGCAGCATTAATGGACTAAGAAGACTCTAGAGTCTGGAAAGGTAGAAAGTGAGCAGGAACATCATCATTAAGGGTAGGACAGGGATGTGACCTACTTTTAGGTCAGAGTCTGTAGTCTCCCTTCATATCCGTATAGATATAGGAAACTCTGGGTCCACCAGCTATTTGTGACCAAATTAGGGTGAAAGGACTTGAAGTAGCACTATGTTAACTGGGGTGAAGGAGAAGTGTGGGCCACACCCTATGATTCGTTCACCTCGTCATCTGACCCACAGCCTTATTCTCTCTGTTCCCTTTAGCAGTGAAACAGAGGAGAAAAATAAATCCACAAGTCCCACAGTTTTCAGCAGTATTTTCAAGCCAACTGTCTTGTCTTTCCAAAGCCCTGCCTTCTCCTTCTCACGCCCACTGCCTCCCACAGACAGCCAAACATAGAAAACAGGAAAAACAGCAACACTGCAAAGTTACATCTTTTGAGAAAGAACATTGCTTTGGGTACATTTCCCCTCATATCTCTTGGATTGCCAAACCCTGCAGCAGGTGGCCTTATTCTGTTCTATAGGGATGCTGTTTCACCAACTGCTTGTTTCTTTGATTTCTACATGAGAATGAATTTCTTCAGGGTCAAGGCTATAGGACATTCTACGTATCCATGTCTGAACACATATCTGTCTTCTTCATTTTTAAAATATTTTTTGTCAATATTCTGTCATGGCTACATGTTCCTCTTTATTATGTTTCCAGTTTGAATAGAGTGAGGGAAAGGAGGAAAGGGGCAAGGTGGCCTGAGGAGTGGAGATTGGGTTATCAAACTCAGGAGTGATGAGTTGCTTCCCAGCAGCAATTGTGAGTGCCAGCTGGCTTCATCTGGGCCTGCTCAGTGGGAAGAGGGTAAGAAACTTCCTTCGCTGCAGTCTCCAGAACTTTGTTTCTCTGCATGGTTCTCTCCTGGCTTTGATCTCCTAATTGCTCAACTCTCTTTGCTCTCTGTTGCTCCCTCTGGTTTGTCCCAGGCTGCAGCTCTGGGTCAACCTCTGAACTCTAGCTCCCTTCATGTTTCAGTCTAAATGCCAATCCTGGCTCTCCCAGGCCAAACGTACAGCCCTGATTCTGCCTTCCACTGCTTTCCATGTCCTGGAGGGATAGATGGGGAGGGGTCAGGGACAACATCCTTCCCTACTTTGTGTCTCACGATTCAGGCCGTATTTTCTGGAATCTGATTCTGTCTTTTATACAGGCTGGACCTGGTCTTTTCTGTCAAATCACACCTTTTTACCTATATTGGCAACCTCTAGGATTGACTCTGTCTTTAAGTCCAGAAACAAGATGCTTTGTTGTTGTTGTTGAATAGATAACATGCTAGCAGTTTATTCTCGTTCTTTTTTTATTTTTATTGTTTTATTTTAAAGATATGGGGTACAATTCAGGATCAGATAGATAAGTGGTCACTGTACAGGTAAAGCTGAGACCTCCCTTTTGTCCCTACTTTGCCAGGTTTGAGATCAAATACCCTTATTGATGTTATGTGCCCCCCCCCTTCCCTCTACTGCCAAACCCGTTCTTACAGTGTTATGATAAGTGTTCAGGGTCCTCTTATAAGTGAGAACATGTGGTATTCCGTTCTTTGTTTCTGTCTCCTTGCCTGAGAGGTGCCTAGACATTCAGCTTTCAGTATACAGCCAAGAGGGAATATGTTGAAAGTCTTTAAAGCATAATATATAAATGAAGATGTTATGGAGAATTGGAAAGAAAGATGAGATCAGTAAAAGAGAGCACTCCAGCAAGGAAAAACTTTTCTCAGAATTTCTAGACGTAGGTACATTCTTAAACATATTAAGTTAAACTGTAGAAAAATAAAACTTCACTTAAAAGACATGGAGGTAGCTGGGCTCGGTGGCTCCGCCTGTAATCCCAGCACTTTGGGAGGCCGAGGCAAGTGAATTTCCTGAGCTGGTGGGTTCAAGACCAGCCCGGGCAATTTGGCGAGACCTCAGCTCTTCAATAAATCAAAAATTAGCAGGGCATGGTAGTGTGCGCCTATAGTTGCAGATACTTAGAAGGCTGAGGTGGAAGGATCGCTGGAGCCCAGCAGGTCGACGCGTGGGTGACTGTGAGCATGCTACTGTACTCCAGCCTGGGTGACAGATTGAGACTCTAACTTCAAAAAAACAAAACAAAAACAAAAAACATAGAGGTGAAAATATGCCTTTTAATGGAAAAGGTGCTGAAGCACTTTTAGATATAAAGGAAATAGTACTCTCCTAGAGATGTATTTGAAAATGGACAGGGTGATGGTTGCATATATCAATATGTTAAAGTTGTTATTTAGATTTCCAGAGATAACCTCAGCACCGAAGCGCTTGTTTTGGGGGGTTTTAGCATCTGCAGTAGTTATTTTTAGTATCACTCCCAATTAATAACTGAAGATTTATACAAATAGTCTTCAACTTAAGGATCATCTGGCTAGATACTCATTAGACATTCCTTATTTGGATGTGTAAGTTATATTAATGGAAGCAACTTGTTTGTTCCATTATTCGGGGAAACTAAGAAGATTTTGCCTTTTCAGCAGATGTAATGTAATGGGTCAATCTATCACTGGTACCCAAAAGTGGTTTCCTCTGTTCCTTCCTACTGCTTCCCACCAAAGACCACTTTGCCATTTCCAGAGTTCATCTGCTTCCTCCGCTGCAAGAACCAGCAGCTAGAGGAGAAATGTATTTCTGGTGTTCCAGGATGAAGCTGAAAAACATTTTTCTGTATCACCTTCGTTGATAATAGACAATGTGTTATGTCAGTACTATATTTTAAACATGTTATGTGCTCAACTGAATTTATTTATTTTATCCTGGGATGCTAACCCTCATTTACATGGCAAATATATTCACAGTGCTAAATGGAACAGGAAAATGTGACTTAAAAAGAATTGCAGTAGATCACCATTATTAAACTGGGGCCTGCCTACGTTAAGAGTTAAGGGAAACATTCCATTTCAAAGTCTTACTGCTGACAAGCTGCTGAACTGCAGAGTTTTGGGGTTGAATGACTATTGAAAGGAGAGCACTGTGTCCACTAAATACGTTGAAAGTAGTTGAGATATAAAGTTTGAGTAAGACAGGTCTTTCATTCAAGGAGAATACAATTCTCTTTGGAAGGCAATATGTATGGATTGGAAGTGTACTGGGGAAAAAATGGCAGTGCAAATGAGCAATTACAATGTAATATTTTAGAAACCAAAGGCATTAGACTGAATGTAATGCAAAGCAATAAATTAGCAGAAGACGTGGAGATTCCTTACTGAGTTTTAGGGAAGCACAATGGTTCAGTGAAAAGTACTCGAAGGTGATAGAGAGACTCGGCTTACTATCTTCTAGTTATGTAACATTCTTCAAACAAGTTACTTTTCCTTTCTGAGCCTCAGTTTTCTTATTTGTAAAATGAAATGAATAATACCCATCTTATAATTGATCCCAAAGCTTAGAGATAATGTAAATAAGAACCTGAGACAATGCCTAACATACTATAGATACCTGGTTAGGTTAACTGATACTACCTTCATTAGCCTGTGTGTCATTTTAAAATGTATTATTTAATTTTCAATAATTAAAGGATTTTTCATAGATATTTCTATTGCTGATTTATAATTTAATTATGTTATGATCAGAGAAAATATTTTGTATGATTTGTACCTCTTTAAATGTATTGAGACTTATTTTATGGCCCAGAATATTTTTTTATCTCGGTAACTGTTTTTGAGAACTGGAAAAGAATATATATTCAGTTGTTATAGGGTGCAGTGTTCTATAAATGTCAATTTGGTCAAATTGGTTCAGAGTGTTCAAATCTATATCCTTACTAATTTCCTAGCTACTTGTTCTATTAATTATTGAGAAGAGGGCATTGAAATCTCTGACTATAATGTGAATTTTCTAAATCTCCTTGCAGGTTTGTCAGTTTTACTTTATATATTTTGCACCTTTGTTATTAGGTACATTAATTTTTAGGATTATTATATCGTCTTGATGAATTGACCCCTTGATTATTATCCGATAATAATATTTTTCATCTTTCCTAGTAATATTATTCACTCTGAAATCTATGTCTGATATTAATGTAGCCAACCAGCTTTCTTTTGATTTATGTAATTTTATTATGCTATATCTTTTTCTATCCTTTTGCTCTTAATCTGCTTGTGTCTTTACATTTTAAGTGCATTTCTTTTTTTTTTTTCCTTCTTCTTTATTTGTTATTTTAAAGATGTGGGGTACAATTCAGGATTAGATATACAAATGTTGATTATGCAGGTACTCTTGTTGATGAGGTGTGCCCCTCTCTCCCCTAGCAGTTTCCCTTCACTGCCAATCCCAACCCTCCTCCTCTGGCAGTTTCCCACTACTGCCAATCCCTTTCTTATAGTATTATGATAATTGTTCAAGGTCCACTTAAGAGTGAGAACATATGGTACTCTATTCTTTGTTTCTGTAATAGATCACTGAATATGATTGGCTCTAAATCCATCCAAATAGCTGCAAAGTCAATATGTTTGTCCTTCTTTATGGCTGCATAATATTCCGTTGTGTATATGTACCACATTTTTTTTTTATGTAGTCCAGTTTCATTGGGCAGCATGGTTCCATGTTTTTGCTATTGTGAGTAGAGCTGCAACAAACATACGTGTGCAGGTGTCTCTTTTGTAGAATGATTTGAGTTCCTTCAGGTATATTCCCAATAGGAGAATAGCTGGGTAATATGGAAGGTCAATTTCTAGTTCTTTCAGAAATTGCCACATTGTCTTAAAAAGAGGTTGCATTAGTTTGCATTCCCATTGCAGTATAGAAGCATTCCTTTTTCTCCACATCCTCACCAGTATCTGTTGTTGTTTGTTTTATTAATAATGGCCATTCTTACTGGGATTAGATGGCATCTCAATATGGTTTTGATTTGTATTTCTCTGATGATTAGTGAAGCTGAGCACTTTTTCATGTGTCTGTTGACTGCCCATACTCTTTTGAGACGTGTTTATTCATGTCTTTTGCCCACTTTTTTTTTAATCAATATTTTTTATGATATTGTGGGGTACAGTTAAGGGTTAAGTATACAAATATGCTTCATTCAGGCACCCTTGATGATAAGAGGTGTCTCCCTGTCCCCAGACAGATATTTACTACCATTAATCCCATCTCCCTTCCCTTCCCCTTCGCAATAGTTTCCCACCACTGTCAGTCATTTTCTTATAGTATTATGTTGGATGTTCAAGGTCCACTATATGAGTGAGAACATGTGATACTCAAATCTTTGTTTCTGTGAGAGATCACTCAGTATTATAGACTCTAGTTCCATCCAGGTTGCTGCAGAATTCATGATCTTGTTCTTTTTTATGGCTGCATAGTATTCCATCGTGTATATGTACCACATTTTTTTAATCCAGTGCTCTTTTGATGGACAGCATGGTTCCTTCCAGGTTCTTGCTATTGTGAACAATGCTGCAATAAACATACGTGTGCAGGTATCTTTTCTATAAAGTGATTTGAGTTCTTCAGGGTATATTCCCAGTAGGGGGATTGCAGGGTCATATGGGAGGTCAATATTTAGAGCTTTTAGGAATCGCCATACTGTTTTCCACAGAGGTTGTACTAGTTTGAATTTCCACCAACAGTGTAGAAGTGTTCCCTTTTCACCACACCCTCTCCAGCAACTGTTATTTTTTGAGTCATTGATAATTACCATTCTGACTGGAGTTAGGTGGTATCTCAGTGTGGTTTTGATTTGCATCTCCCTGATGATTAGTGAGGTTGAACATTTTTTCATGTGTCTGTTGGGTGCTTGGATATCTTCCTTTGAGAATTGTCTGTTCATATCTTTTGCCCATTTTATAATGGGGTTGTTTGTTTTTTTCTTTTCGGCACGTTTGAGTTCCTTGTAGATCCAAGATGTTAAGCCTTTGTCAGACCTAGGGTTGGCAAATACTTTTTCCCAGTCTGTAGGCTGTCTCCCTGCTCTCTTGATGGTTTCTTTGGCTTTGCAGAAGCTTGTCAGTTTAATGAGGTCCCACTTGTCTATCTTCTTGCTTATGACCTGTGGGTTTCGGGTTTTGTTCAGGAATTGGATGCCAGTTCCAATTTCCATGAGGGTATGTCCTTCATTTTCTAAGGTTCTTATAATTTGAGGTTTTACATTTAGGTCTCTGATCCATTTAGAGTTAATTTTTGTGTATGGGCATAGATACGGATCCTGTTTCAATCTTCTGCATGTAGTCAGCCAGTTTTCCCAGCACCATTTACTGAATAGGTTCTCCTCTCCCCAGTGGTAGGTGGTGGAGGCTTTGTCAAAGATGAGTTGGTTGAGAAATTGAGATTTTGCTTCTGGAATCTCAATTCTATTCCATTGGTCTATATGCCTGTTCCTGTACCAATACCAAGCTGTTTTGATTATTGTAGCTTTATAGTAAAGTTTGAAGTCTGGTAATGTGATACCACCTGCTTTGTTTTTTGCTGAGGATTGTTCTAGCTATTCTTGGTCGTTTGTGTTTCCATATGAATTCCTGTGTTGTTTTTTCTAGGTCTGAGAAGAATGTTGCTGGTAATTTGATGGGTATTGCATTAAATCTGTAGATTGCCTTAGGTAAGATGGACATCTTCACAATGTTGATTCTTCCAATCCATGAGCATGGGACATTTAAGGAGGAGTTTATACCAATCCTACTGAAGGTGTTCCAGGTGATTGAGAAAGATGGAACGCTCCCCAAATCATTTTACGATGCCAGCATCTCATTGATACCCAAGCCAGGTAAAAACCCAACAAAGAAAGAGAACTACAAGCTAATATCTTTGATGAACATAGATGCTAAAATTCTCAACAAGATCCTAGCGAACCGGATTCAACAACACATCTCAAAAATCATCTATCATGACCAAGTAGGCTACATCTCTGGGATGTAAGGCTGGTTCAACATTCGTAAAACCATAAATGTAATTAAATACATCAACAGATGTCAAAACAAAAGCCACATGATTATATCATTAGATGCAGAAAAAGCTTTTGATAAAATACAGCACCCCTTCTTGATAAAAACCCTCGAACACCTAGGCATACGGGGAACATACCTCAAAATAGTTAAAGCCATCTACAAGAAACCCACAACCAGCATACTCCTAAACGGACAAAAACTGGAACCATTTCCCCTGGAAACTGGAACAAGACAAGGATGCCCACTCTCACCCCTCCTGTTCAATATAGTATTGGAAGTCCTGGCTAGAGCAATCAGAGAAGAAAAGGCATTTCCTATTCTTCAAATAGGAAAAGAGGAAGTCAAGCTATCTCTCTTTGCAGATGACATGATTGTGTACCTTGAAAACCCAAGAGAATTTGTCAAAAACCTCCTTACCCTGACAAAGGACTTTGGCAAAGTCTCAGGATATAAAATAAATGTGCAAAAGACAATCACATTTCTTTACACCAATAATAAGCAAACAGAAACTCAAATAAAAAGCACAATTCCATTCACAATAGCCACCAAAAAAATGAAATACCTTGGCATCTTCCTAACCAGAAACGTGAAAGACCTTTACAATGAAAACTACAAACACTTTTGCCCACTTTTTAATGGTACTGTTTGTTTTTTTCCTTTCGGTGTGTTTGAGTTCCTTAGATCCTAGATGTTAGGCCTTGGTCAGATATACAGTTGGCGAATATCTTTTCACATTCTGAGGGCTGTCTCCCTGCTCTCTTGATGGTTTCTTTGACTTTTCAAAAGCTCATTAGTTTGATGAATTTCCTCTTATCTATCTTATTTCTTATGGTATGAGCACTTAGGGTTCTGATCAGGAATTGGTTGCCAGTTCCAATTTCTATAAGGGTGTCTCCCACATATTCTAAGTTCCTTATAGTGTGAGGTTTTACGTTTAGGTCTTTGATCCATTTAGAGTTATTTTTTGTGTGTGGTGATAGGTAGGGGTCCTGTTTCAATCTTCTGCATGTGATCAGTCAGTTTTCCCAGCACCGTTTACTGAATAGGTTCTCTTCTCCCCAGTGGTTGTTGTTGGAGGCTTTGTCAAAGATGAGTTGGTTGAGAAATTGAGACTTTGTCTGGAATCTCTATCCTATTCCATTGGTCTATATGCCTGTTCTTGTACCAATACCAGGCCATTTTGATTACTGTAGCCTTATAGTAAAGTTGGAAGTCTGGAAGTGTGATACCTCCTGCTTTGTTTCTTTTGCTAAGGATTGTTTTGGCTATTCGTGGTTGTTTATGTTTCTATATGAATTTCTGTATTGTCATTTCCAGGTCTGAGAAGAATGATGTAGGTAATTTAATGGTTATTGCATTGAATCTGTACATTGCTTTTGGTAGGATGGACATTTTAACAATGTTGATTCTTCCTATCCATGAGCATGGAATATTTCTCCATTTGTTGGTGTCTTCTTGGATTTCTTTGAGCAATGTTTTGTAGTTTTCATTATAAAGGTCTTTCACTTCTCTGGTTAGGAAGATGCCAAGATATTTCTTTTGTGTGTGTCTGTGTGGCTATTGTGAATGGGATTGTGTTTTTTATTTGGTTCTCTGCCTGCTTGTTGGTGGTGTATAGGAATGCAACTATCTTTTGCTTGTTTATATTGTATCCTGAGACTTTGCCAAAGTCCTTTATCAGTGCAAGCAGGTTTTTGACAAATTCTCTTGAATTTTCGAGGTATAAGATCATATCATCAGCAAAGAAGGATAATTTGACTTCCTCTTTTCCTATTTGGATACCTCTGATTTCCTTCTCTTGTCTAATTGTCCTAGCTAGGACTTCCAACACAATGTTGAGCAAGAGGATTGAGAGTGGGCAGCCTTATCTTGTTCCAGTTTTCAGGGGAAATATTTCCAGTTTCTGTCCATTTAGCAATATGTTAGCTGTGGATTGATTGTAGATGGCACTTACTATTTTAGGGTATGTTCCTTCTATACCCAGTTGTTTGAGGGTTTTTTATGAAGAAGGGATGCTGGATTTTATCAAAAACTTTTTCTGTATCTAATGATATAATCATGTGGCTCTTGTTTTTACATTTGTTGATGTATTTAATTACATTTATAGTCTTGCAAAGGCTGAACCAGCCCTGCATCCTGGGGATGAAGCCTACCTGGTCAAGGTGAATGATTTTTGAGATGTGTTTTTGGATCCAATTTGCTAGAATCTTGTTGAGGATTTTTGCATCTATGTTCATTAGGGATGTTGGCCTGTAGTTCTCTTTTTTGGTTGAATCTTTACTTGGTTTGGGAATCAGGGTGATGTTGACTTCGTAAAATGATTTGGGGAGAATTCCATCTTTCTCCAGAAAGTCCTCCATTTCATTTAGATTATCAAGTTTGTTTCCATATAGGTGTACATAGTAATCTCTTATAATCTTTTGTATTTCTTTGGGGTCAGTTGTGATTTGATCTTTTGTATTTCTGATTGTGTATTTGGGCTTTTTCTCTCTTTTTCTTGGTCATTCTGGCTAGGGGTCAATCAATCTTGTTAATTCTTTCAAAGAACCGGCTTTTTGTTTTGTTGATGTTTTCTGTGATATTTTTTCTTCTATGTCCTGTATTTGGGTTCTAATTTTGGTGATTTGGATTCTTCTGCTAAAGTTGGGGTTTTGGTGGTCTTCTCTTTCTAGTTCTCTCAGGTGATTTGTTAGGCTTTCAGCTTGTGACCTTTCCATTTTCTTGATGTGTGCTCATAGAGGTATAAATTCCCCTCTTAGAACTGTTTATATGGCATCCCAGAAGTTTTGGTAAGATGTTTCTTCACTTTCATTTTTTTCCGGGTAGCTTTTAATTTCTGTTTTGATTTCAGTGTTGACCCAGTAGTTGTTCAGCATCATGCTGTTAAGTTCACGTTTTGGGGGGATTTGGGGTAATTTTGTTGGTATTGATATTTATTTTTATTCCACTGTGGTCTGAGAAGGTGCATGGAAATATTTCAGCTGGAATTTGTTTATGCTTAATTTATGGCCAAGGATGTGATTGATCTTGGAGTATGTTTTTTGTGTTAATTAGTAGAATGTATATTCTGTGGTTGTTGGGTTGAATAATCTGTAGGTATCTATTAAGTCCATTTGATCTAGTGTCAAGTTTAGGCTCTGGATCTCTTTTTTGATTTTTTGCTCAATGATTTATCTAGGGCTGTTAGTGGGGCATTCAAGTCCCCTGCTATAATAGTGTTAGAGTCAATATCTTTTTTTAGTTTACTTAGTAGTTGCTTTATATGCTGGCGCTCCTGTGTTGGATGTATATACGTTTAGGATGGATATTTCTTATTGATGGATTGAACTTTTTATCATTATGTATTGTCCTTTTGTATCTTTTTAAAATTTCTGTTAGCTTAAATGTTATTTTTTCTGATATTAAGATTGCAACTCTTGCCTTCCTTTGTGATCCATTTGCCCAGAAACTCTTTTTTCATCCTTTAACTTTGAGTCTGTGTGTGTCCCTTGTGGTGAGATGACTTTCCTGGATACAGCAAATAATTGGGTCATGGTTTCTTATTCAGTTTGCCATTTTGTGTCTTTTCAGTGGTGCATTTAGTCCATTCACATTCAGGCTGATTATTGAAATGTGATTGTTTATCCCGGTCTGAGTTTTTTTCTTTGTTTACTTGTTATCCTTTGGCTTTGGGGTTGATGTATGTGTGTGTTTTCAAGTTATTTGTTGCACTGTATTCTCTGTTGATTCTATGCTCTGTGGTTCTCTTGGAAAGTGTGTGGTCATTCATTCTTTTTTTTTTCTTCTTTATTCTGTTATTAATACCTTTTTAAATGTCCCCTGTAGAGCTGGTCTGGAAGCTACATAATCTCTTAGGGATTGGATCTCTTAGGGAAGGATTTTAATTCTCCATCACTGATGAAGCTGAGCTTGGCTGGGTAGGAAATTCTTCATTGAAATTGTTTATTTTTGAGGACTTTGAATAAAGGACTCCAGTCCCTTCTTGCTTGTGGTGTCTTTGCCAATAGGACTGCTGCTATTCTGATTGGTTTACCCCAGTAGTTAGTCTGACCTTTCTCTCTTGTTGCCTTTAGGGTGTGTGTGTGTGTGTGTGTGTGTGTGTGTGTGTGTGTGTGTGTGTGTTTTCTCATTTGATATCTTGTGGGGGTTCTCCATGTGTCTTGTGCTTGGCTGGTCACATCTCTGGTGAGATGGGGAAAGTCTTCTTGGATTACCTCCTGGAATACTTGCTCCAAGTTGTTCTCCATTTCCCTTTCTTCTTCTGGGATACTAATCAGGTGTAGGTTGACCTCTTGATATAATCACATATCTCTTGTAGGCTTTGTTCTTTCTTTCTGAGTCTTCTTTCTAGTTTTTTACAGATCGGGTTAATTCCATGTTCTGGTCTTCAAGTTCTGAGATTATTTCTTCAGCTAGATTAATCCTGCTTTCCATGCTTGTCATCTTGTTATTTATTTCCACTGATCTCTTTGGAGTTCTTCCTCATCCTTTTCTGGTCACACCCTTTGTCCCATGGCTGGATCAGGGTAGGGGGTGGGGTGCCTGGGACTCAGCACTCATCAGGTCCCTCTGAAGTTTTTGCTTTCAGAATATTCTCCCTGGGTCATGATCAACCCCTGAGTAGTTGATCCACCAGTCACAGAGATCGGGTCTGTTGTTCCATGGTGAGCAAGTCAGAGCACTTTCCTGCCTTGCCTTCAAGATGGTGGTGGGGTACCTCTCTTGTCCTCTTCAGTGGGACTCTGCCACTGGGCTCCCTCTGCAGCCCCTGCTGCCAGTGCTCAGTCAGGTGCTGAAGTGGTAAGGGAAAACCTGGAGCCTGTGGTCTCTTCTGCTGCAGTCAAGTACCTTTCTTATAGACAACACATTGTTAGGAGTTGCTTTTTTAAACTGCCTTTTGATTGTGGTATTTAAATGAGTTATATTGAATGTGATTAGTGATATTTTGGGGTTTAAACCTATCACCCTGTTATTTTTTTTCTATTTTTTTCTGTATTACTTTTTCACCTTTGTTCTTCCTCTTTGGATTAATTTAGTATTCTTATTACTCCAATTTATCTCCTCTGTTGGCTTATTAGCTATAACTCTTTATTAATATCTATATTAATAACTCTTTATTAATACTATAAACCCTAAATCAATATTTTAATTATTGATTTAGGGTTTGTAGTATTTTAACTTATCACAATTTACCTCCAAATGATATTTTACCATTTTGCATACAGTATAGTAGGCTTGCAATAGTATCCTTTCATTCTTCCCTTGCTGGACTTTGTGCTATTGTTGTTATATATTTCACTCATGCTCATACATATGCTATAATCCCTACACTATATTGTTATTATTTTTTGAGCAGTCAATTATGTCTTAAAGATATTTAAGTAATATGGGGAAAAACTTATTTCCAGTGCTCTTTATTCTTGTATGTGGATTCATATTTCTATCTGGTACTATTTTCTTTCTTCCTGATAGACGTCCTGTAACATTTTTTTGACTTGCAAATTTGCTGGTGAAGAATTCTTTTAGCTTTGTATACCTTAAAAGGTCTTCATTTCACTTTTGTTTCTGAAAATATTTGTGCTGGGCAGAGAATTCTAGTTTGACAGGTTTGTTTTCTTTCAGTACTTTTGAGTTGTTGCTCCACTATCTTTTTGCTTATACTGTTTCTGTTGAGAAGTCTGCTGTTATCTGTATCTTTATTTCTCTGCATATAGCTTGTCTTTTGTTCTTCTGACTGCTTTTAAGATTTTATTTTCTTTCTCTTTTTTCCCCCATTGAATTTGATTCAATTTTTATGTTTCTTGGTATAGTTTTATTCATGTTTCTTGTGTGAAGAGTTGTTGAGCTTCTCAGTTCTGTGGATTTATAGTTTTCATTACAGTTCAAACATTTTTGGTCATTTCTTCAAATTATTTTTCCAATCCCCTTTCTTCTAGAGATTTTAATTACATGTATATGTAATTATGAGTGCTGGGATATAGATCCCTGTTTGAAGCTCATTGATGTTTCATTTTTAAAATTATTTTTATCACTCAGCATTTCAGTTTGAATTGCTCAGCATTTCAGCTTCTATTGCTAAGTTTTTGAGTTCAAGTAATCTTACCATCTGCAATACCTAACCAGTTGTTGATACAGCCTAATGTGTTTTTCATCTTTATAAGTACAAGGATTTTTTCAATGTCTTTACTCAACTTTCTGAACATATGAAACACAGTTATAATAACCATTTTAAAATTCTTGTCTGCTAATTTTAACATCTGTTTCATTTCTGGGTCAATTTTTATTGATTTTTTAAATCTCTGGTGACATTTCTCACAGGTGATATTTTCTTGCTTCTTGGCATGTCTAGTATTTTTTTACTAGATACTAGACATTGTGAGTTATACCTTGTCAGTTGCTAAATACTTCTGTATTCCTATAAATATTCTTAAGCTTTCTTCTAACATAGTAAAGTTTACTTGGAAAAAGTTTGATCCACTTAGGTCTTTCTTTTAAAATGTACTAGGCAATGTTAGAGTAGTGCCTAGTCTAAGGCTCAATTTACCCTTTTGACCCTTCTTAGTACTCTACCTGACATACCGTGAATCATGAGGTTTTCCAGGCTGACTGGTAGGAATAGGTACAGTTCCTAACTGTATGAATGCTGGGCACTGTTGTCTCAAATCCTTTCAGGTGGTTCTTTCTCCAGCCTCAGGTAGTTTCCTCGCATATATATGTGTGAGGAATTCTCTGAAGATATGTCCTAGAGGAAAGGAAGGAAGGAAGGAAGGTGAAAGAGATTTATTAGTTAATTGTAAAGTACTATTCAAATGTAAGGTTTTGGACATTATCTTGGATGCTGCCATTCATTAATGTCAAGGTCCAGAGACGAGTTTGTACCCTCCCCAATGCCTATTCTTTCATGTCTCATTTCTCTATAGTCCTTATGGCTTTGCTCCTTTCCTCTCACTACCTATTTGTTCCAGCCATGCTGACCTGGAAAAATGATAATTATAAGGCAGTTCTCTCCTGGTCCTCTGGTAGTCCTGCTCTCCAGTCCACATGGCATCTTTTAAATAGTAAGGGTGGCTTCCCAGCCTCATTTTCCTCATTCCAAGGGCATAGAGCCAAGTCATATTACCAAGTAACTTAACTCTTGACTCCAGAAGTGTTTTTATGTACTGTCTCTCCCACCCCTTACCTTTAAAAAGCCTGTCCCCTGCCCCTCTGCTTAATCCCTGAGAGTCTAGAACCTTACCTATGTTGCTGAAATTCCTGTATTTTTAGAGACAAATTATCCTAGAACGTTCTGTTTCTTCCCTGGGGAAAAAACAAAAAAATAATGGGCCAGGACTTCTGCAGGAAAATTAAAATTATATTTAAGGACTGGATTGCTAGGGCTTTGCATTCTGCTGACACAGGGGTGCGGAGTTGGAGAGAGAAGAATAGGAACCACAACTGTCTGTGTGGCCCAAATGTTTGAATCAGAGGCTCTGGCTGCCTGAAAGCCACAGTGGCTGAGGGATCTATATCCCAGCACTCATAACCCATTTTTTGGCATAAGGATTCAAGTCCAAGGCAGGGATTAGAAGGCTGGAAATGCCTAGGAACTGTACTCAAATTAAGGTCAGACTCTGGCCTTGGATCAGAAGCTGTGGCTGATTTGGTCAGAAGGTGAGCAGAAACCTATAATGATCCTTTCTCCAATGTGCGGACATTGACAGGAGTCAGTGTGTTGCTTTGGTAATATTTTAGCTGTCATTCTCTGAGTACATTCCTATTTCAGAGCTGTGCCAGGAAGTAGGATAAACTAAATGCCATTGAACATGAATTCTAACAGGCAAGGTCTTATACCAGGTAGTTAATGAGGACCAAGGTTTGAATATTAAGATTGGTGGAGATTGATGTATTTTTTAATTTATTCATTCACTAATTATTTATGGAGCACTTACTTGGTGCCAGGCACTAAGGGAGAGATGAAAGACATTATCTGCCCCTAAGCGGATGGGATAGGTAAACATTTGACTATGGCAGGCACCATGGAGGGAGTTGATACAGATCACTGTTATCCCAGAAGAGGGTACCTAAGCCAGTCATGAGAGAGAAGACAATATGAGGGTAGACTTTCTGGAGGCAGTGATGTCCTGGCTGAGTCTTAAAGGTGAATAAGAGTTGGTCAAGTAGAAAATCAGGGGAAGGGCATTCCAGGCAGAGGAAGAGTGTGTGCAAAAGGCACAAAGGCAAGATTTAGAATAAGCATTTTTGGAAATGCTGATTATTTTATAGACTGTTCGTAGGTAAGTGATGTGCGTTGAAGTTGAAGAGGAAAATCATGTCAGATGAAAAAGACCTTGCATGCCGTGCAAAGGTATTTTACCCCAAAGGCAATAGAAAGCCACTGAATGATTTTAAGTGGAAGAGAGATATAATTGGATCTGAATTTTAGAAGTTCATTCTGGTAGTAATGGCAGGGAGGGTTGGATTCAGATAGAGTGGGGAGGCCAACTTTTGGCACTGACCTCATTGTCTTCTTACCTGTCTTTATTGTCACATACTTTGTAGAATCTATCATCTAGTTTCTCCTGCCTTATTCAGCCTGATTTCCTGCCATTCTTCAATTTTGGGCAGGTTGACTCAGTGTATTCAAACATGCCCACTTGTTCCTGTCTTTGTGTTTTGTTTATTCAACAAAGTTTAGTGAGTGCCTTTGTTTACTAGCCACAATGCTTAGCACAGGGAAACCAAAGATTTATGAGACATGAGGCTTGCCTTTAAGGAGCTCACGGACCAGTAGGGAGATATCATGGAGATACACTGTTACTGTGAAGTGTGATAATGGTGGTGGTATGGTATAAACATAGAGAACCTGAACACAAAAAGAGAGCCTTGTCTATAAGAAACCCTCCTCCTTCTCTGCTAAATCCTACTCATCTGCAGGCTCCTGCCTATACCCTATATAGAGACAGAGTAGTGTAACGGGTTGTTGCTTGGGCTTTGAAGCCAGACAACAAGATTTTAATCCTGGGTCTACCATTTGCCAGCCGTGTGATCTTGGCCAGAAGTTCTTTATAATCTCAGTTTCTTCATCTGTAAAATGGGTCTGATGGCAGCATCAACTTTATAGGGTTATTGTGAGGATTAAAGGAGATAATATGCATTAAAGCTTTTAGAATGGCCCTTGGCATGTGAAAAATATTTAATAATTATTAGCTATTATCATTCTCAGTTTTTACTCATTTTCTTCAGCACTTGTATCATGTCAAGAAACTTTAGCCCTTAATAATCTCTTATTATGTTGCTTGCCCCATTTTATGTGTTGTCATATTATTTCTTCCAAGGATGATCTTGTTCTTCTTTGATATAGAGTACATTTTATCTGTACTCCTGGGATGCTTACAGCATTAGATATGTATTAGGGTGATCAGCCATTCCACTTTTCCTAGGACTTAGGGGATTTCCCTGTGATAAAGCCAGGAAAGTCCTAGGCAAAATAGGACAGGTTGATCTCCCTACATGCAGTAGGCACTTTAATTTTGCTTTTTATTTGTCTTATTGGTCCCAAACCTAATTTGCGAGCAAGCTTACCCTGCCTTGATCTTCATGTGACATTCGCCCTGTGTGCATGTTTGTCTCTTCACATGGTGGGGGTTTTTGGTTTTGTTTTGTTTTTGTAAATAAGAACACCAGTCATATTGGTTAGGGGCCCATCCTATTCCAGTATAACTTGATCTTAACTTATTGCATCTACAGTTATCCTATTTTCAAATAAGTTCACATTCTGTGATATCGGATTAGGATTTCAACATGTGAATTTGGGGGACACACAGTTTAGCCCATTACACCCATGTCTTCTTCAAGTAAGTCCAATTTTAACTTATTGTCTAGAAAATATAAAGTTATCGTCTCTGGGTTTCTTTGGGGATTCTTGAGATTCCCTGAGATTTAAGGTAAATAATTTGAGGGATTCCTTAAACAAAACAAACAAACAAAAAAAAAACCTCTCTCTTATCAGCTATGGACATATATGCTAGAAATTGTGGGCAACTCCATAGGAGTCTTCTTGATCCTGCCACGCAGTCCCTGAGAGCTCCTCCTGCCTGTTTGTCCCCATCTTTCCCGGCATTTCCCTCATGACTCTGGATAACTTCCATCATTTGCTTTCCAGAATTGACATACCCCTCTTAAACTCAGTGGCAAAGCCTCTTTCCTCACACAAGCTACACTGTTTTGTCATGAATGTCCCAGTTGGGACCAAATGATTTTCCTCTCCTTCAACCTCTTCTCACCAGCATCGGGACAATGTCTGCCTTGGGAAGTTGCTTTTCAAGCAGCATTCCTTGGGGATCCCCTGAGGCCTCTCCCAGAATTCCTAAAAGTCATGACAAGTGTTTGCTGACAACCAGCTCATCTTCTCCAGGTTCTATGCCAGTACAATCAAAAGTCAGGGTCAACAGCCTCGGAAAGGTTCAACCCTAGTGTATTCATTTCCTAGGGCTGTCTCAACAAAGCATCACAGATGTATGACTTAACAGAATGTATTTTCTCACAGTTCTGGAAACTAGAAGTGTCAGCTGGGCTGTTTTTTTCTGAGGAATGCAAGAGAGAAATCTGCCCTGTGCCTTTTTCTTAACTTCTGGTAGCTTACTGGCAGTCTAGCATTCCTTGGCTTATAGATACATTCCCTAGTCTTTGCCTTGATTTTCACATGGTATTCCCCCTGTGTGCATGTCTGTCCTTTCATTGTTTTTATTTTTCTTTTAATAGGGACGCAAGTCACATTGAATTAGGGGCTCATCCTACTCCAATGTGACTTGATCTTAATATAACTTATTACAGCTACAATTATCCTATTATGGTCACATTCTGATATATTAGTGGTTAGGACTTCAACATGTGAATTTTTGGGAGACACCGTTCAGCCAATAACATCCAGGTCATCAAGTGAATCCAAACCCCCCCCATGGAGATGTGGAGGCTATACCATAATTGCTCATACATCCCTTTTAATTCTGCACTCCCTATGTGTTTGGTACTGACTGCCCTGCTTGTTTACCACTCTATAGAGCACTGCACCTACTCTAGGGGTATTAAGAAATATATGCATACCTGAGTCACCAGCTCTCAGTCAGAATACATTAGGAGATTTTTAAAAAGGAGAAGCCTGCTGAGGAAAATATCCATGTCATATAATGTAGTAACTATTATAAAGGCAGTGACTCCCATCCTGATAAATTATGATTACAAGCTGGTTGCCTTTTAAAATTCTCTGGAGAACACCATGGTGTGTACAGATGGGGCTGGAAGACTGTGAGTGAGTGTGTGTGCACGCGTGTATGTGTATGCAGTAGCTTAAGATAAAGAAAATCACCAGGCTCCTCTCCAGCCTTCCTGAACACATTCCCTGGGCCCACAGGGAGTAGCCTGCATCTCCTCTCTCTGGCTGTGGCCTCTTCCTTCTGTCAGCTCTCTGGAGTCATGGACCTCTTCCCTTCCAAAGAGATAGCTCTGTTCCAAAAGATAAACACCAGTAGTGACAGGGAATTGGGTGGGGGGTGGAAGCAAAGCGAGTCTTCAGTTCGTGTTTCCTTGATGTTCTCACTTAGAGAAACACAGACCATCTTTGTGGGTGTGCTATTTCTGATCCTGGCAGTTACAGCCTGAGATTGTGAGGGCAAGGATGAGTCTCCATGTGGGTGGGGGCCCGGGAGCAGATGGGGTACAGAGATTCTTGCAGGTCTCCCAGCTTCCTTTCAGGGACGTTGTGCCTCTGAGAAGTCCCAGGGGTAGACAAGGCCCCTAGCTAGTGCTGTCTGTGCAGAGCAGCTAGGCAGACTGCTGGCTCACAGAGAGGCGTGTCAGCTCTACGCAGCGCCTCAGTGCCAGCTCAGGGAGCTGTCGGCTCAGCGCCCACGCTCCTCCGCTCCAGCTCGGGGGAGCCCCAGGGTGGGCTGTATGAAGGTGCGACTGCAACTTGACTTTGCCTCACTGTTGTCGCTGGCAGAATACATATACCAATGCGGACAAGCTCCTAGAAGCAGCAGAGCAGTTGGCTCAGACTGGGGAATGTGACCCCGAGGAGATCTACAAGGCAGCTCGACACTTGGAGGTGCGCATCCAAGACTTCGTGCGCAGGGTGGAGCAACGGAAGCTTCTCCTGGACATGTCTGTTTCCTTCCACACACACACCAAAGAGGTAAGAGGAACCAGTGTTAGAGAGGGAGTGTTGGTCCTGGCAGGGTCAGGTCGGCTTTCTAGTAAATTGGCCCCGAAGTTCTGACCAGGGTCCTGAGTGGTCTGGGGGTTACTGGACTCTTAACTTTGGTAATATTAACAATTTGCTCCTGATAGACTGCATTTAGGTCTCTATCAAAATGGGGCAAAATTTCCTCCCATCATCTCTAATGGGGAAGGGAGCTATGGAGGCAGGTGGTTGGTGGGGGTAGTGATCTGCTAGAGCATTCAGTCTGCAACTAGAGAAATTTGGAAATTCCTGGTATAGAAATAGTCATAGCAAGAGGAGTGCAGACTTACTTTCTACTCTACACTCAGTTTCTCTTGGTTAGTGTTTTCTATCAGAAATCAGAGTCCTGCAGAACTTTAATTAGGTACCTTTGCTACCAGCAAGGAACATGCAGAGTTTTCAGATATGGTCTATGTTTTTATTTATTTATTAAACAAGAGATTTAATCTTGTTAATGAGATCTGCAGCAGGGTGATAATAAAGTAGGTCCTTACCTTGCCTGAATATGGAGTGATGGGCAGTGAAGGAAGATGGGACTGAGGAGCTCCCCCACCCCAAGGAGGAGGCCAGCTGGGCTTCAGTCCCAGCCTGAATCATTCACCAAGTGGAGAAAGGGGAAGGAAGGATGAATTATGTTAAACTGCTGGAAGGGCAGAGGGGCCCCATAGAGAGGAGGAGGATTGCAAACCTGTGATTGCTTTTCATTTCTGATTAACAAGGGACACTCTGAAATTGAGTAAGTGGCCAGGAAGAGGGCACATTTAGCATCTTCTGCAATAACACCCTTGGCAGATGAACTCATTAGATGTGTGCATACTCATGTTCCTCCCAGGAATTCATTTTAATAGAGTATTAATTAAAGTTTGATTGCTGTTCAGGAAAAAAAAATTAGTCCTATTTAATTAAGTTGAATTTTGATACTGGGAATACATTAAGAAGCCTGATTGTTACTACTTCATAGGCTTTTCTGACACTTTGTGAGAATGAATGCGAATCATTGCAGTGCCTATCAGAGCAAAACATGAAAAGATAATGTTCTCTAAACTGAAATCCCCCAGGCAGATGAAGGGTTGGCAAGCTCCCCAAAGCCGACTGCTTCCTCTCCATGGGACCCACAACTACTCTCTGATGAGTGTCTAAAAAGCAAGGTGATTAGCTTTAATCCAGGGTTTTCTGCCTGGTTGTATGCTTGCTTGTGGCTCACCGATTTCTTAATGATGGCCTCAGAAACCAAAAGCATATGTATTCCCTTTTAATTATGAGCCTATGGGTGATGGAATAGAGCACAAATGAACAGGAGTCATACCCCCAAGGGGGTTGGGGGGGTGCTGGCTGTATGGAGAAGGAGTAGGCAAGTTGAGTTTCCATGGAGCTACCACTCCTGAAAGGATGGCCACGACTTCCAGGAATTCTTTCTAGCTGCATCTTCTACCTTCTGTACTTGGAGCTAGAGGGCTAGGCTCCTAGTCCAGATTCTGTTGCTAAATATCATATGAACCTGTGCAAGTTACTGTGGCCCTGGCCCTAGGTTTCCTTGTCTATAAAATTATGCAACTGGACTTGGTGGCCCTAAGGCCCTTGCAGTTCTAATGTGAGTTCAAAATTCTTTCTTTTTCTCCTCCTCTTCTTCTTTATTTGATATTGATCATAGTAATTAATAGTATTTAAGCCTGAAGTAGTATTGGTGATTTCCTAGCCTAAGATTTGGCTCATTATAAACATTCAATATATATTATATGTTTTTTAATTGGGTACCCACTTTATACGAGACACATATATCATTTTATGTAACTTATAGTTTTTATCAAACATGTTTTTAAATGAAAAAAACCTAAGCTTCAGAAAAGCCTTGTCTAAGGATACAGAGTTTCTTAGTAGTACAACTGAGATTTTACCTGTCTTCTGATTACCTATACTCTATCCTTTTTTCCTCTTATATCTCCTTCTCTCCTCTGTTCTTCCTCCTCCTTACTTTTATTTTTCTTCTTTACATTTTAAAACCCCACATCAGGATCTTAATAGATCTTGGCTGAGAGATATAAAGTGTTGCCAGGTTTGGGGATGTGGGAGACAGGAATAGTCAGGGCTGAATTTATTAACTATTATTTTTCCAGATATCTCTCAAATCTTGCTAAACCTGGTACTATTGTAACCTGAGACTTGTTTCCCTACTGGGACTCAGTTTATAAAGTCACATTTATATGAAATAGTACTAGAGGGAGCAGTATGATACTGGGGACAGGCGAAAAAAAGAGAGGGGAACTGAAGTTCTAGGCTATCTATCTAATCAATAGCCATGAGAATTGCCATTTTTAAAATTCCAGTTTTACAATAGGAAAAACCAGTGTTCAGAAAAATTAATAATTTGCCTAGGATTTTCTAGCTAGGATGTAGTAAGTATAGAAATTGATCCCCGGTCTTTCTGACTCTAAAGCCTGTGTTTTTTCTCCTTTGCACAAAGATTTTCACCTGAAGGCTAGTTAAATACAAACTTGGAGGGATTGTTTTTCCATCAGGAAATTCATTCAAACAGGAAGCTGTCAGGAAATAACATAGTCTCTTTCCCCTAGATCCCAAAATTTGAAAGAAATTTGGGGTAGTCCTGCCTGGATGCAAAACCTTCTGTGGTTGTAAGGACCATTCTATTCAAGAGATCTGCAACTCTCAGATCATATAGATTTTATTTTTTTCAGGATGAACAGGAAAGCAGCTTTCTTAGTGGCTGCCACAGAGAAGCTGTTCACGGGGACCATGCAGCAGGAATTTGTATCTGCACGTTTTCTCTTAATCACTCCCACCCAAACCAGCCTGCATGAAGCCCCCTTTAAATGATTAGCAAGAGAGGGTAGAAAATATGTGCATATATGTATGTATGCACACATTAATATATGTATGTGTATATGTGTACATATGCAGACATACATGTGTGCATACACAACACAAACACATCAAGTACAGCAAGATCTTGGATTCCAGGTAGGTTTGATTTCCAGATCTGGTTTTTCATTGGGCATGCTGTTTTATTACAAAATAAAGTGGTACAATACTAATGTACCACTTTTTTTTTCCTAGTAGAAAACTCCCTCCCAAATTTTTCTTAGTGCTTCTTTAAAGTAGGTTTAATAAGAAAGTTGAAGACTCAATTCAGGCATCTTTTGTTCTTGAAATCCTGCCCCGGTGCTTCCAACTTCTACCCAGACTGGACCTGAGCACTGTGTACATACCTCCATTAGTGTTGTCAGGATGACACTGAGCTGTGATTATCTCTTCCTCACTAAAGTGGGAGTGCTACTTATAGGTACACTACACATGAGGCTATAGATGTACAGGTGGGGATACTGCTATATTTTCCTACCACTGTGATACATAGAGGTCCTGAAGAAATATTGAATCAATGGGTTTTCTTGACAATGGGATACTAGTAGTCTCTCCTAAGAAAGGGAACAGGAAAAGAAGAAGGAAAAGCCCATTCAGCCACATTTTTATCTACCCCAGTTCTTTGTCTTGAGCCCTGTAGACATCGCAAATAAAGGGAAGTAGGGTGGGGAGCTTCCCCCTAGGGCCTATATAGCAAGCAGAAATGGATTATTAGAAGTAAGTATCTTTGAATGGTCTAATGAAAGAACTCCTGTGGTTTGATTTTTTTCACTTTTTCCTTAATACCTCTCAAGACTGACCACCTCTCAAACTTTGCTAAGTGCGAATCCTATTTGATCCTGAGTCCACTGACTCTTACTCCTTCCTCTTGACTCTACAGGAAAACTTCTGGCTTTTTTATTCAAGGCAGGATTTGTAGTCTGTTAGGGAATTTTAAGTTGCCTTGGTTGTTTCTCCCTCACTGTGAATAGAGTCAATGAAGGAAAATCTTCTGCTCAACTTTGCCAAAGTGGACTTGGGTATTGCTAATAAATATTGTTATAGATCCTTTCTGCCTAATTATGGCTACTTTTTTTTCTTTCCTTTCTCCTTTTCTTGCTCCCTTCTTACAATCATTTTCAGGTTTTGTTTGTTTGTTTGTTGTTTTTTGCCTTGGTGCCAATATATAATACAATGTCATCATAGTGTATAATTTTCATGGAATGAAAGCCCCCTTTATAGGAGACTTCTGACTGGGAACTGAATATCCATCTTCATAAATGATTTAACTTAGACTTCCTATGACTCTCCAGGCTGAAGTTCATTATTTTACTTTTGCCCACTTCCCACGTCTAATTTTTACTCTAATTAATATCAGAGAGGAAACAGGAGGAGAATATAAAAACATAAACTCCAGCCTCCTTTCTTCTGCAAATTGAAGATTCTACTTAATTCTATTGCACTTGTTTTGTAAATTCTTCACTATTGTAAGAATCTGGAGGGTTAAATTGTCTAACCATTTCATCACCATGTTATTTATAATCTTGAATAATTAGAGACTATCTAAAGGTTTCACACTGCGTGATTTTGCTAAACAAATTATACTGTACCTGTATAGTAAAATATTACACAGTCATTCTGAATCACATTGCCAAAGATCATTAATGGCATAAGAAAAGGCCTGTGGTATGATATATAAAAACTGTATATCCATAATTTCAATAACACACATAAAATAAAGACCACATAAAATAAAGACCAGGAGTAAAGATACCAAGAATTTAAGAATGTTATGAGTGATTTAATTTTTTGCATATTTTTCTGTTTTGCAAGTTCCTGTTAATGTTATTTTTAGTTTATAACCAGGAACAATCCTAATATATATTATTTTTCAGAAGCAAAATCTTTCATTTCTCCTTAAAGAGCTACTCAAAAATGAGTGGTGACAAACATGTACTTGGATTCTTATGCATCCAGAGCCTTAACTATTACTATAAATTGTGCTAAGCTTTCAAATACCTTCTTTTTTCCTGAAAACAAGTGGGCTGCCGGCTCTGGTTGCTGGTCTGGAGAGCTAGGAAAGGTGTAGGAAGAAATGTTGACTCAAGTTCTCATTCTCTTTGTCCAGGGACAAGGCATTTGTAGCAAGTGTCACCAGCCCTGCAGAGATTGTCCAGACAGAATTCTCTTTTCTTTCTGTGTTTCCATGGAAATGCTACTGTTGCTGGGCTTTTAAAATATTCATTTTTAGATATTTCTGTACTCTAAATATGGCAGTCAAACTAACTGAGGAACATGGTCGTAGTAACCAACCTCATCTCCTTTTTAAATGGCTTAATTAAATACCTACCTCCATTTGTTTCTGACCTTGTGAAATCATTCTGCCACATCATTTCCTGCTCAGACAGGTATACACACATCACAAATACCACAAACACTCACATATATATACACGTTCCTCTACCCACCCACCCTAGAACCAAAACTAAATCAGTCTTTAAAAGGGATGATGGCCTCAAGCACAAAGCAGCTTTGTCCTCTGTTTCACTTACCATTTTGTTGTGCTGTTTATTTAAGAAATAAAAGTTGGTGGTCGATGCCAAAAACTTATGTCTTTTCAAAATAAGGGGGTGAGGGCTTCACCCTTTGGATGTGGTGTTCCTTTCAACATCCCTAAGGGTCAATCCTTTGTATCAGCACAATAGCTTACCAGAGCTGTGCAAATAAAACAGCCAATCAGCCAGAGAACGTGATGAAATAATGACCTCTTTGCTTAACCACTCATCCATAAGCCTCATTATTTCTTACAAACCTCCTAGTTTCTTCCATCCTTGTCCCCTTCCTGCCTGCCTTTTTTAGTTGCCCTTTTCTCAGGCTGCCCCATGAGATGACCCTGTGGGATGGTCCTTCCTGAACTTACTGGTTCACTACTATGTAGGGCATTGAAAGGCTACCTTCACTCTACCCCTGCCAACATTCTAGAAACTCTCCAATTAGACCCATTCTTTTAAATGTAGGTATTTTTTGCCACAACCACACATTTTCTAAGAGACAGAATGCACAAAGCCATCTAAGTGAATATATTAGCAAGGCGTAAGTAATCATTGCCAAGCAGAGAGCAAGACCCTAAAAGAATGAGTCATAATACAAGTATGTTTTGATCAAGAAAAGAGGTTCTGGAAATGACTGAAACATGGGATTTTTTCTGGCGAGGGGGTAGGTTGATGGAAAAGGTGCAGTGCTATCATGTTAGACCTTAGATAAACAGAGGGTCCAGAAGATTACCCAAGAAAGATAAAACAAAATGAGGACAGTAAGGAAAAAACACACAAGCTGCCTGCCAAGCTATCTCACTCACTCCATGATTTTACCTAATTAGCTTCGGCAATCATTGGCTTGTGGAAGCTTGACAGGAGAGATCATTCTGGCTGGGTCTCATTGGCTGACTGATAATTAGTAAAGTAGTAGTAGAAGTGTCTCTCTAATTTGGACTGTTTTCAAAGCATGCTCTTCGGGGTTAAATCAGATGAACACATAAAGTGGAGACCTACAGGACATTCTTATAGTTAGGAAAATTATAGCCTAATAAATGGAATATTGACCCTTACTCATCCTTTAGCAATTTATTTCTGTCTACTTTATGGTACTAAGCCTCAGAGGTACTTATTCAATATTATGAGCTTGCAATTTAAGTTTGCTGCCACTAGGCAGTGATTGTATTCTCCATGTCCTCAATTTTCATCTCTGTCTTGTCACATGTTCTAATTTTTGTTTTTTTAGAACTATCTGGATTTTTTAGTTTCTAGGCTTTCCTTGGATATCCCAAGACAAAGTTTAAAAAATAAGAAAGAGAAGACTAGCCCAACCTAGTATCTTGAAGGACCAAATACAGTGTTCATCTTATACAGATTCCAAAATGAAAGTGTACTTCAAACTTTCCTTCTGCCATCTAAAGGAAACTGGAGATGGCTTGCATCACAAATATCTTTTAAATCTTTTAAATTATCTTTTGTAATAATAAGTAGTGCTTATATAGCATTGACAATATGTCAGACACTGTTAATATATCATACTTATTTGTGTATACATACATTTGTCAACTTATTTGTAATCTTTACAACAATGCTGTGCAGGTAAGTACTATTATTATAACCATTTTTGCTGTTAAAAAACAAATCAAAACAAAAAACAAGTTACAGAAAAGGTAGGTAACTTACCCAAGGCTATATAGCTAATACATGGTAGAACTAGGGTTTGAAATGCTTAACAATTATGCTATATTGTCTCTCTGTACAATATTTTTTCAGCGAATCTATCCTCTTTTACCTAAAGACTTTAGCATACTTAGAAAATGGTTTTTATATCTAGATACAACCACAAAAAGTACAAAGTGACATTAAACTCTTGTGACCAATATCTACACTTATTGGTTTTATACTGATTTGAAATCAGTACAGGGCGGGCTCGGTGGCTCAGCCTGTAATCTCACGCTTTGGGAGGCCGAGGTGAGTGGATTGCCTGAGCCCGCGGGTTTGAGACCCACCTGGGCAACTTGGCAAGACCTCATCTCTACAATAATCAAAAAATCAGCCGGGTGTGGTAACGCACACCTGTAGTTCCAGCTACTCGGAAGGCTGAGGCGGAAGGATCGCCAGAGCCCAGCAGGTTGAGGCTGCGGTGGCCGGGAGCAGCCACTGCACTCCAGTCTGGGCGATAGAGTGAGACTCCAACTCAAAAAAAAAAAAAGGAAAAGAAAAGAAATCAGTACATTCACACTTATTGGAACATGTATTCCAGCTTTTATGGTCTGGAAAACTTGTTCTGTGTTTTTTGTAACAAAATGCTTATTTGGAAAAGAAACAAACTGACTAATTACAACCAGATTTACAAGCTGATAAATGCCAGGGACACTGAATAGTATTAATTTACACTTCCTATAGCAATCAGCACAATACTATAGGCTTATTAGCCGGGCGTGGTAGTGCACACCTGTAATTCCAACTACTTGGAAGGCCGAGGCAGAAGGATCGCCGGAGCCCAGCAGGTCGAGGCTGCGGTGGCTGGGAGCGGCCACTGCACTCCAGTCTGAGCGACAGAGTGAGACTCCGACTCAAAAAAAAAAAAAGACTGCTATAAGTTTATTTAAAGCATTAATAATAAGTAAATTGTTCAGTCCTCACAATCTTTGATTTGAGCAAGGTAAATCTTATAATTCCCATTTTGTAGATTAGAAAACTGAGGCTCAAGTGGTTATTCACCTGTACAAAAAGAACATTCTTTACACTTTATTCACCACCTCCAGGGCTTATTAATCTTCTTGTTAACTCAGCTTCCTCTGCCACAGCTAGCATTTCTCCTGTCTAAAGAACAAAGAATAATTTGTTCAAAATCTTGAAGATTATTTTCCTTATTGTTTATTTTCTCTTTATCCCTTATTGAAAAACCCATAACATCTTTACCATACTGAGAACCAACTACATGAAATAATATTTTTGAGGTGGATATTTATCTGTGTTTTTTAACATGGAAGACTTAAGGATGTTAGAACCAGGTGGTAACTAACCATTTTATTTTATGCTTTCTCTAAGCTATTTTACACATAATGTCATGGAGCTCAAAGGGTATAGAGATTTGTTCAAAGGCATCGTGAGTAATGAGAGGAACAGAAGCCAAAATCCACATCTTTTGACTCCACCTATCAATTTTCTCTCTTTCTACTGCCTTTTTCCTGGTAGAGCCCGGAGCTAATCTTTCCTGCTAGCCAGGTGAAGACTCCTGGTTTCAAAGCAAACACCAGACTCATCTTTGCCTCCCTCATTTATGAAAATTCTCAATAAGAGTAGTCAAAAGTGTAGACCTGTGACAGGCAACTAGAGACATATTTTCAGTATGGTGAGGAAGAGTGATCAGTAAATAAGCTTTTAGTGATTCAGTTTTATTTTCAGTGATCATTGTCAGTGCTTATTTTGTTCAAAATGCTAAGCTCTTTTAAAGTTGTCTGACCAGTAATATCATCCTAGTCACATTTTATCATCTTGGATATCATGGGAAAATATCTCATACTTTTATTTAAATTAAGAGACATCTTTAGCATTCAACTTTCTAACCCACATAGCAATTCTGAAAAGAACAAAATAGTAATAGCATATGCACATGTTATGCTTAATTAATCTTCATTTAGTTCTTTTGAGCACCATATTCTTTTTTGCATATTTGCAGTAGCATGATAAGTTTTTAGAAATCAATGTGCATAGAGCCCTCTCTTTTCTCTTTCCAGAAAGATGAAATAATATTTGTCCATTCTAGTCTTCTGTTCGTCCTAGTCTCTCAAAGATGAATGATCTCCTTGCTCTAAGACTGGTAGGAAAGTTAAGCCAAGGGTGATTCCTATATTTAGGGAATGCCAACACTAATGGAGTAAACTTAGCAAAGATGGGTAAGGAATAGAAATGTGGAAAAACAAACTGATCCATGGGTGTGCTGATGAGAACAGCACTAACTGGTTGAGGATAGGTTGGGTAACTCCAATCCAGCTTCCTTGCCTTTGCCCCAGCCCTAGCCTCTCCCATCTGTCCTGAGTGGGGTCTCTACTCTTTCCCCCCAGTTGTGGACATGGATGGAAGACCTTCAGAAGGAGATGCTGGAGGATGTCTGTGCAGACTCCGTGGATGCAGTACAGGAACTGATCAAGCAGTTCCAGCAACAGCAGACTGCCACTCTGGATGCCACGCTCAATGTCATCAAGGAAGGCGAAGACCTTATCCAGCAGCTCAGGTCAGCGCCTCCCTCCCTGGGGGAGCCCAGCGAGGCCAGGTCAGCATGGGCAGTGCTTTCCAGTGGGAAATGCCTTGGGCTAGATGTGAGATAAGTTCTGTCCCAGTCTTGACTCAGCCACAGTCTGTCCTGTGGACTTGTATGAGCTTCAGTTTCTTCATCTGTAAGATGTGAAAATGTCTGCACCATACCCAACTTGAGTCTAGAATGAAATAATAAATGGAAAAACTATAAAGTTTAAAAGCATCATTTATCATTCAAGATGTTATTCAGCAGTGTTGTATTTTGTAAATGCAACAAAATTCAACAAAAAAATAAATATCTTCATTAATAATATGGCCTATTTGATCACGTAGAGAGATAGACATTATGGAATATAATGTTATTTGATCTAATCTTAGACTGAAATCTGAACTCTAGTGCCCCAGTCAATAAAATCTGGTCATTTTCCTGTTGTTTGACTTTGGCCCCATGAAAATATAGAGAATACGTGTTGCTGTCCCACTGGCTCTCTTTGTCACCA
Organism: Cephalopachus bancanus; assembly: GCA_027257055.1. NCBI lineage: Eukaryota > Metazoa > Chordata > Mammalia > Primates > Tarsiidae > Cephalopachus > Cephalopachus bancanus. The sequence continues at coordinate 711,334 of JAPVLO010000022.1, read as the reverse complement.
TTCCTAGCTGCCCAGAAAATAAAACTCTTTCTGTATAAACCCAAACAAACATAACTAAGCAGGAAAATTCTATCTAAAACCTTATATTTGTTTAGAATTACCCACATCATTGCCTCCTTTGTATTGGCATCAATATCTAGTTTGCTCCCCTGTCAAGGGCACTGGTTCCTCAGATAAAGTGTCATGAGGCCTTGAGCAAGCCCTCAGCAACTAGCCCCATGCCCAGATACTGTATAAATAGGATTTGATGGTGCTAATGATGCCTGCCTGCAGGGACTTGTTCCTATCCCAAAATCACTGAATGCTGGGACCTCTGCCAACTCTGAACAGAAATAATCTCATCAGCAAGCCCCAGGCCAGCCCCAGGGCCTGAGGGAATTACTTCAATTGGAGAGGGCTTTTCCCCCCATACCAGTTGTCCAATTAAATAAACAATGAGAAGTTACCTTTAGAAGACCCTGGCATGTTTTCCTGTTGGAAATTAATAATTTCTATTCCAAACATGCACATGAGATGTTCTGAATCTTCCTATTGCATACTAACAAGACAACTTCTTTCCCTTCTTCCCCCAGTTCATCTTCATGAATATATAATACATGACAGTTTTGTCTGCCTCCCTAGGATACTCTACTGTCATCTGCTTCTGAAGAACATTCCAAATAGTAGGCAGTCACTTAACCTCTCTGGGCCTCAGCTACTTCATCTGTGTAATTAAGGGGTTTGCTCTAGGATCTCTGTCAGCCCTAGAATTTTGTGATGGATTTGTGTTATCTCTTTAAATGCTTTTCTCAAGCATGACTGGCTAGCTGGCTTCGCTGTCCTGTGGGGCTGAGTTGTGGAGATGCCACTTGTCCTTAACAACTGCCAACCTGCACGATGCCTAGGGGCATAAGTTTACTCAGTGACAGTGAAGGCAACAATGTGAATGATGCCTGTTCTGTAAGATTTTAGAGTCCCATAAGTTATGACATCCCATAGGCCATACATTCCTCCACTAGCCTAGACTCTACCCTAGGCTCTCCTCCCTGACATCACTGCCAAAGAGAAAAAGAAGTGAATGGTGCTTAGTGGACATTGGCTGGATGCCTCACACACATCAGAAGTACGTCTTCCTCTGGTCTTCCTGGTTCTCCCTGAGGCTTATCATGGGAGCACCCTAAGGAAGCTTTTGCATCATCTCAATGATTCCTACTGAGTGTGACACTGACATAGGTGCTATATAAAACAGTAAAATCATTCTCTTCTTTTGGAAGCTGTGTGACAGAAAAAGAATGAGAAAAGCAGGCAGAGAGAACAATTAGATCCTCCCAGCAGCAAAGCCCTCAGCAAATCTGTAGTGGATAGCATCAAGTACATCTCTTATGTTCTTTTCGTGACTGGGGGTGTCCATGCAATAGTGGGAATCATGCCTGTTTCATGATCAAATGGGCCAGGGTCGAGAGGTAGAATCTGGAAGTTCGTTGAATGACAAGGAGTGCTTGACAAACTGGCCTTTGGCTGTCTTCAGAAACACTATGAGCTCAGACACTATTATTTCTGAGACAAGCAGAAGCTAAACAGATGTGGCTTTCAGAAAGCCTCCTGAGGAGAGGATTTGAAACTAATGATTTTCCCCTTATCTTGTGACTTTTAAAATTGTATAAGAAATCAAGATGTTACAGGATAACGAATATGCCAGTTTATTTCAAGTTTAAGGCTCTAGCTTACTAAAGACCCTATAGAATCAAAACTTCTTAACCTCTGTAGTTTTCCTATTAGGGTTGTCTCGTTGGAGGTCTTATTACCAGCTCATTTCTCTGAGCAAGTCAATCTGTTTAACTCTTGGTTCCTCTCTACCACATGTCACCTTCCCCTATTGCTTTTGTGTAGGTGCTGCCTGCTCAAAGGGCATGCCCCCTCCCACCTACTTGACTATGTTTATCTGTTTCTTCAAACCCCCAAATCAAAACTCCTCAAAACCTTTGTTGATTGTCACAGCCTCTTATGATCTAGCCTTTAATATCTCAAGTTGAGCCTGTGCCCTAGTCAGCACTTGACACTTCACTTGTCTCGTTTCAAGATTAACAATCATTTCTACAATACGAGTTCACATACAGTCTCATTTAACAGTAAACTGTGAAGTGAACAGGGTAGTAATTATTAAGTCCACCTTACAGGTGAGGCAGCTAGGGCTCAGAGAGGTGATTTGCTAGGGCTATCAACCTTTATATGTCAGAGCAGAGACCTAATTCAGGTTTTCAGACTCCAGATCCTATGCTTTCCTAACTACAGCTTGAAGCCTGTTTCATAACACAAGCCCATAACTTTGGCATAGCATTATAAAGTGGATGCTTACAATTTTGGCAACCATGACATCATCTTATTTTAACAATCTTGTGAGGTAAAACTAGGAAGGTTTTTTTAAAAACATGTCTTTATATGTCTTCCCTTATGTATGTGATATATGTTTTATGTGCATTTCTTAAAACTATACCTGTCAGACTATACTTACGTATGAAACCATTTTTTTCTCTAATATCTTATGTTTTATAGACCCAGTTCCCATACATTATTTCATTTTATTCCTTTCACAATTCTTTCTGAGGAATAGGATAGTAGCTAGTCCTGGAAATACAGAGTTGTGAACCCAAAAGAACATACTGTATATTTGGTTCACCTATTTAGCAGATAGTATCTGCTTACAGCAGGAGTTTGATAAATGTTTATTGATTGAATGACTCAACAGATTTGAGACCATTTGCTCAGGTGAGAAAGACCCTCCTCCTTCTCTGTCACTTCTAACATGGCAAGGTCTCTCCCTCTCTTCTTTCTCCGTGCTCTGCCACAGGGACTCAGCTGTGTCTAACAACAAGACGCCCCACAGCAGCTCCATCAGCCACATTGAGTCGGTCCTACAGCAGCTTGATGATGCCCAGGTGCAGATGGAGGAGCTGTTCCATGAGCAGAAGATCAAGCTGGACATCTTCCTGCAGCTGCGCATCTTTGAGCAGTACACCATAGAGGTAGAAGGGGGTCAGGGCGTGGGGAAAGGTGGAGAGGGACCAAGGAGGATGCTTCCTTGCTAAGGGCACTACCCTCAGGACAGGGCAGTAGCCTAAAGGAATTGGAGTATCAAGCATGCATTTTTAGAACTCAAGAAATTCCTATTTCACCGTAATATATTTCTTCCCATCCCTCTCATCCCCTACTGCCAAACAGAGCCCCTCCAGTTTACTTTCTGTCTGTGGCTTACTTCATTGGAAAGATTTTTATTGCTATTCATTGGACTCTTAATTGGTACTTTGGTTCCTGAAAGACCATGGAGTTGGCTGTTTGATGACTGAAGTAGAGTCATTGAATTCCATAACTTGATGAGTGGGTAGGTGCGAAAATTAGGTGGCCTCCCCAATCGAATCAGGGATTAGATACAATGGCACAACAGCCAAGAAGCCAGTCATCATAGAAAGAAGGACCTGTGTCCTCAGTTTGACTTCTACCTATTAAATTAAGTCTGCACTAAAGCCATTTGTTGATTCATCTCATAGACTCCTCAGTTCATTTCAGAAGGTCAGAATCACAGTCTGGTATATTTATGTCTCCTTTGTGATATCAGTTAATAAAGTCTGTCCCACATAATTTCCACCTTTTATTATCTCCTGCTTTGAAACAGTAACTAAAGCCAAATCAACAGGGTTTCTGGGATATGAAGGATATACAACACATCAAACACATCAGGCTCTTTTTCCTTTTCGGGAATGAGAAGGGGTTAAATTAAATGTACGGCTTCTCTTTGCTTCTGTCGGGTAGAGTAGGAGGGAAAGCCAATTTTTCACCCACCATTTCTTTTTAACTTTGTTTTGCATTTAAACCATCTCCCTGGAGTTGGGGCTTCTGGGTTTCTGCTGACTAATCTTCCCAACAATATCTGTGGAAACTCAGTGGAACTGGTTTGGAAGGAAAATGATTTTTAATATTGAAAGCTTCAATATCCTATCCTATTCCAACTCAGGACTGGAAACTGTTTTTGCAACAGCTGTCCTTTTCTTTAATCCTGGGACCAAGTATGTTCATATTAAGAATCTGAAATGTAAAAGAAAAGCAATCTTAAAGGTATTTATCTTCCTATCTCTTATTCTCTTATAAGCATATCTATACCTGCCCCCCTGGGAACCCTTGTAGTATTTCTTGCTTAAAGATTTCATGTTCTAAAGCCAGGCTCGGTGGCTCAGACTGTAATCCCGCACTTTGGGAGGCTGAGGTGAGTGAAGTGGCTGAGCCCGCGGGTTCGAGACCCACCTGGGCAACTTGGCGAGACCTCATCTCTACAATAAATCAAAATATTAGCCAGGCATGGTAGTGCATGCCTGTAGTTCCAGCTACTTGGAAGGCTGAGGCGGTAGGATCACTGGACCCCAGCAGATCAACACTGCAGTGGCCGGGAGCAGCCACTGCACTCCAGTCTGGGCGACAGAGTGAGACTCCAACTCAAAATAAAAAAAAAAGATTTCATGTTCTCAAAAGTGGTTTCTGAACAGTTTCTGGAACAAAGAAAAATTCTTAAATCTAGATTTTAATTATCGAACTGGTTCCATAACTTTGGGTGAATTTATTTATACTTTTTATTTATCTTGAATCTATTCTCAGAATTTCAGGTGACAAGTTGTATTAAAACATATTTTGGAAGAAAAATAAAAATGCTAGTGGAAAGATAAAGATATTGGCATGCAGTGAAGAGTGTATGTAGTGAACTTCATAAAGATGGGGCAACAACGATAATAAAGAGAGGAAAGAAAAAGGGTGTGAGTCATTATTCTTTAGTGATGGGGAGTGAGACTCACAAAAATAAATAGACATTAGGTTTGTTTAAAGTGGTGTAGGCCACAGGCCCTCCCACAATCTTTCCTCAGCTCCCTTTGCCCTCTGGGATTAAATATATCCATGGCGGAAATTATATTAGCAGGTATAGTGATTTTGCTGTTGTATTTTTTATTTACTCTTCTGTCGTTCCAGGTCTACATCAAAAAATGCTTACGGGGAAAGAAACAATCTGAGGGTTTGAATGTTTAAGTTTTATTTGATTAGACTGCTACAGTCTGGAGGTCTGAGTTGCTAGTTCAGACCTGAAATGGGTTGGTTGGCTTCACTTTGACATGGACTGCACCCCTGACATCAGTTAGGAGCATCACAAGGGTGTATTTGCCTGCATCGATTCTAGGCAAATCTAGTTTCACTCCTGAAAAATAATCCAAAGCATTTGTAGAAAATATCCTTTAAAAATATGAGTATAAATCAAACTCTTTAAAATTGGATTCTATTAAAATATTACAATAGAGGAGCTTGATATTTAAATTGTAGGATTTGCATTCTTCAACCTTACTTTGTATGAAAACTCCTCTTCCCACCCTGAGTACTGAACAATAACTTGGATGCCTTGGTAGAGAAAAAGTGGGGAAATAGTGTGAGGGCCTCATAAAATGAGGGAAATGAAAATCATGATTCAATTTTGCATCCTCTGCTGTAGGCTGTAATTCTAGATTTCAGAAGGGTCTTGATCCCCATTGAGGGGGAGGCCCAAAGCTTGGGAAAATGCTGCATCTAATCTTAGACAGAAATGGAAATTCTGCCAAACCTATGGAAAAGTTCTGCTTCAAGTCAGATTGTCACAAGTTATTTTTGAGGGTGATGAGATTATTTCAAATACCAGCAATGTTTCACTGTGGAGATGAAGAGCAAACTTTTAGAGAAGCTTCAGAGTGTGAAACTGAGGGTGGTTTCTGTAATGAGAGGCGTGTCATAGCAGACATAAGCCAGGGCAGGATCTGTGATTACAGGACCTACAGCTGTGATTGCAGGACCTAAAGGATGGCATTTGATAGACATACTCCAAATTCCTCGGGATTACTGAACACCAGAGAAGGCCTGCTCTCCTGACATCTGGGGAGTCTTCTTAACCATATCACTGATGGCTGAGATGAACCAACGAATTTAAGAATTAGGATAGCATATGAATTGCTGCACCCATCTCCTTTTACTCAATAATAATGGTGTAAACAGCTCTCACATTATAACCTCGAATGACATCATAGGGTACCGCAGCTTAAAGTGGAACATCCCAAATTTGTTAGATGTTCAAAACCAGGACTGCAGCTGGGTTCCCAGCATACCTTCTTGGACTCCATGGAGACTAGACAAAGTGATCTATAGTGGAACATGATGTTCTATAAAGTTCTTTCCTGTAGGTTCAGCCTCCCTCCATGAAAGGCATTTTATATGAACTGGTTATAATAGAAGAGGCACTTTACCAAATGCTAATAGTGTTTGTGGTGATAAGAATATGGGTGATTTTTTTGTCTTATTTTTTATGCTTTCTTGCATTTCCAAGTTTTCTAGAATTGGAATGGTCAGAAAGAAATAAAAAGTACTTGTAGAAGCAAGAATAGGCCAGTGTTCTCTAAATATTTTTTATTATGTACCTTCTTAATACATTTTTTTGAACTTGCAGCCCCCTAAATAGCTATGCTTATTTGTTTATAAATTATTAGCGTTCTATCACTGGCTGATAATCTCAATGCCTTTTGGATGAGTTTAGATTTTCATTCGAAGTTATGGTTTCATATTTCAAATAGTCTTCTAATAATTTCCAATTATTTTTTTGCCTAACTTCTAGACATGTCTGATTAGAATGTCATTGTTTCCTTACCCCATAATGTGACTGACAGAGAGCTCAAAGTTCTCTTGGGCTTTCATGATTAGTATTATCTTCAAACTGCAGTTTCTTTGCAGAAAACTTGTTAAACCATGTGTCTTTTTGTGAAGGTTACTTCAGTTAAAACTAGATAAATTCATTTTACTGGGCACATGAAAAAGAGAAATAATTTGAAATACACTGAAGGCAATGAACAAATGTGCCACAGTCAACCACTCTAAATTGTGACACTCATACCTTCCCTGAGAAGTCCTGTTTATCACACATGGTATAAAACCATCTGTCATGTGGTCAGAGTGAGACTCTATTGTCAGTCTACTAGTGAAACTGCAAAGAAACATTATATGCTTTTTATTGTTTTGGTAAAGTATATGTGAATATAGTATATATACACACATATGTGCATGTTTATACAGAGATAATTTTTCTATTATCAATGGATAATCTTGGGCATCCCCTGAGGTCAACATACTTACTTTAGAGCATCTTAGAAATGACACCAAGAAAGATATTTTAGACAGGGGACTTTCTGAAAACATGGGCCACTTTTATGGTCTTTCTTTTAAATTTCTAACTCTGTTATTTTAAGTAAAGTCTGCTTAATGCACGTAAAAGATCATTTGAGTAACTAAACTGAGTAAGGAATGAAATAGTCTACTTTAAATCCATGGAGTTTACATAAAAACAAGTAGGGGTCAGACTGAGGCTGAGAAGAAATGGTGTTCAAGGAAAACTTCCACCTAGAGAAGAGAAAGCTGATTGTAACTTACCGGTAGTCTCAACTCTTCAGTTGGTTGTAGGTAGAGACCCTTAGCATTTTATATTAGAAAGAGATCACTCAGTCAGCCATTTAGCTATATAAAAATTCATTTCAATCAACATTTAATGAGTACCTGCTTATGTACCAAGAACTACATTGGACAGTGAGGACATAACAGTCCTTGTTCTTAAAGGACTAGTTGGGGAGAAACACAGAAACAGAGAATCATCATATAATGTGAGAATTCTGGGATAAAGAGAAACTTACAGTGATGAGAACATTGGGAGGCAGGGATGCTTACCCCTGTGAGGATTTTTACAGAAAATTTCCCATTGAGAATATTCCTGAAGGAGAGGCAAAAGTTTGTGGTAAGAATTTGGCATTCCTGGAGGATGCCATCCAGCCTATAACAGAACATCTCCAGAGCTCAGAAATGGGGCATAGCAGGAAAGGGAGAAGAAAGGAAGGAGCTCAGGATTTCATTATTATGTTGAACTAAAATTTCTACCTTTGACACTTTGGTCCTCCTTCTGCTCTTTGGAAGAAAAGCAGACAAACAAGCAAGCCAAAAAAAAAAAAAGAAGAACAAGTCTGCTCCCTCTTTTATTTGGAAGTCTTAAAAATATTTGAAAATGTCTATCTTTTCCTTTATCTAAAAAATGGTGAAATTGTATGAGTTATTTCTGCAGTCCTCTCTGACTAAAAATTCTGTAACTATTTCTCTGTATTGTCAGCCCTTCTCTATAGCATATATCCTCAACTTACTCACCTCTTTCTGGGTGGGACTAACTCTCTTGGCCACCCTCTGCTGAAGGGACTCTAGTTAGCTAAACCCAGCTCACATACACACACCTTGGATCGGGACCTGTTCAGAATGCTGGCTGTAGTGCAGCCCAGGAGACAGGTGCCTTTTCAGTGAACTCACCACCTGTTTTATCTAGGTTTTGCTTGCTTAAAAGCCCACTGGTTGTCTTTTCAAAATAAGTGCTTCCAATATACTGACTTTTAAAATAAATGGCAGTTTTTATGTTTTGCCCCTCAAATTGTAGTCCTTTTTTTTTTTTTTTGCACAGTTCTTCAGTCTGTGAAAATATATTTAAATTTTAATTTGTTATTACTTATCAATGTTGTGGCTGCTTGAAAAGTTGGCAAGGTCAGACAGGGCCCTCTGGTGCTTCACAGCAGGTTCTCCCTGAGGGAAACAGAGCTGTTAGCCTACACAGTGGATTATCTAAGGGCTCATCATCTAGTCGGATTTCATCACTTTTTATTCCATAGATGCCATGTGAGACTACAAAGCCTTACTGTTCTCCATGTTTGTAACATGCCAAATCCACCAACATAGTTACTATAACAAGAAGGAAAATAAGATCTATTTGAGGTGATCTTTATGGATTCTGTCACTGTGACTCAGGTAACATTATCAAGGTTCAAATGCTGCATGCACCTCCTTTCTGGTGAGGATGCCATTGAAAGGTACAATTGTAAGCTATAGCTCTAGGTGTTTTTCACTTACGCAGAAGAAAAGAACATCTCAACACTCAAGCAATGCTAGGTACTGGAACGGATGAATGATATATGTTGTAAGAGCTCTTCAACAAAGGGGAGATCTTTTGAAAAAAAGGTTTCATAGGTTTCAAATCAATAAGAGGTAAAGATATGGACAAAGTTACCACCCAAGATCCCCTTCCAACCCTGTCAACTGACAAAGCCATGATTATATATTTTTTAAAAAACTCAGTTTTAATCAAGATGATAGTTAAGAAAAGAACATTGAAATTGGCCATAAAAATTATCCAGTTATTCAAATTATTCAGTTGGTACAGAAATTAGGAAATTGAACATTGGAACTCATCAATGATAGCATTCTGCAATATGTTCTCACATTATTTTGCCAAAAATTAAAAACAACTGAGTGGATTTCATTACTGCCAAGTCCCTTTGCTTTTCTGGAAAATTCTTGCAAAATTCCTAAAGGTCTTTACATAGCTATTTAAACAAATATTTTAACTCTTCAGGCAGATTATGTGTATTTTTAAAACAGAGGTAGATGCTATAATAACTTTAAAACAATCTGTTTTGGAATTCTCTAATCTCATCACTTTATAAATTGATTAACAGAGAAGAACCTAACATTATATTGGATACAAAGAGTAAATGACTGTGGTACTTGAGTTTATTTTAGTTTCACAGTGGTAACGTATATCAATACATTATAGATAAAATAGCTCTGACTATTTTACTGCAATGAGACAGTCTCTTCAGCTGCAATATATCTTTCCCTATCAGCCAGCATTTGTAGGCCAGTAGAGAATATTTAGTGTTCACTTTTCTCATCTTAAAAAAATAATGACATCATAAAATAGAGGCTCATTTTGCAACTGACAGTCCATATATGTCAGTAGTATCCCATCACAATGAAATACCACCGACCACTCCTTTCCATTGCTAGTTGGAATGAGATTGGGCCTTAATATATGACATATATGTAGTGTTGATTAATATGTATAATGACCTTTTCTGGGCGGTGGGAAATGAGAAGTAATGCCATGAGCAAGCATGCAGTATTTTGAGTTCAATTGCTTGGGTTTGAAACCTGTTTCACCAACTTTTAGTAATTGTGTCATCTTAGGCAAGCTATTTAAGCTCTTGAAGCCTCAGTTTCCTCATCTGAGAAATGAGGATGAGATGCTTTCCAGCCCATGGGGGTTGCTGTGAGGGTTTAATGAGTTCACACATATAACATTTTTAACAAAACTCCTGGCACTTAATCAGCACTTAATATATTCTAGTCAACATTGTTACTTTTATTCACAATATATTTTCATATATATGTGTGTACACACACACACACACACACACACACGCACACACACACACACATTTGCTTCCAGATTTTAAGTTGTTAAACATCCCATCTTATTATCTCCCATTGCTTCTCTTCTAATTTGTTACTGAGTCATATTGGAGATCTCTGAGTGTTTATACATAGTACTTACTGTGGGAACCAAAAGCAATTGTTCTTGCCTTATAGAGAACCGGCCCATGCAGGGAACAGGTTACACCTTTCTCTGCTTCAACTTTAGGCCCTCTGTTCATTCCCCAACATCAGATTGCAGTTGTGTCTCCTATTCATAACAAAGGACTCTGGGTAGCTAGATAATTCTAGATAGGTTAACATTACTTTTATACTGAGCAATCTGGCAGAGTCAATTTAAAGAAAAAAAAAAGAATTACCAAACTCAAACAAAAATACCCGATTGGAGGAAGTCAGTGTGTTTTCTTGCAAGGGTAAACTATGCCTGGCATTTATATAAGGCCACAAATACATAATTAATTTATTGATCAGCTTAATGAATACATGATTAACTGAAAAACTTCATGTGAAGTGAAGAAAACTGAGCTGTCATGGTTTTTTAGTTTAGGAAGGGTAAAACTGGCACTTCTCTGAAGTGAGCATAATGAAAAGAAGGATATCCCCAGAAATCAATTCTTAGAACCTCCTTATTGATGTAATAGCATTGGTTAAGAGCATTGAACTTTGTAGTTGAATGACCAGCTCTGCCACCACCAGCTCTGAGACTTTGGGGAAAACTATCTGACTTCTCTGTGCTTTCATTTTCTCCTAGAGTGCTATGAGGATTAAATAAATTTAGTCAAATATGTAACACGTTGTCTATTCCATAATAAATGCACAATACAAGGTAGAATGCCTTCTTCAACCATATCCTCTTCATCATGATCATTGCTAGCATCTAAAAGATGGTCTGAAGAAAGGACTGCACAGTGAGATTTCCAGCATTGCCAATGATAAAGAGTGAAGTTGATGGGAATAGACCATAGAAAGTGGGAAGAAAAGGGACAGGTGAGTCTTGATTCAGGCAGATACAGAACAAAACATTTGAAGAAAAAGGGACTAAAGTTTTCTCTACACATGAATACTTGGGAAGTCCCAGGAAATGGGAGGAGTCAATAGAGAAGGCTTACTGAGAACAGAACCTAAGGTGGCTGCTAAACCAACTCCCATGGAGCAAGTTTTGATGACAGAATACTGGATTTGGTGGACCTTATCTGGAAGGAATATCTTGTACTTCTTTATTTTGTTTTATTGTATTTTAGACTCAAGGGGTACATGTGCAGGTTGGTTACATGGGTATATTGCATGATGGTAATGTTTAGAGCTTTTTTTTTCTTTTGAGCCTTCCTATTTCCCACTGCCTTTTGCTCTTAATTTTTTTTTTAGTTCCTTCTCTGACTTCCTTTATTTATGTGTTCCTAGAGTAGACAGTTTTTAGAATAGAAATATTGCCAACGTTCCTCTCAAAGAGGTCATCATATCCAAACATCCAATTAATCCAGGAGAGTGAAGAGACAGAGACCACTGGAGCTAAGAGGGGAACTGAGCGGTTCAGGGTCTGAGAGGGAGCTGAGTGGGAGAAGAAGGCATAATAGACTGCCTAAAAGTGTGTGCTCTCTGGAAACCCTGTGTTCCATCTCTATGGGGAAAAAAATTTCTCGAGGAAAGACTTAGGAAAGAGAATAATTTAAACTCCAGTAGACATTAAAAACATACAAGTCAGACTACTTGAAGGCTCTGGGCATTTCATGTTTGGAGAGAAAAGGGAGGGGGAGTCTGATGTACAGAGAAGAGAGCATGTGGACAAGGAAAAGTAGCCTTAAGAGTCAGGCTGTTCTGTTGAGAGCCCTGGAAATTCCCATTCCTCAGGCTGTATAACTCACCTGGGGTCTTAAACTTAATAGTATCAGGTGATGAAGGTGGAGGAAGGTAAGGAAAGGGAAGCAAAGACTATAAAACACCATATCTAAAATCCTGGACATATTTCACTTTCAGTTTGGATTCAGATTCCTAAGATACCAGATCTTTGAGCTCCCTCAACTGAAGTACTGTCCTTACTCTGCCACTCCCAATCCCTCTGCACCAAGTCCTTCAGCACTTCCCACTCCACAGGATCTTGGCCTTGGGACTCCTCTGGGATCTTCCTGCAACAAATGGATCCTTCATAGATTCAGTTTCATGGAAACAAAACAAAAGCTAAAATCAAAAGAAGAGTCAGGCTCTTTTCTTCATGCTTATTGTTTTAGATTTATTTTAATTGCTCTTAGTTTATAGACAAGAAATTGGACAAAAATTTATGATTTGTACTATTTTCTTTTTTACTTTTCTTTTTCTTTGTTATTATTATTATTATTTTCCTTTTTTGAATTGGAGTCTCACTCCATTGCCCTGGCTGGAGTGCAGTGGCATGCTCACAGCCACCCCAGCATCAACCCTCTGGGCTCAGGCTATCCTTCCGCCTCATCCTTCCAAGTAGCCAAAACTACAGGTGCACCCTACCACACCTGGCTAACTTTTTATTTATTGTAGAAATGAGGTCTCTCCAAGTTGTCCAGGCTGGTTACGAACCTGTGGGCTCCAGTAATCCTCTCACCTTGGCCTCCCAAAGTGCTGGGATTACAGGCTTGAGCCACCGCACCCAACCAGATTTGTACTATTTTCAATGTATTATCTGGTAAAGGACTTATATTCACAATATACTTAGAAATTTTACATATCTACAATCCAAATATAATTAACTTCAGTTTTTAAAAAATGGGCAAAAGACTGGAAAAGACACTTTACAAAAGTAGATATACAAATGGTCAACAGACATATGAAAATGTTCTCACCATCATGAGTCATCGAGAAAATACAACTTTAAACCATAATGAGATATCACTTTACACCCACTAGTGTGACTAAAATTAAATTGACTGATAATGCCAAATGATGGCAAGTATGTAGAGCAACTGGAACTTTAATATGTTGCTATTGGGAATGTAAAACGTTACAATCATTTTGAAGAATGCTGTTTCTTATAAAGCTAAACATAACCTATTCTATGACCTTGTAATTTCACCCATAGGTAATTACTCAAGAGCAATGAAAAGCTATGTTTACAGAAAGATTTGTATAAGAACTTTCACATCAACCTTACTCATATTAGCCAAACTGGAAACAACCCAATAGCTCATTAGCAGGAGGATGGATAAACAAATGGTGGCATATCTATACAATAGTATTCTTCTCAGCTGTAGCAAGGAATGAACTACTTACTGATCCACACAACAGTATGGATGAATCATGAATGAATCTTAAATACAGCATGTTGAACAAAAGAAACCAGCTACACACACACACACACACACACACACACACACACACACACACACACACACACTTCATTATTATGAAATTCAAGAATAGGTAAAACAACATCTATGTTGATAGAAATCAGAAAGTGGTACCTGTTTTGGGAGGTGGGAAGGGCAGGAACATACTGGAGAGGGACACAAGTAGACTCACTAGACTGATGGAAAGGCTGTATAGTTTATTTTCGGTGATGGCTACACAGGCATATAAAACTGTCAAGACTCAAAGAAGTGAATGCTTAAAATATGTGCACTTTATGGTATATAAATTACACTTCAATTTTTTTCAATACAGTAAGGAAAAAGATACTTGTAGGCCTAGTCCTATAAAGACTATAAAGGTCTATTCATCCTCTAAATTATCTCTTGTAAATTAGAAACAAATTTTTCTCTCTTACTCTCCTAAGACACCCCTTTCTCTAGTTAGAGAATGGAGTACTTTTCAAAGATGAGCTACAACAAAAACCTGTGTTGCCTGCCAACCTGCTGGCTCCCAGATCCACCAAGGACTCCACACAATAAGCTGATACTGGGTTGTCCTGCTGAGCTGAGTTGACCTGAAAAATTGTAGGGGTATGAAGTGAGCACCTGGGGTGGTAAGGGTGGTATTTTCATAGTTCCCCCATGTCTTCTTCAAAGAGAGCAACCACACTTTCATCTGTTTCTATTTTGCTTGAAGAAAGGTCTTAACTGTTAGACAATAAAATAATTCTGGATTGCTTGGCTTTCCCATCCCAGGATGCATGGCCCCAGCATGGAGTGTAAGAGCACTGTTTCCACTTGCCTCAATTTGTCTTCTATTTATTTCCCTTTGTCCCTGATGCTCCAAGAGCAGCAGTGTTTGGGAGCTGGGAGAGTTATGTCATGTGGGAGCTGAAAGGAGACCCAGCATAATGAAAACCACTCAACTAGCGTTCTGGGATATGTGCTTAGACTGCCTGGGCCACACTGCAAAGGTGTGGCCGCGGGGGACACTTTCATTACCTCTCCTGGGAACAGTATTCCTACTGTTGCCCTCACATGGCTGCTGTGCAGGTAGCATGAGAGAACAGATCTGAAAACCTCATTTTAAAAGTTTTAATTTTGATTCACATGTCACATGGAATTGTTATCTAATTCAATACTTCTGAGCTCTTACTCTAGATGATAGCAGAGACTGTAAAGGAAGTGTAGCATTTAGTCTCTATTGCGGAGAACCCGGTGAAGTCACGTGAATTAAGTCGTAGAGCAATAAACAATTACCAACTTGATATTAGGGTGTTCTTGCCATTCATTATATGCTTCAGTCTTCATTAGAATCATTAGTGCCTCCCATTAGATTATAATCTGCTTGAATTTCTAAACCTTGTTTAGTCACTATTTCTTGGTATCCTTTGTTACAAAGGTAGAGAATCTTATACAATAGAGCATAGGAACTGGATTGGGACCCTTAGGTTTGATGTACATCAGCTCTTTAACTGATTATGTAACCTCGGATCATTTATTGGGCTTCTCTAACCTTCAGTTTATGTTTCTGAAATAACCTATTTCTTGGTCTATTGGAGGACCTCTCCAATTATGATTTTTTTTTTTTTTTAGGGCAACAGTTGTAGGATGGTAGATAAAGTCTTTGCTGTCTGGAGAAGAGCTGAACTATGTTCTAAGTTTTGCCTCTCTCTATCAGGGTAAATTATTCCATCTGTCTGAGTGAGAGTCTGTTTCCTCTTCTGTAAGATGGACCTGGACATCTCCACCATCCTTGCCTCACTGGATCATTGTGAGGGACTATGCAAGCATTTTATAAACCATAATTCATAATATAAACATTTGCTGCTGTTCTTTTACTGTTGTTGTAAACTTTGAAACACACAGAAAGCACTTTTAAAGTCATGTATAGGAAGATGTGTGGTAGTGTCCCTTAAATATAGTCTAAGGGTCAAGGAGACTGATCTGAGGGATGAGTTAGTGAACAAGGCTTGGAATCGTGACCTTCAACCTAGCAGTCTCTTATGGACCTGGCGAGCCGGTATCAATGACAGTGGTTCCCTTGCAGGTGACAGCAGAACTAGATGCCTGGAATGAGGACCTGCTCCGGCAGATGAATGACTTCAACACAGAGGATCTGACCCTGGCAGAGCAGCGGCTGCAGCGCCACACAGAGCGGAAGCTAGCCATGAACAACATGACCTTTGAGGTCATCCAGCAGGGCCAGGATCTGCACCAGTACATCATGGAGGTCCAGGCCTCAGGTGGGTCACCTCTCTCATTCTCCTTGTAAGGAGATAATGAAGGTAAGAATACCACCTAGCCTCCAAGGAGCACTTCCACCTTGCTTATTCATTTTATTCCTACAGACACAAAGAATCAAAATTTTTACCCTCATTTTAAAGAAAAAGAAACAGAAGGCATGAGAACTGAAATAGCTTGTCCAAGGTTGCCCAGATAGGCTGTGCTAAAGATGGGAATAGCGCCAGGGTCTTCTGGTGCTGCAGAGAGAACAGGAGAACCAGTGATGAAAATTAGTACATTTTTTAAATGGTGGCCTGGAAAAACAAACCAAAATCAGTCAGACATCCATGTGAATTGTATTCAAATATGTAGCTGTTTCCTATTTTGTCCCCTACTCCCACCCCAGCCCCTGCCACCAACATACACCCCCAGCCCCATCCTCTACTCCCAGGTTATCTCCTGTATCCTGTTCATGCTTCTCAGAGTTCTCCATGTTTTACCACTGGTCGGTGGGTGAGTGTAAGCAGTGCTGATAAAAATTTATGACAAGATCATATAATTTTATAACGTCTCAGAAAAACATGGCTGAGTTACCCAGATTTAACTTCTATTCCTGCTCAAGATTTATTCAAAATGTATCCAACACATGAGTGAGCCCTTATTGTTATGCTTGCTATTTCCCAAGATGGCCTTTGATGTTAAAACTAGAAAAAGCCATAACAGTCCCAAGGACAGCTAGTCCAGAAGAAAATCATTTGTCTGGTCACATCCCTGGGCCGTGCCCAGGTCTTCTACCACCCAGCCCCCCCCCCCCCACTGCCCTGTACCCAGAGCCCTGCTGGCATAGACAGAAGATAGGAGATAGCCTGGGAGTAGAGGATGCTGGGGATGTACGTTGGCAAGCCTAAAAGTAAGGGCTCATTCATGTATTGGATACATTATAAATAAACAGGAAAAAGAAGTAAAATCTGGGTAACTCAGCCATGTTTTTTTGAGATGTTATAAAATTATATGATCTTGCCTAAATCTGCTGTCACCTCTACAGGACCAGGCGTACAGAGCTAAGGCCATCATCTCTTTAAAACACAGTTGGGTCATGGCCCTGCTGGTCATGAAGGATATTAAAATCATGAGATTGTCAGGTAGGGGCCTTAGCAGTCACACTGAACTTTAGGGTACTGTGTTTCTTTTGATGACCCAGAAGAGTAAATACCAGCATTCAAAAGAACTTCACTCCTAACCCAAGGAGAGATACTCTGGTCAATCCTCTTCACTTTTGTCCATATAAATCTTTCATTAGATTTTCATTTGCGTTGTTAGCATACTGCCTCTGAGACCCAGGCCTGTTCACAGGTATGCAGCTTGTGCTCTGCAAAATCCCAGGAAGGGTGACTCACCTTGCAATCTGATTATGAGATTTTATTTATTTATTTATTTATTTATTTATTTATTTATTTATTTATTTATTTTTATGAGTTGGAGGTCTTACTCTGTTGCCCGGGCTGGAGTGCAGTGGAACAATCATTGCAACTTCAATCTCCTGGGCTCAAACAACAATCCTTCTGCCTCAGCCTTCCAAGTAGCTGGGACTCTGGGCACATGCCACAACACCTGGCTAATATTTTTATTTTTTGCAGAGACAAGGTCCCACTATGTTGCCTAGGTTGATCTTGGGCCCTTGGGCTCAAGCGATCCTCCTGCCTCCGCCTCCCAAAGTGCTAGGACTATAGGCATGAGCCACACCAGGCCTAGGGATTTTTAAAAACATGGCAATGCCCAGGTCCCATACCCAGATACTGTGATTTAACTATCTCCAAATGGGACTTTGGCAACAGCAAAAAGCTCCTCAGGTGATTCAACAGTGTGACCAGGGCTGAGAACTACTTTTTATCATGATAATTAAATTACAACAGCTCTCATCTATGGAATGGCCTAGGACCATGACTCTCAAAGTTTGCTACCCCAGGAGAGCAGCATTCACATCACTTGAAAAGTTGTTTGAAATAGAGTTCAAAGGCCCACTCCTGAACCTATTACATCTGAATCTCTTGGGGGGCTGAACTCCGTGGCTCAGCCTGTAATCCCAGCACTTTGGGAGGCTGAGACAAGTGGATTGTCTGAGCCCACAGGTTCAAGACCAGCTCGGGCAATTTGGCGAGACCTTGTCTCGACAATAAATAAAAAATTAGCCAGGTGTGGTACCACACGCCTGTAGTTCCAGCCACTTGGAAGGCTGAGGCAGAAGGATTGCCAGAGCCTAGCAGGTCAACGTTGGGGTGTCCGTGAGCATGCCACTGCACTCCAGCTTGGGCAATGGAGTGAGACTCCAACTCAATAAAAAAAAAGAAAGAATCTCTCGGGGTAAAGCCCTGCAGTCTGTGCTTCAAAGAGTCCTCTGGTGATTCTGACGTACCACTGACCTTGCAACTTACTACTCAAAGTGGGCCCTAAACCAGCAGCACCAGCATCAGTGGTTAGAAATGCAGTATTGTCAACTTTATCCCAGACGTGTGAGTCTGAATCTGCATGTTAACAAACTCTCCAAGCAAATGGAACATTAAAGTTTAAGAAACAGTGCTCTAGAACACAGACTATGCCTTTTCGGGCCTTATGGGGGAAACTGTAATCCTCTGTCTGTGATTGAGAATCTTACCTGGACTCAGGGTCTAGCCCTGCGGCCTTCCCTCATGATGCTCACTGTAGCAGCCTACTCAGCTAAGACTGGGAAGCATGAGAGAATGTAGACACGGTACCTAGGAGGGAGGTAGGGCAGAGAAGCTAGGCAATGATGCTCACCCTTCATCCCTCAAAGTGATGTGTCTAGCAGGAAAAGGAGTCTTATCTACCCGGAAATCTACAGCACTTCCAGGGTGGTGATGTGACCTTGGGCAAGCCAACCTCTGTCCCAATAGCCAAATTTCCATGATAACAGAAACACTGCTGGAAGTTGGAAGTCCCTGAGGACTGCTTGTGACTGGGGATTAGCTGTGCTTGGCGTCCACCTAAGCCATGTGGGCTGAGTGGGTGAAAACACTCCCAGGCAGATGGGCTGCACACCCCC
Organism: Cephalopachus bancanus; assembly: GCA_027257055.1. Lineage (NCBI taxonomy): Eukaryota > Metazoa > Chordata > Mammalia > Primates > Tarsiidae > Cephalopachus > Cephalopachus bancanus. The sequence goes on along the minus strand of JAPVLO010000022.1, from coordinate 692,410 downwards.
ACAGCATCCTGTTCTAGAAATGAGCTTTGATAAAAAAAGTTCTGATTGGCCTCTTCAGTCCTGTCTGCTGAGCCTGGCTGTTCCCTTGTTTCTACCACAGCTAGCTAGTTTGTCATAACCCATGAGGCTTCCAAGGGAATGAATCCAGGGGTTTCAGGAAGGTTCCCTCTCTGTCTAGGGCTGAATGCCTGGTCCTACAGAGGAGGCATCTAGCTTATCTATAGGCTTAGAAAAGGAAAGGGCAGAATCACCTCAGAACTGGAGGTTCTGGGTGGGGTGAGGGTAGACCTTCCCCCTCTCCTCAAGGCTAAGGAATGCAGGACTTCAGAGACATAGGACTGAGGCAATAAATGCTTTGGGCATTTACAATATTTGTCTAAAAAAACTATATTTCCACTAAAGGTAACAAAGTATTGTCCTAGAAAAAAGATAATTAGCAAGATTTGTTGGCATGCTAAATTAATTAAGAGCTTATGCTTTGATTTTTTTTTTTTAGTAGCAAATGGAGCTAGTAAATTTTATATGCTTATTTTCAGGTGCTAAGTTTATAACATTGAGCCAGGTTCTGCTAAATCCCTCTGGTGTGCCAACAACTTTAACGAAAGCAAAGGTCTTTGCTTAGGTCAACATCAGCCTCAGGAATAGAGGGAAATGGGAGAAATGTCTTCATTTTATTATTCTTTCCTCACTATAGAATGATCTATTTCAGCCTCAAGTTGGAGGTGGTAGGTTTTGCTAGAAAGAGCCAAGTTGGGGAAGGTATACTGATGGAATTCAAAGTGCAGTTCTACTACCCAGTAACAGTCTGACTTTGGAAGTCCCTTTCTTTCTCTTTAGACTTTAGTTTCTTCTTTCATTTAGTGTGGCAGGTGGGCCTGAATTCCTAAAGTGTCCTCCAGCTCTCAATTTCCTTAATTCAGCCCAACTGCCCTCATTGGCTATATGATAGGTCTTCTCTCTGATGAAATGTGGCCATGTGACTTACACTCAACCTTAGGAATAAGACAAGAGCTATCCTATGGATATGTTGCTTTTGTGGTTTAATCAAAGCATCAAGCGCTCCTCCTCTCCTCTTCTCTTCTCTCTTCTCTTCTCTTCTCTTCTCTTCTCTCTTCTCTCTCCTCTCTCCCCTCCCCTTTTGTCCCCTCCCTCTCTCCTTATTTCTCTCTCTCTTTTTGAGTTAAGGTCTCATTCTGTGGCCCAGGCTGGAGTGCAGTGGCACAACCATGGATCACTGCACCCTCGACCTCCTAGGCTCAGATGATGCTTCCACCTCAGCCTCCTGAGTAGCTGGGACTACAGGCGCATGCCACCATGCCCAGCTATTTTAAAAATTTTTTTGTAGAGATGAGGTCTCACTATGTTGCCCAGACTGGTCTTGAATTCCTGGGCTCAAGCAATCCTCCTGCTTCAGCCTCCCAAAGTGCTGGGATTACAGGCATGAGCCACCACACCTGGCCTGAAGTTCTCTTCAGGGTTTTTATTTTTTTATTATTTATTTATTTATTTGAGTTGGAGTGTCACTCCACTGCCCAGACTAGAGTACAGTGGTAAGCTCACAGCCACCACAGTGTCGAACTGCTGGGCTCTGGCGATCCTTCCACCTCAGCCTTTCAAGTAGCCAGAACTACAGGTGCATGCTACTACACCCAGCTAATTTTTTGATTTATTGTAAAGATGAGATCTCGTGAAGTTGCCCAGGCTGGTCTCAAATCTGTGGGCCTCACAGAGTGCTGGGATTACAGGCTTGAGTCACTGCACCTGGCCTATACAGGATTTTTAAGTGAAAATCTTTGGAGTCTGTGGTCATGATGCTTAAAATTTACTTTGCCTGAGAAGAACCCAGCTCTTACATTTATAAATAAATTCTTAAAATGACGTTTTGTGGGGATCATTCTTCTTCTTGAACACAGAGGTTAAGATACAGATTTGAGAAGAAATCCTGGATTGAAATCCTAGCTACACGACTTACTCCCCAGTGTCCTTGACCATGTTCCCTAAGCCTCACCTTCCTTTGAAAAGTGATGCTCGCCGGGCTCAGTGGCTCAGCCTGTAATCCCGCGCTTTGGGAGGTTGAGGTGAGTGGATTGCCTGAACCTGAGGGTTCGAGACCCACCTGGGCAACTTGGTGAGTCCTCATCTCTACAATAAATCAAAAAATTAGCCGAGCGTGGTAGCACGCACCTGTAGTTCCAGCTACTTGGAAGGCTGAGGCGGAAGGATTGCCAGAGCCCAGCAGGTCGAGGCTGCAGTGGCCATGAGTGGCCACTGCACTCCAGTCTGGGTGACAGAGTGAGACTCCAACTCAAAAAAAAAAAAGAAAAAAGAAAAGTGATGCTCATCAGAATACTTACTATACGGGATCATTGTGAGGATGCAGTAGGCTAACACAGGAGCATGGAAAGGGCTTAGTGAAGCTTGACAACTATTTGATTTTATCCTCATTTTCTAGCACATGCTGCATTCTGTTGGCGTTGTGTTCCAGTAGTTTCTCCAACAGTGTGAGACCAGGATTCTTTCTTCCTCCTGTTTACATTTCCAGCACTGAGCAGAGTGGCTGTGTCTTGTGCATAGCAAGTTCTCAATAATAGTGTTTGCTGAATTAAGAATGAACAGCCATGTAGTTGGAACAGATACAGGTAAAAATAATAGACCACACATAATTTTACTTGTGTCAAAAAAAAAAAAGAAAGAAAAAATTGCCTGTATTTTTTCAAAATGGAAGCTACTCTGGGGTTAATAGGAATGTGGACCTTGTAGAGCTGAAGTGAGGGGAAGAAACCTTGATATAAAACAATGGTTCTCAGCCTGGCTGCATATTGAGAATCACCTAGGGAACTTCTTAAAAATACCAGTGTCTGGGTCCTACCCTCAGGGAGTCATAGTTAATTGGCCTGGAGTGGGCCCAGATTTTTTTTAAACTTCCCAGGTGATTTTAAGGTATAGCTAGAGCTAAGAACTCTGATCTAAAAACCTGATTAAAAGACTTTGTAATTTCTGAATCGGATGTTACATAGAGGGCGTGACACAGAAAGGAGTTGGGAGGGGAGGAGAAAAAAGAAAAGAAAATATTCTCTATCTGAGGCAGACACGGGTATTTAAAGAGCACACAATTAAAAAAAAAAAAAGACGTGTTACACGTTATGGGCAGAATAGCCAGAAATTCCTAAATCTTACCCTAGACCATAGCCACTTCTCTCCTTTAGAAAAGTAAAGTGGTACCCCCCACCTGGCAACAAAGAAAAGCAACTAACATTATTAGCTGTGACTGTTAGCCCTGAATAAACACCAATGCAGAGCATTCTGGTAACTGATTATAGCATTAGGAATACCTTTGTTTTCCCAGGTTGCTGGCCATTGAACCATCTTATCCTGTGGTCCATAATCTTAGTTGCATGCTGAAATCACCTCAGGAGCTTTAAGATTTACTGATGTTAGCCGGGCTCGGTGGCTCAGCCTGTAATCCTGCGCCTTTGGGAGGCTGAGGTGAGTGGATTGCCTGAGCTCGCGGGTTCGACACCCGCCTGGGCAGCGAGACCTCATCTCTACAATAAATCAAAAAATCAGCCGGGCGTGGTAGCGCACACCTGTAGTTCCAGCTACTTGGAAGGCTGAGGCGGAAGGATCGCCGGAACCCAGCAAGTCAAGGTTGCGGTGGCCGGAAGCGGCCACTGCACTCCAGTCTGGGCGACAGAGTGAGACTCCAACTCAAAAAAAAAAAAGATTTACTGATGCTGAATCCTAGCCACAAAGATTCTGATGCTTTTGGTCTAGGGTGTGGTCAGGACAAGGTGATTTTTAAAACGTTCTCCAGATGACTCTAATGTGAACCAGGGTCAAGAGCATTAGTCTAATAACATTCAAACCTTCATAATTTTCAGTGATATACATTGAGTAAGTACATAAGCACTTGTCAGTAAGAGTTTATATTTACATTTCATAGAAACCATTCAATAGTTCTATCAGAAATCAAAAATTGTTTACTGCTGGACACAATGGCTCATGCCTGTAATCCCAGCACTTTGAGAGGCCAAGGTAGGAGGATGGCTTGAGCCCAGGAGTTTGAGGCCAACCCAGGCAACATAGCAAGACATCTCTAAAAACAAACAAACAAACAAAAATATTAGCTAGGTGTGGTGGCTACTCAGGAGGCTGATGCAGGAGGATCACTTGAACCCCAGCAGTTGGAGACTGTGGTAAGTCGTGATCATGCCACTGCATTTCAGCCTGGGCAACAGAGTGACACCCTGACTCAAAAAAACAAAAAACAAAAAACAAAAAAAGTATTCATCATAATTTCTGCAAGGTAAAGGAAAAAGTGGGATAATGAATATTTTGAGCCCACTAGAGGCCAGGCTCTGTATATACTGTATCTCACTTAGTTCTCACAACATTCCTAAGAAGTCAGTGTTGGGATTCCATTTTACAGACAAGGAAACCCAGGCTCAGAGAGGGTAAGGAACCCAGAGTCTCACCATTAATAGGTTGGAGAGCATACCTAAGCCTGTCTTTCCCCCAAAGCTCTTATGTACTTTCCACCACAGCACATAACCTCAGCTCTTCCCTTAAGAGGCCCATTTGCTCATTGAGCAAATGTGTGTTGGATGATATGTTAGAACCTGAAGAGGCAGAGATGAATAAGACTGGTGTGACCCTGGCATCAGGGAGCCTGTGTTCCTGTGAGAACATGGACAAGTTAATAAAGAACCTACCTACCTCTAAAGGGGAGCTGGGCAGTGGACATTATGGGGATACTTCAGAAAGAAACCTCAATATTACTTTTTTTAAAGAAGCCAGCAAACTTTTATTAAAAATATATTCCACTACTTGGTGGGAAGAACAAACATGTCTTTGCATTTCTGAGAGTCCCTAAGAAAGACAGATGGGTGTATCATTAGATCGAGAGCAATAATGTCAGCACACACAAACTCTACTTGCTGCTAGTTGAGAGATACTTGCCAGTTGATGGATTTGAACTGGAACTCACATCAGTGTGTTTGGGGAAGTGGGAGAGAGAGGGGTAGTTTCTATTCTAGGTGTGGCAAGAGTAAGTCTTCATGTTCCTCCCAATTACACCATCTGCAACAAAATGTGTTGTTGAGGAGTGCAGAGATGCAATAATTATTGTCTTTATCCATTTTATTTCCTGTGTTTATCTCACATAAAACAGTACCAAATGAGATGGATGAAAATTCAGGGCCCACGTGTGGGGCAGGTGGGAGCTTGCCCTGGCTAATGTCCTAAGCAGGTGGCTGGCCTCTTTGATAAGTTACCAGACTTAGAGAGCCCATTTACATGTGATGTGGCAGGGCTTGAGCCATGAGGGTCACACAGAAAGACACTTTGCCTAAGCCCAGCGTCCTGAGCACTAGAGACACGTGCAGAATGAAAATGAGCTATAAACAAATCCACAGTGTGACTGAAAGTGAGGAAGAGCTTCTATTTCTGCAGTTGGATCTTTAAATTACATTTCCAGAAAGTAAACATAGGGGTCAGGGGTCATCCCACTTTGCCAAGCACTGTAGAGGTATAAATTTTTGTGTTTTTATTTTTTTATTTCAGTCAAGGAGATGGTCTACCTCATCCTCTTGGTAATTGAAAATAGTAACAAGAGGGAGTTGGCTGCCAAAAGAACAAGCCGTTCTTTTCTCTGTCTCCCACAGATATTTCAGGAGTTGGGACTTGGAATTATGAAACTGACAGAAAAAAATAAACATGAAAAGATACTGAAATTATTACCATGTAACACCAGAAAAAAGATGTTCCCGCCCTCCCATATTGTCCTTATATAAAACCCTATTTTTGCCTCCAGAAATGAATTTTCCTTAGCATGGACAGACTTTCCTTATACTCTCCCAACTAGATGCCACAGGTGTGTTGGTGGTAGTGGTGCTGAATTTCTGATGGTGTGAGTCAGAGTGATGAGGAAGTCTCTCAAAGGGGATTTATTTTTTAGCTGGTCATATGTTGAGATTAGAGAGTTCCTTTGGGTTTGATTCCTCATGGACATACACTACCCTTTGGTGACTTATCTGCTGAGCTTTTGAGTCTGAACCCCATTATTGATTGCAACCCTGTTATTTGGCAGGGTCGCAACCAACAAGATGTCATTATCAGAACCACAACTGTATTGGGTCATAGATCACAGGATGAGGAACCAGGAAAAGAATTCGTACAGAACTAAGAAACTGCAGAGATAGGTGGACTCAGGGCTCATAATAGACAGGCAATCCGGAGTTAGGATTTTCCTAAAGCTAAGGATCTGAGCAAGAACCAAACAGAAATAGACAATCAGAACCAAGAAACAACACAGGTCACAACTTGCATCAAGTCAAAGACAAGTACCAAGAGAGCAGGAATGCAAGCAAGGCAGAAAGTTGAAAGTTTAAGGTAAGAGTTAGGAACCAGGAAAGTAATAGGACTAAGGAGCAGTGATCTGTATTTATTGTGAGTACATCACACACAATATTCACACCATAAATATATTTATATGCATATATGACAGATACCTTACATGCATCATCTCATTTAGTCCAATGAGTTTAGGAGGTACATAGCTTGTGAGGTGGGTAGATGTATAAAATCCCATTTTATATATGATGAAAATGAGTTTCTAAGAGCTTGGGTAACTTGGCCAAGATCAGAATTCCATCTTAGAACCTTTCTACAGCTAGTGTACTTTCCATGTAGTCTTTGAGAGCTAAGTAAGGAATCAGATTCAAGTCACTAGCAAAGAGAAAGACTTCAATAACTGAGGCAGTTCCCTTGCTCTGTCTCAGTTTGTTAATGGCCCTTTCTGAAGCAGAAATCACTTGAGGAAGACTATCTTGGGCCTGCTGGTGATAGTATATAAATAGGGTCTGGCAGGGTGAAGAGGAAAAGTATGTGTGTGCATCTGTGCTTGTGAATAAGGAGAAATATATAGAAAAAATGAGACAGTGAGGTAGACAAGGAAAGGATCCACAACTTCTGGCTGGTAGATATTGACTCAGGCTTCCTTTATAGGTCAGATGGTTGGCAGTTTATTAGGTTGGGTGGTTTATCCATAAACACTGAGAACACTTGTCAGTGACTACACTAATTGCTGTGAATCAGTAGAAAAATGATGAGCAAACTCTCCTTGTATGGGCACAACTTTAACATGAAGGTTTTTCTAAATGGGTAAGCACTCAGCATTCCTGTGGTATTGCTGGGGCATGTTTATTCGGTGTATTTGTCTGTGTTTGATAAATAATGTATGAAAGCTAACATATATTTCTAAGAGTTGCCTTTCAGGGAACTTGAGTAGTTGACTAATAAAAATCACCACTGTCCAGCTGCTCTCCTCAGAGTGGACTTACCATCTACTGATATATTACATCTGACCAGCTAAAAGAAAGTGTGTCTTTGGCAGAAGTTCTAGAGACAAAATCTTTTCGGTTTAGTTTTATATCTTCCAGCATGATCATGACTTGTTTTGAATATTCTGGGTGTTAACAAATCTCCCAGCAGGAATTGCTGATTGCTATCTTGTCTAGGTATGAACTTCCAGAGAACTACTTCTCTCTCTAATTCTAGTTGATAATAAGGAGTTGATCATCTGTTGAAAAGTAACTTCCAAAGGATCAATTAATACAAAAGAGACAGTATGGTTTGAGCATCCCAAACAAGGATCCATATGGTGATCTGTCCAATTTCACAGAAGAATATGTAGAGATTGAGTAGCTGCTAATGATGGCTATTTCCAAATTCCAGTTTTCTTATGCTTATTGAAGGAAATGTAGTCTTCACAGTACTACCTGGATTTTAACTACTCACTTTTTTTAAAAAATCAGGAATCGAGTTGATCTGTGAAAAAGACATTGATCTGGCAGCCCAGGTGCAAGAGCTACTGGAGTTTCTCCATGAGAAGCAGCATGAATTGGAACTTAACGCAGAGCAGACCCATAAACGACTAGAGCAGTGCCTCCAACTGCGGCACCTCCAAGCGGAGGTCAAACAGGTGAGCCTGGCCCTTCCACCTTCAGCCTGGGCTTTTCAGCCAGCTGAGCCTGGCCTGGAACCTGCTCCTGCTGTGGGGTAAGACATGCAGAGTCACAGGTGTGCCCCTTTAAGTAGTAGACCTTAGGAAATAGGTAAGTTAAGGACTAGCTCTGCTAGTGTCTGAAAGCTTGGCTGCTATAAGAAATAGAGCTAGCAGCATGATGTCTCAAACTACAAATGCATTATTTCTCACGTAACAATCCATTCCGGAGCTTTCCCAAGTTGTCCTCAGTCATTGAATCTATTCTCTTTCTTTCTGTCCTCAATTCTGTCAGGCAGTCCATGGGAGACACAAATCTTTTTATCAATAAGCATGTTCCGGCTTTAGTGCCAGGTTAATTAATTTGGGGCACCTGTATGCCTTGTATAGTGCCTGACACATGATTAATGGTCAATAAGTAGTAGCAATCACCATCATTATTTCCAGTGTGTGTGGTTATTATAAGAAAACTTTCTTGCCATATTAAGGTCAATTTGAAAAAGAGAAAATAATTCGTATCTGCATGAGGCATTGTGCTAGGCATTTCATAGAACATACCCAGATCTCTAGGAACCTCAAGGAATATACACACAATGACCCATGTCGCATTGTAAAAATAGTACTTATGAACAGACTAAGCAGTAATTTATATAATTATCTATTTGGACAAAGGGGAGTTGAAGAAGTAAAAGTATAATAATAGTTCCATTTATTGCGTGTTGTGATCCTGTTACACCCATCCCCATCAATCCTCATAACCATTATCAGAAGTAGACATTATTGATGTTTTATAGATGAGGCCACCAAAGCATAGGGAGATCACCAGACAATGGTCACACTGAGGAGAGAGCACATCACCACCTCCACAGGGCTGGGAGGGCTTCCCGGGAGGGCTTCCCAGGAAGACAGGTGTTTGCCCCTTTCCACTCCACACTCTCCCAAGCAATCCTAGGCCCTTGTTTCCTCTAAGCACTATCCTGTCCAATCAACCTAGGCAGAGGAGCATATTTCACTTTATAATAATTTTTTCTTGTGTAAGTGACTGCTGGAGTATTTATTTGTTTATTTGTTTGCTTATTTGTTTTCTTCAGAAAACCATAAATTCACCATACTAGAGTTTTTAGAGATAAGTCTATTAATTTAGCACAAGGGCCAGAATCGTTGTATTTTGTTTATTGCTTGGTCCCTTATAATCAGGGATATTCCTTGCTAATTCCTATGTCTTATTATTATTATAGGTGCTATTATATTGTTACTTATTATAATGGGCAAAATAATCTTCTCCACTCTCCTTCTCTTCCAATCAGTGCCCAGCCAGAGTCCACACATGCCATGCTAAAAATCTGCCAAAAATCGGAGCAGATTAAATCATTGAGCCCCAAGCAAGGCCATATTGAAGTGCTGCCATCCAGGGTGTTTTCTGCTTAGTTACACTGGGATCACACCTGAGTCCCTAGAGAGAAATATTATTTGTGGTGACATGGTGGAAATCCCAGCAGGCTCAGAAGAGTAAAGAGTATACACATTCTAACACATCACAGTTATAATTGTACTTTCTTTTCATATGAGAAATACTTTTTCATTTATGGAACAAGTCCATGGGGAAAAGTAGTGTTTTGCTTACTTTACAAATGAGGAAACTGAGGTACCATAGGATTAGTGCTCTCTGGGGCCTCTTGACTAGTTAGATGAAACTTAAGCCCAGGCCTCCCAAGTCTAAGCTCCTACAATAATGGGCAGCTGGCCCCTCCTCCCACCACAGGGTTCTGGGAGAAATAGAAAGAAGCCCTCCAACCGTATGTCAAGTAAAATGAACCAGGCATTGAAAGACAGATACCACAAGTTCTCATTCATATGTAGGAGCTTAAAAAATTGGATCTCATAAAAGTAGAGAGTAGAATAGTAGTTGCCAGAGGTTGGGAAGGGTGGAGGGAGAGGAGGATAGGGAGAAGTTGGCTAATGGATACAAAATTACAATTAGATAGTAATAAATTGTAGTGTTCTATAGCACAGTAGGGTGATTATAGTTTACAATGATTTATTGTATATTTCAAAATATCTAGAAGAAAGGAATTTGAATGTTCCTAACACAAAGAAATGATAGATGTTTGAGGTGAAGGTTATCCCAGTTACCCTGGTTTGATCATTGTACTCTGTATACATGCATCAAAATATCACATGAACCACATGTACCATACTTTTTAAATAAAATAAAATAAGAGAAGAGAAATAAACCCTGCAGTGGGACACAGTCTGATGTTTTCTTGGTCTCAGCAGCACCACATCTGAAGCAGGCATGACCTGGGCTTGATGGAGGGTGTGGCACCAGCCTGAAGTCAGCAGGGCTCCAGTTGGGTCATCAGAGTCTCTGCTGCTCATGTTTATACTTGGTTGTTGCCATCAGTGGAATGTGGCAGGAATGATCATTTGAACAAAGCAGATAACAGGAAAATAATTCCTGTTTTACTTTCAAGTGAAATATATAGCTTTGATTTTGTTCCTGGTTTTTTTTTTTTTTTCTCGGCATCAGTAGTAGAGTCAACTCCCTAATTTTCTTTTTCCTGGCCGATATTAAGATAGGAATGAGTTTTTCATTCTCCAAGTACATGTTCTATATAGGATGGGAACTAGGATAATGATAAGTAATTTGTCGAATGGGGAAGTAGATTGTCTATATATAAATAGCCCAGGGTGAGTCTAATATCTATACATATTCCCATTCCATTTATAATTTCATGAGTTAGAAGACAAAAAAGGGATTCTTCTGTGGGGGTAGGAAAAGTCCTTATCCCCACCATTACAAGAATGACACACAATGGGATTATATTTCAAGATTGTACAAGATTGCTCACATCAGAATTAGGAAACCTACAAAGGCCTTGAAAAGCGCAGCAGCCTTTCAAGGTGCCAAGGGACTGCTGCTTGGTTAAGCCACCATGCCTCATTAGGCAGACTTGTTTTCCTTGTCAGTGTAGGCCCTTTCTTTAGGGAGTCCTCTGATCCAGTTTCAGAGAAAGCGTTTGTATTTGATGGAAATTGGTGGAGCAGGAAATATTGATTTGGAAACTGTTAACACTTGGAAAGGGGGAGTTAATTTAGATGTCAGTATTGATCAGTGAGGCTAAATTTAGACACTAGCCTAAGAGTTTCTCTTTTGAATATGGTCTCAAAAAAGAAAAAAAAGGAAAAGGACACTTTAATTGAAATGCCATTAAAGGGGACAGAAAGTGAGAAGACAATAATGTATTATGATACAGCTATGTTGTTAGAGTTCATAGATTAAATGTTTAGATTTGACAATGTGGCCATTATTACCTTAAGTGTAGTTTTACCAAAAGTATATTAAACTGAAGCTTTAAAAAGCAAGGAAGACACAGACATTAGACTGAAAATTATTTTCAAGAATTCAGGTTAGAGAAATGGTGGACCTTGAGGGGAAACTACTCCCCTGGTTACAGTCCATGGTTCAGGTTCCTAGACTGCCCAGATGCCAAATTACTCTCTAAACCCTGCAGAATGCTCTGGTTGCTACCAGCAGCTGACCTCACATTTATTAGATAGTTCAGGAAAATTTGAAAAACCTACTTAAGAGCATAAAACTGAATGAATGTCCATCTGTATGCAAAGCAGTGCATTTAACAGAAAATAAGATAAAATTGATTCACAGAATGTTATGTCTCTAAGCTATGGGGAAAGAAGTCTTACTTATTTGACTACCAAAGACATTGGCTTAATTTGCTCATTTGCACCAAATGCTGGCCAAAATTTGCATATGATCAAGATGGTCATTCAAGACAAAGAGAAAATATTAACCTATCCTCTTACTCCTGTGTAGAATGCTATGTTCAGTTCTGTTGACTGAATATAAAAGTTAGAAAGGAATTGGAGTAGATCCAAAAGAGGGGTAAGTGCCATCCTTTGTTTCAAAATGGAGATAATTAAGAGGACATATTGCCACAGTCTGTAAAACCATGAAGGATGAATATGTACAATCTTACAGTTCATGGGTTTTCAGAACTAAGGAACACTGGAAATATGACAGGCTCCCTGCTACCATCTGAGGAGCTGATTATTTTTGCTGTGACTAGAGTTTCAGAAACAGTGGTGTCTTGTGACAAGTCATCTATAGTAGCAGTCCTTAGAGCCATGAATACATCCTTATAGCTTTACTACGGATATGGTCTTGAGAACACAGCCATCTACAGGCAGCTTCCCCAGGCTACATGGTTACAAGGCCCAGCCTGCCAGACTTAAATGGCAGCATCATTTGTGGACATCCCCATCCAGTTATATAAATCCATTCTTCTGACTTGGGCTTATCTGAGCTTCCTTGGCCTGAGGAAGAAATAGGTCTCCATTTTCAGTTCCTCCTCTAAGCTCGGACTGGGCTGAATTATTGACTTAGCTCTTCAATCTCTAAGCAGTGATATTCTTTCAGTCCTCCATTTCTACATAACTAATTTTCTCTAATGACCTATGGATGTAGGGATGCTCTTTGAATTTTGAAAGAAGTGTAGAATGTTAGAACTGGAAATGACCTTTAAAGATCACTAACCTATTGGATAAATTGTTGCCTAAAATGATTGATCACTGTAAATGTTCATCTTATGGTTTTAAAGAAACTTTTGCATTAATTATATCATTTTATCTTTACCCTATGCTTTAGGCGAGGAAAATGTTCACATTTTACAGATGAGAAAACTGAGCCTTTGAAAGATTAAATGATGTTTCCAAGGTCACACAGCGCTAGATTAGCAGAACCAACATCTTCACATTTTAATTATGATATTTCTTCTACTAACTCTCACACATTTGTATTCTTGGAGAAGAATAATCAGTTTTATGAAACAGGAAGCTAAAAGATAGCGATAATAGAAAATTATACCTATAAGGGTTGTCAGTGATCAGAACACAAAGAACAATGATGACAAAACAACTAAGGAACCTATATCACATCCAAATATGCCAATAAGCTCATACTAATTCTGAAACAAAACTTAATATTCCTAATTTTTTTCTCTTCTCATCGGGAGAGGTATAAATGAACAATCTCAGTATTACCCAGCTTACTCCAAACTAAAAAGCCCCTCCAAAACCATCATAGTCATGAGACTTTACTTTTTATAGTACACTGCATTAACCCTGTAATGCAGAAAGGGAAGGTACAATCATACTTATTTTACAGATAAGAAAACTGAGGCTTAGAGAGGTTAAATGGTTTTACCAGGTAAGTACCAAATGACTACAAATGTTATACTGTTTCTATCCTGTGCTAGTTTTACTTCCGGGACTGACTCATTCATAGGGATCAGTCCCACCCTGGAGTTAAGCCATGGATATGCATTTTTATCTTCCTAAAATCAAATCTCCCACTCTAGAGTCCCAGAAAGTTTTTATTATCAGCATTTAGGAAACAAAAATGAACATTTTAAAAGTAGGTTCTGAAACCCATCATATTTCTAAATGAGAAAGCTGGTAAATAGGGATTCCCACCACCACGGCCATAACTGATGTTTCCTGTTGGCTGAAGCTAGAGGAAAAAAAATATTCTAGCAAGACTCAGGAGGCCCAAAGGAAGTCAAATTGCCCCACAAACATTGATTTGTGATGCACATGGAGAAATTATTTCTCTGATATCCTCAAATGTATCTCCAAACCAAACAAAATGCAATGAATCACAGCAGAGGGACATTATGAGCTCCATTTCCCAAAGAGATGAAGCATTTGGGCATGTAGTCTATGAATGCATGTGCCCAAACTTACAGGCAACTTTTGAAATCATTGGCACTTCTAGTCAGCCAACCACAGTCCACCAATGGCAACAGGGATTTCACACGAACGCTCTTTCCTGCAACTAACTGCTTTACAGATTGCTTCTCATCCACAATCTGCCAGCCTGGCCTTGACTGAACATCTTAATCCAAATAGCCCAGCTTCACCAGGACTTATGCCCTAATGTTATCATGCACAATAAGGCATCAGTCATTTTCTGCCCAGGAATGAAATTTGAGAGATGCCTATGAGAGTTATGGAGCAGGAAACTGGGCTTAGTATTTTTAAATTGTGCAATTTGAGGAAGTTGAGGGGAGAAAAATCTGAAAGCAATTCTGAAACAGATTGTGGTGTCTTCTCCTTTGGCATGAGGTAACGGAAGGTATACTGATCTTGAAATTTCAGAATTTTTATTTCCTCTCCAAGCAAACTCTTAGACTCCCTAATAAAGAAAACATTTGACAGTGCTCTGGTGACCAGACACCAGGTAGGTTTTCAGAGCCTAACTCTTCCAGTTGGATTATTTGTGCTGACTAGTTAGCTGGATAATTGCCACATCTCCATTTCAGCTAGAGCTGTCTAGACAGTGTCCGCTGTTTCTTCTTCTATCCTAATATTCACTAGCTGAGTTTTCTTTCCACCAGCCCTCATTAAGGTCACATAGAAATTGTATTGAGCCTAGCCATAGCCTCTAAATAATTTAAGTCCATTATAACTTTTTCTCCCTTTTCTTGATGATCCAATATATGGATTATGCATGCTGTTTTGCTTATTTTATTTCTTCTTTCTCCTTTTTTGGGGTTGTTTGCCTGCCAAAGTTCAAACCTGTCTATTCTTTGCTACTTTTCAAGGTATATGAAGTTGGACCCACTGTTCAGGTGTGACCCACTGTTCAGGTGTGACCATTATTTTGAAAACATTACCTTCCCAATTATGTGCCAAGTGCCATGTGAGATTAAAATATGACTAGTAGCCAGGTGAGGTGACTCACATCTGTAATCCCAGTACTTTGGGAGGCCAAGGTGGGAGGATTGCTTGAGCCAAGGAATTCGAGACCACCCAGGCAGCATAGCAAGACCTCATCTCTTAAAAAAAAATAAAAATAAAAAATTAGCCAGGCATGGTGCTGTGGACCTGTAGTTCCAGCTACTTAGGAAGCTGAAGCAGAAGGATCACCTGAGCCTAGCAGGTTGAGGCTGCAGTGAGCTGTGATGGTGCCACTGCACCCCAGCCTGGGCAACAGAATAAGATTCTGACTCAAAAGATAATAATAAAATAAAATATGGCTAATATATTTCCCCAGACTTCAGGAACCTTATGTGTTAAGGGGAGATAAAACATAAGTTGAAATAACTGAACCAGGCAGTCTGTGGTGAATGCCTTAAAGGTGGTGCATATAAAATGATATGGTTGCACTCAGTGAGGAAGAGATTGTTTCTGGCAGGAGTGATTAGGTACGAAAGAGTTTAATAAATTGTTGTTACTTGAACTGCGCCTTATCAAACAGAAAAAAGATACCCACAGATGGAATTTATTTATTTATACCATCCAATCTTCCAGAAGGAACTTTAGACATAAAAACAGACATAAATACTGTACAACCAGATTAAGTGGGTGAGGAAATTAAGACAGAGGCGTGATGAGGAGAAGAGATAAGACCCGGAGCTGGGAATCAAGTTGATACCTGAAATAAATACCTTCTGGCACAGGGTGCAAAGCAAGATTGAAGAGACACCCATTTCAGTTATTTAGACAGACCCTTCCTGTCTGGATAAAAGATAGCAAATGCTCTGACTCAAGTACCCAACGGAGAAGGCAGTAACTCTGGGGAAGCTGCAGAAAACCATTTACTACTGTGCTCTTCCTAACTCCCTAGGTTCTGGGATGGATCCGCAATGGAGAGTCAATGCTCAATGCCAGCCTGGTCAATGCCAGCTCTTTGTCCGAAGCAGAGCAGCTGCAGCGGGAACACGAGCAGTTCCAACTGGCCATCGAGGTAACACCCAAATCTGACTGCACTGTCCTCTCTTCTCCTTTCTGTTTTGTGCCTCAGGCAAGGTGATTCCGTGAGGTGTGGGCATTTCTTGTGGGGAGGCCCTTACTCTATCTAGTGGAATGGCCCAGGTAGCCTCCCTATTACTCAGGAATTGATAGGGAAGTAATTACAGGGGTTCATCCCTCCCCCAAAGGAGACCCGCTATTAGAAGACAAGTATTCACACTGCAAATGAGAATCTTTGTTACTTATTGGCACCTTCAACTTCTAAGGCTACCAATACATTGAGTTTTTTAATACCTTCTAGACCTATGTCCTATGTAAGGAAATGTCATGCAAAAGTCATTTGCAAATTATCCTGTTTTTAAACATTTGGTTTACATATTTTACTTAGATACTGTTGTCAGTGTCAATACAAGGATAATGAGCATCGGAGCAGATTGCACCAGATAGTTTACCTCACTGAAAGTAGTTGTTCAGTAATGCTGGCAAAAGTCATATTTTAAAAATAAACTGCAACCAGAAGAAGTTCACCAACAGGGACTTTTAAAAAAGCTATTTAAAAATAAAACTTCATTTATGGTAATATAAGTTTTGCCTTCCTTTAAGTACCTTTAATTATCCTCTTTACTAGGACATTCTCTTTCCCAAAGAGACTTGAACTGATTACTTTAAAGTGGTATGGGAAAAAGATTAGGAAATGGGACATGAGAACTATATTAAAAAATAAAATAAGTTCAATGCCAGTGGGAAAAGAAATAAGTGAAAACTTCAAAGCTACTCATAACTTGTAGTTCAGTGTAGAGTTCAGCCCACTTCTGAGTATGTAAGCAATGCAAAAGTGTTTATCTTCTACTAAAAAAAAAAGATTGTTAATGAGAATTTTCCACAACAGTGATGGCAAAATAGTAAAATTTTTACTGCTTATTTTTCATACAGTAACCAAGTGATTGCTAGCCATTTTTAAACTAGCATTGATCAAATTCAGCCATTTAATTTCCTAGAAATCATCCTGGATATGTAAACATAGTATTAAGATGCATGATAAGCCGGGCTCGGTGGCTCAGCCTGTAATCCCACGCCTTTGGGAGGCTGAGGTGAGTGGATTGCCTGAGCCTGCGGGTTCGAGACCCGCCTGGGCAGCGAGACCTCATCTCTACAATAAAATCACAAAATCAGCCGGGTGTGGTAGCGCATGCCTGTAATTCCGGCTACTCGGAAGGCTGAGGCGGAAGGATCGCTGGAGCCCAGCAGGTCGAGGCTGCGGTGGCCGGGAGTGGCCACTGGACTCCAGTCTGGGCGACAGAGTGAGACTCCAACTCAAAAAAAAAAAAAAAAAAAAAAAAATGCATGATATTTTCTTAGGAACCATTACTAGTACTAGAAGTACTGTCTGGGATTTGAGATTTAAAAATAAAGTGTATATTGGACACACAGTATGAGCAATTCATTTTCTAAAGAGAAACTAACCAGAGGAGATAAGTTTTATTATCATCAGCTCTCTCTATTGCAGTTTAGTGACATACTCACATATCATAGTGCTAAGGACTATTCACTATAAAGGAAAAATCAGGATTGGGGTTATAATCAAGAATCAGATACACAATGGTATAAAGTTCCCATAGTCATAGACAACAATGAAGAAAATGAAAGTTGGACAGTCAAACTGGAGGCATGGCACAAAGTTATGAGTGATACTAGGCAGAAAGAAAACAGCTCTTGGCCACACTTCCTCATTATTTATGAGAAGTTTGCATACCCTGTCAAACAATTAAATGTCCAGTTCCTTAATCAAATACTGGACAGGTAAGGCCAAGTGTTATAACATGTTCTAGCATTTCAATGAGTTTGTGGGAAAGAGTGGGTAAATATATTCATAGGGCTGTTGAAATGACTAAATTCCACATGGCTGCATATGCAATATCTATTAATTTGTATCAGATGCCTTTTCATCCCTATATAATAGAGGCTCACCAAGCACAAGCATCTCCTTTTTTTTTTTTTAATTAGAGTCTCACCCCATCACCCAGGCTGGATTGCAGTGGCATGCTCACGGCCACTCCAGTTTCGACCTGCTGGGCTCAGGTGATCCTTCCACCTTAGCCTTCCAAGTAGCTGGAATGACAGGCATGCACTACCACACCCAACTAATTTTTTAAATTATTATTATAGAGATGAGGTCTCGCCAAGCTGTCCAGGCTGTTCTAGAACCCATGGGCTCTGGCAGTCCCCTCACCTCGGCCTCCCAAAGTGCCGGGATTACAGGCTTGAGCTACTGTGCCTGGCCTCATAAGCATCTCCTAATCAGGTCTGGGTTTCTATAGGTACGACTTGAACAAATATTCTTGGAATTGATTCAGATACATAGGCCACTCCTAGGTGTCTATGGTCTCTATAGGGCATGGTGGAGCAGATGGATTTCCAGACTATCTTGGGACTGGAAGGTGGGCAGGGTCTGCAGCATGGCTAGAGTAGCAATGAGAGGAACAGAACCAGAATTTCAACATATGCTCCTTCTCCAGGTGGCTTGGTCTTCTCTCAGTTTAGACTAGATTCTGCATCAAGAGGAAAATATGCCAGGTAGAATTGAAGCAATTTTAAACATAGTGAAAATAGTCTGGTTTGTCCTAAGCCATTTTGACAGTGTTACTGGAGGTCTTGACAGTGACTGCTGGTGGGAAGCACAATTTGACTTCTTAGACCCTATGAAAGAGCTCTGAGTTCCATAAGGGAAAATAAAATAGCAATCGGTAGAATGATTATATAATTTATTATTTAAATGAGTAGAGGAGGGAATTATTAATAACTAAACCAGAAAAATAGGCATATACTGGAACAGTCAGACAAACTAGGATGTCTGCTAACTCTACTTTGGGTGACTTCATCAGGTTGAAGGTTTTGGTCTCCTCATAGAAGGTCCAGATTTTTAACTAAAGTAGTCACAGTTTCAGGAAAACTTCCCCAGAGCCACTCAAAATAGAAGGCAGTACACAGTACCTAGAAGACATTTAGCTTTATCAAGCAAACCTATATTATTATCCAAGATGTGACTGATGTATCTTCGGGAACTATGAACTTCGTAGAGACAAGCTAAATTTCAAAATCTGTTTCTATTGAAATCCTCTTGTACATTTTAAGGATAAGTGTTATGCCAGAAGAAGTAGTTAAAACTGGATAATAAATTCAACTGATTCAGTTCCATTTTCTTCTGTATACTAATGTCCTTGATAATCTGTGTCTCAGAGATATAGCACCCAATAGGATTAGATAATGGAGAGTATAAATAAATGCAAAATAATGATTTAAACTTAGCAAACAAAGATTATATCACATGGACAAGAATTTATCATTTAGAAAATTAAAGGAGGAAGGTGCTCCCAGGACTATTAGATAATAATAATGAGTTTCAAAGTAAGAAAGATAATTTATTACATAGCATAAATTATAGCAAAATCAAGGTTACTACTTCATTCTTAGAGAAAAAGACATGATAACAGGTTTATGATAGTTATTATATGCTGGTTTCATATATTGAGATGAGAAGAGGCCAGATAATTATCATAATCACTAATGTTCATTTGGTAAACCCTTTCTCTGAATGAAGTACTATAAGATACTGTTTAATTGCTAGATATAAAATGATGTGGTGTGATATAGTAGAATAAATATAGGTTTCGGAAAAGGTCAAATCTGAGTCTTATTCCTGGCTTTATCACTTCTTTGGTTGTATATTTGTGGGCAAATCACTTAGCCAGCTGAGCCTCATTTCCTTAATCTGTGAAATGGGAATAATATCCACCTTGTGGTAGTGTTAGGAGAACTAGAAAATATATGGATAAGCACAGTTTCCAACACAGAGTATACCCTTGTATAAATGACAGTTATTTAAATTATTTTTCAAACTGTCCTTGTCTCAAGAGTCTCACAGTCTCACTCAGGAAAATCAGTCAAGTGTTAGATTAGTGACATAGGACTTCAGAAGAGGGTGGTATTCAGTGAGTCTCAGGCTGTCCAAAAGGTCCTCCTTGAAGGAGGATAGACCCTAAAACATAGATGGGGAGAGACTGGAAGCATTCATTAAAGGCAGGAAGAATGAAGGCAGCAAAAGCAAGAACTGCATCATGTGTTTTCGAAGGGTTTTTTTAAGGATTTAGTAGATGATAATGTTATAGAAGTAGTTTGGGACCACATTGTGATAAAGGGCTTTTAATGACAGCCTCCAAAGTTTGGACTTAATTTCCTAGCAACTGGGAAATCACTGAAGGCTTTAATTGAGAGAAGGAAGTGACCGTCATGGCATAAAATGAGTTTTAGAGCTGGAAAGGATGTTAGAAGTCACCTAATACAATCACTTTCTTTTATAGAGAATTAAATGAATCTGTTAGAAATGTAAAGGATGAATTTGATGGACTAGAAATGAAAGAAAAGTCTATGTATGAATCAATGATGTCTGGACTGGGATTGGGAAGTGGGGAACAGCAGGTGAGAATGATGTCAAGATTGCAATCTTAGATGGCAGGGAGAAGGAAGGACCAACAGAAGTGGCAGTTACCATGGGAAACCCATTTTAAAGAGACTGAGAAGTTTAGTTTCAGCCATGGAACTAGAGTTATCTGGTAGGAGGTAGAGACTTTTATACAGCAGTAAAGCCCTTCCCATTCACTGATGTGGGCCCCTCCTCTCTCTAGGAAAGACATTTTTACTGAGAGTGTATCTTTGTAGCAGACTAACATGGCACAGACAGCTAGATAAACTAAATTAGTGCTGTTCACTAGGGTAAGAGATATGCAAACAACTCACCCTTGCACCTGAAGACAATTAGAGAGAAGGGTCAGATGTTAGACAAGAGATGTAGACTGGAAAGTCATCTGCAGAGAGAAGATAATAGAAGCCAAGGGAATAGATGAGAGTTCTGCAGAAGTGAATAGTAAACAGGAACTGACCTTGGTACTTCTACATTTAGGAGACAGGAAAAGAAAATGGTGCCAATAAGTAAAACAGAGAGAGAAAACCAGGGATTTGTAGTAAATCGTTTCTGCCTATTGGCTTACTTTATCTCTCTGTGTTCACCAATTAGGAATCTGAGGGTTGATACAGTCATCAGAATGAAGAGCTGACTCGGTGAGAAAGCAAGGGAATAGAGGAGTCTAGGCTGCTAGAAGAGGCCAGGCTAACATAGCTAACACTAAGAACAGATTCAGGAAAGAGTCAAGAGAAGTCGAAAGGTCAGGGAGAGACCAGGGAAAATAGACATTTGTAGACTGTAGTCTGGGATGAAGGTGAAGGGTCAACGTGGTGGGAATCAGGCACAGTTCAGGTGGAAATGAGCGAGGTTGTTCTCAGACCCAGGGAGTGCTGAATACATTCACTCATGGGAACTGTCCCAGAATTGCTGCCCAAAAAGAAGGGCAGAAAAGCCAGGCTCGGTGGCTCAGCCTGTAATCCCGTGCCTTTGGGAGGCTGAGGTGAGTGGATTGCCTGAGCCCGCGGGTTCGAGACCCGCCTGGGCAACTTGGCGAGACCTCATCTCTACAACAAATCAAAAAATCAGCCGGGTGTGGTAACGCATGCCTGTAATTCCGGCTACTTGGAAGGCTGAGGCGGAAGGATCGCCAGAGCCCAGCAGGTGAGGCTGCAGTGGCCAGGAGCGGCCACTGCACTCCAGTCTGGGCGACCGAGTGAGACTCCAACTCAAAAAAAAAAAAAAAAGAAGGGCAGAAAATAATTCTGGAGGAAGTTACTGGGTTCTAGCTGTCCCTTTTCACTGCCAGCTGAGCTATACTTTCCTAAAAGTGCAAAGTCCAGATTGGTACTATACCATTAGGCTGGAACAATTCCACTAGTCAAGATTGGGATGATATTAGCTCTTTCAAGTCAGTGGGACTCTAACATTCTCATATGGACCATCTTCATCTGTACTTTTTCTTGCTACATTTTAATTCCATTTGGATCTCTCCCTGCCACCACATTTCTCCTTACCTCCTACAGTTAATGTGAACTCAGAGAACACAGAGCACATTTAACCTGACTCAGAAAGCATCAGGAAAATAAATCTTCTACAAATATACTCTCTCCTAAAGTGATATGCAAATAATGTAAGGATTAGATGTTGTGGTGCATTATCTGCTGCACTGCTCTGCTCCTTGGTAAAGTAGTTAAGGGCTGATGTGAGAGGTTAGTCTTTAACTATATTAACCCGCCAAGCTTATTCCTTTGACTGAAATCCTTTTCAACTGACTACTAATGTTTGAAATTATTTCACTGTTAGCTGTGATTTGTATGACATGGAGATTGTTTTTTTTTATGTGCTGTATTTATCTGTAAAATGGGACTGCAGTAGTAACCTCCTTTGAAAACTCAATGATGGACAGTTTTACAATTAGGTTTGTAAAGGAAGTATAACTATTTTATGAACCCATGAGAGAGCAGATAGATGCACAACTTCTGTTTCTCTATCACAGAAATGTCCTTAAAGTCTAGAATGATACAAGTAGAAAGGAATGTGGGCAGGAGGAGTCAGGGTCCTGAGATTAGCAAAATGTATGATATTCTTTTTAAAAACTATGTTTTAAAAACAATAATGTATTAATCGTCATGACAAAATGGATCAGTCATTTAAAGCTCTTTAACTTCTCTGCATCTTTCCACTCACGCCTCACTCCACCCCCTCCCATACCACGCCTGGGTTGTTCCCACGGACCTCTCTCTCCTCCCCTTGTGCCCAGTCCCTCTTTCATGCCACTTCCTTGCAGAAGACGCACCAGAGCGCCCTGCAGGTACAGCAGAAAGCCTGAGGCGCTGCTCCAGGCCGGCCACTATGATGCTGACGCCATCCGGGAATGTGCTGAGAAGGTGGCCCTCCACTGGCAACAGCTCATGCTGAAGATGGAAGACCGGCTAAAATTGGTCAATGCCTCTGTGGCCTTTTACAAAACTTCTGAACAGGTGAGGGGAAGGCTGTGGGTCGAGTGGGGCTGAGGTAGATAGGGGACTGTTTTCTGCCTCACTGTGCAAATGTATAGTACCCATTTCAATAGAAAGCCAGTCTTCTCAGTACTAACCTGTGAGAATAGAAGAGTGTTTTGTGGAAACACTACAGTTGGCTTCCTTATAACCCTTTCCATTTGAGTGCTGGACCATGTGATTTGTTTCTCATCAATGTCTCAAACTCTTCAGGTCTGTATGGAGGTGATGAAGTAGAAATTGGGCATATACTGAATGCTAGCTTTGAACAGTGAAGGAGTCAGCTTTTAGCACAATAATGCTGAGTAACAAGCCACCCTAAAACTCAGTGATATAAAATAACAAGTAGATCAGAAGTGACTGCAATGCCAAGCAGAGGAGGCAGGAACGGGAACATGAGCAGCAGGTGGGTGGTCACCATGGCTGGAGTCACCCCCATCAAGATGGTGAAGTGCAAAATCCAGCTTCTGCAGCAGGAGGTGATGACACAGAGGAAAGAGGCAAATGCCTGCAGCAGGAGGTAAAGAGAGAAAGGCAGGCCAGAGAGCAGGCTGAGGCTGAGATGGTCTCCTTAAACCATGGGATCCAGCCAGTCAAAAAGGAGCTGGACTGTGCTCAGGAGTGCCTGGCCACTACTCTGCAAAAGCTGGAAGGAGTGGAGGAAGCTGCTGATGAGAGTGAGAGAGCTATGAGGGCTATTGAAAATTAGGCCTTAAAAGATGAAGAAAAGATAGAAATATATATCTCAAAGAAGCTAAGCACATTGCAGAATAGGCAGACAGAAGTATGAAAAGGTAGATCATAAATTGGTGATTATTGAAGGAGACTTGGCTTTCACAGAGAAATGAGCTGAGCTGGCCAGAGTTCCATCGCAAGAGATGGATGAGCAGATCAGATTGGTGGACCAGAGCCCAAAGTGTCTGAGTACTGCTAAAGAAAAGTACTCTCAAAAAGAAGACAAATATGAGGAAGAGATCAAGATTCTTACCAATAAACCTAAGGAGACAGAAACCTGTGCTGAGTTTACTGAGAGATCGATAGCCAAGCTGGAAAAGACAATTGATGATTTGAAAGATAAACTGGAGCTGGTCTTGGTGGCTCAGCCTGTAATCCCGCGCCTTTGGGAGGCTGAGGTGAGTGGATTGCCTGAGCCCGCGGGTTCGAGACCCACCTGGGCAGCAAGACCTCATCTCTACAATAAATCAAAAAATCAGCCGGGCATGGTAGCTCACACCTGTAATTCCGGCTACTTGGAAGGCTGAGGTGGAAGGATCGCCGGAGCCCAGCAGGTCGAGGCTGCGGTGGCCGGGAGTGGCCACTGCACTCCAGTCTGGGCAACAGAATGAGACTCCAACTCAAAAAAATAAAAAATAAAAAAAAAGAAAGATAAACTGGAATGCACCAAAGAGGAGCACCTTCTGTATGAAAAGGATGCTGGACCAGACTCTGCTTGACCTGAATGAGGTGTAGAGCACCCCAGTCCCACCCTGCCACAGCTCCTCTATCCAGCCCAACTCAGCCTGAGGCCAGCCTGCCTGAAGCTGACCTTTAAACTGAGAGCTGATCTTTAACCAGAAGGCTGCTTTCTCCTTTCTGCTATCTGTTCCATAACCCACGTCTTTTCCACCAAACCATCTCTGCCTCTTTCCAGAAATTCCAGCTGAGCTAGAGACTGAGCAGCATGAACACCTTTGGGAACAACATTTAAGGGAATGGGAGCACAATGCAAAATGCCTTTAAAAGCGTGTTGTGATGTACACATTTGGTAATTACCTTTTTTGTTGTTTTATAGCAACCATTTGTAAAACATTTCAAATAATTCCACATCTCTGATGCAGCAATCTAATCCCTTTTTCACTTTTGGAAGGGGACTTTTCAGCTTAATGTATATTGCCCTCTCCATGGAGGAGGCAAAAAAGTATGGACCTACCTTACTGAAAACCAAACAGAGCCCTGGGCAAGACTCCGCTATGGGAAACCTTGTTGCCTTGTACAAAGTATCAGCCAAACCAGAAGGGTGATTCTGGAGTTAGCCAAAACAGCAAAAATGTGCTTTTTAGGTTTTCAGCTATAAGGTATCTTTGGACAATATTTTTTTTTCATTAGAAGTGACCAAATTAAGATGGTGAGATCTCTAAGATCAAATTTTTGACCTATGTTTACTGCCTTCTCAATTGATTTTGCCACTGATTTAGCCATATGAATGGCATCTCATTACCCTTTTCTGGGTCTGAAGGTCTGTTTCTAAAAGTGCCATCTCGTTGTGCTTTTGTATCAGCCAGTGTTGGGGAAATCTTGCAGAGTTTATGTACAAAACTTTTTACATTTTATATTATTTTGAAACTTTGGTTTCTTTGGGTTTCGGGCCACCACATCTGGCCATGAAAGCTCTGTAGCTTGTGGGTTGGCAGTGTGCTGATCTTTGAAGTTTCTTTCCATACCCAGTCCCCACTTTTTGGTAAGGTTTCTATGAGTTCTGTAAGGTGTATATCCTGCAGCTTATTGGCTTTAGTGTGGTTTCTTCCAGGCCAATTGAGAGAAAGATAAACCTATAGCATTAACTGTTTTGATACTGTATATTGACAAATGTCTTTTTAAAATAAAGAACCAGTCCCTCCAAAATGAAAAATAATAAAATAGTAAGTATTTATTTTTTGCTTGAGTATCTGAGGTTCAATTGATCTTGATCACGCTTAGTAGAACTAGACTCTAAGCTACAGATTTGGTCTAGATATGTTCCCAAATCTCTTGTCCTCCTTGACCAGAAGCTATCTGAGGCACATTTAAAGTTAAAGGTGGGAGTTTCAGGAGCTCAAAATCTACTGTGCAAATGCATTTCAGGTCTTTGCTTGTTTCATATTCTCTAACATCTTCATTGGCCAAAACAAATTACATGGCCAAGCCAACATCAATGAGGCAGCAATACCTCCTGTGAAGATTGGAAGAGGAGAATGAATATTTGCTGAATACCATAATCAGGTATTATGCACTGCTTGAAAAACATACGACTCTTTCATTCATGGGGCTCCTAGGCTAATGGAGGAAGCACAGTTCTTTATCATTGATGAACTAGGAGCCTAACTGGTAAGATGTTGCTGCTATGGGAGAAAAGGCAGGAGATCAAACAGCAGGGCAATAAAGATGTTACCATTACATCTGTACAGCAATATGTACAGATTTTTTAAAATATTTGGGTACTGTGATGGAATCGTTTTCTTGAAACAGAGGTTTAAAACAGGAGTAATTTTATTCACTGTAAAATAGTTTCCTCATTTGAATCATTCCCTGGTAGAAATAGATCAGATAATCATTCTCCTCTGGGTGATTTAGAGGGACCATAGGAAAGTCTGCCTCAGTGCAAATATAATCCATCAGAAGGCACTGCAGCTAGTGTCATGGACTCCATACCTTCTCTCAGTACTTCTTTCTGTTGTTTCAGAGGAATGATACCTTTGATGACCACAAAGGTGGGGAGCAGCAGACTAAGATGATAAAGAGCTTCCCCAGTTGATCTGTAGATTCAACACAATCCCAATCAAGTCCCAGGAAGCTTTATTTTCTAGAAGTTGATTTGTTGATTCTAAATTTCAATGGAAGTAAAATGCAAAGAACCAACCTAGAATACCCAAAACAACTTGAAAAGGAAGAAAGAAGTTGGAGGAGTTACTCTTCTCAATTTAAAAACGTATTCTAAAACTGCACAGCACAAAACAGAACGGTATTGGTGTAAGAAGCACAATGAGCCGGGTTCGGTGGCTCAGCCTGTAATCCCGCGCCTTTGGGAGGCTGAGGTGAGTGGATTGCCTGAGCCCGTGGGTTCGAGACCCGCCTGGGCAGCGAGACCTCATCTCTACAATAAATCAAAAAATCAGCCAGGCGTGGTAGCACACGCCTGTAATTCCGGCTATTTGGAAGGCTGAGGCGGAAGGATCGCTGGAGCCCAGCAGGTCGAGGCTGCGGTGGCCGGGAACGGCCACTGCACTCCAGTCTGGGCGACAGAGTGAGACTCCAACTCAAAAAAAAAAAAAAAAAAAAAGAAGCACAATGAAGAAGAATAGAAGTAGTAAAAGTAGATCCTCAGGCAGTTTTTGACAAAGCACTTCAATGAGTAAAGTCTTTTCAACAAAGGGTGTTGGACAGCTGAATATGGAAAAATATGGTTTAGTCTCTGTCAATATCATATATAAGTTTTAATTTAAGATGGATCAAGATGGTGAAGGGGACAGAATACTGGATTGAGTCAGGAAATTTAACCCTGAAATGACCTTGTCAATGGTTACTTTACCCCTCTGGATTTCTGTTTCCTCACCTGTTAAATTAAAGAATTTATACTTAATAATCTTTTCATTTCTTTCAACTCTCAAACTGTTCGGTTCAAAGTCCAATTCAGTCATGTGACAAATCTCAAATACTCTGTTTTATCTCAAGACGAGAGCCTGCTTGCATGCTTTCATGCCTTGCATAGAGTTGTGGTGCTAGAAATGGGACTAGAGAAGTCACCTAGAGCTCAGGGACAGACCTTCACACGATATAGGAAGCAAATTCTACCTAGGACAGATTTCAGATCATCTTTCAGCCCATTCGTAACTCAATGAATGTCCTATCCAAAAACATATTTTATTAAGAAATGACTTTCTCAGAGGAGATCAAGGATAGATCTACCTGCTTTCTCCTGGTGCTATATCTAAGCAAGTAATCAAAGTCTATGGAAAGAAAGTCCAGTCATCCCTTGACATCCCATAGGGTATTAGTTCTAGGACCCTCTGCAGATACCAAACTCTTCAGATGCTCAAGTCCCTGATATAAAATGACAGAATACTCACATATAACCAACATACATTCTTCCCTATACTTTAAATCATCTCTAGGTTACTTATAATACCTAATACAATGTAAATAATATATAAATATATACAGTTGTTATACCTCATTGTTTTTATTTGTATTAATTTTTATTGTTGTATTTTTTTCCAAATATTTTTTATACATGGTTAGTTAAATCCATTGATGTAAAACCCACAGCTACAAAGGGTCAACTGTATAGGAATATGAGTTTCTATTTTCTGAATCCTCTCCTGGGTCCCAATACTAGACTGCCTTACTTAGGTTTCCCACTCTGTTGTTCTACCTAACTTTTCCTCCAAACCCCTTTCAAAATGCTTCTGCTCTCTTCTGAGTTTATTTATAAGATCATAGTATGATCCTTCAGCATTTTTAGAAAAGAAAAGCTTCGTAGCTATCTTTTAGTTTAACCCAAATTCATTAACTTTCTGAAGGAAATGTACATTTTATAAAAGAGGGCCTGGAAATGTTACTGCCTTATGGTAGGACTTTGAGACATTTTCCCCCAGGGAAGTGGAAAGATGACATTCATGTGTGGTCCATAAATCATGCAACTTAGGCAAATTTCTCCTTTACCTCTGCTTGAGACTACTTACAATGGGACAAGTACAAATGATTAGGCAAATCAGGTATCTTCTCCAAACCTCATTTTCTGTTCTAATTAACAGAGTTTTTGTAAGGTTGTAACAATATAATATACTTTAAAACACCTTGAACCCCTCAAAATACTAGTTTTTCTTCCTTTCTTACTCTATATATTATTCCTAGGTGATGTCATCAACCCCTATAAGATGATTCCAAAATTTCTCTAGTCATAATGTCTCCTGAGTTTCAGACACAGAACTCTCTGCCTCCTGAACTTCTCTTAGAGCTCCCAGGGGTACTGCATACTCTAAAATCTGCAAACTGAACTTTGAATGAACTGAACTTTGAATGAAAAATATCACTTGCATAGGACTCTGTAGGCTGAAGGACCTCAAGGAATACTTTCTGATCGATTAATATACTAAGTCTTTTATTTTATGATTCAATAGGTGTGTAGTGTCCTGGAAAGCTTAGAGCAAGAATACCGGAGAGATGAGGACTGGTGTGGTGGACGAGATAAACTGGGGCCAGCAGCAGAGATCGACCATGTCATTCCACTCATCAGCAAACATTTGGAACAAAAGGAGGCCTTTCTTAAGGTCAGAGCATGTTGTCATGGAAAGCTCAGACTTCCGCTTTATTCTTTCTCTCTCTCTCTCTCTCCACACACACACACACACACACACACACACACATACACAGACACACACACACACTCATACACACACACACAGACACACACACACACTCATACACACCACACACACACACACACACACACACACACACACACACACACACACACAGCTTCAGAACTTCCAGAACGTCATAACTTCATACTTCATATGGGCTTCCTATGCTCCTGTTTTTTTCTAACCTCTTCTCTATAGGGGAGAAAGGATTGTAGAGAAGATTGTTGACTGGTTAATTTGAAAGGTTGAAAGGTTACACTCACAACATTCGTTTCTCTCTTAGCACTTGTTTGTATAATTAGTTAATTAGGATATACCATTACTACTGCTGCCGTGTTCGAATATTCTGATATCCCGTTAATAGAGAAGAATACATGCTTTCACTCAGTTGTTTAGTGTATAAAACTATTTTTTTTATTGAAAGATATAAAGCATCATTATATATTTTAACATTGTTAAAATAAACCTTTTTGAAATGAATGATGCCAAATTTAGGATAAGAATTAAAGAAATAAATTTAGACACTATTTTTCAATCTAGCAATTATCAGTTACCAATATACGTAACACTGTTTATTCTTCTTTATTAAGAGAGAATTGCAGCTGGGCATGGTGGCTCAAGCCTGTAATCCCAGCACTTTGGGAGACCGAAGTGAGGGGATTACCTGAGCCTACAGGTTTGAGACCAGTCTGGGCAACATGGCAAGACCTCATCTCTACAATAAATCAAAAAAAAATTAGCTGGGCATGTTAACATATACCTGTAGTTCCAGCTACATGGAAGACTGAGGCGGAAGGATCACTTGAGCCCAACAGGTCGACACTGGGGTAACCATGAGTGTGCCACTGTACTCCAGTCTGGGCAACAGAGTGAGACTCCAACTCAAAAAAAAAAAAAAAAAGAGCGAGAGAAATGCCTTGTTTGGGGCTTTTTTGATAGAGGCCTGGCTTTCTAGGGAGGATGCATAGTCCAACTCTGCACAGACTTTCGACTGGTGTGGGAAATCCTCAGGAGACTCCTTCCCCAGACTTTGATCTTCTTGCTGACAGAGTCTTCTGTGTTCAAGCTCATCTAAAGGCTCCATTTGCTCTCAAATCTCTGACTTTTATGTTCTGCTCCCTCTCAGGTTTCTGAGAGTACAAAAGAGAATTTTTATACCCTAACATGTTGCCATTGATTTTATTCAATTCTGTAATTAACTACCTTTCTTTTAATAGGAATTTTTCTCAACTTGACCTCCTTTTTGAGCTTTATTTTTATTCTTTTTTTAAACTGGCCTCTGCCTGACCTCCTCCCAACTATCTGGTAGCTGCACCTGTGTTGGTCAGAGCCCTTAGTAATCAGCTCTTACTAATAAGATTAAATATAAATTCTTCTGCACAGGGCTGACAGTGATTTTTAAAGTCTACCCTATTACAAAACAAAGACTAAACCAAAACAATTTAAGTAGAGCATTAACGTTTTTTCAATAGCGCTATAAAGATACTTCATAAAGTTAAAAGAAAATGATTATTTTGAAGAAGAAAAAAGAAAACCCTCTGGTCTGATTTTTTCCATATATTGCTAAAACCATAGTAAGAAACTCCCTATCACCATGGAAATTACATACTCAACAGATAGAATATTGAGCTTTTTAATTGTAATTGTTAGTTGATACATTTGAGGTTCCCTAGCTTTAGACCACCATATTTATGAGCCTCTGAGTTCATGGACTCACCAGCAGGCTGTTACCAGAGGTCCCAGATGCTTTTGTTGCTAATTTTTTATATAACCAGAAAACTATAAAATTTTATAGCCATATTTATATTAATGATATAATAAATTTTAATTATACAATCTGTAGGATCAGAAACTAAGTATAGCAAGGTTTGAAAATTTAACTTTTTTTTTTTTTAGAGACAGGGTCTTACTCTGTTGCCCAGACTGGAGTACAATGGAGTGATTATAGCTTACTGCAGCCTTGAACTTCTAGGCTCAGGTGATCCTCCCACCTCGGCCTCCTGAGTAGCTGGGATTACAGGCATGCACCACCATGCCTGGTTAATTAAAAATGTGTAGAGGTGGGGGTCTCGCTGTCTTGCCCAAACTGGTCCCAAACTCCTGGCCTCAAGCATTCTGCCTCAGCCTCCCAAAGTGCTGGCATTTTACACTGGGCATGAACCACCATGCCCAATGTAAAATTTAGCAATTTTATCTAGAGATAATTTTATTCTGAAATGATGAATTAAAGATTAGTATACTAGCATGTAGTACTTTACAACCAGGGGGAAAAAATTCTGCCTTTTAGAGAAATTCAGAAAACACATAGGCTTGAGAGAAACTAGAAATACTGTGTCAGTAGTCCTAGATTCCAGATCTGAATTACTCCATCTCCTGCTCTCTCTGGGCCTCAGTCCTATCCATCGGTACCACAAGGAGAATGTGATCTGCCCTCTCTACTACCCTCAGCTAATATGAGTCTTAAAGGAAATAGTATAACAACTCTTAGTCCTTCATGTAGATTGATATTTCCCAACAAAAGGATGCTTATTAGTGTTATTCGGGTGAGGGAGACTTCTTGGACAAATAAGTCTGAAAAATGTTGGTAATTTCCATTTAGATTTGGAATGTATGGTTACTAGATGTGTTTACCAAACTTACGTGCTCATGTCTAAATCAAACTAATTTTAAAGTGGATTTTTGTGCCCTGGGCTTGCACCAGTGGTCATATAAGAGGCACTCTGGAGGCAAAGGAAAACCAACATGAGAGTGAACATTAATAATGCCAAGTCAACATATGAGTAGTCAAGGGATGGCTGATTTCTGATTTTTATCTGAGATGGAACAGGGAGAGGCACAGGGAGTAATTCTTCACTTGACTAAAGGAAGGCTAAGAAGGGTAAGCTTCCTAACTGGATTTAGAGTGTCCATGAACCAGAAGTGATTTCCAGAGCTCTGTTCCCTCTGGATTCCTTCAGAATCCTCATTATTCCCAAAGCCCCCAGTCTCCTAATAAGTGGAAGGTGGGCATGCCGTTTCCCCTGTCTTGAATTCCACACACCTGCTGGGATAGGAGCCTCATACCTTTTTCTCTCTCAGGCCTGTACCCTGGCACGGCGGAATGCTGAGGTGTTTCTCAAGTACATCCACAGGAACAATGTCAGCATGCCCAGTGTTGCCAGCCACACTCGGGGACCAGAGCAACAAGTGAAAGGTCAGTAAGAGACCTACAAGGCCACAGGTCACTTCAGTGGCAGCCCCTCCCTATAATACTCTGAGTACCTGGTCTTCATGTAATCTCAAATTTCCTGATTCTTCTCCTTGTAGAAGAAAAAGCATAATGTGGGATGGTGTGGGCAGTGGTGATTCATGGTCAGTTTTTTAACATGCATTAAGATCTGGAATGGAAAAACAAGGATAGAATTTCCCCAAACATTTTCATTTAGCTTGGAGTTTAGGGCAGCCCTGCCTCACAAAATTTTCTGATGGAATTTCTTATGGATATTGCCTGTATGTACATGGTACAATATAGTAGCCACTAGTCACATGTGGCTATTGAGCACTTGAAACTTGGCTAGTGCAACTGAGGTACTAAATTTTTACTTTTATTTAAAATGATTAATTTAAATGTAAGTAGGTAAACATGGCTAATGGCTAATGTATTGAACAGTGTAAGACCAGAGTAACTTATAGTGTAGGAACGAGATGTGGACTGAGAATTATAAAACCAAGTTCTAATCCTGGGTTTGTCACTTACTGCTTCAGCCTTTTAAACCTTTAGTTTTCTCACTTAAAGAAGTAAGGGGAAGCCGGGCTCGGTGGCTCAGCCTGTAATCCCGCGCCTTTGGGAGGCTGAGGTGAGTGGATTGCCTGAGCCCACGGGTTCGAGACCCGCCTGGGCAGCGAGACCTCATCTCTACAATAAATCAAAAAATCAGCCGGGCGTGGTAGTGCATGCCTGTATTCTGGCTACTCGGAAGGCTGAGGCGGAAGGATCGCTGGAGCCCAGCAGGCGAGGCTGCAGTGGCCAGGAGCGGCCACTGCACTCCAGTCTGGGCGACGAGTGAGACTCCAACTCAAAAAAAAAAAAAAAAAGTAAGGGGAGGTCTAGACTCTTGCTACTCAAATTGTGGTCTCCAGACTAGCTACATTGGTATCACTTGAGAGCATGAAAGAAACACAGAATCTCAGGCCACATCCAACCTATTTTGTCAGAACTTGCATTTTGGCGAAAATCCCCCTAGCCCAAACCCATCAACCAGTATGCATATACAATTTAAGTAAGTAGTATCCTAGATCATCATTAATATCTCTCTGGGCCTTGCACGGTGGCTCAAGCCTATAATCCCAGCACTTTGGGAGGCCGAGGCAAGAGGATTACCTGAACCCAGGGTCTCGAGACCAACCTGGGCAACTTGGTGAGACCTCATCTCTACAATATATCAAAAAATTGGCTGGGCATGGTAGCACATTCCTGTAATTCTGACTACTTGAAAGGCTGAGGCAGAAGGCTCGCCTGAGCCCAGCAGGTTGATGCTAGGGTAATCGTGAGCATCTCACTGCACTCTAACCTGGGTGACAGAGTGAGACTGACTCCAAAAAAAAAAAACAAAAAACAAAAAACAAACAAACCAAAAAAACCTCTCTGAATTCTATAAAGTCTATGATCGTATAAAAAATACATAGCCTTCAGAAATTGCTTGCTATCTGACCACACTAAACTTAAATTATTATCTGTGGAATTACTCTGTATAGAAGTTAGCCTTCTAGTGGGTTAAAAAGTTTGGCAGATGTCATCTTGCCAAGGTAGAGAGATACAACCCTGGAGCTGGAGGCTAGGGAGGGAGACTAAGCTGACTTGGAGTGAGGGGGTGGGAAAGGCTCAGGAAAAGCTTCCCTCTCTACTCAGAGAGTTCAAGATGTGGAAAGGAGAGAGGCCACTGGAAAGAATTAAATCTAGAAATCAAAGTTTCCTACAGAGATAAGGGAACAGGGTTCCTTTTCCAGATGTGCTGTTCTATTTGTGGTCCAGGGACCTGTGGGTGGCTGGCATTACATCACCCTCTCCCTCCAGCACATTTCAAAGCATATGTTCTGACTTCCAAATGCAGATGGGAACTTGGGCGAGGCCAGCTGTCTGTTGAGAGACCGCATATTCCATCTACACCTCTCTATGCTGAAGAGTGGCAGGCACCCAGAGAGAGTAGGAGATGCCTACATCTTCTTGGGAGCAAGACCAGGTTGTGTTCCATACAAAAGCTTTCAAGAAGGGAAGGAGAGGAATCCTGAAAGTCGTTAAGATACAACCCTGGAGTTGTATCATTAATATCTGGGTTGATTCTCTCAACCACATCATGGTGGGAGTGGCAATGAACAAAACTCTGACTAGGGAACATAATGACAAAGTAAACAGGTTCTCTCTCCAACCTTGCCCAACTGAAGTTTCCACCTGAGAAGGGACCTACAATTCCTTATATGTCAGTTTCCTCTTCACCTGCTGGTAGACCCCAAAGTCAGAGCCACATATTTATGGATTTTGTTATGAGAGCAACTGTTGCTGCATAGCAACCAAAAAAAAACATGGTATCCAACTGTAAGCGTTTGTTGTTCAAGTGGCTGGCATTGTCTGGGGAGCAGCATCGTGGCTAGGCTCAGCAATGCATTTGTGCTTCAGGCTGCGAATCTGGTTGGCTTGACTCCTTCAATGCAGGGACAGTCTTGTCTGCCCCACATGTATTCATTCTGGAACCAGGGTCAAAGGGACAGCAGTTACCCAGGAGTTCTTATAATGGTGATGGCAGAGGTATGATGGGCAAGGTCAAGTCCACAAGCACATTTCAAGCCCCTGCTTGTGTTTTCTCTGTTAACAACTCATTTGCCAAAGCAAGTCATGCAGCCAAGCCAGAGTTCAGTCTAGGAGTGAGGAAGTATACTTTACCTCCTTGGGAAGGATCTAAAATGCTACATGATAAAGACATGGATATAGGGAAGGGTGAATAATTGGGACCAATAAAAGTGCTCAGCCTAATGGAGGAAAAACAGATTCTGTCCTTAGAGAGCCAACCCCGGGTGTGAGGGTGGGGAGAAGAAGTACGAAAAGTATGTAAAATCAATAAAAATTTCTATGTGCAAGCACTGAACTTTTGTTTGTACCAACTTTGTAAAGCACAGTAATTTGTACTTTATAGCCCCAGTAATGTGAGAGGCCAAAGTAACTAAGGACTCAGGTTCTGAAATCAAACCTGGCCTAAATCTGAGCTCTACTCCTTCTTATCTGAATGACCCTGAGCAAGTTACCTTCCCTAAGTTTTCTCTAAGGCTTTCTCTAAATCTCAGTTTCCTCATCTGTAAAATTGGGATGAGAGGGGTATTGTAAAAATGTGTGCCTGCCATGTAGTGAGTATTTAATAAATATTAATTATTCATATCACTATTTTATGTATTTTATTATTATCTAATATGGTTACCAGGAGGAAGGCATAATAAAATAAATTTGATTGCTTCCAACATAGGACATACTATATAAAATACTTAAGAAATCTATCCATGGAACCAGCTACTCCTATAACAACAGAAGCAGTAGGGAGAGAACCAACATGAATTGAACACCCACCATGGCCCACTGGTGCCACTGCCTCATGTATATCCTCATTTAACATGGTTAGACGTCATGTGAGAACACTGTTAAGCTTTCCTTATGATCAGATCCAGAACAACATGGAAGTCTGGGCCTAGAGACAACATGTAGACATAATTCCTATGTGGCTTTTCCTTTCTTTTCTTTTCTTTTTTTTTTTATTTCAATAGCTTTGGGGGTTACAAATAGGTTTTAGTTAAATGGCTACCTTGAATAGTGGCAAAGAATCTGGGCTTTAAGTATACCCACTACCTCCACCTATGCACATTGTACCCAATAGATGATTTTTCATCCTCTCCCCTCTTCCCACTTTCCCTTTTCTGATTCTCCAATGTCTGTGGTAACATTCTCTATGCCTCTGCAGATCCTTAGTTTAGCTCCCACTTGTAAGTGAGAGCATGCAATGTTTGGTTTTCTGTTTCAGTTCCATCCAAGTTGCTGCAAAAGACATTATTTCATTCTTTTTTATGTGCTTACTAATAGAAGTTTTAGAACAAGACTGCTGTTAAAGTGCTGTATGTTCTCTGTATGTACCTCTCAAGCAGAGCCAAGAACATGGCTTATGATGCATGTTTATCCAGACAGTGACCCTGGCCCTTACTCCATTGTTCGTTTCCTGTCCCTCCTCTAACAGGCTCTCAAAAATGACTGGGAGTCCTGTCAAAGTCCATTCACACTCATAGACTCTGGGGACCCACTGAGTTCATTGCTGCTATTTTAGGGACTGACATTTCCCAAGGTCTCGTACAACCAAGGACTAATTTTGGTGTGAAGAGAATCAGGGTGACTTGTAAGTCACTAGTGGCATATTCCTCTCCCTTTAATTGATGGTACCCTCATTAACAGGCTCTCCCCCTCATCTCCTCAATTTTGCTCCCTTCCAGGAAATTCTCTCTGTACCCAGCTTTTGCTTCCTTTCTTCTAATGCTAGATAAGTCCCATAAGGAGGCTTGAAGTCATAGTCACTGGCTCCTGGGCCATGGGGCTGAGCAGTTGGTTGGGTTTGCTCAGAGCCTCCTGTGACCACCATGTGTCCCCTCTGCCCACAGCCATTCTGAGTGAGCTCTTACAGAGGGAGAATCGCGTGCTGCATTTCTGGACCTTGAAGAAGCGGCGGTTAGACCAGTGCCAGCAATACGTGGTGTTCGAGCGCAGTGCTAAGCAGGTGTGTCCAGAGCTTTCTTGGCTCTGCCTCAGTTTTGCAGAGTACTCAGAAGTCATCCCAGATGACCAATACTTGGGACAGTCCAGAAGAGACACAGTGGATATGGGAGATGGGGACAAAGAGAAATGGGGAAAGAGAACAGGTTGTCACTTCTCAGTAATCCAGGATTTACCAAGCTCTCTGTTCTGAGCTTGGTACCAGGAGATGTGAGGAGTTGCTAGGACACTCACTATACCCCTAATATGTGGATGATATTGGGCCTATATAGAAGAGTCCCCAGTCTGCTGGAGGAAATCCTTTCATTGCTGGTGGGATGTTCCATATCAGAGGAGGGTCCATTCATAAAAATAACCCCAGAGCAACATACAGCATTTCCTGGGTCCATCATGTCCCAACCATACACCTTCATTGTAGCATGGTGTAGTTTCCTACTAACAGTTACCTTTTGGGGGACTGGGTGCATGGTTTCCTTCTGCAGGCACTGGACTGGATCCAAGAAACAGGTGAATATTACCTCTCAACACATACCTCCACTGGAGAGACCACAGAGGAGACTCAGGAACTGCTGAAAGAATATGGGGAATTCAGGGTACCTGCCAAGGTAGGAAGCTTCCCAAACCCTTCCCCAAATCTACCCAGCACTCCCCATTCTGGCCAGTTTCACATTACAGAAGCAAGGGCAGCCTCTGTAAGTAGAAAACCTTGGCCACAGTAGCACAGGGGAAAGCATGCAAGTATCCTAACAGATTGTCTCCTAGAAATCTGAATACCTAAGGAATTACGGCTGCTGGACAGAGCAGCTGTATGTGGAAGGCAACTGTTGTACACTGAGCATTCAAATACCATCATGGACTGGGCACGGTGGCTCAAGCCTGTAATCCCAGCACTTTGGGTGGCCGAGGTGAGAGGATTGCCTGGGCCCACGGGTTCGAGAATAGCCTGGGCAACTTGGCGAGACTTCATATAGATGTATACAATTAATCAAAAAATTAGCCAGGCATGGTAATGTAGTTCTGGCTACTTGGAAGGCTGAGGTGGAAGGATCGCCGGAGCCCAGCAGGTCTATGCTGGGGTGGCTGTGAGCATGTCACTGCATTCCAGCCTGGGCAATGGAGTGAGACTCCAACTTGGGGGAAAAAAAATAGCATCGTGCTTCAGGTTCTGGGTCTGCTGTATTCTTTCAGACCAAATCAGGAAAAATGGTATATTCATGTAACGGTGTGCATGCATATGTGAACACTTGTACATGTCCACAGATTCTTGATGTTTGAATGGCTTGGGAAGTCCACCTTAGGAGAGGGACCCCTGACTATATGTGGGTTCACAAAGCAGGTGAGGCTCTTATTTCCTGAGCTGTTTGTATCTGGCCTCAGACCTGCTAATGAGCTAGAATGGGTGTCTGGGGGGCAAAATGTGCATGCGTACACATACCATTCACCCCCATTCACATAGAGGGGGTGGGGAATGCTGTAATAGGAAGAAATCTGATTTTCACAGCCAGCATTTGACCTGAGGACCCTCGGGTTTGAGAGTAAATTTGATCTGTCTCAGCTCCCTCTTTGTGGCAACCTCATCCTTCACACTGGGCCCCTTGTCACATAGGAGCCCTTCCTGGCATCCCTTCCACATACAGCAGATGCTGTTTCCAGGTTGAGAGCCACTTTTGAGGGGGTCAAGGGGGGAACATATTAATGCCCATCCCACCCAGAGATCCCTCTGACATTACAGTAAATGTTCCTCTGGTTTAGTGTGACAAAATTAGGCCTTAGCCTCATTCCTGAGTTGATATTTCAGAAGGGGTTATCCACTTTATGAATCCTCTACTATGGATCTCAATATTGGGGAGCCTTCCCTTGCATTCTTGTGAGCTTTGGACCTATGCCTAGTGTGAAAAGCTGTGAGCTCAGATAAGAGACTCATTTCAATACCAGCAAGAGCAAACAGCACAAAGAAGGTGACAGATGCACAGAACCCTTTTCAAATCCAAATAGAAATTCCTTGTGAATTAACAAGTTTGGGTCTATCTTCCCCTCTCCAAATAATGTCAGTAATGAACCATTAACAGGCTGAATAATATCAGATCCACGGGTGTTTTTATCTAGATAGGATGGACCACAGCAGATACCCAAAACTTCTCAGGATCAGAATCTTTCCATATCCCAAGTAGAAATGTGAAGAATTATTCAGTCGGTTTAATTCATGCTTCCTTTACAACCTTCTTAATTTCTTTTTCATCCTTTCCATTTCCATTTCATCCTTTGCCATACCACCTTGAGTTGTAATAGCTTCCTATTTGAGTTCCATGCTTTGGTCTTTCCTTCCTTCCAACCCATCTGGAGGGGAGGGGGGCATACCTCATCAACAAGGGTACCTACATAATGAACATTTGTATACCTAATCCTGAATTGTACCCCACATCTTTAAAATAAAAATTTTTTTAAAGAAAAAAATTAAAAATAAAAGTTAATATTCAAGCTAAAAAAAAAAAAGTTACACTACTGCCTTTGAAAATGGAGGAAAGGGTCAAAAGAAAGGAATGCAGGTGGCCCCTAGAAGTTGAAAGAGACAAAAAAATGGGTTCTTCTCTAGAATTTCCAAAAGGAAAGCAGCTCTGCTGACACTTTGATTTTAGCCCCATGAAACCCATTCTAGACTTATGACCTCCAGAACTGTAAGATAATAAATTTGTATTTTAAAGCTAAAAAAAAAAATAAAACACTGCTTTGGCTCTATTACCACCCAACTCAAGAACTTTAATGATTCTCCAATGCCTTCAGGCTAATGCTCCATGACTTCTATAGCTGTGCCACCCTACCTCCCCAGTTTTATCTTCAAGTATTCTTTTATGCAAGTCATATGCTCCAGCTGAATGGATGTATTTTCCTATCCTCTGAGAGATACATCATATATATATATATATATATATTATATATTTTTTTTGCCTTTGTGCCTATTGTGTCCTTCTGTTACCTCTAGCTTGTGCTTTCTGAAAGAAGCCCACCTTTTCATTCCAGTGCCTCCTCTGCTATGATCCTGCCTGCATACAGGATGTGATCTGCCCCAACCCCACACTATAGCCCTTGTCTGTATAACCCTTAAGGCCCCTGGCATGGACTGTATCTTCTCCTATAATCTGTGTACAGTGTTATTTCCTATATGAGCCAGCAAGATCTTGAAGGACAAAAACCACACTATTCATCCTGTTGCCCAGGTTACTTGACTCCCTTACACATTGAAGGGAGGTTACAACCACTTATGAACATAAAGAAAATGGGAAATTTGGGTAGATTTCAACAACTCCCACCCCATATTTATATTTGATATGATTCTTCTACTTTGGCTTTCCATATTCTCTCTCCACCTTCCCAACATAACTATTTCTGTTAATGGGGTATCATTTTCCCATTTGTCATGTTCCAAATCTCAGAGTTATTTGTATCTAAATATCTACAGAATAACAAATTTGGCCGGGCTCGGTGGCTCAGCCTATAATCCCAGCCCTTTGAGAGGCGGGTGGATTGCCTGAGCCCACGGGTTTGAGACCAGCCCAGGCAACTTAGCGAGACCTCGTCTCTACAATAAATAAAAAATTAGCCAGGCATGGTAGCATGAGCCTGTAGTTCCAGCTACTTGGAAGGCTGAGGCGGAAGGATCCCTGGAGCCCAGCAGATTGACGCTGGGGTGGCCATGAGTATGCCACTGCACTCCAGCCTGAATGACGGAGTGAGACTCCAACTCAAAAAAAAAAAAAAGAATAATGAATTCAGCCCCATCCCAGGCCCACTTCCCAGACCTCTTTTACCTAGCCATCTTTGATTTTAATCTTTATAACCAATAAAATGAATTTGAAATGGTAACCAAATTGACCTAGAACTGCAAGAGAGTAAATATGGCAGCCCTCTTGATTGAATAGGGCAATAGAGTACATTTAATTATTATACTCTCCAAAGAAACAGATCAAGTGGGGGATACACTGAATATAAAAAGATGCTTTCTATATAAAACTCTACAGATGTAAGCATAAAAATGAGATTTTAAAGAGTTTGGGTAGGGACAAAAGGAAAACAAAATTTTTGTTTTGTGATGTGCCTACAGACAATCCAATTAGAAGACAACAAATGATATTTTCCTATTGTGAGTTTCAAAATTTATAAGGGTCAAGGCACACAGTGATAAGAAAACTTAATCATCTTGACATCTGGAAGAGTTCCATTTCTTCTAAAGGCAAAACTTTGTTAAAGATGTTTTTGTTTTTCTTTTTTACAGTTCAGTGGATCTTACTATATTCACAAGGTGGTACAACCATTACTACTATTTAGTTCCAGAACATTATCATCCACCCTAGAAAGAAACCCCACACCCATTTGCAGTCATTACCCATTCCCCATCTCCCCTCCCCCCACCCCCCATGGCCCCTGGCAACCACTAATCTATTTTCTGTCTCTATGGATTTGCCTGTTCTGGACATTTCACATATAAGTGGAATCATACAATATGTGGTCTTTTGTGACTGGCTTCTTTTCCTTAATCTAATGTTTTCAGAATTCATGCATGTTGTAGCATGTATCAATACTTCATTTCTTTTTAGAGCTGAATAACATTTCATTGTAGGGATATACTACTTTTTATTTGCTGTTCATCAGTTGATGAACATTTGAGTTGTTTCCAGCTTTTCACTATTATGAATAATGTTGCTATGAAAATTTATGTACAAGATTTGGTGTGAACATATGTTTTCACTTCTCATGTGTGTATACCTGAAAGTGGAATGGCTGGGTTATTTGATGCCTCTATGTTTAACTTTTTTAGGAAGTTTTCCAAAGTGCTAAACTGTTTTCCAAAGTGACTATACCATTTTACACTCTCACCAGCAATGTGTAAGGGTTCCAGTTACTCTATACTCTCACCAACGATTGTTGTTGTATCTTTTTTTTTTTTTTTTTTGAGTTAGAGTCTCACTCTGTTGCCCAGACTAGAGTGTAGTGGCATGATCACTGCTACTGCAGCCTCGACCTGCTGGACTCAGGCAATCCTTCTGCCAGCCTTCTAAATAGCTAGAAGCACATGTGTTTGCCACCATGCCTGGCTAATTTTTGGATTTATTGTAGAGATGAGGTCTTGCCAACTTGTCCAAGTTGGCCTCAAACCTCTAGGCTTGGGTAATCCTCTTGTTTCTGCATCTCAAAGTGTGGGATTACAGGCCTAAGTCACCATGCCCAGTCTATTGTATCTTTTTGATATACCCATCCTAATGGTGTGAAGTGATATTCATTGTGGTTTTGATTTGTATTTGCCAGTGAATTATAATGTTAAGAAAACACTTTTCTAAACTGGTAATTTTATCTCTGAAAATGAAAGAAGTCATGAGATAAACTGGACTT
The DNA here is from genome assembly GCA_027257055.1 of Cephalopachus bancanus. Taxonomy (NCBI): domain Eukaryota; kingdom Metazoa; phylum Chordata; class Mammalia; order Primates; family Tarsiidae; genus Cephalopachus; species Cephalopachus bancanus. The sequence continues at coordinate 650,397 of JAPVLO010000022.1, read as the reverse complement.
AATTTTTCTTAACAAAAGAGAATTATGCAGTAATAAAAGTGACTAGAAGTCAGTCACAGTGACTCATGCCTGTAATCCCACCACTTTGGGAGGAGGAGGTGAGAGAATTGCCTGAGCTTAGGGGTTTTAGACTAGCCTGGACAACCTGGCAAGACCTTGTCTCTAACAATAAATAAATAATTAGCCAGGCGTGGTGGCGTGCACTTGTAGTTCCAGTTACTTAGAAGACTGAGGCAGAGGTATCGCCTGAGTCCAGAAGGTCAAGGCTGCAGTAGCCACGATCGTGCCAATGTACTCCATACTGGGCGACAGAGTGGGACTCCAACTCAAAAAAAAAGAAAAGAAAAGAAAGTGACTGGAGTCTTAGCTCAACTAAAATATGTTTTCCTGGGATTCGGAGAGCAAGGAAAAGGAACACTGAGGTTTTCAGATACCTTAGACTGAGAAAAGTAGAATCTAAACAGTTATGATAAAAGATGGGCATGATTCAATTTCTGAGACTCTTTAAGAAGAATATAGCTCATGTGTGATGGAAATTTTTGAAAAAATTAGTTTTTTTTAAAATAAATGATGATAAGTGATCCCCTGTGGAATAAATCTGGAGATATTTCTCAAGAAACCTGTTGAGGATCTCAATATCTACCCAAAAAACCCCCCAAAACACAGGAACTATCAATAATAAAAGGCAAATATGGATAACATAATGAGATCATAAGAATAATTCAAGAAGGCCAATCTTCAAAACTTGTAAAATATACTAAAGACAAAAGGTTTTTTAAATTTCTTTTGATCTACTACATAAGGGCTTTTAAAAAATTTATTCAGAGTAAGACTCACTGATTAGTGGAAAATAATATAAAATTAACTGATTGAAGAAAAAAGAAAGGAAGGGAGAAAAAGAGAAGGGAAGGAAAGAGAAAAACAGGAGGAAAGACAGAATTCCTGAGCCCCTTTTTATAACCTCTGTCTTTGCCAGCAGATAACATAGAGTTCAAACTGGGAAGGGCAGAGCATATGTTAGGGGACACATGAAGGCCAAGATAAGTGAGCTGTCAGTTCCAGATTTCCAGGCTCAGATGAATTATATCCCTAAAATTTCCCTATTGTCCACATTGTCATGTCTGTACTTCTGAACCTAAGAACTGTTACAGTCTGACCCCCATTTTATTAGTCCATATAAGTCACTGTCTTTGGTGACAAGATTTGAGTTTCAAACAGGCTTTAGTTGAAGGGGAAAAGATAGTGAATGGCTGTGTGTAAGAATAAAGAAGATAGAAACTATACAGCTGGACCTCCCAAGAACCCAGAAAAATCTCAGTGATTCAGCCCTGTGGAAAAAAACAAGAAATGTGGCATAGGCCAGGCTCGGTGGCTCAGCCTATAATCCCAACACTTTGGGACACCGAGGCCAGTGAATTGCCTAAACCCGCAGGTTTGAGACCAGCCTGGGCAACTTGGTGAGACTTCGTCTCTACAATAAATAAAAAATTAGCTGGGCATAATTCAGCTTCCATTTTCTTCTTCCTCTCTGCTGTCTATGTTTTCACTTCTACTCTGCAACCAACCACTGCAGTTCAGATCTCCAGAGAAGCAACTTTTACTGATCCAGCATATTGCCACTACCCCTGTTTAGACAGAGATCTTAGGCCAGGACATCTCTTGCAGGAAAGAAGTCACTGGCCGCATGTTGATGAACTGTCCTTGTGGTTCAGGTTTTTATCTCTGATCTCATAAGCTGTGGCCAGGTATTTGGCAGGTCATATGGAGCCACTATAATCAACCTATTTATAAGAAACCATTTCAGACTGCTCCCAGTGGGGTGGCCATGGCCATGATTAGTATCTCAGTGGGCTTGTCCAGTTCATGGGCAAATTTATTATCAAAATTCTTCCCAATATAAACCCTCAGCTTTTGCTGGTCTAGCTTTCCTCACCTCTGAACACAACATCTGTTCATTCATTCACTCATTGATTCCTTCAATATTAACGGTATGCCTACTGTTTTCTAGACACTGGAGATATACAAATGAATTCCCTTTAGGAATTCATGGTCTTATGAAACAGACACATAAATCATTCCATATGATCTATGCTAAAATAGAGGCATGTATGTGGTACTGTGGGAATCCTGGGAAGGGTGTCACCCACTTGCCTTGTGGGGAGGAAAGACGAGGAAAGAGGGCCACTGGATTGAAAGTGAAGATGAGTAGCAGCCACTCATCACAACAGGAGGGGCATGTGACATTTCACACAGTTGCAGTTTAGAGGCATGGAGAGCAGTGGAGACCGCCCCATGTAGGTGGGGTCACATGGGGAAGGTCTTAATACATCGTTCATTTTGCTGTCTCTTTGCCCTCCTCTCTCCCCGCCCCAGGTCCTATAAATACCTGGAATACTCTTGGTCATAAACCATTTGGCTTATTGGCTCTGAATCACAATTTTAATGTTTTAGGATATAATTTCCTTTGATACAGCTATCCTGGTATGACTGCTGCCACCAATTAGCTGTAAACTGTCTCATTGGTGCTATCACTTTACTCAGAACAGAGAATATGCATTTCTAAGACTTTTACATAAAAATAGCAGCAAAAACAGCAAAAGTTAATCTCTGTCTTAAGCAAATAGAAAACCAAAGAAATCTGTTTTCAGGAAATGAAATACCTGTGTGCAATAAGATGAAAGTCCTTGGGACACTAGATGTCTTTTCTTTTCTTTTTTCTTTTTTCTTTTTTTTTTTTTTTTTCTTTTTTTGAGTCAGAGTGTCACTCTGTTGCCCAGGCTAGAGTGCAGTGGCAGGCTCACAGCCACCACAATCTCAACCTTCTGGGCTCAGGTGATCTTTCCACCTCAACCTTCCAAGTAGCTGGAACTATGGTGTGTGCCACCATGCCCAGCTAATTTTTTAATTTATTGTAGAGATGAGGATCACCATGTTGCCCAGGGTGGTCTCGAACCCGTGGGCTCAGGCAGTCCTCTCACCTCTGTCTCCCAAAGTGCCGGGATTATAGGCAAGAGCCACAGCACCTGGCTGGTGTCTTTTCTTAACCAATTCTCTCCTGATATTACTCTTTGCTTTTAATGGGGGTGGAGATGTTTCTGCTGTCCTCATACCCACCTCCTCTCCTTCACTCTAAAACTCTTCTGGCTCTCTGGCGCCCAGCACTTGGCACCAGCCTACTATTCTGAGATAGGAGAGGTTCAGATGTGCTAAAAGAGCTGAGCCCTAGACTCCTTGGCCCTGCAGCAGGCAAAGTACTTCTCTGAAGCCCTCTCTCACTGACATTTCCTGGGAGGGTGGGTCGCCCATGGGAGGAGTTGTAGATGAGCCTGGAATGGGGCAGGGATGGCAAAAGTGGAACAAAGAAAGAAAAGCTTTTTTTATGTTTTCTGCTGTTGCTCTGGTGATTTTCTGTCTCAGTTTCCCTCAGTTATCTAGACTGTAGCATGGCTTAAACCTTGGATCTACTTTTCTCCAGTCCAACAGATAATTTTTTTAGAATATCATTTAAAGATTCTTTCCTTTCCCTGTTAAATTTTAGAGGTTGAAAATCCAAACTTAAGATAAATTAAGCAGCTATTTGCTTGTTGAGTATCTCTCTTATTCCCATGTCTTACCCAGCTTGAGTCCCACCTTACCGACCCATGCCAATCCACCTTCAATTTCTCCCATTTTAAAATTCCTGCAGTTTTAGCTATATATTCTCTCTTGTGACATTCAATTACATAATGCCCTGAATTATTTAACTACTCTATGTGAAATTAACATCTTTTTCCCTTTGTTTACCCCCTAAGTCCATCCCCACAGCCCTCTGCACAGTGCTGTGGATTGAGTAGGTGTTGGTCAAACTCTTGCTAGAAATGAAATTAACCCAGCACACATCAGTTTTAGCTTACTTAGCCCTATCAGAGGCAATGGCTCCATTAACCCCTTTCTTCCTCTCTCTATTGGAAACTAAAGATAAGATTCTAGATCCTGGCAGTGAGAGGGACAGACTTTACACTTAAATCTGCCAGTTGGATTTTTTTTAGATTCTGGCATGTTCCCACTTACATAATGTCTAGGGCCTACTTCAGGCCAGTACAGAGGGGTTACTAGGAACTAAAAGTCAGAGGCAAACAGGCTCTGTTGCTTACTGATGGTATGAATTTGGGCCAGTCCTAAGCTTCTCTAAGCCTCAGATTTTTATCTGTGGTTGAAAGAGACCTGTACCACCTCCCCTCTCCTATTTCCTAAGGAGGCTTTAAAACTCAAATGACTCTCAGATACATTATCAGATACATTCACTCTGTAAACTGGTGGAGCACTATATTAATGCAAGAGATTCTTACATTAATAATAACAAAATAGCTAACATGCGTGGCTTACTGAGTTCTTACTGTGTTCCAGGTACTATTCTAAGCAGTCTATGTTATCAACTCATTTAAGGCTCACAACAATTCTTTAACATAGGTACAGTCAGTCCCCTGTATCTGTAGCTATCACATCTGTGAATTCAAACAACTGTGGATCAAAAATATTATTTTAAAAAATGGATGGTTGTTTGAGTACTGAATATGTACAAACGTTTTTGTTCTTGTCATTATTCCCTAAACTGTACAATACAATGAATATTTATATAGTATTTACATTGTATTAGGTATTATAAGTAATCTAGAGATGATTTAAAGTATACAGGACGATATGTGTAAGTTATAAGCAAATATGATACCATGTTAATATAGGACACTTGAGCATCCATTCATTTTCATATCCGTGAAGGATCCTGGGAACCAATCCCCCGCAGATACCAAGGGATAACTGTTCTGTTATGATTCCTATTTTGCAGTTGAAGGAACAGAGGCACAGAAGGTTTAAATAATTTGCTCAAGATCTCCCAGCTAGTAAGTGATAGAGCCAGGATATAAACCCAGGCAGTCAAGTATGTGAAGTATTTATGACTTCTGTGAAGAGGAAAGGGGGACTTGGGTGGAAGGGCACAAGAATAAATATAATCCAGTAATTTAAGAACATCTTTTGGGGCAGCAAACAAAAGAGAAGGTGAAGCTTCTGATTCAGCTGGCCGATAGTTTTGTGGAAAAAGGCCACATTCATGCCACAGGGGATAAGGAAATGGGTGACCACAGTGGACAAGCACTACAGAGACTTCTCTTTGAGGATGGGGAAGTACCGGTACTCCCTGGAGAAAGCCCTAGGAGTCAACACAGAGGTAGGTATGGGGTATTACCCATGGGAATCTCCTTTCTCATCTCCCTTATCACCATTGCCCTCATGGCCATAGGGGGAAAAAGCATGTTTCCCAAGCAGTCCTTCAAAGCTGTTGACCCTGAGAGTACTTGCCCTGCATAGTTTTTCTGGTAAAGGGAGTTGATCTTGCTGATCCATTAACCTCCACCCTCCCCCCATGATTAGTGCTTTATATATTGCAAATCAGCTGGCTAGAAGTGGGGCCTGTGGCTGCAAAACTGTTTTTCTCTGTGTGGAGTTAACTATTGACTTAGAGAACTAAATCCTTTCTCTCAGCTTTATCAGTATCATCTTCCACCGCGTTTTATCTTGATCAGCAAATGATTAGAGTTCCCAATATATGTAATAGTACTCTTTCGGGAATAAGGGGTGCAATTTGTACAAGGGCTATTTGACGTTTCAACTGAAAAGAGGTGCTATTTGTCATGAAGCAAGGGAAGACTGACTTAATCTCTTCTTTATAATAGGGGTCAGTAACCTATGAATTAAGAGCTAAATACAGACTGGCAATTTAATCCTAGGATTTCTAATTCTTAAATCTTTAAATAGGCTCATGCTCTGAAGCAGAGCAGCCTGGAGAATTAAGAGGTCAAACCACCTAAAGTTGAGGCAGTTTTAATGTCTCTCCCCCAGGCTTTAATCTGTGAGTTTTGTTCTAGGGGTTTCATCATATATAAATACCAAATGGTAGTTGAAATAAGCAGGGATGAGCAATTAAAAAGTTCAATCATTGTTCTATTATTTAGCTTTCTATTTCCAAGGGAAATTGCTTGTTTAAATAAAAATATTTGTTTTGATTATTTTCCTTTGACAACTGAGGTTTTTTTAGTATCTTTGTGTTTTTCACATCTATTTTAAATGGTGAAGAATCAATCTCAGACTAATTTATATATGACTTTGTTTGGATTTAATCAGTACCAAAGGCCTTGGGGATATAAACACATAATTATCAAATGTGTTCATTGTTTTCTTTCTTGCTGAAGATATTAACCCTAAATATTTGACTTGTACATTTTATATCTTTCTTATTTGACCAAAAAAAAAGAGCCCATGAAGAAGAATGCTTATGTGTGGGAGTTTATAGGATCCCCCATCTTTTCATCCCTCTCCGTTAGATCTTTATTTTTCCCCTTTACCACCTCCCCCAACTTGAGTGAGTTGCTTTCCCAAAGCATTCTCAAGGGTAACCTCTTTGATCCCTCTGTGTGTAGGATAACAAGGACCTGGAGCTGGACATCATCCCAGCAAGCCTTTCGGATCGTGAGGTCAAGCTACGGGACGCCAACCATGAAGTCAATGAAGAGAAGCGGAAGTCAGCCCGGAAGAAAGAGTATGTGTTGGAGAGCTTCTGTCCTAGCTAGCCAACTTCCCACAACTGTGCTTGGTTTTCACTGCCACCTGTCCCTTTTGATAGCTCAATATGTCCTCATGACCACCTGCAGAGGCTGGACTGCACAGACATAATATGAGAATATGGGTCCTCTCTGAAGACTTTTAGCTATCTCCAGTCTGTCCTTCACTTGAGTTCTCTTCATGGATCGGTAGCTTCCTAGACAAAACTTTCTTATTATATTATCAAACTTCACTTCACAGTCTCAAAACTCCATGTGTATGAAGCCAAATTTTTTTCTCCCCCTCCAAATTGAGTTTCCAATTCCCATCAATAGTGTCACTATCCTTGTTTCCAAGCCTTGTAGCTGTGGAGTAAGCTTCAACATATCCCTTCCTTCCCTATACTTACCCTTTCTTCAAAGTTTCTCTTGTCTCTGCCATTTTTTTCATCCCCATAAACACCTGTTTTGTGACCCTCAATGTCAAAAGTCTAGATTATTTTTAAAACCTTCCCCCAGACTTCCTGTTGCTAGCCATTGCCCAGTTCATCTGCACATAATGCCAGGTTTATCATTGCAGATACTGTTCCTCTTCCTACTACCGCCACCTGTTATGTACTAGCCCATATATGAAGTGCCTTCCACGCATTTTCCTTTTTATCTTCCTATTACTTCTCTCTGGTAGCTATGATTATCTCCATTTTACATATGAGAAGTAAGACTTTAAAAAGCTAAGGAGCATTCCCCGGACCACACAGATAGTGAGCAGTTAAGCCAAAATTTAAACCAGCTCTCACTCTTTACCATTCTGTGATTTGCTTCCATTATGTCTCTCACCAGCTCCAAATTTAAAATGATTTCAGCTGAGTGTGGTAGCTCAGGCTTGTAATCCCAGCACTTTGGGATGTGGGGGCAAGAGTATTGCTTAAGTTCAGGGGTTCAAGACTAGCCTGCGCAACATGGCGAGACCTCATCTCAAAAAATCAGCCGGGTATGATGGTGCATGCCTGTGGTTCCACCTACTTGGAAGGCTGAGGCGGAAGGATCACCTGAGCCCAGCAGGTGGTAGCTGCGGTGGCCGTGAGTGTGCCACTGCACTCCAGTCTGGGTGACAGAGTGAGACTCTGACTCCAAAAAAAAAAAAACAATTTAAAATGATTTTATACTGCTCCCAGAATAATTATCAAATTTCTCCACATTTGACCTCACCTAAGTCAATCTTATTTCAAAGAACTTTCCAGTTTAAATAACACACTTCAGTCAGATCACTTTCATGGACTCCTCTTAGGTCTAAGAATAAGTTGTATATAGTTGTTCATACACTATTCTTAGCCTAGAACCCCTATATTTTTGTTTGTTCTTTCCCTTTCTCTTTTCCTTCCTTTTTTTTTTTTTTTTGTTATTGTTGTTGTTGTTTTTAATGTTTGGCTTTATTCTGCCCTAAGTCCTGTTGATTCTTTAACATCCAGCTCATATCCTATGCCTCTATGAATCCTTTATCTATAGTCTCCACTGTCACTGGCCCACCCTTTTCTGAACTCCTATACTTCTTTTCTATACTGATTCCCATTTTACTTATTCAGTTGAGTCCTGAGTATATCTAACTTGATTATAAACTTTTTGAGGACAAGGAGTATTTTTATATGAACCAAGGGACTAGGAGAACCATGTTTCTTGTATGAACCAAGGGACTAGGAGAATGATGAAGATAACATAATTGATCAAGAAACACTTACATAATATAATTGGATATAGAGATTGAAACCTTGAGGGAAGGACTAGAAATTGTCTAAAATTGTATGACAAATAAGCACTGTAACACTAGTTTCTTTACTTTAAGTTGAAAGATGTACTGTAGGACCAGAAGACAGTAAGATGCTCTTTGGAAAGCATTCCAATGCCAGATGACCCCTCCCTTGACTTGGTCTAGGTGTCCCAATTTCAGAGGTTTTGCCTGGATTTCAAAGGGAAGAAATATGTACCTGGAAACTGGCCCAGTCAGTTTACAGAGATCAGATATAAAGCTGCCACTTAAATTTACTCTCAGGTCAGCAATAGCCCATGAAGAGATGAGGCAGAGGAAAACTGGCAAGAAGGGAGTGAAGGATTCTGAGATTAGAATATTTTGGAAGAATCTGAAGTTACCTGAGATTTTCATATATTTAGTTTTCTCAGGATAAGAATGGATAGGGTCCAGAAAGCATTTAGAGAGCAGAGACCAACTTATCATTAGATTCCTGCTTTGTGCTCTTAAGTATTTCAACTTCAGTCCAGGTGGGGAAAACACATGTTGCTTCTTTGGTTGTTTTGTAGGGAGCTGTCTATTCACATTCCACACTAATCAAGAATGACAGGCCCTGGACAGTGGAAACAATGAACCGTGCCAATCTTACACTCTGCTTCCTTTATTTTGGGGTTACAAAGTCATACATATCCAGAGATTTCTAGAGGGCTTTATGAAGAATATTTTGACAGACTCTGTTTGGGTAATGCTAGGGAAAAAAAATAGTGTATTCTAAGATAAAGAAGCTCTATGTAGTTTATTTTATCAAAATAAAGTAGCACCACAGGTTCTTTGGAGCTAAAGAAACTAAAGCTAGCCTGTGAACTCACAACTTGTTTCATATCGGGAATGTAATAGTTTGTTAGAACTGCTGTAATAAAGTACCACAAACTGCATAGCTTAAATAACAACAGTGTGTTGTCTCACAGTTCTAAAGGCTAAAAGCCTAAAATAAAGGTGTCAGCAGGGTTGATTTATTCTGAGGGCAGTGAGGGAAAGATCTGTTACAGGGCTTTCTTTTTTAGCTGTTTTCTTGCTCACATGGCATTATCCCAGAATATATGCCTGTATCCAAATTTCCCCCTTTTACAAGGTAACCAATCATATTGGATCAGGGGTCCACCCTACTCCAGTATTGCAATGACTCTGTTCCAAATAAGGTTGGAATCAGAGGCACTGGTGGTTAGGACTTCAACATATGAATTTTGGGGAGACACAATTCAACCCTTAACAGAAAGGGGAATAAGGAGACTATACTTGTCCACATCCTCCTCCTGGGCTCTTTCTGGTACACCAATTAACCAGAAGAGGTTAATGGGTGGAAAATAAAACAAAATGGGGTAGGGGCATAGTAAAGATAAAGTATGAAGAAAGATAAAACTGCAGGAAGCAGGTGGGAGAAAAAGAACAATAACAGGAAACTCATACAATAAAATTAAAGACAACTTTTCAAAGCCTGTGAAAAGTTCATTATCCCTCTGATCACCCTTCTTTCCTAGTTTCATAGCAATCTCCAACTCATTTAATCACTGAATGGTTGTAAGCACCTACCATATGCTAGGTACTTTGTTTACATGATCTTGTGTAATCCTTGCTACAATTCTGTGTGATTAGCTGTTTTATAAGTAAGGAGTCTGAGGCTTGGAGAAACAAATCCTACTTCTAGTCATAATTCAATTCTTGTTGTCTCTAAAGTTCATGTACTTTTCACTCTACCTATAGAGTGAGGATAGGAAATATAATGCGAATTAACATCTGCAAAAAGGAATTTTTTGAATTAATACTTTAATAGAAAGGCTTCAGGTAGAACAATGTATATTTCTTTAAGGAAAATCCCACCAAAATAAAGATTCGGGAAAAGATGCTGCTTATTTAATATTTTTTGTGACATTTCCAGTAGGGGATACCTTGGACACAGTACTTCTGAAAATTGTCACGTGATGGAATATCTGGAAATAGGTATTATTATGAACTGCATGAAAAACTGATACAGAAAATATAAGCTAAGCATATAAATATATAATTTGTGCTAAGTTAAGTATCATATGCCAACTAGCAAGCACCATTTCTAATAAAAATGTGTCAAGAACAAAAACTGAAATAGATACACTACAATGAATTCTAACAGGCACAAAGAAGGGAATCATCCTCAAAAGGTAACATGAACTTCTCTTCATAGAGAATTAAAGAGCAGTCATTTAACATTATTAATTTGTGACTGTATGTTCAACTTTGTGAACATAAGTTTATTATGTAAATAAGTGCCATTAGGAATAGTGTCAAAATATCTAATAGAACAATATTAAGTCAGAGGTCAGCAAACAGGCCCAAATTGATCCACGAACTATTCAGTATAATTAGTCTAAGAGCTAAAAATTACTTTCTTTGTTTTTTTTTTTTTTTTGAGTTGGAGTCTCACTCTGTTGCCCATGCTAGAGCGCAGTAGCATGCTCACAGCCACCCTAGTATTGAGCTGCTGGGCTCAAGCAATCCTTCCGCCTCGGCCTTCCAAGTAGTCAGAACTACGGGCGTGCACTACCATGCCCGGCTAATTTTTTCATTTATTGTAGAGATGAGGTCTTACGAAGTTGCCCAGGTTGATCTCAAACCCATGGGCTCAGGCAATCCTCTCACCTCATCCTCCCAAAGTGCTGGGATTATAGGCTTGAGTCACTGCGCCCAGCCTAAAAATGACTTTTTATATATATTTTTTAAATCATTAGAAAAAAATCAAAAGAAAATATTTCTTTTTTTTTTTTGAGTTGAAGTCTCACTCTGTCTCCCAGACTGGAGTGCAGTGGCCGCTTCCAGCCACCGCAGCCTCGACCTGCTGGGCTCCGGCGATCCTTCCGCCTCAGCCTTCCGAGTAGCTGGAACTACAGGCGCATGCTACCACGCCCGGCTGATTTTTTTTTTTGTAGAGATGAGGTCTCGCTGCCCAGGCAGGTCTCGAACCTGTGGGCTCAGGCAATCCACTCACCTCAGCCTCCCAAAGGCGCGGGATTACAGGCTGAGCCACCGAGCCCAGCTAAAAGAAAATATTTCATGACATAAAAATTAGACAAAATTCCAATTTTAGCATCCATAGATAGTTTTATTGGAACACAGCCACACTTATTTTTTGTTTTATATGTCGTCTATGGCTTCTTTCATACTACAGCAGCAAAGTTGAGTGGTTGTAGCAGAAACCGAATGGGTCACAAAGATTTACTGTCTAGCTTTTTACAGAAAAAGTTGCTAACCCTTGATCATGATGGTATGCTGGACATTTTTTCCTGGCTTTGAAACTTAGCTTAACTTATGATACTGAGAACTATTTTCATATGTCAACAAATTCGACCAAATAGAAGTCATCATTCTGGGAGCAGTAAAAGTAGTGTAGGAAGCTGAGGGTCAAGCCATCTAGTTGATGAAATAGAATATGAACTATTATGAAATAATATGAAATATTAACTAATATTAATTAATATTAACTAATATGAAATATTGTATGCAGGTGCTGACATGTTATAATCTACGATTTCCATAACAAGTGAGGACATGTTTGCAATTGAGAACACACACATATCAACACAGAATCATAGAATAGTAGAACTGGGGTGGGAAAGGGAGAGAAAATATGGAACTAACTGAGCACAAACATGCTGAAGAGATACAGAGCAAATGACCAGGTTAAGAGAGACCAATACAAGATACTTATAGGAGAGGGAAGGAGATTTGAAGAAAGGAAAGGACATGTTGGTAAAGTAGAAAAATAGGACATTCAAGAATATCATAAGTGCTGGGATGAGGAAGTGAAGTTTGAAGGAAGGGAAACATTATATTTATAACCAACTAAAAGCTCACTTATTTCTTTCTAGATTCATTATGGCTGAACTACTCCAGACAGAGAAGGCTTATGTAAGGGACTTGCATGAGTGCTTGGAGGTGAGTCTTGCCGTAATCAATTCACAGCTGTATTAGAAAAATGACACCTTTGCCAGCATCAGTCCTCAAGAGGAACTTGGTGACCTTAGTCTTCTCCCAAAGAGTAATGAATAAAAAAGTCACCCAAATGAAAGCTTTCTCCCACAGTCAACAGTAATTGCATGAGTGTTTAAAGTGCTTTTGAAAGAAAGCAAACTTTTCTCAGACTGGAGTTTGACCCAGAAAAAGAAAATATATATACATGTAATGCACTTTGATTCAAAATAAAACCATTACACAGTCAGTGAACTTGAATTGGGTTTGAAAATCTGAATCCTGCCCCTCTACACGCACACTTTTAATAAATAACAAGAAGACTGTGGAGTTTGTGTTCTTGCCTAAGTTTGGGATAATGCAATATGCAGGTTTTATTTCTCTCTGTTGTGTGTGTTTAACATCTCACTTTTTAAACTCTACATATGTTTCTCTAATGAGTCCCACCCCACAAGTTTGAGGGCCTGTTTATTTTGTATGTCATGTCTTGCCAGTGATGGAACTGTTACTGTCTTACAGACCTACCTGTGGGAAATGACCAGTGGTGTGGAGGAGATCCCCCCTGGGATCCTCAATAAAGAGCACATCATCTTTGGCAACATCCAGGAGATCTACGATTTCCATAACAAGTAGGTTGGTGGAGGGGTTCAGAGGAGCACACCTAGGGCTTAACTGACAACAGACCACAGGGCTCCTGACAAGTGGATCCAAGCAGACTGGCAAAGCTTACCTGGTAAATTCTTGCCTGGTCAGTTTTCTAAAGCAGTTGCTGTCAGACTCCTTTTTCACTCACCCTCATTTCTCTGTTCTGAATTGTCCAGAATTCCTTTCTAGTGGAGAGTGAAGTCAGGTATTTGGCAGTGTTCCTCCCCAGTTCTCCTCAGCATCCTCATCTACCCAATCAGAATGTTTACCAGGCCTTGAGGAAATAGAAGTAGCTTCTCATTAACCCTTGTGGAAAATTCTGACATCTGAATTCATCTGAGGCTAACCGTTCTACCTTGTGGTCTTTGGGTTTCAGGTTCCATTGAAGTTTTCCTTGAACCTAAACATTTTTTCTCGTCCTCAACTTATTTTGCATTTTTTCACAGCTTAGAGGGGGAGAACATCAACTGATAATCTGTTTTACTGAAATAAGTAGATTCATAGGGCCCTAAAACTTCACAACTCATTGTTTCCAGCTGCCAACTTGATTTAAGAATCTTCTTCACAACATACAAAACATGTTCTATTGTTAACAAAAGGCCAGCAAGAAATTTGGTATGATTTATTACATAACCGACCAATGAGAGTAATTCTGTTTCCAAAATACAAATAGAGGGGTCTCAAGAAACAAGGAGGAAAACTGATCTAGAATAAAGTCCTAGAGTTTCTCAGGAGCCTACAGCAGAGAAGCCTCGTGCTAGTCGAGGCTTTTGCTGAGTTGAGTAGGCATGCTGGAGACAGAGGAGTCAGCTCCAGGAGTTCCCAAGGAGGCTATGTGCACAGGTGTAGCAGTCACCCTGAGGCAGGCCCCTTAGATGGCACCTTCTGCAGTGATGGACATGTTCTGTATCTGCATGGTCCATTATGGTAGTACTAGATATGTGTGACTACTGAGCACTTAAGATGTGGCTAGTGCTGCTGAGAAACTGAATTTTTTATTCTAGTCAGTTGTAATAAATTTAGATTGAAAAAGCCACAAGTGATAAGTGGCTGCCTTATTGGACATCCCAGCCCTAGAGAATTAAACCTCAGAATGGCTTTGTGAGAGAATGACCAAGAGGCAAGCAAGAGTTGGTGTGAAAGGAACTGAGCTCTAAAACTTCTGAGTAAAGGGTGGAGAGTCACTCCTCTCTCATCAACTTATGATAATTAATCATTTTTATGTCATCAAATGGCACCAGTTTAAAGAGAGAAAATATGTAGCTCCCATGACTTTCTAACTTTGTCAGATTATTAAAACAGTAAGCTCTAGGGAGAACAACAACAACAAAAACCTTCTGACTTTCTGGAATATATAATAAAAGCCCCCAGTTTTTGTTTTTTTATCATAAATTTTACTACCCATTTGGTTTGTCTGGACATTTCCAGATGTAGATAAGTCCTCATGCTTTCTACTTATACAAATTTTGGCTAATGGAGAAAAGGTACCACCTCTAAAATCTCAAATAAGTAAAAGATAGATTGGCAATTAAGCCAAGTAAGAAAAAGCAGGAACTGTAAAGTTCATAAGGGACCATGTCTTTACTGCATAACCAAGTGCCTGGCATGTAGTAAACTTTCAGTAAATATTTATTGGGTGGATGGATGGATGGATAGACGGGTAAACAAACTAAAAATAAAGTTATAAGTAGCAGACTTATGGGTAATGTCATTCAAGTTATAATTCCATCTTTTGTAAGACAGAGAAAACAATTAGATATGATTTTTCCTCCCATCACTACCAGAAGCTTCTAGAACAGCAAAATAATTGAATTTCTAAATGAAGGTATTTCTTGGAAACTTCTTAATATGAGAATTATACAATTGTCCTAATACCTATTTATTCTTCCAGAATAAATACTTCTCTGAAATAACACTTCTTAACGTGAAAAACAAAGAGGATTCTTTTTAACCTCTATTGATGTATGTTTCCAAATTTGCAATTAAGTACTATCTAACAGATAAACATACTCCTCTCATTTCTAGTGTACTCCAGAAAGAGAGTATGGGAGGGAGGGAGGAATATTGGGAGATTGAAAGAGAGAAGGATTAAGATCGACACTACTTACTACTAATTAACCTAATTACCTGTCACTAGGAAATTAGTACCTAGACCAAGGGTTATATGGTGAATAGGTTGCATATCTCAGCTAGATAGTATTGATCTGTCTAAACAGTGTCACTTTGAAAAATGGCAGCCAGGATTAGTTTTTTCTCTCTTGCTTTCTCTCTTTCTCTCTCTCTCGCTCTCTCTCTCTCTCTCTCTCTCTCTGTGTGTGTGTGTGTGTGTGTGTGTGTGTGTGTGTGTGTGTGTGTGTGTAATCTGTCTCAAAGAACTTGGTCCTCATAGGTATTGAATAGAGAAAGTTCCAAGTACCAAAACTTTAAAGAACGATTCAATATGTAGAATGTAATACCTACAGGCAGTAGTTTTAGCACAAACCGGAGGTTGAAGTAGAATAACTTAGCTTTGCCCTCCACTCTCTCCATTTTGTACTCCATCTCTTTATGGGTTATGAGATTTACTTATCTACACAAGACTTAGACCCATTTCTGTTGTGTTTTGCTGAGCATTCCTGGAGCACTCAGATATCAGAGTGTTTTCCATAAATAGATCCCGCCAACAGTGATGGTTTTGTTAATGCAATCTCCTCACCTTTGCCTAGCCTACAACTTGTAATTCAAGAAAATAATCTGTCTTCAGCTTGCCTTGACTGTTAGATTCGCAGCTTTGGTAAGGACAGTTGTTTGTTCAAATGTTTATTGCCTGCAGTTTAATCTGAATTTTACTTCTTACTTTTCAGTTATTTGGAGATAGGGTCGTACATGAGTCTGAGCAATAGCATTTTAAAAAAACCTCTACTGCCAGGGGTCAGAGGGTCCCCTCAACTATCAAGTACAACCTTCTCCATTCGCAGATAAGGAGGCAGGCCCAGAGAGGAGCCAATGACTTGCCCAGTGTGTGCCCACCCCTCACCTCCAGATCTTAAAGATCAGATGTTAGATTCCAGGGATGGTCTCCCACTTCAGTGCTCTCTTCCCTTCCCCTACTCCATAGCCCATCAATTGTAGCTGCCAAATCTGGCTGGTTTAATCTACAGCTAACCAATTCCCATGTGGACCCCCAAATGTGACAAACATTTCTACCTATTTCTCCCTCAGATATGTCATTCTGTTGCCACACCCCTACAACAATTACCTGAGATCTGTTTTCAGCAAGGATTGGAGACCAACAACCAAGGCTAAATATTCCCTCTGCACCCTCCCTCCCTCTAGGCCTGGCCAGAAGCTAATAGATTTGGCCCTGGCCACTAGCCACTGTACTCCCAGCCTTGTGTTCCACCCAAGACTGGGGAGACAGGGCCAGAGCTGTGTGGGACTAAGCTGGGAGCACTGGTCAGGAGCATTGGAGGTGAGCAGAAGGGGTGAAGTCAACAAAGGGGAGGGGGAGGTACCCTGGTGAGGGACTGAACGACAGCCACATTTCTGTCATCTTCCCAGAATTCCTCCTTTGGGCCAGACTTGTGCTAGTTTGGAGATGAAGCTGGTATCCAGTGATCAAACCCATGCTCTGCCCTCTGAGTTCTGAGAATGACGTACTTATCTGTGATAAGGTAGTGGAGGGGCAACAAGTACAATTCAAAGGAGCAAAGAAAATAGCCTCAGTAGAAGCAGTAGAAAAGGCCTCATGGAGATGGGGTGTTTGAGATAGATTTTAATTGATGAGTGGGATTTTTACAGCAGAGATGGCTTCCTTGATAAAGAAGTAGAGTTTGAACAAAGTTCCCTTCTGGGAGGAGAATGGTGAAGCCCAGCAGGGAACCTGGGAGAGACAATGGGGAGCAGTTTGTGAGTGGGACTCAACCCTGGGTCGAGGAGCACGGGGAGAGGTCCTGCTATCACAGACCCAGTCAGGTTGTATTCCGTCACATCTCTGTCTGTGAGATGGGGGTGGGGGGTGGGAGAGGTGGTAGATAGAGGCAGTGCAAGTCAGGAACAGGATGGGGGGAACACAAAGGAAAGGAGGAGAGAGACAGAGTGAGTTGGGAAAATGGGTTAAAATACACGGACAGAGGATAAGTGAAAGAGAACAGTGAAGGGGCAGGTAATAAGGGGCAAGGAAGAGATGGGAAGGTGGGAAGAGGGAGAAAGGGAGGAGGGCAATAGTAGGGGAAGAGTGAGTGGGTGGGTGGATAAGTAGGTAGGTCTAAGGGGGGGCTCTAGAGGAGGGGGAGGGGATGAGGAGAGGGAAATAGATGGATAAAATCCTGCACCTCCCTGGGGCTACCGTCCTAATGCAGGCAGGGGAATGAGCAAGGTGGTGTTTTTCCAACTTTTTTTTTTATCATGAACCAAAGAAAAAGCTTGTACATTTTGTCCTCATATACACATGCTTATACACTACATATAACAGGGAAATTAGCATTTTGCAAAACAACACCCTCACTATGTGTGATACACTGTGATCTCTCTCCCTCTGCCTCTGCCTCTCCCTCTGCCTCTCCCTCCTCCTCCCCCTCTCCCTCCTCCTCCCTGTCTCTTTCCCTCTCTCCCTCTCTCCTTAATGCTAGTTGCCACCCATAAATTGATTTTATAAGCCCTTAAACACAATGGGTATCATGAGCCACAACCGCACAGCAAGGCACTGGCTCCACCGGGTGGTGAGCAAAAGGATGTGCAGCTCAGGGCCCCGGGGCAGGGCCACCCTGCCCACTGCTGCTGCCTTTTCCTCCTCCTTTGCCTCTCCTACCCCTTCCCAACACATAGACCTTGCTTAAAACGCACAGGCTTTCTAGGCTTCATCTCCCAATGCCTTTGATATTAGTTGTATCCCATTTGCAAAAAGCACAGAATTACTAGCTGGAAAAGCCTGGAAGAAATGCTTAACAATAATCTAGTTCTATTCCCCTGCCTTACAGAAACGAGTTTACAGAGGTTTGTGACCTGCAGGTTTTTGGTTGGTTTTTGTTTTGTTTTATTTTTGAGTCAGGGTCTCACTGTCACCCAGGCTGGAGTGCAGTGGCATGCTCACGGCTACCCCAGTATCAACCTGTTAGGCTCAGGCAATCCTTCCACCTCAGCCTTCCAAGTAGCTGGAACTACAGGAACATGCTACCATGCCCAACTAATTGTTTGGTATATTGTAGAGACGAGGTCTAGCCAAGTTGTCCAGGCTGGTCTTGACCCCCTGGACTCAGTCAGTCCTCTTGCTTCAGCCTCCCAAAGTACTGGGATTACAGGCGTGAGCTACCACACCCAGCATCAATTTTCTTAATGGTCAAATGTTAAGGAAATAAGAGGATAGAGATCTGTTGTGATTCTGGGGGAGTCCTGAATCCACACTATGAGTAATATCTACAGGCCTCACAAGCCACCAGAGGTGCCCCATGCAAATGTAGCTGTGGTCTTGTTGTTTGTTTGTGTTTTCAGTAAACTATCAACATTGGGGCTGATTATAGATATTGGGGAACACCCAAAGCAAGGCAAAGTCTGAGCATTTGATTTGGACATGCCAAGGTCATGTTAATTTTGGTTTTATACTCACTTCTTAGCATCCATTCCTAGTTGTTAAACCTTAAGGAGATGAGTAACACTAAATGTGAGATTAACTTTTTATATTTTATTTTATTTTATTTTTGAAAATAGGATTTATTGAGAGGACAGAAAAGTTCCCAAAGTGGAAGGGGACCCGAAAGGGTTGCCCAATATTTCATTTTAACATTAAACTTGGTGTATAGTTGTGCCGGTAAGGTTTATTTGTCTGATCTCACAAGTTAGGTAAAATAAGGAAATATTGGTAAGACCTAGTTAACAGGTAGCTATGCAGCAAAATAGATTTTGCTGCTTGAGGGTAAAGGCTGAGGGTGGGTTGTGCTGAATGGAGTCTAGCCCTACATATCTTTCCCCTTCATCTCTAACCTGGGCTAAAGTTTCTGGTGTGACATGAAGGGACAAAGCCAAGTGCTTCTCATGGCTCCACCTTGGTGAACAAACTGTGCTGGAACTGATCTGTGAATCATACAGCACCTTCCCCTGAGTGTGTATAATCCTCCATTTGTTTAATATCTGCCCCAGTATGCTAACCAGCTGTCTTAGCCCCTGCAGTCTATAGCCTTCTATATTCTAGGCTCTGAATCTGTCTGATCGTTAAAAGAGTCTTTAGAAATAATCTCTAGTTCCACTTGAAAGAAGCAGTAACCCAGCCCTGCTTTGAAAAGAAGACAGTGTCCTGGACTTACCACAAATAAGTGAACCTGACATCTTTTCCCCCACCCTATTTCCAGCTTAATTTTTAATGCGTGCTCCTCTTTCTCCTCTTGCCATGGCACCCTCTCCCCCTTCTCACAACCTGTGGCATTCCAGTAAACACTTGCACATGCACACACAAGGTCACCAAATAGACATCCCCCTGTAGATGCAGAGTACACCCTAAATATAAAGGGCTGTCTGCTAGGCAAAGTTGTCAGTCCTTCAATGAAGGATGCATTCAGAGAGAAAAACACAATAACTTGAGTACCTTTAGGATAGTGCTATTCCCATAATACTTAAAGCCAAAACTTAGAAAGCTTCCTATCAATAAATTCTAGAGAAATCCCATTTCCTGGGATTCTGTGCAAAGCCAAAGGGAAGCATTTTCCTCATAAAGTAACTGTGTAATATAAGTTGTATTTATTTCTTAAAGAACCCCAAATTCAAACTCTTGTTTTGCTCATTTGTCTACAGTGGATAATTATTGGTATAGTGAGGGACAAGTTGTCACTGTAGAACAGCCAAGGTTGAATACCCACCATTTTCAAAGTCTTGTGAGTTGTTGTGCTTTAATTTAAGCTCATTGTGTCCATTTGAAGTAGGTGGAAATATATTGAGCAGACTTACATAACATCATCAAGAGCTTCAAATTAAAAAGCAAAATAGAGTTTAATATTGCCATTCACCTTCAACAGTCACACTGAGGTTGTAGTGAATATTGTATTCAAAGTTTTGAATCAATATGCCTAGCACAAGCTAAATCATTTTTTAATTCTTAGCTTTTTCTCTCCAAATTAAATTATACAGAGCCAATGTAGGATTTGCCATCTGGAAGCATGCTGGAAACTAGGGCAGATGCCTTCAAATGGCGGTCTGTGGACTGGATATCTGGGAATTACTCGGGAAGCTTTTCTAAAGAGTGCAGTTGCTCAGATTATAACCCCAGGGGGCAATGAAAAGGCAGGTGTGGGGCTACTAATTGGAGTTTTCCAAGAGTGTTCCTTGAAGCAAAATCTGATCCTCCCCCAAAAGTGTTACACTCACAAAGAAGTTTTAGAAGCACTGCAAAATTGACCTACTTCAGAGGTTTACAGCTTACCTCATTTTATTATGGGATTTGGGAAGTCCTTCAGTAAAGAAACCAGTTTAGCCCAGCATTTTCCAAATTTAAATGATAGGTGACCCTGGAATCCAATTTTTGTATAACACCCAATCGAGATTTTCCCCGGATATGGTTTAAGGGAAGGTAGCCTGCTATAGATTTTTCAATGGGGACTTGGTGGAGAAAGCTCCCTGGGTATAAGTCTCCAGGAATGGTGAAGATATGTATATTTATCAGAGAATATGAGTTATTAAGATTGAGAAGCACTGATCCTGAAGAATTACTGTTTATTTAGTACCTACTGTGTGCCATGCACTAGGTTGGATTCTTTTCACCTATAGACTTATTAAATCTTCACAAGCACCCTGCAAGTTTGTTATTTAAAGAGGAGGGAAGTGAAGGTTTGGAACACCCCTTCAAACTGTGACCAACTGTGAACTCTAGTTCTTTCACTTGTGAGAGGAAAGGAACTAGAGACCTGGGATGAATAGAAGGGTGAGCTAGTGATGGCTTCATTTTACAGGAAGTCATTACTTGTGGAAATCATATGCTATGCATTTAATTCTGGTTAAAGTGTTTTGAGAACTTTCAAACTGAACATCTTTCTACAGAGTTTTGCTAGCTGCTATCACAAAAGTCAGGGGATTGCTCTATTTAAATTAGTAGGATTTTTAATAAAATTGCTTGCCCTGTCTTCATCTGGATCAATTATCATTTATGTAGGTACAATTACCACTGTTTGCTTAAATTTAACCTTAAGTGACCAGGCCAACTGACCTTGGGTTATAAGTCAAGGAAAAGGAGAAAGTCTCCCTGGGTCATCCCGGGTGTCCTTGTAACTTCTGAAATAAGAATGTCATTTTATATCCTATACAAATGACAGCCTGATTCAAGCTGTTTTACTATTTCTTTGATTATCCTTAAAAGAGAAAGGGCAGCCAGACATGGTGGCTCACGCCTGTGTAAAGAACACCTCAACACTTTCCAAAAAACTATTTCCGAAGACATTGTACATTCCATTATGTAGTGCTCCTTGGGATAAAGGACCATATAATAAATGTAGTTTAGTAGTCAATTCCAAAGATCAAAAAATAATATATTTACATATAAACATACATATTTATGAATATGTACCTATGTGTGTGCATGTATATGTATATATGATGATGAACCAGATTGCTTCTTTTTGTAACAAAAAAATATGTTTCCCTTTAGGCCTTGAGCTAAATTTGATCCTCAATTATAACCTTACATAGTACTTTTTCCTATTTCTATTTTAGAAGTCATGTTAAATACATGTTAAATTAGATGTGTCACCTATAGTCCTTTGAAAAGTAGCAATAAATATGACAGTTCATTGATTTTGAGCACTATTTGCATTTCTAAAAACTAAACTGCATTATAATTACTCCATTTAGGTCAGGGTATTTAAAATTCACACATTTAAGGAGAAAGACAATTATTGCCAAAATTTTTAAGTGACTTTTTTCTTATTACTAAAGCAATGCCCTTTATTGTAGAAAAGTTTAAATTACAGATGGACAAAGAAAAAGTCATCTGTAGCCGGGTTCGGTGGCTCAGCCTGTAATCCCGCGCCTTTGGGAGGCTGAGGTGAGTGAATTGCCTGAGCCCGTGGGTTCGAGACCCACCTGGGCAGCGAGACCTCATCTCTACAATAAATCAAAAAATCAGCCGGGCGTGCTAGCGCATGCCTGTAATTCCAGCTACTTGGAAGGCTGAGGCGGAAGGATCGCCGGAGCCCAGCAGGTCGAGGCTGCGGTGGCCGGGAGCGGCCACTGCACTCCAGTCTGGGCGACAGAGTGAGACTCCAACTCAAAAAAAAAAAAAGAAGAAGAAAAAGTCATCTGTCATCCCACCAATCATTATTAGCACTTTTGCTTTCCTAATAGAATTTGTCAACTCTTTTTTAATTGCACTGTGTTTTTAAAACTCAAAACAACATACTTCTATGTCATTGAAGGAGGAAAATATGTGACACATATATGAAATCCTTAACCACTTATGCAGTTAAATATAAGATGCTGCCAAATGTGTGGACAATAGGAGCCAGGCTGAGTAAGTCAAATCAAAATAATTTTTTCCCTAGGGCAGAGTTAAGTAGTGGAATGATGCAGAACTGCTTTATATATTTTGACATAAGTTTTGAAGGCAATGCATTAACATGATTTTAAAATCAAAATTAAGTAGAAAAGTAAACATTAAGAAATCTCACCCACTGCTCTTTTTCACCCTGTTCCTTCCCTTGGTTTCCTATGTCAATGACTTTTATTCATTTCTTGAATTGAAAATAGGTATATATATTTTCTACTTAGACCAAATGTAGTGTATTATATACATTCTTCCACACCTTGCTTTTTTCACTTAACTTGTCCTGAAGTTCTTCCATTTGAAAACAGAAAGCTTTGTCATTTTTTAAAATTATTACATAGATTTCACTTCTGTGGATGTACCATAGTTTAAATACTCTGTTCTCTACAGATTTTTTTTACTATTATAAACAGTGTCATACTGCATACATGCATGTATATATGTCATCTGATTGTGTCAATAAAACTACAGAAAATTTTCTAGAACTAAAATTATTGAGTCAAAAGATAGGTAC
The DNA here is from genome assembly GCA_027257055.1 of Cephalopachus bancanus. Taxonomy (NCBI): domain Eukaryota; kingdom Metazoa; phylum Chordata; class Mammalia; order Primates; family Tarsiidae; genus Cephalopachus; species Cephalopachus bancanus. The sequence goes on along the minus strand of JAPVLO010000022.1, from coordinate 627,421 downwards.
ATGCCTCAGAAGAAGGAACAGGTAAAAATAAATAAAATTTTTAAATAAATACAATTTCTTTAAAAGATGAGTACATTTGTGTGTAAAGATTACAGTACTTCCCACTTCCATCAACATGTGTCCCCGAAGCCTCATAATTATTTTTTATTTGAAAAACATAGTGTGATGTTTTTAAAAAATCAAATTCTCTTCAATAAAGCTGGTGTGTTAAAACTTATATTATCCAGGCCAGGCTTGGTGGCTCAGCCTGTAATCCCAGCACTTTGAGAGGCCAAGGTGAGTGGATTGCCCGAGCCCGTGGGTTCGAGACCAGCCTGGGCAACTTGGCGAGACCTCGTCTCTACAATAAAAATTTTTTTTCAAATAGTCAGGCGTGGTAGCACACATCTGTCCTTTCGGCTACTCGGAAGTCTGAGGCAGAAGGATCGCTGGAGCCCAGAAGGTCGATGCTGAGGTGGCCATGAGCATGCATGCCACTACACTCCAGCCTGGATGAAGGAGTGTGACTCCAACTGAAAAAAAAAAAAAAAAGAAAGAAAAAACTTATATTATCTGAACCCAAACCAATTAATACATTAATTTGAAGTCAGTGGAATCATTTCTTTATTACTTATTAACACAGAAAGGAGCCATGGTAGAGATATTCACATTGGCAAATAATTCAGTAGTAATTCAGTTCCACATTGGAATATATTGTGAATATGTGGAATATATATATTTTTCCCCACTGAAATTTCTTTCCTAAAGGTAGTGTAAGGCATTAACTTGAACTCAGTTTTTAGCTCAAACTGGCTACTGGTGGAAGAAGAAGACTAAGAATTAGAAAGAGGCCAATGCAGGATTAAATATTTTTCTACTTTATCTGTGGAGATCGTGGATGATATTTTTATTTTATTCATAGTTGCTGATTTAAGTTAAATGTCCAACACAAGTGCAATATTTCATTATTTATTTTCATCCCAAGTGTGAATCTCTGAAGAAAATAATGCTTTAAGTAGCACTAATGAATCAATTAACATACATTTTAGTGAAATTAGTTCCAACTGCACCTCACTGTGTATCACTTAGACATTGGAGAAGCCATATGTCAATAATTGAGGCTTACAGTTGTATTGAACTCAGACAATCCTCTGAGGGTAGTCAGCTATACAGAGGTGTCTGATTCAGCCTTTCTCTCCCTTTGCAGCATCTTCCTCAAAGAGTTGGAGAAGTATGAGCAGCTGCCTGAGGATGTGGGACACTGCTTTGTCACCTGGGTAACCAACCTGAAATTCTTCTCCCTTTGTCCACACTCCCAAAAGGGTATATGGCACCACTCTTTGGCACCTGACCTGAAGATTGGTGTCACTGCCAGTCACACAGAACCAGGGACTGAGGAGAGGGGCCATAAGTAGGTATGAGAGAAGCAGATCATCCCTGAGGAGCAGAACCTTCTTGGGAAAAGTTCTCAGGTGCTGTGTCCAAGCTCCATCTTGAGCTCTCTAAGAAGAACTTCCTAAAACTTTGAGATCAGGAGAGTGGAACAAGGTTACCACCCCTGGTAAAGGAACTACACCAGCTCAGTCTACTAGTTATTTTTACAAGATGTGGATTAGGGAGTTAGAATTAATTTAGGGAGCCACCTAATTATTGGTCACATTTTCTTCTTTAGTAGATCAGAAAAGACTCTTGGGTATCCATCCCAATTATGACCTGCAAGATGAGTGTCTAGTCATCCTCTTTCTTGGTGCCATTGTCATGGGCCAAGTAAATGGGCTGAATGTATTAGGTGCTAATTAGATAAACTGAAGCATTCATCTTCATTACGATCTCTACTCCACATTATTCTGAGCTCAGGCTCATGTATAATATATGAATGCAAAGATCTCCAGGGAAGTCCACTTAGGACACAGAGTGCAACTAAACATGGAAATCCTTCCCCAGGGTCAGAAGTTCTACTGTTTAATAATTACCTGACTATAACTTCCACTCAAAAGGTGCTCATTACCTTTCAGCATGTCTTCATGAGGGTTTATGTCCTCAACAGCCCTATGGAATAGGCAGAACTATGTCTATATTTAGATTTTAAAGATGGGAACATCTCAGATAAAGTAGGAGGTTGACTAAGTTCACTGACATGAAATAAATATCACAGCCAGTCACACAACTCAAGACCTAACTCCCAGACAAGCTTTCTTTTCAGATTTGCTTTCAAGCATACTCTCAGACTACCATCTTATTTTGTTCTGATACATGTTCTACTTTTTAAAACCTGAGCCAATGTATGGCTTACATTAGTGCTGATAAATAATTTATGACCCCTTGCACAGCCAACACAGAGAATAACAAGATTGTCTGTTAAGTAAAGGGATTTTTTTTTTTTTTGCATCCTGTTTCATGCAATTTGTGGATTTCCTTTATAATCAATCATAAGCATGATTTGTCATCATCTCTTAGGGATGATGGATAACCTCCTAGGTAGTATATAACCCTGAAAATTGGTTTCAGAAAACCTTTGGTGATTGGATAAAGTATTCCCCTTTTGCCAAGAATTATCCCAAAGCAACCTTTCATAAGTCTCATAATCTTAATATATGAGTGTAGTACAGGAATGAAGGGTAGAAAGAGTTATGTGATGTATTGAAAGGCAGTGGTTAAGTCCAAGAAGCCTAAAGACAGATTGCCTGAGATTTACTGCCAAGCTAACTGTGGGAATTTAAAGTCTGTTAACCAATCTGTGCCATAGTTTTCTTGTCTGTAAATTAGGGATAATAACAGAACTCTCTGTGTAGGTTTCTCATGAGGACCAAATGAGTTAATATATGTAAAGCACTTAGAACAGCACTAGCATAAATGAAGCCTGCTGTAATGAACACATGTTTAGGCTTCTCTCTCAGTAGAAAACATCATCCCAGATTTCCAAAGACATGAAGAGTAGCATTTCACCAAATGAAAAAGTATTTGGTGGAAAATACACATACCTTTCCCAGTAAAAAGGGTGTATAACACTAACCTAGAGAGTCTTAACTTTCCCGGTAAAAAAGGGTGTATGACATTCACCCAGCCACAAGGGTTTTGGCTTGAAGTAACAATCTGGTTAGGAATCATTGTTCAGACTCTGCCCCAAGGGGTCACTCTGTTTTCTTTTCCCTCACCATTGCTTCTGGGACATTAGGGATGAAGGTGTAGTTGCCTGACATGCCCCCCAATCTCTCTCCAGTAAAGACATTTGGGGTACAAGCAGAACTACCTCTGAGATCATACTTTATTTTCATTCTTTGTTTTTGGATTTAAAGCAAATGCTGTCCTTTTTCAAAATGAGGAACATGACTGTGGGTAACCCCAGAAAGGGGGGGAGTAATCTCTAAATAAATTCTGTCCAACTTCAGAATACTTTAGGATATATGAGTTGGTTTTTCTAATTCTTTCTAGCAGAGACTGGTATTACACTGAGTTCACTTTCAGCAAGCTTTCTCTACTTGCCAATAGGAGAAGAAAAACATCCCAGTGTCTGTCAGAGGACCATGGGTCGATGAGCACAGAACTTGCAGGCACCTATTTCTGGGGGTTTAACTGTACAGGCCTTGCCAGGCTCTTCAGTGCAGAGGACAGGAAGGAACAACTAATGGATGCTTATCTGTTATTATCTTTGTTTTTGTTTTTTTAGGCAGACAAATTTCAAATGTATGTCACCTACTGTAAAAACAAGCCTGATTCCAACCAGCTTATCCTGGAGCATGCGGGCACCTTCTTTGATGTAAGCTGTGGTTTTTCATTCTTGAGCAATTGAGGAGCAGTTGGGAATGCTTCTCTGCATTGGGATCATGGGTGTTGAACTATCCTTGTTCCTCATTTTTCTTTGTTGTTCATGCCAAACCTTACGCCTGGAGAAAAACAAAAACAGTGTCTGTCTTCTGTTTTACCCCATCCCATCTCAATGGCTGTGATTTTGGACAAGACAATTTTGTCTCCATGCCTGGACACCAGAACTAGCTAGGCATAAGTCTCATGTGTAGAGGAGACCCACCATGATGCATCTGTTGATTAGGATATTTCACTTCAGCTTCATATACAGCTCCCACAAACGTAGTGGTTCTCAGAGTGGGATCCTTGGACCAGCCACATCAGCATCACCTGAGAACATGTTAGAAATGCAAATTATTGGACCCCACACCAGATCTACTGAATTAGTATCTCTGGAGTGGGGGCCACCAATGCGAGTTTTAAGGAGGCCTGTGGGTAACTCTGATGCCCACTCAAGTTTAAGAATCACTTCTCTAACACAATTGTTTCAACCTTGGCTATTCATTGGAATCACCTGGGAAGCTTTGGAAAATTCTGGTTCCTGAGACCCATGTCTAAGATTCTGATGTGATTGGCCTGATTGTGGCACATCTAAAGTTTCTGATGAGAGTGTTGTGCCACGGGGCTGAACACTTCTGCTATGACAGAAGCCAAGAGAAGAGTGAGGGCCAATATGCCTCGTCACAGCCTCTGGTTTTGAATGAAGACACAATTCTGTTGGTAAATGATGGGATAAATCTGTTGAGTGCTGGTCCCCAAAGAGAGTGACCTGTTGGCAATAGGGTAAACAAAATCAAATGAATCACTGCAGCATTCAAAGGATGAACAAGAGGAGGATGAAATTGGGGGAGGGGGGATTGGCAAGTTCCATGAGAGACAGATTGTGACAGTGATGGCTATTTTGCTAGTCATATCAGAAGTGACAGAAACTTGAAATTCACAACCTCTTGAAGTTATCAGACTAGGTTTCTGCCTACCTGTTTTTATTCCTTTCATAAATATTTGGATGTCTACTATATGCAGGATGGTAGGCTAGGCCCCATGGAGAATACAAAGACATTTAAACATGGTTCCTGCATTCACGTTTACAAAATAAAGCTTCCCTGAGCATCTTTCTAGCCCAGCACCGCCATAACAAAAACAATTATCTTGTTGCTCGGTAAAGAACTGACACTTGAATAAGAGAAAGCCAAATGAGGAAAAAGTATGCATGATTTTTTTTAAAGGGGACATGAATATGAAAATGGTCCTATGTGTCCCAAACTGGAATTTCTGGGGGCTAGATTTAGTGAAACAAGAACCCAAGAAAAATGTTTCTCTAACCTGATATTTATTGGCTATAAAATGGAATGCTCTATATCACAGTTATCTTTGATTGATAATGTTTTTCCCTTAATATGCTTCGAGTGGATTATTCATTAACAGTGTCCAGAAGGGTTTTTTTGAAGTTTTAAATGCACTGTGCCCTGTCTTCCACTTAGCATTTTTCTGACATGCATGTCTTGTGCTCTGAGCATAACTCACTCCTCTGCTTTCTTATCATCACACCTTTCTCTCTGCCTAGGATGGATTCTGCCCTCCACACAACATACACTCTTCAAAACTATTCCTCTCCTTTAAAGGTCAAAAACTGCTTCTTGAATGAATCCTTTGTCTGCACATATTGTACTTTGTATCTCTGCTATAGCATTTGTAACAATCTGCCTTTTGGCAGATTCACAATGTACCTTTCTGTTACAAACCCTCCCTTCCCTGGTGAGCTCTTTTGAGGACTGATGGTCGGCATGATTCATATCTCAGTGCCTGGTACTGAACATATTTTACTTTACTCCTATATGCCTCACATTCCTGTTTCTAGCCAATTTCTAGACTTTGATAAATAAGATTCACCCCCACACACAAATTTCCCACCCTCCCCCGCCATTTCGGCCAATGGAAACCAGAAGACCAGTCCAGTAGGAATTCTTCAAGTCTGACCTGGAGATAGGGAGGGCAAGCGGTAAACTATGGATTGTTCCCAACACTTTCTAGAAGCATAATCTTTGTAGCTTACTTTCATTTCATCAGAAGCGTTTCCCTAGGTTCTACACTTAGGTACCAACTTTAGGCCCTCATCCCATAAAAGAGATAATCTCCTATAAAAGCCATTTCTTAATATCCATTACTAATAGCCATTTCTTAATATCCATTAATATCCAGAACACTGAAAATTAAAGTCCTAGAAAGGCCCATGCATTCAAATGATCTAGGATTTTTTACCCTAAATGTGGGAACAGCATGGGAGTGATGTCTAAGCTTGGTTTAGCCACTGAGGGCAGTTCCTTACTTGCTGCTCATGTGCAGCCTTCACAGAGCTGGGCTTTTTTGTCAAGGAGGGAAGAGTGTCATAGGTGCCTTGTTGCCTGTGCTCTCTTGCCAAAGTCCCCAAATAAATTCACAGGGTTTAGTTGCCCAAAGAGATTCAAACTGTCCACTGTTTGCTCATCATCCTTGAACAAGTCTTGTTGTAACTACACATCTTTAGGGAACAGGCAAATGAGTGAAAAAATTACTACTTTCTGGGATAGCTAATGGAAAATGGAATAATTTTTAAATTATTGTTCTCTCTCTTTTACCCTCCTTCGTATCCTTCATAGCCCCTTAGCAAGTTCGATTTAGTCTCTCTTCAAAATTACTTTATTCTTCCCAATGCTTTATTCTTACTAATTCCAGCCTAGAGTAAGAACACCTCAACTTTTTTTAAAAAGCAAATAACAGCTTTATTGAGATATTATTAGATACCATGCAATTCACCCATTTAAAGCATATAATACAGTGGTTTTTCATATACACATAGACATGGGCAACCACCCCTGCAGTCAATTATGGGACATTTCTCACCTCAAAAAGCAAGCCTGCATCCTTTAGTTGTCACCATACCCCAGCCCCTACCACAAGCCCCCAGCCCTAAACAACCACTGATCTACTCTCTGTCTCTTGCAGATTTGCCTTTTCTGGATGTTTCATAAAATGGAATCTCATACTGTATGGTCTTTTGTGACTTAGCATAATTCAGAGTTTATCCATGTTGTTTCATGTATCAGTACTTCATTATTTTTTATTACCAAATAGATATACTACATTTTCTCCCATTCATCAGTTCATGGACACTTGGGCTATTCATGCCTGGACATATGTTTTTATTTCTCTTGAGTATATACCTAGAAGTAGAATTGCTGGATCATGTGGTAACTTCACATCTACACACCTGGGCTTTTGCAATAACACTCTAGCTTGTCTCTCTCTGTCTCTCTATGTCCCCAACCCCTACTTCCTCCATGTTGCCGTTAGGTGCCCATTACTCCTTCTGAAACATTACTTTCACCATGTGTTCATCTTCTTAAGACCTGTAACATTTTACCACTGAAAAACTTATCATCATATCCTAACTCTTTAACTCAGCCCCACCACTGACCTAACTAATCTTGCCTATCTAACTATCTTTTTTACTCCTTATAGAATCTGGGTATGCACCCTCTGTACCATTCCAGCATGGTCCTCATTATCATCTAAATACACAATGATTATTCCAGCCTGTATATTTTGCATTTGGTATTCTTCCTTTAGAGAGTGCCATTCCTCCAACTTCCTTCTTAACCAACCCCCACCTAGCCTCTAAGTAGGGCTTTATCTCTACTAACTACTCCTGACCACTCCCGACACTGTAATCTTTCTCAGTTCTTATTATAATACAGCCTCTAGTGTCCTTATTGTACTCAGGTTTATATGTATTTAGTATGCTCAGCTAGAGTGTAAGCCTTCTGCGGGCAGGTACAAAAATGTGACCTTTATAACCCTAGACTTTGAGGAGCAGAAGATCATTTTGGAGGAGGATAGAGAGTAGATTAAAAGGAGAGACCTTTATAACACTAGACTTTGAGGAGCAGAAGATCATTTTGGAGGAGGATAGAGAGTAGATTAAAAGGAGAGACAAGAGGCACAAACAGCCCTCAGAAGCCATGGCCTTTGCCTGGGCATGATGATGAGGGTGATATCTGTGGAAATGAAGAGGAAAGGTTTGTCACCAGGGATAACAAGGGGGAAATGACTAAAAATTGGTCTATGGCTTCTAGCTCAGGAAACCTGAACGATGAGGGAGGTGCCATTGATCACAATGAAAATTTTATAAGAGATGATTCTCAGTCGGGATGCTAGAAGAGATGTGTCCTTGTGCTATTTTAAGAAGACTGAGGGCAGATAAAGGAGGAGTCAGGATAGAAATCTGAGCTTCATTATCACCTTGGCTTTCATCTTCCCTTTGATCCCTCTTTTATTTCCCCTTGTTTTGGGTTCATTTCCTTTCACTTCCACTTCTTCACCTCTCCTTTACTCTTCTGTCTGTTATTTACCTTAGCACTCTCTTTTTTACTTTTATCTTTCTCCATTTTTGCTTAATTTGTTTCTGTTTTGCAAATCCTCTTCTTTCCCAAAAGCCTCTCCCTTTGTGCCATTTCTCCTGTTTTCTTTCTATACATGTATCTTGGTCTCTTTTGTTCCTTTCTATTCCCTCCTCCCTATCAAAGATCATTTTCTCCTAGTTGCCTACCATCTTTTCTCCCCTCTTTTGACCCCTACCTACCTTCTACCAACACACACACCCATATGCCCAGGCATGTCTAATTGCACCTCGTTCTCATCCCTGCAGGAGATACAGCAACGGCATGGTCTGGCCAACTCCATCTCTTCCTACCTAATCAAGCCTGTCCAGAGGATCACCAAGTACCAACTGCTCTTGAAGGTACCCCCCTCCCCTACTAGATCTCCCTCCACTACACTGTCCAGGACAAGGGAGTCCCAGCTTTGCCTCTAAGGATGAGAAAGCTTCCACCCAGAGACATTTCTTCTGCCTAGAGCACAGCTTCAGAGATGAGCCCACATTGGCACCGCTGTTCTATACCATTGAATTCCAGAGGTCCATTTGGGGGCAGAAAAAGGAGAAATGGGAGCAGGAATAAGTTGTGACTATTTTCCTTTCTATCCACCACTGTGCAACTTTTATCTATTATTCCCTCCAGCACTGGCTGGCTTCTAGAGACTTTCTTGTCCCCAATTCCTGAAGCAGATTCCTCCTGGTAGTCCCCATTTTTTATAGAATCAAAGGGTCAGGGTCTTAAAGGCAGTGCCAGTTGACATGGGTTATAGATGCCAGGATGGCACCTACCATTCATTGCCTGAATCTCTATGTTTGTCAAGACTATGAGGTTTTTGAGGGGAAATAGTTAAAGGGTACATATTAAAACACAATGGTACTCCTATATCTGTAGGATTCCATATGTTAGAGGTTCTCCTGAAGCCAACCAAGAGATTTGGATTTTCTTTCAAAATCTTTTCTCAAAAAGTCAAATAACCAAATTATGTAAAACATTAAGTAATTTGAGTTGATCCTACTCATGCACTGATACTTTGAAATGATGGCATTCCCCCTCCTCCCAAAAGCCTGGGAAATCAACATAAATAATCTGTGACTGTCTATATTATTTCTTAAGTTTCCTTCATCTGGAATATTTTGCTGGTTATTCCTATAATGCAAAGAGTAAAGGGATAGTGGGAGCATGTTATAAGCACATAGTGTAGTTTCAGATAAAATCTAATGAAATTCAGCTCATGTTTAGAGATGCTTGCAAAATCTTGTATATTCTAGCTGCACTGAATCTGAAAACCAGTCTAATTTCAAGCCTAGGGTTCTTGTCACACTTGAGTGAGCCCACCATTCCTGGCCCATGGGGTCTCCATGGCTTAGCACTTGTGGTTCTGTGATGAGAAGTCTGGGGCAGTCGTGAGGTGAAGGGACAGGAGTCTGTGCTTTGGTCATTGCTTCTGTCCTCTGGGTCAGAGTAGGGCCGTGTAACATCATTTCACCATCTCCAAGAAGAAACTACAGGCTTCTGCCTCCAGGTCTCCAGCCATCCAACCCTGCAGAAACAGCCTAGAGAGTTGCTACTGGGTGTCACGCCCTTGGCCTTTAGTGAGGACTGGTGTAAGAAATGACAGTGCTCAGATATCTCAGCGGTTTCAGCAATACCACTTTTGCCTCTTTTAAAGACTTACAGAAATTCTCATAAGATCTCAGACCTCTCTTCTGAAAAATGGGTGTACTTTCTATCTTCAAACGACAGATGCTTTAGGCTCATCTTTGTTTTGGCTATCCAAAGTTTTGTGGTAGCTTCTCCGTAACCCATATTTCCATGTATAGTTATCTTCTCCTTTCCTATCCCACTTAATGCTTGATCCTCTCCTGAATTATTCTTCTTCTGCTAGTAGACATTTTAAAATTGATTTTCATGGTTTTTACTTTATGTATCCCAAAGGACTTTCAGGAATTGGTGAGATTGTGTATTTAAAAAGAAAACAAACAAAAAAACCAGTACTCACCTGGTGTGGACTCACCAGTGTCTTAAATCAACTATGATGCAGTTCTAAGAGCAATATAGCTTCTCACCTCTTCCTTTTAATCCTATAAGGCTGAAGCTCCCTGGTATTAATGATGTGACTCAGACAGGGGAGGGAAGTGGAGAGTGGGATAGACCACATTGTGTTCTGCTGATGGCGGGGTAGGCTCTGGGCTTTTATTCTGGAATTGGTTGTTTTAGGAAGAGATACCTGAGCAGGCAGCTAAGAAGTAGGAAAATAAAGTAGCCGGAAGTTGATTATGAGGAAGTTGTAATATGTTTTTTAAAAAGGTAATTTTGGCCTCTTTCAAATGTGCTGGAGGCAGAGTGCCTGCTGAGTAAGAGAAAAATAGTTTGAAGAGCTTTTACTGTAAATAAATAATATGGGATTTATTTTCTTAGTTTTACTTCAAATAAATTGTTATTTAATTTTCAGTATCCTCTGGACTTCATCACTTTAGGTGTTACATGGAAATAGAAACTCTATGTCAGTTAGAGTGCTCAATATTCTTCATGTAAATCTGCTACAGTCCTGCCAAAGGACTCTAAATTAAATGTAGAGTCCTCTCCTTATCATAAAGCCTAGCAAGGATCCAAGGAGAATTTATTGGCCCTGCCGGTAGATTGGTAGACTTGCTAAATTGCTTTGGGATATTAAACTAATTCGTGTTTTCTGTTGCAAACTGAAACACATTTCTTGTTTTCTCTTTTATGTTCTGCCTTAGAAGTTCCTCTGATGATATATGAGAACAGATTGGGAGAGTTGAAATTGGGAAGGGGGTAGGAGAATAAGAGAACTTAGGACTGGCAAAAATAAATACAACTTTCTGAACAACAGTGACATTATACTGACTGGAATCAAGGACAGAGCTGAGAAACGATCACTTCTACCTCCCAGACGTGTGCTCTAGTCAGTTCACTTTTTCTTTGGACATTCAAAAGCTCCCTTATACCAAGATAACACTAAGGACTGACTTTTTATATCAGACTCTTGCTAATTAGATGCCTTACCAAGTCTAAAGCTTTACCATCTTTTCAAGGAAACAATCCCAAAGTAGAGATCCAGGACCACCAGAGCAGCTCCAAGCCTTTCTCGCAGCATCAGGAGGTGCTCTGACCCAGATTAATATACAAGCTCTCGAAATGATCTATGTCACATTGTATCACTTGCCCTAAGAGAGCCATTTTGTCATGAAATGTGCTCGTGTTTTACTTAGATAGTTGTACAACTTATGTGACACTTTCCAGAGAGCGCCATGACACTAAAGAGTCCAGGTTTCTTTACCATGAGAAGTACTAGACAGACCAGATACATCTTATTAAAAGCACTTCCTAGAGAATACTCTCCTGCCTGCAAGTTCTGTACCATTAGTTTGTTTGTCAGGAGGTCTGTCATTAGCATGTTTACAGGCTTTGATCTGGTGAGCTTCTTTCCTTCTTAGAAATGCACTCCAACTCAACTACCCATCCCTTGTCCCCACCAGGAGAGAGGATGGATTGTAGATCTGTTGCTTAACAGTTTTCTTCCCAGTGTCAAAGTGAGCAAGATACTGTCACCTTGATAGGAAAAATAAAAAGACAGCATTCTTCTGGTTTGGGCAAAAGTCATTCCCAGTGATCTTATGATTCTCAAGACAGTTGAAAATGATCTTTTCCCCATCAGGCAGAAACGATGTATCTTTTATGGGGATGGTGATAACTGAATCTCCAATGAGCAAATTCAAGAGAAAGGGCATGCCCCCCAGCTCCCCAAAAAGCAAAGAAAGAGGGTATGCTTCTGGAAGGCTCAGCATGGTACAGGATCCAGGGGAGACAAGGTTGGTATGGTGAGAAGAGTGCTGAACTTGGATTCAGGAAACCCAGATTCAGCCCCCTGCATGTCCTCCACTGAGTTACATAACCTGAGGGAAATCACTTCACCCCCTCTTAATCATGGTTTCTTATCTGACAATTAAATAGTCTAGAATCCCATCTATTGGCCCCATATTAGGCACTCCCAATCCCTGTGACCTAAAATCTTTTGTTACTTTGAAGTGTCATAAACCTATAAAGCCTCTAACCTCAGGCTAATCCCAGCAGGCTGGAAGTCAGCATTCAGACAGTTGAGCTTGTAAATAAAAGTGGTGTCAGCAGTGGGTATGCAGGAAGATATGAGTGCTGTGTTCTGTAACATACCTTTGTCTTCTCTTTATTCTCTGTACTGAATTCCACCATCCTGCACCTCTGTTCATATGCTTTGCCAGAATACTCCCTTCTCCAGGAGGGCGGTCCAGGGACAGAAATTGTCCTGCATACTGACTTATAGTTCTAGCCATTTAAGAGTTTGGGTTGGATTGCATTTGTTTAGGTAGATTGGGCTGAAGAGTCTCAGTTTGGGAGAAAAATATAGGTTGAATTCTTTGGTAATAACCCTTGACCTCACATACTCCACTTTCCTTGTAGCTCAGAGGGAACCTTTGTGGAGAGTAAAGCTGGTTTACAATTTCCTTAATGGGTTAGGTGGTAGGAGGAAGCTGGGGAAGATGGTTCTAATTGTGTCTGGACTTTTTTTCCCCCAGGAACTTTTAACTTGCTGTGAAGAAGGGAAAGGGGAACTCAAGGATGGACTGGAGGTGATGCTCAGTGTCCCAAAGAAAGCCAATGACGCCATGCATGTCAGCATGCTGGAAGGTAGCTGTGCTCCTGACCCTGGGGAGGCCTCTGCTCTTCCTTAGAACAGGAGCTTGCATCATGGGGGGAAATATGAAGTTAGGCAGGGGGCAAGGCTGGAAGAGAGGCGAAATGGCAAGTAGTAACATAGGCATGTGGCATATGAGAGGGACTCCACAGAGACCAACTTGGCTAGCACCCTTCCTCTAGGGAGAACCAGACACAAGGCATTAAAGGTATGTAGACACCTTGCTGCCTATAAGATAGTCCAGCACTATCTTAATATCCATGTGCCAGAGCCCTGTCCCACAGAAGTCTTATTAATCTGCCTAGCATTTAAATTGCCTTTATCATCAAAATAAGTAGAGATCCTGCTCTCTCTCACACACACATCACACACACACACACACACACACACACACACACACATACTCACACTCACACTTGCATACGCACCACCTTCAATCTCATGCCCTTCCTTTTTGTTTTTGTGGTAAAATATGCATAACTTAATAATTTTAACCATTTTTAAGTGTACAGTTCAGTGGCATTAAATACATTCACATTCCTGTGCAACAAGCATTTTGTCCTTCCTGGCAGATTGGAAAAGTCCAGCCAGATAGCCCTGGCAAGACCTCAGTCAGCTGGACCTATGTTCTTGGGACCAGAAGCCCACAGAGTAAGGTTCCAATAAAGTAGTCTTAACACTGTAAAATGGGTGGGCTGAGCAGCCATATGGGGTGGAATTTGTTAACTGAGTCAAGACTTAACATTCCAGTCTAAACTGGCATACAGGTGCTAAAGGAAATCAGTATAATCTGTTGAGAAAAAAAAAGCATGTGGGCTGGGCTGTTTTTTTTTTTTTCCCCTGGGCTCCATCCCAGCCTGCCAACCCCTGCCACCACTACCCTCACCCCGCCCCCATCACTATTGCCACCACCATCTAAGAAACTTGATCTGGTCTCAGTACTTCCTGGTACAAGCCTTGATTCTTAGAGCAAAGGAGCCCTGGTTGTCTTCCTTACACTGAGCAGGAACCATCTGAATGTATTCCTGTCATGACGATTTCTCCACCCCATTCTTCTCTGTTGCACCTTCCATTCCATCCCACACCAGGTGTCCTCCTCTATAAGCATCCTGCTCCTCTAGCCCATCCCTGGCCTATATGCTGCAACCAGTGACTACATTTCTGGTCCTTGGGCCAGGAGCAGCAGCAGCACCTGGGAGCTTGTCAAAAGTACAAATCCACAGACTCCACCCCACACCTGCTGAATCAGAATCTCTCAGGAGGTGGAGGGTAGGCTGTGACCTGTGTTTTCATACGTTCTCCAAGTGACTCTTGTACACACTGAAGCTTGAGAAGCTCTCTTAGAGACATAGAGTGGTATAAATATAGACTGTGGAAGGCTTGTGCAGAGCAATCAAAGTGAAGAATACTAGGAATGAAATATAAGAAATAAAGTAACAACAAATAAAGTGAAGCCAAGGACACTCAATCAGGCAATGTTTGTCCTCAGCTCCACTCAGAGCTCTGTCAAGAATGGTGGGGAGGGGAGCTGCAGAGGAAAAAGAAACTGTGGGACTGGTTCTTGGAGGAAGTCCCAGGCTGCTAGTGGGTGTGTGAGAAGGGGAGTTGCCCAGAACCTTCTAGGGGATTCCATTATATCGGTTATGGATGTAAAACACATGGTTCAGGGAGGGGGAGGGGAGGCCCAATTACATTTGTATAGAGATGTCTGCATGAGTGTAGTATCTGGGTCTCAAGTCAGCAGAGAGAGAAAAACCCTGTGGGAACCCAGAGCTAACAATTAAGGAAGCCTTTTTCCAAGAGGGAAGTGGAACGTGGCTCCCCGAATGTGGAAATGGGTGTTTTTCAGGGTTCGACGAGAACTTGGATGTGCAGGGGGAGTTGATTCTTCAGGATGCCTTTCAAGTGTGGGACCCAAAGTCACTGATCCGGAAGGGGCGAGAGCGACACTTGTTCCTCTTTGAGATCTCCTTGGTTTTTAGCAAGGAGATCAAAGACTCTTCAGGACACACAAAATATGTTTACAAGAACAAGCTACTGGTAGGTGGGGCAAGTGGGGTAAGACAAGACTCCCTGCTTTTATAGAACCCGTGGGCAGGAAGGGATCCTGACACACTCATCTCATCTCTTCCCCTGCCTCCACTCCAAAACTATCTTGGACACATGAGAATGTCTCCTATTTGGAAAGCTCCCACCCCTGCCTCCCACTTCTGCAATTTAGAGTTCACAGTTCTTCTTTCTGTTTGCTTTTAGTGCCTCCCTCTTCACCTTCCTTCCCTCCCTGGTACCTGCTAATCAGGCACGAGCCTGTAGGTCCTTCCATCCTGGGTAGATGAACAAAATATCCAGTCTGTTAAAGTGTGATTGACAGAAGCCCCTCCCTCGGTCCTCTCCTCTTTGTTGCCTTCCCCTTCCCACCCCAGCCCTAAGTTTCCCCACTGCCCTCCCTTCCCCGCCTCTCACAGGCATTTCCTGTCTACAGACCTCAGAGCTGGGTGTGACCGAGCATGTGGAGGGTGACCCCTGCAAATTCGCCCTGTGGTCTGGGCGCACCCCATCCTCAGACAATAAAACAGTGTTGAAAGTAAGTACTGCTCTCCACTAGGCATAAGACAAGGGTTGGGGGTGGTGAAGGGGGTGGGGGGCAGAGGGATGTGGCCACGTGATGCCTAAAAACTGAGACCCAGAGACTCTACTGAGCCATTCCCCCTCTCCTGGGAACCGCAGCATCACATGGGTATTCAGAAGCAAATTCTATCATAAAGGTAGGCCTGAATCTCAAGGACGAATGGTTTCCCCAAGTCCAGGCACTTGTATGATCATAGAGGGAAAAGAGCAGGGAGTGTCCTGTTGGGCTTCTTCAACAGGGCCCACTTGAACTGTGTTTTGTCCTATGTCCCCTTAAAGTGGCAAAAACAATTATTGACCTTTGACAAAAGGCACCTTGATTTGCTCCACACTCATTCAACATTTTTTCCTAAATGCCTTCTGTGTAATAGGCATTCTTTCCAGTGCTATGAGGGATAACTGTGTAGAAGATATGGGCCTTAATTGAAAAAATTAACCAGGTGTGGTGGCACACATCTGTAGTCCTAGCTACTCAGGAGGCTGAGGCAGAAGAATCGCTTGAACCCAGGAGGTCAAGGCTGTGGTGAACTGATTGTGCCACTGTACTCCAGCCTGAGTAACAGAGTGAGACCCCAACTCAATAAAATAAAAAAATTAAATTTAAAAAAAGATATGGACCTTGTTCTCTGGGAACTTGCATTTTGAAAGCTCTGGGAAATCACATTAGCTTGGGAGCCCTGCTGACCAAGAAGTGTCAAGAAGGGGCCTGTCACCAGAGGATGGCTTTAAGGGTTTCAGCTCTCCAGAGCACAACTGTGATGTTAGCCTGACTGAGCAGTGATGGCATAGAAGATGGGGCTCCCACTAGTCATTTGCTTGCCAGGGAAGAGCCCATAACCATCCCTGACAAAAGTAGCACACGTGTTCACTCTGAATTGCCAGCATAACTGCTACCTGTTGCGAGGCAGAATTACCAGGAAAAATTAAAAAAGATTCCACCAAGACAAATGAGATATTCATGAAATGATAGCAGTGCCTTCAATTAACAGATTTAGCATGCTAAAAACCTAGGTCTGACTTTGTATTAAAGTCTGTATAGCCATGCTAGGTGTTGAACATCCTAGCAGATATCAATACTGGTTGGGAAATAGATGCTGCCTTCAAATGCCCCCAGCTGCCCTCTCAACGCCCTCTAAACCTCCAGACACAGCTCCAGGGCAGATATTAGGGATTGGTCAGTGCGTTATGGGTCATGATATATTTTGACAGTTGCCCCTGTTCAAGTCTACACTGAGTCTTGAGGTCAGAGTCCTGTCCTAGGAGTTGGAGAAGCCTGTCCCTGGGATTGAGAGTCACAAGTATGAAGTGAGAAATCAACTCCCTAAACTCCCCAGATGACAACAGATGAAGCCTGCAAGAGTAGGGCTGAGAACTGTCTTGGCAGGGTGAAGGGAGTTGGGGGTTCTCAATCTTTCTCCCTGTGGCACTCCAGGCCTCCAACATAGAAACCAAGCAGGAGTGGATCAAGAACATTCGCGAAGTGATTCAAGAGAGGATCATTCACCTGAAAGGAGCATTAAAGGAGCCAATTCAGCTCCCCAAAACACCAGCCAAACAGAGGAACAATAGTAAGAGGTAACCAGCACCTTTCCCTCTAGCACTGCCTGCCTTCTTCTGGGAGTGGGAATCAGGGGGACCATCACTCCTGGAGGGGGTGGGGGTGTGCCCTGCAGGTGGCACTCCTGGAAAGGCCCAAGAGTACCACCTAGAGCATGTTATCACATATTAAGCATCTCACCAGTTACTGTCAATTAAATTCAGCAGGGCTTTATTGAACACTTATTTTAGATAACACTCTGCTAGGTGTTCCAAGAAGATAAAAGGATGTGTAAGAGGAGTCAGTTCCCTCAAGAACCATCTAACAGTCATGACTCACACAAGGGATAGTTAGACAAGAAGAACCAGGACTATCCATAGGAATAATAAAGGCTGTAAGAATTCAAAGAAAGTGAACTTTAGATGAGTCCTAGAGTGGAGTATCTGGGGAAAGCTTTGGAAAGGAATTGAGCCATGAGCAGGGAGCTTTCTAGACTGCCTAAATGATAAAAGGGCTTTGTGTACTGTATTGTGTGGGGTGGGGTGGTACGATCACTGCAGCTTTTACTGCAATCCTCACAGAGTCCTCATCTTCATTCACCGAGATAAGCAGTGTCATCAGGCAGAAGAGAATTTATTTCTTATACCTCTCTGGACCCCTCTGAATCCCAGTTTCCTCTAAACTAGTGGGTGACTTCTTAAGTATTTCTTTGCCAAGTCTCCATGGGACATGTATACTTACGGTAACTCTTTTGGAGGGCACTGCAAAATAAAGTATACAAAAACTTCACATAAATCTTCACCAAAAAAATACAGCAAAAACAGAGCTCTGGGGGGTGATGATCATTGGTGGTATCAGATTCTTTTCTCCTCCCCACTTCATGAATGGAATAAATTCAGAAGATTTAGTTGACCCTAGGAACCAACCAGTCTAAGTAGGGTGGGGAGCCACTTCAGGGCCTACAAAGTAGCAGCACTAGTCCTGAGTGAGGTGGTAGCTGAAAGAAGACTGTGACTAAGGTAAAGATACCTCCATGGGCCAGAAGCCCCAAGACCTGCATGGCCAAGATAAGGTCACCTCCTCAGGGCTAAAAGTATAAATTATAACTGTATTGGAGGAGGGGTCATTTTGATTTCAGTTACCCATATCCAGAGTCCAGGAAGGGAGGTAGATATAATTTAGCACTAGAGGCAGACCCTGCTTCAGGGAGCCCCCTACTTTAATAAAGAAGTTAGAAGGGAAATAATTATAAAGAGCTGATGGTCCAGGACCTTGGTGAGAGAGGATGTCAGGTGGGGTTGGCTAGGGTTATTCTGGGAAATAGCCTCCCTTTTTCCTAGAGTAGGAGGGTTTGAACCATTCTAGAACACAGGAAAGGCATATCTTGGAAATGCCCCCACCTCATTCCTGCCCCTACCTTTTCTCTTGTCCTGTGGTGGGAGGGTGAGAAACCTTCATGTATTCTGCAGAGAATAGCCAGGTAATCTGTAGTTCCATTAGCTTGGTTCTCTGGATATGGGGACAGAGTTTATGGAGGAGTGAATTGGCTTAGGAAATACTGCCCACACTTCTGGGTGCGCTTCCCACATCCCTAAGAACTGGTTGTATCTAGAGTGGACCAGAAGGGAGTGCATTCTGGTCAGGAACCAGAATGACAGGAAGCAGAAAGTACAGCCAACTCTCAACTATCTACAAATGGTAGGGAGCATGGCCCAGATAATCCAAAACAACAGATGATCTAGAAGTCCTTTATTTTTGGTTTTGAAATGCGTCACATAAGTTCTTTTTACAGCAGATTTTCCTTCCTACAAATTGTGTGGCTTATGTTATTAAAATAAGTTGACATTTCCCAAGCCCACAAATGGTGGTGAGAGCACCAAGTAGTTGACTTAGAAGTGCTCTGGGTGGGAGAAAATACTTTTTCTGATGAGTGGACACTGTGTATTAATGTGTGCACACACACAGGTACCTGCATGCAGACTACATGTGTGCACATGCGTGCACGCGCACACACACACACACACACACACACACACACACACACACACACACATACCGTATTGTGATTGTTTAGACACTTTGAGGTGGATTCATGCTTTGTGGACCCTGTCACAATGGTAAGATTCTCAGGCTTCGCGTTCCCCTGTCCCCTAATGCCATTACTTCTCCACCAGCAGCATCAGGGGTGTGGCTTTCATAAAAGCATCCATGAGAAGAACTGTCGTTTCCTGTGCTAATTCATCCAACTCTGACCAACATCTCCCTCATTTTCTGATGCAGACCTTGCAGCCTTCATCATCTCCCAGACATCCAATCCCTCTTGGCCTATGGGTTCAATGTGGGATTGGGGCACAGTCCTAAAGCTGCAGAGTTGTAAAAACATGTTAGTGGGATGACTGCATGGTCCAGGAGCACAGGAAAGGTCTAAATGGCAAGAGTGTACTCAACAGAGCCAGCTGTGGAATCTGTGACTCTTCTCTAGTCTCTGAGAAAATGCCTTGGCCTTCTGGGTTGATAAGAAAAAAAATTACAAATGTACATGAGATCATCAAGACCCACCAAAATGAAGGCAATAAATTCTTCCTCCATACCCAGGAATTGAGAGTCCAACATCAAGAACTTCCCAAAGATAGTATCCCCTAAAGTAAATATCCCACGTACCCCGTTTTCTTAAGCAGAAGAAACACAAATTTAAAAAGCATCTTATCAGTTCTATTTTCTTTATAGGCCAGCTATAAACCAACCCTCAACCTAGTTATAGCTTGTAGAAAAACTTGAACACCCTGAGCCCTAGGATTATTAGAAATGACTAGGTCAGCTGGATAGACGCCTAGGTTCAAAGTAGAATATACATCTTCCTGCTGCCTGTTCCTAGTTAAAAATGTGTGTGTGTGTGTGTGTGTGTGTGTGTGTGTGTGTGTGTGTGTGTGTGTGTGTCCCTTCTGAAGCATGGGCTGGAGGAGTTATGGGGAAGTGGCCATTTTCTATTTCACAATCAATGTAGTGATTGTGTGTTTACTAAGTGCAAGAGGTAACACTAATTGAAAATCACACAGGGCTGTTCCCTTTAGCAGGATAAATTTAGACAAATCCCTACTAGAAAGTGCTGAGGCACTGCTCTGCCAACCCCACTGGAAATCCTTGTGTGCTCTAAACCCAAAGTGGTTCCCCCCACCCCCACCCCTGTTTTTTTTCTCTTCTTCCTACAGGGATGGAGTGGAGGATGTTGACAGCCAGGGGGATGGGAGCAGCCAACCAGACACCATCTCCATTGCCTCTAGGACCTCTCAGAACACAGTGGACAGTGACAAGGTAGGACAGAATCCCAGTCTTCCTTCTCCCAATACTTCTTGTTGGCTTAACCACCCCTGGAGAGGTACCCCCAGAGGAATTTCTCCCACTATGGAGTCTAATTTTAGGGGCCAGTTGTCTCTTTGTGCCAGCCAAAAGGGGAAGAACAGAACTGTAGGAGACATGTCACAGCACTAAGATCTTGTCTGAGAGGGTGGAAGTCCAGGGTGGTTCAGTCCTACCTCTCAAGTTGGGACAGTTTAACAGATGTGGAAAGGATGGACACTGAGAGAATCTAGATTTCTTCTCTTTCTGAGATGCCCTAGGATACTTAGGCTGTACTGCCTTCTAGGAGGATGGACCTCTGGGAGGCTGAGGTTGGGATAGTTTCCTGAGACCTCAGTGGCTATGATCAGCTCAAATTTAAAATGACTTGAATGGGACTCATCTCAAAGTTAGAGTAAGACCAGTGGTTTGGGAAATGGCCACAGAAATGCTGCTTTTTAGAGGTAGGAGCCTCAAATCCAAAGGGACTCTAGTGTTAAATGATGCTTTCTTCTAGCCAGATTATTGGGGCTCAGTTCCTGAGGGACAAGAGGACCAGGAAGTGGTACATGAAGTAGTAGTCTTGTGAGAAAGCCTGGTCATTTGGCCTCTTACATCTTTTGCAAATAGCAAAAGTTAGGCACTCTAATGGGGAACAAAAGAAGAGAGACTATAGCCAAGACTCAGTATATACCCAAGCTAGGTGAGGAATGCAGCCATTGGAATTTGCAGCAGGGGAAGGAAATGTTCCCCATTTGAGATTACTCTCATTTTCTTACTCCAGGATCCAGCAAGTATGAGATGATCTTTTGCTGCATATAACTGATTTTATTAATGAAGTTATGCGTTTCTAAAGACCATTTGGTCCTAGTTTATCTAGACCTAGTATTTTGACCTGCTCCTTCAGCCTAAGGCAACAGGCAGTGTCATTGCTTCATTTTACTTTTCTAGGTTATTGGTATATTTTAAAAGATAATCTGCATTCATTAAGATTTTTCCTAAGTTTTTCTTACTAGGAGAAGAATGCCACTGAGACCTTAGGGTGGGGACTGTGTCTCAAACCTGCTAAAATTTTAGTGCTAAGTTAGCTAGTCATGCTTTAGACTAGTGTTCAAGGCCATTCAACAGTAATGCTATCTCACAACTGTCTTCAAGTTTTTAAGCCATTTTTGACTATCAGAGTGGATAGAAAAGTAGCTTCCTGCCACTTGCAAAAACATATAAAGAAAGGTATTTCTGTATTTTCCTGTCTCTTCTGATCTGTTATCTAGAAATATAACATAGAATACCCTATGAATAGAAGTGTTCTTCTTTAAATATTCAGTGGGTGGTAAGTCAAGTGCAGTGTTTCCCATGTTCAGACATAGACTATTAGTGTCATGATCCAGGGAATCCATCCCTTCTGGCTGCTAACCCATATTCCTCGCAGTCCTGACTTTGACACAGACCCCTGTGCTAGAGCTGTTTGTCTTAGGAAAACGTGGCTCTAGCTATTACTTGTCTTTCTGGCAAGGTACATGAGGCTAAGCAGAAAAACCTCTGGCAGCAGACATGTCATTATGAATGAGGGATCCTGGTACTTACACTTTATTCTACAAGTAAGGAAACTGAGGTCCAGAGCAAACAGACCAAGAAAATTCCATTAGATAGTGGAAAGGCAGGAGGGTATAGACCTCGGATCTCCTGATTCACTGTCACATATTCCCCCACTCTAAAAGTCAAAGCGTTGAGCACTCAACGCTAAGAGGGATTCAGCAAGTCAATCTTTTTGCATATTCCACAAAAGCGGCACCCACATATCCATGTAAAAGCACCCACCATGTGCCAAGCTCTGTGCTGAATACTGTAGAGAGATCTGGACTATTTGTTGAGTGTGAATTCCTATTTGTGTAACTTTCATTTTGTGTTTGTCTCTATAGTCAGTTCATTAAGCCCTAATGAGGGCAGGGGCTGTGTCTGTCTGTTTCACTCTGCACTCCTGACATACAACACATGTAGGTGCTCAGGAGATATTTGTGGAACGAGTGGAGGGCACATAGTGACCAGTCTCAGGGAACCCCAGGATTAAGAGGCAGCTAAAATCAGTGGTCTGAAAGCAGCCAGACATATAAACATTATGTTTTAAAATATGCTAAAGAACACTTAGACGTTTTCTTATCTCCAAGCACAAAGCTCTGTTAATCTGAAGAACCTGGCCTAATGGGAACATTAGCCCCAACTACCTTCTCCAGCCTTAGAAGATATGGCAAAAGGTTGAAAGATTCTATGTTCCATACACGAAGCCTGAAAAATTACTTAGACATAGTCACACTTTCAAAATAAAATTGAGAGAGGATCAGGCTTGACTATACATTGTAATTTAAATGTTCTTATTCTTCAAACACAGAACAGTGATAGCAAGGCAGCCATGTGTCCTTTGTGGCCTGCACTTTCCTCCATTAGTGAAAGCATTTGTTGGTACCTTTGAATTTGTAGATTTTTACCAATAGTGTCACATTTCCCTGTAACTATACTGGAAAGCCAGGAAATTTTGGTTTCCAAGTGGTCAGGCGAGCAGTCTCTTGAAAAAGAGAAAGATATCAACGTGGACTGATTCAGGTAAACTGACTCATTCCCCAGAAAAGCCAAAAAAGCAACTCTGGGGAGGGAAGTGGGTAGAGACATCTCGCAAAAAATCAGGGTTATCTAAGAGTGAATTTCTAGAAAAGTACCCCAGATTTCCTCTTATATCAGAGGAATAACACCAATAGTGTCCCTGTCTGGCTGGGTAGATGGGGAAAGTGTAACCATTAAAGGTCCATTCCTGTGTGATGTATGCTGTGGTATGATGGAAGGAATTGGACACATCTGGGTTCAAATCCTAGCTCTGATACTCTGTGTCACATTGCATCAGCTACTGCACCTTAGTTTGCCTGCCTGTAAAACAAAGATAATAATACCTAACTCACTGAGTCACTGGGAAGATTAAATGAAATATATTGACTTGGTAACTGTTAGACATTCAGTAGAAATTAATTCCTACCCTCTCTAGAGGGGAATCAAAGGTTGAGATACTCTGAATAAAAATGCACAATTATTCAGCAGACTGTGAGGATCTTTACAAATTCCTGAGTTTAGTTCTGCCCTCTGGCTTCATTGTTATTAACTACTTGCCAGAAAGTTCTTCTGTGTATTAGACCTAAAGTGGTATAGCTTCAATTCACCTGTCTATAAACAAAACAACTTTACTTCCCACCTGTTAGCCCTTAGAATCTTAGGCTTAGATATTTTGTTGTTAGCATTGGCTTGTGGGTTATTTTATTAGTTAATGAGTTAATGATCTATTATAAGAGATACTAATTTTAATGCTTAAATTGTACTACATTTGGCCAGTGGCAGCCCTTAAGTCTTTAGGTATTTGAAGATGTTTGTCATGTATTTTCTCCTAATCATCTCTGTTTAGGTTAGAAGTCCTCAGTTTCTCAAGCTGTTGCTTATACTAATATATTTTCAGATGCTCCCACATCCTGGTACCAACTCTGGATTTACTCCAGTGTGTAATTTCTATATAAAATGGGGCTTCTAGAATGGTACATAATACTGTGTCCGAACTAATGTGAGTACAGCTCCCTGTTCTAGGGCTGCCATGTGCAACAGCCCCCCTGGGATGGCATACCATGTTTAGAATGTGTGTCTAGTGTTGACTCGTTAAATCTCCATGCCCTTTTTCATAGACTGCCCTTATTTGGGCAGGCGATTTAGTAACCTGAATGGAGGACTACTTTATATCTATTAGATTTTTTTTTTCTTATTTAACTCCATCTCAGTGTCTAGCATGTACTGAATATAAATTATCTTGTTCAGTATTTGAGTTATATCTCCCAGCATTATTGGATAAATAGATTTTCTGTGAATTCATTCAAGTTCTTGCTAAAAAGACAAGACTGAGGAGAAAACTAATGCCCAAACCCCCTCCTCATTTCTTGCCCTGGGTTCGGCACTTGGAAACCTCCTTGTCTGAATCTTCATTAACAGCTTCACGGAAGGAAAATCAATGGAACTGAACTGTTATCTATAGCAGAGGAGCTGAACTGTTATCTTATGCTATAAATCTTCCCTTGATGAGAAAACAGTCTAATATCCTTAATTCTGCACTGATCATTCTGCACCCAAACTAATATGGGTGCTTCAGTAAATGGCATTAATAGCTTTTTCAGGGTTGCTTTTGTTCAATCTTCAAGTCAGTCTGTACTATTAGATTCTACCTTACACCTGTCTAATGCAAAAATGTCATCTCCCTGAAGTCAACCTGGTGTGCTTACTTTGTTTCATAGCGATCTGAGCCCTTTCCTATTCTGACCAGGAATCAGTTCATGGTACTTCGAACAAGACATTCCACTGTAAGTAGTCTTTTACCTATATGTGGGGCTTTTACCTATACCTAAATGGTGGGGCTTTGCAACCACACTTCAAAGAAATCCAGAATTAGGGAATTCTAGCCAAGCAAGGCTGAGTAATGAGATAGCAACAAAGTATCTTGTTGCTTAACATGACAGATATCTGCTGAGTAATTTCCAGTTAATGGTACAAAAGCAGCTGTCTGCACCATAATGGTCCCGGTGCATATATTTACCATTAGGCGAGGCATGCTGGAAATATTCAATACATGCTTATTGAATTGAACATTAAAAATCCACCCTAGTAGGGATAGTCCTCATCCAAAAAACCACTACAAATTTCTAGACATGTCCGGGTTAACTGAAGACAGGGAAATTGAGATGAAATGGAGTTGCAGGTGCTCTTCTCCAGAAAAAAAAAAATTGTGAGGGAGGGAACACTGTTGGAAGATCCCATAGCTGATGTGTGATTTGAAGAGAAGCCTCAGTAACAAGCTATTGTGATCCGATACAATGTGAACTGATGATGGGGATATGCTAAAGATCAGGCAAATGCCTAGAGAAACCTAGAGGTTTCAGGATCTGACTCAATAGTTTTTAAACTCTGAATTGTCAAATCAGTGTAGTGGGTCATGACCAAGATTTTGTTTCACTGATTGGGAAGGAGGGCTTGGGACAGAGGTGGTAAGGGCTCAGCTAAGGAGATAATCAAAGGATTCCTGCAGTGTCACTGCTGCTTTGATAATGGGCCGTAACATGATGCCAATAGCAAGGCTCCCTGGCTGCAGGAGCCTCTGGGAACAGACCTGGTTCATCAGAATCTGAGAGGCCCAGCACCTGCACACTGGGAACCCATAGCAGGCTGCTCGGTGCAAGGGTGGTAGTCAGAGAGAGGACCCAGTCTCTGTGTTGGTGCATTGGTGAGGGCCTAGCCCCTGCGTTGGCATCTTCCCACCCTCTTCAGTCACACATTCAGTAGAGGTTCATTCCCACCCTGCTTAATCCCACTCCATCCTGCTTACTCTGCAGCAGGTACTTCTCATCATGCTGGGAGTAGAGCAGCAAATGAGAAGAGTCCCTGCCATCATTAAGCCTACATTCCGGTAGGTAGGAAAGGTAGACAACCAGAAAAAAAGGATGGCATTTCTAGTCTTCTGTTAATAGCTTCAGAAATTTAAAAAAGAAAAAAGTCTCCTTGGTTTTTCTTCTAAGAAAAGGGCAATTCTGCACCTGAAGGGACTTGAATTAGATGTAAAAAATTATTTTTCCTGTAAGGATTAGTGACTTGGAGGACAGATGACTGAGGGGAAAATGGAATCTGTTTACTTAAATGGATTCATAAACAGAAGGAAAAATAAAACAGCTCCAGAGAATAGGGATGGAGTTAGTGCTACTCAAAGGAGAGCATCCTAGGTTTAATTCCCTGGAAGCTTTCTTTGACTGAAGTTCCCGGGCATGTGATCCATCGAGGTGTGCTCTTAAGGAGGAAAAGAGGGGAGGGAAGCAGAGTCCAGTAGGGAAGGAGTGAAGGCTGATCCCTCCCAGAGCTCTGGAGCAGGAGTTGCATGCATCTGCCCTGCCTTGAGTCAAAGATGCCACCTTTTGTGTCTGTTGTGAGCTGTGAGCACCCCACAGGCCCAAGTATTGGGGTGTGGGAGCACCGTCAAGATAGGGGTCTGGGTGGGCTGCCAAAAGTGTCTACTGCACAGAGGAAGTGTGTAGAGGAAAGGGAATAGGTTTTGAGATCAGATACGGACTTAGTCCCTGACTAGATACTAGCTGTATCATCTGAGTGGCCATTTGATAACTTTGTGCATCCGTCTCCTCATCTGTACAATGAAAACAGTGTTCTACTTCTGCGATTTTGAAGGATTAGCTGAGATCCTGTTGAAAGAGTGTCTGGAACACAGGAGACCTGTGGTAGGTCACTGTCCGAGTAACCGAAGGACACTCCTGTGCAAGAAAATAAGCAGCAACACATTCTCTGGAGTTTTAAGGGGCCGCAGACCACTGATTTTTGCCACTGAAGAGAAAAGCAAACATCTTGAGCTATGGAGATTTGGCAGTGTCAGAGCTGATTAAAAATCCTATCAGTTCACGCTGGATAATGTTTTTCACCTGAAAATTTCTTAAAAACCATTGAGATAGTCCACCCAAGATTGCATCTCCAACGTGTCTTTGTGACCGTATGTTAGGTTTAGCTATGGTCCCTGGACAGTTGCACCACTCAGTGAAGATCCAGCCCATTAAATGCACTATCTTAAAGGCAGGAAAAATGTGGTTGGTCTCTAGAAAAAGCCCTCAGCACTTCTATTACTCTGCCCTTGGTCTCGGTGGGGCTTGATGGAGAGCCCCGTTATTGATGGGGAGTTCTTGATAGGAAGAGATTATGCTGCTTCCCATTTAGTAACAAAAACTGAAAATTAAGAACTATTTTCTAACCCTTAAATAAATACCTGAAAAGAGTATATAATTGTACTTCCTGTTATCAGGGCTTGGAGTGAATATATCTGAAATTTAAACTTGAACTTTATAAACTACATAATCTTGAGTCTCAGTCACACCTCCACGCCTGACATAGTACATAGAGTTAGAATTACTGTATAAACCCTAGATAGAAGCATTCTGATTTTTCTCAAGGATTTTTGATGGTCACTCCAAAGTAGGAAAAATGCCACCTCCACTTTAAAATTTTAAACCCAAATTGTTAAAAAAATTTTTTTAGCTTTTTTAATAATTCAAGTCCAATGCTAGGTTTGAAAATAACTTTTTTTCATAGTACATTTCCTTTGTTACTTTCATCTGTGGTGGGCAGGTGGCTGGAGGAGAAGGAGGTAGCCACAGAAGGGAACAAAAAGTGGAGGATCCCATGGTCCTCGGGGTGCCTGGAGCACCCTCTCTCTGGCTCTGTCACCTCCCAGAAGCACAACTTCATCCTCTCTTCAGTGACATTCGACCCAGAATCAATGTGCTGACTTTTCAGAACAAATTGATAAAGTCTGAGGAATTGAAGTCACAGGTTTTCCTCTAAGTGAAAAGTTCTTCAAATAAATGATTGGCTCCTAGTGGTTATGTGCCATCAAAGGGTGTGAAATATACTTTGCTGAGAAATACAACCTAGGTTCACAGGGCAAAATATTTTATATCACCATTACTTTACTTAATATTTTGATTTATATTCCATGACTCAAAAACCTCCCTCCAGAAACCCATCATTAAAATTATCAATCTTCTGAAAAAGCAAATAAGTTTCATAAAATACAGCAGCCAATGAGTAGCCGGCAGAACTGTAAACACAGGCAGATTTCAGGGAACCTTGGAAGTGCTCCTGTGATGCTCAGAGTACTTGGACCTGCACAGAATTTCTTGTTTCAAATTTGTACAAGTATTTGCTACCAAAATAGGGAAACTAGAGATTAGACCTATGATGACTGCTGCAAGGATGGGCAGAGACCAGATTTGATTCAGTGTGAGTTTGGAATTCGGAATCTTAGGGAAGAAAGGAACCTTAGAAGTCACCTAGTACTCTTCCTTTGTCCTGTTTAAAAGGAATAAAATAACTTGCTCTGAGTCACAAAGCCACTTAATGGCAGACCTAAGACTCAAGCCCCTCAGTCTCCTGCCTGTTAAGTTAGATTAAAAACAGTATTTTTGTAGCTACCCTGATGGTTCAGCTTGTTGAGCCTTGCAGCAGAAAGCGAACACTATTGTTACCACCTCTGTATCTGTCCCTGCACACTCCCAGCTCCCCACCATGCCTCAGCAAATCCGAAGCAACTCAAAGGAAATGACAAAGCTGTTCTACAGTCCAGTTCAGGGTCTCCAAGACTGGCATGCAGCAAGTATTAATGCCTATCACAGACTCCTCAATGCCAAGTACTTGTAACTCACACTGTGGCCTTGATGGGGGTGTGATTCTGCCCCTGATAGAGTCTTCCAGTCTTTCAAGCAGATTCCCTTTGGGCTTTAAGAGCTTGGCAGTGAGCTCTGGGATATGGCAAGGTTGATCCCTGTTCAGAGCTGCCAGAGAGGAGTGAGTTTCCAGAACCAATTCAGCCCTGCCACAGACCAGATCAAATCGAAATTCTATTTTATTGTTAAAATTTTGGTGGACAGAGAAAGCACGCACCAGGATGTTAAAGTGGATTAGCTGGAGAAAGTCCAAGGCAAACAAGACCCAAGTGAGTATGCCTGCAGCCTGACATGTCCTGCTGGGGCGAAGAGGGAGGGAGGGAAGGAGAGAGCAAGGCTTGGGGATTGCAGGTAGAGAAGGGGCAGCTTTCGAGGCAAGTATTTTAGTGAAGTATTCTGTACAGACCTTTTAGCATTTTACTTATTCTTTTTTACCTTCTGTATCAGTTAAAGAGAAAATGTCATTTTCATGCAGAAGAAAATAACTGTAGCTACCTTGCCAAAGCTAATAATGGTAGAGGGAATAGGTGGTAGAAAATACTGTCCTTCAAAGGCTGAGTTTTAGCCGGGCACAGTGACTCATGCCTATAATCCCAGCACTTTGGGAAGCCAAGGTGAGCAGATCACTTGAGCTCAGGAGTTTGAGACCAACCTGTAGTCCCAGCTACTTGGGAGGCTGAGCTGGAAGGATCATCTCAGCCCAGGCGGTCAAGGCTGCAGTGAGCCATGATCGTGCCACTGCACTCCAACCAGGGCAACACAATGAGAACCCCCCCAACTCAAAAAAAAAAAAAAGGAAAAGAAAGCTGAGTTTGGATGACTAGAAGTGATATTAGGAGTACAATAGCTGGAGGTACACTCTTTTAATGGGTAACTATTTTCGGAACTTCAAGCAGAAATTTTACAAGACAGGAATGTCTGGAGCCAAAGCAGAATAGAGTAGATGGGACAGGCCGGAGGTGGATTTGAAGTAGTAACTCTGCTCTAGAGCTCCCTTTACCTATATGTGCTTGCTCCAGTGTCAAACATGACAAATGTTACCTATGGCCATAATATAGGAGTCTTAGTAGAAGTTTGTTAGTCAGACAAGTGGGTAAATGTTACCCTTTTTGCACGAACTTGAGCTTAGATTGAAAATCATTGCTTAAGTTTCACCTACCTGGCAGTTGTGTGTCACTTCTTCACTTTTGCTGATGACTGCCAACCTGTCTGCCATGACTAATGTGGTAGGTGGATGATGGGGGTGGATGGATTTAAGGGAGCATGGCACTGGAGTAAGGCGAGGTCATCCCTATTGCTAGAAAGCTGGCTTTGTCAAGAGAAACTAATGTGAGCATTCTTCATGGTGACCTCCTGCAAGGGGCAGCAGTGACGGTATAACATTGGCTCAGGGCTTCTTCTAGGAGCAGTCAATGGCAGATGCCTGCAGTGGGAAGCAGCCTGCCTCTGCCTTGAGAGCTCTTAAAAACTGCTAGAAGAAGATGCAGAGCTGCCTAGATCAGACCCATGACAGGTGTCCACTCCTGTTTTAAACCAGGCTCTTGCCCCACTCCTTTTTTTAATTGTAATGATGTATTTAATTCAATAATCCAAATAGTATTATTTTAATATATGATCAATATCTAATTGCTATTGAACCATATATATACTTATACTAAATCTCACTCTGTAGTTATGTTTTCAGCACATCTCGGTACAGACCCAGTCATATTCCAGGTACCCAGCAGTTCCTCCTGGCCAGTGGCTGCCACATCAAAGTGCAGCTCTGAGGGCTCTGACTCCCCTGCCCTCAGGGATGTGAAGGGCTTGAACCAACTCTTTGTCAAAGGTAGGGGAACGTCCTCTCCCTACCAACAGCTCTCTGCAGGCCCAGGGGTGGGAGAGAGAGTGCTTGAAGAAGAGCAGACTTGTTCCACTTCTCATCAGTTTTTTCGCTCTTTGCCCCCAATTTCCATACTGATATGACCCTGGTTGTGTTGAGCCTATTATTTTTTTTTTTTTGTATTGGACTGACAGTTCATTTTCAGTCTCTCCCATTTTTAGGGGCCTAAAGTTGATTCTTACAAGTTCAGAATGTTCCGGTACTGTCTTCTTTTTTTTTTTTTTTTAAGGTTCTAAATTATTCTGTTTGAAATGGTGTATAATAGAGTGATGTACACATGAACTAGACTGTTAGGAGTGGGGCTCCTCCATCTGCATGGCCCCTGCCAATGCTGCCACGGGAGGCCTTGTGAATGCTCCTGGGTATGTTGCTGTCTGCCCTGTGTCAACTGCAAGGGCTTATATGCCTCTTGGGACTATATGATGTAGGGGGAACAAAACGAGCTCTGTCTCTTACTATATCTGTATCTTGTCTCCTGCCAGCTAGCATCCTTTTAGATATAAGAATGGAGTTTTGAAAGTTTCACTGACTGTTTGCTGTGGCTCATTACACATGAAAAACAGTTGACTTAGTGAGCAATGGAGGGTATCAGAAATCCATTCTCTTTTCTTTTCCTTAGGATTTTGGTGCATGTTATCTTTTTATCTCATGTTTAAACTCATCAACCATTTAGTGAACTCTTACTATACATGGAGGACATGGCAGTGAACAAAACAGACAAAGCACCTTGGTTTCATGTTTAGACCTTTGTCTTCTGTGCTGATGTTAGCCTAAATGTGCTTAGTTTTGAAACATTTGGGAGAGAGTGGGTATAGTTTGTTAAAGTGAGGTACTTCAAGTACTGAAACCTGAACTTTGTAATGCAGAGTTTAACTCATTACACCTCTCCACTCCACTTCATCCCAGCACCCCTAAAAGAAATCACTGTTTGTATGCCTCTTTCCACACAAGGTCTCAAAGGGGGAAACTTTATTGCATGTATGAAAACATTCTTTTAAAATCCCAAGGGGGAAAGAGTTTTAGGATGTGTTTGCTGACATTTATATTTAAGACAATACTGCTAACAGGGGAACATGAAGTCCAAACCACTGAATTTGTTATATTGCTTAGAGGGCAAGCTACTAGGAACTACTGCTAACACATGACCAAGCAGAAAAATCTGTTAACAGAAAAGAATGACATTAATTAGAGGCAGAATATAAAATTATTTTAAATATTGGTACATTGAATTCATTCTTTTATTCAACAAAAATTCATTGAGTGTCTACTGATGACCAGATACCATGGAAATTCGAAATATGTAAAAATAACCTCTGTCCTGACTTACAGTCTTCTGAGTTCACACTCCAAATGATTAGAATATGTGATAGTATGTGATGTTACTTATGTTACATGTACTTATGAGATGAGACAGTTGTATTTAGCACTTCCTTTAAGACATTTGCTGAGCTAGGCATCAGAGAAGTTACAAAGCTGAATGTGTCAGATAAGATACCACCCAATGTGCAACATTTTATACCAGAAGGATATTTACTTTGAAAGACAAATTAGCCTGGGAACCAGCAACCTTGAAGTTCATCTTCTTGTCTATTTTTCCTTCTTTTTATCAATCTTGGCCCCAAAATAATTATTCTAATCATGAACAATATATAAAGAGAAGCACCACTGATACACCTGCATTTTTTTAAAGTATTTTGTTTTGATATAGAATTAGACTTTTTTAAAAAATGAGCTGTTAATTCTGTGCATGGTAACTATTCAGAATTTCCCTTAGAATTGTTACTAAAACCTTTGTATACGTGCTCGTGTTCATCTAATTAAACCTGTTTTCCTTAAACATATACACTCTATATATATTTTTTTTGAAAGCAGGATTTATTGAGAGGACAGAAAAGCTCCCACAGTGGGAGGGGACCCCAGCAGGTTGCCCTCAATATTTTTAAATGAACTTTTAAAACAATAATAAACACACATTACAAAGGGCATTTTTTAAAATATAAAAACGTACACATATTTATTCTTTTTAAAAAATTATTAAACAAATAAATACTGTTTTACACTTTTTCCATGGAACAAATCTGGGTAATCATTTCATAGCAAGATATAGAGTTGCTTCATCCTTTTTGATGGCTATGTGGTCCACTACTTATAGTACCATAAATTATTTAACTCATCCTATTGATGAGTATAACCATCTATTGGTGGGTATATAGAATATTTCCAATCTTTTGGCATTCCTGACAAGGCTGTTATTACTAACCTGGTGCTCACAGAGTTTCTAACACTTGTGAGCATGTTAACGGGTTACAAGATAAAAGGAATATGAATTTTAATTTCTATAGATGTGTCAAATTACTCTCAATAGATATTATTCCAATCTATACTCCACTCCAGCTGTGCATGTGAGTACAATTTCCTCCACAGACTTGCAATCTAATTTATCATCAGTATTTTTTTATCTTTCCAATATGATATCAAATACTTTAAAAATAATCTTTGTTCATTATTGCTCTTGTAAGTTTTATTTAACTGCCAATATTGCAACTATATTATTTTCTCTTATTTCAATTGAAATGTATAATATTTATACTATTACCTAAATGAAAGTTATGGACTGGTAAGATTGACAGCTATTTATAATCTTATTTATAAGCTATTTATAATCTGGATAAAATGTTTTCCTAATTATAAATATCTGATTTATATCAAACTTTTAAATTTTTCAAAATCTAAAATATATATATGCTAAAATGCACAAACAGAACTGAACAATTAAATGGATAATTATAAGGTAAATATGTATGTAACCACCATGCAGGTAATGGAATAGAACATGGCCAACTCTCCAGAATTCCCCTTGATGCCATCCCTGTCCATGACCCTGTGCTTCTCCCCTAGAGATAACATACTCCTGACATTAATAATAACAGAGTCCTTACTTTTATTTATAATTTCACCTCCTATATAGGTGTCTCTCAACAACACAGTTTCAATGTGACTGTTTTTCTATTACTAGAACCATCATCCTGTATATATATATATATATATATGTTTTTGTACGTGTCTTTCTTCTATTGCTCAACTCTTATTTTTGTGAGATTTGTCCATGCTGATGTGTGTAGTTGTTCTTTCATTTTCGCTGTTGTATAGTATCCCATTGTATGAATATACTACAATTTATTTATCCATTCTGTACCTGGAGTGCTTAAGGCTATTGTAAACAATGCTGGTATGAATATTCTTGTATATACATCCCTCTGCATATGTACTTGAGT
This sequence comes from Cephalopachus bancanus, assembly GCA_027257055.1. NCBI lineage: Eukaryota > Metazoa > Chordata > Mammalia > Primates > Tarsiidae > Cephalopachus > Cephalopachus bancanus. Next base: position 593,587 of record JAPVLO010000022.1, on the reverse strand, counting down.
TTCTCTAGGGTGTAAAACTAGGAGTAAAATTGCTAGGTGATAGTATGTGTATGTATATCTTCAACCTTACTAGATGTGTCAGCTATTTTTCCAAGTGTTGGTACCAAATTACACTCCTACCAGTATATATAAAATTTTTCACTGTTCTATATTGTCACCAATACTTCATATTGTTAGACTTCAAAATTCTTTTAGATCTGTTGGGTAGATGGTGATATCTGCTTGTGGTTTTCATTTGTGTTTCCCTGATTATTAATGAGATCAAACATCTTTTCATATTTGTATTGGGTCTTTAGATTTTCTTATTTATAATTTTCCTGGTTTAAGTCTTTTGCCTATGTATCTCATGAGTTGTTTGTTGTTCTTACTTGTTTTTAGAAGCTCATGTATTCTGGATATTGGTACTTTGTTGGTTATACATGTAAATATCTGTGGCTAGTCTTATCGTTCTCTTTATTGTGTCTTGATAAACATATAACATGACATGTTGAAGGCAGTACATTGGTAAGTTAGGGACTCGTGTGACGTACATATGAAGTATTTCTTGCATTAGTATTTTAAGATCTCAATATTTATTTCTCCACAGAATAGTATACCAATATGGAAACTTAATATACAATGTAAGTTTCTGTCAATCCCCAAGCCTCTCTTTTAATGAAATAATAATTAGTTGGCTTTTTAAAAATATATCTGTCTATTATATTTTACTCTGTATATTATATGACAGATAATGGAGGTAAAGCAATGAAATATGTTATAAAAAAATAATAAATATATTGGGTTTGGAACTCAGCTGTCTGACATACAACCAGCTTGAGGAAAGAATTCTTTACATAGTAAAACTAAACATCTATTCTAATAAGAAAGGCTTGCAAATCTTTATTTGATATGAATTCTTATAATCTTAGCCATGTAGGTACTCAGCCCACAAGAGAATTAAAAGAGGAAAACGTCACTTCTGTAAAGACACACTTACAAAACTAAGCTATTGACAGCCAGGAAAGAACAGCTTTTCAGAAAAGCTATGAAAGCAAGCGCTGACAGAGGAACTAAACTCCAACAGTTTCATTCTATTTAGCAAAGCTACCAAGAGTACTAAATGACTGGGCATGTTCTGAGGACATTTATTATCTTTTGCAATACTTCATAACTGCTATTCATGGTGACAGTTGCCATAGTCAACAGGAAGGGAAATTATGTTCAGTATAGTCTGCTTAAGAAGTCAGGGATGTGAAGATATTCATAAAAATGGGTGAAACCAGAAGATAAATTGTCAGTGTTTACCATTGGTTATCTAGGAAACTTGATTATCCAGACACATTGGCCGAGGGTTCTGGAGAGCTGAGGCTGTTTTGTCTGTGGCTTACCTGAATTGAGTGGTTTGTAAAGGTGGAACTCAGCTTGCCTCAGTCCTGGTTATTGACTCCAGAAGACTGATATTGCACTCCTTTGGCCTTTATTAAGTATCTGTATAATTTACCCTAGTCTGACTATTGTCCTATTACACGTGGCCTGTGAAAGAAGCCTCCTAGTTGGTCTTTAGGCATTCACTCTTACTTCTCTCCAATCTCTTCTCCACTCTGCAGCCAATGGGATCCTAAAATGCAATTTCTCCTTATCACTCTATGGCTTCAAGCCCTTCTATAGTGACCCTTTGCTCTTAGAATAAATATCAAAGTCCTCAACATGACTCTGAGGGCTGGATGACCTGGATCTTACTCTCTTCTGTGGCCTCCCTGGAGCCACTCTTCCTCTTCTTTCCTGCCTTGCAACTTCCCTGGCCTTCCTTGGCATGTGTCAGACTTCTTCCCATCCCAGGGCCTTTGCACATGCTATTGGTTCTGCTGCCTAGAAAATTCTTTCCTCAATGCCACAGTTCGCCCCTTTGCCCTCCCTTCTCTCAGCTCTCAGCCTATCTCAACCTTCTGACTACATCTTCTCCCCAAATCATACCTCTCACAGCATACTGTGATAGGTACTATTTCTTAGTGCCTATCACCATTAGTAATTATGTAAGTATCTGTGTGGTTGTGGGATTGCCTTCTTCACCAGACTCTAAGTCCACGAGGGCAGAGGCATGTTTGCTTTCTACCCCTGCTGCATCACCAAATCTAACAAAATCCTGATTTGTAGAAGGTATTGTGTTTGTCAAATGAATCAATGAAGAATGAATAAAGTGACAAGGTGATGTGTTGGCACTGTGGGCAAGAGAGCGATCTAGAAATTGGGACCAAATATAATTAATAAAACTAAAGCTTCTAGTTCGGGAAGATCAGAGAAGCTTCCACATTAGATTTTTACTTAAATGAGTAGAATTTATCCAGGCAGGATTCGAGTTGGGAGTGGGGAGAAAGGACACTCCAAATGGATCAAACAGCAAGAGTGAGGTTAGGGTAAAGGGAAAATATAGAGTAAGTTTAGGGCATGGAGAGTCAGTATGCCTTGTTGAAGTCCAGGGCTTGTAAGTTAAATTGTGGGAAATAATTCTGGAATGATTGGCTGGGTCATATCACAGCAGATGCTAAACACCACTCAAAGGAATTTAGACTTTATTGAGTAGCACCCAAGAAACACCAAAGGTGTTTTAGCATGATGGTTACAGAATTACTTTTACCTTCATCTTGATGCATCATTGTCTTTTTATTTTCTCATTGTTTCGCTAGACTCAGTAACAGTGTATTGTTAGCCCATCTGCAATACTCAGGATCTCATCCTTTGTACCCACCTCAGCATACCAACTCTTCTCTTTCTCATATTGTCAAACATCTGCTTTTCCCCTGCCATCTAATTTGTTACCTCATGTTCCAAATGAGACCTACACTTGAACTTCTACTCCTGCGTCTTCTTTCTTTAGATCTCCTCCTACCTTTAAGAGTGGTTTTTGTTGCTTTGATTATGATGTCCATGACCAAAATTCCAAGAATATATCTCTGAAATGACTTTTCTCCTCATGGCAGTTTCATAGTCACTTATTCACTCATGTACCATGTTTTTTCTGAGTACCTTCTAGGTGCCAGACACTATTCCAGGATGGAGACACAGCAGGGAAACAAAACAGACCAATCTTCATCTATACAGACGCCTGTTCTTCTGAAGAACCAGAAGGCTAGTAGGCAAACATAAGGCCAAATGGTGATGAAATGAGCATTACCACTGCTAGATTTTCCCAATGGGATGCCCTGCTTTTCTTCAATCTCAGCATAAGAAAATTATTTCCTTTGCTCTCAAACCAGTAACCTGATTTTACTTTCCTATTGGGTCAAAAGCAACATTATTTTCCCAGGTATCCAGGTTTTTATCTGTGGATTCATTTTTGTCACATTCCCTGACAACCAGTCTGTTACCATGTTCTGTGCATGAGTCCCTCAAAGTTTCTGCACACCACCCTGGGCAAGCCTTGGCAACTCTTGGCTTAAACTCTTTCAGTAGCCTTTTAGGTGTCCTCCCCACTCTCTTGGATCTTGCCCCTGCATTTATCATTTCTTCTGACATCAGACTCTCCTCTCAAACTTTTTTTTAGCATCTCACTTATCTGTTAAAACCTTCGGTAGCACATTTACTTACGATAAAGTATAAGGCCTTCTCCAAAGACAGTTAGTTTTCTCTCCAACAGATAATTCTTTAGGGATCCTTATATGTTATACACACTTTACTGCACCTACATTAGACTGAATCATATGAAACTGCCACTTTTGTGGATCCAAAATGGTTGAATATTGATAATTCATATATTTCAATCTAACTACTCTTATCAATCAGTTGGTTGCCCGTAAGCCACTCTCCCATGTTGCATTGTGAGTTCCTTGATAATCATGTCTCATTCTTCATGATGCCTGTCTTTACTGTCTACTACAGCACCTGGAACACAGTAAATAATGGTCATTGAATGCCCCATCCATGTCATGCTTTGCTTTGCTGCATCTGTCTCCTATAAGATCTGCTGACTTTGCTTTATCACATCTAGCCCACCTTCACTGCCAGCCTGACTCACACCTCCTTCATTTCTAGAAATTTTTATTTCTGGAAACTGCTTCTCCACATTAATTCATGCCCTGTCCCCTACCCCTACTGAACTACCTGCATCAATATTACCCCTCTCCTCCCCCCTCCCCAGAATCAAACATGATTCTTTAGCATTCAGGGTGTACATTTCTCTGGATTACTTTGTATTTGCCACATTGCTTAGCATAAAGCTGCTCTCTTAACAATGAGTTGAGCACTCTGGTCTTAGCCTTGTCTTTCACACTGGGGTCCAGTGCTATACTTCCAACTGTATGTGGTATAATTGCGCTTGGATGACTCACTGCACTCCACTCCACAGAACTCAAACTGGACTCAACATGCACCGTATTCCTGATCTGTTCCTTCCTAAGACCCTATCCTCAGCTTTGCCTTTAGACGTCATGACTCTCCTTCATTGTCCATTCTCTTCCTCAGATTATTTTCCACTGGAGCTCTACGGTGGTTGCACATTCCTCTGCCTGGCTTTGTATTCTATGTAATATATAAAATCGGCTTCTGGGTGCTTCAAGTGGAGAAGCATGTCTCCCAAATCACAGTAGCATTTTCTAGTACCCAGAATCTCCTGGTGAGCAGGCCCTTTCCCTCTGGTCTTGCCCTTCCCTTGGGTCCCATGCTGTCTGCAAGCCTCTCCTGTAACAGGTGTTTTCTATTACATGTGTGGCTATCTTCAGAAACAGATAATGATCTTTCAACTCATAATCTCATTTATCAACTTATACTTTATCACTGTCTCCAAAATTATTTATTTTTCCTAATAGATAAGTTTCTGACCTCAGGAAAGTGTTGTTGGGATCCATCTTCTTCCTTATGAGAAGATTACTGGAATCCCATCCTTCAACACTCTGTGAGACAGTATCTCCTTCTGGTTTGGTTTTGTTTGCCTTGGGTTAGTTTTTGTCTCAGTGACTGTATCCCGAGATCCATGAAGACGAGGCTCATGTTTGATCCCTTGTGTTATCAGCACACTGAGGTAGAGGTAGGCTTTCATAGAAAGTAATCAAAACATAATTGAGCGCTGTGTTTTATGTATATATCTTCTGTTTGTGTATTTTATGAATTTGTTTGTGTGTCTGAATGTTTCCCATATACTCTCTAAGAAGTATTCATGTATGTGGTTTTGGGGGCATGGCTATGTTGGGCAATTTCCCTGGCCACCAGGCCAGTGATGTAAACAAATCAGTCATGTGCTCCAAAAGCTGGTGACTGTGGCTGGCACAGGTGAAGGGCTTCCCTGAGCTGTCTCCTGGAGTTACTTTGTTCCCTACTTCCTTTTCTCTCTCAACATGAGCAGCTAATTTTGCTGTTAAATTAAAAGGAGAATATATATGTGCACATATGTGTTTGTATTTGTGCTTATGTATACATATATACATACATATGTATGTGTGCATATATGTACTCATGTATGTATATATGAAGGAAATACACCCACAAGTAAATAGCAGTTATTTCTGGATGATGGCTGTTTTCTCTACATCATATTACTTTTATTAATAAAAATTCTAATATGTTTTATATTTTTATAAGGATAGGAGGGAACAAGATTATTAGAGGGTTGCTGAGGTCTACCTTGTGCATGAACCTAGTACAGGGTGATCTGCTTCTCAGTATCTCAGGATTCGAAAAAGTGACCAGAGAGTGACTTTGGGCTGACTTGCAGGATAGGCCCAGGTTGTGAGCTGAGGAACTGGCAACTTTGTTGGGTTGTGAAGGTCAGGAGCCTTGGGCTGTGGAAGGAAAGAGAAGGAAAATCAAAGGGTGGAGCTAGAGAATAGGAAGGGATGGCAAGTTCTTCAGGGTTTTCCCCCAAAACTCAGCTGTTTAGAATCATACAGAAAAGGTGAGGAAAAGCTTGAAATTAACCTACTTTCAAGTTCATGAAGGAATTTTATGAAGAGAGATTCAGTGGGAGGGAGAAAGAAAGCAGATGAATTTCCAGTTTGTTTTTACCTCTTGTGAGTCCAAAGGGAGGGGTTCCAGAGTGACTGAGCTTGGGGACACTTTAACCCAGGTCCGGAGGGCACAGAGAGCACATTAAGGAAATCAGTTGCCACTGCCTGAGCAATGAGCCTGTTCATTGTTAGATCAAGGCAGCTTCCCCCACCCGGTTACTCTCTCTTCCCTCCTCTCCCACAATCTAAAGACACAGGGAAAATGTTCTGATAAAGAGGCTGTTTTAACCTGAAACAGCAACAGCAAAAAATAAATTACATGAAACGAATATTTGCAAGGATGTCTCTCTCACACTAGCTCAGTTCACCGTTCTCTCAGAGGGTTCCCTGAGCAGAGGGAGAAAAGGAAACAGGAAAAGCAGAGAGACTGAATATTGCTGGCAGGGGTTGATTTCTTTGTCCTGGGCTGGTGTTCTGGAGGGGGAGTGCCTGCCTGTCGCTTGGGAGGCAGCATAGCAGATAGAGAACCTCTGCACCACCTCTGAGGCCTTCCTGCCCTTCACTGTGCTGCTTGGCTAGCCCATCCTTATCAGTAACCTCCTCGCAGCATTTGGGATGAAAAGCCCTGGGGTCAGCATGAGCAGCAGACATCGACATCTAGATCCAGGAGGAGACCCCACAGACAGAGTAGGATGCATGAAAGAACACGGGAGACGGCCACAGAAATCAGTCCTTTAAAAGAGCTGACCTGAAAATATGTTTCATGATGTTTCTTTATGTCTTCTCTCGATGCAGTATTTAATTTTTTTTGTATTACTGTGCATCTCAAGTGTTTAATTCTGAAGGCTACATCAAGGAAAATTTCCAGTCTGGGCTCTGGTTTGAAACTTGAGGTGGAGAAAGCCTTTTGTAAACCAGCTAACACAATATTTGCAGTCCCCTCTGTGTAATGGAGAGACACAGAGCACATAAAGTTGCCACCAAACACAAAACCCCCAGTCTACCTCACGGGAAAGAGGAAGTCCTTTCCCTGAGATGTCACTGCTATCATTGAGCAGGCAGAGAAAAGCATAAAAGCCATCTGCAAGAGAGCCAGCTAGAACTCGGGCAGCTGACCATAACAACTGCCTTTCCTACTGAACTCCTAATATGAGCCTGGCATTTTACATGTACTCTCCCTTGTCATCCTCACAATTCTCCAAGGTAAGTACCATTATCCTTATTTTGCAGATGAGGAAAACGTCACTAAGAGGGGTTGAATAACACACCTAGGGTCACACAACTAGAAAGTGGCAGAGCTGAGATTTGAACCCAGATCTTTCTGATATCCATTATGCACACTACCCTCCACTGGTCAAGCCCATTAAAGAAAAACAATTGGATGAGTCAAACAAAAACACACAAAGCATCATTTTGGCCCAAATAGTATAAATTCTATCATTTCCCCCTCCCGATTAGCTGACTGAAACACACCTAAATTTAAAAGCCAAGAAAATCCCTTGCATGTGTCAGTCACTCACTATCTTCTGTTCCTGGTGGAGCATGGTGTGAGTCAGAAATTTAGAGGAGACTGTTTATTATGTCTTCGCCATGGGAATAGCAATTCAGGCAACTTCCCTGCCTCTGTGGTTTTCTAATTCATCAGGATTAGATTGGAAACACACAGTCAACCAAAGATGAGTTTAAAAATCTGTTGCAAAATGCCTCAAATTATTTGTGGTACAAGAAAGGGTATAATAGGATATGTGCTCCTTTTGTGACTATTTTTATATCATGGGGTAACCAATGATTATAGAATATCTTTCTATAGCTCAGAAAGCTCTTATTCTGAGAGTCACATTAGAATGAGGCCTACAGTATATTAAATAAACAGTATTTATATGAAGGGGTCTATACATGAATATAGAGAGAGAAGGGAAATCTCAACATAGCTCTTTCCCACAAGAATGCCAAGGAGGTTTGGTTAATAAAAGCCACTGTCTTACAAAGTGGGTCTCATTGATTCTTGCCCCTCATGGAAAATGCCAAAGACAAATGCTTCTGAATACTGTGTACTGGCAGATGTGAAAATGCAGTTGAAATGCTGCAAAACTCAGTTTTCCCAATGATGGAGTGACTGGCATAGAGAAAGGCCTCTGCACTAAGGATTCCAAACCAGGTGACCCTTAGAATTACCAGGCAAATATTTCATGAAGATAATCCCAGGCCCTGCCCTGCCCTACAGAATCAGAAAGCCAATGTATAGAGTGATTGGAAATGAAATGTACACATGAATTCTGAGCTGAGAGCTGCTTTCTAAGTAAGAAAGATCATTCACATTTCAAAAAAAAATTATCTCTTTTTCACACTTCCACTTAAACTTTTTCCACTAGTTCTTGCCTTAAGCCAGATTTTTAAAAAAATCAATTCAGTGAGGTCATGAATGGCTATCATGTTTAAAGTTAAGAGTTGTGCATTGATGTTAAATACTCTTTTAAGGTACCAACTGGGCCATATAAAATAATGGCTTCCTATGTAAATGTCTATGTATTTTCTCAGGGCTTTAGGGAACAAGTGTCTAGTTTACCTACACATCAAACTATCATCAGACAGATTAGTGGGTATACAGAGACAATTACAACTTGAGATTTAAAGGGATAAGGAATTTTCTGTAACATCTAATGAATATGTATAATGAGTGGCCCAAACCGCTTTGAGTTAGGTCTTTGGGGATAAGATAGATCCTTAATGGGGGGTGGTGCTTTCCAAGATCTTTAGACTTGACAACCATACAAATATACAAATATTTAGCAGATGGGTACTCCTTTAGAAAAGGCAGCATGCACAGTGGGTAAGAACAGCTTTGAAGTCAAACCAACCATGGTTCAGATCTCACCCCCTCCACTTGGCAACTGTATGATCCCGGGCAGGCCCTCTCCAGGCCTCAGTCTGCAAAAAGGGGGTAATGGTATTACACACTCGATAAGGATATGAAATGATGCATGTAAAACAACACTCAGCACTTTGCCTGACATGTGGTAAGCACTCGCAAACATTATCTATTAATAATGAAAACAATAAAAATATTTTTAAAACTGCTCTCCTCTTCAGAATGTTAATGACTATAGAAAAAAGCAGAATGTCAAATTTAGCATTTATAAAACTATTGAATGCTGCCACTAAGATAACTTCTACAGGCCCTATAGCACATCTACAGACTAACCTGTTATTGACAGTGAATGATGGTGTTGGGACTAGCTAATCAGGACAGCTGAGGCCACTTCCCATGTTAGTGTTAATGCAACATTATGCATGGAAAAATGTGATTTGGAATACTTCAGCCATTTTTTGCCCTGGTCAAGGTGAGCCCAGTGGGCACACTGATACCTTTACCATGAGTTACTTAACAGATGCATGCATATAGCTGCTGGTTTTCCTCAGAATCTCATCTCCCTTCTGAATCCTAAGTATCCTCCATCTTCCTTGAAGCTCAAGGTAACTGCTGCTTCAACTTGATATGGAAGGATTTTATCTCACTTAATGATAACTTTTGCTCAGCTGGAGTTCTTACTAAGAGAGTTTCAGCCCCCCCCCCATTTCCATATGGCAAGTATGATGGAGCCTTTGACATAAAAAAGCTGAGCCACAGTCAAATGTGAGATCATACTTTTTCATTTATCCTGAACTTTTCTCTTGGCTAAGAGCCATTACTACTTAGGATATTTCATTCTTCTACTCTCACTGCAAGTTGACTTTCTTTGAGCAGTCATTTTTTTTTTTAAAGAAACAATGATTTCATTGCTTCAGATGGCTCAGTAGAGATGGTATAAGTCATGCTGGAGTTTGGAAGTGGGGTCTCTAACTTGGCTCCCCACCTGTTTACTCTCTCACTTAGTAATTCACTCCTCAGCCAGCCTTGCAGTCTGTCTGACCAACCACATGCCTTGGAAAAATTGCCGACTGTCACCTGTCATAGACCCTAGAAACCCTTGAAGTCATGAATTTTAAGTTTGTTACTGCCAAAGGTATACTACATAGATGGGTAAATTTTCTCAGGTTCTCCCAATTAAATATTAATTATAGCAAGACTTGCTGGTGGGGTCTAGGGATCCTAAGAGAGTCTAAACAAGAAAACAAAAGGGTATGAAATGAAAACTAATGGTCACTGCCATTAGAACCTCATATTTAGTGCATTCCTATTTCTATTATTTCTGGCTGCACTCCTCCTATGTGCTAGGATGTTGGAAAGTCACTTCAGGACTGGTCCAAAGGGGTCTAACGGATGAAAGTGTATGGTTTGAGTTCTGACAAAGTTAGCAAGAGTAGCCAGTGATCCTCATCTGGATCCTGGACCTGGTGAGCTCTTCTGAACCTTCAGACCAAGGAATGTCTTACACAACACTCTACTTCCTCTATAGCCTCCTCTTAAAATATGATTGTGTATTTGGCAGGTTGCGCTCTGTGCATTGGGTTACTAGAAATACAGTAGGTTGCACTGATGATTTAACTCTGTTTTCTGTAAAGGGCTACGGGGTCTCATGCAGATTTTTGCAAAGTCATATGCAAATCACAGAGCCCAGCCCTTTTCTTAACAGGATGGCAACCTTGTTCCTCGGTGGCACCTGGGACCTGGAGATCCTTTCTCCACTTACGTTTAGCGCGCAGCCTGGGACTTGTCCCTGCAGCTCACCGGGTTAGCCGTGGCGCCGTTGGGACCTCCCACCAGGACTCCAATCACCCACCTCTCTTGAGACTTCTGTGGCAGGGCTGGTGTGGGGTGCAGCCTTTACTCAGAAGGCAACATGGTCCAAGCAAAATCTTCCCTACTGGGCCAAGGGCTCACCCCTCAGAGCTCCCTTTTTCTCTACTGGGTGCAATTCGAGGTTCCTGAGCTTCTCTCCAAAGTCTAAAATGTGGGGCAGTAGGGACCTATGAGAGGCCCCATGGCCCAATGTACTTCCACAGATCTCACTCTGAACAGCAGGTACCCCAGCCCCTCACTGCCCTAGAGGTCTGCAACATGAGTAGACAGGTCAACTAAAGGGACACACTTATCTCTAAAGTTTTTATCCTGGTCGAACATTTCTATTATCAGTGGCCCCCAATTTGGAAAATCCCATAATTCTAATCTAGCTTGCCTCCCCCACATCATAAGAAGGAGAGAGGAAGAAGAGGGATGGTTTATGCTAAAGAAGATGAGGGTTAGTTAACTCTAACCTTTCCCAAACACTGGCAGCAACCACTTCCCCAACAAATGTTCCATTTGCTTCAGTCCTTTTTCTGCTCCCTAACCTCACTCCCTCCTAAGGTCTTTGGTTCAAAGACTACCCTTCCTACCCCCATTTACTTTAAATTATCCTGTTGAGGGGTAGGTGGAGAGTATTAGAAGGTCTACATGAAACAAACTGGTCACATGTTGGTAATTGTTGAAATTAGATGATGGTACATGGACATTCAATATACCACTCTCTCCACTTTTGTATATGTTTGCAATTTTTCATAATAAAAAATTTTAAGCCCTTCAGCTTCCAAGACACTAAAGGGAGAGCCCCAACCCCCAACACAGAATTTCATGCAAACCCCACACCAAGGCAAGAGGTAGAGATGATTCCATTTCGTATATACATTCATTTTCTAAGTATTTTTTTTTTTACATCCCTCTGCTTTATTTTCAATAGACCAAACCTGATTTCTGAGAGGCCCTGAAGTTGGTCTTACTTCCCTGGCTGGGTTATGGGGGAGGGCAGGGTAAAGGGATCCTTAAAAGTTTACACTTCCATGTATCTCACAATCTTATTGTGAGGATGAGACTTGTTCAGTGTTCTGAACTTTTCGAAGGAAATGTGCTCTCAATGCAAAGTGTCATTCTCTGGAATTGCACCTGGCTCAGGAAAGGACTGTCTTTGTACTTGAATTTAAATCCAATGGAGAACCTTAACACGGGCATTTGCATGACTGAGAATTGCTGCTGTCTTTTTTCCGTATGTCACTTTCTTGAATGTGTTCTAATAAAATGATTCTAAAGCAGGCTGTTGATATACAGTGATTTATAAATACTTTCTATTGAGTGCTGAGGCCCTTAATTCTCTGCCAAGAATCCACCCCATCCCACTTTCCAGAAAGATCTGTCAAGCTGGGGACAGATGCAGTGAGCATGCATCCAGCATGATGGCGGCACCCCTTCAGTTGCAGTCACTAATAAGAATCGTGTCAACCACAGCGATTTTGTCTTCTGGTTGCCTAGCAACATAATTTGTTTTTCAGAATAAAGATGATCATATGTAGAAGATGAGTGTAGTGAGTGGAAAGACAGAGGGGTCAGGGCAGGAATTGGAGTATAATTCACTCCTCCAGGGAGGGAGTGAGGGGGCAACATAGAGAGAGACAAAGGCAGCTAAGAAGAGAAACAGACAAACTTGTTCTGTTCAGTGGTAGTTCTCAGCAGATCCAAATGATAATCAATTGTTAAATTATATTTACAAAATTTAACCTTTAGATATCAAGCTAATGCAAGTTCCAAATCTCAACAGGCAAACTGAAAGCAAAAGGGAGAAAATATATATTTCCAAAGGTAGATATTTTGAGAAACACTTTTTATTCCAATCTTAATGCTCCTTCAACCGTGACTGACCAAGGAACTCCATGAGCTAGTAACAAATTTAGGTCAACTCTCTGGGAATGGAAGCATTGTTGGAACCCTCACAGCTTATTGACTTCATAAAGGGGAAGACAGGCAGAACCAGACCAGAAGGCTGCCATCCACTGAGCACTTTTCTTACACCACGTACTGGGAAGGCTCATGATGTACTCTTTTAATGTTCACAGCCATCCCGAGAGGCAGGCAGTACTGACTTCATTTTCCAAATGCAGAAGCTGAAGCTAAGAGAAGTCAATAACTTGTACAAACTCTTCCTGCAAGAAAATAGCAGATCTGTGATTCAAATTCAGGTCTCTCGTCCCCAAATCCATGCTTGTCCAAGCCACTAGGCTGACTGATGACTCAGGTGCCCAGGTTGGGCTCTCCTTTGTATACCTCCTACAGGTGTTCACATCAGGGAGCTCTGCTTTTATGCCCTCAGGGTACAGACTGGCATCCTGCTCTTCCTTATGCGTTTGGAGATCCCTGATGGCCAGGGTCTTTGTAGCACACACACATGACCTGTGACTTGGTTGTGTGGAGCACAGTCTGGTGAGGCTGAAATCACTATTTGGTTTTCACAGGGATTTATTTACTTGGCAAATATTTTTCAAGTGCTTCCAAGTGCTGGAAACTATGAAGTGATGAGCAAACAGTCCCTGTTCTCATAGAGCTTACCGGTAAAGGAGACAGATGTTAATCAAGTAACACATAAGTGGATATATAGTTATAACTAGAAGGGACCTTGGAGATCATTGAGATGAGTAGATGAAACTGAGACCCAGACGTGCTGTTTGACCAAGCAATTTCTGCACGACCATACAGCAAGTGAGGGACAGAATAAGTGAGATAACTCAAAATCCCTCATTTTCATTCTTATAATTCTTTTCTCACTCTGTTCTGTTGCATACCCATATAATCCCAGGTTGGTTAATCAGGACACTATTCCCATTCCTAGGGAAAACCAGAGAGTACATTCTGAAATGATAATCAAATTATAATCAAACAGTATAGTGAGCTAAATCTGTGAGGATGGCACGTACCAAAGCCTTGTCTGAGATACCTCAGAGCCCAAAGCAAGAACAGAGTGGCAAGGCTTCTGTACCGTAGTGACACTCCCCAGTAAGGATGCTCACAGGTGTTTCAGTATTTGAGTCTGACCCCAGTATTTTCTCATCCCCCAAATTCAGCAGTTGCTTATTCACTTATTCATTCAACAAATAGCTACTGAGTGCCTGCTAGGTGCCAGGCACAGTTCTAGAAGCTGGGGACACAGCAGTGAACAAAACCAATGCACCAATGTACATTCTAGATGGAAGAGATGGAAAGTAAAATAAATAAGTAAATAATAGCAGCATATTAGAAGGTGTTAAACACTACAAAGAAAAATAAATCAAGAAAGGAAGGTAGAGAGTATAAGGGGTAGGGATACATTTTTAAGTAGAGTGGTCAGGAAAAAAGACCTTCTGGGGAAAATGAGATACTGGGTCATCATTATCTAGCCACACACATCATGGATCCATATATATTATACATAGACATATATATGAATGGCAATAAATACATCTTCTCTTTTTAAGTATGGTGGACAGTGCTTTTCACATGGTTTAACATGCTACTTTGAACCCAGCTCTGAAACACCAATTGCTTAGTATAGTTTGAAAAGTCCCACAAGCTGCCTCCTACCAGATTCGGGGTGGGGGGGAAGCTTTCTCATAGCACGACCCAGTGCCATTTCCTAGCGTTCTCTTTTTTCCTTTGGGGTTATGCAGTCTTCTCAAACTGGAGCGTACATCAGAGTCATCTAGAAGGCTTATTAAAACACAGACTGCAGGACCTCACCACCAGAGTGTATGATTCAGCAGATCTGAGATGGACACATGAATTTGCATTTCTAACAAATTCTCAGATAATACTGATGCTTCTGGCTCAGGGACCACACTCTGAGAACCATTAAGTTCATATAATTGAAAGGTTTCTGTGAAAATGAAACTGTTACCTGAGAAAGGATGCATTCATTCATTAAGATGCATGGACATCATCAAAGTAGCTATCCTTAAAGAGCAGAATCCTTAAGAAATGGGGCTATTTTTTAAAAACTGGGGTAAATTTCAGAAGCCACAGCCCAAGACCCCAAGCACTGAGGAGTTAGGACAAGCGACATGTCCTGAAAAGTGTGTCAACAATATTTCATTCTTTGTCCATCAATGCTTGACATTTTCATAACATGTAGTACTCTGTCAAGTCCCTTTCTCTTGACCAGTTAACCCATTAGGCAGGCAGAGCAAGTGTCATTATTACATTTTATAATAAGAAACTTTCGACACAAAGAGGTTATATGGTCTCCCTTGGGCTATCAAGTCTGCGAATCCCAGCTGCCTTACTCTGAGCTCAGAGTTCTTTCTCCATTAACACTCTTCATAACACTAACTATAGCTTTCTCCAGGGGCATCTACTTCTGGACCATTAGAATCCAGAACATATAGTTGTTCTTTGCCTTTTGCTCTGTTCAAAATCCCACTTACTGCAAGTAGATTGTTCATATAAGTGATTAACTGTGGCAAGTTCTATGCCCTGCATAAGTTTTCTCTGCCAAAAACACATCTCTTTTCTTCTCCTACCAGGTATTGTAGAGAGAAAATGCTAGCTCATTTTATTATTAGCCAAAGCTAGAACTAATCATTGTGAAAGCAAACCTGCTGGGGGAAAAACACACATAATACTTTCCAAAGGCAAATAGAAATGGCATTTTGATTATATGTACCATTGCTTTCATTTCATTAGTAGAGATAATTGAAAGTTTTTTGTATCACTAAAGTACCCAGCAAAATGAAAGTGGATTTTGTTAAATCTGCTGGCTGGTGAATCACATTCTGGGATATTTAAATATATCTCCCACCATAAGAAATGTAAATGAAGGATAAAATACTCCTTCCCATGTCAATAAATATTCTTCTATGGCTTAAAAAAAAATACTCCTTCCCAGTACTTGCTGTTCTAGTCATTTTCTCCTCTCCTGCACTGACTCCTCATGGTGAGAGAGTGAAGTCTCCCATTGAATCTCAGGAAATAAATGTCATAGCCCAAGGTATTAGAAGTGTAATTTCTAAAACTACCCTCATTTGTCTCCCAACCCATTGATGTTCTGACATCTTCTTCCTCACGTACTGCCATTGGGACCACTCATTTATTCAATAAACACGTGTTGGGTGCCTACTATGCATCAGACACTATGAAAGCCACCAAACAGGCTACAAAAATGAGTTTGAAACAATCCTGTCTTCAAAGAACATGGTATATAATAGAACCACTCTTTAAACCACATAGAGTCACTCAGGTGTATTCTAAATGTGGGTTATAGTCTCCTAAGAGCTGTTCCCATTTTCATCCTTCGTACTCGCTCTATGCTCAAAGAAAGCTAGTTGAGTTTTTTAAGCGTCAACATAAAATAGGTACCATTAGGAAAGAAAATAAACCTTGGGAAGAGAAAAGTAGGATGAAGAAGAAAGACTATGTGTTCAGAGTTCTGAACACATAAGGAGATAGGTATGAGCAGTCCAAAAGCATGGTAACCAGGGAGCAGTATTGGATTCAATACCTATTGTAGATATTGTACATGTGGACCATGGAAACTGAATAGATGAGGGTCGTAAAGCTTGAATATAAATTCCATATTGATGAAAGATTCAACATGAATGTTTTTGCTGAGATTTAAACTCCAGCGAGTGCTATGAGAATGACTATCCCTTTAGAAAAATAATTCATGTTCACTGCAACACAAGGACTGAACATATGAGAAAACAGGTTGAGTTTGGGGAGAAAGAGTGGAAGGCAGAGGATTCAATTAGCTGAGTCAGTATTAGAGGATCCATGAGAAGAACTTCAGACCATAATCCAACAGTGTGTGTGTGTGCATGCGCACACAAACACGTGTGCAGGCACATATATATGTGAACACAAATACATGTGCACAGAAAGGGTGTTGAAAGCCTGGAATAAGGATTTTATGAGGATGTGAGTCCTTTAAGTAAATTTCAAATTCATAATCTAGAAAGGAAGACAAGTTTAGAAAACCAAAAGTTAAGGATAAGATTGTAGATCTGGTGACCAAGTGGCTCAAGGAATGTCACATATCTTCCTCTTATTTATGCTGAGCCACCTGTAGGTATAGCAGCTTTCACATTCTCAGCAGCATAAAGGGGCTGCTCAGGCTCTGACATCACTCTTCTTTAGGGTGGACTTTGTGAATAGTGGAATCCCAAGTCAGGGGTTCAGGGAAGATATGCAGCTGGTACTCAGATCTGTCCTTTGAAACCTATTTCTACCAGCTCTTCAAACCTGTTCTCTCCCTGGCGGGAGCTTTCTCAGCACAGGTGCTATATCCAAGCTTACTGGTGACCACTGAAGTTTCCAGTGGTGTGATAATACAGCCAGGCCTACCATGGGTGAGTGCACTTCTAGTAGCCACAGGAAGAATTTAGAGGGTTCTGAAATAGCAGTGATGGGAGAGGGGGTTTCCATGTGTCTGCTTTTGAGTGTCTGGGATGCTGGGATAAGGAGAGTTATTCTCTTTATAAGGATGTCCAGGGATTCTGTGGCCTATAAATGGTGACCTTTGAATGGGTCTTACATAAAAAATAATGTGGAGTTTTTAGATATGTTTGTACAGAGTTCTGCTAGGTGGTTGTTATGGCATGTATCAGAGTAAAGAGAAGTACCCAGGTGGAGGTAAAAATAAATCGTTGATATAGGATATGATATAGTTATGTTTTATTGGTGAGGCATTCTCACTCTAAGGGATGCATAAGTATGGCTCTTTAGTCGTTGTTATAGTGTCTCATAGATGCACAAGGACTTGCATTGGCATCTTGACCCTAAGAGGAGCAAGTGATTGATAAACCTGATTAACACAGTTGAGTTCTTTCAAGGCCAGTTGGAAATTAATGATGAAAATAGGAGGGTTTGTACTTCTCAGACTTATTCTGCATTCTTGATTGCTATTGAAAATGCTGACACATTGCTTTACTTTTTTGCATTTCTGGGACCATCCAACCAACAAATTTTTTGGAGAGCCATAGATAGAAGCCTCAAATCCAGGCCATCACAAGTTATCTCAGTATTTTCTTTCCACCTTACAAGGCTATACAGGCAGGCTTAAGGATGGAATAGGTCATTAAAAAAGGGGCGGCCCTTATAATACTTGATAGATTGGTTGGTGTTGTGGAATGAAAATTGTGACATTTCAGCTTAATGGTACAGCAAAATGTTGCTTACACCAATGCCCAGCCCTCTAGGAGAGGCCATCAAGCCATCAACTCAGAATTTCTGGCTTCTGAAAAGTGAGTGATTTAGAAATTAAAGTGAGGCAATAATTAGCTCAACGAGTCTAATGGTTTTGCAAAGATGATTGCTTAGATTATCACCACATGCCAGTTTCCCATCATGCCCCAAACCTCAAATTTGGCTATAATAATAAGAAATCTTGATAACTGATTTCTTCTGGGTTAAATGTCACAAGAATACATATGAGAGCAGAGGTGGAGGGAGTGGGATGGGTAAGGAGGATCAGAATAGCACCAATAGTCACACCTTTGGTAAATGTTTGACATGGCAGGGGGTTTACAGGGTTTTGACCAAAGTAATGTAATGATTTGAGTTCTAGAGAGGCCCTTCACTATCAGAGACTATGGGAATGGCTAGTCATTACTGTAGTCAGTGGGAGGGGTCATTTGTTAAAAAACAAGGTGAAGGAGTCAGTTGTCAAAAAGCAAGAGAATGAGTATTGCTAATAATCAGTGCCTCTCAAGAAGTACTGGGCCTCCATCATGTTTAATCATTTATTAATCCAACAAATATTTACTAGATACCAACTATGTGCCAGGCACTATTCTAGACAGCAAAAGCAAAACAACAATAGCCAACACACACACACACACACACACACACACACACACACACACACACACACAAACCAGACAAGAATTCTTGCCTTCACGGAGCTTACATTCTGGTGGGACTATAGAGTATATAAAATGCTAGATGATGATACATGGTACGGAGAAAAATTAGAGCTGAAAGAGGCTGTAGGGAGTGAAGGGGATGAGGAAAGAGTAAGAGGAGGACCTGAGTTCCAGTGACTAACACAATCAGGGATACTGAGCACATAAGGAAATTAGTCCATATGGTCTCAAGGCAGATAGTGATAATGAGGCTGTGAGTGTTGAGGAGATAGAGAGGTGAGGGTTTTGCTAGAAGCACACACAGGGCTTTAGAAATCTCTCTTCATTATTTCTCCCAAAAGGCATGAAGACTTGGGGAAGAGCAGTTTTATCTAGGAGCAGGGAGGAGCTCTCAGGTAAGATGGCCTCTGTCCTAGTCTTCATGCCTCCATTAAAGCCAAGAGGGTGCCCAAGAATGTGATCCAGAAGTCAAGTGGAAACCTCAGACTATTCCCGTATCCTCTACTAGCAGTCAAGAGGAGCCTTTCTGATATGACATTAGCCCAAATTAGAGGAACCTATATTCCATTCAGAGTGATGAGGATTTCAGTATGGTGTTGTTAAACCTCCCTCAAGTTCACACAGTGAGATGCCTAAAAATAAAGTTTGGCATTTGTATACCTAGCTCTGAATTGTACCCCACATCTTTAAAATAAAAAAATTAAATTAAAAAATATATGGTTTGGTTCAAGTTCTGTAAGAATCTGAGAGCCAAGAACTCATTCACATACTATTCATAAATCTACAGAAGCTCAAAGGGGCATTACAGACTTTGAATAGTGTGATAAGGCAGTGGTCCCCAATATTTTTGGCATCAGGGACCAGCTTCATGGAAGATAATTTTTTTTATGGACCAGGCTGGGGATGGGTGGTTTCAGGATGCTTAAAGTGCATAATATTTATTACGTACTTTATTTCTATTATTATTACTTTGTAATATATAATGAAATAATTATACAACTCACCATAATGCAGAATCAGTGGGAGCCCTAAACTTGTTTTCCTGCAACTAGACAGTCCCATCTGGGGGTGATGAGACAACACTAGCATCACCGCCTCAGCTCTACCTCAGATCATCAGGTGTTAGAGTCTCATAAGGAGCCCTCAACCTAGATCTCTCACACACACAGTTTATAATAGGGTTTGTGTTCCTGTGAGAATCTAATGCTGCCTCTGATCTGACAGAATGTGGAGCTCAGGTGGTAATGTAAGCAATGGGAAGCAACTGTAAATACAGATGAAGCTTCACTCACTCACCCACCACTCACCTTCTGCTATATATCCCAGTAGAAGACATGTCCATGGTCCAGGGGTTAGGGACCCCTGTGATAAGTTATTTGTTTTGGCCTTAATAGGTTAAAAGTATTAATTCCCTTTGGTTACTTCCCTTGATTCTCTGCAGAATGGGGACTAGTCCTCCAGTCTAGTTTGATAAAAGTTCAGCACCAGCAGGAAACATAGTTTCCAATAGTGCCTGCATGAAGACCAACATAGTAACCAGTACAAAGACTGCTTTATCACAAACAGGACAAAGCCTCAGGAGACCCAGTGAAGAGGTGAAGGAATTCATGCTAGCGTCTTGGGATAGTAACTCATATCGAACCTATTCCTTGGGCCCAAATGTTAGGTATGTTCAACCTAGATCTGAATCTCTGGCTACAGTAAGATGATTCAGTCACAGTTGTGGGTAAATGTAGCTTCCCCATGTCCTCTCCCCAAACCCCACTTAGGACTCATCAAATTTATGCAGCAGACTTGAGAATAAAGAAGAATCTGGCACTCTCCTCCCAGCTGCATCATTTTGCCCTCAAGAGACAAACTTTAAAGGTTGAAGTCAAATAAGAGAGGAGCTCAGAGTACCAAGACACACATACACCCTTCCACTTATTGTGTAACAGCTCCTATCTAATACTAAGCCTTGTCTTTAGGAAGACATGTTGCAAGACGAAATCTAAATAAAACTACTCCTTCCCAAGTCTTCATGCCTTTTGGGGGAAGTAATGAAGAGAGATTCCTAAAGGTTGTCTGTGATAGCTGAATAGAAAGATTAGTCTCAGGTGGTACTGGTCAGCCCCTCTGGATAAGGCCTTCATGGGACAAGTTCCAACTCTGGTCTTGTTGCAGGAGCTAAGTGGCATAATGGCAAAAGAAAAAAAAATCACATTCTTCATGTGGCTATGAAAAATCAAAAGTGGACCAGGCTCAGTGGCTCAGCCTGAGCCCATGGGTTCAAGATCAACCCAGGCAACTTGGTAAGATCTCATCTCTACAATAAATCAAAAAATTAGCTGGGCATGGTAGTGCGCTCCTGTAGTTCCAATTACTTGGAAGGCTGAGGTGGAAGGATCACCGGAGCCCAACAGGTCAACTCTGAGGTGGCTGTGAGGGTGCCACTGTGCTCCAGCCTGGGTGATAGAGTGAGACTCAGACTCAAAAAAAAAAAAAAAATGTCAGCTGGGCTCGGTGGCTCAGCCTGTAATCCCGCGCCTTTGGGAGGCTGAGGTGAGTGGATTGCCTGAGCCCGCAGGTTCGAGACCCGCCTGGGCAAGTTGGCAAGACCTCATCTCTACAATAAATTTTTTAAAAATTAGCCGGGTGTGGTAGTGCGCAGCTGTAGTTCCAACTACTTGGAAGGCTGAGGCAGAAGGATCGCCGGAGCCCAGCAGTTCGAGGCTGCGGTGGCCGGGAGCGGCCACTGCACTCCAGTCTGGGTGACAGAGTGAGACACCAACTAAAAAAAAAAAAAATTAAAAGTGACATTTGGTTATCTTCTATTTTCTTGTGTCTACACATGTACTCAGCAGGGGGGCTCTAACCTTACCTGTATGAGTCAACCATCTTTTGACCTGTGCTAGTAAAACTTTAATTTTGAACATGACTTCAATTCAGATCCAAAGATTACAAAAACTTTTAAACTTACATGTAAATATAGATCAGTTGGGTTTTATAAAATTCATGTCAAATTATACTAGCAATTAGACTGGTCATTGCTACAGGTAAGTTCCATGAGGGCAGGGATTCTTGCCTGCTTTTTTCATTGCTGTATCCCCAGTGTCTATACTAGTACTGATACATCATAGGTGCTGCAAGTACAATGCATAGTATGCAGAGCAAGGGCACTCTTCTTAGTGTGCAGAAACACAGAGGGAAATATAGTCCATCTTAAGTGCAACCAGATTGGTAGGTGAGTACCTCTGTTGCACTGTTGAGGAGTAGGAAGGAGTTCTGCAGAATAATGTCATTTGTGGCAAAAAAATAAAATAAAATTAATAAAATCAAGGAGCATTCTGCTTGAGTTCCACTTCTTGATAATGCAAGAATAAAGAACAGGTTTTTGGTGTTTTTTTTTCTCTCTTTTAATTTTTATTTTGAAATTGTGGGGTACAATTCAGGGTTAGGTATACAAATGTTCATTGTGCAAGTACCCTTATTGAAGAGGTGTGCCCCCCTTCCCCAGGTGGATATCGACCACCATCAATCCCAGCTATCCCCCCCACCCCTCTCCCTGCAGTTTCCCGCTACTTTCAGTCCCTTTTCTACAGTTATATAGTAGTTGTTCAAGGTCCACTTATGAGTGAGAACATGTAATACTCATCTCTTTGTTTCTGTGAGAGATCACTCAGTATTATAAGCTCTAATTCCTTCCATCCACGTTGCTGCGAAGTTCATGATTTTGTTCTTCTTTATGGCTGTGTAATATTCCATTGTGTATATGTACCACATTTTTTTAATCCAGCCCTCTTTTGATGGGCAGCACAGTTGGTTCCATGTTCTTACTATTGTGAACAATGCTGCAATAAACATATGTGTGCAGGTATTCTTTTATATAGAGTGACCTCAGTTATTCCGGGTATATTCCCAGTAGGGGGATTGTGGGATCATATGGAAGGTCAATTTTTAGGAGTTTTAGGAATTGCCACACTGATTTCCACAGAGGCTGTACTAGTTTACATTCCCATCAATGGTGTAGAAGTGTTCCCTTTTTGCCATATCTTCACCAAGAAGACAGGTTTGATGCATGATCTAATAGGTAAAACTCAAATCTGAAATTGAGAGCCAGAATAGATAAATAGAGAGGGCACTTGAAAACCTAGAAAATAAACTCCAAGGCCGTAATCAAAGGAGCAAGTATACAGTGGAAACCCAGGTGCACAGCTAAATGTGGGAAACTGGTGTGGTTTGGCCTCTGGTAAGTCAAAGAATTCTGAAAAATGCTAACTCTTTTCTCATTATAGTTTTTTTATTGTACTATCTACCCATGAGTTTTTAAATATACTACTTGACTTCTGGGGCTCTATAGATCGTTTCTAAATAATAATGGCAAATGGAAAGATTGAAAAAGAAAAGCACCAATGGTCAAAAGCAATGAACAGGAGAATAAACCCAACAGAACCCATGTCAAAAAATAAAATAAAGTAAAATAAAACAAATGCTATGAGAAGTCAAATTTGAAAAATGTCGCTCATTTGGTTTGCTTCACTGAGTTGGTTGCCAATGAGAAGGACTAAAGCTCCAAAGACCGTGTCGATTGGAAATGTGCTTCTCCTCTCTTCCCTGCCCCACCCCCATCCTCATGAATCTCATTCAACATTCCTAAAGCTCCAGAAAATGAAAATGTGAGAATTAATCCATCTGTTGCGAGTCAGCCAAGAAATGGTCAACAGTGGGTTCTGATGCCAGTTCCCTGACAGCAAGTGAAATTGACCTTTAGCTTGATTTTATTGAGCTTTAGAGCTGTTCCAAAAGTACACAAAAGGAATAGAAAATATATGATCCTTAACTAGAGAGAATCATATAGTCCACTTGGGAGAGAGAAAAAATAAATACTCAGAGAACAAAATTCACACTCTGTAGGATAGGAATAGCTATTACATTAGCCAAAAGCTAGAGTGATCTCTCCTTCCTCTGTATCTCTATCCAACACCAAGAATGAATCATAACATGTAATGGCAGTAATATTCAGGTGGCTTTAAAAACTACTACTAGTAACCATAGAAGTAGTAGTAACAACAATACTACAATCCAGCAGTGCTGCTAAAATTGCATTCATTTGTATTTGTCTTGGTATAACCCCATCACATCTCTCTCCCTTTCTTAACTTTATCTTTCCTGCTACTCTTTCAATGCTACTGGACTCTTACCAATATTCATTCTTAAGACAATTCCATCCAGAGAAGAGAACAAAAGCAAATGTATCTGTCATGATAAGCAAGGTTATGCTGTGGTAACAACTCTAAAAATATTGGCAGCTTAAAACAAGGACTTATTTCTTGCTAACACTACATGATCATAATGTAATGTTAACAAGAGCAGGGGACTCTGGCTGATAGACCAGCCTCTTTTTGTGTGTGTGTGTGTGTTGGAGTCTCACTCTGTTGCCCAGACTGGAGTGCAGTGGTCGCTCCTGGCCACTGCAGCCTCGACCTGCTGGGCTCCAGTGATCCTTCTGCCTCAGCCTTCCAAATAGCTGGAACTACAGAGGCGCGCTACCACGCCTGGCTAATTTTAGATTTATTGTAGAGGTGAGGTCGTGCAAAGTTGCCCAGGCGGGTCTCGAACCCGCAGGCTCAGGCAATCCACTCACCTCAGCCTCCCAAAGTGCGAGATTACAGGCTGAGCCACCGAGCCCGGCTTTAGACCAGCCTCTTAAGTTGCCAATTACATCCTAGACAGAAAGAGAATTCTGAAGGCTCTTACACTCACAATTAAATGTTCCAGCTTGGTAATGACTCAATATCAATGACCAGAACTAGTCACATAGCCCTACTCAACCACAAGGAGGCCAGTACAAACAACTGAAGGCAGACAGCTGGAAATACTTGGTGAATATCCGAATGACCGACCACCTTAGCAGTTAGTATCAAGTTACGTTTGCAAATAATTTCTATTTTTGGCTCAAATGTAGTACTTATATTTTGGCTCTATTGCAAACAGTTCCAAATTTTGACTCTACTCAACAGATTTGTGTGTATGAATTTCAAATTTAGCCGGGCTCCGTGGCTCAGCCTGTAATCCCGCACCTTTGGGAGGCTGAGGTGAGTGGATTGCCTGAGCCTGCAGGTTCGAGACCAGCCTGGGCAATTTGGCGAGACCTCATCTCTACAATAAATCAAAAATCAGCCAGGCGTGGTAGCGCGCGCCTGTGGTTCCAGCTACTTGGAAGGCTGAGGTGGAAGGATCACCAGAGCCCAGCAGGTCGAGGCTGTGGTGACCGGGAGTGGCCACTGTGCTCCAGTCTGGGTGACAGAGTGAGACTCCAACTCAAAAAAAAAATGAATTTCAAACTTATGTATTAAAGCAATGTTATTCATGTTTAACTCTTGGTTTGCATTCTGTTAATCCTTCTGCCCTAATTTCTACTAGCCCTTATCCATGAATATTAGGTCCTCTATGCAGTGGATCAGTGCTAATGTCAATGTCTACTTATAGAACATAGTAAAACAAACAAAAAAGCCTTCTTGTTTTTCTTGAAACTGTTTCCAGACTTAGGAAACCGATTTCTAGGGTACAATGTCCTGATGAGTCTGGTGGGACATGAGCCCTCTGTATCTTAGAACTTAATTTATTACATTATTCATATACTAACCTGTGGAGTTCTTTATTGGCATCTGGTATAAGAGCCTACACAGTAGAGTAGACACTATGCGGTAGGGATGTGAACTTACTGAATCCCTAATAGCAGAGTCACTGACTTATGTTTCAAAGAATGTTTTACCTAAGTGTATGAACATGACTCATATGCCGTGTTGTTCCTGTCGTCAGATTGCATGACCTTGCTCTAAAAATAACATAGTTATTCCGTCATTAAGTATCTTATGGTATCACTGAGAAGCCAGGACTAATTCTAATGTAAACCACTTTCATGTGGTTTAATGTGCTTGTCTGTCTACAAACACAGACACAAGCAGACCGGGGCAAGAAAATATAGCATGCAATGGCATAGAAAGAACACTGGGTTGGAATCAGTACATTCAGTTTTGGTCCTGGTTCTGCTATTGATCAGCTATATGAGCTTTGAAAAATATTTTAGCCAATCATCTATCTTCTCAAAACCTGTTTCTTCATCTGTAAAACTGGAAAGTAATAGAAACTGATTTCTGAATTTTATTTTTGTTTAAATAGTGTTTTTTTCTGTTACTAGCTTAACTATTGCCCATATTCCATGACTTTTACTGAGAAAAATTAACAAACACATATTCTAACTAATGTAGAAGTAGAGAAAATCATAATTATGTATTTTTAAAAGTCTAATTTTACATATAATTATTATCTGACTGATTAAAGAGACATAGATATTATAAAATAGTAATTTTTAAAAAATTGTTTAGTTTTGCAATGTAGGCAGAGGTTTTCAGAAATTAACATATATGCTCCATTTTTTCACTCATTTATTTGTCCATTCATTTAAAAATGTATTAAGCAGCTGGGCATGGTGGCTCACGCCTGAAATCACAGCACTTTGGGAGGCACAGGTGAGAGGATTGCCTGAGCCCAGGGGTTCAAGACCAGCCTGGGCAACTTGGCAAGACCTCATCTCTACAATAAATTTTAAAATAGGCCACACGTGGTGGCACACGCCTGTAGTTACAACTACTTGGAAGGCTGAGGCGGAAAGATCGCCTGAGCTGAGTAGGTCAAGGCTGCAGTAGCCATGAGCGTGTCACCGCACTCCAGCCTGGGCAACAGAGTGAGACTCTGACTCAAAAAAAAAAAAAAAAAATTGAGTATCTACCATGTAGTCAGCTGAGTTAAATGAGCAGAGAGGGGCAAGAAAATGGAGGACATTGGCAAGAGCATTACTGTAATAATGGGGTCATGGCATCTAAGCTACATAAGAAGGAAAGTGATGAGGGGAGAGTATGGATGTTTTGAGAGAAAGTAAAGAGCTCTATGAACTGGAAGTTCCAGTGGAGTTAAAGGTAGGTCAGTAAGCAAGTTGGAGGGAGAGGAAGTTGTGGTAAGGAAGAAAGATATGAGATGTCCACTTCAGATCAAGACAGAGAAGCATAAACTAGATTTACTTCCCTGCCTGAGAAAACTTTTTTAAATGGGCGAAATATTAGAAACAATAATTTCAAACACCAGATAACAAGGACATCAGATAACAAGGACAGTATGATCCCTGAGAGACAGTAAACAAACCAAGTGAGCCCACAAATTCCCCAGCTTACTGCTTTAAGTTTCCAGGTGTCAGAGAGGGGTGGAGTGCCTGTTCCCACCAGCCAGACTAAACAACCTCAAATTCATGGGGCATCATGTGGAGTACTCAGGAGGGTCTTACCTCCCTAGTGGGAATAATAAACATGGCTAAAAATAGATTAAACATGGCTCTTGTTCTACGTACAAGACTTAAAGGATTAGACAGTTTCCAGGTAACTTAACTGCATCACATAACAAAGCTCGAGATAATTACAGGAATACAAAAACATTGAGTATACAGTAAGGCTAAAATTCACAATATCTGGCATCCAATAAAAAATTATCGGGCAGCCGGGCTCGGTGGCTCAGCCTGTAATCCCATGCCTTTGGGAGGCTGAGGTGAGTGGATTGCCTGAGCCCGCGGGTTCGAGACCCACCTGGGCAGCGAGACCTCATCTCTACAATAAATCAAAAAATCAGCCGGGTGTGGTAGCACATGCCTGTAATTCCAGCTACTTGGAAGGCTGAGGTGGAAGGATCGCCGAAGCCCAGCAGGCGAGGCTGCGGTGGCCGGTAGCGGCCACTGCACTCCAGTCTGGGCGACAGAGTGAGACTCCAACTCAAAAAAAAAAAAAAAAAAATTATCGAGCATACAATAAAGTGGGAAAGTATGATCCACAATGAGGGGGAAAATCAATCAATCAATCAAAACTAAATCAATGCGGATGTCAGAATTAGAAGACAGAGATTAAAAAAAAACAAAACCAGCTATTAACAGAATCTCATGCACTCAAAAAGTTGAATAGAAACAAAAGTCGGGCTCAGTGGCTCAGCCTGTAATCCTGCGCCTTTGGGAGGCTGAGGTGAGTGGATTGCCTGAGCCCGTGGGTTCGAGACCCGCCTGGGCAACTTGGTAAAACTTCATCTCTGCAATAAATCAAAAATTAGCTGGGTGTGGTAGCGCATGCCTGTAGTTCCAGCTACTTGGAAGGCTGAGGCGGAAGGATCGCCGGAGCCCAGCAGGTCGAGGCTGCGGTGGCCGGGAGCGGCCACTGCACTCCAGTCTGGGCAACAGAGTGAGACTCCAACTTAAAAAAAAAAAAAAAAACTACAATGTCTGAGGTAAATATATATATGAATGGTATTAACAGTAGATTAGACATTGTAAGGGAAAAGATAAGTGCACTTGAAGGCACAGTGACAGAAACTATTCAAAATGCAACACACAGAGAACAAACAATATCCTCCACCAGAGAGACTGAGAAAGAATGGAGTAAGAACATCAAAAAAAATTTTTTTGAGTCAGATTCTAGCCCTTCACTCAGGATGCAGTGCAGTGGCATAATCACAGCTCACTGCAGCTTTGACTTCCTGGGCTCAGGCGATACTTCCACCTCAGCCTCCCAAGTACCTGGAACTACAGGCACGTGCCACCACACCTGGTTAATTTTTTTATTTTCAGTAGAGATAGGGTCTCACTATGTTGCCTAGACTATATCAAATTCCTGGACTCAAGCAATCCTTAGGCCTTAAACTCCCAAAGTGCTGTAATGACAGGTGTGAGCCACCATACCCGGCCAAAATATCAATTTTATTTTTTTCTTCTTCTTCTTAATTTTTAATTTTAAAGATGTGGTGTACATTCAGGGTTAGGTATACAAATGTTCATTTTACAGGTACCCTTGTTGATAGGTGTGCCTCCCTCCCCTGGTAGTTTCCCTCAACTGCCAATCCTACCCTGCTCCCCTGCCCCCGGCAATTTCCAACTACTGCCAGTCCCTTTCTTATAGTATTATGATAATTGTTCAAGATCCGCTTGTGAGTGAGAACATATGGTTCTCTGTTCTTTGTCTTTTTGATAGATCACTGAGTATGATAGACTCTAAATCCATCCAAGTTGCTGCAAAGTCCATGTGTTTGTCCTTTTTGATAGCTACATAATACTCCAATGTGTATAGGAACCACATTTTTTTTATCCAGTCCAGTTTTCATGGGCAGCATGATTGGTTCCCTGTTTTTGCTATTGTGAATAGTACTGCAATAAACACATGTATGTAGGTATCTTTGTTGTAGAATGACTTGAGTTCCTCCGGGTATATTCCCAATAGGGGGATTGCTGAGTCATATGGAAGGTCAATTTCTAGTTCTTTCAGAAATCATCACACTGTTTTCCAAAGAGGTTGCACTAGTTTGCATTCTCACCAGCAGTGTAGAAGCATACCTTTTTCTCCACATCCTCACCAGCATCTGTTATTGTTTGTTTTACTAATGATGGCCTTTCTTGCTGGGATCAGGTGGTATCTCAATGTGGTTTTGATTTTCATTTATCTGCTGATTAATGAGACTGAGCACTTTTTCATGTGTCTGTTGGCTGCCCATATATCTTCTTCTGAGAAATGTCTATTCATGTCTTTTGCCTACTTTTGAATGGTGCTGTTTATTTTTTTTCCTTTGGCACGTTTAAGTTCCTTGTAGATCCTAGATGTTAGGCCTTTGTCAAATACACAGTTGGCAAATATTTTTTCCCATTCCATGGACTGTTTCCCCCCCACCACCCCTTGATGGTTTCTTTTGCTTTCCAGAAGCTTTTCAGTTTGATGAGGTCCCACTTGTCTATCTTATCTCTTATGGCATGGGCACTTGGGGTTTTGATCAGGAATTGGTTGCCAGTTCTGATTTCCATAAGGGTGTCTCCTGCATTTTCTAAGATTCTATAGTTTGAGGTTTTATGTTTAGGTCTTTGATCCATTTAGAGTTAATTTTTGTGTATGGTGATAGGTAGGGGTCCTGTTTCAATCTTCTGCATGTGATCAGCTAGTTTGCCCAGCACCATTTACTGCATATGTTCTCCTCTCCCCAGTGGTTGTTGTTGGAGGCTTTGTCAAAAATGAGTTAGTTGAGAAATTGAGATTTCGCTTCCAGAATCTCTATCCTGTTCCATTGGTCTGTATGCCTGTTCTTATACCAATACCAAGCTGTTTTGATTATTATAGGCTTAATAGTAAAGTTTGAAGTCTGGAAGTGTGATACCTCCTGCTTTGTTTCTTTTGCTAAGGATTGTTTTGGCTACTCATGGTCATTTATGTTTCCATATGAATTTCTGTATTATCATTTCCAGGTCTGAGAAAAATGATGTTGGTAATTTAATGGGTATTGTGTTGAATCTGTAGATTGCCTTTGGTAGGATGGACATTTTAACAGTATTGATTCTTCCTATCCATGGACTATTTTTCCATTTGTTTGTGTCTTCTTGGATTTACTTGAGCAGTGTTTTGTAATTCTCATTGTAAAGATCTTTCACTTCCTCTGGTTAGGAAGATGCCTAGGTATTTCATTTTGTGTGTGTGTGTGTGTGTGTGTGTGTGTGTGTGTGTGTGTGTGTGTCTATTGTGAATGGGATTGTGCTTTTTATTTGGTTCTCCATCTGCTTGTTGTTGGTGTATAAGAAAGCAATTGTCTTTTGTACATTTATTTTGTACCCTGAGACTTTGCCAAAGTCCTTTATCAGTGCAAGCAGGTTTTTGACAGATGCTCTTGGATTTTCACGGTATAAGGTCATATCATCAGCAAAGAGGGATAACTTGGCTTTCTCTTTTCCCATTTGATACCCCTGATTTTCTTCTCTTGTCTAATTTCTCTTGCTAGGAGTTCCAACACAATGTTGAACAAGAGGGATGAGAGTGGACAGCCTTGTCTTGTTCTGGTTTGCAGGGGAAATGTTTCCAGTTTCTGTTCATTTAGTGATATGCTAGCTGTGAGTTTATTGTAGATGACACTTACTATTTTGAGGTATGTTCCTTCTATACCTAGGTGTTTGAGGATTTTTATCAAGAAGGGATGCTGTATTTTATCTTTTGCATGGTTCTTGTTTTTACATCTGTCAATGTATTTAATTACATTTATAGTCTTGAAGACATTGAACCAGCCTTGCATCCTACTTGGTCATGGTGGATGATTTTGAAATGTGTTGTTGGATCCGATTTGCTAGGATCTTGTTGAGGATTTTTGCATCTATGCTCATAAGGGATATTGGCCTGTAGTTCTCTTTTTTTGTTGGATCTTTACCCAGTTTGGTTATCAGTGTGATGTTAGCTTCATAAAATGATTTGGGGAGAATTCCATCTTTCTCAATTGCCTAGTATACTTTCAATAGGATTAGTATCAGCTCCTTCTTGTACATTTTGTAGAATTCTGCTGAAAGCCTTCTGGTCCAGGACTTTTTTTTTTTATAGGTAGTTTTCGTATGACAGAGTCAATTTCCTGGGTTGTTATTTGTCTATTTAGTGTCTCAGTGTCTTCTTGTTTCAATCTGGAGAAGTCGTGTGATGTCAGAAAGTCCTCCATTTCATTTAGGTTATCAAGTTTGTTTCCATATAGATGTGCATAGTAATCTTTGATAATCTTCTGTATTTCTTCAGGGTCAGTTGTGATTTGATCTTTTGTATTTCTGATTGTGTTTATTTGGAGCTTTTTCTAGGTCATTCTGGCTAGGAGTCCATCAATCTTGTTAATTCTTTCAAAAAACCAGTTTTTTCAAAACATCAGTTTTCTAATGTAAAATCTTGGTGATCTAGAATTCTATGCCCAGCTAAGCTATAATTTAAGAATGAAGGTGACATAAAAGAAGTTAGAAATTTTACTACTCATCAATCCACACTTTTTTTGAAAAAGTAAATTGAACCCAAAAGGGAAGAATTAGACGCCTGAAGAATGGTGAGTATAAGATACACTAAAACAGTGTGGTAAATATAATTTAATATTGAGTATAAGTAAAAAGAATAACTATTTAAGACAAAGTGGAACATTCTGAGGGAGTAAGACAAGTTTAGAACCTTGTCTCATTTGAGAACATGATAGAAATAGGAATTAATTAGACTTTGTTAGAAAAATATAAATGTTTTCGTATGCTAGAAAATATAAGAATAACCACTAAAAAAATACAAATATAACTTATAATTTCAATACTGGTAGAGGAAAGTGAAGAGAATAAAGTAATCTTGACCAATCCGATAGAGAGAGAAAAGACAAAAAAGAAGAGAATTAACATCAAATAGAAAATACAAACCATGGCAGGGTACAGTGGCTCACACCTGTAATCCCAGCACTTTGGGAGGCCAAGGTGAGAGGATTGCTTGAGCCCATGGGTTTGAGACCAGTGTGGGCAACTTGGTGAGACCTCATCTCTACAATAAAAAAAAAAAAAAAAAAAAGCTGGGCATGGTGGTGCATGCCTGTAGTTCCAGCTACTTGGAAGGCTGAGGCAGAAGGATCACCTGAGCTCAGCAGGTCAAGGCTGCAGTGGCTGTGACCATGCCCCTGCACTTCAGCCTGGGTGACAGAGTGAGACTCTGACTCAAAAAAAATAAAAATGAATAAGAAAAAAAGAAGATACAAACCAAAAATGATAGAAGCCTAAGTATATTGTTAATCACAAAAATGCAAATGGATTTAATGCACTAATTAAACTACAAATACTTTTAATTGGATATTTTCATCAAAATTCAAGGTATATTGTATAAGAGAGATATGTCTAAAACAATATTACAGAAAATAAAGGGATGGAAATGAGCCATCAAGCAGACATTAACCAAAAGAAAACTGGTAGAGAAATGTTAATGTTAGAAAAAATATAATTATTTAAGATCTCATTTAAGACATTTTTATTATGTATGGCATATTTATTACTCCAGCAAAGCTAATAAGGAAATTGCTACCTAGAATTGGGGTGCTGCCATACAAACAAAAATGTTTAAGGAAGAAGAAAAAAGAAAATATATGGTACTGGCTTTGGAGGTGGGCTGGAAATGGTGAGTCCCAGGGAACAAATCGTGAAACACTCCTGTGATTGGACCCTATGGGACGGAACATAGGGGCAGATCAAAAGAAAGCAGGCTGGGAACGTAGTTGAGACTTGTACTAGTGTACAGGTTAGTCTCTGAGGGCTGAGCCATCCACCTTGGGAGGATTCTGGGTCTGCATTCACACAGGTGGGTGAGGGATTAAAGTCTGCAGGATTAAAGTTCATCAAGGAAGAACACAGAGCAAACAGGTTTTGAACAAAGGATTTGCTGGTGAAGACAAATGAAAGTGCATGCATGTAATGTTGCATGTAGGACTTGACTGCAGACTATGTGAGTAGCCAGAGGACAGGAATCTTCCAGAAGCTTTGCATTTGGGAAAACCTGGAAATTCCTAAGTGAAGAAAAGCTAGATAAAGGTGAAGACTGGTGGAAGGCAAGGGCTGATTTTTGGAAGTCAGGGGGTTAAAGCAGAATTAATTGATATTCATCACTACAAAATAGATCTAGAGATTCCAGACCAGCGCTATAAGAGGCTAATTATCCCATGCATGGTATTTTTCCTGCAATTTCGTAGCTCCTGTCAGGGATCTTTTAACAAGTGGAAAAGCATCAGAAAAGGTGTCCCCAGAAATGTAAATTAAAAATAAAAAATCAATATATGATAGTACAATTAGGTGGGTAAGTGGATCTGCCATATAAAGTTGTTTTTTTTTAACACTGTAAACTTGTAAAAATAAAAAAAAAAAAAACTCTTGTAAATAAAAATATATATACAATGAAGCAAAACAGGAATAAAAGGAGATTATGTACAGGTATTCTTGCAACCTGAGTATTGTCAGTTCTCCCTAAATTTGCCCTGTATCATCTTCTTACACCAATTTACAGCTTGTTTCAAAGCTTTTCTTTTAGGCAGAGATTTGCTAGGCTCTGCTTGTACCAACAATCCTTGAGTCTTCCAAGAATGCTACAGTATGACCTGATATGAAATCTTGCCTCTTCAGTATGTTTCAATCTGTCTGGTCACTTGGATTTTGGAGCAGCCATGTGGCAGACTTGGCTGTCTTCTAAACTCTTATAATTAGCTCTCTAACATTCCCCTCACTCTGTCTTCTGTGTCAGTGAGATATGGTTCTTTAATCCAGGCTGCTTTTGAATTTTATTTTCTCTCCTAATCAGAATAGAAAAACATGGAGACTAAAAAACATTTTCAACCTTCCTTGTCCACCCTTATGAGACTCTATGGTCTCTATCAGGATTTAAAGGGCTATATGTACGAGAAAAGCCCCAAGTGACACTGGCTTAAATAAGAGAGAAGTTTATTTTTCTTTCATATAACAGATGCCTGCAGGTAAGCAGTCTAAAACTGGTAAAGAAGACCCACAAAGTCATCGGGTGCCCATGTTCCTTTTAACTATTACTCCAACATTCTTAAGGTTTAGTACTAGATGGATGTTGTTACAAGGAGTAGGTTGGGCAAAGGGAAGATGTGGCATCCCCATGTTCAGAAGATTAGTTGCAACCAGTACTAAGAGCTACATCCCACTGGCAAAAGGCATGATAATAGGGCTATGCTCACTGCAGGGAAACCTGGGAAATGTAATCTTTTACCATTTATCAAAGCACTCTCCCCCCTCCTGCCATGAGTCTTTATGGCTAAGTAATAAGGGCAGGATGGACTTGGGAAGGCACTTGTTAGTCTTTGTCATACTATCTCTTATTATCAGAAAAATGACTGATGGCAATCCATTGTACATCTCTCTAATTAGTTCTCTTCTCCACATTTTGTACTTTACACAGAAGAAGGTGCTACTTATTTTGTGCCAAAGAGTATTAATGAATAGCAAAGGTATCCTTGAGACCTACAACTCCTAACTTGTTCCATATATCATAAAGGGGCATTGCATTTTCCCCTCTTGACATTTAAAATATATTTTTTTATTTTTATTTATTTATTTATTATTTATTTTTTATTATGAAGTTGTGGGGTACAGTTAAGGGTTAGATATACAATTGCATTTCATTCAGGCACCCTGTTGATATGGGGTGTTTCCCCATTCCCAGACAGATATTTGCTACTGTTAATCCCATCTTATTTATTTATTTTTGAGTCGGAGTCTCACTCCGTCGCCCAGACTGGAGTGCAGTGGCCACTCCCAGCCACTGCATTCTCGACCTGCTGGGCTCCGGCGATTCTTCCGCCTCAGCCTTCCAAGTTGCTGGAACTACAGGCGCACACTACCACACCCGGCTAATTTTTTATTTATTGTAGAGATGAGGTCTCACCAAGTTGCTCAGGTGAGTCTCAAACCCGCGGGCTCAGGCAATCCACTCACCTCAGCCTCCCAAGGCACAGAATTACAAGCTGAGCCACTGAGCCCGGCTTAAAATATATTTTAAAACAGACCAATTTTTAAAGAATTTTGAGACATTTTCCTCAAAATTGATGATGGCACATGAAAAGCCCAAAGTTATAAACCAATAAAAGACATTTAAAATATACACATTACCTGTTTCCAAGAGGACTTTAGAGAGTTTAAGTAAAACAAACACTAAGAAAGATGTAAAATTCAAAAATTAAACACAAGAGAGTTCATAGGAAGGAAGCAGGGGATAGAAACATTTCAAATATATGATGAAGCAAAGTATAGAACTGTCCATTTACTTTAGCTAATTCTAATAATAATTGAAACTCTATATGAGAAATTTTAAATACACAGTCTCTATGGTTAATACTTTCATTCAAGTGAGAGACACATCCAAGACAAAAACGTGCTGGAATAGAAGTATAAATATCATTCTGCTAGAGTGAAAAGGTAGAGAGAAATTACTTGGAACTGCTGGTGTTGATGGCACAGACAGGAGCTATTCGTGGAGGACTCGTGGTTGAGGCTGCCTTTGCACTGGGCTTGAAGGTAGAAAGGCATTTCCAGTAGATGGCAGGGTTTGGTTTGGGAGAGGAAGGCAGAACCTATTCAGACTGAATGGAATTCTCATTTATAATAAGAAAATGCTATCAATAAAAGTTAAGGAGTTGGGCATAACATTTACCATAATACTATAAGAAATGGATTGGCAGTAGCCGGAAACTGCCAGGCGGGTACGGGGAGGGCAACATAACATTAATAAGGGTACCTGATCCCAACCCAGGCAAAGTGGGGACCAAAGTTAGGCCCAAACTTTACCTGTACAATGATGACTTTTATATCTACAATTCAGGATAACTGAATTATACCCCACATCTTTAAAATAAAATAAACTTTTAAAAAATACTTAAGGAGTTGGGAAAATGTTGGGTATGTTTAGAAATCAGCAAGTGTAGGTGTAACTTGAGCACTGGGTCAGTCTTCGTGGCAGGTGAGTTAGAAAGATTGAGAGATTGATCTGAGAAGCCTTATGTGACATGCTTAGGGATTTAGACTTGGTTCTCTGGCAGCCGAAGAGTAGGAGGAAAAGGAAAGTAAGCATGTTCACATTTCATTGTCTCTATTTTCTCAGAATGTAGTGAGCATCACTGTTGATTAGATGTTTGTTAGTTTGTAAAGAATGTAAAGGGCTGAGAAAAGGATAATATGATGAGGAATCAAAAAAAAGGAACAAACAAAGGAGTTGTGAGAAACCTCAAAGACCTCACTGAGGTGTTGGAAGTGAATTTGCCTTCACATATACTAACAAGAGCAAAATGGCAAATATGTTAGGTTAAATAATATTTTGGCTTTTGACAAGTGCAAGTATATATACCATGAGGTAAAAAAGCATGTACCTTCTCTTACCACTGCCTTCTTTCTGCACGGTGGGGTGATTCTGAGTGACCTTGAATAGGAAGCAAGGAAAGTTGAATAGCCAAAGTGTGTGTGTGCATGAGAGAGAGAGAGAGAGAGACAGATTTTGAGGCAAGAGATAAAAGATGATAAGGAGAGAGGATTGCTAATTAGTTAAGCAGTTAAGTAGTTAACTAGTCACTTGGTTGAGCAGTTAAGAAGAAATGATCACAGGGTAGTAGTTTTTGGTCAGAGGAATAGTATGTATATGTGTGCATTACAGGTAAGCTGGCTGGCATATGGGGTAAGTTCTTAAAACAATGCTCAGTGTTCTGGAGCACAGTGGCACTAAGAGTAGAGAATTTTCCATAAAGAAACCTGTAGTAAGAGAAACCTGTAATAAGAGACATTACCTAGGAGAGCAGGAGGGAAACAGACCTTTCCCCTTTTTTCTCTCAGAAGGGCTTTGTAATATGAAAGATAAATATGGAGATTTAAGCAGAATACCTTTCAAAGTGACAGTCCTGCTACAGAGCAAATGGTGAGACCCCAAAAGGCCACAGAGCTCAGAGAGACTGGCACAGCTCTCTCCCCATTCCCACACTGTGAGTCTCCACCCTGGGATTCTGCCAGGGGCCAAAGTTAGAGCTTATGGATGCTTTTTGATCTTTTGGTCAGTTGTGCAATATTCTTGTATTACTGATAAGGAAATAGGTCCCAAGAGATTCAGTAGCTTGTCCAAGATCACTAGTCACTTAAGAACAAAATCAGATAGTTGTCCAGATTCTCAACTCATAGCCAAACGCTCCTCCCGTCATTTCTTCTATGCTGTCACATGGTATCCTAGGGCTGGTACAGTTCACATTGAGGGTGCTACTGAGGTCTGTTCTGCCAGGATGGCTGGACATGTCACTCCCAGAGATACACAACTGTGAAGACATGATCTGTAGCCTGCCAGATGAAGGGGAGCTGAGGGAAGCAGTCAGATGGGGATTTCAGGAAATACTCTAAAATGGTTTTTAGAGGGTTTTAGAAAAAATCTATTTACCACTCCATTTCAGGGATATTAAAATGCAGTGCAAACCTCCTGCCTGCATTTAGGCTTTCGGTGCCTTCTGGGGACTGATAGCTCTTCTCTCTAAAATGCATTGATTCTCTGAGAGAAATAGACCACAAAGTTCCAAATCCTCGCCCATCTGAGAGTTAGAAGGCTGGAAGCTTTAAAACATCCACTGTTGTTCCATTAGGAAGTATATGCATGACAATAATTATCTGAGTAACTTCTCCAGCAGCTGATCACTTGTCTCATTGAGACCCACCAGCTGCACCTGCACACCCCCCACCCCATCCCTCCCCATTGCTGGCCCTAGAGCCAGCAAGCTCTAGGGCTCAGCACAAAGGAAAACCAGAGGGGAATGCAAATACTTTGCCCAGAGATTTAGTGAGGTGCTGAGTAAAACAGCAGTGTGACCACTGAGCTTTTTACAGCATAAACCTGAGAGAAAGAAGCTAGACAAGGCTTGGATTTTCCAGATTCTTCCAAAAGGAAGTAAGGGAGAAAAAAGAGCAAGAGTCAGAGTTGTGTAAATTTGACATTTGACCTTAAGTTATTTTAAATGTAAATGAGATCAGAAATGAGCCATGCAAAGAAGTCCCTTTTTATTTTTAGTCGCCCATTCAGGCCCTTTTAGAAGAAGTATATACATCTGGGTAGCTGCCTGCCAGATCTATACTTAAAGTCATTTGTGGTACCATTATAATTTTAAAGAAATCTGGCTTGACGCCAGAACACGTGTCCTGGTGTTTTGTTTGGATTTTCTTAGACATACTATGATAACATGGTTGCCATATGTAAGGTGAATGACTAGCTGCATGGCTGACTGTGCACAGGTATTTGAGACTCTTTGAATCACACATATACATGCACAGTTTTAGAATTGGGTGGACCTTGAAGATCCTTTAGTCCAATTCTTTTCTCTTACAGATGGAGTAACCGTGGCTTAAGAAGTTGAGATTGCTTGTCCAAGCCACAGAGCTGGGAATCATATCTAGAGCTCTTCATTTTTAGTCTAGAACCTGTAACACTATATTTATCCTTGTGCTATGAAGGTCAACTTTTGGCAGGTCAAGGACTGCTCAATGGGTACATTTTACCAAAATGCAGCCTTCCATGAGGAACTGGTTTGTGCCCATCATCATGGACACTTAGGGGTTCATGAGCCCGTCCTTGGCTGTATGCAGGCTAAACTCCCACAGCAGAACTTAGGACCTATGTACATTTTAATTGGTCTTTGTATTTACTCTGGGCTGATTGTCACCTCTTTAGCGCAGTTAGGAGCAGCTTCTTAAAAACCACAAAACAGTTGGTTAGTCCCTAGTCACAACTTGTCCTCTGAGGGAGTAGAATTCATTTCCCATATCTTGTTGCCATGAAATATAAGCAGTCTTTGGTCTCAGAAGTGTTTTTATTGCTTAACTGTCAGAGTCTATGGAGGTCTTTGTATATATGTGTTTTGTTTTAGAAAACCCTTATGATTCTTGGAATTATATAACCACACAGTTTTATATTTTAAATCTTACATAAATCCTGCCAACTTTAGTTACATCCATTTAGTTGCTAGGAAAAGAGCTCTCTCAAGATAGCTCAAGGAAGGGGTGGCTATCCACAGGACTTGATGAGCAAGATGGAATCTCATAGAAATTGAATGCTAGTAGCCACAGTAGATCTGGACCTTGGAGATCCTCGGTCTGTAGGATGTTCTCAGATCCAGGATGGCTGGGGACCTCACTTGTGGTTCCTTGCCCCATTATCCTGTCCTCCTACCACCCAGTATCTGTACACTTTCTATATACCTTTCCTTCACCTTTTGCCTCTGCTTATTTCAAGCGTCTGTTCCCTTATAATCCTGGCTTACCTGTGGCCCCTCTGACCTTTCTCCCTACATAAAAACCTTTACTGTCCTCAGGTGTGTGTCCTCTTGTGGTTTCCTACTTCACATTTTTGAAAAATGGAATTTAGTTGGCCCAGATTTTTTTTTTTTTGTCCCAAGCCATGTCATTTGTCACTGGTCAACCTTTAGGGTAGTTTTTCATGGGCTAGAGGCCCACTCTAGTCCAATCACCTGTGGGTGCAGCAGAATGGACTGGAGTTAGTGATAGAAGATGTTGCTACCTCAGCCTTGCCTGTTGGCAGTTGTAAACAGGGCAGCTTCTCATAGAAAGAATTGTGGCCATGTCAGACAGTGTCCTTGGTTTGCTGGATATAATATGCAAAGTAAAATATGAGTCATCAGGGATGCAGCTGAAAGTAATGAAAGTAGAATTTAACAATAAAGAGTTTGTGGTTCAGTTTTCAACCCTGGAACTTAGTAGCTGTGTGAGAAACTCTGAGTCTCAACTTTCTATCTGTAAAATGGAGGTTTGTGAGGTTTAAATGAAATAATAATATATGTGAAAAAAATTTGTCAACTATGAAGCATCACTCCCATATTAGAAAATATTGCCTCCTCTAAGTCCCTCCTAAGCATAAGTGTTTCCATGTGTGGGATTTTTGTGTATCCTTTTCTTTTCTTTTCTTTCTTTCTTTCTTTTTTTTTTTTGAATCAGTTTTGCTGTCACCCAGACTGGAGTGCAGTGAAATGCTCACAGCCACTGCAGCCTCCACCTGCTGGGCTCAGGCGATCCTTCCACCTCAGCCTTCCAAATAGCTGGAATCACAGGCACGCACCACCACACCCAGATAATTTTTTGATTTATTGTAGAGACAAGGTCTCGCCAAATTGCCCAGGCTAGTCTCAAACTCCTGACCTCAGGCAGTCCTCTCGCTTCTGCCTTCCAAAGTGCTGGGATTACAGGTGTGAGCCTGGCTGTGTGTCCTTTTCAAAAGTGAATATCACCTCCCAGAACAAAGCTTCAGATGATGACCCCCTTGTAACCCGTATAACCCGTATCTGCAGAAATAATCAGAGAGATCGAGGTTGTTACTTTTTATACCTAGCCGACCAGAGCTACATTATTCCTAGAGTGTTTTGTTCAGAGAGCATAGTCTATAACAACTGACACTCCTTACAGTCTTCTGTATCAAACCTCCTTTAACTAGAAACTGAGTTCTAGAGAGATTAATTGACTTCCTCAATGGCACCAGAAAGAACCAAAACTCACTCAATTATCTATTTCTGCATGACAAATTGTTTCAGAATTTAGAGACTTAAAACAACAAATATGTGTTATCTAGTAGTTTCTGTGGGTCAGGAATCTGAGATTAGTTTAGCTTCATGTTTCTTGTGAGGCTGCAATCAAGATGTCCTTTGGGGCTGCAGTCATCTGAAGGTTTGACTGGAGCTAGATCTGCTTCCAAGATGGCTCCTTCACATGGTTTTTAGTAGGAGGTCTCTGTTCCTCACATTGAGGACCTTTCTTTAGGACTGCTTAAATGTTCTCATGAAACAGCAGCTGACTCTTCCCCCAAAGTGAGTGATACAAGAGAGAGCAAGGAGGAAGTTACAATGCATTTTATCTCCCATAGACTACTTATTAGAAGCAATTGCTAAGTCCAGCCCACACTCAAGAAGAGAAGAAGGGGATTAAACTCCAGCAACTCCTGAACAGTGAAGTATCAAAGAATTTCTGGACATATTTTTAAGACACACAGAATGTTTCCTTTAACACTGCATTTTCTCTGTAAATCAGTTTCCATAAGAGATCAGCCTCTTTTTTTTTCTTGGTTACTTGATGAAAGATAATTCTCACTCAGAAGTACTTAGCAAAAGGAAAATATAAATTAATTAATATGAAGATACTTTCTCAGGAGAATATTAAGAAAACCTTTGTTGCAAACAAAACAGTAAAACAAGAAGATAATGGTATAGGAAAAGAAAGCCAAGGGGAAAAACAGAAGCAAGACTGCATTAGATTCTAAATTCTACAGGCAGAGTTTTCTTTCAATTCAGGAAACATTAAGTGAACACATGTTATATAAAGCATATCTAGGAGTAGGGATTCAAAGATGCAAAAGACTCTAGGAATCCCAATTTTGGTTATAGAGCATGACCCACATATATAAATAGCCCAAATAGAAATGACAAGGAAGCTTATGTCAGAAACTGTTGTGGAGGTACCTAGACTTATGTTAAATATCATAATAAAGGAACTTATCATCTGCATTGAGAACATGTAGGAAAGAAATTATTCTGCAGTTATGGGGTTTTGGAAAGTCTTGCAGAAGATATGCAAATCATCCCCAACACACACACACACACACACACACACACACACACACACACACACACACGCTTTTCATACTTCCTTGTTTATTTTACCTATTTATCTTGTTTACTGCCAGCCAGCCTCTCTCTCAAGAGTGTAATCTCCATGCGGGCATAAGTGCTTATTTTGTTCAGTGCTGTACCCCCCGTGCCTAAGTAAGCACTTCATAAGTTCAATGCATAAATGAGATAATTACTCAGTTATTAAGGAAATTGAGCTCAACCCTATAGGGACAAGACAGTTTGGCAGGTGTGGACTTCTGGGAAGGGTGTTCTAGGCAGACAAGGCAGCTGACCAAAGGTGCTGGGATGTTCAGGGTCTTCTGTGTGGCTGGACCTGTAGATTGTAGGTTGCTGTGGCAGAAGGTGAGATGAAAGAGGATATTAGGGTTTTACTGTGCTCAAGGTATCCACTTAACTTTTAAGGCCGGGAGTGACATGTGTGCCTTTTCTC
Organism: Cephalopachus bancanus; assembly: GCA_027257055.1. Taxonomy (NCBI): domain Eukaryota; kingdom Metazoa; phylum Chordata; class Mammalia; order Primates; family Tarsiidae; genus Cephalopachus; species Cephalopachus bancanus. Next base: position 551,641 of record JAPVLO010000022.1, on the reverse strand, counting down.
TATGGACTTGCTGTATTTAAGAATATATGACACTAGGAAGGTCCCTACAATTCCTCTTATTACCTAACATTGGATTTGACCAATAATCATATCTCTTTGACTCCAACAGCTAGATTTTCAATCTCCTTTTTTTTTTTCTTGTATAGGAAGGGTAAAACTCTCTAAATACTGGGGTCTTTTATGTCCTTACTCCTTTGTTGGTGAGTGTGAGGACAACATCAGGTCCTGGGAAATTCAGTGGCATTGGTGACAGGTGTAACACAGTAGTTTTATGCCTAGGAAATGAATAATTAATTTCTTGCTGTAATTTTAAGATGCCCTGATGTATAGGATGCTTTTGTTTTTTTCTCAAACCTTATGTGCTAATTTTTTTAAAATCCATTTTGCAGCTGCTATCAGCAGCTGTGTGAAAAGTTTGGGAACCTCAGCAGAGACACAGGGCTGTTCTGGAAGCCCAGTAGGTGAGGAACCTCTGCTTCCTGCCCTGTGCCAGAAGAGATGTAATCCCTGCACTGAGTTCTCAGTGACCTCTGCCCAGAGGCCAGGGCAGGAGGCTGGGCCCCACATGCTGTGAGGAAACCTTCTCACCTTAATCCTGAATGTGTCATTTAACCTCTGCTCAGCTGTTCCTATTAAAGCAGGTATGAGATCCTTTGATGAGCTTCTTTGATGTTCTAGAAAGCTCAGACCTCACTAAAGGAACTTTTTCTTTCTTTCTTTCTCTCTTTTTCTTTTCTCTTTTTTGGAGTTGGAGTCTCACTCCATCGCCCAGGCTATAGTGCAGTGGCACACTCATGGCCACCCCAGTGTCAACCTGCTGGGCTCCAGGGATCCTTCCACCTCAGCCTTCCAGGTAGCTGGAACTACAGGCATGTGCAACCACGCCTGGCTAATTTTTTATTTATTGTAGAGATGAGGTCTCACCATGTTGCCCAGGCTGGTCTTGAATCCGTGGGCTCAGGCAATTCTCTTGCCTTGGTCTCCCAAAGTGCTGGGATTATAGGCTTGAGCCACCGTGCTCGACCTCCAATATTTTTTATGAAGAACTCAGTGTCCTAACATTTTTGAAGAGGAACTAAAGCTTAGAAAGATAACTTAGCCACGCTCGGTGGCTCAGCCTGTAATCCCGTGCCTTTGGGAGGCTGAGGTGAGTGGATTGCCTGAGCCCGCGGGTTCGAGAGCCGCCTGGGCAGCGAGACCACATCTCTACAATAAATCTAAAAAAAATCAGCCGGGTGTGGTAGCGCATGCCTGTAATTCTGGCTACTCGGAAGGCTGAGGTGGAAGGATCACCGGAGCCCAGCAGGCAAGGCTGTGGTGGCCAGGAGTGGCCACTGCACTCCAGTCTGGGCGACCGAGGGAGACTCCAACTCAAAAAAAAAGAAAGATAACTTACAACCTTAACGTTACCAAGGCAGCATATCTAGTCAGTGGTGGAACTTGGATTCAAACTCAGGATTGCTGAGTTCAAAATCCAGCCTATAAATCACCATATAGTCTTCCAGTGAGCTCCTAGCCTTACCAATTTCCTCAGCACCCCCCACCTCATCACTATCAACTGAAACACAGGTTATGGGCTAGAAATACAAGAATATTTTTGATAGGGAAAAAACTAAGAAGCCAAAAATTGTGAAGAGATACAGAGCCTCTTACCTCTTGGTAAACGCTGTGATGTGGCATGTCCACATGCACATGCACACACGCATACACACATACAGAGTCCTTTTCATTAAACACAGGGTTTTGAGGATGCCCCATTGTTGAAACAATGCCATAGAATTGGAGAGAATTGATACTCTATAAGTGACTATTCAGTAAGCCAAATAGCCAGGGAATATATTAAGTTTTATAATATCCACATATACCCAGGTCATCTAAAATAAGAGGCATGTCCATCTCACTGCTTGAATGTTAAAATGTGTAGGGTGCACAAAATCAGTCCCAGGAAAGAGAAATCATGCCATAGAACTGTCAAAAAATGTAAGAGATGTGGGGAATTGAGAATTGCACTTAACCTCCAAGGGTAGAGAAGACATGGTCTGGAAAGGAAAAGGGAAACTATTTGAGTTGGAATGTTGCCCATCCATGGGAGTCCAGAAGCAGAAATGACCAGGACAAATTTGGGGCACCATACAGAGACCAAGAAGAGAAAATACATAGACAAGTAGTAGAAGTCGGGGTTGAAGAAGTGATTAGGGAATATTATGAAGAACTTTGAATCCCAAGATGAGACTGGTAGAATTTGAAGGTGCTGACACAGCAGAACCTATGTAAATTCTGAAATAAGAGAGTTTTATGATGAGGACAGAGAGTGGAGGAGAGCAGCCTATGAGGAGACTGCAGAGGTGGGCCAGGCACAATGACTCACGCCTGTAATCTCAGCACTTTGGGAGGCGGAAGTGAGAGGACTGCCTGAGCCCAGGGGTTTGAGACCAGCCTGAGCAACTTGGCAAGACCTCAACTCTACAATAAATCAAAAAAATTAGCTGGGTGTGGTGGCACATACCTGTGGTTCTAGCTACTTGGAAGGCTGAAGCGGAAGGATCACCTAAGCCCAGCAGATATGAGTTGCGGTGGTCGTGAGCCTGCCACTGCACTCCAGCCTGGGTGACAGAGTGAGACTCCAACTCAAGAAAAAAAGTTTTTTTAAAAAAATGCAGAGGTGGGTGATGACCGCCTGGTTTAGCATGGGACGAAGGAAGGATGTTTAATAACTTGGCAAGACTCGGTGCCAGATCAGATATAACAGGTAGAGAAAAGAATCTCAGATGACTATAGTTTGTCCTAAAATGTTTTGAGATTTGGACAGGCAGGTAGTTCATCAGAGTTGAACCATAGTGGAGGGAGCAATCAGGGAGGAAGAAGAGGCCTGGTATAGTGTGATGGAAAGGCACACCAGCTGAGAACCGCAAGACTGGGCCCTGACTCTAACTAGTATTGTGATTGTTTGCCCTGGTGTCTTAAATTTAGGAATTCCAGCCGGGCTCGGTGGCTCAGCCTGTAATCCCATGCCTTTGGGAGGCTGAGGTGAGTGGATTGCCTGAGCCCGCGGGTTCGAGACCTGCCTGGGCAGCGAGACCTCATCTCTACAATAAATCAAAAAGTCAGCTGGGCGTGGTAGCGCACGCCTGTAATTCTGGCTACTCGGAAGGCTGAGACGGAAGGATCGCCAGAGCCCAGCAGGCGAGGCTGCGGTGGCCGGGAGCGGCCACTGCACTCCACTCAGGGCGACAGAGTGAGACTCCAACTCAAAAAACAAAAAAATAAAATAAAATAAAATTTGGAATTCCGGCCAAGCTCGGTGGCTCAGCCTGTAATCCCGCGCTTTGGGAGTGAATTGCCTGAGCCCGCAGGTTCGAGAACCGCTTGGGCAACTTGTCGAGACCTCATCTCTACAATAAATCAAAAATTAGCTGGGCGTGGTAGCGCGCGCCACCAGCAAATCAACACTGGGGTGGCCGTGAGCATGCCGCTGCACTCCAGCCTGGGCGACGGAGTGAGACTGCAACTCAAAAAGTAGTTCCAGCTACGTGGAAGGCTGAGGCGGAAGGATCGCTGGAGCCCAGCAGGTCGAGGCTGCGGTGGCCGGGAGCGTGCCACGGCCCTCCAGTCTGGGTGACAGAGTGAGACTCCAACTCAAAAAAAATAAAAAATAAAATTAGGAATTCCATCCAAGAAGCATGTATTGAGCATCTGATATGTGCCACCTACTAGAAGCTATTGTCTATTGTGTGTTTCCCCCATGGGCACATGGCATTTCCCAGGCCAGGGTAGGGCAAGCCTCTGTGGAACTAACCTTCTGGTCAAGCAACCCAAGTGCCACTGCTTCCTTTAGTAAATCCTAGCTTTTGCTGCCCTCTGGTGGCTATTTACTGCCTCTAGACCTGTGCCTTTACTCTGGAGAGCTGGTCTGAGTTGAAAGTTAGGAGCCTGGGCAACATAGCAAGACTTCTGTCACTAAAAAAATTAAATTTGGCCAGGCTTGGTGGCTCAGTCTGTAATCTCAGCACTTTGGGAGACCAGGGCCAGTGGATTGCCTGAGCCTGAGGTTCGAGACCATTCAACTTGGTGAGACCTCGTCTCTACAATAAATCAAAAATGATCCAGGCATGGTAGCATGCACCTGTAGTTCTGGCTACTTGGAAGGCTGAGGCAGAAGGATCGCAGAACCCAGCAGGTCAACACTGGGGTGGCTGTGAGCGTACCGCTGCACTCCAGCCTGGGTGACGGAGTGAGACAGCAACTCAAAAAAAAAAATTAAAAAATTAAATTTATCAATAACTTCCCTGGATCATAAACAACGCATATTGTCAAAGGAACAGTAAGCAAGTGATGGCCAGAGGACATGTCATGATAGCTGGTGACCAGACAGGGTGGTGGGGAGGTGGTGATAAGGAAGGCATGATGTCATGAACCAGACACAAGGCATGGGGTAGCAGTCAGTCCCAGAGCAAAACAACCAACAGCAGAAGATGGGAGCAGAAAATCACATTAGGACTCCCCCATTAAGTGAGTTAACCTGAGGAAACAAAGAGGGTGGGGATGCAGATAAAGGCCCATCTTCACACTAAAGGGGAGGATAGGGTCAGGGATAAGGGACGATCCCAACAGCCATTATTGGAGGGCAAAAACTTAGCAATGTTTAGGGAAGATGCCGTAAGATGCGGGGAGCCCTTTCCATTGCTGCTGCCGCCTCTACTGATTGCTGGGCACATGTTCCACATCTGGAGTGGTGCCGGCACAGCTGGAGATGTCCTCATGGTGATGGAGCTCAGCAAACAGGCTAGCACAGAAGGGAGGCAGGCTCCCACTGGCTTGCAGCTAAGCAATAGTGAAGATACTGTTGCCTGTTGTAGCCAAGGAAGAGCTCAGAAGGTAATAATATGAACAGCTCTGAGGAGACACAGCCTTGACAGTATTACTGGAAAGAGCACATCACTTTCAGAGGGATCCCGTTCCTCATCCCCAGACCATCACCCCATGCTTCACTTTTTTTTCTTTTTTTTGAGTTGAAGTCTCACTCTGTCACCCAGGCTATAGCACAGTGGCACACTCACAGCCACCCCAGCATCGACCTGCTGGGCTCCAGTGATCCTTCCGCCTCAGCCTTCCAAGTAGCCGGAACTACAGGCTCATGCTACCATGCCCGGCTAATTTTTGATGTATTGTAGAAATGAGATCCTGTCAAGTTGCCCAGGCTGTTCCCAAACCCGGGGGCTCAGACAAGCCACTTGCCTCGGCTCCCAAAGTGCTGGGATTATAGGCTGAACCACTGAGCCTGGCCTCACGCTTCTCTTATTGTCACACTCAGCATGCATATGTGTGCCATATGTTCTCTGACACACTGTAAGTGTGATGTGGGTAGGAACACCACGGCTATCTGCCTGACTCCTGTATGCCCCTGGGCCCTGTGCAGCAGCTGACTGGTGAAGAAGAAATGCATGGCTGAGGACACTGGCTTCCCTAGACTTGAAGTCTTGCCTTTGCAATTTGCTATGGTATGATCTGTGACAAGTCATTTCACCTCTCCAAGCCTCAGCTTCCTCTTCTGTAGGTCAGATGATAATGCTAACCTATGGTAGTCATGAGGAGCAGATAAAGCCTATGAAAGGGTTTAAAAAGAAACATACAAATGTTGATTATTTTTATTCTGCCTGAAAATGAGAAATTAACGAGACACCCACTGGCATCTCTTCAGGTCTGGAAGACCATGCCTGGGGGGTTTAGCTTTCTGAATCAAAGCATTAGGATGTGCTGCTTCTCCTGAATCGGAATTTGTAATGCACCCCTCACCCCAGCCTGTCAGTGTCTGGCTGATCCCCTTACTGAGACAGGTCCCCCTCTTGGGTACTCAGTAGCACCCCCTTAAACTCTGCTTGAGCCCTCTTCCCAACGCCAGTCCTGGCAGACATGCTGCCTGTGCTTGCATGACCCAGCAAGAATTAGACTGACCTGCGTTTTCTGGTCAACCAGAAGGGAGTTTGACCCTTTTCCAGGGATCACTTTGCCAAGTTTCTTTGTGTGACTGGATACCTTGACCTCCATCCTATATCTGCAGTGTGAACATGTTTGTAATCTACCCCCATTTGAGAACCAGGTCCAAGAATTCTCTTTCCAGTCTAATCCTGGTCTGCTGTTTCTCTAGGAGACCTGGTGTGGGAAGAGGGAGTCACATCCATGGCCCCTCAGAGGGAAATTATAGCCTAAATCACATGATAAATTTTGTAATCCTTGGCTTGGGAATATATGGTTGCTTTTAAATACTTTTCTAGTCTGCCAGTTTACCTCACTATGTGTCATCAAGGGTTCTTTGGAAATGGATTTCTACTCCCTAGACACACAGTATCAGCACGGGAAAATATATCTTAGGTCCATGTTGCGATTACTGGATAAACAATAGGTGACACTTATTGAGCATGTAATGCATGTCAGGGTTTGCCTGTGTTAACTCATGTAATCCTTGCAATAACTCTGTATGGGAGGAATTAATATGATCCTTACTTTAGATAAGGAAAATGAGCCAAAGAGAGATTAATTAACTTGCTCAAGATTATACAGATAGTAACGATGGAGACAGATTCAAACTTAAGCAGTCTGGCTCCAGACCCAATAATCCACAAAATGGAAAACAGTGACCCACATCTGAATAATTGAGGTTTGATAACATTTTGCACTTCTGTGAAAATTTTCTCTGGTCCTTGGCCTGGTTTCCTCTGAAGCTCTACTTTCTAGTGTTGTACAATCTACACCATGGAATATTTGCAGGAATGCCTGGGGGTGCTTAGAGAAGCTTGCAACATCTCATCTCTCTCTACCTGATGAGTTGCTCCTTTTAATCTCCTTTTAATCTCAGGTTTCACCCGGCCACCTCTCCTCCCTCTTCTGCAGGTATTCAGAGCCATTCCCAGGGCTCTTTCCTCTCTCTCAAGCTATGAGGTTTGTTGCAGAAAGGAGTGTGTTGCCTTTCCTGCCAATCGAAACAGCAGTACAGACAGTCTCCATCAAACGCAGAGGGCCAGGAGATGCCTCCCCCTCAGCAGGCCAGTCACCTCCAGGTTGAGGGTCAGTGTTGCAGAGGCCCACATTCATTGTCTGACGGTTAATCCTCCCAGCCCCACCTCTGTTGACAGTTTGTGTGGGCTTCCCAGGGGCAATGAGATGAAGACAGAAGGGAGGGGAAGCAACAGTTGCTAGTCCTGCTCCTTCCTTTACCTTAGGGGAGGAGGGCTCTGTCCTTCCTACCCATACTAAAGTCAGCATCTAGGCTGGATGTTCTCTTATGCCTGGGTAGGGAGTACAGAGATAAAGAGCAGACAGAATTTTGTATCAGTTTGCATTTTCTTCCTCCCCTCCTAGAAAGCTCTAACCAGCGCTTGACAAATACTTGTTGAATGAACAAATGGATGAACATTAAGTTGAATCACATCTAAAACCCTGTTACTTCCACCCTTGGTGTTAGTTGTGCATGAGCAGCACAGAGCTAGTCTTGTTTCTCCTCGGTGGATCTGTGTCTCTCTGTTAGAAGCCTACAGCGTAGTGTCTCTGAGCTCTACTTTGTTCTCCATCCTCATTTCTCACCTGGATGAACATGTGGAATAATGCACTTCAGGTGAGCAGATGACAAAGGTGTCACTACCACCATAGATGAAAGAACGAAGATCACTATGCCTTAGCTAGAAAACTTAATTGAACACTGAGTTAAAAGCATCAGGAGCCCAAGTACAAAAAGGTGAGGAGCTGGCATGAGAAACTCCTGTGAATTCGTTTGGAGTTTTTAACAGGCTATAAGCTCAATAGATGCTAACAGCACAACTTGACCAAGAGGCTCTCGGATCACACTGACAGAAGTATAATGTTAAGATGTGGACAGTGAGCATCTGATGAGTCTGTCTGTGCTGGGCAGACCACATCTAAAAGATCAGGTTCAACTCTGGGCGCCCCTATTAGAAGGGACAGTGACATCCTGATGTTTAACCAGAATAACAGAAGAATATGATTGAAATATTGGAAACTACACATTGGAGGATAAACATTTTGGAAGCCAGGTACAGTGGTTCATGCCTGTAATCTCAGCACTTTGGGAAGCTGAGGCGGGGATTGCTAGAGTCCAGGAGTTTGAGACCAGCCTGGACAACATAACGAGACATTGTCTACACACACACACACACACACACACACACACACACACACACACACACACACACACACACACAAATTAACTGGGTGTGGTGGCATGTCCCTGTAGTCCTAGCTGCTCTGGAAGCTGAGGTGGAAGGATTGCCTGAGGCCAGGAGGTCGAGGCTGCAGTGAGCCATTATTGTGTCACTGCACTCCAGCCTGGGTGGCAGAGACCCTAACTCAAAAGAGAGATAGAGAGATTATTTTGGAAAAAAGAAGACGAGAAATTATTGTTCTAGTTTTCCTATGTGAAGCTCTATGGAAGAAAGATTTCTTCTGCATTACCCTAGAGGGCAGACTAAGAATGGTGGGTGGAGATTACAAAAAGAGACAACGTTCTTGAAACCACAGCTCTCCACCAGGACAGAACAGCTTCATGAAGTACAGAGTTAGATGTTCTTGAGTAGGGGCTTAGATTAGAAACTCACTAAGGCCCAGGACAGTTTCTGGGTTACTATGATCTGTAATCTTAACAGCCTCTTCCCTCCTTGTCTTTGGCAGCTTTGTCAGGCCTGACTTGGAAAGTCCTCTTTCCACCCGACACTACTTGAGGTGTAGGGGTGGACCTAGAGCTTTGTGACATTTTCTTAGATTGATACAGACATTAATCAGCAAGGTTGATTGAAAAGCTTTTTGAGCCTAGAAGCTGAAACCTGAGTCTGGTCCTGGCTGTCTTACCCACCCACTAGTTTGGGGTCCTTAGTTTCTCCATTTAAGGTTAAGAGGGTTAGATAATCTCTGACTCAACTCATTTACTTCCTAATTTAAGACCTTTTCTCTTTGGGGGATTCATTTTCCTCATTTTTCAAATAAGCAAACTGGATTAGATGAACTTCCAATAGACCACAAATCTACCTTAAAGTACCATAGTCTCAGCCCACATTTCATCACTTTGGCTAAAAGGTTGCTATAAAAGGCTCAGATGAATGCTTTGCTAAAATCAAGAACCATTATGTAGTTGAGGCATTTCTCAAATCTATTCACTTATTTTTTGAAAAGGCAATGAAAGGAGCAGTCTGAATGTGTATAGATCAAAGGCTTATCACCTTAAGGGAAACAAAAAAAAAAGAGAAGAGCAAAAATGGAGAGGACAGCAAATACTGATCATACTAATCAATACTTCCTGAATCCTATTGAGGCAAACTTTTGAGATTTTGAAAGTCTGAAAATGCCTTTATTATATCCTCACTCTTGACTGATGGTTTGCCTAGGTATAAAACTCCAGCTTGGAAAATAATTCGCACCCAGAATTTTGAAGAAATTGTTCAATTTTCTTTTACCTCTAATATTGTGTTAAAATCTGCTATCATGATTCTTGACTTGTTTGATTTTATCTGATTTTTTTTCCTCTTCTCTCTCTCTCTCTCTCTCTAAATGCTTTTAGAATGCCTTTTTACACCAATATTTCCTAATACCGTGCTTTAGAGTGAGTCTTTTTAAAATCTATTATACCAGGCACTTGAAACACTGTATCAATTTGGCAATTCCTGTTCTTCAATCCTGGGAATTTTCCTTTATAATTTATTTCTTTCCATTCTGTCTGTCTAGAACTTATTAGATCAATTCTCTAGTCTTATATTTTTCCTTCTTATTTTTCTCTTTCAATGTTCTTGTTCTGTTTTTTTTAGAAAATTTCTTTGACATTATCTTCCAACCCATCTATGAAATGTTTCACTTCAGCCATAATATCTTCATCTTCTAAGAGCTCTTTCTCATTCTATAACTTTCCCCTTACATAGCATACATGGACACAATATCTATCCTCTCTTACCTCTGTGAGGATTTTATGGTGATGTTTTTATTGTCCTGCCTACCTTTTGTTTCCCTGCATTCCTGTTTTTGCTTTTTTTACTTTGGTCTCTGTTAGAGAGGATTTTCTGAAAAGTCTGGTGATAGATAGCTGAATATTTATGAATGAGGCACAAAACAAGATGACTAGATGTTCTGTATAAGGGAAGAAGCTTATTGACTGAAAGTTGGCACTGTGAAGTGATGTGGCAGGGCACTGAGAGTTTTGGGACAAGGAGAGATCTACAAATGGCAGTATTTGAGTAACTGCACATTTGGGGGGGTTCTCCTATGAATTATTCTAAAATCTGTCTAAGATGTTTATATTTGGCTGCTAGCACTCTCTAGGAGCCAAGAGGTTCAAGGATGGTGACCATCTCCCCATTCTGTGTTTAAGCCTTCATTGAATCTCACTTTTTCAGGAAAGTGTACATAGGCTATAGGAGGGCTTTAGATTGTCTTTCCAGATGTTCATGCCATCTTCCTGCTTTAGCTCTTCCCATAGGTCTGCCTTCAGAGCTGCCTGGTACTTTCACTTCCTGACCTTGTCTGAGCATTGAACAGAGATAATTGGCCAACATGAGGAATTTGCCTCTCTACCACATCAGATAACCATTCTTGTATCTGCTTTCTGCCATTCAAAAAAAGTCAGCTTATCATATTCACTTATCATATTTTGTTTGTTCTTGGGGGTTTATATTTCTCCTCTCCTCTTCACCACCTTATTATATTGTTCTTGTCAGGTTTATGAATTAATGGTGATATAGCAAAATGATTAAAGAGTAAATTTTTTTTTAAATGAGGCTCAGGACAAATAAACTATGGTATCTGTAAGACACTGATAGGAGCAAGAGGGCAGCCAACAAGAAAGACCTCCCAGGCACTGTAGCTAGATATTTCCAGGTAATAATTCATGGAATTTATCCACTTGTACATTAACAGGTATCTGTTTATCACCTGCTGTATGCCAGACATCACTCTAGAATGTCTATAACCATGAGCAAGACAGAGAATGCTTCTGCTCTCCTGGATCTTATATTCTGATGTAGGATAAGAGCTACAAATAAGTTAAATAAACAAGATAACATATTAATGACAAGTGTTCAAGAAAATTTAAATAGAGCTGTGTGTTGGAGAGTAAATACAGAAACTGTCTGGGCATTGTGGCTCACACCTATAATCCCAGCACTTTGTGAGGCCAAGGCGGGAGGATTGCTTGAGACATTGAGTTCAAGAACAGCCTATGCAACATAGTGAGACCTAATCTCTACAGAAATAAAAAATAAATAGCTGGGTGTGGTAGAACACACCTGTAGTCCCAGCTACTCAGAAGACTTAGGCAGAAGTATCGCCTAAGCCCAGGAATTTGAAGTTTCAGTGAGCCATGATTGTGCCACTGCACTCCAGCCTGTGCAACAGAGCGAGATCCTGACAAAAAGAGAGAGAGAGAGAGAGAGTAAATACAGAAACCACTCTACTCATAGAATATTAAAACTGGAAGGGACCCCGAAGACCAATTTCCTCATCTTAGGAATAAGGAAATTCAAGTATGAAGAAAGGAAGGGATTTGTTCAGTGTCCCACATGGGTAAAACCTGCACCAGCACCAAGGCCTCCTGATTCCCACTCCTGCCTTCATTCTTCCCACTATTAATTATTGTGCAGTTCACAAGACCAAGAGACCAAGAGACCATGGTACTCATTTAAGCACCACGGGAAACAACAAAACTTAAGAGCTCCTTCAGTTGCAGTCAGTAGCAGACCTGGTTCCAGCAAGCAAAGATAAAACACATTGTAAGCTTTCGCCTCTTAATTGGACCTGGCAGCTCCATGGGCTACCAACATGCAAATTCAAGAAATCCCAGAGCTCCACAACAATGTTCCTAAATGCCCAGACGTTGCTTTACACACTCTTCAAAAATTGTGATCAATTTAAGATAAAAACATGGCACTAAAGGGGCCTAGTTTCTGGAGAGCTCCTCTGAGTTTGACAGCAGTGTAGGGACCAGGGTTTAGTAGGGGAAGAACTTGAAGCCAGTTCACAAAAGCATCATCAAGCAGCATGGGGCTTTCCTGAAGCTTCCATAGTGGTCCTGGGGCAAAATTTGAAACTATCCATCCACTGCCCCTTTTAGTCCCTCAAGGTATTATGCTTCTTTGAAATATTTGTGTTTTTCCCCATTACACTTTATTTGCTTGAGATGGTATTGTTGATGTTATCGTTACTTTCATTATAAAACAACAGTTATGTGAGAAACATTGGACAATACTGAAAATCAGAAAGGAGAGGGACAATTACCCAGACTCTACCACCCAACAAAGCCAGTATTACCATTTTGACGAATTTCCTTCCTGTTTCTTATGAACATGGTTGTTAAGATATAGATGATATTCTTCACGTAGTTATATATGCAACTGTACATCCTGTCCTTTAAATTTTTTTTACTTTATGTGAGATAACAGTCTTTGGGCTACTACACAGCTTTATTAATATTTAATGGCTACATAACTAATCCCTCACTTAGTGGATGTAGCATAATTACTTAACCACTCCCTTCCTGTTAGATTTTTATATTTTAGTTTTAGGGGGTTTTTAATGTTATCATTGTAAAATTTTCCTCATTTGAAAAAAACATGCTGTTAGGAACATCTTTATGCTTAAAGCCATGTAAGTATTCACATGGTGCGTGTCACTAAAAATGTGTATCTCTCCTTTTTGCAATCAGAAGGAAATCTTATAACACTCTGCTCTGATGCATTTTGTGATAAGAGATATTACCTAATTAAATGAAATTACTCTCTGACGATGGAATTCCAGACATTGGCAGCAGGTGCAGGGAGTATTGGGAAAAGGAGAAAAAGACACGTTTTTGCACGGTAATTGACAGGGTTTCTCAGTGCCCTGGAAACCCGGCCAAGTAGACATGCTCCAACTTGACGTTTTTCTGTAGCCAACTCTGGCCTCCTGTGTGGCCGTTCACATGTTAATTCATGTGAACTCTGTGCTTCACACTGGCTAAGAATCATGGAAGAATCAGATGGAAGGGGTTAGCGGGTAGGCAGTGGGGGGAGGGGAGCTGACCTCTCTGATAACAGCAACAGTTCTTGAGCACAGCTCCTCAGAGTTTATCACCAGATCCATGCACTTGGTGAAGCAACATCAGAAACCGACATTCACAGTTCTCAGAAGGTGCAGGTGACATTTGTCAGACTCATGGGAAAGGGGGGCTTCTTTGCCTGGAAGCTTCCTGGAAAGCAGTGTGGAATGAAGAGGCAAGAGGGAATCTTCATTTTCCATAAGGAATTCTGCGTCTCATCATCCCTTTGTTTTATTTATTTTTTTTTTTTAGTTGGAGTCTCACTCTGTCACCCAGACTGGAGTGCAGTGGCCACTCCCAGCCACCGCAGCCTTGACCCACTGGGCTCCAGCGATCCTTCCGCCTCAGCCTTCCAAGTAGCCGGAATTACAGGCATGCGCTACCATGCCCAGCTGATTTTTTTAATTTATTGTAGAGATGAGGTCTCGCTGCCCAGGCGGGTCTCAAACCCGCGGGCTCAGGCAATCCACTCACCTCAGCCTCCCAAAGGCGCGGGATTCATCCCTTTGTTTTTAACAGGAAAAGCACATGCTGGATTGGGGGACATCTGAGTCACCTTCCCTAGACAGCCTTAGGCTCAGTTCTTCTAGTTAGCCTCAGTTAGAGCAAGACTCCATGAAGGCCAGGCATGGTGACTCACACCTGTGATCCCAGCACTTTGGGAGGATAAGGCAGGAGAATTGCTTGAACCCAGGAGTTCGAGACCAGCCCAGATGACATAACAAGACCTTGTCTCTATTAAAATGAGTGGGCATGGTAGCATGTGCCCATAGTCCCAGCTTCTGGGGAAGCTGAGGTGGGAGGATCACTTAAGCCCAGGAGTTTGAGGGTACAGTAAGCCATGATCATGCCACTGCACTCCAGCGTGGGTGACAGAGTGGAACCTCCAACTAAAAAAAAAAGACATCATAATTAGTAATTTAAAAGAAAAAAATTTGATAATTTACATAATAATTCATATGCATATATACAGTTGATACAGTCTATTCCTAAACAACATGCCATCAGAATTGATTTTTCTCTGCCAGATGTGGTGGCTCAAGCCTATAATCCCAGCACTTTGGGAGGCAAAGGCGAAAGGATTGCCTGAGTCCAGGGGTTCAAGACCAGCCTGGGCAACTTGGTGAGATCTCGTCTTTACAATAAATAAAAAAATTAGCTGGGCATGTTGGCACATGTCTGTAGTTCCAGCTACTTGGAAGGCTGAGGCTGAAGGATCGCCTGAGTCCAGCAAGTGGAGGCTGAGGTGGCTGTGAGCATGCCACTGCACTCCAGCCTAAGCAACAGAGTGAGACTCTGACTCAAAAAAAAAATTGATTTTTAAAAACTTCTCTACTTATTTTCCCCAAATTTAAATAAAAACTAATAAACTCCAAAATGTTTTTTAAGACAAACAATTAGAGACCTGACTCTGCTAAAGGTAGTGTTCCAGGTACTTTAAATCATTATCTCTCTTAATCTTCAAAACAATCCATAAAATAGGTGCTGTAATTATCTCCATTTGACAGATGAGGAAACTGAGACAAAGAGGTCACATAGCTGGTGAGGTGCTCCAGAGGTCATGCCCTAAACCACCAGGGTGTGCTGCCTGGTAGAATCAAGTGGGGACATAGGGGCACAGAGAAGCCGAGGCTCTGAAATGACAACGGCATAACCTTGCCAGGGATCTTGTCCCAGCTCTCTGAATATTGTTGAAAAACCATCAGGGAATAATTGTGTTCTTTTCCGTAACAGGAGAAAGCTCATAGGGACAATCTAGCTCACACTACTGTTTATACAAGAAGGAGGTTCAGTTAATCTTCAAATATTAATCAAGTAAAAATAGACCTAAATGAAAGTGATCGCTTTAACAAATATGAGTAAGAACTTTGGAGATGCAGATGGGGCTACCAAGGGTGATTATGAAATCTCCCCATGTGTGTAGCGGTCCAAACTGGGAAGAATGCAACACAGCTATCACTGCGGAGCAGGAGAAGAGTCGGAGAAGAGGGCTGCCCCTCTGGGGAGCATTGCAGAGGGTGGAGAAGGCCAAGTCCACCCAGGGACTGGTCCACAGGAGAACAGGCCTCACTGGAAACAGCCAGGACCCAGAAAGGAGAGAGCCTGGGAAAGTAAGAGCAAGGAGGTAGATGGTGACTCAGCGGCAGGCAGTACAAGGAAACCCAGGTAGATGATTAGCATTAAGAAGGTCCAGTAGGCTTTAGACAGGGTCCTAGGGAACTAGGCAGAGAAAATATCTGGGAAGCTCCCGGGAAGGAGACCAAGATTCAGTCTGAATGGCCAAACCAGGACTCACCACTGGAGTGAGGGACACAGTGAAGGGGATAAGATGAGAGAAGATTCCAGAAACAAGGGCACAGGGTCAGAGAAGAATCAGGTCATACCTGAACTCTGCTGAGTTTCTGTGTGCCTGCTCAACTCCCAACATTTCTCTGGGCAGGAATAACTTTGGTCTTAGCATCTCATCCTACGGCTTCCCTGTTGCTCTGGGGAGGGATGAGGAGGGGTGGTTTCAGGGGCAGCTCTGCCTGACCACTCAGTTGTCCACGTCCCCAAACCCCTACCACTCATTGGAATTCCCTTCTTGCCGTAAGGTGGGAACCTGATGCAGTTATTTATTTATTTTTTTTTTTTTGAGTTGGAGCCTCACTCTGTCGCCCCGGCTAGAGTGCAGTGGCATGCTCATAGCCACCCCAGCATCGACCTGCTGGGCTCAGGTGATCCTTCTGCCCCAGCCTTCCAAGTAGTCGGAACTACAAGCATGTGCCACCATGCCCAGCTAATTTTTTGGTGTATTGTAGAGACAAAGTCTCACCAAATTGCCCAGGTTGTTCTCGAACTGGTGTGCTCAGGCAATCCCCTCACCTCCACCTCCCAAAGTGCTGGGATTACAGGCTTGAGTCACTGCACCTGGTCGTAAAACTTTTTTATGAAGCCATTGAGGTAAAGTCAACCAGGACATTCATCCTGTGTTTGAACCACAATGTCTTTCTGTCTGCATCTAAAACTTGAGCACCAAAGAAATTGCCCATTGATCACTTACTCCTTTGTCTGGAATGGGCAGCCTATGGGAGGCAAACACCGCCATCTAGTGGTGCCTTTAGGAACTAGCTCCTGAATTGTGGAGACCCAACCTGACTTTTTTTTCCCTCCCAAATTGGAGTCTCACTTTTTGCCCTGACTGGAGTGCAGTGGCATACTCATGGCTACGGCAGCCTTACCCTGCTGGGCTCAGGCAATCCTCCTGACTCAGCCTTCCAAGTAGCTGGAACTACAAGCACGCACAACCATGCCTGGCTAGTTTTTTTTTTATTTATTGTAGAGACAAGGTCTCACCAAGTTGCCCAGGCTGGTCTCAAGCCCCTGGGCTCAGCCAATCCTCTCGCCTTTGCCTCCTGAAGTACTGGGATTACAGGCGTGAGCCACCGCACTCAGCACAGCCTGGCTCTTTATCCTCTCCTACCCCATCCCACCCCTTTATCCCCAACACCCTGCCTGTGGGTCTGGTTGTAACTTGCCCCAGGGGACAGTGGACATGCTGGGCTGTTTGTGACCAGAGCGTCAGGCCCGCTCTGCTCTGCCTAACCATCTGCAAAAGGACTACACCTGTCCCTGGGTGCAATCACATTGCCCTGAAAGGTCCATGAGTTGCATCTCGGGGACCATGTACATCCTTTGTCCCGGAAACAACCCTGAGCACCTGGTGTTATCACAGAGGAACAGCTCCACCAAGGGCATAGACGCTCATCAATAAAAATTCTCCAGTTAGAAAGCATGTCATGGTCATTTAGGCCAGCATTCTACAAAGAGTTCATTGGTGGGAGGTGGAAGCAATTCAATGGGATGTCACCAGCAACTGAGAAAAAAAAAAGACTATCAGAGTGAAACATGTGTCTCACTGAATCTATTCATGTGTAGTATATCCAGGTCAAAATAGAAAGCATATCCATACAAGGACTGCAATCCCGGAAGTTCAAGAGACCTAAGTAGACCAGGTTCAGGCCACTGCCTCTCACGCCCTCCAGCCATAAACACATCTAAAAATATGTTTGTAATTTGCCCTGTTCCATGTGGCTTAAGGAGCATGGGATTTGCAGCTGAGGTCTAAGTTCAAGTCTAGCAGGAAGACTGTGGCAAAACCATCTAGCCAGTGTTTTCCAGACAGTGTCATAGAGACCCTCTTTTCAGAATCATGATAGGGAATGTCCTTGTTTTAAAAAATCCACATTTCTGGGCCCCAATCCAGGCCTACTGAATCAGAACCTGTGACTGGAGCTAGGGCAAGCGAGGGAGCTGCTAGGGAATCTGCATTTTTATAAACTCCCTAGGTGATTATGCACATTCGATATCCGTCCATGGAAACATTTCTGAGTTTGAATTTACTGATGTGTGAGATGGAGATGATACTGTCACCTGGTTTTTGTGAGGACCAAGTGGATAATTAATGTGATAGTGCTGGGCGTGGTGGCTCACACCTGTAATCCCAGCACTTTGAGGGGTGGAGGTGAGAGGATTATCTGAGTCCGGGGATTTGAGACCAGACTGGGGAGCTTGGTGAGACCTTGTCTCTGCAATAAATAAAAAACTTAGCCAGGCGTGGTGTCATGCACCTGTAGTTTAAGCTACTTGGAAGGCTAAGGTGGAAGGATCACCTGAACCCAGTGGGCTGAGGCTGTGGTGGCTGTGAGCATGCCACTGTATTCTAGCCTGGGCGACAGAGACTCCTATTTTTAAAAAAGTGATGATATTTTGCTAGCCATATAAATGCTCTACAGATGTGAGGTGTTACCATCTTACAACATCCCTCTTTAGTGATATTTGAAGGAAGACAGCACCAGGAGAGTTGGGGAAGTGGGGAGCTGTGCATTTCATTGGACCAGGAAAGTTAAATGGAAAAAATGAGTCAACAAGTACGTTTTTTTCCCCCCTTCTTCTGTCTCCTGCGTTCTGCCCTACAAATTTCCCTTCCTGATCTAGTCCCAATCGCAGTGTTGTGCCTGTCCATGGGAATGTGTAGCAGAGACTCTCTGCTGTGACTGGTGGTGATGTCATCATCAGGCCAATGCATCATTTTAAACTTTCCAAGCCCACTCAGACAGTCAAATCCCTTTAGGGAAACTTCTCACAGTACTGAATGCCTACCTTTAGTCCTGGTGGGACTGTTGATTCTTCATTCACTGTGTGCACCATTCGGTAGAAGATTCCTAGATTGCATGTGAAGTGGCTACACATTTAGACTACAGGTGGCGTGTACCTGTAGTTCCAGCTACTTGGAAGGTTAAGGTTTCCAGTGCCTTAGTATGCCTGCCAGTGCAGAGAATTAGTATGGCTGCCGTTAGTATGACTGCCAGTGCAGAGAATTTGGGCCCTGAGGCTTAGATAAGAGATGCACAAACTGCAGTCATTTCCCTGGAGGTAGTACGGGGGGTCTGGTGGGGTTCGCTGTAGACGATAACAGGCTAGCAAGCTGGGCTCCTCTGCCTCCTTGTTCCTTCCCTTCCCTGCCTCTCCCACTGCCCCCAAGTGCAGCTGCTCTTCCAAGAGGGAAATTGTGTGTTAGGTTCAATGAGACAAACTAAGGACCTCCTGTGCTCTCATGTAGATGTAAGGCCAGAGGAAAGGGGGCAAGTAGGGCCAAACCCTCAAGGTGAAAAAATGGAAAGTTTCAGCATTCAGCTCATAGGGATTATCCCTGTCTCCAGGTCTCTCAGTGCTGTTTTACTGGTTCTGCCCCAGGATCAGTGTGGTCGGGACACACGGGCCTGGAGCAAAGGCAGCACAGAGCACACGGGGCAGGCGTGTGTTCCTAAATGCAGTGTGGCTCTCCTTCTCATTCTTTCCCCTGACACCCAGTGGCTTAGCCAGTGTGAAACAACGCTATTCTGCTCCCAGATAGACAGTGTTTGGCTTCTGCCTTTGAGTCACAGCCCCATTTGGGGGGAGGTTTGATCCTTGCAGACCCTATTTCAGGTCAGTGGTTCCAGTGAGGGGTGGGGATGGGGTATGTTGCAGAGGTTGGAAGCAAGGGAGGTTGCCTCTCCCATGACTCCCAACGTCAACTAGAAACAAGTGCGAGTGAGTGGATTAAAAAGAGACACCAGTAAGAGGCTGAGGGCTGGCCACAGGGGCAGGGATGGGGCACAGGAAGAGTAAAGAAAGAGGCTCAGAGGCACAGCTGGCTGGGAGCTTGGCAAAAGAGCACAGTAATGGAAAGAACTCTCACGAAGTGAGAAGGGATTAGAATAAAGCCCCACTTCTGGGCAGGCTTCACAACTGTGAAGTGGCTGCAACTAGAAAGCCTGAGTGGTTGAATGGTGCGGTGCTAATTACTTTTTCTCTTGTTTTCTTTCCTGTTCCCAACTCTCTTTTCTCTCTCCTGCTCTGCCTTCTCTCTACCCTGAATCCCACCTTTTCCCCTTTTGTCCTTCCCTCCCCCCCACGCCTCCTTCATTCCCTTCCCCTCTCACTCGCCATCTTCCACCCCAACCCCTCGCTCCATGCCCTCGCATTTTACTGCCCCACCACCGCCCCACCGAAGCTCTCTGGCGGATGTGAGCTGACTGTGGTCCTCCAGGACTTCAGCGCGGGTCACAGCAGCGAGCTGACCATCCAGGTGGGCCAGACAGTGGAGCTGCTGGAGCGGCCCAGCGAGCGGCCCGGCTGGTGTCTGGTCCGTACCACAGAACGGAGTCCCCCACAGGAGGGCCTGGTCCCCAGCAGCGCCCTGTGCATCTCGCACTCGCGAAGCAGCGTGGAGATGGACTGCTTCTTCCCCTTGGTGAAAGGTAGGGAGGATGGGGTGCGGTGTGGGGGGTGGGGGAAGGACCCAGAAGGCCACGAGGGCACTGGCCTGACTCAACATCATGGAACTGACCTGTCTCGTGAACTCGTGGGGTCTCTCTGGTTGTGACGTAGCAGGCTGGGAGGAGAAAGAACTGCAGAGTTGCCATGTGGCCTGGGACAGTCATTTGGCCTTCCTCAGCCAGCTTCATCTTAGAAACGAAGGCTGAATTAGGTGACGGCCAAGGAAAGCTCTTCATTGTAGCACACTGCATTTGGGAAAGCCCTCTTCTACCCATGGCCAAATATGATCTAGACTCCTCCTTTCTCCACTCACCTGCTCCCCCTCCACAGCAACTGCTGGCTTTCTGACCACCACCCCCGCAAGTATCCAGGACAAACCCAGAAGGAGCCGCAGATGAGACGGGTTTGACCCTGCCAGGATTTGAGGCCCAGGACTCATGTATGTGCCTTTGATGGATAAATGATTCAGGCCTTGGCTTTTAATCAATGTAATCTCCCTGTTCTCTCCTGATTATTCACTTTTTCTCACACCATGGAGATTAAACCACTTAAGGCAGTTGTTCTCCAAGGGTGGTCCCTGGATTAGCGGCATCAGCATTCCTTGGGAACCTGTTACAAATGCAAATACTCAGACTCAGCCCCTTCCAGACTTTGTGGGGCCCAACAGTCTGTGTTTTAACATGCCCTCCAGGTGACTTGATACACACTCAAGTTTGAGATACAGACTTCAAAAGTCAGAGTGCCAGGGTCCTTGAAGTCATACATTTTACGTGAGGAATCCAAGTGACTCACAGCTAAGTCTTAGTTCTGCACTTATTTCTGTTACTGGCCAGATCATCAGCCAGACCTATGTAGACCTAGGCTAGATATTGATAGGAAAGAAAAAGGGAAGGAACTTGGTTCCGTCCGGAGATAGGGACTAGTGTCACCATGGAAACCTACTGCAGGCTACCTGATAGTCACTGTGGGCTTAGTCCACGTTTGAAACGCCCCATTTCTGGAATTCCATCTGATCTACCTCCAAAGCCTGACTTTTTTCCCACTAGATGGCTGTAGTAGGCTATGTTATTAGCTTTGCCGGACTTCCCTCTAGCCTTGCTGGTTTTTTCCACCAGGAGAAAAATGCCAACTAAAACCATCCCCTGATTCTCCTCGTGACCCTCAACCCCACTTTCATCATGGCCTGCTTCCCACCTTTCCTCTGAGGACTAAGGAGGGACTGTGTCAGGAAGTTGTGTGGGAATTTGTAATTGCGAGCGCAGCTTCTCAGTCCTTTGAAGCAGACAACTGGAAAAACTCTTGGGACGTGGGAGGGAGACAATAAAGGAAACTTAGTAATATAGTTCTATTTGAAGTCTATCTGAGGGGAAAGTGGGGCACACAGGGGGTGGATTATTTTGAGGGTAAAACAAGGTAACAGACACAAATCACAACAGTGTCTGACACTTAGTACACGTCAGTTGTCATGGCAAGTTATTGCTATGATATTATTTGTCTTAGACTATCCAGCAAAATAACCACAAACTCCCATGGGTCCAGCTGAGAGACTCTATCTGCAGAGAAAGTCAAGGACAGCAATTCATTTGCTGTGAAAGGCTAATGTTCCTTGGACCCCCAGGTGCGGGTTGTTTTCATCAAGAGGGCCACAGTTTCAAGGGAAGACTTGAGACTAGACCTGGCCTCCCTAGATTGTGGCTGGGTGCATCCCCCTCTATCCGGGCCCGCTACATGTACAACTTGGCAGAAACAATCCCAAGGCAGAGAATCAGAGAGCAGTGTCAGAGTCTATCTGTCATCCAGAAGCAAGAGGTGGGGACATTCAGGGTAAGAAGTTGAGAGAGAGGGGGTCCTCTCTACTAAAGGGCAGATTAGTGGGGATTTAACTAAAAATAGGAGTTGAACACCAGGGATGGAAAATAGAAGCGAGAGAGAGAGCAAGGAGGGAGGCTGTCATAGAACTTTCCAGCTGACCCTGCCAACCAGCACGGCTTCTTAAAGGTACCACCAGTGCGATGTATGGCCCGTCTCCTTGGCTCTTGATTTGCAGGTTGGTTCCTCTCTCCCCAAGCACTGGCCACTTACACTGGCCTTCAGACGGCAGCCTGTGAGCTCTCACTATCCTCTCACCCATGTGGGCTCGGGATACGGAGTTGCCCAACTCTCAGCAGTCAGGACCTAAGTCTGCATTCTTCATGGTGCATTCCCTGTGCCCTTGATGAGACCCCACTTGAAAGTACAGACACTCATGCACATGCGCCAGCTTACCACCTCCTCCCACTCCCTCCAGGGCCCGCCCAGAGTGTTGGCTTAGCCATGACCCAGTAAGTTGCTCCTTCTCCTTTTCCGGCTGGCTGCCTGCAGGGAAACTGCCCTTTCTTCTCTCCTCAGTGACTTATCTCTAATGAGTTCTCTGCCTTGTGAGTTAGGCACAACTAGATGGAGAATAAAACATTCTTTTGCGGCTTGTGGACTAGGACAGGATGGCTTCGTGAGGCATCGTGTAGGTTAGAGTAAATTCCTTTTTCAATTCTTAGAAGGAAGCTGGTCCTGTTGACCTTTGTAGAGAGCACCAACTGAGCACTACCACAGGCTGTGCAAAGGGACCATCTGGGTGACGGTCTAAGCACCTTGTGAGTGCTCAGACCATGACTGTTACCCCAGAAACAGGGGTAGAAGAACCATAGATTGCTAGCACCAAGGAGGGAACTGAGAAAACCACTAGGATGGGTTTCTCACCCCTGGCTGCACATGAACATCATCTGTGGTCTTTCCAAAATGACAGTGCCCAGGCTCCACCTAGAACAACTGGAATCAGAGCTTCCGGGTTGGGGCCTGAGGGTCAGTACTTTTTAAGTGTTTCATTGGTGAATCTAAGGTACAGCTTGGGCTGGGAACCACTGCACCAGCCCCGTCTCCTCTCTTCCAGGGGAACCCTCAGGCACAGGGTAGCAAGGTCACTGACATCCCTGAAGCCATGGGGAGAGTCTGTGGTCAGGCTGGAGCAGACCCGGGCACCCAGAGACTGGCCCTGTGCACTGTGCACACACACTCTGCCCAGTGGGCTTCTGGGTAGCTATAGGGCTCCTCTCTGCTTTTTCCTCTTGCTCCTCTCTGGGGACAGTAGTTGGTTATTTCCTCCTGATACATCTGCGCTGTGACTCATATTGGGGTTGGTGAAAAAGAGCAGGGCTCTATGACAAAGTTGGAGTGGGGCTGTCGTTCCTATTACTTGACTGCCATTGTGGCATCTTGAGGCTTCTTACTGGGGTTGGGCCCTCTGGGACTTAGTTCTTCCTTTTCATAGTCCTCTCACTCTCACAGCAGAGGTGGTAGAGGGCAGTACCTCCCAAGGGACAAAGCCTTTGTGGCAGTGTTTTTCAACACTGAACTAACTGGAGGAGATTTTTAAAAAACTGGTGCCTCACATCCCACCCCAGAATAATTAATTCAGAGCCACAAAGGGCCTGGGCATCAGTATGATTTTAAGTGCCTTGGTGATTCTGATGTTTCATGAAGGTTGAGAACCACTGCTTTATAAGTATCTCTTAAACCTAGCACCCTCAGAGTGTCAAGTTTATAAGATGCTTAAAGATGCATTGAAAGGGTTAAAGGTTACATTCAGGTTATGTAAAGAGCTAACTCAACAACAACTGGATTTTTTTAAATGGGCAAAGAACTTTTAATAGATAATTCTTCAAAGAAGATATACAAGTGACCAATAAGCACGTAAAAAGATTCTCAGTATCATTAATTATTAGAGAAATGTTCATCAAAACCACAGTGAAATTCATAGGATAACTAGCTATATTTAAAACATACACAACAAGCCGGGCTCGGTGGCTCAGCCTGTAATCCCGCGCCTTTGGGAGGCTGAGGTGAGTGGATTGCCTGAGCCCACGGGTTCAAGACCCACCTGGGCAGCGAGACCTCATCTCTACAATAAATCAAAAAATCAGCCAGGCGTGGTAGTGCATGCTTATAATTCTGGCTACTTGGAAGGCTGAAGCGGAAGGATCGCCAGAGCCCAGCAGGTCGAGGCTGCGGTGGCCGGGAGCAGCCACTGCACTCCAGTCTGGGCGACAGAGTGAGACTCCAACTCAAAAAAATAATAATAATAATAATAATAATAAAACATACACAACAAATAACATGTTGGTGAGGATGTGGAGAAATTGGAACTCTGGTGCACAGCTGGTGGGAATGTAAAATGGCACCACTGTGACAGAAAACAGTATGAGATTCCTCAAAAAATTAAAAATAGAATTACCGTATGTTCCAGTAATTTCACTTCTGAGTCTGTGTCCAAAAGAATCAAAAGCAAGGAAACAAATAGATATTTGCTTTTTGTTTGTTTGTTTGTTTTAATTTTTTTATTTTAAAGATATGGGGTACAATTCAGGGTTAGGTATACAAATGTTCATTATACAAATGTTCATTATACTTGTTGATGAGATGTGCCCCCGCCTTCCCCAGTCAGATTCCCACTACTGCCAATTCCGCTTCCCTGTTCCCCTCCCAGCAGTTCCCTGCTACTACCGATCCTTTTCTTACAGTATTGCGATAATTGTTGAAGGTCCACTTCTGAGTGAGAACATGCGATACTCAGTTCTTTGTTTCTGTGAAAGATTGCTCAGTATTATCCAGGTTGCTGTGAAATTCATGATTTTGTTCTTCTTTATGGCTGCATAATATTCCATCGTGTATATGTACCACATTTTTTTTATCCAGTCCTCTTTTCATGGACAGTACAGTTGGTTCCAAGTTCTTGCTACCAAACAGATATTTGTATAACCGTGTTCATAGCAGTATTATTCACAGTAGCCAAAAGGTGGAAGCGAGCGAAGTGTCCAGTGACAGATGTATGGGTAAACAAAATGTAATATATACATACAATGGGAAGTTATTTAGCCTTTCAAAGGAAGGGAATTGTAACACACACTGCAACATGGATGAACCTTGAGGATATTATGCTAAGTGAAACTTGCCAGTAATAAAAAGACAAATGCTGTTTTGTTCCACTTAGATACCTTGAGGAGTCAACTTTATAGAGACAGAAAGTAGAAAGCTGATTGCCAGAAGCTGAGTAGAATGTGAATTAGTGTCTAATATATACAGAGTTGCAGTTTTGCAAGATGAAAAAAGTTCTGGAAATGGATGGTGATGATGGTTGCACAACAATGTGAATTTACTTAATGCTGTTGTACTGTATACTTAAAAATGGTTGAGATGATAAAGGGAAAAAAAGTGTTGGTCCTGGGTACTTCTGCCCCATGCTCCAAAACTAACCTAGGGCTTCCTCTACCTGGCTGTCCAGGACATCTGGGCTCCTTTTCTTTTCCAGTATGCTTTCTTCCGGCAAGGGCTAAGGGGCTGTAGAAGTGTAACGAAATGCCTCTCTGCTTACTGAAACCAAGCCCAAGGCTTCCACTGGAGCCTTGAAAGCTGATGCTCCAGAGGGGAGGCCCAGTGGCGGATGGCGGCCTTGGCTTGTTCATGGGGAGTCCTCTCCCTCACGATCTCCTGATGATTTCTGCTGTTATCACCTACCAGGCCTCGGGAACAGCTTACCCAGGCTGTGGAAGATGGTCTGGAACTGTGGGGAAAGCTTGGGTTCTTGAGGCAGATTCCACCAGCAGCCCGAGAATGCTGAGCAAGTCTGATACTATCGGCTTAGATTACCTTTGTAATCAACTCACAGAAATAGCTAACATTTATTGAGACCTACTATAGTCCAGGTTCTGGGTTGCTTTAATACTAATAACAGTATTTCCCTCATTTTACTGATACAGAAACAGAGTCTCAGAGAGATCAGGTAACTTGCTCACAGTCACAGAGCTGACAAGTAGAGGACCTAGATTTGAACCCAGGCCTGTCCATTTCCCAAGGTCTCACTTAACCACTATGCTCTGTGAGCTCCCAAGTACTTTAGTTTGTCCTTCCATCTGACTAGGCTCCTGTCTAGCTGAATCTAAATCTAAAGAACATTAACCCCATTATGGTCGCTCGCTCTCTGGCCCCAAATGCTCCACTCCCTGGGAGGAGGAGTAGCAGAGACAGATACTATCCTGTGAGTGCCTTGCCCACTCCTAAGATTCTGATGCCCCAACTGGGGCAAAAGGACTCCGCGCAGTGCTCTGGACAGCAGGCTGAGCTTGGTCCAGCTCTGATAGCCCCTAGAGCTGAGCTAGCTTGTCCAACAGGTTTTCTGCAGAATGGAGCTCCCTGTACTTTCTGCTGCCATGAGCCAAAATGACACAGGCTCAGGCTCCCTGCCGTTCCTGTCCTCTCTGCTATCAAATACAAAAAACTTCCTGGCTGTCTGCCAGGAGAGTCCTCCAAAAGTATCTCTCTGTCTACCTCTCTCTCTCTTTCCCTCCTTCTCTCCCTCCCTCTCTCCCCATCCTTCCCCCTTGCTTTCAGTATAATTCTGCGATAGTAGCAGCTACCCTCAGATTTTTCATTTACTGCATAATACCTAACATGGCTTCACCATGGGAAGCTTAAAAATTAACTGAAGGATGAATATTCCCAAAACATTTCCTTTCAGATATGAAGTGACACATTACTAACCACAGCTTGCTGATCTGCGGTCCTACTTCATTTGTGCAGGATTGTATCTGTAATCGACCAGATGTGGGGTAGTCCTTTGAAGTTCAGCACGCACGTCCTCATAGAAGCAGAGTTATACGTGGGGGTAGGATGAATGAGGGTGAAAACAAGTTTCTACACCAACCCACGAAGGTTTATTCTATAACAACATAGTGGAATTATAGTATGTGTGTAATGAAGAAGCATGTTAAGTTGTTTTTAAAAGTTATTATACTATGCACTAAGAATAATTGAAACCAAAAACGATGCATTCGAACAAGAAATGTGATTGACTTAAGTGCTGATACTTCTTGAAGAAAAGTGTGTTTAAAGATAGATGAGATGTATTCGTAGAGGTTCTAAAAGGAGCTCTGAGTCATTTTTCAGTGTTATAAAAAGTTAGAATTGAAACTTTCTCCTTTTATAACTGAATAAAACTCATCCTTGATTAGATTTAATTTCACTTCAGAACATTGGCTTTTTTTTTTTTCTTCCTTGTACTCTTAGAATTGAAAAACACTTAAAAGGTGTTCTGGGTCAATCTCTCCCATGACACAGGCAACCCTTTCCACAATATCCCTGGTGGGTGGTCACCCAAGCATTTCTTGAATACTCCTAGGGACTAGGAGCTTATTAGTTCTAGAGGCAGCCTGTTGGATTTTAGTGCAATTCTAATGGCTAGAAAATTCCTCATACGTAGCACTAAAATTCAGACACTTCCTGCCCATTCCTCCTCCTGTTCTTCCCCCACAAACTTCCAATTTAAAGCCACCAGTGCTAATTTTTATTCTCCCTCTCCTGATCGTTATCTAAAACAAAGTAATATGACTTGCATATAAAAGGTCAGACACTTCTTTCCTAAGCTATAAGAGCCTGGCAACTTCTCCATAAATCTTTTTATTAAATGTTTAGAGTAGAACAAAATGTTTTGAACTAAATTCAACAATCCTAATGTGTTTAAAGTGATCATTTGTGTTTCGTGGATTAACAGTCCTTTTAAATGTCCTTAGATTTGGGAACTTCTGCAGTCCAGCCTTATCCTGGACATTGGGCACCCCCTAGTTTCTCACTCACAAACCTCCTGATCTAATATCCTCCCTGGGCACAGGACTTAGAGACAAGTACCTTCCACTCTGCAGACTGGCCTTTTTTCCTGGTTATTTCCTACAGTCACTAATATTGCTATTTGTTCTAAAATAGCATTTTTTATTACCAGTTTATTAGTTTGGGCCACAGAAAATTTCCATTTTTAGTGAAAAGAAGGTTTAATATCAGCCATTTCAAATGGTTCAACCTAATATATTATGGTCCACTATCTTTTCCTTAAAAGGTACTGGCAAACTCTGTGAAAACACAAGAAGACTTAGTTCTCAGGGAATCAGATGGGCCAAGAAGAGGACAGGATGTGGAAAGAGAAGCCACTTATTTTGAGTGGAAAGTCACTTAATCTTCTTGGGTTTCATTTCCACATCTGTGCAAAGGGAAGCTGGTGAAAAGACCTATCTCCCAGAGTTGCTGGGAGGCTCCAGGGTGGCAACACAAAGTAAAAGTGGTTATTAACCTGTATAGGTAGGTCTTATTGCTATGTGCACAGGCTCATTGTTTAGGATCAAATAAAAGTAGCCTGGGACCTTCCACAGTATGTGGTAGGCCATGAGAAGAGAGGATAGCTGTATTGGAGTAACTTAGTCCTGAATTCTAGCCACTGACTAGCTGATGAACTTGAGCAAGACATTTAAAAGCTATAAAATGAGCCGGGCTCGGTGGCTCAGCCTGTAATCCTGTGCCTTTGGGAGGCTGAGGTGAATGGATTGCCTGAGCCCGCAGGGTTCGAGACCCACCTGGGCAGCGAGACCTCACCTCTACAATAAAAAAAAAAAAAAAAAAATCAGCCAGGCGTGGCAGCGCATGCCTGTAATTCCAGCTACTCAGAAGACTGAGGCGGAAGGATCGCCAGAGCCCAGCAGGCAAGGCTGCGGTGGCCGGGAGCGGCCATTGCACTCCAGTCTGGGCATCCGAGTGAGACTCCAACTCAAAAAAAAAAAAAAAAGGTATAAAATGAGAATGGTGCAGTCACACATTTGTGGTTGCAGCTACTCAGAGTGCCAAGGCGGGAGGATCACTAGAGCCCAGGAGTTTGAGATTGCAGTGAGCTATAATCGTGCCACTACAAACCAGCTTGGGTGACAAAGCAAGATGCTGTCTCTAAAAAAAATTCTTTTAAATAATAAAAAAATCTGTAAAATGGATTAATAGCATTTACCTCCCATGACATACTTTACAGCCCAGGTGTGCCACACCAGAGTTGGCCAATTAATGTTAATTTCCCTGCCTGCCCTTTGTCCCCTTTTCTGATACCTCTGTAGGACTGAGTCTGTTTCCAGCCTGAATCCTTTCCAGGACTGTTCAAGGGATCAAGGTTCTGTTTCTAGCTTCATCCATTGGTTTTCAGAGGCCCAGCATTGTCTCCTGTCTGCACCCCACCCCTTTCCTCAGTGTCTATTCCTAGTCTACCCTGGGCTCTTTCCCCAGTCCAGCAACAGCAGGTCCATCTGGCTCTGTGATCTCCCAAGAAATAATGGTTTCTTCAACTTGTCTTTCTTTTGCCTTCTACCCAGAGGATTGAGATCATACCTTATTTGAGCTGAAAATTCAAGTTTTTCAGTGACTTGTTCTCTTTCAGTGGTTAATTCTGGTACTCGAAGGTAACGTTTGGACCTGCACCATCATGGAGATGGGCCGACCTATGTGATGGGGGGCTGTGCTGAGACTGTGAATATTATATAAGGGTGCCACTCTTCAATTCCAAGAAGAGAAGAACAAAAGGGTGTTTTGCAAAAACTGCCTCAGGCCTGCTTTGTTCTGGGTGAGACGTCCTGCCTGTGACCACTATCCATCTGTATTATTTAGGACATTAAAGGGCTTAGAATCAAAGCCTCAACATGTCAGGCCAGGCCACATCCTCCTCTAAATACACCTCAGTGTCATGCTGCCTCCAAGTAGGACTGACACAGAAGGACCTAGGCTGTCAAAGGGAAGAGCTGGTCTATTGGGGGCCCTTGGTGAAGATCCTAGGCTTTCCTTTTTTGTAGCCAGCCTGCTGTGACTTAGCTTATGCCAAATGCCAGTTTCAACAGCATATTTTCATGCCTGTTGACGCCCACTGTAAATCTGTGACATCTCCTTGATGATGATGCCCCTCATCATCCAGAGGGAAAGTAGGGGAAAGCTTGGATATAATCCTTGTTCTCTGGAGCCTCATGAACTAACTGATCGTTCAAAGCTAAAATGAGAGCCTTGGGATTTGATCCCAGAGAAGAAAGACTGCCACTGATGGTGCTTTCTCAGGAGAAGCTAGAGGTGACAGAGAGGAGGTCACCCCAGCAAACAGAATGTTTCCCCAAGGGAAGATGGTGCAGTTTTCTAGGTTAGAGCTAACTAAGTTGAATTCACTTTCCCCTAAAAGAACACAGGGACACAGGAATGGTATGCACTGAATGTGGCTTGGGGGAAGAGAAGGCGAGGCAGTGGTCTGATCATCTGTGGATGTGTCCATCCATCCTGCTCCTGGAAGGGTAGAGATGGGAGGACCTCACAGGCCTTGAGGAACACTCATTATAGGCCACTGCCTCAGGAGCTCTCAGCAGCAGGATTCTGATGCTGCTGGGCAGGACAGGATGGTCAGGGCCCTTCTCTTGCCACCGCACTCTCTTCCCTGTGTTGCTTGCTCCTTGAGAACAACGTTTCATTGAGGATCCATGTGGGAGTGAAACTGCAACCTTGACCCCAGTCCTGCAAACATGCATAAGTCTTTCAACTTACAACTGTCGCCAATTTCAACACCAGCCCTCTGCCTTCAGGTGGTTATTGAACAGCCTGCCCCTTTCTTTGTCCTTGTCCTTGAGGTAGAACTAGGTTTCTAGTTTTTTCACCATGGTCCACCAGCCCCAACCAGAAGCTCTGATTCCAATATGGTGCCCACTTGCCTTATTTTCCATATGGCCCTTTAAGCAACAGGAAGTATGGCACCTGCCTATGTTCACAGGTGGGCAAATAGTTAATTACCAATGCTAGCTCCCAGATGCAGAGAGGAGGCCCATGTTGAAGACCCTTCTCAGCTTAAAATGTTCCAGTGTCTCCCATTTCACTTTGAGTAAAACCAGTGTCCTTTCTGTGACTTCAAAGATGCTTTAGAATACCTGTTCCAGAGCCTGTTCTCTGATTTTGTGTCCTATGCATTTATTTCCTGTTGCTGCTGTAACAACTTGCCATGAACTTGGCTGCTTCAAACAACAGGAATGTGATGTCTTGCAGTTCTGTAGGCTGGAAGTCCAACATGTGTCTTAATGAGCTAAAATCGAGGTATCAGCAAGCAGGGCTATATTCCTTTTGGGATACTCTGGAGGAGAAGCTATTCTTGCCTTCTTCGGCTTCTAGAGGCCACCTACATTCTTCAGCTCATGTTCCCGTCCATCTTCCAAGCCAGCAAGGTCTCATCTCTCTCATCCCTCTTCCATGGTCATGTCTCCCTTGGGCCACAGTGGTAAAGAATCTCTGCTTTTAAGGACACCCATGATTGCATTGTGCTTACTGGAATAATCCAGGAAAACCTCCCTATCTCAAGGTCCCTAATTGAGTCACATCTGCAAACTCCCTTTTGCTGCATAAGGTAACATATTTCTAGGTTCTGGGGATTAGGATGTGGACATCTTGGGGCACGGGTACATTATTCTGTTAACCACTCTCCTGACCATCAGTCAAATCATGCACAGTCTCGCCTCAGGTCCTGGAACACTTTAGATACCCCAGGTACCTGGATGGCTTGCTGCCGTATTTCCTTCACATCTGCTTCAATGGCACCTGACTAGAGAGGTCCTCCCTAACTTCCACCCTCTCCCATCACACAGTTCCATGTTTTACTTTTCCTCATTGCATTTATCACTTCCTGTCATATTTGTTAATATTCTCCTGCAAATTTTCTCCCACAAATATAGGAAATTTGTGTATTTTGTTCATTGTTCTGTCCCCAGCATCTAGAACAGCGACTGGCATATAAGAAGTTCTCCATAAGCTGGGCTCGGTGGCTCAGCCTGTAATCCTGTGCCTTTGGGAGGCTGAGGTGAGTGGATTGCCTGAGCCCGCGGGTTCGAGACCCGCCCGGGCAGCTTGGGAGACCTCATCTCTACAATAAATGAAAAATTAGCCGGGTGTGGTAGCGCATGCCTGTAGTTCCAGCTACTTGGAAGGCTGAGGTGAAAGGATCGCCGGAGCCCAGCAGGTCGAGGCTGCAGTGGCCGGGAGCGGCCACTGCACTCCAGTCTGGGTGACAGAGTGAGACTCCAACTCAAAAAAAAAAAAAAATTTTCCGTAAATATTTATAGAAAGGAAGGAAGGACCATGCATCAAGGACCCCTGCAGAGTTCTTGTATGAAGGGCAAGTTCCATCTCCTAGGAAATGTAGAAAAAACAGTCTTCAGCTTTAGCCGGATGCCTGAGGATGGGGACAGGGAGAATGTTCTGATGCCAGGAGTTCTGGCTGAGGATGTCTTCAAAATCTGATTTCCTGGGACGTCTTCTCTGGGGACATAGGGAATAAGCACCTCTCATGTATTTGGGGTGGTTGAAGCATGGGCAGCTCCCTGTCTACATCCCATTACTGGCAAGTTCCCATCCCTCCTATTGTTGGAAATCTTCAATAAACTGACCTGAGTTGCATCAAGACAACATCTACTTTCCATTTAATGCACCAGAAACCTCTTCATTGCACCCCCATGAATCCCCCAGCTGCTGCAGCTGCTTGCATGTACCTGTGGGAGAAAGGGCGACATTGACAGTCAAATTAAAATGCCAGCCTTTGTGGTGGACACTTAGCAGTGGTGAGCCTACCTAAACTGAAGCTCAAAGTGATAGACTGGCACTTCTTACCATCCTGCTTTGGGAATACTTTGACCTACTTAGAGGTAAACGCTTTTGGAAGTGGATAAAACCTGGTGTGGTTTGTTTTTAGCAACTCCAGCTGCAGCCATCTTTCACTTTGATAAACAGCTCATCTCCCCCTGAGCCCAGGCCAGCTCAGGCGGCTGCTCAGCATGGATCTCCAGGAACCTAGCCTTGCTGCCAGCAGCTCTTCTTCTCTGTCCACACAGAAGACCAGGAGCGTTGGCTGTTCTGGGACGACATCTAGGTCCTTTGTGTAATCCCAAAGTCCTCATCACTATGGCCTGGCCCATCTCCCTACCTTGAACCTAACTCAGAGCAGAGGGTTATTAGTGATACTGCCTTTCTGAAGAAAGAAGGTGACTGGCAGGTCGAGCTAGGGCTTAACTCTCTTGGGAATAAGTGAGACAGCCAGAAAGAGGCAGACAGGTGTCAGGTGGGTAAATGCAGAAGAACATATTAGAGGTCAATATGTTTTCAACTGATGGGCTGAGCTCGGTGATAATTTAGTCATCAGAGTTTGGGAGCCATCGCCAGGTGGTGGTACCCACAGGGCTAGCAATGGTGCAGTAGTTAGACCACACTAAATAGAGATAAGCAGGAGAAGGGATTAGTATGCATGACGCTGGCAAGCATGCCTTTTCTGTAGACATTACTGTTAAAATAACAGGTGTCACCTGGATTTGGAGTTCAGATTAAATACAGCAGCAATGTGTGTACACAGTGTATCTCTTTTCTCCAATCTCATGTATTTCTGGTCACTGATGACTATTGTCTCAATTCCTCTTTTTCACCTCATGTCCAGTCCTGGTCAGGCTCCAGTTTCTTTGTTCTGGCACAGAAATGGAACGAACTTCCTCTCCTAGAATTCACTCTGTTCTTTGTCTTTTCTCAGGGAACAAGACTTCAAGACTTATTTACATTTCCCATATAAATTCCTATATACAGGTTAGCTTAGTGACTTGCAAATAGTAAATGTCCAAAAACCAATCATTTGTTGAATAAATGATAAGTAGTTGGCAAGAATCTTAGAATTTTAAGCCATAGCCACAAATGGAGGCCAGGACTGGGTTATTTGGGAAAAATCGTGAACCATCCTGGAATCAGCAATCAGGTGGCTCATAGGTCAGAAATCTACACAGGAAGGATGAGAATTAAGGAACATACTGTTAGCAACTAGAGGGAACAATAGGCAATGGAGGAATAGGTCAAGGACCAGTTGTCAGAGCTTGAGAATGTAAAACCATTTGTGTCCAGGTGTTTTCCTAAATTCTGTCCACCAGGCAGGAACTTATCCCAGAGTGTGGGCAGCCTTGAGCCCCAACATCAGTGGTTCTCAGCCTGAATTCACAAAATTGAAATGCCCTGCAGAGCTTTTAAAAACCTACAGGTATATGGATCAGAATCTGGGGGTGGGTGCTGGAGGTGAAAATGACCACTGCGGGGGAAGGCAGGTAAGTAAGTGATTGGAGTGAGGTGAGGAGAGCAGGGTCCATCCTCTGTGTTCACCAGAAACCCTGTCACTGCTCTCACTGAGCCTGCTGGGATGTTCTATAAAGAGTCTCAGTACTTGTCACAGTAAGAAGGTTCTCATGTGAATCTCTAGGCCTGAGTTGAGGCATGGCTGTTATTCTTATGTCTCTGTCCTGGGCTCTCATTAAGAAATATGGGGAAGCCGGATGTGATGATTCATGCCTGTAATCCCAGCACTTTGGGAGGCTGAGGCGAGAGTGTTGCCTGAGCCTATGGGTTCGAGACCAGCCTGGGCAACGTAGTGAGATCTCATCTCTACAATAAATCAAAAAATTAGCCGGGCGTGGTGGTGCATGCCTATAGTTCCAGCTACTTGGAAGGCTGAGGCGGAAGGATTGTCTGAACTCAGCAGACTGAGCCTGGGTGACAGAGTGAGACTCTGACTCAAAAATAAATAAATAAATAAATAAAAGAAATATGGGGAAATGTTGTAACTTAGAAAAATTATTCCTGTAAATTGGAAGAGAAAAAGCCTAAAGGAGAAAACTGGACATATGTCTGTTGGCAGAAGGGACATATGCCTGAGGCCATAGTCCAGTGTGACAGAGGGCTGTGGAGGACTCGGGGGAAGAAGCAGTCACACTGGTTCCTGATGCCAACCTGGCACTGTGTAACACCTGGACCTCTACATCTAGTCTGCAAGCTGAGACCAATAATTAATGGGGTTCACAGTTGTAGAAAATGAAGATGAGACATAAAATGGTCACGTAGGTAGTTAGAAAGCCTAATTCATGTAAAACAGACTTAGGCTGAGGTATCATTGAAAAAGTCTGCCCACACTAAGAATGAGACTCAGCCATCTGTTTGGAAATTAAGAACACTCTAAAGATATTGCCCAGGAATTTTTAGCCTGAACTTTGGGAGTGGGTAGGAAGGTATGTGAAAACCCTGAAGTTATAGACATTCAACTGGTTTACACAAAACAAAATGTACTGGAGGGGAGGGCTCAAGTAAGGTCCAGAGATACAAAAGGTTTTGAGAAAAGGCAGACCTGCTTATTCAGGTGATATCACTAGACGCCTCCATCTCTTTTCTCTCTCATCTTTTTCCTCTGCGTTGGCTTCATTCTCAGCAGCTTCTTCCTCCGTGGTTATGGCAAAATCACCTCCAGCTGCTTCAGGCTAATATTCCACCGACTTAGAAACCCTGTGGAAAGAGATTGCTGTTTTCCTGGGAGATCTTGTTAAGGTCTCGAGGTTTATGCTCATTGCATGAACTTGGGTCATGTGCTAAACCTGAACCAGTCCCTTTGACTGACCAGGCCCAGGTCATAGGCTCAGCCTCAGAGTAGGGGGTGGGCAAGGGGAGGATGTCAGCCACACCCCAAAACATGGTCACCTAAAAAAAAAGCTTATGCCTAAAATGTTTTAAAGCCTTCCCCTTGATTCTTATTAGCACTGGTGTTCAAAAACCATAGTCCTTCACCATGCCTTCCAAATTGTCTTGAAACATCTAACACCTAAACGCAGGCTAGAGGATCTAGACATGTATTTTCTTAAATCCCTCAGTTCACAACTTCATCAAATATCTGATGTTGATTCACGTGTCTTTCACATTCATGATGAGTCTGCCCTTAGCCAGCTTCATAAGAACTGAAATTGATTTTTGCTTGTTTGTTTATTAATGTACGCCCAGTGCCTAGAACAGAGTCTGGCGCATAGTAAGCACTCAATAAGAATTTGCTGAATGAATGAATAGGTTCATAATCGGTCAGTGTCTCCATGGTATTCAAGACTTCCTTGCCACACCAGTGGGAGTTCTCTGAGACTTCTTTTTTGCCTCATAGAACCCAAATGTAGATCTGAAGAAGCCAGCAACCTGGAGACACCAATGGGAAAAGACATAAAAGCTTCCCCACCCCTAAAAGCTCTCTCTCGCCAAACACCAGAAGTGAGGCCAAGTGACAAGATAAAATTTTTAGACAATAACCACTCTACTCCAACCAACCACCACAGAAAAATCTCTGGTCCTACCCTCACCCATGCCAGGCAAGGCAGAGTGGGAAGCCTAGGCTTCCACCCTCCCTAGACTACAGTGAGGCATCCTAACTGGATGGTTTCAAAGAACACTAAGTAGGTAGCTATAAAGGTGGAAAGATTTACAGTTCGGGGAAAATTGACATATTTACTATATTGAGTTTTCCAGTCTATGAGCATGATGTATCTCCCTATTTGTTTAGCTCTTCTCTGATTTTTTTTCTCAGTGTTTTGTAGTTTTTATCACACAAGTCCTGTACATGCTTTGTTAGAGTCACAACTATTTCATTTATTAAAGCTCTTGTAAATGGCATTTTATTTTTTAAAAGGGGGCAACCCTTTGGGACCCCTCCTGCTACAGGAGCTTTCCTGTCTTCTCAATAAATTTCTACTTACTCACACACACACAAAAAAGACTTCTTTACCGGCTGTAGACATTGGATAGTCTCATTCTAGAAGGCATGTGAAGATGGTAATAGGACACTTGGATTATTGGTGTCAAATCCAGAATGAATCTCCAGGACAACCATATCAACTTAAGGTAAGAAGAGGTTCCTAATGGGTTTATGCCTTTAAACTGAGAGTAAGATGGATTCCTGGGTTATGAGGACCCGTGGGTCCATTTTGTAGATACAGGACTACTTTAGGGTCTACTGATACTCTGATTTCTGTAGTAATATCTGGATCTTCCTGAAACATCTAACTCAAGCCAATTTCTGCAATATGATGTTATTAGTTTCTTGAGAGGACTGTGACAAAAAAGTGACCCTATGTCACCTGGACACAAAGGCCCAGAAGAAAGATTTACGTTAAGAAAGGAACTGGCTACTCACCAAGCAGTTTGAGGCATCTTTGAATTCCTATCAGAATGTTCCAAAGGTTTCCAGAGAGATGGACTGAGAAGGTAAACAAAGATTGGCTCTTGTACCATAGCACCCATGCCATGGGTCACGAGCAAATAATGTTAACCTTTGAGGACATTTTGTTGGCCTGGGATTGCTAGAAAAGCAAAATGTGGTGATATGGCAGAGAGAACTAAATAATAGTACTGGTGGTCATGGGTCAGAACTGGAACCCAAGGTAATAATGTGAGTATTACAGATCCTGCAGTAATTCAAGCTGGCAAGATGAGATCAGGAATCTTGGGTGTGGGTGGACTACCTGAACTATTTGGGCTCTCATTTCTCTGTTTTGTATATGTTGGAAGAAGCACCATTTCCTGCTTGACAATGAGCTTCTTACATAATTCTTGCCCGGAGAGGCCATCAGGAGATGGCAGTAGTAGAACTAGAGGCTGAATTTCTTTTCTTTTTTTTTTTTTTTTTTGAGTTGGAGTCTCACTCTGTTGCCCAGACTGGAGTGCAGTGGCCACTCCCAGCCACCACAGCCTCAACCTGCTGGACTCCAGCGATCCTTCTGCCTCAGCCTTCCAAGTAGCTGGAACTACAGGCACGCACTACCACGTCCAGCTAATTTTTTGATTTTTTGTAGAGATGAGGTCTCGCCAAGTTGCCCAGGCAGATCTTGAACCCGCGGGCTCAGGCAATCCACTCACCTCAGCCTCCCAAGGTGTGGGACTGCAGGCTGAGCCACTGAGCCTGGCCGAGGCTGGATTTGACTTTAGGTTCTGCTGTTCCAGTGGGGTGAAGCATTTCCATTTCTCTTTAGAGTTAAACCATTGAAGCTAGGCTTGGTGGCTCAGCCTGTAATCCCAGCACTTTGGGAGGCCAAGGCGAGTGGATTGCCTGAGCCCATGGGTTCAAGACCAGCCCGGGCAACTTGGCGAGACCTTGTCTCTACAATGCATCAAAAATTAGCTGGGTGTGGTAGCATGTGCCTGTAGTTGAGCTACTTGGAAGGCTGAGGCAGAAGGATCGCTGGAGCCCAACAGGTCAATGCTGAGGTGGCCATGAGTGTGCCACTACACTCTAGCCTGGGTGACAGAGTGAGACTCCAACTCAAAACAACAACAATAACAACAACAACAAAAAAAAAAAACTAAATAAATGTTGGAAAATAAAATAAACCATGAAAGCCTCATCATCATTCATTATTCAGTTTTCTCAAATGTAAAAGAGGACCTTACTATATAAGGTATTTTTGTGAGGATAAATGAGTTAATATATGGAGAATACTGAGGACATTGCTTGTCATATAAATGCTCAATAAATGTTAGCTGTTGTTACTCACTAAGTCATGCACTTATCTTTTACTGAGCATCCACTGTGTCCCAGTCATGTGGCAGATGCCTGGCACATAGATAAATAAGGCACAAATCTAAGCATGGTTCCAGCTGGAGAAGGAAGCCTCAAATCCTAGTAACTCCTTGTTCCTTGACTGTCTTTCTTTCGGGTCGGAATTGGTTACCTGGGTGATCAAGCTTCTGTTTTTCATTCCTCTCACTAACTTCCCTCTTTTCTGATGAATGGGCCCTCCTTATGAGTGTGATGTTTCCAGAAGGCCCTTTGCCCTAAAGCTGGACACAAAGGAACAAGAAAGACATCTGTGAGTGATGAGTGGTTCGTGGGAAGGTTCGGTTGGTGTGGTCCATCTGGGCTTCAGGAGGGTTGTGAAACATAAACATGGGCTTGAAACATGAAAAATGCTTAAAGAAGAAAAGGATAGGGATAGGGATATAAGTAAAAGAATGATAGCTCCCCTGGGCTTGTTTGGGGGGAATGGTGAATGGGTCTTCCACCATAAGTGAGTTTGGAGTTTCTCTGTCGGCATTCATTCACCTAGAACTATTATATATCACCTGTGTAACAAGTACATCCACAAATATGACTTTTTTTTTTAGTCAGGGTCTTCCTCCGTCACCCAGACTGGAGTGCAGTGGCACAATAATGACTCACCGCAGCCACCAACTCCTGGGCTCAAGCAATCCTCTCTCCTCAGCCTCTGAGGAGAGGAACCACAGGCACACAATACTATGCCTGGCTAACTTTTTAATTTTTTTCTAGAAATGGGGTCTCACTATGTTACCCAGGCTGGTCTTGAACTTCTGGGTGCAAGTGATCCTCCAGCCTTGTTCTCTCAAAGTTCTGGGATTACAGGCATGAGCCACCATGCCTGGTCTCATGGATATGTCTTTCTAAGTTCTGCTAGCCATTGTATAACATAGGAATTCTTTTTCATTTTATTGCTTCTTTTAAAATGGGAAAATTAAAGATCAAAACAGTGAAGTAACTTGCCTAAGGCCAAACAACTAGTAGGCAACAAAACCGACCTTTGAACTTAGGTTTTATGATTCCAAATCCAGAGTGCTTTTGCACAACAGTATTACTGTTGAGAGCCAGTATAAATGGCCAACAAACATATGAAAAAAATACTCAACATCTCTAGTCATCAGGGAAATGTAAATTAAAACCACAATGAGATACAATCTTACACCAGTCAGAATGGCCATCATTTAAAAAATCAAAACACAATAAGTGCTGGCACAGATGTGATGAAAAGAGAATGCTTAGACATGTTGGTGAGAGTGTAAACTAGTACAACCTCTAAGGAAATGGGTATTGGCCGGGCTCGGTAATCTCAGTACTTTGGGAGGCCGAAGCGAGTGGATTGCCTGAGCCTGAGGGTTCGAAACCTGCCCGGGCAACTTGGTCAGACCTTGTCTCTACAATAAATCAAAAATTAGCCAGGTGTGGTAGCATGCACCTGTAGTTCTGGCTACTTGGAAGGCTGAGGCAGAAGGATCGCTGGAGCCCAACAGGTCCAGGCTGCGGTAGCCTGGAGCGTGCCACTACACTCCAGTCTGGGTGACAGAGTGAGACTCCAACTCAAAAAAAAGGAAATGGGTATGGACATTTCTCAAATAATTAAAAATGGATCTACTAATTGATCCAACAATCCCACTACTTGGCATCTACCCAAAAGAACAGAGGTTGTTATACAAAAAAGATGCCTGTACTTGTATGTTCATCACAATGCAATTCACAATTACAAAGATATGAAATCAACCTAAATGCCCATCAGCTGATCAGTGGATAATGAAAAATGTGATACACACACACACACACACACACACACACACACACACACACACCATGGACTACTATTCAGCCCTAAAAGGAAATAAAATAATGTCTTCTGGGGCAACTTGGATGGAATTGGAGGCCATCATGCTTAGTGAAGTAACACAGGAACAGAAAGCCAAACACCACATGTTCTCATTTAAGTAGGAGCTAAACCAAGGATCTACAAAGGAATAGAGGCAGCATAATGGACACTGAAGACTCAGAATAAGGAGGGTGGGAAGGGAGGTAGGGATGAAAAATCACCTATCAGGTACAATGCACACAGGTGGGGGTGGAGGGTACACTTAACGCCCAGATTTCTTTGCCACTGTACAATGCATCCATGTAACCAAAAATCATTTGTATCCCCTAAGTCATTGAAATAAAAAATTAAGTCTTTCACTAAAAAAAAATGAGGCACTCTTATGGTGATTAGTAATAAGCATGAAATGGAAGGAAAGAAAAGGGTTGAGTGAAGTCGTTTTCAATACAGAGGAGGCTGAGGGGAAGGAAAGGGTGCACCTGTTGGGAGAAAAGGCATTACTGAGTCTTGAACCTTCTAAATCTACTCCTCTTTCACCTCTCATCTAGCTGTATATTTTAAGCCAAGGCTGCCTATGGTAGCCTTTGGGGGAGGGAGTTACACATAGGAGGCAATACTATGTTTTGTGCCAGGGCTCTGTGTCCCACCATCTTCCCACCGTTTGCCCTGTGCCCACAGCCCTGGGCGGCATTGCATAAGGCTCTATGCCGCTCCTGGCCAGGTCCCCTGCAAACAGCTGGACCTTGGGACTCCGCCCCCCTCAGGCCCGCCCTCCCCGCTGGGCCCCTCCCCTGTTCCCAAGGTGGCACTGGCTCCCAGTAAGTCAGCGGCGTCCGCGGCGCGAGAAGAGGACCGCGGGGAGGGCGGTAGCGAGGGCAGCAGCGGGCTCCCAGGCGGCTGCGCTGAAGTTTCCCCGCTGCCTGTCACCCCTAGCCGGCGCCCTGTGCCATGCGGGAGCGCTGGGACCGCGGGGCAGCATGAAGGGCGGCGACCGGACTTACACCCGCGGTCCCTCTTTGGGGTGGCTCTTTGCTAAGTGCTGCTGTTGCTTCCCGTGCAGAGGTGAGCGGCTGTCGGCGGCGTTGGTGCCTTCTTTTAGCCAAACGAGCTGCTGAGCGCGAGGGAGGGGGAGAGAGAGAGAGAGAGAGAGAAAGAGGGGCGAGTAGGGGGAGGCCGGGGGGTAGGGGAAATGGGGGTGGGGAACGGGAGGGCGGCAGTGGGAGGGAATTTGCTCCGATCCATTTCACAGTTTCTTAGGCACAACACGCGCTCCCTCTCTCTCGATGAGCTTCTGACTTGGATGCGGAGCTGCAGCTTGAAAACTCTATCACTTACTAGCGACTTTGGATGTCAGGGCGCCAGCCTGGGCGCGTGGCGGGGTGGGGGGTGAAGAGGAGGAGGAAGAGCAGGGGAACTCAGAACTGCGCGTGTCTCTGTAGTGGCAGAGACGACTTCACTTCTCATTTGCATATGGATCTCTGCTGCGAGATTAACAGATGACTCCTAGCTATAGGAGTGTGTTTGACACTTGTCTCTACACTAGGAACTATTTTTGCCAAGTGACAATTTTCTTATGGGACTGGAGCACACTTTTCTCAGCCTGGGTTTTCTGAGGCCAGCATGGATTTGCAACTCTGGGCCTGAACTTGGCTCATTAATTAACCAAGAATTCTCTTTGTGCCCAATTAGGACTGTATTTAATTCTTCCACTAATTTTAATGTTGTTGAAGAGACTTGCAGGAAGCAACCAATTTCTCCCAAAGCAGCCTGTAAGCAGGGGGTTGAGAAGGATCACAGAGGGGGTTATCAATTGTGTAGCTCCTCCTGAAAAAGAAATTGGGACCTTCCTAGACAGAGTTAGCAGATGTTCCTAAGGTTGTTGGCATCACTTTAATACCAGCTGGGAGAGTGAGGGAAGACTGTTTTTGTGTGTTGGGAAATGAAAATATAACGTCGTATGTGATGTTTGTCCTTTTAAAAAGTTTCACATATTGGGCCTCTAGCCTCCACCCTCGTGTGCAATGACCAGTCCCATCCTCGTCTATGTAAAATCCTGATGGAACTTTCTGGCCAACTTGCCTGTGAGTGAACTTCATCCACGCCACCCTTCACCTTCCAGGCTATGCACACAACCTAGTCCTGACAGATTCTCTGTCCTGAGTAGATTTAAGGTTACAAAAACGAATTAAATCTGAAAGACCTTTCCCCAAGTCAGTCTCAGTCTCTGCATTTAATTAAAATGGCCTGGAACCACATGGTATCCGGCTCTTTTAGCCAGAATCCAGGTGGAGAAGGAATCTGAGGGGACCTCTAAGCCTGGTTCAGAAACATTCAAAACCAAAGCTGGGAATTGAGGTATATAAAAGGGGTATTAAAGAGCGGGGGAAGCAGGAAATGGCCACATGGAATCTGAGTGGGTGGGTTCACTAAGAAGGCTGCCCTGCTTTTGCAGTGAAGGGTTTCTCTGCAGGATTTCTTGGGTTTGTTTCCTGTCAAAGGCGAAATGTAGGGGCTTGGGCAGTGGTTATTTGAAGCCCCTGTCACTGCCTCCTTAGGTCCAGATGTGAGGCAGTCCCAGCTTCCCAGCAGGATAATTTTCCCAGGTCTTGCAGGCCCTTGCTTTGTTTGAGAAATGCCCTGACTGTCCCTCTGCTGTGCAGAGGAGGGGCTGGGGAGCCCATTTGGGCCTGCTGGGCTGCCTCCTCCCTGGGGCCCGGGAAAGCATGGGCTGCAGGCTCTGTGTCTAGGAGCAGGGCCTTGAGAGGTGGGTGTTGCAGGAGCCCTGGAGCTGGAGGAGACCATCGACCCTCATGAAGACTGAGGGAAGCAGAAGGTCCAAGCAATAAGAGCAGCTTAAAAGGGAAAAAGAGGGTGATCAGGTAGGTGCCTGTGGCCTTCTCCCACTTTAGTCCTTGACTTTCCTAGAACTAAAGTGTGTAA
The DNA here is from genome assembly GCA_027257055.1 of Cephalopachus bancanus. Classification (NCBI taxonomy): domain Eukaryota; kingdom Metazoa; phylum Chordata; class Mammalia; order Primates; family Tarsiidae; genus Cephalopachus; species Cephalopachus bancanus. The sequence goes on along the minus strand of JAPVLO010000022.1, from coordinate 508,735 downwards.
AGATGCAAAACTGGTGCCTAGCTCCTAGGAAGAGGATGGGGGAGGTGAAGTAGCCATGCTTCAAGGAAAACTCCAGGCCTGGCTAGGCAGGATGACGGTGCCTGAGGTGTTGGGTACCGCCTGGGGCTCCCTCAGTCTAGCTCTAGAAAGAGAGACAGGGAGGCTGCGCTCAGCCTCTAGGCATCAACTTTGAAGCAGATTGAAAAGATAAGGTCTGCAAGACTTTGAGTTCATGGCCCAGAGCTTTAGAACTCTATGGAAAGAGGCTTGCCCAATTGCGACATCGGGAAGGGCTCAGGGAGAGTCTAGAGGTGACTGGAGCGGAGGGTGTGCACTGCAAGGGACCATCTATCTCCCGTTTCAGTTGAACCAGTTTCTCTGGTCTTACACACACATTACAATGGAAAGACAGCCTCCCTACTCCACCTTTTAAATAAAGGCAGCTAGTTGTTTGGTCTCTATCCATTCTCCAGCAAGAATTTGGTTCTCTCCTACTGCTTGAGTAACTTCAGTCTGAAGCAAATGGGTCAGAACCCACTGCTGTGGTTTCCAAGTCAAGGGGCCTTGCCTAGCTGGCTTCCAGTCATTCAGGATTTAAAGCGTCTACCTTTCTAAAGTCTGAAGAAAGGAACTGAAGTCAAAGGAACCCAGAGGAAGTAGAAAGTTCGGGCTATTTTTGTCTTGAAGCTAAGTGAGCCATTCTGAATTTCTCTGGTGAGTCCCAAGTGGTTGAAATTGCCAACACTAGGGTAAGAGTACGATGTGAATAGTTGAATTCTTGCTTGACTCTCACTTCATCTGGTAAGAGTTGTAGGGGTTCACATCTTTATCTATAGTTTTCTCCCTTTTTTTCTACCTTTTCCCCAGAATCCCTAACCAGACACCTACTTACTTGATGTATCTCTTCCTCTGCCCTTAAATTAATATAGTTCATCTTATGAACTGAATTTAATGTGTGAAACCATGACACCAAGAATTTAGTGATGGTACCTGTGTAGTCCTTAAATATCACTCTTGAGGAAAATATAAATGGATTTAGCTGAGTTTATCTTTTGATTTGGAAGAGTGAGGAAAGTGACTATCTCATGTTCTCCCCTTCTACTTTTCGGTTCTATTGTGTATGAGTATAGTAGAGGGGTTTGATGAAAGATAAACTTTCTTCTCCACCTTGAAATTGGTGTTAAAGAGCAGAAAAACTGAAAAACAAGGGTAGAGAAGAAATAGAGATCAAGTGAGAAGAAAGAAGGCAGATCCATTTATAACTGCCATTTTGAAAGTGAAAAACAACTGAAAGTGAGATAATGGCATGCATGTGTCTAATGGGTGATAAATCATTGATGTCATAATGGGATTGCTTCGACTAGTTACACTGTCCTTTAAGCCGAAAAAGTGGGTCAGTTCTGGCTACTTCTTTAGTTATCTTATAGTTTAAAAAACAAAAAATCCAACTTGTTTCAGAGTGACAAAAAGGATTTCAAACCATCTGGAAATTGCTAAGTTATGTGTTGCACTGGAATTTGTGACTTTTTAGACCAAGAAGCCTGGAGATTTTTTTGACCTTTCTAGTTAGAAGCCAGTTTTAGAGACTTTACTTTTCTAGTCAACTTTAATTAACTTTGGGTATGCGGACAAACATTTCTCCTCTACTTCTCCACAGTGTGCATTGAATTTATTTATACTTGTTTATTGCTGTATCAGTGTGGGCTTGCATTCCACATGCCATCACGTCTTCCCATTTAGACTGAGATAGTTCAGCAGTCTGATCATCTCAGAGGTGAAGAGAGAAAGAGGGTGGGACTTATCCAAGCTGGATCAGTTCACTGGGAGATGCTGGGATCAGTTCCCATGGTTTTTTGGTTTTTGTTTTTTTTAGTAGGATTCTCACTCTGTTACTCAGACTGGAGTGCAGTGGCACGCTCATGGCCACCTCAGCCTCAACCTTCTGGGCTCAGGTGATCCTTCCACCTCAATCTTCCAAGTAACTGGAACCACAGGCATATGCTACCACACCCAGCTAATTTTTTTTTATTTATTGTACAGGTGAGTTCTTACCAAGTTGCCCAGTTAGTCTCAAATCCCTGGACTCAGGCAATCCTCTTGCCTTGGCCTTCCAAAATGCTGAGATTGCAGGCATGAGCCACTGCGCCTGGCTTCCCATGGTTCTTTTACGATGTGAATAGTTGAATTCTTGCTTGACTCTCACTTCATCTGGTAAGAGTTGTAGGGGTTCACATCTTTATCTATAGTTTTCTCCCTTTTTTTCTACCTTTTCCCCAGAATCCCTAACCAGACACCTACTTACTTGATGTATCTCTTCCTCTGCCCTTAAATTAATATAGTTCATCTTATGAACTGAATTTAATGTGTGAAACCATGACACCAAGTTCCTCAGAGAGGAACTGTTGTGACAGTCACTATCGTTTAATTCACCATCCAAGAGACAAAATTCTTGTGACCTTGGCGCATGCACATTCTTTTATTTCTTCATCTTCTAGGAAGTGCCTACACCATGGTGGAAACTGAATTGGCCATTTAGCACGTACAGCTGTCCCTTGGTATCCATGGGACCTCCCCATCTCGCAGCGACCAAAATCAGGGGATACTCAAATATTACAGTTGACTCTGCTAAACCCACAGATACAATAAATTGACCTTATGTATCTGCAGGTTTCATCTGCAAAAAGTATACTGTAGTTTTGATTCACATTTGGTTAAATATGAAAATGTAAGCCAGGCTTGGTGGCTCAGCCTGTAATCCTGCGCCTTTGGGAGGCTGAGGTGAGTGGATTGCCTGAGCCCGCGGGTTCAAGACCCGCCTGGGCAGCGAGACCTCATCTCTACAATAAATCAAAAAATCAGCTGGGCGTGGTAGTGCATGCCTGTAATTCCGGCTACTTGGAAGGCTGAGGCGGAAGGATCGCCGGAGCCCAGCAGGTCGAGGCTGTGGTGGCCAGGAGCAGCCACTGCACTCCAGTCTGGGCGACAGAGTGAGACTCCAACTCAAAAAAAAAAAAAAAAGAAAATGTATTCAACCACAGATATGGAGGGCTGGCTGTATATGTTTTTTCAATGTATCTCTTGGTTTTCTTTGCCTCCTAGGTACTCCCACTCTAATCTGGGGAGAAGTACCACATACACATACTGTCCTCAAATCCTATGCTTTTTTTTTTTCTCTATTGAATTATCTGACCTACTGATGGGGTATCAGATTATATCCTGAATAGCAGTATTTACTGCCGGTCATAACATGGCCTCGTAGAAATGACAGTGTATGACTTTGGAGGGGTAAGGTGGAGAAAGGAAAATGAAGGTGGATATCCCTTCTCTAGTACAGCTGTTTATCCAACAATCACTGATAATCCTATAAGCATGTTGCCCTAGTGGTTCCATGACCTATAGGTTCATAAGTCCAACCTTGGGATAAAAAGATAAAAATTCAGGCAGGGTGCGGTGACTCATGCCTGTAACCCCAGCAATTTGGGAGGCCAGGCAGTAGGATTACTTGATCCTAAGAGGTGAAGACCAGCTTGTGCAATATAGAGAGACCTCATCTCTACAAACAATTTAATAAATAAATAAATAAAAGATAATTTTCTGCAACGTTATTTAACAATTTGAAAAAGTGAAAAATTGAAAAATGTTGAAAGTTTTACTCCTAAGCCCATACAGTGCTGTGGGCATACGTTACTCTGGAGTAGCATCATTGATATTGTTTCATAATATTCCTTTTGGGAATCTTGCTACTGTTCTCTTCTGCCCTAAAAATATTCCCATCTTTTTAAAGTGCTACTCTGCTTTCAGTGAGCAGCTACATGTTCTGCCCTCTCTTACAGACCTAACCCCAGGTTTTTCCTGGATGAAGACCTTAGAAAAGGCTTGGGTCTGAGTCTTGAAGGGGTGTTCTCAAGCAGAAGAGGCTAAATCATGGAAAGTCAGAACCAGAAGTGGCACTGGAGTGACAAGGCATAAATTTCAATCATCCAGCCAGCTATAGGGCACATCTGGGAAAACCAGTAGCCAAGGACATATCTGGAGAGGTTTTCAGGTGGTTTAGTATTTATACATATCTTAGTTTAGTATTTAGAGTGGAGGAAGGCGTATTTGATGAGAGCGGGTAGCTGGTGAGGCAAATAGTTACATTCTGAGCAACATAGTACCCAGTAAATCTCGATTTTACATTAGATAAAGTGAAAGTTTGGAGAGAAAAAGGAAGTAAAGGAAGAATCAGTTATGCAGCTGTCTGTGGGTAGTTGGAGGAATGAGCCTTGTCTTTGTTCTGCACCTGAGAAGATAAGCTTAGACCTTGTCTGTGTGGAGTGTGGAATCAAACGGACTTTAATTTCAGGAGCTAAGCTTATATTGTAGACCTAAAGTTACAGTTGTCATGTCTTTGTTTATGGGAGACCAGCAAAAGAATTTACTTGTGAATAATCTGTGAAGGCAACCCTTTGTAGATGCCTGAGGTGTTTGCATTTCCTTGGGGATCTGGTCGATGCATAATGCTAGCAACAGCTTTTCATTTGGAAGAGGGTGTTGCATGACTTGGCCTCTGGCTTCCATTTGGGGCCCTCAGTTTTTTTTCCTTTATGTTTCCCCCCTTTTCTTGGAAGGTCTTAGAGAAGGTTTGAGTCAGAAACCTGAGAGGGTCTTCTCAAGCAGAAGGGGTTAAGTCATGGCAAGTAAAAACCAGAAGGAACCGCAGGAATTATTTACTCATATCTTCTCCTTTTATGCAGGAGGAAACTGAGATTTAGCTATTTGGTAGCAAAGTCAGATGTAGAATCCTTTTCTGGTGCTCTTTTCTCAGCGCCACTATTCCTAGGTATGTGGTTTCTCTTGCTTTGAACAGAGGCAGGGCTGACCCAGCTGAGAAGGGCAGAGACTGTCCCCAAGCTGAAGTTCAGGTGTTGGCTGGGGAATGATCTGTTGTGCTTGGTGTGATTGCACTGCCTGGACCATTTGGAGTTGAACCTACCGGGTCTGCTTTGAGAGACTCTTCTGTCCCAAGATCAAAGAAGGCAGAAACCATCACATCTGTCTCTCCCAGAGCAGCTTGTCTACATTGTTCTTAGTAAATACCTGTTCATGTTTTTCTCTCTGGTTCAATTTAATTCAAAAGGTCCCTTTTCCCCCTTTCTTCCTTATCCCTGCTCTTGAGGCATATACTTGCAAGGTCATCCTGTCTTTGTACATTGTTGGTTTTTATGTAACACATAGTGTTAATTGATTTGACAAATGCTTTCTTGCTGACTGTATGCCAGCCCTGGGCTAGGTACCTGGGAGAGTGGATGGGAATCATGACCATGTTTGCCCCATTGGGCTACTGTGAGGAGTAGATAAAATAATGCATGTAAAGGGTTTAGCATAGCACCAGGCATACCAAGTTCTTTGAAAGGGTAAGAAATTCATGATAACAATAAGCCGGGCTCGGTGGCTCAGCCTGTAATCCCGCGCTTTGGGAGGCTGAGGTGAGTGGATTGCCTGAGCCTGAGGGTTCAAGACCCACCTGGGCAACTTGGCGAGACCTCATCTCTGCAATAAGTCAAAAAATCAGCCCGGCGTGGTAGCGTGCACCTGTAGTTCCAGCTACTTGGAAGGCTGAGGCAGAAGGATCGCCAGAGCCCAGCAGGTCGAGGCTGCGGTGGCCGGGACCGGCCACTGCACTCCAGTCTGGGTGACAGAGTGAGACTCCAACTCAAAAAAAAAAAAAAATTTTGTTTAAATTAAACCAATAAAAAACCGACAAGTAACACTTCTGGTATTATAATCACTGTGTGTTACATAAAAGAAGACTTAACAGAAGAACCCTAATCACCTTCAACTTACCCTTCTCTGAGGGGCTACACGAGGTATAAGAATTGGAAAATAGTGAAGTTTTTGAATTTTAGGTCCTGAGAACCTGCATTATACAAAAAGAAAAGGCCACTTTTTCTTGCCTGCCTCTTGACCTTGGCTAGCAATCTAATTAGAAACTACTTTCTGACCATTTCAGGTAATGTTTATTGCACATGCTTAATGTGCGAGACTTTGCTGGTTCTTCTTCAGATTTCTTGCCTAGATAAAAATCACAATCGCTGCCCACAGGCCATTATGCCAGCCCCCACAGTTCTGGACATTCTGTGGAGGCTCGCCTGGTATCTCCTGTATCCCTCGTAGGTGGAGGCTTGCCTCCCTGCCTGGTCTATTCAGTGACTAATGGAGCATAACTTTTGCGTCTTTTGAGTTTAGCAGAACCTTCTTGAGATACTTCCTGGAAGGAGGGTAACCCTGGTTACACCTGTGAGGCAGCTAGGAGGCTGCCAAGTGACTTTTGCCAAGTAGAGGAGCAAAGATCAAAGTTACTAAACGGGTTGTTCCACATTTTTCTGGCCTTCCTGGTGACCACAGTGAGGAAGTTGTCAAATTGAAAGGAAGGGAAACCCCTTGCTAGGTTGAAGCAGTACCTCCTAAAATGTTTCTGTTTCCAATTATAGGCTCTACCCTGAGGCTGGATTAGTTGAGGGCCTCCATTTCTTCTCTGACAACATTTAGGCTGTCAGAACATCTGTGTCTCCTCTCCCTCCATTAGAATCTTCGTATAGCTCCTGTGGAGAAAGGGTGTTATCTAGACTCGCTGTTAAAAAGAATTGTGGTTCAGCCTGTAATCCCGCGCCTTTGGGAGGCTGGTGAGTGGATTGCCTGAGCCCGCGGGTTCGAGACCTACCTGGGCAGCGAGACCTCATCTCTACAATAAATCAAAAAATCAGCCGGGCGTGGTAGCGCATGCCTGTAATTCCAGCTATGTGGAAGGATCACCGGAACCCAGCAGGCAAGGCTGCGGTGGCCCGGAGCGGCCACTGCACTCCAGTCTGGGCGACCAAGTGAGACTCCAACTCCAAAAAAAAAAAAAAGAATTGCAAACACTCACCTCTGCCACAGATTTTATATCTCAATCTTAGACCTGTGCTGTGCTCCTTCACTCTCTGCCCACTGACAGAATGGCTTTTATCAGAAGTTCTCAAAGTGTGGTCACCTGAGAACATGTTAGAAATGCCAGTTCTTGGCCCCATTGACCCAGAAACTTGGGGGTGGTCTTTAGCAAGCCTTCCAGGTGGTTCTGATGCACGTGACATAGACTTAGTCTTACGTGTCACTGACTTAGAGGGAAAAGGTGGGTTTCTTCTGAGATTTTTTCTTTCTTCTCTCCACCCTCCCCCACCTTCTGCCTCCTTTCCCCAAGCTCCAGAAAAAGTATTCCGTAATGGAAGGCTTCCTCCTTCCTGGGGAATTCTTGTTTTTGAGAAGTTGTAAAGGTCCCTTTGCCTTTCACTTTCATCATGGTGAGAGTAGGAATCAGGAATTGTCTATGCCTTCCATGAGCTCATGAGCCCAAGAGTCAAATAAGGGAAGCTGTTGCATCTTCTCACTTAAGATTACTTTGGTTTTATTTTATTTTCCTCATTACTCTTAAAGCTAACTACACTCGCTACAGAAAAAAAATCAAAAGCTAGGCAAACAAAAAGACCAACATAGCATAATTTTAACCTCCTAGAGACAACCACCATTTCAGCACTTACTATACTCTTTTTGTGTGTTTACCCCTTTTGCCTTAAATGTGTTCATATTTTATATACTGTTTTATAACTTGCTTTTACTTAATCTTGTGAGCATCTTTCAATATAAATGCATTTCCAGAATATTTCTGATGACTGTAACATGTTTCTTTTTTTTTAACTTTAATACTGTATTTTATTCAGAATATCCAAACTATTATCATTTCAACATGTAATCAATATAAAATTATTGAGATGTATACATTCTTTTTATCACACTAAGTCTTTGAAATCTGATGTGTATTTTGATGGCTGTAACATGTTTCATTGCAGACAAGACTTGAACTTGACAACTGTAAGTGTGAGTTTAATATAATGGTTAAAAGTTCGGTGGGAAGGTCCTGAGAAGAGTCTTGGGTTAGGAAATAGATCTTGTCAGGATCGGGCTATATAAACATACTGATTCTTGTCCTGGATTCACATATCTCCAGGCCCTCTTCCCATATTTCCTTCCTGTGGGACATGGGATTTTTATCCACTTTTACCTCTTTTCCTCAGGAGATCTGTATGCAGTGTGACTGGAGCACCACAGGGTTTGCTTCTTCCCTCTTTTTCTTAGTTATATGGTACTAGGAACCTTCTCACTCCAGAACCTTCTCATTGTGAGGCTGATACATTAATCAGTTCCAGGGATTTTTCTTTCCTTTCTTTTTTTTTTTTTTTTGAGATATATGTTGACAGATAGCTCATTTTAAAATTATTATTACCGAGAGAGTCTTGATTAATTTTTGTCTAGGAAAATCATACATAAATGGGACAAAATGTGAAAATACAGATAAGTAAAGATAAAACTCCATCATGTAGAGATAACCAGTATTAACACTTGGAATATATCCTTATGGTCTTTTTTCCATATGTGTACTTTTTTCAGAAATATGATATAGAAGTGTTACAATTTTTTTTCACTTAATATATCAAACAACTTCTGCAACATTTTTGTGGATGCTTTCCATGGCGTTTTGGAACCAGTCCAGCTCAGAGAGGGATTGTTAACTATTCAGAATGTGAGAGCAGATTATTAAACCATTTGTAGCTTGAGATTGGGCTTGGTGGTGGGAGTATTTGTATTACGGAAGTAAACAGACACCACAAATCAGAGCTTTTTGTTTTATTCAGAAAGTTGGTTTGTCAGCATACCACTAAATGCACATTTTTGTCATATGTAAATATGATTTGTTTTTATTTAAACAATCTCCCTATTTTAGGTTATTTCTAATTTCTATGATTATAAACAACAGCATAATGACAATTCTTGTGAACATCTTGACACTTACCCATATTTGCTTCCTTAGGATAAATCCCTGGAAGCAGAGTTTCTAAATCAAAGGGCACTTAGAATTTCAAGACATTTTTGTTACCAATTATCCCTTTGAAAGGAAGAGTGTGCCGGGCTCGGTGGCTCAGCCTGTAATCCCGCGTTTTGGGAGGCTGAGGTGAGTGGATTGCCTGAGCCTGAGGGTTTGAGACCCGCCTGGGCAATTCATCTCTACAATAATTCAAAAAATAAATTAGCCAGGCGTGGTAGCGCCCGCCTGTAGTTCCAGCTATTGGAAGGCTGAGGCGGAAGGATCGCTGGAGCCCAGCAAGTCGAGGCTGCAGTGGCTGGGAGCGGCCACTGCACTCCAGTCTGGGCGACAGAGTGAGACTCCAGCCCCCAAAAAAAGAAAGGAAGAGTGTACTGTTTTTTGTTTTAAGAGAGTTTGTGAGAAATATCCTCCAGGACCAGGAATTTCATGTCTCGCCTACTGTTTACTTCTGTTTACATTTTCTGAATTAATTCTTTTTATATAAGGAAATTTCCTGGCTGAGAGTATAATAAGCTTTGGTATAATAATACCTTTGATTCTTTGACTATGTATAGATATGCAGGGTGTAAAAAATATGTTTTGTGGTTCTGGATTGAGAGGCAATGTATCATGATGATTAAGCATTTGGACTCAGGATTTTTAGAACCTAGAGCTGAGAGCTAGGTTCAGCTGGTCCTGATGAAAGCAGGGTCTGCCCCACTGGCCTGGAACCTCCAAGCAAGGCCAGAGACTTTCTTTAGATACCTCAAGGGGCTTCCTGTGACTATTCAGGCCCAATGAAAGATCAAGGGTGGCCTGAACCCAGGTCTGGATTGCCAGTGTGCTCCAGTCTAATCAGATTCTCATGAAGCCCTCCCAGGGGCCCAACCAGATCTGTGGCAGCCAAGTTATTTCCAGAGCCTTACCTGAGGCCTCCTGAGTCCTGCTCATTGATGACCTCCCAAGGACTGAGAGGACAATCAGAAATCCAAAGGGAACAAGGCACCATCCTCATAAAATTACTGTGTGGAAGGGGCCGTAGATAGGTCTCCTTCATCTCTTTCTCTTCTCCCCCCTCTCTCCCTCCCTCTCTCTCTCTCTCACACAAACATTTTCTAATTGCTCTCAAGGAAAAGAACAGAATGCTCTGAGAATACCTAGTAGTGAGGAGGAGGCAGATTTAGTTTGGACAATTAGGACCTTACCTGAAGAACTGACACAGATACTGAGAGTCTTGTCACTACCGCTTTTCTGACCCCCAAGTGGATATTGTTTGCATTCTGGACCAAGTATTTAGAGAGTCTTTCCATAAGGCTTTTGCTAAATATTATGAGAGAACATAAAAGGGAAGTAGAGTGAAAGAAGCCTAAAGCCAGATAGCTTTATAGAGCCTACATTTTTGGTGCCTTGCCAGAAGTTGTCTTGCTTCAAGAGCTCACTTGCCATTCTTTGGTCTGCAGGTACCTGAGGACCGCGTACTCAGGCCACAGACGATCATTGCCAGGGTCCTACTTCCTCATTCACTACCTAAGTCCTTGTGGAGCTGTCACCTTTTGCCCTGAGCCCCTTCCTAGAAATCCTGACTCTGAGATCCAGATTAAAAGAACCAGATTCCCATTCACCACTACCTTCTTTGGCTTTTCCCACTTGGGGCTTGTTTCTATTCTGAAAGATTACCATCCACTGCTGATAGCCCCCTCAGTGATCTGCCATTAATCATGACATGACAGATTTCAGTTGAATCTCTGGGCAATACTGTATTGTAGACCTGCTTGTGTAACATGTGGGACATTGTACTCAGTGGCCTCTAAGATATTTTCCAATTCCCATTCCACAAAGGGATTTAAAAGCCAGAGATAATCCTGTTTGTTTACTTAGGTTCTGCTTGAAAGCAGAAGACCTCAGTAACCTTTTAAGGTTTTTTTTTTCAGCCTTTCTAATTTTGAAGTTCCCATTTCTTTATGCTTTGGTTTAGAAATTCTGCCCCTTTCCCAATTTAACTTACTGCCTAACCACCAAATAGTGCTTCCATTTTAGAGTGTTAGCAAGCCAGCTCTACCAGAATGTCTGTGGGTCTCCTACACGGCCAGTTTCCCAGCTCATTCCCAGTGAGGTAGTCAGGTCTAAATTTAACTCTCACTCTTCTGCCAGCATCTGCAAGCCAGGGTTGAGAGAGCAAGTTCAGCTGAACTGTTCTCAGGGTGCATGTGTGTGGGAGGTAGAGGACAAGGTGAACAAGGCTTTCCAAAAGGCTAGACCAGCCCTGGGAGAGGAAGAGGAGGAGTTCAGGGTGAGGAGAAGTATAGTCTTCCCAAGGGACCATTGGAGTTTATCTCAACTTGGCTGCATCCCTTGGAGAAAATCAAACTTTCCACCCTCTCAGTTTCCTCCCACTGTAAAGTATCAATGATAAAACTCACCTAGATTTGTAATTACCATGGCTTGCAGCCATGCATTGTGACTCAATTATGTGTTCACCCTTGTCTTTATTCCAAAGTCACAGATCCTAGGTTTATGAGATACAATCTGCATACTGTATTATATTGAGTTCAGCTCTCATTTGGTTGCCTGACTTGCATCTTTACTTGGTTGACATCTTTTTCTGTATCAATAAGCACATATCTCAAAGGCAGGACACAGGCAGTGTCTGTAATTTTTTTTTTTTTTTTTAAGACATAGGGTCCCACTCTGTCATCCAGGCTGGCAGGCAGTTGTACAATTGTGGCTCACTACAGCCTTGAACTCCTGGGCTCAAGCAGTCTTCCTGCCTCAGCTTCCTGAGTAGCTGGGATTACAGGTGTGAGCCACTGTAACCAGGCAGCATCTGCAATTCTGTTTGTGGAATGACTTTGCTAAGTCAGACACTAAAAAGTGAATTGCAAAGCATTGAAACTGGTTTAGTTTATAAAATTCAGCTCATTGTGATTTAGTGTCACCTCCAAGTTCTATTTATAGTCATGATTAGCATCCTAAAAAATGAAATTCATATAAATGACATCATATATGCGAGATATTATATGAGATATATATATATGCATATGTAGCTCTCATATATTTACATATACATATATATGACATTTGTAGAGTAGCGTCAGATTATGACTCAAATAGGGCAATCTTTATTTTTCCATTTGGTCACTAATAAACATTTTGGAAATAGCCTAGAGGCAGGTTTGGAGAGGCTGCCCTGGGTGCATGTGTCTTCCCAAAAAGTCCAGCTCCAAGTGGACGGAAGAACCAGGTCACAAAGCTGCTGCAGCTGGGTTTCTAGCACTCTGAAAGTCCCAGGTTAAAATCACACACAGGGCCCTGACTAAGAAGGAACATGGGCCAGTTGACTCTTATGCTCATTTGTCATTTTCTGTAAGTAAACTAGAGCTTTCTGCAGGAAATTCTCATTCAGGTTTCTAAGAACAGAGCATGGGCTAGGGAGGGTCAACCGAGTTGCCATCCTGGCATTACAGCTTACTAAGTGTGTGGCGTTACTCTAGTTACCTAACTTCTTTATGCCAATTTCCTCCTCTGGATGCTTGTGGAAATGCAGTTATCTGTTCCCTAAGGTAGTTGTAAACATTCAAGGAAAAGTATGTATTTATCACTGTATTCCTGGCTCCCTGGCACTTGGAATGCACTCAATAAATGCTAGTTTAGAAACAATATCCTTCCCATTATCCATATAGGGCAATAGTGTCACATGAGTCATTAAGTGGGATAGGGCAGATTAGTGAATATTTCTCAAAGCTTTCAAGGAAAACAGTCTTGTAACCTAGGCCTAAAACTACTGGCCCTTTGCCCAGTTTTTGAGCCCTGGGAGTGTCTTTGTTCAAAACAAGTTGCTGATCTGGTTAGAGCCTATGACTGATTCATGGTGACAATTTTTATTAAGAAAGAGATTAAAGTTCTCCTCCCTACTCTTGGAGGCCAATGTGTTGTATTCTTAAGCAGTTCTTTAGCAGGTCACTATTAAGGACTTTATATGTATTTATTAATTTAGGTTGTGCCAATATCCTGAATTCATATTCAAAGCTAATCATCTTGGATGCATTTCTTTAATTACTACAGTTATCTGCTGTGCTCTGGTAAATATCTGCCATTTATGGCTTAGAAATTTCTGTTCTGTTTCAGCAGCTGATCAGAGCTTCCTGTATTTAGTAACCACATTTATCATTTTTAGACAAAAACAAAGAAACTCAACATTTTGGTTAAATGTATTATTGGTTAGATTTATAGTTTATGCTTTTTGCAATAGTGAAATTCACATATAGGAATTCATGTTCAATGGGAAGGTGAAAGTCAAAAGTTCCCCAGTTTGGCTTTCCTTGGCTTTGTCTATTCTAAGTCAGTTAATGTACTCTTACTAATCTCCATGGTCCAGGAGATGAAATATTTGGGCTACTGTGGGACCCACCCTGGGAGGTGGAGAGAAATAGATGCTGGAGAGGTTGCCAGCAGTTATCCTCTGTGTTGAATGTCACCCTAGGACCTGTGGTCTAATAAGACACTATGATGAGTTTAAGAACTGAAATCCCTCTGCATCTTCTGTTGTATGTGCTCAGAATACAGAATGATCAGCTCTTCTAGAGAGGTGAGGAGGATGTGTTCAGGGTAAGCCTTGTGATGAGGTGACATGAGACTGGACCTTGAAAGGTCAGGAGGGGGCTGGACATGGTGGCTCACGCCTGTAATTCCAGCACTTTGGGAGGCTGAGGCAAGAGGATTGCCTGAGCCCATGGGTTCGAGACTAGCCTGGGAAACTTGATGAGACCTCATCTCTACAATAGATTTTTTAAAATTGGCAGGGCTTGGTGTTACATGTCTGTAGTTCCAGCTTCTTGGAAGGCTGAGGAGGAAGGATCACCTGAGCCCAGCAGGCCAAGGCAGTGGTGGCTGAGAGCATGCCACTGCACTCTAGCCTGGGTGACAGAGTGAGACTCCAACTCAAAAAAAAAAAAAAAAGAAAGGCCAGGAGGGATATTCTTCATCTAAGATTTTAGGCAAAGAAAAGGCACAAGGAAGGAGATAGAGGCCTGAATGGGAATGGGGTATCTATAGAGATGATGAACAGAGAGCAATTTATAGCGTGTGTTGACACAAGTTGTCACAACTGTAGCATCTCTTATGTCTTCAGCTTTTGGGAGTCAGCCTGCACATTTCACAAATGAGAAGCCTGAGGCTCAGACAGATTAAACAACTTTTTTCAAGAGCATGTGGTTAGTAAATTGAGTCCTGGTTTCTTCTCACCTATCCTGCTGCCCGATTTTATTCCTATCCTCGTGTGAGTTTCTTTTTTTATTTTTTTACTGCAGTGGAATCTAGTGCAGTTTCCTATCCTGTACCTGAAACCATGAGACAGGTTAGCACTTCCAGAAGCAGCTTTTTCTTATGGGGTATTACTTTTATTTGCATATGTAAACCCTGTGCCGCCAAAGCTCTTAACATAAGCATTGCCTGGCATACACGCACACACTTTTATACCCTAAATAGCAGAGGCCTAGAAATGTTTGTCTACTTTTGCCAACATCTGACTGTGATTATCTTTAACCACAGTCACACTTGTTTGTCTCTTAAAATAGTAGTGACTTTCCAGAGGAGGCACTTTCTAGTTGTCAAAGCCCTCCCAGAACTCTGTCTCCTTCCACCTGCTATTTCCTGGTAGTTTTGATGACCTGTGATTGACTCGTTTAATTTCCTACTCCCTTGTGTCAACACTCCTAAATCTTTCCTTAGGATTTGCAAACCTCTCCTAGTGAGAGTATTGGATTTTGCCTCCCAGAGCCTACCTGTTGACTCACATAACTGAAGGGTAGCTATGCCTGAGATGTTCATCAACTGTTCCTCCTTCCATTCCTGGCTCTGCCCATAAGTCATATGCAGGGGTTAGCTTCCCCAGAGGAGAATGGCCTAAAGGCTAAGCCATGTCTAACCTGTAGGGAGGGACCCAGTCAATTTTTGAAATAGAGTGTTTCTCCTCCAAACCCTTTCACCAGCATGGATATTAAAAATGTGTGTCCTTGCTTTGGAGTTCTGACTTAGAGGCAGTTGGTATTCCCATATGCCAGTCTATTAGACTACTTTGCTCTAAAGTAAAAGTTGCCTCATTTTGAATTTGAACTTGATTGGGGTAAAAGGAGGAATGAAGGCGGTGTTTTAGCCTTACAGTTTCTATATGTGCTCTCCCACCTCTAGAATCATACCAAGCTAGGAAGAACTGCTACCAAATGGAGACTGGTGGTCTTATTTGAGGTTTCTCAGAGGCATTACTAGAATGAAGAAAATGAACAGTGTCAGCTCACTCATGTGATTCCCTTTTCTGAAACCATCGGGGTGATACATGGGTAGCAAGACACAAAAACCCCACAGAGTAAGAACTCTGAATAAATAGATGGTCAGGATTGCTTTCCAGTTTCTCAAGCTTGCTCTATGCTTTGAACAGTGTGTTCTCCATAGGGGGCATGGAGGTTGCCCATTGAGCCTTGCAAGAGCCACTCTTGTCACCACTGTTGGACTATATCGCTCTTCCCAAACCACAAAGGTTGTTTCTGCATAACCTTGGTGATCAGAGAATTGAAAGTTAAGGTGCTTAATGGTGGAAAATAGGGTTGGGAGATGAAGGTAGCAGATGAGCTCATGAAAGCCCTATAAATATTTTTATGATTCTTAAATTATCCCACTAAATAAAGCAAATAACAGTAAAGACTACAATTTCTGTTCCACAGGGTTAGAAATATTTCAGCTCTTTTTCTAACTCAAAGTTTGAACTAGATATTTTTATATCCCTTTTTGTGGTATATAGAGATAATAGGTGCGTTAAGATGCTTTCACCCTTCTTCATCTAAACACACCTAAAACCATGCCTTTAGTGCCCTGCAGAGCTGCCTTGGATACTGGTTCTGTCTCCTGATTATAGAGTTTCAGTCCCTTAGACTTTTTTGGTGTCATGTATTGAAAAAGATGAATGTGCACTCAGGTTTTTGAGCCCCTGTGCTTCACCCATGGCAGTGTGATTTGTCAGCACACCCAACAGCAGAGTGGCAGTTGAATCTATCTCCATCATCACCCCTTTCCATTGCCCATGGGTGAGATCTCCTCTCCCCAAACATGCACACCAAAATGTTATCCTTGCCAGCCACAGCTTCTAGCATCTCTCCCAAGATGGAGGCTTTATTGGAAAACCTATTTCTGGTTAACTACCAGCTTTGTTCTTCTTTCTCATTTCAATCCACTTCTGGCACCTTCTGATAGTTCCCATCATGAATGGCTTAAAAATTTGACTTAACTTATTTATGCATTTGTTCAGCAAATATTTATTGAACCTAAATATGCTGAAACTTGAATTCATAATTGTAGAAAACACATAGAGAAATAAAACATTGCTTGGAATTTGTGCATAAGGGGAATTATATGTTGGAGTAATTGCAATATGGTCATCATTCAGGCATTTCTAGATCCTTAAACATTGGCTTAAGTGATATTTAGACTGGTGTGTCGCCTCTCTTAGATGAGGGTCTTCATTGGTGACCTAAAGGCACATGGAAACTGCTGAAGAGCCAGAGCTCAAAAATCTCCTCATATGCCTTGACAAGCTCAGTGTTCATGCAGCTTAAAGCATTCACTGAGCTAGGAAAAGGCCCAGGGTGTGAGACATGTGGCAAAGCTTCTTCTCAATCCTTTCTCATAGTCCTGTCTCCTTAAAAATTCCATAAATTTAAGCCGGGCTCGGTGGCTCAGCCTGTAATCCCATGCTTTGGGAGGCTGAGGTGAGTGGATTGCCTGAGCCTGGGGGTTCGAGATCTGCCTGGGCAACTTGGCGAGACCTCATGTCTACAATAAATCAAAAAATTAGCCAGGTGTGGTAGCGCATGCCTGTAGTTCTAGCTACTTGGAAAACAGAGGTGGAGGATCTCCAGAGCCCAGCAGGTTGAGGCTGTGGTGAAAAAAATTCCATAAATTTTATTTATAAAATATGGTAAATTTAAAAGACAACTGTACAGAAGAGTTTATTTAAAGTTTCTACTTTAAAATGGTTTTCTTCACTTAGACCACTTATGTACCTTGTCCTGACTTGCACCTCACATCTTTAAAATAAAATACAAAGCAAATACAAAAATGTAAACAAAATAAAAAAGAAAAGAAGAGAAAATAAAATAAGGGGAAAACATTTTTTAAATAAAATGTTTTTTTAACATTAACATAGGTAAATTATATCCCCAAATCTCATTATACGTATAAATACATTTCAAATGAATTTCAGGCAGATGTAACAGATACTTTGAAGGAAATTGAAACAAATGACAGACTAGGAGAAAATACTTGCAACCTACATAATAGATAAAAGATTAATATCCAGGATGTATAAAGAGTCCTTATTTATCAATAAGATGAAAGCCAATGACACAACAGAAAAAAATGGACAGCTACTATGAAGGTGCAAGATTTTTAATAAGGTAATAAACTTTTGAAAAGATCATATCTAGTAATCAGAAAAATACAAATAAAAACAATAAGATTATTTTTCACCCTTCAGATTAGCAAAATTATTGCTAAGGGGTACAGAAATAGCTGTTCATACACTGGTGGGAATATAAACTGATAGTTGTTCTGGAAGGCCATTTGACAGAATCTGCAAACATTGAAAATGTATATACCTTGTCACCCATCAGTACTATTTCTTGAACTGTACCCTAAAGAAGTTCTCTATTTGTCTTTGGATGTTGAAGTGACAATTTTTGTAAAAGCAAACAAGAAGATAGGCAGTAGCATTGTTTATAGTGGGGACTGAGTGTGGTATTATTTTACTGTGGAGTGGTATGCAGCCATCTAAAACAAACAACAAAATAAAAAATACAAACATGAGAAAGTCTCCCACTTGTACAGTGGGAAAAAAATCCAATGGAACCATTTAGCTATAGTATGGACAGCTTTGTACAAGAACATACTATTGCCTGTGTGGGTGAAGGTACTGAAAATAGTTTGACGTACACACTGAATAGCTGATTACTTCTAGATAGAAGAGGACAATTGGGGTGTGGGGGGAGTAATTGGGAAGAAGTTGGAGAGAGATAGACTTTTTTAAAATTGTCTTCTAAGGTTGTATGAAACTTCATGAGCATGTATTTATGTATGCTATACTTTTTTAAAGTAATATATATTTCTGAAGAGGTGAATCCCCTCTTTCTCTCTCTCTCCAATTCACTTTCTAAATAAGCTATATTTTCTAATCTAAAAAAAAGTATATATATTTGCAGCAGATAATTTGGAAAACATAAGAAAAAGTAAGGAAAATATATCACCTGTAATCCTAGAGAGCTTGACTTTACTTATCTCCCATTCTTTTTTCTACTTGTTCTCTCCCCACCACACACACACACACACACACACACACACACACACACACACACACACACATACATCCACAGCTGGTTCAGTTTTTATACTCAACATTGTATCCTGCTTTTTTCACTTCTTATTATCTATTTCCCTATGGTAGCACAAATTTATAGTCTTGCATGCAACCTTTAAATGTTTATTATACATTCACACACTTGAAAGCTCTAGAATAGGTAGTGGATTTTTCAGGGTCCACGAGGAGCAGGTACTTGGAGACTGAGTGCTCGCTCTGTCTGCCCAGTAGGAGTGGTGATAAGCAAAGTGTAGATGAGCCAAGACCCAAGAACCCAGAGATTAACCATGCAGCATCCTGCCTTCCTTCTTGCCTTCTCTCCTGATATCTGTGAACCCTATATTTTTGCTTCTCCCTGGCTCAGATTCTAACCCTGACTTCTGGGAGCTGCCTTCTCTGCCGCAGGCCTATCTGCCTGAGAGTTGGGGCCAAAGGTCAGGATTTGAAATGGTGGCCCTCCCCTGCAGTAATAGCATCTGAAAGTTTGCTTAGAATACGAATTTGGATCTTTTGTATCTAAAGGTAGAAGCGTTAGTGGAGGTGACCTAGAGTTGTTCTTCTATCTGACAGGTAAGTTGAAACCCAGCAAGATGGGGTTTCACCTAAGATCATGCAGCAAGTTAGCTAGAAACCACAATTGGGATTCTTGGTGTGGCCCAGAGTTACCTCACTCTCCTTCTCTTAAGGGTATTAGGAGCCTGGGGTTAACCTACCACTGAAGGTACCATAAAAGTACCTAAAGCACATGCAGGCAGCCTGAAGCCCTGAGACTTGGCCGAAGGGTCAGTGGACTGAAGAAAGGTCATCTGGGCTTGAGTTTTAGTTCATTCATTTAACAAATATCCTGCTTTCCATATGTGTGCATGCCTGCAGTTATGCAAAGTTTCAGTTAATGTTCTAAGGTCAAAAGTCTACAAACGTACTATCACAAGATAGTAGGATTACAGAAACTTCATTTTCTTCCATTTTTTTTTTCTATAATGACTATGTATTACTTTTGAAATCTTGACTTTTTTAAGTCCCCCTGTTCATCCAAGTATCTTTATTTGTTGAGGTCATGGAGTACTTCCTAATTTGGAGTAAGAAACAGGTGGGAACTGTTTTAAACAAAATAAATCTGTTCAATGTGAGCTTGATAGTTCTGAGTCTCCAGTCTGAGTTCATGGAAGTCTTAAGTATGTCATACAGCTCACATGTTCACATGTATCACACATGCCTGCAAGTGTATATGTGAGTTTGTTTGCACTAGCTAGGATACTTCTGTATCTGTGATTGGTGAGGAACAGCAGGTTATAAGAAGGAGCACAGGATAGTGAGCCACTTGGAAGAAAGACATGCATTCTTTCTTCGCTGCTGTCTAGAAAGGAAAATGAGAAAGAGAGCTCATACTAGCAGGTGACTCAAGCACTGCAGCCTAATATGCTGAGGATAAGGGCTGGCTGTCTTGCAGGCCTGAGACCCCATGGGCATTGTTGAATACAACACAATACTGTTTATTGTCTTTCAATAGTTACTGTTGTCATTGCTGTTTATTGTCATATAATTACCTCTCACTACTACTTTAAGTATTGTTATCTCAGATGTAGGTGGTGGTTATCCTCATTTTATAGGCAGATAAACTGAGGTTCAAAGGTTAAGAGGTAGAGCTAAAACTCAACTCCAAAGTCACCTCACTCTACACTTGGCTTTTGTATTCATCCATGCACACATCGACAGGCACCTTGGCCTCCTTTGCATTCATTTAATACTTAGAACATAATTACTGAGCACTTTCTATGGCATCTTTTTTTCTCCAACAAATATTTATTGAGTGTTTGAGTTCTATGTCCAGCACTCATCTGAGTGCTAAAAGCACAACTGTGGATCAAAACAGGCAAAAATAAATAAATAAATAAAAATATCCTTGGTCTCATAGAGCTTACATTTTAGTGAGGGGCATAGAAAAAACAAATAAGTACATTTTGATTTTATACTAGATTTTTTTTTTTTTTTTTTTGGGTTGGAGTCTCACTCTGTCGCCCAGACTGGAGTGCAGTGGCCGCTCCCGGCCACCGCAGCCTCGACCTTCTGGGCTCCGGAGATCCTTCCGCCTCAACCTTCCAAGTAGCCGGAACTACAGGCATGCGCTACCACGCCCGGCTGATTTTTTGATTTATTGTAGAGATGAGGTCTCGCTGCCCAGGCGGGTCTCAAACCCACGGGCTCAGGCAATCCACTCACTTCAGCCTCCCAAAGGCACGGGATTACAGGCTGAGCCACCGAGCCCGGCTTATAGTAGATATTTTTAAACATAGCATATTAATAGTAATTTGAGGTTCAATAATGTCAACAGATCAGGAGATGATTGCTGTTGAAGGGACAGTTTATTACTCTTCCCCAGGAGGATGGAGCATGCCATGCTGGGCCATAAAAGAAAATACTGAGGTTGCTACAGGCAGAGAGAGAAGAACCTAGTGAGCTGAATCCTTTAAGAGGTCAGACAGGGTAAGCAGGTTTAGGATTGGCTAGTTTGAATAATTTTAAAGAACTCTGGAATGTAAGGGGCTGCCCCTACTTGTCTGATACCTGGCCCTCAGATGATTAGGGCAGGTGGATATTGGCCTGAAAAGTGAAAGCACTGAAAAGTGAAAGGTTGTTGGAGATGTGGATTCTGGATTGGTGAGTTTGCATATGAAAGATGTGATCTATCTCTAGGTATTAGCTAACCCTGGGAGGGGCTATCTCTCCAGGATCAGCAAGGCCCCAGATATCAAAGAGAAGAATACAGGATATAAAAAGACATGGTTAATACAGTTGGATATATAGTGCTAAGTGCTACAGAAAAGGTGACAGGGAAAAGGAATCGGGCAACATGGAGAGGTGGGTGTTACAGTTCTAAACAGGGTTATCAGGAAGGCTGTGCTGGGAATACAGCATTTCAGTAACAACCTGAAGGAAAATGGGAATGAGCTCTGTGGGATTGGGAGAAGGGCTTTCTAGGCAAAGAGATAAGTAAAAACCAAAGTGGAGGTGTATCTTATTGTATCAGCATGCCCTAGACCTTAGCAAAAAGAATTAAGTTAGACATCAAGTGACATGTAGGTATCGTAAATATGAGCTAATAGTAGGGAGGAATTGGATGGCCTGTGTGTGTGAGCTAAATACAGAGTGTTTTATCCAGAGCCAGATTTGAATATCCTGGTTGTTCTTATTCATCCATATTTAGTAAGATGTTCTTCCCCATATCATTTATTCTTCACTAGAAGAAAAGGTGATTCTGGATGGAAAGATGATTCTAATTCAGGAGAATTTTATCTGGCTATACAACATGCAACAGTCAGAAAGTCAATTAAAGTAAATCATATTTCATCACCTAAACTACAGCTAACCCCTTTTTTAAAACACTTTATAAGCCGGGCTCGGTGGCTCAGCCTGTAATCCCGCACCTTTGGGAGCCTGAGGTGAGTGGATTGCCTGAGCCCGTGGGTTCTAGACCCGCCTGGGCAGCGAGACCTCATCTCTACAATAAATAAAAAAATCAGCCAGGTGTGGTAGCGCATGCCTGTAATTATGGCTACTTGGAAGGCTGAGGTGGAAGGATCTCCGGAGCCCAGCAGGTCGAGGCTGTGGTGGCCGGGAGTGGCCACTGCATTCCAGTCTGGGCGACAGAGTGAGATTCCAACTCAAAAAATAAAAAATAAAATAAAACACTTTATGCTGGTCATGGTGTCTCATGCCTGTAATCCCAGAACTTTGGAAAGCCAAGGCAGGAGGATTGCTTGAGCCCAGAAGTTCGAGACCAGCCTAGGCAACACAGCAAGACCTCATCTTTACAAAATAATTAGCTCAGTGTGGTAGCATGTGCCTGTAGTCTCAGCTACTCAGGCAAGCTGAAGCTGATGGATCAACTGAGCCCAGGAGGTCAATGCTGTGGTGGGCCATGATTGTGCCTCTACATTCCAACCTGGGTGATGGAGTAAGACCCTGACTCAAAAAAATTAATAAATAAATAAACACATTTCAGTTGCTTCTTGCTGCATTTGGGATACAGTTCCATCTCCTTGCCGTGGTCTGAAAGGCTCTGGGTCTAGCCCCTGCCTACTTTTTCAACTGTATTTCATGTCCCTCCACCCACCAACTACACCCCAGCCATAAGAACTTCCTTCAGGTAACTTGAGCATCCCAAGCTCATTCCTGTTTCATGATCTTTGCACAGACTGTGCCCTGAGCTTATAAGATTTTTACTGATCTATTCTCTCATAACTTGCTTACCATTTTTCCTGCCTTTAAAAACATTGTTAGATTTGACCTGTGAGACTCACTGTCGACCAGTTTCTTAGAATTCTATCTCCATTCTTCAGCCTATGACTTTCCCAGATGGTCAACTCCAAGACTCAGCAGTAGCCAATGTTCTCTATCATGATGATCTTTCTGTATTTATTAGTAACATTGTAAGTAGTTAACAGAGTCAGCTAAGAATTTTATACCTCCTCCAAATCCTTCATCACCATTTTTGGTGACAATTTCTAGATCAATAGAAGAGACTTATGGGTTGATTATAAGCCTGACCCCAACTAGCTTTCAGCATCTTCATTTAGGAATGTGTTTCATGTGGAAACTTCAACGTGATGGATTTTGTGTGCCCATAAAGGCTCAAATCAGCTTTTGCATGTTAAAGCACAAACTTATAAAATTTTAACAAAATCTATTTCTAGCCTTTTTTGTTGAGTTGGAGTCTCACTCTGTCGCCCGGACTGGAGTGCAGTGGCTGCTCCCGGTCACCGCAGCCTCGACCTGCTGGGCTCTGGTGATCCTTCCACCTCAGCCTTCCAAGTAGCCGGAACTACAGGCATGCGCTACCACGCCCGGCTGATTTTATTGTAGAGATGAGGTCTTGCTGCCCAAGCGGGTCTCGAACCCGCGGGCTCAGGCAGTCCACTCACCTCAGCCTTCCAAAGGTGTGGGATTACAGGCTGAGCCACCAGGCCTGGCTCAGTCTGTTTTCAATGGAGTGAATTATTCTCCTCTTATATTTGTGATCAGGAAATTGTTTCATGAATGGTATTGAGTATTTTACATAGGAATTATGTTCAAACATTATTTACAGTTAATTTGTCATTTATTTGCCCAAGGCTAGGCAAGCCAAAATTGTTACAGAATTGTAAAACACCAGGACTAAGAACATATGCAATTTTATGTAGTGGGTTAGAACCGTGTGCCAATGACAGACACTAGGGCATCAAAGTTAACACCAACATAGTTGAATCAAATTGATATTGTGTGCCTCCTGATACGATACATCATTTTGGGGTATACTCCTACCAAAAATACACACCTTAAATTGAATCATAAGGAAACATCTGGCAAACCAAATTAACAGACACACTACAAATAGCTACTCTATTCTCATAAAAGATGTGCAAATAGTGAAGACATGCTCTTTTTCTATGAAGGACACTTTTGAAATAATTGGCAACATTTGAATAAAATAGAGTATCAATGTTAAGTTTATGACTTTGCTCATTGTACTATGGTTATATAAGAGAAGGCCTTTGTTTTAAGGAAGCATACACTGAAGTATTTGGGGATAAATAACTTATTCACAGTTTAGAAAGAGAGAGAGAGATGAAAAAGCAAGTGGTAAAATGTTAATATTTGAGGAATCTGGGTAAAGGGTGTAGAAGAATCCTTTGTAATAGTCTTGTAACTTTTCTCTAAACCTGAAATTTTGTCCCCATAAATAGCTTTAAGGAACTAACGCTGGTGGGATCAGTGAATTCTGTCCCCAGGTGGGCCAGGTGTGGGTTTTCCTAGCCACATGTACCCTTAGTGTTGAATCTATGCTTCTGGTAGCAAGGAAGCCAGAGAGGAGAACCACAGGGTTGCTTTTGCATGAAGAGTACAAAGTTGAGAAATGTGCTGTGACATTGAGCTTGGTCAGGAGACTCAGACAGAGCTCAATCTTGTTTGCTGGTTTTTTCTAAGACAAGTAGTGAGGACCTAGAAGAAAACCCACTTGGTACAGGTGCTTGGGAGAAGCAGCACCAGATTTCATTAAGTCCAAGAGACTCTAAGCTTCCACACTTTCTTTCCCATCCCACACAAAAAATGTAGTTACCAAAAAAGTACACAGAAAACAAGAAGTCTTTGACCTCTAGCCACCTGTTACTTCCTTCAGATACACAGTTTTCTCTTCTTTCGTCTTCCCTTGTGTTCCCTAGGAGAATTTCCATTGCAACATTTTCAGTTAAGTAGCACTTAATTACAGTCTTAAACTTTCCAGAGCCACTCTACTTAACTCTTCTCTTTAGCCTGTATAATTAAGCCCGTGGTAGTTACCTTTGGTTATGGTTCCTCCTGAAGGGCACACAACACAGTATAAGTTTAATCCAGGTCAGGCTTCCCACTGGCTACTGGGTAGACTTCACTGTGACAGTACATATGCCCAAAATAACTGGGTTGGACTGTAACTTATCTCCTACTTTGGCGTTCATAACAGGCTGAGTTTAACTGACTGCCCTGCTGTCGGGATACCATCCCCAGGAGTCTGACTCACCCTTTGTCTTGCAGACTTATATGGAATAATAGCCAAGATCAATGAAATTTGGTAAATGATCTGTGTTCCCTCTGGGGTCATTGTCTACATTAGAATATTAGAGGTTCTGGTCAGTCTTGCAGTAAAGAAACAGGTAATTTTGTTTAACTCATTGTATTAGTCCATTTTATATTGCTATAAAAGAATACTTGAGGCTGCATAATTTACAGAGAAGAGAGGTTTATCTGGCTTACAGTTCTGCAGTCTGTACAAGAAGCATATTGCTGGCATCTGCTTCTGGTGAGGCTTCAGGAAGCTTACAATCATGGCAGAAGGGGAAGGAGAGCTGACATGTCACATGACAAGAGAGGAAGCAAAAGAGAGAAGGAGGTACCAGCCTCTTTTAAACAACCAGCTCTCACGTAAACTAATGGAGTAAGAACTCCTTGCTGCAGGGTTGGCACCAAGCCATTCATGAGGGATCCATCCTATGACCCAAACACCTCCCATTAGACCCCACCTCCAACACTGGGGATCACATTTCAACATGACGTTTGGAAGGGACGAACATCCAAATCATATTACCCATCTTAATTGACTGGACACATAGAACTTCTGAAGGAACACGGGAAACATGAAAAATTGACTAGACAACACATAGAACTTCTGAAGGAACACGGGAAACATTTAGAATTCACATTGCTAAATTTAAGAGATGAGTATATTTACTTTTTCTTAGAGGTCTCTGGACCTAAAAATACTCAGACTCCAATGATTTATCACTTTTTTGCCCTTAGCTATTCATCACCAGCCATTTACCAACCAAAGAATATGTGCTGGGGATACAAAGATGGAGAATACCTCTGTTCCCAAGGACTTTTCTTAGGGAGATAAAATAAATAAGTAGCCATTTATCAGTGCCAAATAAATGTTGCAAAAGGTACTCTCAAGAAAAAGGAGAACATGCTAGGCTTAGTCATCTAAGAAGTCCCAGGTAAGCAGAAGGCTAAAGGGTGTAAGAGCAGTGAGGAATGCAATATATTTAGGGCAGTGAACTGAGCAATTAGACTGAAGTGAGGGGTTCATACAGAACGGTGGTTTCCAAAGTTTGGCATGCATCAAGATTACTTGGAGGGCTTGTTAAAGCACAGGATGCTGGACCACCCCCATGGTTTCTGATCCACTAGTTCTGGAGTAGGGCCCAGGAATTTTGCATTTCTAACACGTTTCCAGATGATACTGATATTGTTGGTCTGGGGCCCACGGTTTGAAAACCTTGGATTATCAAAGAGTGGAAGCTTAAAGAGCTGGCTAGGTGAGCTCAGGCCTGACAGTGGAGCAGCTGAAATGGATGGCTGACAAATTAGATTGTATTGATCAAGTTTTGAACCAGACCTGAGCAAAGCAATATGATTGCTCTGGTAGCAGAGATACATCAAATGGATAAAAGAAAAAGACTGGATGCAAAGAGACCAGTGCAGAGGCTGTTACATAGTTAAAGCAAGTAGATTTAACATCTCTGAATTAGGGCAGTGGGAATGGGAATGGGAATGGAAAGGAAATATCAATGCAGAAATCTTTGGGAATGAAGAATTTGCTGACAGAAAAGGAAAACTGAAAGTTATCATTAATGGGAGAGTCTTCCGTTATATATACAGTCACTTGTATAATGCTATTTTGAGTCTTGATTATTACTTGAGACTTGAACTTGTTTCTGTTCATACCACCTGATAAGAAAGGAGGAAAATGTTACTATGTCAGTTAATGAAGTAAACAGTGCTTTAGGTAACTCATTTAGGGCTTGTTTGAAGACTTAGGACACACTTTGGACTCAGACGGGGTCCTATTTTACAGGGAAATTTAGCTTAGTCACTAGGTATGGAGCTTAGGAGGGCTATATGTGGAGAGAGATAAAGCCAGAAGATGCCCACCCCAGCCTGAGAATTTGGTGGGTGTGTTGTGTCATAATTAGATGACCCGACTTGTGCTTGTGACATCTTTATAGATTAATGCAGATTTCAGGGAATCTCAGTTCCTATTAACAGTAATTACTGTTGCTCTATCATTTGAAAATAGAAGCCATTTATTGTTTATTTTTAAATAAATTTTATTGTGTATTTTTAAGATATATGGTATGATGTTATGGGATACATATAAAGTAAAAAGGTTACTGTAGTGAAGGAAATTAATATATCCATCATCTCACATAGTTACCCTTTGTGTTGAGGGGGGCGGGCAAGAGCAGCTAAAATCCTTAGCAGAAATCCCAAATATCATATAATTTATTAACTGTAATCCTTATGTTGAACACTCGCTCTCTAGACTTGTTCATCCTATCTGCTACCATGTATCCTCTGACTACAGCTCCTATTTCTTACCCCTACTTGTCACCCTGAGTAATCACTGTTTTATTTTCTCTTTATTTTGACTTTTTTAAAAGATTCCCTTTATAAGTAAGATCATGCAATATTTTTCTTTCTGTGTCTAGCTTATTTCACTTAGCATCATGTCCTCCAGTTTCATCCACGTTATGGCAAATGACTGGATCTCCTTTGGCCAAATAAAATTTCTTTGTGCATGTGTTTGCATGTGTGTGTGTGTCAGTTTCTTATTCATTGGTCTATTGATGGACACTTAGATTGTTTCCATATCACGGTTATTGTGAATAATATTGCAGTGAACATGGGGGTGCAGATGTTTTTACAAGGTGGGGGTTTCATTTTATGTGGGTATATATCCAGAAAAGGGATTGCTGGATCATTTGTTAGTTCTACTGCTAATTTCTGTAGGAACCACCATACTATTTTCCATAATGACTGTGTCAATCTACCCTTCCACCAAAAATATATACAGGGTTCCCTTTTCTCCACACCCTCACCAACATTTGTTTTCTCTTGACTTTTTGATTATAGCTATCCTAACAAGTATGAGGTAATATCTTATAGTGAAGTCATTTTTTAAAATAAAATTCTGTGTGTTTAGGTTTTATATTAACATGGTATGCCCTTTCTTTGATCTGAATTTGTGAAGTTTCACCATGTTATTTTGGTGGTTATATTTCGAACAGTTCAGAAGTGTTTGGGGAGATTTTTCTACTCCACAGTTTCTTGTGTTCCCTCTCCACTCCAGAAGCTGCAGCAAAATCGAGGAGAATGAACTGAGTCTGTAGATTGAAATAATATCTAGAATACTTACTTTTAGAAGAACAGCAGATCTGCTTTCACTGACTTCTGCCCGATCGAATATGTCAAGCTTCAAAATCCTCCACTGGTGGATTATAGACAGAATTTTCTAGCCCTTAACTTCCAAAGGCAACTAGATGGGAGTAGAGATTCAAGTAATCAGTATAGCACCATATCAGACCCATGGCCTTATGTTTCTGGAACATGCTTGTCTGGGGGAAGGTGGTAGGGTTTGGTGCCCTTTGAGGGCTCTTCTCCCTCTGTCTCTGATTCAGAGAAATTACACAGGGGAAACTGAGGCCTGGGAGACCCTGAGGACAAACAGTTGGGAACTTTATCATTTTACCCTCTGCTTCCAATGACACTCTGACAAGAGTGGAAGCATTGGGCTGGGATTTGGGGGTGAAAGGAGGACGACTCGGAAGGAACCTGCAATATTTGAGAGAGATAAATGAATTAAAATGGAAATCAGGAGACTTCATCTGGGTGGCAGCCAGGGGTGCTGGCTTTTCACCTCTTAGAGATGGTTTTGTCTGTTGGCGATCTTCCTATTTAAGGGTTAATATCTCAATTTGTTTAAGGGCTCTGATGATGAAAAGGATTGGAAGAGAGCTTACTGAACTAGTTATAAAAGCTATGGCATAATAAGCAGGAGGCAGGGGCTTGCACTGTGCATTTGGGACTTGAGTATGACTAAGAGATGGTGGGAGGAATGTTTTGAGCCAGGCTATGTCTGCCAAGTTTAGTTTAAAGTTGTGGTAGGGCACACGGACAACAAGTTTCCTAGTGTCAAGAAATAGTGTTTCTCGCCCTCCCTGATTTCCTATTGCTGTCTCCATAGCAGCTTTCTTCATTCCTCAGCACCATGTGGCCCAGGCGCCAAGATGGCCAAGCAGATGGTTTGCCAGGAAGCTAACCATGCCAGGAACTGGTGGTACATAGCCTCAGGACCTCAGTGAATACGCAGCCAGGAGCTTGTATTCTGCTAAAGACCTGCCAGAGTATTATTGTATGCCATGCGGGACATATTAATACTTACTGTGGGTCTTGTGCTGTCGATGCTTACAAACAAACATGGATTTATCTACTTATTACCCAGAAAATTTTCACCATTGGCCTTCCGTCATAGACCCTTCTCTAGATGTGCAGTTTCCAGGGTGAAAAGATGTATGTATGATACTTCTATAATTTTTGTGTTAACCAAATTATTTTTAGAAAGCCAGAAAATACAAGAATGGTTGGGTCTGTAATCTCTGCAGATAGATGTGCTGAAGTGCAGTGGCCTTATACAGCTCAAGCCTTGGAAACCAATGAGGATAAATCTGCAATTATTCCTGTGAGGCTAAAGTGAGACAAAAGAACAAGAAGTTAAAGGACTCTTCTGTAAATTGCCAGTGGGTATTAGGAATTTTTATGGATTCTTTTTATTTTAGCCATTGGAATCAAAGTTTCCAATACGGTATTATGATGAATACCAGGGAGACATGTATTAAACACAATAGCCATCTAGATAAAACAGGTATGGTTAATACAGGACAAGAAGGCCCCATATCTTTTGACAATTACATGATATATTATGTAGAAGACATGCCTTTGAGGTGTGATTGAATACTATCACAGAACTCCAGAAGGAGAGATTAAAAATGAGTTTTTCATTTTTGAGTTGTGCTACTCAAGCCAGCATAGAGAGTAGGAGGCCAGCTTCATGGGTGATATATCTGGGACATCACTGTCCACTGAAACCTTGGCTGCCACCTGCACATAAGTATACTCTCTGGGATCCCAGCTTAGCTCTCTCAAGGACACTGCTTCTAGTCTTTGGGGATACTAAACCCACAAAACTCATAGAATTGCCTCTCTGTCTAGGAGGTGTAGACTTTCATTACTTTCAACTCACTTTGAGGTCAGTAGAAATCAGACTAAATCAATATTTTAAGGTAAAAAGAATAGTGGGTGATAATCCTGTGGATGGAGACTTCCAGCATTTTCCAGATCCTTCATTCACATTCTTTATGACTAGTGCACAATGTATTCTGCTTTCGAAATAGTTTTTCAAATTTTACATTAGACCAAAAAGGATAGAAACATATACCTTTTTTGTTAAAAAAGACTGTTTTTTCTCTGATTTTATTTATTTGAATAGCAATACAAGTATATATCATATGGTAGAAGTTTTTTTTTTTTTTTGAGTTGGAGTCTCACTCTGTTGCCCAGACTAGAGTGCAGTGGCCTCTCCCGGCCACCGCAGCCTCAACCTGCTGGGCTCCGGCAATCCTTCCACCTCAGCCTTCCGAGTAGCTGGAACTACAGGCATGCACTACCACATCCGGCTAATTTTTTGATTTATTGTAGAGCTGAGGTCTCGCCAAGTTGCCCAGGCAGGTCTCGAACCCACGGGCTCAGGCAATCCTCACCTCAGCCTCCCAAAGCTGCGGGATTACAGGCTGAGCCACCGAGCCTGGCTGGTAGAAGTATTTTTTAAGGTGTAACATAAAAGTGAAATAAGTATGGCTTGAAACTTTTTTTTTTTTTTTGAGTTGGAGTCTCACTCTGTCGCCCAGACTGGAGTGCAGTGGCCGCTCCCAGCCACCGCAGCCTCGACCTGCTGGGCTCCGGCGATCCTTCCGCCTCAGCCTTCCGAGTAGCCGGAATTACAGGCGCGCGCTACCACGCCCGGTTGATTTTTTGATTTATTGTAGAGATGAGGTCTCACTGCCCAGGCGGGTCTCGAACCCGCAGGCTCAGGCAATCCACTCACCTCAGCCTCCCAAAGGCGCGGGATTACAGGCTGAGCCACCGAGCCTGGCTCGGCTTGAAACTTTTTTAACAGAAAAAAATTAAATTTATAAATCAGTTAAGTCAGATACAACAAATTTCTAGTATATTCAGTTACTACCCATGTTTATACAAGTATTTTCTATTTTAGTTGCTAATAAAAGACTGTGCAAGTAAAAGATGGACAATGCTTGACATAGACTATGGTCTGTGTTCAGTGAGCAAGCTCTTGTAGGCTTTATTCCAGTTTTCATCTTCAGTTGAAGCAGGCAGCACTCATCTCCTGGGCTGCTTGGAAACATGCTGCAGTTGTCCCCTGCTTTATCTGTGGTTTCACCTTCCGCGGTTTCAGTTACCCACTGTCAACTGTGGTATGAAAAATGGAAAATTGCAGAAATAAACAATTCATAAGTTTAAAATGATGCATTGTTCTGAGTAGTGTGATGAAATCTCACATCATCCCACTCTGTCCTGCCTGGGACATGAATCATCCCTTTATCTGGCATATCCGTGCTATAGGTACTACCTGTCCATTAGTCACTTAGTAGCTGTCTCAGTTCTCAGATCTGAGATGTCATGGCATCGTAGTGCTTGTGTTCAAATCACCCTTATTTTTACTTAATGATGACTTCCAAAGTACAATAGTTGTGATGCTGGCATATTGTTATAATTGTCCTATTTTACCATTAGTTATTGTTAATATTTTCCTGTGCCTAATTCATAAACTAAAAATTATGGGTATGTATTTAAGGGGAAAAAATTGCATATGTAGAGTTTGATACTATCTATAGTTGCAGGCGTCCACTGGGGATCTTGGACCATATCCCAGATAATGGGGGACTACTATACTGTGATTAAAATGCCTGAAATCATGGAGTCATTGTCCCAAGACTAGGTTAATAACATTGATATATTTATTCTAACCCTAAAATGGTAACTGAGACCCTAGTATCAGCAATTGTTCAATTGCCTCATCAGAAGGTCCCATTCTGAGGGATTCCCCTGTAGATAAAGAGGCATGTGTCATCTCCAAGGAATAATCTGTGCTGCTTAAACTTCCAATTGGTGAGGGATGGGGACAATTGTCTGGTCTTCAAGGACTATGGTTGCCTTATTCTAAGGAGAGATTTCAGTCATTTGTCCTAGGAGCGGGTGAAGACCTATCTGTCATTATTTGCTGGAGGTAGGGAGGGAGAAGAATATAGAATGGCAACTGGTAGCATTAAATTGTTATTTGCTTTCATGAAACATGAAACTTTGAAGCTAAAAGTGGCCTTAAAGTATCAAGACTAGCTCGTAGAGGAAACTTATGAGGTAGAGTCTAATACTACCTAGTGATGAGGAAGCCGAGATCTAGAGAGGTTAAGTCACTGGTCCGAAGTTGTACAGCTACTCAGTGGTGGAACTAGGCGATTTCACCCTGAGACTTATGCTTTAGAGTAAGAGCAATGCCGTTTAGTGTATCTCTGCAGACAGTGAAGGTTTGTGAACTGTTGTGTCCAGTCCACAGTGAGATAAGCACCGAAAATGAGAGTTTTGGCATTTCCATAACATCCGAGGGTGTGACTTTATATTTTATAAAAATATTGGTCCAAAACAGTTTGGAAACAAGTAAAAATGGGTCCTTTACTACAGATAGTTTGGGAAGCACTGGCTTAGAAGCATTCTCACATGGATTCAAATAAATATTCTCACATATGTTCAAATAAATGTATCATACATATTCAAATAAACCTGTACAATCTCCTCATATGTCCAAATATTCATTATTTGGAAAAAGTATTGAAAACATCGGAATATAGCCTATATTTTGGCAAAGTCTCAGGGTATAAATTAAATATACAAAAGACAATCGCATTTCTATACACCAATAATAAACAAACAGAAACCCAAATAAAAAACACAATCCATTTACAATAGCCACAAAAAAAAAAAATGAAATACCTCGGCATCTTCCTAACCAGAGATATAAAAGACCTTTACAATGAAAACTACAAAACACTGCTCAAAGAAATCAAAGATGACACAAACAAGTGGAAAAATATGCATGCTCATGGCTTGGAAGAACCAACGTTGTTAAGATGTCCATTTTACCTAAGGCAATCTACAGATTTAATGCAATACCCATCAAATTACCAGCAACATTCTTCTCAGACCTAGAAAAAATAATACAGGAATTCATATGGAAACATAAACAACCAAGAATAGCCAAAACAATCCTCAGAAAAAAAAAACTACGCAGGAGGTATCACACTCCCAGACTTTAAACTATTCTATAAAGCGACAATAACCAAAACAGCCTGGTATTGGTACAGGAACAGGCATATAGACCAATGGAATAGAACTGAGATCCCAGAAGCAAAATCTCAATTTCTCAACCAACTCATCTTCAACAAAACCTCCACCACCCACTACTGGGGAGAGGAGAACCTATTCAGTAAATGGTGCTGGGAAAACTGGCTGACCACATGCAGAAGATTGAAACAGGACCCCTACCTATCCCCATACACAAAAATTAACTCTAAATAGATCACAGACCTAAATGTAAAACCTTAGAAGATGCAGGAGACACTCTATGGAAGTTGGAACTGGCAACCGATTCCTGATCAAAACCCGGAGTGTCCTAATAGATAAGATAGACAAGTGGTACCTCATTAAACTTGACAAGCTTCTGCAAAGCCAAAGAAACCATCAAGAGAGCAGGGAGACAGCCCACAGACTGGGAAAAAATATTTGCCAACTCCATGTCTGACAAAGGCCTAACATCAAGGATCTACAAGGAACTCAAATGTGCTGAAAAGAAAAAAACAAACAGCCCCATTACAAAGTGGGCAAAAAATATGAATAGACACTTCTCAAAGGAAGACATCCGAGCAGCCAACAGACACATGAAAAAATGTTCAGCCTCACTAATCATCAAGGAGATGCAAATTAAAACTACACTGAGACACTGAGATACCACCTAACTCCAGTCAGAATGGCTATCAATAACTCAAAAAATAACAGATGCTGGAGAAGATGTGGTGAAGAAGGAACACTTCTACACTGTTGGTGGGAATGTAAACTAGTACAGCCTCTGTGGAAATCAGTGTGGCAATTCCTAAAACTCCTAAAAATTGATCTTCCATATGATCCCGCAATCTCCCTGCTGGGAATATGCCTGGAAGAACTCAGGTCACTCTATAAAAAAGATACCTGTACATTTATGTTTATCTCAGCATTGCTCACAATAGCAAGAACATGGAACCAACCGTGCTGCCCATCAAAAGAGGACTGGATTAAAAATATGTGGTACATATACACAATGAAATATTACGCAGCCATAAAGAAGAACAAAATCATGAACTTCGCAGCAACATGGATGGAATTAGAGCTTACAATACTGAGTGATCTCTCACAGAAACAAAGAGATGAGTATCACATGTTCTCACGCATAAGTGGACCTTGAACAACTACTGTATTACTGTAGGAAAGGGATTGAAAGCAGGAAATTGTTGGGAGGGGGGTGGGCGGATAGCTGGGATTGACGGTAGTCAACATCCACCTGGGGAAGGGGAAGCATACCGCATCAATAAGGGTACTTGCACAATGAACATTTGTATACCCTGAATTGTACCCCACAATTTCAAAATAAAATTTTTTTTAAAAAAGAATATATCCTATGAGAGAATACTGTTCAACTATTAAAATGAATGAACTATACCTATGTGTATGAATATGGATAAATCTCAAATTATTTTGAATAAATAATATGATAAAAATAAAATAATATAATAAAAATAAATAAATGATACTTGCATTTTGATAATTATATAAAATATGAAACAAAATAATATTATATTTGCATATAAAGTCACTAACAACATGGATAAGAAAGGTGAATGACAGGATTTAACTCTGCAGAGGACAAGTGGGGAGTTGCAATTCAGATTGCAAATGAGCAAAAAAAAAAAAGGCTTCAACTATATCTGTAATCCTTTACTTTTTTTTTTTTTTTTTTGAGTTAGAGTCTCACTCTGTCGCCCAGACTGGAGTGCAGTGGCTGCTCCCGGCCACCGCAGCCTCGACCTGCTGGGCTTCAGTGATCCTTCCGCCTCAGCCTTCTGAGTAGCCGGAATTACAGGCATGCGCTACCACGCCCGGCTGATTTTTTGATTTATTATAGAGATGAG
Source organism: Cephalopachus bancanus (assembly GCA_027257055.1). Taxonomy (NCBI): domain Eukaryota; kingdom Metazoa; phylum Chordata; class Mammalia; order Primates; family Tarsiidae; genus Cephalopachus; species Cephalopachus bancanus. The sequence continues at coordinate 473,814 of JAPVLO010000022.1, read as the reverse complement.
GTCTCGCTGCCCAGGCGGGCTCAGGCAATCCACTCACCTCAGCCTCTCAAAGGCGCCTCCCAAAGGATTACAGGCTGAGCCACCGAGCCCGGCTTAATCCTTTACTTTTTAAAAAATTGAAGTAGCCAGCTGTGGTGGCTGCTCACACCTGTAATCCCAGCACTTTGGGAAGCTGAGGCTGGAGAATCAGTTGAACCCAGAGTTCAAGATCAGCCTGGGCAACATAGTGAGACTGCTTCTTTACAAAAAATACAAAAATTAGATGAGCATCGGGGTGCATGTCTGTAGTCTCAGGTACTCGGAAGACTGAGGTAGAAGAATCTGTTGAGCCCAGGAGGAGGCCACTACAGTAAGCTGGGATCGTGACACTGCACTCTAACGTGGGAGACAGGTGAGACTCTGTCTTTAAAAAAAAAAAAAAGGAAGTACATATGGAAAAAATTTACGTTTATCCTATCTAGGTGGGGAGTACATGGATGCCAAATTTTTTTCAATATTTTTCATAGTAAAATTAGCCTCAGAAAATTTTTTTTAATATTTTTACTTTAAAGATGTAAGGTGCAATACAGGGTTAGGTATACAAATGGTCATTGTACAGGTAAAGTTTGGGTCTCACTTTGGTCCCCACGTCACCTGATTTGTGATCAGGTACCCTTATTGATGAAGTGTTCGCCCCTGACCCCCTGCTCCCTCCCCTGGCAGTTTCCCACTACTGCCAATCCCTTTCTTATAGTAATATGATCATTGTTCAGGGTCTGCTTATGAGTGAGAACATGTGGTACTCAGTTCTTTGTGACAGATCACTGAGTGTTACAGACTCTAAGTCCAACCAAGTTGCTGCAAAGTTCATAATTTTGTCCTTTATGACTGTGTAATACTCCATCATGTATATGTACCACATTTTTTAAATCCAGTCTAAGAAAATAAGTTTTTTTAAATTCTAGAAAGCAAGTTGTACGTACCAGAACATTAGGGGATCTTTATCACTTGCAATATCCGGGAATACATTTGTCTTCTCATTTACTTAAAATTGGTCTTATGGGAAGTTTCTAAGCGTTGGGGCTAAAGAGGATGCATTGGTTCAGAGCCCTGGAGTAGGCATAGGACACCTGGATCTGCTCCTAATTTGTGACAGTGACTTTCCCATATCTAAATCTTGATAGCCTTATTTTTTAAATAAGTGAAGTAAACAACTTTGAGACTTTTTTCATCATTAAAATGTTGTAATTTATATGTCATATATAAATTTATATTTTAAATGCTGAATAGGTTAGCAATTTAATGCTCCTTTTACAGTAAAGGTAAAGACTAAAGGAATATATGGAATGATAGAGATATAGAAATAAGACTAGATACATGTGCAGATCGCTTCTTGGCCTTTTGGCTAAGATCAAATGTTATATATGTGCATTGGAGTCAGAGCTGGGTTTAAATCTTGCCTCTTTCACTTACTTTGAGCCTCAGTTTTGTGAAACACTCTCTTTCCTATTTCCTAAGTTGGGAATCCTAATAAATATAATACCTACTTGGACTTAGGATGATTCAATGAGAGAACAATATTGTTGTTGTAGTTATTCCAAATCAGTAACTTAACTGTCTGGAAAGACACTGGAAGAAGTTCTCTCCCAGCTAGTGGGAGCCATTTGCCATAGATGGAATGAGTACTTCTGAAAAAACAATTAACTAAGTAGATAGTTCTAGTCTAAATGATGCCACATTCTTTTATAGCCAGGCATTTATAATGACTTGAAAATGATCTTTTCTCAAGATGGGACACTAACTAGATGATGGTTATAATGCCTCCAACGCTTGAATTACTCTTACTTAGGCCATGATTGAATGGCTTCAGTTGTTTATATGTAATAAACTTGAAACAACAAAATTGAGAATATTCTTGATTTTTAATTTGTGCTTCACACTCTTGCCATTAATTTGTACAGAAAGCACAAAAGCAGAACCAGAGGAGAACAGGGGAAGAGGCATGGTCATTCAAAATTTGCATTTGTAAATCTCCAAACCAGGCTGTGATGCATCATAGAAAAGAAATCTTGGACAGTCATCTGTCTTGCCTGGTAGCTCAAGGCACAGTTAATGTAGCTGGGCCTCTAGTTCTGCTGACACAGTACATGATGATGAATCTAAGTGTTAAGGGCTCAGATTCAGTAGAGCCACATGGAATCACAGGGTCCTTAGTGAATGAAAAGTGTCTCCAAGCTTATCAGCAGAAAGATAACTGAGAGGTTCTGCTTCTACTACCAGTGCTCCAGAGATGTTTATCACTCAGGCTTTTGAGAATGAGAGTTTGACCCATACCAAACACTTCAGAAATAATGTCAGCATGCCCAAGACCACAGCCAGCAAGGAATGTTCTGAGATAAGATTACAACTTTGTCCTTAAAGGGATGCCAACCAAGTTAGTCGATCTCCTAATATTCCCTGAGCAGAGCAACCCTGTGGGTTATTCTTCATACCAGCGAACTTTAGGAGCTCAATCTTTGTGCTTCTACATACAAATATTCTGCTGTTGTTTTCCAAAGTATGCACAAAACTCTAGCAATATTCTAAGAAAGTTCCAGCAGGGTCAAAGCTCAACAAGCCTGAGCCTCAATCAGCCAATTGTAGAAGCTGGAGGCAGCTCTCTATTGGCAAAGAACTCATTCATCTTATTTCATGATTTTATTTCTTCTTTATTGCCTACATATAAGGCAAATAGCCTCCCAGACTAGACTAGAACCCTAGTGTAGGTCTAAGGCAAAGTCATTATAGGAAAATATGACTCAGTCTTTGAGTAGGTGTGAAAAGCCACTGTAATCATTTGTGTTTAAATACCTAGTCATGTGTTTGGTTTAACTATCAGTGTGTTAACTGGCACTGTGGGGAGGGGCATGGGGGGATGAGGTAGAGCTGCCTCGTATCCTCCCAAGCCTGTGTCTGCGATAAGAAGAAGAAGCACACAGAGACAACTCACCTATGATTTGTCACCCAGACGTGAAGGGTATCGCTTCTTGCTTTGAAATGTCTGACGTTCATTTCTTTGTATTCCCGTGTACAGTCCGAGTATGACCTTCTGGATTCTCATCCCTGCTTCCCAGGGCTGTGCTGTATATAGTTGTCAGATTAATTTTAAAAAAACAAAAACCTTTTTATCTTGTCATGTCCCAGTAGAGTCTCCCAAAGTTTATGCTCTTCCATTTTATTATTGAATGTCCTCATTAGTCTCTCTATCCAGTTTCTCTTTCTTCATTCATCCAAAGAATGTATTATGGGATATTTTAATTTACTTTTCACTTTTCCTGCCTCTGTATTTTTGTTCTTTTGTTCTTGTTATCTCTACCTTTTTGAATTCCTTCCTTCCTCTCTTTTATTCACATGCATCTCTTCCATTAAACCTTTTCAGACCCATCCCATCCCGCCTACACTGATCTGACCCTCCTCAGAACTTTGTTCACTTATGGGCTAGAGTCCAGAGTCCATACCAGCTCTCTCTCAGTGAATCACATTACTGCCTTGTGAATTTAGATTTATTTTGTGTGCTGGGTCTTGCTCTTTCATTCTCTCTCTCTCTCTCTCTCTCTCTCTCTCTCTCTCTCTCTCTCTCTGCTATTGTGTGTGGATGTCTACATGTAACTAGGTAAGAGGAATATGAAAATAAAATCTCTTTTTTTGTTTTTAATTTTTTGTTAAACGTCTCCTTATAGAATCGAATCTGTCTTATATATCTTCAGAACAGACTACATGCTAGTGCTCCATGACATAGTTCTTAGTTGGTGATTCTGGCTGAGGATCTTGATTTGCAAGCTAGTGCTCTTAAGTTGCTCTGCAGCTTTGGGAAGTTTTGGGACCCTAGCTTTCTCAACACTGATAGAACCAAGAACAGCATCCCTAAGCAAGAGGACCTGGAAAGACATCTGAAGTTGGCTCAAAGGGCTTTCTTTTGAATAACTCAAAGCTATCTATAAAACGGAGACAGGCAGATTCTACTGCTGATCTCAGAGTTTAGTGAGTATTCAGATGTCAAGCATTTGGGGGAGAGTAGATCAGGTTTGCCCACATCTGCCACGTACCTGATTTAACCCCTCTATCCTACCACAGCAGTGGCTTCCCTTGGACTTGCTCTTTCTCCAACCTCATCACGAGCCCCACATTTAGAGGGAGTGTGAAGCCTGGGAGTGACCCAGACATCAAGGGCCTAGTAGTATAGTTTAGTGCTCTACTGAATTATAAGTTTAGAGCTCTCTAAAGCTCTAGCTGGTTGTCTGCAGTTCAGATCTCACCTTGCCCCAATGAACTATATGTCCATAGGCAAAATGAGTAGTTTCTTTAATCTGCAGTTTCTCCTCCTCTTCCTCCTTCTCTTCTTCTTAAAATAATAGAAGCTACCTCATAGAGTTGTCCTGAAAATAAAATAAGTTGATTCATGTAAAATCTTAGGCTGTTGCAAGTACATTATAACATTGAAAATAGTCAGTAGGCCAGATGCAGTGGCTCAAACCTGTAATCCCAGCACTTTGAGAGGCAGAGGCTAGAGGATTGCCTGAGCTCAGGGGTTTGAGACCAGCCTGGGCAACTTGGTTAGGCCTCGTCTCTACAATAAATTTAAAAAAAATAAGCTGGACATGGTGGCACGTGCCTATAGTTCCAGCTACTAGGAAGGCTGAGGCAGAAGGATCACCTGAGCCTAGCTGGTTGAGGCTCCGGTGGCCGTGTATGTACCACTGCATTCTAGACTGGGCAACAGCGTGAGACTCCAACTCAAAAAAAAAAAAGAAAGAAAGAAAATAGTCAGTAAATGGTATACAGCTAACAAACAACATGCTGATTTCTGCCATTTACAAAAGCAAAACAGTGATTTCCAGTCACCCTTTACAACAACTCTATATCTTGTTCCTCTCTCCCAAAATCTTGCACCCTCTCTAGTCGGGCCTTAGCCCCCTCCATTCCACTATAGCTGCTTTTTTTTTCCTTTCTTTCTTTTTTTTGGTGGGGGGATGGGGGAGAGGGTCTTGCTCTGTTGCCCAGGCTGGAGTACAGTACAGCATATCGCAGCATCGACCTCCTGGGCTCAGTGATCCTTCTGCCTCAGTCTCCCTTGTAGCTAGAACTACAGGCATATACCACTGTGCCCAGCTTTTTTTTTTTTTTTTTGTAGGGATGAGACCTTACTGTGTTGCCCAGGCTGTATAGCTACGTTATTCAAAGTCACCAATGATTTACATGTTGCTGAGTTTAAGACTTAATTTTTAGGTCAACTCTCCTGACCTATCAAGCAGCATTTGACACAGTTATCTCCCTCCTCCATAAGACATTTTCTACATGTAGCCTCCTGGTTTTCCTCCTACCTTACCGCCTACTTCTTATCCTCTCATCTCCCTGCTTCTAGCTTAGTCCTTGGAAGAGGAGGAGGAGTTGTTCTTCTAATGATAGCGATAACAAACATTTATTGAGGTTTACCATGTGCCAGACACTCTGCTAAGTACTTTATTTGTTTATTTTATTTTCTGTAGAAACAGGTTCTTGCCCAGGCTGATCTCAAACTCCTGACCTCAAGTGATTTTCTCTCCTTGACCTCCCAAAGTGCTAGGATTACAAGTGTGAGCCACCATGCTCTGCTCTCCTTGGAGTTCTTCTTCACCTGTGCCCATGACCCTTGATGATCTCACCTAGTTTCATGGCTTCCAACACATTCTCTACACTGACAACTCCCCAGTTATCTCCAGTTTATTAGCACTTTCTGAGTTCCAGATTGATGTCAAGCTGCTATTCAGCTTCTCCACTCAGATATCTAATGGGCATCTCAGAGATGTCTAAACCTAAACTCCTACCTTCCCTCCCCCAAGTCTGCTGCTCCCATAGTCTCCTGCATCTCAGGAACTCCATCCTTATAATTCAAGCCAAAAAACAGAGTAATTCTTGACTCTTTTCATATTCCATGCACAGTCTGTCAGCAAATTCTATTGGTCTCACCATCAAAACATATCCAGTACTTGATCAGTTCTAACAACCACTGGCACTATCCTACTCCAAGCCACCAACATCTCTCACCTGGAATAGTGCAGTAGCCTCCCAACCAGTCTTCCTACTTCCATTTGTCCTCAGTATAGAAATCAAGATGACCTTTTAAAATGTAAGTCAGGGATTAAAAAAATGTGGTACATATACACGATGGAATACTACGCAGCCATGAAAAAGAACAAAATCATGGATTTCGCAGCTACCTGGATGGAACTAGAGTCTATAATACTGAGTGACCTCTCACAGAAACAAAGATCAGAATATCACATGTTTTCACTCATATAATGGACCTTGAACATCCAATGTAATACTATAAGAAAATGACTGATGGTACTGGGAAATTATGGGGGGGGGATGGGATTAACAGTAGCTAATATCTATCTGGGACTGGGAAAACACCTCTTATCAATAGGGTGCCTGAATGAAACGTAATTGTACACCTAACCCTTAACTGTACCCTACAAAACGATAATAAAAAATACTGATTATAAAAAAAATAAAAAATAAATAAATAAATAAATAAATAAAATATAAACATACTGGAAAAAAATAAATAAATAAATAAAATGTAAGTCAGATTGTGTCATTCTGTCTCAGTCTTCCCTTGGGTTTTCGCTCCAGGTAAAAGCCAAAGGCATAACACTGGCCCACCACACCCTACATGACCCAGTCCCCAGCTGCCTTTCTGATTCCTTTCTTACCTCTCTCCCCCATTACTTCACTGAAGCCACCCCAGGCACACCTGGAATGACCATCACCAGATGGCTACGTGATTTGCCTCCTCACCACCATCAGGTCTTTGCTCAAATGTCATGTCCTGAAACCTTCCCTGACCAACTGTTTAATTTGCACCCCCGTTCCAACGCTAGCACTCCCTAATCTCTTTTCCTACTTTACTTTTTGTCATAGTACTTTCCATAGTACTTCTGCCATACTTTCCATTTTTCTTATTTGGTTGTTGTTGTAATCCATTAGTTTCCCACTAGAACGTAAACTCCATAAAGGCAGGAGTTTCTGTCTTCTACCCAGTCCCGTAGTCACAGTTAACAAAAATGAGTGAATACTGGCCTTTATTGCTGTTCTTGAGCAGGTTCCCTGGACTGGGGTCTGTGGCCGGCCTTGACATTCTGCCTTGTGTCCTAACTTTCTGAGGATGGAGCTGTCCTACCCTACACCGTCAGCCTACTTTCACTGCCTCTGACATGGCTGTGTCTGTTGTTCTTTTTCCTCAGATACTTACTCTCATTCCTCAAGTGAAAACGGAGGCAAGTCTGAGTCCGTGGCCAACCTGCAGGCCCAGTCCTCCTTAAACTCCATCCACAGTTCCCCTGGCCCCAAACGCTCCACCAACACCCTTAAGAAATGGCTGACGAGTCCCGTGCGTCGACTCAACAGCGGGAAAGCAGATGGAAACATCAAAAAGCAGAAGAAAGTACGTGATGGTCGGAAGAGCTTCGACCTGGGATCTCCCAAGCCTGGGGATGAGACGACTCCTCAGGGAGACAGTGCTGATGAGGTACTTACACAGGACCCCAGAGCCTTCCACCAGGAGGGGACTTCTGACATGCCTCTTTCACAGGTTTTGTAAACTAGGCTGTCTTCAGTATCTAACATTGTGTCATCTTGAACCTATGTGATTTGAGTTCTTTTTAATCAGACCATGGCCAGTTTGATTTGTGACCAATTCAGAACTGACTAGTACCTAGGACATCCAACAGATAGAAACCACTTGCCAGATTTGGAGAGAGGAGACTAGGCCTGAAGGGAGTCAGTTGGTCACCATTTCTCTGCCTCTACTGAGGACTACATCAAAACTGGCCAGACGTACTTAGATTTAAAATAAAAGAATGAAGACCATTTCACCTGAAAATAGAGACTGTGATGGAGTCTATAGCTGTCTTCAAGAATCTTGAGACTGGACACAGTGGCTCACGCCTATATTCTCAGCACTTTGGGAGGTGGAGGCGAGAGGATTTCCTGAGTTCAGGGATTCAAGACTAACCTGAACAACATGGTGAGACCTTGTATCTATAATAAATCAAAATATTAGCTGGGCATGGTGATGCACACCTGTAGTTCCAGCTACTTGGAAGACTGAGGCAGAAGGATCACCTAAACCCAGCAGGTCGAGGCTGCAGTGGCCATGAGTGTACCACTGCACTCCAGCCTGGGCAACAGAGTAAGACTCTGACTCAGAAAAAGAAAGAAAGAAAAAAAAATCTTGAGCAGTGCCACATATAAAAAGTAGACAATTCCAGGTTGCTCCAGAAAACTATGATGAATAGGTGAGGGTTATAGCAGTCGAGGTTTCAGCTCAGTGAGGAACTTTAATCAGGGGGCTCAAGCAGTAATGAGGTGAGCCTTCATGAAAACTAATGAACACCCATCCTGGAAGGGTTTGAGAGATCATATGACCTCACTTCCAGTCAGAGAGATTCCTGTGTTAGCCAAAAGTTTATGCTGCATAGTCTCTGAAGTCTTGTACGAAGCTGAGATTCTGTAATCAAAACATAGTGGATATGTTTTGGTTGGGGAAATGAGACACCTGTTTTATCTGGTAAACTAACACTGTAATCAGTGATGTGGCTAAGTTCTTCCTAATGTGTAACCAGACTCCCTCTTCTTGTCATTTTATACTATCTGCCATCTCCTCCTGCTAATGACAGTAGAGACTGGTGACATTGGTGAGAGTTCCAGCTCTCTCTAACTACTGCCAGCTTTCTCTTTTTCTTTCTTTCTTTCTTTTTTTTTTTTTTTTTTTTTTTTTTGAGCTGGAGTCTCACTCCATTGCCCAGGCTGGAGTGTAGTAGCATGCTCATGGCCACCCCAGCATCAACCTGCTGGGCTCCAGCAATCTTTCCACCTCAGCCTTCCAAGTAGCCAGAACTACAGATGCTCACTACTATGCCCGGCTATTTTAAAATTTTATTTTATTGTAGAGGCAAGATCTCGCCAAGTTGCCCCGGGGCTCAGGCAATTTACTGACCTCAGCCTCCCAAAGTGCTGGGATTATAGGCTGAGCCACAGAGCCTGGCCAACTTTCTCTTTTTCTAGCTTTTTTTTTTTTTTGGTGTGGTGTGATCCTCACTTGATCTTCACTCTCCTTTGAGATAAGCAGGTGTATCCATATCACAGTGGAGGACACTGCAGCTGAAAAGATAGGGGTGTGTTGAGAGGGGGATCCTTCTCTTAGGGATTGTTTTTGAAAAATGTCAAGTCCTGAACCATTGGCATTTTTAGCTTTGTGAAACAGTAACTAATGCTGCTCTTTTGTTCTAGAAGAGCAAGAAAGGTTGGGGTGAAGATGAGCCGGATGAAGAGTCACACACCCCTCTCCCGCCACCTATGAAGATTTTTGACAACGACCCCACACAGGATGAAATGGTAGAACTCCTTAACTTCTTTACGTGAAGGAGCAATGTGTAATACCTGTGATTTTGTTTATGTGTGATGAGGACAGTAATGCTTTTTCTCCTTCGAGATCTCTCAGCCCACATCCTTGGTGATAGAGTTTCTGTCTGTATTTGGCAGATGTCCTCTCCCCGAGCTGTGGAGGTTTCACTTCATTCTGGGCAGTTGTCAAGGTGGAAATCTGCCTGGTGTCTCTTCCTGGTAAAAAAAAGGTTAATTAATGGCTCTGTCTTTAGAAGCAGCAGATCCTAAAAGGAACTATTTTAGGATCTGCTACTTTATAAAATCCGATATTTTATATCAAAATAGGTAGCTCCAGGTCACAACCATTCTGTTGTTTTAGTTGTTTTCCCTGTACTCAACTCTAAAATCTAAATAATGGTGGCTTCCAGTCAAGCTCAGTGATGTTCAACTTCTACAATGACAGCATGAGGAATGAAGATGCTGCTCAGGGGAGATGGTTGTCAATGTGGGCACACTTAACTTGCCAAGTTGCCCAACTTTGCTTTGCAAAATTCCCTGCCTTGCTGGCATGCAGAGACTCACTGGTGTCTGAAATGTCAATGCCCACTGGGCCTCTAATCTCCTGGTGATCGTCCCAGTTGTTCTGGAGTAGGGGCTTAGGTTGAATGTGTTTCCAGGTCCTGACTGGAGGTTAGAGACTGCTCTTATATTCCCGTCACTCGCTTTCCTTGCAGCCATACTTTGATTTTTTTGTGTTTTTCTTGCCGTGTTATCAGTCCTCTTAGACTTTGGACTCTGAATTGATGCTCTCAGGTTTTTTGTTTTTGTCTTTTTTTTTTAACTAGGAAAGGTAGATTTATTAAAGGAAAGATACATTGTGAAGGGCACACCAGGCAGGATGACAGTAAGAGTGTCTGCTGTTTAGTTTAGTTTAGTTTAGTTTAGTTTTGTTTTGTTTTGTTTTGTTTGAGTTGGAGTCTCACTCCATCACCTAGACTGGAGTGCAGTGGCTCGCTCACGACCACCCCAGCATCAACATGCCAGGTTCCAGCGATCCTTCTGCCTCATCCTTCCAAGTAGCCGGAGCTATAGGCATGAGCTACCATGCTTGGCTAATTTTTTGATTAATTGTAGAGATGAGGTCTTGCAAAGTTGCCCAGACTGTTCTTGAACCTGTGGGCTCAGGCAGTCCCCTCACCTCGGCCTCCCAAAGTGCTGGGATTACAGGTTTGAGCCATTGCACCTGGCTCACTGTTAGTTTTTGACTGGACTGTACTTCCTATTTGACTTTTAGAGTGTTATTTTATTATAGTTGTGGTGGTGGTGGTGGTTGCTTGCCTGGCTGTCCCTCCAGGCTCTTCTTGTGCTTGCTAGTGGTCTGCCTTATAGTGGAGAAGCCTCCTTCAAACTTTATAATACTGCTAGGATGCAAGTGAAAAAGTACTGTCTGCAGATGTCAGTGGTTCTGGTTACATCCCAGCTCGTATTTTAATACTCTTGGCTTTGTGTTTGAATTATCAACCCACAGACATTGATTGAGGTCTTCCTCTGTGCTAGGCTGGAGGGACACAGTCTAGGAACAGGCCAATGACTAAGATGTGGTATCTGCCCCCGACTTGTCTTGCCCAGTTGTGGCCTCTCCTGAAGTGACGTTGGTGGCCCCAGTCTTCGGGCCAGCTCTCTGACTGTGGACTGTTGAGAGGCAGGCAGCAGGCATTGTGCCCATCCTAGACTCCCAAAGACCCAGCCTGCTGGGCTCCTAGAGGCCTGCCCTTGTAACATGTTGTATAAACAGTGATAGTGGATTGGACCATAGGGTGCTGGTATCCCCCACAGCCTTCCCCACGGAAGGACCAGCTTGCATAAGATAAGTAAAGGTCATGAACCCACTCCCTCTAATTCCCTGAAACGTAGCTTGTTGGGTGAAATGGGTGTTGCATTTTTTCAGGATAATGTTAAATTGAGAATGCTGACTTACCTCCAGAAGTTTGTGTAACCCTTTTATCAACCAGAAATAGGGCCGGTAGCAACAGTCTCTTTTTAGACACATTAACTCTTCTTGGTCTTGCTTGTTTGATTTGTATATGTTTGTTTTTCTGGACTATATGGGAGTAGGTAAGCCCAGAATTTATAGCAAATAGAATTGGATTTATTAAAACAATTTTTACAACAATGTAAAAGGAATTTTTTAAAGCTCACCCATTGTAATATTGTGTAGTTAATTTAATTCTTCGTGTTTCCTTCTTATTCTTTTCATATGCATGTAGGTTTTACTTTTATTATTATATTATGCATATGATGTGTTCAATGTTTTATTTTCTACTATTTCCTAGAATCTTATTAATTTTTCTTCATAACTATAATTTTAATAGTTGGGGAAAATTTTTCTTATTGGACATTCCATAATTTGCTTAATTGGCCCCTGCGTGGGACATCTTAACAGAGTGCTTCCTGTCTTCACTACTCTGGATAGTACTACTGCATACAGTAGTACTACAGATCACTGTGTATATAGCATTTGTTCATTTGATTTCTGTTGTTGGAATAAGTTACCAGGGGTAGGATTACTAGATCAAAAAGATGATAATTTGGTTTTCCTTACACCCTTAAGCTATTAAGTATTCCCCTTAAGCTTAAGTATTTCCTAGGAGAGGAAAAGGGGTATTATTGTATCTTTCTTAATTACAATTATTTTCCTCCATCTCAGAAGCAAAGACTTAGAGTAATTCTAGAAGCTTAACTTTTTAAACTCTTCCCCTAACCTAAGGGACAAACTTGAAGCCAGAGCAAGGCCAAGACATTCAGCTTCCTACACTCATAGTCATTACCGCTAAAGACTAAAGGAGTCTGTGTCCTGGCCCTGGGAACACCACTGCCCTCTGCTCTGATAAGCTGCGGGTAAAAGTACACACGTGCTTTGCAGGGTTAACCATTTCTTCCCCACTTTCTTCTCAGGTAGAAGAAAGAAGAAAAACCAAACAAATAAAAAACCACCATCCCTCAGCGAGCAGGAATCCCCAAACCATTGGCCAACAGCCGCATGGACAAGTCTTTTATTGCTGGTGCATGGGGAAGAGGGGTACAGTGAGGTCCTTTAGTCAAACCCCTCTTCACGATGAACAGGAAGGTTCCTGGCAACTCCAGCATGGGACATACAATTCCTGCTAAAGCCTGTTATTCGTTCTTGATATTCCAGTTCAGGGGCCTTACCAAAGCCAGCTATTATGTTTTATGAAAGGGTTGGGGGGGGTTGTGTATGTGAGAGAGGGGATATCCAGGTTCTCTAAAGTCCTAGTCCTATTCCTAGCAGGACTATTTCTCTTCTTTGAACTCACTTGAGGCTAGGTTAATCGAACCCTTCCTACCCTGAAACAGCAATGGGCAACTGTGTAGTGGCCAAAGTCTTATTTGCCCTCAGAGCAGTCGCCTCCACTCTCTACCTTGTTACTGTCAGTAGGTACAGCTCTTGCCTGTTGGCTTCCCAGGAACTCAGTGGCCCTGCCTGCGAGGGGTCTTCGGAGTCCTGAGAAGAGCCTAGTCCCATCCATTTACTGCTGTTCAAAATTCCTGACAAGGGCTCAGGCAGGCCCATCCCACAACCGTGCTACCCCCACCTCCCCCTGTTATCTCTTCCTTCTGAACACAGAGCTTTGCTTCCCTTGCTTGCCTTGAACTTTGGACTTTCTGTGTTGCCTCCTAATCACTGTTCCTCATTCCTTGCTAATCTGCTTTTCCTCTGCTGCCCAATGTCTTGCAGTCCTCCTCTTTGCTAGCAGCCCGGCAGGCTTCCACTGAAGTACCTACTGCTGCAGACCTTGTCAGTGCAATAGAAATGTTGGTCAAAAGCAAGCTGGTAAGTGGGGGTCCTGGAGGCAGTCCTGTGTGTGTCTCACCTCCACATGGCTCCCTGGGCCTTGCATCTATCTGCCGTGTTCTCTGTTGCACCTGTCCTCATTCTTCTATGTAATGTTTCCAGCTAATGATGATTTCTAAAAAGCTGTGCCCTGGAGTCCTTTTTGGTTTTGTTTGGAAATGGGCATGGGGAGTTACTAGGCCATCTGAGGTCGTGATGTTGATGAAAGGTGAAGTGTCCCAGACAAACTAGCCTGTTCCAGTGGCCCACAGGCACACGGCATTCAGTCAGTGACTGACGTGTGTCTGGTTAGCCCTGAAGCTGCTGACACACTGAACATGGATTGGATCTTTGAAAGGACCAGAAAATTTTATTTGGGGACATCAGCCTTCTGGTTTGCAAAAAGTAGAGAGTTGATTATCCATGAGGAATGGGCAAAAGTGCATGGACACCTTGCAAGAAATTAAGAGAGCCAGTGTCTATCCTCATCATGGGGGTGGAAACAGGACATAAGCTACTAGCAAATGATCTAGTCTGTGACAATCTCATGGACCCATCAGCCCACTGAAGGGAAGGGTGATGAATCTGAGCTGCTTCAGGCCTTTGGCATAATACTGGTGACCCCTTTCTGGAGAGCTCATGCGAGTAGAGCTGTTCCTCTACCCCCATGGTTTCATATTTGAGTGTATCACTACACCATGACAACTGGAAGCATTTTCTTTTCCTTCACTCTCATTCTTGTCACCTATTTGGCTATTCCTGCAACTCTCATTGGGGTAAATGTCTGTGCTTCTACCAGACTTCTGTTGGGTAGTCTGGACAAAGCCATTTAAGCCCATCCCCACTTGACCCAGGAGTGAAAGGAAAATGACGATATGGTCTAGGGAAAGCTGCCTGATTGTTTTGATTCCAGTCATCTCCTTTTCAGATATCCCAGCTTACAGTGTACAAATGAGGTGTAGTACATATGATCTGATTATTTTCCTTCTAGATTTTTCTTCCTAATTTAAAAAAAAAAGCTGTTTTTAGTAACATTGTCAAACTCTTGAAGGTTGTGTATTTTCCTGCCAGTAAGAGTTAAATGCTCTTGTGGACACTGCACTGACTTTTCAAAAGACTCCTCTCTGGCTATTCCCCATTTGCTCTCCCTTTCCCGCCACACTGACCTATGCACCCTCTTCATTCTCCAAATACCTGCTTTATTTTTTTTTAATCAAATTTTTTCCCTTTTTTATGTTGTTATTTTTGGGTGTACAAAAAATGATCTCTGTAGATATTCCTTTTTTTCCTGAAATTTCTCCTATTATTGATTTCTAGCTTCATACCTATTTTTTTTTAAGATGTAGGGTACATAATTCAGGGTTAGGTCCATAAGTGATCATTGTACAAGTGAAGTTTGGGCCTCCCATTTGTCCTCACTTTGCCTGGTTTGGGATCAGGTACCCTTATTAGTGTTATGTGCCACCCCCCCCCCCAGCAGTGACCCACTACTGCCAATCCCTTTCATGTAGTATTTTGATAAATGTTCAGGGTCCACTTATGAGTGAGAACATGTGGTATACTCAGTTCTTTGTTTCTATGATAAATCACTGAGTATGATGGGCTCTAAATTCATCCAAATTGCTGCAGAGTCCATAGTTTTGTCCTTCTTTATAGCTGCTTAATATTCCATTATGTATATGTACCACATTATTTTTTATCAGTCCGCTTTTAATGCGTAGCACTGTTGGTTCCATGTTTTTGCTATTGTAAATAGTGCTGCAATAAACATGTATATGCAGGTATTTTGTAGAATGATTTGAGTTCCTCTGGGTTTTTTCTTTTGCATTTTTCTCTTTTACCACTTGAGCCTGGCCTGTAACCTCATGCCTGAACTCTTACAGCAGCTCCTGCTTGATCTTTCCTTACCCAGTCTGCCTCCACATCTCACCCTCCGATCCATCTTCCACAGCACTGCTTCCTGCCTCCCTCCTTGGTGAAGGCTCTCTGCCTTCCTCTTGCCTACACACGCAGTGGTCTCTGATGTGGGGGTTCCCTCAGGTACACAAGACAGTTTATTGCAGTATGGGAAGAAAATATTAGAGTTGCTTTTTTTTACCATTTTAAAATGGTTTCATATGTGTTTTATTGTGTGCCTAATGATAGTACTGTAGCATAGATATATAATTTATTTTTAAAATCACAGGTTTTGGAGGTTCATGAACAAAATTATGTCCACTGACAGAGGTATGAAATCAAAGTTTAGAAATCCCTGGCTTATCAATAAAGTCCATCATTACCCAATAATCTGAGGTTTTGTAGCCTATTCTCCAGCCCAGCCTTCCAACATCCCCTTATCATTCAGATTGATCAACTCTGCTCCATCCAAATTGCTTTCCTCTTGTCCTCAAGCACACATCTGACTTTCCTTCCTCCAGGTTTTTGTTCCTACCACCCTACTTTTCTGCAGTGTTCTCCCTCTTATTTCTGCTTATCTAGAACATAAAGGTCCCTCAAATCTTATCTCTCTACAAGAACTTCCCTGACCAGTGCAGGTCAAATTTCCTTTGTAATCCCTTGGCAATTACTAAAGTCACATTCTGCCTGGGACAGCTCTTAGCTGGTCCTGCTGTTTTACTTGTTAAAATATATCACTGTTTTCATTAGCAGTTTACCTCCCCAGCTAGATGGTTAGTTATTTAGGACATTATTATTGTTTTCCTCCATTCGTATACAATGGAGGAAATGTGTACAATGGACAAGAGTCTTTTACACGTATTGAGTTTCTCATGAACACTTGTTTCCAAAGTCTGTATTTATATTTTGGATTACCATTTTTCTACTACTACTATGCTGCTGACCTCTGAGCTGTTGAGAGTCCCCTTGGGCCTCTAGTTTATGTGATCAATGGGTCTGATATTAAACATGTAAGCAAAGAGATTAAGAAGTCCCATCAGAGCAAATGTCCCAGGGAAGAGGGAAGGTGGGATGGCACTGGAGTTGATTGGCCTTATAACAGGCTCTCAGTAAATGTCTGTTGAATTGATGTCCTTTATGTGGTAAGTTACCATAATAAGAAATTTAACATCTTCCACCAATAACTACTGTTGAGAACCTACAGTGAGCCTTGAATTAGAGATTTCTTTGGCTTAACATATGGGGGGAGGGGACCCCAAAAAACCTCAGGAATTTATTTGTAAAAAATTGTGCTTTATTCTTACTTTATTCTTTTTTTTTGAGTTGGAGTCTCACTCCGTTGCCCAGGCTGGAGTCCAGTGGCATGCTCATGGCCACTCTAGCATCAACCTGCTGGGCTCCAGTGGTCCTTCCACCTCAGCCTTCCAAGGACCGGAACTACAGGCATGCACTACCATGCCTGGCTAATTTTTGATTTACTGTAGAGATGAGATCTTGCCAAATTGCCCAGATTGTTCTCTAACCGGTGGGCTCAGGCAATCCACATGCCTCAACCTCCCAAAATGCTGGGATTACAGGCTGAGGCACCAAGCCCAGCCTATTTTTACATGTTTAAACTTCAGTCACCTTCAAAGTACTCTCTGTTGATGCAATACACCTATTGAGACTCTTTTTCCACTGCTCAAAACAGCTTTTGAACTTGTTAATTGTGATGCCTTTTAGTGTTTCAGCCTTTTTTGGTTTCACCTCTTGTACATCAGCAACATGGTTCCCTTTGAGGACTCTTCATTAGGAGACAAAAAAGTCCCTGGGGCAAGATAGGGTAAATTGAGAGCATTAAGGGGGAGGTCTTGATGTTTAAAAAAAAAAAAACTCAATGGGGGCAGGGCACGGTGACTCCCGCCTGCAATCCCAGCACTTTGGGAGTCCGAGGCAAGAGGATTGCCTGAGTCTGGGGTTTGAGACTAGCCTGGGCAACTTGGTGAGACCTTGTCTCTACAATAAATCAAAAAAACTAGCCAGGCATGGTGGCGTACCCCTGTGGCTCCAGCTACTTGGAAGGCTAAGGCAGAAGGAACACCTGAGCACAGCAGGCTGAGGCTGCTGTGGCCATGAGCGTGCCACTGCACTCCAGCCTGGGTGACAGAGTGAGACTCCAAATAAAAAAAAATCTCAGTGGTGTGGGCAGGTGTGCTCATAAATTACCCATCATGAAATGGGTAAATGCATTGAAAGAATCTCAACAAAAACAAAATTTTACTGAAGGACCGGCTCAGTGATTCAGCCTGTAATCCCAGCATTTTGGGAGGCCAAGGCGAGTGGTTTGCCTGAGCCCGTGGGCTCAAGACCCACCCAGGCAACTTGGTGAGACCTCGTTTCTACAATAAATCAAAAATTAGCTGGGTGTGGTAGCACGCACCTGTAGTTCCGGCTACTTGAAAGGCTGAGGCAGAAGGATTGCCGGATCCCAGCAGGTCGAGGCTGCGGTGACTGGGAACATGCCACTGCACTCCAGTCTGGGCGACAGAGTGAGACTCCAACTCCAAAAAAAAACTTGCTGAAGCTGAATGCAGCCTCTCACAACAATGCTAGCTGGTATGCTGATGCCAGTGTGTTCCATGAACACTAACCTAGCAGGATTCCATGAACACTTACCTAGCAGGGAAAGCCTGTACTAAAAAGAGACCGCCCTCCAAAAAATAATTCCAGGTTTTTTGAGGTTTCTCCTGTCTAAAGCCAAGTCTGTATTACAGAAAGGAGTGAGGGAGCAATCGTTTGGTTTCTTAAAATTTTCTCACCAAAATTTCATTCTTTGGCCTCTCCTCTGCTTTCTCTTTCTTCCCATCCCACATGACCTAGCAATGGAACACCAGTAGGTTGAGTATATCTCAGCCATGTTTGGGAACACTAAGTTGCATTTTCACCTCCAAGACTCTTATTCCTATTCCTTATCAGCTCTTCAGCTTAGAAGAAAAGATCAAGAGCCTATAAAAGTTCTGGGGTATTGCCGGGCTTGGTGGCTCAGCCTGTAATCCCGCGCCTTTGGGAGGCTGAGGTGAGTGGATTGCCTGAGCCCGCGGGTTCGAGACCCGCCTGGGCAGCGAGACCTCATCTCTACAATAAATCAAAAAATCAGCCGGGCGTGGTAGCGCACGCCTGTAACTCCGGCTACGCGGAAGGCTGAGGCGGAAGGATCGCCGGAGCCCAGCAGGTTGAGGCTATGGTGGCCGGGAGCGGCCACTGTACTCCAGTCTGGGCGACAGAGCGAGACTCCAACTCAAAAAAAAAAAAAAAAGTTCTGGGGTATTTATTTATTTATTTATTTATTATTATTATTTTTTTTTTTTTTGGAGTTGGAGTCTCACTCTGTCGCCCAGACTGGAGTGCAGTGGCCGCTCCCGGCCACCGCAGCCTCGACCTGCTGGGCTTCGGCGATCCTTCCGCCTCAGCCTTCCGAGTAGCCGGAGTTACAGGCGTGCGCTACCACGCCCGGCTGATTTTTTGATTTATTGTAGAGATGAGGTCTCACTGCCCAGGCGGGTCTCGAACCCGCGGACTCAGGCAATCCACTCACCTCAGCCTCCCAAAGGCGCGGGATTACAGGCTGAGCCACCGAGCCCGGAGTTCTGGGGTATTTATTGGACTAAGGACAACAGTGTGGTGGCTGCCAACACAGGCCAGTATTATCACAGACTTAGCTAATGCAAGCACAATGTGTAGATCAGGAGAACCAAGTGTCATTGTTCTCAGGGCTGGTCAGACCACACCTGTCATGAGCTGTGTGTGAATAGTGTATTGTATTCTAAATGCAACTTTCTATGATGTTTTTGAGTAAACTGGAAGGGCCAACAGAAGATAGCCAGACCATGTGGTCTGTGTCATTTGAAGGAAAGCTGAAGAAACCAAGGTTAAGTATAGGGAGAAGTTAAGAGGAGAGATGTGAGAGCTGTCTTTCCGATAACTGAAGCATTGTTGTGGGATGGGAGGGATGATCTGACTCTTTGTTGCTTCAGAGGGTGGAGCCTAGACCTGTGTGAGGAGTTTTCTCAGTTTAGTGTAAGGAAGAGCTGAGAAGTCCTTTCCACTTTACTGAGTCAGATTCCATGTCACAGGAGCATCTGGCATTCTTAGACTTTTATCTAGACCTTAGAGTCTTTCTGCTTTCTTTATTAGTTGCTCAAGTGGCCAAATTCTGCACTTAAAATTCACCCCCCCCCACACACAAAGGCCATGTAACCCCTATGTCTCTATATCCCTGGTGCTTTATGGCCATGCAGTCATTGTTGCACCAAGGCTCCTGCCTCACCTTGGTGAGTTGTGATCTCTGCTGCAGGAGAGCTGCTGTTGGGGAATAAAGTCAGGGTTCTCAGACTCACCTGTCATGCAGATAAACCACCCCCCACCCCGACATTAATGGACCCTCTGAGTTCTTGCCCGCCTGCCCTGGTCTTTAATCAGTGCTTTTGTTTACCAAGAAAGGCTGCTCTCCCACCTACCCCCAAACAGAGCTGGCATACTTTTTCTGATCTCACAATTAAGGAATTGTCTTTATCTCTAAACCAAGAATAAGGACTCCCCCTGCTTCCCTGTGTGGTTTTTAGTGAAACTTCTTCTAGTGCTGTGGACAGCTACTGTTAGCAGTGAGTGTAAGAAGTCAGTTTTTAGTCTTGCTTCTGATACTTATTATATAGCCCTGGGAAAGTTCCTTAGTCTACTTGGGGCTCTCTTTTAGCTCACTTACTAATGATGATGATTCTGTCTATCCAAATCTAATCTCAAGAGAGTTATGATGATAATTGAGTAGGTGAGAACACACTTTGTAAACTGATAAGCGAGCATCTATGAATGTTAGTTCTTAGCCACCTCGGCGGCCTTATGAAGGGCAAGGAAAGGGCATTGTGTCATCTTTATGTTCTATAACTGAGTATGGTGCTGGGCACATGGAAACTCAAGAGAGCGATAGATTGGTGGTTGGGTGAATGTTGTGGTGTCCTAGCTTAACAGTCTGTAATGCTTGGCTTCATTCCTCAAGTTTGAGGAACAAGAGCTTCCTGGCCATCTGAGAATCTAGTGTGTCTCTAAGCTGTAGTCCTGGAGCTCTGGGATCCTCCCATCTGCCTGGCATGAAGGATTGAGCCTCTAGAAAGAAAACCTTCTCTGAGCTCTTGTCATCAGGTGGCACACAAGAGTAGTTTACTGGGCTCGGGATGGCTCTAGACCCTGGCTAATCATCCTCTGCCTTAAGGGAAGGGACTGGCCTGGACTAGTTCTTGTTTAGTCTGCCTGGTGGCCTGGTGTCCTGAGAATGTGCTCTACCTGCTTCAGCAAGACTTCCTGCCTTCTGGTTCTGCTTTGATAGCATATGCCTTCTTGAATCAGCCTTGTGAACATGGCTAAGGCCAGGCTGTATTTGTACATGTGCTTTGTTCTCCTTTAGATGAATTGCCTTGTTTTGTCAACAGCCAGGTGGTGTTAGCAGAAGCTCAGAATCCAGATGGGAGAAAATAACAACTCCATTATATTTACTGCGGAGGTGTATGTTTTTAGGAACAGAGTCCATCTGGCATTCCTCGTGGAAGAGATTCCTGAGGTTCTTGACAAAATAGAAAAGGTTAGATTTCCACCACAAATTTTTAACTCAAAATTACAAACCTGAAGTGCCATTTGCCTGGAAAATTCAGGTTTCAGTTTTTCCACTGTGTAGTTGTCCCTATACCTATCCCCAGCTTGCCTAGAAATAACTTACATCTATTGCTTGTTCCAGAGAATATTATATACATCTTTTACATACATCTTATTGTGTACATTTGATACTTACAACATGATGTCTTGAAATTCATGTAGATAGTATAATGGTTACTGTGGTGGAGCACATTAACATATCTGTCATCTCACATAATTTTTTAGGCATATGTGTGACAAGAGTAGCTAAAATCTACTTATTTGACACAAATCTCTAATAAATACAATTTTATGGACTATAAAGTCCTCATGTTATACTTTAGATCTCTAGACTGGTTCATCCTATTTATTGTCTGCTGCTTTGTATCCTTTATATGTATGTGTGTGTGTGTGTATATATATCCTTTTTTAAGAGTCCACATATAAATGAGATCATGCAATATTTTTCTTTTGTTCTATGTCTAACTTATTTCACTTAGCATAACATGCATGTTGTGACAAATGACAGGATCTCCTTTTTTTAAGGTTGAATAATATTTCAGTGTGTGTATCTGTGGTGTATCACAATTTCTTTATCCATTCGTCCATCAATGGACACTTAGATTGTTTCCATATCTTATCTATTGTGAATAATGTTGCAATGAAATGGGGGTACAGATATCTTTACAAGGAGCTGATTTCATTACCATTGTATATACTGAGGGTGCCAAAAAATGTATACACATTTTAAGAGTGTTATCTATGTATTACTTTTTGTTTGCCATAATCAGAAGTGTCTGAATGCTGATGGTAACCACTTTGAGCACCTCTTTTAATTGCAGAAGTCAAATATGACTTGAATTTGTCTTTTGTTATTGGTATATATTGAGTATTACAATTTTAATACCATTTTTTCTTTCTTAAAATGTGTATACATTTTTTTGACACCTTCTATAGACCCAGAAGAGGGATTGCAGGGTCATATGGTAGTTCTGTTTCTAATGTCTTTGGGAGCCTTCATTACTGTTTCCATGATGACTGCACAAATGTATATTCCCAGCAACAGTATATTAGGGTTCCCTTTTCTTCACACTCTTGCCAACATTTGTTATCTCTTGTTTTGTTTTGTTATTATAATAGCCATCCTAACAGGTATGATATACAAATTTTTATAAAAGTGGAGCAGCTCAGAGGTGCACTCAGAAATGGCTGGTTTGTGTGGTGGGTGGTCCTGGGCCAGCTGACTTACCTGTTGTCTCATCAGATGAGTTTGATCTCTCCTCAGAAGTTCTGTAGCATATTCAATAAATTCTTGGCAGCCTCCTGCACCTCAGGCTTTGAGATCAAGCACAGAATCTTCCTTATTTGGAGTTCATGGTTTAGGTTAATGCTCAAAATCCTCTCCTGCTTGGACTGTTGGCAAGCATTTCCTTTCAGATTTTAGTTTGACATCCCTGTCTGTGACTGCTAGAGGGATCTTTCTTTTTCTTTTCTTTTCTTTTTTTTTTAATGTATTACTAGTTCTTTTCTGGCTAATAAGAGCAATATATGTTTATTTGAAAAAATGGTGAAAATGACAAGAGTAAAACATAAGTCATCATCTAGACATATTTATTCAGTGTGGAAATTTTGCTGTATTTTCTTCCAGACCCTTTTTAAAAATTATATAGTTGACCAGGCATGGTGGCTCACACCTGTAATCCCAGCACTTTGAGAGGCCCAGGCGAGAGGATTGTCTGAGCCCAAGGATTTGAGACCAGCCTGGGCAGCATGGCGAGACTTCGTCTCTACAATAAATAAATAAATAATTAGCCAGTCATGGTGGTGAGCACCTGTAGTTCTAGCTACTTGGAAGGCTGAGGTGGAAGGATTGCCTGAGCCCAGCAGGTTCGAGGCTGCGAGGCTGTCAACATGCCGCTGCACTCTAGTCTGGGTTACAGAGTGAGACTCCTATTAAAAACAAAAATTATTTAATCACAGAGTCTTTAAAGTTTAAGTTCTGTTTTTCCTTACTATCATATCAGAGATATTTTCTCAAATCATGAAAAGCTCTTTGGAACATTGAGACTGATTTTTCTACAATTTAAATCCAAACATGTTACTTCCCTGCTTACAACCTTCCTGTCTGTCATTGGTCTTAGAAGTTCTCTACTTCTTAATGTCACAGACAAAGCTCCTCGTGATCTGACCTCTGCACACTTCTCCAGGATTCTATTTTCACCCTTCCCTTCTCCCTTCTCTAGTACCCACTCACCCCAACTCACAGAGTAGAAGTCATTTGCCAGTCCCTTCCCTCACACCCTTCATTCTGCCTACACCAGGCTACTTTCAGCTTCCCAGACTGCCCCATGTCTTTTGATCCCTTCACCCTTTACTCACAGGGCTGTTCTTGCCTGGACTGTTCTCCTGCTGGCATATTCAGTGAAACCCTTTTCGTTTGTCAATGGTCAGTTCAAACATCATCTCTTCCATTAAGTCTTACCTTTCCTCTGCACCCCACCATAGAGCTGCCTGTTCCTCTTGTTCATCCTCCATTGTACTCCTTATGTTTAGAAGAGCACCTATTATAGCTTAGATTATGGAGATCAGGGAGCTGTGTTTTATTCATTCACATTTCTCCAGCACTTTGCTTAGCATGTTGTAGATGCTCAATAAATATCTGTTGAATACAAATAAATGATCAGTTATAATACTGTATAATGAATGCTGTACATGGGGTATATAAAGAGTGCTTACAGGAGCCTAGAGGAAGGGCATGACATGGGTATGTGATTCCAGATCCAGCGGCCAGGAAGCATGTTCATTTTAAACATGGGAATGGCTTTCCTCCACTCCTCGTTACCTATTTGAGTCTATTTGCTCTGTCCTTATACACCATTTCCTTTATCTACTGAGATTTTTATGGCCCTGAGTTCCAAGCAGGGCAGAAGTCCTCACCATGGCAAAACACTGGCCACTACTGACTGTTCTCTCCCAGGAGCAGTGCAGACAATTTCATGTCAACCCTGAGTGCCCTTAGCTGGGGCCCAGCGTTCCCAGCTCCAGCACAGGGAGAAAGGACCTCAGAAGAAATCCCTCTTGAATTTCAGAAGCACTATACTAACCCCATGATTTGAGACAGGCTACTCAGCATACATCTTAGTCAAACCCTTTATTTCCCTCTTCTTCCACTCACCACTTTCATCCCAGAGAGTTTCTCCCCACAGATAACTTGGACCTCTTTGCTCATAGAACAAGTCAGGTAGGAAGAGATGAAAATATTTCCCCATGTGACACACTGGACTCCTCAGATGTTCTTTGTTCTGTAGGGTGGTTGAGAGTGAACCATGCCAAGCTGGTCAGGCAGAGATGGAGGCCTATTTCCCTGGCCTTGCAGTCACCAAATGCCAGCCAATAGGCTGCAGAGCAAAGACTGTCACAAAACAATGGGGAAGGAGGGAAAGTAAAGGGCATGTAATCAGATCAATCACCAGCTGGGCCCATCTGCCTAGGAGCCTGTCTCTGGTAATGGTACCAGGACACATGTCATTGGAAAGCCTCAGTACCAGAAAGCCTCATTTCCTTAATGACAGGTTACAGATCCTGCATCTATAAATTTAGCTAAACCCTTCTTGACCTTTCTATATTTTTAGCCTATGCTACTGCTCTGGATGTAACAACTTCCATGGTCGATTACTTGTTCTGTAAATACCATTATCTCAAGTTAAAAGAGGTTGTCTCTCTCAAGCCTGAAGACCCTGTTCTCTTAATTCTAGTTTCCAGTACTGGCAACAAATTCATGTTTGGCCCTTGGAACATTTTGTTAATTTGGGAGTAGAGGAGTGGAAGTAGTTTGATATCTCTTTTCAGCACTAAGTTTTTTAGATTCAAGTCTTAATAAACTCCATCTTTTCTCATATAACAGCCTACCAGTCATCTCATTTGCTTTTGTTTCATTTCCCTGGACCTTGTTTTTCTAAGACTCTGTGTAGCCTGTGTTAAAATACAGCAACTGAGAGAGTTTGTGACAAATATTCCAAGTATAGATCACTTAAGGTCAGGCTGAAGCCTTTACTTCCTACTACATTTTAGACTATTTATTTTTTATCGTTGTGACTTTAACCTTAGAGATAATGTCTAAGTCTACTAAGTGAAATCTTTCCTTTTAACCTAGGGGCTGGTATAAACAGGCATCTAGTGAGAATAGTTTAGATTAGTCTCCCATTGTTTGTTCTGTAGTTGCCCAACTTGACCTTGATCTCTAGTCTTACTGTTTATCTACATTGCTTCTGCCAGTTCATATAATGAAATGCTAAGTGCCACTGTGTGGTCCTTCTTCCAGGGTACTTGTAAAAATGTTAAGATTGACTCCCTTTTGAGGATTTTTATTATTAACAGCTCCATCCACTGGGGAAAGGGGGAAAGCCTCACCATTGTAGGGCATTTTTAACTTTGCAAAGGGATTGTATAGCTATTAGCTCTGTCTATTCCTTAGAAATCTGTAAAGAGGGAAGATCTAATTTGAAAACTGGGAAAACCTGAAGCATAGAACAATTGTGTATGTTTCACATGAATTCATCATATGACTATAGGTCTGGGATTAGACTTTAGGTTTCTTTACTCTTAGCTCCTTCTAGAGTGCCATATTAATTCTTTTAACTTGTTTTTCGCAATTCTGTAGCACCCTAATTAAGATAAATAAAAAAGATTATTAAATGAAAGAAAGCTTTTGGTAAATAACCTTAGCAAAGATATTTCTAGGAAAGGCCAAATCTATTAATTTCTTGTCTATATCTCTTTGTCCTCTTTGAAAGCATTGGGGCCAAGTGAGCAAAACATGATTTTACTTAACTAGTTCTATGACTACCCTCCCCTTATCAATTTGTACTTGATGGCCTTTAACTGATTTTCTTGTCTAACAACTCATTTGGTGTAGAACTGCAATAATTAGCTTTACCTCTGGAGCTCTTGCCCAGAGATAGTCACTTTGACAATTTTATTATGTCCGGGAAATTGGCAGCACAAAGATGCCAAGTTCATTCTGATTGCCTGAGAAGGTGGCAGCTCTGGTGCAGAAGGATGAAATCTCTGATCTCCTAGTACTTCATTGTGGTTTGGTGAGAAAAGCCTTGGCTACTGATTTTCCTCATTGTCTATGGCTAGGCTGGGGGACACAGGTCTTCCAAAGGCTTTTCAGTATACATTTCTCTAAAACTGTTTATTCTTCTCTTTCAGAGTCTAGAAGGAGGCTCATACCGGGGGAGCTTGAAAGACCCTGCAGGCTGCCTGAATGAGGGGATGACATCACCCACTCCCCCTAGAAACCTGGAGGAAGAACAGAAAGCCAAGGCCCTAAGAGGCAGGATGTAAGTGGCTTCCCCAGATTCTACCCTGGTGCATGCAAGGTGTGCAGTAGACAACGATCAAGGGGCAGTTCGAGAGGGATTCTGCATAGTGTTTGCACTGATACCATTCATTCTTAGCAGAAGTGACCCAGATCTACACAGTGTGACAGATAAATATGGAGCCACTTGGGCTCTGACTTAAAGATGTTTAGGCTGAAGTAAATTCTGTGAGATAGCAGCTATTATTGACAAAGTGTGGTTTTAACCAAGGTCTGTTAAAATTGTAAAACATGGTGATAAAAGGAAAAGTTCAGCGAGCTGTGAGACTATTACTGTGGGTCTGTAGAATCAGAGAATCCAAGCCATGGCAGAAAGGCTCATAGCAGTCACAGGTCACTTGAGGAAACATTTCTTGAAGTGTAGGAAAGTTAAGTATAGAGGAGGGAGCTGTTATACCACCAGGCAGGTCCTACCTCTGCTTCTTCTCTAAAGGTTTTAATTTTGCATCCATCTGTGGGTTTTGTTCCAAGAGAGCCTCCTCTCCATTTTGAATAGTTAGTGGTAAAATACAACTCACTCTGCAGACCATTTAACAAAAACTTGTATGTTATACAAGCTTTGAGTTATCTACGTTGATATGAAGTCAGTCTTCTACTATTTGAACTGGTCAGGAAGATACCGGTTACCACTAATATTACAAAAGCATAATTCCTCTGAAACAAATTTCTTGTTTAGGGTTTGACTCTGTATTGGAAGCAGAGCTACTGATGAGTCTTGGACATAACTCAGCATGTGAGAGACTGTAAGCAGCAGCAAGAATTGGGTAGGCAGGTGGAGGGTCCCTCCCTGTTTTTATTGTTGATGTCGTTGTTGTTGGTTTGGGGGTTTTTTGTTTTTTGTTTAGTAGGAGTCTCACTCTGTCCCCCAGGCTGGGGTGCAGTGGCACACTCATGGCCACCACAGCCTTGACCTGCTGGGTTTAGGTGATCCTTCTGACTCAGCCTTCCAAGTAGCTGGAACTACAGGTGTGTGCCACCATGCCCAGCTAATTTTTTGATTTATTGTAGAGATGAGGTCTCGCCAAGTTGCCCAGGCTGGTCTTGAACCCCCGGACTCAGGCAGTCCTCTTCCTCTACTTCCCAAAGTGCTGGGATTATAGGCATGAGCCACTGCACCCAGCCCTCCCTGTTGTTAATTAGCCTGCCCTTCTGTCTGTAATTTTTCACTCCTTTAACCTGGTCACAGATGTGAAAATTAGCAAACATAAGTCAGGCCAGGTCTTTCTGTTGCCTGGAAATATACAAAGTGAATATTTATGACTTTGTTTCCTAGAAAGCAAAGTGGAAACATCATTGTGAGGGCCTGGTGTCAAAGCAGGGCTGTGGCCTCATAGTGGAGATGAGCAAGTGACATGTCAACTCCATAATAACATATCCCCCCCAACTTTCTGAGAGCTCAGGGGGAACCCCAAGAGGATGGTGAATGGAACAGAGGTTGAGAAATACTACCTCTAAAGGGAAATTTCCTAGGACTTACACAAAGCTGATTCCCCTTAGCTTCTGAGGCTGTTGTTACACTGGTGAGGCAGAGTTGGAGCTGACATCCCTGTCCTTTGTCAAGCCAAAGCAAAGCTAATGTCAGGAAGGTGACCTTTGAGGTAGCAGGTGGTGCTTGGCAAAGACAGTCACTACTCTTGTCACTTAGGCTGAGCAACCCTTTGAGCAATCTTGTAAGCCATTGTCCAAATACAATCGTATCTGATTTTGCTACAATAGGTCACAAAAGCTTGCTGCCTCTTTTCCTGCCTCTACCCATCTCTTCTCCCTCTTCTCATTCTCACCAGAATCCACACCTCTCCACATCCTGAGCTGTCCTGAAAATGGAGCTGTTAGACCATCTCATTCCTCTTACTGTATTTGTCCTGATTCTATCCTGCTGTACTTTATGAGAGAAGAGAGAACGTATAGGCATTGAATTGCAAACCCTATGTGAGGCCAGAAGCCAAGGGGTCTAGTGAACTGAGATTCAATCCAGAAGATGGCAGTAGGACAACAAAACGTTAAATGAGAGCTCCAGGGGGAAAAGATGAGCACAAATAGTCATCTGTCCAGGAGGAAAAAAAAAGTTAAGAATGGAGTTACTTGTCTTTAAGTTTTAATTACTAATTCATTCAACAAATATTTGTTGTACCATTAGCGGGCTACATCAGTGAACAAGACAATAACAACAAAAGTCTTTACTCTCATTCCAGTGGGAGAAATCAAACAATAAACAAAGTGAATTATATAATATGTTGGAAGCTGGAAAAAGAAAAAATAGAGCAGTGTAAGGGAAATCAGGCTTCACTAATGAAGCCATGTTGCAGCTTTCAATGATTCTGGAATTTGTACAGAGACCAGGAAAAGTGTTCTCAGCAGAGGGAACAGATAGTGCAAAGACATTAAGGGGTTTTCTGTGGAAGACTGACATTCCCTACCAATGTGAAAGAAAAAGGTTAGAAGCAGGTATACCCTGTAGCTGAAATAATTTTAGTTGAATCAAAGAATGACAGTTATTTGTACATAAATTTTACTAACAAGAACTGAACATTAAAAATGATTATCAAGTCAATTTATTTGGCAATTAATTAATTATTTGGCACTGCTTTGTGATGCATATAATTTAAATCCTTGATGTAACTTTTCAGAATGTCTTTTAATGTGTCATCTCTCCTAGCCCTTCAAGGAAAGAGATGCTAGGTCCACCAGCAATACCTGGTGCAGTTCCCTTTCCTGGAGGCTGAAAAGCCGAAGATAGTCCCATCTGGCAGCAAATAGCTTATGATAAAAATATCTCCTGGAGACAGAGAGCTGGACTTCATCTCCAGAGTACCCTCCCAGCCCCAAATTCCCACTCGAACTTTTCTGTGGGTTTTCTTTTACCACTTTCTTCCAGGCAGTAACTCGGGCCATGCTAAAGATATACTTAAATGCTTTTCTTTGACCTTGCCAGTTCCTTCCTGTGGCCTAAAACACATGATTGTCTCTGCTGGAGAGAGGGAGCCTGTTGGAAGTGCTGGGTATGCTGATAAAGAAGCATGTGTTCCTCTGCTTCCTCCCCATCGCCCTGAGGCCCCATGCCTGGGGATCTGGTCCCTTCTCTGGGCTACCACAGAACAAGAATTTCAGATGAATTGCTTCCTGGGTTCAAAGCAGTTACAACCCTTGTGCTGGGGCCCCTCTGACATCACAGAACTTTATCCCCTCTGCCACTTGGACCAAAACTGCAGTTGTGTGGCTCCAGGCAAAACTCTTTCAAACTAGACAAGAAGAGTCAGACTCCAATAGGGTGCACAGCAGCCCCCCGCCCCTGTGCACAACCATAGCATTGTATGTTCATCTGTCTACTGTCTGGACAGAAACAAGAAAGAGTAATGTTTGGGTTGAGACTTCAGGGACTCCAGAGAGCCAGTCTGAGTAGTTTAGCAGGCAGTAGACTGTGGTGAAAGAGTACGGTCTTTGGTCTGCTACACAACTGAGTTCAAATCCTAGCTCTGTTACTCACTTTGTAACCATGGTCAAGTTACCTAACCTTTCTGTCTCAGCATTTTTGTTTATATATAATAGGGCCTTGCAATACCTACCTGGTTATGAGCATGGGAAAACCCAAATGAAGGAACTGGCACATAGTCAACACAAGATGGAAATAATAAGAAAGAAACAAACAAAAAAAAACCCCACAAATGCCCGCAGCACTTGTTAAATCCTGCTCCTAGGGCAGGGAATACTACATTCAAAGTTGTGATTATGAACCTGTACTCAGCAAATAAAAATCATTATTAGTTGTATAAACACAGTTTCCATTTTGACTTTCAGGATGTCACACTACCTCTGTACCTAGCATTATCAGTCCTTATATTTGCAGTGTTACACAAACTGTACTATTTTCTTTTATGTGCAGTTTGCATGAGTAAACCATCAGAGAATAAATTCTATCTTTAAATTATGTTAAAAAAAAAACCAAAGTTGTGATTATGGAATGTCTGCAGTCAGTCTTTCTGCCCTTGACTGGGGATTTTCCAAGCCAGTTACCATGGATACCTGTCTAATATTTGTATCTTCTATATCTGGAAAGTGGCGCTTAATTTCTATCTGTGTCTTGCATGCCTTAAAGGTAGGTTATCAAACAAATGTCTTTCTCCTATTGTTAAGTAAAGAATGGAGCTCCTTCAAATGAAAGAATAAATCTCATGTTGATCTTGGTCTCAAAGCTTTCAGAGCTGTTTCGCCAAAGTGTTTGGCATTCTTTCTGCCTGTCTATATCATTGTTCAGTTTCAGGTGAGGCAGAAAGACATATGCAGAATAGAAAGAAGGATGCTAGGCAGTAAGTGTTGTTCTTTGTCTGGCTGTCGTGTCATCTGTGGAAGCCACTTTCTGGCATTGGTGCCCTCAGCTCTTCAGGGGAGCATCTTGATGAGAAAGCATCAGTAAGCATCTTTCCTGGGTGCTGAGTGTGGGACTTTGGGGTGGTCTTGTCATAGAGGTGCCAAAATAACTTTCCTCTAAAGTATGACGATCTCTTGCTTGACAATGAAGTGGTGCTTCAATGTTCTTACTCTCCTGCTCAGGTTTGTCTTGAATGAGCTGGTGCAGACAGAGAAGGACTATGTCAAGGACCTGGGGATTGTGGTAGAGGTGAGTAGCGGGACCAGGTTGGGTCTGCAGTCACCCAGCCAGGAGCTTATTGGACTCTACCAAGACTGAGGTGTTTTAATTTGATGGTTCTATGTATTTTACTCTGTTGGGTATTTGCAGAAATAAAAATAAAAATGATAATCGATAAAATAGAATACATAGGCAGTTTTTTTCTTTTCCCCTTGAAATATTTAGTGGAAGGTAAGGGTTCAAATGTTATAGCTTTTGGGGAAGACTCTTGGTTAGAACTGAATTCATTCCCTTTTGTTTTAGGTAACCAGATTATTGTCTTAAGAGCTTTCCTTTAGTGTTTAACCATGTAGACATGTATTCTTCAGAGCTGTGAGCCACCATGGGCCTAAAGCAGGTCACTTTATGTGGAATCCTGGGGTTTATATGTGTCCATAGATTTTTTTTTTTTTTTTTGAGTTGGAGTCTTACTCGGTCGCCCAGACTGGAGTGCAGTGGCTGCTCCCAGCCACCGCAGTCTCGACCTGCTGGGCTCCGGCGATCCTTCTGCCTCAGCCTTCCAAGTAGCTGGAATTACAGGCGCGCGCTATCACGCCCGGCTGATTTTTTGATTTATTGTAGAGATGAGGTCTCGCTGCCCAGGTGGGTCTCGAACCCGCAGGCTCAGACAATCCACTCACCTCAGCCTCTCAAAGGCGCGGGATTATAGGCTGAGCCACCGAGCACGGCTTGTCCATAGATTTTAAGGATAGTATGATAGCTACCAAGAAGACAGACAAAGAAAAAAATCACCAATAAGCAAGATTGACAGATCCACAGTTAAGAGTTAACATGGTAATAAATTAAAAAGCTGTATCTCCATAGGGGTTCACTTAAGAGGGACTTAGACACTTGGATGAAAATGTCTAAGAAAGTAAATAGATAGTTTGGATGGCTTTGAACCCTATTGTTAATTGTCTTAAAAGAGCATGAAGTCTAACAATTGAATGCCTAATATCTAAATTACTTGCTGGTTCCATACATTTGGCCTATAAGATCCCATCCTGTGCAATCTGCTAATGCAGAGCTTTGTATTTGCTTATCCTAAAGAGACTAACCTGGCGTATAGTGCACTTGAACTTGAATTTATGGAAAGCTATTCTCATTTTTCCAGTGGCTGGGGGCTAAAAGAGGTATAGCAATCTCCATATGCAGCTCAGCCTAGGAGTGGAGGACTGGAGACTGGGAGACTGAGATCAGACATCAGTAGTGTGCTTATAAGACGAGTCATCATGTAACACCTGGGTGCCTTGATTTTCTCGTCTGTCGGATGGGGATACATGCTACCTGTACAACCTCAAAAACTGATTTTAAAGCTGAAGTGCAATTATGTATGAGTCTAAAGTACTAACATATTAAGACTTATTTCTAAGCCAGGTGTGTCTCGTTCTGAGCCTTTAATGATCTGGCTAACATGGACTGGGAGAAGGGAGAGGGACACATGGTTGTTTTCTTCGGTGTTCTGCTTTCTCAAGGGCACTGGAGACAAAGGAAGGGACCCAGAAACTTCTTAAAACTTTTGTCTATCTCTCTGCACGGGGGTAAAGGCCTGGTTGAATAGTGAGAAATTACAGAAGCACTTACCCTCTAACTCATGAAGAGTGTGGGCTCACATGGGTGCTGGTTGTGGGGCTTTGGCCCTGAAGGCTTTCTTGCGAAGTACTCTAGTACCCGTTGCCTCTGCTGCTACAGGGCTTCATGAAGAGAATAGAAGAAAAGGGTGTCCCTGAGGACATGCGAGGAAAGGACAAAATCGTGTTTGGAAATATTCACCAGATTTATGACTGGCATAAGGAGTGAGTGTTCATGCTGCCCTGAGGATGGGTTGTCTTCTTCCTACCTCTGACCTAAGGGGTGGGGCTTGGGGGGAAAGTCTTCTGTCATTTATCTCATCATTGAGAAGTAACGCAGTCCTGAATAATGTGGCTTCCTTCTCTTATATTCTTTCTCCCTCTAGTTTTTTCCTAGCCGAACTGGAAAAGTGTATCCAAGAGCAGGACAGATTGGCGCAGCTCTTCATTAAGCATGTGAGTGTTTCTCACCACCTCCTTCCCCACCCCTCACTAGGCTCATTTTCATTCATTTTTAAACTCCTTTCTTCTACTCTTCCTTAACTAACCTTTCTTCTCGTTCCTCTCTGAGTTTATTTATTTATCTTTAACTATCTTGGCAATTTGGAAGATGGCTCTTGCCTACTACATTTACTTTTTAAATCTCTGATGTTCAGCTACACTGGGGACTTCCTCAAGTGTGGCCCATGCCTCTGTCCTCTGTCCTCATGGAGACAGCACAGCGCTCTGAAATCGAATGAAAGGCACACAATGCCTGACTGTCCGTATGTGTCTCCCTCTGCTCTTCCAGGAGCGGAAGCTGCACATCTATGTGTGGTACTGCCAGAACAAGCCACGCTCAGAGTACATTGTTGCTGAGTATGATGCCTACTTTGAGGTATGCTGCGCAGGCTTTGCTGAGTCAGGGTTGGGGGGAAACTTAGGCCAAGACAGGCACTTGTGGAAATGTCAGATGTCATCCATTCACAGGTAATCCCCACACAACACTGTTAACCCCTCCATGGCAGGAACAACTGCCTCAACGGAGCCATTCGCTTCTCACTTGATCTTAGCCAAAAGGCCGAGAAGCGATGCCATTCGCTTCTCAGCTGCATTCTCATGAGCACCTTTGCTTGAGAGGAGCTGGGGTGGCCCAGTCTGGGTTTTGATTTTAAGTAGCCACCATTTGCAGAACGATCCTGTGATTGTGCTCACATCCCCCCCCCATCATCTCCCTTGGGACTACTTGCTAAGTTGAGAGGTTTACAATCACTTCCTGGTCTCTACTTACCCCAGCCTGGAAGGATTTATTTTTCTGGTTGAGAGACAACACCATCACTTGGAAAGAGCCCTCAATGGAGTGTCTGGAGTTTAGGGCCCAGCTCCATAAACTTTTTGTGTCCTAGGAGAAGCCCTTCTTTCTTGATTTTGCCCTGGAGCAGTAGCGAGAACATAATACCCTTTAAGCTTATCTCCCAGGACTACCTTGAGGACCAAGATGTGAAAGTACTTGCCATGAAAGTGGTAGAAAGGCAAGCAGGCAATGCTGGTGTGTGCACTATTGTTGTCCATAACAAATAAGCAGTCCTGTAGGCAATTTTACCTCTCATGTGGTTTGAAGATTTTTAAACTTCATTAGAAGATATGAAGACCTATCTTCTGTGCCTGATCCAGAACACCCAATTCTTCAATTCTTTTTTTCCTAACATAGCTTCCTTGTGTTTCAGGAGGTAAAACAGGAGATAAATCAGAGGCTGACGCTTAGTGACTTCCTTATCAAGCCCATTCAGAGAATAACAAAATACCAGTTGCTCCTCAAGGTAAGAGGCTGGGAGCCTGGGTCAGGGCTAGAGAAGGGTCTCCTTAGGCTTGAGCCGGTGAGCAGTGGAGCTTGAGGTTCTGTCTCCACCACACTCTCCTGAAGGACTGATAACTGGTGGAGGAGGGTGGGGCAGGCCGGTGCAGGCTTTTATCTCATCTGCCCTTGCTCTGTCAGCTTTGCCCCAGATAAGTTGCATGGTGGTTCCCACCCTTAAAGTCGGTTGTTATTTGATTTTCCTTTTTGAATTCACTTTCTTTGTCACCATCACTGACTTGATACCTTTAAAAAATAATAAGAAGCCGGGCTCGGTGGCTCAGCCTGTAATCCCGCGCCTTTGGGAGGCTGAGGTGAGTGGATTGCCTGAACCCGCGGGTTCGAGACCCGCCTGGGCAGCGAGACCTCATCTCTACAATAAATCCAAAAAAAAAAAATCAGCCGGGCGTGGTAGCGCGCGCCTGTAGTTCCAGCTACTCGGAAGGCTGAGGCGGAAGGATCGCCGGAGCCCAGCAGGTCGAGGCTGTGGTGGCCAGGAACGGCCACTGCACTCCAGTCTGGGCAACAGAGTGAGACTCCAACTCAAAAAAAATAATAATAATAATAATAATAAGAGCGTGAAGCCAGGCTAGAATATAAGAAAGAAAGGAAAAGGCAAGGCTCTAGAAGCCTTAGTAATACCTAAAATTTGATCATATTTTATTTTAATCAATGGCTTAACTTGGTGTCTTTTGGAAATATGAAGCTAAATAGAAAAATTCAGAAGTTTGACTTTCCTTTCTCCCATCCTTTCTTGTCATAATCCCCCTTTCCTTCCTCCTTCACTCTCTCCCCCGCTTCTCCCATAGCTTTGAAACTGAATATTTAGGAAGTTTTCTCTAACTTGTTATGTCTAACATGACTCATAATTTTGCTTCTCAGCTACTACAAACCCTTGCCATCTCTGCCGGGAAGGAAAGTCTCCAGGGTGTTAACGCATTTTCATGATAAGTTTTTTTTATAACCCTCTGACTATTTTACTAACTAATTTCATTCCTTCCCACACCCTTCCCTGCTTTCCCACTTGCTAGGACTTCCTGAGATACAGTGAGAAGGCTGGTTTGGAGTGTTCAGATATCGAGGTGAGTTTTCTGCTTGGAATGCTTAGGAACCACACTGGGCATCTGTCTCTAAAGGGGGGAAGAATGTTTCAGAGGACCAAGGATCCAGACCAGCTCTTCCCATCCACGAAGAGGCTCTTGCAAACAGCTACTCAGCAGGCTGAGGAATGGCAGGTGCTAATGAACACAGGGTTCTAGAACTTCTAGAACTTGAGAATTCTATCCTGGGCCAGGCTAGAGCTTAGCCACCCTGGTGTTCTTGTGACTCCTGGTGACATGTCGTGAGAAAGGATGATATGTGACCCCTTTAATGGCCTTCAGAGACTGGATGTAAATTGCATAGAGACTCAATATGCAATTTTATCCATGAAGCCAAGCACTATTTGAGCCTAACATGTAAAATATTCCATTTTCACCACCTGTCTTCTGCCCTGAGGATTATTCCCTAAGTGAAGTCCTTTGAGGCAGTGTCACCATGGGGATTATTTTAAGCCAGAAGGTTACAAACCACTCCAGCAGATTATTTTAGGTTAAAACCTCTGTGTTTTACAACCCAGGCTAAGCTGCTGCTTGGGTAGCCAGGAAGCAACAGAGAAAAGAAAGAAAATAAGAGAAGGAAAGGGAATTGATAAGCAAAAGCGGGAAAGTAGAAAGGATGGGCTGAGTATCATTCTCTCCACATATGATCACTGACTGACATGAAGCCCCTGGACTGAGGACCAATATCCCATCTAGATCTAAAACCCCACACTCCCCAGGAGTGGATGGCAGGAATCAGTGTCCTTTTCCTAGAATAAAGAAGCTACTAGAGATGAGGTCTTCTGGAACCAAATTGCCAAGCACTTCCTGCCTGAGTGCTGTTCCCATCCTGAACCATGATTGTTCTTTCCCACAGAAAGCAGTGGAGTTAATGTGCCTTGTTCCCAAACGTTGCAATGACATGATGAATCTAGGACGCCTGCAGGGCTTTGAGGTGAGTCCTTTTTCTTTTTTTTTAATAACTGCTTTATTGAGTTATAATTGATATAACATACAATTCACCCTTTAAAAGTGTACAATTTAGTGGGTTTTAGTATATTTACAGAATTGTGCAAACATCATCATTATCTAATTTTAGAATATTTTTATCACCCCAAACAAGTATACATTAACATTCAGCCCTCATTCCATCCTCTGGAAACCACTGATCTACCTTTATTTATATCTATATCCATGTCTATATTTATATCTATATATCTATAATTTGCTTATTTGGGAATTTTCCTATAAATAGGATCATACAATATATGACCTTCTGTGATTGCCTTCATTCTCTAAACATAACATTTTCAAGGTTCATTTATCATGTAGTATTTATCAGTATTTAATTCCATTTTATTGCTGAATCATATTCTGTTGTATAGATACACCACATTTTGTCCTTCCATTTGTCAGTTGGTGAACATGTCTGTTGTTTCAACCTTTTGATTATTATAAAAAATGTTGCTATGGATATTTGTGTACAGTTCTTTGAGAAGACATATGTTTTCAATTTTCTTGGGTAAATTCCTAGGAGGGTAGGATTGCTGAATCATATAATAACTCTAAGTTTAGCATTTTGAAAATTTGCCAAACTGTTTCCAGAGAGGTGGCAATTTTTTTTACATTTTAACCCAAAGTATATGAGGGTTCCAATTTCTTCATACCCTCGTCATCACATGATGTTCTCTCTCTTTTTGATTTTAGCTATCATAGTAGGTGTAAAGTGGTAGCTCACTGTGATTTTTATTTGCATTTCTCTAATGATGTTGAGTTTATTTGCATGCACTTATTAAAAATTATTTTCTTTGAAAAAATATCTACTCATGTTTTTGACCACTTAAAATTGATTTTTCTATCTTTTTATTGAGTTGTGAATGTTCTATCTATATTCTGAACAAGTCGCTTATTAGATCTATGATTTGAAAATATCTTCTCCCATTCTGTGGGTTGATTGCCATTCTTACTGGAATTAGCATTAACCACAGAAACACAAGGGAGGTATTGGCAGTAGCAGGGCACTGCCAGAGGAGGGCGAGAGCACATGGTGACATAATGGGTACCTGGTCCTAAACCAGGGGAAGTGAGGACCGGTTGGAGGCCCAAACTTCATCTGCATGTAGATTACTTATGTACCTAATCCTGACTTGTACCCCGCGTTTCTATAATAAAATAAAGTTTAAAAAAAAATAGACCATTGCTTTTCTTAACCTCTGGCCTGGCTATGCTTCCATTGAGCAATGGCTGGGTCATGCTTCTCTTTAAGCTCTAGGACCCTCCCCAGTCTGGGGGAGGCAGGTCCCCCTTTTCTCTCTTTCTCCAATCTGCTTTCTAAATAAACTCTATTTTTCAATTTAATTAATTAATTAATAGAAAGAAGAGGAGTCCTCAAGAATACTTCTAAAAGTCGGTCACAGTGGCTCATGCCTGTAATTCCAGCATTTTGGGAGGCTGAAGTGGGAAGATCTGTTGAGCCCATGAGTTAGAGACCAGCCTGTCTTCACAAAAGTGAAAATAAAAAGAATGCTTCTGAGCCCTCTCTTTTCTGGGCATAGGAGTCCAGGCTGTCGTGGCCTCTTCCCTTGGAAGCCCTGTGCCCTGCCTCCTTCACTTGCCACTATGCCTTTGTGCCTGGGGCCTTTAGTTCACAGGCCTGGAAGGTGCATCTATTTAGGAAGCCTAGCAATAGAGCAGTCATAGGACACTATGGAGCAGTCAGCCAACCTGGAGTTGGAATTCTAAGGGACTTGGAAGGATCCAAAGTTCTTTTAACTGTTTGGACCTGGAAGTGACCTCTTCCTTTTCATTCTTAAACGAGAAATGCTGGGAGCGTGAGGAACAGCAGGACTGCATGATGGAAGTGGAGCCTTAGCAGGAAAATGGAACACTGTTTATTTGTGGATTTTTTTGTTTCCTTTTTTTGAGAGGGTGGTTCTAATAAACAGATCTATGTAGCAACTGACTTTTTAGTTAAATGAATGATTAAAGCTCTAAAACATTATAGTACATATTTCTGTTCTCTGAAGAGGGGAATCGAGTCTTAAGGGAAATTGCTGGATGTCTTAAGGCTCGGGGATTAAGTGAATATACTTGTTTGCTAGCACTGCCATGTCAAAGCACCATAAATTGGGTGCTTAAACAACAGAAATGTGTTGTCTCACATTTCTGGAGGCTGAAAGTGTAAAATCAAGGTGTTTTCAGGATGGTTCTATCTGAGGACTGTGAGGCAGGGCCTGTTTCAAGCCTTTCTCCTTGACCTGTAAATGACTGTCTTCTTGTTCACATGACATTATCCTGTAGTTTCTCACTAACTTCCCTCTGTATGTATCTGTATGTATGTATGTGTGTGTGAGTGAGTGTGTTTATGTATTTCTGTAGCCAAACTTTCCCTTTTTTATAAGGACGTCTATTATATTTAAGTTCCCTTTAACTTGATTACCTCTGTAAAAACCTTATCTCCCAATAAAGTCATATTCTGAAGTACTAGGAGTTAGGACTTCAACATATGAATTGTTAAGGGACAGGGAAGGGGGTAGCACAATTTAATCCATAACAGTGGGCCTTTGAAGAGAAAATTAGATTTCTAATTTAAACTTAATAAATGCCTGTCATTAGTTTATAGTCAAACCTCATACATTAACTAAATATAAGGTCTTAAAAATTAATGTGATAGAAGTAGAACTGGCACAGTTATTGACTGGTGCCTAATAGTTGTTGATCCCTTTGGAGAAAGATTTGGATCTTCTAATCCTGTTTCCCAGTAATCTACAACCTAAGATTTTATTATTTCTTTTTGGGGAAAAGGGATTCCCAGAAGTTGAGATAATTAAGAAAGAAAGGGCTTTTTTTTTCTGGCCAAATCAGAATAGAATAGACTAAGGCAGACTGTTGGTATGAGTAAATTTAGGAGATGGTATATTCAGGTTTGGGTTAATGAGTTAGATTCATGACATCCTTGAGCCAAATTATCTTGTCCTCTTTGCCCTCCCAGCTCATCCTGTGAATTATGGGCCCAGATCATACTTTATGTGAATTCCAACTTTGTAGTTTTCCTATCTGGTTTCCATGCTTTGTTGTGACAGGAACTATGCATAGGGTCTTCTTGGCTGTTCATTTTTCATAGATTCCTGGTTCTCCAAGGTAGACCTGAGGCATTAGCATAAATAAGCAGTGTTACTCAGCAGAAACACCCTAGAGTTCTTAACAGTTTTTCTTTAGTCATACAGGATGGAGTTTTACACTTTTGCCCTTAACGTTATGCTGGGTCTGAGGCTATTCTGAACAAACCAAGTAATCCCTTTTCCTCTTCAACCTTGAAGTCCCTTTGTTTTCTGGACAGGAATCTGGCTTGGCTTTTTCTGGGTCTCTGGAGGAAGCAATCACTAACAGGAGGAATGACATCTAATTGTGCTGCCTGACCCAAACTAGACTTCACAGGAACCATGTTGTACATGTATGTGTGTCCATATAAGGTCACACATGAACATGGATTCTCCTATTTTCATCAAGCCACAGAGAATCTGCTTTGCATTTCTTGAGCTATTTGGAGAATAGTGAGCATTTGTCTATTCCCTAAGTCCACAGCTTTGGACCCAGGAGAAGTTAGAGCCTTCTCGTTTTAATTCCCTCATTTCAAACCCTCTGGCGTTCCCTTCAGGGTAGAGATAAGCCTGTTTGGCTGCTGGCCCTGGCAGTAAGGAGCCATGATACAAGCAGAGCAAGTGTTTCTCGGGACCACAAGAGAAAAATGACCCTTCTACCGGGTAATGTTTGGAATAAGGCATCATATGAAGGGAATGGCCACATTTGCACGAAAGGACAAAAGCCATTACCTGAGCAAGAACACCTGCATTTCAGAGGAGGCCCTCTGATCACTAGCTCAGATGTCAGAGTCTTCTTGCTGCAGAGCAATAGAAAAAGCAAGCCTCTCTGACATACACTGTGAGGGCTTGCTGAGTTGGGCCGGCCATATTCCCTTTGAAGATGTGAAGTTATCTTTCAAAATCTTATTAGAAACTTGCAGACCACATGGGTTCATCTCCTCATGTGGGTGTCAGATGGCTTGGTAACTGGAGTCATCTTAAGAAGGATCATGGGACCCAGAAAATATCAACCAGTTTGTAAAATATGGGGACTGGCTGGGCTCGGTGACTCAGCCTGTAATCTCAGCACTTTGGGAGGCCAAGGCAAGAGGATTGCCTGAGCCCACGGGTTTGAGACCTGCCCAGGCAACTTGGCGAGACTTCGTCTCTACAATAAATCAAAAAAACTAGCCGGGCGTGGTAGCATGCGCCTGTAGTTCCAGCTACTTGGAAGGCTGAGGCAGAAGGATCGCTGGAGCCCAGCAGGTCGAGGGTGCGGTGGCCGGGAGCGGCCACTGCACTCTAGTCTGGGTGACAGAGTGAGACTCCAACTCAAAAAATAAAAATAAAAATAAGAAAATATGGGGATCTATCTGTGACACCTCCTACTTCACCTCTTGACCTGTAACCAGACACTAATTCAGGATTTGCCCATCCTTAACTAAAGGAGAAGAGAGGATCCTGACTTACCAGAGTATTTGTAGTCTGTTTGGCAACTCCGTCACTTCCCTTGGCCACAGGTGAGTTACAGGTTCATGGCCATGAGAGTGCCCTGGGTCCTTGACCCAAAGGAGCCAAGCAGGCATGGCTCTCAGAGCTCTAAGGACAGAAAGGCCACTTCTAGCTCCAAGTGTCACCTACTTTCTGTTCTCTTTTTAATAAAAAACAAGGGGACCCAGAATAATCACTTTTCAGCTAATAATTTTACCTTCCTTCTGGCATTTGCCTGGAACTATTTCTTAGTGGTCCCACGGCTTCCTTTCCCTTTCCCTCCAGGGCCCTTGTGTGAGCAGGAAAGTGGCCATAGTCTCCCCCTGGAGGAAGGAGTGGGTTCTAGTTCAGTCTCTTACTAGAGCCCTGAGGCTTTTGGTGCCAGGTCTGTTGTCCATGACCCCTGAGGGGGAGGTTCTATGGACCAAGAGGGCAGTGGCTATCTCTCCCCCCATCTTCATTCGCTTCACCCCAACCCCTCTTTCCATCAGGGCACCCTGACTGCTCAGGGGAAGCTGTTGCAGCAGGACACGTTCTATGTGATCGAGCTGGATGCAGGCATGCAGTCCCGGACCAAGGAGAGACGCGTGTTCCTCTTTGAGCAGATTGTGATCTTCAGTGAACTGCTCAGGAAGGGATCCCTCACCCCAGGCTACATGTTCAAAAGGAGCATCAAGGTGAGAATCCCCATGTGGATGAGAAGGGGAAAGGAAGACCCCAGTGTTTGGGAGCTGCTTCCCTAAGAGGAGGTACTGGAGTGATGAGGACCCAGAACCTTGAAGATCTTTCAGCCCAATAATCTTCCATTGTGATTATCTATGAGAAAAAGTGACAGACTGAGTGCTGATGTCCAGCATAATCTTGTAGGTTCCCTGGGATCATGTCACTCACAGAGACGGAAACCAGAGTATTGACTTGCTAGATCTAGGGCAAAATCCGAAGCCTTCTCCTGAAATAAAAATTCAGGATATGGGGCGCGGTGGCTCACGCCTGTAATCCCAGCACTTTAGGAGGCAGAACAAGAGGATTGCCTGAGCCCAAGGATTCCAGACCAGCCTACCTAGGCAACTTGGTAAGATCTTATCTCTACAATAAATAAAAAAATTAAGCCGGGCTCGGTGGCTCAGCCTGTAATCCCGCACCTTGGGAGGCTGAGGTGAGTGAATTGCCTGAGCCCGCGGGTTCAAGACCCGCCCAGGCAACTTGGTGAGACCTCATCTCTACAATAAATCAAAATTAGCCGGGCGTGGTAGCGTGCACCTGTAGTTCCAGCTACTTGGAAGGCTGAGGCGGAAGGATCGCCGGAGCCCAGCAGGTGGAGGCTGCGGTGGCCGGGAGCGGCCACTGCACTCCGGTCTGGGCGACAGAGTGAGACTCCAACTCAAAAGATAAATAAATAAAAATAAATAAATAAATAAATAAATTATCCTGGCATGGTTGTGCAACTGTAGTTGTGTCTGTAGTCCCAACTACTTGGAAGCCTGAAGTGAAAAGATTGCCTGAGCCCAGCAGGTCGATACTGCGGTAGCAGTGAGCATGCCACTGCGCTCCACCATGGGCAACAGAGTGAGACTCTGACTCAAACAAACAAACAAAAAAATTTAGGGACAATTGTATGTTGTTGGTTTTCTAAAATTTCTTCAATATGAAAGGATTAACTTGTTTTCTTCCAGATGAACTACTTGGTCCTGGAGGAGAATGTGGACAATGACCCCTGCAAGTTTGCGCTCATGAATAGAGAGACTTCTGAGAGGGTCATTCTGCAAGCCGCCAATGCTGACATCCAGCAGGCCTGGGTGCAGGACATCAACCAAGTCTTAGAAACTCAGCGAGACTTCCTAAATGGTGGGTCCTGGGCTTGATTTTTAGCAGGGCCACACCTCAGAGCTTCCTCAGGTCTGGGCTCATGGCGAATTATGAGCCCAGATCATATTTTATATGATCTTTGTAGTTTTCAGGAACATTATAGAATTCTTCAGAATCTGAATATACAAGTAGAGCAGGTGGGTAATGAAAAGCAGCCCCATCTTCCCAATAGAAGGGATTTCTCTTACAGGACTTATGTGGCCACCACTACTAGCTGGTAAGGATTTAGGCAAAAGTCTGAGATAGATACATCCCTCTTGGGGGCCGGTTGTCAATGACATGTGATTTCCACCTCCTCACAGGTCCTCTAGTGCTATCCAGAGATAAGCAGGAATCTTGCAGATCAGTTCAGATCCCTCCTCTGCTCCCAACAGTGTGAAAGCCTGGAAAAGCCACTTTGCTAGCAGAACTTACCCCTTTTAAATAGGAGGTGATTGCTAACTCTGAATGTCAGTATTACCTGAAAACTTTCTGGAACAAATTGGTAATTACACAGAGAACCTAGCTCTTTGGGGCCCCTGCAGGAGTCCCCTAGTCTAGGGTGCGGTGAACTGGAGTGAGATGAAGTTATTACCTTGTTTATGTTTCTTTATTTTTTCCCCTGCTGGGATTTTCTTCACACTGAGCTTGGCATGTGAAAGGAGTGTGTACAGTTTTAAACAAGTGGTGATCTGTTGAGTTTGTGAACTCAAAAGTCTTTTGAGCAAAAATGGAACATGAAGGCAGAATGGAACCAGTAATGAAGGAAACCTAGAGACTAAGCAAGCACGTACACACAAATATGTGCAGAGTACCCCCCTGGGTATACCATCTCTTCTTGACTGTCCTGAGATCTGTACTGTACAGTCATATGGGCTCATACATGTACACACACATATGCACACACATATGCAGGCTCACCCTCAGGTGTGTCACCTCTAGGATAGGGACTCTTTCAGAGATGCAAATACAGCATTTTCTGGGTATATGTAATGAACTGAATGCTGCTAGTAAAGATAAAAGGTGACATGCTCTGTGGGAACCTGAGGCAGGTCATGACATTTCTCTGAGCCTCACAGGGCTCGTTCTGTGAAGAGGAGAGTGGGTAGATCTACTCTGCCCATACTGGCTTGTTCTGTGGTGTGCCAACTGTCCTATAAGCAGGAAAACATGGTATGCCTTCCCACAATATCATTTTTACTATATGATAAGGGATTTAGCACAATATTTTTATTTTAAGACAAAAAGAGATCATGTAGCAGAATGCCATGACTTTAAGGTAGAAAATAAAGCTTTAAGCTTGGTGGCTCAGCCTATAATCCCAGCACTGTAGGAGGCCGAGGCGAGTGGATTGCCTGAGCCCACAGATTTGAGA
Source organism: Cephalopachus bancanus (assembly GCA_027257055.1). Taxonomy (NCBI): domain Eukaryota; kingdom Metazoa; phylum Chordata; class Mammalia; order Primates; family Tarsiidae; genus Cephalopachus; species Cephalopachus bancanus. The sequence goes on along the minus strand of JAPVLO010000022.1, from coordinate 429,733 downwards.
CCAGCCCGAACAACTTAGTGAGACCTCGTCTCTACAATAAATCAAAAAATTAGCCAGGCGTGGTAGTGCGTGCCTGTAGTTCTGTCTACTTGGAAGGCTCAGGTGGAAGGATCACTGGAGGCCAGCAGGTCGATGCTGGGGTGGCCATGAGTGTGCCACTGCACTCCAGCCTGGGCAATGGAGTAAGACTCCAACTCAAAAGAAAAAAAAAAGAAAGAAAGAAAATGAAGCTTCACAGCAGTTTTGCACTTACAGAGAATATTTTTGGCCCAAACCCCTACTCTCCAACTGTAAAAAAGTTTAGTGGGAAAAAAAAAAACTAGACTAACGTGTTCTTTTTTATTCTAAAAAGTCTAAAATTAAATACCAGCCTAGCCTTGAAGGATGGTAATGAAAATTTACACATCTTATGATTTCTAAATATATAACTTTGGATTAGGAGTTTTGTTGATAAAATAATTTATGCAAAAATATGTGCATATATAAAGTACATCCATTTGAATTATAGTCTATTAATTAGGAATTTCTGATAGATTCTAAGCTGGAATGAGGATTTTTAAGTTCACCAGTTCAGGACAAAAAAAAAAAAATAAGGTACAACAATAAGTTGAAACCAGAAATTACTGAAGTAACAATAATGGCCCCACATATATTGGGTCCTTACTTGTGTCAGGCACTGTGCTAAGCATTTCACATGATCTTTCACATTTAGTCCTCACATCAACATGGAAAGGTAAGAACTATCATGCTACCTCTTTCAGGTGTGAAAAAGGAGATTCAGAGGTTAAGAAACTGTCCAAGACTACAAGAACAATAGCTGATAGAACAGGGACTTGAACCTAGAGCTATAGGACTTCAAAGTGGGCTCTTAACCACAAAACTGCAGTGTAATTGCTAGTGGTAGGGCACACATGTATCTATGAGCTTCCTAGCAAACAAAGCAAAGAAAGAAACAGGATCAAGCATGTACATCTATACCCATGAACCAAAAGCGAATGCTGTCAGAGATATACCACTTTCCTGATCCTAAGACCTAAGTTTTGCAGACTGAGGCTGGTGAAAGAATACAGGCTCTCTATGTAGCTTATTTAAGCAGGCATACTTTTAAAAAAGTTATCTGGGCCCCAGCTGTTAACCCATTTAAATAGTTGTTACAGTGAATACGATAAAAATGACATAATTGGGCCTCCATTGAAGACATTCTTGAAGAATCTGACCTGTATGGCGTTTTCCTGGCTATCCCTCTTTAGTTCTCAGACCTTGCAACTTTGTTACCTTAAACTCAGTAAAACAAATTTCAAGTCTTTCCAAACTTCAAGTCAGCTTGTTCTCCTATCTTCTGAATTCATTGACTGCCACCCTCCTAGTCTCCAAATCTTTGATTTGTGTGTTGTTCTTCCCATGGAGGCTGTCAGAGTCTCATCTCCCTCCAGGCTTGCCACACTCATGTCCATCTCACATGGCCCCTGGTCCTGCTCTCGTTAGATCCTCTGCCTCTTGTTTATTACCATCCCATGGCTTCTGAATTAAACAAGAAGTCTTTGTCTCTTTCTCTCTCTCTAATCCTTCCTCCTAACCTCTACAAGGTTAATGCTTCTCAAATGTGGCTCTGATGATAGAATCTGAATTTAAAACTTGAAAGTTCACTTAATGCAGTTACTTTTCATGACCTTCAGAATTAAGTCCAGACTCACTGACCTGGCTTTCTAGGTCTTTCATACCATGGCACCTCCAACCTCCCTTACCTGTCTCATTTCTTCTTCCTCCATGGAGGTCCATGACCCTAGGCTTCAGGTCATCTGACTACTTCCTATTCCCCAAACACATGCCAGGCTTGCTTCCTTCCTGCAGTCCAAATATCAGTCTGACAGCAGGCCTCTTCTGAAGCCCTTTATTATCACTAAACACACATGTACACTTGCTCACACACATAGCACAAAGCCTTCCCTCCTGTTGTGCAACACTTTACACCTCACATAAAGCACCATTTTGATTTTGTATTGTCATCGTTTAGGTAGGTGTCTTGGTTCTCACATTTCCTTAAAAACAAGGGGTTGAAGACCAGGTGCAGTGGCTCATGTCTATAATCCCAGCTCTTTGGGAGGTCAAGGCGGGAGGATTGTCTAAGCCCATAAGTTCGAGACCAGCCTGGCCAACTTGGCAAGACCTCATCTCTACAATAAATCAAAAAATTAACCAGGCATGGTGGCATGTGCCTGTAGTTCCAGCTACTTGGAAGGCTGAGGCGGAAGGATCGCTTGAGCCTAGCAGGTCAAGGGTGGCTATGAGTGTGCCACTGCACTCCAGCCTGGGTGACAGAGTGAGACTCCAACTCAAAAACAAACAAACAAACAAAAAACAAGGGGACAATCTTCTTCACATATCCACATATACACACTATGCCAAGCACAAAGCCTTGTGGGATTCCCACAGCTTAGAGTAACCACCTGTTCTCATCTGCAGCACTACAGTCGCCCATTGAGTATCAGCGAAAAGAAAGGAGCACGGCCGTGATGAGGTCTCAACCAGCTAGGGTTCCTCAAGCCAGCCCTAGGCCCTACTCCTCTGTCCCCGTGGGCTCTGAGAAGCCCCCAAAGGGCTCCAACTATAACCCGCCTCTGCCACCCCTGAAGATATCTACCTCCAATGGCAGTCCAGGGTTTGACTACCACCAACCTGGGGACAAGTTCGAAGCCAGCAAGGTAAGTGACAACTCATTACTCCCACCCTTCCACTGTGAGGTCATAACCTCAGAAGTTACCTTAGGATGTAGCGTCTTTTTGTGCTAATTATTTTAGCAGGAACAGCCCACTACATACAGTCCAATCTCAATTACTTCTCTTTCTTTCCCTGTATACTGAGTGAATTAAACCAGTTCCCTCTGGCACAGACACTCTGTGTTAAGGAGCTCTTATCATCTACAGAAACTCTAGACAAATATAAGGTGTTATTGTGACGGCAATCATGACAAAGGGTGATTTATACCAAACAGTAGTTGTAGTGTAGATCATCTAAAAGTGACAACTCTGGTGTTTGATGACTTCAGAAGAGATTACCTTTTCTAATGATACTCACTCTGCCTTAAGTATCATTGGAGTAAGTTCACGTTCTTCACCATCTTCTGCTGGTGTGGCAGGGGAAGTTGATCAATAATGTATGCCAGCGAGAAGCCAGGCTTGGATGAAATGTGTATCATAATCCATAGTTCACACATCACCATGAGGAGAGTCATAGACTTAACCACAGGCCTAGTTTACACGGCTATTTTGATCATACAAGGGAATAAGAACAAGAGAGAAATAGAAAAAGTGCTAGATTAGGAATCAAGTGATGCAGTTTCTATTCCAAATCTACAACTCACTTGCTCTGAAACCTTACTTAATCTCTTCAGGCCTTAATTAGTTACTTAACCTCATTAGGCTTCAGTTTCCTCTAGAACTCAGCGGGCCTATGAATTTTGATCCACGTGTTTCAATTTTATAGTTGTATTGTTTTTCCCAAATTATTGATACTGATTTTGTTAAAAAATTAATTATTAATGTCCAAGTTCAATTCTTGTCAGAGTAACTATACCAGCCTATTGCACCACCTTAAAAATCACCTGAAAATGATTTTCCACCTTAAAAATTCTCTGCCTTTGTGACTAAATTGAATTCACTTTGACATTTTGTCAAACATATTGAAGAATTTCTGGCTCTCACCATGTTCTGTGAGGCAGCCAGGCCTCCCTAGGAGTTACAGGTCTGTCAAGAAGCAGTTGCCCTGGTATAGACTTAACATTGAAAAGGTCATAAGCAGCACCTCATGTATTCATGAATAGGGGGAGGACCAAGCGTGGTGGTTCATGCCTATAATCCCAGCACTTTGGGAGGCCGAGATGGGAGGATCATGAGACCAGCCTGGCAGCATAGTGAGACGCCATCTCTACAAAAAATAAAAACATGAAGCTAGGTGTGGTGGCATGCACCTGTAGTCCCAGTTACTCAGAAAACTGAGGCAGATGGATCATCTGAGCACAGGAGATTGAGGCTGTGGTAAACCATGATCATGCCACTGTATTCCAGCCTGGGTAACACAGTGAGACTCGGACTCAAAAAAAAAAAAATTAATAGGGGAGGGGACTTTCTGTTCTTGCAGGGAGTTGTAAAGTATAGGTTATGACCTTGCCTTCAGATCAGGCAATGGTAACATTCTTACCCCTGTCTCAAGGAAGGTCAGAATATAGAGCAAAGCCAATTCTTTTTCAAAAAGAAATTTAGTATCAAAGGTCCGTGTTCTTTCCACTGAAGGATTGTAACCCTTGATGTGACCCTTGCCCTGACCTCACTCTGCCCAGGTGCTTACATATTCCTGTGCCAGTGCCATTTGTTAGAGGATGCTGGTAGGTAGGTTGCATGCTAGGAGGGAGCTTCCAGATTAAAGATGTATTTATACCATTAGCTGGGCTGGAGCTGGACACTGCGTCTTCCTATTTGCCCTTGATTATAATATTGTATAAAACATTGCTATGAAAAATGCACTTTCAGAGGACATTTATAAATATAATATCCTTACTCAGGAGAGTATTCTGTCTGCTGCTTGCCCTGCTAGTGGAAGATCTGACCCCTACCCGCACAGTAGGGTACAGGACCAGCCCGTGTGTACCAGCCTCCTGTGTTTGTGTCCTTCTCATCCTTGTCTCCTAGCAGAACGACCTGGGAGGCTGCAATGGGACCTCGTCCATGGCCGTGATCAAAGATTACTATGCACTGAAGGAGAACGAAATCTGTGTGAGCCAAGGTGAGGTGGTCCAGGTCCTCGCCGTCAACCAGCAGAACATGTGCCTGGTGTACCAGCCTGCCAGTGACCACTCCCCTGCTGCGGAGGGCTGGGTCCCAGGCAGTATCCTGGCACCCCTCACCAAAGCCACGGCAGCAGCAGCAACAGAAAATAGTGACGGGAGCATCAAGTAAGTGCCTCGGTGGCTTCCCTGGGAGAGCTGTATGTGGATTAAAAAAATTCAGAAACAAACAAAAGAACACAAAAATGCAAACACATGATAGGGAATTACTGCTGCTTATTCGCGACAGTGCCACTGGAACCAATGTTTGAGTCCTGGAACCACACACAGCATGGGGGCGTCCAGGCTGGATTGTTCCGGGTGTTTTTTGTTGGTGGTGGCGGCGGTTTTTCCTTCTCGTTTATAATTTTCTGTTCATTTTTCCTTCTCCCCCCCCCACTCGTTAAGAAAAGAACCCTACTGAAACCCTAGGTGACAAAAGGCATGCCTCCCGTTGCTACACTTGACCCACCACAGGACTCACTGGACTGGACTTCTATTTATATTGTATTAAGTTACTGATATATATATTTTTTTTTGATTGACACCAAAAAATTACCTTAGCACAAATGCCAGACCTGTAAAGGTCACAGGCCTGCTGCTTTCTCCCAGGAGAGAGGGAACTTTTTGGTTGTCTGTGGCAATTCCTCTGTATAGATTGTAACTTTTTTTTTTTAATTTACCCCTTCCCTGTCACTTTAATATATGTTCATGGTAATTTGTAAGATATTTCTTTTCCTTATTTTGGTTGCGAAGACCCTTCCGAACACATTCCTGTATAAAGTATTTTGCACTATTTAAAGAAACCCATACGGATGAAGTCAGGTTGTGCAATATAATGGAGAGTCACAATGCTCATCATTGTACCTGTAATGTAACTAATAATTTTAAATGTACTATTTTAAATATGTAAAATAAATTTTCACCATGAGCATGTTTTAATGAGGTGAAAGATTAGTTGACCCTTTTTCCCCCATCTATTCTTAGACTTTCAAATATGCAAATGATTCTTCTTCCTGGGTATTTTTTTTTTCTTTTTCTTTTCTGTATTTTAGGAATTGGTTGAATACATTGGCAGTATTTTCCCCCACACAAAAAGTGCCTTTATCATGAAAGCGTCCATCCTAGCCTTCCTTTCTAAATAGCTGGTTTTTCCTAACTGAGATGAGGAATGGTGCAGACTGAGTGCTGTGCAGTGGATCCCAGCACCTGGGCACCCCTGAGGTGCTGATGTCAATGAATGCCTGGGCTAAAAGGTACTGTTTGGCTGGCATCGCCCACTGCTTTCCATGCTGCGATGTCATCCGTGACAAGGGTGGAGGGTCTCCTGGGAGCTGTGTGAGCAGCGGCACCAGCAGAACTGCGCCACTTTGGCCCTCTCCCAAGGTCAGGGGATAGCAACTACTGACATCATCCTGGTCTTGCTAGCTAACTGCAGGTCCAACCAGAATTCAGCAATGGCCCCGAAGGTGCTATAGTCCCAGTGCATTTTACTCTAAGGGTACTTGTTTTGGGTGCCTTTTAGGAAGACTTGGGAATAAAAGCCCTCAATGTACCAAAGTTTTTATCAATCAGGGGCCTTGCAGAGCTAACTCTTGATGACTTATGTTCCAAATATCCAGGCAGTAAGCACTTCTTCCTCCTCTCACTTAGTTTTTCTGGTCACTCATTCACACCTTCCATGGCAGGGAAGTTAGGAAGGGTCTCAGACTGGGTGAGAGAGAATAGACTGAAATAAAAATTCGTCATTTTGGTTTCTTGTCAGCTGTTCTTGCACACAGGTTGGAGGGGGCATATAGAGAGGAGCAATTGACTAAAAGTGGTTGTCAGTGAAGCACACTCACCACACCTCCCCAGGGCCTGCTATGACTACAGGGGCAAAGTTGGTTGTGATGCCTATGGGATAAATGTCACTGAAACCCTGTGTCCACATCAGTCCCCCGGCTTGCAACCAAGAGATGGAAGCTCCCCAACCATGATGACGAGTTTTTTGGGAAGAAGAATCTGAAACCAAGCCTGTTCTGCCACTTGTGCTACTCTGAGTCTTCCTTCTGAACATTATTTTAAACATTTCTAGTATCTTACCAAGCATACTGGATTACCCAGAGAGTGGTAATAACTTAGGAATACACCCCCACATGGACACATACATACATACTATGCTGACTGCCCTGGGAGTCTTTTCAGCAGGGACCTCCCTGACTCAAAAAGTTCTCAGAAAGAGCCAGGGATGTGGATTTGGGAGTAACAATATGAAAGCCTGAAGTCAACATGCAGGTATCCTCCAAGGTTAGCTTCCATGACTGGTTCTCACTTAGAGACAATGGTCAGAGCAAGGTCCTGGTAGACCGGGGATCATACAGAGCCTGCCTACATAGGAGGTAAAGAGGAAGACTGGCTTTTTGAAGAAGCCCACTTTCCCCAAAGATTCAAGAACATGATTGTGATTGCTTGTTCCTGCTCAGGTTAATTGCCTGTGTGTTAAGTGGTAAGAATTTTTGGAACACCTTCCTTAGGATATCCTCAAATCCTGATGTATCTTCCTTCCTCCTTGATCTCCTATGCTCTCTCCCTTAATGAAGGCTCTTCTCAAGGAGCCCTGCCCACATGGGCCCATAGCTGACAAGGAGACACTGAAGGGAAACCATTTGTCACTTATTCCAAACAAGGTTTAGAACTTTATCCACACTCTGTGACCACACCTGAAATTGACCTGATGCCTACTCAGGATCACTGATAGACTTTGTGAGTTGGCCTTTGGTGTCTTTGCCTTTGAGTCCTAATTTGTGGAACATAAGAGCTCTGTTCTGAACTTCTCTTTAGAGGTCTGTGAAGAAGTAGCTCCCAAACCTCTTATGGGAAGAAAGAAGTTAGGATAGTGTGAAAGGCTTTTGCCACTCTCACCTCCTTGAGAGCACACACTAGGTGTTGTCCCAACAGAAAAACTCTAGGACCTTATAGTGACAGACAAAGCTCTATATTCACAAACACTGAGTGATGTGGGGGACATCAACTGAGAAACCCTCGGCCCTAAAATATACAGATAAGTGAGTGGTGCTCAACTCTTATATTAAGTCAAATACCACAGAAAATCCTGCCTGTTCTCCAGTGTTTGAGAGTGTCCATGCCCCAAAACAAAAAATGAGATGAAATTCTCGAAACCATCCCCTTCGGTCTTTATATCTGACCCTGGGAAAGTACCAGTAGGGTATGCACTATAGAATATACTTTCCTATTCTATCCTTCACTACCCACTCTTCCCCATCCACCATCCCCTTTACGAGAAGAATTCCTCAGTCCTGTAAGGCATCATCAATATGGTATAAAAACCTCCCATGGTGGAGTTTAGTAACCTAGCACTCATATTTTCTCAAATGCTGCAGTCAACCTTGCACATCTACAAGGAGGGGTCAGAGTTCATCCTCGCTCACTTCCAGTTGGAAGCGAGGGCAGCTGGCAGCCACCACGGGAGCTGGCATGCGGGTCTGGGGCCTCTGATGCCAGGGCTGGATGGAGCACCTCACCTGCTGACTCACCCCAGGGTGATGAGCCCACCCACCACCTCACTCTGCCCTGACCTGCCATTTTGATTGGTGCATTTTTTGGTACAACAGGAAGTCATGTTCATGGCATACTCTACGCATGAGAAAGCGGGCAGAAGTGGAGAACACGGGTAAAAATGAAGCCACAGGGCCTCGTAAACCCAAGGATATTCTGGGCAACAAAGTCTCTGTTAAAGTGAGTAAGGTATTCCGGAGCGGTGTTCCCACCTCTCATCCACTCCCACCCTGCAGCATTCTCACAAGGCAATTTGGGTGGATGGGGATTTTTTTTTTCCCAGAATGGGGACCAGAGGGGAAGTAGTTTAGCAGGATGGTGCATGCAAGATCAATTTATTTTTTATTTTTTATTTCTCCTGGCAACTTCGATTCAAGTAAGTACCTCTTTTTTGTTTCTTTTATACCTTTCTCCTTATACTGTGCAGATGTTTTATAGCAAAATTATCTGCAGCATTATTCTCTTAGAAATGCAAGATGCTTGATTCATATGAAATTTCTGAGAGCTGCCCATTCAGTATCCTAGGTTTGAGAATACATGCAGGTTAAAGGGATGAGGGATACCTTCCAAACCCCCAACCCTGTGAAGGCTGAGGTTTGGAATTTAAGGGCTACTGTGTCCTTAGTAGAGTTTTATTTCTTTTCCCAAGAGTTCAGAGGACATCAACTTTAGGCCATTTTACTTGCCTCCCCGTACGTATGAGCACAGTAGGGGGCACATCAGTGAAACCCAGGTTATTTCTTTGAAAAAACCCATGACTCACAAATTCTAAGTTTGGCAGACCCTAATTTTTCCCTATCTTGAAACAATATTATCTATTTTCTTTAAATTGGGCCCTCTGAAAAGATCTGCCTCTGGGCAATGGAAATTAGACAGTAGTTATTTAATTGTGTTATCATGTGTGATTATCTACCTGGCACTTTATTTCTCTTCCTGAGCAAAGTAAGAACAACTAAAACCTGATCTAAATGTCCTTCTTGGGGAAAAGAAATCATATGCCCGCCTTCACTCTCATCTGGGAAGTCCAGCCTCACAGACGACAACAGTTTAAATTCTGCAGCACTCATGCTTCATCTGGCTGCTTCCATTGCTGTTTCCTGTGAGATAAGCAGCTGTACACCCCCCAGCCTCCCCTCCCTGAAAAGAGCATGCTGCTGCCCTTGGTAACTCGCATTCGCACCTTACAAGCACCTGGTTTTCTCTCTGCCCAACTTCCCATCTCCCTTGCTTCTCTGAATTCTCCTCTCTCTAGCAAGAGCTACTTGTGTTCTAACTGTGTTCTCTTTCTTCCCCCTTCCTCATGCTGCCAATCAAGGAGACGAACAGTTCCGAGGAGTCAGAGTGTGATGATCTTGACCCTAATACTAGCATGGAGGTAGAAGCAGCTATTGTTGTCCTATTTCCTACAGTGATTGCCTGTTTTTGATGTGTTCTCTAACTATGACCTTGCTAAAGTGGCCAGCCGTTCAAGGATACATTGTGATGTTGGTGTCCCATCCCAACTGAAAAAGAAAGAAGCCAGCAAAAACGTAATTCAGCTCGATTTGGGTAGAAAAGTTTATCTAGATGTCTTTTTAAAAACCAAAGCATGTCGTTCTCTTGAATGCTTGCTGAATATTTTCTCCTTTGGCAGGTTTGGCCTTATGTAGAAAATATCCAATTTCATTATTTGAAACTTAGAGCACATTTTTCATGGAAAACAGCACTATAAATAATGGATGGGTCCCAGCAAAATGACAAGAACTCATGTGGTGTTTAGTTTCTCCTCTCGTGTTTTCCCCTCCCTTCTTCCTCATTTTCTTTCCCCTTCAGCCTCTTCCTCTAGTTCTTCTACTGGGATCTCTTTCTCCCTCAATACCCCAGCAAAATCATGGGTTAGGTATGGCTTTGTGGGTGGCCTGGCGCTCAGTCACTATGAACAGCAAATGAAGTGGGATTGGAGCAAGTCCGGAGCACACCTTGGCTGAGGCTCATGGGCAGTGGCTGTGCTCACCGGGGACAGGAAGATGCCCTGAGGGGACAACCTCCCTCCTGGAGCCATGGCAAAGGCCTCTCCAGAGAGGATGAGGCTGAAACACAGCACAAGGGACCTTCCTCACCCTCCAGGGCCCGGGCATGTGGGAGTGGAACCATACCTCTATCAACAAGAAAATCCATTCCACTTCTAACTCACGTACTTTGCCACTGATTAATAGCCATCATAAATTTACAAACCCTGGACCACTGGGGCAAACACAGAGTTGACTTTCCTTGTCACTTTGTCTTTCAGAGTAAACTGTATTGTTTTTCTCCATATCTGTGCCTTCACCCTCAATCATGGATACAAGTTTAGAGATTTCCTCTAAGTACAAAATAGAGAGAAAAAAAAAAGTTGAACTTTTCTCTCTGTGCAGTCCTAAGCTTTCCACTCAATTAGATGGACTTTTCATATTCTTTATTCTAATGTAACCTAATCTCCAAGTCCACCACCATATTATGACAACCTCCACAAAACCCAAGAGAGACCATGAAGCCTAAGAACCGGTAAGTCAGCTTTGGATGGAGCCAACTGAGTTGAATCAGGCCAAGGCAAGTGGTTGAAAATGGAAGTTCTGCCAGGATAAGATGCTCCCTTGTGGATGTGGGTATTGCCACAAAGCTAAATCTGTCAGGTGTGGGTCAGTACAGTGCCCCACTGTGAGAGGAAGTGGATATGGCATGCATAGCCTTCACATGTCTTAGAGAATAAGGAAGCCAGGGGAAGTTTCAGGGTCTGCTTTCCCTGCATTTCACAGGATAGGCACCCACACTCTTGGAGCCACACCTGTCAGCTTTTGAATGCTGGCTGGCTCCTCTACCCCTTGACCTAAGTATTGCTGGCATATATTAACGATTGTCAACTGCAAGTAGAGGAAGGCCAGACTGAGGCAGGGAAAAAGCCAGGTATCTGTGTTCCAGAATTAATTTGGGACCTTGTCTAGCTCTTGTGGAGAAAAAGAGTGATTTTCTCACCCTGTAAAGGAAGATGTGGGCACAGAGGGATGAGGGACCAGGTAAGCAGTGCACACTAAGAAAATTAACTGGTAGCCGGGCTCGGTGGCTCAGCCTGTAATCCCACGCCTTGGGAGGCTGAGGTGAGTAAATTGCCTGAGCCCGTGGGTTCGAGACCCGCCTGGGCAACTTGGTGAGATCTCATCTCTACAATAAATCAAAAAACTAGCCGGGCGTGGTAGCGCGCACCTGTAGTTCCAGCTACTTGGAAGGCTGAGGCGGGAGGATCGCCGGAGCCCAGCAGGTCGAGGCTGCAGTGGCTGGGAGTGGCCACTGTACTCCAGTCAGGACGACAGAGTAAGACTCCAACTCCAAAAAAAAAAAAAAAAGAAAGTTAACTGGTGTCACAGATGCTCCATTCTGCGTTTAGATAGGAAAAAGCATACATGTGCATATACCTTAGCCTTGCTTTGCAAAGTGAACACATTTTTAAGGTTCTTATTTATCCAAAGCTTTTAGTACTTTGCGTGGGCTGAGTAAGATGGGTCCCTGGGAGGTGGTAAGGGGGTGCATAAGTAAAGATCTGAGAATGTTCATGCTGAACAGAAGAAAGCCAAAAATTGTGTTGATGCATATCCAAAATGTTTTCAAATACAGTTGAGGCATAAAGTTTTCTTTAGGCAAAAATTTCAATTGACCAAAATCCTCAAGGAGGCATGTGTTTGGAAGCTGCAAATATTCTGGTCCATCCAACGTTTTCATAGTAGGTGTGCCTGCAGCCCTTGTAGATTCCATATAGATCAGCAGTTCCCAACTGTTTTGGCATCAGGGTCCAATTTTGTGGAAGACAATGAATCCACAGATGGGCGGGTGAGGGACATGCAGTCAAACCTCACTGCTAACAGTAATCGGTGTCTGCAGCTTCCCCAGTGCTAGCATCTCCACCTCAGATCGACAGGCCTTTGAGTCTCATAAGGAGCATTCAACCTAGATTCCTCACATGCTCATTTCACAATAGGGTTTGCAGTCCTGTGAGAATCTAATACCTCTGCTAATCTAACAGGAGGCAGAGAGCTCAGGCAGTAATGCGAGCAATGGGGAGTGGCTGTAAGTACAGAAGAAGCTTTGCTCACACAATCACTGCTCACTTCCTGCTGGTTCCTAACAGGCCATGGACCTGTGCTGGTCCATGAGCCAGGGGTTGGGAGCCCCCGATATAGACCTTTCTAAGCCTCATGACTCTGAACTTGTGGCCAGCTCCAAGTTAACTCTGAGCGTATGAGCAAGTGGAGGGAAAACAAACATCTTGGCTAGTTTAGTATTTTCAGACACAAATAACAAATATGACAGAAAATCAATCTGTTTCACGAGTTGAGACTTTTCGAGTGCTTCTTAGATAGACCCTTATTACAACATACATCACAGAAGAAGAACACGGCTAGGTGCTGAAGAGAGCCACGCCTTAAAGACCCAACTTGAAATATAAATGGGCAGCCACCTCGTGAGGGCAACTCACTGCTAATAGGATCATTTTGGGCGTTATACCGAATGATCAGACCGAGCCTGGCCCCCGACCTCACCCTTGTCTTCTGTACTTGATGCTACCATAGGTGTTGTGTCTTTGGGAGGGTGTCCTGTGCTCTTAGCTCTAGTCCGGGCTGCAAGCCTCTATTCGTGGAAGCCCAGCTGACATCCTGGCACCCTGCGCCTTGTGCTCACTCAGTGCTAGGTCTCCAAATGCTAAATCCTGCCTGCTGACTGACCGCCCTTAACCTCACGCCAGCATGTTGATACCAGTCCTAGCTGTGTGTAGGCTCTTGTATCCTGCCTCCAAGAGAATGAAGTCACCAAAGCATTCTTTACTTTTTCTCAGCTAATGGAGTTTCCTGGGGTCTTTACTTACACACTGGCTGCTTGCTCCCCTCAGGCTTGCATATGTCTCACCATAGTATTTTGGGAGATATTAATTTGCTTCTTAATTATCCTTGAAAGCTAATTAAGAGAAAATTAAGCACCTTGAATCCTAGGAATCCAATTTACAGAACTTTCCGGGAACACCCAATTACGTAAAGGGAGGCAGTTCTTCTCTAATGTTTCCATTGTTCTTCCCCTGCTTGTAACTATTCTCAAGTGCAACCCCGGTTCCCAGCAGCGCAAGCTACACTGGCAGCCACTGCAAGACTGGCTCTAGGTCTATGCCATCCCCTCATGGCCTAGCCTCCTGCTGATCCATGGCCATACCCCACGGAGACCTGTTCTAAAAATGACAAGTATCTGTCCGTAGTTCAGCTTACTTCTTCACCTTGCACTGATTAAACTTTGAGGGCTGGAGTGAAGAGGGGCATCGTGTGTGAAGGAAATGTTTCTACATGGACGAAGAGCCCAATCAAACTGGAAATCAAACACTAGTGTGCCTTGGAAACAGGTTCATATTAATTCATCTTTTCCAGGACAGCTTAGACTGCTGAGTGCCTTTTGCTGGGCTGAGAATCACACGCCCACCAGCTTCCTCAGTCCTGCCCTTGACCCAGTGTCTGCCCTGAAACCCCGCACTGGAGCCCGTCTCAAGTGTCCATGGTCAGCATCTGCATCTCTTTTAGCCAATGCCTTTCTCAAATAAGGCTGAATCCTTTCTGGGCTTGGGTGGAGTTTTCTTAGGACCCAGCTTGCAGATTCCCACATCCATACCACCTCTGGAAATTTGTCTGAGGACTGTGTCAATGCTTGAGTTTTTATACCCGCCCCACAGCTCCGGCTGCCACCTGCCTCCATCACAGAATGGGGTTGAAAGACCTGAACCGGCCTCTCAGTCCTGAGCCTTTCTCTTCATGGACAAGGATGTTCAGCCCAGCTTTTAGGTCAAGCCCAATTAACGACATGCATTTTAACTTAAAAAAAAAAGCCCAATACCACTAGCAGAGATGGTCAATCCGTCAGAGTAAGACGCTGTCATCATTCTAAAAAGACTCCCCAGCCATTCAGCATGCTGCCAGCCTCATCCACCACGGAGACTAAGTAGATGTTACCCTTGGTCACACACCCGCCATCAGATATTTAGCCCAGGGAGTTAAGAACAGGGTTGGGATCTTGTGGGAGACAGCTCTGAAAGAGGAAGGAGAGAAAGCACTTGGAAAGGAGAAGCTGATTTTGGAGGAAATTTCCAAGCGGAGGAACAATCACAGACTTTCAGAGTCAACAGAACCTTGGAAACCTTTCATTTACCCCATTCCCTTCATTTATTTTTTATTGCAATAAAGTCTACGTAACATAAAATTTACCATTTTAACCATTTTTAACTGTACAATTACAGGCATTAAGTACCTTCACAACGTTGTGCAGCCATCACCACTGTCCATTTCCAGAACGTTTTTATCACAAACAGAAACTCTTTAGTGCTCTCACTAAACAACTCCCTATTCCCCTCCATCTCCCCAGCCCCTTCACTTTTAACAAAAGCAACTGAGGCACAGGAAGTTGTACTTTTCTGTTTGAAGACTAGAAGGTGCCCTGAGGCAGTTTCTGATTTTCACTGACTGTCATCCCCCCACCTGCACCATCCTGCCGCAGCTTGGAACACCCTATCCCAGGTTGGTTTTAATTTAAAACACGGATCCTGGCAGATGAGAAAAACCTATCTTCTGGTGCCAGTTTTTCTGTATAAGTGTGTTATTCAATTTTCCAGCTCAATAAAGAGGAATATTATTTCTGCCTATCTTAGCTTTCCAAGACTGAAGTATGATTTAAACAAAAATCACACAAAGGCAAGATCACATGAAAAGAACTCTGGAACTGGAGTCAGAAAACCTGGATTCTAGTCCGAATAGTCTCAGCTGGTGACCGTGGGCCAGTTGGCCTTTCTGAGCCTCAGTTTCTCTGTGGAAAGTTGCACAGTTCCAAGTATACAGGTGTTTATATAGTGATGTGTTACCCTTTGAGCACCATGCACATCTAAGCTGTGCCGTCAAGGGTCTTTGCTCCAGCACTTCTGATTTTGAAAACAATGAGACCACTACAGAAGAGGAAGTGGACGATTCCATGCCTTGCCCTGAAACTTGCTTTTTAGGGGGTGCGGCAGGAATGCCTCCGCAGATTTCCTCCTGAGACTCAACTGAAGTATCTGTTCCTGGCCCTGGGAAGTGTTCGAGTGGCCAGACCCAGCCCTATTTTCCTTCTCTAAACCCACAGTTCCCTAGCCCAGCTCCCTGGTCTTCAAATTCGAAGAGCCAGCCTGCCGCCCCCACCTCAGCGGCTCCAGCCTCCTCACCCCAGATTCAGAGCTTCAGAATAACCTGGCCAGACAGACTGAAGGAAACTTTTACACCCCCAGTCAGGTGACAACCTCCTGGCATTGCCAGTGTGTTTCCACTGACGCCAGTTTCTGCATTTTATAAAAATAATTTTTTTATGAAAAGAACCCTTTGGAGGAAAAGCAAGTGCAGCATCACATTCCTCTCGTTTTATTTTTACAAAATATTTATTTTGTAATCTATCTGATGGGTTTGGCTTGAAGACTCTCTCTTCCCGCCTGACTGTTCTGACTCTCCGTGCAGATTGACTTCTATTCCTATTCCGCCGCTGAGAGAAGGAGCTTAGCTTAGCTGGCACTTAGCTGGAAGAAGTAGGTCTTCCACTGCATATTCACATCTATTGTTCTTTTTGCTCCTTACAACCACCCTGTGAAATAAGTAGGGTGAGATTTCTTCCCCTCCTAGAAAAATCAGGTTTAGGGAGGTCAAAGTCCTACAACTAATAAAAAGAGCAGGTGTCGATTGTGGTGCCTTCAGAGGCCACACTTGGGGTGTGATATGGAAGAAGTCTGCTCACTATGGCTCAGGCCCTCCTTTGTTGAAGTCTGCGTTCAGAAGGAGAATTTCTTCGTCAGCAATGTTTTTAATCCCTTGACTGTTGGAATAGTTACTTGGCCTCACCTGCACTCTTTCCCAATGTCTCAGGAACCCAGCCATAGCAACCAAGAAAGGAAGTCCAATTACATGGTTGGAAATGTCTCAATTGGTTTTCTCGGGCCAACACAGTCAGCACACCCTGTCATGCGTGTCCTGTGGCATCTTCATCCTAGTCCAGAGGCCTAACTTGTTTCATTTATGTTGTACATTAATGAGATTACAAGGTGCCATTGACCTGGGAGGAGTTTCTCTACAAGCCTGCACTTGAAGGAGCAAAGACCACCACCCCCCACCATACTCCCATGCTGTCAAGGTTCACCTTCAGGCTCACTCAATATGAGTTCCTACTCAGTTCAGTATAACACAATTTAATGAATACAAAGCATTGCCATGAATATTATGAGTGCTAACAAATTATGCAAGATTGGTTTGCATGCTTAAAAAGCATACAGTGGAAGGAGGCAGGCATGATTAAATGCCTATGTTGCATAGCAAACTTTAAAACTTGCTCTAATAGAGCTGTGGACAGGGACTGATTCATTCTGCCTGCAGCCATTCATTCATTTATTTATGTACCCACTCAGGCGCTGGGCTCACAAGAATAGTAGCCACTACTTAGCAATCTTTCCTGTGTAACTGGCACTATGCTGAGCTCCCAACAGCATCCTGACATAGTCACTATTATCATTATTCCCATTTTACAGATGAGAAAACTGGAGCACTGTGAGGCTAAGTAACTTTCCCAAAGTTGGGTAACCTCAGGCAGCTTGTCTCCCAGGAAGCCTGTGAGTGTGGTCATTGACACATGATGGCCGTGTGTAGACTGGATGAACTAGCAGGATATAAGTAGTCTTAGAAAAGAGTAAAGGGTGAGGAAAGGCCATGAAACAAAGGCCCTGAGGTGTGGAGGCATCTAGCACATTTCAAGAAGGTATATGGTCTCCGTACTTGGACCCAGGTATGTCGGAAGAGTTGTAGGAGTTGGGTGGAGACCAGACAGACAGCAAGGAGGGACTTGCTCCATGAACTGCAAGGAACAGCAGGAGGGTTCTAGACAGAGTCAGCATGATTCATTGTGTTCTTTTTTTTAATTGGAGTCTCGCTCTGTTACCCAGGCTGGAATGCAGTGGCATACTCACGACCACCGCAGCCTTGACCTGCTGGGTTCAGATGATCCTTCCATCTCAGTCTTCCAAGTAGTTGGAACCACAGACGTGCACCACCACATCTGGCTAATTTTTTGATTTATTGTAGAGATGAGGTCTCACCGTGTTGCGCAGGCTGGTCTTGAACTCACAGGCTCAGGCAATCCTCTCACCTGTGCCTCCCAAAGTGCTGATATGCCCAGCTCATTGTGTTCTTGAGGAAGGTAACTGGCACCTATGTGAACAGTGGTGGGGACAGGTAGGCCTGTTGGAAGTTGCAAAATACGTGAGGGACCTACAGGGAGAGAGTGAGTGCTAGTGAAAGGCTGAGGAGGAGCAGGAGCATGGGAGAGGCAGGGATGAAAGCTGTTAGTCAGAACAGGAGGCCGGGGAAGGTCTGCAGGATGTGGGCATTCCTACCTGGAGACTCCAAGGACCCCAAAGTCGACCTTCCACTCTCCCACATCCCCACAGCACATTTTAACCTGTTGTGGCTCCAAAGACTCTGGGAGGTTGTCTCACCCAGTAAAAGAAGTTTGGGGTTTGGAGTATAATCAGCACCAAATCATTAAGGGATGAGACCCCAAATCACTCATCCATAAAGATGTTATCCAAAGTCAAGATTTTGGCTGCCAGGTTGGAAATGGGACTTACAAACAAGAAGCCATGACACCACCACTGCACGCTCCTCCTCCTCTACCTCCAGTGCCTTCCTGAGTGCCAGGCTGCCAAGACATGTGGAAACTAATGCATGCACAGCGATGAACCCCCTTTTGGGTCCTTTCTCATCAACTATCTCGTGAATCCGGTGATAGAATTTTTTTCATTATTCTGTTAAAAATCATATTTTCATCCTTTTTTATTTTTGAAGACACATAAATGTTTTCCGAACAAAATACTAAGGGGTGGGGGAAAGAGATCTGGATGAGAAATATCCATAAAAGAAGTAATGTGCTGGACACATGGACGTATACAGAGATCTAAACCCCCAAATTACTGATTATACATTTTTCTTAAAAACACATGGAATTTTTTTACAAAAATCGATCATGTATTACTAAATCGCAACAAAAACCAAGAAAACATCATATAGACCAAGTTCTCCACAATGCAATTAACCTAGAAATCAGGAACAAAAAGACAATTTTTTTTTCCTTTTGAGTTGAAGTCTCACTCAGTTGCCCAGGCTGGAGTGCAGTGGCACACTCACAGCTACCCCAGCATTGACCTGCTGTGCTCCGGCAATCCTTCCGCCCCAACCTTCCAAGTAGCAAGAACTACAGGCGCGTGCAACCACGCCCAGTTAATTTTTGATTTATTGTAGAGATGAGGTCTCACCAAGTTGCCCAGGCTGGTCTTGAACCCATAGGCTCAGGCAATCCTCTCGCCTCAGCCTCCCAAAGTGCTGGGATTACAGGCTGAGCCACCAAGTCCAGCCACAAAGATAATTTTTTAAAGTGTCATATATTTGGAAATTTTACAACATATTGTCATTACAATTCGGTCAAAGAAGGAAGTCATGGTTTAGGAAAAAAATAATACTGAATAGTAATAAAATACTTGGGAAGTAAGGAACTAGTTGAAAGGGACAAGTCTGTTGCTGTTTGGGATTAATTGCATTTACACTTTTCTTACATTACAGCTTGTTTTTTGTTCATTAGAAGTGAGCAGAGATAGGAATATTTTCTAAAAGTATTGAAAATCGTGTCTGATTTGGCCACACTGAAAACATGATGGGTTAACCCTCCAAACCAGAAATTATACCTTAATTATTAAAAATTATATTTCTTGTGTCTTTATTTTATTGCCAAATCTCATAATCTAATATCCCTTTCCTTTCTGCTCTGAATGCAAATTCACGTGAAACAAGCAGAAAGGGACTAGAAAGAAAGAGAAGAATATAGAAATTTTGGTTCACTCAAGGTAGTTCTGAGTTGAGTTTTAGGACATTTGGTTTGAGTGCCTTCTGACCATGTTTATTCCTTCAGCATTCTCAGTATGCAGTTTTGGACTATGTTTGGTGACTGGGTGGTGAGGAATCTGGAAAAAAATAAGGTGGGGGTGTCTTTCTTCTGGAGTCAGTTAACAACTGGTTTTCTAGACACAATACACCCTCACTCTTAAGAATCTTGAACATTGGCTGGCAAGAAAAATAGACACACAATTTCCTCAAACCCCAGCTCTTGTTACTCAGTGCTGGTTGATTTTACCTGTAACTTTTTGCTCTTACCTCACTGTGCTCCCGTTTAGAAGAAAAAAATAAAGCAAGCGGTTGAATTTCTCTCCAGAAGAAGGAAACCAAGTCACTGACGGACCTCACTGCGGTGATTCTTGTTTCTTGTCACAGAGGAAGCACTGCTGCCCTCTGCTGGTCAAATAAAACCAGATTTGGGGATCTCTCTCTCACACTGGACACCAGCCCTGTCCTCCTGGACTTGGCCTGCGTTCTCTTGTGCCACCTCCCAGAGACAGAATGTGTGCATTCTACATGAACAGCTTCATCTGTCATCTTTCCAGCCAGTGTTTTGGATCCCCGTTCTCTCCTCCTTCCCATCTACTGCTTTACGTCGACTCCCAACCTGTTTCTAAGGAAGGAAAACATTGGGTTTCAAGAATCATGTGTAGCCTCTGAGTTCCCTCCCAGATCCCAGGCCAGCACCTCAGGTCCCTGCACACACTCACAATGACCAAAAGACAAGTGCAATTCCAGTACTATTTGCGCAACCTCGGTTAATTTGATTCTACAATATTTGATCTTTTGCTATTTACAAAATGCTGTGTTGATTGGTGAAACATAAACACGGGAAAGAGTTCCTGTCTTCAAAGAGTCCACAAGTCTTGTAGGGGAAATACCATGCAGGTAAGGTGTTATAATACACACAGCTCATAGTCAGAGCCACACAGTTACTAGCCTCTAGATAAGTGCAGAAAAGAAAGGTCATAACTGGTTAAATCTGAGACATTGACTAACAGATGAGATTCCTGAGCAAGTCATATTCCCAAGTAATGGGAGTGGGAAAACATTCCAAGTTCATGGAAAGACATTTTCTCAGTTCTCCTCCCCCAAATTAGGATCCCACCACTTGAAATTATCATTGATTTGACAAATATCAGGGGAGCACATATGTGTCAGGTATTGATCGTGCTAAGCTTGGAGGCAATAATAGTGAACAAAATGACACAGTCCTCGTCCTCATGGGCCTTGTAGACCATAGGGAGCCCTAGACAAATACATAGGTAATCAGACCACCATGTGAGAAAGATGTCATGCCCCTCCTCCAGGTCATGCTCTGATTTGTTTCATAGTAGAAAGAGGAAAAATGAGGAAGGACTCTGTTATGAGCATAATCCAGAGTCAAGGTTAAAAAACATAATAATTAGCGTGGACATTGCCCAGCTCTTGGTCCTTGCTGGAGGACGTTATAGAGGAGGACTGGTTAGAGATAGGATGGAAAGAAAGGTGGGAGCAAAGCTACACAGGTAGACCTTTGACATCGATGACAAAGTTTCACATACTTTTCCTAAGATTCTCCCACTGCACTGAATGCTAGGATAGAAAGTGCACTGGCCTACAATTCAAGAGTTCTCAGCTGGGTATAGTGGCTCACACCTGTAATCCCAGCACTTGGGGAGGCTGAGATAATAGTATCACTGGAGACCAGGAGTTTGAGACCAGCCTGGGCAACATAGTAAGAATTCCCCCTAACCTCCCCACCATCTCTACAAAGAATAAAAATTTAGAAATCAACCAGGTGTGGTGGCACATGGCTGTAGTCCCAGCTACTCAGGAGTCTGAGGCGGGAGAATCACCTGAGCCCAGAAATTTGAGCTTACAGTGAGCTGTGATCACCACTGCACTCCAGGCTGGGAGACAGAGGGAGACCTTATCTCAAAAAATAAAAATTAAAAAAAAAACCTTCCAGACCCAGTCCTTTGTCATTCTATGAGCGCATATCATCTAGGAAGTAAGGATAAGTGACACTTGCTCTGCACTTCCTCCAGGGTTTTGGAGGAGCAAATGAAGGAGTTTGTGAGTACTTTATGCCAACTATATAATACTATGCAAATCAGTGCTATTATTACCATTATCAACAATACCTTGCGTCATGTTGGGCTCTTTTCACCTGGGCCAGCCAAGAGGCAGAGGAGGGAAGACAAAAGACTTCCACAAGCCCCTTCCAGATGGAGAACCAGCAATTAAACCTGATTGGCAACCTTTCTCTCCAACATCCCTGCTAAAGTCTATGCCCAAATTAGGAATATTTGCTTTTTAAATAGTGCATGTATTTAATAATATACTTAACACAATTGGGGTTATGTGATGAGAAGGAGAAATAAGGCAAGAAGTTCTTTAAGCATCAGTTTGAGGAGTTTTATAAAAGTACTGCCATGGTGCAGGTTTATGAAGTCCACTTAAACTTTTGTAACATATAAGCCTGCTATGCCTCTTTCATTTTGTCCGTTTTCTCCTTTGTGAGACTCCTAGCATGCACTTGATGCCTTGCTCCCTTTGTGAGTTTCCATCATGATGGGAAACACAGGCCATTGAATGAAGTTGGCAGCATTCTCATACTGTTCCTGTTCCAGAGTCCTTCTGATTGGGAAGGGGCAGGATGAGGAGAGCACTCCTTGCTGGTGGAAGGCTTGTCATTAACGTCTGTCAGGCGCTGCATCAAATGCGAGTGTCATTTAGTTCCCTCTCCCTACTAGACTGTTGACCCACTGAGGGCAGTGAACATGTTTGCCTTGCTCCCTGCCTGGTCACAACCGCCTAACCAAAGGCCAGCTCAGTATAGCTTCATCAAATAAATTTAATCCTTACATCAAACAACCCTTCCAGGTGGACATTTTTATTCCCAATTTACAGATAAAATGTTTTGTTTGTTTGTTTTTCCAGAAAGTGAGAAAGCAGGATTTATTGAGAGGACAGAAAAGTTCCCACAGTGGGAGGTGACCTGAGGGGGTTGCCACGATAAAATGTTTTTAAATTATATTTCAGAAGTTTGCATTCCATCTATGTTTGCAAATAGGCTCTAGTCAAATATTACTAGCCATAAACCCCGAATTATTTTATAGATCTCTTGATTCTATTTTGAGATTCTATGTATAATCCAGTCCTAAATGCCTGGGAGAATTAAAAAGAGGTCAAAGACCAAACATGCATTCACCAACATGTATTAAATGCCCATTATGCGGCAGACCCAGGATGAGGGCCCTGAGGTACACAGGTGGATAACAAAGAATTCCTGTCCTTGAAGAACTTACAGTCTAATAGGTCTGATTATGCCTCTTTTGCCTTTACAAAAAAATTATTACTAAAGTGAGACATGCTGACTGTAAAATATTTGGAAAGCCCAGGTAAGAGAAAAAAGAAAAAATTACCCAAAGTTCAGATAATGTTCTATAAATCCTGAGGTAGGGCCTGTGTCTTTGTATTTCTGTGTCCACAAAACTGTGCACAGGACTTCGAGCAGAAGATGAGCTCAGTCAATGCCTTTAGAATGGTGAGAAAGACACCCTTAATCCCACCCCCATGAAATAAACTGTTAACGTTTAGAAAATACCCTTGGAGGCCAGGCACTGTGGCTCAAGCCTGTAATCCCAGCACTTTGGGAGGCCGAGGCAAGGGAATTGCCTGAGCCCTTGGGTTCGAGAACAGCCTAGGCAACTTGGCGAGACCTCATCGCTACAATAAATCAAAAAATTAGCCGGGCGTGATAGTTCACACCTGTAGTTCTGGCTGCCTGGAAGGCTGAGGCAGAAGGATCGCATGAGCCCAGCAGGTTGACCCTGGGGTGGCTGTGAGCATGCCATTGCACTCCCATCTGGGCGACAGAGTGAGACTGCAACTCAAAAAAAAAAAGAGAGAGAAAGAAAGAAAGAAAAAAATACTCTTGTCTTCCTTTTCTTTGACTAACAAATGGCTGACTGAGATGCCATTCTCCCTTTTGTACCTAAGCCAGGTAGGCATTTGGCCTCTTTAGCACCCCCTACAGATGCTGTGTTGCTGCTCACCATGTTTACTGGTCAGTTGATTTAATTGGTCAACTGAGGCAAGTCTTTACATCCTCCCCTCCATAGCCCAGAGTCTTTTCACACAGAGGGGTCACTTAGATGTGGGAAATGCAGTCGCTTTTTCCAAATGTCCCCCATGCACCCCCTCCCCATCCCAGAAAAGCCTCAGGGTCAGGAAGTTGGTTTCTCCAAGACTAGTTCCCTTGGGTAGAGGGGAACTTTCAACAGGCTCCTCAAACCAGGCTGCATGTGGATTCACTTTAGAGAGCTTTCGAAAGTCCAGACACCCAGGCCTCACTTCACACCAATTAAAACAGTATCTCTAGGCACAAGGCCTAGGCATTGACTTTTTTGTGTTTTTAAAGTTTCTTGGGTCAGGGATTGAGAACCACTGATATAAAGGAAGGCCAGGCTGTGATGTGAGTAGCCTTTTGAGGCTAGCAGAGGGCACTGCAATGGCCAGAGTCCAGACACAGCCCAGGATTTTCTGCATCCCACTTTGTGCAAAACCTGGGTGGTGTCAGTGGGCAATTGGCTTGCAAAGGAGAACCCGAAGAAGGAAATAACATCTTTGTTCCAAAGGGTTCACATGGATCCCTCTGAAAGGGAAGAACACATAGAACCCATGCATGTTCACATAAGGCGTGGATAAATATGGGGAAGTCAGTGTGAAGGCCCAGCTGGGTTACTTTGTAAGGCACATACGTTTTCTGGCTTAATTATGGAGAAAAGAAGACTTTTGCCAAATAAACCGAGATAAGCCACTTTAACAATAGGCTGCTTAGAAGGAAGATGATTAGAATTAGATAATCTTTATTTAAATAGGTATTGAGTACCTGTTGTTTGTCAAGCATTGTGCTAAGCATTTGATGTCCATAATTCATTTAATCTTTGTGATAACACTTTGCACCAGGTATTATTTATCCCTGCTTTATAGTGGAAGAAATTGATGCGAATCAATTTTAAGTAATTAGCATACAGTCACATTAAGCAAAACAGATTACCTCAGCCTCTCTGACTCCAATGCCCATGCTTTTTTACAATGCCAGAGTTTATGATCTGGACTTGCATGATTACAGGCAATACAGAAGATGGGGGCTGGGAATCAAAGTGGCCATCCTCTCAAGAAGAAATAACTTCCAAAATGGCAAGTCAGCTAGAATGTTTTCCCTACTGAGAAATACCCAGGGTGTCCTGAGGCAGGCAGCATGGTATATACAAACAGTTCTAGCTGTTTCTCCTTCGAACTGGCCTTGTGATCTGGACTTAGTTGACTTTCAAGGGGGGACCTTAAAAAAAGCCAGAATTATCTTTTGGAAGTACCTTGTAGGCTTCCACCACTAGGTAAGTGATCTAGGAATCCATCACATCACATCACAGTGTACCAGCTAGTGTTGTTGTGAGAGGCTGTGTTCTGCTTCAGTTAATTATTTTTATTATTTTTAGATTCTTTCAACACATTTGCCCATTTTATGATGGGTGATTTATGAGCACACCTGCCCAAAAACTGAGTATTCAGCAGTTTTTGACCAAAAAAACAGTGTGAACCCCTGTGCCCCACCCTCCCTATTTACCTGATCCCCCCAAGCAACTTATTGTTTCTTCTGATGAAAAAAGTCCTCAAAGGTAAATATTTGCCAATAAAGAGGTGAAACAAAAAATGGCAGAAGCTCTAAGAGGCATCAAAATTGACGAGTTCAAAAGCTGTTTTGAGCAATGGAGAAAGCATCTCGATAGGTGTATTGCATTAAACAGAGAGTAATTTGAAAATGACTGAAGTTTAAACATGTAAGAATAAATACACAATTTTTAATAAATAAATTCTGGGGGTTTTGGGGTCCCTCCCCATATTTCTCATCTGTGAAGCAAAAAGGGTTAAGAATGGTCGTTGGTTTAAACTATCCCATGTAGCTGGGCTCGGTGGATCAGCCTGTAATCTCGCACCTTTGGGAGGCTGAGTTCGAGACCCGCCTGGGCAGCGAGACCTCATCTCTACAATAAATCAAAAATTAGCTGGGTGTGGTAGCGCGCGCTATAGTTCCAGCTTCTTGGAAGGCTGAGGCGGAAGGATTGCCGGAGCCCAGCAGGTCGAGGCTGCGGTGGCCGGGAGCGGCCACTGCACTCCAGTCTGGGCAACAGAGTGAGACTCCAACTAAAAAAAAAAAAAAAAAAAAAAAATCACAACTTGCTCAAAGGCCACCACAACCTTACAAAAATAAAAAATAAATAAATAAATTACCCCATGCAGGCCTGGGCTATAGGAGGTGGCGCTGGGGACAGGAGAGACAGACAGCACTTCTCTTTCCTCTTCACCCAAAGAAGCTCTGCATTTAGTTACTTGAAGAAAAGTTTCCCTTGCCTGGGGGTGTGGAGAGAGAAGGAAGGACATTTGAAAGGAAATCACTGGGTTAGTTCATTTCAAGGACACTTCCATTTTGATAGGTCTCTGGTTCTCTGTTTTTGCAAATTTGTGATGCTGGGAAGAATCAGTGCCATCACATTGCTTGAGTGCACACTGAACAGGAGAGTGGGGTTTTAGCATTTGAAGGGAGAAAGAGCAACGGAGGAGAGGGGAGGACAGAAAGGCCACCAGCCACTAGCAGAGCTCAGAGTCAGGGACGGTTACCCGGGCCAGGCTATACGCTGCCAGGCAGACACAGGAACAACTGGATCACACAGGCGTCAAGCAAGTGCCCTTTGTTGTTAACGAGGGGTTTTGTTACTGCCACAGGAATATAGACACAACAAAGTAAGAAGTTGGGCTCCAGGCCTCATCTCCCTAAATTCTACTTTCTCTTTACCCAAACAGGGCAAACGTCTCTTGTTCTCTTTTAGTAGTTTAGAATTCAAGCGATTTTCTGTTTCTTTGTGTTTTTCAGATCTTAAATCCAAATTTCATTCAAGAAGGTGAGTTGAAGAGCAGTAGTATTTAGATTGTGGGGATTGGTTAAATAAATTATGTTAAATCCAGCATTAAAGTAGAGCCTTTAAACAACAGTGACATAGTTCTGCATTCGTAAGCAAGGAAAAATGTTTATGATCAACTACTAGATGAAAAAGACTACAACTTGCAATATGTATAATGCCGTCCAATTTTGATAAGTTTGTTTGTGTAAAGACTAAAAGGATACATACAAGAATGTTCACAGTTGTTATCTCTGGATAATGACAGCATGGAGCTTGTATTTCTTTTTGCTTATTTGTATTTTCTAATTTTTCTACAAAAACCGTTTATTACTTTTAAATACTTTTTAAAGGGACACAGATGACTCAACACTGTTATGCTGAAGGTTATTTGAATCCTTACACAACATGGGTGGGAAATGAGAGGGTTGTGTTAAAATAAATGGCTGTCTTATTCTGAGTTTGTTCTGAATGATGTGAATGTATGTCAATTTGATCACAGTGGCTCCAGAATTCCTTGTGCCCTTAGTGGATGTGACCTGTTTGCTTGGGGACACAGTGATATTACAGTGCAAAGTCTGTGGGCGGCCAAAGCCCACCATCACTTGGAAGGGTCCAGACCAGAACATCCTTGACACTGACAATAGCTCAGCCACATACACCGTCTCCTCCTGGTAAGCTGATCACCCCGGCCTCAGCACCAACAGCCCCTTAGAGCAGACCCAGAGGCTGAGTCTGGGATGCAGCCTATTTTTTAGTGACTGGTCTCTCCAAAAGGGGAGCTGCCCTGGGGCCTTGTCTAGCTCAAACACTTGGCCTTGATTAAGAGAGAGAATGAGTATAAAACGGTGGTCAGTTCAGCTGCACGAGAGTTCTCAGGGCTACAAGCTTCAGGCACAGCCTCTGCCGTTCAGGTTGTAGCTCCTGCCAGCCCGATGGACATCTGGGTGGTACCGGCAGACTTATTCCACATTGCTCAGCACCTTGTAGACATGCCTGGTACCAAAAGAAAGGTTTGCTCTGGATCCACATTAAACAAAGAAAAAATGTAAACCTTTATGTCTCAAGTCAAGCATGAGTCACACTTTTGAAGAGTTTTACAGTCACTGCCTTACATTCACCCAATTATTAGATGGTCTTTCCCTACAGATTCCCAAGTAAATCTCTAAGTCAGAAGATTTAGACTTCTGAGGCAGTAGTGAAGGCTCCAGACCTGTAGTACAAATGTGGTCCTCAAATCTGGGCATCCTGGTGTTTTTTGTGCCCTTCAAGGTGTTGCGAAATAGTGATATATTTAACTCCCTACCTAAGAACAATTTTACCAGGAAAAATAATTACTCATTCCAAAATGTGCAGTAGAAAATCAAGCTGTAAGCCTGCTTCTTTTTTTTTTTTTTTTTTTTTTTTTGAGTCAGAGTCTCACTCTGTTGCCCAGGCTGGAGTGCAGTGGTACACTCACAGCTACCGCAGCCTCAATCTGCTGGGCTGGGGCGATCCTTCCATCTTAGCCTTCCAAGTAGCTGAAACTACCATGCCTGACTAATTTTTTGATTTATTGTGGAGATGAGGTCTCACCAAGTTGCCCAGGCTGGTCTTGAAGCTGTGGGCTCAGGCAATCCTCTCACCTTGGCCTCCCAAACTGCTGGGATTATAGGTATGAGCCACTGCGCCTGGACTGCAAGCGTGCTTCTACACTAAAAGGCCATTTAACAAAACTTGATTGCCTCCCAGTCATTCTGTTAACATTATTGTCATGAATTATGAACTTTATGGCATGCTACGGCTTACAGTGGACAAGCAGTAGCAAGCCCTAAATGCTTAAGAAACATTTATGGAGCCGGGCTCGGTGGCTCAGCCTGTAATCCCAGTGCTTTGGGAGGCTGAGGTGAATGGATTGCCTGAGCCCACGGGTTCGAGATACGCCTGGGCAACTTGGCAAGACCTCATCTCTACAATAAATCAAAAATTAGCCAGGCGTGGTAGCGCGTGCCTGTAGTTCCAGCTACTTGGAAGGCTGAGGTGGAAGGATCGCCGGAGCCCAGCAGGTTGAGGCTGCAGTGGCCAGGAGAGCCCACTGTACTCCAGTCTGGATGACAGAGTGAGACTCCAACTCAAAAAAAAAAAAAAGAAACATTTATGGAAGAAACACCTAGAATTAAGAAACTTTCATTCATTGACTCAATTTGTGTGAATGTGGTGTGGACAAGGACCGTCATTCTTTGCTGTGCCCAGCAGGGACTGCCTGGCGAGGTCATAAAATAATGTCAGTGGGTCCAAGAAGCTAGTGTGAGAGGCAGCACTTGGTGAGGATCATGAAGAGCGACTGGATTTTGTGCCTCTGTATTTAACCCTTTCAGAGCAGTTCTTCCCTTGGGATGTTCCTGGACTTTATACAGAGACAAGTGACAGTTATCATTTAGGTGAACGAACTTACCTTTTCTTAATTCACTTAATTATTTTGAGGATCCCACATGTAGACTTTAAAATACGTTTTCATTCTTGAGTCTTTCCTTTTTTGTACTGTTCATTATTGATCATTGAGACTGAAAACATTCTAGGGCAAAGTTGCTAGTGGTAATAATACTAATAATGTTGTATTACTGTATAGGACTTTAATCACATTCTAATTCTTATGTCATTTTATTTCTCATTCTGTCCCCATTTACGACAAATTTGAGAGATAGGCTTGGCCAGAAATTTTTCCCCCACATAAGGAAGGGGATGGAGAAACAGGGTCAAGGTGATCACCCAAGGTGTGCAGGCAGATAGCAGAATAGAGACTGACCTTGGACCTAAGGACTCTCAGTTCAGCATCTCTTGTGCCAAGCCTATGGGATTTTACGCATCAGACAAATGTCTCATTCCTGGAGTCTTGGTCATTCCTCTTTGGTGTTCCTAGTGATTCTGGGGAAATCACCCTGAAGATCTGCAATCTGATGCCCCAAGACAGTGGGATTTATACCTGCATAGCAACAAATGACCACGGGACCACATCAACATCAGCTACGGTCAAAGTGCAAGGTACAACCAGTCTCTCTGTTAGTCAAACTTTTAAAAATACTTTTTAAAACATTTATTTTTTAAATTGTAGTAAAAACACACAACATAAAATTGACCACCTCAACCATTTTCAAGTGTCAATTCAGTGGCACTAAGAACATTCACATTTTGGTGCTACCTCACCGTCATCCACTCACAGAATTCTTTTCATCTTCCCAAACTGAAACTCTGTCAGTACCCACTAAACAGTAACTCCCCATTCCGCCCTCCCCACTGCCTCTGGCCACCACCATTCTTTTTCTGTCTCTATAAATTTGTGTTAGTCAAACACTTTAAGTGAATATGACAAAGGTGCCCTGAGATCTGAGTAGAAAAGGCTCATTGTGAAAATCCCAAAATAAAGACCTGGCAAATGGGCAGAAAACAAATCTTTGCTAAGAGCTGTTTGTGCCCTACAATTAACCTACTGTATGGTCTCCAGTCCAAGCTCTATCTCCGGGGTGCTGTATATCACCCGGGGAAGAATTTCAGGCCACAGGATGTGTCTCCCAGGTCTCCCTTGGGCCTGGAAAAAGGTATGCCACTTGGTGGAGAAGGTCATAGGAAAAATTTGAGATGCAAGATAGGTGATGTTCCCTAGATGGTGTCCTACGTTGGTGTAAAATGCCACGTTCTGCAGACATAGCACTTGATCGTAATTTCTGTCTTCACAGGAGTTCCAGCAGCCCCTAACCGCCCCATTGCCCAGGAGAGAAGCTGCACCTCAGTGATTCTCCGCTGGCTGCCCCCCTCCAGCACGGGAAACTGCACCATTTCTGGTTACACTGTGGAGTACAGAGAGGAAGGTACACTGTCTCCTCCTGGGAGGCCCTTCAGAGTTAGAAACCGATTTGCCGCCTCGTCTTTTAGAAGCTGTTTGTTCTTGAGTCTTCTAACTCAGCGCAGAGGCTGCAGTGCCAGACTATAAGTGCCTTCTGATTTCAGAGATCGAGCAGCTATTTTTGTTCGATGAACCTCTCTGACATGTTCTGACCCAGAGCAGATTTCAAAGTGCTTTCACACTCATTTCTCTACTTAACACACTCAACCACAAATCAAGCCCATTTTACAGATGAGGAGGCTAAGGCCTAAAAAAAATTAAGAGAATGGGTGCAGTGGCTTATATCTGCTTTGGGAGGCCGAGGCGGGGAGGGGGCCTTAAAGTCCAGGAGTTTGAGACTTGCCTGGGCAACATAATGATACCCACTCTCCCCCATCTCTACAAAAAATAAAGTTAGCCGAGTATAGTGATACACACCTGGAGTCCTAGCTACTTGGGAGGCTAAGGTGGGAGGATGACTTGAGCCCAAGTAGTTCGAGGCTGCAGTGAGCTCTGATCATACCACTGCACTACAGTCTGAGTGACAGAGTGAGACACTGTCTCTAAAAAAAAATTTAAGAAACACAAGGTTGTAGTTAATAGGAGGCAGAGCTGACCCTAGAACCCAGCTCCCTGGTTTGCTAATTTGTGATCTTTCTCCCAGAGAATTAGCTAGGGTAGTATGATCAGAGCTCTCTCTTCCCTGCTCCCAGATAAAATTTAAAGTTTTAAAACGTGTTACATTTGCATGCTTTAAAGTACATATATTTCTTCACCAGTTAGAAACTAGACTTCCATCTAGTTATCAGGAATTAGTTAAAATAAGAAGCTTCCAGAGAGTTCTAATTGTTAATAACATTCTCTGACTCACATTACAAGTTGCACAGCTGAGTTGAAAGCAAATGTCTGCCACTCTACTCCACCCCCACAACTAAAGTCATTCGTTTTGCTCTACTCTTCATTACTCTCACTATTTTAACTCTTCTGTCTTCTTCTCTTTTATTAAACAGGTCTTGTGCAGTTATAACATTATTTATTTCTGCATCCCTCTTAAGCTGTTCAGTCTTGAGTCTCTCAGGTCAGCACAAAGGTGCTACTGTGGAGCTGGGACACACAGTTCACAACGTTTATATTTAGCTTAGTGTTATTCAGGTCACAGTTCACCTTACTAACTAAGCTCTCCTGGGTAATTGTTAAATATTTCTGAGGCTCCATTTCTTCATGTAAAGTAAGATTAACACGGCCTACCTCATCTGGTTTCTGTGGATTTAAGTGAGAAAATTAAATGAGAGAATTATATTGAAGACACTTTCCACAGTATTTTACATGTACGTAGTGCTTAGTGCATGTTAATTTCTATTTGTTTCTACTTCTAAATGCATATTTTCTCTCATGTTGTTATTAATGCATAATATATTCTTACAGCCTTATCAAATATCATCACGTGTCCCCTGTAAATTCTGTATTATCGAGGTCTTTCCACTCTCACACTTGCACATCTGAAAGTGGACGAAATCTACAGGCCAGCTTCTTTCACAGCCCTCACTATTTAGTCAGTCATGTAGGAAATCGACTAAACTGCCACAGTTGACCCACAGGCTTTCAGAGTCCGCTGCAGTAACCACAGCAGTCCCTTGAATTGAATGTGTCAATTTTCCTTTCTTTGTTTGCTGAAGGTCTTTGAAACAATGTTCCTTTGGCTTTTCTCTTTCCTTCTCCTGGGAAACTGTGCACCAGGTTCTCAGATCTGGCAGCAGTCGGTGGCTTCGACCCTGGACACTTACCTCGTCATCGAAGACCTTAGTCCTGGGTGTCCTTATCAGTTCAGAGTCAGTGCCAGTAATCCCTGGGGAATCAGCCTTCCCAGTGAGCCCTCGGAGTTTGTGCGACTTCCAGAATATGGTGAGTCCCAGCCCAGGGCCCCTAGGCAGTGGAGACAAGGCGCCTGGCCAGATATCACAGACTCCCTGGCACTGGCTGTGCATTGGCATGTCAGGCCACCAGGCAAGAGGTGACCTGGAGCTACTCAGCAGCTTCAGTTAGGCAGCAGTTTAGAGACTTGATGAGGAATATTTCCATAAAGTGTGACTCCAAGCACCTTGGGCGAACATTAGATCTGCCACCCATGCCTAAACATGTGCCTGCCAAGTTCCCTGGGAGACTGGATATGTCTCCAGGAACAAAGAGGGACAGGCAGGAGTCATGAGTAACATGAATGCTATCTGTCCCTCTTCTGAGACAGGAATGCAAAGCGTTCTCTCACCTGGGCACCCCTTCCAGGCATACACATACCTCACAGTACTAGGGGCAGTCCCCTCACCCACTGAAATGGGGAGAGAAGAGCAACCTGGCTGAAGGATTCCACTGCAAAATGAATATGCGATACTTCCCTCACCTCTGATCACTCCAGAATTTTTTTCAACATGGAGATACTTTTAGGTAGACTTATCGATAAATTAACTAAGATGTCCATATAACTAGCTAAATATGAGTATTTTACAAGCATGGTTCTTATCTTGCTCACCAAGTCACCTTGGTTCCGGGGATGTTTTGAGAGAGGAAACTTGGTTAGCCTAAAGAAATCTCGAAATAGTGAGATTTCGGGAAGTGCAAGGGAGTGGTCCATGTGTGTTGGGGAGGGCAGCAGCTAGGAGGTGCTTGTACTTTGTAAAAGGCAATGGACCTGGGTATCCTTGGGTTAAGGGAATTCTGGAGTCTTCAGAGGAGCTTAGGAAGCCCTCTAAGTCCCTGGGCTACACCCACCGTCAGCTGAGCCCAGAAATGCTCTCCAGGCCCACCTCCACTGCCAGCCAAGTTAGTTCTCTCCCAGTGACTTGGCTTTGTTCCCACAGGCCTGTGACTCACTGGGAAACCTTGGTCTTGAGTCTCTGTTTCCTTAGAATTCAAGATGGATAAACCATCTTTGATCTCAGCCTGACCTGTGCTCTGGGTGGCCTGAGGTGACCAGCTCTGAGGTCAGAAGAGCCAAGCTGCTGACTTGGCTCCTCTCCTCCCAAGTTACGCACTCGTTCCTGCCCTGGGACAGTTACTGTTGGCCGTATGTTTTGCAGACAACACAAATGCATGTTGGGGTGTGTGTGTGTGTGTGTGTGTGTGTGTGTGTGTGTGTGAGAGAGAGAGAGAGAGAGAGAGAGAGAGAGAGAGAAACGTGTGAATCATTGCCAAGGAATTGGCATACCACATAATGCTGCCAAGGGAGTTATTCAGGCATATATTGTATTAAGTTAAATTATTCAATAAACCAGGTAAGTTCATTAATGCCGAGAACAGTGGGGTAAGACAGAAAATTTGGGAATGTTTTTCCTTTTGTCCTTTCTTGACCTTGTAACTTTTCCCTTATTTTCTAGCTGCAACCTCCTACAGCCCTGATTCTCAGTGGCTTTTCGAGGACTTCAAAGTGGGGTTTTTTTTTTCTTCCTTTTTATTTCTCCTACCAAATTTCTATTTTAAGATATTCAGAAGTCACATTTCTGATTGTCCCTTCTGAGTTTTCCCTTTAAGTAGATAACAGAGGGAATCTGACTGTCATGTCAATTTCCCCTTGAATTTTATATATTTATAAATATATATATATCACATAACTAGCTAAATATGAGTATTTTACAAACATTGTTCTTATTTTGCCCACCAAATCACCTTGATTCAGTGGATTTTTTGAAAGAGGAAACTTGCCTAGCCTACAGAATCTCTAACTAGTGAGATTTCCACAGTGCAAGGGAGTGGTCCATGTGTGTTGGACAGGACAGCAGCTTTTTTTTTTTTTTTTGAGACAGTATCTCACTGTGTCACCCAGGCTAGAATGCAGAGTCACAATGATCACGGCTCATTGCAGCTTCAAACTCTTGACTCAAGCAAGTGATCCTCCTGCCTCAGCTTCCTCTGTAGCTGGGACTACAGGCGCATGCCACCACACCCACTACTTTTTAAAATTTTTTGTAGACCCGCCTGGGCAGCGAGACCTCATCTCTACAAAAAAATCAAAAAATCAGCCAGGCATGGTAGCGCATGCCTGTAATTCCAGCTACTTGGAAGGCTGAGGTGGAAGGATTGCCGGAGCCCAGCAGGTCGAGGCTGCGGTGACCGGGAGTGGCCACTGCACTCCAGTCTGGGCGACAGAGTGAGACTCCAACTCAAAAAAAAAAAAAAATTTTTTTTGTAGAAACGTGGTCTCGTTATGTTGCCCAAGCTAGTCTCAAACTCCTGGCCTCAAGTGATCCTTCTGCCTCAGCCTCTCAGAGTGCTGGGATTATAGGCGTGAGCTACCTGACTTGGATGATATTTTAAAAATAACATTCCAGAGAACAGTGGCCTTTTCCTACTAAGTTAGATTCCATATTTACTCCTGAGAATTTTGCTATGGGTTATGCTGAAGCTTTACTGTGACCCTTTTCTTTATTCTTATATGACACCCTCAGTATCATAAATGGATTCTCTCTCTTCCAAAGATGCTGCTGCTGATGGTGCCACCATTTCTTGGAAGGAAAATTTTGATTCAGCATATACTGAGCTGAATGAAATTGGAAGGTAATGACAATTTTCAATTCATTCATTTGTGAACACCTAGCAACATCACAACAGAATGATTTATTTTTGTTATTGCTTTTCTGTTTCTTTTATAAATGCAGTCTTTCTACAGTAAAAAAAAAAAAACTAGAATATCTATCTGTATTATCTACTGTTCCTTTTCTAATTTCTTTCTTTCTTTTTTTTTTTTTTTTTTTTAGTTGGAGTCTCACTCTGTCGCCCAGTCTGGAAGTCTGGAGTGCAGTGGCCACTCCCGGCCACTGCAGCCCCGACCTGCTGGGCTCCGGCGATCCTTCCGCCTCAGCCTTCCACGTGACTGGAACTACAGGCGTGTGCTACCACACCTGGCTAATTTTTTTTTTTTTTTTAATTGTAGAGATGAGGTCTCACCAAGTTGCCTGGGTGAGTCTCGAACCCTCAGGCTCAGACAATCCACTCAGGATTACAGGTTGAGCCACCGAGCCCGGCTCTAATTTCTTTCTTTCTTTTTTTTTTTTTTTGAGTAGGAGTCTCACTTGGTTGCCCAGACTGGAATGCAGTGGCCGCTCTTGGCCATCGCAGCCTCGCCTGTTGGGCTCCGACAATCCTTCCGCCTCAGCCTTCTGAGTAGCTGCAATTACAGGCAGGTGCTACCACGCCCGGCTGACTTTTTGATTTATTGTAGAGATGAGGTCTCACTGCCCAGGCAGGTCTCGAACCCTCAGGCTCAGACAATCCACTCGCTTTAGCCTCCCAAAGGCGCGGGATTACAGGCTGAGCCACCGAGCCCGGCTCTCTAATTTCTTAAATTGGATATTTTATTCATCAACTCTCAGCCTTTCTTATTTTCTAGTATAAGAATTTAAGGCTCAAATTTTTCTTCAAAGTTCAATTTTAGCTATAGTGCCCAAACTTTGATATGTGGTATTTTCACTTTTATTTAGTTCCATGTATTTTTTCTTCAGCTATAAATTTTTCTTTGACCCAGTTATAATGGAAAAATATTTTAATATCTATGAGATTTTTTTAAAAGTATCTTTTTGACAATGATTTCTAACTTAATTTTCATTGTAGTCAGAGAACTTAATCCACATGATATTGATTACCTGTTTTTGGTTGGGACTTGCTTAATAGTACACGGTCAATTTTTGTAAAAAGTTCCATGTGTTCCCGAGAAGAATGTATAACCATGAATTGTTCACTTCAGGTCTCTACATACGTCCTTGTGTCAAGCACATTAACTGTTTTATGAGTATTCCTAATCCAAATCCCACTCCCCCACATACACATTCACATCTCTCTGTCTGTTTCTCTCTCTCTCTCTCTCTCTCTCTCAGTATTTTGGTTAAAGAACACCTAGTGTGTCCTTTAAAATATTTATCTTTTAACAGAAAATTTAAAAAAATCTATCACCTAGGTCATAAAATAGATGAGAAAGAAACACAAGGGGTTCGTCCTATGCATGCACTGCTCTGGGTGGTCTGGGTAAGAGAATGTGGGGAGATTTCACAAGTTGCCCACGCCCTGGATGTATGAATAAAAGAACACCCACTAACAATGGGCCTCTGGCCTTGGAGACCTGAGTGGGTCAGACCAAGTCGGTCATGGGGTCAAATGAGAGCCAGTATCATTTTGTGGCAGAATTGCCCAAAGACTCAGGTATTGGCAGCATCGAGTACCTCTGGCAGTGGGTAGAAGGAAGACACAAAAATTGGAAGGACTGGCTGAAACTGTTTGAAAAGAAGTTGTGTCTCAAGAGGGAGTGAAAGTAGATGCCTGTGGTTTAGTCTGCCATCCTTACCTGGAGGCCTGGTACTGCTACCTTTTTAGAGTCTATACAGGCAACCAGCTAGCATTCCCAAAGATAAGTTGTTGGCTCCAAATCTCCCCCACCTCAGCTTCAGGCACCCGTATGATTGTCCTTCTCCATCCAGGAAAAGACTGGAGTTTTATTCTCTGGAAAGGAAAAAACAGACCATCCCTGTCCTTGGGGATAGCAGGCTCAGTTGAGGGCAATGGAGCTAGATTGAAAACAGGGAAGTATGAGATGGTATGCATGCTGGATACTTAGAACCCCAGTGCTTGCATCCACTGGACCTCCAGAGGTGGACAACCAGGGCTCCACCCTCTAGGGTGCCCTAACCCAGGAGTAGAGGAAAGCAGGAGGCTCTTTCCTGGGGACTCTGAGCAGCCCAAAAGGAAAGACTTGACAGTACTAAGTATGGAGCTTTGCCAACCATACAGCCCAGTCAGATCACCCTGTAGTAAAGTAAGAGTTGACAGACTTCGCCCCCACACTCAGAGCTTCCAATAGCTTTTTAACCCTGAACTTTTAAAATGAACCAACTCTTGATGCCAGCCAAGATGGAGTAAGCCCATCAAAGGCCTTTATCTCCCACTGATTATATCCCTGAACAAAATACAAAAAACAATGGCCTGAGGGTTCCGGGCTGGTCTTCCACAGTTCACTCCTCTACTCCTGGGTTAGGGCAACTCGTGGGCAGGCTTGGATGACCCTGCCTTGGGACCTTGCTGGCCTTCCCTTGATCTGCTTCCATTGCTGAGCTGTGCCCCTTCTACAATACTTGGGTCTTACCATCTTCCATAGGCAACAGCTGCATCTGGGAACCATTCTGTTTCAGGGGTTAGTAATCCTGTCATATGTGTTTTGTTTTGTTTTTTTTGAGTTGGAGTCTCACTCGGTTGCCCAGACTGGAGTGACTGCAGCCTCGCCTGCTGGGCTCCGGCGATCCTTCCACCTCAGCCTTCCAAGTAGCCGGAATTACAGGCATGCGCTACCATGCCCGGCTGATTTTTTTGATTTATTGTAGAGATGAGGTCTCGCTGCCCAGGCGGGTCTCGAACCCGCGGGCTCAGGCAATCCACTCACCTCAGCCTCCCAAAGGCGCGGGATTACAGGCTGAGCCACCGAGCCCAGCTAATCCTGTCATATGTGATAATGGCAGGGTGGTTACATATTTCCAAGTGTTCTGGTCAATGAGGGATGCAAACTGATGTATTTATGAATAAAATGACATGATATCTGGATTTTGCTTAAGATACCTTGGGGGAAAAGCAGAAAGTAGAAAAGGAATAGGTGAAACAAGATTGGTAAAATGTTGATAATGATTGAAGTTGGCTGCATAGGAGATCTATTCTGCTATTCTCTTTCCTTTTGTGTATGTTAGGGTTAGGGTTGAAAAACTGAGAAATATTTTTAAAATTATCATTGAGTAGAATTCTGCTTTCTTTAATGTTGTTGTTTTTATTGCTGCATTTTATAGAAATATATATTCTGCTTAGAAAAATAAACTGAACCTACAGTTGATCAAAACGACAGAGAAATAAGCTGGGCGTGGACTCATGCCTGTGATTCCAACGCTTCAGGAAGCCCAGAGAAGAGGATTGCTTGAGGCCAGGAGTTTGAGACCTTCCTGGGCAACATAGGGAGACCCCATTTGTATAAAAAATTAAAAATTAGCCAGGGACACACCTTTAGTTCTAGCTGCTCAGGAGGCTGAGGCAGAAGGATCATCTGACCCCAGGGGTCAAGGTTAGTGAGCTAGGATCACCACTCAACTTCAGCCTGGACAACAGAGTGAGACCCTGTCTCAAAAAAGAAATTATGAGAAATATATTGACTAAATAATTATATTAGTTAGTTTTTTTGCTAAAGGGAAAAATAGGTTTTGTAATTAAGAATATAGGAAAGTAGGATTCCTAATAAAATATTACTGTCTGACCACTTTAGACAAAACTTTACACAATTCATGGATAAAATACACCTAGTTGATTGATGAATATTAGAAAACTCTTTCTCCTTTTTGTTTTTCCAGAGGCCGTTTCTCTATAGTAAAAAAATGCATTCACAAAGCGACCCGCAAAGATGTGGCTGTGAAATTTGTTAGCAAAAAAATGAAGAAGAAAGAGCAGGCTGCTCACGAGGCTGCTTTGCTTCAGCACCTGCAGCACCCCCAGTACATCACTCTCCATGACACCTATGAGTCTCCCACATCCTACATCCTGATTTTGGAACTGTAAGTATAGGTGTCATCTCTCCAAGGTGGTTCCTATTTTGGGGGGTTATTTCTTACACCCAATTAATGGAAAAGACAGTTACATTTGTCTTATCGTGTCCAAAGTACTGCATGTAACATGCACTTGCCCACTACCGTTCCACCAGAACGGTAAGACGCTGTTCTTGGGAGGAGAAATCTGGGTTCCAGTCAAATCACCCCGTAGTAAATCATCCAGCTCTGTGACTTGAAGCTGAATACTTTCTAGGCCTCCAGTATGCTCATCTGCAAGGACTAACGAATAACCTTAGCTTCCTGGAGCTTACAGGCATTAAGCTAGATGAATATTGGGTGGAACTAGTCTAGTAAACATGAACTGAGTACTTACTATGCGCCGACCACTGTGCAGACAGGAGCCAGGATTGGGGGAACACAGGTGAAAAGATATAGTTCTTGCTCTTGAGGAGTTACAAGCCCAGTGAGGAAATGGATGGTTTCAATATAGCATGATAAATACTAAAAAAGAAGTGCATGCATTGGAGAGGGTTGCGATGTGAATATAGAAAGATGCTTGCTTGGGCCTGAGGTCCAAGAAAGGTTTGTGGAGAGGCAGTGCCTGAGCTCACCCAAGTGCTGGATCTTGTTATGCTGTAACTATGGGCCTCTACTTTGGTGGTCACCAGAATTTCTGGGAGAGATTTTTGCTATCAGACAACTGAGATTCTGATTCCCTAGTCTAGGATGAGATGTGGGCATCTGCCTTACCTAAAGGCTCTAAGGTTGAACCTGCTGGCTCAGATTCTGTGGTCTTGGAGCAGTTCTACAGTTCATTTCTCCCTTAATCACTCCAAGACGGTCAGGGACATGTAATTAACAAGCCTAATCCTGCTCCACTCAACTCTGACCACTCTTACTCCACTCCAGGGTCAGAGAGAAGTAAAGGAGGCCTGCATTGGTCCTAGCCTTTGCTCCCATGGAGAAAAACAGAAGCGACCAGTGGGAAGGAACAAGCCAGAGGAGAAAAAGGACACTTGCCCTGGGGGATTTCAGCTGTGATCAGATGTAGTTTCTGACCCTGGATCAAGTTCCTCTGCCTGGGCATTTTGTGGGATGTACCTTTTTTTTTGTTTATTTGTTTGAGTTGGAGTTCTCACTTTTGTTGCCCAGGCTGGAGTGTAGTGACACAATCACAGCTCACCACAACCTTGACCTCCTGGACTCAGGCATTCCTTTTGCCTCAGTCTCCTGTAGCTGGGACTACGGGCGCACACCACCACACCCAGCTAATTTAATTTATTGTTTTTTTGTAGAGATGAGGTCTTGCTATGTTGCTTAAGCTGTATTCAAACTCCTGGGCTCAAGCAATTCTCCCACTTTGGCCTCCCAAAGCTGGGATTACAGGCATGAGCCATCACACTCGGCCTGGGATGTACCTTTAACAGTCTCCTAGACATTAAAGAATAACTGCCTGACATTTGTTAACTCCTCGCTGTAAGAAGGCACAGGGTGTCTTAAAAATCTACCATTTACTTAGCACTTACTTTTGTTACTAATTATGCTTAAATGCCTCATTGTCTCACTTAATCCTTGCATAATCCTCATCACGAAGGAGGGAGTATTATTATTATTTTGTTATTCTCAACTTAAAGATGGCTCACTTCAGGAAAACTAGAAGAGTTCAGATGACTTGCTTCCAACCCCAGCCAGCAGGTAGCAGAACTGGGACTCAAATCTGGGTCTGGCTGACTCCATGTGTCCTTCACAGGCTTTAAGACTGGAAGAGTTGCCCTGAAGGCAAAGGATGAAAAAAGGGATCAAGGACACCAAGGACAAACTTGACCTACTTTCTATTTTCCCAGCTAAAAACTGACAGATAAAAGTAGTTCGCAAAACATATACGGGACTGTTCGCTATATGTTAGTTAATTAGAATATTGCTGAAGTCTCAGTGAGAGCTTTTATTGAGCAATACAACCTCTTAAAGGGGTGTCAGACCTTTTACCTTGTGAGCAATTTTTAAAGCTAGCAAAATGAAGCAAACCACAATTGTATACATATTATTTTCATTCTGAACATGACACTGACTTTGGGCCCTAACTATATGTGTGCGTTGCAATACTGATCGTCATTTATAACAGGGAGTAAGAGATCTTAGAGAGCTCACTGACTGTACATGTGGTATTTTTTTGTTTGTTCACAAACCTATTTTCTTTGCCTTTTCATCCCTACTTTCAGGATGGATGATGGCCGGCTCTTAGACTACCTTATGAATCATGATGAGCTGATGGAGGAAAAAGTAGCTTTCTACATCCGAGACATTATGGAAGCTCTGCAGTACCTCCACAACTGCAGAGTTGCACATTTGGACATTAAGGTAATAAGAAATGGCAACCATTGCCGGGAAAGGGCGCAGTTCAACTCACAGGTCATTACTCTTAAGGAATGTAAATGTAAATACCTTTTATTTACTTAGATTAGAACCCTTATAACTATTAAACAGAAACTAGGTTGTCACACAATTTAAATGCATTATTCATGAATTAATGCGAACACATCAGAGTCACAATAACATCTGGTGGTAAGAGGACATAGGAAAACTTTACCTACCTCATCTAACTTTATAGAAGAAAGACAGTAAATGTCACCGTCTCTTTCTTGCTGCTCAGAAAGAGGCTCCTGTTTTCCAAAATGAGTAATTTATTATTTTCTATTTAATGCAGAAGCGAAGAGTAGTTAAGAGGACAGGACTTTCAATGTCAAACAAAGAGTAGTTAAGAGGACAGGACTTTCAATGTCAAACAACTTCTCTAAGTACTACCGAAACTCAAAGTGTAGTGAGTTCATACTGATAGTTGGAAGCCTCCTATGTACTTTGTATAGGGAATTGTCCACATACTGTAGGCTTTATCAAAGAATAGCAGAAGCATGTTTGAAGTAATGGTATCCTGCTGGTAGTCAAAACAGAGAACTGAACTTCCCTTCTCTTGTCCCTCCTCCTTGGATCTCCACAGCCTGAAAACCTGCTCATTGACCTGCGGATTCCAGTGCCTCGAGTGAAACTCATCGACTTGGAGGATGCTGTCCAGATCTCGGGTCACTTCCACATCCACCACTTGCTGGGGAACCCCGAGTTTGCTGCCCCAGAAGTGATCCAAGGCATCCCTGTCTCTTTGGGCACAGACATCTGGAGCATTGGGGTTCTGACATATGTCATGCTGAGTGGGGTCTCCCCCTTCTTGGATGAGAGCAAAGAGGAGACATGTATCAACGTATGCAGGGTGGATTTCAGCTTTCCCCATGAATACTTCTGTGGCGTGAGCAATGCTGCCCGAGATTTCATCAATGTGATCTTACAGGAAGACTTTCGGAGGCGGCCCACAGCGGCCACTTGCCTCCAGCACCCGTGGCTGCAGCCCCACAATGGCAGCTACTCTAAGATCCCTCTGGACACCTCACGCCTGGCATGCTTCATAGAACGCCGCAAGCACCAGAATGATGTACGGCCGATTCCCAACGTCAAGAGCTACATTGTCAACCGGGTGAACCAGGGGACGTAGCCATCTCCCGGCCCCCAAGGTTTCACATGGAAGTGCAGTGTGAACCAAAGCAAGACTGAATGTGTCTGTAAATAATTCTGTTCATTATTTCACTCCATGCAGTTCTCTGGATTGAGAGACGTACCTCTTAAACCTCGTCAGTGGTTATTCAGGGTCTGAGCAGCAGTAACAGTCACCCTACACCCAGGGGCTTTCTAGAAGGTCATTCTGAAGAACTAAAGATGCAAAGTGTTGCAGAAAGTATTAAAAAAGAAGGGCAAGAACAACAAGAATATTATAAAATTGTCATTATAAAATTGTAATTGTATTTTCCAAAATGAGTGGTTATCTGGGCAAAACTTAAACTCACTCTAGTGAGAATAAAAGGTTTCTGCCTTTGCTGAAAATGTAAGCAAAAAGTTCTATTCATTGGAGATGTCATGTATATCAGCTATTCTGGTTTAGATGACTTAGATATAGTTTCTTAATAGGATACATATACACATACAGTTAATATATCCCATTCAGGTTTCAGAGTTTTATAATATAGAGATATATATTAAATCAATCATAAGTAACTTTGAGTGCTCCAGTTAAGACAGTAATTTATTTACCGAAGCATTACATTGTTTTGACTAAGCACAATTAGATGACAAGTTTTTTAGAGCATTTTATAAATCTTGTATAGAAATCTTTTACCAGAATCTGTGCATTAAGGGAAAGCAAAGTTACCCTTTTGCAATCTGTGAGTAAGAAGACTTTTTCTGTCAATCACAGGTTATTTGATTAAGATAGGTTCTGTATATGAAACGCTACCCCTGAATTCACTGGCAGCTCAGAGTTAATCTGGCAAGAAAGCCTGCCAGGAAATAAGTTCAAATACATTAAGAGTTGCGGGGCTATTTTTGTGTCTACACCTGGTTTGAAATAGGTAAACAAATATAACAGGTTCATACAAAAGGGCAAATAAAAACCTTTCCTACAGTTCCTATGAGCAACATACCAATACTTTCTGGTTTCTTCTACTGCTGTAGAATACAGTCTTCAGAAAGTTGGCCTGCTTTATTTCTAACTCCTTATTGAAGCTAAGGGGTGCTTACCTAAAGGAGGCAGCCATATAGGCCTTTGGAAGGCCTGGTCCTAAGTCCTTTTCAAAGCCATGGAGCAAAACCTGATACATCATCCTAACAGAGCATTGAATTTTAACTGAGATTGCAATATCTGTCACCACTCAGCCGCTATTTCTCTGGACTAAAAGGACTAATTGTACTTTGAGGCCGATGCTGCTTTCTGGTGTATATCTTCCATACAAGATTATTATTAACTGCTCTTTTTCCCTCTGGTGGAAAAAAATTAAAACCTGGGCATTTCATGTTTTTTTTCTTTTTTATTCCTGGGGGGAGTTTTTTTGTGTGTGTTTGTACATGATCTACTCTTTGTTTTCTGGAATGTGTTTTGAAAACCACTATTATACAAATAATATTTAAAAAATGTAACTCAAGTGTTTGTTCAAATCAGGTTTAACGGCATTGCTTCTCTCCTATAATGGAACTGAGAAAATTAAAATCATGCAGTACAGAAGTACAAGCAGAGAATTCATGAAAGATAAGCAGAACTACAAACCCATTTCAATGGAAAAGAAATGGTGACCCTGAACTTCAATATACAAAAACACTTATTCTCACAGTGGAAATGTAAAATTAAAAATATGCATCATTCTTTTCCATTGGTTTCAAAGTTAGCTTCCTCATCCACCCTCCACCGCATCCTGTCCAAGATTATAGATTAATAAATTAGTAGAAAGAAAAAGCAATAAAACTAGATAGCACTTAGTATTTTGGGGATTGACCAAATATGTGGAGACTGATGCCGACTGTATGTTTCCTAGTTTTTGAATGGCCCTGGGTCACCAAGGCTCACTCCCTCAGAGCTCCCTCTTGACCAACCCTCCATAGTCTCCATCTGAACCATTGTGTATATACAAATACTATGTGATACGATATTTAAGAGTTTAAAACATATTTACTAAAAGCTCTTTTAGTAAACATGTCTTCATTATGATATCCAGCATGAAGGAGGAAAACCTGTGTCGTGGGATGGATTGCAGGCTCTGAGGACTCCCAATATTCAAAAAGT
This sequence comes from Cephalopachus bancanus, assembly GCA_027257055.1. Classification (NCBI taxonomy): domain Eukaryota; kingdom Metazoa; phylum Chordata; class Mammalia; order Primates; family Tarsiidae; genus Cephalopachus; species Cephalopachus bancanus. Next base: position 385,348 of record JAPVLO010000022.1, on the reverse strand, counting down.
ATGGCTTGGCAAATTCTGTTCTGTCCACCGAGGATGCCTAGAACAAAGATCTCCCTGCTGAGTCATTTTGAATTTGTATAACAAGCTGAGTTTCTGTTCTAGAGGGATAGGGTCTAGGACAATGGTGCACAGACCACAGCAGGAAGGCATTCGTAAGATTGTATCAGGGGAGGTGGGGAGCTGACAGTGTTAGAGTCCAAGCATTCATGACAGCTTTTACATCAAGGCTGGGAGGATCCAAATGTGGGGCTGCATGGATTCCCCCCAAGTATACAAGTGGGGAAGTGAGAAGACAGGAGAGGAGGGACATAGATATGGAAAGTAGTATGATTTTGTTAATTGGAGCCAGAGTACAATCATTAGAGTAGATTGAACTTAATAGAGGTCCTAAGAGAAAGGGGGTATGTATTTTATATATTGTTAACTGAAGAAAACTAATAGGGAGGCTACCTGTCTGCAAAGCTCCTGGCCCCTCCCAATGGAATAAGATAGTGGTCTTGGTCTGAGAATTTTCCATAGCAAGTTGGAAATAACAAGGAATTCCAAGAGATGGGACCAGAAATGTACTTCAGGTTGCTCTGTGGGCAACTGTGGTGAGGGAAGAAGGATCAGGGACCACTGCCTTGTCCCTGTTTTGGCAGAAAGACTTAAGACTTGGTGGGAGATAAGAGAAAAATGGTCTACTACAACAATTGTGGTCGTTCCTGGTGGGTGTGAACTTCCAGCTGGAACAGGAAACACAAATAATGGTCAAAGTCACAATTTTCTTGCTTGGCTTCTAAACCCACTGCATAGGGTTTTGAGGGGTTTTTGTTTTGTTTTGTTTTGTAAAGCTGGGATGCAGAAAGAAGGAAAAGATCAGGGACAATCCATCATAACCTTTAAGAAGTATACTGAATTCCTACATCTTTTACCTTTGTTTCAAGTTATATTTATATCCACTTACAGCTGAATGTGGTAAAATTTTTAGGGAAAAAAATTGTAATGTTGGCAGTGTCCTTCAGGTCTCTCTCAGCCATAACCAGTCTAAGGGGGAGTAGGGGAAGCAGAGGAAGAAGCTGGCTTCACTGCTTTGTGGTTCACAAAGCTGTTATAAATTGTAGTGCCTTGCAGAGGGGAGGATAGGAGGTAAAGACGTTCATTGCATTTAGATTTATTGATATAGCATTTTTTCTTTATTTAAAAATACCTTTTAAATGAAATCATCTGAATATAGGGTGGGACCAGAAATTCTTGAGTTTCAACCTTAGCTATTCCTGATTCATCTTTTCTTACAGAAAGTCTTTGTTGTTTGGCCTCAAATGTCCCCATTGGTAAAATGGGAGTTGGGGGAAGGGGAAGGAGGAAGGACATTAATCTCACAGGAATGTTGAGAAATGACTGTGATTGGGACATTTATAAGATACTTTGATTTTTTCCAAGTGCTACACACTGCCAGTGCTAAGAATTTTATTGATAGTAACTTTGAACATTCCAGGGTTTCGATATTCATGTCTTTAGATACCATTTATAAACTCATGAGATTAAATTCTGTAAATTGTTTCAATTGGCAGTACTAGATGCTCTTTGTCTAAATGTCATTTGGTCTTATCCTATAATTTCAATCATTTAAGAGATTGCCTACAGAAAAAGGTTGGGAGAGCTGATGAAGTCTTACATCCATAAAGTGTTTTCTCCAGTACTTCTTTGGCAGACGCAAAGGATAAGATGCCCTCCAAAGCAACCGCTACCTTCTCTTCTCAAGCTTCGTGCTTTGGAAAAATGGGCAGAGAAGACCCCAAACAGCCACTTTCCTTACTTGGAGGACAGAAGTGAGAGTGAAATATCTTCCTGTACCACAATTTATTTTTCACAGTTTCACAGGGATCTATTACAAGAGGCAAATTACATGCACAGAAATGAATTGGATTGTTAAATTTTGGAGGGAAAACCTTGAAACACTTTTTTTAGATGGTTAGATCTTCCAGGAGCAGTACATTTGCTGCCCCATAACCTTCATGATTTAGTACCCATAAGTTAGACATTACTTATTTCTTGCCTAAGTGGAAAAGTATGGAGATTTTAGTTTGTGAGAATATGAAGGAGCAAATATGATATAAACTAAATGGTGGATATTTCTGTGCATTAATTAAAACTTTGTCCCACGCATCTGATAGAGGAGAAAAATTTTTTTTTTTTTGAGTTGGAGTCTCACTCTGTCGCCCAGACTGGAGTGCAGTGGCCGCTTCCGGCCACCGCAGCCTCGCCTGCTGGGCTCCAGCGATCCTTCTGCCTCAGTCTCCCGAGTAGCCAGAATTACAGGCATGCGCTACCACGCCCGGCTGATTTTTTTTTTTTATTTATTGTAGACATGAGGTCTCACTGCCCAGGCGGGTCTCGAACCCGCGGGCTCAGGCAATCCACTCACCTCAGCCTCCCAAAGGCGCGGGATTACAGGCTGAGCCACCGAGCCCAGCTGAAGAGAAAATATTTTTAACATAAGGGGTCTCTGGAGTAGGTCAGAGGACAAACTCGTCACGTCCTTATTCAGTGTGGCTGATGGATTTACTGGATGAGTTTTGAGGAACGTAGACCTTATTCCCTTCTCACATGGGTAGCATCTCTGTGGAGTCTGGGTTAGGCAAACACAGTATGTGAGCTTTCAGTGGATTTATTTGTAAAACTGCATCATGATTTTTCTTCGTTATTTAAAGTCTAAGGGTCATTTGGGAATGAATGATTGAACCCAGGGTGGGCTTAGTGAAGATAAAGCTCATACATGCTTCATTGAGAAAAGGAAAACTACTATGTTAACATTTGCTTTCTAAAAAGATTAAGGATCTTGGTTGTTTCATTGATTCTAGAGGTTTAAAAGGGCTGATATCTTTCATAGTATTAAATGTTTTTAATAAGAAATATTATTCACATGAAGCATTTATACAGAAATAGTAGAACACAGAAATATCATAAGACCATATCTTCTATGAAAGACCATATTCCTCATTGTCAATATATAGAAGTTAGAGGAGAGGAAAAAGCAAACACTCTAAGATAACTTTTAATCTTTAAGGGATATTACAGAAAGCCTGAAATTAATACTCGCAGGTTATTGTATTTTCTTGTCAGCTTGTTTGGGCTGGGGGATTCTAAAATGTTATCAGATTTAGTTTTTATTCAGATGATCCAGGTAATTGTTTAGTCAGATAACTGTTATTTCAGATTGTGCGGTTAGCTGAGAAAAGGAAGCATGGTAGAAAAAGTACAAATAATAATCCTTGGAATGCCAACCCCCGAGGCTTAGTTTTTTGTTTTTTTGTTTCTTTTTTTTGAGTTGGAGTCTCACTCTGTCGCCCAGACTGGAGTGCGGTGGCCTCTCCTGGCCACCGTAGCCAGGAGAGCTGGGCTCCAGCGATCCTTCCGCCTCAGCCTTCCGAGTAGCCAGAACTACAGGCATGCGCTACCATGCCCGGCTGATTTTTTGATTTACTGTAGAGATGAGGTCTCGCTGCCCAGCCGGGTCTCGAACCCGTGAGCTCAGGCAATCCACTCACCTCAGCCTCCCAAAGGCGCAGGATTATAGGCTGAGCCACCAAGCCCGGCTAAGGCTTAGTTTAACCAAGCTAATTTGCTAGCCCAGGGAGAGCCAGTGTAGGAGTTCCATCAATTACCTAACTTTCATCAAGAATTGAACCCACGTTCTGGAGCGTTATGGAGACTGTTACTGTGACCTCAGAGACTGTGGCTATGAATCTGAAGATAACAAAACATACACCTTCTCTTACTAACTTAAGCCATATTTGTCATCTGTGTTTGATTTTTCTGACCCTAGTGCTTTTACTTCTGTTTCTGCCAAACTTCAGCCTACTCTATGGGAAAGGTGAGTGAAAGTAGTAGTTAGGACAAATATGAAGACTGTGAAAAAACTAAACATACTCTTTAGAATGAGATCCTACTCAGAGAACAGTAGTGATCAAAGTGCAAACTGTTGGGAATATGGATATATGTACATCTGTACATGTATATAGTGTATAATATGTATGTATATGTTATTGCTCATATGCAGAAATCTATCCATTTGCAGACAGCCCAGGTGGGTCAATTTTTCTACTGGAAAACCATTTAGGGCCATTCAAAACTGTTAGGGCTAATTTGTGGAGACAAATTCTAGTCATTTGGGAATTAATTTGCTATCTTTTGAAGTCCACAAAGCAAAACTAACAAAATGTGTAACATAACCGGGCCATCATTTAAGTTACTCTGTTTCCCTGTACTTAGAACTATATTTATATTTGAATTACTAATAATTGATGTGCAAATTGTATTGGCATCTCTTGGTTTTGAGTGGCCCCTTCCCTCCCAAGTCTTTTGAGAATTTGGGGTGGGCTTCTCTGGCCATTCAGATAAAGGGCCTTATTCATAAGTGGACAGGTTTCCCCATAGGGACCATTACACATATACATATAAGTACATACTTCCATCAGGCTTGTTGCAATTGATTTAAAATCACTCCACAGTATTGATAAATAGCTCTCTATTTTCAAGGTGCAGAGGAATTCCACAGCCTTAATTATTTCAGTGTCTTGCTGGTCTGCCTTAAGTGTATCTTCTGGGTTTTGGTTGTTTTATTATTTTTAAATTTTTCTGCCGTTGTTCATTTTGTATGCACACGATGTCGTTTTGTAAAGGTAGGTTGTAAATATTTTATTTGTAAGTCAAAATCACTCATGTGTAATGTTGTAAAGTGATGACCTGTTGTCTTGTTATTATTACTACAGTAAATGTTATAAGTTATGGATGAAATTTCAAAATGTACATCTCACATGTTATGCATTCCTATAAATATACTATACTAAAGATATTATATCTGGTCATCTTTTTTCAAATTAAAACCTTTGTTCAAAGAAAAAATATTTTTTCCCCTTCAAATATATGAAAACCTTTGACAAGGTAAAAAACCACATTATTATAATAAAACTTTTGGCCCAGCATTTTAGAAAGAAAGCAAGAATTTTGTGCCTTGGAACAATCTAAGACATTTTTCTATCCAAAAATGTCAAGAAAGCCTCAGGTTGTTGTTAATTTCATTCTCGTGTTTCAGGTTGTAACTAGACGGCTGACAGGCCACCTGGGCTGGATCTCACAAGGGTATGCATTCTGGTGTGGACTCCAGGAAACTGGTTTAGCCTACAGATATGATCAGGCTTTGAAAGCCTATATATGCCACCATGTGCAAATGAAGCTGATTCATGGGTACACTGTCAACTAGCTAGAATGTCAGAGATTAAAGTGTTTTGATTAACTTTGCTGATAAGGACAAACATGTTTTAACATTTGCCTTCTATTTCATCAAGATTTTATTGCATTTATTTGTAATAAAAAACACCTGTCAAAACCTTGGGCTCTTCAGAGAAAATATAGATAATAAAAAATATAAAATATAGAAATGAATTCAGAAAATGCCTGCTGAATTAGAATCATGAGCTCCCTATGGATTTTTATTTTGAGCTCCAGAATTTGTATGTAGCAACTATAGGAAGGGGGACCTCCAAAAAACCAGAATTGTCTTCTGGAGGGCAGGCCCCTTGGAGTACACTTAGAATTTGCTTCTCCAGGTCAATCAACCAACCAAAGTTTTTATCTGAAAGTTTTGAGAAGGTTGCATCACAATTTGCAGAAGAAACATACTGAGTTGTGGCAAACAAGTGATTGGTTCTTCCACCATGCCAACACACCTGCCCACATCGTGCTTAGTGTTCAGCAGTTTTTGACCAAAACCAGAATGACCCCAGTGCTCTATCCTTCCTAGTCACCCAATCTGAACCCAAGGGACTTTTTTGTTTTCCCAGATGAAAAAAATCCCCAAAAGGAAAAGTTTTGCTGATGTGGAAGAGGTGAAACATGAAAGCAGAACTGATGAGTTCAAAACTGTTTTTAGCAGTGAAAAAAGTGTTCTCAGTAGATATATTGCATCAAATGGAGGGTTCTTTGAGGGTGATTGAAGTTTAAATATGTAAGAATGAATACACAATGTTTATAAATAAATTCCATTTCTTTGGGTCTCCCTCATATACCTTACAAAATATTCATAATTAATATTTATAATTCATATTTAATTTAATTCCTACACATTCTTATAAAGTAACATTATATTTGAAGTAGAGATAACTTAGGTACAGAATTTAGGTGACTGTTCAAGGCCACTGAGATACTAACTGGAAGAGAAATAATACATGTGTGTGTTTTACTGTGTCTGTGTGTCTATAGAGTAGGTCAAACAATAATAAAATAAAATAATTAAATAACACTACCCTAGCCTATATTTTTGGAGGAGGGAGTAATTGAGAGGAATGGCCCAGTACATTTATAGGAAATTAGTAAAAGCTCTAATACAAATGATAATCAAACTCCCACATTCAGTCTACAGTAGATAGCAGAGCGGAATATAGAAGGCTGTCAGTGAGCAATATAGAGCCAGGTCCAGGGAAAGGATCCAGTGAATTACTGCACGAAGTTTTACATTAAAGGAAACTCTTTAGGATAAAGATAAATGCCTAAACAAATAAGACTAAATATTGATTACAGTCAAGATCTGTTATCCAGCCCAGGTAAATGAAATGGAGAACACAAACTGAATTGGTACAATTCATGTTCTACTAACTTTTTATAAAGAGTTTTTGAGTGAACGATCTCATTGAATCTTCATAGTAACCTTTGGAGAAGGTTAATATTATTATCTTTATTCTATTTTTGAGAAGATTGAGGCTCACATAACTTGAAATGCATTGCCAAAGATCACCTAGCCAAAAAGTATAGCTGGGGACAAATGCTTGGTTTGAAATTCCATATTCTTTATAGTGTACTTTTCAAGGCATAGTAATATAGTACACTATACTTTTAAAAAATTATTTTACTAGCCGGGCTTAGTAGCACAGGCCTGTAGATCCAGCTACTTGGAAGGCTGAGGTGGAAGGATAGCTGGAACCCAGCAGGTGGAGGCTGCGGTGGCCAGGAGCGGCCACTGCACTCCAGTCTGGGTGACAGAGTGAGACTCCAACTCAAAAAAAAAAATTATTTTAGCTGACACAATAATTGTACATATTTATGAGGATACATAGTGATATTGTGATACATACATACGTGTAGTAATCAAATCAGGGTAATTGAGATATTCATCCCCTCAGAAGTTTATAATTTTTTTGTGTTGGGAGCATTCAAAATCCTCTCTTCTAGCTATTGTAATTATAATATTTATATGTAATTTATAATATAATACATATTTTTTCTTTGAGTTGGAGTCTCACTCTATCGCCCAGACTGGAGTGCAGTGGCCGCTCCCGGCCACCGCAGTCTCGACCTGCTGGGCTCCGGCGATCCTTCTACCTCAGCCTTCCAAGTAGCTGGAACTACAGGCGCGCGCTACTACGCTCGGCTAATTTTTGATTTACTGTAGAGACGAGGTCCCGGCTAATTTTTGATTTACTGTAGAGACGAGGTCCCGCCAAGTTGCCAGGCGGGTCTCGAACCCGCGAGCTCAGGCAATCCGCTCACCTCAGCCTCCCAAAGCGCGGGATTACAGGCTGAGCCACCGAGCCCGGCTGACTCGATTCTTTTATTAACGTCATAGCATCTGGTACATGACAGTTTCATAGCAGTTTGCACATAGGAATATAAAGCACTTAAGTAATGACAGTACTCATGACCTCTTCTTGTTTGCACTCTGAGTCCTGGAGGAGGAAGTTTTTTATTTCTCTTGGAGTATATCAAATGCTTGTCGTGTAATAGGTGTAGAGGTGAGTGGATTGCCTGAGCCTGAGGTGAGTGGATTGCCTGAGGTGAGTGGATTGCCTGATGTGAGTGGATTGTTCGAGACCCGCCTGGGCAGTGAGACCTCATCTCTACAATAAATCAAAAAATCAGCCGGGCGTGGTAGCGCATGCCTGTAATTCCGGCTACTCGGAAGGCTGAGGCGGAAGGATCCACGGAGCCCAGCAGGCGAGGCTGCGATGGCCGGGAGCGGCCACTGCACTCCAGTCTGGGCGACAGAGTGAGACTCCAACTCAAAAAAAAAAAGAATCGAGTCAAGGTCCCTGTCTTCGAGAATGTACACTCTTATTTGGAGAAACGTGGGGGGAAAGTAGTGGTTAATAACTGGCAAATGGCATGCTAGGCCGAGGATTGGAGATAATTAAGAGGACTAGTCAGGAGGATGCTGAGTTATTTTTTTTTAAAGGACAAGATTTATACGAACTTTCTTGAGAGGCTGGACTTCAGGACGCGAGGGGCAATCTAGTTGCTCGGGGATCGAAACGCCAGGTCCGCTCGCACCGCCGAACCCCGGCCCTGGAGACTCCGAAGTCGGTACACCAAGCCCGAAAACCGCCGGGAAGCGGGGTGGAAGAGGCGGGGCTTCTACGGTGACGCAACCGGGGCGCCCGCTGCCGGGCGCGCCTTGGGGTTTGCAGCGAACCGGAAGTGCGGGAAGATGGCGGCCGCTGGAGCAGTTTTGGGCCCACTCGTGACGGAGCTGTACGATGTGCAGGCTTTCAAGTTTGGGAACTTCGTGCTGAAGAGTGGAATCTCCTCTCCCGTCTATATCGATCTGCGGGGCATCGTGTCTCGACCGCGCCTTCTGAATCAGGTATTAGTCCGGGAAGGGAAGAACCGGGCTAAGTGGCGGGAAACGGGACCAGGAAAAGGGAGGGGGTGACAGGAGTTGGGTCGTGGGACGATAGCAAAGGAACCAAGCAGGCAGGTCGACCCTGGTGTTGGCCTGGGGAGTAGGCGTGAGTAGCACAACGGCGAGTGGTTGTTGGCTCTTAGAGAGCAGCCGGTTCTTTGACCTGGGCGTAGACATGTGCTTTGCAAGAGTCCGGAAACTCAGTTTGGTGCCCTGTCTAGCATCGAAGTACTTGAATGAATTTCTGTTTGACCCCAAGAAAATTGGACTTGGGGAAAAAGGAAAAGATGTGTGGGCGGTGAATTTAGTCACTGGTCTGTTACTTGTGAGAAAAGAAGCTCAGAGCAGTCTGAGCTATGTGAGGTATGCAAATGTATCAGGATCAGAGAGATATGAGTATGGGACTTCAGTTACGCTCCTGCACGCATCCCCAGAGGCATTGTGATTCAAAGAACTAGGTATAGCCAGTTAATAGTTTATTTTATTTTATTTAGCCTTTTTTTAGAGACCGTCTTGCTTTGTCGCCGGCAGGAGTGCAGTGTCGTTATCATAGCTCACTGCGGCCTTGAACTCTTGGGCTCAAGCAATCATCCCGCCTCACCCTCCCTAGCAGCTGGCACTGCAGGCGCTAGCTTATGTTATTTTAGTGTAAGTTCTTGGTGAACAACTTAGGAACTGCTTCTTTTCCTTTGAAAATTCTCTTGGCTACACTTGTAACTGTTGCTAACTGAACCCTGTATTTAGGGCAACTTGAATTTATGCTTCCGTGTTATGCTCCTTAAACTTGGCCCAAATACACTCTCTTTTATATTAATTGTACCTCAGCTTCTTCCTTTTAGGTCAACACTTAGAACGACTGTTGATTGGAGAGGGGTATTCAGTTTTGCTTTGTGTGGCCAGGAACAAGAATTAGGCCAGAAGGTGGACATTTCAGGGAAGCAGTTTTTGGTCAATATAAGGAAAAATTTTGTACAAATTCGAGACTTTTTACACAGTGCTTCTCAAACTTTGAGTACTTAGGAATTACCTGGGAATTTTATTACAATGCAGAATCCAGTTCAGTAGGTCTGAGACAGGGCCTTGTATATATTTCTAGCAAGGTGCCGGCTCAAACTGCAGACCACACTTTGAGTGGGAGAATGTAAAATGTGTGTCCAACAGAGTTGCTACTAGCCACTTGTAAATATTGAGCAGTGTGAATTTTTAATTTTAAATAGTCTTATGGGGCTAGTGGACATAATCTAAGATTGTCCAATCTATATATTGGCCAGCACAGATGTAGAACATTTCTGTCATCATGTTATACTATTAACTTCTCACCATCCAGGATCTTGCAGTAGTGCTAATTATCAGTGTGGAGAAAGTGAATTGTTAAAGATTTTCTAATGAAAAATTGGCTTTTGTTAACAAGTCAGTTAACAAAAACTTGTTTTGTTTTTTTTAAGCTAGAGCATGGTGTGTATGTGATTTTAGTAGTTAATTGGGAAGGAGTGCAAAACATGGAGAGTCCTAACTATAACGAAGCTCCTTTTCATATCTACTTATGTGAATAGGGTTTCTCAGCATTTACACCCCAAAAGTGTGATAGAATTTATACTAAACTCTAAGTTCCTGGTAATAAGTCATATTTGACTAGTATTATGTATACATTAGTGTACATAAACTAATTGGAGAGGAAAGATAGCATTTCTCTCACTAAGAAAGCATTTCCAAAATTTTTTTGTCTGTCGAAATTTGCAGATTATATTTTAATTAATTATAATTTTAATGATATGCAGAAGAATTCTTAACAGAGACTTAAGAGCATAGGAAATTTTTTATTACAATTTCGAATTTCAGTTAACATAGATACAGAGAAGTATGATAGTGGGATCAGTAAAAGCTTTTCAAGTTTAAGTATACATTGCATTAGAATAAAATTCTGTGGACATAGTGGAGTGAAAACTGAGTTAGAAAAATATGCTAAAATTTTCCAACTTTCATAGTCTAGCGGTTTCTTTTTAATTTTTTTAAAATGGAGATATGGTGGCTGTCAGATCACTTTAGCATTTGGATTCCAAGTGTTTTTGTTAAAAAGAGTGATATAACAGTTCCAAAATAATATGTTAATGTTTTTAGTACTAGAAATTACATTCCTTGCAACTTAAAAATATGTATAGATTTTTAAATAGTTAGAAGTGCTAAAGTAAATTTTTAATAAAACTTATAATCTAGTTCATGAAGAACCTCATTGATTGTTTGCCTTTTTAAAAATAAATAAGGTGATGTTGGGTGTGAACATGCATTCTAACATCAAAATGTGATGATTTATGTGGAAAAGGAGATTATAAAATAGTACTTTATACAACAGGCTCTGTATTTATAAAACTTCTTAATTGAAGACTTCTTTCAGAAAATACAGCTAAAAGGTTTAGGTACTTAAAGCATAATAGATTTCTAAGGAAAACTGGAAAGTCAGAGGCTATCCTTAGTATTTGAGGTCAACATTAAGATGTTTCCCAACACATCTCATGTTACCTTCAGAACAGACCCTGAGTTTAGCTGAGTAGGTTTATTCTTATGTTTTTAGATTTAATATTTGAATACTAGGACTTATGAAGTGGTTTATTGAATAAAAAGGCTTTTGGGTATCTTTCTCTGATTAGGCTTGAGACTAACCTCCACTAGGTTATTACTGTCTTTAATGTTATGTTGTTACATGATTTATACACCATTTAAAATGGTAATAATAGTAGTCTATGTGTTCATTTTCTTACAGGTTTCAGATATTTTATTCCAAACTGCCCAAAATGCGAGGATTAGTTTTGACACTGTGTGTGGAGTACCTTACACAGCTTTGCCGTTGGCTACAGTTATCTGTTCAACTAATCAAATTCCAATGCTTATTAGAAGGAAAGAAACAAAGGATTATGGTAAGATAAAAGTAGCATATGCATTAAGTTAATTAATCTATAACCTGATACTGTTAGAATTTTTTTCTTTTCTATACACTGGTGTTTTACCAGAGTGATCTTGAATATTCTTCGTCCTTTAAGTTATTGCCTGTGAAATTTTTTAACTGTAGCTATAAATTGGCTTCCTGTCCTTTAAAGTCTAGGGGTGAAAAGCATTGTATTGATTAGCTATTGAAAAAAGGTGCTTTTTTTGGTACCATATCTGTGAAACCCAAGCATTTTTTTAACCAGCCCTTTCCTCCACCAGAATGTTCCAAGAGCAAGTACTTTCCAAGTATGTTTTAAACTGCCTGAAGAATCATGCATGAATAAAATTACTGTAGCAAAGCAATGTGAACACCTCCAGGAGGTTTTTTTTTTTGTTTTTTTGTTTTGTTCAGTTTTGTTTTGTTTTGTTTTGTGGGTTCATGGGAATAGGTTATTAGGTGGCTTGCTTTAAAATCTGAAACTTCATCTTCATTTTAAGAAATTAATGGTCTTTTTTGTTTTGTTTTATGTTGGTATGATAGCGTTTTGTTACATTTTTTGGAAATGAGTCCTTTTACAGATGCATCTTTAATGTGTTTTATGATGAAATCATGTCATGTCTGAGATTTGCTTCTAAAAATAATGAGTGGGGCAGAATGTGAGGATATAGATGCAACAAGACTGACCACGAGTTGTTAGATGGTGAGGTTCTGTATTCATAGGTGTTCATTATACTATTTTGTCTACTTTTGTTTATTTGAAATTGTCAATATAAAAAAATAAGAAAAATATTTAGTTGAGTTTTTGCTGCTTAAGGACACAGCGTTAGATTTTTTTGAGCTAATTATCTACATGAATTCTTACCCATAAAAAAACTATTTTGTGAAGGCCAGAGGATGGCCTAAGCCCAGGGTTCGAGACCAGCCTGGGCAACTAAGTGGGACCTCATCTCTGCAATAAATAAAAAAATTTGCTGGGTGTGGTGGTGCATGCCTGTAATTCCAGCTACTTGGAAGGCTGAGGCGGAAAATCCTGAGCCCAGCAGGTCGAGGCTGCGGTGGCTGTGAGCGTGCCGCTGCACTCCAGCCTGGGGAACAGAGTGAGACTCCAACTCAAAAAAAAAAATAACTGGTAGGGGAAAATATAAAGATGAGTCTATAAAGCCTATAGCCTGAGTTATTTACGTTTTGTACATTATATGAAAATAGTCTATAATAGGGCTCGGGGTAGAGAAGTATAGATTTAGTCACATTACATTATATAATTTTTTCAATTGTAGTGATGGATCTAAATGATTGTTGAATGTTTTTCCTTCAGACGCTGTAGCTTCAAAAAGCCAATTATTTGGTTGATCTTGAATGATGAACTTGTAATATTTGCTGATGGAAAAAGGAATGATTTCATTGATGATACTGGATTATTCTTTTTCATAACAGCCTTGATCTAGATGATATTGGTGTAAGAAACCCCATATTTGAAAATTCAGCCGGGCTCAGTGGCTCAGCCTGTAATCCCATGCTTTGGGAGGCTGAGGTGAGTGGATTGCCTGAGCCCGCGGGTTCGAGACCCGCCTGGGCAACTTGGCGAGACCTCATCTTTACAGTAAATCAAGAAATCAGCTGGGCATAGTAGCGCGTGCCTGTAATTCTGGCTACTCGGAAGGCTGAGGTGGAAGGATTGGCGGAGCCCAGTGGGTCGAGGCTGCAGTGGCCGGGAGCAGCCACTGCACTCCAGTCTGGGCGACAGAGTGAGATTCCAACTCAAAAAAAAGAAAAGAAAAGAAAATTCAATCATGAAGCACATTAAGTAATGTTTATTTACACTGCAAAATAAGTGACTTGTTTTATTGTAATATTCTATGTGTGTAACTGGCAATTTTGTTTTTTTGTTTTTTTTTTTTGAGTTGGAGTCTCACTCTGTCACCCAGACTGGAGTGCAGTGGCCGCTGCCGGCCACCGCAGCCTCGACCTGCTGGGCTCCGGCGATCCTTCCGCCTCAGCCTTCCAAGTAGCTGGAACTACAGGCGTGCGCTACCACGTCCGGCTGATTTTTTGATTTATTGTAGAGATGAGGTCTTGCTACTCAGGCGGGTCTTGAACCCGCGGGCTCAGGCAATCCACTCACCTCAGCCTCCCAAAGGCGCGGAATTACAGGCTGAGCCACCGAGCCTGGCTGTAACTGGCAATTTTGGGATACAAAGACACTGAGCAAAACGGTCTTCATGGCATTTTGAAGATTCATCAGGTATAAAGATAAAGTACCTCCAAAGTAGATAATCAGCAAGTAAGGTTTAGATCATGTACCTCTTCATAAGTGCATGCCAAATTTATACCACAAGATACTCCTTGAATTGACTGAAGTTTATATCTAGGTGTTTACAAATTCAGAGTCAACAGGACTTTTTCTTTTCTAGGTACTAAACGTCTTGTAGAAGGAGCCGTTAATCCAGGAGAAACCTGTCTAATCATTGAAGATGTTGTCACCAGTGGATCAAGTGTTTTAGAAACTGTTGAGGTTCTTCGGAAGGAGGGCTTGAAGGTTACTGATGCTATAGTGCTGTTGGATAGAGAGCAGGGAGGCAAGGACAAGTTGCAGGATCGTGGGATCCGTCTCCACTCAGTGTGTACCTTGTCCCAAATGCTGGAGATTCTCAAGGAGCAGAAGAAAATTGATGCTGAAATGGTTGGGAGAGTGAAGAGATTTATTCAGGAGAATAATTTTGTGGCATCTAACCATAGCAATTCTCTCCCTCCTGTAATGAAAACACCCAAAGAACTCACCTTTGGTGCACGTTCAGAGCTGCCTGGGATCCACCCAGTTGCATCGAAGCTTCTCAGGCTTATGCAAAAGAAGGAGACCAATCTGTGTCTGTCTGCTGATGTTTCAGAGGCCAGAGAGCTGTTGCAACTGGCAGATTCTTTAGGGCCCAGCATCTGCTTGCTCAAGACCCATGTAGATATTTTGAATGATTTTACTCTGGATGTGATGAAGGAGTTGACAACTGTGGCAAAACGTCATGAGTTCTTAATATTTGAAGACCGGAAATTTGCAGATATAGGAAACACAGTAAAAAAGCAGTATGAAGGTAAGTGTATTATTCAGGAATCTGCAAGAACCAGAAATCCAGCCTAAACTGACTGAAGAAAAAGAGGAAATGCTCACACAACTGAAAGGCCATTCATAGAGCAGACAGTAGTTGGATCCAGGAACTCATGTGGTATCTTCTGGACTTGGCTTTCTCTTCATGTCTCAGTTTTGCTTTCTTCTCTGCTGACTTCTTAGGTAGGCATACTCCATGTACCCACCCCAAACTAACCACTGTAGCCTGGGTTGTAGAATACCTTCATTAGCTAGCTAGGTAATAGCTCTGTAACTGTGAGGTTGCTAACTCGAGTTAAACTTCTTTAATTGAGAACCCAGCAGGGATAGTTTCTCTAAAGAAAATGGATGTTCTGATACCAGAAGGGTACATGGTTCTGGGCAGACAGAAATGACAGATGTTGACCCCAGCAGACTATGATGAGTTTTTAATGAAAAATTACAGCTATAGAAATAATGAAAAAGCAGTGTGATGGTAAGATTTATTTCTAGCAGAAGATAGGTTGACACATACTTTTTTTAAAAAAGATGTTTCGGCCAGGCTCAGTGGCTCAGCCTGTAGTCCCGTGCTTTGGGAGGCTGAGGTAAGTGGATTGCCTGAACCTGCGGGTTCAAGACCCGCCTGGGCAACTTGGCGAGACCTCATCTCTACAATAAATCGAAAATTAGCCGGGCGTTGTAGCGTGTGCCTGTAGTTCCAGCTACTTGGAAGACTGAGGCAGAAGGATTGTTGGAGTCCAGCAGGTCAAGGCTGCAGTGGCCACGAGTGGCCACTGCACTCTAGTCTGAGTGACAGTGAGACTCCAACTCAAAAAAAAAAAAAAAAAGATGTTTCTTACGTCAGATAGAGACTCAAAGTAGTGCGTGTGTTGGGTGAAAAAAATGCTTAGTTTCTGTTGCTCATTCTTCTATGCAAATTTCTGTCAGTTTTTACAAGGTGGGATCATACTATATATTGCGTATGCTTTTTTCTTTTAACTTTATAACATTTGGTCACTTTATTTAACAGTTTTTGTAGGTATTTTTGAGATAACTTAATTTTTCTTAAAGTAGTGCATGCATATTCTTAAGCTGTTTATTCAGAATAGGTTTGTCTATAGTGACTTTCTTCATCTGCTTAAGATGTCCTACCATTGCTACATTACTTAGCTTAGTTTAGCCTATTGACTGGTATAAAAGTTACACAAACTTTCTTGGGTTTGCATATGGGTTTTTCTAAAATCAGGGTTTTTACTATCAGCTTTTAAAATGACTATAATTGCCTGTTGAGTTTAGAATAGCTAAAGAGAGCTAAGGAACATACAGAAATATTGAAAGTGAAGCTGCTGAGAGGTCCCTGCAAAGAAAATTTGTTATCTTTAAGAGAAATTTTGAAATGTCAGTATCCTTGACCACAATAAATGCGTGTCTTCATGGAGTCGCTTTTTTTTTGAGTTGGAGTCTCACGCAGTCACCCAGGCTAGAGTGCAGTGGCACGCTCATGGCCACCCCAGCATCGACTGCCTGGGCTCAGGCGATCCTTCTGCCTCAGCCTTCCAAGTAGCCGGAACTACAGGCACGCACTACCATGCCTGGCTAACTGATGTATTGTAGAGATGAGGTCTCAATATTTTGCCCAGGCAGTTCTTGAACCCATGGACTCAGACAATCCTCTCACCTCGGCCACCGTGCCCAGCTTGGAGTCCCTTTCTAACTGCATGAGCTTTATTGATAGTCACAAACTTCAGCTTGCGAGGAAAACAATCTTATCAGTGTTCCTGATAAACCAAGTGCAGAACTTTAAGTTTTTTTCTCCCTGTGGTCTCTGACCCAACTGCTAGGAACACAGATACATTTTTTTACAGGAGGATTCATGCATCCACTGATAATCACTAAAGTTCTTAAAGTATTTGACTCTTTCCTTTAACATGTTACTGGGAGATCATTTTATATTGTAGTTGGTTGGTTGGACAAGAGGTTAGAGGTTTTTATTTGAAAGTTGTATACCTCTTTTTTCCCTTCTTAGGTGGTGTCTTTAAAATAGCTTCTTGGGCAGATCTAGTAAATGCTCATGTGGTGCCAGGCTCAGGAATTGTGAAAGGCCTGCAAGAAGTGGGCCTGCCTTTGCATCGGGGGTGCCTGCTTGTTGCAGAAATGAGCTCTGCTGGTTCCCTGGCCACTGGAAGCTACACTCAAGCAGCGGTAAGTGATGGAGGAATTGGGGTGAGAGAAGGCCAGGACTGTTACACTGCATGCTACAGGGCAAGAGAATATCTTAACCTGGGATCTATGGGACCTGCCCAAAAAATTCAGTTCTTGACAATGTGGCAATATATTCATTTCTAGTTGGATGGAGTTCCTTGATGGTTAATAGTATTTGGTATCTTACAGTGGAAACTTAAAGAATTTGAGTTGTACTCTGAGAGAAACTTTGAGACAGATAGTCAAATAAACAACTAAATATGCCTACCTGGACTTTAAAATAGTTGTCTTTTTCATATCACCATGAGTTGAGAGTGAAGATAAGAGCTTCCCAGACACGCAGTTTCTCAGAATCTCAAGTCTAAGAGATGTACATTCTCATGATAGCACCTACATGAAATGACTTTCTTTTTTTCTGTCTTTGATATTGATTGGCTTTATGTGGAAAAACTCTTTTCTAGATCCTGATGCATTGTTTCCTTCAGTAATTCTTCCATTATTAAAAGTTATACCAGCCAGGTGCAGTGGCTCATGCCTCTAATCCCAGCACTTTGGGAAGCGGAAGCAAGAGGATTGCCCGAGTCCAGGGGTTCGAGACCAGCTTGGGTAACTTGGCGAGACCACATCTCTACAATAAATCAAAAAAGTAGCCAGGCATGGTAGCATACGTTTGTCGTAGTTCTAGCTACTTGGAAGGCTGAGGCAGAAGGGTTGCCTGAGCCCAGCGGGCCGAGGCTGCGGTAGCTGTGAGTGTGCCACTGCACCCCAGCCTGGCTAACAGAGTGAGACTCCTACTCAAAAAAAAAAAGTTAAACCACCATGCATGTTAATGCTCACTCCCACCCCATTTCTATCCCTGCATGTCAAAGCAGATATGAGATGGATAAAAGTTCCCCTTCATATTTTCCTCTGGGTGAATTTCATAGTTGGGTAGTCATTTAGAGAGGTGGATAAGTCGCCTTTATATAGATATTTTAAAGAATATATTACTGTTAAAAATTGTCATAGGAATTTTTTGTTTTATTATTTCAAAGATTGTATATGGAGCTGTTAAGAACTCACATGGCTGAGTCTCACAAGCAGAGGCACAATCAGTCACTTCTAATATTTGACATCATGGGAGTCTGGGTCTAAGCTCAGAGAGACAGGACTTGTTTGTTGGTGGTCGTACTAGGTGACAAAAATGAAACTGAGTATTAGAGAAGAGCCAAATCAGAAAGCTAGGCAAACCTTCTAAAGAAACTTTTATAAATGTTAGGTAATAGTATAGAAATTGGGGAGACTAGTTAATAGCAAATGTTAAAGAAGAGGGAAAGCAGTAGATGGGAGAGACTTTTTTTAACTCTTGAAAACATAGCTGTTTTTTATATGATGGCTGCCCTTGGATATGGAATTCCCTGTGTAGTTAGGCAATAAGCCTTGAATGTGGTTTCATACCTTTATAATGTGTTTTAGAGAATTCTCCCCAAATGCTTTTTAGAAGTAGGTGAGTCACCAAGCATTATTACAAATAAGTTATTATGGCCGGGCTTGGTGGTGCAGCCTGTAATTCCAGCACTTTGGGAGGCCGAAGCGAGTGGACTGCCTGAGCCCACAGGTTCGAGACTAGCCCGGGCAACTTGGCGAAACCTCATCTCTACAATACGTTAAAAATTAGCTGGGTGTGGTAGTGTGCATCTGTAGTCCGGTTACTTGGAATGCTGAGGCAGAAGGATCGCCAGAGCCCAGCAGGTTGATGCTCATGTGGCCATGAGTATGCCATTGCACTCCAGCCTGGGCAACAGAGTGAAACTCCAACTCAAAATAAAAAGACAAATAAGTAATTATGTAGTGTCTTAAATACACATAGTATAGGATTTTTGGTTTTATGTATGGCTAGTTGGGGGAAGGGGTAGGAAAGAGTCATCTCAGGGTCTTAATGAAGCAAGCATGTTTCAACATGATTCATCTCTAAGATGATACAGTCGATTTATATATAATATGAAGTGAAAAAAGGCATCTATAATATAGCAACTAATAAAGTAGATTTTTTTGTGGAAATATTATTCTGTGTGATTAATTTTTTTTTATGATATGTCCTATTACCTTTCATTTAGGTTAGAATGGCGGAGGAACACTCTGAATTCGTGGTGGGTTTTATTTCTGGCTCCCGAGTAAGCATGAAACCAGAATTCCTTCACTTGACTCCAGGAGTTCAATTAGAAGCAGGAGGTAAATCCATTCATTGGTTGTGGTTCTTCCAAAAATGCTTTTTTACCCACTGCAGGCAAAATAAAACTTTGCATGTTGTTATACACTTACTTAAGAGAAGCCTTCTTAGTCTAGAACAATGATGAATGAGCCCTTTGGCTTGCTGATACGGACCCATTTGCAAAACAGCTTGCAGTCTTAATTTTATCATAAACATTTAGAAAGCTGTTTTTCATTGAAACTACCCCCAAAACTGATATTTATAAGTAAGTGTTTCTTTTTTTTTTTTTTAAGAAACATGACTTTATTCGTAAGCAGAAAAGTTCTTTTTCTGTTTTTGTTTTGCATTTACCTTCCCTGTTTCTTTTTCTTTCTTTCTTTTTTTTTTTTTTTTTGAGTAGGAGTCTCACTCTGTCTCCCAGACTGGAATGCAGTGGCCGCTCCCGGCCACCGCAGCCTCGACCTGCTGGGCTCCGGTGATCCTTCCGCCTCAGCCTTCCACGTAGCTGGAACTACAGGCATGCACTACCACGCCCGGCTGATTTTTTGATTTATTGTAGAGATGAGGTCTTGCTGCCCAGGCGGGTCTCGAACCCACGGGCTCAGGCAATCCACTCACCTCAGCCTCCCAAAGGCGCGGGATTACAGGCTGAGCCACCGAGCCCGGCAAGTAAGTGTTTCTTAACTGGTGTTCTGAATATACTACCAAAAGCAGGTCTGTGATCAAGAAAGTTTAGAAAATCCTAGGCTAAACAAAATTAAACATGTATTTCATTTTTAGAGGACTTGGCAGAGGCTTTGGTGTGCTAATGTCTATTGTGAATCTCCTATGTGGAGATCTGTGATTCTATCATGTTTCCCAAAGTTACTTGAACATGTAACACTTTCAGTAGTCTGAAAAGTGCAGTTATAGTGGCTAAAAAGCAATGCCAATTTTCTCATGGATAGCCTTCTGTTCAATAAAGGTATAATCTAGGTTATGAAGTATATGAGAGGGGACCCCCCCCATACCGGAATTATCTTTTGGAAACTGGGGCTCTTGTAGTGTATTTGAAATTTGTTACTCTGGATCAAATGGTCAACCAAAGTTTTTATCTGGAAGTTTTGAAAAGGTTGTTTCACAATTTATGGAAGAAACATCCCAAGTTGTGGTAAACAGGTGACTGGTTCTTCCACCATGACAACATACCTGCCCACACCGTGCTGAGTGTTCAGCACTTTTTGACCAAAAATAGCATAACCCCTATGCCCCACCCTCCCTGTTTACCCAATCTCGCCCCAGCAATTCTTTTTGTTTCCCTGGATTAAAGAAGTCCTCAAAAGGAAACATCTTGCTGATGTGGAAGAGGTAAAACAACAACAGAAACACTAAACGGCATCAAAATTGACGAGTTCAGAAACTGTTTTGAGCAGTGGACAAAACATCTACCTTGGTGTATTACATCAAATGGGCAGTACTTTGAAAGTGACTGAAGTTTAAACATGTAAGGCAATCTTTTATAAATAAATCTTGGGTTTTGGGGGGGTCCCCCCTTGTACGTATTTAAATATACT
Source organism: Cephalopachus bancanus (assembly GCA_027257055.1). Classification (NCBI taxonomy): domain Eukaryota; kingdom Metazoa; phylum Chordata; class Mammalia; order Primates; family Tarsiidae; genus Cephalopachus; species Cephalopachus bancanus. Next base: position 364,747 of record JAPVLO010000022.1, on the reverse strand, counting down.
ATGGGACTCAATAAAACTGTTTCCGTTTTGAATGAGGAAAAAAATTACCTGGAAACATTTTATTTTTCCTGAATTGGTTATTGTGCAGGACAGATTGCTCATCACAGTTACTGAATTGATTCTGTCCCACCTTGTCTTCTTTTTCCTTTTGCTGATTGGGCTTAAGAAGAAGGAGATTGGGACATTTGGGTTCTCAGTTTGCAAAATGATTTAAAATAAAAACAGCTGCTTTTCACCCCTTAGTGGGATTTTTGGGGGTTTACAAAAAAAATCTGCTTCCACATACATTGCAAAATCCAAAAGATACCTTTAAAAATAGTAAGGGAAAAGGCAGATTTTATACTAGTCACTCTTATGTAACTCATACCCACCTCTTCTTCACATCATCCTTTCCTCAGCCTGGCTTTCCTCTCCAGAGATAGCCACATAACTGGTGTGATGTGTGTCCTTGGAGACCCCTGACTTTCCATGTACTCATATATGTGTGGGGAGTCTGAAGAATGTTTTGTATGTGTGCAGCTGTGTTACATTTTTACATCTAGAGTTCCTCATTCCTGTTAACAACTGCATCATGTTTCCTAGTTATAATTAAGCCACAGTGTGTTTAACCATCTCTCTGTGGGTGCATATAGATTGTTGACAGATAGGAAACATCCTTGTGTATGTTTTTGTACATGTAGAGTATTTCTGGAACAGTCTTCTAATAAGTGAGAAACTGCCTGAGGATGACAGCTCTTTCTGAAGAACACATATCCCCCAGCACTGGGCACACGTTGAAGGACTGGACAGTGTGCTGGAGAGAGACAGATGAAAGAGTGTTTCTGAGGCTGGGAATATAAACACTGGGAATGTAATGATTGAAATTTGTAGCGTCAAGAAGGGTATAAGTTGGATACACTTTAGTTTTTCTTTTATGCCCTGAAATACTAGAACTAGAGGATGCTCATTAATCTTAAAGGAGCTATTTTATATAGGTAATATAACCACACTTAAGAAAAAGCAGCAACTTCCTTTTTTGTTATTTTGTTTTTAATTACATAGGTTGGTTATTTGTTTTTAGTTAAATACTTTAAACAGAAAATACTACAAAGGTTTATCAGAAAGAAAACAGGCTGATGAAAATTCAAATAAATAGATTAATGAATGGTAACTGTACCCCTAGGGTACAGAATATTGGAGACTTCGTGCCATTTCCCAAGTTTCACATTTCAGATTTTACACTCTACAGAGTAGGCCTCAGCTGAATGACTTGCCTAAGGCTTTGTAACAGTTGCCTTAGTATTTGACAACTTCTGGCTTTTTTTTTTTGAGTTGGAGTCTCACTCGTTCACCCAGACTGGAGTGCAGTGGCCGCTCCCAGCCACCGCAGCCTTGACCTGCTGGGCTCCGGCGATCCTTCTGCCTCAGCCGTCCAAGTAGCCGGAATTACAGGCATGCGCTACCACACCCGGCTGATTTTTTGATTTAGAGATGTAGAGATGAGGTCTCGCTGCCCAGGTGGGTCTCAAACCCGCGGCTCAGGCAGTGCACTCACCTCAGCCTCCCAAAGGTGCGGGATTACAGGCTGAGCCACCGAGCCCGGCTATCTTTTGGCATTTTTAAACTCCATGTTTGTTTTAAGCATTTTATGATTCAGGTAGATTTGGGTACCTAACCCTTCCTTTGGTAAACGTGTATCTTTGGACACGTCACTTCACTTCTTTGAGTCTCATTTTCTTGATCTGTAAAATGAGAGTAATAACAGTATTGACCTCAGGGTAATTGAGAGACTTCAGTGAGACACCATGTAAAGCATTTAACACAATGTCTCGGCACAGAGTGAGCTGTGTCTGTCACCTGTCAGTGTTATTTGTAATCCTCCAAGATTCGTTGACTAGATAATACAGTTAGGGTCTATGCTTTTAGGAATATTTAAAACATCTTAGATTTGGAAGATAATAACCCATTTAACAGGATACTTCTAGAAAGACAGAATTTAAACATAGAACAAAAAAGTAAAAACTAAGACTTAAGGTTTGTCAGTCATTGTGACCACTTGACAGGATTGTGACCAAAAGGTTCATGTATATGGTAGTGGTCACATTAGCTGCCTGGGGAGAGGACTTTCCCACCAGTGCAGTGTACTAATTCTGAGATGTGTGCTAAAATTTTCTTCAACTGCCAGGCCAATTTTTATTGTATCTTTTGTTATTGAACCTATCTTGGTAACACAGGAGATTTACTTCATTTTTTTCTTTTTTTTTTTTTTTGAGTTGGAGTCTCACTCTGTCACCCAGACTGGAGTGCAGTGGCCGCTCCCGGCCACCGCAGCCTCGCCTGCTGGGCTCCAGCGATCCTTCCACCTCAGCCTTCCGAGTAGCCTGAATTACAGGCGCGCGCTACCACGCCCAGCTGATTTTTTTTGATTTATTGTAGAGATGAGGTCTCGCCTGCCCAGGCGGGTCTCGAACCTGCAGGCTCAGGCAATCCACTCACCTCATTCTCCCAAAGGCATGGGATTACAGGCTGAGCCACCGAGCCCGGCTGATTTTTTTCTTTTAATTGTTAAACCGAATACTCAAAAACTGAACATTGAAAAGGAGTTGGTTGTCCTCTTTCTCTGCTCTGGAGATCTCCGGCTTACCCAGTGAGTCTCTTCAGCTCCTGTTTTTACCCACTCACTGTGCAGAAGGGGAATGGAAAGTAGGAGCAAGTTTTTACTTAAAGCTGTTAGATACTTTTACAGAGAAATCAAGTTTTCTGATTTTTGTGTCATGTTAAATAGTAGTTTTTGTGGTTTTGCAGGGGACAATCTTGGCCAACAGTACAACAGCCCGCATGAAGTTATTGGCCGACGAGGTTCTGATATCATCATTGTAGGCCGGGGCATCACCTCTTCAGCTAATCGTCTGGAAACAGCGGAGGCGTACAGAAAGGCTGCCTGGGGAGCTTATTTGGGTAGACTTAGTGTTTGAGTGCTTCAGATCTGTGAAGTCACTGGTTTGAAATAATCAGCAGGCTTAATTACTGCGTGGATTCTTGGGTCCTGTGTAGGAATGGCTTTTGGCGCTATCATGATCTTTAGGAAATGCTGCCTTGTAATCACTGCATTGTCGGTTTGTTTTTTAGTAGGGGTCTCACTCTGTTGCCCAGGCTGTAGTGCAGTGACAGACACATAGCTTACCACAGCCTCAACCTTCTGGACGCAGGTGATCCTCAGCCTCCCAAGTAGCTGGGACTACAGGCACATGTCACCACGCCTAGCTGATTTTTTAATTTTTTAAAGAGATGAGATTTCACTATGTCACCCAGGCTGGTCTCAGACTCCTGGGCTCAACTGATCTTCCTGCCCTGATCTTCCAAAGTGTTGGGATTACAGGCATGAGCCACTGCACCCAGCTGGTCACGGCGTTGTTACTATAAGAAGTTCATTTTCAAGCTTGCTTCTAATGAGACTGATGTTCATTAGGCATCAATCCTGTCTGTGCCAGGGCCTTCCATATTTGAGGATTCTTCCTCTCTCTAGATAGGATTAGCCTGCTTTTAAAAATTCTTTTAATTGTAGTGAGACAAAAATTTTAGGCTATAAAGGCTAAAACTAGCACAGCTTTTATTGTGTCCTGTATTCTCTAATGTGTTGCTGAAATAATATCTAAATATTAGCCATTTTCTTTCTCCTTCTTCAGAGTAACTGTCTGGGTACCCAGATGGCGCTGGTTCCCAGAACTGCTGTTGCTCACTCCCCGGAGCTGGCAAGGTGGGAAGAGGAAAATGACTGCAGCTCAGTGCCTCAGCTATTATCTGGCAAATAGAAAGGGGTTCTAGCATATTTCTAGATTTCTGGTTTTCTAGTTTTCTAGTTTCAGCAAATAGAAAGGGGTTCTAGCATATTTCTTCCCCTGGGCAGTTTCCTGTGCCTGAATTCACAGTCAAGAGGTCTAAGCTTCACCTGGGTGTTTGCTTAAGGATCCACATATTGACCCAATTGTTGTTTGAGTTGGAGTTTCATTCCCTCGCCCAGTCTGGAGTGCAGTGGCACACTCACGGCCACCCCAGCATCGACCTGCTGGGCTCTGGCGATCCTTCCACCTTAGCCTTCCAAGTAGCCAGAACTACAGTCACACACTACCACGCCTGGCTAATTTTTTATTTTAGTGTAGAGACAAGGTCTCACCAAGTTGCCCAGACTGGTCTTGAACCTGCGGGCTCAGGTAATCCACTCACCTTGGCCTCCCAAAGTGCTAGGATTACAGGCTGAGCCACTGAGCCCGGCCCTAATTGTTGTTAATAGAGAGGGAAGTCAGCCTTCACTAGTGATAAAGACAAAAGAGCACATTCAAGGTGATGTCTGAGCAGGGCTGGGGTGAAGGCTGGCAGGGTTTTGATCACATCTGTGCTCACTGCTCCTCTGGGGCTCACCTGCTGGCAGTGGCACACGGTCAGAGGACACTTGCCATTTCCCGCCATGTCAGCTGTTCCACACAGCTGTCCACTCCTCTCTCTCCAGTGACTCAAAGGAATGCCTGGGATTTCAACTTGAGTCTTACTGCGTCCTCTCTAGAAGTTCCTATTTCAAGAGCTTCTGCTATAAAGTCCACTTTGAGCTTCTGGTCCACAGTGCTGCATCTCCAGAGAAATTCCATCTTGGAAAAGGGACAAATTATCAGGGAAGAAGCGGCCTGAAGGAACCAGAAGGGGCTTGGCCCTCAGGTCTCACCTGGAGGAGCCAAAAGTCATGAAGGGGAGAATTTTCTGACAAAAACTTATAGGAATCTCTGTGGTGTCTTCAAAGTTGAGAAAACTTCAGAGTGATGTGTCGAGTTCTCAAGTGCCTGCTTCACTGGCTTACTAGGGTTCTCCCACTTCAGCAGGCATCAGAATCACCTGGAGTCTTGTTACAACAGGCCCTACTCCCAGCGTTTCTGACTCTGGGTAGCTCTGGGCTGCAACTTGAGAATTGGCATTTCTAGTAAGTTCCCAGGTGATACTGAGGCTGCTGGTGCAGGGACCAGACTTGGAGAACCACCGCACTGGTGAGTCACATACCTCTGCAGTGAGGTGGTCTTGAGGTCCACCTCCCCCTCCTGCTAGAGTCACATGCTCCTGTCTCCCCTTCAGGTGTGCGGGCAGCCTGTCTCCAGGGCACTGTGCTTGTCACTGTCACTGAACCCTATTGTCCTGTTGTAACTGCTAGATAACTTAAGGGGAAATCAGAGGATCCCCCAAGGAATCACCTGGCGCTTGCCAGGTATGTAAAGTGCAGGTTTCCATACCCCCACCACCACCATCAGAGATTCTGCTTTGGCAGATTTGGGGCTGGCCCAGCAACCTGGTGTCTGCATTTCTACTGGGTGCCTCAGGTGATTTTGATGCTTATAAAATGTGAGCCCAGTACTGCAGGCCTCTTACCTATGCAGAAGCCCAAACAACCTGGAGTCAAAACTTTCTAGAGAACAAGTTGATTCAGAGAAACACTTGGGCTATGAGTTCTGTTCTTCAGCATTGAAGTGTTTGCAGGCGTTAGATAATTCAGCCCTTTCTCAGTCAAGGAATTTTTACAGAACATGTGCTCTGAGCAGTGGAACACCTGGTTCTGGTGGGGTAACACAGGAACCGTCTCCACGGCGTGCTCAAAATATATGGCTGATGAAGTGAGGAACTCCATCCATGGCCTCTTCGCGGCTCTAGGCGTTTTGCAGAACGTAAGCCCATGGTTTCTAGGGCTGAAGGAACATAAGCCATCTCTGGCTCCCCTTTGTAGCCTTGAAGTAGTGAGGGGATCTGCTCATTCCCAACTCTCACCCTCATGCTGATGTGAGTCACTGGAGGAAAAACTGTCTCAAGTAGCCCTGGGGTCTGTCCGAAGCCTGTGTGCTTTAACTGTGCTGCAACTCTCCAGATCCAACCTGATTACCTGGAGGGTTCACCAAGAATCAATCATCCTGTCAGCCTTCCCAACCTTCATCTCTGGCTGCTTTCAGTGATCTAAACAGATGCTTGGCTCTTTTCTTTTTTTTTTTTTTTTTTTAAGTTGGAGTCTCACTCTGTTGCCCAGACTGGAGTGGAGTGGCCGCTTCCGGCCACCGCAGCCTCGCCTGCTGGGCTCCAGCGTTCCTTCCGCCTCAGCCTTCCGAGTAGCCGGAATTACAGGCATGCGCTACGACACCCGGCTGATTTTTTGATTTATTGTAGAGATGTGGTCTCGCTGCGCAGGCGGGTCTCGAACCCGCGGGCTCAGGCAGTCCACTCACCTCAGCCTCCCAAAGGTGCGGGATTACAGGCTGAGCCACCGAGCCCGGCACATTCTTTTCTTTTTTTTTTAAAGACAGCGTCTTATTATGCTTAGGCTGGTCCTGAATTCCTGGGTTCAAACAGTCCTCCTGCCTTGGCCTGCCAAGAGGCTGAGATTACAGGTGTGAGCCACCATGCCTGGCCCATTTTCAGTAATTGACACTGGGTTCACTGTTGAAATACAGATTTAAACAAGAGTTAAGCAGTCTAGGCAGAGTGGCTTAGGAGGATCAGTTGAGCCCAGGAGACCAGCCTGGGCAACAGCGAGACCCCTTCCCCCATCCCCATCTCTAAAAAAAGAACATTTTTTTAAAAATTAGGCACAGTGACATGCATCTGTAGTCCCAGCTACCCAAGGTGACAGGTGAGAGAATCTCTTGAACCCAGGAAGTCAACCCAGCTATGATTGTGCCGCCTGGGTGACAGAGCCAGACCCTGTCTTTTAAAAAAAAAAGAAAATTACTGAAAATGACAGTGTGTAACCCCATAGAGTCTCTAGTTTGGAGCCTTTGCTCTTTAACAGGTATAAATGATACCATGTCTTTAGTGCTAAGAAGGAATTTCTTTTTTGAAAGGATCTTGATTTTTTTTTTTAATGAGAAAAAATCAGAACTTGGAATTCTTTTAATGTATTTTATAGTCAGTGCTGCTTTATTAAATGCTGGTTTTATTTTGGATTACAGGATGTGGCTACATTTTTCTTTTTTAGATTGGGGGCCTTTAATGGTAATCTGGCTTTGTATGAATTACCTTGTAATCCCTTTGTTTACCCTGCAGCCCTTCCAAGTTCACATTTGGCCTTTGTGCCTCGGGAGAGGTCACAATAGAAATATAAAGAGAAACAACATAATTCAAATATTTTTAACTTTTAAAGTTCAAGGCTTTGGCATAAGTACTGGTTCGGAAGAACAGTTGCCTGGCCCTTTCTCCTTCCTACCAAGGGAAGCAAACTTTCTCTGGACTGGAGAGAAGAACAAGAGGCAGAGGGTGGACCCTAAGAGTCAGGCCTGGTGTGGGCCCTCAGATTCCGTGGTTGTGTCCCCCACGGAGGGAGGAAGGGCAGCTGATGCCCAAAATAAGGGTGAGGAACCGACAGCGGAGGAGTTCGGTGCCTTGTTTTTCAGGGGGTGTCAAGAGAGCAGTGAAGATCCAAGATCCCCCACCCCAGCTCAGCACACAGTGGGCTCAGAGGTCATGTTTTGGGGAGTAGAGCTGAGGTGGCTCTGGAGTGACTGACAGAGAAGCCGACTTTTCCTGTCTTTCTGAAAAGAGCGCGTGAGTCAGCTGAGAAATAGGCCTAGTGGTCCCAGCCATCATGTGAGGACACTTCCTTGGAAAGTGGAACGGGCCAGAAACCAAGGTTCTGATGAGGACAGCGGGTCTTTGCAGGTGCCACGGTGCAGCCAGCTCCCGACCCTGCCTCCCACACCATGGCGCCGCAGTCTCCCCTCAGCAGCCCTGCAGGGTGAGGTGTGGGGGTCCTGAGTGACTTCAGTGAGAAATACTGTCCTTGTTGACCTGGAACCTAGTAGTAATGTGTTTTCTGCCATCACTTAATGGACACATGAAGTAGAGATGATGTTGAGTTTTAAGAACACAAAATTAAAGCCGGGCTTCGTGACTCAGCCTGTAATCCCAGCGCCTTGGGAAGCTGAGGTGAGTGGATTGCCTGAGCCCGCGGGTTCAAGACCCGCCCAGGCAACTTGGCGAGACCTCATCTCTACAATAAATAAAAAAAAATTAGCCGGGTGTGGTAGCCCGCGCCTGTAGTTCCAGCTACTTGGAAGGCTGAGGCGGAAGGATCGCCGGAGCCCAGCAGGTCGAGACTGCGGTGGCTGGGAGCAGTCACTGCACTCCAGTCTGGGCGACAGAGTGAGACTCCAACTCTAAAAAATAAAAATTGGTTTATGATCACAGATCAGGACGTGACTGCCAACCAGCACACACATCAACTCACACCATCGGGTTTACTGTCGTGAACCATGAACTGGCGTGACACCTCAGGCTCTGCCCCCAACATATGACCTCTGAGCCCATTGTTTGCTGAACTAGAGCAACCTGGCATCTCCTGCACAGAAAGGAGGCTTTAAAGGATTGTGTTGTGCCAGGAACCATGACATTTGTGTCAGTTGTCATCATCCTTCATTTTTTTAACTTTATTTTTTTTGAGTTGGAGTCTCACTCTGTCACCCAGACTGGAGTGCAGTGGCCGCTCCCAGCTACCGCAGCCTCGACCTGCTGGGCTCCGGTGGTCCTTCCGTCTCAGCCTTCCGAGTAGCTGGAACTACAGGCGTGCGCTACCACGCCCGGCTAATTTTTTGATGCATTGTAGAGATGAGATCTCGCCAAGTTGCCCAGGCGGGTCTCAAACCCACAGGCTCAGGCAATCCACTCACCTCAACTTCCCAAAGCGTGGGATTACAGGCCGAGCCACCGAGCCTGGCTGTCACCCTTCATTTTTAAACAGTTCCTTGAACAGTCCCTGGACAGTACATGGACATGTGATTACTGAGACTGTTCATGGGATGAGGACGAGAAAGATTCAAAGAGGCGGGGGAAACATTAGTCTGCACATAGACATACATCATTGCATTTCAGTAGAGACATGGGCCCCAAAAGCAGAAATTCAGATGGTTGCCTAACGACCACAGATTTGTGGGTAAGAAGAGATAGTCATGCTTCCGGAGAAGGTGCAAAGCAAAGGACTGGACCTTCCCTGGCGTGGGCCTCACCTGCCTACCCTCACTCAGGGTGTGACCTCAATTTCCTCCTCTGAATATGGTATTTGGGGGCATTTGTGAGGATTAAATGACAAGAGGAGGTTGCTTTAGTCACAGGGTCTGATTTTCCATGTTGGTGAGACCAGTGATGCTTTAATCGGTGAGACTTCCAGGGTGTTTCTGAAATCAAATTAAGATAACCCTAAAAAATTGACCTGGACTTTTTATTATCTTCTTTATTACACATTATAAGCACTATTCTCACAGGGGGTTCTGTAGCACTCACTGGAATGGAACTCACTGGGGTCCACAACACAAAAACATTAGAGACTCCGCCCTGGGTGGTCACCAGGCTTATGCTGACAGTTGCTGGTTGCTTCCTTACAGTCTGTAGCCTGCCTTTTTGCACCAAGAATTCAGGGCATTTTCAAATGAAGACATGCAGGAGGACAGGATCAGAACATGTGGAGGGGGGCGACCAGGAGAGGATGGGGTGTCAGCGGAGGGGGCGGGTTTGGTGGAGAGGACAAAGGAGCCCAGTAAGAACTCGTTTCCGTCTCTTGTCCCCATCATTTGAGCAGTCTCTGGTACACTAGAGGCATTCCATTTGCAACTTCCCAACAATCACGCCCCAGCAGACGATACAGGTCCCACTGTATGACACGATGAAGCATTGGTCATGGGGGAGATGGACTTCCTGGCACTAAAGTCCAAGACAAATCAACTGGACATGAAGGCTTTCTCACTGTGACACATCACCCAGCCCACCTTGGAGACAGCTTGTCAGGTGGGGCTGGCCAGGCAATGGCGGTCCTTCCTGCTTCCCATGTGTCCCCAAGCAGCCAGTTCAGTAGGAGGGGCCTCTGGGGCTGAGAGGGATTATTTCTGAAGTCCAGCTCCCTGGCCAACACCAGCGTCTGCTCATCTGTCTCCTGTTCTCCCTCCAACTCCACATCCTCACCCTCAGCCGGTCTGAAGATCAGAATGTGAGCCAGGTTCTAAAACATGAAGCCCTTGGGCTGTAGAACAGGAAGCCAGGTGGCAGAGACTTCTTAGAGCCTTCTTAGCCGACTGACCTCCGGAGGATTGGACACCTGCTCACAGCTAGGAGGAAAGCCAAACTATTTGGGTGCTACTGCATTATACGAGCCTTCAGGCAGGCAGTGGACTGGCTTGGGACATGTTCCCACCCCGCCTGCATTCTCAGTACTCGCTGGACAAACCCACATAGATTCTGCAGGCATGGCAGAGCCCACAGGCCCAACACTTGCCTCTCCCAAGCTCCATCCAAACTGCTGTCATTTCACCCTTGGCATCTTCTCTGTCCCCTCTTGGCCAGTCACTAAACCCATTAATAGCGTATTAGCCTGCTCAGGCTGCTATAACAAAACACCACAGACTGTAGCTTAATAGGGATTCTCATCGTTTTGGAGGCTGGAAGTTCAAGATCAGGTTGTCAGCATATATGGCTTCTCCCAAAACCTCTCTTTGGCTTGCAGACAGCAGCTTTCTCGCTGTGTCCTCACATGGCCTTTCCTCTGTGCATCCCTGGTGTCTTTTTTTTTTTTTTTTTTGATCAGGGTCTCACTCTGTCATCCACACTGGAGTGCAGTGGTATGATCACGGCCCACTGCTGCCTTGACCTTCTGGGCTCAAGTGATCCTTCAATCTCAGCCAAGTAACTGGGACTATAGGCGCAAGCCACCACATGGGGCTGATGTTTTGATTTTCTGTAGAGACAAGGTCTCAACTTTGTTGCCCAGGCTGGTCTCGAACTCCTGGGCTTAAGTGATTCTCTCACCTCAGCATCCCAGAGTGCTGGGATTATAGGTTTGAGTCACTGCACTTGGCCTCTCTTCTTATAAGGACACCAGCTATGTGGAATTGGGTGCCACCCTGTTCTACAGTGGGCAGGTCTATGCAAACCTGCCCCCAAGGTCTAAGGAAGGAGGCTGACAAACCCAGTTTTTCAGAAACATTTAATAGGGAAGGCCATGTCTCAGGAGGACCCAAGATGAGAGGGTGGAATGCCACACTGTTACACCAAGACCCAGGGCTTGGTTACCAAAGGAAATTTGCCTGAGGGTAAGATTTATAGGTTAGTACATGAAAGTAGAAATCTTAGAGGCATTCCCAGAACTGGGGTTAATCAAAGTCAACATGGCAGATTAGCATTCAAGATGGAGTTGCTTTAGCCTCCACACACCCTGACCCCATTGAACCTTAATTCATTCTTTGATGTCCCCGTCTCCAAATCCCATCACCGTGGGGCTTTAGGGCTTCAACATAAGCGTTTTGGGGGAGACACAATTCAGTCTACAACAACAACAGTGTGCAAGGCTGTTCTCAGGAGCAAGTAGAAGCCATGTATGCTGGAGAGAGGGAGGAGTGAGTGAAAGACCTTCTATCCTCCCCCCCAATCTTCCTATCTATGTTTACTTACCTAAAGTTCACCCCAAGTTTCATGATAATCACCTCAAGCTTTGATCCTAATTACATCTAAAATCACATTTCTTTCCCAGAGGCTGTTACTTTTTTTTTTTTTTGAGTTGGAGTCTCAGACTGTAGTGCAGTGGCTGCTCCCGGCCACTGTAGCCTCGACCCACTGGGCTCCGGCAATCCTTCCACCTCAGCCTTCCAAGTAGCCGGAATTACAGGCGTGCACTACCACGCCCAGCTAATTTTTGAATTTATTGTAGAGATGAGGTCTCACCAAGTTGCCCGGGCGGGTCTCGAACTCGCAGGCTTAGGCAATCCACTCACCTCGGCCTCCCGACGCGCTGGGATTACAGGCTGAGCTACTGAGCCCAGCTGTTAGTTACTTTCATTCAACAAAGTACCAGTCAACCAAGCTGAATGAGCATTCCCTGTCCTTTTAAAAATGGTGACAGCATAATCCCAATTTGGCTGACATTACATATATGTGTATAGAAAAAAGACTAAGAAGTCATACACAAAAAGGTCAAGTGTAGTTTCCTCTGGTGTGTTTTAAAAAGATTTCTGCATTATGATTTTCTGCATTTTCCATCTTTTCCTTTTAGAATTTTGCAACTGGAAAAAAGTTAATAAATAAAAATTGTAAGTACCATCTGGAAATCTGTATTAGGATAAAAATAAATGGATTACAAAGGTAAACCACTCTCCCCTCTTTTCAGCACACAAACACACTTTAACCTTTCTAGATGAGTGCCAGGAAAGAATTTTTCCAGAGACCGCCAGGTGCTCCTTGCAGGGTCACATGGCACAAGGGCAGGTCCTTTTGCACTAGCCCAGGATGGGACGGGAAGGGTAGTGTCAGCCTTCAACTGGAGACAGCTTTGCAACCCCCCTGTAGCTCTGGACCCCATCATCTGCCATCCCAGCAGGGGGGTGGGAGACGGCCCCATAGCCGCTAAAGAACATTTCCAAAGGTCCATTTTGATAAAAACATTAAAAATTATAAAATGACAGATCTGGGGCTGGGTTGCAAAATGAGGCATTTGGATTAGAGGTGGTCTTTGCAGTCATTTTCAGCTCACCAGACAACCTTAAAAAAATCAGGGAATTTCAGATTGGAGTCGGAATCTAGGAAGTCAGGTCTTTAAACAGCTTCATCCCAAGAACTTCCAGCAGGGGGCAGCATGGCACTGTGAGCGCTAGTTCCAGAAACACCCTCACTGTCCACATCGGGCAGAACCAGGAGTAAATCATTCTTTGGGGGTCTGTGCCCTTACTGAGCTGCCTATAAAAAAATGAGATTTGGGGCCTGGCGTGGTGGCTCAAGCCTGTAATCCCAGCACTTTGGGAGGCTGAGGCGAGAGGATTGCCTGAGCCCAGGGGTTCGAGACCAGCCTGGACAACTTGGTGAGACTTCATCTGTATAATAAATAAAAAAATTAGCCAGGCGTGGTAGCATGTGCCTGTAGTTCCAGCTTCTTGGAAGGCTGAGGTGGAAGGATCGCCTGAGCCCAGCAGGTTGACGCAGGAGTGGCCATGAGTGTGCCACTGCACTCCAGCCTGGGAGCTGGAGTGAGACTCCAACTCAAAAAAAAAAAAAAGTGATTTTTGGATCAGTTAATGATTTGTCTCCAGGAAACCCACAATTAAGCAGGAGAGAAACCTAAAGTGTCTTCCAGAATCATATTTTACTCAATTCAGAAATTCTCAAAACACTTTTATCTTTATTTTTTATTTACATTTGGCATTATTTCAACAAGGATTTAAGACAGTCTCACCACGTTACATGGTCTGTTTCACCCTATTTACGCAAGATGAAGGAAACGCAGAATCTGTTCCAATTTACCCCAGGTAATAGGCCCTATTTAGTGATAGGCATTTGTCTGTCTTAGTGTTTCCAAAATGAAGGGGAACTTGGTCCAAGGATGAGGACAGGTGCATCTGAAATGAAAGCACAGTAACCTTCAAGCAATGCCAATGGCAAAAAATGATTAGTGAAAGATTTTACAAGAAAGCAGCTATGCAGAGCCTGGCCCTCTGGCTGATGTGAGATGGCATCTTAGGTTGTTATTTGCTAACCTCCCAACACTTAGGCAAGCCATGCCCCATCTTTGAGGATCAGTTTCCTTTTCTATAAAGGGATAGGGACAGATAACCCTGGGATCCCTTCTGTCTCAGATATGGGAAACTAAGGGAGCTTCACGGCCCTGCAGGGAAGAAAGCTGACGTGGGTTTTGTGCGCTGGGCCTGCGTGGGATGTAGGAGTTGCGGAAGGCCTTGGAAGGGAACTGTCACTGATGATAAGGTATCAGTGGCTTTGTGTGGGAGCCACAGCTCAACCCTCCTTCATCTGCACAATCTGTTTCCAGCCTCAGCACCTTGGATCAGGGCAGGGGCACCAGAAGGGGTGGCCTGCATGGTATCTAGCCTGGAACTGTCTTTCGGCAAAAGCCAGGAAGGGCCGAAGGCACCTGCTCGGGGCTCCCTTACACTTCCCCTGACCACCCTAGCCCCTCATGCTGGCTTGACAGCCTGGGTCTGGAGTATTGGACTGGCTTTCGTCCTGTCCTTGGGGAAGTACATGGCCATTTCCATCCCCACCGGGGCACCACTCAAGGCCGTGAGAAAGGGACACACACATTGTAGAGAATATCAGGCAAAACACCAACTCTTTTGGTTTTAATCTTTACTTCCAATCCCAACAATCTCTTTCCTTTTCATGACAAAAGTACTAAACAAACGCGGACAGAAGAGGAACATTGACATTTGCAAGCTAGGTACCAGCCACAGGCATCTCAACAAGCCTTTCACCAACACCTCTGTGCGAGGCACGGACACCAGGCAGGAAACTCTCAGTGATCAGAGCTACACCGTAAATGCGCGATCTTTTTATTGCATATAAAAATGATCAATGTGAAAAAGGTCGAACTGTAAGCTGGTCTCACACATGCTGGCCCTTCTCAGTAGCCTTCTCATCTGGCTGGGCAGAGGCCTAGTCCTCCTGGAAGGCAGGGGAAGCCCAGCATCTCAGCAGTTCACTGAGACATCGAGCCGGGGAAGCTGAGAACGTCCAGGTCCCCTTGCTTTTCCCGGGCTTGGAGGGGACGCCACCTCGCGTGGCTCCACACCTTGCCGTGCAGGCAACGGGCTCCTTGCCCAGGCTGGCCGGAGGGTCTTCTCTGCGCTTGCCTGCCTAGCAGGATCAAGTCGAGCAGCTGTTCAAGGCATTTCAGTCTGACTTTTCCGTGAGTACCCTTCCCAGCCCCAGAAGGAGGAGACATCAGTCCACTGTGCCATTGTAGGATTTGTTGAACTTGTTGAAGGTGAAATCCACGGTGTGTGTGGAGATGGGCTTCCTGTACAGAGGGTTTGAAGCCTACAGAACCCAGAAGGGAAGAGGACACAGAAGTTAGTTCATTCATTCAAACCCACAGCCTCAGGCCCCGGACGCCTTCCCAGGTCAGCCACCCAGTAAGCCAAGGCCAGGCCCAGGCAGCGCACAAAGGTGGGAGGCGACGGCCTTGGGCTTCAGGACAGCTGTGTCCCTGGGAGAGTTCCTCACCTTCTCAGCTTCCACTCTTTATCTCTGGAATGAGGGGTTGGGTAGGTGGTCTCTCAAGTCCCCTCCAGCTTTAGCAGAAACTAACTCTGGGGGTTCAACGGCTGACTACTATGCGCTCAGTCCTTCAGGAACCTGCAGACGCCTGGTGACGGGACTTAGGTGTATGAATACTGTAACAGACGAAAAGAAGCCGAGCTCCTTTCCTGTGGATGCCTCTCCGAGACTGGTCAGACTTTTCCTGCTGCAGCTATGCCTGGCACCTCGGCCTCCATGACCCTTCTGATCTGGGCCTGGGGAAGGGCTCCGCACAGACCACTCCACACCGGGGCAGTGCAATGCTTGCTGCCCAGAACTGGGCACCGCCTTTCAGGTGTTGATTCTTTGATTTTAATGCCAATGATGTTTGCAGACCTTTATCGCTAATGTAAGGCTGGACTCAGGCGTCTAGGCCCAAAGTCCCTTCTCCTTCCTGCTTCCTACCAGCTTACCATTTCGTAGCGGGCCCTGGATCGCTCGCTCTGGAACTTTGCAAATTCCCTCCGGTCGTGGATGGTGACGAGCAGCTTCCATATGGCCAGGAGCGCAATCCCGATCAGAAGGATGCTGCCGACCACAGCCAAGAGGATGGTCATGGCGTTGGGAGCGGTCCCACACTCTGGAGGGGACCAGGAGACATGGTGAGCAGAGCCACCAGCATCACCACACCCCCTCCCCCAACCTCAGGCATGTCTGAAATGAAAGGTGCGCCCCTTCCAAGGGTCTTCCACCCCCACCCCCACCCTCACATTGTTTCTGGGAGACTTGGGGTGGGAGGTGAGGAGGTTTCCCCAACGTGCAGATTCCAAAAGGGACTGTTTCAAGGTCACACAGCAAGTTGGTGGCAAAGTAGGGATGAGGACCCTGGTACCGGGCTGCATTTCCCCACATCCTGGCCCAGCCTGGCCTCCAGCAGGGGGCGCTGGACCACAGTTGAGCTCTCGTGTAAATGGTTTCGGGAGCAGACCAGGCAGGCAGGAGGGAGCATGAAGCCGCTTCCACAAGACCTGGGCTGGGTGCCAACATTTGTCAGCCTTTAGTGTGGCGTCCCTTGGAGCAAATGAACTTATTTTCAGAGAACCGCAAAGACAGCACTTGGAAACAAAGCCTTACTCTTCCAGGCAAGCATCCTGGGCTACCACCACACACTTCCTTCTGCCTCTGGCCCCAGGAAGGCCACATTACATGGTTGGGCCCAATTTGGAAAAATTGTTTGCAACACTATTGATTGAAGAGAGCAAAAAAAAAATTTTTTTTTTTTTTGCTCCTCCATCCCCGCTAAGAAGAACATAAGGGGTGCTCTAGAAGTCCCAGTTACTCTAAGGCAAAGGCTATTGGTCCCTGGGTCCAAGCAGAGGCAGAATGTCAGTATTCATATTAAAGCTGAACTGAGCATGGCAGCAGTCAGGAATGTTTAACACAATGCTCCATCTGTCCTTCTTAGAATCCACATTGGAAGCAGCACCGGCCTGGCCAGGGCTGAGTTCGTACCAGGATGCTCCCTGATGGAAGCAATGCCCCACCCAGCTCCGATGGTCCAGCCCCTCCCCAGCCCCTATGGTCCAGGTCCACCCTCCCTGTAGGACACAGGAGCTCCCACCATCAGCTGTGCAGTCTACTTTCATCCTTTGCTCAGTATCCTCCAGGATGAGACCCTCCCCAGGGGCAGGGTCGTATCCTCCTGTGCCTCCCATTGTCCTGACCCCTGTCCCACCAAGCTCCGTCCCAGCAGTGGGTCTCCAGCTGTGCCACCATCTTTCTTCTAAACTCTAGGAATAGGCAACGGTGGCCTCAGATCTGCTCTTCCTAAGGAATTTTATCCCTCCTCTCCCTGGCATTTAAAAAAGACATGAAGAAAAATGGGCAATGCCTCTAGAGGAGGAAATGGCATCAGCAATCAGAAGCCCAGGGCTGGCTGTGGAGGCCGAGCCCCTCATGGCCCTCACCCACCTGGCTCCCTGAGCACCGTCAGATTGGATTTCCCATTGGAGAGCTCAGCGTAGGTGAACATCATGACGCAGTCCTTGGCAGTTTTGTAGAAACACAGCACAGCCTCCTGGTCATCTTTCACTGCGAGAAAAGCAAGCAGGAATATCCTGTCCTGTGTGTCTCTCTGAGCAACCCAAGCTACTGATGGTCAGGGCAGGGAGACAAGCACCTCAAAGAAGGAAGGGGCCAGAGTGGGGGGGCAGACAGCCTTGATGGAGAGGCTGGGCATTTGACGAGGAGTTCAGGCTTCTCACTCAAGAACGCAGGCCCAGTGCTGAGCTTAGATGGCTCTGGGGACACGTGGAATGCATTAGAGGATCGTCAAACCTCTTCAGTGTTTGCTGGTGATAATATGAGATAAAAGAAACTTTGAATGGTTTGGGGGTGGGGGTGGGGGTGGGGTGGGGATGGGTGAATGGAGTCTGCCATGGAAATGAAAGGGATAAAGAAAAGGAAGAACCACCCTGTTCCTTTGCGGGGCCCAACCGAGTGAGAGTTCACATTTGGGGAACAGCCCAGGCCACTCGGGGCTGAGGGCCGGCTGCAGAGGCCGAGTCAGCTCCTTCCTAGGACGTACAGTCAAAAAGAGCCACAGCGTGATGAGGACATCTGGGCAGGAGACTGGGACCCACACCCTGAGGTAAAGTGAGCCAGTGCTGAGGTCAGAGCATTCCCAGGTCCAGCCCCCAACGCCACCGCCACTGGCCTCTCTCCTCATTCAGAAGTCCCTTCTTCAAGCTGCCTCGACTCCACCCTGCCCCCACACCACATGAGCCCTGAGGTCCAGGCATTACCTGCATTCCAAGGCTCGGTGGGGGGTGAGGGTTAGAAGATGAATTTCTAGGAGGGAGAGGAACTAGGGGAAGTTAAGTTGGGAGCAAAGGATGAGGGAATTAGGCAGCCATGGTAAACTGGTCCTGAAGAGCAAGGCAAGGCTAATGTTCCGACGTGTGTGTTTCAGCTTTGCCCCTTTAACCCTGTTGCTCAAAGGAGCTCTAACCTGGAAGCAGACGAATGAGTGTGGTCATCGGACACGACGGCCTGGACTTTTTCTCTCAGCCCCTAGTCATAGCCTGGACTGAGCAAATGTGAGTGTGTCATGTACATATGAAAAAAAGGCCTAAGCTGGGCTCGGTGGCTCAGCCTGTAATCCCGCGCCTTTGGGAGGCTGAGGTGAGTGGATTGCCTGAGCCCGCGGGTTTGAGACCTGCCTGGGCAGCGAGACCTCATCTCTACAATAAATAAATAAATAAAAATCAGCCGGGCGTGGTAGCGCGCGCCTGTAGTTCCGGCTCCTCGGAAGGCTGAGGCGGAAGGATCGCCGGAGCCCAGCAGGTTGAGGCTGCGGTGGCCGGGAGCGGCCACTGCACTCCAGTCTGGGCGATCGAGTGAGAATCCAACTCAACAAAAAAAAAGAAAAAAAGGCCTAGGAGAAGGCAGGCAAAGGGTACACGACGAATTTGAACATAAACTTTCTCTGCTAGTCCATCTCGGAGGGCGGGATTGGGAAGCAGCCATGCGTGAATGGCTGTCATCACTACAAACCGAGCCAATCAGTTCGTGGGACCCGGGAGGTGGCTTTTCCTTCTCTGACCACGTGTGCCTAGTTGGAGACAACTGGCCTGGGTCTGCAGGCAGAACCTGAGGTCACTCGGGCCCTGTGCAGCAAAACAGATGCAGGGGCAGGAAGTTGGGCATGCGAGGGCCTGGACTGGGGCTCTCCACGACTCCCCAGGGGCAGACAACAACTGGTACACAGCCAGTGCTCAATGAATGCATGCTGGATGCACACATGACTCAAGTACTCAGAAGCCATGGTCTGACAAAACAGTAAGCCAAAACCAGAGAGGCAGGAACAAGGAAGTCTACCGAAGAGGTACATCAGGACTAAGGCAGAGAGGCAGCAGGGGGTGGGATTGGGCAGAGTTTGCAGAAGCCAGATGTCAAGGTGGTGGGGAGCCTGCCATGCACATTCCCTTTCAAGGTATATAATCTTTCTCTCCCCACATTATTTTAACCATTTTGAAGTGCACAATCAGTGGTTTTAGTGAAGTCATCATGTTGTGCAACCATTCCCACTAGTTCTGGAACATTTCATCACCCCAGGAAGAGATTATCGCTGTCAGTAGTCAACCCCAATTCCCTCCTCTCCCCAAGCACTGGCCACACCAATCTACTTCGCCAATCTACTTTCTGTCTCCATGGCTTTGCCTACATTGGACATTTCATCTAAACAGATTCACACGTGTCCTTTGCTGCCTGGCTTCTCTCACTCGGGTGCCAAATGCATGGCTCACTCACACGGCAGCACTGCCCACCTCTTTATGGCTCCGTGGCATTCAGTCATGTGGCTAGATCGCACTGTGTTTTCATTTATCAGTTGACAGATGTCTGTGTTGTTTCCAATTTCTGACTATGGTGAATAACATTGCTGTGAAGATTTGTGTGGACATAAGGACCCCGTTCTCTTGGGCATATACCTGGGAGTGGACTTGTTGGATTGTGTGGTGGTTCTATATTTGACCTTTTAGGAAACTGCCAAGCAGATTTCCAAAGCGTCTGGACCACTGACACTCCCATTAGCAGTGGATAAGGGTTCCAGCATCGTGTCCTCGTGGGGAGGCCACAGTCATGGTAAGGAAGCCTAGGCTGTGCGTCCCAACTCAAGGCTAAAACCACCTTCTCTCCACAAAGGAGAAAGTCTCAAGGTGCCTTCCCAGGTCCTAAGGGGGTGGCCACCCAGGGCCAGCCGGCACACTCACCGATGGTGTCCACCCACGTGATCACCTCGTCCTTGCACAGGGTGTGACAGGTCTGGTTGTCAGGTTTTCCTGAGTGAAGCAGCAAGCACTCAACACAATCTCTTTGGAAAAGAGGAAATAACGTAGGCATTAGACACTACAGGACAGTCCCACACATAGTTCCCCACCCGGAAGGCTGTGGCGTCTTCAGATGTTCAGCCCCAGAGAATGTTTCTGCTTCTTGTTGTTACAGAGGGAAGCCTTTGGGCTCTTGGGGAGTGTATGTGATTCAGGCCTGTCCGGTCTACATGTCAAATCACAGACCTTTTGCATTCTGACACCAGGTGCTGGCTAAGGAGTCTGCTTCAAGCAAGAGGCTTCTGGGTAATTAAAAAACTGTATTCCCGTCCCGCCACCCCTGAAATCCTGGCACTCCCAAGGCCAGAGCATGATGCCTCCTCATGGTCCTAATTCCCAGAATCCCACCCTGGTCATCGCCCAGGGCAGGGGTCTCAACCTTCTGCACCTTAGAGTCTCTGGGGTTCTGGAGAGAAATTCCGGTGCCCGGGCCCCACCACACCCATGGACTCCCCATCTCTGGGGTTGGGCCATCCCAGGCGATTTGGACAGATGTGCAAGGATCGCTGTCTGGGAGAAGCCCCAGCCCCAGCCCCTTTCTCCATTCCAGACAGAGACCACCTGCCAGGTTTCCCGGGTCCCTGCTGTCCACTTACCCCTTAACCGGTCTAACTAGATTTTAGCACAGGCTACAGGTTTCCCTCAGGGAACCCCTGTTTTATAGCAGGAGGCTTCACTTTGACTCCCTCTCTTCACATCTCTGGCTGGCAGTTTAAATCCGGTAGTGCATGAAAATGTTTACAGTGTTTGGCTAAATGGTTATTATTGTACCTTCCACAGTCAAAACCCAGTTCCAGGTGTTCTCCCTCCATCTGAGGAGACATTAGGGAGCACAGGACCCCTGAGGACACAGGGTGGGGAAGCTCAGCTTTGGCCAAGGGATCGATGTGGCAGGGCGGGGGTCCCCGTCTCCTCTGGTGGGCTGGGGGATAGGCTGAGCACACAGAGGATGGTGAGGCCCAAACTCTGGGCAGGAGTGGGTTGGGGGGAAACAACACAGCTGGCGTGTAACTCAAGGGACATTGTGATGCAGCGGCGCTTGGTGGTCTTCAAAGAGGCTGAGAGTTCCAGGAGTGGCCCCTCAGGAAACTGGGTTAAGATTCAAGAACCAGGTGTGCTAGGGAGGCCACCAGAGTACAGGGATTGACCTCACAGAACCTCGACTAAATGGGGGACAACTGTCCTGTCCACCCCATGGAGGCTGTGTGTCTGGAAAGCTCGGTCAAAAAATATAGAGGGACGTACTACCTCTATATATTATGAGCTGCCTATTTATCTGTTTTTTAATTCCTTGGGATTTAGGGGTCCGTTACTAAATGTTTCCAGGGAAGAAACTGTGAAGTGAAATGTCAGAACCAGAAGGGAGCTCAGAGACCGATTCATTGAGGCCCACATTTTACAGAGGAAACAAGGCTGGGAGGAGTCAAGGGTGGAACTGGGTGGGGCACCCAGGTGCCCAGCCTCTCAGATAGGGCCCACCCCAAGACCCTCATCACTTTCTGAACTTTAAGAAGAAATGGGCAAGTGGTGAGATAGAGAAAATGGATAAGACTTTCTGAACAGGGTCCCATATGCTTAAGAATTCAGCCATCCCAGAATCGGCCCCAACATTCCACTCTCTTGGGACTGGCTTCACGGAAGGGTTCTGGAGGTAGAAACAGCTGTAATGCTTGCTGGTCACAGCCCCAGAGAGCAGGCAACTGAGACTGGCTGGGGGGCCAGGAAGGGGCAGTGCCGGCTCTGGCCATTCATGTTGTCCCAGCGGCCCCTCCGTCAGCCTCCAGGATTAGCACACTGCAAAAACAATGGTCGCTTCCACTTCCAGCCTGGAATCTCTGGGCCTGCCATCTGATGCTCTGCTGTTAAAGCACAGCTCCAGGCCACTTCCAGGAAATGTTGCCTAATTACCCATGTGGACACATCAGTCTAACCTGTATGTTCCATGTACTGGTTGAAATGTATATTGCAGTCATGTACTAAAATAAGTCTGCCCTTTTAAAAAAAGTTGTTTAGAGAGACTTTGCTCAGAGAGTCTCTTAATTGAAATCAGCTGGGGCTGAGTGTGAACTCACCAAAGTGAAGGGTGTGTTTGGTTAGTTCTAGAAAATGGAGATTGACTGCCCTGAACCCCCAAGAAAAAAAGGACACAGGACATTCAAAACTTGATGGCTCTTAGGGAAGCAGCAAGTGAAAAGAAAGAAAAAAAAGCACCCTGATAGAAGTCACTATCAAAAGGACTTTGTTTGTACAAAAAAAGTTTCAACTAGGCTGTGAAAGAGACAGAGGGTCAGTGTGGCCCAGAGACAAACAAGGACCAGTGATGCTGCCTTATGGCATCTCTTTGCTCTTCTTGCTCCTTTGGTATCATGCTACGGATAATAAATCTTCAAATCAATGACTTCTAGAAAATGAATACTTTAAACACTCAAAGCTCCGGTTGTTTTCCCCTGAGCCTAAATTAACTGACCTAAAGCCAACCCAGCAGCTCCACAGGAAAGAAAGCTGGGGCCTTATCTCCTTTTATGGATTCCCTGAGTGTTATCTTAGCTTGGCCTCAGTGCCCCAAGGACAGGGAGCAGAGACTCAAAAAGGTTCTGCCGGTGGGAGCTGGGGGTGGGGTCACCTCCCTCAGACACAGAATGTTGGTAAAGCGGAGTCCATGCTTAAATGGATACAGCCATTTGGGCTCCAGACCCAGGACCCTAACCTCCTTTCCTGGCCGTTTCTAGTTGCATCTCGGTTGTTTCTCTGCTCTCAGCAGATCTCAAGTGGATCTGTTTTTCTTCTCCCTGACTTCCCTGCATCCCCTCCAATTAAACAAATTAAAACCTGGCCCTGTCTATTTTGTCTCTCCATCTGCACCCAGCTTTCAATTACCCACGGCTGGACTATTTGTGGCAAGCATCCAACCAGGGGTTCTACCACCCAGAATGTTTCTGAGCATAGACTGACCAGCAGCCACTGCAGGCTCAGAGAGCATGAACTCATTTGATTATCAGCGGGGGCCAGACATTTGGAAGGGAAATCTGCCAAGAGAAAATCACACAGTGGCGGTCCTCAGCCAGAGAGGATCGGCATTTGTGTAACGATTTGTTTCTGACCCTGTGTGTCCCTGCCTCCCTCCTGCCTGGTTCCTCGGTACGGGTAGTGATGACACAGCTGTTTTTCCAGGCAACTTCAAGAGCAAATGTCACTCCTGCTTTCCAGGGGCATTGTTCTGCCATTCCCTCTCATTTGCACTCTGGTGGGGCGTGAGGGGCTGGGCTGTGGAGGAGGTCAGCACAGCCACGTGAGCCAGCGGCCAAGGCAGTGAAGGCCAGGCCATGTCTAGACAATCTCTGCATTCACTGCAGTCCAGAGCCCACGCTCCATTATCTGTATAAATGGAGCAGAAAATTCAAAAGCCATAGCAGTTGTTTCTGGCATGCCTTATCTAGGTCGAGTGCCTTCCCTCTCTAGTTTACCTTCTGATTACGTTTTGTTTAAAGCAGCATTTCCCGTGCGGGTGTTCTGTGGAACACTGTTTGGGAGATGTCAAGGGGAGGATCAAGTTCACTTGAAGAAAGATGCATACTGTATTCCCTTTTGAAAACACACAATAGTACAGTAAAAGCTCTGCGAAGGTGCTGCTTTTGGTACCAACACCAGTTCAATTTCATTTAATGCTGTAACCCCGTAATTTCTAAATTCGCTTAGGAGCAGAGCAGCGGTCTTATTTTTGTGTTGTGTTTTGTTTCTGTTTTCTTACAGAATCCCCCGGGAACCGGTATTTCAAAACCACTGTTTTAATTGCTGTTAGTAAGAGGTCTGCTCCCCAGCCAGGCTGGTGGGTGGAGGATACAGGGGATAGGGATTGCGGCTGCCCAGCCCTGAGGGCGACCCAGCTGGAGGACAGGCCTGGCCTGGATGAGGAGTGCAGGTGGCGCTGTTCGTGGGGCCAGTACCTCTTGGTGCTGCACGCATCCGGGCAGGTGGGGCACTTCTCACAAGTCTCCCCAAAGGCCCCAGGTTCGGTGCACTGGCACTGCCCACAGAGGCAGAGCCCGCGGTCGCTGCAGATCTGGCCATCTCTGGCGCGGCATGTGTTGATGTCTGTCGAGCAGTTACAGTTGTCCCCGATGTAACCTGCGTGGCACTTGCACTCTCCGCAGTGACACTCGCCATGGCCTAAAAGGACACATGAGGCACATCAGGGCCTGCCTACCTTTATGCATGAACAGGTAACCTTCCAGTGCCTGCCACGTACCAGGCAGTAGGGATCTGGCAGAGAATGGAACACTGATTCTATCCCGAGTCTGTTTGGGGAGACGAACAGAGGGCGTGGTGCTGGCATGGACGGGGTGCTGGTGGGCCTGCCTGGGTCTGGGCTGGTGCTCCAAGTTGGTCCGGAACTTAGCCAAGCCATACCATGGGGCCAGGACCCAGGACAGCTTCCTCTTGCCTCGGCTCTATGAATAATAGCCCTCATATGTTCACACCCGAGCCCAGAGCCTGGTTGTTACTTTCTATGGCAAAAGAGACTTTTACAGACAAGAAGTGAGGGTTTGAAGATGGATCATCCAGGTGGGCCCTAAATGCAATAGCAAAGATTCTCTAAAGAACCTAAAGAGGGAGATTCGACTCCAGAGGAAGATGGTAAAGATTCATCAGAAGCAAGATGCTCCCTGCTGGCTTTGAGGCTGGGGAAAGGGCCAAAGGTCATGGAGCATGAGGAATGCAGCTCTAGAAGCTGGAAAGGCAAGACACATGGCTCTGGCTTCCCCTGAGAGCCTCAGAGGGTGCATGGCCCTGTGGACATCTTGACTTTAGCCCAGTGAACACGATTTCAGGCTTCTGCCCTCTAGAACTACAAGAGAATACATCTAGGTTGCTTTAAGTCGCTAAATGTGTGCTGATTCATCACAGCCACAAGAGAAAACGACCACAGTTGCTCTCCCTCAGTCCTAGTCAGATGCTGAATTCTTGCTCTGGCCTTGGGCTGATGATTTAGGGGCAGATGCCGAGAACAACCACAGGGGCAGTGGCAGCCAACACTTAAGAGTGCTTTCCTGGCCGGGCTCGATGGCTCAGCCTGTAATCCCACGCTTTGCGAGGCCGAAGTGAGTGAATTGCCTGAGCCCACGGATTCGAGACCTGCGTGGGCAACTTGGCGAGGCCTCATCTCTACAATAAATAAAAAAAAATTAGACAGGCACGGCAGTGCGCACCTGTAGTTCCGGCTGCTTGGAAGGCTGAGGCAGAAGGATCGCCGGAGCCCAGCAGGTCGAGGCTGCGGTGGCCAGGAGCGGCCACTGCATTCCAGTCTGGAAGATAGAGTGAGACTCCAACTAAAAAAAAAAAAACAGAGTGCTTTCCTGTGGTGGCTCATGCCCGTAATCCCAGCACTTTGGGAGGCTGAGGTAGAAGGATTGTTTGAGCCCAGGAGTTTGAGGTCAGCCTGGGCAACACAGTGACTCATCTCTGCTAAAAAAATTTAAAAAGTTAGCCAGTCGTGGTGGCATATGCCTGTAATCCCAGCTACTTGGGAGGCTGAGGAGGAAGGATTGTTTGAGCCCAGGAGTTTGAGGATGCAGTGAGCCGAGGAAGGGTTGTTTGAGCCCAGGAGTTTGAGGATACAGTGAGCCATGACTGTTACTGCACTCCAGCCTGGGTGAAAAAGTGAGACCTCGACTCAGAAAAAAAAAAAAGTGCTTTCCAGATAAATGCTTTATCTGGAAACACGGTGAATTCTCACTACAGCCCTATGAGGTAGGTATTATACCATCCTCCTTTTACAAGTGATGAAACTGAGACACAGAAAGAAAGAGCAGCGGGTAAAGGTCACAAAGCAAATGGCAGTAGAGCCAGAACTCGAAGCTGGGGCATCTGACTCCAGAGTCCATGGTCTGAGTGCTAGGAGCTATGAGCTCAGCCCGGCCAAGCCGAGAACCTGCTGAGGAACACCCTGGCTCTCCCTTGCAGGGGGCACAGCCAGGCATCACTTTGAGGCTCTGCAGGTGTCAAGGGCAAGAGTATCACTCAGCTCAGAGGGCTGTGGAGTGTGTGTGTGTGTGTGAGTGTGTGTGTGAGTGTGTGTGTGTGTGTGTGTGTGTGAGAGAGAGAGAGAGAGAGTGTGTGTGTGTGTGTGTGTGTGTGTGTGTGTGTGTGTGTGTGTGTATGTGAGGAAATGTGTTTGAGCATGTGAGAGTGGGGCTGAGAGTCAGCGTTTGAGACAGTGTTTGGGATGTGTCTGAATGCAAGACTGTGAATTTCAGTGCAAGAGTATTTGAGGGAGTGTTTGTGAGGGTATGAATGTGAGTGTGTGAGAGTGTGTTTCACGGTGTGTTTGTTGGACCATGAAAAGCCTGGATGGTGCCATCTTCCAAGGGGATTGAGGGCCTGACAGTGGGTTCTCAATTTTCTACACTATCAGAGGTGGAATGCAGTGCTAAAAATGGCACTTAATTTTTTGAAAATGTATTCTGTGCTATTTTTATAGCATACATTTTTCTTCCTCATGCCATTTTGCAATGGCTGATATTAACACCGCTGAGAGTTTGCAGTTACTGAGTTACTATTACCATAAACTAGGGAGCCCGGGGAGGTAGGGGGTGGGGAGCTGCAGTGGGGGAGAGATCCCTGCATTTTACTTCCACACCTGAGTCAGTTACTCACTTTGGCAGTCGGGTCCCAGCACGTTCCCTGGGCCCACCAGAGAGTGTGACCCACAATACAGGTCAGGACGTGAACTCCAGAGGACCTTTTCATTTGCCACTTAACTTCCTGCCCCCGCTGCCCTGGCTCTGTCCGCTCTCCGGTGCCTAGAAGCTGCAGGCATTTGGACAGCCATTTGGATGGCCAGGCTGTGCTATCCACTTGTGCCTGGAGAGCCACTCCGCTCACCCAGGGGCTCAGAGCCACAGTGAATGTGTGCTGGGCGAGAGTGCCCTCCCACGTCAGGCAGCACTGAGGCATATGGCGAGTCGTCTGGGAGAGGCGAGGAAAGCCAGACCCAGGCCAGGAGGCAGCTGTGGAATGCAGTCGTGACTGCCTGGAAGCAGCACATGAGGGCCAGCTACGGGGAGGGCAGCACATGCTCCTGCCCGGGAGGAAGAGGCTGCCCTGCCCCCACCTCCACCTGTCTGGGACCAGCACCAGTTTGGAGACTTGGCAGCAGGGACCTCACACAGGAAGTCTTCACAGATACAATGGATTCAGTCCACACAACTCCCTCACTCTCTCGCCTCAAGGACCACACTAGCCAAGAGCCTGGTTTAAATTAAAGTGGTTCAGCCGGGCTCGGTGGCTCAGCCTGTAATCCTGCGCTTTGGGAGGCTGAGGCGAGTGGATTGCCTGAGCCCACGGGTTTGAGACCCGCCTGGGCAACTTGGCGAGACCTCATCTCTACAATAAATCAAAAATTAGCCGGGCGTGGTAGCACGCGCCTGTAGTTCCAGCTACTTGGAATGCTGAGGCGGAAGGATCGCCGGAGCCCAGCAGGTCGAGGCTGCTGGGAGACAGAGTGAGACTCCAGTCTGGGAGACAGAGTGAGACTCCAACTCAAAAAAAAAAAAAAAAAATTAAAGTGGTTCACTGTCAGGGAATAATTCCTCCCCATAACATTTATTATGAAAATCTCCAAACCTGAAGCAAAGTTGAAAGGACTGTGTAGGGACTATCCATATTCTCACTACCCAGATTCTGCCATCAGCATGTGATGCGCTGAATTGTTACACAGCTATTCACCTGTCACCCTTTCATCTCTATTTTCAAAAATGCCTTTTTTTTTTTTTTTTTGAGTCGAAGTCTCCCTCTATCGCCCAGTATGGAGTACAGTGGCATGCTCAAGGCCACTGCAACCTCGACCTGCTCGGGTGATCCTTCCACCTCAGCTTTCCAAGTAGCTAGAAACACAGGTCAATGCCACTACATCCAACTAATTTTTTTAAAAAATTATTTATTGGCCGGGCTCGGTGGCTCAGCTTGTAATCCCAGCACTTTGGGAGGCCGAGGTGAGTGGACTGCCTGAGCCCGCGGGTTCGAGACCCACCTGGGCAGTGAGACCTCATCTCTACAATAAATCAAAAATCAGCCGGGCGTGGTAGCGCGCGCCTGTAATTCCGGCTCCTCGGAAGGCTGAGGCGGAAGGATCGCTGGAGCCCAGCAGGTCGAGGCTGCGGTGGCCGGGAGCGGCCACCGCACTCCAGTCTGAGCGACAGAGTGAGACTCCAACTCAAAAAAAAAAAAAAATTATTTATCATAGAGCTGAGGTCTTGCCACGTTGCCCAGGTTGGTCTCGAACCCCTGGGCTCAGGCAATCCTCCAGCCTCCGCCTTCCGCTGCCCCGGCCAAAAATGCATTTCAAAGTGAGTTGCAGACACTTCACAGGTCGCACTCTGAAGCCCAGGCTGACATACAGTGTCGTAGCTCACTGTAGCCTTGAATTCCTGGGCTCAAGCCATCTTCCTGCTTCAGCCTCCCAAAGTGCTGGGCATGAGTCACTGCACCCGGCCCAGGGCTGGATTTTTAATGTGACTCTGGCACTCCCCAATGGCTTGTACATCACATGATCCCATAATGCAAAAATACAAAAAGTAAAAGGTGTGCTCACCGCCATATTTACAAGCCATAAAGATGTTCCACAGGCCAGGTCAGAGGGACTATTTCGCTTGTGACGGCGAGGGTTGTTTTCTTTCTCACTCTAATTGTGGTTGGCAGCACTATACAATTATTCACATATAACCTGACACAATATCCCAGAGTATCCAAGGTTTGGAGAGGAGGTAGTCTGTTATTTTGTTGAAGGGCTCGGGGTGAAGTGTGTGTGTTAAGAGGAGCACTTGCTTCTCAATGGTGACTGGCCAGCTATGTGACAAGGTCTGTCCTCTGCAGAGGGACGGCAAGTCACACAGGGGCCCTGCCACTCTGTACTTCCTTCACAGGCCCAAGAATTAGCTCCACAGCCTAAGCTGAGGTCAAAGCAGCTGAGGGTGCCCCCGATCCAGGGTTCAAGAAGAAAGGAGTTAGGAGGCAAGGGAAGGAGAGAGTGGGAGTTGGCAACTCAGCAGAGGTCACCAGTATTTCTTAGAGCAGCCTCGTGGCCAGAGACGCATGCCCAAAAGACCCTATAGCCCTTGAGCACAGCCAGGACACGATGGGAAAGCGATAGCGTGCAGAGAGCTTACGGGATGCCCAGGGCATGAAGAGCTCAGCCTGATTCAGAGGAAGTGGGAGCAGCTGAGGGGCTGTGGGACCAAAGAAAACCCTCATCTGAGTGGCTTTTTGGCCTCTGATATTTGAGGACTCCAAAGCAAAGCCCTAGCAAGCCAACCCAGGAAATAAGCCTCAGGCTTCCTACCTGGTGAAATTGCTGAAGCTGCCGGAATTCTTGTCCTCAGTCACTCTCCTAATAGACTCAGATTAGTTTATATCGGGTTGCTCACTGCCTTTCAGAGACAGCTTAAAGCAGTGATGGGAAAGATGTGGCACATGCCACTGTATCCTTCTTCATGCTGGTGACAGACACTGCCATCTAATGAGATTCTTCTCCATGGGGCCTGGACTTGGCCTCAGAATTCTCCTCAACACACAGTAGGTGCTCCCAAGTGGTGGGAGCTGGCACACAAGATACAGCTACAGGCCAGCCTGGTTTAAAGCTTCCAAGACTCCAAGACTTAGAAAGCGTGACCCACAGAAAGAGTCAAAAACAACATACGTCTGGTCACATTTTGTCCTAATCCAAATGTCTCAGATTCTGTAGATGGGTCTCAACTAACCCACCTTTTCCTCAACCTGCATGCTCAGAGATTTCCCACACCTCCTGGGCAGCCCTGGCATCTTCTAATGTCCTAGTAGGAACACCCGTCATTAAAATGACCAGGGTCATTTGGCCGTGTCCCAGGGATCAATAGCCTATCGATTACCGATCATGGGGACTGGAAACTCCATCCTGGCTGACAATGCCCAGAGGACCTAAGCAAGTACTCTCCATCAGAACAAAGCTAGTGTGTACTCCTACCTTGGCAAAATGAGTTGAATTTAATGATGCCCGCTTAATGTTGTACAGACAAAAATGTTTTCATTATGCACAGAGATAGTAAAGGACAGGCAGAAGCCCCGTGCAAGCTGCAGATTGCTACACGTGCAAGTTATTATTAGTACCTTTGTTGCAATGATTGATAGCTAAATGGACAGGAAGTTGTAAATGTGCCTATTTATACAGAATTTCAGCTCTATAGAATTCAACAGCTTTCCATCAGCGAAACAGCGCCTGTGTGGGCTGTGGGCCAAGATGTGGCCCCTCGCCGCCTCCTATAAAATTGGACGACGGCTAATCAGAGGGGTGCAGGCTGGAAAGGAGTCACGGGAGGTGGGAGGCAGCCAGTAACCTGGAAGCCAGAGGGACTGTGAGAGGAATCCTTGCACCAACACTCTGCAGAGGTCAAGGAGGGCACATCCCACAGCGGGAGGTACCCAGCTTCACCACCACTGGTGAGGACAGACTCCAGCCTGCAGGGGGTGAGGAAGCGGTGACAGTGAGAACCACACGCAATCTGGTTGTGTCAGAGACGGGGCAGAAGGATGATGGGGGATTCTGCAGATGGGAGGCAGCTGAGCATCCTTTTCTGATTAAAGAGATTCAGGAGAAAGTTTTTTTTCTTGGGTGGGTGAGGAATGGAGGGATCAAGGGAATGGTGAACTCTGCAGAGATCACAGCAGAGATGTATCAGGAGAAAGGAGGTGGTGAGCTGAAGGGGAGGGTGTGGCTGGAGGGGGATCAGCTTTATGAACAGCTGGGGGCTGGGGGCTGGAGTTCAGTTCAAATCCTTCCTCCACCACTTACTGTGTTCCCTTGGGTAGGTCTCTGAACCTCTCTGATGAGCCATTTCCTCTTCTGTCAATGAGGATAATGCCCTCCTTGCAGAATGTTATCAGAAATATCAGCCCAGCTCCAAGTGAAGCCCCTAATGCAGTCTGTGGCACAAGGTCACCAGGAAATGGGAGCTAGAGTTGCTGGGAATGCCTCAAGAGCTGAGCACTTGGGGAACTCGGAGAGCGTCGCGTGGGATACTCGTCCACAGGGAAAGGCAAGGGCCAGGGACGGTGGGACTGGGGCAGAGGGCAAGAGCCTGAGGCAGGTACCAAGGTCTTCTGGAATGTAGGGGGTGATCAGGAAGTCAGTAAGAGACAAGATACGTGAGATGGCACAGCCTCCAAAGAGGACAAGAAGTCAAGGGGACAGGAGGCAAAAGCTGAAGGCACCACCCCACCCCATGCTCTCAGGGATCAGTCTCAGGAGGAGGAGGTGGGGATTTCTACACAAGGCTAAGGGTGAAGAGGAGCCTGTTCCCCATGGACCACGGGTGGTAAAGAGCAGAGCTGGGATACAAAGAGTCATTTGGAAAAGGAGCAGTGGAGTGTAGCGGTTGACATGTGGATTCTGGAGTCAGGGTGCCTGGGGTGGCCTCCTGAATCTGCTGTTTACCACTAGTAACTGATGTTTAACCTCTTTGTTTCTCGGTTTCTTCATTTTATTTATTTATTTATTTATTTGAGTTGGAGTCTCACTCTGTCGCCCAGACTGGAGTGCAGTGGCCGCTCCTGGCCACCGCAGCCTCGACCTGCTGGGCTCCGGTGATCCTTCCGCCTCAGCCTTCCAAGTAGCTGGAACTACAGGCGCGCGCTACCACATCCAGCTAATTTTTTGATTATTTTAGAGATGAGGTCTCGCCAAGTTGCCCAGGTGCATCTCGAACCGGCAGGCTCAGGCAATCCACTCACCTCAGCCTCCCAAGGCACAGGATTACAGGCTGAGCCTCCGAGCCCGGCTGGTTTCTTCATTTTAAATGGGACTAATAAAATAGCTCTCTGGTAGGGTTGCTGGGTGAGTTAAGTCATTTAGCCTGTACAAAGCACTTAAAACAGGGACTGGCATATAGCAAGTGCTCAATAAATGCCCACTATCTTCCTCATTGTTGTAATTGTAGTAGGGACGAGAGAAGGAGAAAAAGCTTGGAGCATTTCTTTGCAGAGGATCAGAGGCTTCCAGGGCTAAGTACCCCCTAAGGTTACCTAGTCCACACCCAGTCTTGAAGCCAGAACTCCCAGGACAAAGTACCCATGGCTGCCTGCAAAACACCCAGGGCCTGACTGAGTTGCTGGGACAGCCCACAGAGCACTGGTGGGAGGCTGGCACCACACAGGCCCCTCTGCCCTGCCTGGAGAGCTCCCTGAGGTGCCCTGGAGGACAACAGGGAACACAACTTTAAATCAATGAAGAAGGGTCGCGAACCTGGCCCTCAGTTAGACCACTGAAGCAGGCATAGCGGCCCTCAGCTCTGGCCCAGGAGCAAAGGCCCATCTTACGCCCAAGTTCTACTCTGGGTCTGCAGAGGCCCGAGGCGGCCGCCCATGGGGTGACCCCAGAGAACTATCAGGAAGAAGCCAGCTTGGGATGGGGCAGAAACAAGAAGAGTTTCACTTCTCCCCATCCCCGCCCAGTTCAGGATCACAACCAGGCAGACGTCAGACCCTCAGGGTACAAATCGTCTCTCCACAGCTGGTTCCAAAATAGTTTCCATCTAGCTCTGGAATGCCCTGGCTTCTCTTGGCGGCAGCTTCCATCCCCTCTGGGAGTCCATTCTGTCTTACAGACAGCTGAAGAGGGGAGGAATGGGCTAGGTTCCTGAGACATGAAGGGTGCTTCCGGTCCCATCTCCCTCTTTCCTCTATCTACTGTCCACGTCTCTTCTGTCACTCACAAACACACACACACACACACACACACACACACACTCTCTCTCTCTCTCTCTCTCTCTCACTCACTCTTCCTCTTCTTGTTTCCTCTCCATTGCCATCTTACAGCATCCCCCTGGGGTTTCCTCCCTCTCCTCAGAGCCTCCTCCCTGCTCTGGGCCTCCCTCCCGCCCACAGCACTCTGCCTGGCCATAGCCTCCCCCTCCGCCTCTGTTCTCTCCTCTGTTCAGAACAGGCAGCCCCGTAAACAGGAAGTAGTTAAGTCATAGATGGGGCTGTTCTGGAAGGCCTCTGCCCATTTGCCGGGATTCCCTGTCACCCAGAGTCAGGTCTTGAGTGTGTTCCAGACATTTGTGTGTGAGACCCCAGACCCAGCTTCTGGAGCTCTCCATCTCCCATCATAAGGAGGACAGGAACCCAACTCAGCAGCTTTATGTGCTTTGGATCACTGATGTTTGTGTGGCTGGGGGTCCTAGATGGGGCAGAGCCAGGGGCAACCAGGATGAGGTCACACAGCCCTGCTCCCTGAGCCTGTGGAAGGCACAGCGGGGAGGAGGGCAACACAGACATCCTTGGTGCTCATGAGCTAGGCCAGCACACAGTCCCCTCTGGAGCACCAAAGCCAGACTCGGCCTGGGCTGTCTGTGGCCAAATGCACACATCTATGAGTGTCCGAGGGATGTGGCCTCTGTCTGGAGCTTCGATCAGGCAGAGGAAATCCCTCCTAAGAAGCGCTATTCCTGGATCTTTGTTGACAAGCAGGTTGCGGTTACATAATGCATCTACCCTGTGTCCTCGAGTGTCCCTGCTCCGCCTGTGCCACCCAGTGTCCTCAGGGTGCCTCTGAGTCTGGTCCCCGTGAGACTGCACCCATCCCAGTATTCTATCCTTCCCCTCCATGCAGTGGCCCCGGTTCTAGAAAAAGTCAGGAACAGAGATTTCTCTTTTTTTTTTTTTTTTTTTTGAGTTGGAGTCTCACTCTGTCACCCAGACTAGAGCACAGTGGCCACTCCTGGCCACCGCAGCCTCGACCTGCTGGGCTCCAGCGATCCTTCCGCCTCAGCCTTCCGAGTAGCTGAAACTACAGGTGCGCGCTACCACGCCCGGCTAATTTTTTGATTTATTGTAGAGATGAGGTCTCGCCTGCCCAGGCGGGTCTCGAACCTGCAGGCTCAGGAAATTCACTCACCTCAGCCTCCCAAAGGCGCAGGATTACAGGCTGAGCCACCAAGCCCGGCTAGGAACAGAGATTTCTAAAACATACAGGACACGCTCCTAGCTCTCAGCTTGGGGCCCCACATCTCAGCAGTAACTAAACAAAGCTCCAGGGCAAGAGAGAAGCTGCTCCCAAAAAGTTTTGCCCATCTCACCATGGGTTTCCTGACCCCGTACACAGTATTATCGCGCCAAGGGGGGTTACTGATTAGAGAACTTGCCAACTAAGGGCTGTTCCTCCTACAAGGAAAGCACAGTGCTTCCTTCTTTAAAACCAACCCTGGGCCTCAGCACTAGCCAAAGTGTCTCCTGCCCAATTCGGTCTGATCTCTGTTACTCCACTCGAAACTCCCTGGAACTGCTTGGGGAGGCGTCCTCCAAGCCTGTGCTGCTGTGCACCCACTTGCTGGATCTGAGCAGCGTCCAGTGTCCTCATCAATAAAACAGGACAAGTACCCTGTCTGTCTCATAGGATCGGGGATATTCTTTGTAATGTGCACTATCAAAATGTATGGCTTACTTTAATATTTACTGCCTTCAAGGAACTTGAAATTCCACTGAGACATTAAGCCTTTAAAATCTCTTAACAGTAAAACTTTATAGAATTCTTAACACAGGTCAAGCATTGTTCTAAGCACTTTACAAGCATTATCTCATCAGTCTTCCCAATAAACCTATGTTGTGGACACAATTATCACCCTAATTTCCACAGATGTGGAAAATGATGCACAGAGAAGTCAAGTAAGTTAATTCAAAGTCACCCAGCAGGCAGGTGGCAGGAATTTGAACCACGTTTGACTTGGGAGCCTATACTTCTAACCACTACATAGTATCCCTTCTCCAGTACAATCCAGTCATGATTAAGGGATAAGAAAGAAATAAGACAACAGGATAGATGCTTAAGGTATGGCACAGTAAAAACTACAACAGCCGGGCGCAGTGGCTCAACCCTATAATCTCAGCACTTTGGGAAGTCGAGGTGAGAGGATTGCCTGAGCCCATGGGTTTGAGAACAGCCTGGGCAACTTGGCAAGTCCTCATCTCTACAATAAATCAAACAATTAGCCAGGCAAGGTAGCACACGCCGGTAGTTCCAGCTACTGGGAAAGCTGAGGTGGAAGGTTCACTGGAGCCCAGCATGTCAACACTGGGGTGGCTGTGAGTGTGCCACTGCAGTCCTGCCTCGGTGACAGTGAGATTTCAACTCAAAAAAAAAGAAAAAGAGAACTGTACAAAAGCCCATCACAAGACTGGATCTGTTCATAAAACCACTGTGGGCCCCCATTTTCTCATCTGTAAGGCATGTCATCTCCAAGGTTCCTCCACCGCTGATTGACTACTGTTGCCATATTACAGCTCAGGCCTGGGGGAGACTGGCGAGCCTAGGAGCCAGAGCAGGCCCCAGGTTAACCTAGAGGTTTTAGACCAGCAGAGGAGAGAGAGTATTTGAGGCATAAAAATTAGCATGAGTTCCAAGGTGGATTTGTGAAGATGAACAGAGAGAGCAGGCAGGCAGCCTGCAGGGGGAGGATTTGAATGGGAAATGAGAAAGACACTAGAATGGGCAAGGGGGACTAGACATGGGCTTGCTGTATGTGTGGGTGGTGGGTGGGCAGATGGATGGATGAATGGATGGGTGGATGGGAGGGAAAGAGAAAGGGCTGTGGAGGAAAAGGTTGAGTGTAGGCTTGAAGAGCTTGAGTCTGTCCTTTAGGGCATTTTCGGCCTGACAATAAACTGCCATCACTTGCTAGAGCTGAGCCTTTCCGGGGCACTGCAACATTCTCCTGGCCAATTTCCCATCCTATGGTCTGCCTCTTCCTCTAAGTCAGTCTCCATGTGGTCTCCTCAATCATTTTTCTCAAATGTAAGCCACGCAATGCTACTCTTTTGCTTAAAATCTGTCAGTGGCTCCTCATCACCTGAAATATAGCTTCCATACTTATACTGCGTGCACAACATGCAAGAATGCTCATGGCACGACACCCCAGCCCACCCCTTGAGTGTCTTCACCTGCCTGCATTTCTCCAGACATCGCAGGTTCTGGCCATTTGAAACTACTCATAGCTTCTAAAAGGTGCTGGACATGAGCAGATTCTTGTTTTGAAACAATCACTCTGATAGGCTGCGGTGCAGAGAGCAGAGAGGATGGTGGTAGCAGAGATGGAGAACAGATGAATTTCAAAGACACACAAAAGGTCAACGGACAAGACGTGGTGGCAGATGGGGTGTAAGAGTTGAGGAGAAGGTGGGATGAAGAATGATTCCTGTGTTTCTGGCTTGCACAACCAGATGCTAGTTGGAAGTATGGTAAATCAGGAAAGAACCATGCCTGGGAGGAGGAACAGGAGTTCAGTTTGAGACATACCGAGACTGAGGTGCTTTTAAGACACCCAAGCGGGGGTGCCATGAAGGCACAAAGCAAGTCTGAGCAACTGAGCAACATATGGAATAGCTGAAGGTTTGGGCAGGGATGAGAGTCCCTGGAGAGAGTGTGGGGTGAGAAGAGGACCAAGCCAGACACTCCAACACTGAGAGGTGGTGAGAAAAGGATCCTGAAGAGGAGCTACAATGTTGCAACTGAACATAGGAAGAGAGCATTTCTTTTTTTTTTGTGTTGGAGTCTCACTCTGTCACCCAGACTGGAGTGCAGTTAACAGCAGCCTCGACTGCTGGGCTCCTGGGATCCTTCTGCCTCAGCCTTCCAAGTAGCCGGAATAACAGGCACACGCTACCATGCCCGGCTGATTTTTAATTTATTGTAGAGATGAGGTCTCGCCAAGTTGCCCAGGCGGGTCTCGAACCTGCGGGCTCAGGCAATCCACTCACCTCAGCCTCCCGAGGCGTGGGATTACAGGCTGAGCCACCGGGCCCGGCTGGTTTTTTTTTTTTTTTTTTTTTGAGTCAGAGTCTCAGTCTGTACCCCAGGCTGAAGTGCAGTGGCACGCTCACGGCCACTGCAGCCTCGACCTGCTGGGCTCAGGCGATCCTTCTACCTCAATCTTTCAAATAGCTGGAACTACAGATGCATGCCACCATGCCTGGCTAATTTTTTTTTCTGATTTACTGTAGAGATGAGGTCTTGCTATGTTGCCCAGGCTGGTCTTGAACCCCTGGGCTCAGGCATTCCTCTCACCTCAGCCACCCAAAGTGCTGGGATTACAGGCATGTGCCACCATGCCTAGCCCGCTTCATCTTATTAGCCTGAAAATCCATATACAATCCAAGACTGTGTTTTATGTGTGTACCCCCTGCCAAGCACAGTGCCAGGTACACAGAAAGTGCTCATGACATGCTGTTGGTTGGTGGTGGTTGTGAATGTTACCAGGACAAACCCTGGGGGAAGACATCCAAGGGTGGCGATTAGAAAAGGAACCGGATTATTGATATCTACGGAACTTAAATGTGATTTTTGAGATATTTCGAATTCTTAACAAATGTCCAAGAAACCTAGAGACTTGAGGGTGCATGAGAAAAAGAGGACCGAGACCTCTCTTTCGTTGGGCAGGACACGGTTATGGTCACACAGAAACCACAGCCTTTGCACCACCCCTGTTCTTGCACATTGTTCAGATTTCACCTGCACAAGGCTCATTAGAGATGAAACAATGATGCATCCTTAGCTTCAGAACCAGCTCCTCCTCTGTCCTTGGCTTATTGTCAATGATCCAGTCCTAACTGATGGTATTTCCCAACAGGCAGTGCCCTGACAAGCCCCTTGCCCTCTGTCTTTCACCAGCTTGACCTCATGCTGTGTTCTGCATCAGGTCAGCAAAATTTGACCAGTACAAAAAAAAATAATAATAAAAAGGTGATGTTGCTTTAAGCTAAGCTTCTCCAAACCTCAGCATTGCCTTCTGAGATGACAGCACTGGTTAGAAAGCTAAGACTCCATGGTCAAAGGCATTGGAGCCCTCTCAAAGGATACCCTGGCCTTTCTGGTCTCGGCACCTGACTTCTCAGTGCTGATGCCCAGCTGCCAAGTCCCTCTGATTATGACTGCAATTCACAAGGGGGTGGCAGGGAAAGGACTTGGGCTCTGGTCCAGTGCTATCAGTCACAGGGAGATGAAGGCAATGGAGGGAAGATGGAAAAATCCCATGTTCTTTAATGAACTTGCCTTCCCAGTTTCAAAGAAGCCTGAAGCCGGCGGAGTGAAATGAACCATAGTCTTTCCTAGGACCCTGAGAATGCTGACTCAGAAAGAAAAACAGAAGGCTGCAGCCAAAAGAAACAGAGCTACCTCGGGTCAATACCTTGGATTTGGCGTCACCTGCCCAATCCGCCTGGCAGACACTTCTGAGGAAATGCCAAGCACATCTGGAAAGTGTGAATTCACCACCCTCTTGGTCACTGCAACAGGATGTGAGAGTTACTATTTTCAAACTGGAAAAGTGTCATGTTGTTGTGGCTGGTTAACAGCTGCCATATTCCACCCCAGGCTGGCCACTGTTCAGGGACTAGTGCTGCATTCTCAAAGGACGAAGGTGGTTTGGGACATCATGTGTGTAGGCCACACTGAAGCCTGGCTGCCAGGAGCCCGGCTAAGCCATGAGACAGAAGGGAAGCAGCTACCCAGAGCAGAGCAGCCCCCTGGGGCTGGGGGAGGTGGACTTTTCTTGGGTCAAGGCTTTCAGCCAATTTTGGAGGGGGGGATGGCCCACATGCCAAACTTCTCAGCCATGGCCTCCCCCACAGGGTCAGTAACAGCACACCGATCTCCTGGTACAGTCATAACAACAAGTAGATGAGATCATTCACTTCAAGAGCATTTTACAAATTAGAACAGGCTAACCAAGGTTCACTTAAGGAAAGCGGGTTCAGCATAATCAATAACAACTGCCAGATACTCACTGAATACTAAGAGGAACTGTATCTTGCATCAAATAACAATCATAACACAATTGGTTCGTCAGCCAAGCCTTTGGTCCACATATATCTTTCAGGCCTGGCCTGCTATGTCTGACATACCCTTACATAACCCAGAATCTCACTAAGGACAACAAAGACAAAATGTTTCCTATAATTCTGATGGCGATAAAGAGCACTTACTAGGTGGGCTAAATGCTAGGGTGGCAGCAAAGATGTGGGAAGGGTCTCAAAGCTAATCAGTGTAAGTAAACTCAGGTAGACATGAGTTAATTGACTACTTACTCCCTTGAGTCTGGACTTTGCTGCGTCTGACCCACTGCAAGTTTTCCTTCCCCTTTCCAGGGTACCTTCCTGACTACTTGCAAAAGGCAGTGCAAAGTTCTCGTTGTTTGCATCTATAATCAAGAATCACCCAGGAGCTTTTAGTCAGGTTCTGAGCCTCAGATTCCCAAATGTAAATAGTCAAAGCAAACAATACAGTATGTGTGACAGGTACTATTAGGAAAGACATGACCTGTATGTGTGACAGGTACTATTAGGAAAGGCATGAAATGCTTTTGCACGTTGAGTGCAAAATACTAACAAATTAGCCTGCTTGTTTCCAAGAAAATGATCTCCGTATAGCAAAAAGGGCACTAAAATAGATTCTCCTTGCATTATTACAACATTGCCTATTGCTAAAGGCCAACTCTGTGACGTCAAGTAACATACCATCCTGGGACACATATTTCTTTAGCTCTGGGACAGTTGGGTTCACCTGATGGACTTTGGGGGGTGGTACTTATGGGATAGGGTGACAGCAGGCTCCCTTCTCTGGATCAGAGGGCAATAGTCAGAAAGG
The DNA here is from genome assembly GCA_027257055.1 of Cephalopachus bancanus. Lineage (NCBI taxonomy): Eukaryota > Metazoa > Chordata > Mammalia > Primates > Tarsiidae > Cephalopachus > Cephalopachus bancanus. Next base: position 325,192 of record JAPVLO010000022.1, on the reverse strand, counting down.
TACCCTGGAAAGGGGAAGGAAAACTTGCAGCGGATCAGACTCAGCAAAGTCCAGACTCAAGGGAGCATTTAGATCTGGGTGGAGCTCTTAGGTCAGCATTCTGAGAGTCATGGACATTCACCCCACAGGACAACATGGCTCCAACCAATCCTGCCCCACCCGCCAGAGGCACTGAGCAGCAGAGGTCAATAATCAACTACGTCAAAGTATCCAAAATCAAGACCAAACTCAGTGTCAGCTCAACTCCTAAGAAATGAAGCAAAAGGAACCTTAAGAATAACTATTTCAGCCGCCAGAGGTCTCTCATAGTTTTAAACTTAAGAATGGAAAATTTTCTAATGTGTTATCCTAGAATACCAAAAAGCTAAGACCACCCAAACCTACGTGACTAAGTTCTTATCTTTGGCATTCTCATGGTCTTCCTGGGGTCTTCTTTGCTTTTTTAATTTCATTATTTCCTTCACAGGCTATAGTTCATGATCTTTAGGATCAGGACTGAAATTCAAAGGCACACACAGACTCCTCAGCAGAGGGTCCTGTTTGCATACTTCCCCTTCTAAGAAGAGAGAGGACAGTGAGGGGAGATCCAATGCTTAGATCACTCCCGTTTCAGAATCACTAGTGAATTGTCGCTGAAGATGTTTCTGGACACAGGATCTGAACCATGAGCAAGGGCAGTGACAAAACTCAATCTCCTGAGCTAATAAGTACAGAGCACAGAGCAAGGCAAGTTCTCAAAACACTTCCCAACACCCTGTTTCTTGTCTCTCAAGATCTCAAAAATCTGAACAAATGCAGAAGTTTAAGGTGATTCATATTCCCATTCCTCGATTCCAGAAAGTTTCAGAGAAGAAGTGAAAATTCCAGGGGCAACAAAAACTTAGAAATTAATTCAAAACCGCAAGTAACATCAACTCCATTTCCCTGGCACCCAGTACAGCACTTGGCATGTACAGAGTGCTCAATGAACTCTTGCTAAATGAGCTCAAGGCAGCAACCTGCCTAAAACAACGTGACTCTCAATGAGAGATCATCAGATATTTACTAAGCTCTGGTTTTTCCAAAGTGCTTTCTCCAACATGAGCTGCTAGAGGCTGGCTGACTCCAGAGACTGGCCACCCAGCTCACCTGGCTCATGCGACTGGTCTACAAGATGTATTGTTTCGTTTTATGACCAAGCCCTACAGTTTGGTACCATTTTGCCTTTCAAGTGAACTTGAGTAGTGGCTAGACACAGATAGAATTCTTAAAGAGTTCCTGTCCTTGGGATGCCTGTTGAGAACTCCTGGAAGCAGTTTTGATAGCATGGTTTCTGATATGTATCTCCGTGGAAGAAAATGTTCCTCCAGAGTGGGGAGGATAAAATGTATTCAATGCCCCTAATAGGAAGGTACTTTGCAAGGAGCTTTACAAACACTCTCTTGCTGGATCCTCCCAGCAACCCTCTGGGGTAGGATTTTTCTCCTTATTTGATAGACAAGAAAAATTGGGTTCAGAGAGGTTAAGTGAAGACTCGAGGTCACAAACGTAGAAAGGGGCAGAGCCAGGTTAAAAATCCAGGTTTATCTCACTCCAAAGTCATTTTTCTTTTCATTGCACAAAGATGCCTCCAAAGGCTCTTGCGGTGTCCCCATGGAGCAGATTAGGACCAATTTCTCTGTGCTGGTTAGGGACATGGTTTCTGGCAGCTTTACCTGTGCTGTCATTGCAATCCTAAGGAACAGGTGTTGTCCTTGACCCTGGTAAAAGGTCTCCTGCAGAAGTATCTTTCCCAATTATGGGTGTACTATTCCTTACAAGGAGCATTATTGAAGAATCCTGTAACAAATCCTGTTCTCAAGGTCACCATACTCTGAGTACTCCAAAATGGAATGGGACTCTCTTGGCCCTCACTGTCATGTACATAAGGAAGATTTATATGATGCCAGGTGAGGGAAATTGTTACATTGGTTCCTGAAGCTCTGCCTGAGGGAGTCCTTTGGGAGAGAAGGGCCCTTTCTCTGGAAGAGATATATATATTTTGCACCCTTATAGTTGCCAGTAGCATCTAGGTAGTCATCAACAAACAGAGTAAGAGATTAATATACTGTAAAAAAACCCCTGAAGATTTAGCTAGGTGCTCCCACCAAAGGCACACAGCCCTGGCAATCCTACCATGAAGCTCCTTCCCAGGAAATTAAAGATGTCCAATCTTGGTTCATTCAAAAGGACTTTTGGAGACCTTTGTCATGGAGGCCACATTCAAGATAGTCTGCAACCAGCCATTTATGAAATATGCCAACTGCAATGAAAGAAGGAATGGCGGTGGCCTAACCCAGGAATAGCCACCAGTCTACTGAGTCTGAGCGTGAATACAACATTTCTAATGACAGCAACATAAATATGGCAAGAAGTACTTTAAAAAACATATTTGAGCCAGGCACAGTGACTCATGCCTGTAATCCCAGCACTTTGGGAGGTGGAGGCAAGAGGTTCGAGACCAGCCTGAACAATATGGCGAGACCTCGTCTCCACAATAAATAAATAAAATCAGCTGGCATGGAGGCACATGGCTGTGGTTCTAGCTACTTGGAAGGCTGAGGCCAGCAGTTGAGGCTGCAGTGGTCATGAGTGTGTACTGCACTCCAGCCTGGGTGAAAGATGAAGACTCCGACTCAAAAAAAAAAAAAAAAAAAATATATATATATATATATATAACTGCTGCCATGGCAAGAATCAAGAAGTCTAGAACTTGGCCTTAATCTCAGGAGTACCTTTAACTAGAGAGTACCTTTAACTAGAACTTCGATAAGTCTGCTAGGAGCTGTCAGCTCAGGCCCAGGACCTGTGCTTGGATGCTGGCCCAGCCCACTAGGAATCATGCCTCTAGTATCATGCTCCATTTTTTTTCATATTTGGGAGAGAATTGCAGATACCCCTTGACCTCCTGACCTCTTGACCTCTAGACATCTATGACTGTCACATAACAAAGGTGATCTCTCTCTCTCGACCAAAAGTGTTCTGTTCAAAATTCTATATCCTACTTGATTTAAACTTCCTCATTATATGGAATTCAAAAAGTAGGTTGACCTTTAGCCAATTGTTCAATGTCCTCCTATGAAGTCTTTTAAGTAGAGAGACTACAGAAAGCCCCATCTGGATTGAGACTGATCACAACATTACTCAAATCCCAGGAAATGCGCTGTTTGGGCACAGAAACCAACAAAGAGTAACAAAGTCTGAGCAAGAATCTTTTATTACATCAAAAACAAGTGAACAGAACTTGTCTTGCTTCTCATGTGCTATTCGTAAAGGAAGCCTGAAGGGTGAACACTTTACAAGACTCAAAAGAAGAGGAGCCCTCACGATGGCCCCACGAAGCTCACCTTATATACACTGAAATAGTTCATGGACAGAACCATTCTTAAGTTATGCTTCTTCTAGAAAACAGTGGGAGACACAACAGTCCCGAGCACACATGCATTCCCATGACAATGTGTCACAAAAGCAATAACAGAGTTTTCAATTGCTTCCAGACCTTAGTCTGACTTGCTTCACTCCTCATTTTTATGACGAATAACATATTGCTAACCAGTAATCTCTTGCATCTTCCCCTTGGTCCTGTCTCCGGGTAGGAGGCAAGGACGATAAGCCTCTTATAGACAGAAAAGCCAGAAAGGGGGGAAGGAATTTCTCCAGGGTGACCCGCTGATTCCAGCCCTGGCTCTGTCTCAGCCACTTCTTCAATGCACCCCTCAACCTCCCTCTGAAGACAGACCACAACCACACAATTTCCTTCTAGGACGGGCTGCAGGGGAAAGAGGAGGAAAAAAACTGTGAGAGAACGCTGAAGTCAGCTGCTTGGGAGCGTCTGAGTCAGCACCCCCCAGAGCAGAGCGGTGGGTAGGAAACAGGCTGCTCTCCCACAAAAACCCCAAAAGTATCAGTGACCCAAAAGCTGAAAACCAACATGCACAATTCCAGAGCAGGAGCCTCCTGTTGACCATGAGTGCCAAGCTCTCGGGGGCTGGAATTCCTCACCCACCCGTTCCCAGCTGCCTCCTGAACAAGCTGTGGAGTTCAAGAGACAAGGACATGCAGGGCACCATAACACTGTGCACGGAGCCTCTGCACAGATATGTGTTATCAAGGCCTGCCAGGAGCAGGGCTCAGTTCCGAGTCCTTCCTAAACTGTCAAACACAACAATGACCTCATTCCAGAAATGAGTTTCCCCAAGAAGACTTGGATAGCATCACGTTTTAACTAGTTATTGCTTTTAAAGTGAAAGGGTAGAGGAGGCTAGATGGGGATGCAGTGGAAAGAGAGTCAAAATGTTCTCAACAGTGATTTACTAAAGTAATTCAACATCAAGTGCTGCATAGGATATAGCATTACACGAAACTGTATGCAAGCATAAGCACACATACTAACTTAGAAAAAAGTTTGGTCCGGGCACTTTGGGAGGCCGAGGCAGGAGGATCGCTTGAGCCTCGGAGTTCAAGACTAGAATAGGCAACATAGCAAGACATCGTCTTTACAAAAAAATAAAAAAATTAGATGTGGTGGCGTGTGCCTACAGCTGCAGCTACTCAGGAGGCTGAGGAGGTAGGATTGCCTGAGCCCAGAAGGTCGCGGCTGCAGTGAGCCATGATCATGCCACTGCCCTCCAGCCTGGGCAGCAGAATGAGACCCCCGATCATTAAAAAAAGCCAGGCTCGGTGGCTCAGCCTATAATCCTGTGCCTTTGGGAGGCTGAGGTGAGTGGATTGCCTGAGCCCGCAGGTTCAACACCCGCCTGGGCAGCGAGACCTCATCTCTACAATAAATCAAAAAATCAGCTGGGCATGGTAGTACATGCCTGTAATTCCGACTACTTGGAAGGCTGAGGCGGAAGGATTGCAGGAGCCCAGCAGGTTGAGGCTGCAGTGGCCGGGAGCGGCCACTGCACTCCAGTCTGGGCGACAGAGTGAGACTCCAAGTCAAAAAAAAAAAAAAAAAAAAAAGACAGAGAAAGAGAGAAAAGAAAGAAAAAAGCTTGGAAGGAAAGACGTTAGACTCTTAAAATATGAGTGATAAAATTATAGACAGTTAAAAAAAATTTTCACTCTTCAGAATATTCTAGACCTAAGGATAATCCTCCAGCTCTCTGGAAAGGTTTTGACTGAGCACACAGCTTTGGAAGGGATGATGTGAAACAGTGAGAGTGAAAAGAGTTCCTTGTCTGGTTTGCCAGATGGTCCAAATTAATCCAGTTCACCAAGAAGGAGACAGGCGGCACAGACTGACCACACATCCATCAACTTCCCTGTATTTTTCAAGATTTCTTTAATGAATGTGTATGGCTTTTCCAGTGGAGGGAAAAAGATATTCCATCTCAGCAATCCCAGGGAAGTTAGGGACTTGAAGCATCATTCATCCTGGAGCCTCAAGGGCTTACCAAATTTCCGATTTCTCTATGCCATGACATGTGAGTCTCCCGATACCTCAGGATTATGTGGGGTGAAGAGAAGAGAAAAAGCACGCAGGAGCTCTGGATATGAGGTCTGACAAAATTCTAAAATGCAAGATTGATTCAGAAAACTGTGGATTCTGGTGGTTGAACAAAAAAAAGCTATGTATTCACTCAGCTACAGAATATTCCTGATTCCCAAGAGACCCGTTTTCCCCGCTGAGGGCCATTCACACCTCATCTCCCACTCATCCTGTGCCTCCCAGGTCTGCACTCTCTTCAAAGAAAAGTCTCATCTCGAAGGAGGCGAGGAGGTATCTAACATGCCCGGGTCCTACCAAGCACCAGGCCAGGGCCTTCATCTCTGTCTTCTCCTTCAATTCTCCAAATAATGCAGAAACAAGAGGTGTTGGCCCATCTTTAAAGAGAGGAGAAATAAAAGGCCAAGACAACCAAGGTCATACATAGACCGATGAATTGTGGAGATGAAATGTGCACATGCCATCTGACCTGAAAGCCCTTGCTCCCAGGCAGTATGGACACATGCTGGCTTTTGGGGTGAAGACATACCAGAGGGTTATTTCTGGCTCCTGATGGGAAAGGAGGGATAGGTCCATCATGTTTGCTACTATCTTCTTAAAAGAAAAACATTGCTAGAAAGGTCCATTACACACAATGCTGGGCTTCTTATAGCCTTTATTGTGGCTACGAAAGGGAATGGAAATTCCATTCCACCATACTGGAATTTTTAAGGCAAAGCCTAGGACTCCCATGGGTAAGGCTGATCCCTCCCTGAACCCTGGGCATCAGCCTCGGTCCCACATATGGGTGTGGCTCTGACTGAGAGGAGCCAATATAGGGCATGTCCTCCTCTTATGGCAGGCAATGTGCTAGGACGTTCACATACACTCTCTTATTCCTCACAACTATACGCCTAGAATCACACATCTGGCATGTGGTATAATGGGATTTAGGTCCAGGCCTGTCTGCTACAGAGTTCACACTTTTTCTGCTAACTCAGACAGAACCATCTAGTAAATACCAATCTACTATCATGCTGATGGAGAAAGAGTTGAGCCCTGTTGCCTGTTTAGCACTTCAAATCATGACTTTTCCACCTGCTTTACCCTCCCATGACATCCCTATGTCCTACACTTTCTGGCAATTCCAGTTTTGGACACTGTGACCCCACCACCCCATGAATGTCACATTTGTCTAATGGCAAGCTCTGTTCCAGGAAGGCTTGCTTGCCAGCCCATGTCTGTGCAACCCTCCAAGGAGGTGGTTATTCCTCTCAAGGGATAGATCATTTACATGTTCCCAATTTGCTTCAGACACACCTCCTACTTTCTCTTCCCACCTAAGCCCCAAGTTCCTTTCAAATCAACCCTTCCCAACTGGGAGACCATTCTCAAGGAGGGAACCCTAGAAGCCACTGAATAACAATTTGTAAAATAAACTACAGCCTTGCCTAAAATTATTCTGCTTACTGTCTTTGCAAGTGACACAGTGTTAGATGGAATGGTCCCTTTGAGCACAACTCCAGAGTGGGAACTACCAACTTGTCACTTAGCTGGAATCAATGTAAAGTCCTGTGCTTAGATTCAGAAATTAAGTGCTCTGGGCAGGTGCATAGCACTTTAAGAGGCCAAGGCGGGAGGATCACTTGAGGCCAGGAGGTTGAGACCAGCCTGGGCAACATTTATTTTTACAAAAATAAAAATAAAAAAATATGAAAATGAGGTGCTCAAACATGACACTATAAAAAGTTGACTTGGCTATAGCTTATTCATAAAACAAAAAACCTCTCCTTTTGAACCATAGCTCTAAAAAATAAAATTAAAAAACCCTCAAACTTTTGATAGTAAAGTTAAAAACAAGCTCAAGAGCGTAAGGTGACTGTCTAACAGAAAAGTGAATGTATTGCCAGGATGCAGTAGTGAAAATAGAATGTCCAGATCACAGGAAGCTCAGCCCTGAGCCTTTGTCATCCAGCAGGACAAACAACGTGCTGGATCCTGGGAAGCATGCTTGACAGATGACACAGCCATCAGAGAAGGAAGAGACATGGGATCTAGTTAGATAAGAGAGAACAGAGAAACACAAGGTTTCAGATACTTGACAGGTTGTCACATGGAAGAGGGAGTCTAGAATGTGAACCACTAGGTAGAAGTTCCTGAGAAACAAGTGCTGATTCAATGAAAAGAGGAACTTCTGGCAGGAGAAATAACAGCTCCAAAAGGGGCCACATCCTAATTCCTGGTGCCTGTGACTGTGTCACTTTACACGGTAAAAGGGATTTTGCTGATGTGAGGGTTCCCTCCTTGAGAATGGTCTTCCAGTTGGAAAGAGTTGATTTGCTGGTATGGGGAGAATTTCCTGGGTTATTCTTGAGGCTCCTATGTAATCACAGGGGTCCATATGAGAGGAGGCAGGGGCATCAGAGAAAGAGGCGTGACAACAGAAGCAGAGATCAGAGTCGGAGACAGACTTGAGAATGCTACACCGCAGGGCTTTGAAAATGGGGGAAGGAGCTAGAGGTAGCCTCTAGGAACTGGAAAAGGCAAGGAAATAGATTCTTCTCTAGAGCATCTAGAAGGGTTGCAACCCTGTGGACACCTTGGTTTCCACAGAATAAGATCTATTTCAGATTTCAGACCGCCTGAACGGTAATAGAATAAATATATTGTTTTAAGCCTCTAAGTTTGTGACTTGTTGGAGCAGCAACAAGAAATGAATACAATGTTTAACAAGTGGAGATGCCTATTATTAGCCCCAGTGAGCTTGGTGTCCTGGGAGGCTATCAAGAAGAGGTTGAATATCTCTACCTTCCAGGAATGCTGGGCAGGCCAGTCCTGTATTAATTGGGAGGTGAGCTGGGTGGCCACAGGCAGGCCCTTCCAATTCTGAGAGTCCACAATCTATGGTGGTACCTCCTGCTTTTGTATTCAGCATACTGGTCTGCACCTGCTGCCTGGTGGTGGGCAAGGCTTGTCCATGGTCTTCTCCCAGGAAAGTTGTGGTAGTGACACTTTCTACCACCACCTTGAGCAAAGGCAGGCTTTGGAAAGATGTCCTAACAGCACCTGGGCCCGGCTCAGAGCAAAAGTGCTTGCTGGGGATGCCTACCTGAGCAGAGAACTCCCTTGTTCCTGGCGCAGGAGAAGTTGTCACACTCACAGAAAGGCCCGTAGATCTTTCCGAACTCGCTCTCGAAGCAGGAACATTGGTTGCAGCTGCACTCCCCACGCCCGCTGCACAGGGGCTTGCCGTCTGCCTCCCTGCACAGGTTCTGGTACACACTCTGGTTCTCCCCCTCCTGGCACTCGCACTTGGTGCCCAGGTAACTGGGGTTGCACTCGCACAAGCCGCAGATATAAGTCCCATTCCCGCTGCACCTGGCGCTGTCGGACTCCATCCCTGCGCTGCAGCTGCATGTACAGTTGTAGGTGACACCCACCTCCAGGCTGTCCCGGAATCCCACAGGCCGCAGGGCGAACATGTGCTCCGTGTGTCTGCTGGGGCAGCTCCTGGCCTCCACTGACACCTCGAAGGATGCCTGGGCAGAAAGAAGAGAGGGGACACTGCAGCCACAAGCAAGCCAAGGCCTCCTGATCACTCATGGGCCCCCAGAGCACGTCTCCTCTGAGGTTCTCAAGGAAGAGCAGTTGCTAAGTGAGCTCTTTCCATGCACACAGAACCACCAACAAGCCCAGGTAGAAAGAGGCCTCACAATGAGCAAGCTCTACTATGGAGGAGAGAATATGCAGGTATACCAACATCTGACAGGCACTGCACTGGGTTCCTTAACATTTATCATTTCTTTGCATCCTCATGACCTTGAGGACCAGGCTCCCGCAGAAAGGTACAAGGATTCCTCAAGTTTACACAGCTTTTGTTTTCCCCTTTCTTTTATCTTCTTTGCTATCCTCTTCTGATCCCTGCTGCAGGACTGCTCTTTCCTGCCCATTTTGAAAGTCATTCAGTAAAAAGTTATATAAAACTATGTGAACATAATTATCGCAAAAATGAAAGACATATTAAATATTTGTCTAGTTAAAAGATTTAAAAATAATATTTCAAAACAACAATGGTTATGTCTCATGATAATATTATGGATACTTTTTTCCTTTTGAATATTTCTACAATCTTCACTTTATAACAATATTTATATTTTCTTTTGTGATCATAAGAATTAGCTACATTTTTAAGTCCAAAAAATAAGTCCAAAATATTTTTAAAAAAAAAGTTTCTGTCAACAAATATTTTCTGGGCACTGCCTCTGAGCTAGGCATGAGGCAAGATGCAGGGGCACAGTGGCACCCCTGCTCTAGAAGCACTGGGTGGAGAGTATCCTTGCTCCCTAAGAGTATCCCGTCCCTGCTGGCAAAGGGCTGAGCTGACTCCTAAGCTCTCTCTGCAGACACCCCCAAAGCCTCCTGTGCCCCAAGTCCCCTTGTGAGCGGTTCTTACAGCTGCACCTCTCACAATCAGCTCATGGCCTGAGCTCTTAAAGAGCCATTGTTATCTGATGAAATACATCACACATGTGAACAGACTTTTTCTTTTTAAATAGAACATGTTAGAAAGTGTTTCTAACTCCAGAGCTTCTCACAGGTTGCCTTGGAAACAGGCAGCAAGGTGGGCCTCGCTGGGAGGCAGATGGTACAGGAGAGATGCCTGTCAGCCGCCCAAGAACTGGAATGTAAGGAGGGCAGGCATGCAGCTTGAGCTGAGTCTTCAGGAACTAGAGCATGCACGACATACCTACCCTCTCTCTCTCACCCCACTGAGGAAAGGAGCCATGTGGGGTTCAAATCACCCAGCAGGGTCCTTAGAGAAGGGCCCATAAATGCTATGGAAATGTAGACAGGTGGTGAGCACACCCTGAGGAAAGGCCATTGTGAAGTGCTTCCCCATGAATGAGACTCTCCCTTGCTCCCAAAACATTCAGAGGCCTGACCCACTGCTGATCACAAGCTGACTCACTGACCCTGGGCCCAGATGTCTTTATTTTTCAAAAAGTTCCTCAGATCATTCTGAAGCTTAGATTGGGTTAGAAACCACTTTTAACTATCACTGTTCTTAATTCTATCATTTGAATTAGAATAAAGCTAATTAAAAAATAATAATAATAAATAAAGCCATGGTTTTGCTACGTTGCCCAGGCTAATCCCGAACTCCTGGGCTCAAGGGATCCGTCTACCTTGGCCTCCCAAAGTGCTGCGATTATAGGCATAAGCTACCATGCCCAGCCAAAGCTAATTTTTTTTTTTTTTTTTTTGAGTTGGAGTCTCACTCTGTCACCCAGACTGGAGTGCAGTGGCCACTCCCGGCCACCGCAGCCTCAACCTGCTGGGCTCCGGCGATCCTTCTGCCTCAGCCTTCCAAGTAGCCAGAATTACAGGCATGCGCTACCACGCCCGGATGATTTTTTGATTTATTGTAGAGATGAGGTCTCGCTGCCCAGGCGGCTCTCAAACCCATGGGCTCAGGCAATCCACTCACCTCAGCCTCCCAAAGGCACGGGATTACAGGCTGAGCCACCGAGCCCGGCTCAAAGCTAATTTTTAAAAAGCCATCATTAGCTTGCTTTACTGGACACTCTTCAGGTCACAATGCTAATTTTTTTTATTTTTTTGAGAATACTGAAAAATATGTTTTTAAACACTCTAGACACCTCTATCAATTTGAAATCTTTACAACTTCTCAAAGGCCTCGCCTCAGGATTTGTGACATCTAAGAATACTGGGGAGGGGTGGGTGTGTGGAACTGAGCAGGAGGATAGACCTGGCTTTCTAAGTTCCGAGTAAAGTCCTGAATGACAGCAATTCGCCATTCCAGAGGACGTGACGGCAAATGCCCAGGACCAGGCACTAGCTGAGAGGTTCAGTAGAAGAGGCTTTTATACTGATGGGCTGAGGACAATGACCAGAAGCCCAGAGTCAAAAGATACTAGGAGGACCAGTTGGCAGACAATCTGGATGAGCTCCACTTCACCTTCTATCTGTGTGGGGGAGGAAGGAGCAGGAGGAGGCAAAAGGGAGAGATTGACAAGAGCAAGTTCAAAGCTAAGTTCCAAGGGCTTGAGGGACAGGGAGGCTCTCAAGGTAAGGAAAAAAGATGGGACCTAAAAAGGCACTGCAATCTGTGAAGGACAGTAGGTAACAGTTGCCGTGTGCCTACTATGTCTCAGGCACTGTGCTGGACATTTTTATAAGCATCTCTTTCATATGCCCCAGAAGGAGGTATCCTCATTTTATCAGAGAGAAGGCAGGGTTGGTAGGCTCAGTGAACTTAGTGGTCACATAGCTGGTGACAGGTGGGGCTGGGCCTAGAACTAGGTCTGTACGCTCCTTAGCACATCACCTCCTAGAAGGGCATGAGGCCAACACCCAGTATCCAGATGTGGGTACAGAGGGAAAGCCAGCCTGGCTTACTACAGGGACTACTTGATAGTGACCCCCAAAGTGGTGGCCAGAGGTTTCTCCAAATCTTCTTGCCACGGGCTAGGAAGGGTCCACACCTATGGATGGGAAGAGCGTCGGGGCTGGGCCTGGCTGAAGCTGTCATGGGGCCATCAAGAAGGCAGGCGAACAGCCTGGGGACAATGCATCCTTCCCTTCTGAGGTCCTGGGAGAAACAGTGACTTGCTTGAAGCTAGCTCGCTTGGAGCTAGGGCAACAGTGACTTGCTTGAAGCTACTTGCAGCTTGTTCCAAGCTGTAGTTGAAGCCCTATACTCCTGAGGCAACAACTTGCCCGACTGGTTAAATGAAAACCCTTCGCCTTACAAAAGCATCTGTAGGTCAGAAACAGAATAAACTACGAAGGAATAACTTGGACCAAGAGCCAAAGGCATTCAATTACTGAAAGCCTGTGGGGAGTATCCATCTGTGAGTGTAACCATCTCCCATGGAAATTTGTCTGCATTAAGAGATAAAGTCAAGAAAGCAAGAATTAAATCCTGAGTCTTGCCAATGTATCTGTGCTTGCCCAGTAGTAAGTGAGAGGCTGGGGAGCCCCTGAGGTGCTGGCACCTGATCACCCAGGATGCAGATGCACTTGGGTACTGTCTGCCAGGCTGGCCAACCAAGGAGGGCCTGGCTTTCCAGAAGGTCCTACAGCTCTCCTCAGCCAAGGCTTCAGTACAAATGAGGTGCTATCTGTCTGGCCTCATGTGGCCTGGTGTGCAGCCAGATGCCTGATAACTAGCCTGATCACCAGAGAATGCTCTTGTCTATTTCAGCCACTGGGCCTCGGTTCCTGCTGGGCACAGGAAGTGCTATAAAAAGCACTTCAGGAAGAACAAGTAAATCTGTCGGCTTAGCCCTCCTTTCAGAGTTCATTTTCCCTGTCGGATTAGGAAAGAATCCAGAGAGGCTGGATAGCAGCTGGAACGAGGCTTTCTTGCATCTCTCCCCTGATGCCTGCCGAGTCCCAAGTGATACTGAAGGCTTTCTGGGTCCTGGAGACATGCCACTCCCCCACTCTGAGACTCAAGAGGAAGGTTACAGACCCAGTGCCCTCCTACCCAGTCTGGTTATTTCAACTTCACGGGGATGCTCCTGGCTCTCCTGCAGGGCTGCTGACCTGATCTACCCTTTCAAAAGCTGCCCAGCTCCCACCCTACACCCACCAAAGCCCGGGCTACACAGATGCCAAAGCCACTCAGATCTCAACAGAACAAAGAGCAGAGATGGGCACCGGATGCAGAGCCCCGGAGGAGTGGACAGGAGAGGGGGTGGGCAGGGGTGCCGTGGGAAGCCCATGAAAGGGGGGTTCACTGGGTCCTTTGTACTAGCCACACAGCCAGCCACTTGCATACTGATTTGCCAAAGCCAGTTCATGGGAAAACTGCCTCCCAGTGGTTGGGTCCACTTAGAGAGCCCTTGGTGTTAGGACCATGGGAGGAAAGTCAGAAAAACAATGGAAATCACTGAAGAGGAGAGCCATACTGGATTTGGGGCTTCCAAGTTTTTACTTAAGGAGTATTTCTCTCGGAGAACATCCTTGCCCCTCAGCCCCTGCCACCTCGCCTGCTTCTTGGGATAAGCAGATGTCTTAATCCAGAGAACACAGGGTGGTCACAGAACCACCATCCCTGGCTAGAAGTGACCATATGGCTGCTGTGTGCCCCTTCACCACCTCTGCAAGAAGCTGTAATTACAAGGAGGTGAGATATGTCAGGTTGCCACTCATACAACTGTCCCAAGGCTGCCCCCCACATAGGCCATGTCCTTGTCCACAGGCTAGAGCCTGAGATCCATAACGGTAGTTGCACCCCATCTGCTTTTCCGAATCCCTCTTCTACAAGGGAATCCCTAGTCCCTTGGCTGTGTGGCCACATACTTCCATAGCCCCTTGCATTCCCTGAGTTGTTCAAAACTCTCCCAACTCGTGGCGCCAATGATTTATTCACCATTCAAATAATGACCAGATCCCCTAGCTTGGCATGTACGTCCCACCAATGAGACCCGAGGCTGCCACTCTCACCTCCGTCCTCAGCCTACTCCCCTCGCCTCCACAGCCACCACCCTCAGAGCTTTCTTCTTGCAAAAGAGCAGTGCTCATCACGCCCTAGCAGATGCATCCTGCTGACCTGCACGTGCTGTGCCTGCTGTCGAACCCACCCCAACTTCTCTATGTCTGGAGAATGCATACTCCTGCTCTGAGTCTCGCTCTAACAGCAGCCCTCGGCGATAAAGGCCCTCCTTCCTTGGGCTCCCATAACACCATGCCCGGCTTTCATCAGGGCACTTGTCCTCCTCTATAGGGCTGGCTCTTCTGCATGTTTACTCCTTCACCAGACTCCGAGCCCCTGAGCTGTCTGCCTCATCCAAACCTGCTGGGTGAACACAGTACTTGGCACATAAGCATTCACTGAGCACAGGTAGGTTTCAGCAGAGTCATTGGCAAGGTTCTGAAATGTATGTCCTTGGGACAAATGTCCAGAGGGAGATATTTGCACACACGTATGCTTAGTTTAGTGCTCTGCTGTTGCTGTGTTGAAATTATTATTATTATTTTGGGGGGCTGGAGTCTCACTCTGTCACCCAGGCTGGAGTGTACTCGCATGGTTTTCTTGTGTAAGATAAGCTCCTTTCTCCAGCTCTGTGGCCTTTCCACATCTGATGGGCAGTTCTCCCATGAGTTCAACCCACCCCAATAGCAAACACAATAGACTAGAGACATGAGAACCTTAGTCAGGTCCTCTCTCCAGTAGATACTATCAACACTCTCAGAAAGCATAGTTACTCAGCTACGTGGAGCTTACAAAGCATGATTACTGTGCTGTTGTCAACCCATACTATGTTATTCATTTAAAGAATTCATTAGGAATTGTCAAGAGCCTTCTTGGTATCTTGTGTGTGTTGTGTATACTCGATCAGGTAGTTAAGTCCTTTTTTCCACCTCTGTTCCATTGTATCTATTTTTCCAAGTAAAGAATTCCTTGTTAGGGTATATTTCACACATCATTCCTCATACTTCCTGTCATAATGCACCAAATATTTCACCCACAGATATATAGATAGACGGTAACGCGCGCCTGTAGTTCCGGCTACTTGGAAAGGATCACCTGAGCCCAGAAGGTCGATTCCAGGGTGGCCATGAACATGCCACAGCACTCCAGCCTGGGTGACAGAGCAAGACTCCAACTCAAAAAAAAAAAAAAAAAAAAAGAATTCACCTACTTGTTGTTTCTTGGTCTTCTTCCATTTTTCATGACTGTCTCTTTAAATCCTGTGACTATAAAGCTTTAGTTTTTTTAAAAAATTCATCTGGATCAAGTAATCATTATAATTGATCCAAGAAATAGAAAATATCGCAAATTTGACAATTATTAGAATTTAAAAAAGTAAAATTTTATTGGAAATACTTCTTTTTTTTGAGTTGGAGTCTCACTCGGTCACCCAGACTGGAGTGCAGCAGCCACTCCTGGCCACCGCAGCCTCGACCTGCTGGGCTCCAGTGATCCTTCCGCCTCAGCCTTCCGAGTAGCCAGAATTACAGCATGTGCTACCACGCTTGGCTGATTTTTTGATTTATTGTAGAGATGAGGTCTTGCCTGCCCAGAAGGGTCTCGAACCTGTGGGCTCAGGCAATCCACTCACCTCAGCCTCCCAAAGGCGCGGGATTACAGGCTGAGCCACCGAGCCTGGTGGAAATACTTCTTTAATGAGATGAGGCTTTCCCCTCAAATAGTTTATACAAATATAAAATAATATCGCTCTTTGCTAAACAAGACAGGGGTCAGCATCAATTAAATTTCTATTTTTCATTTTATAGAAATTTAAGCATAAAAATTCATATAAATTAAAAGACAGGAACGGAGTTTTGCTACAGCACTGTTCTTGTTCTATGAAGGCCTTCTGAGTTAAATGCCACAAATACTCATTTGTAATGACGTATCATCTGACAATTTGACTAGACCTTCTTTCAAGGTTGTTAAAAGCAAAAGAATGTAGAAACAACCTGTCTTAGAAAAGAATCTGTTAGTCAGTCAGCAGAGTCCTTTGATATTTTGATATTTATTTATTCATTTTTTGATTCGGAGTCTCACTCTATCACTCAGGCTAGAGTGCAATGGCATGATCACAGTTCACCGCAGCTTTAAACTCCTGGGCTCAGGTGATCCTCCAGCCTCAGCCTCCCAAATGGCTGCAGTATCCTAATGACATCTTTATGAATAAGACAAATAATGTGGGTTGTCAACACACACAGCACAGTAATCATGCTTTCTAAGTTCCACGTAGCTGATTAAGTGTGCCTTCTAACAGTGTTGATAACATTAACTGGAGGGAGGATCTGGCTGAGGTTCCCATGTCTCTTGTCTGCTGTGTTTGCCACAGACGTGCACCACCCTGCTCAGCTAATTTCTTTGATTTTTTTGTAGAGACAAGGTCTCGCTATGCTGCCTAGGCTGGTCTTGAACTCCTAGGCTCAAGTAGTCCTCCCACCTCAGTCTCCTAAAGTGTTGGGATTATAGGTGTGAGCTACCATGCCTGACCTGATGTCATATTTTGAACTGTACTTTGTTTGGTGGGGCAAGCTACCATGGAAACATTTGGAAAAGGTAAGAGGTATGTCTGTGTGTTGTAAAGTGGGTGAAGGACAATTGTGAAAGGGAGGATGGGAAAGGATCTATGGCAGAATATGAAAAAACCCAGAAGGTTACCGGGAAGGTATAACCAGCCATGCAACCAGCTCCTTGAGCTCTTTCTCTACAGCCAGGGGGCAAGTCAGTTTATATCCATCTTGGTTGTCATTAGCGCTTGTGAATGCCCAGAGGATATGATCGTCTATTTTAAGGTCTTTATAACTTTTCTGACTCCAATCAGATGCTATTAAGTGTGGAAGACAGTCAGGTGCAGTGGCTCACGCCTGTAATCTCAATACTTTGGGAAGCTGAGATGAGAGGATTGTCTGAGCTTAGGATGGTCTCAAATCCCTGAACTTGGCAAGACCTCGTCTCTGCAATACATCAAAAAACTAGCCAGATGTGGTGGTATGTGCCTGTGGTTCCAGTTACCTGGAAGGCTCAGGTGGAAGAATCGCCTGAGCCTGGCAGGTTGAGGCTGTGGTGGCAGTGAGTGTACCACTGCACTCCAGCCTGGGTGACAGTGAGACTCCGTTTCAAAACCAAAAAAGTGTGGAAGAGAACATTTCCCCACTGGCTTTCTATTTTCTGAGCACTGGAACTGCCAACAAAGCAAGTCAGGAATGGATCTCATGGTCTGCTTCTCTGGCAGGGCCCTCCAGAAGATCTGTGGATGGCTCTCCATCACCACTCTGTCTACCTCTCTGCTACACGGTCTGTATCTATGTTCTTGTCTCCCACATAACCCTTTCCCTGCTCTTACCCTCAAATCCTTGGCTTGGCATACAGGTACACATTTTTACACACATCATCTATATCCACTTAATCTGGACAAGGCATCTGTGCTTTCCATCGCTGTGGAGTCATCCATTCCAACTCATCAGATCAGAATGGTAGATGGCTTTCTTCATATTTTACAGAAAGGAAAAGTGAGGGTCAGATTATCCAAGGCACAAGGCTGGCTGCAGAAGACTAGGATTAAAGCCAGGTCTTAGATTCCTACCCTTTCTATTCTAACTGATTATGTCTTTGTCAAGCTATGAGGATAATGGTTTAAAACACCCAGGGCACAATGTTGACTTGAGGAAGCCAGTGGTGATGCCCTGAGGGCTGCCTATTGACTGGAGCTCTTTAACAAGTCCACCCAGGACTCTGAAGATGTGCAGAGCAAGCTTCGGAAACTCTCCAAGGATGCTGAATTAAAATAATACAAACTCCTAAAGGTCTCTAATAAGTCCTAAGAGTTATCAGGACCCCAAAGACTGGTGACGAATCCTAACAAGAACTCATAAACTTACCGTGTCCCCAATCTTCAGGCCCTCACACTTCCTCTGGCCAGGATAGGATATACCATCTTGGCAGGTAGCAGTGAAGAAGAGATTAAGATCCTCAGGCTGATCCCAGACTGACAGCTCCACTTTAGACCGGATACTCTAAATGGAGAAAAAATGAAGCCCAACCACTTAGTAAAGACTCCAGCTAAGATGCTCCCCACATCAGTTTTCTGATGCCCACATGGCTTCCTCTAACTAAGAAGTAAACTTGGTTCCTTGTCCCTCCCTCATCCTTTTCCTTCTCTCTACACCCACATACCACCCTTGTGAGACCTGGCCTGAGGTCTCTTCTGTGAACTTGGAGAAGTTGTTTCTGGTCTACCTGCCATTATCTGCTTCAAGGGATTATGCTCTGCTCTCTGCTTGCCTCTCTAGAGCCACCTTTCATCCCCACCCTAAGCTTCAGACACGCAGTTGCTCAAATCTTGCCATGTATTCGCTAAGCTTTGGGCCTCTACATGTGCTGGAATAATTTTCCTTTGCCCAGTGGCTCTGCTCTCCTTCTTCCCCTGGCTAGCTCCTCATCATCCTTCAAAATCAGCTCAGTGGGCACTTTCTCCAGAATCCACTCTATCATTCTTCACACTCACGCCTATCCCCCATCAGATGAAGTCCACATTCGTGAGTTTGAAACTATACAATGAGAGAATCCAATCTTATGTGTGGGTTATGCTGTCATGACAGTAAATGAAACAAAAACCAAGTCAAAATTATCCATCAGAATAGAAAAATAAAAGAGAAAAACATCAAATGTTCCAAAAAGATATGGAGCAATGGGGCTCTCATACCCTGCTGGTGGGAGTGTGAATTGGTACAATGCTAGGAAACCTCTAGGCAGGACCTACTAATGCACAGGCCAACCTGAGAACTAGCGTCCACCCTAGGATTATAGCCAACAGAAATGTACATCACCAAAAGACATGGATGGGGATATTTACAACAATACTATTTGCAATAGATAGAATCTGGAAGATACCCTATCAACAGATTTTGATTTGATTTAAAAAATAGAACAGATTTTTTAAAATGTGATATGTTCACATAGTAGAATACCATACAGAAATGAAAAGGAACAAAATACAACTGCATGCAATGATGTGGACAAATGTCATAGATATAACAGAAAGAAGGCAGACACAAAGCATATATTTATATGATTCCATTTATATGAAATTCAAAAAGAGGCAATATTTATGGTTACCCTTGGGACCAGTGATGGAAGAGAGCACACCTGGGACTCCTCAGTGCTGGCAATGGTGTTTTTGACATGGGTGCTGGATACTCAGGTGTGTTTAGTTTGTGCAAGGTTTGTACAGTTCTCTGTTTGTTTAAAAAACTATCCTTGAAAAATCTCTAAGGAAGATGCCACTTTGGAGACTGAGGACAAATAAAGTGACTGGCTTGTATTCAGGGATTATATTTTAACCCAAATTGAAAAACAACCATCTGTTTATACACCAAACACATAGTACAGCAGGATGTATCTGTCTGAGAGACACACGAACCCCCAAATCAGCTGATGGCCCTTCCAACTCTCACTCCCTTCTCCCATGCTCTCAAGGGAGCACGGGTGTTGAACAGAATGGTGGGCAGGCTTGCCTCTTGTTTCTTTCTTCTTTCTCTTTTTTGCTGACTATGTAGTGCTAAAGTTGAATAAGTGAAACATGCAGTTTTCCCAGCAAATTAACAGCTTGTGGAAAATATACTCCACAAAAAAAATTGTTTCTCTCTTTGCAACTAATTGTCTAAGTGTTTCTACAACTCTAAAAATACTATCCCTCTTAACTCCACTTCCTCTTTAAGTGCCAGCCTTAACTGGCCAAGGGTCACAAAAGCACTACTCAGCATACACAGCACTCTGCTATGCGATTTGTTATTTACAGATCTGTCTTCCCAACTGTGCTGTGAATTCCAAGGGCTGTATCATGTATCTCTCTGGGACTTACTACAGTCTCTTGTTGAATGAATGGACGGATGGACAGAATGATGAATCCTTTAATAACAGCTATGTTGAGAGGCTCAGGCCAAGTAGATGAAAACTTTTTTTTGTAAAGACAGGGTACATTTTTAAGAAATACAATTATGAATACATATGAGGATGAAATAAAATAGTTTATCCTAAAAGAGCCAGGCAGATTGTTGGAGTCATGTAAAATGTTATTTCAGAACAGTCACTTGAAATATAGGGGACCCAATGGTTCACAAATACAACATCAGAAGACATCGGTACTCCCCAGCGAGATGGCCCAAAGCTGCCACTTGAAAGCCTTAAGTGAGGACTTGGTAAAGGGAGAAAGAGCACTAGGAACTGGGATTATTCTATAAATCGGCCACTAAAATGGGATGGAAACTGACTCCTATGTTCTACTCAGTTTGTTGACCCCTTATGCTCTGATCTGAAGTTTATATTATTCTTGATCCCCACACAAAAGAGTCTCTGGAATCAAAAACTCTTTAAGATGTTACAGGTGACAGGAACTGTGGAGATGACTCAGTCTAAGCTTCTCATTCATGGAGCAAGAGGTTAAAGAAAAGGCCTTGCCCAGGGTAACTCGGCTGCAGCAGCAGGCAGGACCAGAAGCAGACCATCTCTGCCATCCCTCTTTCTAATCCCCGTACCTGTTACACGCTTCTTTCTGTGAAAATGGGCTCTATGACTTTGGAAAGAGATCGGCAGGCTGTACACCAGTTGTAAGGGTCAGTCTCCCCCAAAAGACAACGAGTCATGGAGGGCAGGACTATGTTTTGTTCAGTATTTTATTGCCAAGGTATAGCATGATGCCTGCCACACGTTAGCCTGTTAGTACATACTTGTTGAATGAATGAATGAATGAATGATGGAGTACAAGATACAGCAGAAGATCAAAGCCACAGGCAGTGCAGTTTTTACGCATAAAGACTTTAATGTGTGACTCCTGAAATTCAGTTAACTCTGACCAGATTTGCGGCTGACAATGACTCCTTACTCCTCATGTAAGAAAAGGAGAAAATGTCAGGAATGTCAGAATTTTAAAGTGTATTATTAAATACCCAGTCAGGTTAGGTCACATCTGCAATTGCTTTAAGTTGGGCCAGCTGTGGAGTGGGTGAGAGCAGACTTTATGGCAACAACAAAAAGAGAAACATGTGCTCTGTTAGGGGAAAAATATACCACAGCTTCTGATGTCACCCTCCACATGCAACTAGTGTGGTTTCCAGCTCATTCTGTTTTCTCCCACTCTGAAAAGAGGCCCCCATGATTTCTCTTCAAGTTCTACCTCCGCCTTCTCAGTGACCTGATGCAGACGTCCTGTGTATATGTGGACCCAGGGTCTCTGCTAAGCTCTGGAAGATAATTTCACACCAGTATCTGTCACTACAGAGCAAAGCATCACATCTCCAAACTCCCTTGGAGGACTTGGTGATTTCTCATGAAGAATTTGGCACAGCAAGATAAACCGTATAAATCAGAGTCAAAGACTTCACACTATGCGAGACGCATACATCAGACTTGATACCATAAGACGTGAAATTAAACATACCCTTTCAATTTTGCTCCCTCCTCAGCCCGGTCAAATACCACAGCCATTTCATCTGTTACATATGCTCCAACCAAAAACTTTTCAGAATGTCCCCACAGATCGTTTGCCAGCACTCTAGGAGAGGTAAAAGCCAACACCCACACTCAGTTATGTGTTGCATGACTCATGAAAGTCACCACAAACTGCTCTGACTATGGTAAGGTGACACAGAAAAAGACAAGCAATCAGGATGGAGCTATGACTGGACCCTGGCCAATAACAGGAACAGGTGAAAGGACCACCAGAGCTAACGGAGCCTCTACTGCTGGCCAAAGTTTGCCCCCCACATCCCAGAGGCCCATGCTAGGCTCAAACTCAGGAGAAGTACAAGAAGATTGAAGCCCAGCCCCGGGCCCTTCCTGATGGCCAGAAAGATAGCAGCAAGTAGGATGGATACTGTGAAGACAAAACAAACAAACAAACAAACAAACAAACAAACCACTTTTCCTACTCTCTACTTTCACACACCACTCAACACTTCTGACACCAGATAAGTGAGTTCTCCCCCCCCACACACAAACCATGCAATTCTCCATCATACACCAATTGGGTACCCTCCAATCCAATTCTGGCACTATCTACCTGGAGAGAGCATCAGATCCCACAGGTTAAGGTCTCAGTCCTATAAGGCTGCTCCCACCTCAGACACCCATCACAAGTACTAGGTTGTCACCTATACTTCTAACCAACTGGCTATAAATTGGGGTTCCCATGATCCCTACCTTATGTCTGATCACTACGCTAGAATGGCTCACAAAACTCAAGGAAACACTTTATTTTAAATAAACAAAATAAAGGCTACACTTGAATAGCCAGATGACGAGAAACACAGGGTGAGGTATGTGAGAAGGGTGTAGAGCTTCCGTGCCTTCCCTGGGTGCACCACCCTCTGGGAACTCCCACATGTTCAGGAATCCCAAAGCTCTCTAAACCCAGACCTTCTGGATTTTTATGGAGGCTTCATTATGTAAGCATGATAGAATATACCACTGGCTGATGACCAACCCACGTTTTTGCTTCTCTCTCTTCCCTGGAGATTGGAGAATGGGGCTGAAAATTCCTACTAATTCCTCTAATCTCGGGGTTGGTTTCCCTGGCAACCAGTTCCCATCCTGAGGCTATCCCAGAGCCCACCAAGAGTCATCTCATTAGGGCAAAAGATGCTCTTATCACCTAGGAGATTATGATGGTCTTAGAAACTCTATGTCAGGAACCAGGATCAAAGACCAAATATTACAACAAAAGATTCTCCTAGCGTCACTATCTACAAAGATTTTAGGGTCTTCAAATCAGGAACTAGGGTCAGAGACCTATATATTTCTCATTATACCACAGTATCACAGGTTCTAATTAATACAGAGCACCAACATACCTCCAACATAGTTTCAATCAACTAGGCTTTGTTTCAAATTCCTTGCAGTTTCACATTTCTATATTTAATAATTTCTTTTAAATTTAGACTGAAGGGAGGGGCAGAAGTAGGGAATTAACCATGGGTCACAGTTTTTTGGAGTGATTGACATGTTCAATATTTTGACAGTGGTGATAGTTTTATAGGTATGTGCCAATACCTAACAAACTATAACTTTAAATGTACAGTTTGTTGTATGTTAATTATATCTCAATAAAGCTTTAAAAATTATTTCCACTCAATTTCAATAGTTATTGTTGAAAGTGTTCTAGTAATCACTAATTTTTAAAAGAGCGGAGTTTCAAATGTCCATTCATAAGTCATCTACTTCATTTCATAACATTTTTTTTTTTTTTTGAGTTGGAGTCTCACTCTTGTCGCCCAGGCTGGAGTGCAGTGGCCCGCTCATAGCCACCACACCTTGGATCTGCTGGGCTCAGGCGAAACTTCCGCCTTAGCCTTCCAAGTAGCTGGAACTACAGACGCATGCCACCATGCCCTGCTAGTGATTTATTGTAATGTCAAGGTCTCACCAAGTTGCCTAGGCTGGTCTCAAACCCCCAGACTCAGACAATCCTCTCACCTCGGCCTCCCAAAGTGCTAGAATTACAGGCTAAGCCACCGTGCCCGGCCACCATAACATGCTTTCTTACAGGAACTGGTTTAACTCACAGAGTCAAGCTACAGTACTAGGTTCCCACAATTCCTCAGGGGATTCATTTCAGGTTCCAAAAACAGCTCCAGCCCGGAAAGACTGTTTTCTGTATTCATCCCTGCTCCCTGATCCTCAGCAGTAGAGAAGGCTCCCTGCTCTGCTTCTGACCTCTGTCTACCACACAGAGAATGCTTCCCTTTCTCACTCGCTGACCCCAGGTCCCCAGATTTCCATTAAGAAAACAAATTTATACATAACAAATCCTGCTCTGGGCCAATGCAACGTATCTCAGAGAAAGAACACTAAGCACTTATGAGATCCCATCAGGAAATTGGTAACAATGCCTCATGCTCCCTGGTTTTTAGCAGTCCCAACACGAGCACGAACATGCACACTCAGTTCCATAACATGCTGGCTGGGCAGAGTGCCTTCCCTGTTCCTGGCAAACACCACCAATTCTGTGGAATTGTATGCCATGATGTTCCCCTTTATTAAAGCCACCAGGAGTAGAGGGCCTGGGCCTTCATCGGTAAATGCTCTTAGGAGAGGCCTGTCAGCTGCCAGGGGATCTGAACGCGGGAGCTGACGGAGGATGGAAGTGTTGAGAAGCCACCTTTCCCCAGAAGCCCAGAATGTCCTCACACCACTCCACAGACCAAGACAAGGTGCTCTTCAGCCATTTCTTCCCCAAAGTCCCTGACTCTGCAGCAGGCAAGCAGTGGCCATTCCATCTATCCAACAGCAGTGCCCTGTGGGCTCTCCCAGCTCAGGCACCTTCAGAGGGGAGTGGAGAGCAGCACAGGGCGAGACTTCCAGTTCTCCCCTTGGTTCCTTTAGTTTAGCTTCCAGGGCTTGAGACCCAAGAGGTTCACAGTGAGGAGCAGCCCTGGAGAGAGGGGGCATTGGCAGGCCCAGGCCCTCCCTCACACACATGCCCAACTTCCCAATCGTTCTCTCAGTATGTCACAATTCAGGAGACCTGTCATGCCCACATAACCAGGCATACATGTCCTCCCTCTTCCTGAAACGCAAACCAAATTACCTGCTGTGGAAATCTGAAAACCTCAACCATATAAAGTGAATTTGGAAGCCCTATCTCACTGGGCTCTGGGTTCTGAGATAGCCTTTGGATCTGGTGAGGATCTAAAGGTCACAGATCAGAAGAGGATATATGTGGGGAGTGGGGTAGGAGAAGAGAAGAAAGTCTTTACTTCTCTTAGCAGTAAGTTCCAGGAGTAACGGAATCTGTGAGAAGAAAAAGACCCTTAACTACAACAGAAGATGGGGGTATTGGGAAGTGGCAGTGAGGGAGGGAGGGAAAACTCGCCAAAAAACCTCACTACTGCCCAACTTGCTGCCTTTAAGACACTAAGGTTGTGGAAGACTAAATGCAGGGCTGGCCACATTCCAAGCTCTAGGTTTCCCCTAGTGATGAAGGTATTACCTAGTGGCCCTCTAACTTGAGCAGTAGTTTATAACTCAAAACAGGGCCACATCAGAGGCAGACAAGGCCATACTGGAAAAGGTAGGGTTCCAAATACCCATTGTACATCAATCACTGTTGGGAAAGCAAGATGATTTTTCTCACAGATATGTGATGCCATACTGGTTTGTTAGGTTCCCAGGTTAGCCCACAAAACCCAATTTTACTTAAGTTTAGGGCCAATAACGTTATTTAAACCATACCTAGTCTATGCATAGCTTTGTTTTAATAGAAACATGCACTCTGAATTCCAGTTTGGGCATTACCTGGCCTCTTGAGGGGTGAGTAGGCACTCCCCTCTGAAAAGCTACAACTGAAAGCTGAACCATAGGTTCAGCTGAAAGCTACAACCATATTGGAACCTAGAAGGAAAGGGACAGCTGAAGGCAAACCGCCCAGAACACAGAGTTGTACTTGCCATTCTCCTGAGAGAAGGATGATAGGTCTGAGCCAAGCACTTCCTTGGTATTATGAATGGAAGGAAAGGAAGGTAGGAAGGAGAAAGTCTGGGAAGTGATTCTGTGGAATACTGGCTTGAGAAATGATTTCTAAACCATTTCTGTAAGACTTGCCTTTTTTTTTTTGGAGCCAAGTTCACATGATGGGTTGCCATGGCACAGAATTTAATAGGACCACTCGGGGTCCCTTTGAAAGAACCTGATTACAATCAGATCCTAGGTAGGTAGCCAAAACACTAATTGATGTTGATTATTCCTGGATTATTCTCTCCCATGTTAGTTTGAGCTGTACACTGAGCTCCATGAACCTGAGGAATGCCAACCATCCCGCCTACTGTGTAACAAGGTCAGTCTCACAGTGTGCACCTGTGACTAGTGGGTGCCTCCCTCCCCTCAGATGGAGAATACAGAGGCAGGATCAGCCCAGGCAGCTGGATGGGTGGAAACCACTGCCCATCCATGCGAGGTGCCAGAACCCAAGCACATCCTGAGCTGCTGGCCTGAGTCTGACTGAGTCGCATTCATTGAGTCATTGAGATCAGCTGATGATGAGAGTCAACTGACAAAGGTGAGGGGGAGACTCATCAAGCCAGGTGGCCTCCTCTACCCTGACCCTGAGTGAAGGTGAAAGATGCCAAAGTCAAAGGGACGGGGGAGCAGAGTCAAGCATACCAGCACGGTATACTGCCTACCTGAACCCACATTCACTCCCAGGGCCTCAGTGGGAGAGGGTGGAACAGAGGTGGCATGGGGGCAGAAGTTGGTAACTTACACTGTAAGCATTGATGATCAGTTGGATGATATTTTTGGAGTCTCCATGTAAAATCTCCACCGTTGTTCCAGGTATGAGGGCTGTAAAATTCTTGAAAAAAATAAAATAAACAAGAGAAATAATAAGTCTATTTTGCCCTTTTATACTATCACAGAGTAAATACTGCTATACTGAGCTAGAACAGTGAAGGCTTCTGGCTACTCTCTCGCACCATAAATTGGAGAAGATGCCTCAAGGAAAGACAAGAAGAACTGGCATGGGGGGACAGAGTTGTTGCAGTAGACTGTGGAAGATCCATCCCCATAGATTTGAGAGGAAACACCTTTCCCTATTCTTGGACTCCTTCTCTCTGGCATGTAACGAACAATTCTCTGAAAGTCCATCCTCTAAGAGCGATAGCTCTTAATGACGGATTTTCTTGCCATCTCTCCCTGGCCTATGAAGGTTATTCCCAGGTTCTCCTTCAAGGATGTGCTCAACCTGTTTGGCAGAAGAGAAAAGAACAAATTTCCCAAGGTTTTCAAACACAGCCTCTTTCTTTAATAGGGAACTGATATAAGAATGGTGCCTTCCTAAGGACCACCGGATATCTCTCAGTGAGGCCCTGTGGCAAAGGGGGGCAGCCTTAAAGTACTTGCCTTCTCCCCTTCACCTGTACTAACTCCTGAGTGTGTCACTTGTAACAGTGACATAAACATCCAGTGCCCTCAGCCTGCCAGGGACTGCACTGGCTTCTTCCCTGAGCAAGGCATATTTGGTTCCAAGGAAGGACAGCTTTAGGTAAATTTCGTTCCTCTGGAAACATCTGGAAGTCCAGTACTCTGTGCAACAGAGCTCTTAAAACTGCCATTTGTAAATGGATGGACTTTCTCTTACAATCTTTTACTAAAAAAAAAGAAAAACAATCCTCTCCCCTTGTTTTCATTTTCTAAGACTGATTCAGACTAAAGGAAGATAAAGAACTCAAGAAGGTATAATTGGAATTTTATCAGTGATAATCTTGGGCAGGAGCAATAGAAAAATACAATCAGACAAAGGTTCTTTTGTGGATATTTAAGGGTAAGAAGGAGAGGGAACCAGGGTCAGCTGTTCTGGAGGCTGAGGGTGGAGAGGGATTCCAGATTAAGTTTGTATAACCTCTCAATTTAGAGGATGTCGGGGATGAGCTGTGCTTTACATTTAGCTTACATGAGCACTCAGAGGAGATTTCCAGCTCAAAACATGGCTCATCTGTGATTGTGAGAAAGAGCAAGCTCATGAGGGGAGCTTATGAGGACGGTCCAGAGGTGACCCAGGAAAGTCTCTTTCGACAGATTCATGTACAGACTGCTCTATTCACTCAGGACATTATTGTTTTCTTTGGGAATTCCTGCTTCCTTTGAAAATTCCTGCCCCAGGGTAATCCACTGGCCTCCCATTCACGGCAGGCTAAGGCAGACGGCCTGGATTACCAGGGTGAGCAATACAGCCTGATTAGATGCCTTACTTTTCTTTCTGTATATTTTCATTTTATATTTTCCTTCCCTCTTAGAGTGTGTCTCTGTGTTTCTATTTCATTGCCTGAAAAATGGAAATTCATACTAGTTTCAAGGTTTTTCTCAGGATCAAATTAGATATGTTTACATTTTTTTAATAGGCAGTCACTGCTATGTGAATGCTTAATAGTTCCCTTAATACTATTATTTTCCACTACATCAAGACAGGGCTATATTCCACCCCTCCTTTGAATCTCCCCCACACAGAGTAGGGCTGTAAAAACTGCTCATTCCCTACTTCACCCCACCCCACATCCTAATTTCCCATTCACCTTAGGGCTAGCACAGCCCCCCAAACTAAGCCACCAGCCTCCTTCCCTCCCGGCGTACCTTGTAGAGCATATAATGGTTTTTTGTCACTGCAAAGATGAGGTTGATGTTGTTTTCTGCCAATTTCTCTCCAAGCAAGGCAAGCGATGGATAGTCCTAGGGCCAAGGCAAAAGTCAAGGCTGTAGCATTTCTCACAGGTGGAGGCACTAGCACTTGGCCCAACATACACTCAGCAGCTCAGTCCTTGTCATGAAAAGCTTCCTTCCCTCAGGTGGCCCCTTAAAGTCCCTTGATAACCAAGCATCTCTGCAGCTCCTGAACTGAGGAACTGGGGAGGGGAGATCCTAAAGGGAAAGATCCTCTGATACCTGCCCAATTAGACTCACTCCTCCCAACCCAGAGTGGAGCAGTAATGAGCAGAGGTTTTCCATACTTGGTCTGGGCCTCCATCCTTCCATCAAGGAAGGGGGAGAGGGAGAGGTCCTGAATTCAACAGCCACCACAGCCTACCACCTGCCATCAGCACCTGGTATCTTTCCTTTCTTCCTTTAGACTTTCCCTCCCTCACTCCTTGCCCTATTTTCCTCTTCCCATGCCCAAAGGTTAGGGCCGCTAAGGTCCCCTGCAAGCCCTGCGTAGTGTGGCTCATGGCTCAGAATGGGCAAAAGCTGCTGCTGACCTCTGGACTAAAAGTTGGGCCATGGTTTTGGTGGGGGAGCTCTTCAGAGAGAGGAGGGAGGGAGGAAGCTGAGAAGCAGTTTAACGGTATCCTTATGGATTTTCAGAGCTAATGAAGGGTACAAGGATCCTCATCAGGTGAGGTCCTATAGGTGTAGTCCTGCTTCCAGACTCATTATTCCTAAATAAGATGGAACGCTTACGCCACCCACCTTTTGAAACTGGAGAAAACAGGCTTGTCTAGGAAAGAAAATTCGGAAGAATTCTTCTTTGTCCAGAAAACATAATGGATTTGAGAAAGAAAAGGGTGTTGATTTGAGGGGCAGAATTACATAATAAGTATGTCAAGATCTTGATAATTGTTGGGTCTGGGTGATGGGTACACAGGGGTTCATTTTACTGGTCCATCTCTTATTACATATGTTTGAAATTTTGCATAAATTATTTTAAATTGCAGTGGTGCTCATAGACTATTGGGGACAGAAGTTTCTTGGGGCCTCCCATTCCATGCAGAACACCTCTGCCCACTCCTGACACGGACAAGGAACTCACTACCTTAGGGAGCCTATTTCTAGAAGTCAGGAAGTCTTGCCCTATAACTTCTATCCCAGTTGTGACCTCTGAGAGGGCACAGTTCCCACATTCCTGTAAGATCCCCTCTCCCCCATGATACCTACCATTTCCCCTGAATTTTCTCTTTCTCCAACTGAACATTCCTCATTTAGGTGCACAATGACAGAAAGATGAACCAACTATAGAAATCTCTGAGAAATATCCTAAGTGAAGGAGGAATTTTAGAAGCCTAGCTGGAGAAGATGGAATAATGAAACCCAATCCCAAGAATGGATGAGAAAGCCAGTGAGCATTTCAAGCCTTGGGCGAGCACTCAGAGGGCAGGCCGGGTCATAGGAAATATATGGGGATCCCAGACCCTGGCCCTCACCATCTGGTTGGATGCAGTGTACTCATTGGCCTCATTCAGGTGGCATTGGCCATCGTGCGGCTGCACCAGGCCTCCCAATTTTCCATCCAGTGCGATGTGGGGCACATCATCCGTTGTGAACACCAGCAGGTGCAGTGCGTCCTTGCGCCAGCCGATCTTTTCCTAAAGGACAGAAGTGGGGTGGGTGCAACAATTTTCCTGCCCAAGCCTGCCCTTGGGCATTACACAAAGCACTGGCCTGTCTCCAGAGGTCAAGGTCTGAATCAAAGGCGTTCCCTTTGCTGTGTGTCCCTGGGGCGGACTCACAAAACCACTGGGGAGGGATTCCACAGAGGCTCAGAAGAGACACAGCCTGAATAGGGAAGCCCAGGTGCACAGAAACAAATCTCCAAGCCTTTGCCCACATGGGCCCAGGAGCCTTGAATCCCTCCCCTCGTCCACCATATCTTCTCTGCTTCTTTCTTTTTTCTCTTTTTTGAGTTGGAGTCTCACTCCATTGCCCAGGCTGGAGTGCAGTGTCAACCTGCTGGACTCAGGTGATCCTTCCACCTCAGTCTTTCAAGTAACTGGAACTACAGGCACGTGCTACCACGTCCAACTAATTTTTTTGTTGCTATTGCTTATTGTAGAAACGAGGTCTTGCCAAGTTACCCGGGTTGATCTTGAACCCTCAGGCTCAGGCAATCTACTCACCTCAGCCTCCCAGCTCAGCCTCCCAAAATGCTGGGATTACAGGCTGAGTCACCGAGCCCAGCCTCTGCTCCTTTCAGTGATCCCAAGGGTTGCTCCTCCAACATGCTTCCCCTTTTAACCTGACCTGCTAGTTCTTCCCCAGAACGACTTTAAGCCCCTTTCCCCAACCTCCCCCATCAATATACTCTGGCTGGCAAGGCTTGTCTAAGAAGATAGTTTTTTGTTTTGTTTTGTTTTTGAGTTGGAGTCTCACTCTGTTGCCCAGACTGGAGTTTAGTGACATGCTCCCAGCCACTGCAGCCTCGACCTGCTGGGCTCCAGCAATCCTTCCACCTCAGCCTTCCATTAGCTGGAACTACAGGCGCACGCTACCACACCCAGATAATTTTTTTTGATTTACTGTAGAGATGAGGTCTCGCCAAGTTGCCCAGTCAGGTCTCGATCCCGCGGGCTCAAGCAATCCACTCACCTCAGCCTCCCAAGGCGTGGGATTACAGGCTGAGCCACCGAGCCCGGCTTAAGAAGATAGTTAAGTGAACACACCAGTCCCCTCATTAGACACGAGTCCCTCAGAACAGAGTGCTCAGATGATCAATAGGTATAGGTTTGTCTTTTGGGAGTTGGTAAAACCTGCTATCTATTCTCTAGTAGACGAGAACCACTCCAGTCATTTGTTGTGCCATGCTGGCCCTTAAAGTTAATCAGATCCCTTTTCTCTCTGTTCAGATCCACTACCTGAAAGTTATCCAAAATTCAGACTGAGTCACAGCTAAATACAATTTATATTGCAAAGGAAAGATTCTGAATTTTTTTTTTTTTTTTGAGTTGGAGTCTCACCCTGTCACCCAGGCTGGAGTGCAGCAGTATGCTCCCAGCTACCACAGCCTCAACCTGCTGGCCTCAGGCGATCTTCTGCCTCAGTCTTCCAAGTAGCTGGAACTACAGGGGCATGCCGCTGCACCTGGCTAATTTTTAAAAATTTTCTGTAGAGATGAGGTCTCACACCAAGTTACCCAGGCTGGTCTCAAAACCCTGGGCTCAGGCAATCCTCTCACTTCAGCCTCCCAAAACACTGGGATTACAGGTGTGAGTCACTGTGCCTGGCTAGATTCTGCATTTTTAATCTTCAGCCACTGTGACCCCAAAACTACACAAAAACACTCCCAATCACCAATTTAGGAGCAGCTAGATGCTGATACACAGCAACAAGAACTAGGATATAGTTGCCTTCTTACTAATGGTAAAAGGGCATCCTAAAATGTGTTGAGAGCAGAGCAAATATATGAAGGATTTAAACACTGCCAAGAGTTATCTATACCTGCACATTTGCTATTGAACTAGGAAACTGGATTTACAGACCTTACAAGTTAAAAGCTATTGCTCTCAGGCTGGGTGCAGTGGCTCATGTCTGCGATCCCAGTATTTTGGAAGGTAGAGGCAGGAGGATTGCCTGAGCCCAGAAGTTCAAGACCAGTCTAAGTAACATAGTGAGACCTTGTCTCTACAAAAAAACTTAAAAATTAACGAGGTGTGGTGGCACGCACCTGTAGTCCCAGCTACTCAGGAAGCTGAGGCGGGAAGACCACCTGAGCCCAGGAGTTTGAGGCTGCGGTGGGCCGTGATCATGCCACTCTAAGTGCCCTGACTCATGGAAGGAAGGGAGGGAGGGACAGAAGGAGGAAACAGCTATTGCTCTCTTATAGCAGATGAGGAGGTGAGGGTGCCATCCTCTCTTACTTATCCTAATGATGAGTAAAACAGCCTAAACAGCTGATATTTTCTCACTTGCTCCAGAAGCAGCACAGAAATAAAGTAAATAAATAAATCACAAAAAGAACAACACAAGAGGGAGGGGGAGTTTGAAAAGAAGCCAGGGAGGACTGAAAGCCAGGAGACGTACTGCATGCAAACACATTAACCTTTTGGGGAATTAGATTCCTAGACACTCAACATTCAGCCAACACACAATTACTGATCTCTTACTGCATGCCAGGTCTCATAGAAGGCACTGGGGCCACCAGGAAGCTTGTTCCAGATCTCAAAGAACTTACAGTCAAATGGAAACAGCAACTTCAAGACACCATGACAAGAGTGTAAATGGTGGAAAATCCAATGTTGACGGAAGCCAGGCAGAGAAGGAGGGAAAGGCCTCCCAGCATAAAGGCAACTGAGGCCAAGCTGGAAGGATGAGGAGGATACTTCAAGGGAGCTGGAAAAAGTAAGAAGGGAGATGGCAGGGAGGGAGTAGGCATTCTAGGTGATAGCAAAGCACACAGTGAGGAGGCCGGGCACATTTTAGGGACCTGGAAGTCTAGAAGATCCCTGATGGCAATCAAATGCTAAGCCCTGACAAAACTATGGGGTAGAAGTCGGAATAGTGGCTCCCCTTGCTGGCAGGATTGGAAGGGATCACCAAGAAGCATCCAGGGAGCTGGTAATGTTCTATTTCTTTTTTTAAAAAAGATAATTTTTTTGAGAGGCAGGGTTTTGCTCTGTTGCCCAGGTGAGAGTGTAGTGGCACAATCATGGCTCACTGAAACCTACAACTCCTGGGCTCAGGCGATCCTCCAGCCTAGCTTTCCAGGTAGCTGGGACTATGGTGAATGCCACCATGCCTGGCTAATTTAAAAAAAAAAATTTTTTTGTGGTTGGGCACAGTGGCTCAAGCCTATAATCCCAGCACTTTGGGAGGCTGAGGTGAGGGGACTGCCTGAGCCTACAAATTCGAGAACAGCCTGGGCAACTTGGCAAGACCTCATCTCTACAATAAAATCAAAAAATTGGCCAGGTGTGGTAGTGCCTGCCTGTAGTTCTGGAAAGCTGAGGCAGAAGGATCGCCTGATCCCAGAAGGTCAACGCTGGAGTAGCCATGAACGTGCCACTGCACTCCAGCCTGGGTGATGGAGTGAAACTCAAACACAAAAGAAAAAAAAATTTTTTTGTGAAACTCAAACACAAAAGAAAAAAAAATTTTTTTGTAGACATAGGGTATCACTATGTTGCCCATGCTGGACTTGAATTCCTAGCCTCAAGTGATCCTCCTCCCTCAGCTTCCCAAAGTGCAAAATTACATGCATGCGCCACAGAACTTTGCCTGTTCTGTTTCTTAGCCTGTTATTTTTACCTTGTCAACATTTATCAAGATGTACTTTAATATATAGTTTTCTGTGTATATATTACATTTTTTTATAAAGTGTTAAAATAAATAAAGGAATGCATTATAAGCCATGGAATGTGGGAAAGGGGAGGCCAGATGCTTGGAAGATAATGCACAATCAAGAGAATATAAACTGGCATGATTTTTCTGCAGGAAAAATGTGATCTTTTATCCACAAGGGCACTGCCATGTGCTAAACACCCTCACAAGAAAGTAGAAGGACAATCTTTAATTTAATAAAGTGTATTAAGAAAAATTGGAGACCTAAATAAATGGACAGAGATATCATTTTCATGACTGGCAGAGCCAATGGTGTTGACATATCATTTCTCCACAAATTGATTTACAGGTTTGACATGATCATAATTAAAAGCCAAGAAGGCTTTTTGAGAAAATTATAAGCTGATTCTAAAAGTTATAGGGAATTATAAATGAAAAAGTCTAGCCAAACAATTCTGAAAAAGAAAAAAGTTGGAGGACTTACTATCTGAGGCCAAGACTTATTACAAAGCAACAGTAATCAAGACAGTGTGGCATTGACAAAAGTTTAGATGCATAGATCTGTGGAAGAGGATAAGAAATAGAATCATACATAAACAGTCAATTTAGCAGAGAATACTGGAACAACTGGACATCCCTGTGCATAAAAATGTTCAACATGTATCTCTCATCATATACAAAAATTAACTCAAAGTGGATCACAGACCTAAACGTAGATCTAAAGCTACACAAAAATTCTGGAGGAAATACAGGAGAAAATCTTTGTAGCTTTGGTATAGGCAAAGATTTCCTAAATAAGATGACCTATAGGATAAAAAAACTGATGAATTGAGACAGGTGTGGTGGCTCACACCTGTAATCCCAAGGACTCGGGAAGCTGAGGTAGGAGAATCACTTGAGTCCAGGAGTTCAAGACTAGCCTGGACAACATAGAGACCCCATCTCTAAAAAACTAAAACAAAATTAGCCGGGCATGGCAGCACGTGCCTGTAGTCCTAGCTACTTGAGAGTTTAGGGCAGGAGAATTGCTTAAGCCCAGGAGTTCAAGACTAGTGAGCTATGATCGTGTCACTGCACTCCAGACTAGGTAACAAAGCAAGACAGACCTTGACTCTAAAAAATAAAATTTTTTAAATTGTATTATTGATTGATTGATTGAGTCAGAGTCTCACCCTGTCACCCAGGTTGGAGTGCAGTGGTATGCTCACAGCCACTGAAGCCTCAACCTGCTGGGCTCAGATGATCCTTCCACCTCGGTCTTCCAAGTAGCTGGAGCCACAGGTGCATGCCACCATGCTCAGCTAATTTTTTGATTTATTGTAGAAATGAGGTCTCACCAAGTTTCCCAGGCTGGTCACGAACCCCTGGACTCAGGCAGTCCTCTTGCCTTCACCTCCCAAAGTGCTGGTATTACAGGCATGAGCCACCACACCCAGCTAAAAATAAAAATTTAATTTAAAAAACTGATGAGTTGGAGTTCATCCAAGCAAAATCTTCTGCTTTTTGAAAGATATTGTTAAGAAAATGAAATGGCCTGAACGATGCACATTTGTATACCTAACCCTTAACTGTACCTCACAATTTTATAATTAAAAATATGTTTAATTAAAAAAAAATGAAAGGACAAGACACAGACTGGGAGAAAATATTTGCAATAAATAAAAATCTGAAAAAGGAGTTGTATTCAGAATATATAAAGAATCCATATAGGTCCCTAATTTTTTAAAAGACATGAATTTAAAAAGTAGTCAAAAGATTTGAACAGACAATTCATCACATAAGAGATATGGATGGAAAAAAAGAACATGAAAAGATCCTCCACATCCCTAGTCATTAAGGAAATGCAAATGAATAGACATGAATAGACACTTCTCAAAAGAAGATATATGGCAGCCAACAGACACATGAAAAAGTGCTCAGCCTCACTCATCATCAGAGAAATGCAAATCAAAACCACATTGAGATACCACCACCTCTGCAAGAATGGCCATCATTAGTAAAACAAACAACAATAGATGCTGGCGAGGATGTGGAGAAAAAGGAACACTTCTACACTGCTGGTGGGAATGCAAACTTGTACAACCTCTCTGGAAAACAGTGCGGTGATTTCTGAACGAACTAGAAATTGACCTTCCATACGATCCAGCAATTCCCCTATTGGGAATATACCCGGAGGAACTCAAGTTATTCTACAAAGAAGATACCTGCACACATATGTTTGTTGAAGCTCTATTCAGAATAGCAAAAACATGGAACCACCTATGTTGCCCATCAAAGTTGGACTGGATAAAAAAAAAATGTGGTACATATACACAATGGAATATTATGCAGCCATAAAGAAAGACAAATACATGGACTTTGCAGCAACCTGGATGTATTTGGAATTGATAATACTCAGTGATTTATCACAGAAACAAGGAACAGAATTCCATATGTTCTCACTCATAAGAGGACCTTAAACAATTATAATGCTATAAGAAAACGACTGACAGTAATGGGAAACTATCGGTGGGGGAGGGGGTGGGATTGGCAGTTGAGGGAAACTGCTAGGGGAGGGAGGGACATACCTCATCAACAGGGGTACCTGCATGATCAATGTTTGTATACCTAACCCTGAATTGTATTCCCCATCTTTATAATAAAAAAAAGAAAAGAAAACAACAATGAGATATCCATTACATAGTTTATGTAAATAGCAAACAATAAACAAACCCTGATGATCCCAAATGCTGTCAAGGGTATGGAAAAATTGGAACTCTCATAATTGCTGGTGAGAATATAAAATGTTTCAGCAACTTTGGAAAACACTTTGCCAGACACTTTTTAAAAAGTTAAATATGCACTTACCGTCAATCCAGCAATCCCACTCTATGGTATGTACACAAGAAACATGAAAAGGTATGCTCATACAAAAAACCCTATGCAACCTTATTCATAATCATCAAAAAGTAGAAAACACCCAAATGTCCAGCAAGTAGGGAACAGACACATTCTAGTACATTCACTCAATGACATACTCCTCAGCAATAAAAAGGGACAAAATACCAACCCACTCTACATAGATCCCAAAAGCATTATGTCAAGAGAAAAAAGGCTGACTCAAATGGTAACTTGCTGTCTAATTCCACTGACATGGTACCCAGGAAAAGATGGGACAGGAAAAGATCAACAACAAAGGCACACTAGGAAACTCTCTGGGGCTATGGAACTAATCTATACCTTAATGTGGCCTAAAAAGGGTAAATGTTATGCAATGTAAATTATCTCTCAAGAAACGTGACTTATAAAAAAAAAAACTCTTTAAGAAGTATGTATCAAGCCGGCTCGGTGGCTCAGCCTGTAATCCTGCGCCTTTGGGAGGCTGAGGTGAGTGAATTGCCTGAGCCCGTGGGTTTGAGACCCGCCTGGGCAGCAAGACCTCATCTCTACAATAAATCAAAAAATTAGCCAGGAATGTAGCCGTAGTTGGTAGCGATCGCAGCAGCAGTCGAGTAGTGAGCGTCCAGTCTGGGCGACAGAGTGAGACCCCAACTCAAAAAAAAAAAAAAAAAAAAAAAAGAAAGAAAGAAGTGTGTATCATTGACTTAGTGATTCTACCTCCAGAAGTCTATTCACAAGAAGTACTCTGAAAAATGCATAGCACTATTTTTGTTCATAATAGGAAAAGGTGAAAGATGGGAATATCTTACCATATGGGAAAAGGTAAGTAAACTGAGATGTCACCTATGTAGCCATTAGAAATTATGTTCATAAAAAGCATGAAATTATGGATAAACATGCATAATACAACACAAAAATCAAGAATACAGCAGTATTTTTGTAGTGCGATTAAGAAAACAAAAATACACCATAATGTGGTTGTGGTTGTGGTTGGGATGAGTATGGGTATGCGTAATCTTTTTCTTCTCATTGTTTTCCAAACTGCCTTTAATAAGCAGACATGACTTTCTGCAAGACTGGGCTCTGAACGTGGCTGTCACTTCCGTTTCAATCTCCTCCAGGCCCACTTCTTGAAGGTCTTGTGGGGACGGACACAAAGGGCGCGGTAGTGAGGAGAAGGAACATGAAATTTGGGTGCCTCCCAATGGGCATTTGAGTTTTCTTTCTGCCCCTAATTACCTGTGTGGCCTAATATTTGTATGCAATAATTCTTATTCCCTGTAACAATTGTGTAGTCACACACATCAAGTAGTTAAAAAAAGAAGAGATGTAAAAATTAGCCGGGCTTGGTGGCTCAGCCTGTAATCCCGTGCCTTTGGGAGGCTGAGGTGAGTGGATTGCCTGAGCCCGCGGGTTCGAGACCCGCCTGGGCAGTGAGACCTCATCTCTGCAATAAATCAAAAAATCAGCCGGGCGTGGTAGCGCGCGCCTGTAATTCCGGCTACTTGGAAGGCTGAGGCGGAAGGATCGCCGGAGCCCAGCAGGTCGAGGCTGCGGTGGCTGGGAGCAGCCACTGCACTCCAGTCTGGGTGACCGAGTGAGACTCCAACTCAAAAAATAAAAAATAAAAATTAAAAAAAAAGAAATGTAAAAATTATTACTGATCTTAGAATAATAATGAAAGATTCCCTTTATTGTTCCTTTATGTGCTAAATACTTTTTAATACCTCTGTCTAAACCTAGGGACAACCCTGCAAAGCAGACTTGCCTCCATTTTACAAATGGAGAAAATATATTGACTGAATTATTCAACAACTTGAAAGCTTTTTTTTGTTACTAAAACAGAAGCAACAATACTTAACATGCACTGTGCTTTTCTATAATTCCACTTACTCTTCACTGGAATGCTTGTGATGTAGGTAACAGATCACTGTTTTATAGGTGAGAAAACGGGTGTTCATAGAGATGAAGCCACCAGCATACTCAACTAGCAAGGGCCAGAGAAGCCAGATTCAGATGACTAGACTCTTGTCCATAGCCATACAGGGAGAGGAACCGTGCATGTCACAAATGAGATGATTCACAAGCGTGCCTGGTTCACGGTAGGTTCCTAACCATCAACCGCTGGATCCAAAATAAATGTTTGTGGAATGGAAGGTTGCATCTAAATGGAAATAGCTCCACGAGTGAAGAATGGCATGGCATAAGAATAATAATCCTGTTTTGTCTGAAACGGGTTCTTGTTATGTAAATGGAGCTAAGAAACTTGGCCCAGAGGTTGGGCTGCAGCAAATGAGTCAGGACATGCTTATTCATCACCCGGCCTTTTAGGCTTGGAGGTTTTACAAGTGGTGACTCCACAGAGTATTTACATTAAAAATAACTTCCCTGATTGGGGACTTGCCTGGCAGCACTGGCTGTTTTGAAGGCTTAAGCTCCGTATTCCATGTCTGGGATAGGAAGCAATAATGGAAAAGAGGATTTCTTTTTCTTTTTAAAGGAAAACACTAAACTACAAAATGGAATATGAGGGCCAGAGTATGTAACTTTTGGAACAGACAAGTCTGAGTTCAAATCTTTGCTTTGCTCTAACTTGTGAGACCCTGAGCCAGTCACTTCACCTCTCCTCAGCCTCAGTTTCTCCATTTGTAAAATGGAGGCAAGTCTGCTTTGCAGGGTTGTCCCTAGGTTTAGACAGAGGTATTAAAAAGTATTTAGCACATAAAGGAACAATAAAGGGAATCTTTCATTATTATTCTAAGATCAGTAATAATTTTTACATTTCTTCTTTTTTTAACTACTTGGTGTGTGTGGCTACACAATTGTTACAGGGAATAAGAATTATTGCATACAAAACAACCCTTGTATTAATTCAAAACCACAATGA
The DNA here is from genome assembly GCA_027257055.1 of Cephalopachus bancanus. Lineage (NCBI taxonomy): Eukaryota > Metazoa > Chordata > Mammalia > Primates > Tarsiidae > Cephalopachus > Cephalopachus bancanus. The sequence continues at coordinate 285,946 of JAPVLO010000022.1, read as the reverse complement.
GGGTCTACCGTGCCTACTGAAATGGCTAAAATTAAAAAGACTTGGGAGGCCAATATGGGAAGAACACTTGAGGCCAAGAGTTTGAGAATAGTCTGGGCAACAAAGACCCCATCTCTAAAAAAATAAAAATATAAAATATAAAAATAGACTGACTACACCAAATGTTGGTGAAAATGTTAAGAAACTGGGACCCTCATCCTCCACTGGTAGGAATTTAAAATGACACATGTACTTTGGAAAAAAGTTTGGCAGTTTCTTAAAAAGTTAAACACCTGCCATAAGGACCCAGTCATCCCATTCCTAGGTATTGACCCAAGAGAAATGAAAGCATACATCCATACATGAACATGAACATTTATAGCAGCTCTCTTATAACAGGAAGAAACTAGGAACAACCCAAATGTCCATCAACAGGTAAATGGGTAAGCTGCTGTATATCTCTATACTAACAACATGAATGAATTGCAAAATAATTGTGCTGGGTGAAATAAGGCAAGTCAAAAAGAGTGCATACTGAATATATCAAATGTTCGCAAAAGCCATCTAATATGTGGTGACAGCAAGTTCGTGGCTGCCTGGGGTAAGAAGGGCAAGGGGGAGAGGAGGAAGAAATGACAATGGGGTACAATACACGTTTGGAGGTAAGGCTATGTTCATTACACTGATCACGGTGATGGCTTTGTGGATATGTACATATGTCAAAATTTGTTAATTTTGATATGTATAGTAATGTCCATAAAATATACTTCAAAAAAGTATAAGTTTTTTCTTTGGTTGTTGTTTTTCTTTTTTTTTTTTTAGAGTTGTGGGGTACATGTGAGGGTTTACTACATAAGTAAATTGCAAGCAGGTGAGGTTTGGACTTCTAGCGGCCCCTCTCTGCCCCAATAATGGATCTGGTACCCAGTGTGTTGCTGTGTCTCCTTATCCCTCCTTCACTCCCTCCCTCCCTCCTTCAGCAGTGTCCAGCATCTGTTGTTCCCACCTTTATGCTCATGTGAACAGAGATCAGGGCCTGATTATGAGTGAGAACGTGTGGTATCCAGTTCCTTGTTTCTGTGATCATTCACTTCGTATGATGATCTCCAGCAATAAAGCTGTTTTTTTAAAGACGACTTGTTTTGATCAGAATGTCATTTAAATACAATAAATTATGTGAATATATGGACCATCAGCAATGTGCTAGGATACCACTTATGAATATTATTTAGCACCAGTATCCACACTGAATTTATGTACATGGCTCAGGTATCTGGTAAATCTGGGTCCAGCCCCCATATATGCCTCATCTTGTCTTGTGACCTGGGGCAAGTACTTGATCTTTCTCCATCTCAGCTTCCTTATCTATAAGAGGGAGATATAATAGTATCAATAAAACAGGGTTGTTGAGAGAATTAAACAAAAGGATATACTACGATAAGAAGTACCCAGTTCAGTACCTGAAATGTAGCAAATATTAATAATTTCTATTTATTCATTGCTAATTTTAGATTCAGGGGGTACACATGCATATTTGTTACAAGGACGTATTGTGAATAATAATAATTGATAGTCATTGTCATCAGTGTTTCCATGGAGTTATGGAGTTATGTCACTTATGTCTATAATTGAGAAGCACACAATCTTTTTTTTTTTTGAGTTGGAGTCTCACTCGGTCCCCCAGACTGGAGTGTAGTGGCCGCTCCCGGCCACCGCAGCCTCGACCTGCTGGGCTCCGGCGATCCTTCCATCTCAGCCTTCTGAGTAGCCGGAATTACAGGCATGCGCTACCACACCCGGCTGATTTTTTGATTTATTGTAGAGATGAGGTCTCGCTGCCCAGGCGGGTCTCGAACCCGCGGGCTCAGGCAATCCACTCACCTCAGCCTCCCAAAGGCACAGGATTACAGGCTGAGCCACCGAGCCCGGCTGAGAAGCACATAATCTTATCTCTAGATGGTAGGGGTTATGGGTGATGTTTATCTCCTTTGTGCTTATCTGCATTTTCTAAATTTTTATGTTGAATATATTCCTTTTTTTTTTTTGAGTTGGAGTCTCACTCGGTTGCCCAGACTGGAGTGCAGTGGCCGCTCCCAGCCACTGCAGCCTCGACCTGCTGGGCTCCAGCGATCCTTCCGCCTCAGCCTTCCGAGGAGCCAAGGCATGCGCTACCACGCCCGGCTGATTTTTTTTTTATTTATTGTAGAGATGAGGTCTCGCTGCTCAGGCAAGTCTCGAACCCACGGGCTTAGGCAATCCACTCACCTCAGCCCCCCAAAGGCACAGGATTACAGGCTGAGCCACCAAGCCCAGCTTCCTTTTTTATTAAAAAATTTTTTTAAAGAAAGAGAAGACATTTATTTAGCTGAGGTTTTCTCCATGTCTCTGAGCAAAATCAAAATGTATACAAAACTAAGTTCATTCAACATGACAGAGGTCAGCCCTCAGATGCAAATATCAGAGTGAGCAGGGCCAGAAACACACTGGACTCAGATACAAAAAGCTCAGCATCCGGCCAAGACTACATTTCCCTTAACTTTTTGTTCACTCGTCAAATTGTATCAAATTCACCAGAAGGTCTGTTTCAAACTCCCAGTTCTACACTCACGCAGTGGATGACCTCGCCTGTCTCATCACCTAGAGGAATGGGTAAAAGGATATCCCTCCTCATCTACTCCCAGGATCTCCTGGTGTCTGGTCCCAAGCCCTAGGATGCCCTTTAACTGGCACCCTTCTCTCTATTCTAAACAAACTGGCATGTCCTGGCCTCTCCTCTGATCTCACTGTCTCAGAGGAAGGAATGCTCCTCCCTCTCTGAAGAAACACAGTCCTGCAAACTCCACCCTCTTTGGAGAATTTGTTCCTTCAGTTACTCTTTCCTCTGGTTCCTTCCCATGTGCCTAAAAATACGCTCATGGCCCACTTAGAACAAGCCTTCTCTTGGCCCTCCTACTCCACCAAACTCTCCTCACCTTCTCTTTTCGAAGATTAGCAGAATTATTGCCTCTAATTCCCCCCCCCATTCTTTATAATCTGAATTCACTGTTGGTCATTCATAAAAAGGGGAAGCAGGAATGAGAGGGAAGACCAGCCCTTCCCAGTCTCTGAGAACATAAACAAAAATGGATTCCTCCTAAGAGTGAAGACAGACTTGCTGGCTTATTCATCTCCAACATCTGGCCCCAGAGTGCTTAAGGAGGAAGAGAGAAACAAATGGGTAGGTAGTAGAGGACTTGGTTTCATTAGTTCGAAGACAAGAGTTTCCAGCCTGTGGGGCAATTTGGTTTCTTGGGGTTGAAAGGAGTCACACTCAGTAGCTGCAAGATCCGACAGAGGAGGAAAGTCACTCAAAGGACCAAGAACAGGCTTCCATCCTTCCCTGCCCCATTTCCACAGTCTGTCCCTAGTTGTCTTGAACAGCTGCCCACCCTGACTGGACTTTTACCCACACAGCAAGGTGCCTCCATGGGAAGTCAGTGGTAGCCAGGGTGGGATTTTCTAGAGAGAAGCTCAAGGTCAGCTGTGCTTGGCAGACAAAATGAGCACGAATGGTGGAGCTTGTGGTCACCATGACTGAATACAGAGGCACAGGTGAGAGGGGGCACTGCTGAGAACCAGAGATGACAGGTCCAAGGGGCTACTATGGGACCAAAAAAAAGGTGCCAACGGATTATTGGGTAGAAAAACAGACAACAAACTTAGAGGAAATATGCAGCACCTAAAGTCTGGAAGGAACCATAGAGGTTCTCACCAACCACCTATCCAGTGCCAGGATCTTTCCTCTGGCACCCAACGTGAGTATAGCCCCTCACCCCCACTCATCACCACACTGCTGAGCAGCTCTCCTTGTCAGAACGTTCTTCCTTACCTTGGACACCAGCCTGCTTCACTGTGGCTATCCTATTCAACCCTTGAAATAGCCAGAAGGATCCATTCCCTCTTCTGCAATGATACCTAGGGTCAGTTAACACACTTATTCCCGTAGTGTCTCTCCTCAGAGCATGTGGTTCCCACATCTAGCACCATCCACTCACCCCCTTCTGCTCTCTCACTATCAATGTCTGCCTTAACCACAGCTCCCAGAGGCAGATACAGTTACCTGGATGTGGTCTGAACCAGGCAGAAGAAAGCATCCCAGGACAATGGCCCATGGGGCTCTGAATTGACTCTGGAATGCATGTTAAGCCCCTAAGTCCCCAGATCCACTTCATAAAAACATGCTTTCACACATGGCAGAGTATGACAAGTGAGAGAGGCAGACTCAAGGATGCCCCCTGGGAGAGTGCAAGGGAAGGCCTGGACCGCCAATTCCTGGGAATCTGAGAAGAGCCGATACCTCACTCAGTTGTCTTGGAAAACACAGATGGGTGCCTGCCTGGATGTGGGCTGGTTCACTGACCTTGGCTTGCTTGTGTGGTGACAACACTCATAATGTTCTCTCTGGAAAACAGTTTTCAAACACAAGGGAGAGTCGGGCACGGTGGCTCACGCCTATAATCCCAGCACCTTGGGAGGCCAAGGCGAGAGGATTGCCAGTCCCCATGCCTGGGCCACTTGGTGATACCTCATCTCTACAATAAATAAAAAAATGAGCGGGGCATGGTGACGCATGCCTATAGTTCCAGCTACTTAGAAGGCTGAGGCGGAAGGATCACCTGAACCCAGCAGGTCAAGGCTGCGGTGCCGTGAGCACGCCACTGCACTCCACCAGGGTGGCAGACTGAGACTGCAACTCAAAAAAAAAAAAACCACAAGGGAGTCCTAGAAAGATGTCATCCTGAGGAACAGTTTCAGGGAAGACAGAAACATTTGCTTTTAATTACTGGGTTCTCCGATCTCAGGTCAATCTGTCCAATTACAATTTGCAGTCACCCAAATGAAAAGGTCTGCAAGACAGGCAACACAGCCCTTGGGCCCAGTTGTCACTGGAGAGTTACCAGGTACATGTGCACTTTCTGCTGAAAAAGCATGTGAAAATCAACACCTTGCCTCCGCCCAAGGGAGCAGCGCCAATGATTCTGAGATGCCCTTTGAGACAGGAATAAGAAGGCAGATATCAGAGCTTCCATTTTGCCGAGGAAGGTCAAGGGCAAAGATAAGCATCGCTCAAAGGGCTGGGCTCCATCAAGATACTAACCTTGAGACAGACAGTACTAACAGTCTCCCCCAAACATTGTGAGGGTTAGCAGAGTCACATTATAAGGAGGAAACACTTAGTCCCAGAGAAAAGTGGCACATGTGACTATCTTCCCCCAGGACTATTTCAGTCCCCTTCTACAGTTGGCAAACTGGGCCATAATGGGTAATTGTAATGGTCCCTTAGATTTTGCTCTCTTTGGAAGCCCACCCTGCCCACATCTCTGTTCCCCTGTGACTTCAAAGGATAGCAGACACTCTGATGTCAAGGTTAAGCAGTACCGGCAGGTGGGTCCAGGTTCCACCTCTGCTGCTGCCATTTTTAGTGATAAGATCTTTGAGAAGTGACTCAACCTTTCTAAGCCTACTTCCTCATCAAAAGCAGACAGTCAAATCTGCTTCAAAGTAGTCCGCGAAATAAGCCCCGGGAAGTGCTTGGCACAGAGCCTAGCTCGCAAAAGTGATCAGCGGGTGGTGATCGATAGCATCATTAGCATCAGAGTTCCACAGGGAAGACCAGTATGACCCATTGAAGGAGATAATTGAACCAGTGAGCCTGAAGGAGCCAGTCCCTCCACAGTCTGCACTCTGGCTGTACCTTAATGTGTCACTCCTCTGGTTGGAGGGATGTTGGTGCAGACAGGAGCTGTGATTATTTTAGCTGTGCATCCCTTGCAACACCTAACAGGGTGCCTTGCACACATAAGTACTCAACACATTTTCTTTTCTCTTTTTTTTTTTGGAGTTGAAGTCTTACTCCCTCGCCCAGGCTGGAGTATAGTGGCACGCTCATGGTCACCCCAGCAATCCTGCCACCTCAGCTTTCCAAGTAGCTGGAACTACAGGTGTGTGCTACCACGCCCAGCTAATTTTTGATTGATTGTAGAAACGAGGTCTCGCCAAGTTGCCTGGGTTGGTCTCGAACCCGCGGGCTCAGGCAATCCACTCACCTCGATCTCCCAAAATGCTGGGATTACAGGCTGAGCCACTGAGCCTGGCCCTCAACACATTTTCAAAAGCCATAACGAAATACTGCACATTAACCTCTCAGGCAAGCACTGACAGAGAGGACAGATGTGGGGGAGGAAATGAGGACGGAAAGGTGACTGACCTGGCCAGCCAGTGGGCAGATCCCACAGCAGATCTGAGCTTAGGAACAGAGGAGTCTTAATTCCAACAGGGCACACAAGGAAAAACAAGGTTAGATGGTCTCTGATTGGCTTCTCAAATCATGCTGACATCCAGACACATTCCCATCACTTTATAACAATAAACATGTTCTCATTAGTAGTTTGTTTTTCCTGCTTCCATCATACTTTGCAATGAAATATCTCTTCAAAAAAAAAAATCTGTTCTGTGGCTAAAATGAGGCCAAAAGTGTGGTATTTCTTTCCTTGGGAAAAAAGAAATCTTGGCCTATGACTCAAGAAACAGACATCTTGAGCCCAAACCCCAATAATGTGCAGAGAACATTTCTCCTGTGGACTCTGTGGTAGAGTGCAATTTGAACTGAAGAAAATTTTGGAATGTATAATGTTAAACCATATACATTTTCCCTTTTTGTAGGAAAAAATATCAATAGACAACTACAAATATCATTGATAATTAAATATCGATGATTTAATATGGTTCAATCTAATGTTTACAAACAGGTTGTTTTATTTACCATCTAGTGGATCTGCAGGCTCAAATCAAAGCCCTGAGGACAGGGGCTTTTTCCTGTCTTTTTAAAATTTTCTCTACCATTCCTGCCTCTGAGCATTTATAGGGCACCCAATAAGAACTTTCTGAATTGAAAAGTATTACCAAGTAACTATCTCCTACTCTGGACTTAGGATGATCCAGCACTACTAGCTTTACTAATTTTAAAATCTTTCCTAGATACTTTCTGCTCAGATATATAATCTTCATTTTATTTCTCGAGACCTTAGTCTTCTAATATTTTTCCACAAATTCAGATAAGCTTTAAAAGAGGGGCAGGATCTGTCTTAGATGCCTTTTATATATCCAGTAATGTGCTTAGGGAAAAAAAAAGAAAAAGAAAAGTATTACCAAGTAATAATACTTCTGGTTCTCCTTTAATGGATTTGCATGAAGCTCTCTCTATACATTATATGGAGACAACCTGGTGAATGGAAGATGGACGCCCTATCCAGGACGGGACAAGCTTAGGGCCAGAAAAACCTGGGAATTCGGAACTTCAGAATTGTAAAGGCATCTCTGAGAACAAGGCCTTCATTTGTTTACCAGATGTTTAGTGACCTGTTGCGTGCCAGGCAGCAGTCTGATACTGGGGATAGTCAGTTGTGAGAAAAGAGACACAGCTCCTTCTCCAGGGAGTGTACTGTCTCAAAGGGAGGGAGCCATCATTCAAATAATGGCTTAAAAGAAAATAAGCTGGTAAGTGGGATAGAAGTGACGGAGGCCTGCCTACAGCCAGGAGACCCTGACCTAGTCAGGATGATCAACCAGAGAAGGTATCTCTGACAAACAGACAATTCAGTTGAGAAAGGAAACATACATAGGCATAGATTAGACACCTAAAGTAAAGCAGGTTTGGATGTGGGGAGGGACAACTAGTTGGAGCACAGGGACTTTAAGGCAGGGAAACTATTCTGTATAATTGTGGATACATGTTGCTTACGTTTGTCAAAATCCAAAGAACTATACAATACCAAGATTGAACCCTAATGCAAACTATGGACTTTGGTTGATGATGATGTGTCAACACTGGTTCATTGATTGGAACAAATGTACCACACTGACGTGGGATGTTGACTATGAGGGAGACTGTGTGTGTGGTGGGTAGGGGGAGGTTGTGCATAATCTGTACTTTCTATTCAATTTTGCTGTGAAACTAAAACTGCTAAAAAAAAAAGGTCAATTAATGAAAGAAAGAAGGAAGAGAGGGAGAGGATGGGGGGGAAGGGAGGGAAGGAGGAAGCGAGGAAGGAGAGAGGAAGAAAGAAAGAGAGAGAGAAGGAAGGAAGGGAAGGAGGGAGGCAGGGAGGGAGGGAGAGAAGGAGGGAAGCAAGAATACAGGGGAGGAATATCCAAGCAGAGGAAACAGCATGTGCAAAGAGCCTCACGTGAGTCAGAGTGACTGACTCAAGGTCATTGCAGATGAAACGCAGAGGTCATGGGTGGAGGCTGCAGGGAGCCCAGGAGCAAATCCCTGTGTCTTTTTCTCTTTGCCAGAAGGACATTCCAAGCAAGAAAAAGCCCCTAACTTGAAAGGAAAATTGATATTCTCACCAGGTATGGAAATAGCCTCAGTCATCAAAGAAGCCTCCTAACCTTTCCCTAGGATGACTTCTCTGCCACCATCAGTGAAGGGAGCCCCAGCGTGTGCTGACATCGTCTAAGGCAGACCTAGAAGGCAGGCACATATGGCTGCCACTAGAGGGTAAAAAGAGATGCAAACTCTCACAGGTGCCTTGCTGACAATACTGAGCTGTAATTTAGCCAATTCCCACCCCTCATCCCAGAACAGCAGCTGCCAGCAGGGCAGTGAAGCCCACAGCACATAGTAAAAGGCAGAGGAAGGAAACCCTGGGGTCACGCACTTGAGACATCACCTCAGGGACCAAACCAGCAGGGTGATTCAGAATCTCACGTTAAACCCCAACCTTCTGCAGCATAGAAAGCCAAGAGAGCCTTCACCAGGTCCATCTGGCAATAACCCTGCCGGGCAGAGTCTGCATACCTGCACACACAGCCTCCAAGGAAAACCAGTCCTTTAATGGTGTTTCCCAAAGACACCTCCACAGATGAAGAGCAAGCAGGTTACCGTTAGATCAAGCCCCAGAAACCTGTGGTGTGATCTGTTAGCAACAGCAGCTCACACATGCTGAGACAGACAACCCAGACAGCCAGGAAACAGAACATGAGGAGTCCCTGCCGGTGGCAGGAAGGTTTGGGGAAAGGGTGGGGGTGGGGGGCTGCCTCCCTCGAGGAAAGAAAGGCAATTTTCTACATTACTCAACTCATGTTTGGAAAAGTGACACATGTCTGAGGTCTGAAAGAAATCAGGCAACAAGTCAAAAGAAACCAAATCAACTCTGCAGGGACTGAGAAAGGGAAGGGTGCTGAGAAGAAACCCCAGGACTGGGAATTTTCCACCCTTTACAGGTATCTGCAGCAGCTCCTGCTGGGCCTGAGGCTCAAGCCTGAACCAGGAGAGAAAAAAAAAAAAAAAAAAACCCGAAAAACAAAAGCGAGGACGCTGAGCAAAGAGGCCAGGAATCTAACCAAGTCATCTGTGAAAAGCAGCACTGACCGGCACAGATGGAAGGCATCCTGGGGCTCGACCCCTCCACCCTGAACCCCTGCATCTCTCAGATGAGCTCTCTGAGGTCCCGAGAGGTCAACTGTCCTCTAGCTGGCAGCAGAAGAGGCAGAGTTTGAATCAGGACCCTAAATTTAGTGCTCCTTGCTCTGCAGTACACTACTGCTGCTTCCCAGAGCGCACAGTCACCCAGTAACAGAAAGGGCATGGGATTTAGGGTCAATAGACCTGGTTCACGTTCTGGCTCTACTCCTTACTAAGAATAAGTGTAAAACATCCCTGTGATACTCAGTTTCCTCCCCTATAAAATGCAAACAACTACTATCAGTAGGAATCAAGATGACATACATAAAACATCTGGCACACAGATAATGGTCACGCAAGCATAGTGATTGATTATTGTGGTTTCTAGATGTCCACAGAATTTTAATCCTGCAGAAAGACATGTCAGTAGGAAGCTGTCCCACTAGCCCCACCGAAACTGTGGTCTCCATTTCAGACTAAAATGTTTTCACCAGTGAAGGAATAAAGGACTCAGTCCATACTAAACACACAAGCAAACAAACAAAAAGCTGTATTCGATATACAAACTTACTTTGTTTACTTTAAGACTTATTCACCCACCTATTTCTGAGAGGACATAAATGCTTTGAAAATTTAACACACAATGCAAAATTAGAGAATAAAGATTAAAACAGAAAGTCGGTCTAAAGGACACAAAGGAGAAAGGACACAAAAGAGAAATGTCAGGGCTCTAGAAGTAGAGGCACAAAGGGATATGTGCTGGGCTGCACAGATCTTATTTTCTGGCTGACTGGAAAAAGCAGCCCACAGAATCCTGCACCGCCAGGGTGGACCCAGGCAAGCTCCAATGTGCCACTAACTTCTTTACCCTGAAAGCCATGAAGAACAGCAAAGTGGTGACTGGCAACTTGGAACCCAGAGTTCCTTGGCAGCAACTGCTCGTCCTCTATCCTCCCTAGGACAAGCGCACTTCCTGTTTTGAGAAAACAGAGAAGCGGCTGTAGTTGCAGTCTGTACCATGCATCACACTTCCACCTGTACAGTTTCAGGATAAACAACTCAGAATCGACTTCTAGAAAGCCCTGGGAGAGCAATGAAGGGGACACTGGGAGAAACCATTATTCTGACCATGAAAAAGTATAAACAGGTTTACTCATAGGCTCCAGGTAAAGAGGAGAAACGCCGTGGCGTCCTCCAATTCCAGCCCAGTCAGGGGTAGCACATTGGAAAAAGTGCCTGCCTTGATGAGAGAGACACCTCATGGCTGTGGATGCTGTAAAACTGCCTCTCACAGTAATGTGAGCTGCCGGGAGAAAAATAAAGCCACTCAGAACTTCCACTGATAGAAGCAGGGTTCTTATCGTAAATAGAATCCTAAATAGAAACACATAGTTACTTATTTCTGCAAAGAACAGCTTTCCCAGAAATACAGAACAAATCATAGAGGTGAGACTGAAAGACAGTCGTGAGAATATTCCATATTCTAAATCCCTCAAGTTGATAACTAACAGTCCATCTGGGGAAACCAGAGTAAGAATGAAACCAGTGCCAAGTACCTCCTACAGTGCTGGGAAATAGGCCTGTGATCAGCTCCATCTCCAGGGGCACAGGGTCGGGGGAAGCAGAGCATGCACTGCTGCAGGGGGACTGCCCAGTCAGTTCCAGCCCCTATGAGGCGCAGAACCAACTGTACCAGATTCCAGGCCTTCTCTCTCTGGTACACTCAGTTTGCAGGATTAAGTGGATGGGCTTTAATCTGGGCAGATCAGGAGGAGACAGAACATCCAGTAAACAAAGCAAGGAATGATGAGGATTCACAAATGATACCTGAGATTTGTTCCAAATGATGGGGGACAGTGTGGGCGAGAAAAAAAAGGAAGCAAGATTGGTCACGAGCTGGTAATCGTTAAAGATGAGAAATGACATGGGGTTTAACTTCACCACACTTTTGTATGTGTGAAACATTCAAAAATAATAAAAACATCATGCATATTCATTGTGGGAATTTAGGTAAACATAAACCCACCAAGAAAACACAATCCTATCACCTGAAACACCTACTATTACCACTTTGGTCCATTTCCAATATTTTCCATATTTTTCTTTCTTGTGCATGTAAAACAGAACCATACTGTCCATACTGCTCATAACCTTAATTTACCCCCTAACCTTAATTTATGCCCCCCTTAATTTACCTTACATATTATTCAAGTCATTAAGTATTTTCGATGGCATGATTGTTGCATCGTCTTTCATCAGTAATCCAGAATCTATTTCCCATTTTTTGCTACTATGAATAAGGCTGTAGTGACCCAGGAAGGATGACACTTACTATAAACATGGGATTTCAAGTGAGAAGGAAACTGCTGGACACGTGCCTAAACTGACAGCATAAAGGAAAAGAAAAAGTGAAGAGAGAAGCTGGTGGCTCACAGGCTACATCACTCTAAGCAATTATTAACTTTCCAGGTACTCCCTGTTGCAAAGCCATGAAGAACAGCAAAGTGGTGGGGAATAACAGAAAACCTCAACAGGTCTGAGGCTGAGGCATTCCTGTTGAGTGCCTCCCAGTCAATGATCACCAGGTTCAGGCAGTGAGTTTAGGAAATCTGCCGGAATCACTTCTGAAATGCTTGAGTCTTGTAATACTGAGTTTTCAGGGGGCAGAATATTTCATCCATCTGGGATGGTACAGGAAGGTTCTGTAGGCACAAGAGTGGGTCATATGGATCTTCAAAGTCCACTGCAGTTCAAGTAATCAATTGTGCCATTCCAATTAACAAAATTAAATAGAACTAATACAACCAGATGTTGCTTGGGCCTGTAATTGGGTTCCTTCTCCCGAGACTTACAGATAATTTTCTCTCCCCTTACCAAAAAGAAAATCCTTAAAATTCTCAATGTGGGAAGAAAATGGGGACCCTGTGTCTTCCCTGGGCTATCTGTTCCCCCGCAGAAGTAGAATCTGGCTGAATGTCTGTGGAGACAACACCTCCTACAATCAATATCTGAATGCCAATCAAAAATATAATTTTTCCTTTCCAAATCAAATTCACAAACTATATATTTTGTGAAACAGTGGAAAGATCCAGAACTAAATACATTCTGGCTGTGTTCCATCTGGCTTTCTCAGACAGTTAAAAAACACCAGGCACCACTGAATCAAACCATTTGGCTCTGGCCAGCAGCTGGGAAGAGGCCCCTCTGTAGCCACCCTGGACAGGAAGCCACTGCTACCTTCCTCTCCAGGAGAGACACAAGGCCTCAGCCATGGGCAGAACCACAGAGGGATCAAGAGGATGCTAGGTGACTATGCTGCTTTCCTTAAACTTTTCCTTCCCTTTGTCCATCTCTATCTCCCATTCTGGTTCTTTTACTTCAGAAAAGACAACTGTGGCTCTCTTTTCATTTTGTCAAGGACTGAGTGGAGAGAAAAGGTGAGCCAGTGACACACCAAAATTCAAGCTCTTAGGTCAGAAATGATGTACATAGGCAATTAAGTTCTTACCACTTAGTAAGTGAATAGCAGCTGCCATATGCAGTCTCTAAACTGACTTCTAACCTCTGACCCTACCCTCCCCAAACAGAAGAGTCCTCAACATCCGCCTATTACCAGACCCACCTGCAATTTCAAGACCATATTACCAACTATATAAACTCTATGAGGACCACTATGAAAAGGTGCTAAATGTATATACAAAGACTAGGAAGATACACACAAACTCAAGAGTGGTTTTTGTTATTATTATTTTTGTTATTGGGTTGTTTTGATAGTAGAAAACTATTTTTAAAACGTAGGTTTGGCTGGGTTCAGTGGCTCAGTGTATAATCCCAGCACTTTGGGAGAGGAGAGTGGATTGCCTGAGCCAACGGGTTCGAGACCCACCCAAGGCAACTTGGCAAGACCTCGTCTCTACAATAAATAAAAAATTAGCCAGAGACCTAGTCTCTACAATAAATAAAAATTAGCCGGGTGCAGTAGCGTGCGCCTGTAGTTCCAGCTACTTGGAAGGCTGGGGTGGAAGGATTGCCAGAGCCCAGCAGGTTGAGGCTGCGGTTGCCGGAGCATGCCACTGCACTCCAGTCTGGGCAATAGAGTGAGATTCCAACTCAAAAAAAAAAAAAAGTAGGCTTTATTTATTTATTTTTTTAACCAACATTCCACGTATATATTTTGCTGAGATTGAAACCTATCAAAGCATGAGTTCATGTCTGACCTAAGTCTATGTCCTCCCTCTGGATTCATGCATTACAGAGAAGCAGGCAAAAAACAAATAAATAGAAATGCAGCCAAAGATGTCGTGCTGTTTTTTTCCAACTGGACTTCCCAGTAGAGCACTCTCTAACATTTACCAAAACTGAGCTGGAAAACTCTATAAGTTTCTATGCCTATGGCTTGACCTTTAATTTATTCCCCCTGAAATGAAGCAAAACAGCCAATTGTATAAACACAGAACAGCTGTCTTCTGGCAAAGACAGTATCCCATTGCACATAGCCACACCCTGAGGCAGAGACACATACCAGTCTACTTAATTCCCAAGCCCCAGCTGATCTGATTGCTGTAGATTTCCCAGAGGTTCCACTGAGCTCACCCTCTGATTATAAGCATGGTCAGGAGCCATATGCCTGGGCGGCTCAAAGCCCGCCATCTCCTGCAGGATGTACCAACACCCACAGATGTGCTCTACCTTGACCTCCCTGTGCAGGGAAGAGACCAGAAAGGAAAGTTACCTTGCAGACTGCCGCCTGGAGCACTGCATCAAAGCCCCCCTCGGGGGCATCACGGTTCCTGGACACCCTCTGTTTCCGAACTTCCTCATTGAAGCTGTCGACTCTGTCTGTGAGAGGCAGCAGATGGCGGAACCCAAAGGAGGGGACGCAGTTTGGAAATAACTTGTAACTAGAGAGAAAGAAGAGAAGAGTCACTTTTCCATCACCGTCTGTAAATCTTAACCAGGAGTTCTGTGCATTCACTAAGTGCCTTGAGGGGCATCAGTGGATATCTGCCCAGCCTCTCTTAAATGCCTCTGGGACAGATATAGCAGGGAGGAAAACAAAGATAGATAACACTGTCCCTACTCTCCAAACAGCAAGCCATAAACTGCAGGCAAGGCAGCACATACCAAACTGTGAATGGTAGGGACGAGCAGTTCCAAGGAAACAGAGGCAAAGGTAGGCTACTGTGGTTGGAGGAAGACTTGGTGTTGGCCTTGAAAAATGTGTGAGACCCACAGAGTGGGCCAGCCTAGGCAGAGCAGAGGGGAAGGCCCCTCCGGGCTGAGGAAGGAGAACAATGCCCATTACACACAGTTATTCTATGAAACCAGCTTCTCCCATTGACTCTGCTGCCTGTGACAAAGGATCACATAACCTCTTCAAGGCAACCCACTCAGTGACCAGTATGTGCTGGTGCATGCACAAATGCTAAACAGAACAGGAAAGGAAACATTCTTTCTGCTTCTTCAGTGACAGACTATCAGCTCTTCTAGATACAATGAAAATCATTCAGAAGTTAAGCATTTTCAAATGGGAAGTTCTAACTGGAAATTTGGAAAGAAGGAAGTAATGCATGTCAGTAGTAGGTTAATGACAAGCCTTTCTTCTGAAATACTGGATGATCTCTTCAGTCTCCTGTGAAGACCTCAAATGGCCCCATTCCTGGAGGAAATTAGCTCTCAATTATTGTTCTAAAAGTTTTGGTTTAATCTGTAGCTAGTGGAACAGGAAGAGAGGCCTGTTTTATAAATGGGTTCACAAGGTAAAGGGGGAGAGGGGAGAACGCAGCAACCAGAGAGAAAAGCATATGAAGAGGCCTGTGGCAGGAAGGAGGGAGCATAGAGAGCCCAAGGGCAGGTGGAGGCTGGTAGGGGCCACAGTGCGTAGCAAGGGGTAAGAAAGGACGAAAAGGAGCCTGGGAGCAGGCCGGGCCTGACTGTGCAGGGTCTGTGGCCTGTTAAGGAAGGAAGTCTCTCTTTCAGAACAAAATATGAAAAAACAAGCACTAAAAGAGAGGCCTGTGGGGAAGGCTTTGTAATCCAAACTATGGGCATAGGAAGAAAAACAGGCTTAGCAATTACAAGGAGGACCCTGACTTAACTGCCGCCAAAAAGCGGCCTCACCAGGGCAGGTCTGGGCAGGCTCCCCTCCTCTGCAAAGAGGCTACCTTTGGCTCTCTAGGGGGCCATTTCATTCCCTTTCAGAGCTACAGTCCCTGTTCCATCCACCACGGTCACAGTAGTACAGCACAGAGTCCCTAGCAACAAGCCGGCTTTGCAGAATCAGTCCCACTGCCATGACTGCCTTGGCTCTCTCTGGATGGGTGGTAGTGGCTAGAACCTTCCCTGCTGGCCTCTCCTTTGTTTTTCTCCCGTCTCCTTTTCCCAAATCTTCATGAACACCTTGAGGTTGGACAGGTCAGACTCTTTCCTAACTCATGCCTCAGGCCACCCAAACTTTTCATTACTTCCTCATTTTGTCATAAACATAACAGTCATAGAAACAATATTCCCTAGCCGGGCTCAGTGGCTCAGCCTGTAATCCCGCGCCTTTGGGAGGCTGAGGTGAGTGGATTGCCTGAGCCCGCGGGTTTGAGACCCGCCTGGGCAGCGAGACCTCATCTCTACAATAAATCAAAAAATCAGCCGGGCGTGGTAGCGCATGCCTGTAATTCCGGCTACTCGGAAGGCTGAGGCGGAAGGATCGCTGGAGACCAGCAGGCGAGGCTGCGGTGGCCGGAAGCGGCCACTGCACTCCAATCTGGGCAACCGAGTGAGACTCCAACTCAAAAAAAAAAAGAAACAATATTCCCAGCTGGAAGTAGGAGTTGAGGTCCCATCTGTAGTGATTTGGACATATGGATAACAGGCCCAGAAGGAAGTGGATATATCTATAAACTCTTACTTTCGTCTCCCTTCCTCCCAGCCCCTGCACTCTTCTGTGTTATTCTGGTCCATGAGTTAGGACTTCAGGTGTATGTTTTTGTCATACTTGGTCAGATTGGTTGTGGAACAGGAAAGAAACAGAATAGTAATTACTGTCTAATAAGAAAACCAGCAAAGCTGTGAGAAACTCAGCTAAAAATCAGCATGCTTTACCTCTTCCCTTTTGCTCTTGCAAACAGCAATAAGCATATACATTTTTGCTGTGGAGAATTACTGTTAAGTAATTAGGAACTAGAAAATGTGTTTGCCAGAGAGAAACCTTCACTGCAGAGAACTATAACCAAATCAGAGTCATTTCTTACTGAGAGGAAAATAGCTCTGTCACACAGACCCTGGGAATGTCTCCATTGTCACTGGAATAGGATGTCCTCTGTTGACTAGTTGGCTGGTTTAACTCTTTTTTTTTTTTTTTTGAGTTGGAGTCTCACTCCATTGCCCAGGCTGGAGTACAGTGTCAGGCTTACGGCCAACCCAGTGTCAACCTGCTGGGATCCGGCGATCCTTCCGCCTCAGCCTTCCAAGTAGCCAGAACTACAGGCGTGCGCTACCATGCCTGGCTAATCTTTGATTTATTTTAAAAATGAGGTTTCGCCAAGTTCCCTGGGCTGGTCTCGAACCTGCAGTCTCAGGCAATCCACTTGCCTCAGCCTCCCAAAGTGCTGGGATTACAGGCTGAACCACCGAGTCCAGCCTAATTTAACTCTTAAAAGAGCTGTCTGAGTGACCTGAAGATCTGGGTGTTTGGGGGTCTCATGTCTGGAGACTATTCCACCCCAACCCTGTGTCTGTGCTGTAAGACCCCAGGGACGTGCACAGGGAGCTAAAAATTAAGAATCATATGTTCTCACTCATAAGTGGACCTTGAACAATTATCGTAAACTTTAAGAAAAGGATGGGCAGTAGCAGGAAACTGTCCGGGGGTGGGGGGATTGATAGTAGTGGGAATCTGCTGGGGGAGGGGTGGACACACCTCATCAACAAGGGTACCTGCATAATGAACATCTATATACCTAACCCCGAATTGTATCCCACATCTTTAAAATAAAAAATTTGTAAGATAAAAGGATTATAAACAAGAAAGAGAAAAAAATAAAATAAATATGTTAAAGAACTGGGGGCACATGTACATATATAAAAAGTGAATCCAATTTGGAGACACCAGATCTAGGCAAATCCAGAAAACCATCGAAAACTTCAGGACAATGTCATGGATTAAGGCAGCACAGGAAGGTTCTCCTTTTACTCTAAATATATAGAACTGCCGGATAAAACATAATTTTAAAAATGTGTAATATACAGCCAAGCCTGGAAGCTTAGAAGTGAAATCCCAGGTGCCAAAAGTGAAGAGGAAACCATTCAATAAATGAATAGATTTAGGATTAGGAGACTAGATGGAGAATGGTCAGGCGCATATTCCCAGGAGCCTCTGGTGCATCAGAACTTGACAGAGGCCCCAAGGGCCAAAGGCAGGAGACTACCTGGACCATGATGAGCCTCGGGCCTGTGCAAGGCCGGGCACTGAAATAGGGTTCCCTGAATAAAGCCAGGCACTACAAGAGTTGCTGTGTTGCTAAAACTACAAACGGAAAAATTCCAGGTACTGGTCTCAGAGAGAGACAAGGAAGCTTACCTCTACTCCAGGGCATGAGTGAGATAAATGAGTTAAAACTTGTAACTCCAGGCCTGAGCAATCAGAAGTCACTACTTTTATGATGAAAAAATCCCCGACTGAGAAATTAACAGGGAAACTAGTCTCACGATGAGAGCGAGAGGTTTCTGGCAGCAGCAAACATGAGACTGCTCCACGGGGATGCCAGCACAACCTCTGATGAAGAAGAACTAGTGAAAAAGTGACAGATCCCACGAGAGACAAACCATGAGGGAATGTCAGCAGATCTGACATGCCAAAGAACCCACAACTCAAGAAATAGAAAAGAAGGATTTAAAATGCTTTAAGTCTAAGATATTTAAAACATTCAAAGAAAGGAAGGAATAGAAACCAAAGGCCAGACACAAGATATTATTAGAAAAACAAAACAAAATGGAAGGCTCTGAAAAAAACAGTATGAAAAACAGAAGGATCTGAAAAAGAACCAAACAGTAATTAAAGAGACGAAAAAGACAGTCACTGAAATTCAAAAATGAAACCCAATGTATGGATTAAACAGTTGAAGAAATAAATGGTAAACTGGAAGAAATCTCTTACGCAGCTAAGAGAAAGAAAGAGGTATAAATTACAGGAGAAAATTTAAGAAACATGAAGTTTAGAATGAGAAGCTAATGGACACCTAATACTGTCAAAAAGAAAAGGAAGTGAAGAAGAGTGAAAACAAGCAAAGAGATAATAATGTCTGAGAATTTTCAGGAACAAAGATGTACTCTCAGATTAAACAAGCAGACCAAGTTCTGAGCAATGTAAATAAAAACCCAACCTAGACACATTAGAGGGCATAGAATTATGGAATATGAAAAGCACAGGAAAACATTAAAAAGCTGCCAGACAAAAAGAAAATGATTAGACAGAAGACTCCATACCAGTCCTGAGATATATCAGCAGACCATGGAATAATACCTTTGAGGTGGTGAAGAAATACTAAGACTATACTAAAACACAAAGGGTACGTAAACATCTAAATAAAGATGAAGCCTATTCGCTCACTTGCACATATTCCTCCTTGATACATATTTCAACAATAGCTCAATACGTCTAAAAAAGAAAAAGTGTTCAGAACTGGAAATAACATGCGAGGTTAATCCTTTGAACCCTGTATCAGTGAATATCATGTGACTCTTCCCAGTGAAACTATTCCTATTACTCAGAATAGCAATTAAACAGTTCTTTCATCTGATGATTAAGTTACTCTACCATGGCAGCCCTGGTACTTCTTACTTCAGATTTGGCATTTCTGGTACATTCTAAGATGGGGAGAAATGAGTCTAGGATTTTGATCCTGTTGGTAAAAACGTCTGGAGAGAAGAAGGAGGGACAAGCCTCAGGAAAGCCACATGCATTCTGGTTCTCTTGTCTCTGACACGTCCTGCACAGGTGGTTAAATCACATCTCTTAACTTTCCCACCTCCCTATAACTTCCTGGAGGCTGCTGCTGCTTCTACCACAGGGGAGAAAAACTTAACTGAAAGTACTATTCAGAAGGAGCTCGAGGAGAACTCTGTGGTTTTCTTCTCCACATTCCCTGGAAGAAAAGGATAGTTAGAGAAGGATCATAAACATCTGCTGAGCCCAAGCATGGAATGTGAACAAATGAAACGAGCCAGCTGCAAGGTAAGAAGGAGTGGTGGGGACTGTGGCAGCCAGACTACTACATGCCCAGGTTTACCAGACCTCCCAGTTTTTCAAGAAAACCTTGAAATCCCGGTTATTCTTGATTCAATCTTTTTTAAGTGCTGGTAACTATTTCACAGAGCCATTAAAATGCGGGGGGCCAGCCCCTGCAGATATTGGGGATCCCTGGTAGGAAAGATGACATCGGCGATTAAACTGGAGGGATAGATATTAAAAGAAAGAAAGAAAGAGACTGGACTCCTGTCTAGTGCAGAAGCCGTTTAATGGGACAAACTGTAAGCCTTTTATCCTAAAGTTTCACAGGCAAAATCACAAGATTTTCATGTGAACACAAAGCGAGGTGGATGAGGAGTGTCCCCCACCTACCAGGTGTTTCCTCAAGCATCAGGAAGGACAATCCCAATATTATTTCACTATTCCTTTTGCTTGGTTAATGTTCCTCAAAACAATACAACAATTCTAACATCATAATAGTCTAACAATCAATAACTTCTAAAACTTATGCATACACAATACCTAATGACTAACTTAAATCCTAATACCTTTCTATTCTGTGCTAATTCTACCTATACTATAGAAACTCTTAATTATAGCCCAAACCAGTTCCTAAAGAATGTGGCCCAGTCCAAAGATCACACTGGGCCCTTTCTAGGAACAATTGATTACAATCTCTTAACAAAATGGCTATTCTAAAATCCTATATATCTATCTTAATTTCTATAAAAGTTTCTAATTCCTAATCCTAATATATAAAGCTGATCATCAGCAATAAAGCTTCTAAAAATGAAACCCAAATATAAACTGTAAATTGTACTAAGGCCAAAACCACCTTAAAATATCATGTTTGAGCCGGGCTCAGTGGCTCAGCCTGTAATCCCGCACCTTTGGGAGGCTGAGGTGAGTGGATTGCCTGAGCCTGCGGGTTCGAGACCCGCCTGGGCAGGCAAGACCTCGTCTCTACAATAAAATCAAAAAATTAGCCGGGTATGGTAGTGCGTGCCTATAATTCCGGCTACTAGGAAGGCTGAGGCGGAAGGATCGCCAGAGCCCAGCAGGTCAAGGCTGTGGTGGCCAGGAGCGGCCACTGCACTCCAGTCTGGGTGACAGAGTGAGACTCCAACTCAAAAAAAACAACAACAAAATACCATGTTTGATCATGCTTGAACTAACATAATTCCCTGACATTAGCATGACCTAGTCTACAATACTTTCTATGAGTAAAGTAAATTCAATTTCTATAATAAGTAGAAAAACCCTACACTAACTGTAGCTAAAAACCAGTTTAAAAGAATGCAGTTCAGTTCAAAGTACATGCTGGGCCCTTAGGAATGTGGCCCAGTCCAAAGTTCGTGCTGGGCCATTTCTGGTAACTCTAGATAATCATCTATACCATCTAAAGCTGAAAACAGCTCTCAGTATGTATATACTAATTCTACAAATATACTTTTAAATCTTATAAAGAAGCTTGTGCCATATAGAAGGCTCCCAAATGTGACCTGAGTTTGAATTATATCTAATACCTAAGTCGAAACCGCAGTTCATGGGAAACAGGAACAATTAGTTTCTAGAGTTAGCCATGCCTGTCACAGTCACAGAGCCTTCAGCTTAGGTCAGCAGAGCTCCTTCTGATGAGATGTGCCAAATAACAAAAAAGGAAAGAGGAAATGGGCCAACAGCTCCTGAACACACCCTAGTGGTCTCAGAGTCCACAGCCCACCTTGATCCCTAATGTTCAGGTGGGCCTCCGTGGCCGGCTCCCAACATCAAAACAGAAAGGCAAACAAAGGACATGTACAGGAAGATCAGGCATAGGAACAAACAGATTACAGACCCTAGACTGTGCCCTTCTCTCTAGGGAGCAGTGGGGAAGTAGGGAATCTCCGAGGAGACCCAGGATGGGAGACACATCTCAGTCTGCTCACAGAGCCACAGTGTGACTGCCTGTTGTACTGCCCGGCCTAGATAAGAGAGATTCATATCACTTAGCCCTGATGTTTCCCCCAAAATTCACCTTCACTGAATTTGCTGTCTCACAAGCAGGTTTTCAGTGTCAAGAAGTTTACTGTTCACAACTGCTTCTGCCTCTGAGGACTTAAAGAATGATAAGCAATATGTAATAACCTTGAACACTCAAATGTTGAGTGCCCATGGCGAGTCCTTGATCTTCTGCCAGCTTCCAATCTGGTGCCTCAGTTAGTAGATGGGCCTTGGAAGAATGAAAGTATAGACACATTCTGTCTGGAGACAGGGTCCAATCAGGGCAGAGGTGAAAAGAAGCAGATACAGTCACTATTCCAGATGAATTGAAAAAAATGTGGTTAACATGTCACTGCACCTAGCAAGTAGCAAGACTGCAACAAGAGGACATTTGGCACCAGAGAAGGGCCTTAAAGACAGGATCAAAGTAACAATAATCCCAGTGGCCACCTGTGGTCAGGAGGAAACTAAACCCAGCAAATGACAACACCCAGTACCTCTTCCTGGTTAAAGAACTTAGTCGCATTTGTATTTAAAACATTTTTTTCTTGTCTTGTTTTCTAACCAATGTCAGTTCCCAAACCCTGGAGAAAACTTAAGCTTCTAGAAGAGTATACAAAAGGATCAGAAAGGATTCAGAAGAATATATGCCACCAGCATATTACCAACCACCCAATCACCCCAAGCCCACTGGGAGCTGTCAAGGCCACCAAAGAGGATTTGTGGAGAGGCATGCTCTCTCCCCTCGGTGACAGCTAGGAGATCGAGAACTGAAAATGACATCACAAGAAGAAAGGAGCCTGGATCCCTGAGTCACTGTGTGCAGGAGAGCTGCCAAGGAAAACAGCTCAACCCACATCAGATTTTGCACAAGCAAGAAAAAAACATGCATTATTTTGCGTCACTGAGATTAGAGATTGTATCTTACTGCAGCATGGTCTATCATTATCCTTAGGTAAGCCCCAGAGGGTGGGGGTAGGGTGGTTTTGGAGTAGATATTATTACTCAGCCTCAGGCAAAGTATTGGTTTTGTAGTGCGATTTGGATGGGGAAAAATAGGTCTGATATTAATGGGGAGGCAGACTGTTTGTCTGGATTCATATTCCAGGTCTACCCCTTACTATTTGTGTAATTTTGGGTAAGTTATTTATTCTCTCTAAACCTTTTTCCTCATCTTTATTTTTATCTTTTTCATATACAACATGAATGTTAAGTTTCCTCATCTTTAAAATCTAGCTTCCTACAAACATGAAAAAAATGCTCAACATCACTAAACATCCAAGAAATGCAAATCAAAACTATAGTGAGATACCACCTCACACAGGTCAGGATGGCTATCATTAAAAAGTCAAAAGTTGGTGAGGCTGTGGAGAAAAGACAACACTTCTACACTGTTGTTGGGAATGTAAGCTAGTTCAACTTTTGTGGAAAGTAGTGTGGCAATTTCTCAAATAAATAAAACTTGAGCTACCATTTGACCCAACACTCCCACTCCCAGGAACTTACTCAGAGGAACATAAATTGCTCCACCAAAAAGACACCCACATACATATGTTCATTTCAGCATTATTCACAATAGCAAACACATGGAACCAACCCAAATGCCCAGTGAAAGTGTACTGGATAAATAAAATGTGGTACATATACATGATGGAATACTATGCAGGCATAAAGAACAAAATCATGTCTTTTTGCAGCAACATGGATGCAGCTGGAGCCCATCATACTAAGTGAACTGTCACAGAAACAAAAATCTGAATACCACATGTTCTCACTTATAAGTGGGCACTAAACATTGGGAACATGGGCACAAAGGCGGGAACAACAAATATTGGTTACTACTAGTGTAGGGATGAAGGAAGGGGTGATAAGGGGCACACAATCACCCACTGGGTACCATGCCCACTACTGGGGGGAGGAGGCTCACTAGAAGTCCAAACCTCACCTTCATGCAATCTACTTATGCAGCAAATCCTCACATGTATCCCACAATTCTAAAATGAAAAAAATAAATGTAAAAATCTGGCTTATACCTACTTTAGAGACTTCAACAGGTTGTTAAGAGATTTAAATGAGATCATCCATATACAGTGTTTGGTATTAGGCCCGACATTTAATAAGAACTTAAATCGAGCCGGGCTTGGTAGCTCAGCCTGTAATCCCGTGCCTTGGGAGGCTGAGGTGAGTGGACTGCCTGAGCCCACGGGTTCGAGACCCGCCTGGGCAACTTGGCAAGACCTCATCTCTACAATAAATCAAAAAATTAGCCGGGCGTGGTAGCGCATGCCTGTAGTTCCAGCTACTTGGAAGGCTGAGGTGGAAGGATCACCAGAGCCCAGCAGGTCGAGGCTGCGGTGGCCGGGAGCAGCCACTGCACTCCAGTCTGGGCAACAAAGTGAGACTCCAACTCAAAAACAAAAAACAAAAAACTTAAATCGTAGTTGTTTCTATCTAGTGACTGCTTTGGGGCTTATATTCCAAAGCCTCACAATAGGTGAATGTGGAGAAGGCAAGAAAAAGCTGCAAGTTACCATCCATTGAAGATACATTGCATAATCTCAGTATTTAAAGGAAACACTTGAAGGACTAGAATAGAAAGAAACCACTCTAGTAGAGGTTGTGTTAGAAGGTTGAGGGGCCGGGCACAATGGCTCATGCCTGTAATCGCAGCACTTTGAGAGGCCAAGGCGAGAGGATTGCTTGGGCTCAGGAGTTTGAGGCCAGCCTGGGCAACATAGTAAGACCTCATCTCTACAAAAAAGACGGAAGCAAACAAAAAAACAAAACAAAACAACATAAAATTTGCCAGGCTTGGTGGTGTGAGCCTGCAGCCCTAGCTACCTGGGATGCTGAGGCAGAAGGCTCACCTGATCCCAGGAGATCGAGGCTGTGGTGAGCCATGATTGTGCCACTGGACTTCAGTCTGGGTGACAGAGTGAGACACCCACTCAAAAAAAAAAAAAAAAAAAAGGTTGAAGAATGTGATTTCCACCCTCACACACATATACACAAACATCCCATGGCAGAGACTTGCCCACCAATCCTATTTCCTCTGATTCCTGCGCATAACTAATCTAGTTTCCAGCCTCCTTGCTCAGTTGTGTTCTGTAGGATATGGGAGCAGAAATGGCAAAGGCTTGTCCTTCTATGCATAATCCTCCAGGCAAGAGGACCTTAGATACCATGTGCAGAAGACGATAAAACAGAAAGATCAAAGGAGCCTGGGTCCCTGCGTCACTGTCTGGAGAAGTGTCCAATTATGAGACCCGGTTGGACTTAGTGAGCAGGAAAGAAACTTCTAGTAAGTTTGAGCCATTTTACACTATGGAATTGTTCTGTTGCAGCAGTTAAAGACACTAGTTCTTTAATAATGTGCCAAGTATTTTCTAGTTCAGGTAATCTGGCTTATGTTGAAAAAAAACTTATGCCTCTAAAACAGGATTTTCATTTGGTTTTGTCAAGCTAAGTCATAGTTATTTATATAAATAACAGGGACAAAATTTTAATTCCTTTATCCCCAAGTACCTCAGTTACTACCAACAAGGGGAAAGTTTAAGTTGTCCAGCCTGCTCTTTCCCTGATCCCTTAGGTCCATCACCGAGGGCATTCTCTAAATTCTGTTTATGTGAGAAAACAGTGCTGTGTGAGGCAGGCAGGAGAATAAAGGGGTGATGATCATTGTATCTTTGCAACCTTGTGCAACAGTTCATTCACTTCTTTACATGTAGGGGAAGGAGAGAACTTTCCCTCATTAATCAAATGAAACTCCTAAGTCTGGCCACCCCTCCTAAATATACCTTCCCTCATTCTTTCTTTGAGCTAAGTTTTCCTGCTACTCCATTCCTCCACCCTGAAGTACTCAACAGAAGGACAAGTGGCCACTTACCCAATGCATGGATTGGTCTGGTACCTCGGTGCCGTGTAAGAGAAAGGAGAGATGTCCTTGTCAACAAAAGACCCGAACCCCAACCGGAAGTTGCTAGTGAGCTTCCTCATCTCCTCGGCCAGCTTGGTGCCCAGGTTCCGGATGTTGTCTAAGTCATCTTTCATGGACAGAGAGAGGTCCATCAGGTAATACAAGTCCACGGGATAGTCCTCCACCTGGCGAACCTGTAGCTGGAACGTAGTCTTGTCACCTGCACCAAGAGAGACATCATGCATGTCAGGGGCCATATAACCTGCTAAGGGATGGATTTTTGCTTTCAAAGCTGGCCTACCTCCTACTTTTCTGTAGTGATTGTGTGCCTCCCAGAAGAAATATTTTTCTTGGAAGTAGAGTACCTGAAGGGACTAGGGTCCTGGGGATGAAGCCCTGGGTTCTCCTTCCCAAACACTGGTCTCAGTTTTCTAAGGAAACTCCTTAGTGGTGTTTTGTCTTCTTAGCAACAAGGACCCTTGGGTAATTGGAGGACAGGGAGCAGGACAATTTTACGACATAAATTGGGTGTTGAGTAGCCCACCAACTCCAGAAAAAGACCCAGCCAAGATGGGAATGTGTGTGTGAAACAGAAAGCAGGGAAGAAATTAGCAAGGGTGGGGACTGGGCGCGAGTGAGTAAGAACCAGGAAGGGGAGATACAGAGACAAAGCAGGGGAGGGCAGAGAAATACAGACAGTTACTCAAAGTACCCCAACAAACAAAAATATTTATGCCTGTGCCCTGTCTCCTGTTTTTGTTTCTATTTCCCTAGCCATTTACTAGACAACAGTATTTATTTTTTGGACATATATGATGTTTTGGGACATCCCAGGCACAACTCATTATATCAGAAATGAAACACACACACACACACAAGGAAGACAGATTCCAAATTTTAGTTCCATCCATCAAAAAACAGAAAAAGGAAAAGAACAAAAGAAAAGAAAGAAAAGACATTGTTAGATCTGTCCACCAGTTACAAGAAAGAAAATGATGATTGGTTCTAAAATAAGATAGCTAAAGACAGATGAAATAATTCAGAAGGTGAATTAATTCAGAACAAAGAGAAAAGTCAGTGTCTGAGAGGCGTGACCCTTGCTACCTCACCCTACAAGGTTTAAAGAAAGGTTTAAGTCAGGGCAATAACTGGAGGACCCACGCCAGGATAATGGTCTCCATAACATTTCATGATTTCTAAAAACAAATCGCTCAGAACCAACTTCAAGGCTCAGCTCATACCAGGTAACACTGTCTGCCTTGGACTTGTTAGCCTTCAGGAATGACAAGAGACCCTTCAATTTAACCCAGAGGAGAATTGTCCCTGCACATTTGAAATTTGGATACATTGTTTGTGTGTTTAGAGGCACACATTTAAATGTGTAGTTTGTATGTTTAGAGTCCCAAACAGCAAAGGCAGCCCCACTTCTGCCAAGGGGTCCATGCCTGATAGGCCAGTAGCCACATCTCAGAGTAGCCAATCTTTTACCTCAAGCTGACAACCAGCAGACCAAAGCCTTCCTGACCTTTCAGGATAGGGAACTCAATCCTCTGTGGGCTCTCTTCTCCTCCCACCCCAGACAAGGCATATTTTACCAACTAGACCATGAAAAAGCAGACAGTCAAAAGATCTTAAGTTCCAGTTCTGTCCCTGACTAGAGGCACAACCTGAGCCTCAGCTTCCTTAAATATAAAGTAGAAATAAAAACAATACTCATAGCACTGATTAAGGCTATGATGCACTCAGGAGGGAGAGAAGTGTTTTATAACAGTAAAGGTTTGCACCGATTAAATATGATTATTATAATTACTTTCTGTAGTCAGAGCGGCAGCTCAGAGCCTGCTTTCCTGGACTTGTTTTTGCATGTACTGTTCTAGTCGCCTCAAGATTGATGTCGTTTGAGTTGCCTATTGGTATGAGCCTATTTTTAAAAATCATCAGAGTCTGACTCAAACAGAGGAATGTTCGAGATCTCTTCCAGAATGAATTCTGGACTGCCGCTATGTCTGTCTCTGGCTCCCATCAGGAAAACAGAGCAAGTCCGGCCAAAGGGTGTTGGATGCCACATCATAGTGGAGAGAGGGGCAGGGAGAAATTGAGGGAAGGGAGAGCCCCTCCCCGGACCTCGCATGGGCAGACAACAGACTCCAGAGGAACACAGCCTGCAATTATATCTCCTCTGCCTGATATCATAACTTTTTTGCAAGTGCCACCTGTCCTCCTTCCCCCAAGTCCCCAGCTATACCTTTTTAAAATCCAGAATCTACTTCTACCATTTTATAAAACATAAGTAATTAACAGATGGGTACTTTTTTTTTTTTTTGAGTTGGAGTCTCACTCTGTCACTCAGACGGGAGTGCAGTGGCCGCTCCCGGCCACCACAGCCTCGACCCGCTGGGCTCCGGCGATCCTTTCGCCTCAGCCTTCCAAGTAGCCGGAATTACAGGCATGCGCTACCACGCCCGGCTGATTTTTTGATTTATTGTAGAGATGAGATCTCGCTGCCCAGGCAGGTCTCGAACCCGCGGGCTCAGGCAATCCACTCACCTCAGCCTCCCAAAGGCGCGGGATTACAGGCTGAGCCACCGAACCCAGCTTCTGTGTTATTTTTTGCAACTTGTTGTAAACCTAAAATTACTTCAAAATAAAGTTTAAAATGAAAAAAAAGCAACCAACCAAAGGTCATTTTTAAGCGGTTAAGGGATTGAGACAAATAAAAATTCTAATAAACCCTTTCTAATTACTCTGTTTCAAAAACATCTCCAAGCTCTGACCCACTTGCAAATAAGCACTAAAGTTTATGTCCTTTCCTCAGGGTTTTTTGTTTTTTTAAGGATTTTACAAGCTTCTTGTCCTGACATATAGTTACCGATACTGAAATAAAAATAGAAAACATGATCCTATGTTTATAAAAAATCCAGCTTAAAGTTTGACAGTCCTTCAAAAAGTTAAGCATAGAATGACCACATGACCCAGCAATTCCACTCCTAGCTATAGATCCAAGGTTGTTGAAAACATATGTCCCCACCAAAGCGTGTACATGAATGTTTATAACAGCATTAGTCACAATCACCCAAAAGTAGAAACTGTCCATATGTCCATCAGCTAAAATGTAGTATATCTACACATATACTATGGAATATTATTTGGCCATAAAAAGGAATGAAGTATGTGCTACAACATGGATGAAACTTGAGAACATTTTGCTATAAATGACCACATATTATATGACTTATAGGATATGTCCAGAATAGACAAAACCACAGAGACAGAAAATAGATCAGCGGTTTTCAGGGGATGAATGGAGAAGGTAGAAGGGTACAATATGGAATAACTGTTAATGGGTATGGGTATCTTTTTGTGAAATGTTCTGGAATTTGACAGTGGTGATGGTTGTACAACCTTGCAAACATACTAAGAATCGCTGAACTGAACACTTTAAAATGGCAGATGTCATGGTGTATGAATTATATGTCAATTAAAAAAAAGAACAGCCGGGCTCGGTGGCTCAGCCTGTAATCCCGCGCCTTGGAGGCTGAGGTGAGTGGATTGCCTGAGCCCACGGGTTTGAAATCCGCCTGGGCAACTTGGCAAGACCTCATCTCTACAATAAATCAAAAAATTAGCCATGCGTGGTAGCACATGCCTGTAGTTCCAGCTTCTTGGAAGGCTGAGGCGGAAGGATCGCCGGAGCCCAGCAGGTCAAGGCTGCGGTGGCCGGGAGCGGCCACTGCACTCCAGTCTGGGTGACAGAGTAAGACTCCAACTCAAAAAAAAAAAAAAGAACAAAAAAAATCCTGCTTAAAGTAGACAAATTTTTTTTTCTCCCCCAGACTATCCTGGAACAATAACTTTGCCTCTCTAAAATATCTTTCATATTATGCTGAGGCTTGTCCTTGACTAGTCTGGTATGAGGCTGACAAAGGGTTACATTTCACTCCTCAAATATCTATTATGAGGGATGGGGGATGGGACAAGGGAGGAGACACAAAGCATTTCTAAAAACATATGACGGAAAAACCAATCCCTATATACCTGAAAGACCTTCCCAGAGTCAAGGGGAATTTTCCTGAGGTAAATATGCATTTGGCAATCCAAAAATTTTGCTAACTGCAATATGCCATTCTCTCCTGCCCCCCCAAATAAATATTTGGGGGCTGCCTATACTTCTTTTTACAAATATTAAAATTTCATTTTCAAAATTTTAAGAGGCATCACTGGTTTTAAGTGTTTCTATATTTGGGAAACATAAACACAATTCTAAGCCTTAGGAATTCATATCTTCATTGAATCTTCTTCATCTCTATAGACTGAAACATCTTCATAGTCCAGGTGTGTTTTGGGGGGGCAGTCCCTAGGAGTCCATCTCCTTGCCCCCCCCCGCCAGCACTGGGCTCACCATCACTGCACCTTCCAAAAAACAGAGCTGCACACAGCACCCACACTGTGGCTTTGTATATGCATAGGAGGATCACATCTTCCATTTTATTTCCAACACTAGAAGTTGTATCATAATGCTTAGCAGGAGATATAACTATACCAAATTACACTGATTTTTTATTTAATTAAGCATACATGGAGTTTTATGCATAAATACATATTGTACATAAAACTGCCATGGCTCAAATCCCTCTTGAATGCCTCTGTGGAGGGCTGTTGTAAAGGCATTTATTTGAGAAGTCAAAACAGGCAACAGTTTCTCTGCTCACATACATGCCTTAATTCTGACTGCTTTGAAAGATATAAAAGTTAAAGTATTTTTCTAAACTCTCATGAGGCAGCAAATATGGAAGTGGGGATATAGTTTTTTAAAAAATTGATATGGGGTCTTGCTACATTGCTGAGGCTGAGAATTAAACAGTTTTTGTGATGCTGGAAAAAAACTGGAATTATTAAAATGGTGACATCATTAGCTTTGTGTGATATCTCTTTCCTAAACTAAATCTACTCTAAAGAATAAGGATTTGTTACCATGAAAGATATTTCTTGGAGAGAAGAGACCACCCTAGGCTTTAAAGAGGTAATCTGGATGATACAGGTTAAAAACCTCCCTCCATAAGATCTCTGAAACTACAAACTCTTTTGGAGTTGTGAAGTTTTGTCCTTGTTTTCAAAGATTATTGTGTGAAAACAGCACACAATTATAAATACATCATGATTATAAGTATATGAAAAATATCAACACATGAATAAAGACAGAGGGTACAATAAAAATGAAAAATAATTCTATGGTAAATGATTTTTCAAACATTTCTAAGTTACTGTTATATTGCTATTACAGTACAAAGACACAGCATTCATGTTAGTTGATACCATTCTACTATACAATGTTCCAGAGTATTAATAGTCTTCAACTTCCGCATCCCCTTCTAGGTCAAAAGCCTTGACCCTGATCCTGTCTTCACATAAGATGAATGGCATTTCCCCAGAGGACATCACCAAACATCTGCCCACAAAGGCTCAGCTGACTTTTTGCTACCCACTCACAGTTTTGTAGGAGTTCCTTGCCTTTTCTCTCTCAACTTGGTATCTCACCAAACAAAAAGGCAGAGTGTGGGAAGATTTGCAAAAATCCGAGCTTCAACTAATCTTAGCCCTAATCTCTGGGCAGGCAATCCAGTTGTTTGAGCTTCTCTATGCAGCAAGGCCTATTTGTTTCTTAAAATATTGAGAACCTTTCTCAAATATATGATGAATCAGAGCTCTTTCTTTAAAAAACTCATGGTAAGGGATTGGCAGTAGTAGGAAACTGCCAGGTTGGGGGGAGGCGGGATTGGCAATAGTGGGAAACTGCCAGGAGAGAGGCGGGGCACACCTCATCAACAAGGGTACTTGCATAATGAACATTTGTATACCCAATGCGGAATTGTACTCCACATATTTAAAATAAAAAATAAAAAATACCAAACTCATGGTGCAGGTGATACAATAATAATAATAATAACAACAACAACAGCAACAATAACAAGCTTTATTGAGTGCTTGACATAGGCAGCATTCTGCTAAATTCATTTCTGAGGCACTGAACATCTCTAGTCAAAAACATTCACATGGCACCCTTTGAAAATCATAGTAGTTTTAAAATCATAATGAGACTGGGCACAGTGGCTCATGCCTGCAATCCCAGCACTTTGGGAGGCTGAGGTGGCAGATTGCTTGAGCTCAGAAGTTCAAGACCAGCCTGGACAACATAGCAAAACCTTGTCTTTAAAAAAAAAAAAACAATTAGATGGGTATGGTGGTGTACAACTGTAGTCTCAGCTACTTGGGATGATGAGGGGGGAGGGGAAGGATCACCTTGGCCCTCAGTGGAGGCTGAGGTGAGCCATGATTGTCATGTTCATTCCACTGCATTCCAACCAGGGTGAGAGACCCCCAACTCAAAAAAAAAAGAAGAAAAAGAAAAAGGAAAATCATAATAATTTAACTTTCTAAAGTTCTTTTACACAAAAAGCCTCATTCAAGCCTCTGAACATGCCTGTGAAGAATGAAAGTAACAAAGACTCCAAGATGCTGACAGAGGGAATAACTTGCACAGGGTCTCTGGGTGAGGGACAGAGCCAGAGAGAGCTAGAACCCAGGACAGCCAACCAGATCCACGATCTTTTCTCTGCTACAAGCCACCTTGGAGTCTAAATAAACCAACTACAAAGTTATTGCCAGTGGTTTCCTAGGCACTGGAATAGAAGAAGAGGCTAAAAACAAAATCAATGGAATTTGAAAAAATCTGCCCCTTCCATCCCTGCCACACGCACATCTACCCTTTGACACTGCAAGGATTCTAATATGTAGACTATTAGATGACAAAAGTGGCAAACTAGAAAAAAAATCACAGGTCTGTCGTCACAAAGACCTGGGATTGAATCAGCTTCACCACTTACTCACTAAGAGACCTTGAGCAGGTTGTCTCCTCATGTGTAAAATGACAGATACCTCGGGTAGGTCAAGTACTTAGCACATAGCAGCTGTGCAAAAACTGTTAGTTTCCTTATATCACCAGCAATTATAGAACTTGCAGGGGCTCCGGGGTCACATAA
Organism: Cephalopachus bancanus; assembly: GCA_027257055.1. Taxonomy (NCBI): domain Eukaryota; kingdom Metazoa; phylum Chordata; class Mammalia; order Primates; family Tarsiidae; genus Cephalopachus; species Cephalopachus bancanus. Next base: position 253,343 of record JAPVLO010000022.1, on the reverse strand, counting down.
CAAATATCTGCACTCTAAAAGTTTGCCCCTTTGGAATGTGGCCTTTGCTTAAGGGAAAAAATACTTTTTCCTACAGGTAGCACTTGTCCTGAGCAACTTGCATTAACTAGGGAGTAAATCTACCAGCATCCTCCTAGAAAAAACAATAGCATTATCCATAATAGGCGAAAGTTAAAAACAACCCAATGTCCATTGACAGATGCATGGATAAACAAACTGTAGCATACACATACAATGAGCTATTACTTAGCCTAAAAGTAAATGAAGTTCTGACACATGCAAAAAGATGCATGAATCTTGAAAACATGCTAAATGAAATAAGTCAAACATCAAAGGACAAATACCAGATGATTCCACGTATAGTAACTACCTACACCAGTCAAATTATGCATAGAGTCAGAAATTAGAATACAGGTTACCAGGGGTTGGGGGCATGGGGGAATGTGGAGTTACTGTTAATGGGTATAGATTGTTTGGGATGATGAAAAAGTTCTGGAAACAGAGAGTGGTTATGCTTACCCAGCACTGCAAATGTCCTTAATGCCACTGAACTGTATACTTAAAAACGGCTGAGCCAGGCTCGGTGGCTCAGCCTATAATCCCGCGCATTGGGAGGCTGAGGTGAGTGGATTGCCTGAGCTCGTGGGTTCAAGACCCGCCTGGGCAACTTGGCGAGACCTCATCTCTACAATAAATAAAAAAATCAGCCGGGTATGGTAGCACGTGCCTGTAGTTCCAGCTACTGGAAGACCGAGGCAGAAGGATTGCCGGTGCCCAGCAGGTCGAGGCTGCGGTGGCCAGGAGCGGCCACTGCACTCCAGTCTGGGCGACAGGGTGAGACTCCAACTCAAAATAAATAAATAAATAAATAAATAAATAAAAATGGTTGAAGTGGTAAATGTTATGTTACATTTATTTTCCTACGACTAAAAAAAAATAGCAAAGGTACTTAGCCCATCCACATGGGCCTTGTATTATGCTTCCTGAGGTCTGCGCCTCACTTCCTCACTACCCTCTCCTGGCTCTGATCTCAGCCTGGCCTGGCTCATTTTCCTTTTATTAACACATCCCCCTCTGCTGTGGGCTTTCCTGAGCCCATGGCATCTAGCCCTTTCTAAGGGCCACTCACCGGGCCGGAGGTTCACAGCAATCTCCTGTGGCATCATCTGAATGACATCCGAGTCCGCTAAGCTGGAGCCCTTGCTGCTGAGAGGCAGGCTCCGCAGAACGTGGGTGCTGCTGGCTGGGCTCTCGATCTCATCTCCACAGCCATTTCTGACAAGGTTTGCCCTCAAGTCACACCGAGAGGTGACTGCCCGGGGGCTGCCGAAGTCCTAGGGAGAGAGCAGAAGGCAGTCACAGAGTGTCTCCCCAGAACTTGGCAGGAAGTAAGCCCATCACCATCTGGTCGACCTGAACCTCTCTACATTCCATTTTCATGGCCTGAAAAGAAGGGAAACGATAACACCTATCCCAAATGCCTCATCAAGAATCAGAAGAAGGGAGGTGCTGGATAGGAAAGCATTTTTGCAAACTGTAAACACAGAATAAAAATGTTTGATTTCACGTTATTTTAATGGTTAAGATGCTCCTAAACTGCCTATATGATTAGTAGGAGAAACAAATTGAAATGGTCAAAAGTTGTACAGCTAAAAGTTTTTTTTTAAAAAGATGATATTTAGCCGGGCTCGGTGTCTCAGCCTGTAATCCCACGCTTTGGGAGGCTGAGGTGAGTGGATTGCCTGACTGAACCCGTGGGTTCGAGACCCGCCTGGGAAACTTGGCGAGACCTCATCTCTACAATAAATCAAAAAAAATTAGCCAGGCGAGGTAGCACATGCCTGTAGTTCCAGCTACTTGGAAGACTAAGGCGGAAGGATCGCCGGAGCCCAGCAGGTTGAGGCTGCAGTGGCCGGGAGCAGCCACTGCACTCCAGTCTGGGTGACGGAGTGAGATTCCAACTCAAAAAAAAAAAAAAGATGATATTTAAGTAGCTGAGAAGTCCTCACTTGGGCATTAAGGAGTTAACTTTTGAGCTATTCATTCATCATTTTTTGCAGGCATTGGACAATGAATAACCATACAAGAGAACAATGTAGCAGCATATGTCACATTCATTGACCCAGAGGTCTACACTGTTGTCATCAAAAGAAAGAGGAAACTCTACACAACATATATTATGGTATTATTTCTAATATAACCTTATAAACTTGTAAACCTAAATCCCTAAACCATAAGAATATGGTACATTACTTAGATGATACAGTCATTACAAATAATTATGGATATTAAGCAGAAATTTTAAAACATTTATATTAAGAAAAAATAGAATTGTATTTATATTAGGATTCTAAAGAAAAACAACAAGTGAGGTGTTACAGTAGAAGGAACAAAATATTTTTGTTTTTCTCTTATTGGTGTTTGTATGATAAAGACACATGGATAAGAAAAATATTTATTTCCTTAAGTTGGATTTGGGAGAAATTTGGGTGTCAGAATGAACCAACCTCCTTTGGGGAGCTAGCAGGTTGAAGTATTATTATTATTATTATTTTTTTTTTTTTTTTGAGTTGGAGTCTCACTCTGTTGCCCAGACTGGAGTGCAGTGGCCGCTCCCGGCCACCACAGCCTCGACCTGCTGGGCTCCGGCGATCCTTCCGCCTCAGCCTTCCAAGTAGCTGGAATTATAGGCATGCGCTCCCACGCCCAGCTTCTTTTTTTATTTATTGTAGAGATGAGGTCTTGCTGCCCAGGCAGGTCTCGAACCCGCGGGCTCAGGCAATCCACTCACCTCAGACTCCCAAAGGCACAGGATTACAGGCTGAGCCACCGAGCCCGGCTCAAGTATTAATTTTAAAATGAAGCAAAAGGCTGGGTACTGTGGCTCATGCCTGTAATCCCAGCACTTTGGGAGGTCGAGGTGGGAGAATCGCCTGAGGCCAGCCTGGGCACCATAGCGAGATCTCATCTCTTCAATAAAAAATTAGCCAGGTGAGGTGACACATACCTATAGTCCCAGCTACTTGGAAGGCTGAGGCAGAAGGATCGCCTGAACCCAGAAGTCAAGGCTGTTGTGAGCTATGATCATGCCACTGCACTCTAGCCTGGGCAACAGAGTGAGATCCTGACTCAAGTAAACATAAATAAATAAGTGAAATGATATATTTTGATATTAAATATGAAGCCTCTAAGTGTTGGTCATTTCCAGTAAAGGGGTTTTTAATCCCTGCAGATGTGAAAAACAAGCTCACCCCCTCCAGCTTGTTTGACGCCAGTGCTGCACTGCATAAAGCTCGCAATGGCTAGAGGAGTCAGGACACTGATCTCTTCCTCTGCCCTCTGCAATACTTTGCCAGAAGCCTCGATGACTCAGCGTCCCTTGACCACTATGTTAGAAACCTGACTGCTGGCAGGGGCACAAAAGTCAGAGGGACTCTCCCTCCCTCAAGGTCTCAGATGTCCCAGGACTAGCCAGTGCCCTTTAGAATCTTTGCAAAATTCAAGACCAAGAAGTCAAAAAGACTTAGCAGTATTTTTAAATAAGTAAAACCAGAAACATTGTCCTGGGCTTATGTGACAGGTTTTGTTGTTTTTTTGTTTTGTTTTATTTTGTTTTAATAACTGAGTGATTTTTTAAAATTTTATGCGTTGAATCCCTAGGGCTCATGATTGTCAACAGCCTCAAGGGACTCCACCAAAGTATAAGTAACTCCATAAGCACTTGTCATGGAACAAGTTTAGAAAAATGATTATTCTGGCCTTAGCCTTCAAAGCTAAGGTTTCCAAACGAGGTTCCAGGTGGTCAACCTTGGCTCTGATGTAGCAGTTCCATTGACATGAGAAAAACACAGCTGTGGGGAAAGGAGAGATCACCACCTGAGGCACCACCAGGATTGGCCTGCTATCTGAAGTGAAGGTCTACAGCTGTTCAGAGTGTGAAAGGCTCAAGGGCTCATCTGCCCAGAGTTTACTTGGCTAGAGAATTTCTGAATTTCCTTCTAGAAAACTGGGTCTGGCTGCCCAGCTCCTCCACTTCTGAGGAGCTGACTATACTTGGCCCAGTTCTGATTATCAAGGTGCACCTGTCTTGATCAGTTCAGTGCAGTGCCCCATCACCCACCAGATACCCCCACCCCCCCAGTGGTCTGGACCTGCTTAAATTCTGGAATAAACTAGGGCACAGAGTCAGTCTGCTTCACCTAAGCAGGAAGCAGTTGCATGATTCCTTTTCCACAGCCTTGGCAACTTGCCATGGGTAGTTCGTTGCGATCACCCCCGACTACTGGGACACCTGAGCTAGCAGTGAGTTTCCCAACATCCCGCTCAAAGGGATTTCTTATTTTAGAGACAGGGTCTTGCTCTGTCGCCCAGGTTGGAGTGAGTGGCATGATCATGGCTCATTGTAACCTCAAATTCCTGGGCTTAAGAACTCCTTCTGCCTCAGCCTCCTGAGTAGCTGGGACTACAGGCATATGCTACCCAAGCCCAGCTAATTTTTAAAAATTTATTTGTAGAGATGGAGATCCTGTTGTGCTGCCTATGCTTGTCTTGAACTCCTAGCCTCAAGCAATCCTCCTGCCTCGGCCTCCCAAGGTGCTGGGATTATAGACATGAGCCACCACGCCTGCCTGGAATTTTTGACAAATACTACCAGTCATTAATGAAGGTCTTATATAGGTCACTGCTGGTCAGAGAAGATGGACTTGCTGGGAACATCAGGAGACTTGAAGCCCAGATCATACTCCTTAGACCCGAAGAATTCTGAAGTGGCTAGGTCTGTGCCAGTTGCAACCTTAGCAGTGTTACTGGCTTCCTCAACTTCACTTGTAGCAGCTCTAGCACTTCTTTATTCTCTAGGATGTCAGAAGCAAAGTCTTTTCCATGCCCGTTATGGGCAGCAGTTTTCCAGGGTTTCTCATTAGTAACATTCTTCAGGGTGCGCTAAACCTCAGCTCCAATGCACAAGAGGCTTCCCTGAAGTTGCTGCGCCAACAGCGAGGATCACGGCCAACTGTCACCTGGTTGTCAGCGTGAGAACCACCACTGATTGCATTAAAGCTGCAACTTGCAGATGAATGAGGGGACAGGGGGGCCCTCTTCTCAGATCTCCGGTTTTACACATAGCAAAGGACATCCTATATGCCCATGGGCCATCCATCTCTATTATCAGTGTCAAAATTCCGTTTCCTATCATGGTAGGCCCAATGGTTTTGCTGATGCACTTATTGACTTTGGGTCATTTTTGCCTATATAGAAAGCTTTGTTATGGTCCTAGAGCACTAGGGCCTCAGAGCCACTAGCTGAGGCCCTATTAGGCACGGCAGGTTAGAAGAACCTTTGGAGAACAGGCAGTCACCTCAACTGGGGGATTTCCCCCAAGAGATGAGGATCTCCTCTGGCGTGGAGTCTGAAGATAGCCAGGACTAATGTCTAGTCATAGGCTATTGCCTGAGAAAGGGACAAAGAGTGCTGTAGACCCCAACAGGAAGTGTAAATCCACAGGTCCAAGACTTTACCTCTATCCCCCTGGGCTCCTTTCTATTAATATATACTTTAATTTCAAACAAGGACAGATGCATATTTAAAGAGAGGAAACCAAAACCACAGAGACCAGGAGCACATCTTATGGTGGTTATGACCTTCTCAGTACATAGACACTATAAATCAAGAAAGAATGTCTCACTATCTACATTTCTTTTTTTTTTTTTGAGTTGGAGTCTCACTCGGTCGCCCAGACTGGAGTGCAGTGGCCGCTCCCGGCCACCAAAGCCTCGCCTGCTGGGCTCCGGTGATCCCTCCGCCTCAGCCTTCCGAGTAGCCGGAATTACAGGCATGCGCTACCACGCCCGGCTGATTTTTTGATTTATTGTAGAGATGAGGTCTCGCTGCCCAGGCGGGTCTTGAACCCGCGGGCTCAGGCAATCCACTCACCTCAGCCTCCCAAGGCGCGGGATTACAGGCTGAGCCACCAAGCCCGGCTACTATCTACATTTCTAAGCTACTAATTCAATAAACAGATGCCTCAAATTATAAAGCCTCAGCTGGGCATGATGGCTCACGCCTGTAATCTCAATACTCTGGTCTTGAACTCCAAGGTTCAAGCAATCCTCCTGCCTGGGTCTCTCAAATGTTTTAAATTTAGATAGTTTTTAGTTTGTTACAACACTGGTGTTTGTGACTTGTTGTCAGTTACTCTGTTCCACTCCCTCCATTGCCTGTTACCTGGAGGATGCTCTGAGGCTTGCTCTTTGTTGTGACACCTAGCTCCTTTTACCTTTTGCTAATCAAGATCTCTTTCCCTACAGTCAAGGCTGGGGCTCAGCAGGCACTCGGCTGTTTAGCATGAAAGCCACTGCTAAGGTTCCTCTATCTGTGCCACACCAGACATGACGTTATTTGAATGCCCCCCACCCCTCCACACACACTATAGCTGAAGGTCAAAACTCTAAAAAGATGTGGGTGGTTGTTTTGGAGAGAAGGACAAATTTTTGTTTCTGAAACAGGGTGGAAGAGTTGAGAAACTGTACGCCCCTGAGGAAGAGGAACCCAGGCAGGAAAAGGGGCCGACAGGCCCAATCCCTGGGTTGAAGAGGGAAGAAAACAAACTGGTCGACAGGTAGAGAGCTCAGGGGGATAAGTGGACAGAGGCAGGAGCTGGCTGCTCGCTGAGGCTGGCCTTCCTTGCTGGGATACAGCAGGGGCAGAGCCAGGTCCCTGATCAGCCAAGGCTTCAGCCCAGCTCGGCAGAACCCTCATGGGTTTGAGGGGAAGGTAACTGATGACAAATCAAAATCTGTGTTGTGTGCCAGCAATACGCTGCTGTGTATCCTCTCTGCCTGGGAGATGGAGAAATCCCTCTGCCAGTTTTCAGTTGGCTCATTTAATTCCCTGAATAAATACTACGAAGTGTCTACAACAGGCTGAGATTACTAATTTATTTTTTTGTTTTTTGTTTTTTTGAGTTGAAATCTCACTCTGTCGCCCAGACTGGAGTGCAGTGGCCGCTCCCGGCCACCACAGCCTCGACCTGCTGAGCTCTGTCGATCCTTCCACTTCAGCCTTCCAAGTAGCTGGAACTACAGGCGTGCGCTACCACGCCCGGCTAATTTTTTGATTTATTGTAGAGATGAGGTTTCACCAAGTTGCCCAGGCGGGTCTCGAACCCGCGGGCTCAGGCAATCCACTCACCTCAGCCTCCCAAATGCGCGGGATTACAGGCTGAGCCACCAAGCCCGGCTGATTATTAATTTAGATTACTTGCTTTAGTCTGACCACAAAGAGATGTTCTTTTAAAGAATTTATAGCTTAATGTGAGCTGGAATGAATGTTGAACATTGACTGTTGGTATTTCTTTCCCAGCTCAAAGGAGAAAATGAATAAGGTCTACCTTCCCTGCTACCATAACTTTCCCAGAAGGCCAGCAAGCCCTTGCTTCCCAGTCTCTCATGTCTCCCTCCCCGCACTGCTCCTTCCCTTCATTCCTTCTTCCTTCTCTGCATCCACCTCCACAGGCCTCAGCCCTCACCCCAGCCTAGGCTTCACCCATGTTCTCCCACCCAGAGCCCATTTCCACTCACCCAAACACTGCATGCTCAGTGCTCTCTTCCCTGTGGAATTTTAGCTCCATAGGAGTGGACTTACCTCACCTGGTCCTTGTCCTCCTGAAGGTCACAGCAACCTGGTACTGCTCACAGCTACACCACCCCACAGAGGCCCAAATCCATGCCCCAAATGCCATCTCTCCGGCTCCCTCTGCCTCCTCTCCTACTTCCCCCAACCCTGCTTTCTGTCCCCACAGGGAGCACCGATCCCTCAGCCCTGCCCACTCTTCCCACACCACTATCCCCTGCAAGTCACAGAGGCACAGGCTGCTAGCCCACTGAATCCATTCTCCTTTTCTCCCTGGACACATAGCTAGAGCCGATCTCCCAGTTCTCTATGCATCTGGGTATTGCAATGTGACTTTCAAACAGCAGAACAAGTGGAAAGAACGTGGGCTACCCCTACACCTTGCCTAGACAGCAGGCACACACTCTCTTCCATGCACTCCTCATTACAGTTGGCTGGACTGTGAAATAATCTTAGGTGAGAGAAAATTTCTATTAAAAAAAAAAAAGATGGACCAGGCGCAGTGGTTCATGCCTGTAATCCTAGCACTTTGGGAGGCTGAGGCAGGAGAACTGTTTGAGCCCAGGAGTCTGAGACCAGCCTGGGCAACATAGCAAAACCTCATCTCTACAAAAACATTTTTAAAAATTAGTCAGGCATGGTGGAGCACACCTGTAGTCCCAGCTACTCAGGATTCTGAAGTAGAAGGATCACCTGAGCCAGGGAGGTCAAGACTGTGATAGCCATGGTCATGCCACTTCACACCAGCCTGGGTAACAAAGTAAGACCCCGACTCTAAATAAATAAAATAAAATGGACAAAATAGAGAATAACTGCTGGTGTTTTAAGCTGTGCTGCACCCACAGCATCATAAGTACTCAAGCTGGACGAAAGGCAAGCAGCCAAGGCTGGCTAGAATAAGGCTGGGAAGTGTGTGGACAGGTGAGAGCAGGCAGCAGCCCACACTTCCTGGTTTCAGAGTAGGGGGCAGTCTGGCATCTCTGGACCTGAAGGCAGAGGGTAAGCCCAATGCCCCCAGGTAAGCCACAGTTAGAAAACAAAGGTAAGAGAGCTAGGGTTAACAGGGGCACGCAGCACATAGACAGAGAGAACCAGCATAAGCACCCTGCGGAAGGTGGCAGGAAGGACATGGCTGACCCACACATGATACCTGTGGGAGAATGCAGCACCAGGAGGGACAGAATTAGGTTACAAGCGGTGTTAAATACACAGGTAAAGAGTACCCCACACCCACCCCAAGTAAAATAAGGAAGTTCTTATGGGATCTAGAGCAGGGAAATACCCAGGGGATGTATTCTGGGATTAATCTACAGTGTTATACAGAGACAAGGCAGGCGGGTGGATCAGAATCCACAAGGACACACTGATGGGGACCTGGCCCACCCTGCTTTCTATTGGGTACCAGCCTTCAGTGTGCTCTTGGCAGATACCTTACTTCTTTGATGATGTCTCAGGATGTGTGATTAAGAAAGCAGCCAGTTATACTTATTATCTTGTTAAGCAACAGGGGTTGATCAAACCAGTCAGAAAATTTCCTAATGCAGCTTCGGGAAACACAGTCATGCCCTCAGGAAAGTTCACCCTCAAAGATGGGACACTGCATTCCAGGGCAGGGATCATAGGAATGTCTTCAGGCAAGAATGAAGCTCTCCATAAGCACAGAGGGAGACCAATGGGTTAGACAGGGATACTAAATGTGACTGGGACAAAAGGACATTCCTGGGCATAACTTCATTTACTATCAACATCGTGAAGTCAGACTTGTAGAATACCAGCACAAGAAGGAAGAAACTTAAAGTAGACAATGGACCCTGGCTTCCAGATCCCACTCTCCACCTTTCACTAGAAAATGTCCATGAATGACAGCAGTAGTTTGCTGGATAACTCACTCAGTCATTTGGGATGCTTGTTTAGTTAGCTGTCCCATTCATCCACAAGCCCTCTCCTGTATTGATCTCATTTTCTTTTCTTTTCTTTTTTTTTTTGAGTTGGAGTCTCACTCTGTCACAGCCACCGCAGCCTCGACCTGCTGGGCTCAGGCAATCCTTTCGCCTCAACCTTCCAAGTAGCTGGAACTACAGGTGCGTGCTACTACGCTCAGTTAATTTTTTTATTATAGAGATGAGGTCTCGTCAAGTTGCCCCGACTGGTCTCGAACCCACGGGCTCAGGCAATCCACTCACCTCGGCCTCCCAAAGTGCTGGGATTACAGGCTGAGCCACCGAGCCCAGCCTGATCTCATTTTCTACTCCCAATCACACTGGAAGGTAAGAAGTGTCATCTTCACTTTACATATCAAGAAATTAAAAGTAAATCACAGCAAAGGTGAGATTTAAGCTTTGGTTTTCCAACTCTGTGTCTTTTTAACAGGCCTCTCTTATCAAATATGAATTCCTGCCAGATTCTTGGCTAATGGATGTCCAAGGTGAATAAAAGTTTAGTATCTCATGAAGATAATGATTTAGTTGGTAGCAGGCATGAAAATAAATCAACACAGAAAGAGGCTAGAAGTGTTACAGGGATACCAAAGACAGGGAGATAAAGAAGTAGTCATGGCCTACACATAGTAGACACACAAAAGCAAGCCATCTGGTGAAATTCTTCAACCAATATTTATTGAGCAACTACTATATGCTAGGCACCATTCTGGGTGCCAGAGATACAGCAATGAAGGAAACAGATAAACTCCTGCCCCTAACGTTCCAGCAGAAGCAGCTTACTTTCTCATATCAAATGCATAGACAGATAAAAGGACAGATGAATGGATGGAAGATGGATGGATGGATGGATGGATGGATGGATGGATGGATGATAGATGGCTGAAAGATGGACCTAACCTTAACCCTAATCCAAACTTACATCCTTTCCTATAGGGCTTAAAGAAATGGCAGTCATTATTATTTGAAACAGGGCTCACTCTGTCACCAAGGCTGGAGTGCAGTGGCAAAATCATAGCTCACTGTAGCCTCAAATTCCTGGGCTCCAGTGATCCTCCAATCTCAGCCTTACAAGTAGCTGGGACTACAGGTGCATGCCACCATGCCAAGCTAAATTTTTTTTTTTTTGTAGAGACAGAGTGTCACTATGCTGCCCAGGTTGGTCTCTAACTCTTGGCATCAAGCAATCCTTCTGCCTCGAGTACTTATTATTTTTAAATAAAATAACTGCATAAAGGCCAACTCCTAATATTTAATAAGCAAACTAAGATGGCTGGCATTCATTAACATGCCACTCACCCAGACATGTTTGGGATTGTTATGCAACAAGCTCAGATCTTTGGGTGTTCTTATACCAAAGATTAGAAAATTACAGAAGAGCCTAATCGGTGTCCATAACAATGAAGGAAAATCTTGTTTACCTAAAATAGAATTGACATCCAGCACTATCAAGAGACCCAACTTACCGTTTCATAAGCTTGGATTTGTCATCGCCCTGAGTGTAAGGAAAAGAGGCAGTGTGCAGAATCTGCACACACTTTTTATGTGTTGTAAATGTATGTGCTGTGGTGTCAACCTTTCCCCACCCCCACCCTTGTAACCCTCTTTCCCTTTTTCCTCCCCTCCCCCATCCACATACCTCTTTGGAGCACCAGGCACATTTTGGGTGGATTAGTAGACATTCTTCACATGAGGTGGCACTTCCACTAGTGCATATGTTGAGACCTTTAGAGCAAGACAAAGGTGTACCAATTACTTACTGGCTATAAACCTACTGATGAGGTCTTTTGATGGGTGGGACTGTGGGAGGGGAATACTTCCTTCTTTAACAGGAGACCTCTCTGAGTCTGAAGGATGCAGGGCTCTGTTCAAATTGCAGGTTAAGGCTCATTTGCTGAGGCTAAACATTAAGTTTTGAGGCATCCAAAAACATGCGCACTTGTGTTAGCAACTCTTATTTCTCCTGGGCCCACTTGAATTCCCATTTCTTACCCCCATAACTCAGCAAATCCTTCCTCACTGAGGGAGAACAAGGCCCCTTTACACTTAGTCTATCAAAATGACGAAAGTAGTACAGAAAAGAAGAAAGAGCACATTGGCTTCATTCAGACATCAAAAAAAAAAAAAGGCAGAAAATTCTAAATCAGATACCATGATATCAAAAAAAAGGGCAGAAATTCTAAATCAGATACCATGCTATCAAGATCTTTCAGTGTACTAAAAGAACCAGCATACTCCTTAAAGAAAAATGTGTCCAGGCTCGGTGGCTCAGCCTGTAATCCCGCGCCTTTGGGAGGCTGAGGTGAGTGAATTGCCTGAGCCCGCGAGTTCGAGACCCGCCTGGGCAGCGAGACCTCATCTCTACAATAAATCAAAAAATCAGCTGGGTGTGGTAGGGCATGCCTGTAATTCCAGCTACTCGGAAGGCTGAGGCGGCAGGATCGCTGGAGCCCAGCAGGCAAGGCTGCGGTGGCCGGGAGCGGCCACTGTACTCCAGTCTGGGCGACCGAGTGAGACTCCAACTCAAAAAAAAAAAAAAAAGAAAAATGTGTTCCAGGAATACAATGTTGAATCCATTAATTCAATATATGTAGGTCAAATAAGAAAAGTCATCATTGTCTCAGTAGGTAATAAAAAGGGTTTGGATAAAATTCAAAATCCATCCCTGATTTAAAAAAAAAACAAACACATTAGAATCAAGGAGGAGGGAGGAAGATGAGGAAGAAACAGTCAGAATCAAAGATTAGAAGGGAACTGCTACATTATCACTGTAAAGGTTACTGATTTCAGACCTAGGCCAGTCCTTCCCCTCCTGCCTCATTAACCTGGAGAGGGATCTCCCGAGCAGGCTTAACTGTAGTGGTGAGGGTAAGTCCATTGCCTTCTCTCCTTTCTCAGCCCCAGTCCTCCATCCCCCACCCCCCCACACTTCCATCCACCCCACCACCAACACACGTATCATTGGTGATACCTTTCTTTTCCTTTCTCTCTGAAATATCCAGAACAGATTACTTTGGGCCAAGAGAAAATTTGTAGGTTATTCATTTTCTCTGAATGAAAATTACTCTATTGTCCTCACAGCACTAAAAGACCCACTGGTCTCTATTCTGGCCATTGTTTTGAATATAAAGAGAAGGGGAGAGAGGCACATTGGATGGATGGATGGAAGAAACAGAAACCCAGGGCCATCAGCCTTAGAAAGAGGGTTATGATCTTGGGGGCGGGGGGGGAGAGTCAAAAAGATGTTAAAAGGAGAGAGAGTAAAGAAGACAATATAGGGAGGTGGGAGATTGCTCTCTAGTACCACTGAATAATATAAAAATATTATCAGAAGACAATCAGTAGTGTTTCTATAAACTAACAATGAACTATCTGAAAGGAACTATCTGTACGCCCATGTTCACTGCAGCACTATGCACAATAGCCAAGACATGGAATAAACCAAAGTGTCCACAGATGGATGAATGGATCCAGAAAATGTGGTACATACACACAATGAAATGCTATTTAGCCTTTTAAAAAATGAAAAAAGCTGGGCTTGGTGGCTCAGCCTGTAATCCCGCGCTCTGGGAGGCTGAGGTGAGTGGATTGCCTGAGCCTGCAGGATCGAGACCCGTCTGGGCAACTTGGCGAGACCTCATCTCTACAATAAATCAAAAATTAGCCGGGCGTGGTAGTGCGCGCCTGTAGTTCCAGCTACCTGGAAGGCTGAGGTGGAAGGATCACCGGAGCCCAGCAAGTCAAGGCTGTGGTGGCCAGGAGTGGCTACTGCACTCCAGTCTGGGTGACAGAGTGAGACTCCAACTCAAAAAAAAAAAGAAAAGAAAAGAAAAAAAATTTCATCATTTGTGACAACATGAAGGAACCTGGATGACATTATTAATCCAGGCAAATAAAGAGAAACATTGCATTATCTCCGTTATAAGTATATGGAATTTTTAAAAGTTGAACTCACAGAAACAGAGTAGAATGGTAGTCACCAGAGGCTGGTTGGGGTGGGGGAGGTAGGAAGATGGGTAAAGAACATTAAGTTTTGGTTAGGAAGGATGAATAAGTTCTAGAGATCTACTGTATAGAACAATGATTATAGTTAATAACAATAGACCAGGCTTGGTGGCTCAGCCTGTAATCCCAGCACTTTGGGAGGCCAAGGCAAGTGGATTGCCTGAGCCTGCAGATTCGAGACCAGCCCGGGCAACTTGTTGAAACCTTGTCTCTACGATAAAAATAAAAAATTAGCTGGGTGTGGTAGCATGAGCCTGTAGTTCCAGCTACTTGGAAGGCTAAGGCAGAAGGATCGCCGGAGCCCAGCAGGTGGACGCTGGGATGGTCGTGAGCGTGCCACTGCACTCCAGCCTGGGTGATGGAGTGACTCCAACTCAAAAAATAATAATAATAATGATGATGCATTATATGCTGGGTGTAGTGGCTCACACCTGTAATCCTAGCACTTTGGAAGGCTGAGGTGGGAGGATCGCTAGAAGCCAGGAGTTCGAGAACAGCCTAGGTAACCTAGCAAGATCCCTCTGTAAAAAATAAAGAGTTTAGATATCTATACTCCTACTAATAAGCAGTACTTGACATCCCACCTGTGACTGCAATGAACTCTAGCCAGGTTTAAAATACATATTTAAGAAAGGGGCCGGGCTCGGTGGCTCAGCCTGTAATCCCAGCACTTCGGAAGGCTGAGGTGAGTAGACTGACTGAGCCCATGGGTTCGAGAACCACCAGGGCAGCTTGGCAAGACCTCGACTCTACAATAAATCAAAAATTAGCCAGGCATAGTAGCACGTGCCTGTAGTTCCAGCTACTTGGAAGGCTGAGGCAGAAGGACCGCCTGAGCCCAACAGGTCAAGGCTGCAGTGGCCAGAAGCATGCCACTGCAGTCCAGGCTGGGCGACAGAGTGAGACTCCATCTCAAAAAAAAAAAAAAAAAAAAAAGAGGAAATAATAATGTGTTACAGACTTGAAACTTGCTAAGAGAGAAGATCTTAAATACTCTCACCACAAAAAAAATAACAATGTGATGGATATGTGAAATAGTTTGATTGCAGTTATCAATTCAAATGTATACATATAACAAAACATCATAATGTATTCTGTAAATATATACAACTTTTACTTGCCAACTATACCTCCATACAACTGGAAAAAGAAAATAAAATATAAAAAAGTAAAAGAAAAGAAGTACCAAAATAGAGTAAAAAAGGACATCTTGAAATGCTAAAGTTTTCCTAATTTGCCCATTTGACTTCCCTGCTTCTCCTTTGTCACTAGCAGAAAAAGCCCACAGAAATCACAAAATGGCAAAAGAGCTGGCTGGGCAAGTTGGGGGTGACCAGGAAGCTGCATTGATCACCCCAGGGACATTAGAAGGAAGAAACACCAAATACGATAGAAATGGCAGCTGGGACAGAAGGGGAGGGGGAAACAGACAGGACCTAAGAGGCTGGGAAGACAGGAAGGTAGGCTTTGGGAGCCCAAAAATTTCCATCAGTCAGGACCTTGGGCCTCCTCATTTTCATCTACCTCACCCAGGAGGCCCACAGCAGGAGTCCCCCTGGTGCTGCTGGGACCCACCCACTGTGCACTTCAGCAGGAAGGTACAGGCCCAAACACAGTCCAAGAAGGTCTGAGAACACAACCTCCTGGGAAGCTGGGCCTGCCTGCACCCCCTCACTGACAACCTCCTTCTAATTTTAAAATGAATTCACTCAATCAATTTTCAAATAGGCACTTAAGCCTTTAAAAACAAGAGTATATACGGGAAATCAGTTGCAGAACACTGGCTCCATTTTTTTGGTCAAATCCCTTTACCTGCCAGAAACCACCATCTGAAGAGGGAAAATAAAATCTAAAAGTTACTTTCCTCAATCTTATCAGATATAAACTCACACTCTTGTGGCATATGATTTTCTTTGATGTAGAAAATGATTTCCATAAAATTGTAACACCTGGAGCTAGGATTGCTTTAAGATGAGCTAGTTAAGTCACTCATTTTATAGATGAAAATGTGAGAAAATGATGGTATGACTTGAAATAAGAGACCTAGCTACAAGAAAGAGTTCAGAGGGGTCCTGGCCAGCAACTGCCCACACAGGATGCCTGCCTAGTGGTCCCTGCACCATCCCAGACACAGGCAGGGTTGTTGTGACCCACTGAATTCCAGGGTCCTTTGGAGGGACGTGTCTTTTTTTTTTTTTTTGAGTCAGAGTCTCGCTCTGTCGCCCAGGCTGGAGTGCAGTGGCACACTCAGCCACTGCAGCCTCGACCTACAGGACTCAGGCACTCCTTCTGCCTCAACCTTCCAAGTAGCTGGAACTACAGGCATGCACCCACATAATTTTTTGATTTATTGTAGAGATGAGGTCTCGTCATGTTGCTCAGGCTGTTCTCAAACCCCTAGGCTCAGGTAATCCTCTTACCTCCACCTTCCAAAGTGCTGGGATTACAGGCATGAGCCACCGTGCCTGCCTTGGAGGGACATTTCTAACAGCCCTTCAGTCAGAAAGGAATTTGAGATTGAAAGGCCTCACTTAGGATTCTGCTCCAAGCCACATAAGTTCATAAACCATACTTTCTAATTATCAGAGCCGCATCACTGAGCTCTGGGAACTTGGCTTGGGACAATAAGAGCTTCTCAGTTCTGATCCAGACCACACTGGGTTTTGGTCTTCTGGTCTACCAGTCTAAAAGACCTTGAACACACTACTAAAGAGGCTCAAAGGATATGACAGTCACCTACCTGGTATGAAAACATGTTGAATAATTGTAAAAAAAAAAAAATTAATTCATGTTGCACTACTAATTAGTTCTACTATTATCAAATATTCAGATGCAATAGCAAAGTAGTTTGACTGCACTCACAATGACTGCCCTAAAATTAGGTTGCTGTTGGGACAAATTCAAGTTCAAAAAACTCTGCACTAAGCACTTCCTAAAAGTAGAGCACTGGACTAGGAGATGCTAGAGATACGCAGGTGAATGACCCAGGAGCTCACAGTGCGCCAGGTACCAGGCAGGAGCTCCAGGATCCAAAACCATAGGCTGTGTGCTGATATGCCACAGTGCCAGAGTTACTCCCTTTGGCATCTCTCTTCTCTCCACCTATTAATATTTCAGAGAGTTTGTACTTGGATGGATGAGTCACTCGGCACCAATAAGCATTCTGAAAAGGAAGGAAGCAATGAATAAAAAACTAAGTAGCTGGAGTTCACAAATGTCAGAGTGTTGTGTCTAGGTCACCGAAATAGGCGCTAGCAGCCCAGACAATGGCCACATCTCATCTGGGTCGCTGTTTACGTATTGACTACTCCCAGCTCAACTTCAATTCCCTATAGTGCTTTTGCTTAATGTCCACAAAGCCTGGGTTTACTGCAAACTGTAATCTAAAAATATGTTCTCCTTCCAAAACTCATTGACTCACCCCTCTCTTTCATTAATCATATCCAGGCAGCCACCATGTCCAGCCGATCATTCCTTCAAGATGTACGAAATGTTTATCCTAATCCAACCCTTCCTGCCTGTCCCCTCCAACCCAAAAAGCCCAAGCCAGGACCTCTGGTCTAGATTCCTGATATAGCTTCCTGGCTGGCCTCCCTCCATTCAGTCTTTCTCTGCTTCTGTGGACTCCATGTGTCCAAGGTCAGACAACGACTACTGAAGCGTATGTCTGCAGTTGGAGTTTCCTGATTCAAAATATTCAGTGGAATAGCACAAGTGCAGAAAGAAGTACAGAAGTACAGAAAGGACTGACCTTTCTGGCTTGAAGACGCAATGGTCCTGCAGCGCTTCTCCCCATTCCCTGAACTAGGCCTCCACATTTGTCACACAAAAAAGATTCTCAGTGCAGAATCTAGCAACTAAATGTAACATTTAGACATATGACTATTTAGTTGCTAGATTCTGCACTGAAATGGAAATATGCCACAGGAATATCAGTTCTTATCTTAGACAGCCGTTCTGAACATCAGACATCTGCAGAACATTCAATGAAATCGGCTTTTACAGATATGACTTCTATATACATATTTTTTGAGTTGGAGTCTCACTCTATCTCCTTCCAAAACTCATTGACTCACCCCTCTCTTTCATTAATCATATCCAGGCAGCCACCATGTCCGGCCGATCATTCCTTCAAGATGTATGAAATGTTTATCCTAATCCAACCCTTCCTGCCTGTCTCCTCCAACCCAAAAAGCCCAAGCCAGGCCCTCTGTACTCCAGCCTCTATCTCCCAGGCTGGAGTACAGTGGCACACTCATGGACACCTCAGCCTCGACCTGCTGGGCTCAGGCGAGCCTTCCTCCTCAGCCTTCCAAGTAGCTGGAAGCACAGGCACGTGCCACCATACCCAGCTAATATTTTTATTTATGGTAGAGACAAGATCTCACCACGTTGCCCAAGCTAGTCTCGAACCCACAGTCTCAGGCAATCCTCTCACCTCCACCTCCCGAAGCATTGGAATTACAGGCGTGAGCCACCATGCCCAGTGACTTCTATTTTTAAGATACCAATTCATACGATGGGTATGTATAGTAATACAGTTATAAAAAATGAGCACGGTCTCTGTATAGTGATATGAAGTTTACCCCCAATATATTACTAAGTTAAAAATTAAAAGCAAGATAAATAACAGTATGTTTAGTGCTGCCTTTGAATAAAAATAAGGAGGGATATTTGTAACACCTGCATAGAAACACTCTAGCTATATAAGAAACTTAATAGGAATAAGTTGTGTAGAAAAGTGAGTCAAAAAAGTAACCTGGGCTTATGGGCAAACAAGAAAGAGAGAGAGATTTCTCATGGGATACTAGTTATGCTTGTGAAAACTATGTAAATATATTATCTATTAAAAGTTAATTTTTAAAAAGGCAATTGATCGCCTGTATGGACTGCCTCCAAAAACCCTTAACTCTGTCTAATCATGGGAAAGAACATCAGACAAATCCTAACAGTGGGACCATCTACAAAATCTCTAACCAGTCTTTCTCAAAATTGTCAAGGTCATCAAAAATAAGGAAAAGACTGAGAAACTGTCACAGCCAGAGGAAGCCATGGAGGACACGACAACTCAATACATTGTGGTATCCTGGATGGGATCCTAAAATAGAAAAAGGACATTAGGACATTAGGCAAAAAGTAAGGAAATCTAAAAAGCTGATGGACAGCTGGGCTCGGTGGCTCAGCCTGTAATCCTGCGCTTTGGGAGGCTGAGGTGAGTGGATTGCCTGAGCCCGTGGGCTCAAGACCCGCCTGGGCAACTTGGCGAGACCTCATCTCTACAATAAATCAAAAAATTAACCAGGCTCGGTGGCTCAGCCTGTAATCCCGCGATTTGGGAGCCTGAGATGAGTGGATTGCCTGAGCCTGCGGTTTCAAGACCCACCTGGGCAACTTGGCGAGATCTCATCTCTACAATAAATCAAAAATTAGCTGGGCGTGGTAGCGCACGCCTGTAGTTCCAGCTACTTGGAAGGCTGAGGCGGAAGGGTCACCGGAGCCCAGCTGGGAGTGTGCCACTGCACTCCAGGCTGGGCCACAGAGTGAGACTCCAACTTAAAAAAAAAAAAGAAAAGAAAAAAAAAATGCTGATGGACTTTAGTGAGTTATAGTGAATTATAATATATCTATATGGTTCATTAATTGTAACAAATGTACCATGGTAGTATAAAATGTTAATAACAGGCAAAACTGGGTGTGGGGTATGTGGGAACTCTTTGTATTATCTTCTCAATTCTTCTGCAAATCTAAACTTTTCTAAATTTTTAAAAAGCTTTTTTAAAATGCTATTCAAATCATGGGGGGAGGGGAAGGAACAACTAAGTACCCAGCCTTGTGGCTATGTCAGGAACCTAAAGGTAAATGGCCAGGTTCATTCACCTGCACCACCCAGTCTCTCTAATAGAATGGGCCATAAGAGTGAAGGAAGGAGGGGCTAATTCTGTTCCACCCAAGGGATGCAGGGAAGAAGGGGGAACTTTGGGCTGGATGAGGAGAGGCACAAAGACTTTCTGGGCATGAAAGATTTGTTCTGTCATTTGTTGGCTATATGATCTTGGGCAAATGACTTTACCCTTTCAGATCTCAGCTTCCTCATGCAGACAATTCAGAGGGTGGATCCGATAGCTCTATCATGAAAACCAGCTCAAAAAAAAACCTGACACACTACAATGGGGTCTTTCCCGGGATGCTTTCTTCCAAATAAGCCACAAGCTCAGTCCCTGACTTCAAGGATAGCTGTTGAAGGCAGTGGGGAGGTGAGGATGGAGGATGGGAAGGGTTTCCCCCTTCACCTCCCAATCACTAAGACTCATGTTCATCCATTAGTTATTCAACAAACATGTACCAGGCACTGTTCTAGGCATGGAGGACACAATGATGAATAAACCAGACAAACTCCCTTCCTCAGGGAGCTCATATCTTGGTTAGGGGAGAATTCTAGTTGGAGGAGATGAAGGAGACAGTGAACAAGTTAAGTTGGTACATTAGAGGGTGACAAATGCTAAGGAGAAAAATCAAGGAAGGAAAGGACATGAGAAGAATGTGGGGAGGAGGCTGCAGCTCTAGCTGGGAGCAGCCAGGAAAAACTTGGCTGAGCAGAAGTCACTGAGAAAAGTTTTGCGGTGTGGAGGAAGTCAGCCATGCAGATGTCTGGGAGAAGTATATTCCAGGCAGGGGGATGTGGTGGTGAAGCATGGTTGGTACACTAGAAGTACTGGGGAATCGGGGGCTGCTGGAGGGGTGCTGGTGTTGCTGGAGTGAAGGATGCCAGGAGAAAGTGGCAAGGGAAAGTCAAGGAAGTGAGGGGAGAGTTCACAGAGCCGCGCAGGCCACTGTGTGGACTCAGGGAAGCCACTGAAGGCTTTAAGCAGAGTGACATAATCTGATTTGAGCTTTAACAGGATCACTCTGAGCGACAGCTGAGAATAACTAAAGGGAACAAGTGGAAAGGTAGGTACCAGCTCTGCAAGAGACAAGCAACCACTTCTGGAAAACTCTGGCTGAGAGGGGAGGGAATTCAGTAAAGAGAGTAAAGAGAGGGCAGGTTACACCAAGCATCCACCACAGCGGATGAGTCAAGCTAGTCTTGGAGCAAACTTCATCATGTGGCCCAGGAAGCGAGGCCTGCATTCAGTAAAAGCAAGAAGAAGCCTCACAAACAAGTGGGTGCCCCCCAATGAAGCGATCCTTGACATTTATAAAGGCCATTAATCCCATTCCAAATGGAAAGAAGGAAAACAAACCATGGCAGTCGGTTTCCCAAAGCCCTTGGCTCCAGCCAGCTGAAAATACCTGTGAAAAGAGACCCTATCCCATTAACCCCGCTGCACACTGCCATGTGAAAGAGGTCTTCTTATTTAAGTACTGTGTAATTGTCCCACATTGCTGATATCGTTAAAACTGCTCAGAATATTTCCACGACCAGGCTGAAGAAGAAAAAGTAGTTGCCAGGGCAGGCAGGCACAAAGGGCCTTTTGCCAAACTACTTAGATATTTTAATTCCCCCTTGCCTCAGTAGCTAAATAAGCATGGAGAACAAGCCGGCGAGGAATACTAATTAGAGCTAATTAGACCCTGCCCTCTTCTGCCTCAATCCCCTTTATAAAAAGCCCCCCCTGACTCGAAGATGATGGAGTTAAAATGTAAACCTATAGGATAAACAGCAGCCTACAAACCAAGTCCACTGTTTGCATTTCATTGTCCTGTCAGCTCTAAACCTGTGCCTGGTTTATTCAAGAGAATTCCAACAGCCCCATCACAGACCATGAAAAATGCACTGGTCATTGAGGGGTGCAGTTAGGGTAAGGGTGCTGCCAACATGAGCCCACAGAATAAAAGAAAGGGCTCTCTAGGACCTGCAGGGCATTTAATGATTGTTGTTAAGAGAAAATTTTATTGCTTAAAAAAAAAACTATGACAGTAAACTCGACTCCAGTCATGCAGCAGAATCAAGACCATGTTCCTCCCTGTCTGAAAGGGCAAGAGCTGCAGGGAAAGGTCTCACCCCGATGCGACCCCTGGACTTCCTTCTCTTTGCATTTCCCTGGAGACCTATGAGAACATCGTGATTGGCACTGGTTGCCAGATGGGTGTTTGGAATCCGCTGATCTACTCCAGGCTCTGGAGTGATTATATTCCCATTTAAAAATCCTTGCTACAGTATTAAGTTTGAATTAGGGCCTGAACAAAGTTTCTATTTGCTCAGAACCCTCCTCCACTCTGGTTTTATGGGAAGACGACGTCCTAGGGTCCTATTTGGCGGCGCTTGGCTACGGGTTAACAAGGAAAGCGGGGTAGGGTGGGGTTCTCAACCCACCAGGGAATTGTTTAAAATGAGTCCCTGACACCTAAGGTCAGTTTCCTGCTGAAATCAGTGCAGAGATGAAAGTGTGGTTAAAACATTCAATAGGCCACTGGTCCGGGACACCCAGGCAGGCATGGCCCTGAAGGTCACCTCTTTCTTTTCTCTGGGCAACTAAGTTTTTTCTTTCAAATCATGTTCCTGGTAGCAAGAGGAAAACACACTCTGAATAAGGTAACTACGATGCTTCGAGAAGAAAAGAAGAAAAAGGAAGGGAAGGAAGAGAAAAGAAAAACAGAATGTTGAAATTGGCTCAGCAACACTGGGAAAGTAGGAGAAATCACACATAGTCGGCCCCTTCTAACCCTGAGAAGCTCTGGGGTACTAAGTGGGAGGTGGCAGGTTTGAAGGCCAGGGATTCAGCTTGTTCTACCACCACGCTGCTGACCTCCTGGGGGCTGGCTGAGCTTTATGGGAAGTGGCAGAAGAGAAGCCTGTGGTCACAGAACAGGGCAATGGGAAAAGGGAAGCCCAGAGGTGTTGGAAATAAACCACCGTGGCTCAATGCTTTCCCCCTAAGCTGAGTCAGGTAGGAAAAGGTCCCAGGATCAAAAAGCCACAGTCCCTGGTCCACCACTCCCAACCCAAGGAGGGAGAGGGAGCAAGTCACTTAGCCCTGTCGCAAGCATCCTAAAAATGGAGATAATTGTGAGGAAGTACATGAACGCGGAAAAAGAGAAATCACCATGCAGATGGAAAATAATATATTTTTTAAATTCTACACGACTGAAAATACTTGCTTTTTTTATGAGAATTACAGAATGTCAAGCTGGTAGAGAACTTAGATGCCATCTCCTTTAGCAGTTTCCAAACTTTCGGACTTCACAGAACACAGATGTAAAAAACAAAACAAACAGAAACAGAGAAGGGGAAAGTAATATAGGATTGTCAGTTTTCTTTATTTTGCCAAAAAGTAAAAACTACCAACTATCATCACTAAAAAGTATTAAAAGAAAAATTTCCTGCCAAAAACCAAAAAGGACATGATTTCAAACTAAAGGACAGTCCTTGTGAAGCAGGGGCTGCTGACAGTGATATATCCCTGTGTGTGACATGCCACATCGTCCTTCCCTTTGCATTTCCCTGGGTACTCATGAAAATATAGTGATGGGCACTGGTTGCCGGATGGGTATTTGGAATCCACTGATCTGCTGCAGGCACTGAAGTGATTTTTTCCCGTTTAAAAAAATAAAAAAACAACTTTGCTACAGTATTAAGTTTGAATAGGGCCTGAACTAAGTTTTTGTTTGCTCAGACCCCTCCTCCCCTTTCAAACATCAACGACCACTGCCTCATGTAAATGAGACATCTTAGGGGGAACAGCCTCCCACCTCTCGGGCAGCCAGGCAACCACTTGGCTCACAAGAGCAATCAAGTATCTCGGCTAGAAAGTGAATAGAACACTCCAACACACAATTATTTCCTAAGGGAAAGGAGGAATGGAAAAAGTTTGCATCCCAAACAAGTGAATCCTTCCTCCGGGGCCTCCTCACTGCCACGTCCAGCCCTCTCCCAACTCTGAAAGCTTAAAGCAGGTAACAGGACTCCTCACAAAGCAGCCCCCCACTTGGCAGTGTCGGGCAAAGGCAATCTCAG
The DNA here is from genome assembly GCA_027257055.1 of Cephalopachus bancanus. Lineage (NCBI taxonomy): Eukaryota > Metazoa > Chordata > Mammalia > Primates > Tarsiidae > Cephalopachus > Cephalopachus bancanus. The sequence goes on along the minus strand of JAPVLO010000022.1, from coordinate 229,817 downwards.
CAGCCCTTGTTCGCTGCTCCGGAATCCTCCACAGCTGGGGGAGCGTGAGGCTTAGAATGTTTGTAAATCGCGGGGCAAAGTCAGGCGGAAAGAATCTGATCCGAAGTCCCAGGTGGGGCCATGGCTTGGGACGCGGGTCTCGCCTCGGGTTTGCGGTGACTTGGGGGGGAGGACGCAGGCAGGGGTGGGTGCGTCTCTAGAGGCAGGCGGTTGGCCCAGCGCAGTGAAACTCCAGGATTCGCCGTGGGGCCTTGTGCACCCGCAGTTTCAGGAGACGAGCCGTCTGGAGTCGCCGTGGCCCCGCGCTTTGGCTCCAGGGACGACTCCGGGTCGGGTCCCCAGTCTCCCACCGCCCCTCGCTTTCCCGGGACCGGAGCACCGGCGGCATCACTCGTCGTCTCCCAGCAGCCCGCCCGCCCCCGGCCGGCCACAAGGGCCGCTTTGTGCCCGCGAATGGAGAACCCTGGCCCCAAAGCAGAGCTGGCGGCGGCCCTCCCCGCGCCCAGGACGCGGGCGCTCGCGGGCTAGGTCAGCAGACGGGCCGGGCTGTTTACACAGGAAGGGAAGGCTCCTCCTCAGCCCGGGAGGGGACAGGACGCCGACGACAGCCCGGCGGGAGCCGCGCGCACGGGGTGGCGCACGCAGTTCGGAAGCGTCCCGCCGGGCTCTCGCCCCGCGGCTGGCCCACCCGGGAGTGCCCCAGGGCGCCCTCCGCCCTCGGGCATCGCCTCCGGTCCCGGCCCCTCCAGACGCCTGCAGGCGGCTGCCTGCGCGACAAAGTTTCTTTCGGCACAGTTGGCGGCGAGGGGTGCGGCTTACCTGGGAGCCGGGGCAGGAGCGCGCAGAGCCCCAGCAAGCAGGCGAACAGGGGCGCCGCGACCCGACGCATGGCGGCGCGATTGCTGCTCTCCGCGGGGGCGGGCGGCCGGGGCCGGATCGCGGGGGCCGAGGCAGGGGGGCGGCAGCCGCATGCCCCGCGCGCAGCTCGGGCTCACGGCGCCCGCGGCCGGGCGGGAGGCGGTGGCGGCTGCGCTGGCCCGCGCCCCGCCGCCACCATCCCTCCCGTAGCGTTCACAGCCGACTCCCGGGACCGCCGCTGCCCTGGCTGGCCGGCCGGGACGTCCTGCCCGGGGTGTCGCCGCTCGGGACGGCCCCCCGCGCGGCTCGGTGCAGGGGAGGGACTGGCTCCGCGCTCCGGCCGCGACTTGGACTCCGGGACGCGCCCCGCGCCGAGGCTCCCCCGCGCGGCGGCACACTCGGCCCGGCGCCTCCGCCCCTTCCCTTCCTCCCCCTGGCCCGCCAGGCTCCACTTTCCTCCTCTCCTTTCTCCTCCCCCTTCGCTCCCCCCTGCCAGGCCCCCGCCCGGCCGCCACAAGGCCAGCTTACGACGGGGCGGGGCGGGGCGAGCTCTGGGCCGGGCCAGCTCCGCCCCGTGCCGGCACCGGCCCGGGACGCGGAGGCCCGACGGCGCCCAGGTGGAAGTCCCTTCCGGCACACTTGGGGAGAGCGGGCGTTGGAAACAACTAGGCGGGGGCTCGCTCCAGTCTCCAAGCCGCCTGTCGCCTCCGGAAGGGGGCAGGGCGCGCCCCAGCAGGCGAGCGGGGATTACTAGGGCCAAAGGCGCCTGCCGGGCTCCAAGCGGGAGAGCAGGTACTGTGGGATCGTGCCGAGGCCGTCTCAGACTCCCAAGGCCGCCCCTTGCCCGAGGTGAGACGCGGGCGCTCACGCTGCCACCGCAAGGCGATGCTCCGGAGAGGGGAGAGAGGGCACTTGGGGTGTGGAGGCACAGGAAAGCCACTTTTCAGTTTATTAACGTTTTAGCCGTTTCGAAGATGAGACTAGCCTGTATGCCACTATGCTTCGTTTTCCTTACTGATTAGTTGTCGGTTTCGTTAATCAAACTGATAAACTCAAGAGCAGATGCTCAGCTTTTCAGCTTATTTACATCTGAGCTGGATCTGAAATTGCCAACACGGGGGGGGGTAGGCTGGTGAGCTCGCGCGAAGGATCAGTCTCGACTTGGCTTGGCCACCAAGAATAGCTTGAGATTGGAATTGTTCATAGGGAGGGAAGCGGCGGCATTCATGCAGAGGGGAAGCAATGATAGGATACCTAACAGGCACAGAGAGCACACTGCTCACCAAGCACTGTTCTAAGTGCTTTGCCCTTATTAACTTACTTAAGCCTTCCAACAACGCTATTGTTACCCAGTTGAGGAAGCCAAGGGACAGAGGGATTAACTTGCTGGATGTCTCGCCCAAAAGTCCAGAACGTGGTCTTACTTGCAGTTCAGGGACCAACTAGGATGACTTGGAGGGCCTGGTGGGGAACTGTCCTGACTGGCCGGCCTGCCTAAGGAGTTATTTGTGCTCCTCTCCCACCCCTGCCCCCACCCAAGGAGCTCTACCAAGGAAGTCAACTTATTCTTGTAGTACATAGTGTTGCCCAGGGGCAAAGATGAGGCTGTCAATAGCAAGCTCCAAATCTCACCGAAGGCAAGCATTCCATCCTTAAACTGCATGCAAATATTGTTGTATTCTGTAATCATCTCAGGTTTGTTCTAATGTAAAAGTCCTATTTGTTCCCCTTTTTCAGTAAAATTGTCGTTGCAGAAGCTGTCCCTGGTTTGTCTTGGGACTGCCTGCCCTTTGGAGCAGTGGCCTTGGAGCTACACTCATCCCAGTGTGAGAGGCAGTGATTTATACAGAGTGGAAAGCTAGTGAAAGAGTTGGAACTGGGAGATGCCTCATGCCAAATGGTGATTTTGAATGAGTTGTCTGTCCGAGATGTGTCGGATGGATTAGATGGAAGGAGAACTGAGTCCCAGAAACTGGGTAAAGACTGCATTAATAAGTACAGTTGAAATGTGCATTTATCAAGCATCCTTTTTTTTTAATTTTTTTTTGAGTTGGAGTCTCACTCTGTCACCCAGGCTGGAGTGCTGGGGCACATTCATGGAACCTCAGCCTTCCAAATAGCTGGAACTACAGGCATGCACTACCACACCCGGCTAATTTTTTATTTTTGTTATAGAGGACAAGGTCTCGCTAAGTTGCCCGGGCTGGTCTCGAACCCACAGACTCAGGCAATCCACTTGCCTCAGCCTCCCAAAGTGCTGGGATTACAGGCTGAGCAACCCAGCCCGGCCTTATCAAGCATTCTTTAAGTTTAGACCCTGTAGTATCAGATCTTCCATGCCTCACCTTCCCTACCCCAGCTTGGGTGCTTCACATACTGCTGAAATATCCACTTTGTCTCAGACTCAGCCCCAACCCAGACCACCATTTACCTAAACTGCACCTGGAAAGTGCTGCGATCAAACGTGCTGGGCTCCCTGTTTCACCAGCCCCCAACCTGTCCCACCTGGTGGTTCCCTGAGCTCCCAACCTGCTCAGGCCTGTCGTAAACCACTCAATCCCGAGTGATCCAGGCTCCATTATTTTAAAACTGATTTGGAGATGCCTTCTCTGATTCCTGTGAGCTTTTAATTTCCTGGTTTGTGCCTTTTTTCCTGTCCAAGAAGCTTCATTCTTGTTATTAAACTGGAGACTGCAAGTACCCTTAAAATGTTTTAATTTCTTCCTACTCAGCGTGCACTGATGGTTCTCCTCAGGCAGGGGAACAAGGCTGTACTTCCCCATAACCACTGAAATCATTCCCTTTGTGGCTATTTGAGGAACATTCCATGTCTGATCACTGCTGAGCTTCTGGGCCTGAAGAAGACTGCTGGTTTTGGATCAGTTTGACTGTGGGGGTTTGAGCATGAAAAACCCAAAGAAACCTTATGTTCCTCACTATTAGTTATAAAATATGATTAGTTCCTTAAGAATTAAATAAGGACTCACCATATAATCCAAAAACTCCGGTTCCGGGTATATGCCCAAAAGAAAAGCAGGAACTCAGATACTTGTACACCAATATTCACAGCAGCATTATTCACAATAGCCAGAAGCTAGGAACAACCAAGTGTCCATCAACAGATGAATGGGGGGAAATGTGTATACATACAATGGACTGTTGTTCTGATTTTAAAAATTAACCCTGACAAATGCCACAACATGTATGAGCTTAGAAAACATTATGCTAAGTGAAATAAGCCAGACAAAAAAGGACAAATGTTGTATGATTCCTCTTATATGAAGTACAGAGAGCAGTCAAATTCATAAAGACAGAAAGTAGAACAGAGGTTACCAGGGTTTGGAGAGCGGGGAAAAGGGAGCATTATTAGTTAATGCATCCATAATTTCAGTTTGGGATAATGGGAAGGTTCTGGAAATGGGTGGTAGTGACGGTTGTGCAACATAGTGAACTTAGTGCCACTGAATGATAAACTTAAAAATGGTTCAACAGTAAAAGAAAATCAGATCAGTTAAAAGTTTTCTATTTCACAATTCAGGTTTTCATGCCAACTTTGACTCCCACAGTGAGTTGTCTTATTGGGCAATTCAATATATAATTCAGGTCAGAAATATTTTACTGATAAATAGCTGCAATTTAACATACGGGGGGAAAAAAGAGTTCAAAGGAGGAAAACAGCAATCCTGCTCTGTTCACCTTTGTTTAGATTATATGCTTAATTTACTCTGCCTAGGAATTGTCACAGTACAAGAAGGGAATGACCCTGGTGACAGTATTACAAAAACTTTTTTTTCTTTTTTTTTTTTTTTTAGTTGGAGTCTCACTCTGTTGCCCAGACTGGAGTGCAGTGGCCGCTCCCGGCCACCACAGCCTCGACCTGCTGGGCTCTGGCGATCCTTCTGCCTCAGCCTTCTGAGTAGCTGGAATTACAGGTGCGCACTACCACGCCCAGCTAATTTTTGATTTATTGTAGAGATGAGGTCTCGCCAAGTTGCCCAGGTGGGTCTTGAACCTGCGAGCTCAGGCAATCCACTCACCTCAGCCTCCCAAAGCGCAGGATTACAGGCTGAGCCACCGAAGCCTGGCACAATTTTTTTAGAGCTCGATGGGCCTATGACATATGTATACAATTTTCTTTAATGGTAAGATTGACTTTTTATTTGAAAAATGCCAAATTATGCTCCTTTTTATGGGGAAATATTCTGCCACAGATTTTTATTAATATTTCCCTGTGCTCTATGGTCCTAGTGAGGAAAAAATAATCCCCATGCTAGCTCTCAGAATCCACAACAATCCAGGACTGCCAAGGACAGACTTAACGTGACATCCAGATGACAGGTAAGCACGGGATGACCTGGAGCACACTGAGTCTCCTGTTGGTGAAAAGCGGTGGCCGTGAGTGTGCCACTGCACTCCAGCCTGGGCAACAGAATGAGACTCCAACTCAAAAAAAAAAAAAAGCCTATTACATTAATTGACAGATAGTAGACGCTCAGTAATTTTTGCTTGTTTGTTTATTTTCAGGTTAAGCATGCACGTTGTGATTGTGGCAAGTGTGAGGTGGTGGAATTTCATATTGAGAGATGGAATAGACCAAACAGGTCTTGATAGAAAACATTCAACGTAAGCAAAGGTGTTTCTGTTTGTTGTTGTAGATCTTAACGTGCAAATGTAACTCTAAGTCACAGAAATGTCCTATTTCTCTGAAGCTAAGATGCACTCGCAACCATTTTCAGCTTTCTGTGGAGTAGCTGGTGCACCCTTGATAAAGAAGTGTGTTTTCAACCTCTCTGTTCCTACAAGCACCAATTCTGAAAATATACATTAATTATTACATCTTTCTGAGAGCAATTTTTCAAAGGTTAGCTTGAAAATATCTTTAAGATTATATATTCCAAGGAAAATACATATTTTTCAGTTTTTGTGAATGGAAATCTTTTTAAATAAATCTGTTAATAAAATGACAGTAAGAATTATGATGTTTTTCAATTAATTTTGTTATGTCTGCTTTCTGTCCACTTTTTAATTTTGTTTTTGTTTTTGTTTTTTGAGTCAGAGTCTCACTCTGTCACCCAGGCTGGAGTGCAGTAGCACACTCATGGCTACTGCAGCCTCCGTCTTCTGGGCTCAGGCAATCCTTCCACTTCAGCCTTCCAAGTAGCTGGAACTACAGGCATGCACCATCACACCTGGCTTCTTTTTTTTTTTTTTTTTTTGATTGTAGAGTCTTTCTCTAAATGCCCCCTTTCTGCTGGAGGAAAGCAATCACAACATGTTCCTCTTTTCTTGGAAGATATCTCACATCACTTAAAGGGCATGGATTTGGCCGGGTACAATGGTTCATGCCTGTATTCCCAGCACCTTGGGAGGACAAGGAGGGAGAATTGGTTGAGTCCAGGACTTCAAGACCAGCTGGGACAACATAGTGAGACCTCATTTCTACAAAAAAAAATTTTTTTTAAATTAGTCAGGCATAGTGGTACATGCCTGTAGGCCCAGCTACTCAGAAGGCTGAGGCAGGAGGATCACTTGAGCCCAGGAGTCAGAGGCTGTGGTGAGCTGTTGACTGTGCCACTGCACTCCAGCCTGGGTGTCAGAATGAGACCCTGACTTGAGTGAATGAATGAATGAATTAAAGGAGCATAGATCCTTTTCCAGTTATTTCAGTAAAAATGAATGAAAAGTACAGAGAAACACATATGCTACATTTTAAAAGGATCATGTTAGAGACTTGAATAAATGCCAGAAATAAAGGAGCAGACAGGAGATGGGGAAGGAACACAAAACAGGTATGGTCCACGCAGATATGTCTTGGGGAGAAATGCCATGCAAGTGGAGTGGCAGGACAGAGGGCCTTGAATGGCAGTCCTGGACAAGGACAGAGACATCTGAAGACAGAAGAAAGAAGCCAATATGTGGGGATGCCGTTGGGAGTTGGTCCAGCTTTCTCCCTTGGCCACCGCAGTGCCACTTTTTTTTTTTTTGAGTTGGAGTCTCACTCTGTCGCCCAGACTGGAGTGCAGTGGCCACTCCCGGCTACAGCAGCCTCGACCTGCTGGGCTCCGGCGATCCTTCCGCCTCAGCCTTCCAAGTAGCCAGAATTACAGGCATGCGCTACCACGCCCAGCTGATGATTTTTTTTTTTTTTTTAATTGTAGAGATGAGGTCTCGCTGCCCAGGCAGGTCTCGAACCCGCGGGCTCAGGCAATCCACTCACCTCAGCCTCCCAAAGGCGCGGGATTACAGGCTGAGCCACCGAGCCCGGCGCCACTTTCTTTTTATCCTCCTTTTTCCTACACTCCGCTGCCTGCCTTCTTCTCTCTATCCTTTACTGCCCCAGTTGGACCAGTGGCCCTTAAAACAGTGCTTTGCTAGCCAGCACTGTCTTTCAAAAGGCGGGACAAAAGATGGGGGATGAGGCTGAACAACTGCTCAAAAAACCAGTCACCAACCTGGGACCCAGCTTTCACCTGTTTGTGGGGGTTCCTGCCCCTTTTGTAGACTCTGGCTCCCCCTACTCAGTTATTAGAGGAAGAAACCAGAAATCTGGGTCCAGAATCAGAGGAATTGAGTGCCTGTCCTCACTGCTGAAGGGTGCAGGAAGCAACCAGAGGGGCGGCTCCCAAAGTGACACCAAGCATGGTGAGGACACACCAGACAACAAAGGCCCTAGGTCGCCAGCTTCTGTGTGCACAATTTCCCCCCTCCACGCGCGAAGTTCAAACCTGCAAGCCTCCAATCCTTAGCCAACTTTGTTATGCGTCCAATAGGACTGTAAAACGGTGTCGGCCCCACCCTACTCCCATGTAGCTCCTCCAATAGAAACATAGCACGGCCCCTTCCAGCCCCTATCAGGCTAATAAATACAGCCCACTCCCTGCAACTCTCTCTCTTTTTTTCCTGTTACAGTTCCTCTCTGTAACAGCCCCTTTAATAAATCTCTCGGTCCTGGCCGGGTGTGGAGTCATTACTGGCACTGAAATTCTTTCAACTGCCACCAACTAGCCGAACAACCATGCGCTTGCCCACCAGTCTCGGACCTCAGTTTGCTCATCTGGAAACGCAAAGCTCCTGGTCCCGGCCGGAGCTGGCTCTGTAATTACTACTTGTAAAGTCAAATGTGTCCAGCACGTGGCAGCAGGCTCTGGTTACATAACCTGATCTACCCACTAAAACTTTTTCTTTAAAAAAACTGCTGCCGGGCGCGGTGGCTCAAACCTGTAATTACAGCACTGTGGGAGGTGGAGGAGAGAGGATTGCCTGAGTCCAAGGGTTCAAGACCAGCCTGGGCAACATGGCGAGCTCTCCTCTCTACAATCAATCAAAAAATTAGCTGGGCGTGATAGCACACACCTGCGGTTCCAACTACTTGAAAGGCTAAGGTGGAAGGGTTGCCTGAGCTCAGAAAGTTGAGGCTGCAGTGGCCATGAGTGTGCCACTGCACTCCAGCTTGGGCAACAGAGAGACTCCAACTAAAAACAAAAACAAAAAACCCCACTGTCCTTAAATGGAGGATGCAATGCCTGTCTGAATGTGTTCTGTATGAGGGCCTGTCTTGTGGGTGAACGCTGAAAATGGTCATCTCTTCTCCATCGGCTCCCTTGCTAACTCACTCCAGTTATTTAATCATCAATCAGCAAATTCTTCATTCCATGTAACCTAAGAGCCTTTGAGAAGTTCCTCTTCTCCCCGCTTCAGTGGAGAATGGTCACAGTCCCCTCCAATATTTCAGAGACCACAGAATAAAATATGTTTGCAAGAACTACCCACCAGCTGCTCTTTTGCTTTCTACTGAAGTTCAAAGGAGTAGCGACCTTGAGAGCATAATGAAAGGAGCCTGAGTCACCACTTTGAGGGTACAGGGTAGGGGACTCATCAAAAAGACACAGGAACAATAATAGATGTCTTTTGATTATGATATTCAGATGGGCTGGGCTCGGTGGCTCAGCCTGTAATACCAGCACTTTGGGAGGCCGAGGCGAGTGAATTGCCTGAGCCCGTGGGTTCGAGACCCGCCTGGGCAACTTGGCGAGACCTCATCTCTACAATAAATCAAAAAATTAGCCGGGTGTGGTAGCGTGCACCTATAGTTCTGGGTACTTGGAAGGCTGAGGCAGAAAGATCGCCGGAGCCCAGCAGGTCGATGCTGGGGTGGCTGTGAGTGTGCCACTGCACTCCAGCCTGGGCGACAGAGTGAGACTCCAATTAAAAAAAAAAAAAAGATATTCAGGTGGGGTCCATTGTTCAGATGTCTACATTGACACTTCGAGGGTTTTTTTTAAATTTGAGACTACGGATAATAACAGGAAAAGAATAGTTAAAAGTGACAGATGCTCTATAACAAAATGATAATTATGCACCATTTAGAGGGGTATGGATGGTGAAAACTCTTACTTGGGGCTTGCTAGCAGCAAACGAGTACTTTCTTGTAGCTCTGCTTCTACTGATTTGTTTCCATAATCCAGAATGTTCTTTGCTAGAATGCTACTTCATTGAAATAGGGCTTTCATGCTTGCATTCCATACATTTTGTTTGGGGCTTTCTGTATTGCAGAGATGTAAGACAAAGCGTTTTTTCCTCAGGAAGCTCAGATGCAGCAGAAGGCAGACCCATAGAGGGCTCACTTTTGCCTGGGACCCAGTCAGGCTCCACCAAAGGAAAGAAGCGTCAAACATTCTTTCCGTCACCACATAAGGGGCAGGACACCACAGCTGTTTGGAAAATGGCGTACTCTCACATGAGAGAGAGAAGCTGGGGGGTCTCCCCCAAGAGGAAGCCATGCCATGAGAAAGCTGTGGCGTATTCCAGATGATTTTTGATGAGTCACTAGCCTGGCATGGTGGTTCATGCCTGTAATCCCAGCACTTTGGGAGGTGGAGGCAAAAGGATTGCCTGAACCCAGGGGTTCGAGATCAGCCTGGGCAACTTGGTGAGAACTCGTCTCTACAATAAATTAAAAAATTAGCCAGGTGTAGTGGCACTCACCTGTGGTCTCAGCTATTTGGAAGGCTGGGGCACTCTCGGTTTCATATATATGTCTCATTGTCCCTACTGACAATTGACATATCCTACCTCTGTTCATATTTTGCCAATAAATGCTAGAGAGATAGGCTCTGCAGTGGGACTGCCTGGGCTCAAACCTTGGCTGTGCTGCTTACTTGTTGTGCAACTTCGGACAAATTACTTGTCTCTATGTTCCCCATATGGAACAGGGATAACGGTAGTACCTACTTTATTGTGAGAATTAAAGGGGCTTATATGTGGGCACAAGAATTGTGCCTGGCATATAGCAAGTATCCCAGAATATGTGAGCTATTGTGTTGTTATTTTTCAAACTGGTTTTTTAATCTGGAAGCAGCAGAGGATTCCCTTATTGGCCACATGTCATTATTGTGGGCACAGAAAATATGTTACCAGGCCTGCAGAAATTAGGAGGACTTTGATGGTTTGTCCCAAGCTTCTGCCTTTGAATAAAAGAACCACAGCCCTGAGGTTGAGGAGAACAGCCCTTGTATCCTCTGGGGCTCTCCCCAAACTTACTTGTCTTGCTTTTTGCACTGTGGATTGTCAATGAACGACAAGTCAAATTTTTCAGAGAACCCACAGGGAAAACCTAGCCAGACCTTGTTCACCTCATTAAAACTGATTAAAGACAAAGACTAGAGTCTTTTATCTTAACTGAAGAATTTTTCAATAGAAACACATTTCTCCTATTTTTATTTTGTAAAATCGCCACCAAATAAAACGTTGATTCTCTGAAAAATTGTATCAAATGTTATGCACCATTAATACGAGACCAACAAAGGGGATAGTGCATGATGATCTTTAATGATCCAGCAAAAATGATGCACATATTTCAACCGGAGTGAACTGGGTGACACTGACGTTTCCCTGGCACAAGAGCAAGGAATGAAGGGACCAAGAAAGAGTCCAGGGACAAATTATTTAGCATTGGTGCATTAAAGCGAACAATTTCAAGCAAGCCTTTTAAGAGAGCGACCCCACCGGAGACGGAGTGTTCTGCAAGCCGTGGGAGACAGCGCCACCTGCTGGTCTCAGGTTATGCCCAGCCGCCAGGAAGGGGCGGTAGGGCGGGCTGGCTTAGAGGCAAAACTGCCCCAAAGATTTCAGTCTCTGTGGTTTTGGTGTTGATGCCACCGGGATGCCTGATCCCCTTCTCCACACAGAGGCTTGCGGCCCACTGAGGCTACTTGTCTAAAATGGGCTGTTGGTTTCTAGACTTTCAGAAGACGTAATGGGAAATGATGTGACCTCAGGCTGGACCTCAGGCTGGAGTAGCCAAGACAGTGATTTACAGGTTACAAGCACCTGGGAGCCTGTGGTCCAGCTACTCAGAAGTCGAGGCAGGAAGCCAGGAATTTGAGACCAGACTAGGCAGCACAGCAAGACCCTATCTTTAAAAATAAAGTAATAGCCGGGCTCGGTGGCTCAGCCTGTAATCCCACGCCTTTGGGAGGCTGAGGTGAGTGGATTGCCTGAGCCCGCGGGTTCGAGACCCGCCTGGGCAACTTGGTGAGACCTCATCTCTACAACAAATCAAAACTTAGCCGGGTGTGGTAGCGCGCATCTGTAGTTCCAGCTACTTGGAAGGCTGAGGCGGAAGGATCGCCAGGGCCCAGCAGGTCGAGGCTGCGGTGGCCAGGAGCGTGCCACTGCACTCCAGTCTGGGCAACAGAGTGAGACTCCAACTCAATAAATGAATAAATAAATAATAAAAATAAAGTAATAATTTTTAAAAATCACCTGGGAGCTTAAATAATCCTGGTGCTCAGGCTGGCCCTAGACTGCCGGCATGCTCTGGGATGGGACCCAAACATCAGTGATTTTTATGTCTTCTCAGGGGATCCCCCCAATGTGCGGCTGAAACCTGCTGCTGTTGGGGCAGTGAACCATCCTCAGTTGTTTTACCCAAAACCAATCTCAGAGAACCTTCATTCTAATGCAGAGAGTCAGCAGAATGACATATGTTTTCCTGTCTTGTCTTGGTCCCATCTTAGGACTGTGCCTAGAGGCTGGTGCCCCCAAGGTTGGAGACATTCCTACATGACAGCCCACTCCCAACTTTAAAAAAACTCAGTTTTGTGGAGATACCATTGACATACAATAAAGTGTACATTTACAAAATGTACAGACGAACAAGTTTTGACATATGTATGTACTCATAAAACCATTGCCACAATCAAGATAATGAACATATTCTTCAAAATTGAGCTGAAGAATCCTGCTTCTTTTTTTCTTTTCCTTTTCCTTTTTTTTCATAGAGACAGAGTCTTGCTCTGTTGCCCAGGCTGGGGTACAGTGGCACAATCATAGCTCACTGCAACCTCGAACTCCTGGGCTCAGGTGATCCTTCTGCCTCAGCCCGAGTGGGAATTATTATAATAGAGATGACGTCTCACTGTGTTGCCTAGGCTGGTCTTGAACTCCTGGGCTCAAGTGATCCTCCCACCTCAGCCTCCCAAAGTGCTGGGATTGCAGATGTGAGCCACCATGCCTGACAGAGTCCTGTTTCATACTCCCATTTCACATTCAATACTTATTCTCTGCCAGGCCTTGTGCTACCTGGGAAGAAAACACAGACGCACCCTACACAACATCTTCCCTGGTAGAACGGGTTACAGGACGCAGTTGGGACATGAAGGAGGCGATTCTTCCATGGAGGGTGCTGGGGTGGGTTAGGGTGGGGAAGAAAGGAGGAACTAGGGAAAGCTGGTCAGGGGAGATGAGGTTTGACTGATCTTAACAGATGGAGGCACTTATAAGGTGCTGTAGTCTAAATATTTGGGTCCCCCCAGATTTGTATATTAAACCTTATTTGTTGGGAGCCGGCCACGGAGGCCCACTGAGCGTTAGGGATCAGGGAGGGCCGTGGACCCCGAGACCACTAGGGTGTGTTCGGGAGCCGTTGACCCCATTTTCCTCCTCCTTTTACCATGCAGCACAAGTAACCTAAAGGAACTCTGCTGATCTAAGCTGAAGGCTCTGTGACTGTGACAGGCATGGCTCACTCTAGAAACCCATTGTTCCTGTTTCCCATAAACTGGAGTTTCAGCTTAGGTATTAGATATAATTCAAACTTAGGTCACATTTGGGAGCCTTTTACATGGTACAAGCCTCTTTATAAGATTTTAAAGTATATTTGTAGAATTAGTATATACTTATGGAGAGCTGTTTTCAGCTTTTCAATGGTATAGATGATTATCAAGAGTTATCAGAAATGGCCCAGCACAAAGCTTGGGCTGGGCCACATTCCTGAGGGCCCAGCGTGTACTTTGGACTAGGCTGCATTCTTTTAGGCTGGCTTTAGCTACAGTTAGTGTAGGGTTTTTTCTATTATAGAAATTGAATTTATTTTATTCATTGAAAGTATTGTAGAATAGGTCATGCTAACATCAGGGAATCATGTTAGTTCAAGCATGATCAATCATGATATTTTGAGGTTTAATAAGAATACAGTTAACTTTAGAAATTTCATTGTCTCCACTTTCTACTATTGTGGTTTTGGCATTAGTACATTTACAGTTTATATTTGGGTTTTATTTTTAGAAGTTTTGTTGCTGACGATCAGCTTTATATATTAGGATCAGGAATTAGAGACTTTCATAGAAAATAGGATAGATATATAGGACTTTAGAACAGCCATTTTGTTAAGAGATTGTAGTCTATTGTTCCAAAAAGTGGCCCACCATGAACCTTGGACTGGGCCACATCCTATAGAGCCCAGCGTGATCTTTGGACTGGGCCACATTCTTTAGGAATTGGCTTAAGCTATAATTAAGAGCTTCCGTAGAGTTGTATAAGTAGTATTAGCATAGAATAAAAACGCAATAAAGTTTAAGTTAGTCATCATGGGTATTGTGTAAGCTTTAGAAGTTATTGATTATCAGAACATCATTAGGCTCGTAGGGATTGTTGCACTGCTTTTGAAGAGCATTAACTAGCAAAGGGAACAATAAGACAATCTTGGGGTTTGTCCTTCCTCATACCTGAGAAAACATCTGGTGGGTGGGGGACGCCCCTCCTGCACCTGGCTTCGTGTTCACGTGAAAGACTTGTGAGACTGTCTAAAATTTGGGGATAAATACCTGCTGTAACTTTCAATAAACGGCTTCTGCTCATTTCACCGAACGGTGGTCCACTTTCTTTCTTTCTCTTTCTTCCTCTTTATATCTATCCTTCCATCTTTCTTTCTTTTAATATCTGTCCCTACAGATTCGCCGATGCCACCACATCTTCCAAGGGACTCCCCAAAACTTGCAGGGGCTGGCCCCCCGCACTTATTGTCCAGTGTGATGTTATTAGGGGATGAAGGCTTTGGGAGGTAATTAGGTCATGAGGGTGGAGCCCTCATGAATGAGATTAATGCCCTTATAAGAGAGGCCCCAGAGAGATCCCCCGCCTCTTCCAACACGTGAGGTTACAGTGAGAAGACGGCCCTCCAGGCGGAAGCGGGTCCTCACCAGACACCGAATCTGCTGGCGGCTTCCTCTTGGACTCCCCAGCCTCCAGAGCGGTGAGAAATAGTTTCTGTTGTTTGTAAGGCACTCAGTCTATGGTTTGTTTTAGCAGCTCAAGCAGACTAAGACATTAGGCCTTTGAAGGAAAATTGAGCAAAGCCATGGAGGCATGAAAGGTGGTATGTTTATCACAGTCAGATCAACATCTTAGAAAGTTGAGGTTGGGCACGGTGTCTCACACCTGCAATCCCAGCACTTTGGGAGGCCGAGGCAGGAGTATTGCCTGAGCCCAGGAGTTCGAGGACAGCCTGGGCAACATAGTGAGTAAGACGTCGTCCTTACAAAAAATTTAAAAAATCAGCCAGGCATGGTGGCATGCACCTGTGAGCCCAGGAGGTCAAGGATCCAGTGAGCTGTGATCATGCCACTGCACACCAGTCTGGGCAACAGAGCGAGACACCAACTAAAAAAAAAAAAATCACCTCAGATAACCCAACAGACCCTGGTGAGGGCAGCAGTTGTCAATCACTCCTGTTTCTGTGCGTCATGTTTGCTGTTTAAAATGAGCCTCTCATGACCCGCCTGGGCAGTGAGACCTCATCTCTACAATAAATAAATAAAAAACTCAGCTGGGCATGGTAGTGCATGCCTGTAATTCCGCCTACTTGGAAGGCTGAAGCGGAAGGATCGCCGGAGCCCAGCAGGTCGAGGCTTTGGTGGCCGGGAGTGGCCACTGCACTCCAGTCTGGGTGACAGAGTGAGACTCCAACTCAAAAAAATAAATAAATAAAATAAAATAAGCCTCACTGCTGTCAGCATCATCAAAAGTCCCAAACACAAGAAAGAACACCCTTTATCAAAGATACTTTATTGCATTACCTCTCACAATTAGCAGTCAAGAACAATAATAATAATAATAATAATAAAATAACTTGCAAGAGAATCAGACATCAGACATATACAAGGACACTATTAACATTTTAAAAGCCTGTACTGCATATGGCTGCCTCCATTGTGTGTGTGTGTGTGTGTGTGTGTGTGTGTGTGTGTGTGTGTTTATTGGTGGCCACAGCAAAGTCTCTGTCACCAGAGAAGGCTGAGGCCCCACTAAAGTCCCCTCTGGAGCCAGCCTCACGAGGCTGGATGTCTGAACTCCTGGGCACAGGCTCCCTTGCTCACCCTAAGTCAAACAGAATGTCTGCAGCTTCCAAGCAACCTAAAGCTCTTACTCCTGGGCTTTTTGCTTTACACCTTTGCCTAGACTCAGTCTTGGGGAAGGCATAAATTAGAGGAAGACCCCATTTGCTCATTGAGAAGGGGGAGCCAAGGAAGAAGGTGAACTCTGGGGACCTCTTCCTTATCCATCCTCGTGCCCAGCTCCCTTGACTCTCTTCCTCCTATCCCAGCCATGTTTTTTTTTCCTCTCTGCCCTATCCTACCCACTAGCATTTTGAAAACTCTAGAATGGACCCCATGCCGGATATTTCTAGTCTAGGCCTCCTAATGAACATTTAAAAGCTCCTAGATTGCCAGTCACTCCTCCTGGAAAAGCTGAGAGATATGTCTCTTCCCTGTCTTCTTGTACGAGGCCAGTTTGCAACCTCCTGGCAGTTCAAGGGTCACCAAAATCCCTACATTGGAGGAACAGAAGTAGTATCCCAAAAATAAGCCTAAGTGGTATCATTGAGGATGCTTTCAACAGCAAATAACAGAAAAAAACCTACTCAAACTGGCCTTCTGGCAGAGGAAAGTCCAGAGGCTTCAGGTGTGATTTGATCAAGGCACCAGGTCCATTTCTCTGTGGTTGTCTTGGCAAGAAGGGACCCAAAATGCTTGGCTGCTTCATCATAAGGGAGGAATGAACCTTTAAAGATAGGCTGTGGTCTCATTCCCGGGACCTCCACAGTTGATGTGCAAGAGTCTCCCAGGAGAATTAGGCCACTTCTCTGTTAGGCAGTCAACTCAAGAGCAATATTCTCCCAGGAATGAGCAAGTCTGAGGAGCTTTCCTCTAGATAACTAGAAATAGTTATTGTTGCCCTACCAGGGGCAAGGAGAACCACCGTTGTCTTAGTACTTGGTACCGATTGGAGAAAATCAACTATCTTACAAGGGCCAACAGCATCTGCATACATTTAATTTGACAGATACAAGCAATCTGTGTTCGCTGCAAACGTTCAAAGTTTCCATTCAGAGAAGCCGGCAGGTGTCAGAAGGAAGAGAAACCCCAGAGGCCATGTCTTCACTGGTGCCTACTTCTCCATCAGTCTTTCTCAACGCTCCAACAATAGCTTGTACACCAGGTTGGGGGTCACGGTGGGTTCCCCATTTTTACCATTCTAGACAGAAAAGAGAGGGACAGATATGGCTCTTAGAGAAGAAATTCCCCAACAGAAACATGGGAGAAAACATAGATCCACTCAGTGTCAGCGTGACTCTGATCAACATCCACTGTCTTCCACTTTCTCCCTCACCCTCGCCATCACTTCTCTCCTCGCCTCCCTTCCGTTCCCCTCTCTTCCCCGGCTCCACTTCTCCTCTTCCTTTTTTCCATCTCAGTCATCTTGTTGCCCTTCCCCCAGGAGTGTCTTACAGGCATCCTCATTTTTTTTTTTTTAGGTTGGAGTCTCACTCTGTCGCCCAGACTGGAGTGCAGTGACACACTCCCGGCCATCGCAGCCTCGACCTGCTGGGCTCCGGCGGTCCTTCCGCCTCAGCCTTCCAAGTAACCAGAACTACAGGTGCACGCTACCATGCCCGGCTAATTTTTCATTTATTTATTTATTGTAGAGATGAGGTCTCACCAAATTGCCCAGGCGGGTCTCGAACCCGCGGGCTCAGGCAATCCACTCGCCTTGGCCTCCCAAAGTGCTGGGATTAGAGACTGAGCCACCAAGCCTGACCAGGCGTCTTCCTTTCAACACTTCATTCCAGTCACGCTCAGCAGTGCCAGTTGTGATTATATAATATGAACCCAGTGGTACAAGCTATTTCCCCTCAAAATCCTACCCAAGGGAAATAAAATCTTACCAACCTAATTTGCCTTATCACTTTATGTTTTATTTTTTAAAATTAGGGTCTTGCTCTGTCACCGAGACTGGAGTACAGTGGCAACATTACAGCTTGCTGAGCCCTCCAATTTCTGGATCCCACCTCAACCTTGCAAGTAACGAGGACCACAGGTATGCATCAGCGGGCCTGGCTAATCTTTTAAATATTTTGTAGAGACGGGGCTTGGCCTCCAACTTCTGGCCTCAAGCAATCCTCCTGCTTTGGTCTCCCAGAATGCTGGGATTACAGGCGTGAGTCACCACCCCTAGCCTGCTGTATCTCTCTAGAAATTAATTGAGTTGCCTTGAGACCTGGGGAAGGAAAGGAGACTCTGGTGGAGAGGGTCCCACATTGGCAGTGTTTACAGCCAATGTCCTTCCCTGGGCCCAGCCAAGGACCTAGGTCCTTAAGCAGCCTGGGAAGTGTCATCACAATCCTGGTCATATCCACACAGATGTTGATAATCTAAAGAGAATTTAACAGTATCTAAATTAAGCCAACCTTTTTACAGATGAGAAAACAGAATGCCAGAAAACTTAAGTGATCTATCTACAATCACATCAGTGGTCAGGTTTATGGACAAAGTGATAACTATTTACAGTAGCATGAACCTTCTTCTTTGATCTTCTCTTTCAGTTTAAAAAATAGTGGGGTTTGGTGGTTCATACATGTAATCTCAGTACCTTGGGAGGCTGAGGTGGGAGAACTGCTTGAGTCCAGGAATTCGAGACCAGCCTGGGCAACATGGTGGGACCTCATCTCTACAAAAAATCAAAAATTTAGCTGGGTGTGGTGGCGCATGCCTGTAGTCCCAGCTACTTGAGAGACTGAGACAGGAGAACGGGCTGAGCCCAGGAAGTTGAGGCTGTGGTGGGCCTTGATCATACCACTGCACACCAGCCTGGGTGACAGAGTGAGACTCCAACTCAAAAGACAGAGAGAGAGAGAGAGAGAGAGAGAGAGAGAGAGAGAGAGAGAGAAAGACTGTGGGGCAGCCATGGAGTGAGGCTACAATGGTAAGTCTGTCCCTGCTCTGGAGCATTTCACTGTGAAAAGCCCAGCCAAAGTCCACTGACTCACCTAATAGTCAGGGTGGGGCATACCCCCTCTGTGGTTCAAGTAGGGATTTTGTGGCTGGATGTTTTGGGGCTCCGCTACCCTGATTTTCGGGAAGATGCTCCCCTCTGCTCCAGGATTGCTGAAGCCAGTCTGCTGCAGTCTCAAGTTGTTAAAGTCTTCTTCAATCAAGTTCTGTTCTTCAATATCCTTATTTTTGTTCTTTGATCTGTAATCAGTAACAGGAATTAGGATCTGACAATGGCAGAAAGTTCCTTGAAGTAAATGTTAATGTTCTTTTTAAAAATGTTTTTAAACCGGGTGCAGTGACTCACACCTGTTAATCCCAGCACGTTGGGAGGCTGAGGCAGGAGGATTGCTTGAGGCCAGGAGTTTGAGACCAACCTGGGCAACAAAGTGAGGCCTCGTCTCTACAAAAAATGGAAAAATTAGCCGGGCATGGTGGTATGCACCTGTAGTCTTAATTACTTGGTATGATGAGGGAGGAGAATTGCTTGAGCCCAGGATTTTGAGGCTGTGGTGAACTGTGATCAAGCCACTGTATCTCTGCCTGGGTGAAAGTGAAACCCTGTCTAAAAAAAAAATGTTTTTAACTTTTTAAAATAATTTCAAACTTACATGTAAGTTATAAAAATCATATATAACCCAAAGTCTCCACACAACCATCACCCACATTCCCCAAGTATTAATATTTCTGAACCAGCTAAGAATAAGGTGCAGACCTGATGCTCCATTATTCATAATACTTTATTATCTTATTCAGTGTATTAATTTATTCAGTGTGGTTTTCCTAATTTAAGGACCATCTCCTCATGAGCTCTGTCCTCGTAACTGCAAAACCAGAATGTTAATGCTCATCCCACATGACTAATTCCACGAACCTCATTCGAATTTTGCTTATAATGTTATTATTTTTAAGTGATATTTTGAATTAGATAAGGAAATGATAATAGAAGTTGAAGAGAGGAGACGATTTGTGATACAATTTTTCATTCAAGCAAAGTTGACATCTACAGAATCGCCTCTGTGAGTAAAATGAGTTCAAGGTTTCAAGGTCTTGAAAGGAGAGATGAAGGTTTCCTGGAATCAGCTGTGCCTGCTTAAGGATCTCAAGTGTAAGTATTCAAAGCCCGGTGAAAGTACTTGCAGGTGTGGGAGGCAACTGCCCCCCCCATCCCCCACCCCCCCTCCCCCACCGCCCCAAGTAGCTCTGATGGTGACCCTTCCTTCCCTCCTGGCCCACAGGCCATGGTCCTGCTCCTGCAGTGCCCTGGACCACGGGAGGGGGATCTATGATGTCCACAGAGGTACTGCCAGGGTGAAGCACCCATGCCTCAGTCTCACTGGGAATGGAATGTCACTCGCCCTGTGACCCTGATGGCCAGCCCAGCTGACTAGAATTCCCGTGCCTTGACAACACTCTTGCCCAGGTAACTGAGGACAGGCTTCCCCTCCCTTTGAAATGGGCAACAGAATTATAATTCCTGGTGTGTTCCCAGGAATCATGAATCTGTATCCGGGCTAAAGGCAAAACTGGCTCTGCAACAGGAGAGAGGAACTGAGATACATGGCTGTCACAGGGTCACAAGGTTCTATAGTAACTTTTGAGGACCCTGAAGACTCAGGATGGTCAGCCAGCCCTCCTAAAACGAGAGGAGACAGACCAGGCTCAATGGCTCACGCCCGGAATCCCAACACTTTGGGAAGCCGAGGTGGTTTGAGATAATCCTGGATGATACAGCAAGACCGCATCTCTACAAAAAAAAATGAAAAGTTAGCCAGGCGTGGTGGATCATGCTTGTTGTCCCAGCTACTCAGGAGTCTGAGACGGAAAGATTGTCTGAACCCACGAGGTCAAAGCTGTGATGAGCCAAGATCCTGCCACAGCATTCCAGCCTGGGTGACACAGTGAGACCCTGACTCAAAAAATAAATCTGTTATCTGCTCATATTACAGTGGAGAGATATCTTTTTTGTTCAAGTATAAGATATGAGTTAAATAGTAGAAAAAGTAGCTTTTTTTAAATCAGGGGATTCCCACGTGGCACATTTAGAATAGAAAAGATATGATAGATAGCGAGGCTCGGTGGCTCAGCCTGTAATCCCGCGCCTTTGGGAGGCTGAGGTGAGTGGATTGCCTGAGCCCACGGGTTCGAGACCCGCCTGGGCAGCGAGACCTCATCTCTACAATAAATCAAAAAATCAGCCGGGCATGGTAGCACGTGCCTGTAATTCCGGCTACTCGGAAGGCTGAGGCGGAAGCATGGCCGGAGCCCAGCAGGTCGAGGCTGTGGTGGCTGGGAGTGGCCACTGCACTCCAGTCTGAGTGAAAGAGTGAGACTCCAACTCAAAAAAAAGAAAAGAAAAGAAAAGATATGATAGAATTTGCCCACCTGTTGATGGGGAACTTTTGCATATCTAAATATTTGCTGAATAAACGAATAAACCCTACATTCCCTCCCTTAATCGAAGAGACCTTAAGGCACCAAGCTGGGAAACAGCCACGCAGAGTTAGGCTTTCTACTTTTTTTTTTTTTTGAGTTGGAGTCTCACTCTGTCGCCCAGACTGGAGTGCAGTGGCCGCTCCTGGCCACCGCAGCCTCGACCTGCTGGGCTCTGGCGATCCTTCCGCCTCAGCCTTCCAAGAAGCCGGAATTACAGGCGTGCGCTACCACGCCTGGCTGATTTTTTTATTTATTGTAGAGATGAGGTCTCGCTGCCCAGGCGGGTCTCGAACCCACGGGCTCAGGCAATCCACTCACCTCAGCCTTCCAAAGGCACGGGATTACAGGCTGAGCCACTGAGCCCGGCTAGGCTTTCTACTTTTAAAAAACCAGGGGGTGCAGTTGAGGTTGATTTTAGACCTTGGGTAGGGAAGTGACCTGATGAAAATTGTATTTGACAACTTCAATGGAGTTCAATACTGTTAACAAAGAGTTTTTGATGCATTAGAAAATGGTTGCTGTGTCATATGATAGTGTTAAAAAAAACTCAATAAAAAATGTTTTAAAACACAAAGGAGCCGGGCTCGGTGGCTCAGCCTGTAATCCCGCGCCTTTGGGAGGCTGAGGTGAGTGAATTGCCTGAGCCCGCGGGTTCGAGACCTGCCTGGGCAGGTGAGACCTCATCTCTACAATAAATCAAAAAAATCAGCCAGGCGTGGTAGCGCGCGCCTGTAGTTCCAGCTACTTGGAAGGCTGAGGCGGAAGGATCGCTGGAGCCCAGCAGGTGGAGGCTGCGGTGGCCGGGAACGGCCACTGCACTCCAGTCTGGGCGACAGAGTGAGACTCCAACTCAAAAAAAAAAAAAAAAAAAACACAAAGGATACAAAGTTATATATATATAAAATAACATTTTAAAAGACAGGAAAAGGACCCCCTCAGATCCCCTCCCACTGTGGGTTCTTTTCTCTTCTCAATAAATCCTGCTTTAAAAAAAATAAAAGACAGAAAAACTGGAAGGATCCATGTCAAAATGTTAGTTGCCTCAGGGAGATGGGTTTGGGGGTGGATTTTAAGTTCCGCTCCTCTACACATTTCCCTGTTTTCTCAATTTTCTTCCACATCGTGTATAGCTTGTATAATCAGAAGAAAATTAAGGTAAGAAAAAAAGTCGATGGTATTTGAGAGGTCTCCCCTTATCTTCCCTCTCTTGCCCAGGAGAAGCTGGGTGTGTCTGGAAACTAGAGTTCTTGCTGGTGGCGCTGTGACCCAGGAAAGGAACTCTTCCATCCCGTACCTTGCTATGAAGATCAATGCAATTATCATGCTGAGAATGATGATGCCAGCAATGGTACCCACAATAGTAAGGATCAACTGAAATTCTGAAAGAGAAAAGAAAAGAGTAGGAACAGCCTCCGACAAGCTGGCCCTCAGCTGTCTACTGCACCAGTACATGTGTTCCTAATGACTCCAAGTTGTGAAGACAATCAGACTCCAGTCTCCAACCCTTTCAGGGCCAGGTTGGGTAGATGGCTTCTTTCCTTCAGCACTCCCTCTCCACACTCCCTAAACTGTGTCTTCATACTCATTCAGAAAGGGCAGCCTTGCTCAGATAAAATACAAAGGAAGCTGATGGTGACAGAGTCTTCCTGGGCTTTGTGGGGAGTGGGATCTCAACCAAGGTCCACACTTCCCTCCTTACCTCTGTTGCCTTTGCCTACCCTCCATAAGTTACCTTACTGATAACCTAGGTGAAGTAGGTTGGAGTTAAAGTTGTCAAGAATAGAGGAGTCAGGTAATGGCTTGATAGCATCAGTGAAGGAAGAGTCTGGATTCATTATCGCCCATTCTCCTCCTCTAGCTCTGCTCTGGCTACTGCTATTGAACTTGGAGTGGCTGTGAGGTGGCCTGTAATTGCAGCATACATGCTGGATTCCAAACACTCAGTATGAGAAAAATGTGAACTAATGTATTAATAGTTCTTACATTAATGTAAATGTTGAAATGATATTTTGGGATATATTTGATTAAATAAATATATTCTTAACATCAACTTGCCTATTTATTTTTCCTTTTAAAACTTTACTTAAAATTTTAAAAAGTACAGTGAACTATGGAGCACACATTATGTTTCTATTAGACAGCACTGCTCTAGACCTCTCTGTCTCTTTCTGCTATGTGGCTTCCACAAATGTCAACTCTATCCCGGATTCATGGGGCTATAGACTGTTAAGTCTGAGAAAGACCTCAAAGTGCATCCGGTCCCAAATTCTCATTTTATAGAGGTGGAAACAGAAAACCCAGAGGGAAAAAAATTACTCAGCAAATTCTTCTTTGAAACAAAATATAGTAGAAATGAGAGCAATTCTCATCACTATCTTAGTAGCTGGCGGGAAGACTGACAGTAATGTTTCTCTCATCCTTGATCCCTGATCTTTAGTTCATTACATACAGTTTAAAATGTAAAGTAATCCAAAAACTAAAGTTAGTATTGTTCCAATCTGGTGGGGGTGGGGTATAGGAGGGAATGAAGCAACTGAATTTGCAGCAATGCATCCAAAACCAGTGAGTAGCTCTAAGACAAAAAAAAATTTGAGTATCTATACATGTCTGGTGTTGGACCTGGTATAGTGGCTCGTGTCTTCTAATTTTAGGACTTTGGGAGGCTGAGGTGGGGGGATTGCTTGAGCCCAGGAGTTTGAGACCAATCTGGACAGCATAGTGAAACCCTATCTCTTTAAATAAAAATCAAAAGTAAAATAAAATAAATGTCTGGTTTCTAGGTCTGCTCTCTGACAATCACCAATATATTTGGAACGTGCTGGTCTTTTATCCTTCCTCTCAGCAGATAATGCTTATTTAAGCTAATGTAGGAAATCAACATGGTGCTCCGATGTCCTTCTCTGGTCTGGAGCAAGTCCAGAGGTGCCCGTCCACTCCTTGGGCTAAGTTCTGTTATTTTCTGCAGCAGAAGTGCTGCTCCCACAACCTAAGGGTGGGGATGGGATGGCGTGACCTGGAAGATAAACTGCTAGCAGATTGTCTGTCTCCTTTGTAAAGAAAAGGAAGCCAGAGACTCCGAGAGACTGGACAGGACTTTGACAGGGGACTCCAACTTCACCTTGAAGAATGCACTAGTTGCTTTCAGCTGCAACCACTCTGAGTGTTCAGTGCCCAGGCTGACGAGGACCCTCAGCTCCCTCACACTCACTGCCAAATGTTTATTTCTCAGACATTGAATAGCTTGTTTATAATAGCAAGACTTTTATACTCACGGTCTTGACAGTCAAGTCCACTATAGCCAAATGGACACCTAAAATACAGTGAGTGACAGGAAACCATGTTAAAGAGTCCCAGTGGGGAGCGTGTCAGAGTTCACCCTGATCTCCACTTTTTCCTTCTCATCTTCCTTCCATTCTGTCCTCCCTTGTTCCTTCTCTTCTTTCTCTTGTCTTCCTCATGCTCCCATTCTTCCAGAAGAGCACTTTCCCTGGGGCTCTGGAAGGTTGACAGGGGTCTACAATCCTATGTGGGCTTATTTGCCCCTGACTGAACACTCCATCCTCTGAGCTCCAGGAAGATTCAGCAATTCGGGTGAAGCTGAACTAAGAGACTGGGAGCATAGTAGAACCCTCTCAGACTGTGATGCCACAAGGCTCTGCCACTTATTTGCTGCCCTGTGGGCTGGGACATATTAGTTACACCCAGTTTCAGTTTCCTCATCTGGAAATGGGGAACTGATGCATACCTGACAGTGTTGCTGTGTGGTAGGTATCACCTGGTGAGGTTTCTGGCATATAGAAAACACTCAAAAACTAAGGAGATGATGATAATGATGCTTGATGCCTACCAACCTATACCAGCTTACCAACTTCCTGACCTGAAACCCGTATATGTGTTGCAAGTTCTATCCTTTTGGCCTGGTTCCAACTAGGAGTGAGTGAGACAAAAATGGAGTAATTTGGGGCAATTTTCTTTCAGGTCCCCTCCCACTAGGGAGCTTTTTAATCTTCTTAATAAACTCCTGCTTTCTTACCTCAAAAAAAAAAAGCAGTAATTTCTCTTACCTTTGGCACGTCTTGTGAGCATCTTCCTTATAACCGGGCATGCACACACACTCAGGGACCTTGCCATCCTTCACTAGGCATTGCCTGTGCTTTCCGTTGCAGTTATCAGGACACTTTAGACTGAAAGCTTCAAAACAGAATGATTTCTGGGTAATTTACAGAAACAAACTCGTCAACCCCAAAGTGACATGTGACAGAAAAACAGATGTTCCCTCCACCCCCAGCTTTTTCTACGTAACGTGTGGTGCTCATTGGCTCTGCACATGACATACCCCCTGTGAGGCCACCTATGGGCTATCTCACCAGATCCTAGCCAAGGTCCCCATCATGGCCCATGTGTCTAAAGCCAAGGGTCACATCACTCGGATTTGGAAATGCTTGTGGATACTCAAGCAGTGAAGTCCACATTTCGCAAATGCATAAGGAGAGAAAGTCGTGACAACACTTAGAAGCAGGGAGAACACTTACCAAGACAGAAAGAGCTCTGTGGGCTGGGTCTCTGCAGGTCATCTTTGCAACTACATGTCAAACCATCCACACAGGCATTTGAGTCATTTTTACAACCATGATAATCACACCGACTTTCCACTGAGAAGCACAAACAATTTAAAAATATATTCAGCAAGACAATGTGGCTAAGGTAATTTGTGAAAGCACCCCACCTCACTGTTGTTATACTTTGCCTTTTAATAAGCTTTGGGATCTAGCAAATGACTATCTGGGATTTTGAAATCCAGTTCCCCAATCCTCTCTTCAATGACTATTTCTTTATATTATTCAGTTCAAATTAATTCAATCCCATGCAGTACAGTATGTTCAAGTTCAAAAATCTCTTTTGCACCCAGTTCTGTGCTAGGTTCCACCAAGGACACAGTAGCCATATAGATTTTGGGCCCCACCATATTTAAAGTCTGGACCATAAAGCCTAGAGTTGCATGTTTGAATCCGTAGTTACACGAAACAACTCACAATTTAGCGCTCGACTTTATGGCCTAGACTTTATATATGATGGTAATTTGGTGGCTTAAGTAGCTAAAGATAATATCATGGAGGAGGTGGGAATTGAGCTAAGTCTTAAAGAGATAGGGAAGATTTAAACAAAGGAGAGACAAAGTCAGTCAAAATAGAGTAAACAGGGCATGAAAAGATGCAAACAACTTTTGTCAGGGAGTAGGAGAGTCGTGCTTGGTTAGGGGAGAGGCAGTGTGTTGAGGTGGAAGGAAATGGAGACTCTTGGCTTTGCCATGTATCAGTGCATGGGCTCCCTGTTCAGTCATTTGATTTTTGGTGGGTCCAAGTCCCCTCCAGCTATAAAATGGGGCTAATAATTCTTGTTTCACAGGATCATCGTGAGCATTGAGTGAGTTAATATATAGGATAGTGTCCACTGCAGGAGTCTCAATAGATACTTGCTCTTTTGTTCATTCTTGGGCTTGAATGTCAGGCTAAGGATGTCGAATTGTGTCCCATAAGCCAGTTAGTCTATTGATGGGTTTTGGGCAGGAGCATGGCATGGGAAAGGAATCTTTTAAGAATGTTAGTCTAGAAGTGGGTTGGAAGGCATCTGAGAATGCATTAGAGGGAGCAAACAGGAGCATGTAGAAAAGTGACATGGCGGCTGGGCTCGGTGGCTCAGCCCGTAATCCCAGCACTTTGGGAGGCCAAGGCAAGTGAATTGCCTGAGCCCGTGGGTTCAGGCAGCCAAGCTACTTGGTGAGATCTCGTCTCTACATTAAATCAAAAATTAACCGGATGTGGTAGCACACACCTGTAGTTCCGGCTACTTGGAAGGCTGAGGCGGAAAGATCACCTAAACCCAAAAGGTGGAGGCTGTGGTGACCATAAGTGTGCCACTGCCCTGCAACCTGGGCGAGAGTGACACTCCAACGCAAAAAAAAAAAAAAGAGAAAGAAAAGTGACATGGCTACCCTCTGCTAACAACCCAAACTGTAACTAACCTTCCTCCATCACCTGTCATGTGAAAATACTTCCAATTAAAAGTTTAGAGCAAGAGATTCTACAACTTTTGGCAAAGAAAACAATGTCTTCGCCACTGAAGCCAGGGGACAGGAAAAAGTGTTTTCCGCTAAAAGTGATGAGCTCTCACTTCCATTTGCTGGGTGGTTGTGCTCTTTTGGCTATCTGACTGTCACCAGCTGGCACCATTTCATTTTCTGTTACTGTATTATAAGAGCGCATGCTCAGTCACAGAGTAGAAGGCAATGTTGCGAGGGATTGTCTAAAACAATTTTCAGAACTGGGGCCAAATGGTTGCAAGTATGCCAGGGCTTGTGGCCAAGGCAATTACTAAGGAGAGCCAAGATGAGAGCATTGCACAGGGGACCCCAATTTACCTTGAAGAATGTACTAGTTGCTTTCAGCTGCAACAGCTCTAAGTGGTCAGTGCCCAGGCTGAGGGGGACCCTCAACTTCCTCATGCTTGCTGTAAGTCTCAGCTGACCTCAGGCAGAGTGTGTGGTAAGATCTGGGCATAAAGTTTCTGACTCCTTGAATTGCTACTTTGGACCAAATTCTGACTCCACAGAGAAATTGATTGGCAGGAAGAGGTGGGCCCCTTAGGAGACAGAGACCAAGTGGTAGCCTGGCAGAGATACATGCAGCATAGACAGATCCCTCTGTAGACTTAGAGAGAGTCAGTATTGAAATGTTCAGAAAGGAAAAGGTGTAATTCCACGGCATGAGTTTCTGGAAGATGAAAATATCTCAAGAAGATGAAAATGCTCGGTCACAGAATTGAAAATGTAATTCTAACTGGATGGCAGCAAAAATGAGTTGTAAAAAATGTAGGAGGACCAGGTAATTCAAAAGCTCATGTCGGTTGGGCTTGGTGGCTCAGCCTGTAATCCCGGCACTTTGGGAGGCTGAGGTGAGTGGATTTCCTGAGCCCGCGGGTTCGGGAACAACCCAGGCAACTTGGCGAGACCTCATCTCTACAATAAATAAAAAATTAGCCAGGCGTGGTAGCGCGTGCCTGTAGTTCCAGTTCCAGCTACTTGGAAGGTTGAGGCAGAAGGATCTCCAGAGCCCAGGGGATCAATGCTGGGGTGGCTGTGAGTGTGCCACTGCACTCCAGCCTGGGCAATGGAGTGAGACTCCAACTCAAAAAAAAAAAAAAAGCTAATGTCATTTTCCCAGGAAGCTCAGATGAGAGTAATTAAACAAAATGTGGAAAGGCAGTCTCATGACCAAAGATGGAGTATTTAAAATGTGTCAGAGAAAGTCTTGACCCCCAGATGAGCTCAGGCTTGCCACACACATATACAATAACAACCACAACAACAAAGAACAAAAGGGTTAAAGTGAAAAGTGAGTGGAGCTGTGTGCGTGTGCGTGTGTGTTCTCTGTTATAGAAAAGCCAGACCTGGTTGGTGGAATGTTGATAGATGACATGAGAAAAATGGAATGACTCCACAACTATTTTTCTCCAGTCTCTTCTGCCTGGAAATTATACTTAGATGGAAACAAGTAGAATAAACATTACTAAAATGAGACTGACACCCAAGGAGGAGGTACAGAGGAGCCCCATTTTTTCTGATATAATTTTTTTTTTTTTTTGAGTTGGAATCTCACTCTTGCCCAGGCTGGAGTGCAGTGGCACACTCACAGCCACCGCAGCCTCCACCTGCTGGGTTTAGGCTATCCTTCTGCCTCAACCTTCCAAGTAGCTGGAACTACAGACACACGCCACCACACCTGGCTATTCTGATGGAATTTTTAAAATTTTATCCAGAGCATTCTAGGTCCTGAGAGATCAACAAGAATCCTGGTAAAATCTTAGAGAAAGAGACAAAGAGCTGGAAAACTATAAATGAGCAAGAATTGTTTGTTTTCAAACAGAGAAATATGTTTTACAAACTAGGCCAGGGAGACTGCAAGCATTAAAAAGCAAAAGTTGAAGAGACTGAGAAAGGAGTTTTAGAAAGAGCAAAAAGAAGGTTGAGGGAGGCAGGAATGGTGGGTGTAGACCCAAGAAGGAAGGGCTATCAAGAAGGGAAGGAGACCAGTGTCACATTCTACAGAAAAGTTGAATAAATGGTGGCTCAACAGAGGACTTTAGATTTGGCAACAAGGACTGAGAACCAGCTGCACAACACCGCTCCCAGGGCTGGCCCCAAGAGGTCACTTCTGGGGTGAAGAGCTTCTGGTGACTGCTGTGGTGAGTTGACTGCAGTCATGGCATCACTTAATTTACACCTTTCTGTATCCCTTGGTAGAGCCCTTCTACACTGTGCTTGGTCATGTGCATTGCTTTAGCCATAGGACAGTTGTAAATGTGATGTAAACAGAGATTTGAGAATACTTGTGGGTTGAATCTTACTCTCTTGCAACCCTTTGGATGGGTCTGCTGGAGGATGAGAGACCACGTGGAGCAGAAACAAACCACACAGTGAGCCATCTTCGATTAGTCAGCCCCAGTTGACCCAGCAGCCAGGTGCAATCAGTTAAGTCTGGCCCACATCAGCAGGTGATTCATTTGAGCTCAGCCCAAATTCTTTTTTTTTTTTGAGAGTCTCACTCTGTTGCCCAGGCTGGAGTGCAGTGGTATAATCATGGCCATCGCAGCCTCAATCTGGGGGGTTCAGGTAATCCTTCCACCTCAGCCTTCCAAGTTGCTGGAACGATAGTTGTACGCCACCATGCCTGGCTAATTTTTTGATTTATTATAGAAATGAAGTCTTGCCAAGTTGCCCAGACTGGTCTTCAACCCCTGGGCTCAGGCAATACTCTCACCTCTGCCTCCCAAAGTGCTGGGATTACAGGCATGCACCACCGTGCCTGGACCAAATTCTGACCCATTTCGGGGTTGCAATAAACAAATGGTGGTTGCTTTAGGCCACTGCTGTTTTAGGGTGGTTTGTAGCACTGCAAACACGAGTTGTTACAGCTATACTGTGGGTTTGTGTGTCAGCCTAAAGAGGGAAATAGTACAGGTAGAACTACCATCATTTGGAAAACTGTAACTTGGTGTAAAGCCCTCTCCTTTCTCCTTTCTTTATCTTTCCCAGTCTAGTCACTTATACCGTCTAAGAGAGGAAAAAACTGGTCAGTTTGATAACTTGGGAGGAGGCTGGAAGGGAGCAGAGGGAAAGTGAGAAAGGGAAGGGAGGAAGAATGGATGGATTAAAAGAAAATGTGGAGATATCCATCAATTCAATAGCGCAGCGATTGCCCCCTTTCTCACATATCATGGAAAGGCTTACAAAAAGGCAGGTAGGTCTTCAGGTAAACTTTAAGTAAAATTATTTAATACTTACTAGTATAGCTTTCAATGTCTCCTGAGTTACCAATTTTCTCATTAATTTTTTGAGACACAGTCTGCTCAGTTTCACTATATCTTGTACCAGAATGGTTACTAGTTTTGCATTAATGGTCTTCTCATCAGCGCGCATTTCAGATCTTGCCAATACGCTAAAAACAAAATGAATCTGTCACTTGACGGATTGAACTGAAGGATGAACAAATAGGTCTTCTAACCTCCTAGACTCCCACATCTCCCACCCTACTCCTGACCCACTGTCCTGTCTCCACAGTTGGGGCCCACATATGGAAACCTGGGGCTGCAAAAAAGGGTAATGGCGTCTCTATTTGATGTGTGCTCGGAGGAAACCTATGGCAAAAATAATGTCCCATTAGAAGACATGTAGGAAAATTGTGGATAATCACCGTTAGGATGTAGCATCCTGGAGCTAACTAGAAGTAGAACAAGTAACATCTGAAATAGTAAGTTGTCACTCTGGTAGGATAACCAGAGCAGGCATCGCTGAGCTGTTGACTCTCAGACTTGTTCTTTGCGAGAGATAGAGGGGTGTGTGTTTCTTCCATGCACAGAACCATAGCCAACTATATAGAGCCTGGGTCACTCCCAGAAAGGGCCAGGAAGTCAGCAGGAAGCTTCACAGCAGGGACGTGACGGGGCCTGGAAACACAACCCAGAGGAGAACAAACAAATAGGAATGGGGTTGTGAGAAACATGCATGAAAGACGGAGTGTGATACCAAATCATGTCATGAAAGACGGAGTGTCTGCCACAAGCTAGGCGTTGTAACAGTCTCTCCCTCTCTCATCAGCACTGCAGTTTGAAGCCCAAAGTACAGCTGTACTAAGTTCTAATTATTTCATTATCCAAAGGAGTTAAGTGAGACTAGGGGGAAAAAGGACTTTATTTTATTTTTTTGAATTGGAGCCTCACTCTCTCCCCCAGGCTGGAGTGTAGTGGCATGCTCACGGCCACAGCAGCCTCGACCTGCTGGTCTCAGGCGATCTTTCCGCCTTAGCCTTCCAAGTAGCTGGAACTATTAGCCACCATGCCTGGCTAATTTTTGGTTTATTGTAGAGATGAGGTCTCACCAATTTGCCCAAGCTGGTCTTGAACCCCTGGACTCAGGCAATCCTCTCGCCTCAGCCTCCCAAATTGCTGGAATTACAGGCTACTGTGCCCGGCCCCTGAAAAAGGACTTTAAAAAACTTCTTCCCAGCCTGGCACGATGGCTCATACCTATAATCCCAGCACTTTGAGAGACCAAGGCGGTAGGATTGCTTGAGTTTGAGTTTGAGACCAGCCTGGGCCATAAAGCAAGACCTTGTCTCTACAAAAAGTTAAAAAAAAAAATAGCACACACTGTAGTCCCAGCTACTCAAGAGGCTGAGGCTGAGCCAGGAGGTTGAGGCTGCAGTGAGTTGTGATTGTGCCACTGCACTCCTGCCTGGACGACAGAATGAGACTAGGACTCAGAATAATAACAATAATAATAAATAAAAATTAACTTCCTCCCTATCTGATTTGTGGCTCTGTGCTTTTAAGCCTCAAGATATATTTTTACTAATTTTTTTCTATACTCCATTTTGACTTTTGAATAAATACAGAAGCCTGAAAACACAGTCAACCTATTTAGGAAATATTCACAGCCAGGCTGGGTCCTCAAAGCAATCAGGAAAATCCAAAACATGAACCAAATTCCATTCTTAGGCACAATCAACCTCAAAAGGGAGTCCAAAAAATGAAATGGGCTTCAGCATTTCAACTCCAAGTTTTCTGTTATAATCAATTCATTATAGGATTGTGGGGGTAGGTGGTAAGAATGGTGTACTTGGTACAAGTTATTCTTTGTTGGGTAAAATCTATGGCATAGTTTTGCCCTGGGCTAGGAAAGAAAATGCCATCCATAATTCATTAATTCAAAGAACCTACTAGATTATACTCTAATTCAGGAGGCAAAACAGTTAAAAGAAACAATGGCCGGGCTTGGTGGCTCAGCCTGTAATCCCGCACCTTGGGAGGCCGAGGTGAGTGGATTGCCTGAGCCCGTGGGTTTGAGACCCGCCTGGGCAACTTGGTGAGACCTCATCGCTACAGTAAATCAAAAAATTCGCTGGGCATGGTAGTGTGCACCTGTAGTTCCAGCTACTTGGAAGGCTAAGAGGGAAGGATCACCGGAGCCCAGCAGGTCGAGGCTGCGGTGGCCAGGAGTGGCCACTGCACTCCAGTCTGGGTGACATAGTGAGACTCCAACTCAAAAAAAAAAAGAAAGAAACAATGGAGTCATTGTGTACTTGAGTATAAACAACTAAAGCACTAGACTTGAGGTTAAGACACAAGGACCAGATCCAAGCTTGCCACTCACTTATCTTTTGTGACCCAAGACCAGTCGTAGTGCCTCTGAGCCTAAGATTTCCCCTCTGTCAAAAGACAGAAATTCTAAGGATCCCTCCAATTTCAGCATTTTTACGGTAGGTGAATTGCTTGGGGACTCAGAGGAGAAAAATAATTTTCCCAGAAATGTCTTCGTAGGTGAGACCCAGTGTCACTCGCCCTCAGTGGACCCCCGTGGTGGGGGAGTAGTTTCCCTCCATGACCTTGAGCTTCCAGGTGAGGGCTTGCCTCCAAACACCCTTGGCTCCCTTTTAGTAACTCCTTAAGAATAAAAGTACTGCTGCAGTTTGGGGGAACCCCCAACTGACTTTGTGGGACTGTCTCTCCATCACCCTAAAAGGAAGTCCCATGTTCTGGAAAGGAAACAAACCGGTGTTGAAATCAACTACGAGTCAAGCACTGGATACAGGCAATCTTCCAAACTTTAGCTCAGTTACTCTTCACAAGGTTCCAGGGAGGTTGATCAGATTATCCCAAAACACACAGATACAGTAAACGAAGGTTCAGAGGTTAGAACACCTGCCTGGTCACATGGGGAGAGACTGCCAAGGCTGGGATTCCAGCAATGGTTTGACTAACTCCATCACAACCTCACCATTCCTGCTTTGATCCAGTCATCCCCTACGCACAAACCGGTTGTTATGCAGCAAACCAAACACAATCCCAGAAACAATTCACTGTATGCCGCCAGCTGAAAAGCCTCTGAAAAATCTCTGCATTTGGGCCTAGACTCTGCTTGCTGCCAGCCCCTTCACCATGTGAGTAAACCGTGCACCTTGGCTGCCAGGCAGACTTGTCCCTCATTCAAGACCAAGCTTGGAGCTCAGCCCTTTTAGGAGGCCTTCTCTGAAACTACACACACACGCATACACACACACACACACACACACACACACACACATATACACACTTTAACTTATTCCACAAAAGATGTGACATATATCCTTATAAGGATGAACACAATAGTAAAACTTGTAACATATATATATACTGCATTACTGCATCAGGGCTGCCTTTCTACTTCACACTTCATCTTAGAGCATTCTTTCCTCAGCCCTAGTGTTCATGTGTTAATATGCTTCAGAGAAGGCTGAGATGGAATTGCTTACTTCTTGAAAACTCTTCTGCCTCTGTTTCTCTAAATAGCACCAGCTCTTACATGACACACTGAAGCATTCAATAAATGCTTGTTTTTTTGTTTTTTGTTTTTGAGTCGGAGTCTCACTCTGGAGTGCAGTGGCACGCTTACAGTCACTGCAGCCTCAACCTGCTGGACTCAGGCAAACCTTCTACCTCAGCCTTTCAAGTAGCTGGAAGCATCACCACGCCCAGCTAATTTTTTTTTTTTTTTTTTAACTGTAGGTCTCGCCAAGTTGCCCAGGCTAGTCTCGAACCCCTGGGCTCAGGCAATCCTCTTGCTTCTGCCTCCCAAAGTTCTGGGATTACAGGTATGAGCCACCACACCTAGCTAATGCTTGTTTTTACTGAAGAAAGAGGTCACCACTGGCCCTTCAGTAGTCAGGCATGTGCTTTGGCTCTGGCTCCCCCTGTGTGAGGGAAGAGATGCTCATAGCCATTCACCTTCCCCGTGGCCCTTTGGAATGCACATTCCAGGTGTTGGCTAGGTGTGGTTTGCAGCCAAGGGATAACCAGATGTGCACAAGTTGCTGAGAAGCCTATCACAGACAGCATCTTGCCTTCCCCAGGCCACGCCCTGTCCACCCAGGCCAGAGTAGGAGCGATAGCAGAGGCAGGGGAAGGCACAAAGTCCCCTCTGTAGTGCCCAGATTGGCCACCTTCTCCTGACTTGTGACTTCCCACAGAGGGCCTTAGTGTTACATGGGGACCTCAAGAGAAGCCCAGAAGCTAGGACAAACACACCTCCTCCAAAGTCCCCCATCAGTCCATAGCAAACTCACCTTATATCCTGAATCACAGTCTGTCCATAAACCGATGTGTTAAACACCCCCTTAAACTGTGGAGGAGAACAGATTTAATAACCAGTCAAATATAAATAAATTTAAAAACGTTATATTCTATCCAGGATTTAACATACATTTCTCAACTCATAAATAGACATGGCTCACCACAACAAATGATTTATTCTTCACATGCATGCTAGTACTTTTCAGTGATTATTGTTGAGAAATATTAAGTCTGATGGAAATCAGAGTTATCCAGCAAAGATAGAAATCTAAAGTAATCAGCCAAATCAATGATCATACTCTTAAAAACAAGGTGATTAACTTAATAAGTTTGTCTTAAGTTTTGCATGTCATTCATCTTATCTATGTGTGTGTGTCTCATGCTTCATCAATGTACTCAAGGAACATCTATGAGAGGGGACCCAAAAAAACCTGGAATTATGTTTTGGCAGGTGGGCCCTTTAGTACAGGCTTCCCCCATTAGGTTAGTGTTCTAAGAGCCCATCAGCATCAGTGTACCAGCTAGTGTTGTTACGAGAGGCTGCTTTCAGCTTGTTATTTTTTATTTATTTTTGAGATTCTTTTAGTGTGTTTGCCCATTTCGTAATGGGTTACTTATGAACACATCTGCCCACATCATGCTGAGTGTTCAGCAGGTTTGTTTTTGTTTTTTTTTAAGTTGAGAAAGCAGGATTTATTGAGAGGACAGAAAAGCTTCCAGAGTGGGAGGGAACCTAAGGGGGTTGCCCATTCAGCAGTTTTTGATCAAAACTGGCGTGACCCCTGTGCCCCACCCTTCCTATTCACCCAATCTATCCCTGAGTGACATTTTTCCCCCCCAGGGATGTAAGATGTCCTCAAAGGAACCATTTTCTGATATGGAAGAGGTGAAACCAAAAATGGCAGAAGCACTAACAGGCATAAAAATTGACAAGTTCAAAAACTGTTTTGATCAGTGGAGAAAGCATCTTGATAGGTGGATCGCATCAAATGGAGAGTACTTTGAAGGTGACTGAAGCTTAAACATGTAAGAATAAATATACAATTTTTTATAAATTCCTTTTTTGAGGGGTCCCCTCTCATATGTCACCGCCTTCCTTACCCCAGGTATTCTGCTAGGGGACTTACAGACCCACGAAGATGGGCAGACCCAGTCCTGTGGTCAAGTAGGGGAGACACCCACGTTGTTGGGAGAGGTACATGCCATAGACAGAGAGGAGCTACCAGAAGAGTTCAGAGAAACTCTCCTCCAGTTGCAGAGAACCAGAGAGGGCTTCATAAAGGACACAGGCCTGAAAGATTTTCAGCAGTCAAGCCAGGACAGTGGGTGGAAGGAGGCAGAGCACACACTAATGCTCAGAGGTAGTGTGGCTCAGGAAGGGGGCAACTAAATTGGGAAGAACGCCTCAAGTCACATCCCCCCCTCCCCTCCCCCACCACTTAGCACAGGGCAGTCCCCAGAAAATATTCAACAAACACTGGTTGAATGACAACTGAGTGAATTAAAAGTGAAAGATATGGTCATGACTTTGGACAGTCACCTTCCTCTTCCACGTTTATTAAATAAGAGTGTTAAACTAGGTTGGTGCAACCTTTTCATAATCTATGGCCTTGTATCATTTTCCTCCCCATTTGGGGCCCCACATTTGTTTTATTTTTATTTTTTGTAGAGATGGGGGCTCGCTGTATGGCCCAGACTAATCTTGAACTCCTAGGATCAAGTGATCCTCCCACCTTGGCCTTCTAAGGTACTGGGATTACAAGTATGAGACACTACACCCAGCCATGGCCTCACATTTAAAAGATTGTGGCAACTGACCGCCATCTTTAAAAAGATGTTACATTTAAATTAAAGAGAAATGTCTCTTGAAGTCTAGTCAAATTTAAACAAAGCTGATGCCCTTGTTAGCCTGGTCAGCCTTATACCCAGGACATGTTCATATTTCTTTTTTTCTTTTCCAGGTTTTTCTTTTTTTCCTTTTCTTTCTTTTCTTTTTCTTTTTCTTTTGAGTCAGAGTCTCATTCCATTGCCCAGATTGGAGTGCAGTGGCACGTTCACAGCTACCCCAGCATCGACCTGCTGGGTTCTGGTGATCCTTCTGCTTCAGCCTTCCAAGTAGCCGGAAGCACAGGCATGCACAATCACGCCCGGCTAATTTTTTGATCTATTGTAGAGACAAGGTCTTGCCAAGTTGCCCGGGCTGTTCTCAAACCTGCAGACTCAGCCAATCCACTTGCCTTGGCCTCCCAAAGTGCTGGGATTACTGGCTGAGCCACCACGCCCGGCCTCTTTTCTTTTCTTTTCTTTTTTTCTTTCCTTCTTTCTCTCTCCCCCTCCCCAGATTTCACTCTTTTGCACAGGCTTGAGTGCAGTGGCATGATCCTGGCTCACTGCAGCCTCAAACCTCCTGAACTCCAAGTGATCTCCCGCCTCAGCCTCCCAGGTAGTTGGGACTATAGGCATGTGTCACCACACCTGGCTTATTCTTTTAAATTTTTTGTGGTGACAAGGTCTCACTCTGTTGCCCAGGATGATCCATATTTCTTTATAATCTTTTAAATATTAGGGATAGCTGGTATTTCTGCAAACCATTAAGGTCCAGAGATTCCACTTAGGTACAAATTTTCTAGATGTCACTTCCAGTTTACCTGCTGACCATTGTCCATATAGTTTTCTTAGTCCCAAAGAAGAAGTTGAGAAACTGGTATCTGGCATAGGAGAAAGTATTCCCTTTTCTTTTTTCCTTCCAGGTCACCCTTTGAGGATGTTGGGTAAACATCTCTTCATCTGAAGGGGTACAAGATTGGACAAGAAGGCGGGAGCTACCCAAACAGGCCTGCCCAGCTGCCACTGCCTAAAGGAGCCAGCGGGTAAGAAGAAAAGAGAAGCAACTCCATGGCCCTGCTGATATAGGTTTGGATTCAAACCTCCTCACTCAGCTGAGTGACCTCTAGTTACCTAACTTCCTGATCCTCAGTTGCCTCATCTGTAAAATGGGCTCAATACCACTATCTCTCCTATAGGACTTTTTGAGAATCAGAAGTATTACACATAATACACATAGTATTACACATAATACACATAGACATAGCACCCAACAGAGAAACTCCACATCCCTCTGAGACTATGCAGCTGGGTAGGAAATGAACCCTGGGAGACTTCTTAGGAGCTGAGCTGGGACTGCCCCTACAAAGTCTGCTAAGAGTAAGTAAGAGTAAGTTGTCTCTGTTTTCCTAACTCTACTCCAGGGGTTGTAAAAGAGTTCTGGGGTATTCCTTTCGGATTAAAACTCTCCCAGAAACTGTAAGAAGGATGCATCCCTTCACTGGCCACCCCGGAATATTAAGCCCTGACAGAGATCAGGTCTCTAAAGTGATCTCTGAAGACCAGGGCATAAGGACTGAAATGGAAGGGGCCTTTGGTGACATTCATATCCAAAGACAATTTTAGGGAATGTGGTAACCACAGCCACTGGTGCTCAGTAAAGCCACGTGGACATAGGGCCATGTTGATGCTGCCATCTTCAATGTGCTGAATACCATCCAAGCTGGCAAATGTGAATGAAGATCCAAGATGAGAGGACACAAGTCAGTGCCAGCTGGCTCACAATCCAGAACAGTGTGACAAAGGGGCAGAGCAAGCCCCACAACACGGCAGCCATGGGTTCCATCCTAGCATTGCCAGGTACCGGCTGTGTGGTCGGGAGTGCTAGCTTACTCTGTACCATCTGTAAAATCATTTCCATAATACATTTCAATGTCTTACCAGTCCTAATAATGAAACTCTTTGTCATGGCATAAATCCAAATGGAAAGATGTTGTCATAGAACAAAACTTTAGTTTTTAAAAATGTTTTTCTGCCCAGGCTTCTAAGACATATCTAAGGCTAATGTTTCTTCCTTTAAAAGCAAACTTTGAGAAATACTGACTGGATGCTCTCTTTGAGTCCTTCCTTCCAAGCCTAACAT
Source organism: Cephalopachus bancanus (assembly GCA_027257055.1). NCBI lineage: Eukaryota > Metazoa > Chordata > Mammalia > Primates > Tarsiidae > Cephalopachus > Cephalopachus bancanus. The sequence continues at coordinate 191,282 of JAPVLO010000022.1, read as the reverse complement.
CTGCGGTTTCAGAATGGGGTCATCCATTCTTTTCATGCTGACGTGCTTGCCCACAATAATTTAAATGACGTGAAACTATTAGTCATGCCAACATTTTTTACCATGGGGAAAAAAGGTAACAGATATTCAGATGTAGTTCCTCTTCTAGACATAAAAAAAAAAAAAAAAAAGTCTGACTAGCATGGAAATTTATGCAAATTTGGCATACAAAAAAAGGAAAAACAGCATATTTTAATATTTGTCTCATTCTATGAAAATAGTTTATTTCAAAACATCACTATATGTATCTGTTCATTTAAAACTGTTATTGACTATATAACAATGGGCATGGCATGACTGGAGCGAGCTTCTACAGGCCCTCTGCCATACCAGTTGCTCTGCCTCTAAGTGCAAAACCACGAGGAGGCGCAAGGGTCCCAAGGAAGGGTCCTGGGCAATGAAGAGGTAGTGACTCCCAGGTGCTCAGGGCAGCACAGTTTACAATCAGTAAGGATGCATTTCACTATTTGAACAACTGTACCAGTATGAGCTACCTGAAGACCAGCTCTACAGTCCACAACTCAGTGTTAAAACAAAGAATACTTATACAGAAGGGGAAAGTTACAAGATACTTACAAAGTCAATAATTTTATTATGGAACTCTTGATAGGCCATAGAATTTTTATCTGTCAAGATAAACGTATCTGGTACTCGCACACCAAGCGTTCCAGGGAATATCTTTCCTGAAAGTTAAGAAGAACCTTTTTGAACCATTTGATGTAAAGAGGGTCATTTCCATTTGGTCTTAAATCATAGATTATTTTTTGGAAGTCTCAATATTACATGAGGACACTACAGGCAGTCTGGAAAATAATCCCACTCAACCTAACACAACCATTTTCATTTTCGTATATTTCTCCCAGCTTTTTCTTCCTGTGCACAGTTTACATCATTGTAATTCCAAGTGTCTCTTTTTACTTATTATTACATAATAAGTATTTTTCTGAATCATTGCTTAGTCTTCATAGCCATCATTTTTAAGGGTTGAATAATTGTCTCTGAAGTATATGTCTCTCTCATTGATGTAGTCACTTTTTGTTATCCAATAACTTAGTGTTTTTACTTATTTAAGAGGAAAAGAAAGAGAAAGAAAGAGGTTACACCTTCATGCATAAACCCTTTTTCTACATTTGTGGTCATTGGCTTAGAGTGCCTCCCCAGAAATTAGATTATTAGTGCTAAAACTAAGAACATTGTGGGGGCTTTTCGTCTATTCTTAGCCCCTGTGGGCAATACAGTGCATTAGTCTCCTATGCAATTGGTCTGCTCTGGCAAGGGAGGATAGTTTTTACTCATTAAAAAATATATATATTAAAACTCAAGCAGTCAGACAGGCCTTGGACTTTCATTGCACCAGGTGATCTCATCAAAAGAAAAGGAAGCTTGGGCCTGACTGTGTGGCCTTAGACCTGTCACCTACTCTGCCTCAGCATCCCCACTTTTCTCTCCTGGCCTTGGTTGCCTCCAGGTTGCCTTCTACCTCTAGCATTCTGGAATTTCTTTTTGTCATCATGTTGAGTTTCCTACTCCACTTTTGGTATGAGAGACAGTGCTCTGCCATGGTTCATCGTGTGTAACTCACCTTTTTCACACTTAGAAGAATTATAGTAATATCCTTCTAAACACAGGCAAAAATATGTGTTATTCAGATTGACACATGACGAATCATCTTCACAGGAATCAAGCTGGCAAGGAGCGGGGGAACCTTAGAGAAAGTAGAAGAAGGTTAGACATGACAATAGGTAACACCTGGAACCACAGTTTCAATCTTCCTGCCTCCCCCTTGAGCACTTTCCATTCCTGGGTTGTGTTATTCTACAACACACCCTCAGGAGAGCTGGAAACAAATATCTGCTTTCTTATGTGTCTAGGTCAGTGGTTGCTGAAATTCTGGAACTGGGTGCTTGTCAACAGTAAAGGCCAGAGATTAGTGGACAAGGGCCTGCTCCAGAAAGAGGTACAGCAGTCTTTTAATCCCAAGGAGTCAGGAATCTTCAGACCTCAAAGGCCCTCCAGAACTTTGATGCATGGTCCTCCAGCGCTAGGTAGGGCTCCCCAAAATCATTCTAGATAAGACATCATCCTTTTAGAAAGACATGAATAACCATCTTGTAGGGAAAAACAGTCAAGAAGCTCCAAAAAGAAACAAGATGTCATACCTGGTAAGTATCCTTGGTATACTATCCATAAAAAAAGGACAGGGATAATAAAGGAAAGAATATGGATTAAGTCAGTGAAAAACCTAAGAGGAAGCGATGAGAGGACCCTCTAGCCTCTGGCTTTTTGAGCAGATGACTTGAATAAATGATGACAATAATACTGTAATGGCTTGCGCCCCACTGCCTGAGACTTTCCGGCCAGGCAGGGTGCAGCGTCTTTCTCTCTCTGGAAAACTATGGAATCTGAGGAGAGGAGCTAGGTCAGTGGCCAAACAGTAATCTTGGTGGGCCATTTTCTTCGCTTCTGTCTGATGAAATGATTCTAAGCTTTGATTTCAGAATAGCAGTGTTTGGCAAACTTCAGAGCTGTCTTGAGATTCTTCCAAACCTATACTGTAAAAACGGATTTTTTAAAAAGCTGCAAATAAGGTACAATGTGTAAACCTCTCTTTTGTGAATAAAAAACGAGGAGGATACTACAAAGAAACATGTATGCTTGATTTGCATTGGTTATCCCTGGAGAGAGATACAAGAAATTAGCCACAGAAGTTGCCTCTGGGGAAGGAAACTGGGGATCTGGGTCCCAGGGACTTAGAATAGAAGGAAGACTTAGTTTGAGCTGCTTTTTCCATAATCATGATCCTAATTTGCTCTTACTGAAAAATGAAAAATAAAATAATGTGGGTGAGGATGTGGAAAAACGGGAAGTCTGATTCTTTGGAGTAGGAATGCAAAAAGCACAGCCACTCTGAAAGACAGTTTGGCCGTTGCTTACAAAACAGAATATACTCTTATCAGAAGATCCAGGATTCACTCCCCTTGGCATTTACCCAAAGGTGTAAAAAATTATGGCCACACAAAACCCTACATACAGATGTTCATAGCAGCTTTGTCCATGAGTGCCAAAACCTGGAAGCAACCAAGACATGGTTCAGTAGGTGAATGGAAGAACAAACTGGCATATTTAGATAGTAGAATATTATTAAACACTAATAAAAAAAGAAAAATAAAAAAGAGCAATTAAGTCAAAAAAAGACACAGAGGAAGAACATACTACTAAGTGAAAGAAGTGCCTCTCAAAAGGCTACGTACTGTATGATTCCTACTACGTGACACTCTGGAAAAGGCTAAACTATGGAGACTAAAAAGATCAGTGGTTGCCAGGGGTTAGGGGAGAGGGAAGGATGTGCAGGCAGAACACAGAGTGTTTTTAGGGCCATGACCCTGTTAACAGTGGGTGTATGTGATATGTTTGTCCAATCCTGTAGCATTTACAACAACAAGCATAAACTCTAATATAAATGGGTCTTTAAGTGACAATGATGTGTCACTGTAGTTTTGTCAGTTGTAAAAAATGCACCACTCTGGTGGGTGATATTGACAATGCATGCGTGGGGGCAGGGAGTAAATGAGAAACCTACCTTCCTCTCAGTTTTGCTGTGGATCTAAAACTGCTCTAGAAATAAAGTGTATTACATTTTTTTAAAAGAGAAAAATAGACTATATTAGACAAAAAGAGGCATAGTCCAATATCTTATAAACTACGGTAAGGGTCACCCCTCTGACAAGGTGTGAGCTGATCTCCTAAGGAAAGTAAATGACATTTTCTAAAAGTTTTAACCATGGCCGGGCTCAGCCTGTAATCCCAGTACTTGGGAAGGCCAAGGCGAGTGGATTGCCTGAGCCCGCGGGTTCGAGACCCACCCGGACAACTTGGTGAGACCTCATCTCTACAATAATTAAAAAAAAAAAAAATTAGCCAGGCGTGGTAGCACGCGCCTGTAATTCTGGCTACTTGGAAGGCTGAGGCAGAAGGATTGCCAGAGCCCAGCGGGTTGAGGCTGCGGTGGCTGGGAGTATGCCACTGCACTCCAGTCTGGGTGACAGAGTGAGACTCCATCTCAAAAAAAAAATTTTTTTTAACCATATCACAAGGATGATTTGGAAAATCTTAGGAAGAAAATGAATGCATCTCCTCTCTGGAGACACCCGCCAAATAACTCTCGGTGTGCTTTCTCTTTAGCAATGAAGGCAGATTTGTTAAGTTGTTCTGTGGCCAGGAATTGATTAAGTCACAGGATGTTACAGCTGGAAAGGATTTGGGCGGTTCAGTCACATCTTATTGCAGATGAGTGAGCTGACGCCAAGAGAGAACTGATTTGCCCCATGTCTCACGGCTAGCGCAGGAACCAGAACCAGGAAGACTGCCTTACTTTGAGAGAATGTCTGGAGAAGCAGAAATTGCTTAGAAAAGCCCCCTTTCCTGATTCAGTAGAGCTGATTGTGTAGCTGTCCCATTTGACCTCTCCTTCAGAGTGGCCCCTCCAAACAGGAAAGAGGATTGTGGAGTGGGATCTTAGATAAAACCTCTAGCTGTATTTGCCTAGGCACTCATTTTCTTCGATCTATCAGAGAACATTGGGGAAGCTGTCAGAGGTAAGTATAAGAAGACATCGACTTGCTCTTTCACCTTGGGCAAGTCATTGCCCTTGTTGGGTCTCAATTTTCCAGTTTGAGAACGACAGGGTTTAATCTACACTCTTCAGACTCTAACGTTTGAGGATTCTTCTGGACGAGGGTCTGGCAAACTATGGCTCAGGAATCATATCTGATTAATCATCTGGTTTTGTAAATACAGTTTTATTGGAGAAAATCCAGGTTCATTCATTGATATATTTGCTACAGCTACTTTCAAGCTAAAATAGCAAAGTGCAGTCGTTGCCGCAGACTCTTCATGGCCTACAAATCTGTCCAGCCTTTATTGATAAAGTGTCATGACCCCTGTTCTAGACCAAGCTTGGGGACACGAACCAAATGGTTTCTGTTCCAATAACTTTGGCTTGAGGTCACTCAACTCTTAGACAGTGGACCCAAAACACCTGTCCTTTGAACGATAACCCTGTCATGCCTAGGACTATTTGAATACTGCTATTGTTTGACTTCCTAGCCCTCAAGTTCCAATTCCATGACTTGGCTCAAATTCAGATTGTGATCAGCTATCAATTTACCTTGAGAGTAAAACTAACTTCTTCCTTGCCTGGGTGGGATGGCTCAAGCCTGTAATCCCAGCACTTTGGGAGGTTGAGGCGAGAGGATTGCCTGAGCTCAGGGATTCGAGACTAGCCTGGGCAACTTGGCGAGACCTTGTCCCTACAATACATCAAAAAAATTAGCTAGGCATGGTAGCGCGCACCTGTAGTCCTGAGCATGCCACTGCACTCCAGCCTGGGCAACACAGTGAGACTCCGACTAAAAAAAAAAAAAAAAAAAAAAACGACCTTCTTCCTTAGGTAGACCAGGGAGGTAACCCAGGAGGTCTAAGAGGGTTAGTGCTTGTTTAGACCTGTCTTCTCAGAGAAGCTGGAGCTATTTCCAAAAAACCCCCGAGATAAGGGAGCTATAGAGGGAGTTTTGGCAAAGTTAAGTTCATAAAACAATGCTGCACATCTAGCAAATAGCTTGAGGTAGGATGCGTAGGAAGAAAAGAGAACTGAAGGAGCTGAGGGTAATCTTTGACAGTCTCTGACGTCACTACTAGCCTTTGCGACTCAGATTGTTAGACCCACGGTTCGCATCCAAGGACACCTTGGGCCGCTCTGTATCTACTTTCCTACCCCCCATAACACGCTCACCTACCACCCTCCACAAAGTTATGCTCCCTTAGTGAGGAGTCTTTAAGGGACTCATTCTTACCTGTGGAGGGAGTGCTCGTGTCTGAAGGGGTACTATGTGGTGACAGAGGTCCGGGACTAGTCCCTAAGGAACCGTCGTCTGTGACCGGGGACATTTCACTTTGCGTTTTGGTAGAAACATCATTTGTAGATGAAGGGATGGTGGGAAATGCAGTTAATGAATTTGCATCTGTGGTGGATTCACTTTCTGTAGGAGTAGATGTGGGATTTTTGGAGGAATCAGCTGAGTTAGCTGTGGGGGAATCAGCTGAGTTAGCTGTGGGGGAAGCAGGCGGAGTGGATGCTGGGAGAGGTGTAGCGGGACTATTTTTGGCAACTGATGGGGGGGAATCACTTGCAGCATCTGTGGGTGTAGAGCCAGGTTGGTTGCTTTGGCTGGTGGCTGGAGGAACAAACCAAATTTCAGAAGTCAGCACGTTGAGTAAACAATGGCATACCACATCAATTAGTACCCACCTCATTTTTTCCTGCAAAAATGAATATATATGACTACATTCAAAATGAAAATACATGACTATTTCTAAACAAAAAGAAAACTCACACTAAATAAAAATCAAATAGCTAAAACTGGAAACACGTTATTGAAAAATATGACACATAGTTAATATTTATTAAGATGAGTGCCAAGAAGTAATATCATTTATGTCTTGTAGTTGTAGAGTTGTCAATATGGGTTTCATATTTCTAAGATAGTTGGGCATGGTGACTCAATCTCAGCACTTGGGAGGCTGAGGTAGGTGGATCCCTGGAGGCCAGGAGTTCACGATCAACCTGGGCAACATAGCAAGATCCCCTCTCTACTTTTTTTTAAAAATTAGCCAGGTGTGGTGCACCTGTAGTCCTAGCTACTCAGGAGGCTGAGGCTGGAGGATTGCTTGAGCCCAGGAGTTTCAGGCTGTAGTGAGCTATGATTGTGCCACTGCACTCCAGACTGGGAGACAGAAGGAGACCCTGTCTCTAAATAAAATAAAATCCTCAGATGATCCTCAGTGAGGACAATCGGGGGTGCCACAAGGTGGCGCTGTGACTACCCAGAAGTGGACTTTTTGTCTTTCTACACTTCAGGCAACTGCCGTTTTCCATTACATGGTGTTTTCTCTGTTGACAGATTGAGGGAGGGAAAGACTGAGAATGAGTCATTTTTTAAATGATGGAAAAAAACCTTACTAAGTGCTTATTAAACTTCCTCCAAAATTTTTTCTAGCAGTGTTCACCCATGAACAATTCTAAACACATGGACTTTCTAAAGTGTAAGGTGAAGAAATGATCTTTGCCCGATGGGCTGTGATTGTCATCAAAGCTGCATTTTTACAACTTTAGAAACCCCTGGACACATGAAGTTGTAAACTCTTAGTGATCCAGTGACCTTTATTCTAGAAACTTAAATTGTCTCTAAGAACTCTGACCCTGACAATAGGTTAAAAAGTATTTATTAAGCCGGGCTCGGTGGCTCAGCCTATAATCCCAGCACTTTGGGAGGCTGAGGTGAGTGGATTGCCTGAGCCCGCGGGTTCGAGACCCGCCTGGGCAACTTGGCGAGACCTCATCTCTACAATAAATCAAAAAATTAGCTGGGCGTGGTAGTGCGCGCCTGTAATTCCAGCTACTTGGGAGGCTGAGGCGGAAGGATCGCCGGATCCCAGCAGGTTGAGGCTGCAGTGACCGGGAGCGGTCTCACCTGTCTGGGTGACAGAGTGAGACTCCAACTCAAAAAGAAAAGAAAAGAAAAGAAAAAATTTGGCCAGGTGTGGTGGCGCATGCTTGTAGTCCCAGTTCCTGGGGAGGTTGAGGGGGAAAGATGACCTGAGCCCAGAGGTTGAGGTTGTGGTAAGCTGCAATCGTGCCACTGCACTCCAGCCTAGGCAACAAAGGGAGACCTTGAGTCAAAAAAGAAAGAAAAGAAAAAGAAACAATTTTAGTGAGGAAGCAACTCCTAAACCCTGGAATACAGAGAATTGCTGAAGATGCTACCTGATTCTCCCATGGGTCTGTGAGCCCCTTGAGGGCAGAGCCTGGCTCTTCACCTTGAACAGGGTTTGGCTAACATAGTCATTCAGAAAGAGATCAGCTATTGGTCTTCTTGGGGCAAGAAAATAGGTCACCAGCTGGCAGTGCTGACTGCTACCACCCCTATTCCTGCTACTGCTCTCCTTTACCAAGTGCTTACCCTGCGCCCAACAGGGTGACAGAGAGGAGTGCCCACGCTCGAGAGAAAAGCCCACCAATACTCAGAGAGCTTAAGGGATTTGCCCAGAGGCAAAGCCAGGCTTGTGACATGCCAGTGTCTTAACTACCATTTGGTTAAGGAGTTGTAGGAGAGGCCATCTAGTTAATGAAAATGCCAAGAAGTCCCAGAGGAGCAAACACATAGAAAGAAAATTGAGAAAATCAGAGATTGGAATAAAAGCGTGGAAGTAGATGTGACTTCTGTGGTGTCCTCCATCACTGGGGAAGCAGTGAGAATCGCCAGGGAAACTCTGGAGAGAATAAAGGGGCTTGTCAGGCTGTGAGTGCAAACGGCCCTAACCCCAGCAGACCCTGAATGGCTTGCTTCAGAAACGTTCTTTCCTTGTTAGTGCTAAAAAACCAATGTGTTTCTGTAGAAAGCACAGATGAATTGGGACTTCTTAAGAGGTTTTCTGCAAGTCTTTGGAATGATGCCATGGAGTTTTGGACTCAGTGTTTTATTTACTTTGGTTTCTTTCTTTCTTTCTTTCTTTCTTTTTTGACTAGGGAGATTTCATTTCAGAATACTCAATTCATTTTTATAAAAGAGACATATCCCAAGCTGATAGCTATTCATTGCTGTGAATGACTTACAATATGGTTTTTTAAAAAAAACTAAAATATAGATATGTGTGTGTGTGCATATGTTTTATCTGAGGGTTGTACAGATATCAGGGAGACAGTTTAGAGCTGACATCCCAGGCTTAAATTATCTGCTAAAAATACCCAAGAGGAATTGTAAAATAATCTACTCTGTTCAACGTATAGTTAATAGAACTATATTAAGACATCTACATAGTAACAATAGCTTTAATATTTTTATTTCCTCGGGTTCTAGAGCTTCTAAATGACACAGCGGTCATAAAATGCCCATGGGGGGTTCAAATCATAGGCTTACATGGGAAAAAAAAATATGCCCTGACCTGGCTGCTTTCTGGAGAACACTCCATAACTGCCACCCCTGTCCAGGGCACATCTGTAGCTGCTCAGTTCAAAGCTAGCTGAAAGTCACAGTAAAATACCTTTCTTCCAGATCTAAATTTTTCACTTTTAGGTGATGTTGGTTCCCAAGGGTACCCATCAGATTTCTGTGGAAATCAACCCTAACCTCTCAGAGAAAGCAAAGACAACTCAAAAGTTTTGCCCATTAAAGGGAATTTGAAAGCCCCCTGCACATTTCTTGCATTAGTTTTGGTAAACCCTTAGGAAGGCGTTACTGCAGCCAAGGTGCCATGCATGGGGCCAGGGGGTTTAAGGCATATGAGGTGTACTTCCTGTCCTTGCTTGCTGAGAGTCTGAGATGAAACTCATTTTTGAAGTAATAATTCGTTATACATCCCTACACAATTCTTAACGTTTCATAGAAAAAGACACTAGTTTTTTTTCAAAGACGAACCTTGATAGCCATCAAACTGTCCATGATAGTATAGCTGGGAGTAAGTTGTGAAAATGGGGAAAGGTGTGGGAAGGCTGACTAATGCTCACTTTTTGTTTCGTGCACATCTGTAGGGTTTGAATTTGTTTCAGTGGGTCTGCATGACTTGTATAATTTTTTTAAACAAAGAAGAGCAAAGCAAAACCAAAGTTTGAAAACTGGATTCAAGTGAGGACACGACCAAAAGTGTTCAGGGTAATCGTCTGTGGAAGCCTTACTGTATGCCAGGCAGAATTCCTGGCATGTCACACACTCCATGTAATCCTTTCAGTCACGCTTCAGGATGGGAATTTCCTCTTTATTATTACATAGGGAGAAACTGAGGGCAGAAACACTGCACATGCACAAGTGGTGCCATGTCATTTAAATCCCCGCCTGCCTCATTTCAAATTCTGTGTCCTTCCCTGTACTTTTGTGAGCTATTTGCCCCGTACCCTGCATTCCCTGGGCCTAGAAATATCCTCCCCACTCCTCTAAGTCACCCTGAGACACAGTGATTTCTGATTTCCCGATTTCTGTCCATCTCTCCATCCCCTCCCACCCAAACTCCTCTCCTCTCCCTTTCTTTACTTCTGTCTTACAAAGGGAAGCCCTTTCTAATAGTGTCTCCTCAAAGTCAGCCAAACCTTACCAATTCTTACTCAGTCCCAAAGGCGGGGCTGTGACATTTGCCCCCAGGGCTGACAGGGGAAATCTGGTGATGACCATCTTCCCCAGTCTTCCCTCTCAGGAGCTTAACACCAGCTCTCAAAAAAGTCGGATCCTGACCCCACTCATTCCAGTTCTCTAAACTGGGTTTCCGTTCCTTCTCACACTTCTATTCCTTTCTGCAAGAAGTTTCTAGATTTCAACTCATTAGCCCTCACGTCTCAGGTGCACAGATGATCTTGCTCACACGCAGCCCACAGAAACCTTCCTAACTCAGAGCAGAAAGTACACGTCTGTAATCTAATCAGCATGACAATTATCCTCTTGTTGTCTAGTATCCTCAAATTCAGTACATTTGCAAAAGGAATCTTTTTCTCTGATTATCATGGGAAGGGATCCAGACCATTATAGTAGGGCACCGGGCCCTTGGAACCTGCTAGGTGCTTTTGTTGTTGTTGTTGTTGTTGTTTTGATCTGGAGTACAGTGGCACACAGCTACTGCAGCCTCGACCTGCTGGACTCAGGCAGTCCTTCTGCCTCAGCCTTTCAAGTAGCTGGAACCACAGGCACGCACCACCATGCCCAGCTAATTTTTTTATTTACTGTAGAGACGAGGTCCTGCCATGTTACTCAGACTGGTCCCGGACCCCTGGGCTCAGGCAATCCTCTTGCCTCTGCCTCCCAAAGTGCTGGGATTACAGGCATGAGCCACCATGCCCAGCTTACTAGGTGCTTCTTCCCTGGCCTCAGAAACTCATAGAGACAAACCTTGGGTTTGCTGAACCCCGAAGTCTTCGTCCATAAACTTCTTTCGCTACTGCGCTATCTTCCCAACATAGACCAAAATGCCTGTCTTTGTGCTGAGTTGAAGAGGAAACTTCATTTACAAAGGTGACTACAAGTTGGGCTGTGAGAATTTGTAGCTGTAAGCCTGCAGATTCTACTCAAAACAGCCACATGATTAGAAGAAGGAAAATAAGAAAAATGTTCCTTACCTGAGTTTACAAAAAGAAGAACAAGAAGAGTGAGTTGAGGGAAGGCTTTCATTTTAGCTGCTCTTGCTTGGTAATCCAAAGAGGAAATGACTTCCCTCCCCAGTTACAATTAGTTTTAACTCTCTTTCAGGTACAAAGTCCAGTCATTAACTGACGTCAAACCAGCCAAAGGCAATTATAGTTAGCATTGGGTCATATACCATAGGTCTATTCTGAGCTTTCGAGATAGAAGAGGTGAACTTGGCCTTACGGATTATTTTTTTGACTTAACATATAGAATAACTCAGGGCATTCTAAATATACTTTTGAGATTGGGTTGGGAGAATTTGATTAATCTCTTGATATCCCAAATGCCACCAAACTATCACCTTTTAGGAAGTTATCATTCCCTTAAACACTCAATAATATAGGCTCTATCCACCCCTATTTCAGTGCATGAAACCCAGTTTTTCTCCAGCTATAATTCTGAGCATCCCTGAAGGGGACTTGCATGTGTCCGTAAACTGTTGCTTGAGTTTTGTCACCTTAAGCTGTAAGACCACCACTCTGAGCCTCTCTGATGGTCACTTCCAGCAACTTCATAATCACATCTCCAAACTTCTGTGACTCTTTCTACATTTCTCTATGCCTGAACACAGTCCCCCAGTCACGCTCCCAAACACAATTAGCATCAAATAAAGTGCAGAAAAGGGAAACACTTAAAATAGATGATTGTATCTCTTTGTTCCTGGTTATTCACTGACCATGACTCCCACCTCTCAGTTCCCTTACTCACCCTCTTGTTCCTTAGCCCAGATCTCTCACCATGTTTCAGGAACAAGCTCTATAATTTGGATTAAGGTCGTCTTAATCCAGTTCTCTCTCCTTGAAGTCCAGGGCCCCAATCTTTCCACGTTCAGCCCCAGCCAGAGGAATAAAAACCAATAAAAACCTTGTGAATTTTGGCCAGAGTTTTAACTCTGACCTTAATGAAAACCACTTTTATTTTTTGTAATATCCATTCAAGAATAAGATTGGGGTCAGCTCAGAGGAGGGAAAGGTACGACTCTTTTCGGTAGTCCCGAATCCTGGTTCATCCAACACCAGCTGCTTTTACTATGCCAACAAAGTTCAACACCAACGAGATCAAAATTCTGTACCTGAGATGCACCAGGAAGCAAGTCAGTGCCATGTTTGTGATGGCCCTTAATATTGGCCCCCTGGTTCTGTCTCCCAAAAGGTTGGTGATTACGTTGCAAAGGTAACCTGTAACTGAAAGGGTCTGAGGATTATTGTGAAATTGACCATTCAGGATAGATAGACCCAGACTGTGGTGGTACCTTCTGCCTCTGCCCTGATCATCAAAGAACCACCAAATGATCTCAAGGAAGCACCGAGAGACAGAAACAGAAGAACATTAAATACACTGTAAATATCACTTTTGATGAGACTGTCAACATTGCCCGACAGATGTGGCACCGATCTTTAGCTAGAGAATTCTCTGGAACCATTAGAGAGATCCGGGGGGCTTCTCAGTGTGTGGGCGGCAGCGTTGACGGCCACCACCCTGATGATATCATAGATGACAACAGTGGTGCAGTGGAATGCCCAGCTAGCTAAGAAGCACACAGGAAATATTTCAATAAAGGATCATTTGGCAATCAAGATAAAAAAAAGAATAAGATTTGGAGTTTGTTCTCATGTAGCCAAGGTGCCCATTTAAATATTTGTCCAAAGCAAAGACACTTCTAAAGCCCCATCATGTTGTGCTGTGTTATTCTCAGCTTGAATGACCGCAGGCACCAGGATTTAAACAAAAGATCTATTTTTCTTTTAAAACTAACATTATTGAGATGTAATTTACACAAATAAATTGTATCTATTTAAAGTGTACAACCCAATGAGTTCTGCTGATGTACAAGGAAGGGCCCCCCAAAAACCTGGAATTATTTTTTGGAGGGGCCCCTTATAGTACTGGCTTCCCCCACTAGGTAAGAGTTCTAGGAACCCATCACATCAGTGTACCTGCTAGCATTATGTGAGGCTGTGTTCAGCTTCAGTGAATTTTTTGTGGAGATTCTTTCAACGCATTTGCCTATTTCATGACGGGTGATTTATGAGTGCACCTGCCTACAACATGCTGAGTGTTCAGCGGTTTTTGACCAAAAATGGCATGGCCCCCCATGCCCCACCCTCCCTATTCACTCAATCTCATCCCAAGCAACTTTTTTTTTGTTTCCCCAGATGAAAAAAAGTCCTCAAAAAGAAACGCTTTGCTGATGTCAAAGAGGTGAAACAAAAAACACAGAAACATCTAAAGGCATCAAAACTGACGAGTTCAAAACCTGTTTTGAGCAGTGGATAAAGCATCCTCACAGCTGTATTGCATCAAGCAGTACTTTGAAGGTGACTTGAAGTTTAAACATATAAGAATCAATGCACAATTTTTATAAATAAATTCTGTCTTGGGGGGGTTCCTCTCATTTATATACTTATGAGTGTGTGTGTATATAATATTTTCTCCCTTTCTGCCACTTTTACATGGCATTTTCAACCTACTGTATTCACTTTATAAAGGCCAAACCAGGAACCCAGGAAAACTGAAAATTGGTCTAAGATCGCATAAGTAGGCCAGGTTTGGTGGCTCAGCCTGTAATCCCAGCACTTTGGGAGGCCAAGGCAAGTGGACTGTCTGAGCCCGTGGGTTCGAGACCAGCCCGGACAACTTGGTGAGACCTCGTCTCTACAATAAATAAAAAATTAGCCGGGCATGGTAGCACATACCTGTAGTTCCAGCTACTTGGAAGGCTGAGGCAAAAGGATCACCAGAGCCCAGCAGGTCAACACTGAGGTGTCAATTAGTGTGCCACTGCATGCCAGCCTGGGCAGCAGAGTGAGACTTCGACTCAAAAAAAAAAAAGGTCACATAAGTAGCTGCAGGATCTCACATGCAGAGTCTCCTAAACCAGGAAGAGCCTTCTGTGCCTTATCCTGTATTGGATTCACAATATCAGGGGAGTAGTGCCCACAGGGCTCTATCACCAATGTCTATTACTAACGCTATCATGTTACAACAGTGTCAATATTTACCATGGCTTTCTATGCCACTTCTCTGCCAAGCATAGAACGAAGAGTATGACCAGACAGGGATGGGGCACCGCCAAGCATCTGGCTTCCTGACTCTTCCCTTGCTTTATCTGGAAAAACATGGGCAGTAAGAAAGTCAGGCAGTCGTGAAGATACACGTCAGCAATCGCTCTTTCTTATGCCCCTTCCTGACTCGATCCATAGCAGACTTCTGCCCTCCAGGATTACAGAGACAGGTATACAGAGCTTTTCATCAAGGGGAGATTCTTCTTCCTCACTGCCGATGTTTCCCTCTCTGTGGCATGAGCTCAGTTCCCACTGTGCTCCTGGCCTCTTGGCATGTCTTTATTCATTTGGACCTAAGTGAAGTGTAGTGAGTTATTTCAGACAAATAAACTGAGAATATTCACCTCACATCTGGCATTTTCCCTCTGGGGAAAGAACCTGGGTTCAGGACTGTTGTACCTGAGAAGGTAAGGATTCAGTATCAGGAAGTGGAAGCCCTAAGCCACATTCTCCAAAATAAACTCCTTTTTTTTTTTTGAGTTGGAGTCTCACTCTGTCGCCCAGACTGGACCTGCTGGGCTCCGGCGATCCTTCTGCCTCAGCCTTCCGAGTAGCCGGAATTACAGTTGCGCGCTACCACGCCTGGCTAATTTTTTGATTTTTTATTGTAGAGATGAGGTCTCGCCTGTCCAGGCGGGTCTCGAACCCGCGGGCTCAGGCAATCCACTCACCTCAGCCTTCCAAAGGCGCGGGATTACAGGCTGAGCCACCGAGCCCGGCTAATAAACTCCTTTTAAAAGTAATATTTTGAGATCTAAAAATTGGCATTCCATATGACCCTGGAATCCCCCTATTGAAAATATACCCAGAAGAACTCAAATCACACTATGAAAAAGCTACCTGCACATGTATGTTTATCACACAGCATTGTTCACAATAGCAAGAACATGGAACCAACCGTGCTGCCCATCAAAAGAGGACTGAATTTTTTTAAATGTGGTACATATACATGATGAAATATTAGGTAGCCATAAACAAGGGCAAAATCATGAACTTCACAGCAACCTGGATGGACTTAGAGTCTATGATACTGAGTGATCTTTCACAGAAATAAATGAGTATCACATGTTGTCACTCATAAGTGGACCTTGAACAATTATTGTAATACTATAAGAAAAGGATTGGCTAGCTGGGCATGGTGGCGCATGCCTATAGTTCCAGTACTTGGAGGACTGAGGCGGAAGGATCGCCTGAGCCCAGCAGGTCGAGGCTGTGGTGGTTGTGAGCCTGCCACTGCACTCTAGCCTGAGCGACAGAGTGAGACTCCAACTCAAAAAAAAAAAAAAGAAAAGAAAAGAAAAGGATTGGCAGTAGAGGGAAACCGCCGGGAGGGGGGTAGGGAAGCAGGATTGGCAGTAGTGGGAATCCACCGAGGAGGGGGTGACATACTTGATCAACAAGGGTACCTGCATAATGAACATTTGTATACCTAACCCTGAATTGTATCCCACATCTTTAAAATAAAATTTTTTTACAGTAATATTTTGTCTTAATCTGTCATATTCTTTATCTTCTCACATAATTCAAAACGTGGGCAGGTAAAAGGGGTTTATTAGCACAAGCAAGCTATATTCTAAATATGTATCTGTATGTCAAGAACACAGGCTCCATTTTCCCATGGAAACAATAATATGTGTAGGCAACTTTGTCACCAAGTCAGCTGAAGGAGCTAAGTTTACCCATAATTACCTAGTCACAAAAGAACTGTTGTTCAGGGTGAGCTTCTCAATGATTCTATTGGCTGTGAAGAGAAACAAGTCATGCCCATTAAACCTAAAGCAATATCTGCCTGATCAGATAGGTAAACCAGAGAGCTACATCAAAGCCTTTTAGGATTGGAATGTGAGTCATTAAGAACTACTGTGATTCTGCAACATGGTGGTACCATGACATGACTCTGGAGGATCATTAAAAACCTAAAATCTCTGTTAAGATCAAATAATGAGACCTACAGATTTTTTTTTCTGTCTATAGAATCAAATGTTGTAAATACATTTTAAGCTCTAATCTCACTATTTCCAGACTCTTGATAGAGGTATACACACTGATACTATTTATTAATGTCACATTTAGATAATACTTCATTAGAACATTTTCTTCTCTAATCCAGGAAACCATTCCCAGAGACACAGCTTATGGATAAGCAATATTCCCAACTCCACTGTCTAGTTGATGACCCTTTGACAGAACCATTCCCAATCCAGGCATTTATACCCACGGAAATGAACTTTCCAGCTAACGCTTCCTTTACATGAAGAGCATGCAGGAGGCTGTTCAATTGACACCAGAAACTTGAGGCATCTCTGTGCATCCACCAGGTATGACAGATGGAGCCGTGACCAAGACAGTGAAGGTCTCAACTCTCCTGGAACTTCTTTGAGCTGATGGGTAGTAGGGGCGGGCAGAAAACCAGTAGGTGAATGAAATGTTTCAGAGATTGAGAAATGCGATGAAAAAAAATAAAACACAACAATGGGGTGACTTGTGGGGTACAGAGTGCTACTTTAAATAGAATGGGCAGCAGAATCTTTTTGCCAGAGCTAATGCCCGAACTGAGACCTGCTATTGAGAAGGAGCCCATCATTCAAACATCAGAAAAAGAGCCTTTCTGGCAGAAAGAACAGTAAGTGCAAAGACCCTGAGGCCAGAACAAGTTTGGCGTGTTTGAGGAGCACTGTGATTGAGAAGGAGACTGTGGGAGATGGTCTCAGAGAGGCAGACAGGGGCCTGATCTTGCAGGATCTTACAGGCTGTAAGGGAAGGAAGTGTGGATTTTATTCCAAGTACAGCGGCAGGAGACCACGGGAAGATTTATGTAGAAGACAGGAGAGGGAGAGGTCTTCCATGGTGGCCTTGTCTGGAAGAACTGCCCTACCCGCCTGACTCTGTCCAGCCCCAGTTCAGTTCCTTTATAGTCCTCATCACAGTATGAAGCTACTCTGCCTCTTTGCTGGTTTAGTGCTCTGTTGTCTTTCTCCTGCGGGAGTTTTCCCTCCACTGCTCACTCCTCTGCTGTCCCTAGGACCAGAACAGCTGGCACATAGCAGGTCTCAGTACATATTTACTAAAGAAAAGAATGAATGCTGTCCAATTTGTTCTCGGTGCAGGGAGCAGGGGAGCAAAATAAATAAGACATAGTCCTGGGTCTTCGGACTCAACATGCATGTGGGTAGTTTATTTTCCAAAAGTTGGTTGTCATCATCAAGTTATTTACAAAAGAGAAAATACAAGTAGTAAACAAATATGCGGGGAAATAGTTAATATTTTCCACCTTTTAAGAAATTTTTTTGAGACAGGGCCTCGCTCTGTCACCCAGGCCCTAGTGCGGTAGTGTGATCATAGTTCACTGCAGCCTCCAACTCCTGGGTTCAAGCGATTCTCCCATCTTAGCTCCCCGAGTACCAAAGACTACAGATGTGCTCCACCCACCATGCCTAACTATTTTTTTTTCTGTAGAAATGGTGTCTTGCTATGTTGCCCAGGGTGGTCTCAATCTCCTGGCCTCAAACTATCTTCCTGCCTTGGCCTCACAAAGTGCTAGGACTACAGGTGTGAGCCACTGTGCCCAGCCCATTTTACTCATTTAAAACATGTTACAGCCGGGCTCGGTGGCTCAGCCCGTAATCCCACGCCTTTGGGAGGCTGAGGTGAGTGGATTGCCTGAGCCCGCGGGTTCGAGACCTGCCTGGGCAGGCGAAACCTCATCTCTACAATAAATCAAAAAAATCAGCCGGGCGTGGTAGCGCATGCCTGTAATTCCGCTACTCGGAAGGCTGAGGCGGAAGGATCGCCGGAGCCCAGCAGGCAAGGCTGCGGTGGCCGGGAGTGGCCACTGCACTCCAGTCTGGGTGACTGAGTGAGACTCCAATTCAAAAAAAAAAAAAAAAAAGAAAATGGGAGTTCAAAACCAGCCTGGGCACCATGAGACCCCATCTCTACAAAAAATATTAAAAATTAGCCTTAGCTGGGCTCGGTGGCTCAGCCTGTAATCCCGAGCCTTTGGGAAGCTGAGGTGAGTGGATTGCCTGAGCCCGCAGGTTCGAGACCCTCCTGGGCAACTTGGTGAGACCTTATCTCTACAATAAATCAAAATCAGCCGGGCGTGGTAGCGCGCGCCTGTAGTTCCAGCTACTTGGAAGGCTGAGGCAGAAGGATCGCCGGAGCCCAGCAGGTGGAGGCTGTGGTGGCCGGGAGCGGCCACTGCACTCCAGTCTGGGAGACAGAGTGAGACTCCAACTCAAAAACGAAAACAAAAACATGTTACAACTGAAACAAAAATGAGATAATATTTTACATCTTTAAAAAATATGTACATTGATAATGCTGGTGAATGTGCAAATAATTTATTATGTTTACCATTGCTCCATTGCTTCAAAAGGCAACTTAGAATGTGTGTTAAGAGCCATTAAAGATGTTCTTACCCTTTGACCGAGAAATTTGTTTCTGACTTGATCCTAAAGAATATTCTCAAATAAAGGAAAAATTATATGTACAAATATGTTTGCTTGGTTCAGCCTGTAATCCGGTGCTTTGGGAGGCTGAGGTGAGTGGATTGCCTGAGCCTGCAGGTTCGAGACCTGCCTGGGCAACTTGGCGAGACCTTATCTCAATAATAAATCAAAAAATTAGCCAGGCATGGTAGCGCGCGCCTGTAGTTTCAGCTCCTTGGAAGGCTGAGGCGGAAGGATCACCGGAGCCCAGCAGGTCAAGGCTGCGGCCGGGAGCGGCCACTGCACTCCAGTCTGGGCGACAGAGTGAGACTCCAACTAAAAAAAAAAAAAAAAAAACTTTAAAAAGCTTTATTCAAAAGCAGAGCATTAAACCTGGTGATTATGCTTTACAAAATTATTTTAAAAGCCTTTTTAGAGGCAGGGTCTCAGTCTGTCACTGAGACTGAAGTGCAGTGGTATGCGTATAGCTCATTGAGGCCTTGACCTTCTGGGCTGAAGTGATTCTTCTGCCTCAGTCTCCTGAGTAGCTGGGATTACAGCCATGAGCCACCATAACTGGCTTTTATTTTATTTGATTTTACTTTGTAGAGGATCTCATTATATTGGCTAGGCTGGTCTTGAACTCCTGTCCTCACGCAATCAATTCTCCTACCTTGGCCTTCCTAAGTGCTGGGATTACAGGTGTGAACCACTGCACCCAGTCAGTGGCTACCCTTAATTAGAGAGATGATTGTATCACATACAGTGTCATACAATAAGACTGTGCAGTAGTAAGGGAAAGTATTTATTCTACCCTGATAGTATGTGGAAAAGGCAGGATTCCCTTTATAACTCTAATTTTGTCAAAACTGTGCCTCCATAAAGACGAGTGCCAGTAGGAAACATGGACAAGCCAATATGATTTAACTGGCACATTCTCACAGCGGTCTCTTCATCTCTCACACATGAAGTAAAAGGGCTCAGGGAAAAGTTCAAACACCAATGTATAGACTTTTATTCACTGAAGATGTGCTTCGAAACACCTTGGCCTTGAAAAGGAGCAGGCATTGGCTTTCGGAGTCTTGGTTTGTAGAATTTCACAATTGCTTATGTACTCAATCCACTGAGCTTAGCTCAAAAAGATATGTTTCACATCATGAAAGAGTTTGTGGGCTTCTTCATTGTATTTTATTGGCTATCTTCTGGAATTAAAGTCTTGGAGAAGTTCTATAAAGGGGCTTTCCCCAGGAAGTAGCTTGATTTCTTGTCTACTTCCTCCTCTGCTCACCAAGCAGATTGTGGAAGATTTGACCAAGGTCAGAAAGTTTTTGTGGTGGCCATAAATTGCAATCCAGATCAGGAAGCGAGTAGTTCTAGAGATTATAACTCCATCTCACAGATGTTAGCACCACATGCCTGGATTCTTTAAGAGGAAACCCACAGGCAGAAGCAGGTTTACCCTGTTTGGGCTTGCAGTTATTTTGGGGTTACACCCATGCACCTTCCTCTGTCCAGTTATTCCTAAAAGGAGAGGTGATGCAACTAGGGCACTGGTTCTCAAAATGTGTTCCCCAGGTCAGGTGTGATGACTTATGCCTATAATCCCACCACTTTGGGAGGTGGAGGCAAGAGGATTGCCTGAGCCCAGGGGTTCGAGACCAGCCTGGGCAACTTGGCAAGCCCTCGGTCTCTACAATAAATCAAAAATTTAGCAGAGTGTGATGGCATGTGCCTGTGGTTCCAACTACTTGGAAGGCTGAGGTGGAAGGATCTAGGCTGCGGTGGTCGTGGTCATGCCACTGCACGCCAGCCCTGGCGAAGAGTGAGACTCTGACTCAAAAAAAATGTATTCCCCAGACCAGTAGCACCAGTATGATTTGGGAGCGGTTTTTTAGAAGTGCATATTCTTAGGCCCCCAATTCAGACCTATTGAATCAGTAACTTGTGTGTTAACAAGCTTCCAGATGACTCTGATCATGCTCAGCTCTGAGGACCACAGCAGTCATGGCACACAGGAAGGTTTTAAGTGTCCATGGACACAGCCTTAGATAACATCAATCCGCTTAGGAGGGAATGTTGTGCCTCTCATGCTTACTTTAGTCACTCTAACTACACAAGGAAAAAAAAAATCTTATTTATTGCTACTGTATTTTTATTATTTATTTATTTTTTGGAGTCAGAGTCTCACTCTGTTGCCCAGGCTGGAGTGCAGTGGCACTCTCAGAGTCACCCCAGCATCGACCTGCTGGGCTCAGGCAATCCTTCTGCCTCAGCCTTCCAAGTAGCTGGAACTACTGGCACACGCTACCACGCCCAGCTAATTTTTTGATATATTGTAAAGAAGAGGTCTCACCAAGTTGCCCAGGCTGGTCTCGAACCTCCAGGCTCAGGCAATCCTCTCGCCTCGGCCTCCCAAAATGCTAGGATTACAGGCTTGAGCTACCGCACCCGGCCGCTAGTGTATTTTTAACTGTTCTCTAATACTCTATTTCCCTTTACAAGGGAGAGAGATCAGGCTTCAGACACAGAACCTTTGGCAATCAAAGATATCCACCTAGAACCTAATAACCCTTAATTTTATTGCATTTGTTTTATGGTTACTTTCTATTTATGGCAAAAGAAACTAGTTTTTTTTTTTTTATTTGAGTGATGACGTAAAGTTTATTTTAAAAGTAAATTTATTTGGCTGGGTGTAGTGGCTCACACCTATAATCCCATTGCTTTGGAAGGCCAAGTCAGTAGGATTGTTTGAGACCCAGAGTTTGAGACCAGCCTGGGCAACATAGTGAGATCCCATCTCTACAAAAATAAAAATAAAAATATTAGTGTGATGTGGTGGCTTGCGCCTGCACTCCCAGCTATTAGGGAGGCTGAGGCAGAAGGATTGCTTGAGTCCAGGAGTTTGAGGCTGCAATGAGCTATGACTGTGCCACTGCACTCCAGCCTGGGTGACAGAGCATGACTTCATCTCTAAAAATTAAGAAAACAAAGAAATAAAAAAGAGTAAATTCATTTAATTATTATTATTATTTGTTGAGCTGGAGTTTCACTCTGTTACCCAGGCTGGAGAGCAGTGGCACGATCACAGCTCACCGCAGCCTTCACCTCCTGGGCTGCAGTGATCCTTCTGCCTCAGCCTCCCAAGTAGCCGGGACTGCAGGTGCGAACCATCATGATTGGCTAATTTTTTTTTTTTTTTTTCGAGTCGGAGTCTCCCTCTGTCGCCCAGACTGGAGCGCAGTGGCCGCTCCCGGCCACCGCAGCCTCGACCCGCTGGGCTCCGGCGATCCTTCCGCCTCAGCCTTCCGAGTAGCTGGAACTACCGGCGCGCGCTACCACACCCGGCTAATTTTTTGATTTTATCGTAGAGATGAGGTCTCGCCTGCCCAGGCGGGTCTCGAACCCGCGGGCTCAGGCAATCCACTCGCCTCAGCCTCCCAAAGGCGCAGGATTACAGGCTGAGCCACCGAGCCTGGCCACCCTCAGAATTCTTGACAAACTATATATTGTTTCTACTTTCTTATAGCTTATAGTTGATTATAAAGTACATTTTTTACAGTGCTGTATTTTATTAGGTGTAAATAAACTACAAAACAATCTATATAGTGAGATATTGTACTTGGGTTCCACCAGCCGATGTTGAGTTTAGATTCCTGTCTTCATTTCCCAAATACTCTGGAGCATTCTCAGTGACAGACATTGTTCCAGGCTCTGGGAATATAGCAATGGACTAAAGGCAACCTCCCTGAAATAATAACTTTGTACAGTTATTTTACAAAGAACACATTGAGTATACGAGGAGCAAATATCACCTTGCAACATTCTCTGCAATGTGCACCCAGTAAGAATAATAGCCAAGCTCGGTGGCTCAGCCTATAATCCCGCGCCTTTGGGAGGCTGAGGTGAGTGGATTGCCTGAGCCCGTGGGTTCGAGACCCGCCTGGGCAACTTGGCGAGACCTCATTTCTACAATAATTCAAAAAATTAGCCGGGCATGGTAGTGCGAGCCTGTAGTTCCAGCTACTTGGAAGGCTGAGGCGGAAGGATCGCCAGAGCCCAGCAGGTCGAGGCTGGGATGGCCGGGAGAGGCCACTGCACTCCAGCCTGGGTGACAGAGTGAGACTCCAACTCAAAAAACAACAACAAAAAGAATCACTACAATAGCTATCAACAAAAAGATTATTGCAAATGTTGGTGAGGATGTGAAACTCTCAGATGCATACACTGCTAGGAGTATGTAAAATGGTGCAAACTATCTGGAAACAGTATGACAGTTCCTCAAAAAGTTAGACATCAAGTTATCACTTGAACCAGCAATCCCATTCCTAAGTATATACCCAAGAGAAATGAAAATAAGTTCACATAAAAACTCATACAAGAATGTTCACAGCAACATGATTCATAATAGTCAAAAGGTCGAAACAACCCAATGTCCACCACCTGATGAGCAGATAAACAAAACGTAGAACATCCATTAGACGGAATACAGATGCTCTTCAACGTACAATGGAGATACATGCCAATAAACCCTTTGTAAGTTGAAAATATATCATAAACTGAAAATGCATTTAGGACATCTAAATAACACACACCATAGCTTAGTCTAGCCTACAATAAACGTGCTCAGAACACTTATATCAACCTACAATTGGGCAAAATCATCTAACACAAAGTCTATTTATAATAAAGTTTTGAATATCTTATGTAATGTATTGAATAATGCACTGAAAGTGATAAACAGAATGATTGTATGGGAACTGTTGTAAAGTCAAAAAATCATAAGTCAAACCATTGTTAAGTCAAGAACTGCCTGTATTATTTGACCATCAAATTGAGTGAAGTACTTATACATGCTACAACATGGATGAACTTTGAAAATATTGTCTAAATGAAAGAAGCCAGACACAAAGGACTATATACTGTAGGATTCTAGGCCTAATAAATTTTCAGAATAAGCAGATTAAAAAATTTTTTTTTACATTTTTTTAGTTGGCGTCTCACTCTGTCACCAAGGCTGGAGTGCAGTGGCACACTTACGGCCACTCCAGTGTTGACCTGCTGGACTCTGGCCATCCTTCCCCCTCAGCCTTCCAAGTAGCCAGAACTACAGGTGTGTGCTACCACACCTGGTCAATTTTTTTGATTTATTGTAGAGATGAGGTCTTGCCAAGTTGCTCAGGCTGTTCTAGAACCCATGGGCTCAGGTAATCCCCTCACCTTGGCCTCCCAAAGTGCTGGGATTACAGGCTTGCGTCATCGCACCTGGCTAAGCAGATTTATAAAGACAAAAAGTAGGTTAGTAGTTGCCAAGGGCTGGAGGGATGTGGGAGGATTAGAGTATGGTAGCTAAGAAGTATAAGTTTTTTATTGGAATGACGGAAAGGTTCTAAAATTGACTGTGGTAATGATTGTATTTAATTGAATTTATTAAATTTAAATGAGTGAATTGTATGTATGTAAAGTATATTACAAAAAAAGAACATTGAAAAAAAAACTCAGATTGATTAGGTAGAAATCCCTCCAGGGCAATTTTAGAGACTGCCTTACAGGAAATTTTTACTCTGAAGAGGTCTCCCTCTGCTGTACATAACCTTTTGTAAAGACCACACAAAATGGATTTTGAGAGCTTGTTTGGAGGTTCTAGCAGGGGAGCACAGCTACTCGTATACCCTTGACCAAAGAATGGTTCTCCTCTAGCGGGGATGGTCGTTCTCTTCCACCCAGGGTGCAACTTTGGGAGGGACGCACATGTAGCAGTGAGGGAGGAAGGGGACACACACCTAACCAGTCAAATCAGCTGAATCAACCCTGGCAATCAATGGGGTGACAGATGTCGCAGCCAAATCACCCTCACATCCATAAAATGGAGTTTGAAATGTGGAAATTTAAAAAAAATTTTTCTTTGAACTTGAATTGAGGCCCAAAAAGCAGCTGTTGGAACTGTAGTTTAAGTTCATAAATAAGTCTGCTGTAAATTTGTATAGGAAGGAAGATTTTGCTTCTCATTTTAATTTTTGGCTACATGGGAAGTGTAGAAATCTGCTTTACAATACTTGTGAATCATACAGCATTTGTTGTTAAAATGACTTTACCACAGTATAAAATTTGCATGTAAGTGCTATTTTGCCTTGTAATTGTGCATTGAATTCATTAAGAAGCATTATCAAATTTTCAGAAAAGATTATTACAAAAGCCACCCAGTGTTTGATAATAGTGGTTGAGAGTGGTTCTTCTCACTCAAAAAAAATTTAATCTCAGCCCTGTGTTCAAAAACTTACAATAAAGTTACATAAACTTACAATAAGCCATGAAGTGAGGATATTCAGCTTCTATATCTAACAGAAATGCATAGAACCAATGATGGTTAAGTCCACTAAGTGTGAATAGAGTTCACTATTGACAGTACTGGTATATTCACACATTTTCAGCAAAGATACTTGTTCATGAATACAATGGGTAACCATAAATTTTCAATGCCTCACATTTTCACAAACTTTGTAAATGAGTTCAACTACAGATTTTTCTACTCCAACATATTTCTACATCACCAATTATAATACATCTTAGAGTATTCCACTTCAGTTTATACTGAAATAGTGTTTTTTCACCCTCTAAAAAAACTTCCTTTTTTTTCTCTCTTTCCTTCTTTCTTTTTTTTTTTTGAGTCAGAGTCTCACTCTGTCACTCAAACTGGAGTACACTGGAGTAAAGTGGCATGCTCGCAACCACCCCAGCCTTGACCTGCTGACCTCAGACACTCCTTCAGCCTCAGTCTTCCAAGTAGCTAGAACCACAGGCACGTGCCACCACATCTGGCTGATTTTTAAATTTATTGTAGAGATGAGGTATTGCCAAGTTGCCCAGGCTGGTCTTGAACACTTGGGCTCAGGCAATCCTCTTGTCTCCACCTCTCAAAGTGGAATTATGGAATTACATGCTTGAGCCATCATGCGCAGAATAAAACATTCTTTAAAAAAAAAAACAAACAGCTTTATTGATACTTAATTCACATGTCATGAAATTCACCAATTTAAAGTGTATACTTCCATTTTGAAAATATTCTTGCCTATAGTTGTTCCACAGAGGCTAGCCATCGAAGCTAATTCTGCAGTCATTTCAAACTTGCCACTGACTCCTTAAATAAGCAGCAGCAACTAAGTTGTATTGGTAACAACTGTCAGCTCATCAAGATTCAAAGAAAACCACTCAAAGTCATTTGCCTTGTTTTTTAATTGACTATTGATCCTGTTCCCAATGATTTAAACTCTCTAGGCAACTATTCTTTCCAAAACAGTCTTAAGCATGTTTTGAATAGTCTTGACAAGTTTCTTTCCTCTGAATACATTTATTTGACTGTGGTAATCAAACACAATTTAATCAACTCATCTCTAAATGGCTTTTCTTGCTTGGTTACCAAATGAGCCACTCAGAAATCTGCTTTGATTGCAGACTCATTTTCATTATTTAAAAAATTTTTTTTTGAGTCAGAGTCTCACTCTGTTGCCCAGGTTGAAGTGCAGTGGAGTGAATGCCCACTGCTAACACAGCCTTGACCTGCTGGGCTCAGGCAATCCTTCCGCCTCAGCCTTCCAAGTAGCTGCAACCACAGGCATGTGCCACCACATCCAGCTAATTTTTAAATTTATTGCAGAGATGAGGTCTCACCAAGTTGCCCAGGCTGGTCTCAAACCCCTGGGCTTAGGTAATCCTCTTGCTTTCACCTCCCAAGCTGCTGGGATTATAGGCATGAGCCACTGCATCCTGTCTCATTATTTAATTGTATGAAGAAATTCTGCTGTGATGATATGTTCCATTTTGAATTTCCTTTTTTTTCCTGAAGGTTACTTAGTTTCCTGTGAGTTGGGAATATTGCGATACGTGTTTAGTGTAGTAACATCAGTGATTATTTTAGCCTACCTATACGGTCATTGCATAACTCACACAATGCTTTGCCATATATATATATATATTTTGAGTTGGAGTCTTACTCCATCGCCCAGGCTGGAGGGCAGTGGCACACTCCTGGCCACTCCAGCATCGACCCGCTGGGCTCCGGTGATCCCTCTGCCTCAGTCTTCCAAGTAGCCAGAACTACAAACGCGCGCTACCACACCCAGTTAATTTTTGATTTATTGTAGAGATGAGGTCTCACCAAGCTGCCCAGGATGGGTCTCGAACCTGTGGGCTCAGGCAATCCTCTCACCTCAGCCTCCCAAAATGCTGAGATTACAGGCTGAGTCACGGAGCCCAGCCTGCCATCTAATTTGATAACGAAAAAAATCATACTCCACACTCCAATATAATCTATATTGTGACTTAAAAGCATGACATTTGAAGTCCATTTTTCTCTTCTTCTCTTGTTTTTATATAATGGGGATGCATTGGTAATTTAAAAAAATAAAAAATAAAAATAAAAGAGAAAAGAGAATGTCATGGTATGGCTACATGTGTGGCACTTGAAACATTGTTACACATCACTATGATGTGTAGCATTCTGTGCCTCAATGTGCAGTGAGAAGAGCATCCCATATCATCTCCATCATGACTTTACTATACTTTGCTATTACAGCACGAAAGCTGCTGTAGACATTATGGAAACAAATGAATATGACTGTGTTCCAATAAAACTTTGTTATGGACAATAAAATTTTGATTCTATATAGTTTTCTCACTTTACCAAATATGATGCTATTTTTTTTTCAGTGATTTAAGATGTAAAAACTACTCTTTTTTTTTTTTTTTTTTGAGTTGGAGTCTCACTCTGTCGCCCAGACTGGAGTGCTGGCCACTCCCGGCCACCGCAGCCTTGACCTACTGGGCTCCGGAGATCCTTCTGCCTCAGCCTTCTGAGTAGCCGGAATTGCAGGCATGTGCTACCACGCCCGGCTGATTTTTTGATTTATGGTAGAGATGAGGTCTTGCTGCCCAGGAGGGTCTCGAACCCACGGGCTCAGGCAATCCACTCACCTCAGCCTCTCAAAGGCGCAGGATTATAGGCTGAGCCACCCAGCCCGGCTGTAAAAACCACTCTTAGCTTGTGGTTCCTACAAAAAAACAAGCTAAATCACACACATGGGATATAGTTTGACAAAGGCTGTTAGCTCAACAAAAGGTAGGTCCTCCTTCACCAACATAAGAGCATCTCCACCCAAAAGCATCCTGAAGGTTGACAGAGGAATGGACACTCGCTTTTAACCTCCTACAGTGACCACAGACATGACCTCCATGAGGATGTCACAAACTACCGTCTTCCAGAGTCCTTTGCTAATGCCAGGTTGAAAACTACAAGATACCCATTGTCTCCTTTAACTCATCTCTGAGAAGTTCTGTGGGCAAGTTCTTATAGACCAAAAAGTGGATCATAGAGAAGTTAAATAACAAGGGGTTATGTATCAGATCTGAGACTGAATTCCAGGCTTTAAGTTCATGCTCTACTCGCCAGGCCACGCTGCTTCTATTTCATTCAGACACTTGTTTATTCCTTCCCTACATCCCTACCCATGTTCTCCAACTAGGTCTCCTCACACAAGCTGGTGATTTCCACCTACATTTCTGCCTTGTCAGGCAACGTAGCTGAACTTGCTGGTCTGCCCTCTCATACATTCCTGTAACTCACATGCTCTTATGACACATACTTTCGATGACAACATGTGGTCTGGAAATCATAATGAACTGGATGCCTAGACCCCGGACTCTTACTCCAATCCTTCCATGAATCAGCCATGTAATGTTGGGAATTTGTTTGCACCCTCTAGCCTTCAGCTTTCCTACCTATAAAACAGGAGTGAGGATTTGAGTGATGCCGTCATTTCCTCAGCTCTCTTCCAGTTTCTACCTTCTGTGAGTTGATGGATTCCCTACCATGTTTTATTACCCATACATTGCAACCTCCCTTTATTAGTAAGAGTTATAGAAAGTTATTACTGCTGATAGGGCCAGAGAGGCATGGACCCTGAACTTTGCTTAAGTATATGACATAATAGTCTACTAATAAACATACCACTCCTGAAATGCCAACTGATTGGCATATAAGCAAAGACATTTAAGAGTAAATTAACCAAAGAGGCCAACTTGATCATTAGGCAAATGCACACACCAAAGAGGGTAGAGAATGGGGCATTATGTAATGGGGCGGGGCTGAAATGAAAGCCAATTTTAAAAATATTTGCTAAGCATCTATTATGAGTTAACAGAAGAGAGTAAGGGTGATACAAATAGATAAATAAGACTGAGGTCTCTGCCCTTGAGGAGTCCACAGTCTAGTGGCTGATGATCAAGGAGCTCATAATAAAAATTTAAGAACTTTATGTAAATATATTTCAGTGACTTAGCAGAGACTTTGAATGAGCAAGGAGCCAATTTATCATCATTCTCAAGTGCTCTTGGGATTCCTTTGGTCTTTGAGTCACAAAGCTTTGTGCGGACATTTAGGAGGTGGGGTGGATAGCGATTGCCCTGTTTGAGGCTGCTCAGCATCTTTGCCCACCCTTCTGGTAGCCGGGGAGCTTCTCCACCATGAGTCCAGCCTCTCCAAGGTAGAAGCCAGGATCCTGCTATCGCAGCCTCTCTTGTCTCTGGGGAAAGGGCCTACGACTTGGTGCCATAAATCAGAGGCACCTGCCTAGGACTGGTATTTAGAAGAGAGAAATGAAAGGAAGTAGTCACAAGACAGAGTCCATTTTTCTGGCTTTGAGGCACAGCGGAGCCTGAGGGGCCAACATCCCGCCTGGGGTCAGTGGCAGGAGCTGTAGGGTCTGTGCGAAGTGGTGCTGTCTTCACTAGAGCACTCCCAAGGGTGATTTGGCCACCGTTACTGTCTGTGGATCGCCCAAGTCCCTCCTGGAGATTCTGTGAATCACCCGATACCCTTTAAACCAAACAGATCAGATGCTTATGTGTGCAACTAAGAGCCCCAACTAATACAGGAGGCTATTACAGTTAGAATTTAAGGCACTCATTCATCCTCCCAAGAAAGCTCCTAGCATCTACCAAGCACCTACAATAGGATAGAAACTGCACTAGACCATGAGTATGTACAAAAGATAAGCAGAACATCTCATACCTCCTTTTTTCGTTGCTCATATATTTTTACTTTGTCAGAGTTTTGTAACATGTATTCTATTTTCAAATCTTAATTATTTCATATTTTAGTATTAGTTCTATGTCTAAACAGATCCAATACCCATCCCTTGTGGCTCTTCCATTCCCAAATTATATTTGATTTCTCTCTTAGTCAAGTGTTTCACCATGGAGCTGTCTTCCTCTGGTGCCAAGATCCCTGAAAGCTTTTCTGTTGGACAAGATCTGACTATTGCTTTCATGATTAAATTAATAACCTTGTAGATGTTACTTCACTGCTTTCTGGCTTTGCACGTTACTATGAAAGAATCTGTTTTTGCCCTCTTGAAAGGGACTTCCTTTTAATGCCAGAACAATCCTAGTTTTTAACAGTAGGAAACAATAACAACATTGAAGATCTGAGAATGGTTTTGCCAAGCTCCTGTCCAAGGATGTAGCTCATCTGAGCCCAGGATGTGCATCTCGATCTGACTCTGAAACCTGCACTGTTTATCCCACCACATGTTGATGTTTCTGTCCTGCCAGGGAAAATACAACCAGGAACAACAGGAAACTTTAAATAAAATAACTCAACCTCATGAGGGCCTCAGTGAGGCCCTCAGTTTCCTCTATCGTAACATGACAGGGCTGGCCTACATCAGTGGTTTATGGATTAAAAAAAAAAAACCTTTAAAAATGTGTAATAGAGATATGCTCTCACTATGTTGCCCACACTGGTCTTGAACTCCTGGACTCAAGCATTCTTCCCATCTCAGTCTCCCACAATGCTGGAATTATAGGCATAAACCACTCCCCCCAAAAAAGAAATCCAGCATCTTCTATCACTATTGTTTCATAAAATAAAGGACATTTTTTACAACCACAAAAGAAGAAAGGATATCATCTGAAAATAAAGAGGTCGCATTCAAATTGAGTACATTTTACTTTTTGAAAAACTCCCTACTTATTTCATGCACCTGGCCCATGTGACCTCACTAAAAAGCTGTCCGGATCTCACTTCTTTGACACTATGAACAAAGGCAAAAACTGCTCTTATTTATCCTAGCTTAAGATAACTATAACCTGTCCCTTGATCTTTATTTATTTTGTTGTGGGATTTTTGTCTCTTTTTTTTCATTTTTTGAGTCAGTCTCACTCTGTCAGCCAGACCAGAGTGCAGTGGCATGCTCACAGCCACTGCAGCCTCGACCTGCCAGGCTCAGGTGATCTCTCCACCTCAGCCTTCCAGGTAGCTGGCATCACAGGCATATGCCATCACGCCCGGTTAATTTTTTGATTTAATGTAGAGACAAGGTCTTTCCACTTTACTCAGGCTGGTCCTGATCCCCTGAGCTCAGGCAATTCTCACGCTTCCACCTCCCAATGTGCTGAGATTACAGGCTTGAGGCACTGACCCCAGCTGTCCCTTGGTCTTTAGAAAGGCATTAGCCTTAGTGCAAGATGTAAGCCAACCAATAAGGAAGTGAGAGGCAAGATACTCCAAATGGGAGTGATGGAACTGGACAGGTAGGAAGATGTACTTTGTTTCATGAATAATCTAGTTATTGCCAGGCTAAATATAGATCAAGTTCTACGTGGATCATACAATTCTGGTAATAATAATATCACAGCGACAATGCCTTACAACAGGATTTGCATAATGACTGTGAAGCAAGCAGAAGCGAAGGGCAGAGGAATTGATACTCTAGGTTTTTGTTTGTTTGCTTGTTTTTTGAGTTGGAGTCTTACTTCGTCACCCAGGCTGAAATGCAGTGGCATGTTCACGGTCACCCCAGCATCGACCTGCTGGGCTCCGGTGATCCTTCTGCCTCAGCCTTCCAAGTAGCTGGAACAACAGGTGCAGGCCACCACGCCTGGCTAATTTTCTGATTTATTGTAGAGATGAGGTCTCGCCAAGTTGCCTGGGTGGTCTTGAACCTGCAGGCTCAGGCAATCCACTCACCTCGGTTTCCCAAAGTGCTGGGATTATAGAGTGAGACACCGAGCCCGGCCTACTTTAGGTTTTTAATGTATATGTAACAAAAGAGCTGCTTCAAGCATGCTGACCACAGAGTCTAACGCACATTTATTCATGCCTGTCTCATCCTAGGCCTAGAGCCTGAGATGCAGTCTATCATTTATACACTTCAGAAACATCCTATCACTCAATCCCTCAACGTGAATTAGGCATTATCATTACTTCCATGCTATTGAGGAGGAAACTAGTGACTGGAGTGGTTAGAAAATTCATCAAGGTCTCACAGCTCATAAGCAGTAGAGATGAGCTTCAAATCTAGGTCATTTTGATTCAAAAGCCCATTTATATCTTAATGCTTCACACAGCAGGGTTGGCAAATATTAGCCTACCCTGCTGTGCAATAATTATATCCAATTTGAATTCTTCTAAAAAATAAAATAAAGTAATTTAGCTGAAGAATGTTAATGATAATCATATATGTTCCGTGGCATTGACTTAGGAATCAAGTAACACACAAACTATGTAAACTACTGTTACTTCTAGAGAGCTGTATGAGTCAGGATCAGCTAAGTAATGCTGCAATAATAAGTGACTCCTAAATCTCGGTGCCTTAAAACAACATTTATTTCTCATTCATATCCAACCCTGGTTAGTAAGGCACTATGTCCATCTTGGGGGCTTAGGGTCCTAGGCCATCCCAACATATGTTTCCATGATTGCTTAAGGCAAGTGAAGTGAATATTACACACTGGT
Organism: Cephalopachus bancanus; assembly: GCA_027257055.1. NCBI lineage: Eukaryota > Metazoa > Chordata > Mammalia > Primates > Tarsiidae > Cephalopachus > Cephalopachus bancanus. The sequence continues at coordinate 158,737 of JAPVLO010000022.1, read as the reverse complement.
TCTTAAAGTGTCTTCCCAGAAATGATACATTTCACTCCCATTTCTTTGGCCATGGCAAGTCACATGGCCACACTTCAAAGGGGTGGGGAAGTGTATCCCACCATGTGCCTGAGAGGAAGAAAGCTGGAAATATTTGGTAAACAGTTGAAGTCCTTTTCCCTACTTCCAGGCAACCACTCATCTGTTTTCTGGCCCCATAGTTTTATCTTTTCCAAAATGTAATACAAATGAAATCATGCTGCATGCAGTCTTTTGTGTCAAGCTTTTTTCACTTAGCACAGTGCTTTGAGACTCATCCATCTTATTACCTGTTGTAGTAGTTTGTTCCTTTTGGTTGATGAATAGTATTCCATTGCATGTGTGACAGTTCCTAAGGTGAAGGGCTTTCTAATGTATCCCATGCAGCTGGGACTACATATGTGCATCATCACACCTGACTAATTTTTTGACTTTTTGTAGAAATGAGATCTTTCTATGTTGCCCAGGCTGGTCTTGGATTCCTGGACTCAAGCAATCTTCCCACTTCAGCCTACTAAAGTGCTGGAATAGCAAGCATGAGCTACCACACCCAGCCCTTTAATCTTAATATATTCATTTTGTTGGCTGATTTGTCTGCCTGCTTGCTCACCCATTCTTTGTTTTAATGAATGCCTACTAGGTGCCAGACACTGAGAATATTTTGTTTAACAGGACAGTATTGGTTCTTTTTTTTTTTTTTTTTTGAGTTGGAGTCTCACTCTGTCGCCCAGGCTGGAGTGCAGTGGCACACTCACGGCCACCCCACTGTCGACTTGCTGGACTCTGGTGATCCTTTCACCTTAGGATAGAGTAGCCAGAACTACAGGTGTGCGCCACCATGCCTGGCTAATTTTTTATCATAGAGACGAGGTCTTGCCAAATTGCCCGGGCTGGTCTCGAACCCGCAGGCTCAGGCAATCCACTTGCCTCGGCCTCCCAAAGAGTATTGGTTCTTATCCCTATAGAATTAATTATTTTGTAGCAGATTGGGGAAGGGATAAAGGAGAAATGCCAAGAATACTTTGACTACAAGTCCAAGGTCTTCCAGGGCAGTTCCTAGCAAATCAGCATGGAAACGACGTATCAGTTCTGCAACTGCCTTTCCTTCTTTTGGTGACAGGAGGGCCCTAGTCGCTGGAGAGCGTCTTGCACCAGCTGATGATGCTGCAAGTTTGTATGGGGCAATAAATGATCCACGAAAATACCTTCATTCCTGTCATCTCTCTTTCATCTGTGTGATCTAAGTTCCTGCTTGCTGTGCCAGGTGCTGCCCCAATCCAGTCCTGGGAACTGAAAGCTGCCACAGCTGTTCCAAACCCAAGACAGGAGGACTCTGACCTGTACCAACGATGCATTGTGTCCCTTACCTTTTGTTACTTCCCACACAACTGAAAAATGGTTCACTGTGCATTGCTGAAGTTCTGTAACTCCAAGGATCTAAAAATTCTTTGCTGATAATCACACCCTGAGGTGGAGGTTCCGCATTGCCAGGTCAAGGGTGCAGGTAGGATAAGCACTCAAGCCAGCTTGTTGTGTAGAGTGGCAGTTCCTCCCATTTCAGTTCAGAGCAGTTACCAGGGCGCAGCATTATTCATAACAGCCAAGACATGGAAACTACCGAAGTGCCCGTCAACAGATGGATACCGAAATTGTTGCATACATATATAAATATGCAAAAAAATATTATTCAGTATTTGAAAAGGAGATACTGCCGTTTGCAACAACATGGACATTAAGGAACCTGGAGGATGTGATGTTGAGTGAAATAAGACAGGCACAGAAAAACAAACCACTGCTCCATCTCACTTGTGTGTGGAATCTAAGCAAGGTTGAACACATAGAAACAGAGGAGAACAGTGGGAGGGGAAGGACATGGGAGAAGTAGGTCAAAGGATCCAAGCTTGCAGTCAGTTAAGATGAGTAAGTCTAGAGATCTAATGTATGGCGCTAGTACTCGAGTTAATGATATCAAAGCACAGATAGGCTTACTTTCCCTCCTCCTCCAAGACACAAATAGTTGGCATGAGGGGTAGTGGGAGGTATTCAGGAGGAAAAGTCTGGGGTCTGGATTGGTTACATACGCTCTCTGATTCACATAAACAAAAGCAAGGGTTCAATTCGAGTTCGGCTTTTTATCATTTAGCTCTGTCTGTCCATCTGTCCACCCATCCACCCATCATCAAAGTGTATCTCCCTTCTGGTAAATTCCCAAACTTTGTGTACCATGCAGTATTTTTCAAAATGTTGTCATAAACTTTATTTTCCAAACCCAAAGTCTCTGATTTTTAACTTAACACCTGTTTTTTGTTATGGAAACATGTATATAGAATGTTTAAACTTAAGAATGAATCTTTGTGTGCTTTGTTCATGTTCAAATATACAATAAAAACTCAATTATCCATCAAAAGAAGTGTATTTCCTCAACGCTGGGCATTGAGGATAGAGACACGACTTGGTCTCCATATTTGCCATGTAGAAGTTCACTGGAAAGTTCCATTGTTTAAGGGATGCCCTCATGAAAATTAACTCATTGCACTGATCTGGTTTGCTTGTAAGAAAAGAAACATACAATGAAAATGATATTAATTTTATTGCATTTTACTGACTAGAACGCCAGACTTATAGTGGATATAAGTATAAAAATAACCAAATTCTTACAAATAATACTTTGCTGCTACAGTACTGAATAATTAGTGGAGGTTGCAATTATAATACAACTTTAAATAACATTCTCATATGGATTTAACACAATCAACCAAGGGCTAAGGTTTAAAGGCTTACAAAGAGAAATCCAAGACAATGTGAGAATCAAAAAGTTCATATTCCAGCTATATGCTTCATTTAGCCATAATTCCAGCAACACAGACATCAGCCAAACTCACAGCAACTCCCGACAAAATAATATTTTTCATTTTAAAACAGGCCACAGTAATACAGAAAAATCAGTGAGTGGGATGAGTTTCCCAGGTAGAACTGGTTCCATGCCATCCCTGTCCCACCCTCCCTACCCAAGAACTACACAGTGAAGTACACTTGATGCATCAAAAAAATAAAATAAAAAATAAAAAATAAATCCAGAATCTAATATGCAAATAATTTGAAATGTCCTCTTTGAAGACGCCCGGGAATAGAGCCAGACTAGGACCTGTCTCTTTATAGACCTAAATGTTCCCCTTTGGTTTTACAGACTTTCTGTGAGAAGCTTACAAGAGATACGATGGAGCATAACATTACTGAGGATATTTTAGGACAACATATTAACTGGCACTTGATACTGTAATGTTCCTACTATTTTATTCCCTTCCTTGGGTATTTGAGAAAAGAAAAAGAGAAGAGAACATGTCCAAAGGCAGACGCTACAAAACCACATCTGTTTCTGAAAACACACAACAGCATCTGTATGACGCTTTGGCAAGGAAGAGGAAATGACATGTCCCTTCTAATCCCCACCAAAGCTTTCAGATACAAAATATCTCCTGGGCAGCGAGACCTCATCTCTACAATAAATCAAAAATCAGCCGGGCATGGTAGCGCATGCCTGTAATTCCGGCTACTCGGATGGCTGAGGCGGAAGGATCACCGGAGCCCGGCAGGTCGAGGCTGCGGTGGCCAGGAGCGGCCACTGCGCTCCAGTCTGGGCGACAGAGTGAGACTCTGACTCCAAAAAAAAAAATCTGATACTAAGGGTAATCTCAAATAAAATACAAAATATGAAATCCTGAACTTTGTATTCTTCCTCTCTCCAAAGAAAAGCTCTAGTCTCAAAATCAGTGTATTTTAGCACTAGGGGTCAAGACCCTAGTTGTGCATGTGTTAGGTTAAACTTAGCCAAGGGAAACTGGACTGTAAAGCTCTGCTTCTTCAGGCAGAATTAAACAGACACAGGGCACTTGGGTGCCTCACCAGGGAGCAAGATGACTGACTCACCTGTTCTGGGAACCTTTGCATCTGAATAGGCATAATCTTTAAAGACTTATTCTTAGGTAGCCCTCCAACACCGCCACCTCCCTTGGGCCAACTTTGTTACTTCTTCAAGAACTCAATTGTCACATCTTAGTGTCTGACCTCAAATACCATCAGCCAGCTTGACTGTACCATCCATCAGCAATTTTGGCTCTAAATGTCTTAACTGCTTCTGAAAATAAACTTCCCCTCAAAGGAGGAAGATTTGTCAGCATTTAAGACATTCCACTGAATATGTTCCCAACTCTGAGAACAGTTCACATAAATGTGCTTCTAGTAAGTGGGAGCCATGGCCTTACTATAGAAACGAGGTGGGCAGATGGATGTGTAAGTCTGGCTGTGCTTGTCAAAAACCCAGGTAGCCACCTTACACTTCCTATAGCCAAAGACACATACCAATGTGCTTCTTGTTGAGCACAAGCTGGCCACTATTTTCTTAATGAGGACCTCACGTGTCCAAGGAATCTATGTAAAAACCAACCTGAAAGGATACTGTCACAAGGGCAATCAACATTTGTTTGCATTTTGTCATTAGTTTAGTTATTGCTTAACAACATTAAGATTCTTTAGAAAACAAACAAATAGCCAGGCTCGGTGGCTCAGCCTGTAATCCTGCGCCTTGGGAGGTTGAGGTGAGTGGATTGCCTGAGCCCGCGGGTTCGAGACCTGCCTGGACAACTTGGTGAGACCTCATCTCTACAATAAATCAAAAAATCAGCCGGGCATCGTAGTGTATGCCTGTAGTTCCGGCTACTCAGAAGGCTGAGGCGGAAGGATCGCCAGAGCCCAGCAGGCCGAGGCTGCAGTGGCCGGGAGCGGCCACTGCACTCCAGTCTGGGCGACACAGTGAGACCCCAACTCAAAAAAAAAAAAAAAGAAAACAAACAAACATATTTTTAAGCCCATTCTCTCATCCTCTGTGACATGTAAAGCATACTGCCTGCAAGGTGTCTGCCAGGATGGTGACACAGGCAGATGGGGGGGGGGACAAGGGAGTCAGGCAGACCCAGGCTTGAATCCTGCCTCTGCAAGGCAAGTTATTCATCCTCTCAGAATCTGAGAACAGGACACTCTCATGCCCACTTCACAAGAGTACTTTGAGGAGCCTTGCACAGAGCCTGCTCATGGTAGGAACATGTTGTGTAGTTTATCCTCCATAAGAAACATAGGCTAAGCCGGGCTCGGTGGCTCAGCCAGTAATCCCGCGCTTTGGGAGGCTGAGGTGAGTGGATTGCCTGAGCCCGTGGGTTCGAGACCTGCCTGGGCAACTTGGCGAGACCTCATCTCTACAATAAATCAAAAATCAGCCGGCGTGGTAGCGTGCGCCTGTAGTTCCAGCTACTTGGAAGGCTGAGGCAGAAGGATCGCCGGAGCCCAGCAGATCGAGGCTGTGGTGGCTGGGAGCGGCCACTGCACTCCAGTCTGGGTGACAGAGTGAGACTCCAACTCAAAAAAAAAGAAACAGAGGCCAGTGCCTTGGGCTGGCTCATGGGGTAAGGAGTAACAGACAATGGAAGTAAAACTCTAGAGCTTTAACCAAACCACTAACGTTAGGCAGCCAGCAAGCCAGCCCCTTCCTGCTCCAGTATGTGATGGGACACTAAGTTCCCACGGGGCCCAGCTCTTCTCTATGAAGGTTGAAGAGTCTTACTGGCAGGTAAGCATCACTTTTCCCTTTCTCCCACCTTCCCCCAGCTGTGGGGTCCTGATGCAGGAAGCTGGCACTTCTATGCATGTGAATTGCACATTCCAGATGTGGAGGCTGAGCACGCATGCCAGAGCAGTCAGGTGTGCCTTGTCAGGTGTGCATCCAGCCCTGTTTTGCAGTCCCTTCGCCTAGGCAGAACCCTTCTGGAGCTGGGAACCCCACAAAGGAGTGAAGCTGACCTCTCCGTTCCTTATCAAGGACAGGCAGTGAGCACTGGGTCCCAGCCATGCTTCTCTCACGCCTTCTCAGAGCCTTGTGCTCTGAAGGAAATTTCCCCAACCCACACACCTCCTAGACTGTGGGAACTCAGAAAAAAGAGTGCCTCCTTTTTACTGTTAAAAACAAAAACAACAAAATAAATCACTCTAAATTCACATCATATGGACAAAACCCATAAGCAGAAAAGCATTCTTGGAACTCATAGGATCCTCTTTTCTGGACTCCGGGATTCTTCCCAAGAATGCTGTTGGTACAGAACACTTCATTTCGTGGAGCTGAAAGCATCTGGTCCTCATTGAGACGATTTGTCAGCTGTGATGTCAGCTGAAGGCAGCAGGCTTGTACACCTGGGTGCAGCAGCCTCTCTCCATGGGCCTTTCCTTGGGATTGGTGGGGGAGGAGCCAGGGGTGAGCAGGGATGCTGAGAAAGGAGCCTAGAAGCTGGGCCACCGCACCAGGAGCCAAGCCCGCTGCCTCAGGTAGGCTGAGGTAGGTGCTTGGAGCTGTCTAGTTAGGCGCAGTGTAGCAAGGCACAAGGGAACCCTCTGGTTCTACAGAGAGAGATGCAAGACCCGAGATTTCAAAAAGGCGAAGCTTTGAAATATTAAGTTCACATCCGCTGACAAAAACAATTCCTGTTGTATTTATCTCACGAGATGAGAGCAATTTAACTATCTGACTAGAGTTCCTGCAGTAGCAGGGTAATGGTGAGTGGTGGAGACCTGGAGGCCCAGGAGTTCACACTTAACACCGCTAGGACAACGATTACATAGAATAAAGATTACCTACGTTCTGAACAGATTAGAGAAACTCGCAGAAACAACCATGTCCAGGGCAGAATCGTCCCCAGTGGCTGTAGCATTTCCAGAAGAGTGTGGGTCACAGAGCTCTCAGTCGCCGAGTGGAGGTCATTCTTTTACCTCTATGTTCCTCTTGCTTCATCCAAAACCCAGATGTCCCAAAAGCAGGTGAATAAACACCGTTCCACAGGCAGCAGTTAAAGACACTACACAGTAGATATGTCTCCCTTGCAGGGTCCATGTCACAGGCATGCCAAATAAGACGTGTGGAACTTCCTTCCCAACGGCTAACTCCCAGCTCCCTGACCGGCCAGGAGTCTCTAGTTCTCCAATGCCAACCTGAATTATAGCTGTATTTCTGCAGGGCACCACACAGTAGCATGGAGGCACAAATGATGAGTGAGGAAAATAAATTATTTCTTCAGTGAATAAATCACTTTGAGTGGTTGAAAGTTTATAAGGAGTTTGTGGTTGAGGTTATGACATCAAAGATGCTGCACTTGCAGGTGAGTCAACTGCTCTGCGCCTCCATCCCGGCTCCCTGCTCCTCCTTGGGAATCCACGGGGCTTCCCAAAGCATTGTCACTGTAGGAACCAACGCTAATCTGCCCGTTCACCCCCTTCCTCTAACCACACCCAGCTGCTTTTCCTACAGTGGAAAACTGTCAGTTCAGCTCCTACCTGTATTCAGCCAACCTGCATTCAGTTTTACATTCCTCCTCCATGCACAAGTAGCCTCTGGCCTCAACAAAGGTGGTCAGAGTCCCAAGCCCCATGCAATGTCCTCTGATGAAAAGTGCCCCACTGCCTGCAACCCACCTGCTGGGCTTCACTATGGGGTGACTGGATGGCTCTAACTAAAACCAAATATAAGATGTTTTGCCCTGAACCAGACTTGTTAAAAAATGTGAGCTTTAACTGCAAAGAGAAAACAAAAAACTCTTAAATAAATGGGTCACCCTGACTCAAAAAAAAAGAGACAAATTTCAATTCCTCATTGTGGAGGTTGGCTTGGAAATTGTAGCATAAGACACCCTAGAAACATTAAAATACCATATGTCCAATGGCAGCATCTTCACTATGGTAATACTTTCACATCGTCTGTTGTTCAGCACAAAGGTACTAGGGAGGAGAATAACTAAGGAGACAGTATTTTGCTGTAAATGAATCACCAAATTGCGGCCTATGGAAGCATCTCAGGAAAGGAAGCTTTCTTTCTGGAGCAGTCCTGAAACAAATCCAAAGGAAACCTCCCTACCCGATTTACTAAAGTGCAAACTAAGGGAAAACTGGTCCTCGCAATGATACCTAGTGGTCTGCCCTGCTGACAGTCACCCTGGCGCCAGGGCCATGGTGCAGTCACTCCAAGAAGTTCTGGTACTGGCCCGCGCTCACGTTCACAGTAACAACAAAGGTGCCCAACGTGCAGCCTGCGGCTCCACATCCACCTGTCCCCTCCACTGTGTTCATAACCCTCACGCCTGTCCTCTTTTCTGCTGGCTACTCAAATGTGGCTCCAACAAGTCCTGGAAGCAGACTCCCGGCGCAGTCCTCTGAACCACAGAGCTCCTGGGTAACTGGCTCAGAGCCATGGGCCCCCTCTCTCCTGGACTTAATTAAAAGTAGTCTCTTCTCCTGCTCTCATCGCCAATGAAAGATGGGTTATACTGTCCGGGGAAAATGCAAGAATGCCGTGATCCTGGCAATCCAGTGTAGGCTGGGTAGAGTCCATTACGTTCAAGTTCAGGATTCCTTACACCTGAGGGCTGGTTGCCAAAGAAAAAAGAAGAAAAGTCAACTGATTATTCTTAGCTTTAAATAAGCCCAATGACTTTAAACCAATGTAGGAAAAAAAAATCTGGGTTCATCCTATGGGATGTGGTTCTACTGATTATTATCTTAATTTTAGAAATGTCTTTCTCTGTGTAGCACAACAGTATTTAGCAGAAGGTGACTGTCCCTGCTACAGCATAGGAGGCAGTTGATGTGAAAGCAGGAACTGACCTTTGCAAGGTCCTACGATCACCTTGTTGAAGGTGGAGTTATGACCCCAAACCAGGGAGGCCAATAGCAATTCTCAGGTGTCTCTGACCAAATACCTGTTTAGGAGGGGGTCACTGAATTGTTCTCTTTAAACCTTATTTCCAATCTCCCCATCTGATCTGCTACAAAAGCTCCCTGGGAATGACAGGAACTAATTTGAGGAACCCCTCCCAGTAGTACCAGCAGTGAATACCTTCTTGGTAGAAATAAAACACTAGATACTGCATATTAGATATGTGAATCCTGTGAGTGCCCCATGTGGGAATCACCCGGCCCACTCCTGAGCCAGTGAGGAGCAGCCTGTCCACTCAGGTAATAGCTTCACACCCTAAGCTTAGGGCCTGTCTATAGACTGCTCAGCCTGCTAGTTTTGAAATAAAGATGGAATAAAGTAAGTTCCTGACTATTTAAGGCAACTCTTTCGCTAATGTCACGGAAACACATAGTGAAGGTGGGTCCTTCGATGCCAGAGACCTGTTTTTCACTAGTTATCCCACCACGCTGGGGCTGCGGAGTCCCTAGCAAGGGATGTGCGTGTGAAGACACACCTGGGTCAAGTACCTGCTTCACTATGGCTGCAGTTAGTAAAGGCCTGCTTAGTTTTGGTTACAGTTAGTAAAGGCCAAGGGCTTTCCTGACAGAGAAGAAAGCAAAGCCCTGTGCTGAAACATCAATGAAAACATTTTCACTAGAGTTAAGTTTGTGTCTATGTTGATCTTTCCCCTTATTTATAGCTTTTTATTCTTCCTCCAGGTTCAAATCGCTCAAAAGGAGTCCATTGAAACAGACAGCTCCTTAGCAGGAACAAACTCGCCCCTCCCATCCAAAGTCTGAATCCTCATGGTTAATTCCCATAGCAACCAGAGAGATTGTGGTTCCTGTAACAAGATTGTCTAGTGTCATTAAGTTCCCACAGGGCAAGGTTTCAGGTTTATTGCTAGTCCTCAAACAGCTGAGGAGTCACCTGACAGCCTTTTATTTTTCAGTTCAGATATGCCTGCTGGTGTTTGCTTTATGGTCAGTACGGTGTAAGGTGAAATGTATCGGGCAGTATATCAACCAAAGCATGGGTTAAATTCAGCGTGGGAGAGAAGAAGCAAAGGTTCAAGGTAGTCTCCTGTCTTTCCAAATGATGCAATCGGAAGGCTGAGGCGGAAGGATCGCTGGAGCCCAGCAGGTCAAGGCTGCAGTGGCTGGGAGTGGCCACTGCACTACAGTCTGGGCGACAGAGTGGGACTCCAACTCAAAAAAAAAAAAAAAAACCTACTGAGCATATGATCTTTCAGACCCCTGAGAAGTGCTTGTTGAGGATGACATTGAATTATTTTCTTTATAGCTTTTTCCAAACCCCAGTTTTAATTATGTAACCACACAAGGTAAGCATGGCAGACAGGAAATAAAAATGAAAGAGCAAAGCCGGGTTCGGAGGCTCAGCCTATAATCCCGCACCTTTGGGAGGCTGAGGTGAGTGGATCGCCTGAGCCCGCGGGTTCGAGACCCGCCTGGGCAGCAAGACCTCATCTCTACAATAAATCAAAAAATCAGCTGGGCGTGGTAGCACGTGCCTGTAATTCCGGCTACTTGGAAGGCTGAGGCGGAAGGATCGCCGGAGCCCAGCAGGTCGAGGCTGCAGTGGCCGGGAGCGGCCACTGCACTCCAGTCTGGGTGACAGAGTGAGACTCCAACTCAAAAAAAAAAAAACCAAAAAAACACAAAAACAAAAATACAACAACAAAAAAATGAAAGAGCAAAGGGCTACATGTCACTAAATTGTTTCTCTATGTTTCACTTCCATTCCTATAACTTAAACACAAGTTTAGTTATAAGACGGTCATTGCTATAATCCCTTAAAAGTATATTGTGCTCTGTGGAAAGACCCTTCCTAGCTCAATATCAACACTGGTGAATACCAAGCAAATGGATCATAAATAAATTGAGAATTAAAATATGTAAATAAGAGGCTGATGCCATCATTCTCTTTAACTCTTAAGTAACTGAGTAACCCTTACAACAACAACAAAACAGAATTCTTTTACTTCTCAGAGGACACCAGGGCCTTCAAGTTGACTGGGCCTAGGAATACACACCGAGTAATACACATCCGTCATTTGGAGGAGGTTTTTTGTACTTCCATTCTCATGCATTTCAATTGCTTCCCGGCCCCATTCTTGTGAACGAGGGTTCTTGGGGTACTCAGCATACGGGGACATTTGGAAATCCCCACTTTTAAAGATGAGTTTGCTTATGTCATTTTTATTCTTTCTGTGGGGTGAAAAATATTGAAAAGATCAATCAGTAAGTAAAGAAGTGATATCTGTGAACTCATTGACTATTATTTCATAACATAAATTAGATTTGAAAGTTATCATTATATTTCTTTGTAGCTGTCCACTGAGGAGTGTTATTATTATTTTTACTATTTACCTACAAGTAAAAACTGCAATTGTTTGCGGAAAAAAAAAAAAGAACCACCTATTTCTAGACCTATACACATTCTTATTTCAGCAGGTCAGAGAAACCTGCAAGATTTCACTGAGCATTGCTGGGATATGAGTTCTTCACCTACCTAACAGGCTTAGGATCATAAATGCAAAAAGTCTTCCAACCCCAAAGGGCCAGATTATCAGAGTGAACAAAGACAGGTGCAATGGAGCAGATTTAGACTCTTCTGGGGGGACAGAGATCACTGTGTCTTGGGGGAGGCCAGGGAAATAAGAGATAAATTCTCAGCATGCTGAAGCCAGAAGAGCCCTTGGAATTCTAGTCTGATAGCTCCTAACCTGTTCGGGCCTCTTACATGGAAAGCATCTGGGCCTTCCCAGTTTTTACTGAATCAGGAGCTCTGGGGGTGAAACAGCACTGGCCTAGTGAAGAGACCCGATTTGTCTCCTGGGTCACCATTTGCTACTAGCAAAGCTTGGACACAAATCCAGGTCTTTTAACTCCCCAGCTGGTGCTCTTTCTTTCTTTCTTTCTTTTGAGTTGGAGTCTCACTCTGTCGCCCAGACTGGAGTGCAGTGGCCACTCTCGGCCACTGCAGTTTCGACCTGCTGGGTTCCGGTGATCCTTCCAAGTAGCTGGAACTACAGGTGTGCGCTACCACGCCTGGCTAACTTTTTTTATTTTATTGTAGAGATGAGGTCTCGCCAAGTTGCCCAGGCAGGTCTTGAACCTGCGGGCTCAGGCAATCCACTCACCTCAGCCTTCCAAAGTGCAGGATTATAGGCTGAGCCACCGAGCCCAGCTGGTGGTGCTCGTTCTAATACCAAAGCTACTTAACAAATCATAAAAACAGGATGGTTTATTTGCAAAAAAGACTACCTATTTCTATGTCTGTGCACATTCCCATTTCAGTAGGTCAGAGAAACCCTACTTTGTAGATTTTTTTTACTCACTGAAAATTGCTGGGATAGGTGATCTTCATCTAATGAGCCTCGGATCATAAATGTTAAATTATATTTGCCATGGGTTAGATAATCTGAAGCTTTTTCCTTCTACCTCACTTACCTATAAGTAATTATCTGGGGAAGGCACAAAATGACTCAGGGTCATAAAACCAAATGTCCATGCGGCTTAGGTGTTTGTGGAAGTGCAGAACAGACCTGCCACTGTGCTGCTCCTCCCCAGTGGGTGGGGTGTCCGGACTCAAACAATGACTTACTGGCTCACAACCACCTTCCCCTCTCAGCAGGTCACAGGCTCCTTCTTGCAATAGCTACATCACATGGTACAGAACACTGAGCAAATATGCTGCTTTCATCCCTTTGAGCACTCAGGTTTCATCCATCTAGGTAATCACTCCCATCCTCATCCCAGGAAGCATATTTTTATTTATACAGTCTATTTGTTGATCTGATGGCAATTTGGAAAATGACAGGCAAAGGCTATACTGTAAGGCCTGCATTCCTGACCAGGCAATTAGGGCAAATTGCTCTCTGCAGCCTTACTAGAGAGTAGGGATGTTTTTAAATGTCATTCATGTCAATGGAAGACAAGGTGACTAGCTAGTCTGGTAAGTTCCCTCCCTCTGTTATGTCCAGATAATTCCTGCCCTTATCATCATCTAAGTCAAATATCATATTTTCTCCTTATCTGAACTGATAAATCTCAGAGAAGGAAGAGCGATTATTTCTTTGTCTCATCTTTCTTCTCTCCTTGGTCTAGAGCTAAGTTCACTGCTCATCCCACGTTGCTGCTACAACTTCTCTACTGCTAAAATATTTCAGATAATGCCTTTCATTTCTTTCTTCATCTGCTTCTCTTTTGCTCTTTGTATAGATTTACTTCGAAATAATTCATGTACCATACAATCCACCCATCTAATGGTTTTAGCAGAATTGTGCAACTATCATTACAATCAATTTTAGAAGTTTCATCACCCCCAAAAGAAACCCTATACCCCTTAGCCACCTCTCCCCAATTTTCTCCCTCCACCCCTGTCCCCCACTACCCTAGTTCTAGGTAACCACTAATTTGCCTGCTGTATTTATTAGATTTGCCTATTTCAGACAATTCATATCAATGGAATCACACAATGGTGGTCTCTTGTGACTGGTTTCTTTCTCTTAGCACAATATTTTCAAGGTTTATCCATGCTATCAGTACTTCATTTTATGGCTGAATAATATTCCACTGTGTGGATATAACATTTTGTTTATTCAATCATCAATTGCTAGACCTTGGGGTTGTTTTCGCCTTTTAGCTACTGTGAATCATGATGCTATGAATATTCATGCTACATTTTTGTGTGGATATATATTTTCGTTTCTCTTGAGTATATACCTAAGAATGAAACTGCTGGGTCAAATGGTAACTCTGTATTTAACTCGTAGGAGGCATTTTCATTTAACTCGTAGGAGGCATTTTCAAAGTGGCTGTGCCATTTTACACTCCCACCAACAGAGTATGGGGCTACTGATCTTCCCACATCTTCATCATCACTTATTACTTTGTTTTTTGGTTTTTTTGAGTTGAAGTCTCACTCTGTCGCCCAGACTGGAGTGCAGTGGCCACTCCCGGCCACCGCAGTCTCGACCTGCTGGGCTCTGGCGATCCTTCTGCCTCAGCCTTCCGAGTAGCCAGAATTACAGGTGCGTGCTACCACGCCCGGCTAATTTTTTGATTTTATTGTAGAGATGAGGTCTCGCCTGCTCAGGTGGGTCTTGAACCCGCGGGCTCAGGCAATCCACTCACCTCAGCCTCCCAAAGGCGCAGGATTACAGGCTGAGCCACTGAGCCCAGCTACTTTGTTTTTAATAGCCATCCTAGTGGGCATGAAGTGATCCTCCATGGTAGTTTTGATTTCTTTCCCCGATGACCAATGATGTTGAGTATCCTTTCATGTGTACTATGATTTGGATCTGCTTTGTTTGTCCCCACCAAATCTGTTGAAATTTAATCAGAGTGTGGAGGTATTGGGAGGTGGGGCCTAATGGGAAGCGTTTGAGTCACAGGAACAGATCTCTTGAGAAGAGATTAATGGCCTCCCTCAGGAGTGAGTTAGTTCTCATCGGTCCCGAGAGTCAGTTGTTAAAGTGCCTAGCAGCTTCCACCCTCGCGTCCTCTCTCACCTGGCAGTTTCCCTCACCGTCAACCATGAGTGGAAGCAGCTGGAGGCACTCACCAGCTGCAGATGCCCAAGCTACAACTTTCCAGCATTGGAATCGGGAGCCAGTTGAACCTTTTTTTCCTCATAAATTACCCAGCCTCAGGCATTCTTTTACAGCAACACAAAATGGGCTCTGCCCATGTGCTTACTGGCCATTTGCATAGCTTCTTTGGAGACTATTTAAGTCCTTTGCCCTTTTAAAATTGGGCTGTTTTTTATTATTGAACTGTAGGAGTTCTTTCGATATTCTACACACAAGTCCCCTACAGACATAATTTGCAAATATTTTCTCCCATTCTGTGGAATGTCTTTTCACTTCCTTGAGAGTGTCCTTCGGAGTACAGACTTTTAAAAAATTTTGATGAAGTCCAATTCATCTCTTTTATCTTTTGTTGCTTTTGCTTTGGGGTACTCTTTTAGAGTAAGAGAAATTAATTTCCATTTACTCCCCTTCTCTTTCCCTGCAGGTACCAACTATCATGAATTTCCCTTTCTCCTTTTTTTAAAAATGGTTTACTCATACATTATGACCTGGTATAGTACATCAGCTTAAGTATTCCTTAAAAGAGTAAAAGCTGACCCTTGTGTAGCACAGGTTGAGGAACACGACTATGTGAACTCGAGATACTTACCTGCAACAGGTGACGATCAGAGCGATGCCCAGAATGAGTAGAAGTCCACCTCCCGCTGCTGCGATCACCACGGTGATGAGCTGATAGGCTAAACACACAAAACAAACACAAAGTGGGTTGGTAGGAGGTCAGGAATGAATGAATGAATGAATGAATGCTCAAGAGTGGTCTCCCTCTGCTTCCCAGCCACCTCCCTGCCTCACTGGTGCCCTCGACTCCCACTTGCTGGTCTCTGGCAAGAAGACTCAATGCTATCTCTGTATTGTTCTCTCCATATTGAGAAGAGGTCCTCTTTTCTGGCCACTTCTCGAATAACGACTCCTAAATTATACCTGCAGACCAGACCCTGATGACATTTTTCACCAATCCATGGGAAAAAGAGAAAAATAAAGGTGGATGAGTTTTCCCAAAACTGAATTTGTTCCTTTTTTTTTTTTGCATCAGAGTCCCACACTGTTGCCCAGGCTGGAGTACAGTGGCACGATCGCAGCCACTGCAGCTTCAATCTCTGGGCTCAGGCAATCCTTTCACTTCAGCCTTCCAAGTAGCTGGAACTACAGGCATATGCCACCACGCCTGGCTAATTTTTTTGATTTATTGTAGAGACAGAATGTCTCGCCATGTTGCCCATGCTGGTCTTGAACCCCTGGGCTCAGGCAATCCTCTCGTCTCGGTCTCTCCAAATGCTGGGATTACAAGCATGAGCCATCATACCCGGTCTGAATTTGTTCCTTTTTAATAGCTGTTCTATAATCTCAAAATGTTGTTTCTTCTATTTTTTTCTCTTAAGATGGGTGCCTTTTATCATGCCTTAGTAAAGAGTATTTTCTTGGCCACTTCCCACCCTTTTGTGTTACTTGTTTAATTTTTTGAATCAATGGTGATAGTAGATATAAAAATTATTATTATTATTATTATTTTTGAGTTGGAGTCTCACTCTGTCGCCCAGACTGGAGTGCAGTGGCCACTCCCGGCCACCGCAGCCTCGACCTGCTGGGCTCCAGCGATCCTTCTGCCTCAGCCTTCCAAGTAGCTATAACTACAGATGCGCGCTACCACGCCCGGCTAATTTTTTGATTTATTGTAGAGATGAGGTCTTGCCTGCCCAGGCGGATCTCGAACCCGCAGGCTTAGGCAATCCACTCACCTCGGCCTCCCAAAGGCACAGGATTACAGGCTGAGCCACCAAGCCCAGCTGAGTAGATATCTCAATAAATATATACCGAATTACCAGAAACTAGCAGTGATATAAGCAAGTACATATCATATGTAATAAGCAACATTAAACATTTTATTAATCAATTTTATAGCTGTGTATTTCTGATAACATATTTTTGAAAAACTTCTATTAATTTTTTTAGATTGATTTTTGTGGAAATACAATTAAAATTGTGTTCTCAAGCTGTAAGATCCAGGATGAAAGGCCAATAACCGGATTTTCCACGGTAAGTGAAGCCTGGAACCACGTTCTTTAGGTACTCAGGTAAAGTTGAGACACAAGGCACAGAGCTGACACGCTCTTGCCCTTCTCCCTGAGCTCCCAGACTACCAGGTGCTGGCTGGAATGGGAGACAGGCAGCACGCCGACTGTGAGCAAACACAGGCTGTGCAGCTATCCTTTCATTCAAATACACAGCATAGACACCTGATTATTATGGAAAACCATCAGTACTAAAATACACAGAAAACAATGCCAAGTTATGGTTTGAACTCGTTCTCTCCCTCACCTCCTAATGCATGCATTAGAAAGTTTTTCTTTTAACCAAAGTGAATACACAACACAAATATCTTTAATTTTTATCCACTTTTCTTCATCTCTGCCAACATTGCGCTGAGCTAGAATCATCTCTTTTTTGGACAACAGCAATGGCCTCCCAACTCCTGTGCCCAGGCTCGTCACTCAGTAGAGAAAGCAGACCTGATCTTGCCACTTCCCTGCTTAAAAACCTTCAGGGCTCTGTTTGTTCCCAAAGACCAAAGTCTAGCTCCTGCTTATCCCTCCATGCCAGTTAAATTTTCTCACTTCCAGAAAAACAAGCATGCATCCATTTTAGAAATGACCCTTGCAAATGGCCACAGCTGTAGCAGGTTCTTCTTTGAAACAAGCAATTCTGTCTACAGAGAGACATGGATGATGTAGACCAATGCCCTTAAAACTATTTGTGGTCAAGAGCCAGTTTTTGTTTGCTTGTATTTTGGGATATTCTTTTTGAAGAAAGAAAGTCCATTTTGCTCCTCTTTTCTTTCCCCAGAGGCACCGATTATCATGAATTTCACTTTCTCCTTTCTTTAAAGGGGTTGACTGTAGACTGATAAAACTTTTGTTTTTGAGTCTCTCATGCTTGTACATCACAGATGTGTCAAATTAATATAAACATTTCTAAGTGTTCACTCTTACCACCTTCTGTGTTACCTTGTCATGGCACAGTAAGAGTTCACATTACAGGCCACACTCTGAGTAGCACTGGTGTAGACGACTGCTTTTCAGACTCTCATGTGCATGTCAGCCCTCTGCAAGCCTTGTTGAAACCCAGATTCCTAGTCCCCACTCTGAGAGATTTGATTCAGTAGTTCTGGAGAGGGGCTCAGAAGCTGTACTTCTAGAAAGCTTCCAGGTGATAGTGATGCTGCCAGCTTGTGAACCAGACTGTGGGTAGCACTGGTGTAGGGGGAAGAACACTGGCTGAAGTCTGGAGCCCACCCAGCACATGAGCAGAGAGAAAGAGTCAGGGAGGGAACCCATAAAAACGTTAGCAGAAGTTAGCAGTGCCTCAGATAAGGAGGGACAACTTTTACTTTCTTCTTTGTGCTTTTCTCTATTTCCCAAATTTTATTTATATTTTTACACATGCACAAACACACACACACTCCTCTAAATCTGTATATACAAATACATATTTTGTGAGTAGTGTATTTGATGTTCTTTAGCAGCCATGTCCCTGGAAACCTGTAATATCACCCACAGATCTTTTTAAAAAAATTTTTACCACTGATTTTTTTAACCTAAGTGCTGACTTCAGATTTATTATGACATACAAGTACATGGGATTTGAACCAATGCCAATTTTAACATTTACTGGATTTGCTAGTGCTCTGAGTATTTATTAGGGTAAGACAAAAGGCAAGTCTGGCTTAGGCTTGTCTGTCCTATCCTCTCTAGTTTGGAAAGATTTCTCAGAATGGAGAACTTGGAATTCTTATTCCTTCTTTTCCTAGCATTTGTTGGCATTTCAGTCTTTCTCAAGCAATGGCTGTTTCCCTTTTCTTCACAGCTTGACATTGTTGTCATCACTGTTAGCATTTTTCACCCAACCAATAACCCATTCTGAGCCACAGCCTTTCCTAGGAGCTATATTTGTCATTGCTTACAAGTTTATTTGGTTGGAATCTATTGGACTATCTGCTTAGCCACCTCTCTTCTGGGAACTGTGCAGCCCCCCCGTCTGCAGCTGGGGACGTCATGCTCAGACATGCAACACCATACCCAGCCCACAACTGGTTAGTCTAAACACATGGCACACATTCCGAACTGAATCGCTTAATTCCTTCCCAAGGATCTCAAACTAAGAAAGAGAAAGCCTTCTCTTCCAAAATGGCTGAATCAGCAACCCACCCTCAAGAGCTATATGGAGACCCATCATGTTGTCTGGGGAGAAGAGACACACGCACAGTAAAAAGCAGAGATGAGGCATGACAATGGAGTCGTGCTCACGTGTGTTCTGAAAAGAAGCCCCCCTCCCACCTCCAGCTGCTGAGTTTCCCACAATTCCCTGATTCCTGTCATTCCTGATGCTGGAATTCCATGACATACCCTGGGACCCTTCCAACAAACTCTCTTTGTTGCTTAGGCTAGCTAGGTGTATTTAGTCCAGCAGAACCTTAGCCAGTCATTACACCTTCCTTTAAAACTCTTGAATACATTAAGACCTTTCCAGGTAGCCACATTCATTTTATTTTAAAATTAATTCAGCTCTAGCCGGGCTCGGTGGCTCAGCCTGTAATCTCGCGCCTTTGGGAGGCTGAGGTGAGTGGATTGCCTGAGCCTGCGGGTTTGAGACCCGCCTGGGCAACTTGGCAAGACCTCATCTCTACAATAAATCAAAAAATCAGCCGGGCGTGGTAGTGCATGCCTGTAATTCCGACTACTTGGAAGCCTGAGGTGGAAGGATTGCAGGAGCCCAGCAGGTCGAGGCTGCAGTGGCCAGGAGCGGCCACTGCACTCCAGTCTGGGCGACAGAGTGAGACTCCAACTCAAAAAAAAAAAAAATTAATTTAGCTCTCTCCTTCTTTCCCCTCACTGAGCTCATTAGTGACGTATGGTTAGAATTTTGCCTTTTAAATCTTTCCCTCTCTCTTCCATCTGCTCACAGCATTATTTTTTCCTCCCTGAACCTTCTGAAATATGCCTTTTCTTTTTTTTTTTTTTTTTTTTTGAGTTGGAGTCTCACTCTTTCGCCCAGACTGGAGTGCAGTGGCTGCTCCCGGCCACCACAGCCTCGACCTGCTGGGCTCTGGCGATGCTTCCGCCTCAGCCTTCCGAGTAGCTGGAATTACAGGTGTGCGCTACCACGCCAGGCTGATTTTTTGATTTATTGTAGAGATGAGGTCTCGCTGCCCAGGCGGGTCTCGAACCCGCGGGCTCAGGCAATCCACTCACCTCAGCCTCCCAAAGGCGCGGGATTACAGGCTGAGCCACCGAGCCCGGCTTGAAATATGCCTTTTCAAGCCTATGGGCTGGTGTGGACATGCCCAGTGCCCACCACCCTCCACGATGACAATTTTCCACCTGATTCTGTCACTTTCTCCTGAGGTTTCTGTCCCTTCCTAGTAAGAGGATTGGGTAGAGAGCAGCATTACCCTCTCACCAATCCCCACCTTCCTCTGTTCTGATGTGAAGAGAGGCCAGCAGAAAGGAAGCGAAATGTCTGAGTTTAGCTGAACTAGACTCCCAGCTGATTTCTGAATAATCAATTATCTCTTCTTCCTCCTAAGCAGCTTAATGCCCACTTTCTGGATGTTTGTTGAGTGAGTGGCCCCTGCCAACACACAGCATTTCCACAGGTCTGAATCTTTTTATAGCCCAATGCAACAACAGAGTGAACACAAGTAAAAGTTGCTTTATACACCTGCCACCGGACTGCAGGTTGGGCTGGGAGGACCGTGCAGAACGGTATTAAGTGGTATATTCTGGTTTCACTGGAAGAGGACTATAAATGGGGGAAGACGGGCTCTCAGTCCTCGCAGGCCACACTGGGAGGCTGGTGGGGAAGGAATCTCCACTGAAGGGATGCAGAACCCCTGGAAAGGACGACCTACAAAAAGGACATGTGGGAAGGGATAAAAATGGGACAAGAGGGAGGGATAAAAATGTCTGTGCCAGAAAATCACCACCTAGGAAAATTATGTGAGTTCTAGAATCACCAAGTGACAATAACCGTAAGACAGAAAAATTGTTTCGCTAATGGGAATATATATATATAAAGAGATTTTTAAAAGGTAATGAGATGGGAATGGTTGAGCCTATTATAGGATGTCCATAGAGCAGAATTCCATAGAACTATCAAGGGTGACATTGCAATGCTATGCAAATGAAAACATTTCACAGTTTACTAGGTTTACAAGCAGGTTACAAAATAGTATATTCAGTGAGGTCCAATTTCTGTTAAAAAGATACACACTGCAGTCATTAAAAAGGAAATTGTAGGCTGGGCTCCGTAGCTCAGCCTGTAATCCTGCGCTTTAGGAGTCTAAGGTGAGTGGATTGCCTGAGCCCACGGGTTCAAGACCTGCCCCGGCAACTTGGTGAGACCTCATCTCTACAATAAATCAAAAATGAGTCGGGCGTGGTAGCGTGCACCTGTAGTTCTGGCTACTTGGAAGGCTGAGGTGGAAGGATCACTGGAGTCCAGTGGGTCGAGGCTGTGGTGGCCAGGAGCGTGCCACTGCACTCCAGTCTGGGTGACAGAGTGAGACTTCAACTCAAAAAGAAAAAAAAAGAAAAAGGAAATTATAGAAGATTATTTATTTTATTTTATTTTATTTTATTTTTATTTATCCTGGCAACCGCAGCCTCAACCTGCTGGGCTCCGGCGATCCTTCTGCCTCAGCCTTCCGAGTAGCTGGAATTACAGGCGTGCGCTACCACGCCCGGCTGATTTTTTGATTTATTGTAGAGATGAGGTCTCGCTGCCCAGACGGGTCTCGAACCCGCGGGCTCAGGCAATCCACTCACCTCAGCCTCCAAAGGCGTGGGATTACAGGCTGAGCCACTGAGCCCAGCTAGAAGACTATTTAGAGATGTGGAAAGATGTTTGATATATACCATTAACTAAAAGAAATTAAAATCATATATAGAGTATATTTTAGACAAAAGATATGTACAATATATATATGTGTCCAGGAAAGAGTACTTGCACAGATTATGGGTTAGGTAATTCTAGACAATTTTCAGTTTTTCTTTCTGCTTCTCTATGTTTAATTGTCCTAAAATAAAGATGTATCACTTTTATAATGAAAACTTCGATAAAGGTTATTTTTCAAAAAAGAAAAAAAAGAGATATACACACACATCTCTCTGGAAAGATATACAATACCAGTGCTCTTTAATATGCATACAAATCTGCATATGAGCCAAATTTATGGGTCTGGCTAAAATTCAGATTCTGATTCAGTAGGCCCGGAGCAGGGAACCTACGTTTCCAGCAAGCTCCTAGGTGGTACTGACACTGCTGGCCCTATAGACCACACCTGGCAGGAAGGAAACATGGAATGATGAGATTATTCTCCTCTTAACTTATATCTATTTTCTAAGTAATTTGGGTTAAAATAAGAAAAATTGGTATGAATATATTTTCTATAAAAAATCAGAATTATTTTAAAAAGAGAAGAAAAAGTAAAGTAAACCAGAATGCTATGGGAGTCCTTAGAAAACCGTGTGGAGGCCAGGCGTGGTGACTCACGCCTGTAATCACAACACTTTGGGAGGCAGAGGCAAGAGTATTGTTTGAGCCCAGAGATTCGAGACCAGGCTGGGCAACTTGGAGAGACCTCATTTCTACAATGAATTTTTTAAAAAATTAGCTGGGTGTGGTGGCGCTCACCTGTAGTTCCAGCTACTTGGAAGGCTGAGGCAGAAGGATTACCTAAGCCGAGGAGGTGGAGGCTGTGGTGGACATGAGTGTGCCACTGCACTCCAGCCTGGGCAACAGAGTGAAAAAAAAACTGTTAGGAGGTGGCAACATAAAATCCAAGCACCAGAGAAAATGTGCATACCTAAGGGAAGAGTGGAGGGGTGAGGGGAGGGGAGGGATGTGTATAGACTAGTAAAAGAATTCTGGGGCCATCTGACAAATGGTGTAAGAAGACAGAACTGCTGAGTGAATCTGGGGTATACACAGAGATATATTTTGCATGGAAAGAAAACAAAAGAGCATCCAAAAGACAGGTGCAGGCCTGAGCTGCCGAGGAGTGGGGCCCTGCCTCAGTCAGGCCAGTAGGGCCTGCATTTCTCATGGGTTAAAGACTTGAGAGAAGGGCTTGTCCTGTCCATTCCAGCTTGAAGGATATTCTCTATGAGAAGCAAAGATTGCAGTCTGGGCACACCTAGTAAGCTAACAAAAACTTTTTTTTTTTTTTTAGCCAGGCTCAGTGGCTCAGCCTGTAATCCCGCGCCTTGGGAGGCTGAGGTGAGTGGATTGCCTGAGCCCGCAGGTTCGAGACCCGCCTGGGCAACTTGGCGAGACCTCATCTCTACAATAAATCAAAAATTAGCCAGGTGTGGTAGCACGCGCCTGTAGTTCCAGCTACTGGAAGGCTGAGGTGGAAGGATCGCTGGAGTCCAGCAGGTCGAGGCTGCGGTGGCCGGGAGCGGCCACTGCACTTCAGTCTGGGTGACAGAGTGAGACTCCAAGTCAAAAAAAAAAAAAGAAAACAACAACAAAAAAAACACTTTTTTTTTTTTTGAGACTGCATCTCATTCTATCGCCCAGGCTGGAGTGCAGGGCATGAATTCCTGGGCTAAGGTGATCCTCCTGCCTCAGCCTCCTGAGTAGCTAGGACTACAGGCATGCCACCACACCTAATTTTTTGTAAAGACAAGGTCTCACTATGTTACCCAGGCTGGTCTCAAACTCCTGATCTCAAGCAATCCTCCCCACCTTGGCCTCCTAAAGCACTGAGATTACAAGTGTGAGCCATCAAGACAAGCCAAAAGCGAAGAGAAACTTTTAGAAAGACAGGACACAGGTTATGCCTAAGCCTAGAATATGCTGGAACTTGATGAGTGCAAGTAGCGAAGGAGTGAGAAAACCTCCAGACCATGTGCTTGACTGGAAAAGGCTGGCCTCCCCATTCCATTGGCTTTGGGTAGAGTGTGTACCTGAGGAAGTCTGCACCGAGAAGCAGCAGTGCTTGCCTAGGAAAAGTCCAGCCTGAGTGACAGCCCCAGGAAGGCACCTACGTATTTGGTGGCAATAGCCAAAGTAACAATGGTGGGTGGTCAGAGCCCTGCTATTTGGCACGAAACGCAAAACAATGAGTCACAAACTCCTAAAGTGCTGTCACCAGAGATAGGGATGAAAATCAGGCATTCCAGACTCCTCAAGCCACACCCGGGACTGGACCCAGACGTCAGAAAAAGAGCCAGGTGGCAAGTGCTATTTATGACGAGCCACTATTATTTACGTTGCAGCACTCAAAGTAATCCAGATATCAAAATCATAAAGCGCACCGGGCATGGTGGCTCATGCCTATAACTCTAGCACTTGGAAAGGGCAAAGTGGGAGGACTGCTTGAGCCCAGGAATTTGAGGACAGCCTGGGCAACTGGGCGAGACTTGGACTCTACAATAAATAAAAAATTAGCCGGGCATGGTAGCGCACACCTGTAGTTCCAGCTACTCAGAAGGCTGAGGTGGAAGGATCACCTGAGCCCAAGAGGTTGAGGCTGCAGTGAGCTATGACTGAGCCACTGCATTCCAGTCTGGGTGACAGAGTGAGACTCTGACTCAAAAAATAAAAATAAAAAAAGATAAAGTGATATTCACTTACCACCACAGAATTGGCAGAAGTTCACGTTTAATGATAAGCTGCTAGCTACAAAAGGTGACCAGGAGCTAACTATCCAGACAGGTGTCCGCCCTCTGCTGGACATGATGATGCTGACAGGGACAAATGAAGAGGAAAAGGAAGTATGGGGATACTGAGGGAAATTCTGGCTACTTCCAGGACCCTACAAACATAACAGGGAGGATGGACTTGTTCCCAACGCAAGAATTTACAGAACAGTCAATGGATGTAGGGGCATAGCATCTCCAGACATGCAGATCACAGCTAATGATCTCAGGGAAAACAATCACCAATGCCACTTAGAATAATGCCCTGCAACCTCGCAGCAACTTGGATGGATTTAGAGTGTATAATACTCAGTGACCTATCACAGAAACAAAGAACCGAGTACCACATGTTCTCACTCATAAGTGGATCCTGAACATTAATCATAATACTGTAAGAAAGGGATTGGCAGTAGCGGGACACTGCCACGTGGAGGGGGGGAGGGCACATAACATCCATAAAGGTACCTGATCTCAAGCCATGAGAAGTGGGGACCAAAGGGAGGCCCAAACTTTACCTGTACAATGACCACTTATCTACCTGATCCTGAATTGTACCTCACATTTTTATTCTTTCTTTCTTTCTTTCTTTTTTGAGTTGGAGTCTCACTCTGTTGCCCAGACTGGAGTGCAGTGGCATGCTCCCAGCCACCACAGCCTCGACCTGCCCGGCTCTGGCAATCCTTCTGCCTCAGCCTTCCAAGTAGCCAGAATTACAGGCATGCACTACCACGCCCGGCTGATTTTTTGATTTATTGTAGAGATGAGGTTTCGCTGCCCAGGTGGGTCTCGAGCCCGTGGGCTCAGGCAATCCACTCACCTCAGCCTCCCAAAGGCGCGGGATTACAGGCTGAGCCACTGAGCTCGGCTTATTTATTTATTTATTTATCTATTTATTTATTTGAGTTGGAGTCTCACTCTGTCGCCCAGACTGGAGTGCAGTGGCCACTCCCAGTCACCGCAGCCTCGACCAGCTGGGCTTTGGCGATCCTTCCGCCTCAGCCTTCCAAGTAGCTGGAACTACAGGCGTGTGCTACCACACCCAGCTAATTTTTTTATTTTATTGTAGAGATGAGGTCTTGCCAAGTTGTCCAGGCAGGTCTCGCACCTGTGGGCTCAGGCAGTCCACTCACCTCAGCCTCCCAAAGTGTGGGATTACAGGCTGAGCCACCGAGTCCAGCTGCACCTCACATCTTTAAAATAAAACAAACAAAATATTGCTCTGCAGCTCATACCCCTTTCCTTCAATCCTGAGAGATCCTTAGAGAGTCATATTCCCGCTCCCATTCACTGAGAATGGGTTTAGGAAGACTCTTCTAATATAACATGTTTAGGGAGCTGCCTGACCAAAGCAGGTTTATAGCACCTCGCATTCTATGCGAGGCCTGTCAGGGAGGAGTCACCAGGAGGAGTGAGCAGATCACATCTCTCACCTCCTGCTCCCTAGCTTGTCCCCGGGGCATACACAGAGGAGAACAGGCAGCCACACCTCCACACCCCTCACCTGTCTCACTCACCCTCTTTCTCTGCCATCTGATGGGGTTATATTCAGGTGAGTTTCTTGCACACGTGATACAACCCTGCTGCACCTTGAGCCTGCCTCCCTCCCTCACATTATTCCTAATCCATACTCCATGAAATTATCTATGCTTCTCTGTTTCTAATACTTCTAGCATCTTAGGGTAAGGTTCTCAGGCTTGTGACACAACCACTACTAGTAGCCCTTAAACCATCTCTTCTGAAAGACTACACCATGCAGTTCTGGTATTCCAGCACTTGGGGAACAAGTCTTCAATTTTGTTCAGCCTCCTTTATCTGCATTGAAAAGTTCTAGATTTTAGAAGCACAATGCAGGCCTGCAGCGGGAGTGTGGGAAGGCTGCGAATTCTGTTTCAAGGCATCTCTGACCACGAGGAGACACCATGAGCAAAGCACACCCTCCTGAGTTGAAAAAATTTAAGGACAAGAATTTATCACTGAAACTAAATGGTGGCCGACATGTCCAAGGACTATTACAGGAATCTGACCCTTTTATGAATCTTGTGATAGATGAATATGTGGAGATGGCAACTAGTGGGCAACAGAACGATATTGGCATGGTGGTAATACAGGGAAATAGTATCATCATGTTAGAAGCCTTGGAACGAGTATAAATGGCTTTTCAACAGAGAAGTTCATGTCCTTTTTCCAAAGGGCCTGTTTTACTTTGATGTAAAAATCAGGTCAAGTATACTTTCATATTAAACTTTTTGTTAAATTAAAAAAAAAAAAAGAAAAAGTTCTAGATTTTCTTCAGTCTATTTTTGTGTGCAGGCTACTTCATTCTCTAATCAGTATAAGCGCTTTCTGTGGCTCAGTTCTGGTTCTCAGTGAGATTCACACTAGAAAGTGAACACATGCAATTCCTTATGCCAGGAAGCCCCCTTAAAGCACAGATATCCTCCTGAACCCAGCTGAGAAACGGACTTGTCTAAATAGTGGTTCTTAGAAAAGGACATGTACTGTCATCCAGACTGTTTTACAGAAGCCAAATCACCAAAACACTCAAGCCTACTCTTTCAAGCACCAACACTTACAAAAATTTTGACTACTCTTTAATTCAGAAAAAATCCAAAGTATGATCACTTCCTCACCTTAATAAACTGAGTACACTGAACACCATTTGGAGCACGAAGACTCGGGTCCATTGTAATGCATGTCCATGCTTTTATGGTTTTATGGCCCCACAGTGTCCTCAGGGACTCCTATACAGGGCAGGTTGTTTACTTCACCACTCAGGGCTGCAGGCTGCTACTTTATTATTATTATTATTATTTTTATTTGTGTGTGTGTGTGTGTGTGTGTGTGTGTGTGTGTCAGGTTGCTACTTTAATAACAACACTAATTCTGTGAACTCTTCCCTCTCTGTTAATATAACTCTAAATATATCTGCTTCTAGAAGTGCCTCCCTAGTCTTTCTCTGAGGCTATCAGCTGTAACCACTTGCTAGTCTGCGGTCAGGATCAATTAGCTGACCAGTAATCCCAAATGGATACGTAATTCCAAATCTGTAGACTCTGGCCTGAGAGGTGCTCTATGCTGGGCACAGCATCAGAGCTGTGTGTCTGTTTTATACTCTTCTGAGTACAATTATTTATATTGTTCTCAGTATACATATAGTACTTAAATATATTTTTATTATTTTTATCTTTTAGTTAAGCTCAAAGGAAGGCCATTAATAAAACTTGCTAATAGAAAAGCTTTATGGCTGGGCTCGGTGGCTCAGCCTGAAATCCCAGCGCTTTGGGAGGCCGAGATGAGTGGATTGCTTGAGCCTGTGGGTTTGAGACCCTCTTGGGCAACTTGGCAAGACCTCATCTCTACAATAAATAAAAAAAAATTAACCGGGCGTGGTGGCACGCACCTGTAGTTCCAGCTACTTGGAAGGCTGAGGTGGAAGGATCACCGGAGCCTAGCAGGTCGAGGCTGTGGTGGCCGGGAGCGGCCACTGCACTCCAGTCTGGGTGACAGAGTGAGACTCCAGCTCAAAAAAAAAAAAAAAAAAAAGCCGGGCTCGGTGGCTCAGCCTGTAATCCCGCGCATTTGGGAGGCTGAGGTGAGTGGATAGCCTGAGCCCGCGGGTTCGAGACCCGCCTGGGCAGCGAGACCTCATCTCTACAATAAATCAAAAAATCAGCCGGGCCTGGTAGCGCATGCCTGTAATTCTGGCTACTTGGAAGGTTGAGACGGAAGGATTGCTGGAGCCCAGCAGGCGAGGCTGCGGTGGCCGGGAGCGAGTGAAACTCCAACTCAAAAAAAAAAAAAAAAAACCCCAAAAAAAGAAAAGCTTTATGAATAAAGAAAATATCATTGAGGACATCAGCTGTAAGGTACACCATTGGGGAATAGAAATTGTGGGGGAATTATACACACTAAATAAAATTATGTCTAATTTTCATCTAGTAAACTTAGACTATAAACCATTGGCTCATTTACCTGTAAAAGGAGAAAGCTATCCTAAACTATAAACTTAACTTTTTTATTTCTATTACATCTTATTATATCCTTTTTTTTTTTTTTTTAGTTGGAGTCTCACTCACTTGCCCAGACTGGAGTGCAGTAGCTGCTCCCGGCCACCGCAGCCTCGACCTGCAGGGCTCCGGTGATCCTTCCGCCTCAGTCTTCCAAGTAGCCGGAACTACAGGTGTGCGCTACCATGCCCAGCTAATTTTTTAAAATTTATTTATCGTAGAGATGAGGTCTCACCAAGTTGCCCAGGCAGGTCTCGAACCCGCAGGCTCAGGCAATCCACTCACCTCAGCCTCCCAAAGCGCAGGATTACAGGCTGAGCCACCGAGCCCGGCTTCATCTTATTATATCCTTTATCCCCAAATTTCTTTAAATTTGAAGTTAATTTCCATTGCTAGTATGTCAAGATAAGAAAGTGTCAGTGTAAGCAATCCTGAGTCACAACTACTTTTCTCAAAGAACTGAATTAGGTGTGAAGCGCCCTAGGCTTGCAGTCCCACCAACTCTCCATGGCTGGGTGTTCCATCCTCTACTTGCACTAGGAGCAGATGACTCCGATGGCTGTCTCTCGCCCTGAACCCCCGTTGGACTATACTGGAACTCTCTAAGCTGCTCCCCGTTCTTCTCTGTCCACTATGTCTATCTTCCTCACTGCAGCCCGAATTGTGTTCCCTGAGCAAACTGCTTTCCTGCACTTTGCCAGCCGCTCAAGTTTAGTGATTAGAGTCAAAACTCCTCGGCCTGGGATCTAAACCCCAACAGTTCAGTCCCCAAATACTTGACCAGTCTAACCCTCCACTTCCTGCCTTCCTCTCTTTCTACACTCCAGCCACACCTGCTCAAAAACTGTTCCCTGAACACCACAGGCCCATGGCTGCCTCAAGACCCTTGTCTAAGTTGTCCCCTCTGCCTCATATGGTCTTCTCCCTCTATTCCTGCCAAAGTCTTTTCAGTCCTCCCTTGCAATCCCATCCCCTCCAAGAAGCGCTGATGCCCAGCAGGGGGTGTGCTCCCTGCCTCCTTGCGTCACACCTCATGCCTGATTTAGCGTTAACACTTGGCACAGCAGGTCCATTTAGGGATGTTTATCTTCCCTCCCAGACCTTGTGCCCCTGGAGAACACCACTCAAGTCTTTCTCTTTGTATTCCCAGGCCACCCCGCATAGGACCTAAGAAGACAGTGGGTGTGAATGAAGGAAGCGGAAAGAGACTGCCAACTGCCACCCGTACGCTAACAACGGGAGCCAGGCCCCTGCCCACGCACTCCACTTTTGAATACTTACGGTTTCCACAGTTGAGACCACCAAGGCCAAACGGGCAACTGCAAGTCAAGAAAGAAAAAAAAGAATTAGTTTCAAATGTCAAGAGAAATAACTGAGGCAATTTACCTAAGTAATTTCTAAATAGGATTTGTATCAAAAGCATCGGAATAAATGAACATGGAGCCTACCTCATGCAGGTTTCATTTTCAAGCCTATATCCATCTTCACAGGCTGAAAGAGAAAAGGAAAACCCATGACTGTGTCTATATCTCTCTTGGCCCCAACTTGCAGTTAGTTACACACTAGCCACCCTAAAGTCCACAAGAATATTTTAGAACCAGAGGCTACAAATAGCTTTAGAGCAATCTATAACCTGAGTTAAATTTTGTTGCCAGCTCAACTCTTAATCTTATCAAGAAACTTTTCTTAAAAAGGGCTCTCAATTTTAAGTAAAATAAGGCATGCAAATGGCTTAGCACAGATCTGGCATGTAGCAACCACAAAATAAATGTCTGTAGTTGTAATTATTATCCAATAAATGCATTTCTTTTTGGTATTTATCTACAGACGAAGAATGTCCCCTGGGGAACATCCTTCCATATGCACAAAGACATATGTTTCACCTTCTTTAATATAAATCAAACCTTTAACCTGACATTGGCCCCACTGGCTCCCTTCTATGAGGAATGGGAGCTGTGGGTGACATTCTCTGGGGTGCAGTCCTGGTGGGTTTCCAGGTTTTCATAAGAGAAGGCTCACCCCGTCTGTGTAGGGGATTTTGGACATATCTAGATGTGTCCTAATTGGAATCTTGCCCAAGAATATACTCTGAACCCTCTGGCGGTGCTGCTCACAGAACGCTACTTCACTGAAGCGGCTGTGGCCCAGCCATCATCCTGGATCAGCAATCCCCAAATTTATTTGATCACAGAACATTTTCAACATAAGATGACAGAACACCATGTGCTATTATGCATGCTTGGATGAGTGTGGACAATGAAAAATGGCTTCATAGACAAATTCCTTGCTGCAAGGAATGATAAAAATTGGATTCAGGATTAATGTATAAAAGATTGTGGTACAGAGCATAGAGTCATGATCCTTGAGCAGAGAGCAGACACGCTATGGCCAGTTGTGAGGGCCAGGAGCATGCCAGGCTGGGGAGTGAGGCAGAGCAGGGCACACACCCTGCAGGTTGGGTCCAGCATCCTCCTGCATGATGATATTCGCCACAAAGATGTGTTCAATATTCTTCCTTCTACTTTCTTTTTATTTTTGAGTTAAAGTCTCACTCCGTCACCCAGACTGGAATGCAGTGGCATGCTCATGGCCACCCCAGCATCAACCTGCTGGGCTCAGGTGATCCCCTCGCCTCAGTCTTCCAAGTAGCCGGAGCTACAGTGAGGGCTACCACGCCCAGCTAATTTTTTGATGTATTGTAGAGATGAGGTCTCACCAAGTTGCCCAGGCTGTTCTTGAACCCGTGGGCTCAGGCAATTCCCTCACCTCGGGCTCCCAAAGTGCTTGGATTACAGACTTGGGCCACCACGCCTGGCCCTTCCTACTTTCTTAATGTTAGAAGCTAAATGTTTCTGGCATCTATTTCGTTGTCTTAGACCACCACCTAGGAACACATCATTAGAGCTCTGTGGAACACAGTTGGGAAAACACTTCTAATTAATCCATAACTTATCTCACAGTTGATCATTAGAGAACTGTGAGCCTGGACTGCACTGTTCTGGCTCCACAGAATCGCTTTTCCTGAGTGACATTCTCTTGTATAAAGGGCTACCTGTTATAAGCAGCCGTCATGGAAAAGTTTTTATGGTCACTTTATTTATTTTGAGATGCCACGAACCACACTGCCACAATACCACTCAGCAACCTCTTGATGAGGATGCCCCGTGTCATTTCTCTTGGGCCCCTTTACCTAGAAACACAGGGATGCTCCCAAACAACTGGAATTTTATGAACCCCAGCTCTTTTCAGAATTCTCTCTTTGCCTCAGTGTCCAGAAAGCTCGAAACTTGGAATGAGCAAACATGCTGGATTTTACAGTGTATGCTTTTACTTATTCACCTTCCTTCTGGCCTTCCTTCGGGTAGCCCACTTATTTCCCCTCCAGCCTGATTTACCTTTTAAATGTTTTTAAATCTTATTTTATTAAGTGAGTGTTTATTAGGTGTTCCCAATCCTTATACCACAAGGCAGAGCATCATCATATCCCACTTGGGGAAGGAGTAAGGAGATCCCATTACCCAGTCTTGGATAGCATGGAGTTTGCCTTCTCTAAGGAATGAGCTGAGTGTTCCAGCCCATTTGTGCAGGAGAGGAAAGCACCGTGCCTGCAATCCTCCTCCAGTCATGCAGCTCTGCCTCATGCCACGGCAGGGTCGTGGGAGCAGGAAGCCGCCCCGGATGCCTCAGGCTGCAAGGGAGCTCCCCAGGGACCTCTGGTTTCTCCAGTGACTCATCCCATCCCTCTCAGCACCGAGGCAGGCTGATGTCACATCAGCCTTTTCTATTCTGAATGTTTCTTCCTGGAAATGTTTTTACATCAAGTCTACCCACCCAGCATCAGTCCTCATCTGCTGGGTGGGAGCTCGCAGCTCCCTGGCTGTCATCCAGCCAGATGTAAGGTTCATCTGTTGCCCTGGCTGCAAGCTGATGGGTGCGGCTGTTTTCACTTAGCTTCAGAAGTGGCCTGACTCCCCGAAGTCATGTTACCTCTTGATTTCAAATGGGCTCATTGAGTCATTCACCAAAGATTGAGTGTTACCATGTGCCTGGTGCTGTTCTGGGAGAAACCTCATCAGGGAGGTGCCCCTGTGCTCCTTAGGATCCAGCCTCTCATCTCACTCACTCCATAGGAACTGTGACCACAGAGCACTGAAGAGAGATGAATATGGCAATGGTTCATGTAGATGCCTAAGCTGGGCTTCTCCTGTGCTGTTGGACACAAGAAAATTCAAGCCTTCTGGACTTGTATGAAAATAAGTCAATGGTGGAGTCATAAAAACTATTTTGTTCCCTTGCAGGAAAGGGAAAGTCAAAACAGGCTAACTTTCTCCTGTCTCATTTGCTACCCTATCATCCACTTGTTCATTCAGTAGACATGTGTCGAGCCCCACAATGTGCTAAACACTGTTCTAGACATGGTTTTGGCTCTTGAGGAGCTAGCAGTCTGGTGAGAGACAGAGTCATGCTGACAGATGGCTAGAATTCATCCTGATGCCTGCTTGATGGAAAGAAGCTAAGAAACCTACAGGAGGTTGCACCTACTTTGAGGTAGCTTTGAAAGTCTCGTCAAACCACTGTAAGGATATTTTATGTGAGATGCCAGACATGCAGGCAAGCGCACACGTGTGTATGTATAACTGAGAACAATATAGAGACTTGTTGAATGGCTTGAATTGCAGTGACTTAGAAAAAACATATACATACATCTATACACTATTTATATAGAGAATTGAGCCCTGTTTTGAGGTGTCCAAAAGGGATATCATTTTAAATATCCCTGTGCTCTGGCACTGATGACCAGAAGATGTCACTGCTAACCCATCCGAACCCACATGACAGGGCTATGGGCCAAGAAGTTCCGGAATCCATTCATCAGAGGCCTGATGGCTGCAAATACTATAAAAGAAGGGGCCTCCCGGGGACTTGCAACAAGCCCAAAGGCCAGTCAAGGTTTCCTTATGCTGCTTCTTGCATCCCCACTTAGTAAACATAAGGTTGCTGGTGCACTGCATTTGGTAAATCTTTGACAGCTCTGACACAATTATGAAATCGCTGACTAGGAAACAGAAGGAAATGGCTCAGGCCACCCAGAAGTAAAGGTGGCAGGGCTGTCCTTGAGGCACCGCTCACAGGGGCCACCTGGCCCAGCTTCTGCCCACCTTACATTCCCTCCCCCTAGCAGCAAAGCACCCTAGCACATGTGGGTCTTAGCCTTATCGCCTTCCCATGTGAAGCTGGGCTCAACTTTACATTTCTTTTGTTTTCTTTTTTGAGTTGGAGTCTTACTCTGTTGCCCAGGCTGGAGTGCAGTGGCACCTCAGCCTTCCAAGTAGCTGGAATTACAGCTAATTTTTTATTTATTGTAGAGACAAGGTCTCGCCAAGTTGCCTGGGCTGGTCTCGAACCCACAGACTCAGGTAATCCACTTGCCTCGGCCTCCCAAAGTGCTGGGATTATAGGCTGAGCCACCAAGCCCGGCCTCAACTCCTCATTTCTAAGAGAGACAGGGAACACTTTGCATTAAACTGGATAAGATGGCAGTAGGCTGGCTGGACATGGTGGTGCACACCTGTAGTTTCAGCTACTTGGAAGGCTGAGGCAGAAGGATTGCCTGAGCCCAGCAGGTCAAGGCTGTGGTAGCTGTGAGCACGCCACTGCACTTCTGCCTGAGTGACAGTGAGATTCTGACTCAAAAAAAAAATGATGGCAGTCAGATGCATCATCTCTTTGTAGCAACGTGGCAGTCTGGCACAGCACTGAGAAGTACTGTGTGCCAGTCTTGCATCAGTACCTGTGCCCAACACAGAGAGTTGGCCCTCCTCTTCATAAGCTATCACAGATCCCACCTGAGGAGTGGAGGATGTGCGTTTGGAAAGAACTCTGTATTCAGATCTGACAAAGTAAAGGGGTCTGAGGCTCAGGAGGAGAGTGCTGCCTCGAAACATGTTATTATCTTCTGATGGAACGAGTCCTCTCATGGGAAGTCCTGCAGAAATGAGTGGCATGCCACCTAACCCCAGTATGTGATTTTTATACAGATTCCAGAAACATCTAGTGACATCTGTCACCAGCAAGGTATTGACTGAGCAGGCAAATTATGCCATCTACATTCTAATGGAGGTCTTGCTTAAAGTTACACGATGGCCTTTGTATTACTGGTTTCTCTGGTGACCACAAAGAATTTACAGTGCTTTTGTGAGTCAGGATGTACAGTGCTCTGGGCCAGGTTAATTTTATTTTAAAGCAGTATCCTTGGACTACACTCATTGAGCAAATTTTTATCTCAAACGGAATGAAGGTAAGCCTCATGTAAAAGGTTAGCAGAATTAGATTTCTACTCTCAAACACTTCAGGAAACCTTTAAAACCACAACTCATTAATTCAACAGCAACCTGGGTGAAATACAAGAGCAAAAGCTGCTGTCATACAAAGCACCTCTATATACACTGCCTTCTTTAACTCTTAGACTATCCAATGAAATATCATTGTACCCATTTCACTTCAGAGGAAACTGAGGCTTAAAGAAATGCAGTGACATGTCCAGGATGGTGCACAGTCAGCAAAGTAGAGTCAGGCTCTGACTCAAGCCATGGCTGCCTTTAAAAGATACAGGCCTGAATCCATGGTCATATTTCCACTTTAAAAGATTAGCAGACAATAGATAAAGCATTGAGAATTAAAAAAATAATTTTTCTAACTTCCTCTAAGTGGAAAAAATAAAAAAGAAAAGAAAAGGCACGGCTACCATGGGCATTCCATTCTCTTTTCCTTTGAATTTGACTGGCCAGACAAGTATGTACCAGTCAGAGATTAACGCTATTATTCCAAGGAGATAAGGCCCTCAATCCTGCTGTGAGCAAAATAACAAGAACCAGTTACCCCCAGTTTAGGACGGTCACATCTAGAGAAGAGAGAGAGAGAGAGACAGGACCAGGCAGAGACCCGAAACAGGGCACAGAACTGCCAGCGAACCTGTGGCTACCTCGGCAGGAGTGATCCATCTTGTTGAACTGAAAGTAGCCCGACTTGCACTGGCACAGGGCGACACCATCCAGGTCAGTGCAGATGGAGGTCTCTTTGTCACATTCCGGACTCTTCCGCTTGCACAGGCTGCCCGCTGGAATGGAAAAACAAGACGGCGAAACATAAACCTCCTCCACTTCAAACCTCAAGCTGCACAGACTTTCTATTTCTATTTCTCAGACTTTCTCTGAGAGCAGTTTTTCAGAAAGTCTCCACAGAGCAACACTCCTCTCGGAGGTCCATCTGCACTGCCTTCTGCCGCTCCTTCTCTGGCCAGCCCCAGCCTGTTCACAAGTGCTCCCCATTGAAGACACCCTCCTAGCATGCCACAGACAGGGAAACCAGACCGGAAAGAAACAGGGTCCTGTCCCCTTCTCCGGCACCCATTACAAATACAGTTCCCAACGGAGTAGTGTCCTCTGTAGCTTCACACAAAAGGACTGCAGGGGAAGGATCAGTATGAGCCCAGAAAATGTGACCATGCTCTTAGGAAGCCGAGAGACTTGGACCAAGAATGGCTAGAGCTGGCTAGGCATATCTCAAGCGAAAGAGCATCTCAGCTCTGCACGTCG
The DNA here is from genome assembly GCA_027257055.1 of Cephalopachus bancanus. Lineage (NCBI taxonomy): Eukaryota > Metazoa > Chordata > Mammalia > Primates > Tarsiidae > Cephalopachus > Cephalopachus bancanus. The sequence continues at coordinate 123,032 of JAPVLO010000022.1, read as the reverse complement.
TGTGGCCTGAAGGGACCGGCCCCCCTCCTTGTGGCAGGGTAGCTTGCTGTCCTGACAGTGCTACTGGAGACTCGTTATGAGGAAAGGCATGAAGAACAGCCTGCTTGCTTCCTTCAGTGTAATCATGCTCACCTGATGGTCTCTCTCACTAACTCCACTGATAGTCTCTTGAGGCTTCCTCATCTCTGGGTCTTCAGCGTCTTACACAGAGACTGGCTGGTACACACATCAGTCTGTCAGTCACTGAGTTACCACCAAGAGAAACAGAGGCGGGCAGAAAAGAAGCCCATCTTTCGGCTTGCTACCTGGTTCACTTTAGGATTTTATTCATCTTGTGGATGATAAAGAATCACTTCATTATTGTCAAAAAAGCATTCACTGGCCGGGCTCGGTGGCTCAGCCTGTAATCCTGCACTTTGGGAGCCCAAGGTGAGTGAATTGCCTGAGCCCGTGGGTTCGAGACCCGCCTGGGCACCTTGGCAAGACCTCATCTCCACAATAAATCAAAAAAATTAGCCGGGCGTGGTAGCACGCCTGTAGTTCTGGCTACTTGGAAGGCTGAGGCAGAAGGATCGCCGGAGCCCAGCAGGTCTGGGCGACAGAGTGAGACTCCAACTCAAAAAAAAAAAAAGCATTCACTGAGGGGCACATGGAGTTGTATACAGCAGACACAATGAGGGTGTATAGGCCCCATGTGGAAGTGGGGTACACAAACAGTAGAACAAAAATAGGCAACCAAGTGGAGGGTGCATCATGACGTGTTTGCACTCGTGCACAGGGCAAGGCAGTAGATCAGTGCTGTTGTTGGTGGGAGGAAGAGCAAGTCCTGCAGAGAAGGGTCATGTATACACCATGCAGCGAGGAATGGCTGCCGACTTTCCAGGCGTGGTCTCCCTCTCCCACCTTAAGGAAGACACCAGCCTGTTGAGAAACCTGGAACCAGCTCTTCACACTGCAAAACTGCCCCTGCCCAAACAAGTTCTGGTGACGTGAGCTGGCACCCCACACGGGGCTCCTGACATCTGCCCCTTTTGTGAGTCCTGAGAGCCTGGGGCCCGGTGGACTGCCTGGTCACAGAAGGTAAGCTTAGGACACGACTTCAGCTCTCCATGCCAAATTTCCTGCCTTTATCGGTGGAAGCTGGCATGCTAAATCAGATCTGCACTTGTGTATGTGCTAGAATTTCCTTTGTTTATTGTAAAAAGTTTGTATTTAAGGGGGAAACATTAAAAAATGGAAAATCTCACCAGGCAAACACTGCAAAGCTGGCATTGGAGAGGAATGAACATTTACAGTCTCTTCCTCACCTAAACTCTTTGAAAGTTTTGCTGGTCCTCAGGTCTTCATATAAAGAAATACCTCCAGGGCAAAAACCTGTTCAGGCTGACACTAGCCTTGTCCAATGGCCAGCCAGAGTTACCTGGCCTGATTAGCTATTTTCTGGAAGCCAATGTCACGTTTTCCTCCCACCCTGCCCATGAACGCAGGCTGCTGGCAAATAGCACATTGCCCTGCACAGAGGCAGAGCCATGCGCAAGCCTAGACAGCAGGTCCTGCTTCTGCAGAGGAGAAGCTGCTATCCCAAAACTCCCAAAGAACATTCTATCATAAATCAATCAGAAAGAGTTCCAAATAAGTCCATTTTCATGTTAAGCCTGGCTATGTGATTTCTCTGCATTCACAATTCCCATGGTCTTTCCAGGGCATAACATCCGCCGAAACAGACAATGAGACGCTAAGTAAATCTAAAGCTGAGACATTCCATGGGGGATTTCCAAAGACTCTAAACCTCTGGAGAAATGAGCGCTGCAGTTCTCTGAGAGACAAGGAAGTAGACATTTTGTGAACTGAAGGGAGACGCCTCTCCTTCAACGTGGCAGTGTCCGCAGTAGCCCAGCACTGCCCCGAGGACGGAAACACCCAGATGTCAGGATTGTCAAGGCCACCTCTCCAGCACTCAAAAAGGTTAGACCAGCCGGGTTCGGTGGCTCAGCCTGTAATCCCACGCCTTTGGGAGGCTGAGGTGACTGGATTGCCTGAGCCCGCGGGTTCCAGACCCGCCTGGGCAACTTGGCGAGACCTCATCTCTACAACAAATCAAAAATTAGCCAGGCGTGGTCGCGCGCGCCTGTAGTTCCAGCTACTTGGAAGGCTGAGGTGGAAGGATAGCCGGAGTACAGCAAGTCGAGGTTGCGGTGGCCGGGAGCAGCCACTGCACTCCAGTCTGGGTGACAGAAGTGAGACTCCGACACAAAAAAAAAAAAAAAAAAAAAAAAAAAAGGTTAGACCAGGCTGGGTGTGACTGGCAAACCCTGGAGAAGTTGAGGGAGGAAGTGAGCCTGTTTTCAGCCAATATCCACAGCTGTCTTTGTCCTTGGGTCTCTGAGAGCACAAGTAAAGAATGGGAAAGCAAGGACGATATGGGCTTTTCCATAAGCCACATCCAGCAGTCAGAGGAATAGGGGTCAGAGGGTGGCAGGGCTGCTAGGAGCCAAATATCTGGCCACGCATGCTCAGAGGCATTAATGCATTTGCAAGGCATTAATGTATTTACTGGAGACGAAAAAGTAACCTGATACAACGCTGACCACACAGAATATATTCCATAAAAATTTAGTAAGTTGGAAAGTATCCTTCCTACATTATGGGGAAGAAAAACTTAGTACCCTTAAGTCCTTGGCAAGAGAAACAAAAAAGTAAAACCAAAATGTCTGAAAGGTTTTTTTTTTTTTTGAGTTGGAGTCTCTCTCTCACCCAGGTTAGAATGCAGTGATACAGTCACAGCCACTGCCCTTTGACCTTCTGGGCTGAGGTGATCCTTCCTCCTCAGCCTCTCTAAGTAGCTGGGACTACAGGTGTGCACCCATGCCCAGCTAATTTTTTCATGTATTTAGAAACGAGGTCTTGCCATGCTGCCCAGGCTGGCTTCAAACTCCTGGGCTCAGGCAATTCTCTCACCTTGGCCTCCTAAGGTGCAGGATTACAGGTGTGAGCCACCATGCCCAGCCCAAAAAGCCTCAAAGTTTTGAGCACAATATAATGGGGCATGAACTTTCTAGTTAACTCTCCAATCAACAGCAACTTCAACTCCAGAAAGTTTAGCTCTTTCCAAATTAATAACTAGCCTTAAGTGGCACAACCTTCGGTGCTTATTCCAGAGTGAAAGGTTAACTAACCAGCTCCCAAGCCCTGCAACATACAGGCCCATTCACGAAGGATCTCTGGACTAGCAGTTACACAACCCCGACCCACAGGGAATGTTGTAGATCTACCAGTAGATAAGGCACCAAAACCTGATACCTTCAGCTCACAGCCAGCATCTGGATGCCAGATGGGAGGTTTAGACTAGATTCCTTTGCCAGCCCTAACTGTGTAGTACAATGAGCTAGCTCTGATCATGTATGATGCAGTGACTAGATAAGTCCTTTTTGCAAAGAAGTGTTTTGGCTTCCAGTGTGGTTTTCCCATCCCAGAGGTAAAATTTCCCCTCCAAGACCCAAATCTGCCTTCCAAACTCATTGTCTTTAATTCCTTTCTTCACTGGCCTTGCACTAGATGCACCATAAAAGCTTCTGGCAAAACAGACAAAGCAAGAACAAGAAAAGGAACAGCATCATTTCCAACACCACTGTGAGCACCAGACCTACAGTCTTTTAGTCTTATTTCTGTACATTTATAATTTGTAAGCAAACAAACAAAAAGGCGGCAATACTGCACATATTTTTTTACTTAACAGTATATCATGATGAAGGCTTTGTGGATTACTGACAAGCATGTACATTCTGTGTGAGTTTCTGCCTCCCCAGAGAGGGAAGGGAGAGAAGAGGGATTTTTGCTTTGCTCTATCAGTTCCTATATCCCTCCTCACCCCACCCCAACACTGGATAGAAGAACTAGAAGGAGCCACATGCCAAGGACCAGGTGCCCCCAAGGTTGTGTGTGTACAGGACTGTGTGTGTGTGTATGTGTGTGTTTGTGCCCATGTGTGTACATGCATACACACAAACACAAAGGAGCACACACATGAAGTCCTTTTGCTGAACATTCATGTGAAAAAGAGGTTCTGTGAGGAAGTTTCTTGGGCCTGAGTCCTGCATGCTTTACACTTCTGCCCTAGACTCATGCCCAACTGTACGGGCAGGCTCCTCCCAGAGGGTCTCTCTTACCTCTAAAGATCCGCCTGTGAGTGCCCAAGTACTGGCAGACCTCGGCGGAGGACCTGCAGGAGTTGACACATTTCGGTATCCTGTCGGCCAGGTCAAACAGCGTCACATTGGAGGCCAGGGAAAAGGTTGTTTGCAGTGAGATCACCACCACGCCGGACTCCCTATAGGCAAAGTTGGTGGGTTTTTAATTGTCCTCAAATGACACATTGGTCACAGGGCTTTTGGAAAATGAGTATCATCGCCATTCTCCAGTGAGGGGCTGGGAGCGCATAAAGGTCCAGTGACACTGGCCCTGGGTCACCCCATGGCTTGGTAGGACAGCCTCCTCTTTCTACTGACTGGTTCCAACCAAATGTAATTCTGTTACTTACCTAGAAGCAAACACTGTAGATCGGATATAACCAGGTAACACTGAAAAACACACGTTGAGCTGAAAGGAAGAACAAGTCTGTCGTTAGCTATGATTAGACAAAAGCCTTGGACCTAGAACCAATTTCCTATTTTCAGGATACAACAGGCATTTTTCCAGCCATCAAGTTATCAGCAGGCAGCTCTACACAGAAGTGGTGTCCTTTTTTTTGTTCCCCTCTTAAATGCCTTTCTGTTGTTCCATGAGTACAAAGGGAAAGAGGCAGAGAGTAAATCAGTGGGGAAAATCTTGGCAGGAAATGATGTTCAGAAAAGCACCCTTGGATGCAAAACATCTTCAAAGGAGCAGATTGCTTCTGAGGCCCCAGGTTTCAAGAAACTCACAGGGAACTGTTTATTTGGACTCTGCATAGTGAGCGAGCTGCGTTGAAAGGGCTCAGCTCCCCTCAGCAGCCCCAGGTCTGACAGGCCCTACACGGACTCCTTCTCATCTACAATGAGTCAACCTCACTCAGAGACAGGTCTTCTTCAGAAAGGCTCCCCATGGGAAATCACACTCCGTGGGTCAAGAGTCCTTTTGCTAAGAGCAAATTAAGAGCTACTCTCCCTGTGTTTGCCTTGTGTCCCCAGAGAGAGCAGAAAATAACATCTCATGCCTGCTTCCTTGTTCCCCTCCACAACAGGAGCTGGAGGCCCTTTCACAGAGCAGAGGGTCTCAGTACTTTGTCCAGTGCGGACCCACCTGGCTTCAAGGCCTCTGCCTCAGAGTTACCTCACTCTTTAGAAGAAGGAGTCAATCATGGGACATTCTCAAACCCTTTGTGGCTTTGTATGACATTGCTTTATATTCTAATAGCAATGACATATTAATGTTATTTTATTATTAACTTGTTTTTCCAGGTATGGGTAAACAGAATAACATCTTGGGAAAGACCAGTGTCCCTGATCTTCACTACGTACTTCTTGGGGGCAGGTGTGTCACATTACCAGTAAATTATATGTTGATGCTGGGCAAACAAATAAGTCAGGTGAGTCACTGCGCACTGTGTAACATGATGAACTGCACTTCTACACGGAGTTCTAAACCCTGTACTGTCTTAGGAGGAAATATCTGCCCACAGCGCGACCAAGAGGCAGCTGATGGAGCGACAAGGGGTAGGATTAGTAGACACAAATCCCTGTTGTCTAGTAAAGAATTTAACCTTGGCCAAAGAGAGGTCGGGCCTTTGTCCTTGGCTCCTGGGAGGTAATCTGTAAGCCCTTGGAATGCCCTGCCTAATAAAAATGGCTTTGTTTACCTGGGAGCCCTGGACCATGACAGAGAGTCTAATTTGGGTAACATGGTATCAGCTCAACCTATAGAGGAGCTAGAGATTGAGGTCAGTCCTATGGGCAGTCAACCTGTCTACATGACTGAGACCCAATCAAGGCTCTAGTCTCCAAGGCATAGGTGAGCTTCTGTGGTTGGCAACATTCCGTGCATATTGTCACACCTTGTTGCTAAGAGGAGTTAACACTGTCCAGGGGGAGAGGACAGGAGGGAGCTCTGCACAGAACCCTCCTAGACTCTGCTCACCATCTCTTTTCTTGGCTGAGTTTAACCTGTTGATGTTCACTGTTTAAAAACAAAAAACAAAAAAAATATAGCCAGGCCAGGCACGGTGGCTCACACCTATAATCCCAGCAGTTTGGGAAGCCGAGGTGAGAGGACTGCCTAAGGCCAAGAGTTCAAAACCAGCTGGGCAACTTGGCGAGATCTCATCTCTACAATAAGTCAAGAAAAATTAACCGGACAGGATGGAGCATGCCTATAGTTACGATTACTTGGAAGGCTGAGATGGAAGGATCACCGGAACCCAGCAGGTTGAGGTTGCAGTGGCCATGAGCGTGTCACCACACTCCAGACTGGGCGACAGAGTGAGACTCTGACTCAGAAAAAAAACAAAAAAACACCAAACAAACAAAAAAACCCATAGCCATGAGTATAATGGCTTTCAGTGAGTTCTGTGACTCTTTCCAGTGAACTACTGAAACTGAGGGTGGTCTTGGGGATCCCGAACTTGCAGATGGTATCAGTAGTGAGGGTGGTCTGGAGGACTGCTCCCCAACTTTGCACCTGCTCTGTGTGACTCAGGCAATATCATTCACTTCCAGAGCCTACCAAGTTTCTATGTGCAGAGATGCTGGCAATACCTCTGACAGCAGTGAGCGTCTGGCATAGTCCCTGTCACAGAGTAGATGCTCAGTAGATACAGAAATAGAACTGGAATCTGTGTTTTACACAAATAAAATCCATAATTCTATAGAAATATATAGTTATTGGCTAATGTACTATTACCCACAAAGAACAAGTCAAATTGAAATCAGAAATCAATTAATCTCTAAAACTTTTTTTAATGGCAAATTTCAATTTTCTGAACACAAAATCTTTGACTCAGGTAGCAGCTCAGAAGCAAAATGTATTACCTGAGCTTCATGTTCCTCTCCATTTTTCTTTTTAAAAGTTGTCTGAGCCGGGCTCGGTGGCTCAGCCTGTAATCCCACGCCTTTGAGAGGCTGAGGTGAGTGGATTGCCTGAGCCCACGGGTTTGAGACCCGTTTGGGCAGCGAGACCTCATCTCTACAATAAATCAAAAAATCAGCCGGGCGTGGTAGCACATGCCTGTAATTCCAGCTACTTGAAAGGCTGAGGCAGAAGGATCGCCGGAGCCCAGCAGGTTGAGGCTGCGGTGGCCAGGAGCGGCTACTGCACTCCAGTCTGGGCAACAGAGTGAGACTCCAACTCAAAAAAAAAAAAAAAAAAGTTGTCTGACAAGACAGGCAAAGAGGGAAAGAAGAAGAGTCAAAGGCCCTTCGATGATCTATACAATTAACCCCTACATGATCAGGATTCACTGTTATGCCTTTGACATCCCTTGAGGCAAAAAAGAGCATCATTCTCCCCAGGCTCCAAAACACAAGGAGAAAGTCACACAGACGTCAACAGCAGATGGGATGGTAGGATTTTCTGGGTCCTTCCTCTTCACCAACAGCTCTTATCGGTGTATGTCATCTATATGTCTGTGACTATGAGTTTGCTCATGGAACAGAAACACCAAGTCACAGATAAAGACTGCACATGGGGACGCATTTGAAGAAACACTTCTAGTGGGCACCACTTGTTCTCAACACCCTCTCTTCTATTTCTGAAAGGCTTTTTATTTTACCATGAAGTTTCCCTTCCAAATATAATAGAAGTGAAGAGCCCAGGAGATACAGCTAATCTCTAGGCGGTCCCCAACTTGGAATAAAATCTGTTCTAGGAAACAGCATGAAGTTGCCTTTCAGGAAATTTACCGTTTTGGTGATGTCATTTTCAACTTCAAGTAGGTCCGAAGGCTTTTCCGCAGTGGTATTCAGAAAAGTTCTCTTCAATTTAAACTCTGTCACGAAGGCTCTAACTGAAAATGAAAATGTAACCTGTTAGCTCACACAACAGAAAAATCTATTGCAAGCCTGTTTGTTTACTTTTTTCTTTTTTTTTGAGTTGACCTCTCACTCTGTCGCCCAGGCTGGAGTGCAGTGGCACATTCACAGCCACCCTAGTATCAACCAGTTGGGCTCCGGCGATCCTTCCACCTCAGCCTTCCAAGTAGCCAGAACTACAGGTGTGTGCAACCACACCCAGCTAACTTTTTTTTTTATTGTAGACACACGGTCTTGCCAAGTTGCCCAGGCTGGTTTCGAATCCTCTGGTCTTGAGCCTGCACTCTCAGGCAATCCACTCGCCTTGGTCTCCCAAGGTGCTGGGATTACAGGCTGAGCCAAGCCCAGCCAGCTATGTGTTTTCAAGTCCCTGGGGTATCTAGCTTTACTCCTCTTCACAGGATAATATGTGCGTTTCTTTCTCCTTGAGGGTGCAGACCTCCTCTCCCTCTCCTAGGTTTCTCTCTAGCAATGTGAGCATCTGCTGGGCTGAGTTGAAAGCTTAGACTGGGCACAACTTTGGGAGAGAGACTCCAAGGAGCCTTCTGTGTATGTGCGAGGGCTGCTGAGAGAAGGACCTCCCTGGGATGGCCTCCCACATAATAGATGCCCAATAAAGTTATGACAAAGATGAAAGATGTGGCTGGGCCCAGTGGCTTACACTTGTAATCTCAGCACTTTTAGAAGCCAAGGTGGGCGGATTGCTTGAACCCAAGAGCCATATCTCTACAAAAAAAATTTTTTTTTTTAAAATTAGCTGGGTGTAGTGGTATGTGCCTATAGTCCCAGCTACTTGGGATGATGAGGTGGAAGGATCACCCGAGCCCGGGTGATTCAGGCTGCTGTGAGCTGTGATTGTGCAGTGATCACACCACTGCACTCCAGACAAAGTGAGACCCTCAACTCAAAAAAAAAAAAAGAAGAAGAAGAAGGAAGATGAGCAGTTCTAAAAATGTAATCCCAGCAGGAGCAGGGGGAGATATGGTGCTAGACACTAAAAATCCTTGCTAGGCCTCGTGAGCCTTCAAACAGAGGAAAGCTCTCTCTCTCTGAGATCTTTAACCAAGTCATGTCCTCAACTTCAAGGGGGTACTTTGGTTTCCTCTTCTCCTTAGAGCCCCCCCATCCAAACCCCATTCCTCTTGCTCAGAGGAAAAATTCCACTTTATCATTGCTAAAAGGGGTTTCCAGAAGCTGGGCAACTTCCTAAGAAAGCTTACCCAGCTCCCAAGGGCCAAAATTAGCATTCGGGCTCATGTGTGTCCTTCTTCGAAGTTATTCTTTCTCCTAAACCCTCTGTGCCCTAGGGAATCTGATATACCTAGGACAACCACGAGGCTTCAGAGAAAGGTGTTGAACATCTGTAGGGGGTCAGGGGGCTGCCAGACTCCATGAACATAAGCCACATATGTAATGAAAACAACCCATGCTAAGACACTGTTGGGTTCAGAAATGAAAGAAAGCAGTCCCATTTCCAAGGCCCAGTTCACTCATAAAATAACATTCTAGTTAACACCAATTTGTGCTGATTGGGCCTGAGAGGAATGGGACTTACAAATGGGCAAGCAACCAAAAATGAATACAGCATGCTTTATATCTGGCTCTTATCTTCTTTTATATTAAATTGTTATCTTTTCTTCTAGACAGAAAAAAAATATAACTCAAAACACAAAAGTCCATGAAGCTACTCTTTCACCAAAAACGTGCATGATGAATTAAGAAAGAGGTCCATGAAAGAGCCAGGGAAAACATTTAACATCTTATACTTAACTGTCTAAAGCCCTTAATCCTTATTTAACATCTTTTTGCTTGTTCTACAGTTCAGTGAAGCCAGCTGCTAAGGACTCTTTCTGAGCAGCAGGGAGCTCTTTGAAAACATTCTTGGCCAAATGAAAGCATTTCAGCATGTTCTAATTTGCATGTTTCTCTGATGTTTGTGAACAATGAAGCTAAATGACTTGAAAAGGGAATGATGATTGTGACCGCAATTGAGCTGCTCTCCCTCTGATCCGTGCTACCTGTGGGACACTCTACACATGAACTTCCAGAACAGCTCCCCTTCTCCTTCAGTTTTTTTTTTTTTTTTTTTGAGTTGGAGTCTCACTCTGTCGCCCAGACTGGAGTGCAGTGGCCACTGCCGGCCACCGCAGCCTCGACCTGCTGGGCTCCAGCGATCCTTCCGCCTCAGTCTTCCAAGTAGCCGGAATTACAGGCATGTGCTACCACGCCCGGCTGATTTTTTGATTTATTGTAGAGGTGAGGTCTCGCTGCCCAGGTGGGTCTCGAACCCGAGGGCTCAGGCAATCCACTCACCTCAGCCTCCCAAAGGCGCGGGATTACAGACTGAGCCACTGAGCCCGGCTCTCCATCAGTTTTGCATCTCACATATCTAGGTTGACACCCAGACTCTTTCTATGGAAGTTCACATCGTAAATGTCAAGCACACAGCTCTCACGGTAAATGTGGCCTCTGCTTTCAGCGTAAAAATGAAGATGCATCAGTCTCCTTCTAAGCCTTTCCACTCTCTCTAAGCAGGGCTTTTTTGTTTGTTTTTGAATATATTGATACTTCATGCTTGCAGTTACATCATCTGCCTTTAAGTTGAGTTTTTACTTCAGATTTAACAACTGATTTCCCTATGTTATATAAATGGGTTTTTTTTTTTTTTTTTTTGAGATATCCATAATTATTACCCTGTATGCAGGGTAGTTTATTGTTTTCATTGCTTTCAATTCTGGTCCAAGAGTTTGAAGACTAATGTTAAATGATACCTCCCATCTGGACAGCCCTTTACCATTTTCTTTTTTTTTTTTTTTTTTCGAGTTGGAGTCTCACTCTGTCGCCCAGACTGGAGTGCAGTGGCCACTCCCGGCCACCGCAGCCTCACCTGCTGGGCTCTGGCGATCCTTCCGCCTCAGCCTTCCAAGTAGCTGGAATTACAGGCATGCGCTACCACGCCCGGCTGATTTTTTGATTTATTGTAGAGATGAGGTCTCGCTGCCCAGGCGGGTCTTGAACCCATGGGCTCAGGCAATCCACTCACCTCAGCCTCCCAAAGGCGCGGGATTATAGGCTGAGCCACCGAGCCCGGCTCCTTTACCATTTTCAAAGCTTGGTCAAATACAATATTTTATTTTATTTTCACAGTTACCCTGAGTGGGAAGCAGAGCAGACAGTAATCTGATTTTACAGATGAGGAAATTAGGCTCAGGAGACACGTGCTGTGGGTGGCAGCCCTAGAGCTGGAAGCAAGTCACTCAAGTCCTGGGTAAATGTACTTTCCACTGTGCTTCAAAACAAAATCATTTCCATCTTCTCTGTTCTTAAACTGAAAACTCTTGGCATATTTCTTATAGGGTGTGGCTAAATGGAATAAGTTATCCAAATGCAAATAAAGTATTAGAATAAGAGGAAGTCTTAATTTTAACAGATGTCTATATTTCTAGATTCTTCTTTGAATAATGCTTGGACTCAAGTCTTGTATTTTAAACGATTTTTAAAATTCTACCTTTGTTTTAGTAGGATAGTAACCTTCTTAAAACATTCCTTCAGCCTACTTGTAATAGCACTTTCTTTTCTTTTCTTTTCTTTTTAAGTCAGTCTCAGCCTATCACCCAGGCTGGAGTGCAGTAGCACACTTATGGTCACCCCAGCATCAACCTGCTGGGCTCAGGTGATACTTGCACTTCAGCCTTCCAAGTAGCCGGAACTACAGGCATGCTATCATGCCCAGCTAATTTTTTGATATATTGTAGAGACAAGGTCTCACCAAGTTACCCAGGTTGGAATCCTCTCGCCTTGACCTCCCAAAGTGCTGGGATGACAAGCTTGAGCCACTGTGTCCTGCCGTAATAGCACTTTCAAAGGACACAGACATTTGCTCTCTCAAAAATATCTACTGCACAAACTTTTTGTGTTAAGTATACACTGGGCAATTTAAGATGACTCAAAGATGAGTCATTTTTACCTGCCAGTTTCCTTACCTAACTTAGAAACTTTGTATTTTTCATTTCTAATTTCTTCAACAAGTTATGTCTTAAATTCTAACAAGGAACATATTCTGCATGTGTGATAGAAAGAGCTGTAGGCTGCAAAGTAGCCTCTCATCAAACAGTGACATCAACTTGGCCACTTAGTACCTTGTCAGGGCCTTGATTTTCTTTTTTTTTTTTTTTTGAGTTGGAGTCTCACTCTGTCGCCCAGACTAGAGTGCAGTGGCCGCTCCTGGCCACCACAGCCTCGACTTGCTGGGCTCTGGCGATCCTTCCACCTCAGCCTTCCGAGTAGCTGGAATTACAGGCATGCGCTACCACGCCCGGCTGATTTTTTGATTTATTGTAGAGATGAGGTCTCGCTGCCCAGGCGGGTCTCGAACCCACGGGCTCAGGCGATCCACTCACCTCAGCCTCCCAAAGGCGTGGGATTACAGGCTGAGCCACCGAGCCCAGCTATGACCTTGGTTTTCATTTGGTTTTTCACTTGTGCTTTAACCTATGAAATGGAGATTGTATTTAAAATCAACCAGCTTCATGAATCTATCAAATTAGGGGGAAAAGGACAAATTGTGTGTTATAATTGTGATAGCAGCTTTGGTCAAACATATCTGCCTGTGGACAAGGACATTAAGACCTTTTTTTTTTTGAGTTGGAGCTAACTTTGTCACCCAGGCTGGAGTGCAATGGTACACTCACAGCTACCGCAGACTTGACTTGCTAGGCTCAGGCAATCCTTCCATCTCAGCCTTCCAAGTAGCTAGACCTACAGGCGCACACTACAACTCCTGGTTAATTTTTTGATTTATTGTAGAGACGCGATCTCACCAAATTGCTCACGCTGTTCTTGAACCCCTGAGCTCAGGCAATCCTCTCGCCTTGGCCTCCCAAAAATTACTGGGATTACAGGCTTGAGACACCACACCCCGCAAGACCATTTTTAAAAATTCAAAAACATGTGAATCAGGACACTCAGGATTTTCTCTTTTTCCTCTCCCTAACTACTGCTTTACTTTTAAACTATGTAGTCAGAATAGCCTTTTGATATGCTTTTTTCTTAATGCAGGGTGGGATGGATAAGCAAATAATGTTATATACAAATGATGGCATATTATGCTGTCAATAAGATGTTGGTATAATTTTTTAATAACATAAGAAAATGTTTAAGATACATAGTTTGTAAAAATATGATTTCAACCACATAAAAATATTATGAACATCAAAAAAATAATGCAAAGTAAGGTGTTATATTTCTGAGTGTTAGAATACTAGGCAACGTCTTCCCATTTCCTTCTATATTCCTTAAGTTTCGTTATTATTATTATTATTATTGAGACAGAGTCTCACTCTGTCACCTAGGCTGGAACACAGTGGCATGATCACAGATCCCACAGCCTTGACTTCCTGAACTCAGGAAATCCTTCTGGCTCAGCCTCCTGAGTAGCTGGGACTACAGGCATACACCACCATACCCAGATGATATTTTGATCTTTTGTAGAGATGAGGTTTCCTCGGCTGGTCTTGAACTCCTGGGCTCAAGCAATCCTCCTGCCTCGGCCTCCCAGGGTGCTGGGATTGCAGGCATGAGCTACCACCTCCATCTATATTACTTAAGTTTATAGCTTGGACAAATACTGATTTTGATTTGGAAGAAAAGTAGTAAACATTACTTTGAAAAATATATTGAGTATAGAATAAATTCCAAGATAGACTTTCTTACCCAAATTGCATATTCCTTTTTCCATCTGGTACCCGACTGGGCACTTGCAGAGAAAGGATCCCTGAGTATTGTTGCACATGGCCAGGGGTGGGCAGGGGTTCAAGAGGCATTCATTCACATCTGCAGAGGAGAAAAAGCAAGACCAGATGGAATCTGTAGCAGACAGCAAAACCATAACCCAGTGCAGTTAAGTACTTACTAAGGGCCAAATGGTGCTAGCTGCCATGGATCCCGAGGATGAGTAAGAGGCCACCGTTGTCCTCAAGGGGCTCACCATCTACTCAGGATGGAGGAAGCCATATAAACAACTAACTACAAATACAAGGCAGGGTTTGCATGTACTGAGAAAATAGCAAATTTTTTTTTTTTTGAGTTGGAGTCTCACTCCGTCGCCCAGACTGGAGTGCAGCGGCCGCTCCCGGCCACCGCAGCCTCACCTGCTGGGCTCTGGCGATCCTTCCGCCTCAGCCTTCCAAGTAGCCAGAATTATAGGCATGTGCTACCACACCCAGCTGATTTTTTGATTTATTGTAGAGATGAGGTCTCGCTGCCCAGGCGGGTCTCGAACCTGCGGGCTCAGGCAATCCACTTACCTCAGCTCCCAAAGGCGTGGGATTACAGGCTGAGCCACCGAGCCCAGCTGAAAATAACAAATTTTGATGGAGAAGAGAATGAAGGACTACTTCAAATAACATCGAGATTGGAGAGACTTTAATAACAACTGGAAAGACTTTAATAAACCGTTTTGGTGCGGGGGGTTCTAGGCTGAGGCACCAGCACAGTAAAGGCCAAGACAGAAAAATGTAGGATTCTTTAGGGAGCTGCAGGTGGTCTCGTGTGGCAGGAGTGTTGGAAGTCCACAGAATGGACCCAGATCAGGAAGTTCGTCAGTGCCACACCACAGTGCCTCATGTTATCCAGAAGACAGCACATGAGTGTGCTCTCTAAAACCTTAATTCATCTACATTTTGGAAGCAAAAGGAGTTTAGGCACTAACCCAATATGCTATAGAATTTTAGGGACTAAGCCAATGTATAATATGGACCGCTGGACACTACTTTTTCTCTTACCCACACTGCAGTCATCCCCTTGCCAGGAAGGCAAGCACACACAGTGATAGCCATGATGGGTGGGGTCCTCGATGCATTTGCCATCATGAAGACAAGGGTTCATGGCACAGCTGCTGACTAGAAACACATTCCAGGAATAAAGCAGTTAACCACACAGGAAATGTAAAGGCAGCACTAGGTAAATATTTAATTCTCCCAGCTAATGTTTGATTCTTGCTTATTTCTGTTTGCTTGCCCTGAAAGGTCACACTACTAAAATAGAATGGGTTCCCAAGAGGTGCAGAAGACAGGTGCAGTGGGCACTGGCACTAGTTAGTGCCCATTTATAAGTGTTAGACAATGGGATCCCTGAATAAGAGAACTGATTCAAATCAAATGCTGCTTACAGGTCACTCAGTTCAGGACTGATAATTATATTGCCTTTGTGATGGTTAGAAAATACTACTTAAATCAATACCAGTTTAAAACACATGGTAAGAGGGGAAAGGATCTCTGATCAACTCATCCTCCCTGCTGCAAGATTTACTCTGTGTGTATGTGTGTGTGTGTATGCGTGCACACACACACACCCTGTCTTTCCTCTTAGACTTTCTTTGTCAAAACCTTCTTAAATCAATACCAGTTTAAAACACACAGTAAGAGGGGAAAGGATCTCTGATCAATTTATCCTCCCTGCTGCAAGATTTACTCTGTGTGTATGTGTGTGTGCACGTGTACACACACACACACCCCTGTCTTTCTCCTTAGACTTTCTTTATCAAGACCACAGTATAAGTGGGACATGGTGGCTCATGCTCTGCAATCCCAACACTTTGGGAAGCCAAGGCAGAAGGATCGCTTGAAACTAGGAGTTCAAGGCCAGCCTATGCAACATAGTGAGACCTCATCTCTTCAAAGAATAAAAAAATTATCTGTGTGTGGTGGCACATGCCTGTAGTCCCAGCTACTCTGAAGGCTTGAGGCCGAAGGATCACCTGAGCCCGAGAGAAGGAGGCTGTGGTGAGCTGTAATCATGCCATTGCACTCCAGCCTGGGTGACAGAGTGAGACCCTGACTCAAAAAACAAAAACAAAACATAGTATCCTTTATTCAAATATCTCCAAATTTAAATTGACTGCCACATACTGTGCATCGTATAGAAAATGATCAGAGATATTACATAACTGTTTCCATAAGGGTTTCTGACACAATTTAGAAAAGTTGAAATCTACAACATAACTGCATTGTTTGCAAGGAGGAAAGCAGTGGTAGAATGAGAGAAAGAAGGCAGAATTCAAGATCTACACTCCAAAAAAAAGAAAAACCCTAAAGACAAACAGAGTAAACCTAAAGATGCTATCCCATCTTCACTGCTACTTTAAGTATTACCTAAAATCACCTATACAGGCACAGCAACTATAACCAAACACTGTACCCATGAACACTGGCACACACACACAAAAATATTAACAACCCATGAATCTGCTCCTAATACTCACCTATAGTTATCATCAAAATGGTTATAATTGGCTTTAAGGGAGACTTGTGAATTACAGTCCATCTGGTATTGGAATGTATTTGGCCTCTGAAAATGAAGGCTATGAGCCTTGAAGCAAGGCTCCTAAACTTCCCTGAAGAAGGATGCACCTTTCATTTCCCAGAGGTGCTCAGATTACTGGTACAGAGGGGAACTATAGGTTGGCGGCAGGGTTGGCTTATGAGTCTCTGGTGCCAACTTGACTGTGGCTGCCTAGCTGGATACTGCTCCAGCCACTACAGAGCATCTCTGACCTTTCCTTCTTCTGGTTTCCATTTCATCCCTTCTCCAGTAGCAGTTTTCTTTCCTTGGGTCTGGGCAAGCCAGAAATGCAATTCTGAACATGACATCAAAAGATATATCATCCCATTTCCTTCTACCATTCCTTAAGTAACAAAGGATTGTTTGGACAGCCTCACGTTCCTTGTACCAGTAACTTATAAAGATAGCCACTACGCTCAGCATAAGGAGTCCTGGTCATGCAGCCGTGGGGAGAAAAGTTAAGATCATCATCTTTTAACGTGCTTGTCCACCATTTATCACGAGCAACATACTCTTTGGAAAACAAAGGCTCTCGGGCTTCTGTGAATTAACAGAAGCCCTCTGATTTTAAGAACTCCCTGGTGACTGGGGGACTGACTCAGAGGCCCTGGGCTCTGATCTAGGAGCGGGCACTCAAATCAACCCGTTTCAGAGAGGCCACCTAAAGCTTCTTTCCTTTGGTTTCTCCACCCTCCAATCCCATACCACTGCCCTGCTCTGACCTCAGAAGCATGCTTGGAAAGTCTTACAACTACAGGGCATTAGAAGTTGCAATTGTACCATCCAGTGACATCACAACAAGGCCAGTGCCTCCTCTCCTCTTTCTTTAGGAAGACTTATATAACTCGGAGGCGAGAAAACTAGATCCGCTGTGACCTTCTTTTAGGCTTCCAGTGTTTCAACAGGAAGCATTTTAGGTCACAAAACAGAAGTTATTTCATATATCAGTCATTTCCACACAATCATATAAACCTGAGCCCCATGCAGTTCTCAGTGCTGAATGGGGTCTAGCAGCCAGCGTGTGCTTGTGAGACTGCATCTTACCTGAGGTTGAAGAGGATGATGTTGTTGTTGACTGTGTGCTGTTCTGAACAGCAAAGGTGGCAGATTCAGGAGTCAACGTTTCAGTCGTAGGAACATCTGTGGTTTGGGGAGAAGGAGATGTTCTGAGGAAATGTGAAGTTGGGCTGTACTCATCTGCAACGCCAAGCCTCGTGGTCAATTCTTTTGCTGATGTGGATACACTGGTCAGAGGGCTCAATCTGGTAGTAGTATCTATGTGCACCTGGTTCCTTTTTGTGCTGACAGCACCTTCTGTTGAGATTTGTGGCCCCAGAATGTCTGGATGGGTTTGTAGAAGCTGTTTTCCAGTTGTAGTCTCTACAGCTACAGGGCCAGTGATCCGAGATGCTGTGCTTGATGGGATGCTGGGAGTGATGACAGGAGGATGAGGGGTCTCAAGAGTGGTGGTCATCAAAGCTGGAGGCATTTGGGCTAAGCTGGTGCTTGTGGCTGGAAGGGTTTGCTCTGTGAAAGACTCCTTTGAGGATGGGGGGAAAGAGACCTCTGCAGGAGAGCCCATTGTTATAGCTTTGGTGGATGCTGTGGGCAGGAGCACAAGTCTTGGTGATTTTGATTCTGTAATGATTTTCTTGTGATGTGGGGTACTCTGGTTCTCAGGGTCTGCTGTTTGACTGCTGCGGAACATTGCCATGGATGATGCCATTGTCGACAACCAAACTGAAGTCACAGGAGTCTCCCTTTCCCTGGACAGCACTGGGGAAGGAGATGAATGTGGTAAGGTTGCTTGTGAGACAGATAGTGAAGTAGGAGTAGATGCTGTCAAGGATACTGGTAAAGGTGATGGTGAGGAAGACAAATGTATGGACGCATCAGAGGTAGACTTCAGCAGATTCACAGAGGTCCTGGTTGATGGTTGGGTTGATGAGAACAACTGGTGGGACTGTGACACTGAGGACAACGGCAAAGGAGGCCCCGAAGAAGAAGAGTCACCAACAGACCCAGTATCGGTGTCCAGAACAACCGCTGTGTTTGGCATATTAACAGTGGGTGTGTAGGGTAGAAGGTTGGAAGTATGCAGAACCAGTGACTCAGTGGAAGGCTGAGCATACTCCCCATCATAGGAAGAGATGCTACTTCTTTCAGTCTGAGCATGAGAAGAGGAAGGATAGTCTGAATGTGAAGAGTTTGAGATCTTAACATAAGAGGTCGAGCTCTCCGTGATGTCTGAGGATGAATTGTTATCTGTAATGGACAGCAATGCCCGTTCTCCTTTGGTGAAAGTAGATGAAACGTAGGTATGGTCTGTGTGGTGGCTGGAAGTCCTTCGTTCTGTATCTGTGCCACTCACTTGACCGTAGCTAGTTCCAGTGACTGCAAAGGGAAAAGTCAAAGTGAGGTCCAATAAACAATAAATCTCTGAAACATACACTATAAAACAGACTTTCAATGTCATATCCATGAACTCAAGTGGGTGAAACACTTTCTTTGGAGAGGTGGTTTTTTTTCTGTTTTTTTTTTTTTTGAGTTGGAGTCTCACTCTGTCGCCCAGACTGGAGTGCAGTGGCATGCTCCCGGCCACTGCAGTCTCGACCTGTTGGGCTCCGGCGATTCTTCCGCCTCAGCCTTCCAAGTAGCTGGAACTACAGGCGTGTACTACTATGCCTGACTAATTTTTGTAGAGACGAGGTCTCGTCAAATTGCCCTGGTGGGTCTCGAATCCACGGGCTCAGGCAATCCAATCCCAAAGTGCTGGGATTACAGGTTGAGCAACGGAGCCTGGCCAAGGTGGTTTTCAATGGTGAGCAATCTGAATAGAGATGGTATAGGCAAGCAAGAAGGGTCAGTGTCTACTCTGAGCTGACTAAACTCTTGAGTGAAGCAGTGGTAGCAACAGTAGAAATGTTAATAAAAGAGCAGTGGGGCCTAGGGGCCTAAAAACTGGAGAGCAGTTCCAAATTCTTTCCACATGCCTTTGTTGTTATTGTTGGTTGTTGTTTGTTTTTGAGGCAGGGTCTTACTCTGTTGTCCAAACTGAAGTGCTACAATGTGATCACAGCCTACTGAAGCCTTGAACTCCTAGGCTCAAGTGATCCTCTACTTCAGCTTACCAAAAGCACTGGGATTACAGGCATGAGCCACCGCCCAGTCCATATGCCTTTTTTGATAAAAGCAAATTGGTATCTGAAAAGCTCTCAAGACCCCAAACAGAATAACTGTTACACCTAAATGGAAAAAGGAAAACCCTCCCAACTTTCCATTCTGTATAATGAGATATTTCTTTCCCAGGAGATTGGTCTTAGCCACAAAGTAGCTGGTTTCTTTCAAGTCTCCCAGCAGACATTGTCCCAAACTTCTTAGTATGTGTGGGAGCAGGGTGGAGAGAGGTTTGTGGAGGGGGATGTTTGACTTCCTGAAGTGGGAGAACCTAGAAAGTTCTCTTCATAAAAAGCTTGTGGCTGGGAGCGGTTGCTCATGCCTATAATCCCAGCATTTTGGGAGGCCAAGGCAGAGGCTCAGTACCTTTTGGAAGTTCACTTACCTGAGGCCAGGAGTTCGAAACCACCCTAGACAACACAGTAAGGCTCCGTCTCTATAAAAAGTTTAAAAATTAGCTGAGTATGGTGGCCCATGCCTGTAGTCCCAGCTACTCGGGAGGCTGAGGTGGGAGAATTGCTTGAGCCCAGGAGTTGGAGGCTGTAGCAAGCTATCGTCATGCCAGTGTACTTCAGCCTGGGTAACAGGAAGAGGCCTGTCTTTAAAAAAAAAAAAAGTAATAATAATTTTAAAAAGAGCAGTTGAGCACAGTGGCTCATGTCTGTAACGCCAGTATTTTTGAAGGTCGAGGCAGGAAGATCCCTTGAGCCCAGGTGTTTGAGACCAACCTGGACAACATAGCGAGATCTTGACTCTACAAAAAATAGGCTGGGTGTGGTGGTGTATAATTCCAGCTACTCGGGAGGCTGAGGTGGGAGAATCGCTTGAGCCCAGGATTTGGAGGCTGAAGCAAGTTATCATCATGCCAATATACGCCAGCCTGAGTAACCCGAGAGAGACCAGTCTCTAAAAAAATAATAATTTAAAAAAGAGCAGTGGGCACAGTGGCTCACGCCTGTAATCGCAGAATTTTGGAAGGCCGAGGGAGGAGGATTGCTTGAGTGCAGGTGTTTGAGACCGGCCTGGACAACACAGTGTGATCTCAACTATATGAAAAATATACTGGTTTTGGTGGCAGGTGCCTGCAGTCCCAGTTACTTGGGAGGCTGAGGCAAAGGTATTGCTTGAGCCCAGGAGGTGGAGACTACTGTGAGCTGTCTGTTGACAGTGCCCCTACACTCCAACATGGGTGACAGAGTGAGATATTGACTTAAAACACAAAAAAGAACAGATGAGTTGAAGGGATGTGTTAGAAGACTCTGAGGAAGACACACTACCTCCGAGGGCGCTCGAGGAAGCTAGCGACGGTGAGATCAGGCCCGCATCGTCGGTCACGTTCAGGTGCAGTGGGACGCTCTCTGTTTCCCTGGGCGCCGCTGCAGAGCTCCCTGCAATGCCGGTGCTGGCGTTGGTGAGGGTGAGAGATCGCAGCATGCGCTCCCCGCTTCCGGTGACAGTGGCCAAGGTGTGCACGCCAAGAGAGGGAGCCCCGGACGTCCAGTGCTCCGCATCCTGGGACCTGGTGCCCAGCTCTCCGCCCAGCTCACGGCTGTCTTCCACCGCTAAAAGAGTGAAAGGAGTGGTCGATAAGCACAGGGTGGGGCTACGGGATTATACAGCCAGCCTCACTTCTGGGGCCATGGGAGCCACACCGCTTCCTGGGGCTCTCAAGGTCTTTACCTGAGATGTGTTGTTCTCGCAAACGCAGATCAGTGGCTAAAACCTCAAGAGGAACTGAGTATCAGTACGCCTGTCCAGGTGCCCTAGATTTATGGTAAAGTTTATTACCTTAGCGAACAGGATCAATACTGGATCTCTGCTCAGTGATACATAATAAATAGAGTTTATGTCAGGGAAATTGGCAGTGGTGGCAGGGGAGGTGAACAGTGGGTGAAGGAATAACAACACTGCTGGAGCTTCAGACATTCATACAAGGCCCAGGAGGGAGGCACAGGGTCCTCCTCGGGGAAGCTCTTCCTCCTGGTAGCACCAGAGACATGTGAATGGCCACAGGGCCGTCATTTCATAGTGTGTTAGTACTTCACCAGAGAGACAGCACAACGTTGAAAGTGAGAGAAGGGCTTGTTTTTTTTTATTTTTAAAATGCATTTACTTTATTTTATTGATGAGGATGGAATAGAGAAGGTATGCCAGTGCTGGTGTTTATTTATTTATGTGTCATAAATAAATATCTTTTCCCTCCTCTTTTGGGTATATGTTTTGTGCTACAAATCAAAAGAATTTTTTTTGTGTGTAAGAAAGTAGAGTTTATTAAGAAGACAGAAAAACTCCTGCAGCAGAAGGAGAGCCAAAAGAGGGTTGCCCAATCAAAAAATCTTAGGACTACCCTAGATTGTTTATATCCAATAAAGCCTTCTTTTCAGAGATGATGAAAATGAGATCCAACCCTTTTTGACCTAAATACCTCATAATCTGGCTGTCTGAGAAAACTGATTCTTTTTCTGGTTCTTATTCCCCCTCCCCAGTCCAGACCAGCCCTTGCTATCCCACAGGCACACTTTGATGGAAAACAGATGTACAGCTGGAGTGTTAGGTAAATTCATTTCAGGATGGGTTTGAATTAACGGAGACAGAAATGATACACAGTGGCCTCAAGCAGTACTGAGAAAGCCAGGAACCAGAGAGAGATGTGACTTGAGCCAGGCTGAAGGACTCCAGAGACCTAGGGAGAGCCAACCAGGAGAGACTCGAGATTGTGTCTGAGCACAAGTTCTCAGGGCAAAGAGAAAAAGGCTTTGGATGGGGAGATCTTAACTCTCTGTTAAATGAAATGTAGGCAAACAACCACGTCAGGGTTACAGGCTTAACAAAGCCGAGAGTCGTGACATGAAATGGTTTGAATTTGAACACAGGAAAAGGAATGAACTAAGAACTCTGAAAGGTTGGATGAAAAATCAGTCAACTTTGGGTGACTGAGGAAATGAGATAAAGCCTTGTGCTAACCCACAGTGAGCTGGCTTCCGGAATGAAACTACTTCTTACCTAGCTCTTTAAATTGAACCCCAAGAGCTGGGCTCGGTGGCTCAGCCTATAATCCCACACTTCTGGGAGGCTGAGGTGAGTGGACTGCCTGAGCCCGCGGGTTCAAGACCCACCTGGGCAACTCGGCAAGATCTCATCTCTACAATAAATCAAAAATTAGCCGGGCGTGGTAGTGCGCGCCTATAGTTCCAGCTACTTGGAAGGCTGAGGCGGAAGGCTCACCCAGCAGGTCTAGGCTGCAGTGGCCAGGAATGGCCACTGCACTCCAGTCTGGGCGACAGAGTGAGTCTCCAACTCAAAAATAAATAAATAAATAAAATAAATTGAACCCCAAGATCTGATCACATTGAAATCACATTTTCCACTAAGCCAACCAAGCATGAAGTGCAGAAAGGAAGGGTACTGAAGAGATGGGAAAGGGAAAGACTAGGGACTCCAAGATCCTGCTTTGAGAAGGTGAAGTCCTGAAGGTAGAAAATAAGTCCTCTTGTTTAGGAGATAATGTGTTTTGCAGTCACAGACATAAAAGTGTAAATATCCTCCACTCATGTGTGTGGCATTCTTTCACAAAAAGCATATGCTTTTTCACTTCACATGAGTAGTAATAAATGCTAATCTTCCTCATCAGTGAGGAATCTCATTGGGGAAAATGGAGCTGTTATTACAGTGGTGGAGAGGTCAGAATTTAAACCTATTAAAAGCTGAAATAATAAGCTAATGCATTTTTACTTTAATGAGAAAACACCTTACATTGATAAGATTGCTGAGAATTGTTTACAAAAATTACTGAAAAGCATTATTAAAAAGGAACACCAAAAGAAAGATTCCTCAAACTGATAAATTGGACATCATTAAAATTTAAAACTTTTGTGCTACAAATGACACTATCGAGAAAGTGAAAAGACAACCCACAAATAGGAGAAATATCTGCAAACTATATATCTGAAAAAGGACTGTATCCAGTATATACAAAGAACTCTTACAACTCAATAATAGAAAGTCAAACAGCTCAACTTAAAACTAGTAAAAAAAATTTGAATAGACGCATTCAAAGAAGATATACAAATGGCCAATAAGCACATGGAAAGATGCTCAGCATCATTAGTCAGCTGGGAAATGCAAACCAAAACCACAATAATATGCCACCTCACACCCTCTAGGGTGGTTATAATCAAAAAAGATGAACAATAGCAAGTGGTGGTGAAGATGTAGAGATACTTGTATGTTGCTGGTGGGAATATAAAAGAGTGTAGCCATTTTACAGTTTGGCAGTTCCTCAAAAGGTTAAAAATGGACCTACCATATAACCTGGAATTATAAGAGAATTGAAAATTTATGTTCACATAAAAACTTGTACCTGAATGCTCTCACCACAGCATTATTCATAACAGCCAAAAGATGAAAACAGTTTAAATATCCATCAATTGATGAAAAGGTAAACAGAATGTTTTACTTCCACACCATGGAATGTTATTCAGCCAAAGAAAGAAATGAAGTACTGATACATACTACAATGTGGATAATCCTTGAAAACATTATGCTAAGCAGAAGACACAAAAGACCACATACTATACATTTTCATTTATAGAAAATGGCTAGGATGGGCATTTGGGCACAGAGACAGTACAGATGTGGTTGCCAGAGGCTGGGAGGAGGGCAGAATGGGAAGTGACTGCTGGTAAGTATGGGATTTCTTTTTAGGATGATGAAATATTCCAGAATCAGACAGTAGTGATGGTTGCATGACTTTGTGAATATACTGTAAACCACTAAACTGTACACTTTAAATGGGTAAATGCTCTGGAACAGGAATCAGATGTCAATAAAACTGCTTTTTTTAAAAGGGGAGAACTTCTGATGACTGTCCAGACCACAACTCACTAGAAGGTGACATTTTTACCTTCCAGAAGCTCTGTCATTGAGGCATAATGGGAAAGTGAGTTAGGCTACAGGGAATGAGAGGACATGGACAGAGAAATCCCTAAGCTGTGGATGGGAAGAGGAGGTGGCAGCAACAGCTTCTGGGAGAGGCACTAGAAAAAGCTGGAGGATATTTAGATATATTTGTATCAACCAGCTAGGAAAATGGCCTGGGAATAATGAAACTAGAGGGGTCTGAGATGTTATTTCATTAATGCATGGTTTTAATTTGTCACAGATTTCATAAGCATCATATGTCCCTCTCCCTTCTGTGTAGTACAGTTGTATAAAATGAAAACTCACTGGAACGTTCTCCACGTGGTGCTGAGGAATCCAGGCTTTCTGAGGAAGATGTAAACGAAGACTCTGAGTAAATTCTATCACCCAACGCTGTGTTACTTCCTCCAGGCTGTGGAGCAGGGTCCGAGAACTGGGTCAAAACTGAAGTGTTCACAACTTCAGAATATGAAGCAGAGCTTCCTGACACTTCTGCAAATGTCTTGCTGTTGGTCAAGAACCAGTGTGGAGTGCTCTCTCCACTTTGGGTGGATGGCACAGGCCTAGACACAGTCTCAGTCTGAGATACGGAACTTCCATTTTCTGCCTCAAGGCTGCTGGCAAGCTGATGTTCTCTGAAGGCTATAAGTATCATAGAAAAGAAATGCCATTACGTGGATATGAAAGAGATAGGTCAACAACTACGAAGTGAGTCCTAAGGAAAGAAGCCCTTTGCCAAGGAAATTTGTGCAGTATTTATTAAGTTTAAACTGATATGCACTATCTTGTTCCTAATAATTATTTCAAAACTCTTAAGTGGCAGCAAGAAAGCAATATGAAAAATAAAAATTGGTGAACAAGAGACCTCTTAAACAGTATGTGCAAGGACTGTAGTAACTTACAGGCTTGAGTGTGTTATTCTCTCCCGTAAAAAGTGTCAAGGAAATAAGGGTGCAGCTGGCCCAACAAATATGACGTGCAGAAATACTGTGCACAGAGTACTTATCTAAACCAGTGCTAAACTGGGCTCGGTGGCTCAACCTGTAATCCCGCACTTTGGGAGGCTGAGGGAGTGGATTGCCTGAGCCTGCAGGTTCAAGACCCGCCTGGGCAACTTTGCGAGACCTCATCTCTACAATAAATCAAAAAACTAACCGGGCGTGGTAGCACGTGCCTGTAGTTCCAGCTGCTTGGAAGGCTGAGGAGGAAGGATCGCTGGAGCCCAGCAGGTCGAGGCTGCGGGAGTGTGTCACTGCACTCCAGTCTGGGTGACAGAATGAGACTTCAGCTCAAAAAAAATTTTAAAATTAAAAAATAAAACAGTGCTAATTTTGAAGTATAGCAAAAAAAAAAAAATTAACTATAAGGAGTAAACCAAACCGTGAATTTGGGAACTACATTTATATCTGCACATGTATGTATAAAGATGATCTGTACACAGAATGACTGAAGTCAGTTTACAGAGTAGGCCTGCTCTCAGCATAAAGACAATACTATGGAGTGACAGGAGACGGAACTGACCATGAGAGCTCCAAGGCTGAGGTCTCAACGCTGCAGAGTGAGCAAAACAGTCATGTGGATGTTATGTATACGCTCTGAGCCTTAATTTCCTCTCTCTATAAAAAAGCAGGAGGAATAACACACATCTGACCAACTTCACAATGTTCTCATGAGGGTGAAAATCAAAACGCGATAGTGTGGCATACCAGAAAAAGGAGCTGGTGTCATCAAAGAGCACACTGTCCTTTGGAGATTACAAACGGTCTTGAAGAGATCCCCTAAGAAAAGTCAACCATTTACAAATGTCCCAAATAGATCAAGTAAAGATGAAATACTTACTTGGGGAATCACTTTGCCAATGTAAAGATGTAAGTCCAAATTCATTTTCTGTGAATGGCTCAATGAACTCCCCAGTCGCTGGGTTCCTGGTTATTCCACTATTTCTTCTCGATTCCACTGCAGAGGGTGAAGAATGGGCTGAGGCTGAAGTCGTGGCAATTTTGGAGTCTTCAGGGAAGACTTCTGTCTCGTTTATAGGTTCTAGACTGACAGTCAAAGACCGGAGCATTCTTGGGGCACCATCAGTGAACGTGGTGGCAACGTGTGTACTCTTCGTCTGACTGACCGAGGGGCCCTGGAGACCAGTGGAGTTGTTAAGCAACTCCACCCTTTCAGAAGCTACAATGAAAGAAGATATACTTCAAATTTACTCAGGAGTTTAAGAGAATCAGGAGTGTATCTAGCACAAATGATGTTTATTACATTTTGGCAAATAAATCTAAATACTGTGGACCTCATATAGATACACATTTGTGTATGTTTACACACACACAACTCCTGCGCTCTCTCCTCACGAGCTGTAATTCTCATAGAGTTAAGTGGGGAAGCAGTGAGGTCCTTCACCAGGCACAATGGAAAGCTTATGCTCAACTAAAAGGAAAATTGAAGAAAGCAAAATAAATGCATTATGTGCCTTGGTTTTCTTAGAAGATGAAAGTTTCTGCTGAATTCTGCATTACAGCTTAAACAGGACAGGTCATTGTGATAAGGTTTTTGTTGTTGTTGTTTTAGCAACGAAACCCTTTTGTTCAAATGCTATTACAGATTAAAACCCTATTCATAAAATGAATAAAAGTAGGGTGGCTACAAGGTACCTGACCTCCAGGTCACCACTGAGGAGGCCTAGGGTTTTGCAGAACACAATCAGGACACTCACGGCCTAGACAATAATTCCCAGTCTTGTCACCATCAAGGGCTTTTTATTATTCCCTACCTCAAGGCTACCATAAACCTTATGTTTTGAACGACTATTAACCAAACTGCATTTATTAAGTAACAAAATTTCTAACCAGCAGGAAATACTCATTATTACCCCATGAATTTTATTTAATTCCATCCCAAAACAAAGATGCCTCATTACTGTAGCTAGCCTCATTAAGCTTCAGAGACCAGCGCTCAAATCTACACATTGCTCCAGTGGGCCCACAGGAAGTCAGGGACTCCAGGGACAGTTTCTCTAATCAATGGATGGCAGCCATTGGGTAATTGTCAAGCACCTTAAGAAGTGAATTGTATACTAACGATCCAAAGGCATAGTCTGCTCCACGTAAATACGGGTGGCTTGCTGATGGTTCCCTTCCACGGAGAACTTTCCAAAGGCTACCCTGAGAACTAACCTCCAGAAGGGTGTATTAAAATCCTCATTCCAAACAGGAATAAACTGCAGGAAAGCTTGGTGAGCAGGAAGAAACATGGCAAGTAAGACCAAAGGCAAGAAAAGAAAAGAGAGGTTTTTTTTTCTTTTTAAGCCAAAAATAATAAGTACTCTACACCTATATAATGAAAGGCTTCAAGCTGTTAATTATGACCCAGAAAAGGGAAAAGGGAAGTTGTCATTATAAACAGTTCCTTGAAGGCCAGTCCTATGTGCAATTGTGACCAAAACCACAAATAAATTTTAAATATAGTTTGACAGAGAGAGGGGGCAAGCCCAGGAAACAAAAGGTTCCTCTTACTCTCGTGCAAAACCATAGAACCACTTATACCTAGAACACAGCCTGCAGCTATGGATGCTGGACGTTAATGAATACAAAATGAAGATGTGGGGAATCCACAAATCCAGTAAATGAAAGAAAGGACTAGAAAAATGTGGACACAATAATAGAGTCTCAGACCCAACCCACCTCTACTTAAAAACAAAAGCCTAACAAAGTCAAACCAACAACAACAAAAAACACTTTCATATAACAAAAGGAAAGCGTTCTAGATATGGCCCAAAGCCTCACTCAAGCACTTGGCTTCTCAGGCCTAACTTCACTAGAGTTATCATTTATATCCACCAAATTACAGCCTCATCACATTGCTGGATGTTCTTTTTTTTTCAGAAAGCAGGATTTATTGAGAGGACAGAAAAACTCTCACAGCAGGAGGGGACCTGAAGGGGTTGTCCCTGGATGTTCTTCCACAAACACTTTTATTCCCAGTAAACTGCATTATTTCATCCATTCAATATTCTCGTTAAAAACTTCGTAGTGAGCCGGGCTCGGTGGCTCAGCCTGTAATCCCGCACCTTTGGGAGGCTGAGGTGAGTGGATTGCCTGAGCCCACGGGTTCGAGACCCGCCTGGGCAGTGAGACCTCATCTCTACAATAAATCAAAAAATCAGCCGGGCGTGGTAGCGCATGCCTGTAATTCCGGCTACTCGGAAGGCTGAGGTGGAAGGATTGCTGGAGCCCAGCAGGCGAGGCTGCGGTGGCCAGGAGCAGCCACTGCACTCCAGTCTGGGCGGCCGAGAGAGACTCCAACTCAAAAAAAAAAAACCTTGTAGTGATCATACTGGATTCAGATGGAATTGCCCAGGCCCATAGACCTCTGGTGGTTTTAACAAATCAATGGATCAGAAATACAGCCACAAAAGTCACAAATGCTGAAAGTCACAAAAAGAAAATGGCTCCGTTTTCCCCTGACCCTGAGAACTCTGTAGATCATTGCTTCTTCATCTCATTATCTCATCATTATCATAATTATAAAAAGCTACCATTTACTGACCAATTACGATGTGCCAGGCATTGTGCCAAGTTCTTTAGATGAATCTCACTTAATCCTCACAGTAAAGCTATGAAATGTGTTCAAATACTTCTGAAGAGTTGGTGATTTTCAATGAGAAAAAGAAACGTTTGGTCAAACAAATCTACAATCACCACTTACATTACTAAATGAGCACCTACCAAATAAACCCAGGGGGGAATTTACCACATTTCTAATCAACAGGCTGGCATTCTTGGTTATTTAATAATTGCCCTTCTTTGCACATATCTACTCATGAAGCAACCATTAAAAAGTAGGAAAGTCATCCATCTGAGGACAGAAACAAGCCAAGTTCCTAATCTTTATTCGGGAGGCAGAAAGAATCCTACTCATCTGGTAAAAGTAAGGGGTCACTCTCCAGTCACAGCACAAAATACTGGGACCTCAGGACTGTATCAGAATGCTCAATCTTGACTGCTATCCAGGACTTGCCAAAAGCACAGCTGAAACAGCTGATATTTGAGACAGATATGCCTAATCTACAATCTTCTGAGTTATTTATGCTTTCTCTTTACAAAGTGAAATCACCACAAAGCAATTTGTCCAGACCACATTAGCTTAACTGCCCACAGAAATACTTTCATAAGTTGAGATCTATTATTATACCCTTAGCTCCTATTGAGAATCTATATAAAATATCATCTATAAAGAACATTAGCACAATTTCCACAAAACAGCAATTGACGGCACTTTCCATTACGATCCTCAACATTTCTTATATAAATAGTCCTCTTAGAATTCACAGCCCTCAAAGCATTTCAGCCTATGGATAAAACTGTATGCTTACTTTATCTGACAACAATCACATGCCCCACCCGGTTTCCCTTAGTGCCCTGGTTTCCAGGAAGCTCGGCACTAAATTTAGTGCTCAATTGTAGCCACTCTCACACAATTCAATGAACACATACCTCTTTCCACCTTCAAAAGAGAGTTTTTTCCCTCCTTGCTTTGTTGCTTTCTTTATCTCCCCCCAACTATCAAATAGTACAAGGTCATTATTTTTAAAAATGGAATGTATAAAAAGATACAAAGCAGTAAAAGATGAAAAGCAGCAAGAAGGATAATTTCAAATGGTTTTCAACATCTTTTTAAAAATCTAATTCCACTGTCTGGGCCTATACCTGCTATCACCCCAGCCTTGGAAGACGTTGTGCTGCACACATGTGTCTGTGTAGCTGAGTGAGGAGAGAAAGGAGGCACAGAATATCAAGGCTGAATGTGTGTGGAATAACAGATATGGAAGAAGCTAGAAAGGATCTTTCTGATCTGGTCAAATCCTTTCATCCTTCAAATAAGAAGCCCTGCCCTTCTGGTGCCAGGCTCTTCACTGGGTCACAATTACTAGTGGATGGCGTGGTCAAGCGTCAGAAGGCACAAGTCCCGGCTGCATTCCCACTTCGTTTTTGTTTTTTCAGAACTGGCCAGCCAGACTGTGTCGACCCTTGGTCTGCCTTTGGGAGGTCTGCTGGCCCTCTCTCAACACTCTTGCCCAAATGCCTCGAGCTCCTGCATTCTGAGGGATAGTAATTCTCAAAACTCAGATTCAAGAGGAGGACTCTGTTTAGTGGGTTAGCAGGTACCAGTACAGCTTTCAAAGTCAAGCAGTTTTCCATGTAGCTTCAGGTCCTTGTGTGTGTATCTTCTGTATCACCACAGGGAGGAGGGGAGGCTGGCAGCCTGAATTCAGATGTACTTGGATGCCTAGTGATAATCGAATATCTAAGAGTGTGCTAGAACTCTACCTGGAACAGAACACACTCATTCACTAAAAAGGAAGAAAAATGCTCAGAAAGAGACTCAAAGAATATGAAAGAATATGGTGGAACTCTCCAACAATTTAAAGTATAAGGTTCTAAAAGGACAAATGGCCAGGCATTGTGGTTCATGCCTGTAATCCCCAGCACTGTGGGAGGCCAAGGAAGGAGGATCGCTTGAGCCTAGGAGTTTGAGACCAATCTGGGCAACATAGCAAGACCTCATCTCTACAGAAAAATAAAAAAATTAGCTGGATCTGGTGGCGCATGCATGTAGTTCCAGCTACTTGGGAGGCTGAAACAGAAGGATAGCCTGAGCCCAGGAGGTCGAGACTGCTGTGAGTATGACTGCCTGATCATGCCACTGCACTCTAGCCAGGGCAACAGAGTAAGACCCCAACTCAAAAAAAAAAAAAAAAAAAGAATGCTCAAAGAATTTGAGGAAAATTATATTTTTAGTTATGGAAAATATAGATAAATACAGAGTCAAGTCCAGTAAAGTTGGAAAGATAAGCTGATTTTTAAATATACCACAGCAGTAGGTTGAATTTAAATTATAAATATTAAATGACCCTGATCACAACCAAAGTGTAGATTCCTAGAAAATGTTTCCTTTCTACTGCTGAGTAAAGTTGGTTGTAAATCACTGAACCACAGAACTTTGAAGTTGGAAAAGACCGTAACTTTTATTCAATCCAACCAATGTTTATGAATACTCTTAAAAAACAATCTTCTAAAAACATGAATCATAGATTATATCCAAACTCAGTCAGCAGAAAATTGTATACAGAGTACATGGAAGAGGAACTGGCTGCTCTAAATAGGTATTCCAGAAAGCACTCTGGGTTGAGTTTTTGCTTTGATGACATAAACTCAAACTCCTAGACTTGCAAAAGGTACTCCTAAAAACTTCCGACCTACAAAAATTTTGAAGTGGTAATTTCTGAAGCAACCTAACATCTATTTCCCAAGAATACTTCCAACCCTGTCTGTCCTGCTCCTTATGGCATGAGGATGAAAACACAAGCAGCATACAATGGCGCTGAATAAAAGAAAAGAAGAAAAGATGGGCAGTTTCCAACATTCTCCTTGGCCCAGGCAGGATGTGCCCTGTGAGGGTATCTGGGCACACATGTGCCCCATCTCTTATCACTACACCCCATTCTGGGGCAGTGGGGAACCTAAAAGAAGTAACAGGCACAGCCTGTGTCCTCAAGAGGATCACAACCTCTCTGGGTAGAGGCATTAGATGACCTGGTATGATGAGGTGTAGAGCACAGGGGACCAAAGGGTTAAAGAAGGGTTCATGGAAATGGAATTCTTGAGCTGAGCCTTCACTGATGCACAGGAACTGGAATGGCAGACTGGAGCACTCCACAGCTGCAGATACTAATATCATGCCCTGATAACACCTGCATTGCATTATTTTTTCAAAATAATGCCTAGGAAAATGTATACCCATGTTTTCTTTGCCACTGAAGAAAACATTTTTTCCTTCTTTCTTTTTTTTTTTTTTTTTTTAAGGTGGAGTCTCACTCTATGTCCCAGGTTGGAGTGCAGTGATACAATCACAGCTCACTGCAGCCTTAACCTCCTGGGCTCAGGCGATCCTTCCACCTCAGCCTCTCAAGTAGCTGGGATGACAGGCATGTACCACCATGCCCAGATAATTTTTTTATTTTTGATAGAGATGAGGTCTCGCATTGGTAGAGATGTTGCCTAGGCCAATCTTGAATTCCTGGGCTCAAGCCATCCTCTCGCCTCAGCCTTCCAAAGTGCTAGGATTATGGGTGTGAGCTATTGCACCTGGCCTGAAGAAAACATCTTTGCAAAAATAAAGACATCAAAATCTAACTCTTAATCAAATGGTACAATGCTCACCATTTCATGCACCCCAAGATGTGGCCTCTTATACAAGAATATATGCCAATAACACAGTCATTATTGTACATGTGCAAATGGGATGGGAGAGTGGGGAAAGTGTGTGGTGAACAGAAAGGCTCAGAGCAGCTGCAGACTAAGCATTATTCCCCTCCATATAATACAGTCAAAACATATTTTATACATGAACTTCAATACTGAGAAAAACTTTAGGTTGTACATACTATCACCCACAAATACTCGGCATTAGAGGAAGGGCATTTTGCCTTAATGTCTTTTCCCCTTGTCCCCATTACGAGTATGTAACTAGTAGCTATTCACATCTGTTGTGTCTATTTTGAATGACCTTAGAGTGTGAAGCCAGGGAGAGGAGGACTCACATGAGGAATGGTCTGAGAGAGCAGCGTAAGCGGGTGTCCTGAGGACATGCAGCGAGGAGAGCCCTGGTCCTGAGGAGGCTCTCTTCCTAGAGAGCGTGGTTGGCTCTCCCATCTCCAAAGCAGGAAAAGAAGACTGGCTCAATGCAGAGGTGGCAGCCACTTGAGTGTGCACAGTCACTTCTCCCGAGAGCCCCATCCTCCTCTCCAGTGAGCCCTGGGATGTTCCACTCTTCGCTTGAAAAGAACCAGTTCTTCCTTCGGACCCTGAGCCACTGGATGGCAGGGGAAGACTTTCCAAGGCTGAAAGCAGATAGCAACAATTAAAATTCCAACAGCAGACTTCAAAATGTCCTCATATGCTTTTAGGGGCTCAACTCTGACTTTTACAAAATACGTGGACATAAGAAGAAATTAGGAGAAATAATTTTTTTTCATTCCATAAAAAATGAACTCCTGAGAGACCACAAGTCAACACAAAGACTATCTTTAGATCTCATCAAGACTTTGCATTTTTGATAACATTATCAGAAAAGGGACACAATGGAGTTAAGTATCAGATAATATGGAATCAGAGATTAGCATCTGATCATTATGACCCATCACCCACATTCCACAAAGTTGGTCCCAGAATTTACTTGAATCCAATATAAGCAAAATTCCTAGTATCTAGATGACCAATAAAACCAGGCCATATCATATGCAGAGTTTCTGAACCCCATAGCCATCATTCATGAATAGAATATAAAATGCTTTGACATATATTCTTTTTTTTTTTTTTTTGAGTTGGAGTCTCACTCTGTTGCCCAGACTGGAGTGCAGTGGCCACTCCTGCCCACCGCAGCCTCGACCTGCTGGGTTCCGGCAAACCTTCCACCTCAGCCTTCCAAGTAGTTGGAATTACAGGCATGCGCTACCACGCCTGGCTGATTTTTTGATTTATTGTAGAGATGAGGTCTCACTGCCCACGTGGGTCTCGAACCCACAGGCTCAGGCAATCCACTCACCTCAGCCTCCCATAGGCGCGGGATTACAGGCTAAGCCACCAAGCCCAGCTGACATATATTCTTTATGGAATTTAGTTTCCCCAACCAGATCTCCTGTCACTAGGACATGAAACTATAGAGTCATCTTCAATTGTTTCATCCTCTACTTTCAGGTCATCACCACGTCCTATCAATTTTCCTTGGTGACATCTCTTTCCAATCCCTTCCTCTTCGTTCCTATGGTCACCACGTCATATCTCAGCACCCAGTGACTGGATCTCTGTGTCCGCCAAAAGGGTCTCCCTAACCTCCATCCTCCCATTCCCATGCCAGACATCTTATACCTGCCTGTCAGGCAAATCCTCCCTCAATTCGCTGTAGTCATGTCACTTCCTTGTTTAAAAGTCTTCAACAACTCTCCCCACTACATCAAATCTAAACTGCCTGTTGTTCAAAGTCCTCCATGACTGTCCCTAAACTCATCCACACTGTTCTCCCTGCTCCTCCTCTGCTCTGTGGGCAACTTACGCCCTTGCCAAGGGAGGCTGCTGGCCTTGCCTCCCCACAAAGAGGCCACACCTGTCTTTTTCTCCTCTGAACCTCCACTCCCATTCTCCAGGCATTCCAATACTCAGCTGGCCCTGCCATCTCACTCAGACCCCAGCTCTGAAAACTGTTAACTGTTTTGACTTACACATGTTGGGTTAATTGACTTCTCCGAGCTTCAGTTTCCAAATGCCTAAACTGAGAATAACATGACCTCATCATGGGCTAAGAGAATCGACATGGTGGTATGTAGTAGGTACCTAATCAATGCTGGTTTTCTTTATGTTCTCTTCCTCAGTCAAATTGTAACCATTAAACCCCAGCACCTTCTTGAAATTCTTTGCTAAAGACAGCAAACCACCAAGCTGTGCAGACTGGAGCAAGGACAACCATCTGAGCCACATCAACACAAACAAACCTAAGCCTGGCTTTCTTTACCAGCTATGCACCCCATGAGACTCAGTGCTGCTGAGATCATAGTGTGTGGCAGGATCTCCGGAGGAGGGACAAGATTTGGACTCCAATTGGACACGGATTATAGATGCTACAGGATCGGCCAGGCTGCTTGGCAAATCTGTACCCTCGACTAGTCTGTATTTACACCATGCCAACAGTGGGGCCTAAGTCACAGGTCTTACCCACCTCTGCCCAGGACTGGATGGCCACAATGGCTCAGAAGAGGGACAAGGTGACAGACATTGTGTTTTACAGGACTGGATATGCCTGAATGAAATGAGCATCATCAACACAAACTCACCTAAGGTGCTGCTCTGGGAATTCAGAGCTGTTGCTATCTCAAGTGAGTGTCCAACGGGGGAAATGGTGAAGTTAGTTCTACTTGAAGAATCATTCCTTCCTCCAGCATCTGCTGTTTCTGTTAGTAGAGTGCGGTTTTCTGGAGCATTTGAAGAAGCATGGCTTTTTCCAGAGGTCTCAACCATCACACCCTCTTTGGAGGCCATTGTTGAAAAGTCCTCTTGACCCTGATGGAAGGTGATGTTTTCTTTGTGGGGTTCAGTGTTACTTTCTAGCCAATGGCTCTCTATAGCAGCTGAAATAAGAAGAAAATGCATCAGGGAGAGCTTGCTGGCTTCTGAAAACAGAAGCAAACCTTCAAAAAAGACACCAGGATATATCAAGAGAGTGGATGCAAGTAAAATAATTTCACCTTCCTTTTCCCCCCACATTAATTATTCTTTTAATCCAGTGGAAGAAATTATGAAGCAAAGTACAACATAGGGTTAAATTGTATAGTGCAGTGGGGCACAGTGGCATGCATCTGTAACCCTAGTTACTTAAGAAGTTAAGGTGAGAAGATCACTTGAGCCCAGGAATTTGACACCAGCCTGGACAACATAGTGAGACCCTGTCTCAAAAAAAATTTTATAGTGCATGGAATAAATGATTAAAGTTGACAGTGATCAATATAGGGCTCAGTGAAGAGCACTTGAACCCCTGGCACCTGGGCAGGCTCAGAGAGGGGCAGGAGGAGGAAGGTCAGGTGGTAGCAGAGGGAAGGAGGCCCCTCATACATGCCAAGGTTATGAACTGTGCCTTCTAGGGTGGTAGAGAGAAAAAAGCTGGCAGTCCTTCATCCAGACACCTACTTTTGCAGGCAGGAGGTAAGACATGCACAATTCTGATAAAACTTGTGAAGGATATGGCAGTATTACTAAAATTTTTGTAATGTGAATAGATTTGAGGCAGTAATTTCTTCTTCTCTGAATTTATCTGAAGGAAATATTCAAGAATATGGATAAAGACTTAACTACATAAATGTTCATTGCAGCACTGTTTACAATAGCAGAAGGAAGGAAAGAAGGAAGGGAGGGAGGAAGGGAGAGGAGGGAGGAAGGGAGAGGAGGAAGGAAAGAGAAGGAAGAAGGAAAGGAGGGAGGAAGGGAAAAAGGAAGGAAGGGAGAGAGGAAGGGAGGGAAAGGGAGAGTGAGGAAAGGAGGGAAAGGAAGGATGGGAGGGAGGGAGAAAGGGAAGGAAGGAAGGAACGAAGGAGGGAAGTAGGGAAGGAAGGACCTAAAAACCCTACAGTAGGATATCAATTAAATCAGTTGGAGTATACAGGAATCATATGAAAAGACATTGAGTAGTCATTAAAATGATGGTATAAAATAAATATTTTCTATAGGCATTATTGAATTAAAACAGTAGGCTTCAAAATAGAGTTTAGATTTAATAATAACAATAGCAAGCCAGATGTAGTGCTGTATATCTGTAGTCCTAGATATTCCAGTTCAAGTTCAGCCTGGGCAACATAGCAAGACCCTGTTACTAAAATTTTTTTAATTATAAAAATAACAACAGGGCTCAGTGGCTCAGCCTGTAATCCCGTGCCTTGGGAGGCTGAGGTGAGTGGATTGCCTGAGCCTGCGGGTTCGAGACCCGCCTGGGCAACTTGGTGAGACCTCAACTCTACAATAAATCAAAAAATTAGTCGGGTGTGGTAGCACGCGCCTGTAGTTCCAGCTACTTGGAAGGCTGAGGCGGAAGGATCGCTGGAGCCCCAGCAGGTTGAGGCTGCGGTGGCCAGGAGCGGCCACTGCACTCCAGTCTGGGCGACAGAGTGAGACTCCAACTCAAAAAAAAACAAAAACAAAA
Source organism: Cephalopachus bancanus (assembly GCA_027257055.1). Classification (NCBI taxonomy): domain Eukaryota; kingdom Metazoa; phylum Chordata; class Mammalia; order Primates; family Tarsiidae; genus Cephalopachus; species Cephalopachus bancanus. The sequence continues at coordinate 85,851 of JAPVLO010000022.1, read as the reverse complement.
ACAAAAACAAAACAATAATAATAATACAAACAGGTATGTGTGTCCATGTAAGGACCTGACAGGTATTTATTTAATCCCATTTGGGATTGATATTTCTCTTTCTGCTTAGGACTGGGGGTTGTGGGCACTACTGAGAAACCTCCATGGGAATGAATGAAATGCCTTCTATTTATATAACTCAGGCAAAATGGCAAACCATCTGACAAGTAGAGGCTACAGGCAGAACCTGTAGTTTGTATCTGAATATCTCACACACACACACACACACACACACAGAACAAGTCATCTTTTAGATCAGTGCTACGTAAGAGATAGCATGTCACAAACACAATCCACACATGTAACTTTAAATTTTTCAGGAGCCACATTTCTTTAAGCTACTAGATATTTTATTTGTTTGTTTTTGGGGGGACATAAAATTTCTTTATTTGAAAGAAAGGTTCAAATAAAATAACTTAGGTGGATATTTTGGTACAACCCATAGGAAAGGTAAAGGAAACCCCAACATGCATGCATGCCCTGCCTTGGTGACCAGAGAAATCACCCTGTGGCTGAGGGGAAGTTAGCCCAAAGTTTAGCTGTCATTATCACTGTAGGAACCACATTTTAAAAATAAAACATGAAATTAATGTTAATAAATATTTTATTTCATTCAACATATTCAAAATAGTATCCTTCTAACATGTAACTGATACAAAAACATTCTTTTTTTGGTATTAAACCTTTGAGATCCAGCAAGTATTTCACTAGCCACATTTCAAGAGAGCTCCATAAGCACACATAACTAACTAGTGGCTGCCTTTCTAGGCCGTGCGATTCTAGGTCGATGGTTCTGAACATTTTCCCCCACTCTGGTCCACTCCTACCAGAAGCCATGGCTTACTTATTTGGGATTAGGGGCAGGTGGTGACTATAAAAAAACCTACCATAAGAGATTTTGACAAACTTTCCTAAGGGAATCACTTCCTCCTCAAATGCCTTGAAAAGAACTCTTTTTATGCTTCCTATCCTGCTTCCTGTAGGTGATAATTAACAGAGGCTTCCTAGAGCGGGAGGGAAGTTGCCGGGCATATCTGGGCTCCTCTGGGGCCCAACTCCAGGCAGGCAAGGTCCACTCAGCTAGAAATGGGATATGGAAGGGTGCTTCCAGGGCCAACCACAAGACCCATAAGTTCAACTTGAGACCCTGAGGCGACAGACAGCGGTGACCTATAGGGCAGTTCCCTTTGTTCTATCTCTCTGAGCTGCAAGGGCAAGCTGGCCTCCCGGAGGAGGTGAAGGGTTTGAGGTTGCTTTCTCTATCCAATTGGTTAACTGAGCACACTAAAAGAAGTTATCAGTTCTTCTAAAGTGATTGTGGGAGGCAGAAAGGACTCAAAACTCATGCCCTAAAGCTGGTAAGCCATGAGCACAGGGAAGGTAACTTGGCTCTATGACAGCCTGAAGACAAGTGCTAGACTCAGTCATTGGTGAGTATGGCCTGGGCCTTTGAAGAAGCAGCTACGTCCCCTTCTTCAAGGAATAGGAATGGAAGTCCTAGACCCTAATCAGCTCAAGGAGTCTCACTATAGTCTCCAAGAGGGAAAGAATGGCCACCTGCAGACAGGACAGGGCTCACACTGAACCATGCCCTCTCCCTGGAGGGCTGACCAAAGACATCAGAAAGAAAAAATGCACACTGTAAACAAAATGAAAAGGCAGACAATAGTCCTGCAGTATCCTCAATAACCCTGCCACTATAAACAACTAAAATTGCTGAATAAAATATTTTTTCAGAAATTTCTAAATGCATTGCTGAGCTGGCAAGTAAGTAAATAATCAAATCTTCTGAGGCCAAAAATGAACCATGAGCAGGAATTCAGGGAGGTGAGCTAAGAGTGAAGCTGGCAGCTGCCCTGAGGGATCCTGTTCAACATTTGTGACCTTGAACTTCCATTCTGATGGCCAGAAGATAGGAGATAAAATTCTCACTAGGTAGTCTGAAAGGAAACCACTGTGTAAAGCTGAGTTATGCCTTAGGTGCAAGGCAAATAGAAATGAGCCTGCCCTGCAAAAGGAGACAGCAAAGAAACCTGGCCCTTCAATCTTGGTTTCAGGTGAAAGAAAAAATAAATCTCACCCAAGAATGTATAGCCATAAAGCTAGCCCTTATGTGGGTGCGCAGGACAAATTCACATTGCCTGTATGGTCTAAACCTCGAGCTGAAGATGTACTTAAAAGTAGTCCTGAACCTTTTAAATATACTAATAACCACTGAATTATGCATTTTAAAGGGGTGAACTTTATAGTATGTAAGTTATATCTCAATTATATGCACAAACATCCTATTAATAATGGAAGTAGTGGCCCTAATGGATAATGCCTTGGATAGAAACAAATACAAATGCTCTCCAGATGAACATACCTTCAACCCAGTTTTCATCATTTATTGACAAAATTCTAAGGAACAAGATACTACAGTCAAAAATCCCAAATATACAAGGAGCCAAGGCATCCATGTGCAGAAGTCAGCAAATTAGATAAGCAAAGATTTCAAATACTGAAATTAACAGACAAAGAAGGATATAAAAGAAGAAAAAATCACTATAAATAATGATAACAAAAATATTTGAAAGAGACCTTACTGGAAAGTCTAGAAATTAAAAGATATAATAATTGAAATTAAGAAACTCAAATCAGCCGGGCGTGATAGCGCATGCCTGTAATTCCAGCTACTCGGAAGGCTGAGGCAGAAGGATCACCGAAGTCCAGCAGGTTGAGGCTGCGGTGGCCAGGAGTGGCCACTGCACTCCAGTCTGGGCAACAGAGTGAGACTCCAACTCAAAAAAAAAAAAAAAAAAGAAATGAACAAACTCAATAGCAGATTAGATGTGGCTGAAGTGAGAATTAAGAATTAGAAAACAGATGGCAAGCGAATACCCACAATTAGATTAAAAGACAAACTATGAAAAAGAGGACATGAGACAAAGAAGGTAGTGTGAGAAAGTCCAACACACATCTAACTGGAGTTCTAGGAGAAGAGAGAGAAAGAAGCAGCAGCAATATTCAAAAAGGTAATGGCTAGAAATGTTCACAAACTGATGAAAAGCATGAATCCTCAGACTACGGAAGGCCAACAAATCCTTGGAAGGCTAAGTAAAAAAGAAACATATATCTATGTCTTGGTGAAACTACAGAAAACCACAGATGAAGACTAGGTCTTAAAAGCAACCAGGGGGGTGAGAATATCACAAATCAACCATAGAAGGTAATAATTAGACTAACAGCTGATTTCTCAGCAGCAACAATGGAAGCCAAAAGACAGCAGATAAATATTTTCCATGTGTTTACAGTGAGAGAAAACTGGAATTGTAAGCTCAGCAAAGCTACCTTTCCAAAACATCTTGAGACTATCAAAATTGAGTTTATCACCTCCACTAAAGAAATTATAGCAGATTTATTTCAAGTAGAAGAAAAATAATACCAGCTAAAAGATGATTCAATGGGCAAAGAAAATGGTAAATATGTAAATATATCTAAAGAAACATTGAATTTATGAAATAATAATTTCTCATTTGTGGAATTAATAAAACAAGATGAAACAAATTCTGGATAACAATGGCATGTAATTCTGGAGGTGTATGATTAAAATCATATTGTATAGGAAAATAATAACTTTGAGCTGTATGAAAAATGCATTTAAAGTATCTTTCTAAATAATAGAAACAGAGTGCAACACTTTCAGATTGAAGAGCTCAGAATGATATACAAATTTCCATAGAGAGAAATCAATGAATATTGCTTAAAACCAAAATTTAAAAAAATCAATAAATAGCAATATAAGTATATTATTTACAGATGTGGAAAAAATTACTAAAAGAATCAGTTAAAAGGTGAAAGTGGTTAATTCTGTGGAACATAAAATGATGATAACAGAGGTGACTGGGGTTTTAATAATAGCCTTATAAAATATATTTGATCTTCAAACTATGTGTAAGTCTGGCAAAAATAAAAACTAAGTTTTTAAAAAGTTGAATGACAGAAATAAATATCTGTAGAGCCTGATAAAAGTTTAGCATCCTTAGCCGGGCTTGTGGCTCAGCCTGTAATTCCAGCACTTTGGGAGGCCGAGCTGAGTGGATTGCCTGAGCCCATGGGTTTGAGACCCGCCAGGGCAACTTGGTGAGACCTCATCTCTACAATAAATCAAAAAATTAGCCAGGCGTGGTAGCGTGCACCTATAGTTCCAGCTGCTTGGAAGGCTGAGGCCGAAGAATCGCCAGAGCCCAGTAGGTCAAGGCTGCAGTGGCCGGGAGCATGCCACTGCACTCCAGTCTGGGCGACAGTATGAGACTCCAACTCAAAAAAAAACAAAAAGCAAAAACAAAAAGAAGTTCAGCATCCTTAATACACAAACGTTTTCAAATCCCTATGATATACATCTCATAGAAGAAGAATATAAATGTATAACTCACACACACAATATATATGGAGAATAAACATTCTCCATATGTATATGAAATTGTTAGAAAGCAAAGGAATTCAAACTCAAACTAGAAAAGGCCTTTTGAGTAATTCTTTATTTTTGCTTCTCAAATGGGAAAATATTTAAAAACAATATCTAATGTCATTACAGGTACTTTCTTCTCCTCCTCCTCCTTCTCCTTCTTCTTCTTGTAGTTTTCTTTTTGAGTCAGAGTCTCACTCTGTCACCCAGGCTGGAGTGCCGTGGCACACACATGGCCACCACCTCGACCTGCTGGGCTCAGGTGATCTTCTTTTTCAGCCTTCCAAGTAGCTGGAACCACAGGCATGCGCCACCACGTCCTGCTAAATTTTGTATTTATTGTAGAGACAAGGTCTCACCAGATTGCCCAGGCTGGTCTCTAGCCCCTGGATTCAGGCAATCCTCTTGCCTCTACCTCCTAAAGTGCTGGGATTATAGGTGTGAAACACTGTGCTCAGACATTACAGGTACTTTCAGAAAATGTTGGTAAGAATATAATTGTAACAGTCTTTCTAATGAAAAATCTAGTAATCCATTGCAAAAGCCTTTAAAAAACAAGCATCTATTTTGGCCCAAGAATTCAATTTCTGGAAATTAGCTCTAAGGAAATTATTAAGGAATTGTGCAGTTTTAGGTATAAGGAAGTTCATCATTTATCACAGTATTGTTTATAATTATGAAAACTGGAAACAACCTAAAGTTCTACAATAGCTAGTTAACTTAATTATAAGACATTTTAAAGGACTAACCAAAACACATGATTGATCCAGTTTAAGTTATGCATTATGTTCACCCTGTACTAAGTGCAAATGTAAGTTATAAAATAGTATATATCATGTGATCTCATGTGATTAAAAATAGATCTATTACAAATGTGTCTCCTAAGGAAAAGAACAAAAATGATTGGTATCATCATAAAAGGAGCCCAGGTCTGGGACCTGTAGAAAGCACTTTGTAATGGACTTTTTTTTTTTTCTGGTCCCCAGACTGTTCCCTAAGGTAAGCAAAGTCTATAGACCTTAAATATAAAGTTGACTCCTGAAACTTGCTAAGTATGAAGTGTGTAGATTGGAGCTCTAGTAACACTTCTGGAACATAACATAGAATATAAGCATGTGAATGGCTTCTGACTGCATAGTTGAAGGACTAATGAGTTTCCTTGCACCTGGGCTGCTTGGCCCTTGACCACCTTCAGCAACAGTTGTGGCCATAGCCAGTGGCCTGATCAAAGGGAGGTGCTGATGACCATCTCTCTAGAGCAGTTAGCACAAGATACACCTTTGGTCAGTGCTGCCACTGCTGGGCCCTGCTGGCCTTGGAGACCTGCCTTCTTGTGGTTGACCTCCACCTTCTTCTCTTTAGTCAATGGGTATCACAGTCGCCTGGATTGGTGAGAAACTGTTGCCTTTGGTGTCCCTCTTTACCTAGGGATCTTTCTCTTTCTTCCCCCTAGGAACACAGAAGGCAGCACTTAAAAGTTGTTTGTTTTATTCTCTATGTAAAGATCCTTTCATCTAGAAGAACATTAACTCCATGCCTGGATCTAGAAATTCATAAGAGAGGCTATGGGTAATGCACAGACAATCTGGGTTAGACCTCTGGCTCTACCATTTACATGCCCTATGATCTTAGGCGAGCTACTCAATTTCTCTGTGCCTTGGCTTCCCTGTCTATAACATGGGGATGATGGCCAGGCTCGGTGGCTCAGCCTGTAAGCCCGTGCTTTGGGAGCCGAGGTGAGTGGATTGCCTGAGCCCGTAGGTTCGAGACCCGCCTGGGCAACTTGGCGAGACCTCATCTCTACAACAAATCAAAAAGCTAGCCGGGCGTGGTAGCGTGTGCCTGTAGTTCCAGCTACTTGGAAGGCTGAGGCGGAAGGATCGCTGGAGCCCAGCAGGTAGAGGCTGCGGTGGCCGGGAGCGTGCCACTGCACTCCAGTCTGGGCGACAGAATGAGACTCCAACTCAAAAAAAAAAAAAAATGGGGATGATACCAGTATGTAACTCACTGTGTTGCTGTATAGATTAATAAAGTATAAGCATGCAAGAATTTAGAACCATGACTTAATACACAGTGAGTGTATATATGTTCTAGCTATTAAAGGGATTTATAGTTATCACCTTTTTTTTTTTTTTTTTTTTTGAGTTGGTGTCTCACTCTGTCGCCCAGACTGGAGTGCAGTGGCCGCTTCCGGCCACCGCAACCTCGACCAGCTGGGCTCCGGCGATCCTTCCGCCTCAGCCTTCCAAGTAGCCGGAATTACAGGCATGCGCTACCACGCCCGGCTGATTTTTTGATTTATTGTAGAGATGAGGTCTCGCTGCCCAGGCGGGTCTCGAACCCGCGGGCTCAGGCAATCCACTCACCTCAGCCTCTCAAAGGCGCAGGATTACAGGCTGAGCCACCGAGCCCGGCTAGTTATCAACTTTTAACAAATAGATTTGGAGATGACCTTGGCAGGCACTGCAATCCATCATGACTCAGTCTCCTAATCCTTTTTCAAGCAGGGGATCAGAGCTGATACCAGAGCTGGTCCAGGCTCCCAAACCCTCTTGGAAGCTAGGAATTCACCCTCATATAAAGATTGAGGTTAGTTGAGAGGCTGCTGGGGAAGCTTGAGCCTTCCTGAATCCTGCTCCATGACACCTCTCCTAGGAGATACAAGAACTTAGGGGCACAGGGTGAGACCTGGGACTACCTCCAGCATGGCTAGTCCCTGGTGTCACTGGTCCAGGGCCCCAAGAGAACAATACCCCACTGCCTCCTGTGGAACTCTGAGTGCCCCTCTATTTCTTAAATTGCCTATGAACTCTTCCTCAGAAAAGGGATTAACAAACCACACTGGCTGGGGTTTGTTAACAAATCACACAGTCCCCCCCAGCCCACCCCTACTGCCATTTGAGGTATCGTTTGATTGTGGACAGCACTCCATGTCGAATCTCAGGGAGAACAATGGGTTAAATGCTCATAGATTTATTAATGTCCAAGGCCTTTCTGAAGCCCTAAGTTATTTAGGGTCACTGTGGATGAATGTTTATCGTGGTGTGGCTCCCTATTCAGTGCCTGTGTAAACCCTGAGAGAGTAATTCAGAGTCAACCACTTTTCTGTTGAGTCCTAAAGAGCACTCGCAGGAACCTACCACACGCAGGAGAGGGTACTGCAGAACCTGCTCTCACACCTAGTGGAGATGAGAAATGGCCCTGGAGAAATGAAAAGGAGAAGGGATGCTCCAAGATGGGCCAGGTGGAGAGTAAGGAGAAGAGGCAGTGCCCAACCAGAATCTTCTAGGGCCAAAGTGGGCACCCTGGAGCCTCAGCAGAGGCTGGTGCTCCTCACCCCACCCAGGCCAGCTCCCCAGATGACCAGAGATGATTATCCAAACCCAGACTTGTGCCATGGCAACTAAGCCGCCATCCTCACACTGCAGATTCAATATCCTGTTTCTCAGGTATCTTTTGAGCTGGAAACACCATCCTTCCCTCTGCACTTAGCTCTGTGTCAGGTCCTATGTCAGGTCCTAACTTTCGTTTGCACCATGAATGGAGGTTCAATTAATTTATTGCTTTGCCTATTTTTTCCCCCTAGTTGACAACTTCCACTTCTGTAGTGTCTTAATGTTCCAAAACATCTGTTTGTGAACCAGCATCATCAGGAATGCTAGCACAGCCCAAGAATAAGGATTTCCTAATTAGCAGCTGTTACAGAGTCAACTCCTTGCCACCTCCATCCCCCCGCCAGGGATCTGGGGCTTTTCAATCTGCATTGTTTCTGAGCAGTGGAGTGGGAGTGTACAGGGAGTGTGCCCTGTCATCCAAGGAGGCAATTTCCTCCTGGAAGTCCCTCCCCACCCCCACGCCTCACCGTCAACCATCAACCCCCCCCTCCCCGCAGCAGGCCAAATGTCAAGTGCTGCCAGCTACAAGTTTGCATTTCTGGGCCACAGAGTTGAAGAACGAGCCCTTCATTTTCAGTTCTCTCCATTTCAATTCAGATTTCACTAACATCTCTTCAGGACTTATCACATGCTAGATATCTTCACATGCATTATCTCATTAATATCCTGTTGAGTGAATATAATTATCCTCACACAGCACATGGGGAAACTGAGGGACAGAAAGAATCAATGACTGTTCCAGATCATGTGCTCGGCAGCAGCAAAGACACAATCCGGGCCTAGGTCTCGTTCCACCACACTCAGCTTATTCTGGGAGGCTTTACAACGCCAGCCAGAAGAATAAAAAAAAAAAAAGTTCCCCCCCAAAGTCACAGCCTGAAACACAACTACACTGACCTTGTTTCTCCCTAAGAGGAATGGATGGTACCTATCACACGGGCTCTGGAATCAGATGGGATTTGACAACAGCTGCACGCTATTAGCTGGAAGACTGAGCAAGGGGACTTCTACATTAGCTTCTACCTCTGAGAAGATTTTTATTCATGATGAAAAGAATAAGAAAGAGGAGGTCAAAATGAAGAACGAGCTTGGGGGGGAAAGGGAAGTCTCCTTTCAAATATGAAGTTTGGGATGATGTCATAACATGTAAGTGAAAATGTCCGGCAGGCAAAGACTTGGGACTGGCCCTTCAGGGGAAGGACAGGAGATGGCACATGAAGAAAAATCAAGGCTCAAGTACTGATTTAAGAGAACATTTGAATTTGGAGGTAGGAGAAGAGCCAGCCACAGAGACACAGATGACAAAAGAAGGATTGGAGGAGGTTAAAAGTAGGAGCCAGGGAAGATGAAGGTGGTGAGACCAGGCCTACAATAAGGCCTTGAACTAGCAGTCCTGGCCTCTCCCGGTGTTGTTTGGCAGATGCAAGAGGAAGGTCACATGAGAGATGAAGGTCACACTTCTAGGGTTAAGGCTCATGAGGCAGAGGTTCTGGAACAGTAAGACACGGATTCTCAGCTGTGGAATTCCCCACTCCTGCTTCTCCCTGAGAGCTTTCCTGAGTTCCTCCTCTCAGGGATTAGGGGTGTTGCTGCCTTATAATCCACATCATTGTAGCAATGGATTTGTACACCTATGAAAATGAGTTTCTTTGCAACTTAAAGATTTTCCTAAAATTCAATTGCTCACACAGGGAGGGGAGAAAAGAGACTTTAAAAAAGGGAGAGAGACATTTAGTCCCTTCCTTTTTATTCTCTTTTAATATGATGGATGACGGTAGACTGAAGAGGAGCAGAATGTTGTTCATAGGTCCTTTCCAGGAGAATGAAACTATGCTTCTATTCTCAGAGATCAAATTTTAAAACCCCACACACTTTACAATCTGCAAAGTACTTTTTACAGGATAATTTAGGAGCATAAATTATTCTTTTAAATCCTGACATTGAGTGGCAGGCAGGAGGGTAATTCTTAACCTATTTTACAAAAGAGAAGACTGAGGTTCAGTAGTGAAGTCACCCAGTTAACCCAGAAAATAGGTGGCAGAGCAGAGACTAGAGTCCACCTCTTTAATTCCAGTGTCTTTCCTAATTAACCACACTCAGATGGAAACCAATGAGGGCTGAGCAGAGAGGAGCCCAGCCAGCTCTTCCCAAATTCTGGTCAAAGCTGCCTGGGTTGTCTTTGGTGACCCCAGCACTCTCCAAAGGTGACCATTACCCTTAGGGACCACAGCCATCGACTAGTCTGAATCTCAGATAGCAGGACTGAGGCCCAAAAGGGCAAGTAACAGTTTCAAGTCCACAATACAACTAATGTGGCATTTATATGTTCAAAAAATATTGACTTTCACATCCCTTAGGATGGTTTATATCAAAACGGAAGAAAGAAAAATAAGTATTGGCAAGGATGTGGAAAAATTAGATCATTTGTGCATTAGTGGCAGGGATATAAAATGGTACAACCACTGTGGATACGACAGTTCCTCAAAAGCTTAGACACAGATTTACCAGATGATCTAGCAATTCCACTTTTGGGTCCACATCCAAAAGAACTGAAGGCAGAGACTCAGATACTTGCACACCCATGTTCACAGCAGCATTTCCACAATAGCCAGAAGAAGGAAGAAAGCCAAACGTTCATTGGTAGATGCATGGTATATACATACATTCAACCTGAAAAATGAGTGAAATTCTAACACACACTACAACATGGGTAAACCCCGAAAACATTACAGTAAGTAAAATAAGCCAAATATTGTATGGCTTCGCTTTTGTGAGGTACCAAAATTATAGGCAAAATCATAGAGACAGAAATTCAAATAAAGGTTATGAGCCACTAGGGTCAGGGAGGAATGGGTCTATTACCTAATGAGTTTCTATTTGGAATGACAAAACATTTCTGGAAGCAGATGGTGGTGATAGTTGGAACAACACTGTGATTGTACTTAATGCTACTGAATTGTATACTTTAAAATGATTGATTTCATGTTATGTATATTTTATCACAATAAAAAAATACCTATATTTACTGAGCACCAACCAAAGGCAGACACTGTGAGGGTTACAAGGATGAATTAGGTATGGAATCTGCCTCAAGGAGCTTACTGCTTCCAAGAGAGCTGAACCGTGTAAATAAATCACTACGGTGCCTCTAGGGTATGAGAACGGCCCCCCACACACCCTCCACCCCCCGAGAGGCAGAGACCGTGCCCTGGGAGTTTGGAAGAGACAAAGCTGGGACTAGAAACCGGTTGTCCTCCTCCCTGGCTGCCTGGTCTCCCTTCCAGAAAGCAAGGCTCTCTTGGCCTCATGCCTTCCCCCCAGGGATCCTCCAAACGAGGGGGATTTCAGGCCTGGTGGCCAGCTGTGGGACAGTCTAGGGCAGGCAGGAACCTTGAGGGGTGTGGGCGAAGGTGACTGTAGCCTCCCCATTAAGGCAGCCGCCCACTCAGCTAGGCCACTCTGGGCTGTGTTTTGAAACACTGCTGCGGATGTAATGATTTTGGGTGGAGGACATTTCAGAGCCAAATGAGTTTGTGTGAACAAAAGACTCAGCCCTCGATCTGGACTGTCCAGGGCTCTCGGGGGGCTTTGTTTCCTTCCTTGTTCTTGCCCTGAAAGGAGCAGCCCTAAGAAAAAATCATGCACACTGAGCGGTGTTGGACTTGAGGTCGGATGATCAGATTTTGAAAAAACTTCCCCTGCGATACTTCTAGGGGGTCAGCTCTTGTTCAGTTGAGCATCCTCTGGGAAGACAGACATCTGCAGGACTGAACCCAGACCCTGGGGAAGGGTTAGCCTGGTGCTCCTGAGTCTAGGTCAGTCTTCCAGAAACAGAACTGGCCCTGAGGGAGCCCCAGGAGGCACTAAGAAGGGATACAGCCTATCCAGGCAGGAATGAAAGATGAAGGGCCTTGATGTGACCTCAAGCTCTTTGCTTTAAAAATAATTCTATAGGTTTTAAAAAAAAGTCCTTGATAAAAAGCCTTAGGGTCAAAGGCCAGAAGATTCCCATTCAGTTAAACAAGTGAACTAAAAGGCTTTCTGCAGGGAGGCAGAGGGAGCCTACCTTATTTCTAGGAGGCACCTACCTCGCTGCCTCCATTTTATTTGCCCCCCTCATCCTTTGACAAACAAACACTCGGCAGAGTGGCTGAAGAGGAGGCTCTTTGGCAAAGGGGCAGTTTTGAGAAAGAAACTGGAGCTGGCAGCTCCTTGTCCTGGCTGGACGCGAAGCCAAGGGCACCAGCGAGAGGCGCAGGCCTCCTAGTCTCCTGTGTTGTCACTGTCACATTCGCTCACACCCAGAGAGGAAGCCGGGTGGCAGGGCTCCACCAAAGGAGACCTGCCAGGTTAGTGAAACAATAAAAAGGCAAGGAAAAACATCCTGGTTCCGAGGAGGAAGAGCGGGGGAGAGGACGGTGGAGGGGGGGCAGGAGGGGCAGGAAGAAACAGGCCTGCTACCGGGGCATGTGCAATGGGCTGACTGGGCCCTGGTCCTGGGCCTTGAACATCCACACGGCGCTGGCAGCTGACTTTCATAAGCTCTGCAGTTAATTTAATCTACACACCTCTGGAAAGTGCCCAGGACTCTAAGGAAATCACAGAAACATCATTTGTCTGGAACGTTTATGACTGTTAGAAAATGGACACAGTGGAATGATGTTTTAGCACAAAGGGCTCTGAGGCCTGGCCTGGCAGGTGGACGGGAGCTTCAGCGCAGGCTCTCACGGGTGGGGTGCTGGCCATGGGCCTCAGGGAGTCATCAGGGAGAAGACCAGAAACCTAAAGAGTGAGGTTAATTTGCTAATATTCTTTGTAAATAAAGACTGGGAAACCTGACACTCCATATAACCAGTATTCTTTTAAAAATCAGTCATACACCATGGCCAGTTAAGAAAATGTGATAAAATAGAGGGGGAGGCCGGGCTCAGTGGCTCAGCCTGTAATCCCAGCACTTTGGGAGGCCGAGGTGAGTGGATTACCTGAGCCCGTGGGTTCGAGACCCGCCTGGGCAGCTTGGCGAGACCTCATCTCTACAATAAATCGAAAATTAGCCGGGTGTGGTAGCGCACGCCTGTAGCTCCAGCTACTTGGAAGGCTGAGGCGGAAGGATCTCTGGAACCCAGCAGGTCAAGGCTGCGGTGGCCGGGAGCGGCCACTGCACTCCAGTCTGGGTGACAGAATGAGACTCCAACTCAAAAAAAAAAAAAAAAAAAAAATAGAGGGGGAAAAAAAAGGAAGAGGGCTGCAAAACAGCATAAAATAAAAAGAAATGAAGCTAGGCAATTTATTTTAAAAAGGCACACCAAGCCGGGCTCGGTGGCTCAGCCTGTAATCCCGCGCCTTTGGGAGAGTGAGGTGAGTGGATTGCCTGAGCCTGCGGGTTCGAGACCCACCTGGGCAGTGAGACCTCATCTCTACAATAAATCAAAAAAAAAAAAAAAAAAATCAGTTGGGCATGGTAGCGCATGCCTGTAACTCTGGCTACTTGGAAGGCTGAGGCGGAAGGATCGCTGGAGCCCAGCAGGTCGAGGCTGTGGTGGCCGAGAGCGGCCACTGCACTCCAGTCTGGGCGACAGAGTGAGACTCTAACTCAAAAAATTAAAAAAAAAAAAAAAAAGCACACCAGAGCAGAATAATGACAATTTTTGTTATTACTGCAGGTAACAGTCATAAATGCAAACATGTCACCCTTTTCTCCCCCCAAACCTGACATCCTTTTGCTTAACAAAAAGATAATCTTTGTGAAATGCTTACACAGTGCCTGGCATGGAGCAAAATGCTACATATATTTTGGCTAAAATAATAATTATTATTATCATTATTTCTCTGTTCTGGTATATGTGTGTGTATTTTTTGTTTTGTTTTGTTTGTTTGTTTTGCCTAGCTTCATTTCTTTTTGTTTAAAAAAAAAGGAGGTCAGGTTTCGGGGGAGAAAAGGGGGACATGTTTGCATGTATGACTGTTACCTGTTGATTTCCAGTAAAGCTCAACAGACATGTGTAAATGTCTGGCAGATAGCTGAAGGCACAGACCTGGACTGTGGTTCTGGGAATCACCCACTCAGAGAAAATAGATGAAGTCACACTACATTTGCTTTCCAAGCCTTTGTCCTGCAGTCTCTCCACCTAGAATGTCCTATTCCCTTCCCTTTGGCCTTCTGACAAAATGGGCTCAGAGACCACCACTTCCAAGAAGTCTTCCCCAGAGACAACTCTCTCCCTCTGGACAATTGTTTTATCTTGAAATACAGTTCGAACTTATTTGATCACATTCCTAGGTCTCTTATGACTATGGCTCACAGGAGGTGCACCATAAATGTGCACTGAATCTAGCTGGAGGTAGCCAGCCAAGGGTGGAGCTTGAAGAACACCCCACATGGTGAGAGACAGAAGAGATGGGAAAATTAATCATAGCAACCACAGACAGGTGAGAGGACAAGAGGTGGAGGACTGACAAGAGTCATTGAGAGTTCCTAGAAATGTCTTCCCTTCCTCTACGTCTTCTCTAACTTTTTATTCACCTTTCCATGTCTACCTTCTTCATGAAGCCCACCTCACTTAGAATAATAAGCCTGATGTATTCCTGGGAAGTGTTAATGACTAACACATACCCAGCACATACATGTTTACAAAGCACATCCACGTGGATTAGTTCAACTCATTCTTACAACACTGTGAAGTCAATAGAACAGTTATCACTTCCACTTTACAGTTATGGAAGAAGGGACAGACATTAAATGACCTGCCAGAGGTCACAGTCAGTTCACCATATGATGTCTAAAATCACTTGCTATATCTACACTTACTAGGGCTTTCCCAGTCATAATTATATTTGCTTCTCCTCAAAAGCCTTGTTAGGAGCAGAAGAGACATCATTACCTCCATTTTTAATACGAGGAAATTAAGGCCTAGAAACATTAGGCAGCTATCCAATGCCACCCAGGGGGAAGCGGAAAGAGTTAAGACCAGAAGTTCTCCAACCCGCATCAGAACTCTTGAGCCCCACTGGCATCTCTCCCCTGCCTCTGCCAGCAGCTATACACAGCAGCACTCTGTTACCACAAGGCACGACTATACTATAAATAATTTCTAACAAACCACAAAAATCTGCCTGCCCAAGTGAGTATGGTCCTTTTCAAAGAGGTATCATTAAGACGATACTTATTCCAACAATGCTGTTATTGCTCAAACCATTTTCTAAAATTTGCTAGTTTCCAACAGAGCCTGTAGAATGTTCTCTCGCGCTTCCTGAATAATGATAAATTTCCATCCCTTGATAATGAAATTTAAATTATTTTGGAAACACAAAACTTCAAAGCCCTATCTGATGAAAAGATGCAGAAGATGGAGATAGGCGACCCCATTTCAGATCCAGGAGGAGGTTTGTTGCAAAGAAACACCAGGGAGTAGCTTGTGTGGCCCACGTACTGTGTCTAGGGGTGGCTCCAACTCCTTTAAACACTCTTGAAATGTGCGTCAATAAACCCCAAAGGTTCTCACCTGAAGGAGAATATTCATTGTTCACACAGGTCCAAGTATGACTGATTTTCAAAGGCATATTATTTTGTAGTCATACTTCACATACAAGGGGGGGACCACCCCCGCAAAAAAACTTCAAGAATTTAGTTATAAAAAATCGTGTATTTATTCTTACATGTTAATCTTCAGTCACCTTCAAAGTAGTCTCTGTCTGATGCAATACACCTACTGAGATTTTTTTCCCCCACTGCTCAAAGCCATTTTTGAACTCTTCAATTTTGATGTCATTTAGTGCTTCTGCTGCTTTTTGTTTCACCTCTTCCACATCAGCAAAATGTTTCTCTTCGAGGACTTTTTTCATCCAGGGAAATCCAAAAAAATTGCTCAGGGTGAGATCAGCTGAATAGGGAAGGTGGGGCATGAGGGTCATGCCATTTTTAGTCAAAAACCACTGAACACTCAGCACAGTGTGGGCAAATGCATTGTCATGGTGGAAGAACCACCCACCTGTTCACCACAACTCGGGACATTTCTTCTGCAAATCATGATGCAACCTTCTCAAAACTTCCAGATAAAAACTCAGGCTGACCCTTTGATCTGGAGGAATAAATTCCGAGTGTACTACAAGGGGCCTGCCATCCAAAAGACAATTCTTTGGGGGGGGTCCCCCTCTTATACTGTTTTTATTCTATCCTGATTGCTTCATATGTGTTCATTTGGTCTCTCAGATGATCATAGGTGAGGGCTGTTGTACTTTGCTGTTCTGAATTCAAATTTGCCTCTTTCATCTCTGTATTTCAGGGTAAGGAGGGATAGAATGTTCTAGGGATACTAAGGGTGAGATTGGCAGGGATCCAGGGTGGGAAGGACCTGGTAACAGACATCCTTGGAACATGGACTTGAACCTTTTGCAGGACACTTGTCTCATATCCAATAAAACACTCAGAAGGCAAGGTGGGGGTGGGGAGTTATCACAACTGGTCACATGATGTGTGAACAGGCACTGGTTGCAGTAGCATCATCATCAGTAGTACTTACAGAACTCTCCTGCCCAGGCATGAGCAACCCACTTTACAGGGGTTGTATTGCACTCATTCTCTGAGCAGTGTTCTTTTGTCAACAGCCTGTTTGACAGAGAGAAACCAATGGCACAGAGACTGAAAAACCTATCCAGGTCCCACAGCTAGCAAGTAGCAATGCTGGGGTTTGATTCAAGGCAGTCTGACACTCCCAAACTGGGAACCCCCTACCCCACCCAGGCCTGTAATTGCAAAGCCAGCAGGGCTCTCATCCAGGACCTGGCAAAAGATAATCCCAGAAAAAATTCTCACTACAAGGCAGCAGTAAAGGCATGGAGACCCAAGAGGCTGTAGGAGTGAAACTTGTCCCCAAGCTGAAGCTGTTTCCATCTTCTACCATCCAGGAAAGAAAGTGGGTGGTTTCCAATTCTAGCCTACCATAGGACAAGCACTAGTCATGGCCGTGAACAAGGAACATCCTTCTAGATGACAACCAGGCATCTCTCTCCTTACTCTTGCCACTTCTTCCTCCAGCTTGACTGCTTCAGTCCCAGGATGGAACTGCAGGGCCTCCTGGAGAACTTGACCCTGTTGGCTCTCTTCTTGTCACCCATCTTCCTCCCTGGTCAACAACATCTAACATATCAGAGACACTGAGGAGAAACTTGCCAACTTATCACCATCTCTTTGCTTCTAGCAGCCTAGCTCCTTCTCCACATAGGGATGAGGGTTCCTGTTGTTTAGGGTCTCAAGTGAGGTCACCGCCGCCCTCAAGTTCCCCCAGAAACCTCAGTAATTGGAAACAAAGACTTGTCTGCTTGCCACACCATCTGACCTGGAAGCTTTCCTCAAAAATATTTATATGACAGGAAAGACATAATACTACCATGAATGAAGTTCAAGTATCTCAGAGCTAAAATACTAAGCAAAATATTAATTTTGCTCAGGAGACTCAGCAGGAGACTCAGCAGATGGCCTTTCCAGCTGGCTAAGAGACCTGTATAGCCATAGCTCTACCCCATATGATGGTACGGACTCTGCTGTGTATTCTCCACTGCACCTAGAAGAAAATCTGACCCCCTTCCCATGGTTCTCATCGGCCCTATGTGATCCAGCCACCATAGCCTTCCTTCTTGCCAATCAAAAGACAAGGCAAGTACCATTCTGCCTTAAGGCATTTGCTCTAGCTGACCCCTCCACCTGGAAGGCTCTTGTACCACAGGCAGGCAGGGGACACCATGTGCCAAGTGTCCCAGACAGGAATGAGTTTGACATGTATAAAAAACTCACTGACATGGGTAGCAAATGAGGAGAGCAGAAGGAGACTAGAGAGAGGGCAGGATCGGATCCCGGGGACCTCCAGGGGTCTGGATTTTACTCTAAGAACAATGCAAAGCCCTTGGAGGGTGTTAAGCCCAAGAGTGAGGTGACCTAAATTACATTCTAAGAAGATCACTCTGGCTCTTGTGAGCACAGATTAGAGGGGGAGCAGAGTGGATGCAGGAAGAACAAGAAAGAGCAGTGGAGACAAAGATTCGTGATGTATTTTGGAAACAGAATCAACTGGAACTGACACACACACACACAAAGGAGCATGGAGAGTGAGGAAAGAAGAAGGATGCAGGAGAGGGGCTTCTAGGCTTCCGGTATGAGTAACAAGGTGGGTGTGTTGCCAATCCTGATGTGGGAAGAGTTGGGAATGACAGCAGGTTTAGAGGTTGGAAATCATGGATCCTGTTTTTTTCTGATTTTACTTTCATTTCACTGTAAAACTCTGCCACAGGGAGGTCAACGCCTATTGCCTTCTATGCCTACCATACTATAGGAAGGCTTCTTCCTGTATTCTTGTGAGCCCCACTAAGGGGCTCAGAATCCAGCCCACAGCCTTTCCTCATGCCTCATTCTCCTCAATCTCCCTTTTCCTTTAACTTGGATAGTACCTGGATGCAGGGACAAGTCAAGGCAGAAACACGTCAATGTACATGGACCTTCACAGATTTCCACATTTAATGCATACGCTGTGCATTACTGCCAATCCACAGCCAACCTCCAAACCACCCCCACCTCTCACGGTGCCTTCAAGCCCACTAGCACCTTGGCAGGCACCTCTTTCTCCTCACTGTCCACACTGGAAGCTTTCTACCTGATAGGAGTCAGTTTCTTCTTCTTTTATGGTTTCAACCACAACCCCTCCAGGCTAAATTTGGCCCTGGCTTTTCTCTAGTTCAGTTCCATATTCTCAACCTCTTGCAGAATACTTCCACTGGGACATACCATCTTTACAACGAAAGGCTAAGACCAAAGCAGCCTCTTCAATGCCAAGAGCTCCGCTCCATTCTCCCCCATCATTCCCAGGGCCAGGCAGTCCCGATTCTTCCACCTCATTCTTTCATACATCCCTTGCATCTCTCCCTGTCAATTTCCACTACCCTCATTCTAACCCATGCTCTGTTTGCAGTCTTTTCCTCCCAACACATCAATATGATCAATATTCCAGTGTCCCTGAAATTACAACCGGGCTGTAGTAAGGGTAGGTCTGCATGTGGTACATCTAAGAGGCCCAAGCACCAAGCACAAGTGAACAACGAACAAGCAAACTACTCTGCTCCCTCCTCAAAAGCCAAAAGGGGCTCCTTGGTGTGAACGGGACAAAAACAAGCACCTTAAAACAGGTCTTGCCAGCCTTCTACAATCAGCCCTAATCCTCCTTTCCAGACTTGTTTCCTTTTTTTTTTTTTTTTAATTGGAGTCTCACTCTGTCACCCAGACTGGAGTGCAGTGGCCGCTCCTGGCCACCGCAGCCTCAACCTGCTGGACTCCGGAGATCCTTCCACCTCAGCCTTCCGAGTAGCTGGAACTACAGGCACGCGCTACCACACCCGGTTAATTTTTTTTTGATTTATTGTAGAGATGAGGTCTCGCCAAGTTGCCCAGGTGGGTCTCGAACCTGTAGGCTCAGGCAATTCACTCACCTCAGCCAAAGTCCAGTCTTGTTTTCAATGGCTCTAGTTAATTTGGAGTTTGACTAGTCTCCTCCAGTACTCTCCAGCCTACCCGGCCGTTGATCAACCATTTTTAAACGTCTTGAGCTTTTCAGTATTGGGGATTTTGCTGATGTCATTAGTTCCCTCACCTCTGGCTCTCCATATCCCAGTCAACGTTCAAAAGCTCAGTCAACTCTTTCCTTCCCACCGAAGTCTCTCTGGACTACCCAGCCCCCAGTGGTCTCCACCTCTGCAAGGTGGCCCATCTCTACCCACACCATTCCCTCAATCAGTATGATCTTCTATGGCACTTGTCCAGATGTGAATCACTAATGCATTGTTATTTCACTTTTTGCACTCCTGATGTGTGTGCTCCAACCACATAGACACACACACACATGCACATACACACACACTACAACCTCCGCATCACCTGGTACAGCTCTTCCCTCAGAGTAAGGCCTCAGTAAATATTTTATGATTTACAAATCAGTCAAATGTGACACAAACAAAGACATCTGCCACACTCCAACAAAAGTAGAGCAAAAAAAACCAGAATAGAGCCGGGCTCGGTGGCTCAGCCTGTAATCCCGCGCCTTTGGGAGGCTGAGGTGAGTGGATTGCCTGAACCTGCCTGGGCAGCGAGACCTCATCTCTACAATAAATCAAAAATCAGCTAGGCGTGGTGGCGCATGCCTGTAATTCCGGCTACTCGGAAGGCTGAGGCGGAAGGATCGCCGGAGCCCAGCAGGTCGAGGTTGTGCTGGCCAGGAGCAGCCACTGCACTCCAGTCTGGGCGATAGAGTGAGACTCCATCTCAAAAAAAAAAAAAAACCAGAATAGAAATGTCTTTGTTTCTGTCGATGCACAATGAACGGTGAATGGGTAAAAGAAAGCATAGACATCAAAAAGAAAGCAATTTTACAGCATCTTAATGGGGTACCATTTAACCTCTCCTCCTACTGAGCAGTTATTCATACCAACTGCCTTATAGTATCAGCTGCTGCTCCATGTTCCCAGATGAGAACCTATTAAGAACATCACCAATACATTTGTTTGGTTGATCATTAATGTAGCAACCTCTGGCATCAATGGCCTTTGGATTGGCTTATGAGTAGGGCATAATTTACATCTCTATATAAAATACCATTTCATATATGTAGAAAGACTTGTGATCTTGTCTCAGGCAATTTCCCAAAAATATTTGGTTCTCTGCAGGTTATCCCCATTACCACTGCCATCTCCTTATGCAACCCTGGTCATTAATCTCTTCAAAAAGGCAAGAGTAAGGAATCAAGAAAGATAGGAGGAAGAAGGATGAGCTGGAGAGGCTCTTAAGAGATCTAGGACATCACCCCATTTTACAGATGAGAAAACTGAGACTTACAGTATTGTGAAATGAGCAGATGGACTTAATAAAAATCCATTTAAATCCTGCCTCCTCCCTTTACTATGTGATCTAACTACTCCATGCTTCTGTTCCCACAACTGTAAAAAAGAGAAATAATCTCTCTCAAAGAATTATCTTGAGGGTTAAGTGGGATAAGGAACTTAAAAGAGCCAATCACATGTAGGTGCTCAAAGGCAAGGGAGTTGGAAATGGGACCAAAATCAGTCTCCTTCCCTGTTGCTTCCTTGGAATTCTTGGAAGAGTGGGACCTTTATCACAGCAGAAACCTCCTACTCATACAAAAAGAACACTGGCGATAGAGGGAAACCACTGAAGAAGGCAGTAAGTGGCTAACAAAACTGCAACTGCCATCTGTTCTTTGCTTTCTTTCCGAGTGGCTCTGGACAAGGACAAACTCCAGGAGCAGTTTTCAGCCAGCTGGCAGGGCTGCTAGGGGGCAGGAGGGGATCGCAAGGAGGGCAGTGATTCCTCCCCCAGCCTCCAGGGCTAGGATGTAGAAACTGCCCAGCTGGGCAGCAAACACCTTTCTCTCTCTAGCTACCCCTTTCAGCTCTCGGGCAGAAAATATCAGTTCAGCATTTGCCCACATGCTGCGGAAAGCACTAAGAGGGTTCTCGCAAGGCTAACCCCAACGCACCACAGAGAGTCCCTTTGCCCTCACCCCTCCTCCTGTTTGGGGCACCCTCCATCAAAGCAAGCATGCTTCTCAGGAAGCCCCACCCCCATCTCCCCAGCCCCAGTCAGGAGAGAGGTGGCCACATTCCTGGGAGAAAGCCACCCTCCCTTCCCTGAGGGGCTGCTTCTCACTCACTGCACCTTGCAGTGGTTCTCCTAGCAGCCAAGCCAAATGACGAAGTTGGCCCACAAAGTTAGAGCCATTCAGGAGACAGCTATTTAACAGCTCAGAAGGGGCTGGACTCAAAGTGCTTCCTTTCCTCTAGGGAGCTGCATTTTTCTAAGATTATTATTTCTTGGGCTGGCTACTCAGCTACTCAGCGTCATTTCCCCTTTGGGTGGGAAAGTTCTTTCCTTCTACATTGATTCTCATTATGATTTAAGCCTTTTTGCCCTCTCATCTTACAATTAAAGCATGGCCTATGAATCACAAAATCAAGGAGGATAAACTTAGCACTCTGCTTAGAACTGTGGCTCGGAAGTCCTGAGTAGTGGGAAAACACACACAGAAAAGGAAAAGCTCCAGGTTTCAGCATCCTATCACCACTAACTGAGAAACCAGCAAGCAATGTCAGCTGAACAGCCAGCAGGGTGGCAGGTGGGCACAAAAGCTTAACAATGGCTATACAAACAGTGGGCTGCTCTCCAGGGACTTACAGTCTCATACAGGCAAACAATCCACATGCGGAATGCAAACTCAGTTACTCAACAGTAAGAAGCTTGAACTCTGACAGGAGGAGAAGGGCTAGAAATGGCCCACAGGAGGGAAAGGGGGACATCTGTGGTCCCTGCTGCTGACACCAGTGTATTTGAAAGCCACAAGGGCTGGGCGCAGACTACCAGCCTCCTCACAGCATGGAGGGGCTGCAGGCAACTTCCCCAACAGTCAAATGAAGCACGTTAATTTCCAAGACTCAGGGCTCATACCAGCAGGAGCATGCACTCCCCAAACACAGAAACGCTGTTGATGCACAGCCTGGGTGACCATCTGTCGGGGTGCCAGAGAGGGCAGACAGCTGTATGGAACACAGTGTGGACTAGAGGGCCCATGGAGGCCCTTTCAGTCTTTACTTTGCTGAAAGAAGTGATAGTACCTAGTGATACATGGTAGCCAATCAAAAAGGGCCATAGAAAATCCTCAGAGGTTATTAGAAAACTCGGACTCGGCTGGGCGCAGTGGCTCAAGTCAGTAATCCCAGCACTTAGGGAGGCCGAGGTGAGGGGATTGCCTGAGCTCACGGGTTCAAGAATAGCTCGGGCAACTTGGTGAGACCTCATCTCTACAATAAATCCCCAAAAAAAATTCAGCCAGGTGTGGTAGCGCGTGCCTGCATTATGATTTAAGCCTTTAAGTAACCTTCCGGCTACTTGGAAGGCTGAGACAGAAGGATTGTCTGAGCCCAGCGAGTCAACGCTGGGGTGGCCGTGAGCATGCCACTGCACTCCAGCCTGGGCAATGGAGTGAGACTCCAACTCAAAAAAAAAAAGAAAAGAAAACTCGACTCACTGAAATCACCTGATGTGGGGTTTTTTTGGTTTGTTTTTTTGTTTTTTGGCTTGTTTCTTTTTTACCCCTCAGTGACATTGTTTGAGCCATTAATTACCAAGAAACAAGCACAGGTCATGCCTGGATCCTCAGTCATATAAGTAGCTTCTAGCAGTTTTCAACCGGTAGTCAATTTCATCCCTTCTAATCTTACCTTTCAAACATCCCACCTGAGACTGGGCCTTAGATCAGCTGAAGAGCAGGCACTCATTGGGTGGTCTTTGCAGGGACACCAGAAGAATCCTCCTTAGGTATGGGGAAAATTTGCCCTATCCTGGCTCCTGCTTCCTGGGACTCTCATATACATGCCTCCCAGGACTTCACATACCTGACACCTCCACCACTCTCACTTCCCCAAATAAGGTCACAAAGCCAAGATGGGCCATGTTACCTGCCACACCTGTGAGGAAAGCTTGGGTTACTTACAGTCCCGATTCTTTTTTTTTTTTTTTTTTTTGAGTTGGAGTCTCACTCTGTCTCCCAGACTGGAGTGCAGTGGCCGCTCCCGGCCACCGCAGCCTCGACCTGCTGGGCTCCGGCGATCCTTCCGCCTCAGCCTTCCGAGTAGCCGGAATTACAGGTGCGCGCTACCACAGTCCCAATTCTTACCTGCTGAGTCCCCTAACCCTGCTGCCTCCACGGTCCCTCTCTCTGTAACACCTACCTCTCTGCGGTCTATGGGGCTCTCAGCCATAAGAGAAAGATGGAGATGACTGTGCCAGCGTCCTCCGGCTTTCGCTCCTGCAAGTCAGCATTCCCTCCCACCTAACCCCTCACAAGATTAGGACCCTTTAGCTACAAGAACCTAAATATCAGCCAGAGAAAACCTGCCTTCGGTTCTTAAGTGTCTCCTCTGAAATGCCCTCAGTTCCCTGCACTCCACTTTCTACTTAGAAAAACTCACAAAATACTATACAGAGTTTCTCAGTTACTTTTCTAGTTTGAGAAAGTCAGGAAATGTTCTCTTTCATGTTCACGACTCCCTCCCATGACACTTAACAAAACAACGCATGCTACTGTAAGTCATCTAAAGTCATTCACTCCGAAATGTGTCTCTTGTAAGTCTTTGGAAGCTTCTCTCTCCCTTTCCTTACTGTTCTTCAGTTTCTCAACCTCATGCCAGTGATTTAGAAATTCATAAAAATAAGGCATTTTGCAGTAATGGAAATATCACTCAATGTGGAGTTGAGTTTTTATAGGGGTAACCAATTTTAAAGCAAAACAAAAACTTTTTCTTATTTAATCCTAGGATGCATCTCTAGGTTAGATGAAACAAGCTAGTTCATAAGCCAGAAAGTTTATGTGATATGAAAACTTAAATGAATTGTCAGTTAGGCAGACCAAACCTTCTCAGCCTTCATCTAAACTCCAAATCAATGTCTGCTTTGCAACGTAGTTCTCTGAATAGCCCCAAGAGAGCGAGCACATGCCCTGTGTCACTCACAGGAAGGCAGAGGCTAACACCACCATGTTGCTGACTTTGTTCAAAGCACTTTCCATTTATTTTTACTTTCATTTTGTCACATCATCTCTAGGAGGCTAGATGGAACTAGGATCATTGCTTCCATTTCACAGATGGAGAAAGTGAGATCTAAAGAGACACTCCCAAAGTCACATGGTATGTAGTACTGTTAGAAATCCATTCAGTCCTTGACATTTTTTTCCAGACCAAAAGAAGAAACTGGTCACAAAGGTAGCAGGGAGAGGAGGTCAGTTCCCTCTCTCTGACTGGGACGGCAGCGGCTATGTATGGAGCTGCTGGGAAACAAAAGGGGAGGAAAATGACTCAGGAACGTCCTGTATCATCAGCCTTTACCTTGCAGAGGTTCAGCCTTGCACCCTCACCCCAGCCCGCAGTTCCTCTGCTTTTAGAGTTGAACTGGTAGAGTGTTTTGTTTCAAACGACATACATCTTTTGTTCTTTTCAATATCCTTAGTCCTAGTACCCTCTAAAAAAAATCAGTTATTTATATTTGAAAGTCAGGCTCTGTACCTGGAGAGGCCGGTTCTGTACCTACAGGGGGAAAAAGAATTGAACTGGGGAAAGGCCGGTGGATGTTATCACTTGGGAGAGATGCTTAACAAGGTCTTTCTTCTCCCTCCCCCCCCCCGCCTTTTTAAGGCGGGTAGGAGGTATAGAGCGTACCCCATGGGAGATAAGTTTTCTCGCAAAGGATCGGGGGCGGGAAGGGATGGTCACACCCCCTAGACCAGCCACCGGCGACAGCGTCCCTCCCTGCTGGCCCAGCCTCAGGTCCCGCACGCCGCGAGTAAGCGGAGCCCCCGCCCGGGGTCGCGCAGCGCGGAGGGGCCTAGGCTGGGGATGCAGCCCGGGGTTTGCGCCCACGCCCCCTGCCCGGGGCGCTCCCGGCGCCGGGTCCTCGGCTCTCACTCACCCGCGCTCCCGCCTCGAGGGGTCTGGCCGGAGGCTCCCCGCCGTGCCGCGGCGCCCGGCCCCGGGGACGGCCGGCTGGGGCCGAGGGGCGCGGGCCCGCGGCGCTCCGGGGGCGGCGTGGGCGGCGAGGGCTCGCGCTCCGGGCCGCGCTCGGCGGGGGGCGAGCGGCGGGCCGGGGAGGGCGTCCGGCCCCGCGTCCGGGGGGCCGCGGGCGGCGGCAGCAGCAGCGGCAGCAGCAGCAGCAGCAGGAGCGGCGGCCCCCGCGAGGCACGCGGCGAGGCCATGGTGGCGGCGGCGCCCGCGCTCACATGCCCGGCGCGCGGGGCAGGCGCGGGCGGCCGCGGGGCGAGGGGCGCGGGCGGCGGTGGCTCGCGGGGCCGGGGCCGGGGCCGGGGCCGGGAGCGAAGTGAGGCTGCGAGCGCGCCGCCCGCCTCAAAAGTTGCCGGGAGCCGCGGGAGGGCGGCCGGGGCCGGGCGGGCGCGGCGGAGGCGGCCCGCGGCGCCGCTACATGCTAATTAGCCCGGGCGGGTCGCGGGGCGGGCGGCTCCTCCTCGGTTGACATCACCGGCCCGGCGCGGCGGGCCCGGGGGCGGGGAGAGGGCAGGAAGGGGGCTGGGGCCGGGCGCCGGGAGAGCCGCCCGGCCTGGGACGGCGGGGGGAGGTCAACCGAGCCGCGGCGCAACTTCTGTCACACGCGCGCGCTCCCACAGCGTTGCTTTGCCTTTTGGAGAAAAATGCGAAAAACCGAGTCTTCCGGATCGGGAACCACTTTCCCAACTCCTTAAACGCACGATAAATCGGTGTAAAGCAGGTCCCGGGTAATGTGATTAGCACTAACTACATTATTCCCAAGTGCTTTGATAGGACAGAGGAGGAGAACCTGGTCTCCTGCGGTCCCCCCTCCACCCCACCGCGCTGTCACTGCCCTTACCGATTGGAAGTGCCGCCCCCGCCCCCATCACCCCTTCTCCAGGCCCCAGGGCTGGTGATGCTCTCGCTTTTGCCAAACCTAACGCCTCACCCTCCAGTCAGCTCAAGAATCCTCGTATTCCCTACGCCCTCTCGAGCTTGGATGTGGTTCCCATCAGACCACTGCCTTTGGCTCACACCAGAGTTCTGCTGAAATGTCACCGCCAGAACACCCAAACAGGCCGCAGGGAAAAGAAAACTGTGAATTCAGGCAGGCTAGGGCAAACTCATCATCAGGAAAAGGGCCGTAGACTGCAAATTGAACAAAATGATGCACAGAGATCGCCGAATTTTAAATGAAGACCTTCAGGGCAGGGGTTCAAAGATTCAGTGTAAACAAACGTTCTCGGTAAAGTTCAGTTTGTGTCCCTATCCCTTCTCCTCCCAGCAAATAAATAATAAAAGGCCTAAATTTTAGAACTAGGAGCTCTTCATTTATAAGTGAAGAAAGAGGGGCTCAAAATGGGAAAATAACTTGCTCAATATTCAGAAGCACTAGCCCAAGGATCAAGTAATTGATCTGTGAATAATTATGTGACATTGTTCATTCTGGTTCCCTAATTCAAAATTTGCAATAATTCAGACAATGTCTCGACTGAAATAAGTACTGGAATTTTTGACTCTCTCATCAGTTCTGTTGGGGGCCCAAATCTGACTGTCAAATGCTCAGGAACATTTGAGGAGGGACTTCACTTTCAGGCCTGTCTCTCCATCCCCTTTCTCTGGTCCTCTCTATTTCTCGGTCTCCAGAACTCTGTGACCCATCTCCAGGGGAATAAGCAGGTCCTGGTGTCCAGGGAAGCTGCAGATGGGCTTAGGCCCACTTTGTGGTGACTCAGTACAAGCGAGTCATTTGGCAGAGAACCTAAAGGAGACTGTCTATAAACAAGCTCACCTTAAATGAAGGAGTGAGGAGTAAAGATTTGGTTTTGTTTTGTCTTGTTTTTTAGATTAGAAAATAGAGTTTATTTAGAAAGTAAATTGGAGAGAGAGAGAGAAGGGATTCACCTCCCCAAGGGAGGGGAAGGGGCCAAAGCTTAAGAAAATATGGCCACAGCCATAGCTCAAAGAGCACATGGTCACACCACAGTCTAATAAGGCAATGGCCTGTTTTGTTTTTAAAGACCCACAAGATCCAACTTTTCAGGACTTTACATAGAACTTCCAGGTATTTCCAAGAAAGTACCAAACAATTGTCCTCTTGTAAGTAACTTGGTTTGCTCTCTGGCCCTAGCTCAACTTCTCTGGATGCTGCTCTTATACTAACAGGCAAGACTGCACAGCTCCCCAGATCAACAAGCCCCGATAGGCTAGGACATTGTACTCTGGTCACTGCCACCTCCTCCCTTCCACAGAAACCATGTCACATAGCACTGGTTGCCCTCCAGGTACCCTGGAAGGTTTAAGGTTGAAGGCTTCTCGTGTTGATTCGGAGATCCCACTAGAGATTCCACCCTTCCTACCAAGACCCAAGAAGCCAACGTGTACCTGTCACCTGCCCGTTGTCTTCAAGCACCACAGATTGGTCTCGCTCTAATCTTTTCTCTACCTTCCAAGAGAAGTGATTGAGTTCATGGCAACTTCCAGCTTGGTGGAGCTTAGGAGTGAGAGACACAAGGAGAACCAGGAAAGACTGATCAGTGTGGGTGAATCCTAGCACTTTTTCATCTCCTTCTAGAACAGAACAAGAGAAAACATCAAGACAGTGTGAGAGAGTTGGATGCAGTGTCAAACCTTGGAAAGAGTAGTCGACTTGGTCTTAGAGCCATTGCTCCTTTTTCTGACTTTACCACTGGTTAACGGGATCTGCACTTCAGTTTCCTATCTGTAACACAAAGATTGTCCTAGAAGACTGCTGAGGAATGCTCCGATGTTTTAGCATTCAGTACAGATATGCTGCACAGTAGCAAGGAGGTCTGAAGCAGGTGTCTCCCCACCAAGTACTAACCAAGCCAAACCCTGCTTAGCTTCTGAGATCAGAAGAGATCATGCACATTCAGGGTGGTGTGGTCATAGACTAAAACAGTGTCTAAGGACATTTGTAGTGTCTCCTGCTTAGGGATATGAAAATCCAGACAAGATTCTTGATCATCTCAGATGGCTTAGAAAAAGTGCTATTTGGAGCCAGAGGGATAAATCAGATGACCATTCAGATCCATTTCAGCCCTGAGAATTTACTGATCTAGAATGAAACAGGTGGGAGCCCTTCTCAGAACACATTCTGGATGGAGTGAATTAACAGACATTCCTAATGTCTCTGTGGGCACTCCAAAGCGGTTGATAGTGAAATCAGCAGAGAACCCAGTGTCTTTGCCACCTGATACTTCATGTAGTCAGAGCGTTTGCAGAGGCTTTCCTGCCTCTATTTGTATTAGTTAGATTGGACTTAGGCTAGGCTGCAGTAACAAATAGGCCCTCCAAATGCAGCAGTTTAACACCAGATGTTTAATTCTTGTTCACTTAGCAGCCTTAGACACTAATGTTCAGCTCAATGGGATGGCTTCTCCACACAGTCTTTTTTGTCTTTCCACTCTATGGTGGTTCCGCCATACTCTAATGAATAGCTTTCAAAGTTGCCCTGGGTATTGGCATCCCATTCAGCCAGAGGTAGACAAAACACAGAGATGTGAGCAGGGGAGGTTTGGGTTAGCCAGGCCTGGAAGTGGCATGCCTCATTCCTCTTTCCTCTGGAGAGAGCATGATGACATGGCTCACTGAACTGCAAAAGGAGGCTAGGAGATGTATCCCAGCCACATGGGCAAAGAAAGGGAGAAAAGATTTGGGTAGAGCACTAACAACCTCTGCTGTACCACTGGGTATTAGTAGGAAAAGGAAAGAAAGAGACAGTAAAGTAGATTCATCTCCCTGGCCTTATCCTTCCTACAGGTGTTGAATTGGATGATCTTTCAGGGCCTATCTAACATTCAGTGGTCAGAAGGGCCAATGAAATGTCCCTCTGTGCCAAGTAAACAAGCTGTGCAAGTTCTGTGGTGGTACGCCCTCCCCTGGAGGAGACTTCCTCTGCCAATTGGTCTGAATGGGAGACCGGACAGAGAGGACCTTGGGTTCTCCCTAAGTACTGTTCCTAAGCTGTTCTTATTCCTTGGCCAAGTCAGGTGATCTCTGTTGACCTCAATCTCAGCTGTCCAGTGGGGAGAAAAATCCCCATCCTTTGCTGCCTCTCTGGGTTGGTCTGAGGATACAATGAGATCACTGTCCAGAAGGCACCTGGAGCTCTTGTTGCTTAAGGACTCTGCATGATGCTCTTATTGTAACCATAGCCTTTCATAACACAGCATTCTAAACAGGCCCCACATTGCGCTCCGTCCCTGAGGATGGTGCCCCTGCAGGATTTCTGGAGGTAGGGTTGGAATGCCATGGCTGGGATACAGTGGTGGCTGCATAGCAGTTACATCCCAAGGCACTTAGGACTGCGGTGACTAGGAGTCCCTAAGGGCTGACAGATCAGTCAACAGGCACCTGGATTAGTCTTCACCTAGGGACAGGTGAGTTGGGACCAGGCATCACAATTTCTTACCAGGAATCTGGCCAGCTCCTCTGTTATATGCTCATCGCCCTGGATCTCTTTACTCATCCTTTCATCTTCTTGTCCCCTCCAACCCCCAATTTGCTCTCCAGGAAGTTCTGTGCCTTATTCATATTTGTATCCCCCAAACCCAACATAGGACTTTCTTTTATTTCGTCACTCAACAAATACTTGCAAGTGACTATTCTGTGCCTGGCACTGTGCTGGGTGTTAAGTGAGTCTCTGGCAACATAGAGCTTAACAGTCTGGAGGAGACAGATGGTAATCAAAAGGGCATAAAGGTAAACTCACCACTGTGGAAGTGCCCTGAAGGAGAGCATTCAGGAGGGCATGTTGGGTTTCCCTGTGGACATGAGATTGAGCCACCATCTGAAAGCTGTGTAGGCTGTTAACCAAGCAAAGGAGGGTCAGAAGAGAATGTGCAAATACCCTGAGGCAGGAGGTAATTGGATAAATGTAAAGGACTGTAAGAAAGCCAGTGTAGCTGGAGCGCAGAGAGTGAGGAAGAGCATAAAAGCAAGTGGGGCTGGAGATTTTGATGTCAACCATATCAGGCAGATCTAACAACCTGTTTTAAGAATTTTTGCTTTAATTTAAGAGTGTAGGGAAGTCATCATAAGGTTTTAAGTAGGGAAGACAGCATATGATGGCTGGAGAGAAGGAGTGAGGGATGAGGAGAGATATGATTTGCCTTTGGAAATCATTATTCAGCCAATGATAAGAGGAACAGTTTAGAAAGAAACAAGAGCTGATGCTTGGACTCTTGCATCCAACTGAGAAGTGATAGTTCTTGGACAAGGGTAATAGAAGTGAGTTCAGAGGAAATATGGATTTGAGAGACTGTAGGAGGTAAAATCCACAAGATGGTTGGTGAATATGGAGGATGAGGGAGAGAGAGCATTGTCAAGATTTCTTGAGTTTCTGGTTTGCATGATTGGATGGACGGTGGTGCTGTTCACAAGGAGAGGGAGCGGTGGAAAGGAACTAGGTCTTTGAGGTCAAGGTCATTGACTTGGTTTTGGACGTGGGTCTCAGGTGACTTTGAGATATCCAAGTGGCAATGCTGCATATGCATTTTAATCTACAGCCCTGGAGCTGAGAGGAGAGGTCCAAGTTTAAGGTTTGGGTCTGAGTACAGAGGGATAAGATTATGTAGGGAATGGAGTACTGTAGTCTGAGAAAAGAGCCTGAAAATGAGGACCACAGCATGAAATGGAAGGGAGAAGAGTCTGAGCCTCAAGGAATACCGGGAAGGAGCCACAGAGAAATAGGCCAGAACTCACCAGAGCAAAGGGAAGGAGATCCCAGCTCACAGTGTGCAATTCACAGTTCACAGTGTGCTACTGAAAGGTTGAGTAAGGAGAAGACTGAAATTAGCCAATGGTTTTAGCAACATGAAGTCACCGGTGACCATAACAAGAACCATGTCAGTGGAGTGTTTGGGGCAGAAGCCACACGGAGAGCATTGGGAGGAGTGAGAGGTGAAGAAGCCAAGCTGGTTGAAATAATTCTTCAAAAAAATGTGGCTTTGAACGGAGAGAGTGAGTTAGGACAGTAACTATGAGAGAACGAGGAAAGGAATTCTTTTTGTTTTTAGGGGAGAATTGGAATATGGAAAAGGTCTATGTGAGGGGAAGAAAGTCAAATGTCTAAGCAGATGGTGGACAGGGAAACATTTCTGAGAAGCAGGAGTGGGTGGAATCCCTAGCCCAGGTGGAGGAACTAGCATTGCAAGGAGAAGAAGGAGAGCGTGGTGCACTGAAGGGGTCTGGACTTGTCTGTGGACTTCAGTTTTCTTTGTAGGAGACATGGCTATTTGTTGAGAGTGGAGGGACCGAAGGGACGGGGCCCAAGAGATCTGAAATTTTTTTTTGAGTTGTTGTCTCACTCTGTCACCCAGGCTGGAGTGCAGTGGCACTCACGGCCACCCCAGCATCAACCTGCTGGGCTCTGGCAATGGAGCCTTCCAAGTAGCCAGAACTACAGGCACGTATTACCATACCTGACTCATTTTTTATTTATTGTAGAGACGAGGTCTCACTAAGTTGCCTGGGCTGCTCTTGAACCTGTGGGCTCAGGCAATCCACTCACCTCGGCCTCCCAAAGTGCTGGGATTACAGGCTGAGTCATCGAGCCCAGCAGGGATCTGAAATTTTGAGGAACATGCATGTATTCCTTTCCTAGAGCTAACCATAACAAAGTACCATACACTTGGTGGTTTTTGTTTTGTTTTGTTTTTTTGAGTTGGAGTCTCACTCTGTCACTCAGACTGGCATGCAATGGCCGCTCCCAGCCATTGCAGCCTCGACCTGCTGGGCTCTGGCGATCCTTCCGCCTCAGCCTTCCAAATAGCTGGAACTATAGGCACGCACTACCACACCCGGCTAAATTTTAAAAAAATTTATTGTAGAGATGAGGTCTCGCCAAGTTGCCCAGGCGGGTCTCGAACCCGCGGGCTCAGGCAATACACTCACCTCAGCCTCCCAAAGCGCTGGGATTACAGGCTGAGCCACCGAGCCCGGCTACACTTGGTGGTTTAAAACAACAGCAATTTATCCTCTCACAGTTTTAAGGCTAGAATTCTGAAATCAAGATATCGGCAGAACCATGCTCCCTCTGAAGGCTCCAGAAGAGAATTCTTCCTTGCCCCTTCCTAGCTTCTGGTGGTGGCTGGCAATCTCTTGGTGTTCCTTGCCTTAAGTCTTTGCTTCCATCATCACATAGCCTTCTTCACTCTGCGTGTGTCTGTCTTAACACAATTTTTTTTTTTCGGAGTCAGGACTCACTCTGTCATGCAGTGGCATGATTATACTCAGATGACCCTCCCACCTCTGCCTCCCAAGTAGCTAGTACCATAGGGCGCATGCCACCATGCCGAGCTAGTTTTTAAAAATTTTTTGTTGAGGCTGGACTCGGTGACTCAGCCTGTAATCCCGCACTTTGGGAGGCTGAGGTGAGTGAATCGCCTGAGCCCGTGGGTTCGAGACCCACCTGGGCAACTTGGCAAGACCTCATCTCTACAATAAATCAAAAAAATTAGCCGGGCGTGGTAGCGCGCGCCTGTAGTTCCAGCTACTTGGAAGGCTGAGGCAGAAGGATCGCCTGAGCCCAGCAGGTCGAGACTGCAGTGGCCGGGAGCGGCCACTTCACCCTAGTCTGGGCGACTGAGTGAGACTCCAACTCTAAAAAATAAAATAAAAATAAAAATAATTTTAAAAAATAAAAATTTTTTGTTGTTGTTGAGGTAAGTTCTCACTATTTTGCCCAGGCTGGTCTCGAACTCCTGGGCTCAAACAATCCTCCCGCCATAGCCTCCCAAAGTGTTAGGATTACAGGTGTGAGCTACCACGCCTGGTCTTCTTATAAGGACAATAGTTATTGGGTTTAGGGGCCTCTATAATCGCATATGATCTCATTTGCAAAGATCCTAATTTCCAATAAGGTCACACTGACAGATACTGAGGGTTAGGACTTGAACATATCTTTTAAAGAGGATATAATTTTATCTACTGTAATGAAGATATTTAGAAATAGTTATAGAGAGTGAGAGAAATATCCTAGCATGCCCAGTCATGTCATGGGCCCACAGAGACTGGTGAAAATGAACCACTGTGGAGAGTGACCTGCAGCATCAGCCATTCCCGACTTGTTCCTCTCTGCTGACCAGCATCCTTGGCGGTAGCTTGGGCACTTCAGCCCTCTCCTGCTGCAGGGTAGATTTCCCTTCCACCAGGAACAGAGTCTTCTGCCTTCTCTCTCTTTTTTTTTTTTTTTTGAGTTGGATTCTCACTCTGTTGCCCAGACTGGAGTGCAGTAGCACGTTCCCGGCTACCGCAGCCCAACCTGCTGGGCTCCAGTGATCCTTCCACTTCAGCCCTCCAAGTAGCCAGAACTACAGGCGTGCGCTACCATGCCCAGCTGATTTTTAAATTTTATTGTAGAGATGAGGTCTCGCCAAGTTGCCCGGGCTAGTCTTGAACCCGCAGGCTCAGGCAATCCACTCGCCTCGGCCTCCCAAAGTGCTGGGATTACAAGCTGAGCCACCGAGCCAGGCTTTCTGCCCTCTCTTGACTCCTCCTTCCTTCCCTTCTCAGTCTCCTCTGCATCCCATCCAGTACCTATCTCTGCCCAAAGGTCCTTGAAGAACCCCTGCAGACAGGAGCTGCAGAGTTGGCCTTGACAGCACCTGGGCTGTGATAGAAGAGAGAATTCCAGCCTCCCATGCATACATGCTCCACCTGCACTGTTCTGTTCAGAGCTCCAGGCAGCCGAGTGCCTTGGGGTTTTCACCAAAGAACTGAAGGAATAAACCCATCTCCCTATTCTGAAGAAGCCTTATTGTCTTATTTCTAGAATGCCAGGAATGGCGTTATTTTGTCCGGGCTGAGTTGGGGTGTTTGCTGGACCCTGGGCCTAGGGAGCCCTTGCTGCTTCTTCACCCATCATGCTGGGCTCTTGGAGTGTTTGCCCTGCAGGGCCAAGGTGAGACTGTAACAGCAGTCCCTCTGGACACTGGCTGGGACCTCCTTCATGGAGGAAGGGTTGCTCATGGTCTGGCCAGGCTCCCAAGCATCACGGACAGCAACCCTGAGCTCCAACTTCCACAGCCTGGGGCGGGTCCTTGAATGACCTTCCGTTACTTGTCTGCCCATCTGAGAGCACCATTCCATTCCAAACAACATTCCTCCGATAAAATCGGTTACACAGTGTAAACGTCAACGAGCCAGGAACATTCTCCAATGCAACAGGATTCTGATAAAGCAGTCCTATTTTGCAAAACCTTCCAGCGTGAAACATCCTCCCAGTGCAGGCAGGGAAATTCCTGGGATGCCACGACACTGGGCAAAGTGTCCAGGGCCCCAGGGAAGGAACAGACAGCCCAGATGTGAGGTTCCCATGGTGAGCAGAGTGACCTGTCCTATCAAACTGTCGATAAGTATTTGTCGAACACCTCCCAAATGCCAGGACCTGATCAAGAATGTAATGTATCCACATGACTGCAAAGCTCCCCTGACTCTCAAAAAGCAGCGATAACTTCCTCCCCTTACACAGCCCAGCTCAACAAGCTTCCCTCTCACGTTTTTGCCTGGCCAGGCCTCTCTACCTCACTGGCTCTGTGAGTCTGGATGTGTTCATCTTCCTTGACAGCTCCTGGGGCTCCCTTTCTGGTGACTTCTCTGCTGCCACTGTTCACAGGTATCTCCTCCATGGGCCTGTCTCTGGGTATCAGTCTCTACTCTTCTTCAAGTCTCACTTTGTGTCACTGAGCACCCCCAGTCCAGCCACTCTTCTGCCTTTCCGTCTCTTTCCTCTCCATTTTATGCCTTTCTTCCAATCAGCTTGCTCCCAATTTTTTCTTCATTCCTTTTCTGTTTCTTCTCCTTAATTGACTATTTACACAGAACTAAAAACTTAGGTCTGTGGAATATACTTTAACGTTCTCTGGTTTTTATTTTTATAATCGGTTGAAAAATATTAGTACTTTTCTGCGTTGTCTGAATTTCTTACAAAAGTATGTATAATTATCTACAACTTTTACTGAAATATGATGTTCATAGGGAAAAAAGTGTACATATTGTGCCGTAAACATACTGAACAGAGCTCCACACTGGCGTCATTTATGTCCCTCACACACGTGTGTAGCCACCTCTCATGTTCCCTTCCAATATTCTTCCTCACATGGGTCGCCACTGCCCTGCCTTCACTCAGCATAGAGTAGTGTCTTTGATAAAGACAAAATCTCTGGTCTTGTATTTGATGTCAGTGAAATGCTGCAATATGGATTCTTTTGTGTCTAGCTTCTCTTACTCCACATTCCAAGACGTGTTCACCTTCCTTGACAGCTCCTGGGACCCTCTTTCTGCTTTTCTGCTGTCGCTGTTCACAGGTGTCTCCTCCATGGGCCTTTTTCTGGGAGTCTCTACTCTTCTTCTTGTCTC
Source organism: Cephalopachus bancanus (assembly GCA_027257055.1). NCBI lineage: Eukaryota > Metazoa > Chordata > Mammalia > Primates > Tarsiidae > Cephalopachus > Cephalopachus bancanus. Next base: position 50,004 of record JAPVLO010000022.1, on the reverse strand, counting down.
ACTTTGTATTACTGAGCGCAGAGTGAATGTAGTGGTGAGTGTGGTTATGGACTCTTCATTCTCCTTGCTGGACAGTACCATTGTGGGGCGGTCCCACAATTTATTTTCCCTTCTACTGTTAATGGGCATTGGAGTGCTATGAATAGTGCTGCCATTAACATTCATGCACATATCTCTTGATGGCATGTATTACTGTTACAACAAGGAAAGAAAAAAGACAACTATGTCCTTTTGGAAAGATGAAGGTAGTTAAGTAGGATGTTTTCATGGAAGGGACTTAAGGTAGGAGACAGAACACGTGAAGTCCTTGTTCTGTTTCTCTGTTCTCTAGTTCTACAACTTTGGACAAATCAATTGGCCTCTGTGAGTCTCAATTTCTTATCTGCAAAATATGAACAGTAATACCTGCTATTGGTCACAGAGTAATTATGACAATCAAATAAAATGATGGACATGAGAAAAAAATGTTTTAAGTGTTATGCAAAAAATTAAGGAACTGTATTGATTTATCTTATAAAAAAAAAAAAAACTGACCGGGCTCAGTGGCTCAGCCTGTAATCCTAGCACTTTGGGAGGCCTAGGCGAGTGGATTGCCTGAGCCTGTGGGTTCAAGACCCACCTGGGCAACTTGGCAAGACCTCATCTCTACAATAAATCAAAAATTAGCCGGGCATGGTAATGCACGCCTGTAAGTTCCAGCTAATTGGAAGGCTGAGACAGAAGGATTGCCAGACCCCAGCAGGTCGAGGCTGCGGTGGCTGGGAGCATGCCACTGCACTCCAGTCTGGGCGACAGAGTGAGACTACAGCTAAAACAAACAAACAACAAAAAAAAAACAACTAACAGCAACGTTGTGATGTGCTTGGTTATCTGTTTTTAAATTGTGCGTGTGTGTGTGTGCATGTGTATTTGTAGAGACAGGATCTTGTTATGTTATTCAGGCTGGTCTTGCATTGCTGGTGTCAAGTGATCCTCTAGCCTCGACCTCCCAAAGTACTGGGAACATGTGGCCTGTACCATCTTTTGCCCTTTCCAAGTAGCCCTTGGTTTATAGCAGTTGGGAGCTCCTGGCCTAGCTAAGCAACAGAAAAATCCAGCAACTGTTCAAAGTGTAAGAAACCTCAGGGGCAGACCCAGGCCCCTCGAGTGGAGATGCACCCCCAGATGACAGACAGAAGGCCAAGTCTGGAATTGTCTTCAGACACCAGCCAGTGCCCCATCCACTATCTTATACCACCCACCTCCATAAGAAGAGTATCTGACCAGACTGTAGGTCAGGAAACAGGGCTTCATGTCTGCTGACCATCAGAGCAAATCTCCTCTGCCAGTGTGGGGTCATTTGTTGGTTTAGGAAAGCTATTGCTGTTCACATGCTGGGGAAGACAGGCTGGGCACCATCTCACCCATGTTCTTTCTCCCCGTCCAACCAAGACAAACCTTGTGCTCTGAGGCTCATGCCCTGAAGGGTATTTGTTTTCTCAGACCTCGCCAGGATGATTTCTGCAAGGGGAGACCTAAGGAACCAGCCCACAGGCCCTCCATGAACTTCTGTACTACTGGCAGCCCTATGCTCAGGGCTCTGGGGATGCAAAGCTACAGGGTTCCTGCCCTCGGGACCCTCCCATCTGGGTGAGGAGAAAAGAGTGGCCTGAATGACAAGCGATCTGCAGCAAGAGAGGGCTCCAAGGATGAGTGACATGTACAGAAGGGTCATGGGTAAGAGCTCCTAAAAGACTCCTGAGGAGGAGACATGAATGAAATCCTTGGAAACTAGATACAAGACTAGTGTCTAGCCTTGGCTGAACATCAGAATTGCCAGGGGAGCTTTTACAAAATGCCAGTGCCTGGGACCCGCTTGATCAGAATCTCTGGCCATGGGACCTGGACATCAGCATTCTTTAAAAGCTTCCTGAGTGGTTTTAATATGCAGCCATGCTTGATAACCACTGCCTTAAACTTAATGCAGTAGGAAATAGAGACTCAGTGTCAGTTTTCAGCAGTAAAGGGACACATCAAAGGATCCCTCAAGAAACATTTATTGAGCACCTATTCTGTACCAGCAGGCACTGTGCTAGACTCTGGGTATTCAAAGATGAGGAAGATTTTATATATATCCTTGACTAGCCAACAGATTAGGAAAAAAGATCCATAAATACATATAATATAAGGTAAAGTATTTTACATGTATGAACCAAGAGCTCTAAGGACATTGAAATTTGCTGGGGAAAGCTTTCTTAGAGAGATGATGTTAGAACTATTTTTTTAATTCTTTTTTGAAGATCTGACAAGTTTATTATAAAAATAAAAGTTGTCTGTAATATTAAAATGGTTTGTGAATTAGGTCATATAATATTGATCTATATTATCTTCAAATACTCTGCAATCAGTGTTTAATTTATAATCAATTAAAAGTTACTTTTTTTGAGACCCACCTGGGCAACTTGACGAGACCTCGTCTCTACAATAAATCAAAAATAAGCCGGGCTTGGTAGCACACGCCTGTAGTTCCAGCTACTTGGAATCTGAGGCGGAAGGATCGCCAGAAACCAGGAGGTCGATGTTGGGGTGGCCGGGAGCGTGCCACTGCCCTCCAGTTTGGGCGGCAGAGTGAGACTTCAGCCTTTTGAGTAGCCGGAATTACAGGCATGCGCTACCACACCCGGCTGATTTTTTTATTTGTTGTAGAGATGAGGTCTCGCTGCCCAGGTGGGTCTCGAACCCGCGAGCTCAGGCAATCCACTCACCTCAGCCTCCCAAAGGCACGGAATTACAGACTGAGCCACCGAGCCCGGCTAAAAAATTACTTTTATAAGTCCTAGCTATTAGAACTATCTCTTGAAAGATTTTCAGTAGTTTCTCAAGCAAAGAAAACAGAGAAGAACATTCCAAATGGAAGAAAAGCCCTATACAGGTACTGAGCCCTACAGGGGCCTGGTGTGTTCAACCTAATATATTAGGGAGTATTGGGAGAGGAGGCTGGGAAGAACCACGGAGGCAGACGCCAAGGGCCTGGTTCTATTTGAGCCCTCAGTTTTTGAAAAGTGAGGTAGAGAGGGCAGATTAGAAAAGAGAGAGGGAAGTGGGTAGGCCAGTTAGGAGCCACTGCAGTGATTCAGACATGATGTGATGAAGGCCTGGACCAAGCCTTGTGCTCCAAGGCTCATGCCCTGAAGGGTATTGTTTTCTCAGACCTCGCCAGGATGGTTTCTGCAAGGGGAGACCTCAAGGAAACAGCCCAGAGATGGAATGAGGAAGAGGGCAACTCAAGAGCCATTTCCAAAAAGGCGATGGAATTTGGTAACAAAACAGATATGGGGGAACGGGCAAGATGGCCGCACGGCAGTCAATTAGAGACAATAGGATAACACAGCATTAGCAACGATGAGGATGCTGGGTAGGTTACTTAAATTCCATTCACTCAGCCGGCTCGGTGGCTCAGCCTGTAATCCCACACCTTGGGAGGCTGAGGTGAGTGGATTGCCTGAGCCCACGGGTTCGAGACCCGCCCAGCCAACTTGGCGAGACCTCATCTCTACAATAAATCAAAAAATTAGCCGAGTGTGGTAGGGTGCGCCTGTAGTTCCAGCTACTTGGAAGGCTGAAGTGGAAGGATCGCCAGAGCCCAGTAGGTCGAGGCTGCGGTGGCCAGGAGCGGCCACTGCACTCCAGTCTGGGCGACAGAGTGAGACTCCAACTCAAAAAAAAAAAATTCCATTCACTCTAAGACATTCAAGTGGAAATGTATCCAAAGGGCTAGCTGAAGGGCAGAAGCTGGATTGTAGAAGGTGAAGAGGGAAAATATAAGGAAAGAAAGTAGACTATCCAGGTATGAACCACAAACAACAGACATTTGGCAAGAGACGAAAAGATCAGGCACTGGTAGATTTGCCAGGACTCCCCTGTGTGTGAGTAATGACAGGAAGGAGACATGGGGAACAGAAGTAGCTGAGGAGCTAGCTCCGTGAAGCGCAGAAGTATGGCATCCAACAAAGAGAGTTTGCACTTAGAGAGGATAGGCACTTCTTAATGGAGATATAGATGTCTGAGAAAGCTCATTCCCAAGAGCCTGAATCCTAAAGAGCACAGCATCACCATCCTCTAAAGCCAGGCTGAGTAAACTTCTCCATCAAGGGCCAGGAGAATTTATGTGCAGCCCAAAACAATTCCTCTTTACTTGATGTGGCCAAGGGAAGCCAAAAGGTTACCTGATGTGGCCCAGGAAAGTCAGAAGGTTGGCCATCCGCAGCAAATATTTTAGGCTTTGTGGGCCATGATGGTCTTTGTCACAACAGTGATGGAACTATGCCATGGTAGCATGAAAGCAGCCCACAGACATTACAATACAGAAATGAATGGGCATGTTGTGTTCCAATGCAACTTTATTTTCAAAACAGACAGTGGTTAAAATGGTTCATTTTATGTCATGTGAATTTCACTTCAATTAAAACAAACACAGACCATGAACTTGATTTGGCCCATGGGGATGTAGTTTGCAAATACCTATTCTAGAGAGTTGGGGTAGGAGGGGTGGGATTGGGGGAGGAGGGGAACTTGGGGACTTAAAGGAGAAGGTAGGATCTGAGCTGGTTTCCATGAGGACCATGAACAGTGACCAATAAACAATCTGAGTTCAAATCGGGCTCTGCCATTTACTAGCTATGGGACCTTGAGGAGATTATTTACCTCAGTTTCCTCATCTGTAAAATGGAAGAAGAAAAACAGTTTTCAGCTGGGCTCAGTGGCTCAGCCTGTAATCCCGCGCCTTTGGGAGGCTGAGGTGAGTGGATTGCCTGAGCCCGCGGGTTCGAGACCCGCCTGGGCAGCGAGACCTCATCTCTACAATAAATCAAAAAATCAGCTGGGCGTGGTAGCACATGCCTATAATTCCGGCTACTCGGAAGGCTGAGGCGGAAGGATTGCCGGAGCCCAGCAGGTTGAGGCTGTAGTGGCCGGGAGCGGCCACTGCACTCCAGTCTGGGCGACAGAGTGAGACTCCAACTCAAAAAAAAAAAAAAAGAAAAACAGTTCTCTTTTTTATTTTAAAGATGTGGGGTACAATTCAGTGTTAGACATATGTGTTCATTATGCAGGTACCCTTGTTGATGAGGTGTGCCCCCCCCGCCAGCAGTTTCCCACTACTGCCAATCCTTAAGAAACAGTTCTTACCTTGTTGCGTTGTTCTGAGGATCAAGTGAGACAAAGAATATGAGTGTCTAGCATAAGGCTCAATAAGGATTTTCTTATTTAATTTTAAGGATAGTCTATGAATAACTGCTGATGGATTTCATGACTAGGGAACCCAGGGAGAGCAAGGAGACCTAGCAGCCACAGACGTGAGACTAGAAGGAAGGGAGGAGTGGGGAACTGGAGTGGGAGGTGAGGGGAAGGGCCCTCACTTAATGGCAGGGAGAACAAAATGAGAAATAGACCCCACAGGTGCAACCACAAACTACGCACACCAAGGTAGTGCAGAAAGCTCCATCGTTTGTAGGAAAACAAAGTTCTGAAGTGCTTTGTCTCCATCTCATCGGTGTGACCCACGGGGCAGTGCCTGGCAGCAGTGTGGTTTGTTGGACCCCTGTGTGGGCCGGCATGCCTCACCAGCACCAGCACACCAAGCTCTGGTCTAAGATGCTGCTGCTCACCACAGGACCTGGAACTGATGGAGACAACTAGTCGCACCCTCAGGACAGCCCAAAGCCCTTCCACCTGTGCTTCTTAAACTTTAGAGAATCACCTGCAGGGGGGTGAGACTGGGGAACTGGGAAGGGTGTTTAATGGGAGACCCCAGGAATCAGCATATAAGCAAGCATCCCAGGGGATATTTTATTATATCAGTGAGCTAAGGACAACACTTTCAGAAACAAGACTTTAATTCTTCACTTCTGAATGCAGCTGTACTATGGAGGTCCCCAAATTCCTTCCTGGAACTGCAGTTGTAGAGCAGGGCCCACCCCTATTTCTTATGCTTTCTCTTTTTTGCTCATGAGAGAAAGATCATCTTAGGTTGTGTGTCTTGGAGTAACGTGAGTAATTCTAAAACAGCCATAAGGATTGTCCCAGGCACTGGCTTTATCCAGAAAAATAAAACATTAGTCCAGAGAAGAGCTGATCCAGTGTTCTCCAGTCAATAAGAAAATGATATGGATAATTACTCTTCTTAGAACACTGGTCGAACTACCCAAGTGCAGCCTATTCTAAGCCGTTTCCTCTCTTCCTGGCCACCCAAGAGGTCTGTGCCCAATACTTGCTTCCTCATCTAGAACACTCTGTTCCCAGCACCTACAAACTGAACTTCAGGCTACTAGGGAAGCAATTACTATCTAGTTTGTTTGAATCAAACAAAATAGCTTTGCACACATAGATATTCGACACCTACTGAGTGAGTGCCTGAACAAATCAAGATCGGTTGGGTAGCTTGACAGGGCACATCAAGAATACTTAAAACCGAGGTGCGTGAATTGCCCGAGCCCGCGGGTTCGAGACCCGCCTGGGCAACTTGGTGAGACCTCATCTCTACAATAAATCAAAAAAATTAGCTGGGTGTGGTGGCGCACGCCTGTAATTCCAGCTGCTTGGAAGGCTGAGGCGGAAGGATCGCCGGAGCCCAGCAGGTTGAGGCTGCAGTGGCCGGGAGCAACCACTGCACTCCAGTGTGGGTGACAGAGTGAGACTCCAACTCAAAAAAAAAAAAAGAATACTTAAAACCATGAACTGGAATGTTTGCCTACAGAAGATACACCTCTAGAACTGAAAGTCTTTCCATTGGTTGGGCAAAAAGACCAATACAGATCAAGAATAAATGACAACATATGAACAACTACAAAGTCATTCACTACACACACACACACACACACACACACACACACACACACACACAGACACACACACTCCATTTATCAAAATGTGTTTACAGTCCATATGCCACTTAACATGGGGGATATATTCTGATAAATGCATCCTTAGGCAATTTCATCGTTGTGTGAACATAATAGCATGTACTTACACAAACCTATATGGCACAGCCTACTGCACACCCAGGCGCTACGATATGGCCTACTGCTCCTAGGCTACAAACCTGTACAGCATGTTACTGTACTGAAAGCTGTAGGCAGTTGTGACACAATGGAATTTGTGTATCTAAGCATAGCTAGACATAGAAAAAGTATAGTAAAAATATGGTATAAAGGATTTTTTAGGCCAGGCTCAGTGGCTCAGCCTGTAATTCTGGCACTTTAGGAGGCCAAGGCAAGTGGATTGCCAGAGCCCACGGGTTCAAGACCAGTTAGGGTGACTTGGTGAGACCTCATCTCTACAATAAAATATAAAAAATTAGCTGAGCATGGTAGCACGCACCTGTAGTTCCAGCTACTTGGAAGGCTGAGGTGCAAGTATTGCTGGAGCCCAGCAGGTCAATGCTGGTGTGGTCATGAGTGTGCCAATGCACTGCAGACTGGGCAATGGCATGAGACTCCAACTCAAAAAAAAAAAAAAAAGATTTAAAAAAAATGGCACACCTGCAGAGGGCACTTACCACGAATGGAACTTGCAGGACTGGAAGTAGTTCTGGGTAAGTCAGTGAGTGAGTGCGAAGTGAATGTGAAGGCCTAGTATGTAACTGAACACTCCTGTGGACTGTATAAACACTGTACTCTTAGCTACACTCGTTTTATTTAATTCTTTCTTCTCCTTTTTTTTTTTTTTTTTGAGTTGGAGTCTCACAATTCTTTCTTCTCACGCCTGTAATTCCAGTACTTTGGGAGGCCGAGGTGAGAGGATTACCTGAGCTCACGGGTTCGAAATCAGCCTGAGCAACTTGGCAAGACCTCATCTCTACAATAAATCAAAAAATTAGTCAGGCAGTGGCACATGCCTGTAGTTCCAGCTTCTTAGAAGACTAAGGTGGAAGAATCGCCTGAACCCAGCAGGTTGAGACTGTGGTGACCGTGAGCGTGCCACTGCCCTCCAGCCTGGGCAACAGAGTGAGATTCCAACTTAAAAAAAAATTCTTTCTTCAATAATAAATCAGCCTTAGCTGACTGTAACTTTTTACTTTACAAATTTTTTCAACTTTTTTACTATTGTGGTAACACTTAGCTTAAAACAAACACACTGTACAGCTATACAAATTTTATTTCTTTATATTTTTATTCTATAAGCTTTTTTCTGTTTTAAAAATTTGTTATTTATTTTTTACTTTTTAAGTTTTTTTGTGAAAGGCTAAGACACAAGCACATACATCAGCCTATGTCTACACAGGTCAGGATCATCAATATCACTGTCTTTCACCTCCATATCTTGTCCCACTGAAGGTCTTCAAGGGCAATAACATGCATGGAGATGTCTATATGGAGATCTCCTATAACAATGCCTTCTTCTGGAATACTCCCTGAAGGACCTACCTGAGGCTGCTTTACAGTTAACTCTATTTTTTATAAGTAGAAAGAACACACTCTAAACTAATAATAAAAATATAGCACAGTAAATGCATAAACCAGTAACATAGTCATTTATTATCACTATCAAGTATTATGTGCTAATGTGCTACGCTTTTATTTATTTATTTATTTTTTGAGCCGAAGTCTCCCTCTGTCGCCCAGACTGGAGTGCAGTGGCGCCACCGCAGCCTCGACCTGCTGGGCTCCGGCGATCCTTCCGCCTCAGCCTTCCAAGTAGCTGGAACTACAGGCACGCGCTACCACGCCCGGCTAATTTTTGATTTATTGTAGAGATGAGGTCTTGCCAAGTTGCCCAGGCGGGTCTTGAACTCGCAGGCTCAGGCAATCCACTCACCTCGGCCTCCCAAAGCGCGGGATTACAGACTGAGCCACTGAGCCAGCTGTGCTATGTTTTTATAAGACAGGCAACACATTAGGTTTGTTTACACCAGCATCACCACAAACAGGTGAGTAATGCATTATGCTATGACTTTACAATGGCTGTGACATCACTAGGTGACAAGAATTGTTCGACTTCAATATATCTGATGGGACCACTGTCATAAATGTGATCTGTCATTGCACAATACATCGTTATGCAGTGCATGACTGTTTCTAAATAAATGTTGTTCCTTAAAAATTAGAAGCCGGGCTCGGTGGCTCAGCCTGTAATCCTGCGCCTTGGGAGGCTGAGGTGAGTGGATTGCCTGAGCCCGTGGGTTTGAGACCTGCCCGGGCAACTTAGTGAGATCTCATCTCTACAATAAATAAAAAAATTAGCTGAGCACGGTAGCACGCGCCTGTAATTCCAGCTACTTGGAAGGCTGAGGCGGAAGGATCGCTGGAGCCCCAGCAGGTCGAGGCTGCAGTGGCCGGGAGCGGCCACTGCACTCCAGTCTGGGCGACGGAGTGAGACTCCAACTCAAAAAAAAAAAAAAATTTAGCACCTTTGGGGGCCTTATGGAATTATTCCCAATGACACTATCAATCCTCAAAATGTGTTGTGTTGGGATCCTATCTTGGAAATTTGTCTCAAGAGTCAGTTTGCTTTTCTCATCTCATTTTTGACCCAAAGAAGATGATTGAGCTTAATTGGTTCCCTTATTCCCAAACTTGGTTCCAAATGATTTCTGGTGTTTCCAGAAATCAGATGAACTCACGAAGTAAAACATGCCATTCACTGGAATAATCAAAGGCTCTGAAGAGAGTCCTGAAAATGGAATTCCAAACATGATTTGAAGAATGGCAGAATCTTTGGATCCAGCATGTGAATTAACCACAGAAGACAGAGCTCCCAAGGCACGAGCTTACTCAGATCAAGAGACTCATTTGCCATCACTAAAGAACCTAATCCAGCCGTTCTCCTGCTGTATAGTGGCAGGGACTGGCCAGATGCCCACCAGACCCATTCCTCTTCTCCCTGGGCAATGGCTGACCTTTATTTCCCACCTTTCAAGTAGACTTTCAACTATGTGTCTAGTTCTGACTAACTGGATGTGGCATGAAATAATACAGGTCCTGGTAGCTCTAGCCCCTACAACCTCCCTGGGATTCTCCATGTGTTCCTCTTCTCTGACCTGCCAGTTGGATGCTGAGGATTCAGGGGAAGATTTTGAGGGCACAGAAGATGTTCAACACCAAACTGAAGGAGCCCAAGTCCCTGAATGACAGTGTAAGACAGCGTTCCTCACTCCTTTTTTCTTTGTACTAAACTGTGACATGAGTTAGGAATACATTTATAGTATCAGGTTACTGAGATTTGGGGGCTGTTTGTTACTTCAGCAAGCCCACCCTGACTAATGCAGACACACAGAATTACATCAAGTTGCCCATGTGAGAAACAGCTCACCGAGAAACTGACACTGCCATTTGGAGCATTCGCCTCTGTGACTTTCAATTTGGGTTCATGTTTGAAGCCAGTGCTGCTTTCTCCAATGTCAGCCTCTTAATACATATGGTATATGTCATATCTCCCAGATCAGCACTTATCAAGCCCCCCTGCTGGCTGCTGGAGGAGACTGTGAATCTTCTGAAGTACCACCTGCCCTCTGAGCTTCCCAAAGTGAATCTGATGTCTACCACATGGCCCGTATTTTAAGCCAGGCTTCACATTTGGTGAGTCCAGCTTTTTTTAATATCATGCCTTGCCTCACAGAAACTGGAAAGTACGCAAGCATGCACATGCACACACGCTGATGTGTATAAGTGTTTTTAAACAAAATAAAACAGAAAAAACCCAAGTTCCCTGTTATTGTAGAGACTCCCATGTAGAAAACCGCTGTGCCGCTTGCAGAAGGTGGCTGTGGCCTACCTTACCTCGAGGAATGGTGCTTAATCTGCATCCCCCACCCACTCTTTGCCTGTCAGAGCTGGGGAACAGGGAGAGAATGCCAGCCTTGATGCTGTGGGATGGGCTGCAATCCCGGGAGCACAGCCAACTGGGGACCCCTGATGCTGGTGGGTCTTTCTCGCCATCTGCTTTGCCTTTTGCTTGAATATGACCTTCTCCCCACGAAGACTATTTCTTCAAGAGTCAGGGGCTTAAGCCTCTACTTGCTGCCTTAAACTGCATCTATTTCTGCTTGTGAGCCTCCCCAAAGAAGCCCAGGTACATCCACAAGGACACTAAGCAGAGTTTACTGAGTAAAGATTTCTACGTCCCTCTCCACAGAGAGGGCAAGCAGCGTAGACTAACCCCCAGCTGTGCAGCCTCCACAGTTGGTCCTCTTCTCTCAGGCATCTATGTGGACCTTGAGGGGATAAGACACACCAAGGAGCAGGTGGTTTGCTCAGGAGTAAGCCATGGTTCAAAAGAACTGGAGAATAATGTAGGGTTTTTTGGGTGTTTCATACATTTACATATAAATTGACAAGGCTTAGGGAAGGGAAGGAGAAGGCTGAGCAGAGGAATGACAGAGGGAAGTGGCAAAATGAATTTGAAAGACCCAGCAGGTGGGCTGGGAGGGGTAGGGGCAGAGCTGACATGGCAGTGGAGTGGCAACTCTGCCACTTCTCCTCCCTCTGATTTGGGCATGCAGGTTTCCTGCTGTTGGTTATGAAGGTGTCCCACTATGTCTGTGGCTCACAAGATACAGCATGGCCACTGATGCAGTGGGGCCCCACTGAGCTCTGAAATTCTGGACCGGGTTGGGGGGTGCTGCCAAGTCATGGATTTTTCTTTTGGTGTTGCTCATAGTAAGTGACATGGAATCAGCAGTGGTGTTAGGAAAACATTCTTTAAAACATTTTTTTAAATCTTAAAACAATTTTTAAAACTCCTCTTACTATCATTTTTTTTTCGAGTTGGAGTCTCTCTCTGTTGCCCAGACTGGAATGCAGTGGCACGTTCCCGGCCACTGCAACCTCGACCTGCTGGGCTCTGGGGATCTTTCCGCCTCAGCCTTCCAAGTAGCCAGAACTACAGGCGTGCATTACCATGCCCAGCTAATTTTTTTCATTATTTATTGTAGAGATGAGTCTCAACAAGTTGCCCAGGTGGGTCTCAAACCCGCGGGCTCAGGCAATCCACTCGCCTCGGCCTCCCAAAGTGCTGGTATTACAGGCTGAGCCACGGAACCTGGCCTATCATCCTTTTTTAAAGGCACTCCCCTGTACCCCCACCCATGTCCCATCTTTATCTCCTCCAAAAAAGTGAATTTCTTTCCTTCTATTTTTTTTTTTAGATAGGGTCTTGCTCTGTCACCCAGACTGGAGTGCAGTGGTGCAATCATAGCTTGCTACAGCCTCAAACTCCTGGGATCAAGCCATCCGCCTACCTCAATCTCCCAAGTGGTTGGAACTATAGGCACGCACCACCATATCCAGCTATTTTTTTTTTTTTAAGAGTCAGGGTCGGCTGGGCTCGGTGGCTCAGCCTGTAATCCCAGGGCTTTGGGAGGCCGAGGTGAGTGGATTCCCTGAGCCCGCGGGTTCGAGACCCACCTGGGCAACTTGGCAAGACCTCATCTCTACAATAAATCAAAAAATTACCCGGGTGTGGTAGCGTGCGCCTGTAGTTCCAGCTACTTGGAAGGCTGAGGCGGAAGGATCACCAGAGCCCAGCAGGTCGAGGCTGCGGTGGCCGGGAGCATGCCACTGCACTCCAGTTTGGGCAACGGAGTGAGACTCCAACTCAAAAAAGACAAAAAAAGTCAAGGTCACGCTATGTTGGTCTTGAACATCTGGGCTCAAGCGATCCTCCCGCCTCAGCCTCCCAAAGTGCTGGGATTATAGGTGTGATCCACTGTGCCCAGGTTTCATTTTATTTAGTACTTATAGCTCCACGTGGGGGCAAGTAGGAATTATAATTCCCATTTTGCAGAGAAGGAAGCCAAAGCTCAGAGAGAATAAGAAACCTGCCCAAAGTCACATAGCTAGTAAGTGGGAGAGCCAGGGTTCAAGAAGAGATTTTCTTCTCCAAAGCCCATGTATTTGCAATCACACCCACCTTCCTCTCAAGTGAGCCCACTTAAAGGAAAAGGCAGGAAGAAGAGTTGATAGACTGTAAGTAAGCCCGCTCTCTCTTGCTCAGGTCTCTTGCCTCATCCCATCTTTGTCAATCTCATTCCTTGGTGCAGAAGCCTTGCCGTACTGTCTCACCAACCTGGTTCAAAGTCCGTCTCCTGCAGAAAGTTTCCTGGGTTTCTTCCTCGCTCGTTGTCTCCCCAGCACTTGTGGATTCGTCGAGCAGCATGTTGCCTGGCTGTGTGCTGCACACTTTGTAGTTCCACTCCAGCCATTCCTCGTGTGCAACCAAGTCAGGATGCCCCTTCAAAGACAGTCAGGTCCTCATGCCCAGAATCTGTGAAGATGCCACTTAAAGGGGGCAAAGGGACTGTGCAGATGGGATTAAGTTCAGGTTCTTGAGATGGGGAGATTATCCTGGATGGTCTAGGTGGGCCCTTCCTAATCACAAGCGTGCTTCAAAGCGGATAGAGGAGGTACGTAAGTCAGCAGAGGTTGGAAGCGATGTGATTGTTGACGGCCGGTTTTGAAGACAGAAGGGCCACGACCCAGAATGGGAGCACCTTTGGAAGCTGAACAAAGTGAGGAACAGACTCCCCTCTAGAACCTCCAGAAGAAGCACCTTGATCTTGACTCAGGGAGACCTATTTCAGACTTCTAACCTCTTGAACTATAAGAAGATGAATTTGTGCTGTTTTAAGCCACTCAGCATGTGGTGATCTGTTACAGCGATAGGGAAGCAATGCATCAGGACTGTGTATGCTGTTCACTCTGTTCCTGTCTCCACACTGCCCACCACAACCTCCTCACACAAGTTACTGGCACAGTTAGAGCTCGGCATGCAGTGGGGGCTCTGAGAACTTCAAGCGACTGGTCCCTGTCCCTTCAGGGGTCCAGGCTGGTCCTCAGCCTCTCCTCCCACTGGCTTCATCTCAGCCCCGGGAGCCCCCGGCTGGCCGTCCCTCCACTCTCCACCACAGTGAGGAGAGCAAAACAGCAACACATGCATCAGGGAGAGAGGGGATCTGAAGCTGGATTTTTCCTGAGCCTACTTTATGTGAATTTATCTTTTAAACAAAGCTTAAAAAAATATTGAGTATGGATTTTTGTTGTCGTTCTTTAGCCTTCCCGCCTCATCCTCTAGGCACACAGAGCATGTAAAGGACCTTCAGAATCCATTCCTTGCTTGCCTTTCAGGACTTCTCTTGCCTGGAGCGACTCAGCCCGAATGCTCCTGAAAGCCCCGTCAGTTCCCACACACAGTTTCTCATCTCCTTGCTTCCCATCATGCGCTATCTCCTGTTTGGAATGTCCCGCCCCTCCTCTCTGCAGCCAACTGTTTGGGTGCAGGTCATTCGTCTCCTCCTGGGAGCCCTCCCTGACCACTGTCAGAGTGGGATATGGACTCCTCCGCCCAGCCACAGACCTCAGGTCTGCCTCTGCCACTGCTCTCACCACTACTGAAATCCCTTCTTCAGTTCTCCCCACTTTTCACCTCTGCTTTGGAAAGGATGGAACTACACCCAAACTTACTCCCTCCATAACAAAGGGGTGGAACGCTTATGTCCCATCATCCTGTATTTACTCCTGCCCATGGGAAGGGGAGACCAGTCTGATTGATCAGCACGTGGACCACCTTTCACTAGTAGGCAGGGCCTGAGTTGAAAGGCGATGTGTGGTCACCACATGATCCCTGCCCATCTGTTACTGGGTGCCGGGGCCAGCTGATCTCATCACACAGATGGAGACTCTAACAGATGGGCATTCTCTCTTTTGGTTCCAGCTCCTCATCCAGCCTCATGGGGTCTTTGGATTCTCAGATTCGAGAGGAAGAAAGGCACCAGAAGGACTTGTGTCAACCTTCTGACCTAAGCCACATTCTCCACTACAGCTCTTAACAAAAGCTTTGTCCCTTTGTCCTGGCATTGATACAAAAATAGGCACGTGTTTTTCATCCTTGAACACACTCCCTCAGGCAGAAACCAGAAGAGAAGGATGATGTAATCCTGAACCTCAGTCTCGCACACTGATTTATAACTGTTTGTGCAGGATACGCCTTAATGTATAGGTTGTAGGACTTGTTCGCGCAACTCCCAGAGACTGCTGAGAAAATCACCCCTGTTCTGGTTCCTAGCTCTGAGTTTAAGAACACTCTGTAGCCGGGCTCAGTGGCTCAGCCTGTAATCCCATGCCTTTGGGAGGCTGAGGTGAGTGGATTGCTTGAGCCCGCGGGTTCGAGACCCGCCTGGGCAGCGAGACCTCATCTCTACAATAAATCAAAAAATCAGCTGGGCGTGGTAGCGCGCGCTTGTAATTCCGGCTACTCGGAAGGCTGAGGTGGAAGGATCGCCGGAGCCCAGCAGGCGAGGCTGTAGTAGCCGGGAGCGGCCACTGCACTCCAGTCTGGGTGACAGAGTAAGACTCCCACTCAAAAAAAAAAACAACAAAAAACCACTCTGTGATTGGGCTGCACTCATCCTGAAAGTCTGAGGGTTCAGTATGTGGTGGTCTGTTACAGCGATAGGGAAGTAAGGTGTCAGGACTGTGTGTGTGCTATTCATTCTGTTTCTGTCTCCACACAGCCCCCCACAACCCACTCCCACAAGCTACTGGTACAGTTGGAGCTGAAGAGTTCATTTACACTTGGGTGGCCTGTGATCATATTTTTACATTATATAGCTCTGAGATTGATGAGGTGTGCCTGATTCATACAATGTGGTCTCAGGCAGCTATCTACAAAGGTATGTGTACAATTGCTCCAGCCATGAATAGATGGATGAACGGACAGACGGACGGATGAATGGATGGATGATTGGATCAATAGGCAGGTAGGTGGGTGGATCAATGGATGAGTAGGTAGGTGGATGGATGGATCACTGGATAGATCAATCTATGGACAGCTTGTTCTGAAGGGAGACATTCATGGTCCTAGAAGGTCTGCTACAACCCTCACTCATTCAGGCATTACCTGCAACTGTGGACTCCTTGGTAAAACTTTTAGGCCACGAATCTGCCCTTCTGTCTATCTTAGAAAATGTTGCTAATCTCACCGTCATGTATACCTTCTGCACTGACATTTTGAGAGACATCCTTTGATAAGTAAGAAAGATCCAGTGTCTGAATGAAACAGTGACATGCATGTTTTGTCTTTCTGACAACCAGTTCTTACTACTGACCTTTGTCAATATACAAGTTGTATGTGACACCTCTTAATGTGTCATCTCAGACCTTCTCTACCCCATCTGTTCGTGGGGCCAAGGCTACTTGTTCCATCTCAGCTGCCACTGCAACAAACCAGTTCTGGGTGAGCTCCAGCCAGTTTCTGCTTGCTGCAGAATTGCTCAGCACTCACTAATGTGCAAATGCAAATCACAGTTGCAGGGGTGGTGAAAGCCCACTCAGAGCCTACCTTTGAGACGGGCGACAGAAACTAGTAGAAACATTCTGACCCCTTCCTACCTGTGGGATTCCCATAGTTTCTTAGCAGAGTCCTTTGAGATTAAGTTGTGAATGATCCTAAGTGGTTGCTCCTTAGTATCGTTCCTTCCTGTGAAGGAACGCTCCTTCCCAGCTTCACTCCTTCTTCTTACTCTTATTTCCCTGGGAGGACTCTCCAATAAAGCGGTAGCTCGTTAACATTTGGCTTCCAGGAAGCAGGCTAAGACCTGATTAATGTTATGATTTGCACAATGTAGTTGAAGTTAAATACCAGATTTTTGGACCCTACTAGAGGTTCAGCGTGCTTAGCACCTGCCTTCCACATAAACTGGGAGCCATTCATTTTGGTATCCCCAGCACTGAGTATAATGCTTGAATTCTTTATTCCTTTCCATAAAAGAATCACACTACAAGAGTGCTCCTCTTAGATACTTGAATATTCTGCTGCGTGCGGTTTTCAACGTTGGTATCATCTTTTTCAAACTCTGCTAGTTTTCAGACACATTACTACCTTTTTTGGAGTGGTTACTTTTTTTTTCTAAGTTTATTATGCAGAATTCAAAAAAGCACAAAGCAGATTCAGTGACAGCTTCTGTGGTAGGCTGAAAAGTGGTCTCCTAAAAGATACCTACGTCTTGGTTTCTGGAACCTGTGAATGTTTCCTCAGTTGTTAAAGCCTTTAAGGATGTGATTAAATTAAGGCTCTTGAGATGGGGAGATTATTCTAGATTATCTGGGTGGGCCTTAAGTGCAATTACATGCATCCTTGCAAGAGGGAGACAGAGGCAGACTTCACACACACACACACACACACACACACACACACACACACACACACACGGAGAGGACAATGTGAAGACATTGGCCTTGAAGATTTAAGTGATGTGGCCACAGGTCAAGGAATGCTGGTGGCTGCTAGAAGCTTTAAGACTCAAGGAATGAATTCCCCTCTAGAACCTCTGAAGGGAGCTTGGCCCTACTGATACCTTGATTTTGGCCCAGTGTTACTGATTGCAGACTTCTGGCCTCCAGAACTGCAAGAGATTACATTTGTGTTGCTTTCAAGCCACCCAGTTTGTGTAATTTGCTACAGCAGACACAGGAAATCAGTACAGCTCCTTCTTAGAAAGGGGTCACCCTCAGAGGTCACCCAACTCAGCCCTACGTGGATACAGTCTGTCTTTTTATAGTGTTTCTATTTCCCACACGCCTATTACTAACTCAAACTTTGTTTTCTTTACATTGTTTCTAATGATGCTCAGAAATCTGGCATTTAACCAAAGCCAGGTTTTGTGAACAGTAATCATAAATGGGACTTCATTTTCCAGGAGAGAACATTAAGATCTAGCTGACCTTTTGCCATGACCTTCCCAGTCCTCACCATGCTAAACCCTTCTCATCCAACAGATCAGTGTTCCCCAAATGTGGTCCAACAACTGTCTGCATTGAATCATCTTATTAAAGATGTAAAGTCCAGAACTCCATCCCAGACTTACTGAATAAAAAGTCTAAAGGTAAGGTGCAGAAATCTGCACTTTTTTTTTTTTTTTTTGAGTTGGAGTCTCACTCTGTCGCCTCGACTGGAGTGCAGCCTCGACCTGCTGGGCTCCGGCGATCCTTCCACCTCAGCTTTCCAAGTAGCTGGAACTACAGGCGTGCATTACCATGCCTGGCTAATTTTTTATTTATTGTAGAGACGAGGTCTCGCCAAGTTGCCCAGGCAGGTCTCGAACCCACGGGCTCAGGCAATCCACTCACTTCGGCCTCCCAAAGCGCTGGGATTACAGGCTGAGCCACTGAGCCTGGCCAAAATCTGCATGTTCAACAAGCAGCCCAGATGATTCTTAGCACACTGACTTACAAAAACCTACTATAGAAGAAAAAGCCAGAAATGACCCAAAAGCACTTTCCTCTATGGCTCAGTGGTGAAGCCTCTGACCCTGGGTCAGGTGCTAAACTTCTCTGGCAGTGGCTTCCAGTACTGGATGCTTGTGACAAATACTAGGCTGAGCTCACAGAGAAGCCAAAAGAGTCCTGTCCCCTCATGGCCTTCATGTTGAAAAATAGCTACAAAGGCGTTCGGGGAGTTGGGGACCATCAGTACTTTTGAGAAAATGAGTTACCATTAGACAATTCATATTAACTTTTTTTTTCTTTGAGTTGGAGTCGTACTCTATCACCCAGGCTGGAATGCAATGGTATACTCATGGTCACTACAGTCTTGACCTGCTGGACTCAGGTGATCCCCCCACCTCAGCCTTCCAAGTAGCTGGAACTACAGGCACATACCACCACAATTGGCTAATTTTAAAATTTATTGTAGAGATGAGGTCTCGCCAAGTTGCCCAAGCTGGTCTCGAATCTGTGGGCTCAGGCAGTCCTCTCACCTTGGCCTACCAAAGTGCTGGGTTTATAGGCGTGAGTCACTGCACCTGGTCAACTTTTAAATTATAAAGACCCTTGGGCAACAGCTTTGGATCCCCTTCCGCTGTGGGAGCTTTTCTGTCCTCTCAATAAATCCTGCTTTAAAAAAAAAAAAAAGACCCTTACTGAACAATAATAGCTTACAAATGTATGTACCCTTTGATCCTGCAATTCCACTTTTGGGAACTTATGCAACAGGTAGACTTTGCACATATGTGCAAATGTTTACATATGTATAAGATTCTTCACTGCAGAACTGATGGTAAAAGCAAAAGGTTGGAAAGTGTCCAAATGCTTACCATTGAGGAGCTGGTGAAATACATTATAGCACATTTGTACAATGAAAGGTAATGAGGAAACTACATGTGGAAATATTTCCAAGATAGATTATTAAGGCAAAAAAGTAAGGCACAGAATATTTGTGTAACGCATTACCTTTTGTGTATAAAAAGAGAGAGGTAAGAATCCACATTCCTATCTGCCTGTATACGACTAAAGAAATGCTGAAAGTACAGACGAGAACAGTGGCCACCCTGGGCCAGGGACAGGAACAGAGTGCTGGGAAACAAGGATTGGAGGGAGACTTTTCAGTCTACATTTGGTTAGACTTTTGGGTCTGGAACCATGTGAGTGTATTATTTATTCAAAAAATAAATAATGTGATAAAATATAAAACAAGCATTTATTGTGGATCTTAGAACAAATGATCGGGTTCTGCTTCTCCACGCCTGATGGTCTTGGGGTCCCAGGCGGGGGTCTTTAACCTGGATGCCGTGTTGCAGAGGCCACCACTGTCCCTAATGTTACCCTGAGTCAGACATGGTGTTACACACCAGAATGCAGGTTTCCATTGTCCAGTGTGGCAGTGGGAGGACTGGCCTTGAGTCTCTTTAAGGAGAAGTAGCTCCATAGAGGTTTTGATGACTTGGGTCCACTATGCACAGGCCAGCTCTGAAAGAGGAAGGTCCCAGCAAGGCGTCTAGTACTGAGGCCTCAGTTGCTCGCGGCTCACGAGGGAGGAGTGGTGGTAGCGGTCCCGGGTGGCGAAGTCTGTGTTCTCCTGGGTGAGCTGAGTCATCTCTATGTCAACCCTGGCCAGGGATGGCGCCAATATAATCTGCTCCTGGGGAGACCGTAAATTCCTTCAGAGACAGACACAGAGGTTGGTGAGAAGGAAAGGACAAATAGAGACTGTCGACTCAGGATGGAGAAATCACTTGCAAAAGTGTCAGTTATATTCATTATTTCACATATTTAGGCATATATATATATTTTGTCAGAGTCTCATTGTCACCAGGCTGGAGTGCAGTAGCAGCTCATGCACCCAGCATTGACTGCTGCTCAGTTATCTTCACTAGTCTTCATCTATGACACAGCGAGCACCACTACACTGATATTTGTTGAGTCTCATTGTCCCCAGCTGGAGTGCAGTCGCTCAGCCATGCTGGGTCCGGACCTCACCGCAGCCTTGACTGCTGGGCTCAGGTGATCCTTCCAGCTAGTCCTATTCCAGAGTAGCTATGACCACACGAGCACCATACACTGGACTATGATTATTTTGTATTTTTGTCAGATTGTGATCATCGATAGCTGCTCAGCCCAACTAGGAGTCAGAATGGCCATGCTCCCAGTCACCACAGCCTCGACCTGCTGGCGCTCCGCGGATCCTTCCACCTCAGCCTTCCGAGTAGCCGGAATTACAGGCATGCGCTACTACGCCCGGCTGATTTTTTGATTTATTGTAGAGATGAGGTCTCGCCAAGTTGCCCAGGCGGGTCTCGAACCCGCGGGCTCAGGCAATCCACTCACCTCAGCCTCCCAAAGCGCGGGATTACAGGCTGAGCCACTGAGCCTGGCTTAATTTTTTGATTTACTGTAGAGACAGGGTCTCACCAAGTTGCCTAGGCTGGTCTGGAACCCCCGAGCTCAGGCAATCCTCTTGCCTCTGCCTCCCAAAGTGCTGGGATTATAGGTGTGAGCCACCGTGCCCAACTTGTTTAGACATTTAAAACAGAATTGTTGAAAGCTACATATACAAGAATTTATGAACTCAAAGTGTGAGAGATACTAAGTATCATATAATTTAAAGAGAGTGTTATTTACCCTTCTTAAGTAGAAAAGTACAAAACTGCACCTACCTAAAAGGAGGTAACCCATCCCGAGAGATTTTACCTTCCCAAGAGGGTCATGCTGGGGTTCTGGAACTTTTCTTTGCTTTTTTGGTCAAATGAAATAACAGAATGGAGAGGCTGGAGAGTTTAAATGAGTGGAAAAATAAATGGTCTTGTTGATTCATTGGAGAGTTGAGAGAGGAGTGACTTCCAGAGCTAAGGCATGCAATGCAAACAGTTAAGAGGTAGACTGCAAAGGAGTTTGGTGCCAAGGTGGCCTCAAGACAAAGAGCAAGTCCCATAAGAGATCTCATTATCACTGGACTCCTTGCATACAATCAGAGTTGGAATAAACTGGTAAAGAAAAATGTTAGGGATACATGGAGAAAGTGCTGGAGGAAAAATGGAGTAAGGAAAGTTTAGACTGGCAATTAAGGCCAGAAGACAGAAGACAGATCTGTGAAGCCCTCTTTACGACCTTGCACCTCTATTTTGTCATTTTCCCGGGTCTCTTCCAACTCCTACAATCTGTGTTACGTCCTTAAGTCATAAGTTAGGCATGGATCTCCTCTTTAAAATTGTACTCAAATTGGCCAGGCATACTGGTAGGCCCAGGTGGGAGGATTGCTTGAGCCCAGGTATTCGAGGCCAGCCTGGGCAATATAGCAAGAACTTGTCTCTACAATCAAATAATTAGCTGGGCATGGTGGCACCTGCCTGCAGTCCCAGTTACTTGGGAGGCTGAGGTGGAAGAACTGCCTGAGCCCAGAAGGTTGAGGCTGTGGTAAGCTGTGATCATGCTACTGCACTCCAGCCTGGGAGAGAGAGAGAGATCCTGACTCAAGAAAATTTTTTTTTACTCAAATGGAATCATCCACTTTAGTAATAGTAAGATTCAGTTGTTTAAATAGGGGATATATTTGGAGTTGTCAAGAGGTAGAGATCTAATGTTATAAATCTGTGGAACTTAAGCAGAAAGATTCAACTGTCTCTGGCAAAATGTCCTGCTGTAGAAGTGACTAAGACACTACAGTCATTTCTTGAGAATATATCTAAACCAAACAGATTGAGGATTTCTGAAAACTGAATTAACTTCTATAAAAGCTGAATCTGGCCGGGCTCGGTGGCTCAGCCCGTAATCCCACACTTTGGGAGGCTGTGGTGAGTGAATTGCCTGAGCCTGCGGGTTCGAGACCCACCTAGGCAACTTGGCGAGCCCTCATCTCTACAATGAATCAAAAAATTAGCCAGACATGGTAGCGCACACCTGTAGTTCTGTTTCCTTGGAAGACTGAGGTGGAAGAATCACCGGAGCCCAGCAGGTTGAGGCTGCGGTGGCCAGGAGTGTGCCACTGCACTTCAGTTGGATGACAGAGTGAGACTCCAACTCAAAAAAAAAAAAAAAAAAAAAAAAAGCTGAGTCTCCAAAAAGCAAGGTTAGGAAGTGACAAAAAACGCCATGCCAGTCAATATGTAAGTGTTTTAGCCAATGCATTTTAAAATTTTTTTGCTAATTTTTTTTTTAGGTGAAACCATTATATTCTTCTGAGTTCTGGGAAACAAATGTACTTCACTTTCTAGTCTAGAAAGATGTAAATATCGTCTGGACAGTTGCTAGGGCTTCAGGAAAGAAAGCCTTCTCAAGGTCAAGCTTAACTTCACATGGTTACAGAAAACTGTAGGTATAACAGGGGAAGTGATCTAGCCAAATTCTTCTGTCCAAACACACTCTATATTCTTCTTCTTCTTTGATTTTGAAGGGCATTTGGGGCCATAGTTGCCAGGGTGGGGGACATTCAAATCTACGGAGTAGAAAACACAGCTACCAAACTCTATATTTTTAAATAAATCATCATGTCTTGGTCCTTTCATCCTCCTGAATAACCATCCCAAAACAGCCCCCAGGAGCCACGGTGAGGCCAGCAAATCTGATGCTGACTTAGCTGAGGCCTCTGCCACCCACTCCGCAGCCCACAGAGTCTGATGTTTGTGTTGAGAACAGTATATTGCTGAATTCTACTCTAACCAAAGTACTGTCCTTTTCTAAGGATAAGCTCTTCTTAATGCAGTCTTCTTTCTACACGGCACCGCAGTGACCTCTGAGATGAAGTCCCAGGAATTCAGACTGCAACGGAAGGAGCGGTGACCTCTCATGGCCATTTTTAAACTTTAAAACCAGAAATAACTAAAAATATTCCCGTAAATCGGGCAAGACCTGAATCTGTAGGCAGCATCTACACAGACTCTACTTCCACTTAAACTCTGCTGTCCCTCAGGACCAGGTTGTAGGGGAAAAAGAGATCAGTGAAGGCATGTTGTGACCTGGGTCACCCAACCTTGTGCCTCAGATAGGATGAGAGGCAGAGAGGTCACCTACCCTTCCTAGTGCTCCACACAGGACATTAAGCCAAGCCAGCCCAAGCAGATGAAGAGGTTCTCCTCCATATACCACATCCTCCTTCCCTAGGCCCTCTTCTCTTGGTTTCTAGCAGCAATTGCTTCTTCTCATCATCTCAAGTTGTGGCACCAAGGCTTTATTTCTTGTGCTGATGTGAATAGATTGATGGTGCCTGCCAAAAGTTGTATGAAAAAGGATTCTGGGTCGGGCACAATGGCTCACACCTATAATCCCAGCACTTTGGGAGGCTGAGGTAAGAGGATTTCCTGAGCCCATGGGTTCGAGATCAGCCTGGGCAACTTGGCGAGACCTCATGTCTGTGACACATTAAAAAATTAGCCGGGTGTGGTGGCACATACCTGTGGTTCCAGCTACTTGAAAGACTGAGACGGAAGGATTGCCTAAGCCCAGTAAGTCAAGGCTGCAGGGGGCCATGAATGTACCACTGCACTCCAGTCTAGGCAACAGAGTGAGACTCCAACTCAAAAAAAAGAGAAAGGATTCTGGAGAATGGGGAGTTATTGTTTAATGAGTATAGAGTTTCTGTTTGGGAAGATGCCAAGATTCTGGGGATGGATGGTGATCACAGTAGCACAATATGGATGTACTTAGCACCACTGAACAATAGACTTTAAAATGGCTAAGAGGATATATCTTATATTATGTGTATGTGGACACAGTAAAAAAAATAAGGGATAAAAAGGATTCTGAACTTACATCTGGGATCATTGGGAAAGGCAATGTCTAGACATGGGAGGACATGCAAATGCAATCCAGACATCTAGGGTCTCAAAAGCTAACCAACCAGATGAAACCAAATGAACACTTGGTTGGGTTCTGCCTGGATTTTCCTAGCCTGTAGCTCTGGCTCCTCACTGATATTGAAAAAGGATGGAAGGGTGGGAATAACTCCCCAGAATCCTGAGGTTTTAAAGGTGAGAAGTAGAGGCACTGCAAGAGTGGAGGAGAAGGCAAGAGATTAGGGCACATGGGAAATCCTACCTTGTCTAATGAGCCTTTTCTTGCTTCTCAGGAAAGTTCATTCCATTTGACAGTGTATCTGAACACGGAGGCCCCACAGAACTCATCCAGGATTTGTATTTTGTTTCTGTACTTGGCCTCCACACTGTCCCCAATACAGTCGCATCAACTACCTCTGACGCAAGGTGGAAGAACACGTGTCCCGACTCCATTTCCTTTGGGCTTAAATCTTGTGTGTGATTATATATATATTGGGGGTAATATGTCTTAGTCTGTGGATTTTAAAAATGTGGCACATATACACACTGAAATATTATGCAGTCATAAAGAAGGACAAACATATGGACTTTGCAGCAACTTGGATAGATTTAGAGTTGATCATACTCAGTGATCTATCACAGAAACAAAGAACAGAGTACCATATGTTCTCACTCATAAGCGGACCTTGAACAATTATCAAATACTATAAGAAAGGGATTGGCAGTAGTGGGAAACTGTCAGGGAAGGGGGAGTGGAATTGGCAGTTGAGGGAAACTGCTAGGGGAGGGAGGGGCAAACCTCATCAACAAGGGTACCTGCATAATCAACGTTTGAATACCTAACCCTGAATTGTACCCCACATCTTTATAATAAAAACCAAATACGTCTTAGTCTGTAAACTCACTGAGAGACACTCTCTTGACTTATAACCCCAGCAATCACATCCCAAATAAAGCCTCTGTTCATGAGGACTGAGCATAAGAAGGGAAGAGGACATGAGTGAGAAGAAGCTTCTGCTGAGCTGAAGCCAGGGGCTGGGTGTGGTAGAGGACAGGGAAGAACAATGTCTGAGTCTGCCGAAGGTTCCCAGTGGTTAGATTCCTATACCACAATCCAGGTCCAAGCCCAGTCAGGAATGGGAACATCATCAACACTCATCCGTTCTGGTACTGGCCCCAGATTGGCACAAACCTGCAGGAGGGGACCAGAAAAGATCTCATCCATCGGAAAAAGCTGAAGTTGGAGGCTGATCCTGCAGGGAAGACATATACATCAATAATCATGAAGGCGCTATGTACGCATCTAGAATCCCAGTTTTAATAGGGTGAAGACATGCCCAACACACACACACACACACACACACACACACACACACACACACACACACACACACACACAACACACACACACACACACACATACACACACACGCACACGCACACACAGAATTAGCACAAATATTTTTCTTTTTTCAGTCTAACCAAATAACATTCGTTGTAATATTCCCTGAGAGCAGCCTACTAAGGACTTTGTACCCATGTGTGCTTTCCAAATATTATTTCTAAACTCCAAAATCCCCCAAAGAAGACTGGGTTAAAGTGATAAAAAGAAAAACAATCAGAAAAATGTAGGGGACTTGCTAACTTCAGTCTTACAAATTAAAAAAAAAAAATTATAACCTTTTTTTTTTTTTTTGAGTTGGAGTCTCTCACTCTGTCGCCCAGACTGGAGTGCAGTGGCCGCTCCTGGCCACCGCAGCCTCGACCTGCTGGGCTCCGGCGATCCTTCCGCCTCAGCCTTCTGAGTAGCCGGAATTACAGGCGCGTGCTACCACGCCCAGCTGATTTTTTGACTTATTGTCAAGATGAGGTCTTGCTGCCCAGGAGGGTCTCGAACCCGCGGGCTCAGGCAATCCACTCACCTCAGCCTCCCAAAGGCGCGGGATTACAGGCTGAGCCACCGAGCCCGGCTAGGATGAATCTTTAAAAAGGTTATAGAGCCGGGCTCGGTGGCTCAGCCTGTAATCCCGCACCTTTGGGAGGCTGAGGTGAGTGGATTGCCTGAGCCCGGGGGTTCGAGACCTGCTTGGGCAACTTGGCGAGACCTCATCTCTACAATAAGTCAAAAAATCAGCCAGGCGTGGTAGCGCGCGCCTGTAATCCGGGCTACTCGGAAGGCTGAGGCGGAAGGATCGCTGGAGCCCAGCAGGTCGAGGCTGCGGTGGCCAGGAGCGGCCACTGCACTCCAGTCTGGGCGACAGAGTGAGAGACTCCAACTCAAAAAAAAAAAAAGAAAGAAAAGATTCATCCTGACAAGTGTTGAATACATGCTATAAAATTCCCTACCAGACCAGATGCTTATTGAGAATAGGGAACATGTCCTTTTCATCCTTGTAATCCTCACAGCACCTCACAGGATCTGGTCCTTAGGAAGTTTTCAATAGGTGTTAAGTGAATCAAATCACTCAACATGTAGAAATGCTATAAAATTGAAGTGAGATCAGTCTGGCTAGAGGTTTATCAATTTTATTGATCTTTTCACAAGACCAGTTTTTAAAATTTCATTAGTATTCTTTATTTTATTGTTTTATATTTTATTAATTTCTACTCTTGTCTACTCTGATTTACTGTTTCCTTTTTCTTCTTACTTGGATTCAATTTCTTTTCTTTTTCTAAGTTTCTTTTTTTTGAGTTGGAGTCTCACTGTCGCCCAGACTGGAGTGCAGTGGCCGCTCCCAGTCACCGCAGCCTCGACCTGCTGGGCTCCAGCGATCCTTCCGCCTCAGCCTTCCGGGTAGCCGGAATTACAGGCATGTGCTACCACACCCAGCTGATTTTTTGATTTATTTAGAGGTGAGGTCTCGCTGCCCAGGCGGGTCTCGAACCCGCAGGCTCAGGCAATTCACTCACTTCAGCCTCCCAAAGGCGCGGGATTACAGGCTGAGCCACCAAGCCCGGCTTCCTAAATTTCTTTTTTTTTTTGAGTTGGAGTCTCACTCTGTCGCCCAGACTGGAGTGCAGTGGCCGCTCCTGGCCACCGCAGCCTCGACCTGCTGGGCTCTGGCGATCCTTCCACCTCAGCCTTCCGAATAGCCGGAATTACAGGCACGCGCTACCACGCCCAGCTAATTTTTGATTTATTGTAGAGATGAGGTCTCGCCAAGTTGCCCAGGCGGGTCTTGAACCTGCAGGCTCAGGCAATCCACTCACCTCGGCCTCCCAAAGGCACGGGATTACAGGCTGAGCCACCGAACCCGGATCTTTTTCTAAGTTTCTTAAATTGGAAGATGGGGTCACTGAATTGAGAACTCTCTTCTAATATAAGTATTTGATGCTATAAGTTTCCTTTATATACTGAGTTAACTATATCCCAAAATTTTAACATGTTGTGTTTTCATTTTTATTCAGTCAAAAACATTTTGTAAATTCACTTCTGCTTTCTTCTTTGAACCATGGGTTATTTACTTTCCATAGTTAATTTAGGGTTATGTAGTATTCTTTACTTTCTAAACATCTGGGGATTTTTTCTTTCTTTTTTTTTTTTTTTTTAAAGGAGAGGGAGTCTTGCTATGTTAACCAGGCTGATCTCAAACTGCTGACCTAAGCAATCCTCCCTCCTCAGTCTCCCAAATAGCTGGGACAATAGACATGTGCCATTGTGTCTGGCTTATTTAATGACTTTCTGACATCTTTCTGGTATTTATTTCTAATTATTCCCCCCTTTGATCAGACAGCATACTTTGTTATTGAATTTACTTGAATACTTTTACATTTATTTGAGACGGGGTCTTACCCTGTCATCCAAACTGGAGAGCAGTGTCACGATCAAAGCTCACTGCAGCCCAACAACCTGGGCTCAAGAGATCTTTTTGCTTCAACTTCCCAAGTAGCTGGGATTTTCAGGCACACTCCACCACACCTGGCTCCTGGCTTTTTTTTTTTTTAAGATAAGGTATCTCACTATGTTGTTGCCCAGTCTAGTCTCGAACCCCTACACTCAAGTAGTTCTGCCTTGGCCTCTCAAAGTGCTAGGATTACAGGTGTGAGCCACTGCGTCCAGCCAGAAGTTTTAAACTTATTGAAACATTTTTATGTTCTAGAATATGGTCTATTCTGGTAAGTATTTAATGTGTACCTGAAAACAATGTATATTTTGCTGTTAATGGAAAGAGTGCTCTATACATGTCAATTAGGCAAAGTTGTTGATAGCGTTGATTTTATGTGTATTTCTTTTATGAATTACTGGGAGAGAGGTGTGGAAATCTCTGACTATAATTATGAACTTTTCTATTTCTTCTTATAGCTCTATCAGTTTTGCTTCATTTATTTCAAACATCTGTTTTTGTGTGCATAAATGCTAAGCTTTATTATGCCTTTCTAATGAATTTTTCTCTTTATCTGTATGAAATTAACCTCTTTATCCCTGTAATATTCTTTGCTACAAAATCTTCATCTGGTGTTAATATAGACTCTCCAGTTTTCCTTTGATTAATGTTAGCCTGGTATATTTTTTTTCCATCCTTTTACTTTTAACCTATTTGTGTCTTTATATATATATATATATATATATATATATATTTTTTTTTTTTTTTTTTTTTTTTTTTTAAATTGGAGTCTCACTCTGTCACCCAGACTGGAGTGCAGTGGCCGCTCCTGGCCACCGCAGCCTCGACCTGCTGGGCTCTGGCGATCCTTCCGCCTCAGCCTTCCAAGTAGCTGGAACTACAGGTGCACACTACCACACCCGGCTAATTTTTTGATTATTGTAGAGATGAGGTCTCGCCAAGTTGCCCAGGTGGGTCTCGAACCCACAGTCTCAGGCAATTCACTCACCTCAGCCTCCCAAAGCACGGGATTACAGGCTGAGTCACCGAGCCCGACTTGTGTCTTTATATTTAAAGAAGGTTTCTTTTAGACAGCATATTTTTCTATTCAATCTGACAATCTTTGACATTTAGCTGGGGGTGTTTACACCATCTATACTTAATGTGATTGTTGATAGGACTAGGTTTATATATATATATATAAGCCATATATACAAAAACCATCTTGTTATTTGTTTTTTATGTTTGTCTCATTTGTCCTTTATTATATTTTTCCCCTTCTTCTGCCCTATTTTGATTTGAGTAATTTTCATTTAATTTTATCTCATTTATTGGCAAATTCTTTATTGTATTATCCTAGTGTTTGTTTTAGGGTTTATAGTATACATCTTAAACTTACCACAATCTACCTTCAAGTGATATTATAGTACTTAACATACAGTATATGAAACTTATAATGGTATATTCCATTTCATTCCTCTTAGTGTTTGTGCTATTGTTACCCATTTTACTTCTACGTGTCCTATAAATCTCACAGTAAGTTATTATTTTTCATTTGTAATCATTCATGTGCATGTCACAGTTCTCCTTCCAGACTATAAACTACTTCAAAACGAGATTCACATCTGTCAGTGTTGGCATTTAATAGATGTTCAAAGCATGGTTTTTTTCTTTTTTCAGTGAATGCTAAAGAGAACGAGGGAAGTAGTGGCAAAATGGCTCTGTTGCTTACCAAGGTGAAGCCCCGGACTGGCCCTGCCAATGTAGAAATACACAATGGCAGCAACACCCATGTTAACCAGGGTATAGACCCACTGGATCACAAACATGATGAGAAGGGATGCAACAGCCTGTGGAAACAGAGTGGAAAAGGCAAGTCACTTAATGATTTTCCACACAGTAAGCAAGCTGTAAGACCTTAAGAAACAATCATCTCATCAAATTTTTAATTGATTTATTTATTTGTTTTGCATCTGGATCTCACTCTGTCACCCAGGCTAGAGTGCAGTGGCACACGCATGCTCACCACAGCCTCAATTTCCTGGGCTCCGGAGATCCTTCTATCTGAACCTCCCGAGTAGCTGTGACTACAGGTGCGTCACCATACTTGGTTAATTTTTTTTTTTTTTTTTGTAGGGATGTCTCACTATGTTACTTAGGCTGATCTTGAACTCCTGGGCTCAGGCAATCCTCCTACCTTGGCCTCCCAAAGTAATGAAATTACAGGCATGAGCCACCATGCCTGGCCCCTATCATCAATTTCTGATCACCGTAAAAGTAATAATAATAATAATTTATATTAATAATAATAATTTAAAAGTAGATCATTGATTAAAAGAAGTGGTTTCTTAAACGTAATCTTTTTTTTTTTTTTTTGAGTTGGAGTCCCACTCTGTAGCCAAGACTGGAGTGCAGTGGCCGCTCCCGGCCACTGCAGCCTCGACCTGTTGGGTTCTGGTGATCCTTCTGCCTCAGCCTTCCAAGTAGTTGGAACTACAGGCGTGTGCTACCACACCCGGCTATTTTTTTTTTTTTTTTGTAGAGATGAGGTTTCGCCAAGTTGCCCAGGCAGATCTCGAACCCGCGGACTCAGGCAATCCACTCACCTCAGCCTCCCAAAGGGCAGGATTACAGGCTGAGCCACTGAGCCTGGCTCATTAAATGTAATCTTGCCATATGTAGTCTCATCTAAATTCTAATACAAAAGGCAATTAAATCATATGCTCCTAATTAAGTCCTCCCTCTCTCCTTCCCCCCACCCAAGATCACACGTCTCCATCTGAATTACGTCCCAAGGATAATTGATATCAAGATGAAGTTACTTACCCCCAACAGAGAGACCCAGGGGTTGCACATGTGGGTGTAGAAAGAAGTTGGTCTCCTCTGGACATCTTGCTCCTGGAGCCTGGACTTGGGGAAGAAATCTGAAAAATAAATTAGTGAAATCCTTGGCTACCAACTTGCTACCAAACACTCTTCTGTCTTTATAAACAACTATCCATAAGCGCCTCTTCTCCGGTTTTGTAACTTAGCCTAAAAGACAACTCTTAGCACTCACTGGCTCTTGGAGAAGAGAGAAAGAAGGGTCTATATAGGCTTCCACAAGAAAGGATCTGAGACGGGCTCGGTGGCTCAGCCTGTAATCCCTCGCTTGGGGAGGTTGAAGTGACTGGATTGCCTAAGCCCACGGGTTCAAGACCCGCCTGGGTAACTTGGTGAGACCTCATCTCTACAATAAATAAAAAATTAGCTGGGTGTGGTAGCACGCGCCTGTAGTTCCAGCTGCTTGGAAGGCTGAGGCGGAAGGATCGCCGGAGCCCAGCAGGTCGAGGCTGCGGTGGCCGGGAACGGCCACTGCACTCCAGTCTGGGCTACAGAGTGAGACTCCAACTCAAAAAAAAAAAAAAAAAAGAAAGAAAGAAAAGGAAGGGGCAGAACAAAGAGGGAAGAGCCTTTAAAACCTACTGCCCATCTGTCTAGATCTGTCATCTGAGGGAACTGAGGAGTTTAGCAATCTCCTCTTTTTCAGATGTGAAGGGATAAAGAGGGGAAACTGGACATCTGGTATTCCGGCTCCCAAATGTGACCACCCAATGGGACTGCCTGGCCAGACTGGCTTTGTTTTTTCTTTTTCTCTGTCGCCCAGACTGGAGTGCAGTGGCCGCTCCCGGCCACCGCAGCCTCGCCTGCTGGGCTCCGGCGATCCTTCCGCCTCAGCCTTCCGAGTAGCCGGAATTACAGGCATGCGCTACCACGCCCGGCTGATTTTTTGATTTATTGTAGACATGAGTTCTCGCCAAGTTGCCCAGGCGGGTCTCAAACCCGCGGGCTCAGGCAATCCACTCACCTCAGCCTCCCAAAGGCGCGGGATTACAGGCTGAGCCACCGAGCCCGGCTGTTTTTTCTTTTTTTTGAGATGAAGTATCACTCTGTCGCTCAGACTGGAGTCCAGTGGCCGCTCCTGGCCACCGCAGCCTCGACCTGCTGGGCTCCAGTGATCCTTCCGCCTCAGCCTTCCACGTAGCTGTAACTACAGGTGCGCGCTACCACACCCGGCTAATTTTTTGATTTATTGTAGAGATGAGGTCTCACCAAGTTGCCCAGGCGGGTCTCGAACCCGCGGGCCCAGGCAATCCACTCACCTCAGCCTCCCAAGTTTTTTCTTTTTTTTGAGTCAGGTCTCACTGTATCACTCAGGCTGGAGTCCAGTGACACAATCATGGCTCACCACAGCCTCCACTTCCTGGGCTCAGGTGATCCTTCGGCCTCAGTCTCCCAAGTAGCTGGGACTACAGGTACATGGCATCATGTCCAGCTAATTTTCTGACTTTTTGTAGGGATGACGTCTCGCTATGTTGCCTAGGTTAGTCTCGAACTCCCGGGTTCAAGCAATCCTCCCGCCTCGGCCTCCCAAAGTGCTGGGATTACAAGTGTGAGCCACTGCACCTGGCCCGCATGAGCTTTTATCTAATGAGGGGTGGTCTTTGCTACGCTCTGACTCTGAAGGTGAACTTAGGTGAGCCCAGTTGCAGGTGTAGACTGGAAACTGATGAAGAAGAGAGATGGAGGGAGAATAACTCCTCCGACTCACTCCTTCCTCTGGAAGTTGAGGTGGCTGAGGGTAAAGCCAGTCTGGCCATAAACGAATGCATGGTCCTGCCTTGTCCTCCATGGGTTTCAGGCACATTGGAGCTTTTCAGAGCTGTGCCGTGTTCTGTTCAGCTCTGCCTTCCTCGTTTACAGCTAGTTCCTGAAACGCTCAATTTAACCATGAAAATGCATAGACTGTTTCACAATATGGCCTAATCACTATGAACACCACAACAGTGATTTGAACAAATGATATGTCGGATTGACTTTGCTGTATGTTTATATTTCATTTCGATTCTAAACCTTCAGACGTTCTCAGTCTCCAGTGTTACTCAGGAAATTGCTAGCTCTCTAACTAGCCCTCTCTGTATTCTCCAACATACTTCTGCTTCAGCCAACTGCCCTGACTGTGCCATCTCCTCCGCCCAGCCCTTCTCTCTTCACTATGTGTCCAAATCCTGTCTGGTACACCAGTGTTCTTCCCTACTGAAACCACACCTAGTATGGGTCCCTGGAATCTAGCTGGGATCCACTTCTCATGG
The DNA here is from genome assembly GCA_027257055.1 of Cephalopachus bancanus. Classification (NCBI taxonomy): domain Eukaryota; kingdom Metazoa; phylum Chordata; class Mammalia; order Primates; family Tarsiidae; genus Cephalopachus; species Cephalopachus bancanus. Next base: position 17,035 of record JAPVLO010000022.1, on the reverse strand, counting down.
ATGCCAAGCCCTTTGCTTGTCAAATTCTCATTTATTCCTCAGGTCTCAGCTCAGCTATCATTTCCTCACAGAAGTCAGTCCCACGACAAAATCTCCATTTATTCCCTCATACCATTATTGTTTGCTTATGGTCCATTTCCTTTCCTTCATAGCACTTGCCGTTATTTGTAGTTGTACACTTATGTACGTGTTTCTTCTATACCCACTGATTTATATGCTTCCTGGGGGCAGGATCCACATCTGTCTTAAACCTAGGGTTTGGCACGTACTGGGGGTATTCCTAGACCAAGTCTTCCACACTCTCTGGTCACTGTGGCTTTATGACCTATCCCCTTGGAAGGACAGGACTATCTCACACTCTACCCTTTATCATTATAGTCCTTTGCCCACTTACCACTCTACATTCTCTTGTTAAAGATTTCAGCCTATGGTTCACCATCTCCCTCTCTCTTACCACCCCATCATCATTCCTGGTGACAACATGGTGACTTTTACATGAACAACTCACCCAATGACCTGCTCTCTTGGTTCTTTGAAATCCTCACTCCAACAATCTTTTCTTTCATTCGCCTCAACTTAGCCACGCTTAAAGGGTGTCATTATCAGTATACTTACACCTCCTAAATTATGTTTTAAACAATCTACTCTCAGCCCATAATCTTTTAAAGAACAAAATTGAGTTCATTTGCTCTGCTGTTCCTCATTCCAACTATTCTTAGTCTACAGAGGGACTTTTAGATAATTTGCACTAGTATGTTTCTGCTTTCCATCACCTGCCTCCTGTTTTCACCACCCTCCTTTTCCATGGCCCAAGCCCATCAGAGCTCCCTCGAGCATACATGTGCCTCCACATTTCAGTATTCTCAGCAGCCTCATACCTAGGCCACTCATTCTCCCACTCTCCGACATAACAAATTTGCAGCTGCTCCTCTCCAAAGAGAACCTTCGTCACCGAATCTGCCAACTCATTTGCATCTGTACCCTCTATGGGGCCTTCCCTCCCTTTACAGTGGAGGGATGGTGCCTGCTCCAAGCTAAGGCCCATTCCCCCACATGTGCCCGGATTCCATCCCCTCTGCCTGTTCAAGGACTTTGCTTTCACATCATCAATTTTTCTGTCCCCTGCTGAATCATTCCTATCAAATACAAACACACTGTGTCATTTCTTCCTCCTACATACTCTCTAGACACTCCTCCTCCTAGACACTCTCTAACTGTTGCCCTATTTCTTTGTCTTCCTCGTAGCAAAGCTACTCAAAAGAATGGTCTATGCTGTCTCTACGTCCTGTTATTTCTTCAACTCACTCTTAAGATTGTATATACCCTTCCACGAAAATAACTCCTACTGAAGTTGCCAGTGATTCAAATATTTCCAAATTTGATGGTCAATTCTTCGTCCTCCTTCCGCTTGCTCTTTCAGGTAACATCTGACACATGTGATCACTTCCTCCTTCCTGATACACTTTCTTCTCTCAGATGCCTCACTCTCCTGATTCTTCCTTTATCTCACTGCCCAATCTTTCTCAGTCTCCTTTTGCTGGCTCGCCTCCTCCTTCTAACCCAAATGCAGTGGAATATCCCAATAGTCAGTCCTCAGTACCCTTCTTTTTACATTTATACCCACTCTTAAGAGATCTCATCTGGTCTTCTGGCTTTAGGACTTCTTTTGTTTTTTTTAGTTTGAGTCTCACTCTGGCACCCAGGCTGGATTGCAGTGGCATGCTCACATTCACCAAAGCCTCGACCTGCTGGGATCAGGCGATCCTTCGGCCTCAGTCTTCCAAGTAACTGGAACTACAGGCATGCACCAGCACACTCAGCTAATTTTTTGGTTTATTGTAGAGATGAGGTCTCACCAAGTTGCCCAGGCTGGTCTTGAACCCCTGGACTCAGGCAATCCTCTCACCTCAGCCTTCCAAAGTGCTGTCATTACCGGTTTGAGCCACTGCGCCTGGCTTAAGACTTCTAATGTACTGATGATTCTGGTTTACCTCATCCTTGACCACTCCCATGAAGTTAAACTGTAAATACCTCATTGTCTTCTCAATATCTCCCCTTAGAGGACTAATAAGCACTTCAAACTTAACATAGTTAAAACAAATCTGTTCTCTCCAAGTCTTCTTCATCTGAGTCTTCTCCAAGTCTTCTTCTTCTTCTTCATCTCTCCCTCTCTCTCAGCTACGTCTGTTCCACCAGTAAATCCTATTGAGTCTACCATCAAAACATATTCTGAATATGATCACTGCTTACCACCGCCATTGCTCCCATCCTCTTCCATTCTGGGGTACTTTCATCTAGTTACTGCAGTGGGTCCTGGGGTAGAGACCGCAGCTATAGTACACTCCCAGAATTTTTCGCAGTCAGGTGTGGTCATGTGATCAAGTTCTCACCAACAGAATGTGAACAGAAGGGACGGGTGCCACATCTGGGCCTTTTAGAGAACGTGAGTCTCTTCTCTGTGGGCTTCTCTCCTTCCTTTGCCTGAAATCTGGTAACTCAGTCTTGCCTTTGCATGTGACAAGGTCCTAAGAGATGATGAAGTCATACAAATGGAAGGAGCCTGGCTCCTTGAATCAATACAAGGAAGAGAGCTTCTTGCTGAGTTGGAACACCCTTCCTGGACTGTTTATGCAAGTGAGAAATATATTTCTATTGCATTTGAGCCACTACATCTTTGGCTACTTGTTATAGAGTTTAGCCTACTATAATCAATATGCCTCCAAATTGGCCTTGGCTCCCTCTCTTACCTCTATACAATTCATTTCTCTACAAGTCAGTGATCTTCTTAAAGCCTCCAACCACATCTCAACCCTTGCTAGAACCTTCAGAGCCTTCTATCACACTCACAATGACTTGTCTGGCCCTACATGGCACTATCCCCCACTTTTCTCACTGGACCCCTTTTCCACCTCTCCCCCCTGGCTCACTGCTCCCCAGTCACTGCTGGGCCTGTACTGTTCTTAGAACTTGCCAGTCCGTTTTTCCACCTAGACCTTCATATATGCCATCCCCTCTACCTGGACTCTTCTTTCACCTCCCTGCATGGCTCACAGTTTCATACAATTCAGTTCTCCATTCAAATTTCTCTACCCAGCAAGCCCTTCCTGATGAGCCCGTCTGAAATGGTACACCTTCCTCCCTGTCCTGTTCTCTATCCAATTACCCTGCTTTCTTATGCTTTATAATATATAACACTTATTGGCATTAGAATATATATTTGCTTGTTTATTATGGATCTGCTCCTAGTATAATATAAGTTCTATGACAGCAAACACCTATGTCTATCCAGGATGTTTCCACAGCACTTAGTGCCTGGAATGTAGGATTCCATGTGGTTCCAAACATGTGGTTGAACAAATGAACAAACCATCCTTCCCCTTGAGAAGCCTTCATCCTCTCAACATCTATTTGTCTTCATCATGTGCTTCCGACTATTATACTCATCTTTTTGTACATCTATACCCGGAGGGCAAGATGTGAAACACCAGGCATTTAGAAGTTTATGTGTATATAGGAAGTGCTCCATAAAAGTCTCATTAATTGTGGATTAAAATAAAGTCTGCCAAGATGTATAACTGATTTGAATGGATGGCTCTTTAATTTTTTTTCCAAAAAGGGGAGATTCTAGTATGATTGCCATTAATTAAATTGCATGATTTTAACAAGCCCATTTCATGATTCATTTTTTTCCAATCATAGGTCCCTTGGTTATTAAGAAGGAACACTATTGGTTAAAACTTATATTATATTGGTTAAAAACTTATATTTTTGCCTCTCTGAGATTTGTCAAATATTAAGTTCACCTTTTCACAACACTTGATCTTGTACAACCTCAATTATACCGAACCCAAAGGGAACTGCGTGTGTGTGTGTGTGTGTGTGTGTGTATTTTGAGGAACTTGAGGAAAAGTAGTAGGAAGAGGTTTGCCTTCCAGCACAATGCAGTTTTATACATCAGCAATGTAAGGGAGAATTTGTGCAAGGACATTCAGTGACGTTGAATAGGTATGATGATAGAAGACTATTATTCATACTTCTGAATAGCATAGTTTCCAAACCTTCCCAGAGTGACTAAAGGAATTTTTTTCTCTTGTCTAGAATTTTGCCGGAAGATACAAGTCTTACAAACTTGGGTGGAGGTGTGATAGGGTAGGACAATGTCTCATGCTAGAAATACTAGAGAGTAATAACTGGGAAGTCTAGTCTTAAAACAAACAAAATCTTGCAGCATGCATGTTAATAATATAAAAAATAATAAAATAACATATAATATTAAATTGACTTTTAAAACCTAGTTATATATCTGACAAGCTCTATGTTCACAAAACTCATGCAGATATAAACATTTCAAGCATGAAGGGGGAAGAACCAATTATGTCAATTTTCTAAATCATGAATTTAAGTAATTTTATAGAAATTACTTAAAATGAACATTAAACCCTCTCTGAAAATCCTCTTCATGCCTTTATCAAATAAATGACACATAGTTCTTTTTTTTTTTTTTTTTTTTGAGTTGGAGTCTCACTCTGTCACCCAGACTGGAGTGCAGTAGCTGCTCCCAGCCACTGCAGCCTCAACCTGCTGGGCTCTGGCGATCCTTCCGCCTCAGCCTCCAAGTAGCTGGAACTACAGGCGCCCACTACCATGCCCGGCTCATTTTTGATTTATTGTAGAGATGAGGTCTCGCCGAGTTGCCCAGGCGGGTCTCGAACCTGCGGGCTCAGGCAATCCACTCACCTCAGCCTCCCAAAACGTGAGATTACAGGCTGAGCCACCGAGCCTGGCTGACACATAGTTCTAATCTAGCATGTACAGACTGAGAATGTGTATTGCCACAGTCCACACAGAATCATGTTTCAAGTCCATGTGGTATTTTATCATGTTGATACAAGTTGCTTAACTACTTCCCAAATGTTGAACATACATTTCTAATTTACCAGTAGCACAAACAATGAAGCTATGACAATCTTGCATACATTTTTTGGTTTGTTGTTTGGTTTTGGGTTGTTCCTTTGATATGAAATTCCCCCAAGTAGATTTACTAAATTAGGGTAATTAAAATAGTTTTATATTTCCAAGCCCCACAAGCCACACACAGAGCAGAGGCCTTATGGGCTATGCAGACACAGGGGTAATCTCCTAGAAAGCCAGGCTAAAAAAATAAAGATAAAAATAAAAAAGCTGACCAAAGACATACAACACCACAGGGAGACAGAATCCACAGTTAAAATCCAGGCAATTTTCTAAAATAAACAAAACAAAAACTCAGAAATATACATCAGCATCAAGAGTTGCTATGCTTTTATCCAAACTGTCCAGTTTTCAACCAAAAATAAGAAGACTTGCAGAGAAACAGGAAACCGTGACCCATTTTCAGGAAGAAAAAAAAATCAGTAAAAAAAAAACTGACTAAGTAGACTTCAAAGCAGGTATTATAAATATGTTCCAAGAATTAAAGAAAAATATAAGGTCAATAATAAAGAAATAGTATGACAATGACTTTAAAAATAGGAAAAATAGAGAAATACAAACTATTCAAAAACTATTTTAAAAAGAACAAAATGAAAATTCTACAGTTAAAAAGCACAATGACAGAAATGAAACTGATAGGCTCAACAGCAGATTTGAGATGGCAGAAGAAAGAATCAGTGAACTTGAAGACAGAAATTATCCAAAGTGAAGGACAAAGCAGAAAAGGTGAAAGAAAAAAAAGAAAGCCTCAGAAACCTGTGGGACAATGTCAAGTGTACCAAGTGGGTAATAGGAGTCCCATAGGGGCAGGAGAAATAGAAAGGGCTGTGTCAGGCATGATGGCACACACCTGTAATCCCAATGCTTTGGGAGGCTGAGGTGAGAGGATTGCTTGAGTCCAGGAGTTTGAGACCAGCCTGGGCAACATACCGAGACCTTATCTCTACAAAAATCAAAATATTAGCCAGGCGTGGTGGCATGTGCCTGTAGTCCCAGCTACTCAGGAGGCTGAGGCAGAAGGATCACCTGAGCCCAGGAGGTTGAGAGTACGATGAGCTGTGATCATGCCACTGCACTCCAGCCTGGGCAACAGAGTCTGATCTGATTTAAAAAAAAAAAAAGGCAGAAAAAAATACTGAAAGAAATAATACTCCCAAATTTCCCATTTGATTAAAAAAAAAAACAACGACTTTAATCAACAGATCCAGGAGGAATGAATTAATTGATGCTGTCTCCAGCAATGTGTACATATGAGTAATTATCAGATCTACTATTTTTTATTTAAATTTTTATAGCCTAATAGATACACAATGATACCTTAAAGGTGGCTTAATTTGTGTTCATTTAAGCAACACCATGGCCTAGTTCACAATAGATAACAGCCAGCAGCATATACATTGCATAGTGGTAAAGAGCACAGGTTCTACAGCCAGACAGACCTGGGTTCAAATTCTGACTATCTCATATCCTGAGCAAGTGTTTAATTTCTCTAAGCCTCCATTTTATCATCTGTAAAAAGATATAACACTGGTTAACTTTGGGCTTCAGTGAAATAATCCACACTAAGTGCTTATCTTAGGGCCAGGAACACAGGACATGTTCAATAAATGCTGGCTATTTTTTAGCTACTAATAATATATAACACTTAACAACAGAAGTTCATCTGTTGAATGGACATGATTGAGTCTGGGCATTGATTTTTCAAATGTAGATGGTATATTCATCCTTTCCTAACCTCTTTTTAGTAAAATTTGAATTTTGACCTTCCTGTTTTTAAAAATAATATGCTTTGGAAGGTATGCTTTTATCAGTTGTGTTTGTCAGAATAATTGTTTCCTTCTGTGACACTGTGTTGTACAAATGTTTTCTATTTCTATTTAATCAGATCCTTTGTGTCTTTGATGATGTCTGTGATAGTCAGAAATATCTCTCTTGCACAGCTGTGATAAACAAGGAATTTGTGTGTATATAGGGCATAAAATAAAGCCCCACATTAATTTTTTTTTTTTTTTGAGTTGGAGTCTCACTCTGTTGCCCAGGCTGGCGTGCAGTGGCACACTCATGGCCACCACAGCATCAACCTGCTGGGTTCTGGCGATCCTTCCACCTCAGCCTTCCAAGTAGCTGAAACTACATTCTACCACGCCCCATTAATTTTTTTTTTTTTTTACTGTAGAGACGAGGTCCCACCAAGTTGTCCGGGCTGGTCTCGAACCTGCAGGCTCAGGCAATCCACACGCCTCGGCCTCCCAAAATGCTAGGATTACAGGCTGAGCCACCGAGCCCGGTCCCACATTAATTTTTAAAATCCATTTGCTCTCAAGAATATTTATTCAGTCATGATTTGATTCTTATTACTTTATGGCATCTGGTTTGACAAACATTAGGTTTGTATGATAGTTTAACATTTTCTGTTCAATATTACTGATCAATGTTTCAGTTTTTTAGCCACTATTGGTTCAACTGCTCATCAATTTAACTAAGCTGTGCTGAGTGTTTGCTACATTCTGCACACTGTGTGGGCAAATTGTGATGAATATAAAGGTGAAAACATATGGTTTTTGACCAAAGGAAGGTTATAGTCTTGTGGCAAAGGAATGACATGAATATTCATTTCCTTAAGACAGATAGACAAATAGGCTTAAAAACAAAATGTATAAACAAATGTGATATAAATATGGAATAGGACAGCCTGTAATCCCAGCACTTTGGGAGGCCGAGGTGAGTGGATTTCCTGAGCCTGCGGGTTCGAGACCCGCCTGGGCAACTTGGCGAGACCTCATCTCTACAATAAATCAAAAATTAGTCGGACGTGGTAGCATGTGCCTGTAGTTCCGGCTACTTGGAAGGCTGAGGCAGAAGGATTGCTGGAGCCCAGCAGGGTGAGGCTGCAGTGGCCAGGAGCGTACTACTGCATTCCAGTCTGGGCGACAGAGTGAGACTCCAACTCAAAAAATAAAAATAAAAAAGTAAAAATAAATAAATATGGAATAACAGCTGATATTGCTAATATGAATCAAATGTCATGGCTGCACAGTGGAGGAAATCAAGGAATCCCTCTTGGAAGGGGTGAAAGTGGATCTTAAAAGCCAGATGGATTTTAAATGATAAGTCAGAGCTTTCCAGATGGAGAAGGGGGAGGTGAAGCAATTCAGGGAGGCAACACAGGATATAGGAAAGCAGGAAGGAATGAAGAGTATGATGTGTTTAAGACACCCATTTGGGTGTAGCCAGAAAATACAGTGCATGGGCTGTCATGAGGAAAGTGGTCAGGAAGGTAGGTCAGGACAAGACTGTGAAGAGCTTTGCATTTCACACAGGATCTGGGACTTTTTTTTTTGAGTTGGAGTCTCACTCCGTCGCCCAGACTGGAGTGCAGCGGCCGCTCCCGGCCACCGCAGCCTTGACCCACTGAGTTCTGGCGATCCTTCCGCCTCAACCTTCTGACTAGCCAGAATTACAGGCACGCACTACCACGCCCGGCTGATTTTTTGATTTATTGTAGAGATGAGGTCTCGCCAAGTTGCCCAGGCGGGTCTTGAACCCGACGGCTCAGGCAGCCCCCTCACCTCAGCCTCCCAAAACGCTGGGATTACAGACTGAGTCACCGAGCCCGGCTAGGATCTGGGACTTTAGATGGGAAGGATTAAATCTCGGCAAAGGTTTTAAAGAGAGATACAATGAAAGTTTTATTCTAGAAAGATCATTCAGTGGGCAGCATGGGATGAGGGAGAGTCTGGAGGCAGAAGACTAGTTTGGAGATTCGGCAAGAGTCCAGGTGCAAGATGGCGAGGGTCTTCACCAAGGTAAAGACAGCGAGGAGAGCCGGGTGTGGTGGCTCATGCCTGTAATCCCAGCACTTTGGGAGGCCGAGGTGAGAGGATGGCCTGAACTCTCAGGTTCAAGACCAGCCTGGGAAACGTGGTGAGACCTCATCTCTACAATAAATCAAAAAATTAATTGGGCATGGTGGTGCGTGCCTGTAACTCCAGCTACTTGGAAGGCTGAGGGAGAAGGATCGCCTGAGCCTAGCAGGTCGAGGCTGTGGTGGATGTAACCGTGCCACTGCACTCCGGCCTGGGCGACAGAGTGAGACTCCAACTCAAAAAAAAAAAAAAAAAAAAAAAAAGACAGCGAGAGGGGGAGAGAGGGAAGAGGCAATAATAGCTGTGGTATTTCTAAGACAGGGCCCTTGGCTAGCAACAACGTCATTGGCTAAACGTTGCACATTGACCACATGTCTCTCCTGAAAACCCACTGAGAAGACAGAAAAGGGATTAACCAGAAAAGAATCCAAGAACACAAAGAGAATGAGAAAGGAAAAGTAAAAACAAGACCTGGAAGATGGAAAGGTGACAGAGGTGACAGACTGAGCAGAGCAAAGGAGGATGAACTCTAGGCCTATAGAGAGGGTACTGATAAAGAGCAACCCAATTAACTCTGGTAGATGCCAGCACAGGTCAGCACCAGAAGAACCAAATCTCATAAAAGCACAAAGGACCAGGAGGGAGGAGATGGCAAGTCCACCTGTGCTGTATACCAAGATCCTTTCCTCTGTCCATGCAGCCAAGTAACAACCCCCTCCCTTGCCCAACCCCCTCCCAAGGGTGCTTTCCTCTGAAGAAATCAAACTAGAAAATGCCCACCTCAGGCACAGCAAAGAGTGGGGGGATGGAATTTGAAGCCAGGGAATTAAATGAACACCTACATCCTAAAGAGTGAGACCCCCCAATTCTCTTGTATCACATAGCTGCTCGCCAAGTTGCCCAGGTGAGTGGATTGCCTGAGCTCGCGGGTTCGAGACCCGCCTGGGCAACTTGGAGAGACCTCATCTCCACAATAAATCAAAAATCAGCCGGGCGTGGTAGCACGTGCCTGTAGTTCCGGCTACTCGGAAGGCTGAGGCGGAAGGATCGCCGGAGCCCAGCAGATCGAGGCTGCGGTGGCCGGGAGCAGCCACTGCACTCCAGTCTGGGCGACAGAGTGAGACTCTAACTCAAAAAATAAAATGAAATAAATATAGAAAAGAAAAGGCTAGCTTACTCCCCCATCATTCTATTGTGAGGTGCCGCAATCCACAAACCCTGCCCATGTACACAGATCTTCTTAAAATTTATTTTTTTTTGTAGGGATACGGTCTCACTATTTTGCCCAGGCTGGTCTCGAACTCCTGAACTCAAACAATCCTCCTGCTTCAGCTTCCCAAAGTGCTGGGATTATAGGCATGAGCCATCGTGTCTGACCTGCACACAGGTCTTCTAAACAGCTTTTTAGTACTTCACTTTAAGTACAGAAAAAAATCAAAAGATCAACAGACATTTTAGTAAAGGCCTCCAAGATAAGAGAGAAAGAGACCAAATCAGAGAGAAAAGAATATACAGAAAACAGGAACAATGAAAGGAACAGAAAAATACTGAAAAATATTTCTAGGGAAAGGGTAAGTAATATTGTCAGAGGGATAAGATAAGCCATTATAGGCCGGGCTCGATGTCTCAGCCTGTAATCCCAGCACTTTGGGAGGCCGAGGCAAGCGGATTGCCTGAGCCCATGGGTTCAAGACCCACCTGGGCAACTTGGCAAGACCTCGCCTCTACAATAAATCAAAAATTACCCGGGCGTGGTAGCGCGCGCCTGTAATTCCAGTTACTTGGAGCCCAGCAGGTCGAGGCTGCGGTGGCTGGGAGTGTGCCACTGCCCTCCAGGCTAGGTGACAGAGTGAGACTCCCCCCCTAAAAAAAGTAAGCAATTATACTCATAAAACAAGAATGGATGATGTTCAAATTGAGAAAAAAGAAAGATAAATCAAGTTACAACCAAGAGCTCTTGGAAATTAACAATAGGATAACTGTGGCACAGACTGATAGTTGCGACCCTACCTTCCTCTTTTTTGGAACACAAACAAAAAAGCACCATAATTTTACATGAAGTAGCAATATGACCAGCTTTAAAAAAACACTTCTGGCAGGGTTTGGCCGCTCAGCCTGTAATCCCAGCACTTTGGGAGGCTGAACTGAATGGATTGCCTGAGTCCACAAGTTTGAGACCAGCCCGGGTAACATGGCAAGACCTTGTCTCTAAAATAAATCAAAAATTAACCGAGCACAGTAGCGCACCTGTTATTCCGGCTACTTGGAAGGCTGAGGCAGAAAGATTGCCTAGCCCAGCAGGTCGATGCTGGCGTGGCCATGAGCGTGCCACTCCACTCCAGGCCTGGGAGAGGGAGTGAGACTCCAACTCAAAAAACAAAACAAAAACACTTCCCTGCATCCCTTACAGCCCATTGTAATCACATGACTACATTCCAGCTGATGAAATATGAGAAATGTGGAATGGGACTTTGGGAGACTGTTTTTTCTACTGCCTGGAAGATGAGTGTAACAGCAAGTCTCCAACAGCCACATCTCGAGTCACAGGGCAATGTGCTAAGGATGGTCAAGAAAATGACAGATAGCTGGGCTCAGTGGCTCATCCTGTAATCCCACGCCTTGGGAGGCTGAGGTGAGTGGATTGCCTGAGCCCGTGGGTTCGAGACCCACCTAGGCAACTTGGTGAAACGTGAGACCTCATCTCTACAATAAATAAAAAAATTAGCTGGGCGTGGTAGTGTGTGCCTGTAGTTCCAGCTACTTGGAAAGCTGAGGTAGAAGGATCGCCGGGAGCCCAGCAGGTCGAGGCTGCAGTGGCCGTAAGCGGCCACTGCACTCTAGTCTGGGCGACAGAGTGAGACTCCAACTCAAAAAAAAAAAAGAAAAAAGAAAAAGAAAATGACAGATGGTCACTTGGGACCATGCAGCTGCCATGGCAGCCCTGAACTGCATGCCTCTGGCTCCTTTTGTACAAGCTATATCAAGTCCCTCTTATTTTGTGATTTTGTTATTTGCAATCACACGTAATCATAACTGATACAGCAACCAACATTTTCAAAAAGTCTTTAGAAGAGTTGAGAGATAAAGTCCATGAAATATCTCAGATAGGATAACAAAACAACAAATAAATTAGCAACAGGAGAGAAAAATAAAAGAAAATTAGAGAACCATTTAAGAAGATATAAAACAGAGATAATGGAGCTGGGATGGAGGGATGAGGGGGTGGTAGGGAATTATCAGAGAACAACTATAGAGGAGCAAGAATTTGGTGAATAAACAACAATAATTACAACAGAAAACACCTGTAATTGCCTGATGAGGGTGAGGCTGACTTGACCTGGCTGTGTCTGTGCCACAGTGTCCCTGGGGATAATGAAAGACAGAAGATTCACATGTTCACTCGTGGAACCCTCACCTGCCAAGAGAAAAGCAAAGGTAGGTACCTAAACATAAAGAAAGCTGGAAAAGATAGTGTCTGAAATGGTTAAAAGCTAAGAATAAAGAAAATGTGAGAGATATCAACATGATGAATGATGGGGAGAGAGGTCCCAAAAGATATGTGAACACGTCTTGTTCTCGGGAGACCAGAAGTATTAAGAACTCAGCAGGGTAAATAAACACAAGTGCCTTTTGAACAAATGATGATAACATGTCATGAACTACATTGTAAGATTTTTCCAACCTTCTACAGCTAAGGTCAACAACAAAAAGCCCAGGACTGAAGGGCAAGAGAGTCTCTGGAATAAAATGTAAACTAAGTAGCCAATATGATGGCTGCAAAAACAAAATATGCTAAAAATTGCCAGACAGGAAAAAGCAAGATCAGATGATATTCTAGGGACCTAAGGATGAGGCATTAGCACAGCGAATTTCTCAACATGGAAAAGTAAGCTCACTAAAAGGGAGAAGGCAATAAGACAAAATCACAAGGAAAATTATTTTCAACTTAGAGTTTTATAGTCAGCCAAACTATAAATCAAGTGTGAGTTTAAAAATTTTCAGAACAGCAAGAACTCAAAAAAATATATTTCTCATTTATTTTTTCTTTAGAAGCTACTGGAGTATTTCAGCAAAACAAAGTAATAAGTCACCAAGAAGAGAAAGATGTGTACCAGTCAGAATTTACCCCTGGCTGATTTGATCATAAAGGATTTATAGGAAAGCTGTTGGAACCCCATTGGTAGACATGTAAAATGGTGCAGTTGCTCTAGAAAACGGTATGGGGTTCCCACCAAAAGTAGAATTACCAGCCGGGCTCGGTGGCTCAGCCTGTAATCCCGCGCCTTTGGGAGGCTGAGGTGAGTGGATTGCCTGAGCCCGCGGGTTCAAGACCCGCCTGGGCAACTTGGTGAGACCTCATCTCTACAATAAACCAAAAAATCAGCCGGGCGTGGTAGTGCAGGCCTGTAATTCCGGCTACTTGGAAGGCTGAGGCGGAAGGATCACTGGAGCCTAGCAGGCGAGGCTGCGGTGGCCGGGAGTGGCCACTGCACTCCAGTCTGGGCGACAGAGTGAGACTCCAACTCAAAAAAAAAAAAAAAAAGTAGAATTACCATATGAGCCAGCAATTTTATTTCTGGGTGTATACCCAAAAAGAATCAACAGCAAAGTCTCCAAGAGATGTTTGTATACCCATGTTCACAGCAGCCTTATTCATAATAGCTGAAACATGGAAGCAACCCAACTATCCACTGGATGAATAGAAGCAAAATACACAAACACAATGGAATATATACACACAATGCATTACTATTCAGCCTTCAAAAGGAAGGAAATTCTGACATATGCTACAACATGGATGAACATTATGCTAAATGAAATATGCCAGTCACCAAAAAATGGATACTGTATGATTATAATTATACGAGACACGTAGAGTAGTCAAATTCATAGAGACAGAAAGCAAAACGGTGGTCGCCGGGGCTGAGGAGAGGGGGATTGAGGAGTTATTGTTTAATGGGTACAGAGTTCCACTTTTACAAGAAGAAAAGAGTTATGGAGAAGAACTCCATATGGTCTTAATGATCGCACAACATTAAGAATATATTTAATAACACTAAACTGTTCCTTTAAAAATGGGCAAGATAGTAATTTATGTGTTATGTGTATTTTACCACAGTAAGAAAGGATATTGGACTTCTGAAAATGGCTGGAAAGTCTAGAGAATCAGATCAGGGCTATGTAGCCGAGGAAATAGTCAAAATTATGTGTCAAAGCAGTCTAGTGGGAACACCACTGCAGAAACACTGTAGTCTGCCCATTGACCCAGAAGCCCTGGACACTGAAGCCAGTCATGCAGTCATTCTTCAACTACCATCATGCTTCCAGAAAGTTCCTCAAAGTCTCTATTTCTTCAGATTTCCAGTTCCCAATTCCAAGTATGTGGAGGGCACAGACACAGCAGAGCCTTGGTTTTGTACCTAAACTCTGGTTATGGGAGAGATCAGGAAAACTGAGTATCTGACATTTTCATTTTTGAACATAAAAGGCTTGCTTTGCTTCCCACCAAGATTCATAACACTGGAAACTCTACAAATGTTAGAAGGTAATTCATTGCTGGGCAAGCAACAACAACAAAAAGACAAAAGTCTGCTACAATATTGTATCCAAGAACTTGTTTTCTGAATCTGACACAGAAAGGTGGTAAAGGTTTTTTTTTTTTTTTTTTTTTGAGTTGGAGTCTCACTCTGTCGCCCAGACTGGAGTGCAGTGGCCACTAACGGCCACTGCAGCCTTGACCTGCTGGGCTCCGGCGATCCTTCCGCCTCAGCCTTCCAAGTAGCTGGAACTACAGGCACGTGCTACCACGCCCGGCTAATTTTTTGATTTATTGTAGAGATGAGGTCTTGCCTAGTTGCCCAGGCGGATCTTGAACCCATGGGCTCAGGCAATCCACTCACCTCAGCCTCCCAAGGCGCGGGATTACAGGCTGAGCTACCGAGCCCGGCTAAAGGGAGGAATTTTAAGCTTTGCAGCATACCTAGAGAACAAACATTCTAGAGTAGAAAAGGAGGATGGAGTCATAGGACAGAAGGAGAAAAAAAAAATGATAGATTTCTGGAGAATTGGAGCATCTAGGAAATAACACTTAAAGGCATTTGACATAACTGCCAGATTATTTAGTGAAAAATAATGATAAAAAATCAAGCAAAGAAAAACCAAGGCAATTAACAACTCCAGGAAACAGAAAAAGTTGAGCAAAAAAGGAAATGTAATCATAGTACACTCTATGGCTCAGAACTAAGGAATATTTGCTTAGTTATTGTAATATAAATACTAGTTTTCAATTTAATCAAAACTGTGATATAACTACACTGGGGACATAAGATGAGAAGATGTCAGAATGGCAGGTAAGATTAAGTCTTAGCCAGTCTTGGTGGCTCAGCCTGTAATCCCAGCACTTTGGGAGGCTGAGGTGAGTGGACTGCCTGAGCCCGCGGGTTCAAGACCCACCTGGGCAATTTGGCGAGACCTCATCTCTACAATAAAATCAAAAAAATTAGCCGAGCATGGTAGCGCACGCCTGTAATTCCAGTTACTTGGAAGGCTGAAGAGGAAGGATCGCCAGAGCCCAGCAGGCCAAGGCTGTGGTGGCCAGGAGCATGCCACTGCACTCCAGTCTGGGCAATTGGAGTGAGACTCCAACTTAAAAAAAAAAAATTAAGTCTTAACTCTTCATTTACCATAAGAGGAAGTCAAAAGATAATGTCTGAAATTGACATACCAAGAAGTAGCAATACAAATATATTATTTATTAACAGAAAGGTTAAGAGAAGAAGCAACTTTTTGGTTGAAAGTGGGATTTTTCTGGGTTAGGACTAGGCGTGGAGAAGGATAAAAGGGGGATGGGAAGAGTAGAAACTACTATTTCTAATTCTTTTACTTTTATTAAGCTGCACAATTATTACTTTGGTTAAAATAAAAATAATTTAAATTTTAATAATGCTCCTACCATTAAAAACTTCCATTGGCTGGGCACAGTGGCTCAAGCTTATAATCCCAGCACTTTGGGAGGCCGATCAAGAGGATTGCCTGAGCCTATGGGTTGGAGACCAGCCTGGGCAACATGGTGAGACTTTGTCTCTCCAATAAATCAAAAAATTAGCTGGGTGTGGTAGCACGTGCCTATAGTTCCAGTTACATGGAAGGCTGAAACAGAAGGATCGCTTGAGCCCAGCAGGTTGTGGCTGCGGTGGCCGCGAGCGTGCCACTGCACTACAACCTGGGCGACAGAGTGAGACTCCAACTCAAAAACAAAAACAAAAACAAAACTTCCCACCAACTTAGAGGTAAAGAAGAAAAAAACAGGTTTATGAGAGACTATAAAGTACTTGCTTTTAGGCATCACCTATTCCCCTCCTCTCCTCCCCTTTGCCCACACCTATCTGTTTAGATCTCCAGGGGCACTGTAAGGTAGAGGAAGTCCTTGGGCCTCAAACACAGGCAATATCATACTGGGGTGATGCCCAGTTGTGCAAAGAATCAGTTCTGAGACTTCTCTGTGACCTCACTGTGCCACAGGGTCTTCATTTGTAAAATGGAAAATGCTAATATTTATTATGTTGCATGAAGTAATTGATGTAAAGTATCTAGAATATGGTAGGTTCTCAAAATTATGAACTTCTAACACACTGTAAGTCTTTCTGTAAGAGTCTCTTTGTGTGCTTCTATGTTTGTAGATTTAAGAAAGCAAAGAAGGCCGGGCTCCGGTAGCTCAGCCTGTAATCCCGTGCTTTGGGAGGCTGAGGTGAGTAGATTGCCTGAGCCCGCGGGTTCAAGACCTGCCCGGGCAACTTGGCGAGACCTCATCTCTACAATAAATAAAAAAAATCAGCCGGGCATGGTAGCGCGTGCCTGTAATTCCGGCTACTCAGAAGGTTGAGGCAGAAGGATCACTGGAGCCCAGCAGGTCGAGGCTGCGGTGGCTGGGAGCGGCCACTGCACTCCAGTCTGGGTGACAGAGTGAGGCTCCAACTCAAAAAAAAAATAATAAAATAAATATTGAACAAAATTAACAAGATTTTAAACCTAGCTATAACTGTATCGTGATAACTGGGTAGGTGAGGGTCACCTCAAAACAGACCCCAGTGTGATTCCAAAGCCCTTACATCTCCACTTGGCCCCGATTGGGCACACAGCCAGGGACAAGTTGCTCAATGTTTCTCCAGGCTGGTCCCTTCACTCCTGGAAGTCTGCTC